>JAQSVV010000095.1:0-2619787 GCA_036375495.1 Agrotis segetum | reverse complement strand
TATACCTAATCATGTTAGTTCCTTTCAAATTCACTCACACGAAGATTAGCATAATCTATATAAAAAGTAAGGTTCATATTTGTAAAATAGAGGTAATATAAAGAAATTCTACTTAAAAAAAAAACGAATACCCACCTTGCAACAAAGTAAGCATAATAACAAACACGATGTTGCCATTATTCTTGACCCCGAACACAGAGATCATGAAGATGAGTACGAGGGCAGTCTGCCCGCACATGACCACGAACTGCGTCACCACGTGGGAGAACAGGATCTCTCCGGGAGACACTCCAGCCACCCAGGACCTGTCCAGCAGACCCTCCATACGTTCCACGATCAGAGCTGATGATGTAAGGGCGACGGCTAAGAAGAACACGATGCTGGAAAGGAAATGAAGATGATAAGTGGGAGGGCCAGTTTTATGGTATCTGGATTTGTACATTTTGCAAGATAAGTAAAAGTTAGTTGGCATTCATTGATATTGAGGTAGAATTTCAGTGTCACCAAAGCTGCAGCTGAATATCTGACTTTGAATTCAGTTACAGAACACCATTTGGTAAAACTGGTTGAAAGTAACTGCTTGGTACCGGACAAACATGCCACGAAATTATATATGTATATCCATAATGATAAATACTTATGTACAATAATTTGTTTAAATAAAACATGTTTTTTCCTGCGGTGTCACCCACTGCTTGACTCGTATTCGTCGTAACGCGATGTGTGGAGTTTCTGAGGTTCACGCATTTAACGAAACAAACCTTTCAGCTGTATTATATGATAATATCAATAGCTGTATAATACCAAAGTAAAGTTAAGTGGAATTTATTAGGTGTTGTTGTAGCCAGCGTTCGTCTTAGCTGTCCAGATTTTGACTTGAAACCGTAATTTATCTACAGGTGAAGAATTAGTAAGATTATCTTACGTCTAAAAAACTTATTGTTAATAACTTACGTCAAAATAACTCCAGGAGCGACGAAGTCAGTGAACGAGGGGTTCTTGTTGCCGTAGATGGGGTCCATGAAGTCGATGGGGATGTCCCCCAGCTTTGGATTGTACTCACACGTCTGGAGCAAGTCCTGCAAGGAACGTTACAAAGTGTTAGTAGATGGACACAAAAGAGTACACATTGAAAACCTAGAAAAAATCATCCCAAAAATTGCCCTGTAACTAAAAAAATTCCCTGTATTTGGACTCTTACAACCCAAAAAATACACCTATACTCAAGGAGTTGATCTAATGAGAATTTTGCGTGATAACACTGATAACTGACCCTTATAAGTCAAGTGAGCCGTTTTGCCGAAAAATGATCAGATATTGGACCGTTTCTTTTCTATACGAATTTTGTCATTGAAAATTACAAAGAATTCATCAAGAAAGGATAATTTGGACTTATAACGTGAAGGACTGGTTTGAGATGGCTCTCAAAAAGAACTTTTGTAAAAACTTGTGGGGGGCCTTTGGCTAACAAGGGGTCAGTTTGGGCTTGACAATACTAATACAATACATTGAAGAGACACTTTACCTTAGCGAAGTCCCTGTATGAGAACTGTATATCCCTGTTGAGCATGAGACCGATTTGCTGGTTAGACATGTCGAGCCAGACTTGCACCTCGGACGAAGTGATGGTTTCGTTGTCAGCAGTATCCGCTGTGGACAAATGGTTGTTTATAGTTAGAGGAGCTGTTTACACAGTTACCGAGTCCCATTGTTGGGACACAGTCGTCTCTAGGACAGGGAGAGGTTAGACATGGATTTTACAATGTCGTTGAATGTATGGTTCTAGTAGAACATGTCGGTTTTTCCTCATGATTTTTAAATTTCCCAATATCTGTCCAGCCTTTTTCAACCTAATAGTTGGATTTGGCTTCCAAACTAATCATCAGTTGAATATTATTATGAAAAATGGTAGCTCTAACATCTTACTTTAAAAAATCTGGAAATATTATTTCTTTAATTAGGTTACACTTCTCTCTTAATCCATCATTTGCAGTCTTTCTCATTTGAACTATAGTCATTGCTTCCAATTTTTTACGCAAAGAAATTCCTGCCTTAGACCCTAGATAAAAGGTACAAATTCAAAACTCACCCAAAGCCAATCTGGCAACAAGCGAGTCGGTATAATTCTCGTTGAAGTACAGCGCTCCCCACGCCTCTCCATCCTCCACCGCTTTGAGAGCATCCGTGAGGTTGGCGTAGTACTCCTTCACCGTGTGGTTGTTGAGGTTGTCCAGGTAGCGGCACGAGAGGTTCTTCATGGAGCAGGACGCGTTGTAGGGACAGTAGCCGTCGATTATGTGGACGTCGTCGTTTACTATGGCCTGGGGGGAGAAAGCAAGATATGATATTAAGAGAGAAGTCATACAAGAATTGTGCAAATTGTACACTACAGACTACCTATAGTATTGTTTCTCCCTTCTCTTCAAATCCATCCAAAGATTGTCTTGAAAAGATTGCTTTTAGCGATAAGACCGACCATTGTGTCACCCTATGTAAAAGATACTCGCTACTTACTCTCTACCTAAAATATAATTTGTATGGTGTGCTTAATAAAGTGTCTTGTATTCTAAGAATCGAAGTAAAGACTGGCCAGATTTGAGAACGACTTTGAGGCATTTAGTTTGCTCTGACCAGTAAAATCACAGAGAATGAATTCTCAATCGCAAATAGCATTCGAGAGCTTGATGGGTTCAGATGTACACATATACAACATTATTTTAGCGTTAGTATATGCGAAACCTGAATATAGTTTGTTCAGAATCAGTAACTAATTCGATTCCAATATTTTTTACACCATGTTAAATTTTTTTTCAAAAATATTTTCATTAAATTTTATTACCAATTAAATACAATAGAATCACCGTACGGTTAGGTATCTATTGCCAAACTATTATCACGAGTGTATAACACAGGAACGCGGTTTACGCGGGTGTACCGCGAAATGAGCATGTTTTTGAACGGAAAACCAGGTACCTAATAATTATAAAAGCTTATAACTTTGTGATTTTTTTATTATACGGTTTTAAAATTTTATACATAGATTCTTTACACAAAAATATTGGACACGTGTATCGGGTTTCGCATAAACAAAAAATAATGTTGTAGACACTTCCCCATCTAGGTATCTAAGTTCTGTAGTATACTCACCAGCCTCAACCCGCTAGGATCCCTGCCGATGGCCAGACAGAACAGGATGACCTGCATCACGGGCAGCACGAAGATGAACAACATCACACCGATATTACGCCACATCCGGAGGAAGTTCTTTTGGATTAACGCCTTTATCTTGCCGCGAGATGTGAACTGGAAGGGGGAAAGGAAACATGTTGAATATTTGTCGACTGATAAGTCAATAAGTGCTATCATCATCATCACTAGCTATACTGCTAATTACGCTGGAGTTGGCTTCTAATCTAACAGGATGTTCTATGTTAGGGGTTTTGGTTTCCGCACTTAGTCCTTCATGTGGACCATTGAAGGTGGCCATAATGGGCTTTGGTCGCTTATTCCAACCAGCCCACCTCCCTCCAGAAGTTGATCAGGTTCTTTGGTCTGTGGAGAACATCTGTGTAAGTCCTGGGTGTCCCGAGGGTTTCTGTCCTGATCTGTGTGACACCTGTGCACTCGAAGAGCACATACGCGACGGTTTCCTCAGTCTCCATGCATGCCCTGCACATTTCTAACAGGATGTATGATGTTGCAGCTGAATAATATCTACTGATAAACATGAGCGACTTCACATTTGATTGCTGCCAATAATATTTAGCACTACTGGGTAGTTAAGCATTGATATGGTTGTTGACATTGATGGCGGCTCCACATTACTGCCGTGAACTCACGCCGCGAATTCTCACTGTGATTTTTCGGCACAATACCCACTGATCAGGGAACAGGCACGAACGCGCGTGAACCCCGCGAAAGCCATCCACATTCTCGTTCGCGCCTGTTCACGGGGGTTCACGGCACTAATGTGGAGCGGCCATGAGGACTAGCTAGAAACACAATCACTTCCGGAAGAAATCTGATATGACATAACCCTCTTTATGATACCGACCCATAAATGGATTTGAATTTTTTATTAAAACCAATAACAATAGGGTAGTTTCCAGGGTCAGAATAATCACATTCTATTTAGTCCGTATTTTAAATTATAAAAAAAATATTGGACACGTATTTTTTCTTTTTTCGATTAAACAAAAAAGAACAAAGATATGATGCCTATTTAAGTTACCTGTGACGTACACTCTGCGCGAAAAATGCCACGCATCGTGACGTCACACGTAACTTTAATAGGCTAATCTTTGTCATTTTTGGTCTAATTTACAAATAAAAAAATACGTGTCCCTTATTTTTGAATAATCTAAAAGACGGACTAATTACATTTTTTTAGGCAACTAGCCTATTGTACTCCTTGTTTAAGGGAATGCTAGTTTGCTTTGCAAGAGCTTGCCATTTTGTGTCAGATCAAGATATTGTTAGATTAGCGTAGAAGACTTACGTTTAGACAGTCTCCGCAGTCGTCACAATCAGGTGTCACGTCGGTCACCTTGCCAGGAATCTGAAATGTGACAAAGTAATCATTATTTAACTCCGTATTAACTTGTGGTAATCTATGTTATCTTCGGTAAAAATTCTAGTGGTAATAACAGCAAAAATTATCATTTTTAATCGGCAAGACTTGATCAGAGCAGAGAGAAGACGAGGAAAATTTATATCAAATACGCGAGAGAGTGATTGGTCGACTGCCTCAAATCTCTTCTGCGCTTTGGGTATAAGAATAAGGTCTTTCCAAAGCCCTTTTTTCTTTAGCGTGGTAACATCATCAAATGAATCTTCCTACCCATGGCAGGGCAGGAGGAACTGTCAGACTTGTACTGACTAAAATCCACGGTGTTTTTCAATAGCCCTTAACGTTTCGAGGTTCCTCTATCTAAGGGGGCCCCAACATTGTCTTGATTCTCTTTGAGGCGCGCGTGAAACACAACGCGCCGTCGACTCTTCAGCTCTTAAAACATACTCACATCACCATTAGAGCCCGCTCCATGGTCCACAATGAGCACCTCCTTACTCTGGTGGAACACCAGCCCCACGACCTGAGCGTCCTCAGCCGCGTAGGGCGCCTCCTCGCGCTTCGACATCTTGTTGAGCCCCAGGGCTCCGCCCGTCACATTCAGCTCAACCACCTGGTTCGCTTGGCCTGCAATAGAAGGCACGTTTGGTTGGGAAGGTTGCTCCACTGAAAGGAAAAGGGGAGGTTTTAGATTTCTGGTTGAATGAGAAATCCTATTTTAGATGAGACTAGACTTAGGATGAAGGTTTCGAAGTCCACCAATGAAACTGAACGTGATTGATGCATTTAAACTAGGTTCACAACCTGTCAGTGTTATTATTAAGGAATATTGGGGCTGATAGATCTGGAGCGAGGTATAAGGCCGAGACTCCACCAAAGCTGTGTCGAGCTGTGCGGAGTCGAGACGTGTTTTCAACAACCAATAGAATTGCGTTATTGACACAGCTCCACTCCGCAACGCAATTCTATTTATTGTTCAAAACATGTCTCGACATGCACAGCTTTGGTGGAGTCTCTGCCTAAGGTTTTGCCTAACAGCGAACACGAAGCTGCACGGCGGTGGCGCGATGTTAGCGTTTTGTGAGACGACGTATCTATTATTTTCACAGTAAACACGCCAAGGATACGCTAGCGTCCCGCCAAGCCGAGCTGTCTTTTCAAAAGTCTTTAGATGTTCTTTTTGATACTGTCAGATAATCGATATGGGCTCAGTTGCCGAAAGAAGGAAATTGATTGCGTAAACGCCATCAGTTTTCTCCTTGTATTGGTAAAATTGTGAGTTACTCCCGGTTGAACCGCGAGTCACCAAATGCGTTCCAACGATTAAAATATTGTTGTATTTCTGTAAATATCTTGAAAAAGTTACAGAAATTTATTAATACCTATAATATCTTTAGCTTTAATCGCATTAAGAAATTAATATCGGGAAGTGCCTCAAAATTGAGTTGCAAAAATCCATTAGGAACGACAAACAAGTGAGTGTATAAAAACGTGAAAAAAAATGTTGCGGTTAAATAAAATAATAAGTGTGAACTGTGTGTGAACTAGGTACACACAGCTACACATCAAGCTATTCAAAACCAGCATACGCTGATCGTTCTATGCGCGGAATGATCATACAAAGCGAGACCACGATAAACTGGTTTTGTGTAGCTTAATGTGTAGCCGTGTGTACTAGGTGTTAGTTCTTTTGGTGATGTTAACATGTCTTGTTAAGTGATAGGTTTTAGTTACTTGAAGTTCAGTCGAATTTTCAAAAGCAGCTCTATTATTCGTCAAAAAGTCTTATTTTGCTTTATATTTAAATTCGTCAGAAAGTCTTATTTGACAATTAAAAAATATTGTCAAGATAGTCGTCAAAAAGGTCTAAATCTGTAACCTCAGTCTTCCAAATTCTAATTAGTAACAAATACCTACAATAACCTCCTTTTTATATAGAAATTGATTAAAATTCACGAAAACATCTTCAAGGGAATCAACATCATTCAAGAACATTACACAGTCCTTACTTACATAACAAAGTCATGTAAAATCTTAACATAGAATGGAGTGCCGAAAATAGGGGTGTGCTAACGATGGCCAGGCACAGGGCGCAGACCCAAACACAGGGTGCAAAATCAAAATCACTTTCTTCATATTTTAATACTTTATTGCTTCCACGAGCTCTTCTGACAGCTTTCAGGCGATTAGGCATGCTGTACACCAAATTTCGGAGCCGGTGCTGAGGAATACCTTCCCATTCCTTGTTTGAGCTCGGGAAGCGTGATTTTGGGGGGTTTCGACCTTTCACGCATCTCTGAAGCTCGTCCCAGGCGTGCTCGATGGGGTTTAAGTCCGGGCTTCGCGCTGGCCACTGCATGAGTTCTATACCGACCTCTTCAAGGTAGTCATGTACAATTCTGGCGGTATGGGGACGCGCATTATCATGAATTAATATGCCAAGCCGGTCCATCCTGGCCATGAAAGGACCTACATGTTCATTGAGGATCTCTTCCACGTACCTCTCTGCATTTAGAGTTCCATTTTGAATGAGTACCAGCTCGGTGCGGGCCTCAGCAGAAATCCCAGCCCAAACTTGTACGGAGCCCCCACCTTACGCCACTTTTTACTCCACACACGCTTGATGGAAGCGCTCCCCTGGTCTTCTGTACACTAACTGCTTACCATCATGCTTATAAAGCATGAATTTAGACTCGTCCGTGAACATTACCCTACCAATCGTCTAGTGTCCAGTTTAGGTGCTCGCGCACGTTCTCTGTCTTGCAATTCGATGTCCCCGTTCCAGTTTGAGGCCATTTGCGGGCCTCAATGGTTTCAAATTTGCTTCAGTAAGACGTCTTCTTACTGTTTCAGCGCTTAGATTGCCACCTCTAAAGCGAATAAAGTGAGTTTTTAGACCAACAGCAGTTTGAAAACGATTTCGGAGCATTGTAGCCACCAGTTGTCTATCTTCCCTACAGCATGCCTAATCGCCTGGAAGCTGTCAGAAGAGCTCGTGGAGGCAATGCAAAGTATTAAATAGCGAAGAAAGTGATGAAAAAATTTAAAACAAAAAAAAAATTAAATTTCAATCATAACAAAATACCATGTAATCTTAAGAAAAATGTGACTACTTTAGTTTTTTTACAATGCGGAATTTAGAGATTGATATTGTGGGTGCAACTAAGTTTTATTTTATTTTTTATCTGTATAATTAAATTCTCAATTAAACAGTCTTCGTTTCATTAGGATGGCATACGTAGTTCGGGAGATATTCGGGTTTGTGTGTTACACGAGAGCAATTCGCAATCAATTGCATCTCGAGTGCCTTTGAATCTCTCGCCATTACTAATGATTCAAATTTCTAGTACCCATAACACAAGCTCTGCTTACGCTCGTGATTCAGATGGCTTGAATCCTGATCGCTTGCTGGAAGATTCAATTATATCATTACATATCGCAGCAAACAAAACGACATTCGCTCTCTATAATTTTACAGCCCTTGCACAAACTAGAATTGTCACTGTACATTATTAAAATAATTGTGTCCGTTATTTTTAATACTCTTAAAGACGGACTAAACTGTTTTTTTTTTTACCAGGGAGGGCACAGTTACCACTGGGGCCACACTAAAGGAAAAATGCCGATAATTATCGCAAAAGTGGACGTTTATGCGAAAATCGTTTAATCGAAATCGAATCAACAGGCAATGCCGTTGTTGTGGCCCCTCGCACTGGCGTTTATAGGCTAGTTATTGCATTGATAGGATGTTATTATGATAACAATTTTCTTCTAGACAATGTTTTTACCGTCATGTGGTAAAGAAACGTGTCTTTTTTTTAGTCACGTGTAATGATGTAGAAAATAAACGTCTATGCTTTCTTTGTGAGTCCGATGGAGAGAGTGCTACACTAGAATGGACATGTTTTTATGCATTTTTGGTTAATTACTAACGTTTACCAGCAACTTCGCCCCCTTGCTTTTAATTTGTATGCAAAAATAAAAATGAATTGACACAGAGTAATCGAGAATATTCATCCCTATACAAAAACATACTATAACACTACCTATAACTATATATTTTTAGGGTTCCGTAGTCAACAATGAACCCTTATAGTTTAGCCATGTCCGTCCGTCCGTCCGTCTGTCCACAGTTTAGCTCAGAGACGCACTGTAATTTGGTGTAAATATACGGATTTGTTGTGCCGAAAAAGTGGTAAAATCTCGTAATTTTTTTTTTAATGTAGTTAACGTCTCACTCAGGACATTTGACATTTGCCCTCGCCTACGGATCGGGCTTCAAACGACACCCTTGACGGTAATCGGTCACTTTCTCCTCTCGGTAAACAATGTACTATTAAAAAAATATATATACAAAATAAGAACATTTTATAAAACAAAAGAATCACCCGAATAGGTCAGCCGTTTCGAAGTTACATACAGTCAGCAATTGATATTGATTTTAAAGGTAATATTATATTGGCAATATAAGGTACAAATATGATTTTCCTCCTGTAACTTTTAAATCTTAACAATAATATTCGACGACGAATCAAAAGAATCTCCAAGATTGAAGTCTATCAAACAATGGCGCGTCAGCCTTGACTGAACAATTTTCTACAAACACTAGTGCCAGCTAATAAATATTACTATACAATTAATAATTATGAATTAATTGTTGATGTAAAGGTGTGTGCTAACCCCGGCTTTTTTACTTAATAAAATCATCAAAGAGAGAGTCCTCCAGCTCAAAGGACTTTCAGGCTCGTACTGACTATAAATCAGCGGTGTTCCTTTACTGGAACGAAGGTATCATACCACCAGTTTCCAAACTCCGAACTGCTTCTAAGAAGGTCTCATTTAGAAAAACCCATTCAGCCTTATTACAAAAACTAAATAAACCTTGGTTTATACCTGGTCTATCAAGTCCAGGCTTATTTGCTAGGCCATGGTTTGTCCGTATTACAAAACTAAGATAAAACGTCGACTTTAATAATAATATTAATATTCCACAACTATCACACAACGCCATCTAGTCCCAAGCTAAGCAGAGATTGTGTTATGAGTACTAGACAACTGATAAACATACTTATACATTTCTAAATACATAAATATTATACTCAGATAAATTACACCCAGACACAAAATAAATGATCGTGCTCTTCACACAAACATTTGTCCTGGGTGGGAATCGAACCCACGACCTCCGGCATAGCAGTCAGGGTCACTAACCACTAGACCAAAAGGCCTGTCAAACTTTAGTAAGCACTTTTTGGACGACTCGTGCTTGAGATAATGAAGACCTAAGGGGCAGTTCATCATCAGCATCTAACCAATGCTAACGAACCAACTTTTCAATTAAAAAAAAAATCTATCTCAAGATAACATACTACCAACCTCAGATCAAAGAAATAGGCAGATAGAACGCTCGGAGCACGCGAGTGTCTCCACCAAAGTTAATACAAAATCAAATAGAATTACATCCCATAATGTTTTCTTTGTTTTTGAGAACAACTTATACGATGTTTAAAGACACGAGACGGCATATTTTGGCAAAAAACAACAACGATGCGCAGCTTGGTACGACGCGTAGCTTGGCACTGTCGCGACTTTGTATTCGATTTTGTATTAACTTTGGTGGACCCACTCGCGTGTACTGAGCGCTCTATCTGCCTATTTATTTGATCTGAGATACTACCAACCATCTTACAAATTACACAAATAACTCCACGACACGCATATAAAACGTTTATTTTACATTGTAACATAATGATATTTAAATACGCCATCAATAACGTGATTATAAACCTACCTGTCTTCTTAATAAGGTACAACTAATGACCGCAAGTCTGTCAATGTGTGACAACTCTATTTACTCTTGAATAGTGAGGTGACTAAGTAACTGCTTTAAATTATTCACTAAGTATTCATGTACTTGACGTAAAAAAATGGCTTTATTAATGAATATTGAAAGAGACGACATCTTTTTTTTGGTGGGTCCGTTTAGAAACATTTAACTGACATTCATAAATACACCCGGAACAACTACTTGTAGATTATACAGATATTTGCTCCGTGCGGGAATCGAGCATGTGAACGCAACGCAGTAGTTAATCTCTCAGCTACTGCGCCAACAGTGTCGTCAATAAAATTGTCTTTGGTTTTAAAGAACTGTCATCAAACTGGCAGGTTTCTGTTCGGGGGGCTATTTTATCCCATTAAAGTTCTGATTTTATAAGCCTATTCTAAAATATAAAAATCATTGCTGTTCGTCAGTCTCGCTCAAACTCGAAAACGGTTGGACCGATTTGGATAATTTTGTTTTGATTTTTGGATGTCCAAGGAAGGTGATTTTGAGGCGGTACGAAGTTAGCTGAATCAGATAGCTTTGAATAATTTTTATTTTCATCTGTAGCCAAACTTTCGAAAGACTTTTTCTGACTGCTCTACAGTAAGGTACCTAAGGTAAGGTTATGGATTTCATCACCCTCATAAATATCCCAGCAACCTTGAAAACAGACCTTTGACCTACTGTCTCGTGTCAGTCAGAAATGAGTAACTAAACGAAACTAAAGTTTATGACGAAAATCATCAACGGAACAATAGTGTGCTATTTATGAGTGGACCTTGCATTGTGCATCTGTTTCGTAAGGCCATGCTGGCACGCAAGACGACGCTCGACGCTAGGGATGTGAAGGGGATGGAGACTAGCCGAATAGTCGGCTTTGCATACGCCGAATACCTATGTGGATAATTCTGTTTGGAAGGACCGTGCCAGCACGCAAGAAGTGAACGTTTGAGAGCGAATATTCGGCCTATGTTCGGTTTAAGTATTCGATAACCGAATACTCAGTTTAATAATTACTCTGCTCAGTTATGGATAATAATGCTGGCACTGTTATTTTTTCATTTACCGGACAAATTATGAAATTGGTCATACTATTGAATCATTCTAAATTAAAAAAAAGTAAAATATGTACATCTATTCATACAATCTATTTAACAACAACATGTTGAATTTCTATTATTTTATCAAGACAAGATAAATATTGTTTACAAAAAATATTACAAAAAATAAAATGATTATCTACTACGCTATGTTTTAACTGAATATTCAGCCTGAACAAATGCATCAAATGACGAATATTCGGCCCATCTCTAGCCACAACATAAACTTGTATTCCAAAGAAGTAATTTTGCAACAGTCGCAATATTACTAGAATTTACATAAATTACAATATAAAAACGTTCTGTTGTGCAACTTTCATTAAAAAAAATATTATCGTCACATAAAATACCTCTCTTAAGGCATAAAAGAATAGACTTGTGTCCCAGCAGTGGGCAAAAGTATAGGCTGAAAAAGTTTATGTATTTCGAGCTAACACTAGAGAAGCCAGCCACATCCTTCATCTTCTTAAAATAAGAAACAATATAAAAGATTATCAAATGAAACACGATAATGGGCAACACGTGCGTTCGGCATAATCCTACACATGAAGTTTATTGTACTATAACATTTGATTACGCGATAATTTTAATGTTCGAACGTAAACCAAGTGCCTACGCATGGCCTATATATGCCGGTTGATTAGTTATGAAATTCGTCCTGTAACCTGGTTGCATGTTAAATTTTTGTCGGTTTTCCGTCTTGTCGGATATTGTGGAATACCTGAGGGTTACAAATGAGTGACTTATACGCACTTATTACTAGTCCTATTAAGTCAAAAGTCTGTCAGTAATACAAGTCCAAAATCTACGATTTTTTTCGGAAAAACCACAAAACGATTTAATTTGTTTTCTGAAGTTCGATATCGGGAGGGAGTGATTAATGCTACTTTTGACACTACAGGCATTTACGGGTACGAACAATTGAAGAATGAGCGTAGCGAGCTCCAATTTTTGCGCCTTTTCTTCGATTTTTGTTAGCAAGTCGGCAATTCTTCATGAATTTTCTCTATAGATCTGGCCCTGAGTTATAAAACATCTCTCGGTAAGATTGGGTTATTTCAAGAGCTATGGAATCACCTAGAACTAACGAGGTTTAGGAGGTCAAGTAGGTAGTCTATCCGTATAATATATTGGTATTTATCTGCATTCAGTGAGAATGCAAGCAGACCCCGACATCCCCAAGTTGCTGCTTTTGAAAATACGACCGTAACATTAGAAAAAACAGAAACAATATTACAGTGAAGTAAGTTTGTCTTACCTTGCTTCCTAGACAGTTTGAGGAAGACATCTTCGAGCGATATGCAGGAGTACATCTGCAGCAGCGCTTGAGGAGACTCCTCGGCTAAGAGGCGACCGCTTCGCATCAGACCGATCTGGAAGATAAGGCATCATCATCAGAATAGGGCATTTCTAAAGGTCACCTTTAGTCATGGAATTCCTGGAGAAAGGATACTCTTTAGAGGAAGTTTGCTGCAGAAGTTCGTTAATCTAGATTGTCTCCTAGCCCTCATTTTAATGCTCGCGAAGGAGGAGGCAGGCCGCGCGAGGGAGAGAATAGCGTCCTCCCTCCGCCCCAGCCGCAGTGGTAGACGCCCACGGCGTCGGACGTCGGCAGACGATCAAAGCAGCGAGTAAAGGGCAACTCGCTGCCCGACCATGGATCATGCCCGGGTCGACAGCGCGTTGTGTTCCACGCGCGTCTCAAGTATTGTCAGCATCATGACGGGGCTCCCCTCTAGAGAGCCAAAGCCTGACTCTTAACAGTTTGGACTGTGGGAAAGAGATGGCGCTATACGACTTGTATAGCTCTGTCTCTTTTTCACAGCCTACACTGGATCGTTAAGAGCTCGTGGTAAGGCCTCTGTTTGTTTTAATGGCCTCTGCTTAGATGGCATAAGAGCAAATGCAATATTCTTGCACGACCGACAGGTATCCATAAACATTAGAGAAGCATAATTATGTTCAATACTATTTTTAGTATTTTTCAGTTCAAGTTCATGAAAATAGTTACCACTGCAATTATTCCCATCATCAGCATAATTATTTTTATAATGACTGCCGGTAATGATGTCAAAGTTTTTGCTAATAATGCCAAAAAATGGTAAAAAGTCTACATAAAGTTTTTGTTTCTGCCTTCATTACTATTGTGGTCAATTAGTTTGTACTTTGAACTTGATGTCTGGTCATGGTTGACTTATTGTGAAGTTTCACAAAAATGACATTTGGAACTTAATAAAGTGTAATGATAAGTTCTGAATTTGTCTGTTTTCTTTTGATTCGTCGATGGTACCTTTTGAATTAAATATTTAGGCAGATGATTGAATATTATTATATTATCTAAATTGATAAAATTATTACCAAATTAATATAACTCCTAGTTATTTGCCAGTTTTTATAAATTAAAAATAAATAAAACTTTTTGCATTAGGAACAATAATCTAGTTGAAATTTTAAAGTATTTTGGATCCTTTACTCTAATGTGCAGTAAGTAAAACTGCACATTAGAGTAAATGAAGTGGTAATAAAATTATACTTAGTATATTGTAGACAAATAGTAATACAGTTAAAGTTACAGTATCGATTATTTATTTTTACAAGGAGGTATGACTCTGGTGGAGATATATTGCTGACTCTGCTCTGGACAAACAAAGAGACACTTATACCATATCCTACTATAAGAACTGATGGACGCTTTTACACTAACGAGTTCTGTCATCAAAATACATCTGCTACTCCGAAATTTCCTCCCCAACCTGGGAATCAAACTTATGACCTCATGCAAGTTTGTTGCCCAACAGGTTTAAGTACGTACCTAGTTGTAAAATAGCCATTTCGAATAAAAATGATGCGAATAATATGCTAATGGCAGTTCGTCTAACGAGGAAGCAACTGGACCTCGATTAGTCATTTTTTTGATACAAAAACACGTATCTTCAAGGAAACTTATTCCGGAAACATTAGTAGAGGTAAATATGTTTGTGAAATATTATAAAATAAATATAAAATACTAGCATTCCGGCCGCGACTCGTCAGCGCGAGTTTCGAAGTAGCTCTGTGAAATTCTACTCCCGAACACCCTCTTTATAGGATACCTACTTTAGGAAAAGCTTAATAAATATCCAAAAAAAAAATTGGGACTCCTACTACAAACTATCAACACCAAAATCAATTCCCTCACCGCAAGCATTCACCTGTAATGTAACGTTACAGATTCGAACATTTCATCAGTGAGTGAAGACAATCGAGCATTACAATGCGCACCTTGTGTCAAATCTATATCAATGTGCGCGAATGCTCGTCAGTCAGGGAGGTAGTATTGTAATGTAATAAATTGTTATACTAACCCTAGATTATGGTAGATTTAACCTTATATTTTTGTAGTATAAACAATTGTTGGTTGGCCAATAAAGAAAAATAAAATAAAAATAATGCTCAAAGTCGAATCTATGTATAATGTTAGATAACACGCGAATGCTCTCGGTGAGGGAGCGCCTAATATAGGGATCGAATTTCTCAAAATCTCGAGTGAGCACATCATTTTAGGACGTAGGTCTACGTCCTAAAATGAGTCGTTTGTCTAATATGTAGTTTCTTATTTGAGATTTCGTGATGAGTGAGTGACCTTTCGCCTTTTAAAATTGGTAAACATTATCATTACGATTTCTATTTAACACTATATAAGGCAGTTGAAGTCTGTCTGTCTTTTAATTCAAATATTCTAAACTTTCAAAAATGATGTAACAATGCCACAAGTATCTGTTAATGAATATCGGCAGAAACAGGATTGGTTTTAGATCCGTGTCCACACCACGAATAGAGTGCGACCTGGTGCCGTATTATGACGTCTTAAAACCAGGCCTGTTTCAGTGAGTGAACGAGATGGCGCTAGATGACTTGTATAGCTCTGTCACTTTCACTCGCCGGAACAAACCTGGTTTTAAGACGCTGTAAAACGGCCGCTGATCACAGTATTGCAATATCGTAGTGATGCTATGATGGAGACCAGACAAACAGAGGTCAAAATCTCGCTTCACAGGTAATTTTAATAGAATCAATTAATTTTATTTTAGACTTCACTGAGAAGGAAATAATTGTGAGGAAACCCTTTAATCAATCTTATCCTACTGCTTATCCTAATATCCTGCTAACCCTACGTCCTACTAAGATCCTATCCTATTAATAATGTAAACGTGCACGTGTCAGGATAGATGGAAATTTGTTACTCTTTCACGCAAAAACTAATGAACGGATTTGGATGAAATTTTGTACACAGATAATTAAACCCTAACAGCCTTACTACAAAAACTTAAACATCTGTTGAACACTTGTCTAAAAAAAGTCTGGCTGCAAGACGGACCTTATTTCAACGTCATAATCAGACATTTTTTTAGACAAGTGTTCAATAGATGTAGATGTTTAAAAGGTTTTGTGGTACCATGGATAGGGTAGATTTCTATCCCGATTTCATCTTCCCGTGGTACAATTTTCGAGTTTTAGCGGCCCAAAGTAACTGACATCTGAGGGTGATCACAATTTCAAATGAAAGATGGCAATACCTCTCTTATTAATGTTTATTTTATTACATTTTGATGTTCATAATGACAGCCAATAAAAGCTGGTATTGACAAAGGACCTTCAGCGGAGATCAGAAACACGTGACTTTTTTTCAAAATCGGCATTTTTTTGCTCACTTTGACATCACCTCTAACATTGAGCATGAAGTTTTTGTGTAAATACAACCATTTATTATTGTTCTTGTGCGACAAACTACGCAAAATATTACTTCTTCATAACTTTGTGCGTAAATACGTTTAAATTCTTGACATTTTTTTTTTTGGTGAAAATTGGTTACGGCTATGGACTTTTAGAGACTAACGTCAATTACCTCTAAGGTAATAATAATCAAAATAATAATCAAACCACTATGGAAACTTACAACTGGAATATTGTAGAAAATGCTGGTCTTCGCCGTATAAGAAAATCCCAGAAAACCGGAAATCCCGACCTTTACCCGACAATCAAGTTGAGGACGCGCTTAGTCATAATTAAAAATACTGCCTATACCTACTATATTTGTTTTCTTTCATCAGTCCAAATGGCGTGGTATTCCAAAATCTGCCTAAAACTGTAAGAATCTCTTTGCTGTTTCATAAAAGTTACTACTGAAAACAGCATCCATTTGAATCTATCGTGTAGGTATGCCAAACCAATTTCGTTTGATACATTTCCATGCAGTCAACAGCAGCAGTCCACCACCAAATTGTACAGTCGCCAGCAAGTAAAGCTACCCGAATCTGTCAAATTTTACCAATCGAACAATAACCTTCCACTATTGGGATAAGATTGAAAATGATTTAAAGAAAGACAGATTGTGGTAGTTTGAAGTGCTGGCGTCAGCGTCAGTACTTCCAGGATTTATATGTAGCCTTTATGATATACACTTACTAGAATCCATTAACTCGACAAATACTCGTATTTTGTTTGTTATGATATAGATGAACCCGAAAAAGGAAAACAATTTTCCTCATTGCTTTTTCTTACAAGCACCAAAAACCAAAATACTCACACAATGCGCCTGTCGGGCCTCCTCGATATAATGCGTGGTGATGATGACAGTCTTGTCCCCGGAGCTGGTGATGCGCACCAGGTGGGTCCAGATGGACTGACGGAGCAGTGGGTCCACCCCCACCGTGGGCTCGTCCAGGATTAGAAGCTCAGGATCGTGCATCAGCGCCACAGCGAAGGAAACTCGACGCTGTTGACCTCCACTGTGAAAGAGAGGAAAGGTTAGTTTTGCATAACAGGAATAGCGATGATTTTACGGATTTTTACCAAAATAGGTAACTCTATTCTATTGTACAGACAGCCTGTCACGCAAATAATAATTTATTTCAAGTACGCAAGATATGACGCCTTTTGAATTTGAAGTTATGGTGCTGCAATCCCAGTTATAGTCCCCGCTACGAATAGTCCTGCAGAAAATGAGTGGTAGGTACTACTTTTTTAATGTAATTAATGAAATCTAAATAAAAGACAAAATCAAAATGACAGACAATATAGCGTCGCTATGATCGCGTCATAGGACTTCAGTCGTGTCGCGGGCTCTACAAGTCATAATAACTGTAAAAGTACTATACATTCCAAAGCGTAGATCTCTTTGGAGAAGAATGGACGCAGAATGGACACTCTTTCCAATTAACGAAAATCTTGTATTTCTTAATCCGAAATCCCTTATTCTGCAAAGATGGATCATTTTCTGCGGGCCCAGTGCAGTTTGGTGTATGTCACATATCTTCGAAATTCTTCCTTCAATAGTCTTTTATAAATTTTATGAGTACTTCGGTGATCCTTCATTTGATAATAAACGAAGCAAACAACCAAGTTTAAGATATTTCGGACCATTTAACGTTTTGACAAACTAATTAGCCAATATTTGACAAGACTCAAGAATTCGTTCTACCCAGTATTAGCGTTATAACCTTTTTATAGCTTTTACGTTTGTCTAAGCTAGGTTGTTTTGAAGTGTACAGTGCATTGAACTCTATTGTAAATGGACAACGTTTAATTTGTGTTTGCATTATAAGTTTTATATTTGTCTGTAACTTTACCTATGATAGAAGCTAAGTACGTCATATATTTGTTTAGCGAAACGATACGAAAATGAATGAACAGGAAAATCTTTGTTTTAAAACCTGTTTAAATCTTTGTGTTTTCAAAGTGTAATTAGAATAGTTCGTTCTGTTTTAGGCGTTTTTACCAGCTAATCTGATTATAAAGAAAATTCTTAAGGCTCTCCTTTACCGGGAGCATTCGCGTTTAAGGTAAAGGGAGTATCAAATCTATACTAAATGTTCGCGATTGTTCGTCAGTTAGGGAGGTAGTATTGTAAAGTAATGCTCAAAGTCAAATCCATAATGTTACACTAGGGTAAAGGGAGATTGCGGTAATGCAGTTCTGTAATGCGAAATGATGTGTCACTACGGCTTGTCCACTTTAGTGGTGAACTAGTTGCATCATTTCGTATTACTTCATGCATAGGTAACGTTTTGAGGGACTTTTAAGACTCTATATATCACTGAGTTACCTGTCTCACCAAATAATCTCCCTTTACCCTAATGTAACATTATACATAGATTCGACTTTGAGCATTACATTACAATACTACCTCCCTGACTGACGAGCATTCGCGTACATTTAGTATAGACTAGTGTTTGCCCGTGGCTTCGCTTGCGTTATTTTAGAATTTGAGAAACAATACGGATCGTGTGGCGCCATCTGGAATATGAACGTAATTGTTTTCTCGGAAACAGCTCTCTTCTGTTATTCGGGATGTAAGATACCTTATATCCGTGTCTGTACTCCTGACAACGTATATGCTAAATTTTGGGACGATCGATGCGTGAAAGGTATTTTAACCTTTTCACGCATTACTACCTACTGAATCTAAATCAATAATGTTATATCTAGGTACATAGTTTGCATAGGAAACATCCTTATTTGAGCGACATTAATTTCAAAGAACCGTGTTTATTTTAAACATTAGACCTCAGATCAAAGAAATAGGCAGATAGAGCGCTTAGAACACGCGAGTGGGTCCACCAAAGTTAATACAAAATCAAAATCGAACACAAAGTCGCGACAATACCAAGCTACGCGTCGTACCAAGCTGCGCGTCGTTGTTGTTTTTTGCCAAAATACCGTCTCGTGTCTTTAACCATCGTAAAAGTTGTACTCAAAAACAAAGAAAACATTATGGAATGTAATTCTATTTGATTTTGTATTAACTTTGGTGGAGACACTCGCCTGTTCAGAGCGTTCAATCTGCCTATTTCTTTGATCTGAGCATTAGACTATCATTTTTGGGTCGATTTACAGTATCGCTGCAAATTGAACGTACGATAGCATTGCTCTTCTCCCTTTAGCATACCGCGTGATACCTAAAAAATAACTAATTATCTGACTCGATGAGTACAACTTGTCGTCGTTTAAAACAGAATCTATGCACTGGTTTGAGCACCAATTCAACACATAAATAAACACAAATTATAGAAACCCTGATTTTTTTCTAATCTTTAAAATTCCACACCTCGAAACAATTACAATTTAAAAAAATATCCAACTTAATACCTACAATTTAAATCGGTGTAGATTTATATCCTAGAGAAGTATTGTACAAAAATAGTAATTCTTTAAAATCGCGAATAATATTGAAACAAAAGTATGCGCATTTTTTTTATTATTTAAAACTCTCAGGACAAATAAAAAAAACTCAAAAAGAGAAAAAAAAAACTGCGAGGTTCGATCCAGAGACCCCTTGCACGAAAGTCAAGCAGGTTACCGACCGGACTGGCTAGTACGCTGACAGTGATATTCAAATAGCGGTTCTTGTACAAATGTCAACAATGACAAAGTTCAACATATTATAAAATTGCTAATCCCTCAAGGGGAATAGCGTAATTATACATATCCTATTAATAGAACAACAGTTTAAGGAATATTTGAGGAAAAATTGACTAAATAATATCCAGTGGTCTAGCTTCCAACTATCAACAAACATCTGAAAACAACAAAATTCAAAATTGCTTATCTCCCAGGAAAAATAGCGTAATAATACATAGCACATTAACAGAAGCATATTATTAGGAATATTTGAGGAAAATTTGATCGACAACTTTACAGTAGTTTCGGAGATAGATCAAATCAAAAAAACATAAAAAATTTCGAAAAAAAGTAAAAGTTGATTTGGCATCAGAATCGATCCCTTATCTCGAAAAAAATACAAAAAGAAAAAAATATTCAATGTACAGGAATGACATCTCTACGATTTTATTATATGTAAAGATAAAGATAAAGATAAAGAAGATTTGATATAAGGTGCGCATTGTGATGCTCGACTGTTTCTCTACTGATGAAATGTTCGCATCTGTAACGTTACATTGCAGGTGAATGCTCGCGGTTAGGGAGCTCCTTATCACTTCGTGACCGGCGGCCATTTTAGATTTTTACAATACAGTGCAAAAAAATCAAGCCCTTTTTGAGGATAGGGAAAAAGTAAAATAGGACGTTGTACTGACAGTTAAATATTAATTTAGTTAGATGTCGCTGTCGACTGGATTATATCGACTTTAGGATACCGAATACCGTTGAATAACGAACACTTGGTTTCAAAAGTAATATTATTACACAATCAGTCTTACTAGCACAATGTTTTACACAACCGTTTTATCTCGTTGTAGTCTGTGTTATCTCTGTTAATAATCGATTTAATTATCATTTCTAAGGCCTCACAGTAATTAGTTTACGCGTTGTGCTCAAACTTGCAACAGACAGCTGTAACACTCTATTTTATATAAATATTTTTGCAGATAATTAGTACTAAGGTCTAAAGAGTGGAATTCCCTTCCGACATCTGTATTTCTCGACAGCTATAACCTTGGGGTCTTCAAGTCAAGAGTGAACAGGTTACTTCTAGGCAAGCGTGCTTCATCGTCGACCACATCTTCGCTTACCATCAGGCGAGATAGTGGTCAAACGCGAACCTATCTTTATATAAATAAAAAACTAGCTTTTGCCCGAAGCTTTTTCGTATTGACTAAAATCCACGGTGTTATTTCAATACCCCTTTACGTTCCAGGATTAGGTTTGTCACGGTCGCTTCTTTCCGCTTTACCAAGGTCGATTCGGTCGGTCATTTTACTATTTTGCTCCCAAAAAAATTTATCAAAAACGCATTCATGTAGGTAAACACGGCTACACATCAAGCTATACAAAACCGGTATAAGCTAACCGTTCAATGTGCGGATATCTATCTAATCTAATATCTTTAAACGAGCAATTCTTGTATATTTATTTATATACATATAATCAGGATCTCGGAAACGGCTCCAAGGATTTTCATGAAAGTTATAGATTAGGGGTTTTTCGGCTCAAGGAATCGATTTATCATTATCAAGGTCCCAGGTTCGTGAAAAGCTCGGTTCCCAACATATAGACATTTTAAAAACAGAGCGAAGCTCGGTCAACCAGATATTGTCATATATACAAGACAAACTGGTTTTGTAAAGCTTCATGTGTAGCCGTGTGTACATCATCCAAACAGCTTTTTTATAATTTATCAATAGCAATTTTGAACCTGTCCTAGCACATGACAAACACAATAATCGTGTGCCATCAGCTCATGTAACTCAGCTCATCATGACATCATGATATCGTGATCTCAACCCGTAAAGACATGAAATTTCACCTTTCGAAAAATTGTGTTACAAGAGTTACAAGCTATTGTATGCGATCGACTTCGACCGGCGAAAGTCGATTGGTTGCGTCATATTATGACTTTAGTTAAGAATAACAAGGTGATTTGTGAGTTACAGATTATACTGGCTAGTATTTAAAACTCATTCTGTAGCTCGCCGTCTGATCAAGGACCATGCCTAATCAACAGCGCATTCTGTTCTATGTACGCTGCGCCTTAAAGAGTTCAAATCAAACTTATAGGGCCAAATGCCTGAGGCGGCCGTAGAACAGTCTTGAAGCTACTGTGGGCCAGGAATACAAAGGGCAACTGGAGGTTTTAGTCAGATAAGTCTGACAGTCCCTTCCGCTCGACCTAGGTTTGGAGGGCTCATTTGATGATTTTTATCAAACTTCAGGGTAGGTAGTAGGTACATCAAATCAAATCATTCATTTCAACTAGACCATTTACAGGCACTTTTGAATTGTCAATGACAAAGAAATAATGTACCAGTGTACCGTGATCCCAGGACTTATTCCATTACCGTAACCCTGGAACGTAAAGGGCTATTGAAGGACACCGTGGATTTTAGTTAGTACAAGTCTGACAGTCCCTCCCGCCCTACCCTGGGTGGGAGGACACATTTGATGATTTTACCACGATAAAAAAATATGTGTAACATCTGTTGGTAAACCATAAATAAATAAATTACTCATTAATGTTACAAAACTGTGTAAAAATCTCTTGATAAGTTGAGTAAGAGGAAAATACGTAAATTCAGTCAATGTCAGCGTTGTGCAAGACGCATTTTTTAACTATTTTGCTAGCATTGAATGTTTCTAAGAAGCTACACGTGATACATATTTTAACATACACAAATCACGTGTTACTATGTTCGTGTTGAGCACATTAATCTCTGAAACGACTCAACCGATTTCAATGAAATTTTGTGAGTGTTGCGAGTTCTAAGCTTCAAAATGTTTTGAGTGAAGTTTTCACATAAAGAAAGCAAGCCAGATATTTTCGTTTCGCCTTTCTATTTCAAATTGACTTTGACTTGATTGACATTGACTGGCCTGTTGGTCTAGTGGTTAGTGACCCTGACTGCTATGCCGGAGGTCGTGGGTTCGATTCCCACCCAGGACAAATGTTTGTGTGATGAGCACGATCATTTGTTCTGTATCTGGGTGTTATTTATCTATAATTTATGTATGTATTTAGAAATATAAGTATGTTTAAATCAGTTTTCTAGTACCCATAATACAAGCTCTGCTTAGCTCTGCTAGCTTGGGACTAGATGGCTTTGTGTGATAGTTATGGAATATTATTATTATTGAACAGTGTGCTGCCGCGACGATTATTTTTGTTAAGTGTCATACGGTAACTTCGTTCCATCCGGGTGTCCCTTGACACCTCTCAAGTTTTTTATTTAGTTTTTTCTAAAGAGTAGAACTAGCTACCTCTGTGTTTTCGAACGCATACAATCCTAATCTCTTAAGATTGAACAAGCTTCTTCTGGGAAACCTCGCTCCATCGCAGGTTTTAACTTTGTCACCTCTGGAGGCATACCATGATGTCACAAAGCGAGAATAAACCGTGTGAAAGAGACAGAGCTAAACAAGTCGAATAGTGCCATCTCGTTCCCACACCGGAATTACTAGGCCACCAGTAAGTTACATTATAGTCTTGTGTTTTTTACCCTGGTCATTGATACTAATCTTTAAATATGGCAATACTTGAATGGATTTAATTCATTGGCCTATCAAGTGCTTGTTGAACCTTCAATACATCTTTTACTGTACAACAATAAGTTTTTTTCTGCCTGTTATAACTGACACAGCTTTTAACGGTAACGTATTGGTAAAAAAACGGTTAAACGGTAGTTAGGAACAAAAAACACTAAGAACCGTTATCGTCCTGAAACCGTTTTGTCAACATAAATGCTGCTTTTTAAATCCTTTTTACTGTATTGGTAAAGTGGCATTAGACTCCGACCAATTTAAAAGGGGCAGGCATAAAAAAATAATGTACTACTGAAAAATAACTCTTAAAGCCTCAACTTGAAGCTATAAAGTCAACTTAGATTACTTAACACCTCCCACGCAATCAGAACCAACGTTCGAAAGTTGAGATGACGAAATTAAGTTCAAACGGATCTAGTGTGAACTTAGCTCGAATTTAACATAATTACAAAAAATTACAAAAAGTCTGTACACGTTTACGTACGTAAAGTAAAGAAAACCGAACGAACAGTCAAAGAAACCTAGAGTATACCAATTTGGGCCCCCATTATCCTCAAGGGCCCAAGCTTTAAGACGGCCCTGGTTTTTCATTAACCTACACGACATAGATCTACATGTCTCGAAAGACGCGCGTGTCACGCACGATTGGTCACAAATCACAATAGGCGTGACGAAAACGTTCCTAACACACAGATTTGTCACAAAATGGCGTGACAAAAGTGTTCGTTACACACATTCGTCACGCTAGTGGGAACGTTTAAAATTGGAAGTGTTTGTTTAGAGTGAAGCATTGTTTTGTAAACGTTTAAGCGTCGTTGATTAGTGTGGGAAAATTAGTAGCTACTGTGGGAACAAGAAGATTCTGTTGGTCATGTATTTTTCTTTTTAAACAACTTTAAAATTACTTAGCTGTTATTTTAAGTTGCATTGATATCCAAAGACTAAATTATTATGGGCTCATCAAGAGTAGTTTTACACTGCAGCTATTTAAGTATTTTCAAAGAGTTTCAGTATTACGAGTAGTAACTGACAAACCGATGAAAAAGATGACATCTTAGAAAAAAAAAAATACTCATTTGAAACAACTGACATTTACAAAATTCATTGATAAAGATTACAAACACGAAAAATAGTAATTTTAATAGTAAACCCAATCCGCACTGGGCCCGCGTGGTGGATTAAGGCCAACTCCCTCACAGAGAGGAGTCCTGTGTCCCAGCTGTGGGAATATTATAGGCTGATGATGAATAGTAAAACACCAATAAAACAGCGTCTAAACAATGGATAATTCAACATTAAAATAATCTTCATTTATAAACTAAACATCACATGAACACCATGTATTTTACGAGCCAACAAATAACTTGGTCAGTTCACACAAACGCTTATTTATAGTAAAACCATATACATAATCGTTAAATTATCGTAAATATTACGTGGTTTAGTAACCGGTTGAACAGAAATAAATAGTATTTGTATTAAGCTACCAACCGGTACTATTGGAAATCTATAATGCGGGAGGCCTATGTTCAGCAGTGGACGTCCTATGGCTGATTATGATGACAAAGATGAAGGAATCGAATCCCAGATCTCATGTTCACCAATTACATTCAGAACCGCTAAACCAACGAACCACTTAATCTATCTTGTATACTAATGTTATAAAGAGGTATTTGTATGTATGTAGGGGATAATCTCCGGAAGTAATGAACCGATTTTAAAAATTGTTTAGTTGTTCGAAAGCTATAATAATCGTGAGTGCTTTATGCTATAAATTATAAAGATATCATGTATATTTTATCGCCCAACGAAGTGGACGAGTGGGCACGGGTCAGCTAGTTTTTATAAAAATCTCCACAATAATTTCGTAAAAATGTTAATTTTGCGAAATAACTGCGCAGAATTTTAAACTTTTTTGCATAACCAGCGAATGTAATATAACTATTTAGCTAAAACTACAATCAATTACGCAATCACTAATTACAAAATCTTATATTTTAGAAGCGAGTCATCTTGAGATACTACTTAGCTGTCAATCTAAACAAAAAATAACTGTAATGACTAGCATTAATACATAATGAAAAATAATATAATCTAGCCTAGTGGAAATCCATAATAAGTACTTTTTTTTTAGCGTGCTAAAATCATCAAATGAGTCCTCTCACCGGGCAGGGCAGGAGGGACTGTCAGACTTGTACTGACTAAAATCCACGGTGTCTTTAGCAAATAAATTTCTTGCGGTTCACCAAATGCGAATTACCAAAAAAAAGTTATTTAAGGATCAATGTTCTTTTACTGAAATAGAACCACGCAAATAACATTAGCACTACATAAAAAATACTGCTACAGCTATGATTGTGAAGGCACCGCGGTCCTGGAAAGCAAAGGGCCAGTTGCTCTTTGCGTTCCAGGGCTGCGGTGCCAAAGATGAATTGATGAATATTTTTATTTTAAATGTACCTACAATCTACATAGTACTCGTAATTAATCCTGTGTTTAGAAATGGCCGGACACGGAACAACGACATAAAGGTCATTAGTACAAAATATTTATTCCGTGCGGGAATTGAAACCGCGACATGAATTGCAACAGTTGAATGCTCATCCACTGCGCCAATCGTAAGGTATCGTTAGTTAAGCAGTCACTTCAAAAAGGCTGAGAGTATTTTTAGAAAAAAAAAAACATATTTTTTAATTATTCAATGATTTTTAGCGATACACTCGGACCAAGACGCTGGTAACAGATAATATAAGAAAAACTTCAATGACTAGCAAATTGTATGGAAAATACATACAGCTTAGTGGAAATATTTGCATAAATATTGAATGGATACAAAATATTATGTTTAAATACCTATGAGTCAAGTTATAATGGAGATTCCAGTATTTGCTATCCGTCAAGATTTTCACACATACAATCATTTGTCATGATAATGTTTGTATGACTAATTAGTTAGAAGACTACACTACGGCGTCGGACGTCAGCACGATCTCCGGCCACGCACCGTAGACGCGGGCATGCGGGCGACGAGTAATGGGAGACTCGCGGCCCGACCATGGACCATGCCCGGGTCGACGACGCGATGTGTTCCACGCGCGCCTCAAAGAGTGTCACCATGATGACGGGTCCCCCGAGTCGAGTCGCAGAACTTTTAAAAATACCGTGACCCTGGTTTAAAGGGCTATTGAAGGACACTGTGGATTTTAGTCAGTACGAGTCTGACAGTCCCTCACGCCCTGTTCAGGGTGGGAGGAGTCATTTGATGATTTTACCACGTTAAAAAAAGTATAGGGCACTGTAAAAAACCAGGGTATCGAGTCTGCTAATTATTAGTCAGAATGGCGCCACAATGGCGTTTCAATTGTAGTGCTTATTCGAACCATTTTTACTGCTGAGTAAAAAATGGTTCGAAAATTGAAACGCCATTCTGACTAATAATTAGCAGACTCGACACCCTGTTGTCTTTTACGGTGCTTTATTTTTTTTTTGTTTGTGAGTAATTTTTAACGACTGGTTACAATTACAATAATAAAGGAAAACACACAGATCTTGTAGGTATGCTTAATTGCTTGACCACTTCCGTTTCCGCATGCGTCACACTGTTGTGCACACCCTGTATCTGAACGAATAAAGTGCGTTCTAAAAAGAGGTTTTATACATATATTTGCTAGCTGTGCCCGCAACTTTGTTCGAGTGTATGTCGGAACTCAACTTTGTATTATTTTTTTTAACAAAGGATTTTTTCTAAAATAAAAGTACCTAAACAATAAAGCCTAAGTTATTCCTTACTACGTCAGCTACCTGCCAATAGTAGTCCCGTCAAAATCGGCCCAGCCATTACAAACAGACAAGACAGAAAGACAGACAAAAAAAACCTCCCTATACTCTGTCCACTTTGACATAAAATACCTCTTCTTTATACACTTTGTTCATTATTTACAATGGAACAGGAAACCTTTATGTGCGAATTTATGTTGTATAAACTGTCAGTGATGTATATGGCGGTATGGTGACGTCACGGCGTTTACTATCAATATTAGCAAACTCCGTAGTATTTTGTGAATAGTACAAAACGACACGTGTTTTAATGGAACCTTAAAAATATGCAATTTTAGGGTTCCGTTACTAATGAGTGGCAATGTAGACCTATTTCTAAGCTTATATGTGTGTTGTCGGGTCTGCTGGACCCCTATTATTAAACTACTCTATCATAATTATGACTTTGAAGAATGCTTTAAGTATGTAATTGAAAACTTAATAATGCATTGAATATTGTTGAAAAATCATGTATCATGAGGCTTGAACTATCTGGGTTTCTTTTGCGTATTTATACGAGTATCATTAAATGAAGCTTCCAATCGCAGGCAATTAGGTACCTTTTATCTTTTTAGGAGTAATAGATAAAAGTTTTAAAAATTCATCATAGAAATCCTATTTGTTATTTATATGAGAAGCAATAAAAAAACGAATAAGTTAATTATTTAATTCCCATAGTCCATACCTACACGAAAAGTATTACTTTTTCGGAGTGTTTTATTTCTACTCTGTTAAATGATACAGAACCTTAAAAAAAAATGCGTTTCGCTTTTAGCCCGGATTTATTTTCTTTTCAGCGTGCTTAAGTAATTATCATTACCGAATTTAAGAGGAAATCCTGATTATTATGTACGTGAACGTAATAGTGGGGTCTCTCAGACCATGCTGTACCGGATTCGATATTCCGGTTTTTGAAAATTGTTATGACGTTAAAGTAACTACATAATATAATGTCACTTATTACGCGCAGTTATATAATTTAGTTTTAAGTGTTAATGGCTTTTTTTAAGCTGGAATTTCGCAAGTAGTAGTTTGTAAATTGTTTTTTGTACTTTTAATCGTCATAGGCTCGCCTGCCATTAGCTGGTACTTAAAAAATACTGTGTGGATAGTGAAACAAAGTTTGGTAACACACTTCAGTAATCCTTCGGAGTAATAACCGTGTGACGTTCAGTCTTTGATACGTTAAAAAGAACTGGTGGTCTACCATGAACTCTTATTTCTTCTTCGCGATCCAATTTAGGCTCTTGGAAAGAGATGGCGCTAGACGACTTGTCTCATAGGTCTGTCTCTTTCCCACAGCCTAAACTGGATCGCATTAAGAACTAGTGGTAAGGCCTCTGGCGTCCAAAAATAATTTGAATAGACTAGCTTTTAGTCATAAGTTGGTTGATCATTTCATTTAAGCATTTGTATGATAAATATTTTATTGGATTTGGTACAGAACTTTACCCTGGCCTTAATTGACAAAGCCTTCATACATTTTAGATTGATTGATTTGTAGTGGGTTGTTTACAAGCACGTATTAGGTTTTAGAATTAATGAAATGCCTGGGAGACTTCTAGGTTTGTGAAAGGCCCACATGAAGCAATAAAAATAAACATTTCAGAAGCCTATCGTATAAAGTAGTCTATAACTTTTTGATCAATACTAAAGTTAATAATATCTACACTATTCATTATTCTAAGAACTTTAAGTCAAACGTTACTTAAGACTTTTCTCAACTAGTTCTAGACAATATTTCATTATCTGGAAGTTTCGCAACTCCACTTGCGCCTTAAAGATCTGCCAGCAATTTGACAGGGCTCCCATATATGTATAGCCAAAGTCTGCCGAAGTCTTCAGAACTGCCTTATCAAGAAACCGTGACCCCGGAACGAGAACAGCTATTGAAGGAAGTCTGAAGTCTAAGTACGCTCCGGTCGTTAAAAAAGGAATATTGAAGGCTTTCTTTGAAACTGGACACATCATTCGGCGATGAACCAGAGTCACCGAAATAGCTCATAAAATTTGCAAGTTGAAGTGGGAATGGGCAGGCCACATCGCTCGCTGACAACTGACTCGAGTGGCGACTACGGACTGGAAGACGCAGCGTAGGTCAGTCCTCCCACTAGGTGGACCGACGACATCGTGAAGGTCGCGGGCAACCGATGGATGCAAGTGGCAAATTGTCGTTCGGCGTGGCGGTCTAAGGGGGAGGCCTATGTTCAGCAGTGGACGTCTTCCGGCTGATGATGATGATGATACACATCTAAATATTTGAATCTTCCATCACCATAATTTCAACTCACCTAAGATTCTTGACCATTCTATTCTCGCTGGGCAGGTCGAGAAAGTCAAGTAAGAACCGTAGTCGTTCGTTGATCTCCCTGGTTTCCATGCCGAAGATCCAGCCGAAGTACATCATGGTCTCCTTGATGGTAAACTCGCCGTAGAGGGCGATCTCCTGGGGCATGTAGCCCACACGCTTGCCGGGGACTCCGGAACCTAGGGGACAGAGGGAAAGTTATTAATGTTTTTGAGAATCAGAAGGCTGTGTTAGTAACGTATGATTTGGAAACTTGTATTCATAAAGGCGCTCCCTCACCGCGAGCATTCACCTGTAATGTAACGTTACAAATTCGAATATTCGAAGATAATAGAGCATCAAATTACGGATTTTTATGCTAAACTCACACTTATTATCATCATCAGCCTATAATGTTCCCACTGCTGGGACACCGGCCTCCTCTCTGTGAGAAGGAGTGGGGAATCCACCAAGCGGGCCCAATGCGGATTGTTGGATGTCACATGTCTTCGAATTTTTGGTTCTGGGACATGCCGGTTTCCTCACGATGTTTTCCTTCACCGTTTTGTTTTTTCACTTATTATCTTATGACAAAAATACAGCACGCCACAGGGCACGACCCTTACTAACAGTTTAGCCACGTCTGTGTTACTATAATTATCACTCTTACTATTTTCTAAGCACGCGACCTTGAGTTCGGCAATCGAGCAGCAAAATTGAACAAAATTATCTATTTATTGCTTCTAATAAAAATAATACCGAATCGAATGTATCCGAATAACTGTGTATGCTATCTGGAATAATCTTCGTTTTGGCTTTAAACAACACCAGTACGCAAGTTTATTAGTTATTTCTGAGCAAATGCCTCGGCCATAAGTCTCTAAGTGCTCTTTTCAAACGGCACATTGGACCACCCGCCTCATCGTCTGTCCATTAATGACTCTCTCTAAAGGAACTCCAGCGCTGGAACTACAGTTTGGTATTCACTAAGCCACTGATAGCCACGTGACCGGGATACTATCTTAAGGCATTTCTAGACGAAGTGTAAAGCCAAGAATTTGACTTCCAGAGAATAGCATAACTCATAATGAAAGAGAGATGTTATCTCGCAAACTCTCGCATGCAATTCAAAAGCAAGAATAAAAAGAAACACAATGAAATAGGATCTAGTCTTTATGAAGACAATACCATACAACGTTAGGTGTGAGTTAATGCAATAGCATAACAAAAACTCGCCAATTGCATAAGAATAGTCACAGTTATGACAAGTGTTGATATCTAGCGGTATCCGTGAAACATTGCATGCAACGACAATCCTGCTTATTGCAGTTCTGCGATAGAAATCTTGAACATGTTTGTTACTGGGTGTATTTTTTGGCATTTGCTGCTATTCCAGAGATATTTGGGCTAGCAGTAAGTGACGTGCCCGGGTCGACGGCGCGTTGTGTTCCACGCGCGCCTCAAGGAGTGTCAACTGTCAGCATCATGACGGGGCCCCCCTGTAGAGGGCCAAAGCCTGCCGGGGTCGCGGGACTTATCTCATTACCGTGTGTGTATTCTCATCCCGCCCTGCCCGGAGTGGGAGGATTCATTTGGTGATTTTAGCACGATAAAAAAAGCCGTAAGTGACACATTTAGTAATCATAGACACTGGAAGTTATGCAGCATTTTGGAAAACATTTTTGAAGTCCTCCACACCATTTCCAAACGACTGCAACTACTGAAAGTCTGAATCAACAGTGGTGACCTCCTGAAAGCGCCGTGGCAAATAAGTTCGACGAAGTCTCAAAGAGTGAATTTAACTGTCTACCATATTACAGAACGTCACTCAATACAATAAAACTAGATTTGAGGCATTTGATTGGTTTAAACTAGTTTTAAGTAACACTTGAGTTTTGAGGTGCGTTCTTTATTTATGGGCATTACGACCCCGCAGCAAAATTAATAAGAAAATTTTAACGCGGGAAGAGTAGGAGAAAGCCTTCGAACATATTACCACTGCTACTCCTTAAATAGAGTAGCAATGGCCCAAAGGTATCACCCTAATTTACGAATAATAGATTGTCATTTCGAACCCAGTCAGGCGCATTTACATTATCCTATTTATTTCATCACCACCCTCAAAGCGGTGACAAAAAACTTCATGAGGAAACCGACATGTCTTAGAACCAACTTCGAAGACATGTGACTGACATCTACCAACCAGCACTGGGCCCGCGTGATGGATTACAGCCCACTCCCTCTCACGGAGAGGAGGCCTGTGTCCCAGCAATGGGAACAGACTGATGACTATGACTCCTCAAATATCGTTGGCGTCTTTCCAGGTCTTACCTTTGGTTCCAGGTTTGCCCCCCAGCACCCATATTTCTCCGCTGTTAAGTTTCCGCCTGCCGACGATGCAGGATAATAGGGTCGTCTTTCCGCATCCTGAAGCTCCAAGTAGACCGTATCTGGAACAAGAAGACAATTTAAAGATAATGGTCTTAATGAGGAGCTCGTGGCTAAATAATTACAGCCGCAACAGGCCGATCTTCCGGGTAAAGCCGCGCTTGCCGAGGTTGGTCTGTGGATGGGTGACCATCTATCATAGCGAGTTTCCTCCGGGCCTTGGAAAGTACGTAAAGACGTTGGTCCCGGCTGTCATTTGTAGATCTTTGACAGGCGTTACTGTTAGTCAGAAGCTCTAAAGTCTGACAACCAGTCTTACCATGGAGTATCGTATTACCTGTGGGATTACCCAGTTACTGGGTTGTGGAGGTCCGATAGGCAGTCGCTCCACGTAAAATACTGATATTCAGCTGCATCTGGTTCGACTGGAAGCCGATCCCAATATAGTTGGGAAAAGGCTAGGCAGATGATGGTCTTAATGTGGGCAACACATAGACCATGGGGTCTACTCCCTGTCAGAAAACAAAAGCCAGATCTGACTGGGAATGGTGTTTTTTTTTAATGCTGTTGAACAAGGTTTTGTTATCATTTAAAAAGTATTTCTGGTTTGAGGGAAAGGGATGTCAGATATGACCGACAAAAAACCAACCTGAGGGAGTATTACAACGTCTTAAAACCAGGCTTGTTCCAGTGAGTGAATGAGATGGCGCTAGACGACTTGAATACCTCTGTCAATTTCACTCGCCGGAACAGGCCTGGAGACTGATACTTCAGTTGCTCTTTGCGTTCCAGGACTAGATGCTTTGCGTTAACCATTTAAGGACTGCCTTACCCAGACCCACTATGCTAAGGTCGCGTAATTTGATCTTTATTCAATAAGCAATACTTTAAGTAGTCTAGATCTTTTAACCGATTCGTATTTCTGATACAGATGTGGTATCAGAAATACGAATCGGTTAAAAGGATAACAATTCTACTAATGTCGCGGCTCGTACATACGGCTACACATCAAGCTATACAAAACTAGTATAAGCTGACCATTCAATGTGCGGAAAGATCATATAAAGCGAGTGCAAGACAAACTGGTTTTGTATAGATTGATGTGTTGCCGTATGTACAAGGAAAGGCCATGGAAAATGTGCCACAAAAATGACAAAAATAGACATTGCTAAGTTTATAGACCACTAAAAACTTTCAATTTCACCAAAAGTCTCAAAATCTCGAGCCACGAGCATTTCCTAAAACCGTCCGAGATCGCAACGTAACGCTCGGACGCACTGGCGCTTGCGCATTCAACAACACACGAGGACGAAGCATTGCGAAAGAACGCCATTTACATTCTAAAACTTACCACACCAACTTACACATACACTTAAAAACACTCTTATCCTATCACACTAAGGCACAAAATTGCTTGTGATTTAACTTAGGATGGACAGTATATTTCTTCATTGAAAAAAAATCTAGTTTAAACGAATCTTATGGTATTGTGTTAAGGTGTATTTTTGCTTGATGATTTTCATAGGATGGTTTCTTCATAGGTTTTTAAGGAAAAGGCTATTACAGTAAAGGAAGGTGACAGTCGTGAACGTCTGTGTCTTATTTCTTAACTTCGGATGTCCATGTTTGCTATGTGGGCGTCATGGTATGTGCTTATGTTGGCAAGGGAGACGGAAGGATAAAGGTGGTTAGTTAATGCAAAGTTACCTTGCCTTGGCTGGTTATTTGAGGCCGTAATCATCATTTGCTTGAGTTTTGCTTAAGTACGAGTATCTTGGATTTAACTTCTAGTCTTACAGATACAGATGACATCATGTGACTGCCTAATTGGAGGTCAATTAAATAACTCAATTGGTAGCGTTTTTGCCATACGTATTATTAAAAATCAAACATAGCAGCTCACAATTTAGGACCCATTAATATTAGTAGTCATTTTTACCCGTGGTGCTAGGCAACTGGGCTTATCCCAGTTGTAATGTCCCTTTGTGCCTGTTGGCCTTGTTTTGTTCTGTCTCCTGCTAGCATCCATGCATGAAGTGGAAACATATTATTTTTCCTACTCCTCACTATTATTTTCTGATTAATTTCTTTGCAGGATCCAAGACAGGTAAATTCATTCTCCGTGACACGTCGGGCTTCATTGTCTCGGCGCTTTTCTGGTGGTTGCTACTTGATTCTGGCTTTCAGGAGTTGCAGTGGTTTGGGAATAGTGTGGTGGGTTTGTCCCAAAAAAAAAACCCCAATTGATACTTACTTACCTCAGTAAGACTGATTGTTAGAGTTTCAAGCTACTACTATTTGGACTTTTGAATTCTCAATAAAAAGATTTAAGAAAAAAACTTTAACTTCTCTTTCGGAAATTGGTGGCTTTGTTAATTCATTTTTGTTACCGCCTACCCAAAGATAAGTTGTTTTACACTTTTTGTAGTGGTTTTTGAAGGCGGTTAGTTTAAAAAAATATCCATACTAAACATAAAATACTACTGAATCAAACTGATTTTTTTTTATGGCACCAAATTACAGATATACTGCAGTGAACAGAAGAATAATCATAAGTGCGCTTTTTTCATTCGGGCATACGGAATTCTAATTAAAAAAAAATAAACAACAAAATTTCTAACATTAGGAATCAAGCTCCTATGTCCAAACAATGACGTCACGAGTATTTTTAGTAAAAAAACCCATATTGATTATTTACATACTTGTATAATATACATGGATTTCCTATAAGGTCATGGTGTTAGCGCCCATGTGTTAATTATTACAATCAATTGACTGACCACGGAGTCATTCAGACAGGTTGTAAAAAACGTAAAAATATTTGCCGTTGCAAGGTAGGTAGGTAAGTTTTTTGTGACCTATCTGCATGTATTTTTTGCTCTTTGTTCAATTTATACGAAGATGTCAATGGCAGCTAAAAATATAGATATACTATTGAATTCTTTTGTATCAATCAATACTAAGAACTTGGTTTTAATTGGAAGGATTTTTCCGCTGTTTGATAACTTTATCGAGGAATCTGCCAATCGTAGCTAGACCAAGTTGAATGACTCAAATGAAGACCGAATGAAGTGAATGGAATGCTGAACGCCTGGGGACCAAACCAAAACTTGAACTTTAGTCTAGTTCTGATGACCAAAGAGAAAAAAATAGACATCCCAATTAGTAACTGTAATCAAATATTAACAACAATACATTTTACCATTACCAAATATTATACCATTTTTGTAAATGATCCGGCTCGGAGGACCAGAAGTGGATTGTGAAGTAAGTTTGATATAAAAGTATAAGGCAAAGCAACAAAGTTCAACGACATTAATATTACAGTTAAGAGCATCAAAAAGAGTATTTACGTCATCTTAATACGTATTTTTTTACGAAGTTGGATTATGTTTAGTTACGATACCTGACTAAAATCCTTCAATAGCCCTTACTGTTCCGGGGTCACGGTAAGGAAATAATCCCGCGACCCCGGCAGGCTTTGGCCCTCTGAGAGGGGGGCCCCGTCATTATGCTGAAGCTCTTTGAGGCGCGCGTGGGACACAACGCGCCGTGGACCCGGGCATGGTCCATGGTCGGGCAGCGAGTTGCCCTTTACTCGCTGCCCGCATGCCCGCGCCTACGGTGGCCGGAGATCATCTAGCGACGTCCGTCGCCGTGGGCGTCTACTACCGCAGGTGGGGCGGAGGGAGGACACTGTCCTCTCTCACTCGCGGGCCGCCTCCTCCTTCGCGAGCATTATTACTTCGCAGAATGAGGCGACCGCTTTCCATCTCGCCCCGCAGCATGGCCGCAACCAATGCTGGGCGCGAGAGGTCTCCGCCTATCGCAGCCGTGAGGACACATCGGTGCTCTGCCCAAGCTGGGCAGTCTTGCACCGTATGCTCCACCGTGTCCTCCGGGCGATCTTCGGCGCATCAGACACAGGTACCTCCCGAAACTTCCGTGTCCAGTGAGGACCTGCGTCAAGCGGTAGGTCAGGACGCCGTGACTTCTCTCCAGCCACTCCTCAAAGAGGGGTCTTACCGCCGCAATTGCGGTGTGCCCGAACTTTACACCCTAGAGAAAAAAGTTGATTATCACTTGCCAGTTGTTTAGGGTAGTCAGTACTTACGACCTCAGAATGTCATAATATATTCAACCAATAATTAGGTCTCAATTTGTATTTCAGACACATATCTTCCATATTAGGGCCACCATCTTGCGAGTACATACGCACCAGCTATGTACAACACATATTTATGTAATGGCCGCTGTCATAAAAGGCGCAAAGTATTCTAATTGTTATGTTTGACGTCAGGACGTTTCCTGACGTTCGCAACTACGACGTATTGTTTCTACGTAGATGTAGGGCTAATTGTTTAGAAAAGTAATGATGCTACTGGCCTATTTCATCCCATTTCTGGGCAAAGGCTTCTCTCTATTATATACATCCAGTTTTCACGATCCAGAGTCAACCACGGTCATTAGTTTTAGCTAGCTCGTTCTTCCATCTTCTCAAAGGTGTGCCGTGACGACTTCTTGCTGTGTCAGGGCTTCACAAAATGGTTGCTTTTACCCCATAGCTCATGGGATATACAGCAGACGTGGCCAGCTCTGGTCTAATTCAGTGTAGCCGCCACGGCAACGACCCAGCAAAACAAAGAAAAACTAAAGAAACCAGGCGATTTTAAATCAGTCAAGTTTAACAGAGAGCAGTGGTGGCCCAGTGGTATCTGCCCCGACTTACGACTTGTAGGTCGTGGGTTCGAATCCAGGCAGGCGCATTACTTTGTGTAATTTATTTCATCACCACTGCTCTCAAAACGGTGAAGGAAAACATCGTGAGGAAACCGGCATCTCCTAGAACCAAAAATTCGAAGACATGTGACATCTACCAATCCGCACTGGGCCCGCGTGGTGGATTAAGGCCCACTCCCTCTCACAGAGAGGAGGCATGTGTTCCAGCAGTGGGAACATTAATAGACTGATGAAGTCTAACAGACCCTTTCTCTCCAACCAGAGAAAAAGGTACACCTAAAAAGTAGAACAATGCCTATTACAGCCAAACTTTAATTATTTTTTTCTTTTCTCGTTATTAAATCAATCGATTCAAATTCATGAATGAATTGCAAGTCTATTCTCATTGCTGCTTGTTTTGAATACCGACTTCACTAATCATACCTAATCCATTCTTTTGAAATGGTGTCACCACTGCTCAACAATAACAGTTAAAATACACAAGTGTGTATCGAAACAAGTCCCTTATTATATCGACTAGCAGTTCCCTGCCGTTACGCTTCCGCTGTTCGCCTTCCTAGAGAAATGGACTATCCACACAAAGACATTAAACTATACACGAGCAGTAGACGGGACATCACGAAGAAAGTGATCCAAAATTTTTTACCAATACGTAAAAAGTCCCTCAGTCTAGTAGTCGCGTTGCTATGCAACGCTTAGATAGTGCTACTGACGCACGGCATCAACAATTTTGTAAGACAATTTTCCCAATGCCCGCTCTATAGGGTTTTTAAATCTCTTTGATTCCACACAAAAATAGTTTCCTAAGATTGGCGCGTTCATCAAACAAATTCTTCATTTTTATAATATTTGTTTAAATAGTATTATATAGTGCTATGAACACACCTGTTATATCAGATCTAGTGTTCATGACCAAAAAAGAATCAATAGTTATACTTCGCATAAACTTAGAGTATACCTTAGCCGTCAAATAAAGATGGATATACTTTCTAGAACTAGAAAAAGAGACAAACGATTGCTTGACTATCTCTTTCTTTTACAAAAAATAAATAAATAGTGAAACAACTGTGTTACCCTCTTTGCAAAGAATAAATTGAATTCAATTCTAATTCCAATTCAATTTATTCGGTAAACAATTAACATTGTGTTCGAAATAATTACACGAAACATTGGTGGAAATACAAATAACAAAATTAATTCGAAAAGGTACATCAGAGTTGAATTTAAAAATTAGATACAATAATACAAAATAATTCAAGTAATTTTAAAACTATAACGATAATAAACAATGACACGTCATGAAAGTCCACACAAATACAATTTATACAACCAAGAATAATAAATTAACATGTCATAGATGTACAAGATAATTAAAGTAATTTTAAAATTAAAACGTTTACGAATTAGTAGTAGGGTAGTAGATAATGCTCAGTCCATGCTCTATGTCTATGACGCTATTGAAAATAAAGCAGTGACCTATTGAACTGATGTCGTTTGACGTCAAGATGCGTCATAAGGAGAGTTTGACGTCTGTCTATGACCTATTGAGTTCTTGAATTAATTGGCCCAATAGGTTTGATGTGCTCAAGCCTTTGTTTCTATATGGTACTCAATGGATTGTAGCCATATGAAAGTACTGTCTGTTTTAGATGTTTTTTAACTAGGTGGTTGCGACGTCTTTACCTTCCATATAAACTACACTGACTTAAGATTTATCATTATTAGATTAACCGTTTTCTTAACCTTACTCCACATTATGAATTATCAAATGACTCCTCCCACTCCAGAGAACGGCAGGAGGGACTGTCAGACTTGTAACTACGGAGTAAAATGCACGGCGTCCTTCAATAGCCCTTTACCTTGGGTCACGGTAGCTAGTTAGTCCCACGACCCCGGCAGGCTTTGGCCCTCTGAGGGGACACTTATTTGAGAGGCACACATCAATCGTATTCCACCAAAACTTCCGGCTTACAGTTACTAATCACATTGTGTTATGTCAATCAATTGTTCTAATACAATAATTATAATTATAAATCTTAGTCAGAGGACACGGAGGTTAATAATCTTTTGTTCTTCGCCCTTGCTCCTTTGGCACCACGCCAGACTTCCTTGTGGAAAATATCTAACTGTTAGTTTATGTATGTATGGGCATTCTACCATCTTATGTATGGAGTTGGAGAGCAGTGGTGGCCTAGTGGTATCGGTCCCGAATTACGAATCTTAAGGTCGTGGGTTCGAACCCTGAAAGGCGCATTACTTTGTGTAATTATTTCATCACCACTTCTCTCAAAACGGTGAAAAACATCGTGAGGAACCCGGCATGTCCTAAAACCAAACATTCGAAGACATGTGACATTTACTAACCCGTACTGGGCTCGCCTGGTGGATTATGGCCCACTCCCTCTCACAGAGAGGAGGCCTGTGTCCCAGCAGTGGGAACATTATAGGCTGATGATGATCTATGCAGTTGTACTACGGTATTCGTCAAAGGGATGTGCCATTCATTCATGCCTTTGCGACAAAACTTTACTAATATTCACGAAGTATAATAATTCAAATGCACACTTGTGTGACACACTAAAGTTCGACATTACTCTATGGCGTCATGGAGAATGTTTTTTTTTTCTTTTACAGCCAACAGTAAAATAACGTTATCATGGTAGGCGTATTAACTGGCCAGGTCGATAATGCATGTCTGCCTGCCTAGCCTTTTCCCAACTATATTGGGGTCGGCTTCCAATCGAACCAGATGCAGCTGGATATCAATATTTTACATAGAGCGACTGACTATCGGACCTCCACAACCGAGTAACTGGGTTATACGATACCCCATAGTAAGACTGGTTGTCGACTTTACAATTTCTGACTAACAGTGACGACTTTCAAGACAGAAATGACAGTCGGGAATGTCATTTCTGTCTTGTGTGTTTTCCGAGACACGGAGGAAACTCGCTGTGACAGATGGTCACTCATCCACAGATGAACCTCGGTAAGCACGGCTTTTCTCGAAAGATCGGCTTGATCCACACAAGCCGATTTTGGTCGATAATACATGTCCTTTCTGCAAAACATCACCAATGGTCAGTAAAGGTCGCTCTACGTCGCAGACTTCCTTATGAAATATATATAGCTATTTATTAATTAATCTATAGGCATTCAACCGTGTAAACTTCTATGTATGTGTGAGATTGCAATCAGATGTAGGTAATCTGATATGGCATAAGTCCAGGAATAGGTTATGTTTAGGTACTAACTCCTAACGGGAAATGAAAGGGTTTAAGTGCCAAGAACATTCGTAGAGTTTAATGTAGAAGTTACAGTTAAGTCGTAATTTTGGCTTTTAATAGATTACTTAGTCTCGTGAAATATGCTAAGGTTTTACCAATTTTGGTCTCTTTAACGCGTGATTGTGCTAAATAGACCGTTTTGTCTGCTCGTTGACATCCACTCTTAACTTACTTTCCGAGACACCGGAGGGTATACCGCCAACTACCAAACTTCGGGCTGGTAGTTACTGAAAAAATCTTGTAGAAAAACTCAATAGAGACCTGGGGGCCTACCATGAACTCTAGAAAACTCTATAAAAGTCGTCTAGCTCCATCTCTTTCTCACAGCCTAAACCGGATCGCGTTAAGAGCTCGTAGTAAGGCCTCTGGAATTCTAACCCAGGTGATCAGCAGCCGCGCTTGCGACCACGAAACCAACGGGGCAGTTCTAATAATAATGCTATTGACTACTTACATGGTACCCTTAGCGACTGTCATGTTGAGGTTGCTGAGCACGTGGTTGGGTCTCTTCTTGGAGCCGTAGTGCTTGAACGCGTGCCGCACACACACTGCCTGCTGACGTTTCTGCCATACCTGTTGAGATAAGAGGGTCTGTTAGTAAAATAACATGAAAATGACGGTACAACGATATATTCCCTATACCTCGAGTCCCGTTACGCTGAGTCTGAAAGTCTATTGTTCTCCAAAGGATTGATATTTAAAGCTTTCTATTACCTTTATGTCGAGTTTGGTGAACAAGTACAGTCAGGGATGTAAATTAAAAGCCAATGGCATCAAAACATTGTTTTATTATATTTTTCTACTACTTTTTTCGTATATCACAGGATCACAGGACCAAGACGACGGAGCCCCGATAAGCGGGGCTTCTACTTCTGCGTGGTCTAAAACAAAAATTGTCCGAGTCGGGGTGCCAGCAAGTCCCGAGGTTAAACAACCGCACTTCGGGCTTTAACCGTAACATACACTTCATGTAAAAAATGCTATAGTATCTCGACATAAAGGGAATAGAAACGGGACGAGGCTAATAGAAGCGAGGTTTTCGACTCGACATAACGGGACTCGACATAAAGGGAACAAACCGGTACAACACTGCTCTCATAAGAGTAGTGATATCAAAATTGATTTCCGGAATCAGATTTACAAGTACAAATTAAAACAATAACACACGTGCTTGCAAACAATAAAGGCAACCGACCTTGCTGTTATCAATTTGGCGGAACAATTGAAAAACAAACGAGAGCTTATCGTTCAATGGTTCAATGCGTACAACTACTTTAAGGTGTGCGTCCACAGGTCGGCATCGCACGTATCGGACGTATCGTACGTAACGGATTTTAGGTTGCCTTGTATGAAAACTCATACAACTGCGTCCACTGATCCGCATCGTACGGACGGCTCATTGGCAATGCCTTAATGCGATTCGCACCGATGACATCATACGGAATGCCGATCAGTAGAAGGGATGAAGGGGGCATCGGCAATCCGATTGCTGATACTCGCGTCGGTAATCCGATCGCTGCCGACACAGAAATCCGTTTGTTGCGATGCGTCCGATACGTACGATGCGGACCTGTGGACGCTTACCATTAACTACTAACCGATGCAGTTATTGTTCACCGATGTTGCTAATAATCGGGCCACTCTAACGGCATTTCCCGTGCAATAAATGTAAGTAAAACGTCCATTGACAACGTTATTAGCGGCATTTCCCGTATGGCCCTAGTTTAACAAATCTATCGTTATTTTTCTCTTTTTAAATATTACCCCGTACTAAGAATATCTCGTGTAGTGTGGGTGAATATAGAAACTAGCATACAAACACACACAATACTCAGGCCCGGAATAACTAAGTTGCTATAAAACTTCGTTACTAATAATAGGCAAGAGGTTCAAATTTGCATGGCGATCCTTTTTAGGACGTAGATGCTCATTAAAACTCAGAAGAGATTTTGCGAAATTCGCCCCCTAACGGGTTGCTTTTGGGCATGATAGTTTTTATGAAACTTTGTTACTACCTAAAAGTGCTAGTCAATCTCAAATTTTAATTGGGTTTTTATTTAGATTTTCCAAAAGTATTCCATACAGAGAGTGACAGTGAGTAGAATTTCACATGAGCAAAGTTCGAGTGCGGACTAAGGTTCGGGCAGAGTGCTAGTCTAAAATATTTTTATCATGATCTCCTGAAGTCCTGTAAAAATCTCGAATGGTATTGTAGACAAACCGTTTACTCGCTATTATCCTTCCTGCTTTCGATAGAATTCCAGGAAAAAATATCGCCTAGTTGTCATAAAATTTCTTCGAAACCTGTCCAAGGAATCATGACAAACTGCCCTTCAAAAGCCACATTCTCCTCAATCAATATCTAATGTAAGTCATCAAGGTTTCTTCAAACAATAACACATTGATGGTCTTCCTCGATGACTGCCTATAAGGAAGGTAAGTGGCCATTGTACTGACGAGTACACCTTCGGAGTAATGACTGATTCATTTAGTTATCAATAGTGTAGGCTTTTGACCTTTATGTGACTTAGATCTTGGTGCAGAAGCACTAGAGCCTCACTTCAAAATAAAATTAAACATCGAACAAAATTAAACGCCTGTTGAACACTTGTCAAAAAAAGTGTAACTACAAACTTTTGTCTTTGATATAAGGTCAGTTTTGTAGTTACACTTTTTTTATACAAGTGTTCAACAGGCGTTTCATTTTGTGGCAATAAGATGTTTTGTATTTAAAAGACACATTTCAAGAACTTTACCGTTTTTAGCCGGCTTCAAAAATAAGGAGGTTCTCAATTCAGTTAGTATTTTTCTTTTTTTTTATGTATGGAACTACACCGATTGGTCCAAGGTTTCTGGTTTTAATTTTAGGATCTGATCAATATATTCTATTTTTTTGGTAACCACCAAAACAATAAAATGATCAGATCCTAAAGTGGCCCTGGAAAAAGTTCCTGAAAAGAATTTTGGGAGACATTTGCCCAGCACTCAGCAGTGGAACAGTACAGTTTAGGCTGAAGAAAAAAAACAGACTTACTATAATTAATATGTGTCATTTTTCTTTGATATTTTTTAGTGGGTCTAATTCATCGATTTAAATTCAAAGAAGTCCACGTCGTTTAGCCTGATTATAGACTGGAAAAATAGTCTTCTAATTGAGGTATTGAATTCATAGTGGCCCGGATATATGACCCTTCTCAATCACCAGGAAAACTCAGCCATCAAAAGGAAGAAAAACAATCACGAGGAAAACCAGAACGTCACCACCAAAATTCGCCAACACGTTATGATTATACATAATGTGCTATGTTTAGTACGCTCACACCTTCTATGTATACTCTAATGGGCCTTTGTAGTATTTTAGAACAATAACAAGCTTGAATTGGTATAACGGGAAAACTACCAGCGTCGTGGTCCACGACGCTGGTAGTAATGTAGTTTTGGGAGAACCCCATTTTTACCCACGGCGGCGGCGGGACGGAGCGGGTATATGCGTTTAGGGTGAGAGATTTTTGTTTTACTATTTTATTTAAATAAAGAAAGAAAAAGATTTATTTGACAACAGTTCATGTAGCACACATAATATTAAAAAGTACACAAAATAATAAAGATAAACAAAGAAAATAAATAAAAAAGGAAGCCAAAATACAGAGTACCTACTGTGCTTTGTGCCTCACGGCTGCGCCAAAAAGGTCCAAATTAAAGGTGAATTATCAATGAGTCCTCCACCTAGAGTGGATTAGAAAGGACTGTTGGACTCGTACTGACTAATATCCTACGGTGTTCTTTCTAATTATTTTTGTTCAATTGTTTAATATGTTTGTTCACAAATTATAATCTTAATTTTGTTAACACCAAAATTCCCAAAATAGTAGAGAATGTTGATAAATGGATTAAAATGTCTGCATTAATATTATAATGTCCGAGTCATCGGACGATATGAAATGTTGCAATTATCATAATTATTTCAAGGTTATAATTTTCACATTTCTTTGATTGATTCTTGTTCAAAATAAAAAGTTCCTAATGTTTTACGTGAATACTTTATTTTGGTATTTGATTTTTTTATTTAAATCATTTCTTTTTGGTAAGTATTATAATAAATTCTACAATATAAAAATTATTTTATACAACGTGTAACACTAAATGCGCAAAACCTCTCGTGGGATCACTCAGTCCGTGTTACTGAACAATTTTTGTTCTAAGACTTTTGGACATTCACAAGAAAGAAATGCGCAATACCTCTCGTAGGGTAACTCAGCCCATGTTACTAAAAAAGAAATTGATCGGGCACATTAGTAAGAAAAAAATTTTTTTTTTGTTGAAAATTACCAAAAGTGTTCAGTAACATGGGCTGAGTTACCCCACGAGAGGTTTTGCGCATTTGGTGCCACACATTGTATACAAACCATAAATAAAAACTAACTTCTTATTAAAAAATGTACAAAAACAGGAAAAAATCATTCAAGACTCTACAATGTGCTCATTTATAAAAATTTTCTTAACGATGAGATTTCTTATAGAAAACATAATTATAATATATCTGCTCATTCTAACACGCATCATAACTCTCCTCTCAACCCGGAATCAACCATTATAGGCCTCCATTCACTTCAACCATATACTTAAAATCCCTAAAAGAACGTAAGGAAACCATCATTAGATTTCACTACTTTTAATACCGGTTTAATTACGACCGGAATATAATAGTTGGTCGTAACTGGTACTTGGACAATGGCTAATTATGCAATATATTTTGTAACAGCAATGGCGGCTTCTAACCGATTGACATAGTTTATAGTTATGTGTGTTTCGGACAGAGAAATCTTTATTCGCAGGAGATGGCGAAATAGTTCTAAAAATAAGTGGTCAGTTCTAGAATTCTAGTCACAGAAACGTTGCCCCTACAATAGGATATACCCCAGGGCCCCAAGTCTGCTAATTTAGTTATGATTTAATTGAATACCAATTGCAATCTCAATAGCAATACCAATGCAATCTCAGTAGCAGTTTTAACTACAATTGGTATTCTGCTACTGCTGCTGCTCTTCAATCGTGTTAGAATTGTAAATCGATTGTGGACTTTATCGGTATTCTACTCTCTAATGACAATACTTATAACTGTTGAACTGAGAGTCAATTACAATTACACTACGATTCCATTACGACTCTATTGAGCATATACAAGTTTTTGCAGAATACCAAATTTGTTCTAATCGTAATGGAGTCGTGATTGAGTCTCAATTGAATATCAATAGCATGTGAGTTCATTAAGATTAGCAGACTTAAGGCCTAGTTTTTAATTTAAAGTTGGTTTACTCTTGGAAACAATCTGAGAAAATGTGGCCGAACCCTATAAACAACTCGACACAAGTCTCCGATACCTTACGCCTTTTGTATCCAGGCTACTAAACTATCGCAATACAAATCCATAGAGTTTCGTACACAGGCACACGTCAGTGAACGCCAAAGTCGTAAGGTATCGGAGAGTTGTTTTGCCTTGTATACGAAGGGGGTAAGATGGAGCGAACTAACACCGAAAAAACTGAAACTCCAGCTAAATTATGGAATCAGGCGTTACTTTGCGAAAATCCATGACATGACATTAAATGTTAAGTTTTAATTCCGCGACAAAGATCCAGGCTTGTTGCAGACTGCAATCCCATCCTATGCAGTCATGCATATGCACATGTAGCAAAGGAGGCCTCGAGGCCGAGCGCTTGTCGAGTCAACATCTCCTGAGGATGCCCCGTGAAGGGGTGAAACACGTGTCGAGTATAGGTTTGATTGCATGGCATGTTTTTCCGATTGTTGCATGTGTGCATATGCATGAGGGCGGGAGGGTGGGTCCTTTGTGCATGTGCATATGCATGACTGCATAGGGTGCGATTGCATCCTGCAACAAGCCTGGATTTTTGTCGCGGAATTAAAACTAAATATTTTTCATAACATTTACTGAAACTCCAGCCCACCGATGCCGACCGAGCCAGCGCCAGCGGATCGACTGCGATGGAAGATTGTAAAATCTGTTTGGTAGTGGATTCAGACAGAATGTAGGTTGCGTGCCAGGCCATGGCTCACCTACCACCGTCATTCCGTCAGTAATGATCTTATAGCCGTCACCGTAAGTTACAAGTAGCCTCTGACAGGGCCCCCTTTAGATGGACAAAGCCTGCCGTGGTTGCGGGAGTGTCTCATCAGGTAATCGTAAATCGTAACCCTGGAATGTAAAGGGCTATTGAAGGATCACAGTGAATTGTAGTCAGTACAAGTCTGGGTGGGAGGATTCATTGATGATATTTCTAAGAAAAGGTTACAAGAAGTATTCGATGGTGTTAACCGGGGTAGACCGCTAGAAAAATACAAAAAGCCAGGCCTGGAACTACCTGTAGATCGTACAAATATTTGTTCCGTGTGGGAATCGAACTCTGCATGTCACTAACATGCAGACAGTCATTGACTCAGCTACTGCGCAAATGTATGCTATTTCCTAAAGGAAATATACTAGCAGTGAATCCACACGTTCTAGTTATTTTTTTGTTGTTATTTGCCTAGAAACTCTGATCTACTCAAAAGTGAAATTAACAATTTTATGGCATTTTCTGTAAGACCCGAATTAATAGCCTGTTAAAGTTTTTATTATACTCATGTTTTGATAAAAGTCTAATACTATTTTTATGGGCCAATCATGTTTTCTTAATCATGATTTTTTGCTTAGTTTTTCCGTAATTAATTTGACCAAAAGTGAACTCTAAATTCTGCGATCTTTTGGACAATGCACAAACAAGCATAATGGGGATGGCAACTGGAGAACTAATGGCGCTAGTATAGCTTGTTCCAAGCATCGTCATTGGTTCAAATCAGTTCAAACCTTAAAAGTACTTCAAAATAGTACTACGTCATTGGTCGGATTAGGATTAAGCTATGGTGGCGCCATCTACAATTAGCTTTGACTTGCCTTCCCCATTGACGACATCTCCCTATCAACCAATGGATGTTGAATGATGTTGTGTCAAATTGTTATTCGGCGTCGTGGTCTAAGGGGAAAGCCTTTGTTCAGCTGTGTACTTCGTTCGGCTGATGATGATGACGGTGATAAACATAATCAAGTTCTCACTACTGAGGCACGGGCCTCATCTGAATGGGAGGTCGTATCCAACAAGCAAGTCTATAGTGATATTTGACTGACTGAATAGGCCCAATAGCCAAACGGCAAGCGACAATCGCTAACGTTCAGCAGTCGCTAATACATTTTCAACTTTATACCGCATTGCATAAAGTTGAAAATCTATCAAAGATTACAGATCGTTTTCGTTTGTTTCGTTCGCTATCGCTCAGCAGTCTTAACTAGATTTTTCACTTTGTGCGATGGGGCATAAAGTTGACAATGTATTAGCGACTACTGAACGTTAACGATTGTCGCTTGCCGTTTGGCTACAGGCTCTGGTCCACTCGAATTTGTGTGGTTCTTTCTTCAAAAGACCATTTCAGACATTCACCTGCATGGTCCTTGTATAAACTGTTCTACATTAATGATGTCTGGACTTTAAAAGAGACTGTGACCTCTGAGTTTGTTTCGGATGTTTCTTCTCAAAGTAGTCAGGTACGAAACACCGACCCCTCCTAGTTTTATGAAAAGACGTGTAAAAGTGTTGATAAAACCTACTTGCTTAAATAAACATCATTTCATTTAATTTCATCATTAATAGTAATCCTTCCTAATAGAGAGCAGTGGTAGCCCAACGGTATCGGCCCCGACTTACGAGTTGTAGGTCGTGGGTTCGAATCCAGGTAGGTGCAATACTTTGTGTAATTTATTTCATCACCATTGCTCTCAAAACGGTGAAGGAAAACATCGTGAGGAAACCGGCATGTCCTAGAACCAAAAAATGTGACCGCCTTCAAAAACAACCACAAAAAAGAGTAAAATAACCTACAAAACTTTTCTTTCGGAAGTCGGTGGCAAAAGAGACAATGAATTAATAAAAAAGTCACCGACATTTTTTTTTAAGTTTTTATTTTACTCTTTTTGGTTTAAATATTCAACCAAAATTCTTGTCAAATACATCATTTTCTTACATGTGCACTAGAATTTTGTAATCCGTAGCACCGGTAATAATATCGTTAACATCTCTTTCATTCGTTCCCTAACTCAAAAACTACTGAACCGATTTTGATGAAATTTGCAGTATTCCCTAAGTTGGACGATACCTAGTACAACAAAAAAAGAATTACTTAAATCGGACTTGTAGTTCCGGAGATATGCGAATACAAAAATAATTTTCTTACTTGAGGAGTTGTACCTTCCATCATCAGCTCAGCTACATGAGATGATGATTTCCATACGCAAGTACTTGAATTACTTCATAAGATATGCGATAAACTATGTGTCAGCCAATAAAATTTGAGGGTTGCCCTCGATTTCTCCAAGTTCCAATCATCAGATCCTGAAATGGTGACAATGGGACCACACGGGAAGCACCAGCTTTCGAATAAAAAAGAATCATGAAAATCGGTTCACCCAGTCGCAAGTTATGAGGTAACAAACATAAAAAAAAAATACAGTCGAATTGATAACCTCCTCCTTTTTTTGAAGTCGGTTAAAAATTCGAAGACATGTGACATCCACCAATCCGCACTGGGCCCGCGTGGTGGATTATGGCCCACTCCCTCTCACAGAGGGGAGGCCTGTGTCCCAGCAGTGGGAACATTAATAGGCTGATGATGATGATCCTTCCTTTAGCCTTTCTCTCCCTCTACAAGTTAACATCCTTGCACATGGTTCTACAAAAGTATACGTGACAGAATTCATGTTTCAACTGCCTCCAATTAGAAACAAGTACTTCATAATCATCTGCATCGTTATTAAATAATGTCAGATCATTGTGTACTAATTGCTTTTCATATTTGCTAATGAGCTTGTGGCACAGGTATTAAGTGAATCAAGTCAATTATGTAACAGTAACTAACATTCTTAGTAGTGTGCAGCAACAAGATTCTTCTACGCTGTTTAAGAGTAACTTAAAAGGACAATGGGCAAAAATGTATGGAACTTGGTCCAAGATCCTCCACTGATGACACTTATGGGAAATGAAAGTATATGGTTGTGACATCATTTTAGCAAAATATTATCAAAATCTGCCCTGGGGTTCTTTTTTTATGGCCGTTTAAGTAACTACCTAACCTAACCTAACTTTTTTATTCAGTTGTAAATATTGCCCGACACATAATACTGAACCATCTGGGAATGCGGTTGGCTTATGGAGGAGAAGGAGGAGGAGAAGAAGGAGGAGAAGGAGCAGGAGAGGGAGGAGGGGTAAGAGGATGGGGAAGGAGACGCAGGAAAAGAAGGAGAAGCAGGAGGAGATTGAGTAGGAGGAGGAGGAGGAGATGGAGATGAAGATGGAGAAGGCGAAGGCGAAGGAGAAGGATAAGGAGAAGGAGAAGGAGAAGGAGAAGGAGAAGAAGGAGAAGGAGAAGGAGACGGAGACGGGGACGGGGACGGAGACGGAGACGGAGATGGAGACGGAGACGGAGACGGAGACGGAGACGGGGACGGGGACGGGGACGGAGACGGGGATGGAGGTGGAGGTGGAGGTGGAGTAGAGTAGGTAATAAATAAAAAGTTAATTATAAAAAGTGCTATGCTTTAGCTATACTGCGGCAGTCCCCGAGTGCCGCATATTTTTTAGTGGCAGTTTACGCGACTACCCAACCTTACCTTAGCTGCCCTAAGCTAATATTTTTTAGATTAGCTGTAAATAATGCCCGACGGGAAGCGGTTGGCCTGCGTAGTGTGACTTAAACCAGCTAAAATACCAAAGAGACCTTGAATAGCTAACCTTGCGCGCTCGAACTGCTTAAGCGGTACCATTAGCTATTTAAGGTTTCTTTGGTATTTTTAGTGGGTGTAAGTCACACATAAGCCACTGCCGCCTTCGCAGATGTTCAGTATGCGTCGGGCATAATTTTTAGCTGAACTAAAAAAGTTAGGTTAGGTTAGCTATTTAAGGTTTCTTTGGTATTTTTAGTGGGTGTAAGTCACACTTATGCCAACCGCCTTCCCAGATGGTTCAGTATGCGTCGGTCATCATTTTTAGCTGAACTAAAAAAGTTAGGTTAGGTTAGCTATTTAAGGTTTCGTTGGTATTTTTAGTGGATGTAAGTTACACATAAGCCAACCGCCTTCCCAGATGGTTCAGTATGCGTCGGGCATCATTTTTAGCTGAACTAAAAAAGTTAGGTTAGCTAGGTTAGCTATTTAAGGTTTCTTTGGTATTTTTAGTGGATGTTAGTCACACATAAGCCACTGCCGCCTTCCCAGATGTTCAGTATGCGTCTGGCATCATTTTTAGCTGAACTAAAAAAGTTTGGTTAGGTTAGCTATTTAAGGTTTCGTTGGTATTTTTAGTGGATGTAAGTCACACATAAGCCAACCGCCTTCCCAGATGGTTCAGTATGCGTCGGGCATCATTTTTAGCTGAACTAAAAAAGTTAGGTTAGGTTAGCTATTTAAGGTTTCGTTGGTATTTTTAGTGGATGTAAGTCACACATAAGCCAACCGCCTTCCCAGATGGTTCAGTATGCGTCGGGCATCATTTTTAGCTGAACTAAAAAAGTTAGGTTAGGTTAGCTATTTAAGGTTTCGTTGGTATTTTTAGTGGGTGTTAGTCAAACATAAGCCAACCGCCTTCCCAGATGGTTCAGAATGCGTCGGGCATCATTTTTAGCTGAAAAAAAAGTTAGGTTAGGTTAGCTATTTAACTTTTTGTTGGTATTTTAGTGGGTCGAAGTCACACATGAGCCAACCGCCTTCCAAGATGGTTCAATATACGTCGGGCATCATTTTTAGCTGAACAGAAAAAGTTAAGTTAGGTTAGATATTTAAGGTTTTTTTGGTATTTTAGTGGGTCGAAGTCACACATGAGCCAACCGCCTTCCCAGATGGTTCAGTATGCGTCGGGCATAATTTTTAGCTGAACTAAAAAAGTTAGGTTAAGTTAGCTATTTAAGGTTTCGTTGGTATTTTTAGTGGATGTAAGTCACACATAAGCCAACCGCCTTTCCAGATGGTTCAGTATGCGTCGGGCATCATTTTTAGCTGAACTAAAAAAGTTAGGTTAGGTTAGCTATTTAAGGTTTCGTTGGTATTTTTAGTGGGTGTAAGTCACACATGAGCCAACCGCCTTCCCAGATGGTTCAATATGCGTCGGGCATTGTTTACAGCTAAATGAAAAGTTAGATTTGGTTAGATTAGGTAGTCACTTTCAAACCGAAATAAAAAAAGAACCCCAGGACAGATTTCGATAATCTTTTGCCAGAATGATGTCACAACTAGGTTCTTTCATTTCCCATAAGTGTCATAAGTGGAGGATCTTGGACCGCTTTTGCCCATTGTCATTTGCCTTGTTGCTTCTATTGCCCTTTAGGAGGAGCTCGTGGCTAAATAATTGCAACCGCATAGGCCGATCTTCCGGGTTCAGCCGCGCTTGCCGAGGTTGATCTGTGGATGGGTGACCATCTGTCATAGCGAGTTTCCTCCGTGCCTCGGAAAGCACGTAAAGTCGTTGGTCCCGGCTGTCATTTGTAGAACTTTCACAGTCGTTACTATTAGTCAGAAGCTCTAAAATCTGACAACCAGTCTTACCATGGAGTATCGTGGATAATACGATATATCGTATTACCCAGTTACTGGGTTGTGGAGGTCCGATAGGCAGGCGCTCCACGTAAAATACTGATATTCAGCTGCATCTGGTTCGACTGGAAGCCAACCCCAATATAGTTGGGAAAAGGCTAGGCAGATGATGATGCTTCCATTGCCCTTTACGTTCCAGGGTCAAGATTACGGCACAGGCGGTTACGGAGCCCCGGCTATATAAAGTTAGCCCTTAAGCTGAAGTAATATCAAGTAGAAAAATAAGTGTGTACTTATTTTTCTACTTGATATAGTTCAAGTGTTTTTGCCATCCCTATGGAATCAAATATAACAGCTCACAATTTAGGACCCATTGATATTAGTAGTCATTTTTACCCGTGTTGCTTGGCAACTGGGCTTCTCCCAGTTGTAATGTCCCTTTGTGCCTATTAGCCTTGTTTTGTTCTGTCTCCTGCTTGCATGGAGGGAAGTGGGAACATAATTATATTTTTTCCTACTCCTCCATTATTCTTTTCTAATTAATTTCGTTGCAAGATCCAAGACAGGTAAATTCATTCTCCGAAACACGTCGAGCTTCATTGTCTCGGCGCTTTTCTGGTGGTTGCCACTGTTGATTCTGGCTTCAGGAGTTGCAGTGGTTGGGAATAGTGTGGTGGGTTTGTCCCAACAAAAAAAAAAGTGTGTACTTACTGAGTTGTCTTGTTTTTCGAAAGGCGCTGAGAACTGTATCTGGTTCATCTTTGACTCCTTCGCGTCGCCCATCGGCGACGGAGGCGAGGTCTCTCTGTGAACAAAGAAAACACAACGTTAGTTCTATGAACATTCGGTTTATATTACAGAAAAGTTGGATTAGGATTTAAGTCTTCTGGTCTATGAGACTCTCGTTCATGTGCATTTTTTTTGCGATTGGGATTCCCAATAACATCGGTCGACAAATAAAAGAAAAAATTTGCGCATGGGTTTATACAAGCATATTATTTAAAAAAATGTGACCACAAATTAAAAATATTTACTTTAAGAGTTTTTTTTTCAAAGATTTTAATTTAGGTAGGTACTCATAAAAGCCATTTCAGAACTTTGTTTTGTTCATATTCTTATTTCTAGTTATACTCGTACAAACAATAAAAACTTTTTCAAAAAAAATGTAACCGCCTTCAAAAACAACCACAAAAAAGTGTAAAATAATCTACAAAATAACTTTTCTTTCGGAAGTCGGTGCCTTTGTTTTTTTTCTTTTCATTGTCTTTTTAGCCACCGACTTCCGAAAAAAAAGTTATTTTGTAGATTATTTTACACTTTTTTGTGGTTGTTTTTGAAGGCGGTTACATTTTTTTTGAAAAAGTTTTTATTTTACTCTTTTTAGTTTAAATATTCAACCCGAATTCTTGTCAAGAACATTATTCTCTTACATGTGCACTATAATTTTGTAATCCTTCGCACCAGTACTTACATCACTCATGTACACATTAAGCTAATAAAATTCCATATCTCAAAAATTACTAAACCGATTTTGATGAAACTTGCAGTATTCTCTAAGTTAAATGATACCTAGTACAACAAAAAAAGAATTACTTAAATCGGACTTGTAGTTCCGGAGATATGCGAACACAAAGTAAATCAATCGATGCCTACTCCTTACTGTTAAGGAGTTGTACCTTCCATCATCAGGTCATCCACCTGAGATGATGATTATCAGATGCAAATACTTGAACAGCTTTAGAAAATATATGAAAATGGTACTATGTGCCTATAAAATTTGAAGGTTGCCCTCGATTTCCCTAGGATCCCATCATCAGATCCTGACCTGGTGATCATGGGACCAATTGGAAAGTATACCCTTTCAAACAAAAGAAAAAAATTCCAAATCGGTCCAGGCGTCTTCGAGTAATCGGGGAACATACATAAAAAAAAAAAAAAAAAAAAAAGATTCCGACGAATTGAGAACCTCCTCCTATTTTTGAAGTCGGTTAATAAAAATAACATAAGTAGAACCCGTGCGCAAAAATGCTGTAGACATGTGTAATCACAGAAGCTATAAAGCACCTAAATGCACTTGCCTGTCTGTTCCCAACAGTAAAACATTGAAGCAAAAGTGACTGGTCCTATAAATGCCCTATTTTTATGAAATCGGTAATTCGACTAACGACCCGTTCGTGAATGTAGCTTTGAGCTGTGGAATGGGGCGTGCGAAAAAGACATATATTACTTTGTAAGTAAGCGAATTCGCTACTGCCGGCCACTCGTGTCTTGTTTCAAACTTTTCAATACATTTAATCTTACCACTCGCCAGCCCAAGCTAAAGCCCGGATTTCACCAAAGCGGAGAGGAGAGGAGATGTGTTTGAATAACCAATCAGATGTCCACATCTCTTCTCCGCTTAGCTTCAGTGGACATCTGATTGGTTATTCAAACACATCTCCTCACATGTGCTTTGGTGGAGTCCGGGCCTAAGTCTCCGCTCACGGCTGTGGTGAACGGCCCGTAAAGGTGTGCGTCCACAGGTCGGCATCGCACGTATCGGACGTATCGTATACGTACCTAACGGATTTTAGTTTGCCTTGTATGAAAACTCATACAACTGCGTCCACTGATCCGCATCGTACGGACGGCTCATCGGCAATGTCTTAATGCGATGCGTACCGATGACGTCATACGGAATGCCGATCGGTGGAACCGATGAAGGTGGCATCGGCAATCGGATTGCTGATACTTGCGTCGGCAATCCGATCGCTGCCGACACAGAAATCCGTTTGATGCGATGCGTCCGATACGTACGATGCGGACCTGTGGACGCTTACCATAAGGTAGATATTGTTGACAAAAAACTAGATCCAATGTCAGTTACGGAAACCGGTTGAAACTGTAGTCTTGTGACAGGATGTTGAACACGTTCATCCTTTCATTCTTACAATCAACATTCATCGTTCGTGAATGTTATTGTTTTTCATTCATTCATAGATCGCTTGTCAATGTTTTTGCAATTTGAGAAATTAATTATTACTTTAAAGTAATTAATTATTGTGCGCAGTTGCAATGAATCATTTGGGTTTTTTACTGACATAGTTTTAAGATTTACGTGTTAAATGAGGATAAAATAAGTTATTGTATGACGAAATATGTTTGCAGAGATTTTAATGTCATTTTTTCTTTAAGCAACTTGCACGAAGTTATTAATGTACAGTCAGCATCAAAAGTTGCTGACCACATTCAGATTTTTATGATCGCTGTACACCACAATAATACGTAATAAAACGGTGTACAGAGATTTTGAAAATCTGAATGTGTTCAGCAACTTTTGATGCTGACTGTACATATACACTACATAAGTGGCATTTTTAGACCCGATGACATAAGAAAAGTAAACAATGTGTTAATTTATTGGTGTGCGAATAAAGACCTACATAAAACCAAAAGTATACAAAATGACCATTCTTCTTTAAAACAAACAAAAAAACTAAAATTTTCAGAACTTGTATGAACACTAAGGCCCTTAATACAGAACGTCACTCAATACTCAAGTATTACTTAAAACTAGATTCAAGGCATTTGATTGGTTGAAATCTAGATTTAAATAGAGATCAGTGCTTGAGTTTCGTTCTATAATAATACGGGCCTGTATGCTGCCTTATTTAAAACTCATAAAACATTTTTTTCAAAACCTGTTGCCAACATCTGTGACCCAATAATTCCAGGAAAATGTCAGAATTGTCTGCTTAAGGCATCAATCATACTGCCTTGACCTGATGAGCCAGTTGCCTTCATAACCAGACGATTAAATCATGGTGAAACCTGCCGTTTAACTTTTATTATGAAGAGAGTAAAGCTGAAAAAAGGAAGTTTTATTTTTGGCAAGGTTGAATGTACTCGTATGTTGACTGTATTTAATTTATTCATATAAATTTTATGTAAAACTAAGGCCTACTGTCCACACAGTCGTCTTTCGTAGGATGCATGTAACCTACAAATGAAGATTGGCGTATTTTGCATATTTGTTATGTCCACGCTGCTGCATGCAATAGTCAGTCACGCTACAAAAGATCTCAGTTTTCTTTCATCTAGCATCGAGAAAGGATGTCTTTTGTTGTAAAGTGCATGACGGATTGACAATTGGCCTAACTGTTGCCATTGGCTTCACCAACTACAACTCGAAGATTCTCCCATGTGAACATAATATCGGGGTAAAAACGATCCATGTGTTAATCCAGGTTATAAACTATCTGTGTAAGAAATTTTATTTAAATCCGTTCATTAGTTATTGCGTGAAAGGGTAAAAAACATCCAACCATCCACACAAACTTAAGCTTTTATAATATTAGTAGGATGGTAGGATTGTAAAGAGGCAAGTAAATTTGTTTGTAGGAAGTAATCTGGAATTGCTGAACCGATTTTGAAAATTATTTCACCAGTATAAAGCTACGTTATTCTTGAGTAACATAGACTATATTTTATTTTCGTTCTGCACTTGTATGAAACAAGGGCCAATGTCTATTATCTTTACTTTTCTTTACTTTACATTATAATATTATGTATTGTAACGTTGTGGATTACCAACGTTGCATTTCAAAACTATAAATAGTTCATTAACACTTTCACTGTCCGCGCAGCAGACACAATACCTAAACAATGGTCGTGAGTCACATGTGATTCATCGGACGGGGAAGTGGTTGATATAAATTTGTAGGTATCTAGTAAATATTCTTGAATTACGTCGAGACAAAAAGTAATTTATAAGTGGGTAGTTCTAAACTGGTAGTAACAGTTGACTGTGGAATGTTCTAGCTGCGGATAAGTGAGTGGCAATGCTTATGCTGTCTCACTCTCACGCGTGCAAAGTCCAATTCCCCTTCTCCTTGAGCGAGGCATTTTGTAGCAATCAGCTGGGACAGAAAACATTACCGCGAACGCTGGACGTAGTAACAGACGTAGTTCCTCACTATATTAGGACTATCTAATTTTACTCGTCCCAGACTTAGACAGTTTTTTTAGTCAAATAATAAATACCTAATATACAGGGCGTAACGGAATTGGTATATACATCGAGGAAGCACGGCTTCTTTAGATGATACCAAACGATATGGCAAGGTTTTTTTAATCCTATCTTTACGTGTATTGAAGTTATGAGATTTTTAAAAATATCGATACCGGAAAACGAACTTTTAAAGTTCGAATAAACACATCACTAGCACTAAGTCAGCTGATCGGTGTCAGCGAACTATTTTTAAGTAAAAATAAACCTCTTACTCCTGGTATTTCTAGAGAAATGGTTCCGCATGTTTATTTTTTGTTTAAAAATAAAATTACTTTTCTCTTAGCTATGTATGTCGTTTGGAATAAGCACTTTTATCAATCTGACAAATGAATATCCGCGTAGTGTAAACATAAACAATGCCGGACATCAGTATCTGTATTCTGCAATTATGTGGTAAATCTACCAATTCGCTGTTTGGTTTTTAATGTGTTTTTACTAGCAACATACTTTGACTCCACGGTTGCCTTACTTAGATAGTGGCTGAGCCATGAAGTGCTACGCAAAGTGTCGCGGGTTCCAACCTCGCACGGAACAAATACTTTTATGATTTACACATAATTGATCCAAGTATGGCTGTTTGTGTATGACAGGAGTTTCTTTGTAAACTCAATCAAATTTGTGACCATAATATTATTTTTTTCCGAGTTTTGAAATTCGATTCACCTTACTATTGGATCGATTTGCTTGAATATTGTGTTAAATTACGTTTTTCATTCAATTGAATAATACATACCAGGGTTTGTTTTTTTTTTTAAATTAATTAATATTTGTTGTTTGCCATTTGAACTTCTTAGAATGAAAAATCGATTTAGTTAAATAATTAAATCCAACTGAACCCCAAAACATCATCTCTTTTGTATGTCTTGGCTTGGACTCCTGGTACAAATAAAATGATGTACAAATAAAATGATAGTGGGTTCCGTTCATGATAAGTAATTGAAATAAAGTTGAGATATTTTTTTCTTCTAATACTTATCATGGAAACTATGAACAACTTAAAAATTTGTTTTTAATAACAAAATCCAAGCAAGCTTAATTTATTAATTACTTTCTGTCTGTGGTTTGTTTTAACTGGAGAACAATATCGTTTTTTTATGTTCTGTCGGTGCGGTGCTGTTTGATACATGGATCATTAACCAAAAAGTTTTTCGACATCGTGGACCTGGAACTTAATGGAACGCAAAGGGCAAGAAAGAACAGAATGAACTTTTAGCCAGTTAGAGACTGACAGCCCCTTTCATTCCACCTAGGGCTAGAGGATTCATTTAAATGAGATTATTACACAAAGGATATTCGTTCGATCATAATTAGTATTTCTTTATGTTTATTTTATTTAATTCGAAATCCCAAATTATTGTCAATAATAAATTAAAAGATTGTATGTAGTAAGATTATCGCAAAATGGTCTTAAAGTGAAAAGAAATTAAATAAAGTACTAAGGCTGCATGAGTGATGAGAATTGGTATTGCAAAAATGAAAATCCTTTGCTCAAAGAACCCTGATTACGTCGTACTTACGTTTAGGGGGCGTGGTCAGTTGCCGTCCTTATCGTGTCTTGGAGTCCTGGTACAATTAAAATGACAATGGGTTCCGTTCATTTTTTTTTTATAAAGTTAAAAACATTTGTTTTTCCAATAATCATGACGGAAACTATTAACAACAATTAAATAAAAATATTTTTGATTTCAAAATGATACACCTACGCATAATTAATTAATAGTTAATTTTACTGTTTGCATGCTCTGACGTTTGCTTTACATGTAGTATCGGGACATCGTGGTCCTGGAAGGAACATGATACAAATTCAAATTTATTTGCATTCCACAATGTGTACTTAGGATGAAGTGTAGAGTACCTACTGACTAAAAAGTTCATCCTATTCCATGTACTCTCATTTGTTTATGGAACGCCTGTTTAATTCGCTCCAGAGGGTGGGCGCTAATAACTGCAACTCAGTTACTAAACTAACGCGGTATTAACGTACACATAAATTGTAACATGTTATTTTTGTTCCAATAAACTATTTTTGTATTTGTATTCCATGTACTCAGTACTGACTGACAGTTCCTTTCGCTACCTAGGGCGCGAGGAAACATACAACAAAATTGATTTCATTACCTGTCTTTATTTTATTCCAATTTATGTCAATCCTACTTCTACTAATGTTGTAATTATGTGGAAGTTGGTTTTGATATTTGGATTGATGGATGGATGTTTGTTCCTCTTTCACGCAAAAATCTCTGAACGGGTTTGGTTGAAGTTCGGTTCACTGATAGTTCAATAATACATAGGATATTTTTTATCCCGATTTTATGTTCCCACCGCCTACGGGTTCATTTTCGAGATGGAGCGGCTGAAACCGCTGGCAACGGCTAGTAAGTAATAAATAAAATGCTTGCAAAAAAGTCGCAAAACAGCTACAATAAAATAATTAAAGTACTAGCACTGCATACAAAATAGGAATTGTTATCGCCGAATTGAAAATTGTTTGCATAGAGAACCCTAATTTCATCGTTAGTTAGGGTTTAGGGTAAAGTGAACAATTGATGTCCGTGTATTTTAAATTACTCCAGGTCGTGTATTTTAAATTACTCCAGGTACAGACAACTTTAAATTGTTTAAAAATTAACTTAAATAATGTTAACCTAGGCCTCAACTTATGATTATGAGGTAGGTATTTTATGGATTCAAACCCAGCCAGGCTAGGGTAGTACTTTGTATTATTTATTTCATCACCACTCTCAAAACGGTGGAGGAAAACAGTCACGAAGATGTCCTAGAACCAATTTGTAGAATAATAATTAATATGTGACATCTACCAACTCGGCCCGCGTTGCGGATTATGGCTCACGGGATCTCACAATGATGTCGGGCCAGAAACCTCCGAGTAATCAATGTAGACAATGCATGTTGATAACTTTTTAGGTTTTAGTTGATTTTTCAAAAAGCGCCAGTGCGATCTCGTTAACGGGACCATTCGGGAAGTAAGTATACACTTTCCAACAAAAAAAGAATTTTGAAAATCGGTTGATAAGCATAAAAAAACCATACAAATTGAGAACCTCCTCCTTTTGGAAATCGGTTAAAAACTTTATCGGAGTTGAGACGAAATTGTAAAATAATCTTCAACAACATTTTTAATGGCAGTGGTCATGGACACTAACAATTACACCGACCCTACTATACCAGGGTAGTAGAAAAATGTGACCTTTATTTGGTAATATTTTTATTCTTCGTCACTCTCGTCAGTTGACGACTATTCCGCGTGCAGTTTAGACTTGTTTCTAATACTTCGTGTGATTCGCGTTTTAGTTCAGTTCGGCTACACTTTTGACTTTTTCTTTGTGATTGTGCTTTGTTGTGCTTTCAAAATGTCGTTAAGTAACAGTGAATATTTTGAAATGATGTTGTGTGTCGGAGGTGTGCGGCATTATTTAGATGAGCGCTTTCCTCAATGGATCGGTCGTGGTAGTAGGACCGTAGCTTGGCCTCCGCAAAGTCCTGACCTCACGCCATTAGACTTTTTTTTGTGGGGTTACATTACAAATACAGTGTACTCAGTGCGGTGCGATACAGTGGACGAAATGAAAGTACGTATTGAGGCTGCTTTCAGAACCATAACACCAGACATGCTACGCAATGTCCAGGAGTCCCTAAACAAAAGAGCAGCCTTGTGCATACGATTCCAAGGACATCACGAACCTCATCTTTAACAAATGTAAGTTAATTTTCTAATAAAGTACCTACCTAAAGTTTTTCTCGGTGTTAAGCAATAATAGGATACCAAAGTTGTTAAACTACGCGAACTTGGAGCAGGCGATGAACAACGTCAGACTACAAAATGTGGACAACGTCATTTAAACTATCTTTCGGTTTTTTTACGAAAGAATTTTTCATCTCAATTTTTATGGCTTGATATTAACTAGGTATTAAACTGTAAACAAGTAGGTAAATAAATAATTACGCATTATTAATTTTTACGTCACGTGGTACTTGTATTGCGCGCTCGCTTTAGCTGCATCTCTTTCATTTTCGTCATTACGCACCGACAAAGACGCCGCCTGCGCGCTCGCTTTAGCGGCATTTTCTTTAATTTTCGTCAGTACACGCCGACAAAGACGCGCCGCCTGCGTTAGGTTACTAGGGTACTAGGCGCGCAGAATTGGCGAAGAGATTTATTGTGGTTTATGCAAGGAACGTGGAAAGTTATTGACCCACGTAGTGCGGAGACACGTTTGTTATGATTTCAATTTAAGATATCGATGAAACCGATTTTTTTTTTTCAATTCTTAGAGTACTTTATTTTGAGCTGAAATTTTGCATAGAGCTTCTATATCAGCAGGACACTTTAGTATTCTCAGATGAATATGGTGTTAATGATACACCCTGTATATATTATTTAAATTCTGTGTAAGTGTAATAACCCCGTGAAGGGTAAGTTTGCCAAACCAAACCTTTATAACTGCTAGCTATCTTTTGTTTCTATCTTTTTGTATTGAGCAGTTACCTACAGACTTATTATTGTGTTCTAATTTTTCTTTGTTAGGTTTTTATTCCGTTAAGCCTCGAATGTTCCATACGCTCGTAGGCCTATAAATAATATTGTGTTAATGCTTCACGCTAATTTAATATTGTGTACCTGCCATGTAAACTCCGTTCTGATGATGACCAAACTCACAAACGCCTCAAGCGCCTTACGTCCTAGGCTTTCGCTTACGCTACGAGGTCATCATCAGCGAGGATTTGCAGTGGACCTTTTATTTACCGCTGGACGTTGATTCCAGGGAACAAGATTGGGGTTTGAAATACCCATCCTCAACGTTCGTTGAGTTCGACAGCTGACTCACGCTGCCGAACGTTCGAGGCCTGCGCACACACAGCACCTAGCCGCACACAGCTGACCAGCCGGCGCATCCACCATCCTGTCCCTGGGGTCTCTCTCACCTCGGGACAACTCCTCGCCCATCGCGTCTCTGCACTACGCGATAAGCCAGGACAGTACTTAGTGCGCCTACTTCCACGGAACGATTAAATACCTAGTGACGGCTGTGAACCACGACCTATAATAAATTTATTGTAAACGTTGGTGAGTTATTTTATTTAAACTCACCCGCTAACCGTTACAGTATTAATGATATTAGCAACAATACGAAACAAAAAAGAAACTTTGAAAAACATTCGTAATAGTTATTTATGGCGTAATTTTTTACGACAAAGCATTATGTACGAATTATTTACATAATTGTAAGTATTATACTTATACATATATGACAAACACATTATACTTACATAAATTATTACATGCACATTTTGATATAAGTACTGTGTTAGTACATGCGTTTTTTTTTTCTCTGGAACCACCCAGACGATTTAAAAAAAAAAAAGTGAATGCGTATAGTAAAGTTTTGGATCCGATAGGTGGCGCTATTGTTAATAAATGCACTTGTGTGAAGCTGCAGCACATACACATTAACCTATGTATGCACTTAGCATTATTGCAACCGGATGTATTTAATTTTCCTGTTGCAAAAGTTAAGTTATATAATAGTTTAAGAAGTTTTGGTGGTAGTTATAATTATTATAATTGATGACGAATAAACAAAACTACTTAGATCTACCTACTGTCAAACAATAAGTGTTTGTAATATTTTCAATAGAATGTGAGAGAAACAATTATTTTCACGAAACAGATTACATCATTGTTTGATTGTCTCTATTTTTTGTTTACTATTTTAGTTTAATTTAAATAATAAGCATTGGAATAAATGTGTTACACAAGATTAAAGAATATTTTGATGTATTTTATATTTCATTAATCATAAACGGTATCCTATTCATGTTATTCCAGATTACAGCAAAATAGTGTTTGTATGTATGTTTTTATGTTTGCAAACGCACCCACGAAACAGGAAAAAAACCCTAGTATAGGAAAATGTTTTTAAAAATATCATCAGGACCCTTTCAGCCGAACTGACAAACTTTTATCCATCCTCTTCGCACTTGTATAGTATTCGCATTAAACAAATTATATTATCAACGAATTCAACACGATGCAGAGTGGAAAATCCCCAAATGAAACAAGGTTCAAGGACCTTAAAACCTGCATACTATAAGTACAGGATTTATAAATAACCGTAGTATGAGACTTGTACAATCAACTACAGGTAAAAATACTAATTGAACTGCTAAAACCGACCTTAGAGCTACGAAATAAAGTGCTGTATGGAGTCGAACTGTTTATTTGTGTGTCCTGTTAACTGTACAAGGTATGACCTTTATTACAGGGTTATGTTCAACCGGAATATTGCAATAACTTATTAAATAGAGGAAATGATTAAAAATTGAGGGCTTCGTTAAGAGTAATTACACGTAATGAATTTAAAAAATGAATGGGCAAAACTTGTGCAATGACCTCTTAATTTTCATTAAGGGCTTCACACACAGCAGCTATAATGTAAAGATGTACATTATAGCACGATACATCTCATTACATCTTTCCATAGAAATCGTCAAGAGACCACACACGACAGCTATAGCTAATGTATATTTTTACATCTTCGAATCTCCATGGAAAGATGTAATGAGATGTATCGTGCTATAATGTACATCTTTACATTATAGCTGCTGTGTATGAAGCTCTTTATACTCTCAATCAGAAGATTCTAGCAACTCAAAAGCATTTATTTGAATTTGTCAATTGTCAAAAAAAAAAAAACATAAAATGGAGCTACAGTCCCAGACACAGGGCATAATAAATAACTTTAAAAAGACGTTACCCATTCCAAAGCATAGATTTCTATGATAAGAATGGCAAGAAACTCCATAGACACTTTTTTATTGAAAAAATCCAGTTGTTTTCCCAAATTCGCTACCTGATTTTTTCAACGATAATGGATTTACTTTTAAACCGCACTGCTTAAATACTATCTACCTCGTAAATATACATCTTTAAGAAACAAATTATGTATTTCCGAGGTGGACCGACGACATCGTGAGGGTCGCGGGCAGCCGATGGATGCAAGTGGCGAATTGTCGTTCGGCGTGGCGGTCTAAGAGGGAGGCCTATGTTCAGCAGTGGACGTCCTCCGGCTGATGATGATGATGATGTATTTTCGTGTTTAAGGATAACTGTCACCAGAAATCTTCCAAAGAAAACCCCATCAATTACATAAACAAATGTCTTATCTCCTCACATCAAAGCGCGCCGCGTCAACCAAGCAACCAAGCTATAAAATAGAGATGTAACATGCTGTTAATAGTTGCGAATGTCTGTCTTCCGCTAAGATGTCTTCCTTAAACGTGTTGCATGTTATTACAACACCGTGTGTCTATTGTCGTTCTCATTACGTGTTCTTACAAGCTCTGTGGATATTTGTATATGTGCTTGAGGTACGCTGAAATGCTCAATAATTCTTCAATAGACCCCCCTATCAGGCCCGAAGCCAGCTAACAACACGATTCCTATCGGCTTGCCTTTCGAAATATAGCAAATACTAGTATCTATTATTTTCATTTATCAAAAACAAATTATGAAAAAAAACAATCAAAAAAATAAACAAACGCCTACATTTTTTTTCCGCGCAATTTCAACTCACGCCAAACAGATAACGTTTGTAAGCCGCAAGGCGAATCCAGAATTCAGTTCATTTAATTCATAGTTTCTCTTGTACCGATCGTGAGCTTGATGCCATATAACACCGCTAGTTTAAGGACGCTGGAAAGCCGAATATTACCGGCTTATGATAAGGATAGAAATATGAAATACGTACGCCAGAACGAGATAGAATGATACTGGACTTCGTAATTCGTTTAGATAGTATTATTGGGATGACAGATTCACATTAGTTTTGGTTCGCGCTTTATAATTATATTTTTGTGTTTATTGTTTTCACCTGTCCATTTGCATTATACTTGGTATTATTATTGTTGAAATTTCTAAGTTTTGTGTAGTTAGCGCAGTAATATCAAGGTTAGTTCAGTTCAATAGTATTGTTTAGTAAGTGTTCAGTGTGCATCGTAAAACAGTGTCATGTTAGTTTCGAAGTTTTCAACTAGATGGCGCTGTGCATTTACGTCACGACCCTGAATCGCGGTGTTAAGGTGTGAAGGCGATTAGTATAAGGTTGTGTGAACATAATAATTTTTTATCGTTTTGTGATGTGATTGAGATTACCAATAATTTATGTGATTTCAATTTGTTAAGCGGACGTTATTCCGTCCGTATGTATATTACATTTTTTTTGTTGGTTCTTTGTTCGCGGTTATCCCGCGAACAAAGAACCAACAACAACAACTTCGTCGTTAATGAACCGATTTTGATAAATTTTTTTTTGTTGTAAAGAAGATAGATATTTTCGAAAGTGGTCCCATTATAAGGAAATTTGATGATATAAGACCAGAAAAATCAAGTAGATCTTTCAAAAATCGCAGAGAATTTGGGTTGAATATTTAAACTAAAAAGTCTAGGTTGGAGCAATAGTTACTGGAATTCACGGGTCGGTTTTGGTCCGGGTTCACTCTTAAGAAATTTTACCCTGCGCCACTGCCCCCTATTGAAGAATTATTGAGCATTCCAGGGTGCGAATTTAGAAAAGTCTTAGAACAAACATTGTTCAGTAACATGGGCTGAGTTACCCCACGAGACGTTTTGCGCTATTAACGTTACACATTGTATAGAAGTTAGGTTTTATCTTAAATGTTATTAAAACATGCTCTTGGTATATGCTGGCGGAATTATTTACGTGCAATCTTGCCATTGAATAAGGTAAAATGAATCGAATTATCTGCCCGCGATTGCTAGAAAGTTGTAAACGTTACAACATTTACGCTGCGTCAGCATTTTACGCTTACTTGCAGATGACTCATCTTACTTTTCAGAATAATAAAGTGCGTCAATAAGTAAATTGCTGCACAATTTATGTGTAACCAAAGAATTAACAACCTCATCTGTTCCATCCGGATTTTACGTTACTATATTTCTAAGAATTCTTTATTTCTTAGACGTGTTATAATCAGTCGGTTTGGCATTATTAGAGCCACAATCAAGCAAGAATAATGCAAATAGTTCATAATTAGAGAAACACTATTTAAATATTCAGTAAAAACCATTGCAATCGGCTTATTTCGGATTTTGCCGAGTCGATCAGAAGCAAAACATAATTCGGCAATAACTGGGTAGATGCCGAACGCCGTACGGCACGATTCGAATGCTAGCCGAATATTATTATGTACTTGGTTAATAATATTTGTATTGGCTTAATCTATTATAAAGCAGGCTAATGTATAAACAGGCGGATTCAATTCTATTGGCCTTTTTATCAGCCAAAACAGGTCAACGTTTGGGCGATGCCGAGACAAACCTTTAATAAATGCAAGCAAATTAAACTGCATTACACCACCGTCTTAAGGCCACGTAATCAGGAATCGACCTATTTTTGATTCAACAATAAACAATCAAATATTCTTTTTTTCGATCCGAAAAAAATATATGTTGTAGTTCAATAAACTATCTAAATAACCCTGCGGTTGAAAACGCGATATTTATAACTTGACTTGATCAAAAAAAATCGCGAAAATAGAGATTTTTTTAACGTTTTTTCGGTGGTACTTGAAGTAGACCATGCTTATGGACCTAAAAAATATATCAATAGATAGGTAATGATGTTTGTCAGAACAATTTCCGATTACTTTTTTTCTAAATATTTCTGTTTTTTTTTTACCCTTTACTATATAACGACGTGCCCTACACGCATTGCTTCAGTCGCCCGCGAGGCGTGTCCGAGGTAGGACCTGTATCGCTTTTGCTGGCTCGCGCCATTCCCCCTGCTAGTGATCGATATAATATACGTAATATCCATTTATTTCTGAGTTTTAACTATTTAGTGCAATTTTGTAGCCACGTTAACAGGAAAGCATAAAACGCAACGGTTAGATTACAGACACAGTGCAGGCGGCATCGAAGTATATTTCTGTCACTGTCGTGTGACAGAGACACCATGATATCTTCGATGTTTCTCTCTTATGGTATCTTTGTCTCTATCTAATCTGCCACATAAACTATACAACACTGCTCTAACAAGTCATACACGAAGTTTTTGGTACTAGGCTATCATAGATATGAAAGAGTTTCGATTCGAGATTTTCACGAAGTTCCTTCAATCATTTTTAAGGGCAGTTTCTGACGATCTTACCAGGCAAACATATTACGAAAGATATCATCACGGCGGTGTTTCAAACTATTTTAGACTTTCAAAACATAAGGGGCAATTTACACTGTCCTAAATTCAGGCTCCGATATTCAGGACGTCCAGAATTATTCAGGAAAGTGTAATTGCATTTAGGACGAGTAGCATCCTAATTAGGACACGATTTAGTACATGCTTTGGCGACTAAGTTTCTTACTCTTAATCATATTCTGAATATCTGATCCTGAATTCAGGACAATGTTATGGTCTGGTGCGGTTGTTTCCACCAAAGCTGTGCGATGAAAATGTGCCTATGAAGATGTGTAGCGTAGCTGTGAAATGTGGCGACGAGGGTGCGGTGTAGTGGGAATGAAGACACAACACACACTCCTCACAACATATCACACTTTCACATCCCTCGCACATATCTCTCGTACACATCCTTCGCAACACATCCCTCTCACACATCCCTCGTACAAATACCTCGAACAAATCCCTTGCTTGTTTTGTATGGGCAAAAATCTAGCTCCACTGATCCGTTTTCACCAGAGCTGTACTGACCGAAGCGAGGTAAATGAAGCGATTTTATTGGTTCTTTGCAAACACATCCCTCGCTACGGATCCTCGCACATCTCTGGTGGAAACGCAGCCTTATAGTTTGATAGGAGAGTCGTAAAATGTGCTTGCATTTGTCCCGATAGTACCAGGATTACATAAAATGTGAAAGATAAAGCTTCGTCGTCTGTTGTTTTTTTATCAGAACTAATGAAAAATCATGACATAATTTATGAACAGCTATTTTAAATGTCTACTCAGCGGACTGCGTAGCCGAACGTAAGAACGCTGGGACTGGTAAGCTACGAGGTTCGGGTTCGATCCTTGCTTGATAGGATGATACTCTTTTTGCATTATTTAAAGATTTCAAATAATATGGTACTCTTACTTTTACAAGTAACTTGTGCTTTAACTTGGATACCATATTTTTTATTAAATAAATTGAAGATAGATGAATTTTAAACATGTTTAAAAGAATTTCTCGAAATAAAAATGCATGAACGTATGCAATAATATGCCCGTGTCGATATCTCATAGAGACGCTTTGTACTGCGCATTTTTCAAAAGTAAAAAGTTGTTATATTCCAGGTAGGCTTAAAAACTGTTAGAATCTCACTAACCAGCAAAAGTACTAGGCTAGTATAAGATCAAGGTGGTACGTTTTGCGCTCTGGCGCCACGTGACATGCAGCGCGGGGGTAACGCTAAATGGCCTGTCAAAGTACTAGGCTAGAATAAGCTCAAGGTGGTACGTTTTTTAACGGGGTCAGCGAAGTTCATTTGAAAAGCGCTGTGATGCCACGTGACAGGAGGGGGGGAAATCGCTCTAAATGCCTGCTGCGCTCTAAGATATGGGCCCCTTAAATTCTCCACGAAACACCATGAGATCAATCCACAATTTCTTATACCTAATCAATTGGCCACACAAACCTCACACACGATTGTGGATGCACACTCGAGTACGCACGTCACATCGACTACCGTCGCGCGTCGTAAACTAACTACACGTAGAACGATGTATCAAGGTCGACATGACTCAGTAGTGCAAGTCCGAACAAAACACGTAAGAAATGTGACGGAAATTGAAAATGAGAGTGAACTGCTTGACCACGAGTCACACGATCACGCGACGCAAGTATTTTGACTACGACCGCAGAGAAAACAAATGAAAGACGTCCGTCGTGTAGAGCGTGCAACGAAGCATAGGGACGGTAAACACGTGCCGCATCGCGTGAGGTCGTGGGTAGGGTGTTATAGATGTTGGTTTAATTTTGAAGGTGAAGATGGGAGAGTCATTTAGTCATTGCTTCATTGTCCATTGAGGAGATTTTTTTGTGTCAAGGAAACATTCGTTCTATTTAGTTTTCCAAATACACGTCTTATCGTTTAGAAATTAAAAAGATAGAATTAGAGTAGGCCTATTGAATTTGTTTACATATTTATGTATGTGTATGTGTTTTTAAATATAAAAAGAGGGCAAAGGTCGTTGCCGAAACGAGGCGCATTGATTTTGAATTTAAATACCTTTGAGTTATACTTCGAATAAAGAAACCGCTTTTGTTTAGATATGGACTTGGCTACTTTCTCAACTATCGTTTTATGTAGTAAATTGAATAGACACTTTATTTAAAAACGTTATTTATGAAAATTCATCCCTAACTTCTTCGTTAAATAGATCTAAACCTAACTTGGGTAAAAAAGAAAGTTTTTTTAGAACTTCGTTGATTTTACGGACCACTAGACTTGTTATTTCGGTTCAATTTACTTTGATCAGTCCTAATGCAAAACAAATTAATCGCCAACAACGATTCTAAAACAAAGAAAACTCACCTCAACATTACCAGGAGACCATAAAAGAAAAGAACTTTAACAAAGCAATCTCGATTAACACTAACATCAAATTCCAATCGTTCCTTCTCTAACTCACTATGCCAAGGACAATACGAAGGAGAGAGACGGCGACATACTAATCAGCTACGTATCGTAATCGGAATTTCGCCACGCGACCATGGGCATGTCAAAACGAAGACGCGGGTTGCATGAAAATGGTGGATGTTGGCTGACTAGAATTAATTTGTTAGGACAAAGGGTATATCAATGTCTTTTATAGTATGTAATTAGTGTTTAGGTACTATAACGTATTTTATTTAAAGGATAATGACACTACCTGCTGTGGTTTTATTTTACTTTTTGAGTTTATTTATGACAAACAAAAATACGAATCTTTTCTTTTTAGTATAATTATTAAGTGTAGGTAGTATTTGTTCTAAATTAAATTCTTTTTTTATTTATTTTTTATCACAATAAAATATTACAAAATCTAATACGAATCAAACTAAGTAATAAACGAGAATTTTAAATATTTCTTCTAAAACCTTAACAAATATCTTCTAAAACCGGATCAATATTAATTATCATATTAATGTTAAAATTTCCATAATTATTGGTATTAGGTAGGTTAATGTAAATATGTACTACACAATATTTTTAATTCTCAATTTTATGATCTTTTATTTTACGTCCTTGTTGAATAATCTGTCTTTAAGAATTAAGACCCTAAGGGGCTGTCTCCACGAGCGAGAGAATCGCGGCGATATTATCGCCGTGCCACGTTTTTCTATACACTCTCTATGGAACCGTCTCCACACGGCGATATTATCGCCGCGATGCGACGAGTGGCAACGAGCGCGCAAAACGTCATTACATCGTCGCTAGCCCGCCGCGACTAGCAACGCGACCGCCGCGCGCTCGCGGCGCTCTCGCGACGAGCGGGCGGCGGGCGCGCTGTCAAACGCAGCGTCATTTCAGCATTGCCTAACGCAAAACGCGGCGATACCGTTACGAGTCGCCGCGGAATCGCCGCGATTCCGTAACGACTCGCGACGATACGCGGCGGAATTATCGCTCGTTCGTGGAGATTATCCGACGATATAAGGGCGGACTCGTCGCGATTCTCTCGCTCGTGGAGGCAGTCCCTTAGATTTCTTGCTATACGAGTATCAGAAATCCATAGAGTTTTGTTTTCTACGGTTCAGTAATCATTATGATTAATCTAGAGAGATTAATCAACAAAACATCTAGGTTACAAATAAATTACAAAAAAAAAACATTTTATCTCTCAATCTTGTATAATCTTCTCTTGGTTTTCATCACAGGTTTGCAACCTGTTTTCTATAAACCAAATTGAATCAGGCATGACAGGTTACACTGGGACTTGACGATCTACTATAAAACTAGAATGCCATCCGCCTTTTTTGTTATTCATAAAACACGTTAATTCTTTAAGATTCTTTTTTGTTTTTCCATTCAAATGTTAGTTCTCCATGTTATAAAGCTGAATAATTAGATTTTTTTAAAAAGAAAATGCTTTTTGTAAACCAATTCGTGAAAAAGATTTTGGGGCATTTTTATCACGATATCACCCTTTGGCCTCCATTGCCAAGTGAATCCGAGGCATAACTCTATACACTATTAAGTAGTTATTATCTTTAAAAATATTTTATTTATGATCTAAATCAGAACTCAACCTCGACTAAAAAAATCCAGTGAATCATTATATTTAATTTTATACTAAGCACTAATTATGAAGCCAATTAGCAGGTTATAAATATAGTTTGTAGAAGATGTACTAGGCTGGTAGGAAACTATTGGAGGTCACACGTGAAACGTTACACCGCACGCTTCGATGGTTACTTGTAATGTTTTATGTTCGCCTAGTACCTGGTGCGGAAATTCTTGGAAAATCCTTATGAGAGAATAGTGCATTTTTCTTGGTACCTATTTATTTGTTATCTTTTTTGGAGTGTAGAAAACACTTATTTATTATCTCTTTCTGTGGTCAATAAATATTTTCAAGCAAGGTTATAAAGGGTAAAAAGGTCTGCCGGGGTTGCGGGACTGTCTTATCAGGTAACCATGACCCTGGAACGTAAAAGGCTATTGAAGGAACACCGTAGATTTTAGTCAGTACAAGTCTGACAGTGCCTTCTGCTCAACCCAGGGCCCCGAAAGTCAAGCATGAATTGGACATTTTCTTAGACTAATATTGGCTCCACTCGTAACATTGTTAAATTACGAAGAGAAACCATTCACAAAACCTTTCGGATTTATTTCAAGATCAGTTTATTCTATGTAATCTTAGTAAACTTATCTAATTAAAATAAAATTCTACCTGAGCTCAACAAACAAATTAATGACGATACAAAATTATTCTGTACCACATTTGAATCAGTCACATAAGTTCAATTTACTGCACATTTTCTCGCAACAGACAATAAAAAATTAGTTGCATTCCCACCATATAGTTAATAGCAAAATAGGCTTTATTTACTCAAACGATATTTTCCTTGTTCCGACAATTAATGGGTAATAAATAAATGCCTGTAAACACTTGACTTTGAACCCGGCTGACCCCAGCACGCCTATGTTATTATGACAGAGGATAAATACATGTATTATGGTGACAATCTAGTTTTTATGTATTCTAGGAAATCATTTAGATAGTAGGTATTTTTTTTTACGTGGTAAAGTCATCAAATGAGTACTTACTTGACCCTCCTGGGCAGGGCGGGAGGGACTGTCGGGTTAGATTCCCGCGTCGGACAACATGTTATTTGGTTTTTTCGATCAGGAATTTATCAGTGATCGCATAATGTCGCGTTCTTTTTTATTTGTATTTTAAGTTTTTATATTTTCAAGGATATTGCAAAAATAATACGTTTTATTACAAATAGTATACTTATCTATCTAATATCTTTAAACGAGCAATTCTTGTATATTTATTTATATGTAATCAGGATCTCGAAAACGGCTCCAAGGATTTTCATGAAAGTTACAGATTAGGGGTGTTTCGGCTCAAGGAATCGATTTATCAAGGTCCCAGGTTCGAGAAAAGCTCGGTTTTCAAGATATAGACATTTTAAAAACCGAGCAAAGCTCGGTCAACCAGATATTTATACATAATAAAACAACCAAAGATTATAATTATTATATAATAAGATACAAAAATAAACTTAATTTTAAAATATATGTATATTTGTGATTTTATTTGTAAAATATCTTCATTTTAAAATTCATCACACTTTGATATTTACTAAATCTACCTACTTCGATTTTAAATTTTCATATAAGGTATAAATTAATTACTTATACCTACTAATCAATTCTGATTGTCCTCATTAGAATTAATGCTGACAGTGATAAAAAGTAGCTCAAGTTCAAATACTATTGTTTCGGGCAACGGCAAGTTCACACGAGAGTATATTTAAACCCATTGTTTTAAATGAGAATTTATCTTCTTTGTTGGGGTTCTTCTGTGTCTAACCGTTTGGAAAAACTTCACCAATAAAGTCATCATCATCTGCCTTCCTTTTCCCAACTATATTGGGGTCGGCTTCCAGTCGAACCAGATGCAGCTGAATATCAGAATTTTACATGGACCGACTACCTACAGGACCTCTACAACCCAGTAACTAATACGATACACCATGATAAGACTAGTTTTCAGGCTTTAGAGCTTCTGACTAATAGTAACGACTGCGTTTCTTCAAATGACAGCCGGAACCAACAGCTTTACGTGTTTTAAGTGGCACGGAGGAAACTCAAACTCGCTATGACAGACGGTCTGCTCACACACACAGACCAACCTTGGTAAGTATTTTTTCCCATAAAGGCGAATTAAGCAAAAGAAAGATAAACAAGAATGTGTTAAATAAGTCAGAACAAAATCTTAACAATTTAAATTGTATTTTCTACTCTAAATACAACGTTGTCTCAGCAAGTAGTGAAAGTGTAGATCGGAGATAACGCGAAGGGCATGCTTCGGTAGCTTTGTTTAAAATTATGAGAGGAAGGAAAAAACTGAGTCTTATTTACAAAACTTAATCCCAATCTTTGTTACCAATCAACTACCGAAACTTAAATATTATGTCCAAACAGTAACAATGTGTGTCCAAAAAGTAACAGTGAAGTCAGTTAAAATGTCTCATTATACGGGGAAAACAGTCAAGATATTGGGGGCTAGCAAAATATATCTAATTGAAAGTAAGATATATCACACCAAAAACATTTTCATGTAAAATGTTGCCAAAACGAATTATTCCCGTTGGATCCCACTTTTGGATCCCATTTTTTAGGTAGTCCCGATGAATCCCATTTTTAATTCCCATTGAATCTCACTTTTTGACAACATGTGTACATATCAGAAGAAAACTGTTACCGTTATTTTACTGGTATATTCTGAGTAACTAATTTAAGAATTTTACTAAAAAAAAAAGTTCCACAAGATCCGGCCACCACAGGCTTTCCATAGACCGGTCATCAGTGAGTGTAGAAAAACGGCAGAGACACATTCTGAGAATTTGTTTCAGTCTTTACTTACAAACTGATAGAATGTCACTAACCAGCAAAAGTACTAGGCTAGCATAAGATCAAGGTGGTATGTTTTGCGCTCTGGCGCCACGTGACACGCAGCGCGGGGGTAAGGTAACTCTAAATGGCCTGCCAAAGTACTAGGCTAGCATAAGTTCAAGGTGGTAGCCGGGAGCCGTCCGACCAAGGACAGGCCCAAGTCATGGCGCGTCGTGTTTCACGCTTACCTCAAGAGAACAGATGGAGACTGGACCATAGGGCCATACGCCTAACTTGACGCGGGCGAAACCGCAAGCAGAAGCTAGTTTTATGATAGCAATTTTGTGATTGAAAGTACTCGCATTCAGATTTTTTAAAGCATGTGGGATCCAACGGGAATAGTTTTTGGGATTCAACGGGAATAAAACGTTTTTCTTTTGTTGTGGGATTCAACGGGAATACATTTTAATTTTTTGTGGGATCCAACGGGAAAAATATTCAAGTGGGATTCAAAAGTGGGATCCACCGGGAATAATTCGCCAAAACGAATTATTCCCGTTGGATCCCACTTTTGGATCCCATTTTTTAGGTAGTCCCGATGAATCCCATTTTTAATTCCCATTGAATCTCACTTTTTGACAACATGTGTACATATCAGAAGAAAACTGTTACCGTTATTTTACTGGTATATTCTGAGTAACTAATTTAAGAATTTTACTAAAAAAAAAAGTTCCACAAGATCCGGCCACCACAGGCTTTCCATAGACCGGTCATCAGTGAGTGTAGAAAAACGGCAGAGACACATTCTGAGAATTTGTTTCAGTCTTTACTTACAAACTGATAGAATGTCACTAACCAGCAAAAGTACTAGGCTAGCATAAGATCAAGGTGGTATGTTTTGCGCTCTGGCGCCACGTGACACGCAGCGCGGGGGTAAGGTAACTCTAAATGGCCTGCCAAAGTACTAGGCTAGCATAAGTTCAAGGTGGTAGCCGGGAGCCGTCCGACCAAGGACAGGCCCAAGTCATGGCGCGTCGTGTTTCACGCTTACCTCAAGAGAACAGATGGAGACTGGACCATAGGGCCATACGCCTAACTTGACGCGGGCGAAACAAGATAACCGCAAGCAGAAGCTAGTTTTATGATAGCAATTTTGTGATTGAAAGTACTCGCATTCAGATTTTTTAAAGCATGTGGGATCCAACGGGAATAGTTTTTGGGATTCAACGGGAATAAAACGTTTTTCTTTTGTTGTGGGATTCAACGGGAATACATTTTAATTTTTTGTGGGATCCAACGGGAAAAATATTCAAGTGGGATTCAAAAGTGGGATCCACCGGGAATAATTCGCCAAAACGACCACATGAGGTTTGCCTTGTGAAAAAGATATCAGATCTCATTTAGAGCCAAGCTTCTAATCTGAATTCACAGGATCTAACTCTACCAACCCTAACTTCACAAATTCTAGCTTTGCCGTTTCGCTATGTTGTTTCTGAAGTAAGTAACGAAACAGCCAAGCCGTACATTTTTACTACACACTACAGATTTTGAGTGAGAATAATTTAGCCTCAGGTCAAAGAAATAGGCAGATAGAGCGCTCAGAACACGCGAGTGGGTCCACCAAAGTTAATACAAAATCAAAATCGAACACAAAGTCGCGACAGTACCAAGCTGCGCGTCGTTGTTGTTTTTTGCCAAAATATGCCGTCTCGTGTCTTTAACCATCGTAAAAGTTGTTCTCAAAAACAAAGAAAACATTATGGAATATAATTCTATTTGATTTTGTATTAACTTTGGTGGAGACACTCGCGTGCTCTGAGCGTTCTATCTGCCTATTTCTTTGATCTGAGAATTTAGCATTGATCTTCCTGCTCGCAACTGAATTTTTCGTTTCTTTAAAAATATCTTTGCGAAGACGCGACTCAGGCGTTATTGCGTATAAAAATATAACTTTAGCACTGATCTTACTTGAGTAACCTGAGCTCCACCATCTGCTCAGTTCTTTGCACGCTCCTCCTCCACCCCACATATTTGGACATACCGCCCACTTTCCACTTCAAATCAATACTGATTGTAATATCAATAATTGCATATGTTGCGCAATTACATAGCATAGGCTTTGATTCCAGGTTGCACTTGTACCTATTATAAAAAAGTCACATGTTACATACTCAGTTGACTTAATATAATCATCACAAGGTATTCTTCACCAGTGAACCTTCGGTTCAGAATAAATGTAAAATATATCCCCCCATTAGTGGATAGTGAGTAGTGACACGATTTTTAAAGTAATTCTCACTTTCATAGTCTCTGAGTTAGTATTTCATACTGCACGCGTAGCATGGTACCGTAAAAATGAATTTTGTCGACGGAAGAACAGACAATATGACAACGTAGAAATAGGAAGACTAGAAAAGAAATGTTTCTATTCTTCAACGGCCTACGAAATGTAGGTACTGCTAATTGAAACGAACTGTTTCTTTCCTCTTGAATCACTCTATCTATTGATCCATATCTACTTTATAAAAATAAGTCGGGTTTTACATCCTGACGCTATAACTCCAGAACGCACGAACCGATTTCCACGGTTTTGCATTCGTTGGAAAGGTCTCGGGCTCCGTGAGGTTTATAACACCATCGGGTGGCGAAACGGAGTTTGCCGGGTTTGCTAGTTATATTATATTTTAAAATATATAAGCTTACAGAAGGCCAGACAGATTTTATTTATAAAGAAATAATTTAAAGATAACAATAGATTATCCCTTTTCATTATCAAATAATAATTCATTAATCAACTGTCGCACTGTTATCAGACATGACCTATGCCAAAGAAGAATAGGCCTTCTGTTTGGTGAGACAGATTTTATTCATACAGAAATAATTTAAAGATAAGAAAGGATTATCCCTTATCATTATAATTCATTAATCACTTGTGAGTGTTATAAGACATGACCTATACCAAATAAAGAATAGACTAGATGATACTAGACTAGATTAACACGATAATTGGTTACTATGGGGGTTCAGACAAATACCTTCTAACTTTCAAGCGAAACTTGAACTATCAATTCGCGAAAATTTACAAAAAAAAAGAACAAAACGAATGAATTTTGTATGTATAGTCAGAAGCTCCACTTTTAATTGGCCTTTTACAGAGACTAAGAGTCACTCAACGAGCATTGGAAAGAGCTATGCTCGGAGTTTCTTTGCGGGATAAAATCCGGAACATGGATTTTCGGCGAAGAACCAGAGTCACCGACATAGCTCATAAAATTTGCGAATTGAAGTGGCAATGGGCAGGCCACATCGCTCGTAGAACTGACAACTGATGGGGAAGAAAAGTTCTCGAGTGGCGACCACGGACCGGAAAACGCAGCGTAGGCCTCCCACTAGGTCGACCGACGACATCGTGAGGATCGCGGGCAGCCGATTTATGCAAGTGGCGAATTGTAGTTCGGTGTGGCGGTCTAAGGGGGAGGCCTATGTTCAGCAGTGGACGTCTTTCAGCTGATGATGATGATGACTTTTAATTGAGTCTGTTAACAAATGTCATATCCCATTTGGCCGATAGAATAAGACGCGGTTTGAAAGGACAAAACTTAGTGCAACTAAAGTTGTCGATAAAAGCAAGTTTCAAGTAAATAATGGAGGTCTAGGCTCTCAAGCTAATTTCCACAGCACCAAAAAAGGAAAACAATTGAACAAAGAAAAAATATAATTAAACAAGGCAATAAAAATACGTGGAAATGCCACCCACAAGCCAGCTCCATCGATGAACGTGCTACCAACTCTCCGGCTGGAATTTTGTAGACAATGCAATTTGTCATCATTAACATTTGAAAGGCACGTCCGATCATGATTGTATCAGCGATATTTTACTATCTAGACTTATAAACAATGCGTTTATTGTCGATTGTGTGCCACGATTTGAATGTTTTAGACTTTTAGTGCAAATTATATGTAAAATCTACACTTAATATTTTACAGAGGAAAAATTTTGTATTATTTTTGTGTGTGTGCGTGTATGTGTGTATGTTTGTAATGAACATAGGTCGGAATTGGTGTGCCATCACCAATTTGTAATTATTTTCTATAAAAATTAACAATCTACCAGGGACCGAAACCGGTATGATCAATACGGGTATTTTTTCGGTAACAATCTTTTTTTCTTTTACAGGTAATTTTAAAGATTACCTTTATTATTAAAGTGAATACATAACCAGTATTAATACCGTTTACCGAAATAAAAATTACCCCTATCTTGCACACTTCACACGTGCGGTCGGCAATAGTCACAGGGCGCGCATCGCCAGTATGTATGACAAAGAGTCGTCATCTTTAGATAACCGGTATTAAAACGGTAACCTGAATAGAGGTTACATTTTTCTTAGGTCTGGTTACCCAGATAGCGGTAACCTAAGTCTGAAAAATAACCAAAATTCTTCAATACCTGTACTGTAATTTATAAAGGTTTTCGGTCCCTGCAATCTACCAGTAAAAGTTGTCTCTATTATAAGAAGGTATTGTTACAATAGTACACACGGATGTTCCCTCGCGCGTTTTGGTTGGCGCAACAATCGATGTTCACAAGATTATTGTGAACTCACATAATACAAGTGAGGCCATAGAATCGGCGGGTGAAAGAGCGGACATAGAGCGACACAATGTGTTGTAGTAGTAAAGGAAACAGTGGCTATTCTGGTGTGAAAATTGTTACCTACTACACAAATAAGTACCTATAGAAATCCTAATTCTACAAATGTGAAAATAAGTTCACAAACTTAAATAATACATTTTATACCAACAAATTAATAATAAATTACTTATTTAATAAGTAACAAACTTACTTTACACTGCTTGCATCCATAAATTTTGCATTTACATTGTCAGATGAACAAAGACGGATGTAGGATATCTTTCATCCCAAAAACAAGTACTGTTCCCGAGGAAAACAACAATATCTTATCGTTCTGCCAAATACTAAATTAACACAAAGTCGAGGTAAAAGCTAGAGTTTAAGTACGAATTTTCAACAAAAAAGAAGAGTTTTCCAAACTGTTACTATTTTAAGTTAAATAAAATGCATTAACCTTCACATTGCAATTCAGGCAGGCTATTTTCGCCATATTGACCTCGGCTTTAGAAAGCGGACGTTACTCCTCTAATGGCACTCTAGCCGATTCTTTCAACACCTAGTGACTGACGAGCCTAATTGTCAAGGGCAAAGATGCGTGAAAATTTCAAGGGTAATGAAAGCCAGATTGGTAACATTCTCAAAAATTTAAAATTTTGAGAATTATACCGGAATCGGCGGCATTTTACAATGCGGTAAAGAACAATGATATCTATCAACAGTAAATATAGTTCATGTTTGCTTGCAAAATTATCTCCGTCGGCATTCCGCGACACGCAGCGACTAGCGACGTGTCCCCCTTATGTTGCTTGCAAATATGAACTGTATTTACTGTTTATCAACTGTTGATAGATATCAATGTTCTTTACCGCATTGTAAAATGCCGCCGATTCCGGCCGGTTGGAATCTTACCTTCATGAGAATTGCAAATTTTGCCCCTTAACGGACAAGATTTGTATGTAAGAATGGGCGAAATTGTTTAACTTTGAATGATGAAATGTTTTGTCTTTCATGTATAGTACTTGTTTTCAGATGGAATCTTTGATCTACTGATGGTATTTTTGAATTATTCAACATCAGGTGAAATAATGATTGTGCCGCTGATTGTCGCTGTTTTTATGGCCACATTACATCAATAGACAGTACTTTTCTCTTACAATCGATGTTCGCACGACTCTATTTGAACAATTCGCGGCTGATGGAGCTTATATAACCTTAAAGTAAAAAGATGTAGCTGCATTGATAACGACAATACTTTGGGCCCTCTCAGAAAATTTGCGCTTTAACTTATTTGTTAAAATATACGACAATACTTTGGGCCCTAACCGAAACCCTAAACGCAATGACTTTTTGTTAAAATGTCATAGAATAATATGGAGATAATCCTTTTGCTCTTCCCTAGATCCTACCACTAACGGGATATTTTTTGTTTCAGGTTATTTTTTTTTATTTTTTGTGTGATTCCAATAACTAAATTTTCTTTTTTTTTTTTCAGAAAACCAAGAAAGAATTCCACATACTCAAAAAGCACACACATTAAATCTATTAAACCAAGGGCCAATATTGAATCGTAACTTTCGTGTTCGACTTATTTTCTTCAATAAAAAACTTTCTGACAACAGTGACCTTTCCGTATACCACTGAAAAGATACAGAAATATCTACAACAATAACATTTTCACTTGTCACTTCTAAAAACAGCAAATAATAGAAAGAATTCAATTGTCGTCATTAAGATGCAAATACATCACTTTACAAAAAAAAAAGAAAGTCGCACAACTGTTACCCGACTTGAAAGAGAGAGAGTGTTCATTACTTTGCACTTTTTATGTAATCTGTCAATGGATAATGGCTCAGTGTAATATTGGTTATTTATCGGCTGTGGTTTCTATTACAAAGGGAAAGAAACTTTAATCAGTGGGGTTAGGGTAGAAAGTGTAGTTTCAAAGTTGAATTAAGGATGACATTATACGAAGGTATATTGACACTGCTGTTATAGAGGGCACCAAAAGAGAAAGATGTTGATATAAAAAGTAAAACGTAGACCCACACTAGGAATTTCTATCGTGGGTACGTTTACGTCTCACGTTCACAAATGTACATCATTTACAAATACTTGTTCTGTGCGGGAATCCATAAACAAATATTTTTAAGATGTATTTTTAAAAGTAATTGTTCCTGGTGGATGGGTGTTTGTGTTTGTGATTTTTTATGTTTGTAAACGCACCCACGACAGGAGAAATTACCAGTGTGGGGCAGTGGTTACTAAAAAAATAGATGTGAGACTCGGAGACTGCCGCGGTGAAGCTAATGCATAACATTTTTATATTTTAAAAGAAAAAAATCACTTACCGCGTATATTTAACGTGAATATAATTTATTTAAAATGTTTATGGTGCACTACTGTAATAAAGAACTTCTTTGTTGAAGGAGAATTTTATAAGTAGGTTTCATTGTGAAAACTCCTTTTGTAAATTATCTTGACGGATATTTTTATGATTGCCGAAGTCTCCCGAACTGAAACGACGTTAGACGATGCGTGGTTTCAGGTTTTTTCGTTAGGTTTTTGGTAAAATTCTTGATTCGGTCGCCACGCCGCCGCACTACGCTCGCTGAACCCGCGATAAAAGCTATGCAATAGCTTAAAAACTACGCGAATTGTGTGTGAATTTATGTATGTAAGCTACAGGTATGTTATTAAAGATCCCACTTTCTACCTCAATCTCCCATCCATCAAAGGTATGCCAAGTCGCATGCCAGACGATGCATAACAATGCCACATAAGCAGCCATATTGTTGCCATGTCTGTTGGCAACTTGGCAACGAACAATGCTCGGTCATGATGCAAAAATGTTGAATATGTTTTAAAAGCTGTCTTGCGGCGTATTGTAGACAAAATATGTATAATAATATTTCTTATTTTAAAAAGTAACACATTTATAGAATGGTACTGTCCGATCGATGAACGTAAATCTATTCTAGTGATAGGAAGAAGAAGTCAAAAGAGTAAGAGGTCAAAGCTCAAAACAGTGGTCTGATCAAATCTCGGAAGTATTCGACATGCCTATCAGCACTGCGCTCCATCAGGCCACTGACCTCATTGATATATTGGAACGGAGTCACGATTATCAGCAGTAAGAGAATGATTGATAAGAGAGAAAAGTGAAACATTTCGTCACTCGCAGAAAACCTTTGGCTTAGGCCGAAACTCATTTAGCCGAAGATGAAACCGCGAAGCTACGTTCTTACACTAATCTCCAATATCTATTTAACTATTTAAACATTCGGCACGTGTTCGCAAACTCACGCACTTCTGACGCACGTGCAATCATGGCCAATATTGGCCCAACATGGCCAACTGCTTGCCAAACATCACTTGTAAAGGTCGCGTTACATAATTTCGGATGTGTCCGCCGACATACTTGCTACCGCCGACTATGGTTTGTTGACCGTATTTCTTATAACTATATGTATAAAATATTTCGGTCAAGTGCATATTTAATATGCTGAGTTTTGTCAGTGATATCGCAATTCGGTTTCTGATTGGCGAAGTGTGAGTGTTACTTAATAAAATGGTCTAGTTTTGTATTGAGATAATTAGTGGCAAAATAATTTTCACTAGTTGCAACGGAGTCTGGATTTTTTTGGCGGATCTGTTCCTAAATGAGACATAGGTAATTAGGATAACAGTGTATATATATAAGACGGGGATGCGAGGTATAATTGGGACATACACTCTTTAGTTAGGCACACTTAACACAACACTAACGTAGCGCAAGCGCCATCCGGACGTCGTTTGTGAGCGGCAATTAACAAATGGCGTCCTGTTGGCGCTTGCGCTGCGTTAGTGTTGTCTTATTCCCATCATACTACGCGTTCCTGTCTTATACATTGTTCCCCTAAACTAAAATAGCGAAATGCAAGTGCAGAATATAGCACAAACATAAACCTTTTGGTATAGAGACTCTAGACAATTAAAAAAAATCAAAGTCAATTCATCAAAATAAACTGATAACATCAGCACTTTTTGAAGGCCAATTTTACATAAGACTAAAGATTTTGATTTTGACATAACATTTTCAACGTTGTTCCGGAAATATATTGGCAAACGATAAGGTTGTTTTTATTAAATTCGGAATAAGAATTTTCCGTTCTATTATGTCAGGGGTGGTATTACAACGTCTTAAAACCAGGCTTATTCCGGCGAGTGAAAGTGACAGAGCTATACAAGTCGACTAGCACCATCTCGTTCACTCACTGGAACAAGCCTGGTTTTAAGACGTTGTAATACCCCCCCAGCAAAAAGAACTGACTGACTGAAATTGTGTTAACTGTACATAAGCAAAACAAAAGACTGCAAAATCTACTTTGTTAAATACCACTGCACGAAAACATCATTGTAAATGTCAATAAATGACATATTGAAGAAACAAGACCACATGATTAATGATATGTTAAAAAACTCAGCGAACTATAATGAGAAAAATAAATTAACATCTCGTTAAGAAGTAGGTATTGCATAACAGGCTGTCTTCAAGATATGCTTGCTTAGTTGCTGGAATCAATCCTTACTCTACTCTCGCTAATGTTAGAAAAATAAATTTTAACATTTTGATGGATAGATGTTTACTGAATTGATCGAAAATAAAAACGTCTGAACGGATTTTTATTTTTTATAAGAACTTGGCACAGACCTACTGTAATAGTCTAGACACTTTGAAATTTGTCACTTGGAGGTAGATTATAGTCGGGGCACTTTAAAATATAGGACATTTTATATCGGTCGTCTTTTCCCTTATCTCCTTTTTTATCGTAGTAAAATCATCAAATGAGTCCTCCTACCCCGGGCAGGGCGGGAGGGACTGTCAGACTTGTACTGACTACCCTTATCTCCTAGGAAAATTTTGAAAGTTCACGAGGCCGAATCTGCTGGCATAAGTAAGTTAATTAATAACCCATCATAACTATCCTAATCATGAGTACAAATCACAAAATAATTGGGACAACAAGGATAATAATATCCTCAGAACAGTCTTACAAATCTGACCTACATACTCCATCTGTATATCCTCAACCATAGAACATCAGGCACGAGCGGAAGGCGTCGCGAGAGAATGGTTGTGCAAGCACAAGTTAAATGATCGACTGGTTACCGTGACATAACCGGTGATGAAACCCTTGCGTCACCAACCGCTTCATTTTGACCGACCACGAATGAGAGAATGAGAGCTATTTATTATAGATCCGTTCTTAATGCTTGTTCACGACCTCAGGTAATGAGACTTATATCGCTTCTTGTTTCTAACACGCGCGTGTTGTTCTTCTTATTTCCCGTGATTTTGTGCAGTGCAGTATGATGTTTTGGCTGTTGAATGACATCTCTAGTTAAGTGCTGCCGAAAAAACTTGTGAAAGTATCTGTGCAAATTGTATCCGAAGAATAAAATGTTGACTGGACGATCTAAGTTCTTGCTATGCCAAAGAATCTTGCTGCATTATCATTATTAGGGTATGCATTATTAGACACTCATCATCACTCATGACCTGGTGGCCTACCATGAACTTTTAAAAGGCGAGTCTTTAGGCTGTGGGAAAGAGATGGCACTAGACAACTTGTATAGCTCTATCTCTTTCCCACAGCCCAAACTGGATGACGTTAAGAGCTCGCGGTAATGCCTCTGAGCTCTAAGCAACTTCTTTTATTTGTTTCCTTCACCGTCGCTGTCGCAACCCGCGTGTATCCCGAACTTGTAGGTCGTGGCCGAGACGTAAGAGTAATTTCTTAGCAAGTAGATCCGTTCTTACACTGTATAATTATAAGATAGGCTGGTACTGGTTCCGGTCGGTGATAAATGTAAAACAGTGTAATTAAAAGTAGATCGTATTGCGTTGAGATATGGTTGAGATGGTAATGAGAGGCTGTTTGTTTCTTATGTGCATATATTATGAGAACGTAAGACTTATGTGACATGGAACTTTTTGAAGTGAAAACTTCTTTAGCGGCGTTGTACACTTTTTCTGTAATGGGTAAAAAATTTAAAACTCGCGTCAGGGTCACGTGACCAAAACTCGCGTCAGGGTCACGTGACCCTGATCGAAAATGAGTAAGACGTCATTCAAATTAAAAATAAAACATAGTAACAAAAAAGTTTTCACTTCTACCGGCACTCCTGGAGTGCAACCTTTTTTTTTTTAGTAAGTTTGTAAGAACTTTGAGCAGTCAGGCTTTTAATCTGTGGTTGTGGGCCTGAATTATCAGGCAACCGTGAACCTGGAACGTAAAGGGCAGGAATACAGTGGATTTTAGTCAGTACGAGTCTGCCAGTCCCTTCTGCTCCATCCAAGGCGGGACGACGTATTTGATGATTTTCCCACTTTTTCGTGACATATAACGTAAGTGGAACGGGATTGGTCGAATCAAATAGCGCACACGAAAACGTGTAATCCGTTAGTTCTTTCTTTTAATATTCAAAGTCTAAATTCCGGGGCTGTCCCAGAAAGAGGTGGCGGGATGACCTGGATCCGGACCACGAGGGCTGGTCCAAGGACGCACACGATAAAAGCTCCTGGAAGATATTGGGGGAGGCCCAAAATGGGACAGACTAGGCTAAAGTAAATATAAAACTTGAAAGGTGTCAAGGCACACCCGGATGGAACGAAGTTACTGTATACAATAAACAAAAATAATCGTCGTGACACCACACTGTTCAATGCGAAATAGAAAGACGAAAATATCTGGCTTGCTTTCTATAAGAGAGAGAAAGACAGACAGAGAAACATGCGCACATATTACAGTCGTTTTTGAGACGTCAGAAGTTATACCTATTTTTCAATTTGTTTTTAGATTCAGGAGACGCCCTGCAGTGGCCTAAAGCATGATCATGTAATTAAGGACAATAAAACTTATCTCAAAGCAGTGTGACTTAAGTTCAGCTAAATACCAACAAATAGTAGTAGAATGACTAATAAGGTCACTAAACTAGAGTATTAATTATGTTTCGCGAGTTGCGCAGGCACACTCAGTCACCGCTCACGCCTTTCCATTTTAACTATATTACACTTAGTATTAAAATATCTTGAATGTACAATTATCTCTCTAGAATCGACAACAGGACCAGTCCGTTTACTATATTTAAGTTAATTATATAAAACGTTTATATCTTTGAACATTTTCTTTCCTTTTGATTGTGGATTTTTAATAAGCTTTACATATACAATTAATTAATTAATCCGAAACTACGTCAGAGGTCTATAGTGTTCCCAGAGGCGGTTTAATTGACTCTAAGACCAGACAACGGCCAGCCAGATAGAACGAAAAAAAAATTAGAAAAATCATCTTTAGTTGATAGAGAACATGGACATGTTCGTATATTATTATATCATATTTATTTGAGGAAGTGAAAAAACTGTCTGGATTCGACCCAACGAGCTATAATGTCTTAAACCTAGGCTGTTCCACTGGCCCAACACTGCTCTCATCTTTGAACAATCATTTTTAGGGTTCCGTAGTCAACAAGGAACCCTTATAGTTTCGCTATGTCCGTCCGTCCGTCCGTCCGTCCGTCCGTCCGTCCGTCCGTCCGTCCGTCCGTCCGTCCGTCTGTCCGCAGTTTAGCTCAGAGACGCACAGTACTAGAGAGCTGTAATTTGGTGTAAATATACGGATTTGTTGTGCCAAAAAAGTGGTAAAATAAAATCTCGAAAAATATTTTTTTTTAGGGTACCTCCAGTACTTACACGTAAAGTGAGAATTTTTTTTTTCTCGCGTACCCCTTAGTGTGGGGTATCATTAAATAGGCCTTTAAAAAATAATGATAGTTTCCATTAACAATTTTTTGATGAAAAAATTCGTTTGTGAAATATTAAGCTTTAAAGTGCTAAATTTTGCTCGATTCGAGTGTCCCCCCCCTCTACCAGCTAAACTGTTATGTTTGGGGGTGTGAAAAAATTCACAATAGTAGTATATATAACGAAGTTTAAAAGAAAATTATCATGACTAAGTAGGCTTTACAACTTTACGAGTAATAGTTGACCAACTTATAAAATGTACTTGGATACCATATTTTTTATACAAAATGTATCGGAGACAACTGCAAATGTAAGTTTGTCAACTTTATTTTTACAGCTTTTTTAATTGTTTTTTTGGGGATAGGTAGGTTTTTATCGTCAACTATTTTTAACTAAATTAAAAAAAGGAGGAGGTTCTAAATTCGTTGTAATCTTTTTTCTTATGTATTTTCCCCGATTTCTCAAAGACTCCTGGACCGATTTTGAAAACTCTTCTTTTTAAAATTAAATTCAGCGAATCAGGTTAGTTAGTTCGCATAAGTATCTTGATGGGCAACTACGGAACCCTACACTGTGCGTGGCCCGACACGCACTTGGCCGGTTTTTTATGATATAAACAATAGTAGCCACTTCCAAATTTACCAAAGAACACGGGTGGCCCATTCTTCACATCTTAAACTTAACTAGTCGTAAATCACCATACAACAATCAGCGCTCCATACAATCACAGCTTATTTGTATTCATTAAAACTGTAAAAGGTAATGCACGTGATTAACTAAAGTATTTATAACCACTGAGTACCTGATTTAACTCCTAACAGCATATCAACGCAAGTTATTTTTATAAACAAGTCGTATAGGGTTGTAATGGGCAAGAAATAAAAGGATATTTGGCTAACTTTTGGCCGTGACTTCGCTTGATGTTATCCGATGATGCGGCCTAAGATGAAATAATTTTATGTTTGAAAAGTAACTGATTTTCTCAGATTCAAGCATACTGCAATTCATATAACTTAGATTTATATAACCATCAGTAGCTGCCTTTACTCTAAAATAGTCCCATAGAAGCATAACACCGGGATAATAAACGGTAACCTACGTGTATTTCAGGCTATTATATTATCTCTGAGACCGCATTTTCCTATACCAAGATTTGGGGATATTTCCCTGTATTCCAAGTATGTGAAATCATCGTACTTATTTTTTGAGATAACATACTCTCGTGAGTTGTGTGCGAGTTTACATATATCCCTATACAAAACACAGTACAACATAAATAAATATACAATACATACATTTCCACAAACATTACAAGCGTAAATTAAATACAGTTTTCAAAATCAAAATAAGGTAAAGGGGATTTTTGGTGAGACGGGTAACTCAGTGATAGAATCTCAAAAGTCTCTCAAAACGTTACCTAGCATGCAGTAATGTGAAATGATGCAACTAGTTCACCACTAAAGTGGACAAGACGTAGTGACACATCATTTTGCATTACAGCATGCATAGGTAACGTTTTGTGAGACTTTTAAGACTCTATCACTGACTTGCCTGTCTCTCCAAATAATTTCCCTTTACCCTACATAAAACAATAATTTTTTGTTATCCAAAAATCGAAAATAAAACATAAAATAGAGCTTAATACCTTGAAGCATACAAATAACTATACTGTGGTATCGCCAGTTTTAGTAACAAATCGACTTCAAACAGGATGAGATTATTAGCCAGCAATGCATCGCGAAGGGCGCCAGACGCAAGTGGAACGGATGCCAACTAAGTTGACCATATCAGTGGTAGGTACACCCTTAATCAGGAAACTTGTGTAAGAACATTGCTCTATCATTATGAGCTTAGCTTTTTACACACTTGAATTGCAACTAACCTGTTCGATATAAATTATATAGAATTGGAATTGATTGTTTTGTTGACCTATCTAGAGTAATTTTATAAAGCTGAACAGTTTGGTTCGTTGAAGGCGCTAATCTCGGGAACTTCTGGTTCGAATTGAATAAATATTTTTGTGTCGGATAGTCCATTTATTGCGAAAAGATATATGCCATACAACACCTTGCTAAGACTAATAGGGGCTAAAATCCAAGGTGTCCTCCAATAGTCCTTGTTGTCTAATAAGTTTTGGTACTGAAACGCGTCCGACTGATGAAACATAAACATTTGGCAATTAATTTTCTAGTAAGTTCTATGTTCTATGCTGTCATTCGATTTTTGAACTCATATTAAATCCTACTAATATTATAAATGCGAAAGTTTGTGAGGATGTATGTATGTGTGTTGTAGGTATGTTTTTTACTCTTTCACGCAAAACCCACAGTACGGATTTGCCTAAATTTTGGTACACAGATAGTTTATAACCTGGATTAACACATAGGACAGTTCTTATCCCGATTTTATGTTCCCGTGGGATAATATTCGAGTTGATGCGGGTGAAGCCGCTGGCAACAGCTAGTTTTTCAAAAAATTGAAGTCCTCCAAAACTCTATGGGTGTTTACGAAAATAGCGTCTCGTGGCGGGAACTATAGAGTTAAGAGCAAACCCACCTCAAATTAGAAAGATAGTGTACAGACGCCAGCACATAAACCTACCAGTAACTATCAAATTTCTTTAATAGATTTTCAACCTTATCACAATACAAAAAGTTAATAATTAACAGATTCGGTTAGGTTTACCTGCTGGCGTCCGTACCTTACCTACGTCAATACAAACAAGTGCACCAAAATGGTTGCTTCTCACGAAACCTCAAAGGTCACACTAGTGCGGACGGTTACTGCCCAAAACTGACCGGATCGTTTTCACTAACCTTGGAGCGACGTTGCGATACACGTTTATATGCGCACACGCATGCTACGAAGGTTTGCAGCGTTGCAACACTTACTACGAGCTGGCAACCTCGCAATAGTGATGACACCTAGTTGATGAGAAATATTTGATTGATTGATTATAGAAATGGTGGTAGTTTCCGGCAGATATGTTAAAGAGGAGAAAAATAACAAAGGCTTTTCTTTCGTAGTATCATCCAAAATGAGTCCCCCACCCAGTGCAAGACAGGAGGGACTATCAGACTTGTACTGACTAAAATCTACGGTGTCTTTCAATAGCCCTTTACGTTCCGGAGTCACGGTTACCCGATAGTCCCGCGACCCCAGCAGGTTTTGGCCCTCTAAGGGGGCCTCCGTCATACATAATTATTGCTGAAAGATCTTGGAACTCGACGCGCCGTCGACACGGGTATAATCCATGATCGAACAGCGAGTCACCCATTACTAGCCCATTACAAATATAATAATAATAGCCCAATACCCATTACAAACCTTGCCTTTGTTTGTCCGCATGGCCGAACAAATAAAGGCAAGGTTTCTTTTTGGTTATTTAATCTGGATTTGCTCGTCTTTTTATTTTATTTAACGATAGGTTCGCATTAGACCACTATCTATCCTGATTGTAATTGAAGATTTGGTCGACGATGAAGCACGCTTGCCTAGAAGTAACCTGTTCACTCTTGACTTGAAGACCCCAAGGTTATAGTTATCAGGAAACACGCACGAACGCCATTTGCCGGGTAAGGTAGTTTTACATAAATTGAAACCCTGAAGAAACTATCTGTCTATCTCAATTTGTTAGATTATGTTTTGAAAATACTCTAGGGTAGATACTTGAAATATCCCAAAATTTTGCAGGCTACTAACCTTCGAATTTTCCAAAACAATCATTGCCGAAAATTAAAAACCAGTTTAATACCTACAAGTTGTATTTATGAAAGACCTTGCAATGGCCTCAACCGTACGAGGCCGATCTGGGCATCCATTTTATAGCAACTCGGTTGGTTTACCCAAGACACACGATATGGTGTGAGCATACAGAGTTTTTTTTGTTGTGTTGCTTTATTTTACAAGAGATTTTATACCGATAATTGTAAGGATGTCTAGTTTTTTGGTTGATAGAATCGCTTTTGAAAAAGAAAAAAGGGGCCTCAACCTTTTTGCCCAGGAGAACAGAGCAGGCCAAAAAAAAGATTTTGCAATTGATGAATATCTCGTCTTATAGTAACATCATCTGCATGCCTTTTCCCAACTATATTGAGGTCAGCTTCCAGTCGAACCAGATGAAGCTGAATATCAGTATTTTACATTAAGTGACTGCATATCGGACCTCCACCGGTATCTACTCGTAGGTACGAGTAATACGACACTCCACGGTAAGACTGGTTGACAGACTTTCAAGCTTCTGACTGTGATTAACGACTGTCAAAGATCTGCAAAAGACAGCCGGGAACAACGGCTTTACGTATTTTCCGAGGCACAGAGGAAATTTGCTATGATAGATGGTCACCCATCCACAGACCAACCTCGGTAAGCGCGGCTTAGCACAGAGAATCGGCCTGTGCGGCTGTTATTATTTAGCCATGGTAAGCGAAGATAAAAAAAATATGGTCGACGGTGAAGCACGCTTGACATTAATGATCCTGGAGAAAATCTACTACCAGTGGTTCACTATGAATTTTAAAGTAATGAACAGACGCTTTTGCCTAACATTTAATAATATAACACAGGTTAAAAGTATTATTCATGGCATAATTGGACAGGCCTGTTGGTCTAGTGGTTAGTGACCCTGACTGCTATGCCGGAGGTCATGGGTTCGATTCCCACCCAGGACAAATGTTTGTGTGATGAGCATGATCATTTGTTCTGTGTCTGGGTGTAATTTATCTATAATATGTATGTATTTAGAAATATATAAGTATGTTTATCAGTTGGCTAGTATCCATAACACAAGCTCTGCTTAGCTTGGGACTAGATGGCGTTGTGTGATAGTTGTGGAATATTATATTATATTATATATTAATTCAAAATTAAAAGCAGCTTTTCTCAGGCGTACTTTGAATCATTTTTTCATTACAACTGCTCTCAAAACGGTGCAAAAAACATCGTGAGGAAACCGGCATATCCTAGAACCAAAAATTCCAAGACAAGTTACATCGGGCACGCGTGGTAGATTGCAGCCCGCTTTCACTCACAGAGAGGAGGCCTGTGTCCCAGCAGTGGGAACATTAAAGGCTGATTATGCTTTCATACAAAAGAACCAATGAAGACACTATTTATTTTGACAGCTATTCATGTACAATATCACATAATCACTATATAATAACACTTGACACATACTTTTTATACCTTATCCATTGTTTACTGACCTCTATGACCCTTACATTAAGATTATATACGCTCTTATGCACATAGACATAAGGTTCTCTTTCCAATCAATTATGTCATAAATTCTTCAAGGATTGAATTTCGTCATAATCTTGTGACAAGAGGTATGAGAAAAATACTTTGAGGCAATAATTATTATATAAGGACGGTGCGAATATCTTTGGCATGTATTATTTAATCATTCTAAGTAAGTCGAAAATAAAAATTAAAAAAAGTAAAAAAAAATATCCTAAAAAGTATCCTATGTGTTAATCTAGGATTTAAACTATCTCTAGACAACTTTCATCAAAATCCATTCAGCTATTCTGATGTGATTGCATAACAAACATGCATCTGCGCATTTATGATATTTTCATAATTTAAAACGAATGACAATATAAAGTAAGGATAAAGTTGCTTATTTCTTTATCAAAGTATTTAAATAAAATAATTAAAAAATACATAAAATGACTTAAAATTAATTAACTGATTAATTATATCTCTAAAAATATGAATGTCAAATACGAATAAATGGTTATAGAGTAAATCTTTAACTCATAATATAATTTTAAATAATTATTTAATTAGCAAACTAGTAATTTTATTTAACTAGCAAAAATATTGTCGTGCAGGTCGTTATCCTTCTTTATTACTTAAAATTTCAAGACTAGACCGTTCACATTCAAAAATTATAATTATTGTGTTACTCATTTATTCAAAAAGAGGTGCTTAATTTATCGCGCGTTGATGTCTTTTCTGCGTAAAACAGTTCCGGGAAGATATTTCAAGCCAAGCTTGTGTCAAGCCTTCATCAAATTATCTGAATTTATCTTGTCTTTATGTTTCTTTTTACGTTGTTTTACGTTAATAACTTCGTACCACCTCAAAATCACGTTTTAAAACTTCCCTGGACTTCCAAAAATAATTGAAAACAAAAATTAGTCAAATCGGTCCAGCCGTTTTCGAGTTTTAACGAGACCAACGAACAACAATTGATTTTTATATATAAGATCATCATCATCATCATCAGCCTATTAATGTTCCCACTGCTGGGACATAGACCTCCTCTCTGTGAGAGGGAGTGGACCATAATCCACCACGCGGGCCCAGTGCGGATTAGTGGATGTCACATGTCTTCAAATTTTTGGTTCTAGGACATGCCGGTTTCCTATATATAAGATAATTATGTATAATTCTAATATCCTACTAATAATATAAATACGAAAGTTTGTGAGGATGTATGTATGTGTATGTAGGTATGTTTGTTACTCTTTCACGCAAAAACCACTGAACGGATTTGACTAAAATTTGGTACACAGATAGTTTATAACCTGGATTAACGCATAGGATAGTTTTTATCCCGATTTTATGTTCCCGTGGGTCAATTTTGGAGTTGTAGCGGGTGAAGCCGCTGGCAACAGCTAGTTATAGATAATTAGGTACAAAAGTCCAGTACGTTCATAACTTATTCAACATAGCAACACAACCAAAGTCTAACAAATGATAATTATTATTCCAAAGTGATGGTTTTTTGTGTCACTGCGCAAAGTTTGACCTCACACATCAGTGATGGCCTTATCACTTAGACTAAGACCTTATTTACGTCATACGCCTTTTTATAGTAATTTCCTGTTAGATATAATGTCTTTATGACAATATAAGGCTTTTTCCTATACAATAATAGGTTATATACTTAGCAACTATTTAAAATACGAAAGTTTAGATTTTTAGTTGGATGGTTGTTTGTTACTCAATCATGCCATAATAACTGAACAGATCTTGATAAAATTTGAGTCTGAGATAGCTTAAAGTCTGGAATACACAGGATATCGACCGTTTATCCCTGTATGACGTTACTGTGATAAAATATTCGACGTACTGCAGGCGAAATTGCCTGCATGATACCCATGCCTTAATCTATTCGATTTAAGATCTGAAGCCTTACCATCTGAGCTTTTAACGCGATCCAGTTTAGGCTGTGGGAAAGAGACAGAGCTATACAAGTCGTCTAGCGCCATCTCTTTCCCACAGCCTAAACTGGATCGCGTTAAGAGGGGTTATTCAGCAATTTCTTTGAAGTAGTTTATAGATTGAATGTGTCTCCGGTTGATGACAGTAGGCCTGGCCTCATGGGGCCTTTACATAGCTGTACCCCTAGCACAAATTTTCAGTATTTGAGACGTAAAGTAAACTGGAACTTAGTCAATTTCAAATTAACAATTTTCAAGGAAAAAATTAGTTCCGTTCATCGCACACCATGAGGCTCCATTTTTTCATACAAGAAACGCTGTAAATACTGGAAAGACGATGTAAAGTAAAATAGTGAAAACTCGTGCTAAGGGTACTGGTACTAGGGGTGCTAAGACAGGAAACCTCCACGTGCGCCCGTGGACTGGAGTTCCTTCTCGGATACGTCCGGGGGGAAGACCAGTTTTTCGGGCCGGTGCACCCTGGGATGCGGGCAAAAACCCTTCCTTAGGCACTGTGTGCCTAAGTTAGGCACTGTGTGCCTAAGGGGTCTCTTTGCCCGTATGCGAATAGCCTGTCGTATGGACGCTCCAACGCGTGTCCCTCTGATCAGCAGAGGGCACAGCGGCGGAGCGGGCTTGCGGATGGTGAGTAATGGGTAGCTCGCCGTCCGACCAAGGACCAAGCCCGGGTCGGTGGCGCGTCGTGTTTCGCGCCAAATGCCTGCTGGGGTCGCAGGTTTTTTCTTAACCCAGGATACCGTGGCCCCGGAACGTAAAGGGCATAGCAAGGAACACAGGTGGATTTTAATCAGTAAGAGTCTGACAGTGCCTCCCGCCCTGCCCGGGGTGGGAGGACTCATTTGATGATTTTACGACCTTAAAAAAAAGGGTTACTGATACTAAAGTCACATCTAACTTAGCCTAACCTTCGGGGAAATACAGTTGTCATGATATCTGATCGTTTAAATCATTGATTTCTAGCTTGCAAAACTTACAGGGGAAATCCGACATCTATTGAATGCTTCCAATAAAGTTATTATCATATTTTAATGTGGAATATTCCTACGCAAGAATTACTAATGGAAAACTTTAGTCGTTATATTTAGCTGTGGTAAACCGAATGAGATATTATTTAAGTACTTCTTCTATAGAGATCAAACTTATTACCTGTAACACAGATACCTAACAACTACGCTGTTGTACGGCTACTTAATTAATCTAAATATAAATGTAATTCAAAGGTGACTGACTGACATAGTGATCTATCAACACACAGCCCAAACCACTGGACGGATCGGGCTGAAATATGGCATGCAGGTAGATGTTATGACGTAGGCATCCACTAAGAAAGGATTTTGATCAATTCTACCCCCAAGGGGATAAATAGGGGAGGGAGGGATAGGGGATGAAAGTTTTGAACACGCGAACAAAGTCGCGAACACAGCTAGTATCTAATAAATGTCAAAGTTTAGATGTGTGGATGGATGGATTTTATGACACACAAGATACCATTTTTCCCGTTATTACATTCCTAAAGTAGCAATATGAAAGGTAGATGCATCTGGCATGGGTGGCGGAAATGTCGAAACAGGAAACCGTGACCCTGGAACGTTTTGCCTATCCAAGAAATACGGTGAGTTTTAGTCAGTAAGTACGAGTCTAACAGTCCATTCCGCTCCTTTCGGTGGAGCGGAATGGACGTCGTAATTCATCATCATGATCAGCCTATAATATTCCCACTGCTGGGACACAGGCCTCCTCCCTTGTGAGAGGGAGTGGGCCATAATCTACCACGCGGGCCCAGTGCGGGTTGGCAGATGTCACATGTCTTCGAATTTTAGGTTCTAGGACATGCCGGTTACCTCACGATAATTTTCTTCACCATTTTGAGAGCAGTGCTGATGAAATAAATTACACAAAGTAATGCGTCTGGCGGGGTACGAACCCATGACTTACAACTCGTAAATCGGGACCGATACCACCTGGCCACCACTGCTCATGAATCTGCTGCTGATGAAATTACCAACTAAAAATAAAAGGTAGACTCATCTGTACCCCTCTGCCTAACCCTGCACGTATTACAAGAGTGATGCTATGATATTTCTTCCAATAACTTCACTAAACATACACTTAAATAAACGCCAAAGTATTCCGCATACTAAACAAGCAACAAGTCTGCATGTTTGCGCTAATCTCATAAACTACTGGACCGAATTAGAACAGGCTTTGCTGTTTCGACAGCTGCCCTTCCGACCGACTCGATACATATACATTAGACGCGTTAGGTAACACAATGCTCGACTTTTGATATATAATCGTATGTATTACGGTTTTGTTAATAGTTTGAAGTAAAATAGTATAAATTATCTAAATATCTAACTTAATTATTATAAATGCGAAAGTTTATTAAGGATGGAAGAATGGATGTTTGTTACTCTCTCAAACAAACACTGCTGAACGGATTTGTATGAAATTTGGTACACAGATAGTTTATAGCCTGAATTAACACATGAAATAGTTTTTATAGCGATATTCCGTTCAAGACGAAGCCGTTGGCAATAGATGAACAATGATAAATAGCTCATACTCAAAAATTATCCCACGGGAATATAAAATCAGGATACAAACTATACCATGTCTTAATCCAGATTATAAACTATCTGTATGCCAAATATCTAAATCTGTTCAGCGGTTTCTGTGTGAAAATTAACAAATATCCATCCAAAAAAACTCACGTTAATAATATTAGTAGGACTATCAAGTTTTCCTTCAAAAATTACGATTTCATCACTCACACTATACATCACTACACTACAAGTTACTAAAACTGCTATAAGCAGTATATTGGTTAATGTTATATGTTCTAGTGTCCAATGGCTATCCGCCTACGAATGTTTGACCTAGTTCCTTTGATATTATGATTGGTTGTTTATCTTTCGCACAAAGGCTCGTAGGCAATTTGTTTTTTTTTTTTTTGTTCTACACCGTAGTTAGGTAGGTATATTTTAAAACAACTTTTAAAGTATTATTTAAAAAGTTGATGTAAAATTAAAATAAATATACCTTTTTCTTTTCTTCAAATTACATAAGGTGATTGCGTCGATGTTGCCCGCGAAATTCAAATTTTCTTACGTTTTTTGCAATTTGCAGGCCAGTGACATGTTGTGACTTTATCAAAATATGAATTACGGTAGTAACAAGTATAATTTTAAATATAAAAATTATCAAAACATTCACTCCACCAGCTCTCACATAGAAAAGCTGCATCTTGTCAAAATCTCCGAAATCTAACTTTGATGCAGCTTTTCTATGTGAGAGCTGATGGAGCTAATGTTTTGAAAATTTTATATTTAGGGCTAATTTTTCAATAGCCAGATAACCTCTAACTGAGGAATAAAAATGGCGGTTTGATAGCTTATCTTTAGAAAATATGTCAAACCGTTATTTTAATACCTCCGTTAGAGGTTAACTGGCTATTGAAAATCAGCCCTTAAAAGTATATTTATTATTACCGCAATTCATATTTTGATAAAGTCACAACATGTCACTGGCCTGCAAATTGCAAAAAACGTAAGAAAATTTGAATTTCGCGGGCTGGTTGGAGCATTCCCCTTAAATTCCTTGCGTGGGATGAATAGTTCAATAATAATCCAATAAAATTAACAAAATTAAATATTGCATAAATAATCTCTCACAGATTGCTAACCTATTGTACCATTACAGGCACGTCAGAACCACGCCCCAAACCCATTCTACCGCGTTTCTCTCTTTATCTATGACGTTCACATTACAATAACACCCTAATCAGAGCAAGAAGGCTTTGTACCGTTATTTTTCTTACATAGCTTGTTATATAACACCTTCTCTTACTAATTACATAAGAGAAACTGAGATGGAATGTACTGTCATAAGCGATAATATGTATAAAACTTTATTTCAAAACAGATTTTTGGGGAACAACTATTGTTGCTTTAAGATTTAAGAAAAATGGCGAATGTTGATTGGCATAGGCTGAGACAGCTGTCAAAATGCTTCACTCTCGTCTGAACTCAGCATGGTTTCAGCCGATAATTTAGTCAGCATAGACTGAATGCTGTTCAGCATTGTCGATTTCTGTCCAGATTTTGTATCGGCTAACCGTACCCATTTATTAATGCTGATGACTGTATCTCAATGGTGTCGATACAATACAAATCCGGCCAAAAAAACTGACGACTGATTTTTTATTTTTTTTACAAACTCATGGTGACGTAAATGCAAAATTCAGTGATATTAGATGTTTAATGTTGGCGCGATGCTCACAAAAAGTTGTTTTGGATTTGTAAACAACTTATACCGGTTTTGATTAGTGTTTTAAAGACGAGAAATATAACGTTTGGATATTTTGTGACTCGCTAAGTGGATTAGTGGCCGATGGATTTTTAACATTTGTGAAGTTTTAAAATGTGTTTTTTGCCGTACTCAGCGGGAATTACAAACGTAATTTTATTGTATACGTGTTTGATTTTTATGTTCACGGATGTTTAAATACATTTTTCAATAATAATAACAAGACTATTAATAATAAAATCCAGATAAAATACAATAAAGTCAAGAGCAACTGATAACCTGAAGTTAAAGCAGTTTGTTTCTCGCGGATCAAATATATACAATTAAAATGTCATTAGCCCAGTTTTTATCTGTACATACGAATATAGTGGAAGTTACTAAAGGGGAATAAACTATAGTCTATTAATAAACATCCAAGAGTATATAAGAATATTTTATGCCTTAATTCTCCGAATCCGCTCACACACACTTGAAAAGTGATGTATACAAAGCATTTGATAGTTCGTCAATTCGTCATTCGACAGTTTTTTGCCGAAGTATAGCACGATCGATAGACGATTGCAGTTTTTAGCGTTCCGTAGCCAAATGACAGAAAACGGAACCCTTATAGATTCGTCATATTTGTCTGTCTGTCCGTCCGTATGTCACAGCCACTTTTTGACGAAAGTTTAAGAGCTATCCTGATGAAACTTGGTAAGTAGATGTATTATGTGAACTGCATTATGATTTTTACACAAAAATATGGCCTTTCATAAGGCGATAGAAATCTATACAACGCGTACTGTTTCGATAATTACTTGAAGGTATTTGAAGTAAGTGATGTTTTGTTTTTTGTCAGTGGATGGTTGCACTAGTAATAAAAATATCGGGCGTCTTTATCCTCAACGGATGCGTCATCATTGAAGATTGACCCAGCCGCATCTGATTCCACGAATATGGTTATCTTTTTAAAATACTTGCTAATGCATGTAACAATGTCAATAATACATTAGAACCAAAATCATAATTAAGTTTATATCGTGTTAATAGTCAAACTGATGCATTAAAGAGCAATAAAGTATTAATTGAATGTCATATTCTTGAGATAGACATTAATTTGACAAAGATTTTCTTTGGAAAGGAAAAATTCGATCCACGGGCAGGATTCGAACCCACGACCTTCGGATTCAGTACATCCGACGCTCATTTCCAACCGAGCCACCGGGGATCTTATCTGCCGCGGCGAATTTGTCCTTCCATATCTAACGTCTCATGGTGACGTTGAATCCGAAGGTCGTGGGTTCGAATCCTGCCCGTGGATCGAATTTTTCCTTTCCAAAGAAAATCTTTGAAATTCGCTACGCATGCGTTAATGCGTTTAATATAAAAATATTAATTTGACAGTTATAATTTGAAATAAACAAGTTGACGTCCATTTAATAAGCGTTTGTTTATTTAGGAACAAATAAAATATTAAATAAAGGCAACAAAAATCAGGATGTAACTAGATAAATTGTGATCTTACGGATTATGTAAAGAAGTTGTTTGCTTTATAAAGGTGTAAAAAATAACTGATTGTGTGGAAAATTCTGAACTTCCTTGTATATTGAACCAGTTCATACCTGAATAACTTCACAAAAGGCTTAATTTCAACATCTTCATCATCCATAACCTAAATTCGCCAATTGCGAGGTCTACACCCAGCAATAATCATATCCACGTTTCTGTTTCAACTCCCATCAAGGTTTTTAGCATGACAACAAAAAAATATCTGTTTTTGTGAGTGAAAATGTGTTTTTTTTTATCTTGTTATATTTATTTCGATTTTACAAATTACAATTTTTATTATTATTTATAAAATAATCTGTAAAAGCTTTCACAATCAAACAAAACAGCAAAAGATGTTGTAAATTTTTTAAACAGTATTTAATGAAAATTCTTCTACAACAGGACAATTTCATTACACTGCTGGCCACAAAAATAAGTGGCCACTTAAATTTTCCACTAGACCTCCATAATTTACGCGCCCAAACCTATCACAAGTTAAACTGTGTAATTTATATTGCACGCCAGTGTATGCAAGGCTAAGATGGCAAAACAACATTACTGTTTACGGTAATTTCAACTCTATTTCACATAATATTAGGGTATGATATTAAGTGTTGAAATTTGATAACTTCGAGAGAAATCATAATATCCTTAAAAATTAAATGTGCAGGTTATTAGTTGCGTATTGCTTTTTTTGTAGGACTGGAAATGAAATAATGTTGTTGGAAAAATTAGCCTCACGTCATAATTGTATAGTATATATTATGCAGTTGCCCAACTTTCTTTGCGTCAAATAAATTATATATTACTAGCTTCTGCCCGCGACTTCGTACGCGGATCCTGTTGCTTATGCCAGCGACAACGGGGTCGACAAAATCGAAGATCTTAAACGTCTGATGTGAAATGCTTAGAGCCTAGGGACGGAAAAACAACGGGACGCGCGTGACGATTCCAGACGTTCCAGATCTTTAATTTTTGTAAGTCAACAGGAAATGCTCATCAGACTAAACAGCTCTTGCTAAGACGTGATTCCTATGTAATATGATATAGTGTAGCTAGGCTCTTGGAGTTCCACATCAGGTGTTTCAGATCTCAATATTCATACGTAAACAGAGAGTGGTCATTAGGCTGAACAACTCATGCTAAGACATCATTCCTTTATACATAATATATCATCAGATCTTCAATTTTTATACATCAATAGTGATAATGGTTATCAGATTGAACAACTCTTGTTAAGACGTCATTCCTGTATATGTTATAGTGTAGCTGGGCTTTTGGTGTTCCACATCAGGTGTTCAAGATCTTCAATTTTTATACGTCAACAGAGACTGCTCATCAGGCTGAACAAGTTTGCTAAGACGTCATTCCTTATATGTTATAGTGTAGCTGGGCTCTTGGAGTTCCACATCAGGTGTTCCAGATCTTGAATTTTTATACATCAACAGAGAGTGCTCATCAGGCTGAACAACTTTGCAAAGACGTCATTCCTGTGTACGTTATAGTGTAGCTGGGCTCTTGGTGTTCCACATGAGGTGTTCCAGATCTTCAATTTTTATATTTCAACAGAAAGTGCTTATCTGGGTGAACAACTTTGCTAAGACGTCATTCCTGAAATTTATAGTGTATCTGGGCTCTTGGAGTATCCACATAAGGTGTTAGATCTTGAATTTTTATACATCAACAGAGAGTGCTCAAGGCTGAACAACTTAACAAAGACGTCATTCCTGTGTACGTTATTGTAATCTGGGCTCTTGGTGTTCCACCATGAGGTGTTCCAGATCTTCAATTTTATATTTCAACAGAAAGTGCTTATCTGGGTGAAAACTTTGCTAAGACGTCATTCCTGTATATTTATAGTGTAGCTGGGCTCTGGAGTTCCACAAGACTTAGATCTTGAACATTTTCATACATCAACAGAGAGTGCTCATTGAGCATCTCTGCTAAGACTTCATTCCTATAAGGTATGTCCAGTTATAGTTTAGCTGTCTTGGAGTTCCACATCAGGGTTCCAGATTTGAATTTTTATACATCAACAGAGAGTGCTCATCAAACAATTTGCAAAGACGTCATTCCTGTGTACGTTATAGTGTAGCTGGGCTCTTGGTGTTCCACATGATGTTCCAATATCTTAAATTTTTCATATATCAACAGAAAGTGCTTATCTGGGTGAACAACTTTTGAAACAGTATTTAATGAAAATTCTTCTACAACAGGACAATTTCATTACACTGCTGGCCACAAAAATAAGTAGCCACTTAAATTTTCCACTAGACCTCCATAATTTACGCGCCCAAACCTATCACAAGTTAAACTGTGTAATTTATATTGCACGCCAGTGTATGCAAGGCCAAGATGGCAAAACAACATTACTGTTACGGTAATTTCAACTCTATTTCATATAATATTAGGGTACGATTTTGAGTGTTGTAATTTGATAATTTCGAGAGAAATCATAATATCCTTTAAAATTAAATATGCAGGTTATTAGTTGCGTAATGCTTTTTTTGTAGGATTGGAAATGAAATATGTTGTTGAAAAAATTAGCCACACGTCATAATTATATAATAAGCAGTTGCCCAACGTTCATTGCGTCAAATCATATCAAATTATTTATTGCAATTTATAAAATGACTCTATAAAACAAAACCTTTTAACTATAAAATAATGTTTTATTTTCCTCTAAATATTCTGTCAAATATTGACTTTTTACCGTTGTTTTTCACTGATATGATATTAATGTCATTTTATTTCCGCATATTCCCATTCAAAGTATTATTTTTTGCGATTTTGGGACGACTTCTAGAATCTAGACTAAAATACTCATTATGGCGAACAGGTCAAAGTCTCAAATCACGTCATAAGGCATTTGAGTCTTTTGACCCCAATGGCGCCCGACTCTAGAAAATTCACGCGACATGGTCATTCTCCTTAATCTGGAGAATTCATGTTACTTAATGGTCATTCCCCTTTATAAGTGAGTCATAATGGTATATTCATGACATAGTATAAAACAAAGTCGCTTCTCGTTGTCTGTTTGTCGAATGTATGCTAAGATATTTAAAACTACGCAACGGATTTTAATGTAGGTTTTTTTTTAATATAGATTGATTCAAGAGGAAGGTTTATTATGTTTATAACATGCATAATATAGTAGAGATTGCACCTTTTCGGAGCCGGGACGGGTCACTAGTACTGTATCAATATACATTTCATCATCAACATCATCACCAGCCGGAAGACGGCCACTGCTGAACATAGGCTTCCCCCTTAGACCGCCACGCCGAACGACAATTCGCCACTTGCATCCATCGGTTGCCCGCGACCCTCACGATGTTCAAACAATATACATTTACCTTTAATAAATTAAACCGTTCTTTGTACACTATAAATCCTTTTGTAAGTTGTCGGTCAATAATCTCTTTCGGCATGCGTGTTGTGGTTTGGCAAGACGGAATTAGAATTCCGTGAAGAATTTCACTCGTGAGAAAACCTCTGAATTCATCACAATATTTTTGGAAATTCCGCGTGTATTTTAAGACTCATTAGTTCCATAGTTTTGTCTTATAATAACAGATTAGAACCGCAAAACAAAAACGCATAATTACAAACAACTTTATAGAAAAACAAAAATAATTATTCACTTCCTGTTTATATGAGACTTAAACCGATTATACAGATTCGCGCTTGACGGTTATTTTTTGCAATAATTTTGTGTTAGACAATACAGTGACTCGACAATAAATATATTTGCAAAGAACTTTGATCATCTGATGAAATACACTGTTGCACAAGGGTGATCAAGTCGGGTTGATTGATCAATTTTATTAATTGTTGCATGTGGATTTTAATAGCGAATTAATCATTATGAGTGAAGAACAAGTTTCTGCCAGATATTTTGCTTTTTATTATGAAGTTAATATTTGTTTTATTTCGGGGTATCATAGCGTATGGCTTTAGTCCTTTTATTATTCACTTTATTACTTTTTTAATTTTAGAAACAAAAATTCTTTGTGTAAATATTTAGTTTCTCATATTTGTTGGTTTTCAGATTTACTTTATGTAATCCATATAAAGTTTAAAAAATGAATACAAACCGATTGTTTATGAACAAAATACCTATCATTGTTGCCATCCGCTAAGAAACGATTCACAAAAGACATTATAATAATCTTAATTATTAGACCCAAAGGTTAGACTTTTGTAGACAAATAAATTAAAACAATCAGTGAAGAAAATGAGCTGCATACAACTAACAAAATAAAACAAGTTTTGTCCGCGATTATACTTCTGATGAGTAACACCGCTTTTCGAATAGGTCTGCGGTTAAGAGTACAGTTACTCACAAATGACTTGTTATTAAGGTGTTTCAGATCATTATTCATTACAATCATTACAGAAAGGATATATGAGCTGTGACCCGGAGTTTTTGGCAGAGCAATGATCTCGAGTTTTTGAGGAAAAGTTAGCGATTTTTACGACCGAAAAAAAATGCTAAAATAAATTAGGAATCATTCAGTGCATAATTTGTCTTTATGCAAAACTGTATTGTAATGATATAGTTTCGATCAGAATTATGGTCAATTTAATTGATAGACATTTAGCTAAATTATTCACATGATGACTATATAGGGAAAACTTTATTAATTAATTATAACACTAAGTAATCTACTTAATACAGATAAATAATTATTTATTAACAAATAAAATAACAGTTCTCCAGTTTTTACTAGATAAATCAAGTTATCGTTACCACAATATCATCAAGTAAGGATAGAAAAAAAATGGTTTTTATGTGCGCTGGAAATATTCCTAGATTCTTGTTTTTTGCTGCTAGTACTTGGCAGACTAATTAAAAACAATAACCGTGCGGTATTTTACGTTGGCATGGATTCTTTGTAAATAATAATTATTTATTTAATTGTTCTTATCCTGAATGTGGAGAAGCTCGTGGCTATAAATAATAATAAACGCGCTGGTCTATCATCAAGGTTAAGCCGCATGTGCCGGGGTTCGTCTGTGGATGGGTGACCATCTATCATAGTGAGTTTCCTCCAAGTCTCAAAAGCAATAAATACGTTGGTGCCGGCTTACATTTGTAGATCTTTGACAGCCGTTACTGTTATTTAGAAGCTTGAAAGTCTGACAGCCAGTTGTATCAGGGAGTATCGTATTACCCAGTTACTGGGTTTAAATGTCATACTTAGGCATTCGCTTCATATAAAATACTATATTCAGCTGCATCTGATTCTACTGGCAGACTCCAACATACCTACTTGGGAAATGACTAGTCAGAATGATAAACCAAAATGTGGACTTACATTTAAAAAAAAAATCCAGTTCATTTTTCAATGGTCTTATTGCTTTACGTAATGATTTATAGGTTACAGAGTACACAGTAATTAAAACTTAGAAAAAGATTAGACCTTAATATACCATGCGGAAGCCTAATGCAGGGTTAGTAAATGTCACATGTCATGTCTTTAGAAGTAACATTAATAGTTTTATGGAAACGAAAAATTATTAATTGTACGTTAAACTATTTTATTGTTCATTCACTTAGATTTAAGACTTAATGTAGGCACAACTGTTGTTTTTCCCTAATAAAATAAAATAAAATAAAAATGTCTTCGAGTTTTTGGCTATTGGACATGGATTTGCTCACGATATTTTTCTTCATTGCTTTTAGAACAATGATAATTATATCATTTTAACCTAATTAAAAGTATGATTGACATCAAATCTTCAACTCGACAGTCGCAGACGTTTACACTAGTTTAAAATCATATCATCTAGGTAAACAAAATGTCTTCTTTAATTGAGATAAATACACTGTCAGTGAAGAATTAACGCATCGTTGAGCAAGAGATCACTTACTTTAAACGCACGTTTATATTGATAGAGCAATGAACTATGTATTAGAAGTTATGTTCACAAATCTAGGTAACCAAGAACTAATAATAGACTACATATAGAGGTGCTAATATAATCACAAAAAAAAATAACTATAGCGATTGACAAGTGATCAAAATGTATTAGACGGTCTTTTTTTATCTTGAAGAGTGTCCATGGAGTTTCTTGCCCGTTCTTCTCCATAGAGATCTACTCCATGTAATGGGCATCTACGGTACTTTCACAATTTTTATGTCTTGTGACTGGGACTGTAGCACCTTACTTTGTAGTATTTATTTATATTTTTTTTTGTCTTTGATAATTCAAAAGTGCCTTTAACTGGTCTACTTGAAATAAATGCTTTTTATTTTAGATTTTTTTTTTAAATCGTCAAATGAGTCTTTCCTACCAGGGTGGGATGGGAAGGACTGTGAGACTCGTACTGACTACTCGTAGAATTCAGGTGTTCCTTTAATGGCCTTTTTACGGTTCAGTATCACGGTTACCTGATGAGACAGCGAACTATATGTGTATTAGATTTTCATAGCAAATTCTATAATTCTCAGATTCGCCCCTAAAAGTGTAAACTAAGCTTAAAGAAAAAAACTCACTGGTGACTGCACAGTTTTTGGTGCACGTTTGTATAATTATATTTGTCGTCTATGTTCCTAAATCATTGATCCGATTGTAATGAAACTTGGGTGAGTCCTTAAGTGCACGTGCGAAGGTTCCTGGCCCAAAAACTCTATATTTACATTGGCATTGCCGTGCATAGCCGGACATAGTAAGAATTTGATATTTTTGGTAAAGGTTGTATGTGTATAATAGATTATAAATATGTCGCATCCGGGTATATTTAATGGCGAATCAAAATAATAACAGTAGGTACTAAGTGACAAGCATAGTGTGTACAATTGTGGGCGCAGAGTGGGATACGGGTAATTGAGATTATTAAAGAGTCTGTTACTAACTACTACTTTGCTACATTAATACTCTGACCTTAAAATATTACACCGTACCGTTCCTAGGTGAGTATGTGTCACTACCACCCCGTCCGAACGAACACTTTCGAATCCATGGGAGCGTGGAGCTATCAGACACCAACTTCCTAGACTCAGCACAACACCTTAACAAAGGTGTTTGTGTTCTCTTTAAAAGGTACACTCAACCAAGATCCGACAAATAGAATAAACTTTATGATGTCTAATAAAGAATTCAAAACAGGAGTTTGTTATAAAAATAGTAGCTATGTCTCGTGTTGTAAAAAAAGATAAGTGGAACAACTTGTATCTCAGAAATTCTTAAGAGCTCTTTAGACAATTATGTAACTGCAAATTGATTGAGTAATCATCAAGTCAGTTATATTTCGCGTCAATTTAGACAGTAGTCGATGAATTAAGGATGTTACCAAGCCCTTTCCAATCATCATTTTCGTGCCCTTGATCTATTTGACTTGGGGTCAGTACCACATGTTTTAAGCTGGAAATAATGTCGGTAACAATCTTGATACCTTTGTTGTATACGACGGAGTTTGATGATTCAAACAGAACCAGTAGTCAATGTAAATGGATCGGGATTGGGAATGGATTCACATCTTTTTCTTTTGTCACACAATTCATCTACAATTTCTTTGTTCTAAGAAAATTCAAATTCACCGCGTTTTTTTAACAAAGATTTTCCTGTTATCCGTACCAGTACCCTTAGCACGAGTTTTCACTCTTTTACTGTACAGCGTCTTTCCAGTATTTACAGCGTTTCTTGTATGGAAAAAATGGAACAGCACCTCGAAGCGGTGTGCGAAGAAGGAACTAATTTTTTCCTTGAAAATTGTCAATTTGAAATTGTCAAAGTTCCGGTTTACTTTACGTCTGAAATACTGAAAACTCGTGCTAAGGGTACTGTTCTCTAATCCTCATAGTTTCAATATAGGTAAATCGTTTTTTACTCGTTCACCAATGTGCTAAATTGATTACAGAAACACATCCATACTTTTTGTTCTCTGTTACACAGTACATGTGGAAAATTCCAACAACACGTGCATCATCATATCACAAAAACTGTGATCGATAGAGAACAAACAATTTTCTCGATATAAATTATAATTACACAAAATACAATTAGAACTCGCGTGTAATCGATTAAGCAATTAATCGTTATTATGGCTAATTGTTTGAAATTTTTAGGGGAAAATTAAAAAGAGCCATTTTTTGTATTACTTAGTTAAATCCGGTATTACATCAACAAAGACTTGACTACATAACTTCGGCTTCATTATATCTCACTTAATGCAAGATCTAATGCAAATTACCACGAAAATAATTTCTGGGTCAACTCGAAAGTGTGCGAACGGCTTTAGCTAGTCGACGTTTTCGCAATGCGAAATATTTTGCTAGCTTAAATTCTGGTCAAATTATAAAATGTCATAAAAAATTGAGGTCACAGAATAAATCATTAACGATTTTTTTATGTCTCAGGCGATAAAAATTATAATCGAACTCAAATCCAATGAGAATTATAATTACGATGCTAATCACATCACTTAATATTAAAAACTCACGTTATAAGCATCTTGGCGGCCTTTGGTCAGCTTCCTTGTATCATGTACTCGATCCACAGCACAGTACACAGAAACAAACACCAAAAATAACAAATAAAATAAATTAATTAAATGTAAAAACACTCACACACACACGTAACGAGGAATTTGCGTAAAGGTTTACGAAACTTTCTAATTCGTGGCGCGAATTTTGCGGCGCGAGTGGTCAAAGACGTGTGATGTGCGGCGCGCTCGATCGCTGACTGGCGCGTTCCGTTTTCGCTCACAGTCCGCGGCGCGTTCTTTTTTTTTTAAACCGGCTCCCATAGACTATAACACTGTCTTAGTGGCCAGTCCGGCCTGTCAAGCAAGAAGGTATGACGCAAGTAGTTTGGGCAACACTGGGTTTTTTCGTTGCCCCAATCGGCACACACACATTCTTAATGGGTAACTTTATTCGGTGTTCGCTCCCAGCGCTAATTTCGTATATTAATTAGGTTGAAAACCTTCAGTTCTTGACGTGGAGTGAATAGTTTAAGAATCGCGCGACGATTTGCGTGTGATTTCCTCTTTCGTTGTACATCGTGATGAATCGAATTGATTAGATCCATAGATAGTGATCCCATCTTTCATCGTAACGCATGTTAGTCACAGTTGCGTTATGAGACAAGTTTTAGTGAAAGTCTTACAAACTGCCATTACTTCTAGTACAAGTATTCGGTCATGCCAAAATACAGGTCCTAGCAACAGGTGTAAAACTTAACTGACCCCGATACAGTTGAAATCGAAAGGAATAGCAACTGTTGTGTTTCTGATATTCTTGAGAACATGGTGAAAACGAAATTTGGAAGAAGGCATTTATTCTCCCGGACTTCGATTTCGAGCAGCACCCAAATACAAGAGTCATTATCATCACCTTCCTACCCTTGTTTCTTATTACTTGAGGTCGGCACAACTCGTTTTTTTTCATCTGTACTTCCATGTCTGGCGGTTGACTGGGAAGCATCATTTACAAACACAATCAATACAGGATGTATTGATTGTGTTCACTGTCTCTCTATTTCATCATCTGCCTGCCTTTTCCCAACTATATTGGGGTCGGCTTCCAGTCGAACCAGATACAGCTGAATATCAGTATTCTACGTGGAGCGACTGCCTATCGGACCTCCACAACCCAGTAACTGGGTAATACGATACTCCATGGTAAGACTGGTTGTCAGATTTTAGAGCTTCTGACTAACAGTAACGACTGTCAAAGATCTACAAATGACAGCCGGGACCAACGGCTTTATGTGCTTTCCGGGGCACGGAGGAAACTCGCTATGACAGATTGTCACCCATCCACAGACCAACCTCGGCACGCGCGGCTTAACCCGGAAGATCGGCCTATGCGGCTGTAATTATTTAGCCACGAGCTCACTGTCTCTCTATTTATTTGTTACATTTAGGGCATGTTTCACAATCGCTAAGTAAAGTTATAAGTAAGCTACTTTGAACATAACTGCTCAGTAAACAAGTAAATTGCGTTTCACAATCCCTCAGTAAAGTTAATCACCACATCATCTGCTTAGTAAGTTAATCATCGGATGGACTGCCAAGTAGTCGTTTACTCGACAAGTAAATTTGGCAAATGTCATAAACCCAAGCGCCTATCAATTTATTTTCGTTTTAAAATAGATATTTTTGATATTATTGATGATTTTGGAGACAACTTAAAAGAAGAGACTAACGACTGGGACGAATACCAAAGCGGCACACAGAATACACAGGATAATAGTGTACGCAGCAATTTAATAAATGACTATTTTGCTTCACTGATACGATAAATAATTACAATGTTAATGTTGAAGCGGTACTTGGACCGCCTCCCGTACGATAGGTACATTGCTGCCCGGATCGCCGCAGACTTCTTCCTCGTTTCCCTCTTTATTCCATCGTATTTTATCTTTAATGCTTTCGCACTACGAAATCGAACACTACTTATGCCGTTAAAATTTGATTCAATTCTTTGCCAACATTGTTCTTTTTCCGCCCTTAGAACGACATCACTTTTTCTTCGCGCGTGAAATTACAACCCCTTTCCCGTTTTTGAGCCATTTTAAGTAAATTTCAACAAAGATTTCTTAAAAACTCCAAATATCACGGTATGACATTTGAATATAACCGACTTGACATTGTCAAGACAATTCGCTGCGTTCCATTCCTACAGAAACATTGATTCTTAAATATTGATAAAAAGGTGAAATTAGTCACATTTTATGCCATTCTACTATTTTTACATCAAAATTATCTAACTATATACTTGGTAAATATAACGAGAAAAGTTTGTAATGATTATTCTGTGATTATTACACATTTTAAAGATACTTAAATTTTTCGTAGATTGAAACGAAACGTTAAACTCTAATGTTGCCAGCATACCCTTGAGTAAGTATTAATTAGTTACTCTTTACTTTAATTTACTGATTGGGTGATTGTGAAACGCAAAAAAAGATAACGAAAGGATTAAACCTATAAGTAGTCAACTCGTTGAGTAACTACTTAAACCTTTACTTATTGATTGCTTAGTTTTATCTGTTTAGTCACTTATCTCTCATACTAATACAAAGAATCACAAGATGACAGTCGACATCCGTGAAGTCTTCACTCCTCTAAGAAACAGTGCTAGTCCTTAAAAGACACTATCTAAAAGATATCATCATCTGCCTAACCTTTCCCAACAGCTTTGGGGTCGGCTTCCAGTCGAAACGGACGCAGCTGAATAAGTATGTCACATGGAATGACTGCCTATCTGACTTCCACAACCATATAGCAGGTTAGTAGTTATACACCTTAGTAAGACTAAACTTGTTTTTACTTGGGATAAACCCACCACACGATTCCCAAACGACTGCAACTCCTGAAAGCCAAAATCAACAGTGACAACCACTAGAAAACCGAAGCAATGAAGTTTGACGTGTCCCGTAGAATGAATTAGCATGGCTCGGAACCTGTGACGAAAAGAGAAGAAAAAGGAATAGGAAAAATATTATAGTTCCCACAATTGACAGCCACGACCAACGGCTTCACGTGCTTTATGAGGCTAGGGCCCAGGATCCATCGGCATTCCTACTTACAAGCGCACACTGTCGGAACATATGGCGACGGCGTGCCGAAGGATCCCGAAGGTTCCTGAAGTATCCCGAAGCAGCCTCAAAGCTGCCGATGCAGTAGCCTCAAGCATACCGAAGTAGTATTTTTGTTACTACGAGTATTATATATCATTTATCATAGAAACTTCTACTTCATTGCCATGAAGTTAATGGATAATGCTTTTTATCACCTAAAATCCTTTTCCTTGCCGATGCCGATAATGGGCGCCGGGCCTAGGTGGAAACCTGGCCAGACAAAACTGGATAAGCTCGGCTTAACCATGAAGATCCATATTTGCAACAGTTTTTAAAAGCCATAAACTCGTCCATTATCTGCGAGATGTCCGAAAAATACGCTTTATTCAACATTCTGTTGATTTTTTTGTTTTTTAAAGTTAACGAATACACGCACTGACAATCTCGTCCTCTCAGAAACCAGTTTGCTAAATCGGTCGCAAAAATGTGGGGCCTTAAAAATTCCATGTACCGGAAGGGCCAGTAACGAAAGGCCTATTAAAAGGTGAATATAACTGACCTGGTTGAAGGCCACTGGAATCTTCCAGTTATTTTCGCAGAAAGAAATATTACAACAGAAAAAAAAAATAAACAGAAATATAAGAAAACTAGGTTTTCTATTATTATTATTATTTTAATATATAAAAATCAATTGCTGTTCGTTAGTCTCGAAAAACAAAACTTCACTTGAAGTCTGTTATGAATTGTTTTCAGGACTTCATTGAGCTGAACTCAGATCAAAGAAATAGGCAGATAGAGCGCTCAAAACACGCAAGTGGGTCCACCACAATACAAAATCAAAATCAAATACAAAGTCGTGACAGTACCAAGCTACGCGTCGTACCAAGCTGCGCGTCTCGTTGTTGTTTTTTGCCAAAATATGCCGTCTCGTGTCTTTAACCATCGTAAAAGTTGTTCTCAAAAACAAAGAAAACACTATGGAAGGTAATTCGATTTGATTTTGTATTACCTTTGGTGTAGACACACGTCTGAGCGTTCTATCTGCCTATTTCTTTGATCTGAGTATAGCTAAATAAAAAAATATAAGATAACTTAATTCTCAATGACACACATACATCTAAATTTAATTATTTCTTAATCTAATTGCGATCTTTAAATAAGTCGTTAATAAAAACTTGCCATTAGTTATTTTTTAATTCACGTTGACTTTGCTAAACAAACATAAATATCAAATCGACTATTAAAATATTCTGCCAATGTCAATGCGAAACCTATTTCAGTCAGTATGAATTATTTGATAATGGAAACCCAAGGCGGGTTTGAAAATAAGCTATTAGGTACCTACTCAATATTAGTCCTAAAGATAATAATTAAAAAAATATTTGACGAGTATTTTTTCTTTTCTTACGTAAACCAAAATTGACGAAAAAAACGACGCTTCTAAAAATCACAAAATGTCACTCGGTCGATATAATTTTACAAGCGTTATGACGTCATAAGACCCCACTCCCGAATTGAAATTCACTCTTTAAAAGAGTTTTTTCTTTGTCAATATTCATTTTTAATTAACCTATATTGTCCCACTGCTGGGCAAAGGTCTCCCCCATAACCTTCATCTCATCAATCATTGATTTGAAAAAAAAAACAAAAAATGCGTGCCTTTCCTACCTCCTACTGATGTTATAAATGCGAAAGTGTGTGAGGATGTATGTGTGTAAGTAGGTATGTTTGTTACTCTGTCACGCAAAATCTAAAGACCGGATTTGGCTTAAATTTGGTACACAGATAGTTTATAGCCTGGATTAACACATAAGATAGTTTTTATCCCGATTTTATGTTCCCGTGGGATTATTTTCCGAGTTGTAGCCGGTGAAGCCGCTGGCAACAGCTAGTTATTTATCAATACTTTAAGTAATGGACTAAATCGGTTTTTCTTATTTATTCAGTAAACTTCCCTGCTATGTAGCTTTCTATTAGCTTCTTATACTACGCGCCCAACGACGATATAATACTAGACTCCTAATAACAGGCGACCGATGTCTGCCAACACATTAGGCAAAAAAGTCTTATATTCGTCTCATTTCGACCAATCCTGTGAGCCGTAAACATACGTTGAGACAGCACAGACCTTGAGTTAGCCAATCACAACGCAGTACCCCGTCCCCCTCGCTTACGTAGTACCTCAGCAACTTGGCAGAATAGTTTGTGTTCTTTAGATCGTGCATGCGGAGTCTAGTATTATATCGTCGTTGTACGCTCCCCTACGATGATCAAACACCCTTGAACTACTGAAACCTAACATAGATCAAGAAATTAATTGAATAGCATTCACAAGACAAATTAATTATTCATATCTCTTATCTTAACGAGAAAAACCTTTTATACTTCGCTATGATTATAATATTATACGTGATCACACTTCTAAGTAAGAAATATTTAACCTTTATAGCAATTAGGTAGATTTAGCCCGAGAAGCGAGTGTCATAAAAGCTGCGAGCATTTATAAAGGCGGGTACATATTTGAATATCGAAGATTAAAATATCTACGCTTAAAATATCGATGTTCAGAATATCGAAAATTAAAATATCGACTGTAACAAAATATCGAAAAATGTTACATCTACGCTTAAAACGTCGAAGATTAAAATGTCGACTGATTTAAATGTCGAATGATTCAAAATATCGAAAGACGTTATGTCGAAATTCAAAATATCAACGTTTAATACATCGCAGTTCATAATATCTAATTGCATAATATCTACGTTAAAAGTACCTACTACTTGATTTCTCTTGCGTCCTTCTTTTTCTCTTGCGTCCTTAGTCAAATTGCTGATAACCACCTACCAAGGTAGGTCGACGGAGCCCCGCTTCGCGGGGCTCCTATTTCTGTTTACAAGGTTTAAAGTAACCTAACACGAACCTAATCTGTCCGAGGCGAGGCGCCCCAAGTTCCGAGCTCGCTTCGCTCGCTCTTGTATCCGAAGTCCATCCAGCTACCTTGTTGGGTAGTAATCAGTAATTTGACTAAGGTCGCAAGAGCGAGCCAAGCGAGCTCGGGGCTTGGGGCACCCCGACTCGGACAGGTTAGGTTCGAAGAGGATGGCGGGGTCTGAAAGACCCCGCCATCCTCTTTATTGACTTACCTTGTTAGGATCGATATTTCGGACATTCGATAATCTGTACTTCGATATTTAGATCTTTCGATGTAACTTTTGTAGATATTTAGACTTTAGATATATTGGACGTAGATAATTTAATCATTCGATATAAAATATCGAATGATTAAATTATCTACGTCCTATCAACTTTCGATATTTTAATTTTCGATTTTGTGGTCATTAGATATTTTCATTTTCGATATTTTGAACATTGATATTTTAAGCGTAGATATTTTAATCTTCGATATTCAAATATGTACCCATAAAGGCTTCTATTTCAGTGTACAAGGTTTAAAGGAACCTAACCAAACCGAACTTCGGGGTGTCCCTGAAATCTTGCTAAAGCGAGTTTTAGATTTGGTGACCATTTATTACACATTATTTTGCTCGTTAATTTGAAGTGTAGTAGCTAGGGGTATCAAAGCATTTTATGGTGTTCATTATATTAATTTCATCCCGTTTTTTGAAGTGAAAACTTCTTTAGCGGCGTTGTACACTTTTTCTGTAATGGGTAAAAAATTTAAAACTCGCGTCAGGGTCACGTGACCCTGATCGAAAATGAGTAAGACGTCATTCAAATTAAAAATAAAACATAGTAACAAAAAAGTTTTCACTTCTACCGGCACTCCTGGAGTGCAACCTTTTTTTTTTTTTGCAAATATTTATACAGACATTACAAGTTATTTGCAAGGCATATATAAACGTGCCACAGTCACGGGACCGTCTGTAAAGGAAAACGCTGGAACGCCAAAGAGCAACTGCAGGGTGAATTTTTAGCCAGTACAGTGCATCATCTCATTATAAGATAGGTTTGTAAAAAGTGCTCAGAAAATGAAAATACTGACCCAAATTCAGTGAAATTAATAATGATAATAATAATATTCCACAACTATCACACAACGCTATCTAGTCCCAAGCTAAGCAGAGCTTGTGTTATGGGTACTAGACAACTGATAAACATACTTATATATTTCTAAATACATACATATTATAGATACATTACACCCAGACACAGAACAAATGATCGTATTCATCACACAAGAATCATACAAATCGAACATGAGACCTCGTAATAAGACATGAAAAATACACCGACCGAATTGGGAAGCTACTCCTTTTTGAAATCGGTTAAAACTAGTCTTTATAAAATACTTAAATTTTTGGTCGCTTGCCTCTTCTACTATTTACTGTTGCCATGAGATTTAAATCAATAAATTAATCAATTTACTTCAATAGATTAACCTAACGATTTAAGTGGCTCTTTGAAATTAGCTGCGAAGGATAGCGATTATACGAGTAATATGCTGTTACTAAGTGAACAGGCCCTATAGCCAAATGGCAAGCGACATTCGCTAACGTTCTGCAGTCGCTAATACATTTCCAACTATATACTCTATTGCAGCATTTCCCAACCTTTTTCGGCCACGGACCCCTAGGAAATGAAGCACAGTTTTCACGGACCCCTTTAATAAAATAATAATTTAATTGTAATCTCAAATCAGATTCGACTTGTAATCTGGTTCTGTATTTGTTTTTTGTACACACGCAAGCACTTATTTCACTCACATCATTCAGTCATCATCAGTTCAGTCTCGCTCACCGCCATGTGTATGGGCCAGAGATGACACCGCGGACCCCAATAAATATACTCGCGGACCCCCAGGGGTCCGCGGACCACAGGTTGGGAAACACTGCTCTATTGCATAAAGTTGAAAAACTATTAAAGATTACACGATCGCTTTCGTTTGTTTCGTTCGCTATCGCGCAGTAGTCTTTACTAGATTTTCAACTTTATGCGATGGGGTCTAAAGTATAGGGTCTAAAGTTAAAAATGTATTAGCGACTGCTGACCGTTAGCGAATGTCGCTGGCCGTTTGGCTACAGGCCCAGCGCCCACTTATAGACTTAAAATATTATTTTAAAAATGTATGGTGGCGATGAGAGTGAAAAATACAAACAACCTATTCTCCTTACTAATGTACAAAAAATCTTTAAAATTCGTCGAGCAGTTTCAGAGGAGTGCATCCACAAACACCGTGACACGAAATGTTAATACAGGGTGACTAGTATTATTACCACAACTAAAATAAACTACTTAATTAAAGAATTTCAAATTCACCAAATCCTCAATCTGTCAAAACTTTAGGTCCATTCATATCACGATACTACTAATGCACTAAAACCTAACTACACTACACATTCTAAACGCATTATAACGCAATAAATAAAACTAAACGGCGCCCCATCTAACTACTGACCGCGACACAGATTGCTTAACCGCGTGAATCATTTCCAACTACCATTCGTGCTACCTCATAATTCATAAGAACCTTCATAATTCTCCTTTATGTGTAAGAATTATTGTTGGTTTGTGGGAATCTGACCTTTGTACAGAACAGGCTATTTTATTTAAAAAAAAAATAGTCCGAATGATAGATTAATATTATACAACGTGTAACGTTAATAGCGCAAAACCTCTCGTGAGGTAACTCAGCCCCTGTTACTGAACAATATTTATTCTAAGACTTTTGGAAATTCGGAAAAAAAGAATTGGTTTTTCATACAAAACGAGAAATTGATCGAGCCCATCAGTATATGAAAAATCTTTTTTTTTGTGAATTTCCAAAATTCTCAGAACACATTGTTCAGTAATAGAGGCTGAGTTACCCCACGAGAGTTTTGCGCATTTCACGTTACACGTTGTATACTAGGCCAGTACGTGCTTCGCTACGAAGTATCAATTTGACAGCAACATCCCCATTAACAAAATGATCCGCCATTTGTTGAATTCATTTGTTACAAAAAAAAATGTGATAAAATGAAGAACCGCTCGACCGTTTTTTTGCAAATTTCACACAAACCTCTACATATTAAAGTCCGAACAAAGCCTAAACATTTGATTTGGATTGGTGAGCCCGTTCTTGAGTTATAAAATTATAAAGAAAAGTGGCATTGATTTTTGTTTACATTATATAGATTTTCTCTTGTTCCGTTAACCAAAATAGACAAAACGTCACTCGGACGGTACAATTTTACAAGCGTTATGACGTCACAAGCCCCACTCCCGAATTTCGAAGCCTTATCTTTATAAATATTCATTGATTTAAAAAACAAAAACTACATATTCATTATTTTTCAATGCTCTGAATGACGTACTAAACAGATTTTCATATTTTTTGTATTATTGCTGTAAAATATCCTATTATATTCCATTTAAGCATTCCTTGAAGTGTCGGAAAAAACGGAACCACGCAAAGTTCAAAACTGGATAGAAAATTCTAAATATTTATACGTGTAATGGAATATTTATGAGTAATAAATTCCAAACAAACACGTGAGTAATTCGTTGAGAGTAGTAAAAAATAACCCACTTCACACCTTGTAGATAACCCAAATATACATATGGGAAAAAACCTCTAGGAAAAGAAGTAGGTCATAGTAGAAATATACCAATTACATTTTTTTTTATCTTGGTAAAATCATCAAATGAGTTCTCCCACCTGAGGCAGAGCAGAAGGGACTGTCAAACTTGTACTGACTTCAATCCACACTTTCACAGTGATCCTTCAATAGCTCTTCCCGTTCCAGGGTCACGTTTTCCCTAATAACACAGTCTCGCGACTCCGGCAGGCTTTGAGCCCCGTAGTAGTAGTCGCTACAAATCTGACAGTCCCTCCCATCCCCCCTGGGTGAGAGGACTCATTTTTTGACGATTTTACCATGATAAAAAGTAATCATTATGAAGTGTTTAGTTATACTCTAGTATGAAAGAGTTCTACAAACGAGAAGTACTCATATGTAAATAATCTGACATACAATATATCTCATCCACATGCTAATTAGTTTCCGGAAGCCCTTAGTCGTCAATAATATAATAATAATAATAAATAATAAATATTCCACAACTATCACACAACGCCATCTAGTCCCAAGCTAAGCAGAGCTTGTGTTATGGGTACTAGACAACTGATAAACATACTTATATATTTCTAAATACATACATATTATAGATAAATTACACCCAGACACAGAACAAATGATCATGCTCATCACACAAACATTTGTCCTGGGTGGGAATCGAACCCACGACCTCCGGCATAGCAGTCAGGGGTCACTAACCACTAGACCAACAGGCCAGTCATATCATAACGTCATAACGACTATATCATATCATAACGTCATGTGAAACTAAGAACACTTACTGTATTACCACAGAATATATAATAGTACCTAAAGGTGTTTTACAAGAGAATTTTAAAAGGTTCTTGGAGATTCTACTGAAGATTGTCCTGCAAGTTTTTACTAAGTTCTAGAAATTTCCACATTGTACTAGATGTTTCGAATGAGTCTAGAATATTCTACTGTGGAAATGTGTAGAAAACCTAGGATTTTCCCAGACTGAAACAGAGAGTAGGACGAGAGGGACTGTCAGACTTGAATTGACAGTGTCCTTCAATTATAGCCATTTACGTTCCGGAACCACGGTGACATCATAAAACAGTCCCGCGACCCCGGCAGCGTGCAGCGACCCCTACAGACGTGGCACCTTACCGATAAGAAGCTAATCTTAATATTCCACACAGTAGTAGGTAATCGTAGTGACAAATTGCTCATTCCTAACTCAAGATGGACTAGTAAACCATTCAAGGCATTTTATAGTATATTACACCTTAATCGGTGTCATTAAAGACTATATTGGTAGTGTTTATGACTTAATTGGAGTCATATCCTGTTGGCACCGATACTTTGATTGATTTATGACAAAAGTTCCTTTGATGACAAAAGTGACACGATTACAGAAATAGTTTGAAGAGTTCTAGGTCACAAAGTCACAATACGAAAAACCCCATTATTCTAAACAGAGTAAAATAAAATTGGGAATTTTGAACCGAAAGAACTTCCGCCATCCTGATTTTTTTCTTCCCATGTTATAATAAATTATCCAGACAAAATAACACAGGGTTGAAAGGCATTCAAAGAAATTGGTCTGTTCATTCATTTTTGTGGACACACAAAAATGAATGAACACTCACACTTTCGTTCCTTCCTATCACCAATAAAATAAATATTCTAAAGATTTTAACATCCAAAATGAGCTAAAGTCTTCTCCTATCTCTTTTTTCTCACGTACAGATTCAGATTCATGTAGGCCAATTTCGCCGAAATTCAATAGTTTTTGAGATATTTGAGTTTCAAAAGCGTTTTCAAACTTACTCAAAATCGGCCATTAAAATCTAAATAAAAATAAAACTAAACATTAATTTTATGCGCACCATTCATTCAAACGTGTTAATGTAGCAAAAATTAAAAAAAAAAACTATAATTTCGATTTGACTGCATGATATCCCAAGACCTACTAAAGCGAAAAGATTAATTTACTTCATCATCCTGCCTGCCTTTTCCCAACTATATTGGGGTCGGCTTCCAGTCGAACCAAATGCAGCTGAATATCAGTATTTTACATGGAGCGACTGCCTGTCGGACCTCCACAACCTAGTAACTGGGTAATACGATACCCCATGGTAAGACTGGTTGTCAGACTTAATTAAGAGCTTCTGACTAACATTAACGACTGTCAGAGATCTACAAATGACAGCCGGGACCAACGGCTTTACGTGCTTTACGAGGCACGGAGAAAACTCGCTATGACAGATGGTCACCCATCCACAGACCAACCTCGGCAAGCGCGGCTTAACCCGAAAGATCGGCCTGTGCGGCTGTAATTATTTAGCCACGAGCTCCGCAAAAAAGGGTAATTTACTTATTGGTATTATAAATATGAACGCCTTAACGGTCCTGTGTACAACCTCACCTGATACGACTATCGTCCAGCGACACTTTCTTCGCGTATTTACCGTCTGTCGTGTCGCAGTGATTCGTGGCAAGATCTAACCAATTTTGCTAACAGTTTCGCAATAAACGTGTTGCTTGAGTTCGTTGCCAAGTTGAAACAAGTAACTTAGCAGAAAAACAGGAACGTTAATAATTTTATAGCCTCTGTAACCTTGATTTACACTTTTTTTTATCGTGGTAAAATCATCAAATGAGTCCCACCCAAGGCAGGGCAGGAGGGGCTGTCAGACTCTTACTGATTAAAATCCTTCAATAGCTCTTTACATTCCGGGGTCACGGTAATAAGATAAGTCCCGTGACCAACCTTGATTTAGACTTTAGTTACGTTAACACTTGAATAGTACAAAAATAAGTTAAGGAATTTGATGACAGGTTTGCCAACCGGTTGCCGAAGCTTAACCAAAACTAGTTGTTTTTAAAGAAAAATATTTAAATACTAGTTAGAAAAAACATAAATTAATTTTTTTGTTTGAGGATTTTTCCCTGTATATCTACTGGTATAATGATGAACGAAGAAACAAATAAGATGACGACCAACCAAATCGACAAATAATTTAATGCTTCGCTTTGTCTACATGCTAATTAAAATATGGAATCAGGCGTTACTTTGCGGAAATCCAAGACATTAAATGTTATGAAAAATATCTAGTTTTAATTCCGGGACAAAAATCCAGGCTTGTAGCATTCCTTTGTTACATGTGCATATGCATGATTGCATAGGATGGGATTGCATCCTGCAACAAGCCTACATGCTAATTGCTTATAACACGCATGTGAAGTATTTTTTGTTGTAGAACCCTGCCGCAATATTCCCAAACCATTTCAACTCTTGAAAGACAGAACCAACAGTGGCAACCACCAGAAAAGCGCCGAAATAATGAAGCACGACGTGTCGCGGAGAATGAATTTACCTATCTTGGCTCCTGCAACGAAATTAATCAGAAAAGAATAGTGGACGGCAGAGACAGAATAATCTGTCTCTACTTTTATAGACAAAGTTATTTCGTTATTTCTTTACAATACGACATTTTTTCGCCCGAATGTGGCGCGACCCATAGACGATTTATAGAACGTAATTTGACGATTCTTACGTAAACAAAGAAATATATGTGTCGACTTTTTTTCGTTGGTTAAAAACTACATACGTATGGTGTTATTCCCCGGGGTCGCTGTACCGTCTTATCGGGTAACCGGGCATTGGAACATTAAGAGCTTTTGAGGGATCTTCGTGGATTTTAGTCAGTACAAGTCTGACAGTCCCTCCCGCCCTGACCTTGGTGGGTGGACTCATTTGATGATTTTACAACGCTAAAAAAAACATTTTCATGCTTCATGTGCAAGATTTGCAGTATTGACACTAAAATCACAACTTCATGATATCAATACTAAGGCAAAAAACCTTTTTACATTTTAGTCCAAAAGAAACCTGTTTCATCTCAAAAACTGACGTAGAATGACAAGGCAATAATAACAGAATAAATGAGTATTTTATCAAAACGCATTGAAGTCAAGTGTTCCGGCGACATCGTCCTTGTGTCGACCTGTTTGCTGGACTTTGGCCTCGCGAGAGCGGTTCACTAAGATACTGTCATCTGTTTACGTAGGATTAATAGTTGATATTAAAATAATTATAATAACAAGTTATAATCATCTTCCTTCCCTTATCCCATTTTATTGGGTAGTTGTAAGGGGCTGTCTCCACGAGCGAGAGAATCGCGGCGATATTATCGCCGTGCCACGTTTTTCTATACACTCTCTATGGAACCGTCTCCACACGGCGATATTATCGCCGCGATGCGACGAGTGGCAACGAGCGCGCAAAACGTCATTACATCGTCGCTAGCCCGCCGCGACTAGCAACGCGACCGCCGCGCGCTCGCGGCGCTCTCGCGACGAGCGCGCGGCGGGCGCGGTGTCAAACGCAGCGTCATTTCAGCATTGCCTAACGCAAAACGCGGCGATACCGTTACGAGTCGCCGCGGAATCGCCGCGATACCGTAACGACTCGCGACGATACGCGGCGGAATTATCGCTCGTTCGTGGAGATTATCCGACGATATAAGGGCGGACTCGTCGCGATTCTCTCGCTCGTGGAGGCAGTCCCTACGTTCGACACAAAAATTATTCCCTTCGAAACAAAGCTTTGATCCTATTCTCCTAGTACTACTGTTCAGATTTCACATTGTGTCCTCGTTTTTGGTAGTTTTGTGCTGGATTTTATAATTTTATTGTTCTGCTATCCCCGTGCGGAAAAAAAATAGTCGAATGTACAATCATCTAAATTAAAAAAATAACAAAAACCACTGGCTAATTTACCCATGTTCGTTGAGAATAATTTTTGTGGCGAACTTAAAACAACCTAATTATACATCGTATTAAAAATAACATATATCACACCATACCTTTACCTAACGCGTTGGGTCACAGATGTTGGCTTGTTATGTACATATTATGTAAATAGAACTAGTAGGCCAACATTTTTTGATAAAGATCACGTTTGACCATTTGACGTCACGTTTTGCTAAAACGTGATATTAACTTCTTGAAGATATTGTAGAACAACAGTGACAAATACTACAAATACTTTTTTTTTTACAAAGTAAAATCGGGTCTGTATGTTTGTGTATGCGTGTTTCTATGTTTGTAAACGCACCCACGACAAAGGAGACATTTCATAACGCGCCACTTTTTTTTTTAACGTGTAAAGTAGTGGATTTTAGAAATATATTATTGCACATATTTTCATATACTTCTTTGCAGTAGGGTTCTTTTCTATGTATCAGAAAAGAAATAAATTTATACATGTACTAGCTGTTGCCAGCGGCTTCACCCGCTACAACTCGAAAATTATCCCACGGGAACATAAAATCGGGATAAAAGCTATCCTATGTGTTAATCCAGGTTATAAACTATCTGTGTACCAAATTTTAGCCAAATCCGTTCAGTGGTTTTTGCGTGAAAGAGTAACAAACATCCATACATCCATACTTACAAACTTTCGCCTTTATAATAGTAAGTAGGATAATTGTCGCTACTTCTAAAACAAATAGTCTAGTTAACACTTTATTTGTCATATAGCCACAAGTTAGCCTTAAATCCGCCATTATAATAATACATCGGTCATCGTACACGGCCATTCGTATGACGGTCACTTACATTCAATTAAACTTTAAACTATGTACATTTTATCCTATAACAACGATTTGATTAAGTTAATCTCAAAATCGATTACATTTTTTGCTTGCTACGCGGGAGGTGCTACGACGCTACGAGATCACGTAGCACTGCTACGCGGCGTAGACAGTGGTTACGAATGAATAATTTCGGGAAAACAGGAACGATTTTCTTTATTTATTTATTGTACGAAATATTATGAAACTTGTACTTTTGGGTTTTACCAATGAATTAATGTAATGGGGAATATTATTTCACTATATATTTCAATTTAATTTCGAACATTTTATTAAGTATTTATTTTTTATTATTTTATACAAAAAGTAAAAAGGATATATAAATAATTATTTACAAGTAAAATATACTAGTCATCGGCGAGTGCCTCAGCAGACATGGCCAAAGCACAAAAAATTTCATAAGTCCTAACAAATAAGATTTAAAAAAAAATCTGCTATATGTTCTGTACCTACTGCATATGTTTTTTAACTGTCGCAAAATTCTACTTTATAAAATTTTGTAACTAAAAATTGTACTTTATAAAATTTCTCAAAATATACATAGCTTCAAATAATATTTGAGTATTAACATATTATTTTAACCTTGCCGAGTTCATGTATTTCTCCCGTACCTTGTATACAGAGTTCATTAGAAAAAAAAAAAGACTTTACATAATCGAAGGTTATATCTACATACTTACCTTAATATATTAGATATATGTGCTGAATATTTTAATGTACAAATATTACATTAGACACATGTGTTATATAACGTCTATTATTTTTGTTACCAAAGCCCGGATGCCTGATTTTGAGTTGATTACTCTAGTAGTCAGCCATCGCAGTTCTGCTCATTGAAGCTAAACCTTTATTTACCTTGCTTGAATGTTGCGCCGTCTAATCGTCTAGTTGAAGCCGTTCTGGATGGGTATTACGACGTCTTAAAACCAAGCTTATTCCGGAGAGTGAAAGTGACAGAGCTATACAAGTTGGCGACCACTTTGAAAAATAAAAAAAATCTAAATCTTTTTTATTGCCGTAGATTAAATAATACAAAACAGTTTTATTATTTAATCTCCAACAGGGTTTTTCTATTTAAAAAAACACACAATAAAGATTTTTTCTTGACAAAGTTAAATTTAAAATTTCAAGCGCCATGATCGCGTGATAGCCTAAAACAGTGTTTAGTTTTATTTTTAATTTCAAACAGGGAATTTGTAAGAAAACACAAACAAAGATTTTTTCTTGATAAAATTTAATTTTGACTATCAGCTTATGCTAATGACCACAAACTTTTATTGAGGTCCGACTCACATTCACTCTTCTCAAAAAAACCATTTTATCTCACTTTATTATTTTAAGGTAATATAGAAATACCTACAGTCAATTTTATTTTGAGCATATTAAATAAATGAGTAAGTTATTAGGCTCGTCATCCACCAAAGCGGAGGGGAGAGAGATGTGTTTGAATAACCAATCAGATGTCCACATCTCCTCTCCGCTTATTGACAGACGCATAATACAGACATCTGATTGGTTATTCAAACACATCTCCTCTCCTCTCGGCTTTGGTGGATGACGGGCCTTACTGTGGTTTCGTTTAAAAACTGTAAATCACCCAGAACTAACTTTAAAATACCTAACGCTAACTGACATCGACAACGGCGGCTTTAGATGACAAAATTGACATTTATTATGTAAAGGTTTATTAACATAAGCATAAAAAAAATCTTTGTGTATTTTATTGCGAAAATATTGAAGATAGATGTAAAATAAATTTACATAATTATGTAAATTATTAACCGACCGGCAGTGAACTGTAGGATCGAAAAATTAATGACACCTACATGTTTAATTACTTATTTATTAAACCTAATTGCGTCCTGCAAGACATTTAATAACTAATTTTAAAAGTTATTAATAGAATTTAAAACCCTCATATTTACTGGTAAAACATAACAAAACTAAAATGTAAAATGATGAGTAACTAAATGAAATCTTATAAAATACTAGCAAACCCGGCGAACTCCGTTTCGCCACCAGATGGCTTCGTTTTATTCTTTGCTATAAACTTCACGGAGCGCGAGACCTTTCCAACGAATGCAAAACCGTGGAAATCGGTTCGTGCGTTCTGGAGTTATAGCGTCAGGAAGGAAAACCCGACTTATTTTTATATAGTAGAGATGTTTCAGGAATTCGTAGTTTTAAATAACGTAAATATCTAACTTGGTTTAATTGTAATCAATAGGCACTTTTTGTAGGTGGTAAAATCATGAAATGAGTCCCAGGGCAGGACAGAAGGGACTGTCAGACTTGTACTGACTAAAATCCACGGTGTCCTTCAATAGCCCTTTATGTTCCGGAGTCACGGTAATGAGATAAATCCCGCGACCCTGGCAGGCTTTGACCTTCTAGAGGGGGGCCCCGTCACTATGCTGAAGCTCTTTGGGGCGCGTGTGGAACACAACGCGCCGTCGACCCGGGTATGGTTAATGATCGGACAGCGAGTTGCCCCTTACTCGCCGCCCGCATGCCCGCGGCGATACAGGAGAAATTCCTAGTGTGGGGCAAAGTATCTACCTGTAATTATGCCAGCCTACTGCTAAAAACATACTAGTAATTCTTGCGGATGTCCTTTTAACACATAACCTAACTTATCACCACAAAAACAACACAATCCTACTACTTATAAATAGACAAATAAGTTCCTGACACCGTCATTTACATAGAAACACGTGAGGTTGAAATAAAAACGTTTATGTACAAATAATAGTTAAGCAGTGCTATTTTTACTGCAATTACTAGCTAACTTTAGTTTACAATTTAAATCATGTTTATCTTGGAAATCTGAGGATACCTGGCAATAATTTTATGACTTGTCAAGTCTGGCATATACTTGAATTAATCTAGTAGTGATACTAAAGTTATATTTTTTGTGTAAACAGCGTTAGAAAAACAAGGGAACGAGAAATTCAGCGTTGTGAGTAGTGTTTGCGATGGCCTAGTGGTTAAGGCGTCTGGAGTACCTGTCCAGAAGACGCAGGATCGAACCCTGCTCGCAACAGAATTTTTCGTTTCTTTAAAAATATCTTAGTAGCGATACTATTATAGCGCTCGCACTTTTCTTCTGTGAATTTCAAATCCCGGTCACACACTTCATAGGATACTTTTGGAAAATTTAAATAAATATCCAAAACAGATTTAAAACTTCTGGCAATTGTAGTACCTAAAGAAGTTTCATACAAACTATCAACCCGATAAACAACCCTTTAGCGGTCGACTTTCACAATATCCCGGAGTGAGCACCAAGCCAAACCAGTTTCCTGAAAAGAACCCCCATGCAAAAGACTCCTAACACTTGTAGTAACAACGTTTCATACATACAAACAACTCCTTAGCGCTTGAATTTCGCAAAATCCCGTCTTAGTGAGTCGACCTACTTACGTCTCTTAAAAGAACCCCTAAGCGAAATGCTGCAAAAAGCTTGTAGTTTCTGAGATTTCATGAGGTTCGAAGACACAACCCCCCATTATTAAATTGTGCTCGCAGTCACTAGGGTTTTGGTTATCCTTACCATTTTTTTTTTCCTGTTTTTATGCATTTTCAAATTAACCCTGATATATCACAGTCCATTGCTAGCCATAATTATTAAGATTTTAAGAAACTGTCCCATAAGCCCACAACTCTGTCGTCCGCCTTCCTTGTATGTCAGTCACCGTTTCCTTTTCTTTAAAATAAGATTATTTAATGTTATTTACATTTATTTAATACGTATGTTAATTTCCATTTTCCGCAACTCCAATTAGCTCAAACGTCGTAAAACGAACCTCCCATAATGCTACATCCGTACAAATATTAAACATGCGAATTTTGTTAAGATGGATACGTATGGATGTTTGTTACTCTTTCACGCAAAAACCACTGAACGGATTTGGCTAAAATTTGGTACACTGATAGTTTATAACCTGGATTAACACAAAGGATAGCTTTTATCCCGATTTTATGTTCCCGTGGGATAATTTTCGAGTTGTAGCGGGTGAAGCCGCTGGCAACAGCTAGTAAGTAATAAATCTTTTTACAATAATCAAGTAAATCGGAATAAAATTATAAACGAGATCAAAATCTCAGCGACCTCGGGGTAAGGTCGCCAACTATCTCAGTTTGGTTATAAACAATTTACCAACACTTTATATTATTTTAAGTCTTAAATTGAACTTGAACGCGATATTTGCGAATGATCCTTTACTACGGGAAGTTCTTATTTTTTTTTCTTATTTGTCTAGACTTCACAACATATCCAACTGCTGAGACACAATATGTCAAAGGCCCCCCGTCTGTAAATAACGGGCGACTCGCCGTCCGATTAAGAAGCATGCCCGAGTCGACAAACCGCGCGTTGTCTTGTCCCACGCGCTCCTCAAATAGCTGTCAGTAAACTGACGGGGCCCCCTAAAGAGCCAAACGCCTGCCAGGGCCGCGGGAATGTCTAAACAGTTAACTATGACCCTGGAACGTAAAGGGCTTTTGAAGGAACGCTGTGGATTTTAGTTTGTAAGAGTCTAACAGTCTCTTCCGCTCCACCCAGGACGGGAGGACTCATTTGGGACCTAGTGACCATAAATAGGGACCCAGTGTGGGGTCTTTAGATGTCACATGTCTTCGAAATTTTAGTTCCAAGACCTGCTTCTTTGCTCACGATGTTTTCCTTCACCGTTTTGAGAGCAGACAATTATGATGAAATAAATTATACACACAATGCCTAATTGGGTTCGAGTCCACGACCTCTGTCACGCACGTTAGTTGTGGACGCGTTGCCACTGAGCTACACTTATCTTAAGAGCCCATTACTACCTCAAATGGCTTAGCAGAATCCTGTGATACGTCGAAAATACTACAGCATTAATTTTGAAATAAATATATGGTAAAGTTGGGAAATAAGGTTAGATCTTATGTTTGGAGAAAACATGATTTATTGAAAAAAAATCCCAAAGTTACCTCTAAATTGAACAGTAAACCGCTGGCAATTATAAAATTAGATCATAAAACTTTTTATACTAACTGAACTAACTATAAAGCAGGTCTTATGTTATTTATTTTTTTGATTTCTCCTTTTTTTTCGCCGTAAAATAGACATAGACAGCTAAAACAAAGAGCAAGCAATAGTGCATGGTACGTGCAATTGCGAGCGAGTAAAATTATATTGAAGTAGGTTATACTTACCTGCTGTTTTTGCCCAACACTGAACACTATGAATTTCTTCTGGATCTTAGGTGCGTTTAAACTCAGATGCACAAACACCCAGACCCGGAACAACTATTTGTAAGTCATTCAAATAATTATGTTTATTTCCTTGCTGGGTATCGAACCCGCTTCACGCTGCGCGGCAGTCAGTCACTTAACCATTGTGCCAACCGTGCCGTCAAATTGCCTGTAGGATAAAGTTCCCCCATTTTCCAATTATTCCCTTCTGGTGTGATCTTTTTTCCTAATCTTTGTAACTTTCTCTAATTAGTGACAAAGAATATTCGAGAAGCGTCGGTAATTATCAGACTAGTCTAATGATCACGGACACGGATGCAATTTATATCCAGTTAGTAATAATTAACTAATTAATGCTAGGTAATAATTGTACCAAAGATAGAGTTAAAACTTTTGTAAAAATAGGAGTATCCCACCTAAACTTCATGTACACGTCATTTATGATTAAAGTAGCGTGTAATGGACCGTAAATAATTGAATTAAATGGTCATCTTGACCTAAACAAAACTACAAGTTTGTTTGGTAACCATTTCAAAACCAGATCTAAAAAAAAACTATTACTAAACAAGAACGCACAATAACTACAGGTGCCGCCATCTAGTGAGTCAACGAAGCATTACACAACAACCAATCAACGCTACTACTTCACATTACCACCAACAGGTGGCAGTATTCTCAAGTTAAGTAATACTATTTTTCACGATAGATGGCACTGTTCTACAGTATCTTCTCTTCATTAGCCGGAGAAAGGTATCCAATTTCTATAGAAGGAATACGTTTAAGTCGTTTATTGAATGAAGTATTACAAATATCTGGGTTATTGGGCTTGCTCATCGACCTCTCGGCTGTACGCGAAAGTGGCTCTTGCATCATTGGACAGGTCAGAATCTCATAACGCTTGCATCATTGAGAGGAAGTTATGTGAGGCTGTACGTGTTTATTCTGTCTCTGTTGCTTTACAAACCTGTTGAGATATTAAACGTACCTACGTGATAATGAGAGATTCTGTGATCGTGGCTGTCCATTTATAGCCTAAAACGGGAACCTTACAGCCTAGCCTACCTCAATGTCTAGTAGCTATATAATTATATACCTACTACTCCAGAAACCTCTTCAAATAGTAGTCTAGAAATTCGTTAATTATATTCTTGACAATTCCAATTAGTGTAAAAAATTTTAGAAGATAAAAAAGTGTTACAATTAGGTATTTAACATTTTAGAGTTAAAATTTTAAAAGTACGGAAATACAGTTACAGTTCTTAGTCAGAATATTTTGTTTATCCCACTGCTTGGCAAAGGCCTCACCTAGAGACTTTTCCAGTACCCTTAGCATGAATTTTCACTCTTTTACTTTACAGCATCTTTCCAGTATTTACAGTGTTTCGAGGTTTTTTGTATGAAAAAATAGAGCAGCGCCTCTGGTGTGCGAAGAAGGAACTAATTATTTCTTGAAGATTCGTTCTAGGGGTCTGTAGCCCAAGCACGAATTTTCAGTTTGACAATTTCAAATTGACAATTTTAAAGAAAAAAATAGTTCCTGCTTCGCACACCAGAGGCGCTGTTCCATTTTTCCATACAAGAAACGCTGTAAATACTCTAAAGTAAAATAGTGAAAATTCGTACTAAGGGTACTGGTGCTGGTCTGTGTTTTTGGCTTTTCCAGGTTTCTTTACAAGATGGATAGACAAGACACCACTCTTCACTAGTTCTTTTTTCTCTGAGTTTTACCTTAATTAAGTTATAGTATCTACAGTTGTCATAGAACCAAAATTAAGAATGTACTCTTAATAAATATACTCTTAATAATATAATAATCCTAGGTTGTCTGGAAGATATCGCTTTTAGCGATAAGACCGCCGTTGTACATTTAAAATTATCAATTTTTGTAAGTTTGTATTCACTTTGGTGTACAATAAAGCATATTCTAGGGTACATATTTGAATATCGAAGATTAAAATATCTACGCTTAAAATATCGATGTTCAAAATATCGAAAATGAAAATATCGAATGACCATAAAATCGAAACTTAAAATATCGAAAGTTTGAAATATCGAATGATTAAATGATCTACGTTCAATATATCTAAAATCTAAATAATAATATCTACAAAAGTTACATCGAAAGATCTAAATATCGAAGTACAGATTATCGAATGTCCGAAATATCGAACCTAACAAGGTAAGTCGACGGAGCCCCGCTTCGCGGGGCTCCTATTTCTGTTTGCAAGGTTTAAAGTAACCTAACACGAAGAGGATGGCGGGGTCTTTCAGACCCCGCCATCCTCTTCGAACCTAACCTGTCCGAGTCGGGGTGCCCCAAGTTCCGAGCTCGCTTCGCTCGCTCTTGCATCCGAAGTCCGTCCAGCTACCTTGTTGGGTACTAATCAGTTATTTGACTAAGGACGCAAGAGCGACTTGGGGCACCCCGATTCTATCCATCCTCTTCGTGTTAGGTTACTTTAAGCCTTGCAAACAGAAATAGGAGCCCCGCGAAGCGGGGCTCCGTCGACTTACCTTGGTAGGTGGTTTTTTTTTCGATATTTCAACTAGTAGGTATTTTTAACGTAGATATTATGAAATTAGATAATAAGAACTGCGATGTATTAAACGTTGATATTTTGAATTTCGACATAACGTCTTTCGATATTTTGAATCATTCGACATTTCAATCAGTCGATATTTTAATCTTCGACGTTTTAAGCGTAGATGTAACATTTTTCGATATTTTGTTACAATCGATATTTTAATTTTCGACATTCTGAACATCGACATTTTAAGCATAGATATTTTAATCTTCGATATTCAAATATGTACCCATATTCTATTCTATTCTATTATATTCTAAATATAGACTTACGCCGCCGTAGTCCAACTGAACATCTGCTTGACCCTCTCGGAACGCAACTCTATTGGTTGCGCCATCATCCTGTAACAATGAGAACTACAATTAAAATTGTATATTATGTCTATGTTTATAAAAGGCTCTAGAATTAGAGGAGATATTAATGAAAAAAATAAGTATCTAAAATAGAAGAGTTTCTGGCTACATAATTACAGCCGCACAAGCCGATCTTGTCGAGGTTGGCCTGCGTGGATCTGTCATTTCTTCCGAGCCTCTGAAAGCACGTAAAGCCTTTTGTCACACACTTTTTGTGGAATATGTAAGAAATTATTCAAAATTATTTAAAAAGATTTGTGCTATAGCTAAGTCAATATTTTTAAGCGAAAAAATCAAAAATTCTAATAACAAAGTTAAAGCTACCTGGCAAATTATCAACAGTGAAACGGGTAAATCGGTTAATAATGAAAAGCAATTAGAGATTATGATAGACAGTCAATTAATTACAAATCCGACTAGCGTAGCAGACGCATTTAATGAATTCTTTGCAAATATTCCTATAACTACGACTCGCTCCTTAAGTTCGTCTCCGTCTAAAGCTGAAAGCATTCTGCAAAGTAGTGTGCCTAAATGCAGTAACCTATTTGGTTTTAAACACATAACACCACATGATGTAATAAATGTATTCAATACACTTAAGTCCAAACATACCGGTGATTATTGGGGCATTTCAATTAAACTTTTAAGTAATATAATTGACATCGTCGCCCCCTATCTTGCAATTACATTTAATAAATGTGTAGACCTGGGTACTTTTCCTGACCTCATGAAGAGTAGTAAAGTTATACCATTATTTAAATCAGGCAATAAAAATGATATTGGTAATTTCAGACCAATTTCTATCTTACCTGCTTTTAGCAAAATATTTGAAAAATTGATACTAAAGCAGTTGCTTAGTCATTTTAATGTAAATAGCCTCCTTCATAGTGAACAATATGGTTTTACGAAAGGTCGTTCAACAACTGATGCAGGTGTTGCTCTGCTGAAGCATATATTTGAGGCGTGGGAGAGCTCTAAGAATGCAATTGGTGTTTTCTGTGATCTATCCAAAGCCTTTGATTGCGTACACCATGATACTCTTTTGCGAAAATTACATCATTACGGAATCCAAAACGAAGCTCTTAATGTTATAGAATCGTACTTACGTAATAGATTTCAATGCGTAGATGTTAATGGCTCGAAATCTTCTGGTCAACCTGTTCAGCTAGGTGTGCCTCAAGGATCAATTCTGGGTCCTTTTTTATTTTTGGTCTATATCAATGACTTGCCATATCTTTTAAAGGGCATTTGTGACATTGTGCTGTTTGCGGATGATACCTCTCTTATATTTAAAGTTGATAGAAACAGACAAGAATTTAACGAAGTTAACACCGCATTATCATTGGTCACGGATTGGTTTTCTGCTAACAACTTAGTCCTAAATGCCAAAAAAAACGAAATGTATAAAGTTCGCCTTGCCAAATGTTACAAATCTGGGTCCTAACATTGTTCTCAATAATGAAGAACTTGAAACTGTTGACTCAGCCGTGTTTCTGGGTATTAAAGTAGATTCTAGAATTCAATGGGGCCCGCATATAACAAGTTTATCGGGAAGATTAAGCTCGGCTGCCTACGCTGTCAGAAAACTAAGGCAGTACACAGACGTTGATACCGCTCGACTAGTTTATTTTAGTTATTTTCACAGCGTTATGTCCTACGGCATTTTATTGTGGGGCAAAGCGGCTGATATTCAAAATGTATTTGTCTTACAAAAACGAGCTGTTCGGGCAATTTACCAGCTGGGTACTAGAGTTTCTTTGAGGGATTTGTTTAAGGAGATCGGCATTCTGACGGTGGCATCTCAATTCATCTTTGCCAACATTATATATATTAGGCAGAATTTACACCTATATACCAAAAACAGTGATTTTCACACTATTAACACGAGAAATAAGCACCACCTACGTGTTCCTTTTCACCGACTTCATAAGGTTCATAACTCATTTGTAGGCCTTGGTATAAAATTCTACAATAAATTGCCTTCGTCATTGCTAGACTTGCCGTTTAATGAGTTTAAATCAAAGATTAAATTCTAGTGGTTAGTGACCCTGACTGCTATGCCGGAGGTCGTGGGTTCGATTCCCACCCAGGACAAATGTTTGTGTGATGAGCACGATCATTTGTTCTGTGTCTGGGTGTAATTTATCTATAATATGTATGTATTTAGAAATATATAAGTATGTTTATCAGTTGCCTAGTACCCATAACACAAGCTCTGCTTAGCTTGGGACTAGATGGCGTTGTGTGATAGTTGTGCAATATTATTATTATTTTGGGGAACATGTACTGTTTCTTAGCTCTTAGGCTAGTTTTAGCTACATTAACGGGCCAATGTGGCCAGGTCAATGTAGCGTGTGTGTGTGTGATGAACTAATGTTGTGAGGGGAAATGTTATCTTCAATTTGAAAGAACTTTCTCACTATTCTGCATGTATTTAGTATTGCAGCTTTTTGAAGTGAAATGTAGATTGAGACTTTTAGATCTATTAATTTAAGGCTATGATGGAGGTGGTTGGGTATGACACCTGTAGTTGAAACAACAATGGGTACAACATACACCTTTTCCTGTCTCCAAATTCTAGTCACTTCCTCTTTCAGTTCCGCGTATTTACTGATTTTTTCTCCTATTGTCTTTAGTAAATTGTGAGTATTAGGGACTGCAATATCTATAAGGTACGTGACTTTATTAATTTTATCTGTTAGGATTATATCTGGTCTATTGTAGTGTATGGTTCTATCAGTCAGAACAGCGCGGTCGTAAAAGAGTCTGTGTGTGTCATTCTCCAGAGATGTTTTTGGTTGATACTTGTAGTACGGGGTGTTTGTGTCCTGAATGAGTTTATGTTTGAGTGCGAGATTTTGGTGTATGATATTTGCTAGCTGATTATGTCTGTGAGTGTAATCGGTTTGTGTAAGTGTTGTGCATGCCCCTGTGATGTGTTGTATTGTCTCTGGCTGGCTGTGACATTTGCGGCATTTATCGTTCGTTAGTGTGGGGTCTTTAATAATATATTTTCTGTAATTCTTGGTGTTTATGATTTGATCCTGTATTGCGATAAGAAAACCCTCGGTTTCCGGGAATAGAGTTCCTATTTTAAGCCATTTGTTTGATGCGAGGGTATCTATGTGTGACTGTTCAAGATCGTGGGGATGCCGTCCGTGCAAAACTTTTTTCTTCCAGTCTTCTAACTTTTCCTTCTGCGGGTCTTCATTGCTAATTTGTTCAATATCTGTTCTTTCGTTTAGGTTAAGTGGGGTAAAATTTGTATCGTTATTAACTATGGTTTTATGGATGCTAGTTGTGTGTGATTTAGAGTGAAAGAATATTTTTAATCTTGTTATTTGCTTTTGCCAAAGGTGATGGACATCTATGAGGCCTCTCCCTCCATGTTGACGTTTGATGGTCAGTCTTTCTATTGCCGATTTAGGGTGTAGGTTGTTGTGTTTAGTGAGTGTGGTGCGTGTTGTTCTTTCTATTTGTTGTATGTCAGTTCTCGACCATTTGATAACCCCAAAAGAGTACGTTACAGGCCCGAAGCCAGCTAACAACACGATTCCTATCGGCTTGCCTTTCAAAATATAGCAAATACTAGCATCTATTATTTTCATTTATCATAAACAAAATATGAAACGAACAATCAAAAAAATAAATAAACGCCTACCATTTTTTTCCGCGCAATCAATTTCAACTCGCGCCAAACAGACAAAGATTGTAAGCCGCAAGGCGAATCCGGAATTCAGTTCATAAAATTCAAAGTTTCTCTTGTAGCGATCGTGAGCTTTAACACCGCTAGTTTAAGGACGCTCGGAAGCCGAATATTACCGGCTTATGATAAGGATAGAAATATGAAATGCGTACGCCAGAACGAGACGGAATGATACTGGACTTCGTAATTCGTTTAGATAGTTTCTTTGGATGACAAACATTAGTTTTGGTTCGTGCTTATTTTTTTTGCATTTATTGTTTTCACCTGTCCATGATGCTGCATTTGATTTGATATATTGTTGAAATTTATAAGTTTTGCGTAGTTAGCGCATTAATAACAAAGTTAGTTCGGTTCAATGGTATTGTTTGGTGTGTTCAGTGTTCACCGTAATGTTAGTTTCGAAGTTTTAACTAACTAGATGGCGTTGTGCAATTACATCACAATCCTGAATCGCGGTGTTAAGGTGTATAGGCGATTAGTATAAAGGTTTTGTGAACATTAAATCTTATTTGATTAACCGACTACAAATATTAAGGAGGTTACTCCGGATTCAATTTATTCGTCCTTGTTACGTTTATTTTTTTGTACGCGGCACAACTTCATCCCGATTTTGATGATTCTTTTTTTGTTGTTGAAAGAAGATGTTTTACAAAATCAGATTGTAAGCCGCAAGGCGAATCCGGAATTCAGTTCATAAAATTCAAAGTTTCTCTTGTAGCGATCGTGAGCTTGAGGCCACATAACACCGCTAGTTTAAGGACGCTATGGTTAAAGACCAGAGAAATTGAAACTTTCGCTTTATGAAAATCGTAGGATTTTGATAGTTCTTTTTGTTGGAAAGAAGATGTTTTAATGGTGGAAACTTGACTTTGATGTAGAAAGACCAGAGAAATCGAGTGAAACTTTCAAAAATCGTAAGTATGTTTTAAGTTTTTTTCATTAAGTTTTGGTCCGGGTTCCCTTTCATGATTTTTTACCCTACGCCACTGGTACGTTAAGATTGGAATTGCGTAGGTGTTCAATGCTTTTATTAAATGTTTGCCGGAGAGTTGAGTTTTACATACTGCGATCACTCTTCTCTTGTATTCTGAGTTCAGTGTATCTTTAATTGCTGTGTGGTCTATTCCTTTTAATTGTCTGTATCCTAAGTACTTATATAAGTCTGTTGCTTCTAAAGCTGTGATTGTATCTGTGTTATTGATAGGATAGTCGCCCGGCTTTATTTTTCCCTTTATTATATGAACAGTTTTGCATTTATCTAGACCAAATTGCATGTTAATGTCTTTACTAAACTCTGACGTGGTATCTATTAACTTTTTCATGTCTTTTTCCGACCTTGAATATAGTTTTATGTCGTCCATGTAGATCAAATGTGAGATAACTGCTTCTTCAGTAGCATTTTTAAAAGAGTACCCGGCTTGGCAATGATGAAGTAAATTAGATAATGGATTCAGTGCGAGACAGAACCATAAAGGGCTTAGTGAATCTCCCTGATAAATACCCTTCTTTATGCATATTTGTCGAGTTGTTATAGCTTTTTGTCGGTAATTTAATTGTAGTGACGTTTTCCAGTAGGGCATTATATTCTGTAGAAATTCTATTAATTTTGAGTTTACTTTGTAGATTTGTAAGATCTTAATCAGCCAAGAGTGAGGAATACTATCGAATGCTTTTTTATAATCTATGTATGTGCAATGTAGGTTTCTATTTTTTGTAGCGGCGTGTTTGTGAATGACTGAGTCTATAACTAGTTGCTCCTTGCATCCCATATGGCCCCGTCTGCATCCTTTTTGTTCTTCTGCTATGATGTTATGATGTTCTATGTGTTTATTTATTTTGGTAGTGATTGCGGATGTTAGGATTTTATATATTGTAGGTAGGCATGTAATGGGTCTGTATTGAGAGGGCTGTGGTGAGTAGGTAGTTTTCGGCAACATGTACGTTATTCCTGTGGCAATGAATTCAGGAATATTTTGTTTCCCTAATATAATTTCCGTTAAATTTCTGGCTAAGACTTTATGTAATGACACTAACTTTTTATACCAATAATTATGGATTTTATCAACACCTGGTGACTTCCAATTGTGTAGTCTTGCTGTAGTACAATTTATATCAGATTCAGTTATTTCAATGAATTCCATTTCTTCCAGTGAACTCCATTTAATTTCTTCATCTGTTATCCAGCCTGCTGTTTCCGTATGTTGCACTTGCTCTTCCCATATGCCAGCCCAAAAACCTTCTAATTGTTCTGTTGTTGGTAGTTCTATATTATTTTCGGTTATCAGTGTGTCGCTATCAGTTTTAGGTTTTTGTAATTTTCTGTAGAAGCTTTTTTCGTTTGCAGCAAACAGGGAGTTATCATTTTTACGCTCCTGTGCTTTCTTGTATCTTTTCAACCTGTGTACTTTTACGGCTAATTTCTGTTTTATTGTATCCAAGAATTCTTCCGGTCTGCTATTTTCTTTTTCGTGTCTTGTGTGGATTTTCATGTTTTTAAATATTGCTTCAACTCTCTTAACTACTTTGTTTGATCTATTGTTGTGAATATATTGGGTTAATCTACCACAGTCTGCTCTGAGTTTTTCTATATCTTTTTCAAGTCTTTGCTGCCATGCAGGTTTGTTCATATTATTATTTGCCTGTCTAGTATTGCCTCTATATTCTGTAATTTTGAAATTAAGCTCTTCAGAGATGACTAGTGCCGTGCAATATATCAGAGTGTGAACGTCTATGAGTTTGGTTTCTTCGCTAATATACTGAATAAGGATATTTTGATTAAATAAATGAACTAGCTGAACAAGTTTTGGTGAGTATCTCAGTTTAGGTAGTTTTGGTCTAGCTTTCGGGTCCATCCCCTGGAGTACTGCGTTAAAGCTGTTTTAAATTTGTCATGTAAATTTTGGATACAAGCATCTGTGGTTGGATTTTGGTCGACATTTGTGAGAACCTCAATGTCATTTTCTAATATTATGCTAAGATTTTCGGTTTGTGTGGATGTATGAGATATTTGTGAGTATGGCTGAGACTGAGATTGTGTGAAAGGTTCTGATTGAGCGTACAGCTGTGATTGTTCACACTGCTGAGTTATTTCGATTACGTTTTGTGTAAGTGGGATATTACTAGTGTCTTCATTCATTTCAGACTCTCTCTGTAATTGTGCGCTCACTTCTAGTTTTAACCTATCTATTTCTTCTTGTGTCAAGAGTTTATTCCTGATGATGGCTCTCCTTTGATCTGAGATCCTTTGTTCCGACACAGTGATCTCTGGATATTGATGTGTGAAAAGTTCATGCAATTTTTGTCTGTATGTGGTCATATCTGTCTCTAATTTCGTGATGTGTAGATAAGTTCGCATGATAAATGTGTTTACTTCTTTGCTCCATTTCATACGAACTCTTGCTTTTCCAGCCTTGGTGGACGCGGGTAAAAAGGTAGACACCCCCCGCGCAGCATTCAAGGTTGAAGTGGGTGGGACTGTGTTAGAACTTATAGTGGGAGGTGATGAAGGTATGGGTGACGATGGTATGGATGGTGATGAACGTCTAGAAGGTGTGTATGAGACTGTGCTTGGACTAAACGGTTCTACAGGGGTGTCTGTCCTGTCCGTCAGTCTGTCACCATCGTCAATAAGTTCGGCTGTAGTATCTTTGTCGGTGGGAGCCCGCCTGCTCAACTCCTCACCGCTGACGGATCGCATGCTGTGACACCCAGCGTCAGCTCCAGGTGCGCCCGGCGATCGCCCCCGGGCAGCGGCCCTATACGTTTTCTCTTTGAACGAGTCTCCATGTTTCAGTGGGTTTCCAAAGCCACGTTAGCCACGCCAGTAATTTCTCATTCGTGTTCCGCCCCCTACGTGATTAGATGGTCAATCAAGTGACATTATTATATTATTATTATTATTATTATTAAATCCAGTCCCGTGTGGTATTTTAGATTACTTAGAGGATAAAACAGCTTCACTTGTTGAAAGTCTTGACATGTTGATTTAGTTCTTTTCTTTTTTTTTTTATTTTTCCTTTTTCCTTTCCTGCCTTATTATATATTTGATATTTTTTATGCCTTAGGACATTGTTGTCCGACTTCCAGTCCCTACTTTACATTTTATTGCTTGTCTCTTTTTGTGTATTTTTTATTTTTTAAGTATGACAGTCGTAGGTTTTCTTGCATTTTTAATAAAATTGTCGAGCGGAGAAGATTGTAAAATTATCTTTTGCATTGTATAGAGTGTATTTATCTAGTATTATATAGCGTCATAGCCAGCATTGTGTGAGTACCATGTGCTTCAGATCTATCATTGACTAGAAACCTACGTCTTTCATTGACTTGAATGACTCTGGCAGTTGAGAGTATGTCATGCTCACTCAAAGGTCTCGCTGCATGGTGGCGTGTATGTCGGATCATTTGTTCCCTTCAAAAATGGTTGAGCTGAATGGTGCTGATAAATGTGTCATGTTCGTGAACGGGCGCTGTCAGTTGGGACTGGTCATCTCTTAGCTGCCACGGTCTATTTTTAATTATTAGTAACTTATTTTGAATTGTCTTTTCATTTTTTACTATGGACACTATTAATTTGCCACATCGTTCTCACGTAATGTACCATCTGATGATGAATGATGTACCACAAAAGTTTTGTAATAATTTTGGCGATTGAAAAAGAGTGTCCATGGAGTTTCTTGCTCATTCTTCTCCATAGAGACTACGCTTTGGAATGAGCACCTACGGTACTTTCACGACATTTTTATGTCTTGTGACTGGGACTGTAGCACCATAACTGTTTTTTGTAATTGTTTTATTTTATGTCTTTTGACAATTCATAAGTGCCTGTAATTGGCCTAGTTGAAATAAACGTTTTGATTTTGATTTTGATTTTGTCTCGGCTGTCATTTGTAGCAAATTTGCTGCTATTTTCTCGTGGTAAAATGATCAAATGAGTCACGAGGACTGTCAGATCCTAGGTAAATAAAAATCCACGGTGATCCGTCAATAGCCCTTTACGTTCCAGAGTCACCTATAGGTAGGGTTGCCATCTCTAAAGTTTGGAAACCAGGACAAGACACGTGAAAACCCCGGATTTTAGAGTCTAGAACCCGGACATGAGTCGAAGTGCGCACTGTGACACGGTGGTGGGACGGTGAAGTGAGTGTTTCGCGGCTCGCGGGCGGACCAAGACTTTAAATTTTTAACCTGGTCTCTTCGTATGTAGCTCCCCTGGGCGCTCCCCGAATGCCAACTAGGACAAATCCGGGGAATCCCGGACGGATGGCAATCCCACCTAGATAGGTTACAGGCGTTATAATATTACGTACGGTATGTAAATATGCATTTATCTAGGCAATAAGCCTTTTACGAACATTATTGGCCGGCAGTGTTGCCAACTTGCCGTTACAGAACTGAGTGACCTAATGATGAGAAAAGACAACAATAGTCCATTCTATTTACAATAGCTAAGTACCTACTTATTTCCTAGTTATAAGACAGTTTACTTTAATGTAATCATCGTTATGTCAATCTGCAATAAGAAAAAAATAATATCAGTTATAAAAAAAGTACAGGTTTATACATATTTAGACGGCTTTTTTTTTAAACCATACAGGTCACAAATAAGTATTTTCTTTTTACGTCTTCAAATCGTCATCTCACCCAAGCCGGGACGGAAGGGACTGTCAGGCTTGTACTGACTAAAATCCACGGTGATCCTTCAATAGCCCTTTTTGTTTGAGGGTCACGGTTGCCTGATCAGACAGTCCCACGGCAAACAAAGATAGGGCCTGATGGTACATGGGCACCGAAATTATGAATGTCTGCAACACTAGAGTCGCTACGCGTTGCCATCTTGCAAAAACTGTTCACGCCATTTTCGAAGAGCCTGTGTTATAGCTCGTTGGGAAAACGTCGCAAGGGGGTTGGCGAATGGCTGAGGGATTGGACTGCTACTGCTTATCCTACTAATATTATAAATGCGAAAGTTTGTGAGGATGTATGTGTGTATGTGTATGTAGGTATGTTTGTTACTCTTTCACGCAAAAACCACCGGTCGGATTTGGCTAAAATTTGGTACACAGATAGTTTATAACCTGGATTAACACATAGGATAGTTTTTATCCCAATTTTATGTTCCCGTGGGATACTTTTCGAGTTGTAGCGGGTGAAGCCGCTGGCAACAGCTAGTATTTATATACCACAAATAGTTGTTCCGGCCTTATTCTTATCGTTCTCAGAGGGGCTCGTGGCTAAAACATGACAGCCGCTCAGGCCGATCTTCCGGGTTAAGCCGCGCTTGCCGAGGTTGGTCTGTGGATGGGTGACCACCTGTCATAGCGAGTTTCCTCCATGCCTCGTAAAGCACGTAAAGCCGTTGGTCCCGGCTGTCATTTGTAGATCTTTGACAGTCGTTACTGTTAGTCAGAAGTTGTAAAGTCTGACAACCAGTTTTATCATGGGGTATCGTATTACACAGTTACTGGTTGTGGAGGTCTGACAGGCAGACGGTTCATGTAAAATACTGATATCCAGCTGTATCTGGTTCGATTGGAAGCCGACCCCAATATAGTTGGGAAAAGGCTAGGCAGATGATGATCCTTATTGTTCTCAGAAAGAAACAGCTCTAAAACCGGGATGATCTAGGCTATTTGGGTTTCAAGGTTTGATTATACACTAAAGGCTACTAATATAAATACAATATACATGACATTGCATTATAAGAGGCCGTGACAATGGTAATTGCAGGAAAATTACCGTAATTGCACAGTAGGATCGTCGCGGGCGCATCCAAGATGGACGCCAGATGTCGCCGATACAACTCTGAGAATGTCGTGATAGTAAAATTATTTTATTGACGGATTTAAATGATTTCCGTGTCAGCTGTTAAAGATAGATAGATTGGCAGAATAGATTGTGGAATTTGAAGACTCATTGCTATTTGAAAATATTCTAAAACTAACCGTCTCCTCTTTCCACAGTATTTTTTCTTAAATTCTTTCTTGCCAGTCATCGCTTTATCATTCGTTCTTTTCCTTTTATGTTATTCCTTCCGAAATTCACCTTCATTTTATGTATATTTTTATGTCTTTTTAAGTTCCTGACTTTTAGGTCTCTAGGCAGCAGATCTAGAAGGTTCTACCTTCAAACACAGTGATCATAGGTTACAAGTCACAAAAGAATCGAGCGTCAATCGATGCACTCCCACGTTTTTGTTCCTTTACATAAGACGAGCTGTAACCTGTTAATCAAGTTATATAACTGGCAACACAGTTGTCGTTACTGCAGAATAATCCTCTGCTTCTGTTTGCTATAATGTTGGGAGATCTGTTTTTTGAGTGGCAACTCTCTGGTCAACTTGAGGAGGTTGTGTGCTGTTTTGGGCTATCCTGTGGTACCTTGAATACAAAACCATTTCTCAGAGGCATTTAGAGACGATCAACATCTTAATTCCTCTAACCCATTTTACTTGGGTTCGGCCCAAACACGTTTTCTTCTACTTTTCTCCCGTTTCAGATGTCTAAGCATTGTTTACTTCTTTTTCTTTTATATATTTCCCTCACACAATGCATCAAACTTTTCTTTTTTTTTCATCACAAACACAGGCCCAGTTGAAAACCAGCGTCGACATATGCTGAACTGGGCCTATTTGGCGCAGCCACGGGACACACATCAAGTATTTTTCACTTAAACTTCCTTTTATTTTTTTATCTTTAGTTTAAGTTTTCATTATCTGTTCCTTTTTATTTTATTTTATTTGGTTATGTGTTTGCCGTGGTTTTTGTGCCAAATAAATGATTTCTTTCTTTCTTTCTTTGATCTTTCCCTTCTGTCCATTCAACAACATTCATACCCATCAATCTCTTACTCACATGAGTATAATTGGGAGATTAAATTAAAAGCTTTACTGGCTTTACTGAGGAACTGGTGGCCTACCATGAACTGTTAACGAGATCCAGTTTAAGCTGTGTGAATGAGATGGAGACGACTTGTATAGCTCTGTCTCTTTCCCACAGCCTAATCTGGATCGCGTTAAGAGCTTGTGGTAAGGCCCCTGCTCCTGATTCTAAAACCCAAGGGGAGGGGTAACAACAGGGGTGAAAAAAGAAAACATCCATCTTTAGCAGGCGGCGGGGCTCGTAGCCCAGAGCTGCTAGTGTCCGGGGGGCCTAAATTCATAAACAAGATTGTTTTCTGCAAACAAAACCTACAAAAATACACCTTCAAACAAATTTCTGAAACGTCAGAGAGAGCCGCAAAAAATTAGAGCTCGCTTCTTTCGCTTTTGCACACTTAAAAGTCAGTTAAAGTAAGAAAAAAAAAAACAGTTTTGAGGTTTTTTAAGATTTTTTTTACTGAAGAGGTTTTAACACTCTACTATCGATGAAATCGTAGAAGAGGGATGCTTAGAACTAGTTTAATAATGATTCCGTTTTTTATAGAAATCCCGGAGAGAATAATTGGATGTAAAATATCTAATCAGGGATACATCGGTCAGTGACTCAGACCGGTTGGTGATGGAATGTTTAGCATGTTAATATTGTGTAGCTGTCTCTTTCACTCGTGACGTCAATAGAAGGGACATAGAATGGTGGCGGTCAGGTACTTTTTAAATTGGCCGTCATTAAAAAGATATACAAACCATTACACATTTTTTTAGGTGATTGAATGATGTCTCCCACCCTGCGAGGAGTGGAAAGGACCATCAAATTCTTACCTACTGATTAAAATCTACCGTGTTCCTTCAATTGACCTTTTTGTTCCAGGTTACGGTTTATAAGTGACATTGGGGTTAATTTTAATTTATTGTAAAGTTTGTATGTATCGCGAGTTCAATTCCGTTGATGGTCCTAGTTTATCTTTATGTGCCTTCTAGTCACGATTGAGGTGTAATCTCGGATTGATGTATAATGTGAATGTTCTATTAAATTGTATAAATCTTGGTTCTTCTAACCGTACAGACAGATGTGTTGCTGGGGAGTTTGTTCCGCCACTTCTTCTTCCCAGCCAAAACACTAGGAAGTGTCGAAGGGGGGGCGCTTTGGGGGACTGTCTTATGTAAAATTTGACCTTCAAAAAGTGCTGATAAATCAGCCTAATTTGAATAAATGACTTTTGATTTTGATTTTTTTGATTTTGTACAAGTAATTATACAAGAAGTTGTTCCGGAGCACGATACAAGTGAAAAAACAGACGGAAGTAAGGCAACATTAAAAAAAAAAACCACTGTTACACCAGCTTAAACTTAAACTCGAAGTAAGGACTTTAAAAAAACTGCTGGGACACATGTTGATGAAAGGAAATCAGACGCTGAACTACTACTTAATTAAGATTTTCTTGTCTCAAACTACATGACGTATGCCAAAGTTTGTAGAAATGTATGGATGTTTGTTACTGTTTCACAACAATCTTATAGACATGTGTTATAACCTGGATTAACACAGGATACTTTTTATTCCGGTATTACGTTCCCGTAAGATCATTCTGTAGTTAAATGAGGACAAAGCCGCTGGCAATGGGCAGCGAGTAAAGGGCAACTCGCTGCCTGACCATGGACCATGCCCGGGTCGACGGCGCGATGTGTCCCACGCGCGCCTCAAAGAGCGTCAGCATAATGACGGGGGCTCCTCTCAGAGGGCCAAAGCCTGCCGGGGTCGCGGTATTATTTCCTTACCGTGACCCCGGAACATAACAGGCTACTGAAGAACACCGTGGATTTTAGTCAGTACAAGTCTGACAGTCCCTCCCACCCTGCCCGGGGTGGGAGGACTCATTTGATGATTTTACCACGAAAAAAAAAAAAAGCCGCTGGCAACAGAATAGTGTTACATCTTATGATCGGACGACACTGTTGTGAGTGATCTAAAACCTAATATGGCTACCAAAATACCAACTCATAATGTATAATAAAGTACCGCCAACACGTACGAACAACAAATGAATCCGCTCACACCTAACATTTCGATGAAACATAAAATTGGTACCGTTTCTATGTGATTACGAAACGCGCCAATTTGGCTAGCATCCTTTAATTTGATAGAATTACACAAAACGCATCCCCAATCACTTATCTATTGCCCAACAGTCATTAGGCATGCACATTAAACACAATTATTATTTATACACAGCAAAGTAACGTGTTGTAGAGAAAAACTTTCCAAATCCTTGGATATGGATGCTTATTCAGAATTAATGGCGCGAAAATCAACTGTCGGTGTCATGGCGGCCATTTTTTTTAATGACAGGTAATTTTGGATGAAACCTTGTCGAATAAACGATGAATATGAACAGATCAGGGGTTAAACTACATATTATTATTATGCTAAAGTGGCTTTATTATGCCCACAGCATCTATTATGGTATGAGAGTCGTCTACAATTTAGTATTTTTGGACGTATTGTTCAGAATGGTAACCATTGGTCTGCAGCCGGTGATCTTACTTCTTGCATGATTCTGCAGTCATCAGATAATGACAGCGTTATAAGTCCACATTGTGATGGATTTTCAACTTCAAGCATAAAGTTTCAAAATCTATTGGGGACAGGCTGCGGTCTCAACGCTACGTAGGTACTTTAAAGAATAGCACACACGCACACACGTTTTGACATACCACCAGAGCCCGAACGCATTTTGAAGACACTATTGACTTCTGATATTACAGAATCAACATGGCCATTCACCTTGCCTGTCAAATTAGTCATTCAAAAGGTACTCTCAGTATCAACCCTCAGAGCCCTCACACATCGACATCCTGCGTCACATACTCCATTACAGAATCGACTCACGCGCACATATCTCAATCTTGACATACTCAACGATGTACAAACATCGGCTGGACATACAAATATTTGTCTTGCTGAGGAAACAAGGCTTAATATGGTAAGCGTGATAGCCTTGGATGGAGAAACACCTTGGATCAGCTTTAAATAAAGGGTTTCCGATGGACCCTTTATTTGGGAATGATCCGAAAAAGATTCGGACGGAACTCATCAAGATCTAGCATTAGCATCATCAGCCTATAATGTTCCCACTGCTGGAACACAGGCCTCCTTTCCATAAACTCGGGGCTCGAGATAATGAATATAATAATAAAAGTGGCTCAAAGACATTGGTAGCTATAGGGAGAAGTAGAGTCCATACCGACCAGTCCAACACATTGCGGCCATAGTATGTTTCATCATCATCATTCATATCATAAGTATGTTTGATCTAGTTGAATTGGATCAGTGCCAATGTAAACAAGTGCCAAGTAAGTTGAAAATCTGGCATATAATTAGATAGGTAATCTGAAGACTTAGGTGGAAATAAAAGACCTAAATTAACAAGAGAACAAAGGGGCAAAGATAAAAAAGGTGCTAATAAACCGAATTTAGCCAACGAACCGAAGCGAACCGAACCGAATTTTACCAAGTTTTAGGAGTGGAGAAGTTTTGCACCAATAAAATAAAGTAAATCGTCGTGCACCGACACAGAATAGAAGCCGAATATAAGTAAATAAGGGATAGGTAACGTTTCTAAGCGGCAGTTAGTTAGCAGTGTCTAATAGCTACGAGGAATCCCGATTGGAAAGTTGTCCCCAAACCTGTTGGGACAATAAGATGAACGCCCTCTCAACTCTCAATAACCCCAACAATAATAATGAAGAGAATCCTCTTTTTTCTGTGATGTTACGTTTATAATTTTGAAAATGTATAGAATGCCTTTGTCCGTTGTATTGGTATGTCGTTTTCTATTATATTTACGGAAATTATAATATAAATATTTAATTGTTTTATATGGCTGTTACGTAGCCCTTATATCTACGTATTTTACTAACATGAAAACAGGAACCATATTATTTACCTTGAAAACTAATTATCTTTCAGGTTTAGCCGCGCTTGCCTAGGTTGGTCTGTGGGTGGGTGAACATCTGTCATAGCGAGTTTTCATTGTGCAAATCAAATCAAATCAAATCAAATCAAATCAAATAATTTATTTCAACTAAGCCAATTACAGGCACTTTTGAATTGTCAAGAGACATAAAATAAAACTAGTACTAGAAAATAGTTATGGTGCTACAGTCCCAGTCACAAGACATAAAAACTGTGAAAGTACCGTAGGTGCTCATTCCAAAGCGTAGATCTCTATGGAGAAGAATGAGCAAGAAACTCCATGGACACTCTTTTTCAATCGCCAAAATTATTACAGATCTTTTATTACATCATTCATCATCAGATGGTACACTATGCGAGAACGATGTGGCAAATTATTAGTGTCCATAGTAATAATATAAAAAAGACAATTCAAAAACAAAGTTGATAATACGTTATTAAAATAAACCGTGGCAGCTAAGAGATGACCAGTCTCAACTGACAGCGCCCGTTCACGAACATGACACATATATCAGCACCATTCAGCTCAACCATTTTGAAGGGAGCTAAATGATCCGACACACACGCCACCATCAGCGAGACATTTGAGTGAGCATGACATACTCTCAACTGCCAGAGTCATTCAAGTCAATAAAGACGTAGGTATCTAGTCAACAATAGCTCTCGCACAATGCTGGCTATGAAGTTATATAATACTAGGCAGTTTGACTCTATACAATGCAAGGACTCTTATAATCTTCATCCGCTTCGAAAATGTTAATAAAAAGATAACCTACAAATGTCCAGACATAAAAAAATGCACAAAGGAAAATAAATAAAAACTAAAATAAAAAAGGACGATAAAGTCCGTTAATCATTATAAAATAAAACAAACACATAAACATAAAATAAAAAATTAAATGACTTAACAAAGTCAAATAAAAAATATAAAATAAATAAACAGTTACATGGATTCATATAACTCGTCCGGAAGTTAAAACTAATCAATCAAATCTATACAATGCAAAAATAGTTCAACGATCTTCTGCAGCTCCTAGAATAATTTCACATACTAATCTACCAGTTTCCCCTGTGTTTGTGGAGCAGGACCAGCAATAAGCCAAGCATTTTTATCAGCAATGTAATCCCCCAACTTATAATAAGCTTTACTACATAGTGTGCGTTTAATGCAAGTTTTAAATTTCGTCTCATTCAGTTGGAGTATGTGAGGAGGTATTTTATTGTAACATTTTAAACAGTACCCCATGAAGGATGAGTCTACTTTGGCTAACCTGAAACCTGGTTGAACTAATTGGTCCCTTGTTCTAGTACTATAATTGTGCCTTTCACCTCTTTTACTAAATAGATGCAGATTCTTTCTAACGTACATGATGTTTTCGTAGATGTATTGACAAGGTACAGTCATGATGTTTATATCCTTAAACCGTTCCCTTAAAGAATCGCGCCTGCGTAGATTGTATATGGCTCTGATAGCTCTTTTCTGCAGAATAAATATTGATTCGATGTCTGCAGCACGTCCCCATAGCAAAATACCGTAAGACATGATACTATGAAAGTAACTAAAATAAACCAGTCTCGCGGTATCTATGTCAGTATATTGACGGATTTTTCTAACAGCAAATGCTGCTGAGCTCAGGCGTCCTGCAAGAGATGTTATATGCGGACCCCATTGCAGCCTCGAGTCGAGCGTGATTCCCAGGAAAACAGTTTTGTCGACGAATTCTAATTTCTCTTGATTCAATACTATGTCACAGTCATTACTTTTGACATTCGGTAGAGCGAATCTTACACATTTAGTTTTTTTTGCATTCAGTACTAAATTATTGGCAGTGAATCCAAGAATGGACCTTGTCGTCGTGGTGGGGCTTATAAACTAAGAGGGATACACCGGGGAAAGGCGCGCCGCCTGGAGGATCGAGCAGTTAGCTCGAGCTTTCAGGCGGCGCGGGCCCATCGTCTGAGACTGGGTCAGGGGGGGAAATGCTCACTTCCGGTACGCGTCTAGTCTATAGACGTAACCGTGAAGTGAGCCGGGGAGGGAAATTCGGGGATAGGACAGAGGAACTCACCTCTTTAAAAAAGTGAATATAAAACATGAAAAAGTCATTTAAAGAAATTACCCCAGGCGGGTACCAGCTGCTCCGCAGCTGGAGAATCCCGCACCGATTCTCGGTCTGTCCCACCGTATTCTGGGGGGGACAAAATAACTTTTATCCTGTTTTCGCTCCGGCAGTCGCCGCATTGAGCCAGGGAGGCTCACGTGCCCGTGAGGAGGAGTCACTGGACTTGTCCAGTACGTCCGATTCACAGGCACCGAAGGACGAGCGGGCACAGAGTGCCGCTCCGAGGAGGGAGGGGGCGCTGGTCCTCGAGTCGGACTCTGACTCGGGATCAGACGCCATGAGCTTCCAGAGCGTAGGCTCTGGGAGCGTAACGAGGAGGAGCGAGGGGAGCGCCAATAGGAGGACCGAGTTCCTCAAGCGCCCCCGACAAGTTCTATCCTCGTCTGAGGAGGGTCCTGCCTCGGGAAGATCCCCACTAGTGTGCGGGGTAAAGGCCGATGCAGGACTGGAGGAGCTGGAGGTAGAGGGCTCACGACTGAGCCCTCCCTCGAAGAGACCGTGGAGGACGCCCTTCGTACCCTGACCCGCAACAAGCCGGGGAAAAAGGCGACGAAGGACAGGGCCATAACAGCGGTCACGGCGAAAATCGTGGCGGCGGCGACTATCGGCCGGCCCCCGCCCGCATCGACAACACCGGACGAAATGTCCCAAATGCGGGCGGAGGTCGCCAAGCTCACGGCGGCGATGGAGGCTCTCCGAAAGGAGAACCTCCAGCTGAAAGCGGAGCTGGCCGGACTGAAAAGGGCGAAGCCGAGAGGAGGTCCCGCAGGCGCGGACGCAGGCGCAGGCGCAAACGCGGCAAAAGAGCCGCCGGCGAAGCCCGCACCGATAGACGACAGCAGTAACGCTGTCCTAAATCTGGTGCGGCAGGAGCTAGCGGCCTTCAACCAGCGCTTTACAGCGCTGGAGAACCGCGTCTTGCGCCCCCCGCTCGCCTCCTCCTACGCGGCCGTAAATTTCCGCGCCGCCCAGGCCAGCCCCCGAGAGGCGGGCCACGGCGAATGCGGCGAATGCGAAGCCGGCACCGCCCAAAAGGCCACGGCGAGAGCGGCTCCGGCGGCGGCGGCACCGGCTGGAGCGAAGGCGGCCCCGCAGAAGTCGGGGAAGAAAAAGGGTGTTCCGGCGGCGGCGGCGGTGAGCCAGCCGTCCCGAGCTGTCCCGCCTACGCAGCCCTCGCGTCCTCCCCCAGCCGATGCCGAATGGCAGGTGGCGGGAGAGAGCAGGGCCGCAAAAAAGAAAGGCGGCGGCAGCGACGGAAGCAGCGGAAGCGAACCGTCGCGGCGAAACTCCGCGCCCCCAAGACCGCGGCTGTAGTAATCACTCTGCAGCCGGACGCGGTCAAAAGGGGCGTGACGTACCGCGACGTGTTCGCGAAGGCGAAGGAGGCAGTGAACCTCCGGGAGCTGGGAATCGACGGGGGTCTCCGGGTGCAAGTCACCGCGACGGGGGCCAGGCTGCTGTCGATTCCCGGCGCCTCCAGTGGTCCGACCGCTGACGCTCTGGCCGAACGGCTTAGAGCGTCCTTAAACGCGGAGGAGGCTCGGGTGTCCAGGCCCGTAAAGCGCGCAGATCTGCGCATAATGGGCCTGGACGACTCGATCACGGAGGGGGACGTGGTGGCCGCCGTCGGCAGGGTTGGGGAATGCCCTGTCGACCAAATCAAGGCTGGCACCCTTCGCCCGGACTTTGCGGGGCTGCTGTCGGTGACAGTGAGCTGCCCCGTGTCCGCGGCTAAAAAGATAGGGGAGGGCCGAAGGCTCTTGGTCGGCTGGGTGTCCGCGCAGGTGAAACTGCTGGAACCCAGACCTCTGAGGTGCTTCCGCTGCCAAGTGGGTAACCACACGGCATGCAAGTGCACCTCGGAGGTGGACCGCAGCGGCGATTGCTTCCGCTGCGGTCGGCCCGGTCATAAGGCCGGCTCGTGCAACGCCCCGCCGCACTGCTTCCTATGTGCGGCGGCTGGCAAGCCGGCCGATCACCGGGCAGGGGGCAAGTCCTGCGCCCCGCCCGCCAAGACCAAGAGCAGAGGTAGGCCCTCTGCCGCCGCTGTCCCCGCTACTGCCGCCGCCGCCGCAGCTCCTGCTGCCGCCGCCGCCGCCCCCGCCGCCGCCGCCGCCTGCCGCCTGTCGCCGTGGCCTTCCCTCGAGGAGGGCCCTGGAGGAGGCCTCAATGGATTCAGATTAATGTCTCCATTGCGCTTCCTCCAGGCGAACATCAACCACTGCGCCGCTGCTCAGGATCTTTTGCTCCAGAGCATGGCGCAGTGGTTGATCAACGTCGCCGTGGTCGCCGAGCCGTATTTTGTCCTGCCCAGGAATGACTGGGTAGCGGACCTGGACGGCTCGGTGACCCTAATTTCGTCGGCCGCCGCTGGTACCCCGCCCCTCGATCGTGTCGAGAGAGGGCACGGGATTGTCGCAGCCCGGTTCGGGGAGATCGCCGTGGTAGGCGTTTACTTCTCCCCGAACCGATCTATCGCCGAGTTCCAAGACTCCCTAGAGGAGCTGGGAGACGTCGTCGTCGCCCTCGGTTCCCTCCCCGCGCTCGTCCTGGGGGACTTCAACGCCAAAAGTCCGGCTTGGGGTTCCCGGAGCACGGACTGCTATCGGGGCAGGAGGCTCGAGCGCTGGGCCCGTGCGCATGGCCTGGTGATCGAGAACCGGGGTTCCGTCCCCACGTGCGTGCGGTGGACGGGCGAGTCGGTGGTAGACGTAACGTTTGCCAGCGCCGCCCTGTCACCGCGCATCACCGACTGGCGTGTTGTCGAGGAGGTGGAGACCTATTCCGACCACCGGTATATCCGGTTCGACGTCTCCACCCAGACCTCAGACGCGCCGGTCTCAAGTGGACGGAACCTAAGTGGTCCGCGATGGGCGCTGAAGCAGCTGGACCGGGAGCTATTCCTGGAAGCCTCGATCGTGCAGGCCTGGGTGTCACCACCGGACAGGCCTGCCGACGTAGACGACGAGGCTGAGTGGTTCCGGGAGGCCATGTCGGAGATCTGTGACGTAAGGACGTAAGGACGCGCCCGGCGTCAGCTGTACTGGTGGTCAAGCGAGTTGGCAGCGCTGCGCGAAGCGTGCGTTGCTGCGCGCCGCCGGTACACCAGATTCCGCAGGCGCCGCACCCGACCTCCGGATGCGGCGACTGTAGAGGCGGAGCTGCATGAGGGCTACAGGGCAGCGAAGACCGCCCTCCGCGACGCGATCTGGCGGGCCAAGGAATTGGCCCGCGAGGAGATGCTGGGGACTCTGGACGGGGACCCATGGGGCCGCCCCTACAAGTGGGTGCGAGAAAAGCTCCGCCCCTGGGCTCCCCCGTTGACGCAGAGTCTCCGGCCTCAGTTCGTGGAGGACGTGGTGAGCGCCCTGTTCCCTTCGAGAGGGGAGGAGTATGCTCCCCCGCCCATGGCTCCGTCTCCGACGGAATCTGAGGAGGAAGCTGACGCAAACGCGGATCACAGCGACGACGACGTCTACGACGCTCCAGAGGTGACCGAGGTAGACCTGAGAGTGGCGGTACAACGGCTCAAAGCCAAAAATACCGCCCCAGGACCCGACGGCCTGCCAGGAAAAGCCTGGGTCCTGGCCTTCGGGACTCTCGGGCCTCGACTGGGGGGGCTCTTAAGCGCGTGCCTGGAGAGGGGCCGGTTCCCGCTTCGTTGGAAGACGGGGAAACTGGTCCTGATCCAGAAGTCCGGGCGCCCTGCGGACTCTCCGTCCGCATTCCGGCCCATCGTGCTGCTCGACGAGGTGGGCAAGCTCTTTGAGAGAGTCATTGCAGACCGCCTCGCCGGGCACCTGAATCGAGTGGGTCCGAACCTGTCGGAGAGCCAGTTCGGCTTCCGCAGGGGGCGCTCGACGGTGGACGCAATTATGCGCTTGAGAGCCCTCACGACGGGGGATGCAGTGGCCCGGGGCAGGGTCGTCTTGGCGGTGTCTTTGGACATCACCAATGCCTTCAACACCCTGCCCTGGAGTTGCATCAGGGAGGCACTCCGGTATCACCGGGTGCCGACCTACCTCCGCCGAATAGTCGAGGACTACCTGACGGACAGAGCCGTCATCTACCCCGGTCACCGGGGAGAGTGGAACCGGCGAGAGATGTCGTGCGGTGTTCCACAGGGTTCGGTCCTGGGACCGCCCTTGTGGAACATCGGATACGACTGGGTGCTGCGCAGCGACCTCCCTGACGGCGTCAGCGTAATTTGTTACGCTGACGACACGCTCGTCCTTGCACAGGGAGAGTCGCACCAGGCGGCGGCCGACGTGGCGACGGAAGCGGTCGCGACAGTTGTCGAGGAGGATCCGGCGGTTGGGACTCGAGGTGGCGCTGCACAAGACGGAGGCCATGTGTTTTCATGGCCGCCGTAACGCGCCACCGTCGAGCTACAGCATTACGGTGGAAGGAGTTCCAATCGGCGTACAGGGGACGATGAAGTACCTGGGACTCGTCCTCGACAGCCGGTGGAACTTCAGGGAGCATTTCCTGAGTTTGGCCCCAAGGCTGAACCGTGCAGCGGCCGCCCTCAGGCGACTGCTGCCCAATCTCAGCGGGCCAAACGCTTCCTGCCGTAGGCTGTACGCTGGCGTCGTGCGGTCCATGGCCCTCTACGGGGCCCCTGTGTGGGCCCTGAGCATCCGGACGCGACCACAGAAGCTGGTCGCATGCCAGAGGGTCATGGCTATCCGAATGATCCGGGGATACCGCACGATTGCCGGCGAATCGGCCAACCTGCTTGCCGGATTGCTGCCTTGGGATCTGGAGGCGACTGCCCTCCAGCGCGTCTATGAGTGGCGCGTGGAGGCGCAGCGCCGGGGCGTGAGCCCGCTGCCTCGCGAAGTCGAGGCGCGGCGCGAAGACCTCCGGCGCGATCTCAGGGCAGTATGGAAGGAACGACTGTCGCGACCGACGGCCGGGCACGCCGCAATTGCGGCGGTAAGACCCCTCTTTGAGGAGTGGACATTTTAAATTTTGAAACGTTGGAGAGAAGTCATGGCGTCCTTACCTTCCGCCTGACGCAGGTCCTCACGGGGCACGGGTGCTTCGGGAGGTACCTGTGTCTAATGCGGAAGGAGGATACGTCTGGGTGTCATCACTGCGAAGATCGCCCGGAGGACACGGTGGAGCATACGGTGCAGGACTGCCCAGCTTGGGCGGCGCACCGACGTGTCCTCACGGCTGCGATAGGCGGAGACCTCTCGCGCCCGGCATTGGTTTCGGCCATGCTGCGGGGCGAGACGGAGTGGGAAGCGGTCGCCTCCTTCTGCGAAGCAGTAATGCTCGCGAAGGAGGAGGCGCGCCGCGAGCGAGAGAGGACAGAGTTCTCCCTCCGCCCCAACCGCGGTGTAGGACGCCCACGGCGACGGACGTCGCGCGACGATCTCCGGCCACCGTAGGCGCGGGCATGCGGGCAGCGAGTAAAGGGCAACTCGCTGCCCGACCAAGGACCATGCCCGGGTCGACGGCGCGTTGTGTCCCACGCGCGCCTCAAAGAGCGTCAGCATAATGACGGGGCCCCCCTCTCAGAGAGGGCCAAAGCCTGCCGGGGTCGCGGGATTATTCCCTAACCGTAACCCCGGAACGTAACAGGCTATGAAGGACACCGTGGATTTTAGTCAGTAGAAGTCTGACAGTCCCTCCCGCCCTGCCCGGGGTTGGAGGACTCATTTGATGATTTTACCACGCTAAAAAAAAAAAAAAAAAAATGTCAGATGGAATGGCTACTGTGTGTACGCAGGACAAAAACTTTAAGTTAATAAGCAAACAAGGAAGTAAGATATGTGCTAATTAAATTACAACAGACTAAGGTATGATCACGGAATAAATGTATAGTCTACTGATAGCACACATCAGCAATATTCATGTTTCTAGATGGAGACAAAAGATATGAGAGTAGATCCGCGTCTGGGAACCAACTAACAATTAAAAAAACTTGTATCCTCAGCGTGGGAAATGGTATGGTAGACTCATAGTACACTGAGAAAAATGACCCAGCACATTCCACGTGAAAAAAAGAATACGAATTTTGATATTTTAACTGAGTTGGAGAATTCTATTCAACATAGTAAGTTAGTAAAAGTGACGAGGCCGAGCAAGTCAGACATTTGAAGCATCCATTGCATCTACAAAACAGGACAGGATGCCAGACAGGACATGTCAGACCAAAACACTATACGTAGACCCGCCACAATGCACATGAAGGCTCATTAGTCATCTCTGCAGAGTAAGGCAGAGATTTACCTACTAATCTAGATAGACTCCGTGGATGATACTGCGAAACGTCTGATGGAGAATTCAATAAAACTTTGCCCAACATTGCAATTCAAAAACCAGGACCCAAAGCTTTGGTCGCAGAGACTAACGCCATTGAAGAACACTGTGGATTTTAGTCAGTACAAGACTGACCCTCACGCCATGCCCTGGGTGGGAGAACTCATTCGATGATTTTACCAGATTAAAAAAAAAAGACCCCGAACTTGGCAAACTTGCGACCACTTTTTTTTAGCCCTCACCCTCAATCTAGTCTAGAAACAAAGTTGAGACTTTAGATGCAGCGAGCTCTCACCCAAAAGTAAACTAAAAGTAACTGAAACTCCTGCGCACCGACGGAACACAACACAAACAAAATTTTAAACGCCGAAATCCGAGAGGATGGTATCGTGAGCCGTCAACGCAGGTTTTAAGTAGCCTGTGGTACCTCACCTTTGTACTGTTGCTCCAGGTGGACGGCTAGATGCTAGATTCCATCCACCCAAAAACTACTAGACCAATCAGGCAGTTCAGAAAAATATTAACAAATGTAACAGTAAGAATTAACTCTTGTAACCTGCCAGCCACTTATGTCTTTTGCGCACAGTACAAAGATTACCTCACTTCACAAACACTTGCCACGCAAACAAGGCTGGACCATTTATGTATGTTTAGAAATATTAAGTGGTCAAATCTTGGTCATTCTGTTAGTGTGTATTTCATCATTGTAGCTCGTAAATCTTGCTGCTGAGCTCCAACAAATTATATTAATTTGTCAATAAAGGTTCAACAGGTTGTGTTACCAGTGATGATATATGGCTCTGAAATGTGGTCCTTGACTGCTGGCCTTTTAGAGAGACTAAGAGTCACTCATCGAGCAATGGAAAGAGCTATGCTCGGAGTTTCTTTGCGGGATAAAATCCGGAACATGGATATTCGGCGAAGAACCAGAGTCACCGACATACCTCATAAAATTTGCAAGTTGAAGTGGCAATGGGCAAACCACATCGCTCGTAGAACTGACAACCGATGGGGAAGAAAAGTTCTCGAGTGACGACCACGAACCGGAAGACGCTGCGTAGTCAGACCTCCCACTAGGTGGACCGAAGACGTCGTGAGGGTAAACGATGTATGCAAGTGGCGAATTGTCGTTCGGCGTGGCGGTCTAAGAGGGAGGTCTATGTTCAGCAGTGGACGTCTTCCGGCTGATGATGAAAATTCAACATAACTTCATAATTCACGATACTTACTTCTTATTTCTCTCTTACTGCTAACCTACACCATCTCACTGCTGGAAGACCTCTCCCCATGACTTCCAGCTTCATCAACTTAGGGTCCAAGTGAACCTTTTATTTCTCTGAGAATCTCATCATCGTCAGCATTAGCATTACCAAGTTATAATGTAACCACTGCCGGAAACGAGGAAGGCCGAAGAAACGTTAGCTTGACGTCGTAAGGGACGATATGCGTGCTAACGGGCTCACGGCAGGTGATGCACAAGACCGTGCGAAGTGGAGGCGGTTAGGTAGGAAGGCGAACCCCGGGCACCGAGGTGGAAGCCAAGGAAGCAACCGGGATTAATGCTCTGAGGATGATGATGATGATGCCAGTCTCAGAGTGAGGAGATCTTTATCTCAGTGAGAGGAAGCATGTTCGACCAGAGAGGATGCTTCGAAATAACATGATTTGGATTTCTGGTTCTAGGTTTTATTCTACGACCTACATCATGGTGGCAACTACCAACACTGGTTCTACCCGATTGTAAACTTTTTAAGCAGGGTGGACCCCTACAACTATTTTTGCCTCTGAATTTAATCTGAAAGTTTGCGGAAGGCTTTCCCTTACACCCAGTATATACAAGGAAGGGAATAGACAAACATATCAAGGTTTTCACTGCTATACTTTTTAGTACCTTATTAAATAACAACCGTATCACGCTAATTGATATTGCACAAACCAAATGTAGGATTTTAGATCAACAATTCAGTTTATTGTACGTATTATTAGCACAGCACGTTAGCATCACTCAAGTTTAATAATGGTTGCAAAACCAGCCTTTTTCTAACCGGTTACTAAATTATTATTGTTCATATTAATCATAGCCGTAATTAGCTTCTAACAGTTAAAATAAGTTGTTTTAATCACCTAACAATGGCGTCGCAAAACCTCTATGATGATCTTTAAATCCTCGAACTAGTCGTCTGCCACTTCAGCAATGGTTGAATACCTTACGATAGTTTTGAATTCGATCAACCAAATCTCGAATTTTATTGGTCGGATCTATAACATTCATCCAAATAAATCTATAAGATCCGACTCCCTTTCAGCGTCGATTGTCTCGACATGGGAAGAAACTGGGCCTTATAATTATTTATTCGTTTTTATAGTTTCTGACTACATCTGTTGTTAAATCCTCTTGACATTGCCATTCACAAACGCAAAAACACACACATTGGTAATGCAACTCCACGCATCAGTCAGCAAGAACCTGCCAGAATTAATTACTTACATTATGTATTTATGAATCAAAGTCATCACAGGAAACTACAGTTGACTCTACCGTTAACTACTGTCATGAAAATTCATTGAAAATAATGGTTCCGACTTCAAGTGGACTATAAACAGTGTTTAGTTTACTGACGTCAAAAAATAAAGAGCTGAGCTCGATGATTGAATCACTTGACAATATGGTGGCACTGGTGGTAAAAAAAAAGTAGTCAGATGGCTGGTTTCTCTAGTTTTCACAAGTACCACAGCTGATCCAGGATCATCAGTATATTATTGGGTTTTTCAGCAGCAGTCACGAAGTCTGCATTTATGACTGGTGTTCTATTATTTGAGTATGCCTTTAAGGCCAGGTTTTCCTGAGCACCGCAGGCATCCAACGCTTACCGCAGCGCCTGCAAGGACTAGCGGATACGTAGTGAATTACGATGCGCGATGACACGCGCGCCAAAAGTTGCGAAGTCTAGGTAGTAGTTACAGAGTAGAGGAAAGCAGTAGATCAACTTGAATTGATTGGTAAAGGTACGTTTGTATGTATCATTTTTTTGTTGCGGCATTATTTTCATCATCATCATCAGCCTATAACGTTCCCACTGCTGGGACACAGGATTCCTCTCTGTGAAGGGGACTGGGCCATAATCCACCACGCGGGCCCTGTGCGGATTGATGGATGTCACATGTCTTCGAATTTTTGGTTCTAGGACATGCCGGTTTCCTCACGATGTTTTCCTTCACCGTTTTGACAGCAGTGGTGATGAAAAAATTACACAAAGTAATGCATCTGGCGGGGTTTGAAGAACCCACGACCTACAATGACCCATTACCAATTATTGATTTTGATTAGTTCGTAATAATTAGCATTAAATACTTTTTTTTATAAATTCAAAGTCAAAAGTGGAGAGAATAACTTACTCGTTATCCCCTGAATCATAAGTCAATATACGCGCACTGCGCTTGGCCTGCAGCTGCATTGCTCTAAAACATTAAAAATCTACGTAACTTTAAAGCGTGAAGGTGAATCAGGGGACACGGCACGTAATAACTAATATTTTCGTAGGAAATTATCATACTGTGGACACGTAGTACACTATGACCACTACCTATTTGACATTTGGAGGCAGTAAACCATTATAATAAGTGCATTCACGGTGGCTTTCTGAACTCTGACATAGGGTCTAAATTCAACTGTCTTACATATTTGATGCGGTTGGTAAATCTATTCCGCGAGAAAAATAAACCATTATAGCTTTTGCCAGCGTGACTTCTTTATACATATTGATATTGGGTTTAAATTCAACTGTTTTACACTTAATTGCGGTTTGCATATTATAGGTTATAGTCTAGGAGCCACTGAAACATCCCACCCGTTCTCCACAAATCTAGATTTTTTTGATTATTGGAAAGTACCGGTGTAGCAGGCATCTATGTGGTTGTATTATCATTCCTCAAAACGGAGACCAAGTCATTTGGTTTTTGCTCTCACAGTATGACTGTAATTTTAACCTTTATAGTTTCGCCATGTCCGTCCGTCCTTCCGTCCGTCTGACCGCAGCTTAGCTCAGAAACGCCCAGTACTAGAAAGCTGTAATTTGGTGTAAACATACGGATTTGTTGCGCCAAAAAAATGAGTAAAATAAAATCTAGTAATATTTTTTTAGGGTACCTCCTGTACACGTAAAGTGGTGAAGTTTTTTTTTTCTGGCGTACCGCTTTGTGTATGATATCATTAAATAGGCCTTTAAAAACATTGCAAGTTTCCATTAACATTTTTGGATAAAAAGATTCGTTTGTGAAATATTAAGCGTTAAAGTACTCATTTTTGCTCGACTCGAGTGTTCCCCCCCCCCCTCTACCAGCTAAACGGTTATGTTTGGGGGTGTGAAAAAATCACAATAGTAGTATAAATATATAACGAAGTATAAAAGAAAATTATCATGACTAAGTAGGCTACGAGTAATAGTCGACCAACTTATAAAACGTACTTGGATAACATATTTTCCTAAACAAAATGTATCGGAGAACATTTCTTCAACTGCAAATGTAGGTTTGTCAACTTTATTTTTACAGATAAAGGTGGGTATGTTTTGGGGATAGGTAGGTTTTTATTGTCAACTATTTTTAACTAACTTCAAAAGAAGGAGGATGTTCTCAATTCGGCAAAAATGTATTATACTTCTCATTTATTCATCACTATGTGTGCCCGCGGCTTCGCATGCGTTAATTTAGAATTTGAGAAACAATACGGATCGTGTGAGTGGCGCCATCTGGAATATGAACGTAATTGTTTTCTCGGCAAACAGCTCTCTTCTGTTTTTCGGGATGAAAGATACGTTATATCCGTGTCTATACTCCTGACAACGCATCTGCTAAATTTTGGGACGATCGATTCAGTAGAAAGTAATGCGTGAAAAGGTAAAAAACAAACATACTTGCATTTTTAGGGTTCCGTAGTCAACAAGGAACCCTTATAGTTTCGCCATGTCCGTCCGTCCGTCCGTCCGCAGTTTAGCTCAGAGACGCACATGAGAGCTGTACATTTGGTGTAAAATACGGATTTGTTGTGCCGAAAAAGTGGTAAAATAAAATATATATTTTTTTTTAGGGTACCTCCAGTACTTACACGTAAAGTGAGGATTTTTTTTTTCTCGCGTACCCCTTAGTGTGGGGTATCATTAAATAGGTCTTTAAAAAATAATGTGAGTTTTCATTAACAATTTTCTGATAAAAAAATTCGTTTGTGAAATATTAAGCTTTAAAGTGCTAAATTTTGCTCGACTCGAGTGTCCCCCCAAGAACGATTTTGAAAATTCTTCTTTTGATTGAAAGAGTACACCTTCCAGTTGGTCCCAAGATCATCAAGTCAGGATCTGATGATGAAATCCTGGAGAAATCGTGAACTCTTTAAATTTTAAATTCTTGAAGCGATTTGATAACAACTCAATCCCGTCGAGTTTAGGCTCGTTAGAGTTATAAGTTGGTCGACTATTACTCGTAAAGTTGTAAAGCCTACTTAGTCATGATAATTGTCTTTTAAACCCGTTATATGCACTACTATTGTGAATTTATTTCATCACCACTGCTCTCAAAATAACCGTTTAGCTGAGAGGGGGGGGACACTCGAATCGAGGAAACCGAGCACTTCCTAAACCTAAAAATTCGAAGACATGTGACATCCACCTAACCGCACTGGGCCCGCGTGGTGGATTATGGCCCACTCCCTCTCACAGAGATGAGGCATGCGTCCCAGCAGTGGGAACATTAATAGGCTGATAATGATGATGATGAATACAGCACCCTACCGCCAGATTTCTCCATATAATTCGCTAGGTGACATTAAATAACGTCGTTATTAGACCTGCTTTGTCATGGGTCTTTTCCGTGCTCAATAACATTGTAGACAGTGGGTTACGACATAATTATGGTCAGAGATCGCAATCGTTGACGTATTAATAAGAGAATAATTTAGTGGCCATGATGCTGGCTGTTTGTAATCAAGCTTAGACGCTATCATTTTGATTACTAGATGCCTGCACGTTGCCGGCGGTGGATTTTCCAAAATACTGTCCTGACTGTCTTATTCACAATCATCAGTTACATCATTAACTTTCCTCAAAAGGCTGCCCAACTTAAATGGGACTGGGACCGGGTCATGATTGTCGCATGCCAAATGAACTGTGGTCCTGCAAACCTCAGGACTGGTGTTTTGAAACACCAACGCATGTCAAAGAAGACCATGGAAAGAGACGGCGGGACGATCTGGAAATGAGTGTTGGAAGGAAATAGCACACAATCGTGACTGTTGGAAGGAATGGAGAGGGAGGCCTTTGCCCAACACTGGGACAGCACAGACTGGTAATAATAATAATTCAAATATTCTGTATTATTCTAGCTGTTACTATTAGCCATAAAGAGCTATATTAACGGCCTATGGAGTTCCTCAAGGCAGCTTAGAACCAAACTTCAACACAGGGCAAGGTATTCCAAATCTCACACGAAAATGAAAGATCATAATATAAGTGAAACCCATAATTTTTCCGGCATTTACTGCTTGTAAACGACTCAGAATTGTGCAGTGTGGCAATTAGTACAGTAATTTCCCAAGTAAATATGTTGGTGACGCATTGGCTTTCTTTTTTTTTAAACTTTCTGGCCTTATGTACTTGTATGACTCATTTGTTAAAAGGTTCTTTTATTTTACAGAGCTGGTCAAAGGGCACTTGATATCGGTACCTACTAGAAGTTTTTTTGGGGTCTACGACGAGGTCTTGTATTGCTATGGGTTTTTCATCAAGAACTTCTATTATAAGCAAAATTCACTGCTGAAGAGTTAGATTTACGACTGGACTTCAAACTGCATGAATTAAAGGTTCATTTCAGACTTGGTGCAATAATGAGAATAGTCTAATTTCTAGAACAGGGGTTTTCCAGAAACCAGGCAACACAGATTATTTATTAAAAACTGCAAAAGACTTCAATGAGACCGTCTTTTTCTTTCTGATGAATCTGAATGTGCATATAAAGGATTGATTCACGCAAATTCCACCCAGTTATAAGTCAACATTCGCGCCCCATTGATACATGTTGATACTCTCCTCGGCGCACAAGGGCGCCGCACCGCAGCGACCAACCGTTTGTGAAACCCTGTTTTAACATCATAAAACTCATTGCATTTATACATTGTAGTTTAACCACCTAAATAATAAACAAATCGACTACCGACAAAAGATTGCTGCATTCTCAGCCAAGCGTTTCAAAGTGGCAATAGATACCGCGAGTTCATACAACTATGTGCAAGCCACCGCAAGCTACCACACAACCTGTTTAGGCTAATTATTACAAGTTGCCAACGTGCGCACGCGCAAGGCGGATTGCTGACTCATGCGGTGTAATAGCGGCTGTAAAGTGCAAGAAGATAATCTCCATAATATCGACAAAGTGCATCTTTTTGCACTGTTACATTCATGATAAGGTAATTTCTAAACGTTTGAGGCGGAAGAACGAGTACCTATAAGATTGGCACAGCATTGTATGAAGTTGGGCTGTGGATTATGATGACGAGGAGGGTTCTATCATTTAATCAATATGGAGTCAAACACAGACCACAAACCCGCAATGGACTAGCGTTGTAGACTAAGCTATGTAATGGTGCCAACCAACGTTTTAAAACATAATTAGAATTTCGGAAGGAATAAGATGAGTAGGTATCAAAAAGAAAAGAAGATACAGATGCCGTCAGCACGTCGACCTACCCGTATCTGACTTTCTTGCAATTTTCAACTTTATCACAAAAATGGAAAGTTCATAAGTACGACTGGTAGTTCGATGGCAAAATTTTAAGTTTTCGCTTTGCCAATACGCCACCGCCCCAGTGGTATCGGTCCCGACTCCAGTGGTATCGGTCCCGACTTAAGAGTTGTAGGTCGTGGGTTCGAACCCCGCCAGGCGCATTACTTTGTGTAATTTATTTCTTCACCACTGCTCTCAAAACGGTGAAGGAAAACATCGTGAGGAAACCGGCATGTCCTAGAACCTAAAAATTCGAAGACATGTGACATCCACCAATCCGCACTGGGCCCGCGTGGTGGATTATGGCCCACTCCCTCTCACAGAGGGGAGGTCTGCATCCCAGCAGTGGGAACATTAATTGGCTGATGATGATGATGATGAATACGTCACCCTACCGTCAGATTTCTCCATATAATTCACTAGGTGACATTAAATAACATTGTTATTAGACCTGCTTTGTCATGGGTCTTTTCCGTGCTCAATAACAATGTAGACAGTGGGTTACGACATAATTATGGTCAGAGATCGCAATTGTTGACGTATTAATAAGAGAATAATTTAGTGGCCATGATGCTGGCTGTTTGTAATTAAGCTTAGAGGCTATCATTTTTATTACTAGATGCCTGCACGTTGCCGGCGGTGGATTTCCCAAAATACTGCTGTCCTACTGTCCTACTCACAATCATCAGTTACATCATTAACTTTGCTCAAACGGCTGCCCAAATTAAATGGGACTGGGACCGGGTCATGATTGTCACATGCCAAACGAGTTGTGGTCCTGCAAACCTCAGGACGTGTCTTGAAACACCAACGCATGTCAAAGAAGACCAGGAAGAAGATAGCGGGACGATCTGGAAATGAGTATTGGAAGGAAATAGCACACAATCGTGACTGTTGGAAGGAATGGAAGGAGGCCTTTGGCCAGCAGTGGGACAGTACAGACTGGTAACAATAATAATTCAAACATTCTGTAATATTTTAGCTGTTACTATTAGCCATAAAGAACTATGATAACGGCCTATGGAGGTCCTCAAGGCAGCTTAAAATCAAAATCCACCACAGGGCAAGGTATTCCAAATCTCACACAAAAATGAAAGATCATAAAATAAGTGAAACCCATAATTTTTCCGGCATTTACTGCTTGGAAACGACTCAGAATTGTGCAGTATGGCAATTAGTGTAGTAATTTCCCAAGTAAATATGTTGGTGACGCATTGGCTTTCTTTTTTTTTAAACTTTCTGGCCTTATACGTGTACGTGTATGACTCATTTGTTAAAAGTAGTGACCGACCGAAATTTCGGTTTCGGTTTCGGTTTCGGCCGGTTTCGGCCAAAAAATCTAGTTTCGGCCTTAGTTTCGGTTTCGGCCAAAATATAGCAAACTTTCGGCCCGCAACCTTGATTCGTGCATTTTCGTGGGTCGTTTAGTACGTAGCTAACACGTAGCTAGCGTAAGTTCGCCACCGTCCATTTAATCGTGAGTATGAGTGCTAAACTTTTGACTTTTCTGCCTGACTTTAATAAGAATAGTGTTACGTACGTTAATGATTAAAAAACTAAGGAATCGTCAAGGCAGTGACTTTTCGACTCCTTTGATATGTAATGCATTTTTGTCAACACAGTCGCCTGATTATATAGTGCAGATTGCTGAGACTTATAATCCAGCGGAACTTGAAAATAATGTAATCTATTATTTGAATAGACTATAGCAAGAAGTCATTTACAAATACTAGATAGATATTTCTTAAGCTGTTTCATAAGTTTGCCATATACCATTACTTTCCAGAACTTGATCCAATAAGCAACACTGTCGAATGGTGTTATAAGGAATACATTGTGTTTTTTCCAAAATCAGCGGTTTCGATCCTAGCAGGATTACTGATCTACAAATCCAATGATGCAGTTTTCGTTTTCGTCAAAATCGGTGAGACTTTTCAATGATTTTCGAAACCTCATTGTTAACGATAAAGACATCCACAAGTTGAAAAATTCAACCTGTTTAGGTGACATTATTTTCATGTGTTAATAAATGTAAAAATAAACGTAAAAGCAGACAAAAACCGATTATTTAAATGTCTTACAAAGTTTCGGTTTCGTTTCGGTTTCGGCCGAAACTAAGAGCGCCGAAAGTTCGGTTTCGGTTTCGGTTTCGGCTGAAAAATCAGTTTCGGTCGGTAGTTAAGAGGATCTTTTATTTAACAGAGCTGGTCAAAGGGCATTTGATGTAGGTACCTACTTGAAGTTTTTTTGGGTCTACGAGGTCTTGTATTGCTATGGGCTTTTCATCAAGAATTTCTAAGCAAAATTCGCTGCTAAAGAGTTGGAGTTTACGATATGGACTTCAATAACGTTAATTAAAGGTTCATTTCAGACTTGGTGCAATAATGTAGACTAGTCTAATTTCTAGAACAGGGATTTCCCAGATACCAGGTGACACAGAAATCTGGTTAAAAACTCGACTCTGGTTTAAACACTGTAAAAGACTTCAATGAGACTGTATTTTTCTTTCCGATGAATCTTGTGCGTATAAAGGATTGTTCCACGCAAATTCCACCCAGTTATAAGCCAACATTCGCGCCCCAGCGCGCCCCATTGATACTCACTTCGGCGCAGCGACAAAACCGTTTACGTGAAGCCCTGTTATAAACATCATAAAACTCATTGCATTCATACATTGTAGTTTAACCACCTAACTAATAAACAAATCGACTACCGACAAAAGATTGCTGCATTCTCAGCCAAGCGTTTCAAAGTGGCAATAGATACCGCGAGTTCATACAACTATGTGCAAGCCACCGCAAGCTACCACACAACCTGTTTAGGCTAATTATTACAAGTTGCCAACGTGCGCACGCGCCAGACTGATTGCTGACTCATGCGGTGTAATAGCGGCTGTAAAGTGCAAGAAGATAATCTCCATAATATCGACAAAGTGCATCTTTTTGCACTGTTACATTCATGATAAGGTAATTTCTAAACGTTTGAGGCGGAAGAACGAGTAGATTGGCACAGCATTGTATGAAGTTGGGCTGTGGGATTATGATGACGAGGAGGGTTCCAAAGAATTATAAAATCTATATTTTAATCAATATGGAGTCAAACACAGACCACAAACCCGCATATTGGACTAGCGTTGTAGACTGGTCCCAACCAACGATTAGGTACTATTATATTATTATATTCTGTGACCAACGTTTCAAAACATAATTAGGTGTTCTTTATCATAATAGAGAATTTCGGAAAGAAAAAGGAGGCTATAAAAAAGAGAAGAAGATACAGATGAGGCCAGCACATCAACCTACCCGTATCTGACTTTCTTGCAATTTTCAACTTTATCACAAAAATGGAAAGTTCATAAACTGTACGAAAGTTCGATGGCAAAATTTTAAGTTTTGGGATAGGTTGACGCGCTTTTGGCGCTCGAGTCTGCTGAATATTATATTCTACATTAATTAGTACTTAAAAGATCTCGGATTGTCGATAAAATGTCTTATTTAATGTTTCTTCTATGTTGGTTCTATGCAGTGCTCTCCTACTTCTGTATGAGGCCAACAATTGAATAATACTCAGATTTTCCCATATTATTATGCAAATTACTGATAAATTAATAACATAGTCTTTTAAGTTAAAAAAAAACGTTAAAAAATTAAAAAACATAGAAGTACACTACATAAATACAATGAGGAAGTTTCTGTTTCTTGTTTTATATTATTTTAATTTGCCCTTGAATTAATAACTTCATAAATAGGTAATTAAGTTTTAGTTTAGGTAAATTGTTAAAAAAACACATGGCTCTGTGGCCCCCATTTAAGGCAGTGTACTCATGTTTTCATCCATATTTTACTCATATTTTTTTTAATGTTTCCCTTCAACTTATGTCATGCGGAAGTGCCTTCAAACTAAAGCAAGGGCCTGCTGACAAACCTGCATAATCAAAACGAGCCTAGTCCACTCTCTTTCCAAATTTCTCTTCGCATTTACCATTTAGAATACTAATAGCGACCCAATCAGACGTTCAAAGTTGGGCAGGAACCCCGACGAGTTTCAACGCACGTAACTACGCGACGACGAAACCAAAAGTGTTCTTTTACTGTCAAAGATTGAATTTCGAAGATTAAAATTACCCAATGAGCATCGAAAACCAAGATCCGGAACAACATGCACACCATAGAGAATTTATTGAATGTATACACACAGCCACACAGCTCCACCACAGCTGGGTCACTTTCTCTCGCAACCTTGATTCCTTACTCCGAGTACGTTAACACTAGCTACGTAAAATGATGACAATTTCAACAATATAGTGCTAAACTTTTACTTTTCCCTGATTTTAAAAGAAAGTGTTAAGTATGAGGAATAAGTTCCAAGATTTTCCTCCATATTTCATAACGTAACACATCGCCTGATTATATAAAACAGATTTATTAATAGCGGAACTTGTATAAGTAATTATTTTTGGACTTGTGCATTAAATACTAATTTTTAAGTCAAAAATAAAAAGTAAACTTACCAAAAAATCCGAACGGAAGGGAAAAAGAAAAAAAGTGTCACAGATAATCACAAAAAGTCACTGTCACTGAATTTTGGCGCGAAACCGCGCGGGCACACAATCACTTTCTTTTTCAATTATTTTCAGAATATTATAAACGAAGCACAACAAACAATTTCTACACGAGTTGGTAACTACGATCGCCACGTACGTTACGGACAGTGGCGTCGCCGGTTGTGGTAAGACGATTTCTTGTTTACACATCAAACCGAGAAACTCGAACTAACCGATCGTAGGGAAAAGTTATTGATGGAAACGTATTTCCGCATTTTGACGGTGTAGTTTCAATATGGCTGCGTAATAACGTTAACAAACGCGTCGGAGTGTCGCAATAGTTGTCTTGTCCGTTTTCGCAATTATGCAGTGTGGGTAAGCAAACATTTACTGGCGATCTTCTAGCGATATGTGGGTAATCTTCGGACGAATTGGTACGCAAAAGAATAAGGATTGTACCAGTCCTGTCTCCTATATGCTCAATGGTCGAAGAAAACGCCCGGGATTTTTAAAACCACGGAATTACCGATGCTTTTCAAGTCAGCCCCCGTCTTCAGAAAAAAACCTTGGGAACACTCACACTGCACATGAAATACAACAACTGCACTGAGAACAGGAAATAAATTGAGGTTTTTTACTTCTTACTGGATTTGACACTAGATTTCTGACATTCATCGATATAATATTTTACCCCTTAACTTTTTGACTGTATGAAAGAAGGAGGTCGGATGAAATATCCTAAAACCCAAAGAAATAAGAAGTTCTAGTTAACGTCACTCAGGGACAATTAATTCATGACCTACAACAAGTTGGCATGGACTAGCGGTACCCGAGCCACATACAAGAATAAAGAACAGGTCTGCAGAATTCCCGTTATAATAGTTTAATCTATGGCTGATTAACTCGGTCGTGTTTAATACGCCATAAACAAGTGACATGCGTTTCACTACGTCTTTTAATTTACACCTGACGAATCCTGGACTATCATTGCTGACTGCCAGTACCCGATTATGACTACCAGATACCAGCAATCCAAGCCTATGGCCCCCCCTGCCCTGTTTACTGTACTTAATACTGTTTTCTGCTCTTTACTTATGATATTATGTTAGTCTTTGGCCATTGTCCATTCATAGACGGAGTTCTTTGCTACCTTTAGAGCGAGTCATTATTCAAACAGATAATTTTATGCTTTAGCAAATAATTTATTTTTAGGTCCTGTTTATACCAGCACTTTAAGGAATTGCTTAATTTGCAGGTTAATCCGGAATTAGCTGCCTAACAAATGAAATGATCAAGTCAAGAAGAATATTTGTAAAACTGGATTACGTCATTAAAACCATAGTCCAAGAGGTAGCAATGTGCTCACCTGCAGAATTGCTATTACATTATAGTAGGCACTTAACGAAAATTCGTAAAAGCTAAACCTTTCTTCGTTTTTCTCTGGGTGGGTGGTGCACCAATTACAACTGCGAGCTAGATAGATAGGCTGCCTTTTCCAAATAGGCCCACAATTTAAATAATAGGTAGTTACTATGCAAAACAACACAACAAAAAAAAAATGTTGGCTTTAGTGGACTGTGACTTGAAATACTACTGTGAAACCAGAGGATTGTAATTTGTAAATTAATAGGTGTTTAAGTTATGTGACGAAAAAGCCACTCGGGCATATTTTAATTAGAAGCTTTTAATTTCCAAGTATCTACACCACGCCGACACTCGACCTCATTTCGAACATTCTCAAAATCGGTACCTAAGTTTTTCATTACCCTGCAGATGTTACATGGTCAGTTAGAGTGGGTTTTCACCTTAGTTTTCGCAGCGGCGGGACGTGCAGCAGAAAACAGTTATCACGGCCACGCACCAAAATGCGTTAACGACCGATGCTGTGATAAGTCGTAAAGGCGCCTTTGCGAAACACCAAAAAGACACGAAAATATAAGGTTGTTCTTAATTTTGGGCTTTCTTCTTTGAAATTGGGGAACAGCTACGATGTTTTGAAATGAACCTGCCTAAAAATGCGAAACGTAACATCGTCTCATGCCAAAATCGAAACGAAGCAAAACGTACCTGTCGGCTGTCATCTGTCAGTGTCAACCAATTCTGCCATTTCTTATTTTTGAGGTTATGTTGTTATAGTGAGAAATTGTGAGAAATTATTCTAAATTCGACATAATTATTAAAGTGGATTTTGTAATTTGCGAAGATGTCTATAGTTAAAACATTGTTGACGAGATACGTTTGTATGTATCTACAAGTTTTATGTCAAAATAACTGTGTTGCTCAAATCTCAACCTCGATCATTATTAGAACGAAGACGACGCAATCGATTGGCTTTTATTGCGTTATTTAGTTTATATATCTGTTTGTTACCTTGCACTCGTCTACTATTTATGCCGATATTATTTTTCAATTTATTCTTTAATATTTTACCTCTACATTTTATCTGTTCGTAACACATTTTTCTTTTCTGTATAACATGATTTTACCTTCTTTTTCAGTGCCAAACACATACAAGCAACAGCAGTCAGATTTTCATCCACCGATGCAAAATTAACAGGCAACGATGATGCCCCGGTTGAAATGGAAAACCCTTATAAAAAGGAGCGCCGTCAATGCATTCTATGCAAACTGAACATCAAGCCAGACTACAAGAACTATAGATTACTGTCTCAATTCCAAAGTCCTTACACCGGTCGCATTTATGGAAGGCATATAACTGGTCTTGCAAGGCCAAACAGGCTTTAGTTGAAAATGAGATTAAGAAGGCCCAAAATTGTGCATACATGCCTTACTATTATAAGGACAAAGTGTTCCTGAAGGATCCTAAGCTGTTTGATCCTGAAAACCCAATCAGATCACATAGATTCTAAGTTTTTTCTAGTTGTAGTATGTTGTAGTTACTTTTAAAATTGTTATTGTAATAAATTATGTGTAAAGAATTAGTGTTTCATTGATGTTTGTCTTTATATCAAGTACAATGCCTACATGGATACAATAAAATAATAAAGAATAGAATGCTCATAAATCTATATTAAAGTGAAAAATATCCGAATTAGGCATAAAAGTTACAAAAACTACTCTATCCTACAAAAAAAAAATGTAAGCTACAAAACAATCAAAATCAGTGGTATATTCCATAGCATTCTTAACATTCCTTGCAGTATTTTTAAAAATTAAAACAATTTTTTTTTTTCATAATAATAACTTTTATTAAATAACTCTTAAATAATTAACTATGTTTAAATTATATCCTCATATTGACCTAAAATAATGCTAGCATCATTAGGTTCTTTAAAACAATCATTTTCTGCATCATAACCTACTAAATTGGGTGGTATTTTTAACGTCTTCAACATTTCCGAGTAATCCATATCCTGTTTATCATGAAACTTTGTTTTCATTAGGTCTAAGAGTTCTATTAGGGCATCCTGGCATCCTTTCTGCCATTTCTTAATCAAATCCTTAGTTCTTCAGTATCAGGGCTTATAGATTGCGCTAACAATAACTTTTTCTTTGCTTCTATTCTAGCTTTAAGTTCATCGATGTCTTTTTGGGTGATAGATCCCGTAGATCTCGCTTTTAAAGGCTTACTGACCTTTTCATAAGTTTTTCTTATTAAGATTGTTTTTTTATTGTCATCAAAATCATCATCGTCATCAAAAGAGCTTTGTGATGGTGGTTTTGGTTGTGGTTTTACTTTTTCTACTTTAGGTTTAGTGGTTTTGTTGGTTTTTAGTTTATTTTTTGGAGATTTTGTGTCTTTTCCTTTGCTTGGATGAACTTTAGTTGATTTGTCTATGAAGTCATCATCTTCATTCAAATCTTTTTGGTCCTCAAGAGTATTTACTTTCTCTTTCTCTTCAGTGATATTTTCAGTCTTATTTTTTGATGATTCCTTGTTATTTAATTGGATTAAAGGAGTCTCATCTGAATCATAATCAAATAATGCTTGTGAGGAGGGTTTTTCATTCTTATCTTTATTTAATTCAGTACTTTTATCTTCTTTCTCAGAATCTTCAGTTTTCTTAAATATCTTTCTTTGTATGACAACAATACATTCTTTTCTAAGATCATTTGGACTTTTTTCTTTAATTTCATAGAACAGTATCCGGTGGTCCTTTTGAGGTTTTTTCAGTTGTATTGATACCCTCATCATTGCTTCCCCCAGGTTTAGCATTTGAACAAGTTTTAGTTGTTTTGGATTCTGATTTCACTCTTGGGGACTGTTTCTTACCCTTTTTAGACTTTGACCGTATTGGTGTCGAAATAACTTCGATATTTTCATTATTTTGAGTATCTACTTCTTCAGAGATATCTTCATTTATTGTTATTTTGCTATCTTCATTAGCTGCCACTGATGGGGAAGTTATTTCTTCTTGGGACTTATTTATAGCTGCTAACAGAGTCTTAGATTTCTTTCTACGAGGTACTTCAACATTTCTAGACGGTGTTTTATCAATATCATCATTGCTTTGGTCAACTTCTATATCAGCCCCGCCAACAGTGGCTGTTTCTGGAGTACTTTCAATATTATCGTCCAGAACACGCTGTTTTCGCTTTCTTGGCTCTATTTTCTCTTCTTTGACTTCTTGAGTACTGCCAGCCAAAGGGGATATAAAGGGTGATGGCCCCTTGTTTCTCCAATTCCGTGATAGCCCAAGTCTTCGACATGGGGTTAGTAAAGACTTACTTATTCCGCCAGGTGTCTTCGGCGAGTTAGTAACATTCGATTTTAAAGACGATACATTCTTCATTTTCGCATTTAAAATAATTGCAATAATTCATTTCTTGTAAATTATATTGTTTGTTTTGGAGATATTTTTATGAATGATGTGATCTGTCAAAATATTCCCATTCCCGCCATATTATGAATGAACGATAAAAATCATAACATTTCATTCACTCACAAGACTTTTTCAGTGTTTAAGTTAACAAAAATAAAGTGCGTCGTATTCGTATTTTTTTTTTCGGTGAATAGGTACGTAAAATAGTACCATCGAAAATAAAGTTCCTTTCAACAATTTGTATACATTATTGTTTTTACATCTCTTCGATTCCTTGTGCAATCGGATCTGCGTTTTGTTATTATTGGCAACACTGTAAAAATGAAAGGCCCGCGATCTCCGATTTCAAAATTATTGGGGAAGGCAAGTGTCAAAGTGAAAATGACAGTTTGGTCCCCAAAGAACTGTAAAATCAAAGGAATTTTTAGAAAAAAAAACCATTTATTGATGTAAAATGACTAGATGTTGTGTAATAAGCTGTAAAAATGATGGAATACACTTTTCAAAATAATATCTACTTTTCTTTTGGAGGTTAAGTACCAGTATTGCATCGCTCGAAAATCGAAGAATTATCACCTAGAACGAGTTTTGTAATAGTTGTGGTGTTAAGAAATTAAATATATTGTGATATTTCTCGAATCTAAATAGAAAAAAAGGTTAAAATTACTGACTTAAAACATTATGATATTTTATCAAAATAGAAAGTCAAAACCAGCATTATATTCTTGATAAAGGAGAGGACAGGTAAAACATACCTAAACTCAAAAATTGAAACCTCAACTACAAGTAATTGTGGATTTATTACGGTAAAATCAAATGTATAACCACTCAATTAAATCACTTTTTTCCTCTTGTAGATGCGCCGCGGCGTCTTAATTCTTCTTTTATTATATAGTACTTGCATGGACGAATAATTTTCCATATTTGTTTTGTATTTATACTCAATTTTTATAACAAATAATCTTGTTTGTTTTTTTGTACAAGGTAGACGTGGGGACCAACTATCGCAGCGCCATCTACGATTAGCTTTGAGTTGCCATCCCCGTTGCGTTAGAAATCTCAAACTTGCAAAAATTATGTACATTCCAGATGTTGGGTTGATTGTGTTCATTCTATAATACAGAGAGTTCATTGTATTGATTTGCATGAATAATGTGAATGTTCGATAAAAAATTGATAACTTCTCCTTGACCGATATAAAAATCAGGTTAAAATTTCATTCACTTCAAGTTCATGGAACGCTTTTCTTTCACTCATTCATGTTCATTTCCATTCGCTCGCCCATCTTTCAAAAATATTCCGTGTGGTGATAACGATACGATTGTTATTTTAATTAAATATTCCGACTCGAAAGCGATAATTTGACGATTGTGTTTAACGGTTTACATAAAGTGCTTAAAAATATTACTGCGTGTAATTTTTGCTGTTCTTGTGAATAAACACATTACATAATGCCGCTCCTGAGGTTGACAACGGGTACTTTCGGCCAGCTACGTACTTTCGCGACGTCACCAGCCCTTGGGAAAAGAGTGAAGACCTTCGCCGTGTACAGATGGAACCCTGACGAGCCTGACAAGAAGCCTTACACTCAGAACTATGAGGTGGATCTGGACGACTGCGCGCCTATGGTACTGGATGCTTTGCTGAAAATCAAAAATGAAATGGACCCAACGCTGACGTTTAGGCGCTCGTGCCGCGAGGGCGTCTGTGGCTCCTGTGCCATGAACATCGACGGTGTGAACACGCTGGCCTGCATCAGCCACATCGACACGAACTTGAACAAGCCTTCAAAGATCTACCCGTTGCCTCACATGTACGTCGTAAAAGACCTCGTGCCAGATCTGACGAACTTCTACCGCCAGTACCAGTCGATAGAGCCGTGGCTGCAGCGCAACAAGGAGGCCGCTAAAGGTAAGGAGACCCAGCTCCTCCAGGATGTTGAGGACCGCGCCAAACTGGACGGTCTTTATGAATGCGTGCTGTGCGCGTGTTGCTCCACCAGCTGTCCGTCGTACTGGTGGAACGGCGACAAGTACCTCGGGCCCGCCGTACTCATGCAGGCCTACCGGTGGATCATCGACTCCCGTGACGACGCCACCGAGAAACGCCTCAACAAACTAAAGGACACATACTCTGTGTACCGCTGCCACACCATCATGAACTGCACACGAACATGCCCCAAGGGCTTGAACCCTGGCCGTGCTATTGCCCAGATCAAAACTCTACTATCAGGTATGGTCAAGAAGCAGCCTCCAATCATGGACCCTGCAGGTCTCGAGAAGTCTGCTGCACACAACTAGACACCTGGCACTAACTGATAAAAGGCTGGATACGCTTTTAATTGGACAGTAGATGTACTTAATAGGTTCAATGAATGACAACCTCAATTAAGCTACCTTAGAAACGTTACCACGCATCTATCAGTAAGTAGACATAAGATTGTTTTGTATCCATAAAATCTGTAAGGGCTGTAAATAATACAAGATTTAATAAACATGTAGAAGAGTATTATATAAAAGTAGTTGCAATCATGATAAAAAGCAGCCATAAAGTAATGCCAATTTTTTATTGTAAGCAGCAGGAACTGCTATCAAACTTCCTGAAAAAAAATACAAAAATATTTTTGATGTTTATTGTTGGTCAGCCAAACAGTAATCTTTAATTTGATAGAACCTTTTAGCATTTTTGGACAATTTTTCTTTTATTTTTCTCTATGGTGTAAGGCAGGTCTTGAGATCAAAACATTTTTTTCTGACAATGGAATCCTCACCTTGCCACTTTTAAAAAATGAGATGTGTAAAACTGGCTCTAATCTTTAAAGTGAATAATATCTTCAGTTTTATTGAACAGGTGTTATTTTTACAAGGTCACTGTTGACGACTTCTTGCACTTTTTATCTCAAAATAGAAGTTTTTGCTAAAGTTTGGACAAAAAACATCATTTGTGTTAATGAGAACTCACATAATCTCATATATTTGTGACTTCGATCAGAATTATGGAATGGGCAAATTGAATACCTGACTCAACAAAACTACAAATTGTTTTTATTTTGTCATCATTAATCGCTTTGACTGTCATTTTCTAAATAAAATGACTATGTAAAAAGATGTGAAAATAATTTCTGTAAATTTTAAACTTTGTTTCCTTAAAATGTATATAACATTGTAAAATAAATTTTCCTTATTTGCAATCATAGTGGTCAAAAGGTTAACAAATGTTGACTTATAAAATCTGTAGTACAAAATGGACATTTGCAATAAGCTGATAATTATTTTAATGATATTAAAATTGTGAAATTAATCAAAGTATTATAGTAGAAAGTATTTTAAAGTACTGATGCTACTTCATTTTTAAATTATTGAGCATTGCATGTTGTATTTATTGTTCATTTCATGTGTTGTGTGGGCGCATTGAATTGTATTAAAGTTGTTAATAAATAATCATTTAAGTAATCTTGTTCTTTTTTATAGACGGATTTATCGTTTTATAGCCAAGCAATAATAACGAGTTTATGAGTATTAAAACAATGTATGATTTCACAGTAGAGGAGAAATCCAATTATTTTAGTGAAACAATAAAATCTGATTTCTTTTTATCAACTCTGATTTTCTGAACAGAAATATTTCATACTAGATACCGATTTAAATCGGGATATTTTGAATGCTTTTAAAAGACTTTTACAAAGCGTATAAGTACCAAGAATATATATGAGAATGATATTTTAGCCCCATTGTAAAAGCCGTAAGGCGTTATCAGTTTTCCGATATTATGGTAGTTGGAGTCGCGCCAAAAGCGATATAAACAACATGTAACAGAATTTACCTATGCAGGGACCTACCTATATCTATCTATGCAAAAATGCAAAGCTATAATAAGCATCACCTACTTTTGAAAAACTGTTTCTGTTTGTTTTACGATCCTGTGATTCTACGATGTCCCTTTGTGATTGCCGTTATTTCTACCTAGATAATTTCAGTACTTAGTAAGTCAATCTGACCTATTTCTTACATTCAAGTTTTAACTGCCGGGTAGCACACACAAACTAAAACATCGCTTCGATAGCTACCAAGTACCAAGACCAAACTCGGTCAAAAGCCCCATAATGCCGACTCATTAGAATGCCATTGCTGTCGTACCTACCTACTCTTATCAACTTCTCTATAAAACCTTCGATGTGAATTGGGTATGCCGCGTGATTCGAGCTCAAAAAAAAAAGAAAAAAAACACCACGCCGCGCCGATTGAATAAGAAACCGGTAAATTGAACCTTGGAGAAGTTAAAACTGAAATGAATGTTTTTTTTTCCTCTAAAGTAATTTAAAAAAGGACCGTTTTGAGCAGGAAGACAAATAAATGAGTTGCTATAATGATCTACGGTGTTTACCAGGTAAACTTGGAAGAAAAGAAGTATCACCAATGAGGGTCCGAATTATTATGGAGTAGCAGAAATAAAAAAAAAATCTTTAAAAAAATTAAATCTAAATCTAGACTGGAAGAAGAACCTATTCGTGGTATCTCGTGATCTCGCGTCAATTGAGCCGAGAGGAAAAACTAATTGGATGTTAGCGTGTCTATTGCGAAATTGTCTGGACAATATTAGACTACACCTTTCGCACTAACTTGGCGCTGTTATTTTGTGCCTATAACGTATCCACCTGAGACGGACGGAGGACTAACGAGCTACAGTGACCCCGGAACGTAAAGGGATATTGAAGGACACCGTGGATTTAATTCAGTAAAAGTCTGACAGTACCGCCCACCCTTCCCTGAGACGGAGGACTCATTTGATGATTTTACAGCATAAAAAACCCACCTGCGCGTCTATAAATAATTCATTCTAAATTAAGTATTCAAGTACATACATAAAAGTGCAACAAGGGACATCTAAATGTCATCAAGCAAAACCTGTTATTTGGTATCGAACGGTTTTGAATAGTAGTTAATGATGGTACCGTTGACGACGGACACTACATAATATCGTATAACAATAGCCTATTGGATTCCATTGGTGTTTTGTACGGGAGGTTGTTAAAGGCACGATCTTCGTGCATTTAAAGGATTTCCAGCAACGCCATTGGCCGTTCATTCACAAACGTGAATCATTTGGGATATTGCCACATGCTATGAAGTTGTCAAAGTCCCTCAGGTGACAAGTCTAGCTAAAAATCTTCGTTCAAGAGAACAGGTTCTCACGAATGGTCCTGACTCCTTCCCTAGGCATAGGTCTTTTCCATAACCAGAGTAGGTAGAGTTCTTTAATAACCTTATCTCACGATCAGTCACCCCCCTTTTCTTTCCATAATATTTTTTTTTAATCATTTTAAAATCATCAAAATGATCCCTCCCACCTTTACTGTCAAACTTGTAGGTACTGACTAAAATCCGGTGTTCTTCAGTAGGTAGCTCTTTATACATAAAGAGCTACCTACTGAAGAACACCTAAGAAGAAACTACTAAGTATTGCCCCATGGTAGGTACATGTACTGTAATGTGTTTTCTCCCTACTCTTATGAATGTGATTATCACGAATTTAGTTTTCCTTTATTCTACAGATCTTAAGAGGTGTGTCTTAGACGGTAAAACCAGTTTTCACTGAATATTAATTTATTCAGTGTATCAACGCGGACTTGTTGACCTATTCTGATATAATAATAGGTATTACGTCAGAAAACATGCATTTGTCTGTATAAAAAGTGAGATTTCATTTTATTTTTGTTAAGATAGATAGGTGGGTTAGCAACAAAGTGGTTATTGTTATATTAAGTGGCTGTTTTCGGTCCAAAATTTTCCTCTGAACAACTTAGTCGCTAGCTGCATACTGCATAGGAACCAAGTGGACACATAATATCTTAACAACTTCGAATCATTCATTCACTTACAAATTCAACAAAGAGCAAGACTTGTCTTGCGTAGGTATTACCTTTAAATACTAACTGCAATGAAGTCAGCATGAGCTGGGACCACTTCAGCGCTGCCGCGGCGCTGAGCCTTATAGAGAATAGAACTAGAACTGACGAACTGAGAGTTGTGAAGGGGTCAAAAATAATAAGATTGTGTAAAAAACTGATACAAAGTAAAAATCACCTGTATTAACGTGATTTAATGGTAAATGAGAACTTAGCTGATAACGCTATTACATTCCACGTGTAATTAAATTCCATAATACGGACGTAAGAATTACTAGGTTAGAACACTCATACCATAAACAATATCAGGTTGCCTTCTTCAGTGCACGCCAATTAAATCCTTTGCTATTAGCATTAAAGTCTAAAATTGTCTGTAACTAATAGGATTGCATAATATAATTCAAATGTGCAGTGGCAATAACCTAATGAATGGTGTTAGGTAATGCTAATGACACAGATACAATGGCCGTCTTAATTTAAAAAGTGAAATATGTTTGAGTTTCTTGACCGTAAACGGGAAAAGTTTGTTCATTGAGTAAAAATTATGTGAGCTATCGAAATATTCAGGGCCGCACCGCCCCTATGTGCGAAGTGTGCGGCGCACACAGGCGCCAGAGCAATAGAGGCGCCGGATAACCAGTACCAAATATTGTTAAATTGGTGGTGAAAAAATTTGAATTAATGAAAGAAAGAAAGACGACTACATGAAAGGCGCTTCATAGGTTTTCCACAAAGGCGCTTCATAGGTTTTGCACACAGGCGATTCATAGGTTTTGCACACAGGCGATTCATAGGTTTTGCACACAGGCGATTCATAGGTTTTGCACACAGGCGCTGCAAGGGGTCGGCGCGGCCCTGGAAATATTTATTATACCTTATTGTTTATTAAACAATAAGATATAATGTTTAAAATGTTTTGCTTATTACAGTGTATTTCATATATCATAACGTTTAGATTCTGCAAGGGAAGGGCTATGCATGCTAATTATTTAACCTGCATTTTCAGTCTTTTACAGCCCAATGTCAGGACGTGGGCTGACCGCTGAACTACCTACAGAAAAATTGCAGCCGACCATTGATCGGAATCGAACGGCAAACAGTTTGCCCATTTTACCCTCCTACAATGTTATTCTCTATATTTATAAGAAATCACATCGCTGGACTCTACGATGAGCTGACGATACGGCTTTGAGGTCGTCCAATAGATACGAGCAATAGTGAAGAGAAAAAAATGTCCCAGCAGCGTGGCGTGGCGACAAGGCTGGGTTTGTTTTGTAGAGAATAGTGGTGAATGCACATCTAGCCGCACCGCAGTCTCCGCAGTCCCCACGTCACGAATTCTTTGTATGAAGTTCTATGAAACCTCGCACACTTACCCGCATCGCAGTAGCCGCAGAATCGGTAAGAAAACAGACTGCGGTGCGGCTAGGTGTGCGTTCAGCATAGAACTGCAGGTATCTAGAAGTAGGTACTCATAACAGGATGACACCTGGGTGGCCTGACTAATCATCTTCTTAATTTCAAGAATTTAACATTTGTAGCTGTAGTCGCTGTAGATTTCGTTTTTGTTCCCACGCACGGACGGATCTTGTACCACCGATTTTTGTTATTCGATGCTTATCTTAATTCTCCGCTCAAATTATAAATACCTTTCAAGTGCAGCACGATAAAAATAAAAGAAAAATGTTCGTGTGCACAAAGACTATCAGTGAATCAATAATCAAGGAGTTCTGATTATCCTAAAATAACCAGTTATAACAGGATATCTCAAGACATCTTATCAAGGTGACTGATTTGCCGATTAAGTGCATGTTGCCAAGTAGGTACATTAGGTGTAATTATTTGCACATTTTTTCTAAGCACCTCCTCGTGCTTGTTTTGGAAAAGTTCCAACATTTCGTAAGCAATTGTTGACTGGGATGAGGTGATTGTTCTTTCTCTTTTCATCACTTCACCGGGTGCGTCTATCAACAAATCATCACAAGATGTCATAGACATAGTCAATGCAAGACGTAGGTGTGAGTGGGACATGGTGGGACGCATTCCTCTTAGCGATAGTCGTCATCAAAGCTAATTAACTCCACTTAGCTGCTAAAAATAATAACTTATTAAAGTTTGTTTTGTTTTTATTTGTTTTCATAAATTAAAAACAAATACTCTACGACGTCGCTAAATTACCTTTAGTCCTATTTCAGTTCGCGAACTGAAATAGGACTAAAGGTAATTAACCGAACGTTCGGTCAGAAAGACCGAATACCTATGTACCTAAGTACTTACCTATTTATTTTTATCGCAAGACTTGCTCATAAATAGTTTAATGTCTTTGCGCAAGACTAAAGAAGTAGGTACACCTACACAGATTGTGTTGGACGCAAGCTGCTTGCAACCGTTCCTCTTAGAAATCTACCGTTCCTCTCAGATCAAGGATATCTGAGCCGTTCCTATTAGAAATCTATAAGTAGGTAAGCCTATGATGATGACGATGACGGAATGCAGAAAAAGTCCGTGTATTCGCAGCTTTCGTAAGCTTCGTCTGTAGTTGCGATTTCGATTTAAATTCTGGTTTCAATAAAAACTTTTCATCAAAACTCGAGTCTGCTCAAAACTATAAGTCTCGGTATTACGATACTAATTAGTAATCAGAAACTCGATAGCCAATAAAATCGCAACATTGACATAGGATCCGAGAAGGAACTCCCCACAGCAAGTCGTTTCTACGAATTGAGCAGCCAGACGGCATGCGAGACAGCGAGGCTGCGACGTACCCTGACCTACAGTAACGTCAGTAACCACGTCCGTTTGTCTGAGTCCCTTTTTGTTAGGGCTGCCGCCAAAGAGATTTTAAAAGAACCTATAGAACGGGCATGGCATAGGTAAAATTGACATACAAAATTGTTGATGTCATGCGTCAGTAGCACTATCTAGCGTTGCATTATAGCAACGTGACTACTAGACTGAGCGACTTTTTACCTACTACGCACAACTTCATAACGTTTGGTTTGCATGACTGCTGAAAAAATGGCGGGACTTTTTGAATTGATTTCATAACGTCCGCATAACTGGGGGACAGGGAGCAAAGAGTCCTCTTTGTGAGAGAGAGGGCATCCACCATGCGTTTCCAGTTTGTGCTGGCATGTCTTCGGGTTTCTTGGTTCTAGGAAATAGCAGTTTCCTCACGGTGTTTTTTGTCTCTGAAATAAAGGGTGATTCTAGAGAAATTCTTTCAGGTTTCTAACGGTTTCATTTCTGGAACAGACGGTCTGGGTCAAACGGCATTTGCTGTTGATTATTTAGATTATACAAATGTCGAATAACGCGATAATATTATAATGTCGACCATACCTACTGGCGTTTTCCGCTAGTAGGTATGGTGCTTGTGAAAGAAAAAATGGGGAGACGCCAAAGACGCAAATTGTTCAAGGATAAATTATAACAGACAGCCCTACATTGTTTACAATTTACCGTCGTCTGCTTCATTGATAGTTGACTGACTCCTAATCGAAATGGCATACACAACTAGTGTTACTATACGCACACGCCTAATGAATGATTGATAGATCTCTTTAAAAGGGAGTGACCCAGACTTTTATCGGTGTGAAATTGACTTGATTTTAAGCTGGTACTACCTACCATCTTCATTATCTAGCTTTTGACGAATATTTTGGGAAAGGCTTCCCGCTGTGTTCCCTTTTGAACTGACGGTGAGTATAGTTCCATGGAGCGCCTCATTTAGACGTTACAGGGGTAATTTTAACACCCCATTCCTTCACAAGACAAAGTCTGGAGGTCAAGCAGATCGGCAACAATGCGGGGTAAGAGGTAGCTGCATTAGATTCCGCAGTCACACTCTATTCCGAAGTGCGGCCCATCGCGTTTGTGCTAGGGAACACCGGTGGTTTTAACCGGTGCATAGGAGTCTGATTGACCAAAGCTCTCTTTTAGGGAGGAAGACATTTGAGATTTTTAGATCGAGTTTTAAAAGGCTGCGTACTGCGGGCTTCCAGACGGCGAGGTAATGGGTGACTGCATGGTTGTCCGATCATGGATCTTGAAGGGTCAACCGGTGCGTACCCGTTCTATGCGCGCCTCAAAGATCTGACAGGCTGACAGCAGTCTGACGGGGACCCCCTACCCTAGAAGGCCAAGTCTGTCGGGATCGCGGGACTGTCTTTATTATCTAACCGTGACCCTGGAATGTAAAGGGCTATTGAAGTCAGAAAATAAGTGTGAAAGTATGGGCGGCAGGACTTATTTGCTGATTTTATCACGATAAAAAAGGCCTAACCGTATGCAGCTGTGCAGAAAGTGAGGTTTATTTATGTCCATGTAATAAAAGCCGACACTCCAAGGTGGGAGACGCGTCCTAATCTGAAATGAGCTGAATGACGTATTCGACGATTCTGTTAGAGCGGGAAGGACTGTGATAGATCTTAAAGTAAACTAACCTGTGTAGATCTTTAAACCTTGGCGAACTTGGAATTGCGCAAACATAACTCTATCCAGGTTTACATTATATTATTATTATTCTAAGATACGATATGGTTATAGTGACAGAGAGTGAAGCCTATTTAGAGGACAAAGTTATTTTATCAGATGATTTACGTAGGTAGTGACGAATTGATGATGTTATCGCAAGTCCTGGCTTATCACAACTGATATTGCGTCAGATTTACTAAGAATAACACTGGAATCAAAACACTGCAGTACATACCCGCCCAACTTTTGACGTCACAGTCAATATTATACTCTTCAAAATCCAGTTCCAACTTCTATTTCTAGTTCATTTCGTTGCGGATACCAGAGGCGGACCGAGAGTTAGTGGAACAGTAAACCGAAGAGACTTATCAAATACCTCAACACTCACTTTTTTCCAGATGAATGAAGTACCGCGAAATAGGGTGAGAGCTTACTGTAACTTATGTAGGTACCTTCCCGGGTGGCGCGTCGTGGTGTTCCTGTTAGCAATCCCTCCAAGCCAAGCCTTGCCAAGGCAAGCCAAAGCCTGTCGGGGTCGCGGGTCTGTCTCATCCGGTAACCTGACCCTGGAAAGTAAAAGGGTATTAAAGGATCACAGTGGATTTTAGTACGAGTTTGATAGTCCCCACCGTCCCGCCCTCCGTGTCAAGGGGGCTCATTTGATGATAAAAAAGTATCTTACCTTTTGTGACCTCGCTCTTAATTACTCGTCTTCAATTTCCGGGTCGCGATCGTGTTATCACCTTGAGGGCAAATAGGAGGCAGCATGGAGACTGCTTATCAACTCACTTGACCTTTGTGGTTCTGAGTCTGACCTTCTGACATTCAGAGATAAGCAGATTGTGTGGTCTCTGGACTTGATTATTAATGGTGTAATTAAAAACCATTCAGGTGAAATGATATGGTAAAATAATTAATCAATTTGCAGGTTTCGTTTTTTTTGAACATTTATGATTATTCAGTGTTGCCTGTGTATGCAGTATTGTTTTCTTGTATTCGGTTAAAAAAATTTAGTCCTATTATTGTTAATTTGTAGTTCATTATTTTCGATTATACGAATGTTTCCGTTTTGCAGAACCAGTAGGTATTGATCGACGACTGGATGTCTACTCTTGCAACTAAGAGTATAAAATGTTTAAAGAATTTTCTAGGTCATAGACATTAACTTCTACTGGCATAACAAGGAGCAAAAAAGTACAAAAACTTTGGATTGGGAATAAATTATATTTTATTATAATTATAACAACAAAATTATAGACTCACGACACACAACCATCGCGACATTTACTTTACAGAGGATAGACAGAACTTAACTTACAGATTCAAATTAGAACATAATGGTGGATTTAACAGAAACTCATTTCATTCACTTAATCTAGATTGTCTATGTTAATTTGGCGGGAATTTCTATTCGATTTTTCAAAACAAGTCAAGGTTCCCGCCATATTGTTTTTTTATATTAATCGAAAAACAATTTATAAATGAGTTTATGTATAGTTTCTAGTTATGGTTACTGTTTTAATTGATTAAATATTTGAAATATGGGTAGGCAGAAGTGAATATAGATGACCGGTTCACAGAGTAGATAATAATCAGAGAACTATGGTGGTGCTCTTTAGAAGTTTCGTGAGTAAATCTAGATCCTGGACAAAGAAAAATTTACGGCTATGCTAGCTGTATTGCACAAAAGTACTGTTTTTTTAGTATTTATTTTTATAAGCATTAATCTATGAGGTGAGATAAGGCGACGTTTGGCAGAGGGCTTTGTCCAGCAGCGCCATAATTACGGCTGTCACGATTAAATAACGTCTCTGATTATTTCCATTTCCTGCTCCGTACTGTTTAATACTATTTTAACATCTGATATATTAATGTATTTACAAAGCTTGATGATTTAAAGTTATTTTCAAGCTACTACAAAAGAAATATTTCGAATTTACGATGTTATATCAACTGACTAATTTTGTTCAATTGAAAAGGGAAAAAAATGTATTTTGTTGATAATACGCTCCCTTTTATATTAATTGATGTCAGTCATTTAGCCAGTGTTTTTTTTTTTCTGAAGTAAATTGCACAAATTGAAACATTAAAACTTATATTTTACCACTATGTCATAGGTACAACATTACTTTATAGGTAAGAATAAAAAAATCTCTAACATCTTAAGACTTTTTATCACGCAATATGGCTTCATATACCTTTACATTCAAAGAATAATTTTACTATTAATTGAAAAGAACGGAGGAGCCATGGAATTTTAAACAAATGAAGAGAGATCTCCTTTAATCTTGATACAATGCAAGCCCTAAACTCTCTTTCACTAACACGGAGCCTCCAGAGGCCTTACTACGAGCTCTTAACGCGATCCAGTTCAGGTTGTGGGAAAGAGACAGAACTATAAAAGTCGTCTAGCGCCATCTCTTTTCGACAGCCTAAACTGGATCGCGTTAAGAGCTCGTGGTAAGGCCTAAGGGATAGTAGGAGATCCTATATGAATATAATAAATATATTATAACAATTCACCAGTCGCTTACCCTCGGCTACAGCTCGGGTGACTAACGGGCTGGTATTTTCTTTTGTATAAAACGGCAGTCATTTTTCACTACGTACTCCTCGAGGAACAAACATCTTTACGGACCTCTGAGCGCTCCATTTATTTAATACTCCATGTACCTATGGAATATTCAACTACAGTATATTTTCACATATTATCCTACAAACAATCGTTGATATTTGAACATCATTTTCTATAACCAGACTGCCAAAGAACTACTAGGTATTAGTATTCTATGAGGAATCGAAATGTGCCACCATTTTATGAGATTAATTAAAATTTTTTATTGATTTCAATGGGGAAGGCCGGCCAAAGATAATTGTAGATGGCGCGACCATAGCTATATCCTAATCCGACCAATGAGGTAGTACTATTTTGAAGTACCTTTAAGATTTGAATCAATGACGATGCTTGGAACTAGCTATACTAGCGCCATTCGTTTCCCAGTTGCCATCCCCATTGGATTTGAAAAGAACGTTTAGATCGCGTCCTAGCCAAAGTTTTAACTCTAAATATCAAATTAAAAAGCGTATTCGCATAAACGCTCTCTGTTTCTAAGTTTTTTCGAACAAATAACATAATTATATGAATGCGACGATCGCTTTGGTTAGGACGCAGGCTCTATTCACACTTGCCACAACCGCACGAACACATTGTGGTTGACCGCATCGTAACCACAACTCACTCATTCTTTAGTGAGGTGTTGTGCGGTTAGCAAAACGGAACCACAACGCAACTGCAAACAGCTGTAGCTACGGGACACGTAACTAGAGCTCGATCACATTTTACCGATGCGATGTGGTTGCGTTGTGGTATAATTATTTAGCTAATTTACACATGCACAAATAGAGAGCCAGGCTAGAGTTATAAACTGTTATCTTTTATAAAAACAATGATGACAAAATGAAAAAAATAAAATAAACAGAGATTAAATGGAGACAGAATAATGATGATTTTACCGTATTTTTAAATCAGTTTTGCGTCAAGAAAATATATCTAATAAAATAACAAATTAATTATTTAAATTCTTCATAAAATATTTCTTTAATACTACGTACTCTGTTGACTTAAAAATAATACTACATTGAGAATTAAATATATTAACAATTAATATTTCATTTTGGACGTTAATCCGAAGAGATTTTTTTTACAATAATCGAGTTTTCTATTAGTTAATCAAGGCCCAAAATTGTTTGGGTTAACCCAATCTTACATTTTCATGTTTTGTTGAATGAACTTTTAAAACAAGAGCTTTAAATTCTACGTAAAATCTGGATAACACCGCCCATTCCAGTTATTTAAAAAAACATCTGGGGAACCATAACTTAGCAGAGTATTCCACCGATAAATCAATTTCTAGACCATTAAACAACCCATCAGGCTAATACTAAAACTTTTTTTTTACACTGGCAAGTTAAAAAAAAAGATATTTTCAACTGGCAATTCCAAAATATACTTGCATAGCAGTGTTGGGCATTAATCAATTAATTTGTCAATTGTCTTGTTAATTGACTAAAAAAGTAATTGCAATTAAATTAATTGCAATTAAATTTAATTGCAATTAAACTTTAATTGCACCTTTCAATTAAATTAATTTGATTAACGTATGTCAATTGTAACTCGCAATTAAAATAATTGCAATTAACTTTTTTAGTTTTTTTTTTGAAACAATTAAAACTAACAATTAACTTTATGTATCTAAACGAAATTGTCTAATCTGTCTTTTATTTGTTGCCAACATGTGTATTACTTCAGGAATAGGTGGGGGTGGGGGGGTACTATGATGACTGATTATGACAGTCCGAGAGTCTGACGGAGTCTGACAGTTTATCAGTCTGACAGTCAGATCGAGTTTATCGATGGCAGTTTATCAGCCGGACAGTGTAGATCAGTCTGTCAATCTGATAGAGTCTGAAAGTTTATCAGTCTCACACTGCTCATGGGTATATTAAATATTTATATAAACTGGCTGTATATTATACAGCAGCATTTTTTAATTGTTAGTTTTTAATTAAAATTCCCAAAACAATTGAAAATTAATTAATTGTTAATTGTAGTAAACCACAACTAACAATTAATTAATTGTTAATTGTAAAAACCACAACTAACAATTAATTAATTGTTAATTGTAAAAACCACAACTAACAATTAATTAATTGTTAATTGTATTTTTCACAATTACAATTGATTAATTGTTAGTTTTTAATTGTTAATTGAATTAAAATTTGCCCAACACTGTTGCATAGTGTGCTTTGTTGACGATTTGGTACATCTCTTATAAAAACCTTGATTGACACTATAGTCAAAACTCATTCAATTATTAGGAGATAAGGGCTCACAATATGCACTCTTATACAGAGGAAATAAAGTTCTAAATCAAACCTTCATTTGATTTTAACGACCTTGGAAACAACACAAGCAAGTTCTCAACGATTTATCTCAGTTTCCCTTGTTTCCTTTTCTAATACCCTAAGTCAAGATCCGAGTACTGGCTTAAGAATTAACAGACCATTCTCACTTTTATTTCGTCCAAAAATGTATTAAAATAGACTCCATGGATCTTGAAGTTATTTCAATGTAACTACAGTTTTACCAGAAAATGTATGCGGAAATGTTTAATAGGCTAAGGTAAGCAAATTTTATTACGTGGTAAAATTATCAAATGAGTCCTCTCACCCAGGGCAGAGCAAGTGGGACTTTCAGACTTGTAATGATCAAAACCACGGTGTCCTTCAATAGCCTTTTACGTTCCAGGGTCACGGCAATTCGTTCGTCCCGCGACCATAGGACGTTAGATTGGGAAACTAGGATATTAGCGAAGCGCATACAATTTTTCTGGTTTAACTTTAATGCCGGATCTTGCCGTGTTTGCCAAACAGAAGGAGACGGCGCTATACTAAGAAACGAGATAGAATTATCTGCGTCTTGCTTTCTGGTATAGCGCCGTCCCCTTTTGTTTGGCAAACGTGTGGATCCAGCATAATGTATTTATTGAGAATGGTTTATTAATTAAAGCCTTTCAAATTAAAGGTAGTACGCAATTTAACTTACCCGATCATAAAACTTCTATGAAGCAAAGAAAATAAGGCAATAAATGTACACAGTACAGAAAGTAGAAGCATTTTGCGCTCTTTGCTTTGAAGTGACCAGACTTATAGAAGCTTCGGCTTGAGCCAGTCAAAAAGAAACTTTATATCAATGGGATACAAGCAAAAACACAATAAAGTCAATTCGCCATAGTTCGATCACACATAATTTTTACAATCGGTTCAAAATCATTCCACTTCAATAAGTATGGTCACTCCTTTAAATTATTTCAACCATTCCGAGGCAAAATCAATTTTTAATTTAAACATATAAGATTTATAATCTCAGTAATATAAGTTTCAAAAGATTATGCAAAGATTTAAAAAATTAAATAATATTCCATTTATACAAATAAGGTTATATTTTACGATACGGCCATTATGGGAGGGTATGGCAAAAAAAAAACACTATCCGACATCCGTATCATTCTCAGCTTATAAAATAGGCCAACTTTGCTCATTCTTTGGGTACCATGGCCAATTCAAAAAATATTGGAATACTTTTTTAATTCGTTGGGTAAAATATTTTTTTATTATATCTTGTAGTCCGATGATGGAAAGAGATAGACGAGTCCAAGTTGTGTAGTTCTATCGAACACTCTCCGAAATGTAAGCGATAAAATCCAACAGACTGGCAACTCGGCGTCGATAAGCCTCTTGGCCCGTTTGTCTTTAATGAATTTTCAACTAGGTCATAAAGCTGAAAATCCATTACAAGCTAGACAATCTCTTTGTAGTCTTATAGAGCCTAGCTAGGCTCAGATTGCTATCACCCGAAGACTCATTTTTAATCCAATTTCAACTTAATACTTTAGGACGTAAAGCTGAAAATCCATTTCGAGCTAGACATGCTCATTGTAAGTAGTCGAGCATAGCTTGGTTCAGATTGTCATCACCCGATGACACATTATCAACTCAACTTTATACTAACTACGTAAAAGCCATAAAATCTTGATATTCTTACATTTCCCGATGACATATCCTCGATGCAATTTCAACCTTATAAAAATGGCAACAAGTCATAAAATCCTTTGTATCTTATATCAACCATACCCGATTTCAAAGTCGGCCTATTTTAGCTTTGAAAATCAACGCTAGACAAAAAAAAAAACAACTTAACTGATATTATTTCTTCTGGACAAGTAATGTAACTTTGGTTTGTACAAGTCAGAAGTATCGTATCTTTGTACTTTGTTCCTCGTCACAGATTTCAACTTTCCGTTAGGCGTTTGAATTTGGGCCGATGTCTGTGTATTCTGCTCGTAGTTTTCAACTGATTTGTCGCTTGAAGGACTGTTTGGTAAATCTGGAAAATTTATAAGTTTAGAGGTTAATATTGTGTGATTTTTTTGATCTAGAATCGGTTTCTGAAAGTCCCAAGTCCATCCAGTAGTCTAAGCGCGCTTACTCATGTCGCAATGCAATTTCTTTCGACTGTTTTGCGCCGCTGGTCAACTTGAAATGAAAAATGTACAGTCACGAGCACTAGTATGTATACACTAAGCAGTATTCAAAAGCTATATTCTGCTACCATATTGATTAAACTTTTGCTTTTTCATTAGACTTTATTTTGGAAGCCATACTGTTACGAAATAGGGCTTATTTCAAAGTGGAAACCAGCATTTTCCGAGTAAATCGCGTTTGAACTTTGTTAAGTGTTTACATGTTATTGCTCGTGATTGTACTTGTAACTACGACATAAAGTTGTCATCAATATAAAACGTGCGGTTGTCTTTGGATAGGTAGCAGAAAAAAACAAGATTGTCGACGTAAATCAGTCGAATACAGGGTTCCACTGCGAGTATTAGCCGTCAGTGACGCAACAAGCGCATAACGTAAACAACGTCAAGTGTCGCTTTGAGTATGTAGTGTATGTCAAGTTAACCGTACAATAAATGACATCATACGCTGGTAGAGCCATCTGGGATGAGCTTTGTGTAAAACCTCCCATTTCATCATTATGTCCTCGTAGTAAGGATGACTTTTACTTCAAGTTGTTCGGCGACGCAAACCAGTCGAATTGCGCCATGAGTAAGGGCGCAAAGTGGAACAGTTGATGTGACGTTTCAAAGCAAGACTGACTTTCTGATGGATTATATAGATAAGCTCCTTATATTATTATTATGTTAGTATTTTTATGTAGGATTTGATCTAAAGACTATAATTTCAAGCCTATAAATGAATATCGGCTATCCTATTTAATTTTGACTAAGCGATAGCGTCTAATTGACATACGACAACCCTACGGGTTTTCATCATCTGCCTAGCCTTTTCCCATATAAACTTCTACCGGCATATGCTACTGGGGTATCCAATAGGTACATTTCTGCCAAACCCTTTGGGAATTATAGGCTTCATGTTTTCAGGAGGGTATTTTTAATGTAAACACAAATACTCACTATTCCTCCTAGGTCTTGACAATCCGACCCGTTTAGCTCGACCCAAGTATTTCGACCTGGTCGGGTGGGATACCCTATTGTTGTTCGAAACTGCTTCGCTTTCTGAAATATTTCATTTAGAACTTGACATCAATATTTATATTTTAATTGCAGCTGATTCGCAAGCGAAGAGATCATTTTTGCTTTAAAATGAACTCATTTTTTCAAAAAATTTTAAAAAATATCGTAAAATACCTGTTTTATATTTTACGATGATATTTTTTGGCAAATATTTTATATTTCTGTATGCCTTTTATTGCGAGAAGCAGTACGAGACACAAAATGTGAACCGTCTTCTTTTTGAAGTCGGTTAAACATAGCGGTGTTTTTTCAAGTGGCATATAGACAGTAAGATATAGACAATACAAAACAAACACACTTAAATATATACCCCGGAACTATCAGGAAATATACCCCGGAACTAACAGAAAATATACCCTAATTAACTTATAATATGTTTAGCAAAAGAGTAACTATATGAAATAAATAAATACCTTTATTTACTGTTAATTATTCAAACTGCATATATCTTTAGCTAATGATCTTACTAAGACACAGGCCTCTCCTCTACGAGATGGAATTAGATAAAGTCCACTATGCTTGCCCACTGCAGGTTGGTAGATGTCATATCCCTTCTAATTCTTAGACATACTAATTGCCTCACCAATGTTATCCTTCACCATTTTGCCCATTCACCATAATAAATAGCATTGATGATTTCAAATTGGCTTTAGAACACGGAAGCTTCCTTTTAAAGCTTCACTGTAAAGCACTTAGTTATAACCACCAACAGTTGTAAAAAGAATTCAAAAACTTACCTTCAGTAGTCGATGAGATCTGGTCAGAATCACTCATCTTCCTCACTTTTTTCAACACCTGTCTATTATTATTTTCCGCACTCTCAACGTTCTCAAGTTTCCTTTTCAAATGTAACTCGTTATCAATACTAGATTCCGTACAGTAATCTATTGACGGATTTGCATCATCTATTACGTTCCCAAGTATAATTTCCATCACTTGTTGCCGAGATGTTTTATTCACCATCTCTTCCAATTTAGCATCATAATCACTTGATAATTCAAATGAACATTCGGACTTGACCGGACTGAAAACCGGTGATGGGGACTTTGACGTGAAAGTTCTATCCACTGGTAAAGATATTTCCGAAGCCAAGTTGACATTTTTAACAACTTTTTTCTCAGTGTTCGGTAATTTTAAATGTCCATTTTTGAAATAATTTATGACTTCGAACGTCCCAAAAGTGGCGCTCACCTCTTTGAGTATATTTTCTTCGTAAGTATCGCAGTTTATAATGTGTATCTTGTTGGAAACTGCATTTTTTTCCGTGTAGGCTTTTAGGAAATCGCTGTATTGATGCCTTTTTAGTTCTGCGTCGAATTTTTCGTGTTCAGCGAAATATTTTAAGCCTTCTTCTGGTTTCGGATTTTCAGGAGTTTCGGGTTTAGAATCTTCGGGTTCATCCGATTTAGCGGTTTCTGGTTCAGAAATTTCAGTATTTTCTGTTTTAAGAGGAGCTGTAACAGTAATTTCAATACTTTCAATACTATCTGTATCAGCTTCCAAGCATGTTTCATTGACTGGTTCGTCTGTTTCCGACAACTCTTCAGTAATAATTGTAACTTCGAAAAACTCCGTTCGCTTTTTATTCTCATCTTCAACTAAATTGTCGAGAGCATCCTTCTTGTTCTTTTCCGAAGCTTTACTGTATTCTGATATTTCTTCCATTAGTTGTGAGAATGGTTTATTTTCGTTGTAAGTTTCGCTTTTATCAAGCTTTGCATCGGAGTCTTCAAACATTTCTGTATCATTTGTAAGCGTGCCTTCAAGTTCATCAATAATTTCAGTCGTTACTTTATTTTTATCTTCAGTTTTACTAGTTTCTGGCTTAATTTCTTTTTCATCCTTTTCTTGTACTTTAGCTTTCGATTCTTCAGGTGATTTGTCTTCTTCATTTACTGTCTTGTTCATTTTGTTTTGCATAATACTGTTCACTTCGTTTGCTATGCACGCAAATTCTAGTTCAGGCCCAGGAATACTAGAGTATACCTGACTCAGGCTAGGTCTGACATTGGCCTGAAATTCAAGAAGTAAAGCAGCTTCTTGGTTCATTCTCTTCTGCTCTTCATCTAGAAACTTCCTCATCTTCATCATGCGTTTAGCTTCTTCCAAATTAGCTGCGAATTTCGGCTTTTTTAAGGTCACATCGGGCACGAAAGGTAGTCTTGGAGGACTGGTTATCGGTGTTTCTAAATGATTTTCGACTCTGATAGGCTTTTGGTTAGTTTTTGTGCCGCTAGCTGTGGTAGCCCCATGATCCTTGTCACTGGGGCTGGTTGATTCTCCACTAGTGGTTGAAGTATTCTCTGATTTAGAGCTTGAACTTTTAATTTCCTTCTTGTTTTCTGAAGGTTTTGTGCCAGATGGGTTCTGAGATCCTTTGGAAGAAGAACTGCCGTCGTTAGAATCTCTGTCCGTTGACCGTCTGCTATGGTTGCCTCTCCCAGACAAACTATAATGATCATCAGTTTCTTTTTTGTCCTTTTTCTTATCTTTCTCATCATGTTTACTCTTAGAACTACTACTCCTTTTATCTTTATCAGACCGATGAGAACCAGATTTAGAATCCCTTTTGTCTCTGGAACTTCTATCAGAACTTTTTTCCGAGCTTCTTTCTGATTTATGGCTTGAAGAAGACTTCTTGTCATCTGATGATCTTTTGTCGCTTGAGTGCTTTTGGCTAGAACTTGAGCTTCTATGAGATTTAGAATCTTTGGAGTCTCTATGGCTAGAGCTCTTATGGGAGGAACTTCTGTGTTTAGAGGACTCTCGACTATCCTTCTTATCACTTCGTTCTTTGGACTTCTCTCGTTCCTTATCGCGACTTGATTTAGATTTGCTGTGATCCTCTTTAGGCTTTTTATCGTGCCTGCTACTGTCTCTTGAAGTAGATTGCTTAGAATCAGATCTTTTGTCTTTGCTACTAGAATGTCTATACGAATCTCTGGATCTATGCGAGCTTTTATGACTGCTCTTTCTCTCTTCATTCTTCTTTTCCCTCTTATCTTCCGAATTCTGGTCAGGCTCTGGAATCTTTTCTAAATTCATCTTACTGTTTACGTCGCTTTCGTAGTCAATTTGTAGATTGTTGCTATTTGAACTGTCATCATACAATGGCGTGTTGAACGTGTTTATATTAACTTGGTTATTGAACTGATAGGCTAGGTTTGTCTGCTCGGGATCTTTCTTTTCTGGTTTAGCGTCTAGAGAGTTGTTCTCAGGAGATTTAGCTTCAATGGCGAATCTGAAAGAACTTGGCTCCTTTTGTTCTTTTTTGTCATTACTTTTGCTGTCCGAATCGTTTTCAAATGCCTGTTGGGCATCACATGAGTTCTCATTATTGTAATTCCTGATTGGAGTTAACGGCGACATATTCCTTCTCAAAGAAGAGTCGCTGCTTGACTCATCATCACTGTTTGGATCCTGGACTATTGGTTTAAAGAATTGTTCTTTATCATCTTTAGGAAGCGGTATTTCATCAGGGTGAGGAACTTCGGTAATAGTGTTGGGTTCTTTTGGAAGTTCTATCTTCTCTATATCAATGTTTTCGGCTTCGGCTTTAGGCGGACTGTTGTCTGGCGGTGGGATATTCTCTAGCTTTATATCTTCAGGCATGGAGATGTTATTTTTATTATTTGTATTCTCATCAGAATCGGTGGTCAGTTCAATGATAGAGGGCTGTGAGTCTCCATCGACTTTTGGCTTTTCTATTTCAGATATAGAAGGTTTATCTTCATCTTTTACATCAATTTCCATTTTGTTTTCTTCATTGAAATCTTGGTCCATAGCCTCAGCTTTGTCTTCATTGCTCTTGACTGACCCAGGACTGACGGCTTCCAAGTCTTCTGGTAAAAGGTCGTCAGTACTAAGTTTCCCATTGGATGTTTCTGTGGATGTGACTGATTTCTTTCTGGATATGCCTAGGTAGTTGTACACTAGGTCTTCTACTTGAGGTATGAATACGGAGGCGACTTTCGGGTTTACAACTTGATCAACTATTCTTTCTACTCCCTGTTCTAGGTAGTTGCCACTGTAATGTTAATTTAAAATAAATTAAAAAGAATTAATGAGCAACAGTAATAGTTGAACATGGTAAACATGTTATAAGATTGTTTAAAGGTTACAGTTTTTTTTCCTGAATGCTATATTTTTTGTGCATGAACTGCCAATGTAACTGGGTTAGTAACAAGATTAAAATAACGGACAATGATTTGACTGCAAAAATGGTAGAGGCCAATGATGACAGTATTTTTTAATAAATGTTTGGGTGATACACTCTAAAAGGGGAGCAGACAAATGTAAAGTTATTTTTGCTAAGAAATCCTTAAAAAAGTGAAGAGAAAGAAACAAGAAACTTACTCCAAGATGTGTTTCCTAAGCTTCTCCCTGAGCTGGTTCTTGTTAAGGTCGGGCTTCCACACCTGTCGCGACAGGAACGAAGACACGGAGTTCTCGACACGCTGCCTCAAATTCTGGTATGCAGGACGAGTGTCTACATCTGCGATGCAGTCTTTCCGGAACTGGAATTTGCAAGTTTGTGATTTAGTTATGAAATAGACACGAGACTAACGAGCTACCGTGACCCCGGAACGTAAAGGGCTATTGAAGGACTTCGTGGATTTTAGTCAGTACAAGTGTAGCAGTCCCTCCTGCCCTGTTCTGGGTGGTAGGACTTATTTTATGGAGGACTTTTTTAAATAAAAATATAAGATTTTTTGGATTCCGATATACAAGACTTATTTTAATGAGCTGTGTTAAGATTGTATCAGAGTACCTATCCATTTCATGATGCAAAAGTTTATCACTAAGCAAAGCGCGGCAGTATTAGCAAAAGAGTTTCTAAAACGGATGTATGTTGTTTTGATACTCCTTGACATTGAAAAAATTTAACAAAATTAATCTTACAATTTGAAAAATTATTATTAAGCATGGTATTTTGATAATCTATTATTATTTAATTATGTGTAAATTTTACATGCCCATGTGACGGCAGAGCATGGAGAACACTATCAAAATATGTAAGATCTATTCATACCCTTACCCATGTTGGCAAAATAAATGATTTGATTTGATTTGATGTATTTTACACTGTTGACATTCACAAAAATACGTCTGAGTCAAACTCAGTAATCGGACACAGTACTAAGCTGCCAAATGGTTGGCTATGGGTAGCAGCTCTAAAGAACACAACTACTATTAATTGGAAAATGTATTTAATTTATTTTGTGAAAATTCGATTAAGTATGGATTTGTTGACATTGGAAAATATATTTTTATGTAATCGGTAAGCTTCAAATCAAAGATACTTTCCATTTGACACATATTTATTTATGTAAAATTGTGACATGAGCATAATATTTTATCTTTGCTGGCTGTGCAACAATAATTAATGTTATATCACTTGGCTATTATTGTTAGCAAAGAGCATTCCCTATCAGTTGTTTTTATCACAATGATTTACTTATATTGCTAGCTTGAAAGTTGAATCATCCCACTATTGGGAAACACCTCTACCCAATTTCCAGTCTTTAGATCCCGAGCCATACAAAAAAATTACAATAATATAATTCAAATTAATGTATGGGTTTGTTAGTAACAGTGTTAATGATTTGAATTATTTTTCATACTTTTGTTGGAAAAAATAAAAAGAATATTATTAAAAAATAATAAGAATATAATATTAGACAGAGATAAATCATGTTTTATTCTTTATTTTACCCAAAACTTATACAGAAATTGCAATATTACAGATCATGTAAAAAGAGTGGCATAACCCAGGATTAGCTAAATCTTACAACCATTATGTTTACCACATTACAATCATGAACAAAAAATGATAGCTAAAAGTGAGTAATGCAAGTACTTTTAAAACTCTACTACTAAAATGGTAGATATTAGTATATATAATATAATTATTAACTGAGCTGTGTGGAGCAGGCTGGCCTTGAAAATGCATGAAAAATTTCGTACATCTAAATTAGAAAAATCTTTCGTAATAAATCTACACTCCATTCTTTGTTATGTTGGTTTTGGATTATAAATCAATACCTCAATACTAATATTATATAGAGACACATTTATTGCTTCCACAAGTGTACTTAGATGGTGGGTTTTACAAAGTCATGATCACCGTGGACCCTGTCAGGCACTGCAAAAGTAGGAGAGGAGAGAGGAAAAGAAACAAATTGTTTAAAATTTATTTAATTGGTGAAAAGCAACCAAACCCCAAAAAATGTGTTTGCAACACTGGCAAAGTCACGGGTTGAAGCTAGTTAGATATTTTGAAACGGGTGTTGATAGTTGCGCCACAGTAATTTAGTTTCACAGCTTTTTCGTTTTACGAGTTGTTTATTATTTTGTCCAAATAACCCTTTTTTTATTTTGTTGTTAGTAAATATGACAGTGATGTTAGAATTTTATATTATGATTTGTTAAAGTATAACTAATTTTTGTAAAGATTTATTTTCACTTCGCAGGATTGAACACAACAGGAATTATTTTTTGGCTAGTCCATTTTGAAAATTGTAGAAACTCGTCAACTGAAATCTTGTGCATGAAGAATAAAATAAATTGATTAACTTTTTGTAGTGTGTATATCACCGAGGTACAAGATGTACAAAAGTTTGAAAACCGTTGTTAAATCTGTCAAAAGTCTCCTACTGGATTTTTATAGAATGTTACATGTTTTAAGTATGAATAAGTTTAAAAAGTGTATTTGAGTTTCTAATTTCAAGAAAAATGTTATTAAATTAATTCAAATCTATGGTCTTAGTTCATAGATAAAAATACAGCATATGGCCACAATTACTGATGTTTCCATTTCAGATAATTGAATACATTATGATGCCTGCTGTAGGTCCTAAATACTTAAAATAACATACTTACAAATAGGTCTTACATACATCCTTCAAAATAATTGAAAAATTACTTGGCAGTAAAAAATTTCAACATGTAAGAACATTAAAGGTTTGGACAAACTTCTAGACATATCCCATCAGTGGGAATGAACATCAGGGGGACAGAAAATTTATATTTGTCCACTTTTTTACCTTATTGGAAACTGTTCTAAGTAATTAAAGAAAATAATGGTTGATTATTGATAATGTGATTGAAGAAAGGGACACACAAGGTCAGAGAAAAATGGCGACTTGAGCCCTAAGTACAATATTAGGGGTAAATTTGAAGATATGAAATAGTTGATTTACTTACCTGATCAAATATACCCTTCGATTTTAACTCATAAACTAGTTGATCGACCAGCCGAGGATCCCCGGGCATGTATTGCAAATGCGCCATATTTACGGCATTAATTAACTATAACGTAAAATTAATATTACTCTAATACTGTAGGCTATGGGTTATTGCTAATATAATATCTTTTATTGCTAAATAAAATATTTAAAACATCTACGAAAATGAAATACGACAAACACAGTCAATATTTAAGTGATGCCAACTGTCACAACAAAAGTGTCGATGGTATCGATGATTGAGTCGAATCGATAATTTTGTCTGCGTTTGATTGTATTGATCGTACTTTTATTTGAATACTTATTAGTTCATCAGTTCATTGAATTTTTATGGTGTTTACTCTGTGAAAATAATAGTATAATATTTAATTCTAATTACTCTCATAAAATAGTGATATTTTCATAATAATATTATAGATAGTTGTATAAACCCCACAAAAAAAAATTACCAGCTAATTTTCAAGCTTTCTGCTGTTTAAACTTTTAAATGCTCATTATTTAAGATTGTTTTTGTGACTTTTATGTTCTCGTTCGTTTCGCATTATTTCAGCTAACAAGCAGCTACTACAGCTATATCATTAGAATGAATGTGTTTACCATGATGGCAATTTAAACAATTATGTGTTTTCTTTCAAATTAGTTCTGTGGTATCATAAGAATTAGTATTTTTGTAATATATAACTTTCTGGATTATCAAAAAATCGATATTTTTCTTTTTCCAAGAACTTCCCTACCGTCATTAAAAAAATATTTTAGGATAAGGCGACGATTATATTGACCAAACAGACGGATATTTTTTTTACCCTGTCAATTTTTATATTGAGTTCATCTAATTCTAATAAACAAAATAAAATAAAAGTTTTCAATAATCATCATTATTTTAAATTATGTTTTTTTGGCATTGTGACGAAATATAACGCAATATATTATTTATTGCTGGTCACAATGCCACACTTGTCAGCTGTCACCTATAATTTCGTTCCGTTCCGTCAACGTCAACCGTCAATCGTTGTCAACAGCAACATTTCAAATTGTGTTTGTGAAAGAATTTCGATCTATTTGCTATTTCTGAAGAAAGTTATTATAAAATGAAAACTTTTTCGATCAGTGATGAAGAACATGAGAGAGTACATTCAGGTTTAATTCAGCAAGAAAGCCAAGAATGCGCAGCTACTGGTAAGCAATATGATACAATACGTTTGCCCGCCGAAATTGACGTTTCTAGCGTATTTCCAAATGTCAGCTCATAAATTTCTGTTGATAACCTATAATTTAGTATTTAATTCGTAATAAATGTATTAAAAGCCCATCAAAATGAATAAATTAATGTCTTACACGATCAAGAAGGTTCACCATGCGTATTCCGATAAAATGTTGACACCGACGAGTTTCATAGATCTAAGTTTGCATAATGCTAAACAGAACAAAGATTTGAATGCATTTGTAACTCTAACTGAGGATGCTGCTGAATCCCATGGCATTGAAAGTGAAAAGAGGTTTTATATAACAAAGAACCCGAAGCATTTAGACGGCATTCCTATTGGGATCAAAGACAATTTCTGTACAAGTAATATAATGACTACCTGTGCGTCTGAGATGCTTAGAAACTTTGTGCCGAGTTATGACGCGACAGTTTACTCGAGATTACGAGCTGCTGGTGCCTGTTTAGTCGGTAAATGTAACCTCGACGAGTTTGCTATGGGTTCGGGAACAGTAGACTCTATATTCGGCCCAACTCGCAACCCCTGGCAATATGACAACGAAAATTGGAGAATCGCTGGCGGAAGCTCTGGTGGAAGCGCAGTTGCAGTAGCCTCAGGCTCCTGTATAGCCGCAATTGGCTCAGACACTGGTGGATCCACACGAAACCCAGCAGCATTGTGTGGTGTTGTAGGTCTCAAACCAACCTATGGTCTGGTATCCAGACATGGTTTGATACCATTAGTTAATTCCATGGATGTTCCTGGTATTTTAGCAAGGTCTATAGAAGATGTTACAACAGTGTTAAACGTAGTTGCTGGGCCAGATGATCATGATTCTACAACTATAAAAAAGCCATTTACGCCAATAACTTTACAAGATATAGATCTTTCAAAAGTAAGGATTGGAATTCCTAAAGAATATCACTGTGAAGGAATGAGTCCAGAAGTGATTGATACATGGAGTTTTGTCACAGATTTATTAGAAAAAGAAAAGGCAATTGTCAAATCCGTATCATTGCCACATACATCAGTTTCAATAGCAGTTTACTCCATATTAAATCAATGTGAAGTTGCCAGCAACATGGCCAGATATGACGGAATAGAATATGGACTTAGAGCAAATGCCAACAATTCTACAGAAGAGCTGTATGCATTTACAAGACACCAAGGCTTCAACAATGTTGTGCGTTCAAGAATCCTGGCCGGCAACTACTTTTTACTTACAAGAAACTATGTGAAGTACTTTATAAAAACTCTGAAACTAAGGAGGTTGATTTTAAATGACTTTAAACAAGCTTTTGATGAAGAAAATGGTGTTGATTTGCTTTTGACTCCAACCACGTTGACTGATGCACCATTGTATAAAGACTTTGCAGAGAAACATAATAGGGATCAGTGTGCCCAACAGGATTACTGCACTCAACCTGCAAATATGGCCGGGATTCCGGCTATTTCAATACCAATAAGACTGTCCAGGAATAAACTACCATTGTCTTTACAACTCATGGGCCCCTCACTATCTGAAGATTTATTGTTAAATGTTGCCAGGAAAATTGAAAGTCTTGTACAATTCCCTGGCTTGAAACCTGTTTAGTGTCATTGTATAGATTTATGTGTAGTACCAATTTTTGCTGTATTTTTTTTATTTACCTGTTCCAATAAAATAAGTTATTGTAAAAGGCAGTTTCAATTTTGTAAATAAAAACGAGCTAGTCTTACAGTACTTGCAGTTAATGTATAAAATCTGACGTCTTACCTTGTCCAGAGATGCTGCTATTTGACTTCTCCCTACCAACGTGCCTGCTCTTTTTACAAATCCTGTTTCACTTCCGTAAGAAAACTCCCACAGAAAGAAAGATTTACAATTTAAAACTATTTAGCTGAAGTAAAAAAAAGGTTTGGAACATAAAACACCTTTCTGGCATGGCTGCTAACACCACAAGAACCAGATAGTTGACAGTGGTTTACTCCCTCTCAAAAGAAATAATGTGTCCCAGCAGTGGGAATTTGATTAATTCATTTGTTGCTAGCGAAATGCTTCTGACCATTCGATATTTTCAGCGGCCCTAACATCGGAGATCCTAAAAAATCTCAATATATCCATCGACGCTATGCCCCAGAAATGTCAGCAGCTACTACGCCAAGCTGCCGAAGCTCAGCATGCAATGGACATCAACCAACTCGACCCCATCGCCATATCCCTACACCAGACCAAAGAAATGTCACAAAAACTTGAAGAGGAATACGAAATATTGAAGTTGAAACAAAAGAATGTGGAGCTTCAAGCGAAAATCGACCGTAATAATAAGTTTTTGGAAGGATTGAGGAAAGAGTTGCAGAATTCACAGGATTCCTTGGCGAATCAGAATCCGAATCCGGAAAATATACAGGATTTTATCAGACAGTTGAAGCAGAAAGTTGCGTCCTATGAGGAGAGCTGTGAGAAGGCCAAGGTACGTCTTTGTTATTGTTTGCAATTTACTATCAGGCTCTCTGGATAATAACAGCAGTTTACCAGATATAGTGATTATAACAATAATATCCCTTCTCGGTCGGACGGTCCTCCCACCTAGGGCGCGACGACGCGTTCTTGACTTTGGCCGTCTACTTCCCGTTCAAAAGTTCTTATTATTATTATTTAGAGCCTACGTTGTCCCACTGCAGGGCAAAGGCCTCCCTTCCCTCTTTCCATCTCTCGCGATTTAATGCGAGTGTGGGCCAGTTCTTATGTGTTTTGATCAGGCGTAAGTGATGTAATACCTATACTAGTAAAGTTTGGTACAAGTACTTTGGTACGCATCCACGTTACAAACTATAGACGAGCAGTTTCCTATGGCTGCGTTCTGGCCTTGCCATAAAGCCAAACGGCAAGCGACAATCGCTAACGTTCAGCAGTCGCTAATACATTTTTAACTTTATACCCCCCCATTGCATAGTTTGTTTCGTTCGCTATCGGTCAGCAGTCTTTACTAGATTTTCAACTTTATACGATGGGATATAAAGTTGAAAATGTATTAGCGACTGCTGAACGTTAACGATTGTCGCTTGCCGTTTGGCTACAGGGTCTGGTATAGATTGGAAATACGCCTCGTCGCGTCTCCATTCCGACTCGTTCACATCTTTATATTGTGTCTTCACTTTATAGCCTTTGATCAGTCTAAGATAATCCCATTTCTTCTTTCCAGACAAAATTCTCCAAGCTGTCAGTCCCGGACACCGTACTGCCGGCGTCGTTGACTGCTTCGGTAGCAACTCTGGCAGCGTTGCGTGAAGAAGCCGCCGCCCTCAAACTGCGTGCTGATGACGTGGCACTTGCCAGAGAAGCTAGGGACACCTTCATTAGGTTACGAAGATAGATTGTATGTTATTACTATTAATTTAAGGTTTATAATCCTTCCGAATGTGAGTTTTGTGGCGATTTAACTGAATTTCTTGTTAAGGTATAGAATATGGGATTTGTTTGAAGACATAGGACAGAGTTATTACTGCCAATGCGGAGGTAAAATTGCCTTTTTTTTATTTAGAGCTAAAGAGCTATCAGGTTTTTTTTGTACCGGAAATCGGTTAAAAGCCATAAAAAAGTTTGATTAGATACTTGCTTACTTAATAATAAAGTAATTTGTTTTAGAAAGTTTAGGGCTAATGTAAATAACAAGCCTTTAGTTCCTGGATAACAAGTTGGTGAAAGGTGATTCTCTTTTCTGCCTCTGTTTTTCGCAACCAGGACAAATCGGTATTAGCTTGTAAGCGCTGATTAAAAAAAACGGTACGGTAATCTTTTTATCAATGACCACGGCGAGAAAACCGACGGACCAATTTTTCGGGATTTTTTTGCTTATTTTTATCGTCATATCATTTGGTTTATAAATCTAATAAGTGAACACACCATTAAAAAATCTCTCGGTTGTACTGGTTTTCTCACATTGCTTTTCTTCACCGTTTTTACCAAGTGATAATAGTGCTGTTTTTTTCTAATGACGGGAATATGTGATGCGGGTAGGGGTCGACCCTCGTAAGGTTAGGTGTAGTTAGGTACCAAAAACCCTGCATCTATACATATTACTAGAGGAAACGGGGGTGAGGCGCTATGGAGCCGATCAACACCCATAGTGCCCCATTGCCTCAGCAGGACACTCCCCTCCCTGCTGGAGGACGTCTGTCGCTGCAGAGGACAGACTCCCTGCCTCCAGGAGGACGGGAGGGCGCCACCCCTCCCGCCGGTCAGCGAGCGGCACTCGATGTTGTGGATCGCGCTACAGCCGGCACTCCTCATTCCCCAGGAGTAACCGCAAGTCTGCTAGGAGCAAATGTCAACGACCAAAACAATGCTGGATTACCTTCAGCTACCACATTTACTCGACTGGATGTCTTCCAGCTTTTAACATCCGAAAGCAAAAAAATTAACGGCCCATTTGCAAGACCTGCTGATCTCAGCAAAGCTGAAAGATGTTGCTTGATAAATATAGCACTTCAAGGTGCATTGCGCTCAACACTTTCTGAAATACAACAGTCACGATTAGATACAGCTATAAGTTCATTCATGGGTCATACTGAGAAGAGGTATGCAGATTGCCGAAGAAACATGTTACACTTCACAAAAAAGAATAAGGATTGGTTAAGCAAACCGTTTGTTTATGATATACCAAAGGATTTAATGAAGTCGGAAATCGAGGACATGAATTTATCAACAGAGCTACATAACGCTAGTCCAGTTGATGTTTGCGAACTTAATTCCGCATCAGAAGTAGATATTGAAATGCCAGGCTGTAGTAGCGACGCGAAGTATGAACAGCTTAGTGTTCGTCATCAATTAAGATTACGAAGAAAACTTCAGAGTGTGCTAGAAATCGAGCCACCTAAGAAACTGATTAAAGTTTTTACTGAGACTATAAAAATTAATGGAGGTGGACGTCTGAGTAAAAAAGCTGCTCGCGATTTAGAAGAGATAATTCATGAGTGCCTCACGTCTCCGAATAGAGCTTCTGAGATAAGAGCTAAGTTGGGTCATGAAGTAAAGTCCCTTAAGAAAAAGACAACCCACGATGATAACGATGAAGAAGTCTAATCCGGCAAACAAACCTTCGTGCCAGATTTTCGAATAACTAACCCCATACCATGAGTTGTCATTACAATACTCGATCATACGCATCTACCGCGTTTGGCGCTCTCATTGGTTGAGAGTTCATACAACCTTGGAGCAGTATGCTTAATGCGAGTTTTTTTACGTTGACGCGATAGTAACGTTTAACCGCGTTTGGCGCTCTTATTGGCCCGCTGCAACGTCGTGAGAACTCTCAACCAATGAGAGCGCCAAACGCGGTTAAACGTTACTATCGCGTCAACGTAAAAAAACTCGCACTAAACACAGGCAAATGAGTGTCAAACGCGATCGATATCGATGATCGAGTACCGCAATGACAACTCATGGTATAGGTACAGTTGTATGTACTACATTAATTGGTACGTTTTCTTATTCGTTTTTCTCTTTGAACGGATTAGGGATTTCGTAATTGTCATTAACGCATACAATTTCGTTTTATTTGTATTGATTGCAAACACATGGCCACATTAAGCAATATTCAAAATTATTCACTTCGTGTCGTTCCTGTAACGTCATTGGATAGTCTTTTATTATGAATTCATGATCACTCAGATCAGAGCTTGTGGGAAAGAGACAGAGCTATACAAGTCGTCTAGCGCCATCTCTTTCCCAGAACCTATACTGGATCGCGTTAAGAGCTCGTGGTAGGGCCTCAGAACACCCGGGAAATCAAATGTTGTGAAAAATATTGTAATAGAGATGTGATTACTGTTTTCTTGTTTGTAGTAATCGCTTCATAATCTCATTGTTTAAGTCCATAAGATTAAAACCACATAATATTGTAAAGTTTAAGTTAGTAGTTTGAGATGTAAAAATAAAATAATCGTTATTATAATTATCTAATACAGTTTTTTATTTCCAACACCTTTTTATACAAACTCTACATAATAAATACCTAATGTAAACAAAAATCCAGATAAAATTGCTCGTGACTTTGAAAAAATACAAATTGTGTCTTCTTGACATCAGGATAATTACACAAATGTTTTTTTTTTTACGTGCAGAAATCATCAAATGAGTCTTCCCACTCAGAGCAGGGCGGGATTTACTGTCAGACTTGTACTGACTAAAATCCATAGTGTCCTTCAATAAATGTTAGTCCCGCGACCCCGGCAGGCTTTGGCCCTCTGAGGGGGCCCTGTCATAAATCATATAGTTGTTACTTTTCTTGTTCGGGGAAATATAATCCCTGTGGGGATTCTATACTTTCGGTCCTGATAACTTCCGTTGGTATTTCGCACTCCCCCACACAAGACACTGCGCACGCGGTTACGGGTTGTGCTGTAAAAAAAAACTTGAGATTACAATAACAAATTTAAATCCAATGGAATCCTGCCCGACCTTTTTCACCTCACCCAGGGTAGGGCAGACGGACTGTCATACTTGTCAAATCAAAATTGACAGAGACTAAGTTTTTTTAAATTGCCAATACATCACACGGCTAATAAAATTAGATTCTATCAGAAATTAGGAGATTCGTAGACGAACCAAAGTTACCGACACAGGCCAACGAACTAGCTAATTAAACTAAAAGGGTATTACAACTTCTTAAAACCAGGCTTGTTCCAGTGAGTGAACGAAATAATAATGCCCAGTTTACATTATTCCAGTCCAGCGATCCAGTCCAGTACTGGATTGCTTACTGGAAAAATGTAAACCGGCACTGGAATGAACTGAATCCTTCCAGTGCCGGTTTACATTTTTCCAGTAAGCAATCCAGTACTGGACTGGATCGCTGGACTGGAATAATGTAAACCGGGCATAATAATAATATTCCACAACTGTAACACAACGCCATCTAGACCCAAGCTAAAGCAGAGCTTGTGTTATGGGTACTAGACAACTGATAAACATACTCATATATTTCTAAATACATAAATATTATAGACTAGTGTTTGCCCGCGGCTTCGCTTGCGTTATTTTAGAATTTGAGAAACAATACGGATCGTGTGGCGCCATCTGGAATATGAACGTAATGTGTTTTTCTCGGAAACAGCTCTCTTCTGGTATTCGGGATGTAAGATACCTTATATCCGTGTCTAATTGTCTATACTCCTGACAACGTATATGCTTTTTGGGACGATCGATTCAGTAGGTAGTAATGCGTGAAAAGGTAAAAAACCAAACATACTTGCATTTTTATTATTAGTTTAGATCAATAATGTTATATCTAGGTACATAGTTTGCATAGGAAACGTCCTTATTTGAGCGACATTAATTTCAAAGAACCGTGTTTGTTTTAAACATTAGACTATCATTTTTGGGTCGATTTACAGTATCGCTGCAAATTAAACGTACGATAGCATTGCTCTTCTTCCTTTAGCATACCGCGTGATACTTAAAAAATAACGAATTATCTGACTCGATGAGTACAACTTGTCGTCGTTTAAAACAGAATCTATGCACTGGTTTGAGCACCAATTCAAAACATAAATAAACACAAATTATAGAAACCCTGATTTTTTTCTAATCTTTAAAATTCCACACCTCGAAACAATTAGAATTAAAAAATATATCCAACTTACTACCTACAATTTAAATCGGTGTAGATTTATATCCTAGAGAAGTATTGAAAAAAAATAGTAATTATTTAAAATCGCGAATAGCTATTGAAACAAAAGTATGCACATTTTTTTAATTACCTTTAAAACTCTCAGGACAAATAAAAAAAAAACTCAAAAAGAGAAAAAAAAAAACTGCGAGATTTGATCCCGAGACCCCTTGCACGAAAGTCAAGCAGGTTACCGACCGGACTGGCTAGTACGCTGACAGTGATTTTCAAATAGCGGTTCTTGTACAAATGTCAACAACAACTGAAAATCAACATATTATAAAATTGCTAATCCCCAAGGGGAATAGCGTAATTATACATATCCTATTATATGAAGAGCATTTTAAGGAATGTTTGAGGAAAAATTGACTAAATAATATCCAGTGGTTTAGCTTCCAACTAAAAACAAACATCTAAAAACAACAAAATTCAAAATTGCTTATCTCCCAGGAAAAATAGCGTAATAATACATAGCATATTAACAGAAGCATATTATTAGGAATATTTGAGGAAAATTTGATCGACATCTTTACAGTAGTTTCGGAGATAGATCAAATCAAAAAAACATAAAAAATTTCGAAAAAAAATAAAAGTTAATCTGGCATCAGAATCGATCCCTAATCTCGAAAAAAATACAAAAAGAAAAAAATATTCAATGTACAGGAATGACATCTCTACGATTTTATTATATGTAAAGAAAAGATGTAAAGATAAATTAGACCCAAGACACAGAACAAATGATCGTGCTCATCACACAAACATTTGTAAAGTCCGGTTAAGCAGCACACAACCTCTTATAGGTTGACCTGCGAGATGCCAGTGTCAAAAAAAAAAAACACAAACATTTGTCCTGGGTGGGAATCTAAACCACGACCTCCGGCATAGCAGTCAGGGTCACTAACCACTAGAAGACCAACAGGCCTGTCGGATACGTACCTTCCATCACCATCTTCGGTAGACTAGTCTTCAGATCCATGGCATGGAAGCCGTACCCTCGCCGTCCCCTCAGTCCCCACAGGTAGTGCACACTCCTCACAGTGTTGATCCCCTGGTCCTTGTTGGTCTGAAGACACTTGTCCCGCGGCTCCGTGGTCTGACATTGTATCTCGGAGCGGAGGTGACTGTAGTGGGTTTGTGTTGAATGGGTTTGGCAGTTTACTATGTTGGCCTGAGAAGACAAAGGGGAGAGATTCAATTATTTCTTCTCTCCTACGCAAAATAAGGAGAGCGACGGCAATAGCGACCCAGTGGTATTGGCCCCAACTTATAAGTCGGGTAATATTTAGGTCGTGGGTCTGAAACCAGCCAGGAGCATTCATCATCATCATATCAGCCTGGGATCATCCATTGCTGAGCATAGGCGTCCAGGTCCATTTTTGCCATATCTCCTATGTTCTGTGCGTCTTTGATTCATCATCTTGACGATATATCGTCGTCAACCCAATGGACTTCCGGGTTAAATTGTTAAATTTTGTATTGCCATACAAAGCCTAGAGAGCAATCGAATTCTGTCGGCTCATAAAAAGTAATTCATTGCTGATTCAAATACCCAATTTTGTTTCTCCGCCACTTCCTTATTTTTCTATCATATACCTGTTAAGTATAAGCTAAGTTATTTATGCTGGCAGTATTTATAATGCGTAGCCATATCGTGTCAAGTGATTAATGTGAATAATAAAGAACGGGTAGTTCTCCGAAAGGTCGACGGAGCCCCGCCGGGGCATCTTCTGAGTTCTGGCTGGCTTTAAAAAAAATAATCACGAAGAGCTGTCGGTTAGAAAGAAAGGCTGGCGCTTATAAAACGCGGTTAGAAACTTTTAAACACTTCTGAGAAAAAGTGCAATACCTTATATCAGAGTCAAATGCCGTTTTACAGTTGATATTTTTGCAGTGTCAGCAAATATTTAACCTACCCACTGGCAAGCCCTCCTCTTCCACTCCCAGAGGTCCCAGGAGTAGTTCTTCTGTTTGTATTCATCCATTGGATGCGTCACCGTCTGTATCTCCTTGTCAAATATCTTAACTGTAACAAGCACACATACATACATACATACCGGTCAAAATCATAACCCTCCTTTTGGCTTTGCCGTAGTCGGGTAAAAAAGAAAATCTGTGTCCAAATGGTATTTGTAATATTTTATTTCACTTTTGATGACTTTTTTCTCTGAGATTTTTGTTTGACGTAAATGGTGAATTTTAATTGTTACAATAATTTTAGCGTCAATATTTTGTATGCATTTTTGGCGGAGGATAAGATGGACCAATGAATTTCTATAACATCTTTTATACCTTGTGTTCCACAAAATTAATAAATGAATTTGAATGGTATCCAAAGACTGTAAAAAGGTGTCGCGGGACAGTCAAAACACGTAACCGTGAACTTGGAACGTAAAGGGCTATTGAAGGAATACCGTGGATTTTAGTCAGCGCCCTCTCGGAGAATGCTCATGATGAAGTCAAAAATAAAATAAAAACATTTCAAAATAAAAATTCTGAAGGATGTACGTCACTAACGTTATTCTCTAAAGACAACGCCGCGTCAGCGCTGATTCTACAGGTTTTTTTAATGAATCATCAACTTTAGGCTGTAGCAGAGCGTGCAAAATCAAAATCAAAAGTCATTTATTCAAATTAGGCTGATTTATCAGCACTTTTCAAGGTCAAATTTTACATAAGACAGTCCCCCAAAGCGCCCCCCCTTCGACACTTCCTAGTGCTTTGGCTGGGAAGAAGAAGTGGCGGAACAAACTCCCCAGCAACACATCTGTCTGTACGGTATACTGCTATAGGGCAACCCAACGACGATATAATACTAGACTCGTAATAACAGGCGACCGATGTCTGCCAACACATTAGGCAAAAAAGTCTTATATTCGTCTCATTTCGACCAATCCTGTGAGTCGTAAACATACGTTGAGACAGCACAGACCTTGAGTTAGCCAATCACAACGCAGTACCCCGTCCCCCTCGCTTACGTAGTACCTCAGCAACTTGGCAGAATAGTTTGTGTTCTTTAGATCGTGCATGCGGAGTCTAGTATTGTATTGTATTGTATAACGGGCTGGTATCCGCAACTCCACGTCATATGCGCGTATTTTGCGTGCGGGGGAGTCTAGTATTATATCGTCGTTGGGGCAACCACGCCGGGCGCGGGTGATTCTCGAAAGATGTTCCATCCGTCTATTTGACCGGGACGGTGAGTCACCCTGTACTCGCCGTCCACAAGTCTTCGATGTACTCACTCTTAGGCAGTCTTAGAACAACGAGCTCGTCGACATCCTTCACGTTGAAGACATGTTCTACGATGTTCAGCAAGTTGATGAGGTGCGGGTTGTTGCGAGCGTGGTTCAACACCTCGTTGATGTATCTGTGGATAAATACGGACAAGTAAGGAAAGCCTACTGTCCACACAGTCGTCTTTCGTAGATGCATGTAACCTACAAATGAAGATAGGCGTATTTTGCATATTTGTTATTTTCACGCTGCTGAATGTAATAGTTAGTCACGCTACAAAAGGTCTCAGTTTTCTTTCAACTAGCATCGAGAAAGGATGTCTGGCAATGCTGGTGACATGTTGCCGCACCGCATGACGAACGCAACACTAGCGACTGACGCGACGATTCGATTGACTTGACGTCATGGCGAGTGTGTTTTGTTTTACATCTTCTCATCAACACCCGTAGACGAATGCACGTTTTATGTCATATGTCGTAGTGATAAGGTTGATTTTCATTTGTCTTATTTAGTTGGAATCGGTCGGATTGCGTCGCGTCATGCTTATAAGGTCCCTTAGTTGTCTAACATCAAAATACACTCATTTTTAACCGACTTCAAAAGGGAGGAGGTTCTCAACACGGTCGGAAGATTTTTTAATACACCGATTACTCCGAAGTTTCTGGTCCAATAAAATGTCATTCTTTTTGGTAGATACTTATTGTCATTTGGTCTTGAAAAATTGCATACGTTTCTGGCTCAGTACCTATTTTATGAGCATCAAAAAAGAAATCTTAATCTAAAAAAAAAGAACATAAAATGATACCTTTCCGGTTCCTTACTGAATCGGCTGGCCATCTTGACGCTACAGAAGCCGTAGTAGCGGCCCTTGGACTTGATGATGCCAATCTTACCGTTACTGGGCACTAGAGCCCCCATACTCAGACATAACGCACAGAATCCCAGGAACTGGTGACAAAACAGTATCAGTAATAGGCGCGGGCATGCGGACGGCGAGTAATGGGCGACTTGCTGTCCGATATGAAACATGCCCGGGTCGACGGCGCGTCATGTTGCACTCAGAGAAGTGTCAGCATTATGACGGGACCCTCCATAGAAGGCCAAAACCTGCCGGGGTCGAGGAAAAACCCGATAACACTGCTCCTGATCCGGGAATTGATCCCAGGTTCCGCTCAGCAGTATTGTTTTCAAAACACTTGTGCTATACCGGTCGTGGGCAACTGTTTGTAAGTCATATTAAGTGGCAGATTTTCATTGGCGTGGTGGCCCCGAATTGCGATTTGTAGGCTCAAACACAGCCAGGCATACTTTGGATAATTAACATTACATGCTCTCAAATCGGTGAAGGAAGACATCGTGAGGAAATCGTTTCCTACAACCAAAGATTCGCACTTGGACCGCGTGGTGGATTATGGTAAGCGTCCACAGGTCCGCATCGTACGAATCGGACGCATCGCATCAAACGGATTTCTGTGTCGGCAGCGATCGCATTGCCGACGCGAGTATCAGCAATCGGATTGCCGATGCCACCTTCATCGCTTCTACTGATCGGCATTCCGTATGACGTTATCGGTACGCATCGCATTAAGGCATTGCCGATGAGCCGTCTGTACGATGCGGATCAGTGGACGCTGTTGTATGAGTTTTCATACAAGGCAATCTAAAATCCATTACGTACGATACGTCCGATACGTGCGATGCCGACCTGTGGACGCACACCTTTATCCCTCCCTCTTACAGAGAGGAGGCCTGTGTCCCAGCAGAGGGAACTTTATAGGCTGATGATGATATGGTGGTCTGCCAGGGGCTTTTGTTCATCAATGGCCTTCTTCCGGCTGATGATGATGGTTATACGCACCTCTGCCTGTTTCATCGAGAGTAAGTCAGAGCTGTTTGGATAGGAGATATAGTTGGGCAGCGAGCACAGAGACAATCGCTCCTCCATGCTTGGTCGACTGCTTACTCTGCTCTGTGGATAGAAAAAAAAGTTTTTATTAAAGAAAGATTTTTATGCGAACATGGACCTTATTGTTGACAAGTTAAGATTGAAAAGATTTCTAGCATTAGCACGAAAGATAGGCATTATTATTTTGATAAAATATTGTTCATAAGACAAAATACAACAAACTATTTTAGTTTTAATAGGTAAGTAAACTTTTCACCTGCCGGGGTTGCGGGACATACGTATACCGCGACTCCGGCACACAAAGGGCTACCGAAGGACACCGTGGATTTTAGTCAGTACAAGTCTGACAGTCCGTCCCGCCCTGCCCGGGGTTGGAGGACTCATTTGATGATTTTACCACGTAAAAAAAAAAGTAAACTTTTGAAACTGATTTAAATCTTATTTTAAAACTTTAGTTTTCCACGTCCACAACTTTGGCTGTGGGCGGTGACTTACCGCGGGTCAGCGAGCTGTGTTATCAAAATAATGTACTCATAGAAATTTTTGGAAAACTACACGACGCGTCGCTAGTGACGAATTCGCGTACTAACAAAGTACTAACGTCTTATTCGCGTCGCTCGCTGTTCCGCTAAGAGATTAGACTAAAGTCGTCGACGGGCCCAAAGGAAACAATATTCTACTGGGAAAATGCTAAAGGCGACCCAGATTCCAACTCACCTGATCAGAAGTAACAGATCTGCCCCCCATCATCTTCGCGATGACGTCCTTTGGCATGATGATCTGTTCCCGGATGGACACCATCGTGGCCATCAGTCTGTTGACCGTGGACACGAGGAACATGCAGTTCTGCATCGCGCGCCACACCTCCCATAGCTTTGTGAATAGGGGCTGGAAAGTAGAGTGAGAATTACAAGTTAGGTGTAGGTAACTCTAATGGGCCGCACGCCTCAGTGTCAGTTGACAATGACAGGCCCCCCTTAGAGTTCACAATGACAGGCTCCCCTCACATACACTTAGAGTTCACAATGACAGGTCTCCCTTAGAGGGCCAAAACCTGCCGGGGTTGCGGGACTTCGAGCTATGTGACCCCAGAACGTAAAGGGCTATTGAAAGACATCTTGGATTTTACTCAGTACACGTCTGACAGTCCTTCCTGCCCTGCTCTGGGTGGGTGAGAGGACACGTTTGTTGATATTACCACGCTAAAATAAAAAAGGTTGTTGTTTGCTATGTTTGCCGTATATGATTTCTTCACAGAATTGTGATCTATCGAATGGTGTTATACAGGCTGTTTTTTTTTTTAAATCAGTTTCTCTTCCAGGTTGAGATTATTTTTCTTAAATCCAATGACTTGGTTTTATTTATTGTCAAAATCGGCCTCGAGACTCCTTTCAACGTTTTTCGGAATTCCGCATTGTTTCGGATATAGCCAGCCACGCCAGTTGAAAAATTCACCTTCAATTATGTGTTGAGATGAAATATCAATACCAACATAATAACTTTCTAATCCATCCTGTTTTCTGTTGACGAATACCCAAAAAAACTTACAAAAACATTCTGCACAGGAACTGCGGCCTTATACTTGACAGCCGCGTGCAAGTCCATGAGTACTGCGGCCGTCCTGTCCACGTACTCATCCGCCTTCTGCGACATGGACTCCACGTCAGCCAGCAGCTTGCGCACGAACACCTCGTATTGACGATAGAAGGCTAGTAGGTCGAACACTTCTTTGTAATTTTCACTGGAAATATAATAATAATAATAATAGACTGGCCTGTTGGTCTAGTGGTTAGTGACCCTGACTGCTATGCCGGAGGTCGTGGGTTCGATTCCCACCCAGGACAATTGTTTGTGTGATGAGCACGATCATTTGTTCTGTGTCTGGGTGTAATTTATCTATAATATGTATGTATTTAGATATATATAAGTATGTTTATCAGTTGTCTAGTACCCATAACACAAGCTCTGCTTAGCTTGGGACTAGATGTCGTTGTGTGACAGTTGTGGAATATTATTTATTCAAAATAGTACTACGTCTTTGGTCGAATTAGGACTAAGCTATGGTGGCGTCATCTACATTAGATTTGACTTGCCTTCCCCATTAGGGACATAGTCTATGCTTGGGATCTCGCTAAGGAATTAAATCCGGAATGAGGATTTACGGCATAAGACTAAAGTTATAGATACTGTCGAAAATTGAACAGATCTGTCGCAAAGTGCAAAAAAGGATGGTTCTTGAATGGAGACTGTGTAGGTAAACGTAGTGTGGGACTCCCCTCGGCAATATGGACCGGTGACCTGAAGAAGGTGGCTGGCAGTGGCTGGATGAAAAAAGGAGGAGATCGTGGGCTATGGCGCTCTCTTGGAGAAGCCTATGTCCAGCAGTGGACTGCAATAGGCTGAAATTTATTTAAACTAGGATCCGTCCAGTATTGCTATTCCACATAAGTCTCAGAGCCGCGGTACTTCAATAGCCCTTTACGTTCTGGGTTATGGTAGCCTGTCAGTCACGAGTTCACGACAGCTCGTTGAGGCAAATGCCCGTAAATGAGAGCTTTAGGGTGCTGAACATCTAACGACGCGGATTCGGATTGTTACGTCGCCCTTTCTCTTTCTGTCGCTTAGAAATGCCATTTGCTAGAGCGAGACAATGCGATAGCACGCGGCCGCCTTGAAGGTTCCGTCGCATGCGATCGCATTATGCTTTCTGTCTCGGTCTAGCAAATTCCAGTTCTAAGCGACAGAAAGAGAAAGGGCGAGGGAAAAATCCGAATCCGCGTCGTTAGATGTGGGAGCACCCTTACGCTAAATAAATATTTAAAAAATTAGAATCCCTTAGATCATAATTAAACTTACATAGTAACATCCTCATTCTTAGTGATATCTATGACGACGTTTCCAGTCTCATCTTGCACCGTGATGACGCCTTCAATGGCCGTGGTGAGGGTGTTCACCTTCTGCATCACCGTTATCAGGGAATTTGATAACACTACCGAACAAGCCTTTGCTGCATCTACTAAGTTGTGAGGCACTGAAATACAGGATAGGATACGTTTTGAAACTATTTGTCAAAAGGCCTTACCACGCGATCCAGTTTAGGCTGTGGGAAAGAGAACGAGCTATGCAATTCGTCTAGCGCCATCTCTTTCGCACAGCCTAAACTGAATCGCGTTAAGAGCTCGTGGTAAGGCGTCAGGTGGTCAACCATGACGTTTTAAAGCCAGAGTAGTTCCAGTGTGGGAAAGAGACAGCTATACAAGACGTTTAGCGCGGGAACTAACTAACTGGCCACCTGGCCCTATAGCTAAACGGCAAGCGACAATCGCTAACCATAATTATACACCCCATCTCATAAAGTTGAAAATCTAGTAAAGACTGCTGAGCGATAGCTAGCGAACGAAACAAACGAAAACGATGATAGATTTTCTACTTTATGCGATGGGGTATAAAGTTCAAAACGTATTAGCGACTGTTGAACGTTAACGATTGTCGCTTGCCGTTTGGCTACAGGCTCAGTACCACAATGTGACATTACAGTCACTAACACTATCATCAGCTATGCTAGTGAACGGCCCGGCAGATTTTTTTATAGAGTTAAAATTATAAAATAATGAAGGGCAGGATAGGAGGGACTGTCAGACTTGTACTGACTAAAATTCAGGATCATTCAATAGCCCTTTACGTTTAGGGTCATATTTAATTCATGAGACAGTCGATCACGGTAGACTTTGGCCGTCCAAGGGTCTGACAGTATTTTGAGGCGTGCGAGTAACACGATGCGCCTTGGCATGCATGGTCCATTATCGGCAGCGAGTCACCCATTCACCGCCCGCATGACCACGCCCAGCTTACGATACGATACGGTATGGTATGATATGTGATCCCCAACACGAGTGTCTGAATTTTCTCTTTCAGACTTTATCCTGATTTCAAAGCACAACTTACGATCAGGTATCCCCCCTCCCCCCTTCTTGCAGTCTCTATTGAACAGTCTGACGCCTGAAGTGTAGCCGAGCAGTTCATTCAGCTGTTCCAACTTCTCGTTACGAGGTAGCGCTACGAACAGTTTAAGATCTTCCATGCCGAAAACGCTTTCTAAGGCTGCCATACCTTCTTTTAGCGTCTGGAATATTGAGAGAGGTCAGTTAGTAAATAAATACACCGAAACTATTTTTTTTTCGACCTCAACACAAACACACCAAAGCATCATCCAACCAGTCGGTTTGGATGTACAGCTTGGCCAGAACGGATTGAAACGGAACTAATCTTTTTGTATCTGACAACGTTATAAAATCTTTGATATTTGATGTAAACAAACACCACAGGCTTGTAAGATTTATTATTGTGCCATAAAACGTAACGTAATAAGTGAAAAAAAAAAACATTCAAAGTGCTGGTAGCGCGAAGACAGTGGCAACTTCCGGTTTTCTACAATTTTATGTCAAGCTGTAGGATGGACGTTTGGAAGGATATTGTAAGCTGCAACCACTTCTGGTGGCAGCAAGAGAGCGGCATGGTAAGCAGGTCACTAGAGAATGAAAGCATGGCGGGTAACTAAGGGTGAATCAACCTTGCCACTACTTTTTTTTTAGTTGGTAAAATCATCATATGAGCCCTCCCGCCCTGGAAGGGACTGTCAGACTCTTACTGACTAAAATCCGGTATCCTGGGTTAAGAAAAAACCCGCGACCCCAGCACGCTTTTGGCGCTACTAAGATAAATAATGATGAATTGCATCATTCTTGATGTCGTCGTGGCGATCGTGTTTTGTTTTTTATCTACTCGTATATCAACGTGTTTTAAGTCATATGTCGTAGTGATAAGGTTGATTTTCACTTGTAGTTGGAATCGATCGAATCGCGTCGCATCGCGCTATTAAGGGAAAGCAAAAGACTTCTAGCTGCCAACAATGTTGCACTGCTTTGATTGCAAAAAAATAATCCCGGGGCCAGCAGTGATTTTCTTTATGGACTTCGTAACTTTCGTAAGTGCAGTTTCTCTATACTTTTTTAAACTATAAAAGGTGAAAATCTGGTTCGGTTTCGCATCCGCAAGAGGGACTATCATTAGTCCCAGTAACTTCGATGTTAGACCTTAAAACTACTCACAACAACAAGTCCAGGATTGCCCAGTCCACTAGCAAGAATGAAGTAGACAGAAATCTTCCTGAACAGCTTATGGAACATAGCTTCATCGTTCACGTTAGGATCTGTTTCCAGAATCTCGTTAACGAGGGGATTTAGGCATTTCTCTATTGTTTCCAAGTGCTTCTCGACCAAAATATGAAGTTTGTCGTAGTTCGATTGTAAAATGAACTGCATTTTCAAAATGTTTAGTGCGGTTCCTCCACCTGTAAGTGTAAATAAATTGGATTACTGAAAACAAAATGAAAAAAAGAAAACATACAACATCGTATAGTGTGAATCTCCGAAGAGCTATACAAATATGTACCCAATAATTATCAACTTAAACATTGTGTTTTTCTCTAAAGAGAGCGGCATTTTCAACTTTAAATTCAAGAGCATAGAATTGGAAATCTAATAAAGCAACTTTCGGTCCTCGACGCTGAGACAGTTTGTCTTTGATCTCGTAGACGAGCTCGGCGTAGTTCTTTAGAGAATTGAAAAGCTGCAATGAGGTGATTGCATCTCCGAACGAAAACGATTACTGCCCCATAATTATTTTAAGTATACAACGCATCACTTACCATAGAAAAATTGTAACGCACCGGTCGCAAAATTTAACTTAATATAAAAAGCTACTTACGCATAACTATAGATCCGCACTCTTCAACAAAATAGGCCAAACTATTCCTGTTAATAGTCTTCGCAAACAGTTTTCCATACTTTGGATTCAGTAGTAACAAATCTATCATATAAATCACAAACTCTGGGTCTACGGTCACATTATTCCCTTGACAATTCCTTGTGATTTCATTCGCCATGTTCTTTATAACGTTTTCGTTGCATGTCATTGCCATTTTAGCATAAATTAAAATAAATACGAAATAACTTAGAAAAGTTGTGATTACAAAATAAAATTGAGTTTGTGATACAGTTGCTAGGTTGTGTTGCGTTGGTGATAAGAAATGTCTAATCGATGTCACCGAAATGTTTTCATAATTTGAAACTTGTGGAATTGTTGGAAAGAGTATCTACTATTTTTTTTCAAGCCAGATCGACGCATGCACCACCAAAACCGATAGACAACGTAATTTCTGTACAATCCTTTTTTTTTATTTAACGATTTGTTGCACTCCTGATCAGTGGGTACGTGGGTACGAAAAGGGGCACTTCGAATTCAAATGGAATGACGGGGTTTTATAGACCGCACATTCTCGTCTTCGTCGATCCGACAAAAAATACGTCATTACGTACAGTCCGTCTATAAAATCATGAAAATTATGGTTGAGGCATAGAACACCTAATAGTACAGAGGGACCTGAAATTATTCAAAATAGGGCAGCACTAATTCGAGGTACATCGTATGTCATCGACTTGTTTTGGTACTCGTTATCACCGTAGACATGAAAAGGAATAAAAATGCAAAATATAGTCAAAAAGATTTTATAGACAGACTGGTAGATCTCGTCGATTGGACTGACTTACTGTGCACATCATGAAGTGTCTAAGCTTTTCGTATCGGCCTACGACATGTCCGCGGAAGGGGGGGGCGATTTCTTCGTCAGTCCCATTTCTACAGTCGTCTATAACGCCAATAAGATGGCTAAGCAGGAATAAATAACACACAAAATAGAGTATGTTCATCATTTATTGCCTATTCACATTCATCCATCCAGAAGGGATACAACCTCAGTCTAGTTGGAGATGTCGACTCACACGCCTGCCTCATGCCAGGCCCGGAAAAAAGGGTACGAAGGACAAGGCCATGATGAGGCTTTACTATCATGGCAAAACCTCAGCCGGCCTCCTCCCGCATCGACATCAGCGGACGAAATGTCCCTAATGCGGGAGGAGGTCGCCAATACGGCGGCGATAGGCTCTCCGTAAAGAGAACCTCCAGCTGAAGGCGGAGCTCGGATAAGGGGGGCAAAAAGGCGCAGTCTGAAGACGATCAACGCGGCAGAAGGAGCCGTCGGCGAAGTCCGCATTTGAAGAATGTCATCTGGTGCGGCAGGAGCTAGCGGCCTTCATTCGCTTTACGTTTGGATAACCGCGTCTTGCGCCCCCCGCTCGCTTCCTCCTACGCGGGCCGTTGCGGCTTCCGCGCCGCCCAGGCCAGCCCAGGAGAAGCGGGCCGCGGCGAATGCGAAGCCGGCACCGCCCAAAAAGGCCACGGGAAGAGCGGCTTGGCGGCGGCACCGGCGGAGGCGAAGGCGGCCCAGCAGAGCTCGGCCGCCTCTAAGAAGAAGAAGGGTGTTCTGAGCCAGCCGTCCCGACCTGTCCCGCCTACGCAGCCCTCGCGTCCTCCCCCAGCCGATGCCGAATGGCATTGGCGGGAGAGAGCAGGGCCGCAAAAAAGAAAAGGCGGCGACAGCGACGGAAACAGCGGAAGAGAACCGTCGCGGCGAAACTCCGCGCCCCCAAGACCGCGGCTGTAGTTATTACTCTGCAGCCGGACGCGGTCAAGAGGGGCGTGACGTACCGCGACGTGTTCAAGGCGAAGGAGGCAGTGAACCTCCGGGAGCTGGGAATCATCTCCGGGTGCAAGTCACCGCGACGGGGGCCAGGCTGCTGTCGATTCCCGCGCCTCCAGTGGTCCGATCTGGCCGAACGGCTCAGAGCGTCCTTAGACGCGGAGGAGGCTCGGGTGTCCAGGCCCGTAAAGCGCGCAGATCTGCGCATAATGGGCCTGGACGACTCGATCACGGAGGGGGACGTGGTGGCCGCCGTCGGCAAATGCCCTGTCGACCAGATCAAGGCTGGCACCCTTCGCCCGGACTTCGCGGGGCTGCTGTCGGTGACAGTGAGCTGCCCCGTGTCCGCGGCTAAAAAGATAGGGGAGGGCCGAAGGCTCTTGGTCGGCTGGGTGTCCGCGCAGGTGAAACTGCTGGAACCCAGGCCTCTGAGGTGCTTCCGCTGCCAAGTGGGTAACCACACGGCATGCAAGTGCATCGGAGGTGGACCGCAGCGGCGATTGCTTCCGCTGCGGTCGGCCCGGTCATAAGGCCGGCTCTTAGTAATGCCCCGCCGCACTGTTTCCTATGTGCGGCGGCTGGTAAGCCGGCCGATCACCGGGCAGGGGCTCCTGCGCCCCGCCCGCCAAGACCAAGAGCAGAGGTAGGCTTGCCACCGCCGTCCCCGCTACTGCCGCCGCCCCCGCAGCTCCTGCTGTCGCCCTCGCCGCCGCCGCCCGCCACCGCCGCCCCGCCGCCGCCGCCGTCGCCGCCGCCGCCGCCGTGGCCACACGCCCTCGAGGAGGGCCCTGGAGGAGGCCTCAATGGATTCAGATTAATGTCTCCATTGCGCTTCCTCCAGGCGAACATCAACCACTGCGCCGCTGCTCAGGACCTCTTGCTCCAGAGCATGGCGCAGTGGTTGATCAACGTCGCCGTGGTCGCCGAGCCGTACTTTGTCCTGCCCAGGAATGACTGGGTGGCGGACCTGGACGGCTCGGTGACCCTAATTTCGTCGGCCGCCGCCGGTACCCCCCCCCTCGATCGCGTACAGAGAGGGCGCGGGATAGTCGCAGCCCGGTTCGGGGAGATCGCCGTGGTAGGCGTTTATTTCTCCCCGAGCCGATCTCTCGCCGAGTTCCAGGACTCCCTAACGGAGCTGGGAGACGTCGTCGTCGCCCTCGGTTCCCTCCCCGCGCTCGTCCTCGGGGACTTCAATGCCAAAAATCCGGCTTGGGGTTCCCGGTCCATGGACTATTCGCGGGGCAGGATGCTCGAGCGCTGGGCCCGTGCGCATGGCCTGGTAATCGAGAACCGGGGTTCTGTCCCCACGTGCGTGCGGTTCATGGGAGAGTCGGTGGTGGACATTACGTTCGCCACCCCCGACCTGTCGCCGCGCGTCACTGACTGGCGCGTTGTGGAGGAGGTGGAGACCTACTCCGACCACCGGTATATCCGGTTCGACGTCTCCACCCAGACCTCAGACGCGTCGGTCCCAAGTGGACGGAACCCAAGTGGTCCGCGATGGGCGCTGAAGCAGCTGGACCGGGAGCTATTCCTGGAGGCCTCGATCGTGCAGGCCTGGGTGTCACCACCGAACAGGCCTGCCGACATAGACGACGAGGCCGAGTGGTTCCGGGAGGCCATGTCAGAGATCTGCGACATGGCCATGCCCCGGGTCCGGCAAGGACGCGCCCGGCGTCAGCTGTACTGGTGGTCGCGCGAGCTAGCAGCGCTTCGGGAAGCGTGCGTTGCCGCGCGCCGCCGGTACACGAGATTCCGCAGGCGCCGCACCCGACCTCCGGATGCGGCAGCCGTAGAGGCGGAGCTGTACGAGGGCTACAGGGCAGCGAAGACCGTCCTCCGCGACGCGATCTGGCGGGCCAAGGAATTGGCCCACGAGGAGATGCTGGGGACTCTGGACGGGGACCCATGGGGCCGCCCCTACAAGTGGGTGCGAGAAAGGCTCCGCCCCTGGGCTCCCCCGTTGACACAGAGTCTCCGGCCTCAGTTCGTGGAGGACGTGGTGAGCGCCCTGTTCCCTTCGCGAGGGGAGGAGTATGCTCCCCCGCCCATGGCTCCGTCTCCGACGGAATCTGAGGAAGAAGCTGACGCAAACGCGGACCACAGCGACGACGACGTCTACGATGCTCCAGAGGTGACCGAGGTAGATCTGAGAGTGGCGGTACAGCGGCTCAAGGCCAAAAATACCGCCCCAGGACCCGACGGCCTGCCGGGGAAAGCCTGGGTCCTGGCCTTCGGGACTCTCGGTCCTCGACTGGGGGGGCTTTTGAGCGCGTGCTTGGAGAGGGGCCAGTTCCCGCTTCGCTGGAAGACGGGGAAACTGGTCCTCATCCAGAAGCCCGGGCGCCCTGCGGACTCTCCGTCCGCATTCCGGCCCATCGTGCTGCTCGACGAGGTGGGCAAGCTCTTTGAGAGAGTAATTGCAGACCGCCTCGTCGGGCACCTGAACCGGGTGGGCCCGAACCTGTCGGAGAGCCAGTTTGGCTTCCGCAGGGGGCGCTCGACGGTGGACGCCATCACGCGCGTGAGAGCCCTCACGACGGGGGATGCAGTAGCCCGGGGCAGGGTCGTCTTGGCGGTGTCATTAGACATCACCAATGCCTTTAACACCCTGCCCTGGAGTTGCATCAGGGAGGCACTCCGGTATCACCGGGTGCCGACCTACCTCCGTCGCATAGTCGAGGACTACCTGACGGACAGAGCCGTCATCTACCCCGGTCACCGGGGAGAGTGGAACCGGCGAGAGATGTCGTGCGGTGTTCCACAGGGTTCGGTCCTGGGACCGCCCCTGTGGAACATCGGGTACGACTGGGTGCTGCGCGGCGACCTCCCTGATGGCGTCAGCGTAGTATGCTACGCTGACGATACGCTCATCTTGGCGCAGGGAGAGTCGCACGAGGCGGCGGCCGACGTGGCGACGGAAGCGGTCGCGACAGTCGTCGATAGGATCCGGCGGTTGGGACTCGACGTGGCGCTGCACAAGACGGCGGCCATGTGTTTTCATGGCCGCGTCAACGCGCCACAGTCGGGTTACAGCATAACGGTGGGAGGAGTTCGCATCGGCGTCTTGAGGACGATGAAGTACCTGGGACTCGTCCTCGACAGCCGGTGGAACTTCAGGGAGCATTTCCTGAGTTTGGCCCCAAAGCTGAACCGGGCAGCAGGCGCCCTCAGGCGACTCCTGCCCAATCTCAGCGGGCCAAACGCCTCCTGCCGTAGGCTGTACGCCGGCGTCGTGCGGTCCATGGCCCTCTACGGGGCCCCCGTGTGGGCCCTGAGCATCCGGACGCGACCACTAAAGTTGGTCGCATGCCAGAGGGTCATGGCTATCCGGATGATCCGGGGATACCGCACGATTGCCGGCGAATCGGCCAACCTTCTTGCCGGATTGCTGCCCTGGGATCTGGAGGCGACTGCCCTCCAGCGCGTCTATGAGTGGCGCGTGGAGGCGCAGCGCCGGGGCATAACCCCGCTGCCTCGAGAAGTCGAGGCGCGGCGGGAAGAGCTCCGGCGCGATCTCAGGGCAGTATGGAGGGGACGACTGTCGCGACCGAAGGCCGGGCACGCCGCAATTGCGGCGGTAAGACCCCTCTTTGAGGAGTGGCTGGAGAGAAGTCATGGCGTCCTGACCTACCGCTTGACGCAGGTCCTCACCGGACACGGAAGTTTCGGGAGGTACCTGTGTCTGATGCGAAAGGAGGAGACGCCTGGGTGTCACCACTGCGAAGATCGCCCGGAGGACACGGTGGAGCATACGGTGCAAGACTGCCCAGCTTGGGCGGAGCACCGACGTGTCCTCACGGCTGCGATAGGCGGAGACCTCTCGCGCCCGGCATTGGTTGCGGCCATGCTGCGGGGCGAGACGGAGTGGGAAGCGGTCAGCTCCTTCTGCGAGGCAGTAATGCTCGTAAAGGAGGAGGCTGGCCGCGAGCGAGAGAGGACAGCGTCCTCCCTCCGCCCCACCCGCGGTGGTGGACGCCCACGGCGACGGACGTCGCAAGACGATCTCCGGCCACCGTAGGCGCGGGCATGCGGGCAGCGAGTAAAGGGCAACTCGCTGCCCGACCATGGACCATGCCCGGGTCGACGGCGCGTTGTGTCCCACGCGCGCCTCAAAGAGCGTCAGCATAATGACGGGGCCCCCTCTCAGAGGGCCAAAGCCTGCCGGGGTCGCGGGATTGTTTCCTTACCGTGACCCCGGTACATAAAGGGCTATTGAAGGACACCGTGGATTTTAGTCAGTACAAGTCTGACAGTCCCTCCCGCCCTGCCCGGGGTGGGAGGACTCATTTGATGATTTTACCACGTTAAAAAAAAAAAAAAGTAGGGCAGCACTAAATCGAGGTAGTATGTCATCGACTTGTTTTGCGCCTCGTTATAACCGTAGACTTGAAAAGGAATAAAAATGCAATAGAAATCGAGTCGAAAAACAAGTCGATGACATCCGCAACGCCCTCATCGATTTTCATGATTTTATAGACAGACTGTAGATCTCGTCGATTCGCATGACTTACTGGGCACATCATGACGTGTCTAAGCTTTTCGTATCGGCCGACGACATGTCTTTTCTTCCGTCGAATACCCATTTCTACAGTGTCCATAAGGGTGCTTGTACACGGCGCATGTAACCCGCGCAAGTGCCTCAACATGCTCAAGCTACATGCGCCGTGTACAAGCACCCCGCGGGTAGCTTGATCAAATAGCTTGCGCATGTTACTCGCGCGGGTAAACAGCAAACCCGCACCATTACTTGCGCGAGTAGCATGCGCCGTGTATAAGCACCCCGCGGGTAACTTGATCAAGTAGCTTGCAACTTGCATACAAGCACCCTAACAGTTAGTAACATAATAAATAACACGCAAATAGACATGTTCATCATTTATTTATTCAATTCATTCATCCAGAAATACAACCTCAGTCTAGTTTAATTCGACTCACACGCCTGCCTCATGCCAGGCCTTGAAAGCCTGGAGGCTTTACTTATATCTATACAAAAAGCTGCCTCAACGATCAATTAGAAAATCTATTTGAAGAATACGTAGCTTTCTCATTCGTTCCGTTCGATAACGCTCAGTAGTCTTTAATAGATTTTCAACCTTATGCTGTAATGTATAAAGTTGAAAATCTATTTTAGACTACCGAGCGTTTACGTTTATCATTTGTCACTTATGAATTTTATAATTGAAGAATTTTGTGAAAGATCTTACGAAATGCTTGCATAATTATACAAATATAAACATTAGGTACACGTCATGTAAAATTAAGGTAGAAATTCTAACATATCAAGTAATAATGATCGCACTGTTCTCTAGCTTTTCCAATTGATCGATCAGACGACTCTAGCTGACTGTATTTACAATGAAATCCTTCCACAGTTATTTTATTATATTGTATCAAAGTGAACCTTATGAACCTTACAATAAGGTTGATATTAGATTACTGCCATTGACAATAAGTCTGTCATGGTTGAAGTAATCTTTATCTTCTTAGCAATAAGGTTGCTTTTAGAGTTAAAATAACTGTGAAAGGATTAAAAACTTACGCTAAAGTTAGGCTGCTAAAAGCTGCTATTTTATGCAGGACAATTAAATATTTAAACATAATTTTATTCGTATTTTGAGCAGTAGAATTGATAGTATAGTTTATTATAGAATGCTGGTTAAAAACTGGTTTTACCAGTACATCGATAAAATTGAAAATTCGACATTAAAACGACTGAATAGATGTCGATAAAATCTAAGAACCATCGCTAAAATGATTTAAAATAAAAAAAAAAAAACATTGAAATCGATTCAACCGTTAGGGTTGAGATGTCACAGATCTAAATAAAATTTAAAATATTATTATTTAATAGAATTAAAATATTTTATTGCAGTCCAACATGCAAGTCAAGTGTTGGTGTATGACACACAGTCTTCGAAATTATCAAAAATTTCATTCACCGTTTTTGAGAGCAGTGGTGATGAAATAAAATTATATCACTGTTATACTGCTATTTAGTATTTATATCTCCTTCCTAAAAGACTGGTATTTTATATGGTCTAAGGGCGACTTTTACCAACGGTTAAACATGTTTAAAATTTTATTTAAGCAGAAAATTCAATAGAATTTTGTGCTTAAATAAAATTTTAAACATGTTTAACCGTTGGTAAGAGTTAGTGCATGATATTGTCAATGAAATTTATATCTCTATGTTATTTAAATTTAGCTATTATAAAGTATTATATGGAAGGCATAGACTAGTTTGAAATTATTAATCAGTATGGTAACACTATCAATTTTACGCCCATAACATAATTTTCAGATTGTAATGCTATATAATAAAGGAAGTATTATCGATATGTTTAATATAGACTGATTAAAATGTACTACTTTAAAAATATGTGATTGGCAAGTACTTATCTGATTCTAGTTTCCATGCAAAAATGAAACCTATTGCTATTAAATTAACGCACTTTTCAGACCTATCAGCACTAACAATAGTGACCATTGTCGCATGAGCAATAGAATCGTAAATATTAATGTAAAATATTGACTGAACTACAATGTAAAATGACTCTTAACTACGCGGAATAGAGTTGCTTTAAAAAACTATTTTCTATGTAGATATTTTCAATACATGATCTTGTAAAGTCGACGTCAATTTTATTTTATTTTTACAATAGTCTTCGAAACGTACCCTATGTTATAGGTCATAAATTAATTTATTTTTGTCCAAATCTACATGATTATGGGGACGAGGAACTATTGTTTGTGGAGGACAAAAATCCTCAAAATATAATATAACATCACGGCTGTAATCCTGAAAAGTCCACAGAGGTGTATCTTATGGTTTTTTTTTTAAAGTGGTAAAATCATCAAATGAGTTCTCCCACCCCGGGCAGGGCGGGAGGGACTGTCAGACTTGTACTGACATAAATCCACGGTGTCCTTCAGTAGCCTGTTATGTTCCGGGGTCACGGTAAGGAAATAATCCCGCGACCTCGGCGTGTATCTTATAGTATGGGAATTATGTCATAAGTAGCGAAATGTTGGTACATTTCTCTATTTATGACATAATTCCCAAGTAATACTGGGTGTAAGGGCCAGCCCTCCGCAAACTTTTAAGGCTTGCCCAGTAGACAAAACTGAACAAGCTTACCTAATTTTTTTTTCAGGAAATGAAAAAAAAGTCACAGCCTCACTGAAAAAAAAAATGTGGAAGATTGTTCAGTTTCCTCTACTGAGCAAGCCCTGAAAGTTTGTGGAGGGCTGTCCCTTATACCCTGTATAAATTATGGTCATGGGACTTACGAATTATAGTGACCCCGGGAACATAAAGGGCTATTGAAGGACACCGTAAATTTTAGTCAGTACTAGTATGACAGTCCTTCCTACCCTGCCCTTTGTTGGGAGGATTTTTCCTAAGAAAAAAAAAGGCTCTACTGTGCTGTACCCTTCAGTAATTCCAAGCGTAGTAATGTTATTTTACAAAAAAACAAAAGTCCTTCATCCATCCTTAAAATGTTTTAACACGTCATTCCAATTTATTTCATTAAAAATGTCTGAAGAAAATACCATCTAGTTTTCAACAATTTCAAAAACTAGAATCACTTATTTGATTTATTTATTAAAACATGTAGATTTGGACGGGTGCCTAATTATTTATTAATAATGGCTCAATAGCAGAGATCGGAAATAGTGGAGTATACTTTGTCTAATTTAAAAAGCCTATAATGTTCCCAATGGTGGGATATAGGCATCCTCTCTGTGAGAGTAAGTGGGCTGTAATCCACCACGCAGGCTAGGTGACAGATGTCACATGTCTTCGATTTTTTTTGGTTCTTTTCTTCAAATATTCAAAATTGTAACAATTGGATTGTAAAAACAATATTTTAAAAGAGCAACCATGGAGTTTCTTGGCGGTTCTTCTCCATGGAAACGACCAATCCGAACCTATGACATAACGGGTTATGGGACATCTCGCCCACGAAAAAACTGGCCCACAGGCCAAATGTCACCTTTTTAAAATGTGCATGGGTATATTCGCCCGGACCAATTTAGTAGAACGGGCCAGATGTCTTCTATTAAATAGTAAAGGGATATTTCGGCAAAATCGTATATTTTTAATTAAATATCTGTTCAATAATAATATAATCAGCAAAAGTACTAGGCAAGCATAAGTTCAAAGTGGTATGTACTTAAATAATCCTCCTGCCTAGAATTATTATTTAGGTATATAAAATAATTATACTACTTTGAACTTATGCTTGCCTAGTACTTTTGCTGATTATAATATTATTGAACAGATATTTTATTAAAAATTGAATATTTCGTCGACCACATCTTCGCTTACCGTCAGGCGAGATAGTGGTCAAACGCGTCTTTAATAAAACAAAAATTGCCGAAATATCCCTTTACTATTTCATAGAAGACATCTGGCCCGTTTTACTAAATTGGTCCGGGCGAATATACCCATGCACATTTTAAAAAGGGGACATCTGGCCCGTGGGCCAGTTTTTTTGTGGGCGAGATGTCCCATAACCCGACATAACATGGGCCTATGTGTAAGAAAAATATTTGATTTTGACACGGTTTCCTCACGATGTTTTTCATCACCATTTTCAGAGCAACAGTGATGAAATAAATTACATAAAGGTGTCTGGCTGTGCTCAACCCTACGATCTACGAGTCGTAAAAATAGGGTTATTACCTCCTTTTCTAATATAACGATTTTAATTTAAAATTTTCCCCAATATAACTCCTATAAAGTAGAGACCCTCCCTAGTCCGATCTCTCATAAGTTAAAAAAAAAAACCATAAATGCATTGATCAATGCATCAGTTCTAAAATTAGATTAAATCTAATTAATTTTTGAGCATACTTGCTCGATATAGAAGACATTTCATTTAAAAAAAAATCGCTTGAATTAATTTTAGGCCAACATACCCACAATAAAATGAGAAACTCAAAATTTTATATATTTTCAAGGCAAAATAAAATTTGCCTTGAAAACATATATAAAAGGTTTTTAAACGTATCCTCGTAATTTTTAAAAGCTTAATACATCAGTGGTAAACATGATGACCATAAATAAATTGCAAATACATTTACTGAATCATTTCGGCGAAATCATTAGTTTTTGTCTGTATCTAGTCACGGGTTATGGAGTCCCAAAAATAATAATATATTTCATTTAAATGCTTAAGGTGCCGACTTTAAACTTATTAAAATAATACATTTATTTATTACTTGACAAAATACCTAAAATATGTCTAGGATGAGCTACATTTTTATTTTAAAAAGAAAAAATTGTCTTTTAAAACATAATATTTCGACTTAACCACAAAATTGACAATTTACAATTTCTAACAGCCTATAGCTCATCTTAAACGAAGCTTTGTTTCTTAAAAAACGCTTATTTTCGTCTCGACTGGCTTTTATTATCTTTTGCTAGTCACTGTGTTACAGTATAAATATGTCCAGTATTGTGACTCGGCCCAGTCCTTGAAATAAATACTATTATTTATCAAGTTGCCGGCACGGACATATAGGGCTGCTCGCCAACAGTAATTTAAACTCAAATACCTAGCTAGTTAATTGAGTTTTTTTATATTTTTACTTTTGTGTGATTGTTAATTTGATTTTATACCTACATGTAGGTATTTTACGTATTAGTAGCAGGTATATAAAAATATTGTTTACCTCCTTTCCGAATTTCCAGGTAATTTCAAAAATATTATATCTGGGTCCAAGAACAGCACAATATAGTATATAATCGCTGTTTGCCATATCAATTTCTACTTAGGCACGAAACTAACGGTGCGACTGTAAAGTGTTTAAACTCAAGGCCCGTAGATAGATATAACTCGCGTGAACGTTTTTCAAGATAGAATACTGAACATATTTATACTGTGGTTAGAGACTTGCCCTAATTGATATTTCATTGACGACGCGTTACCTTAAAAGAGTGACCATATTTTTCGGTTGAATCGGCTTAAACGGGAGAAAGATTTCTACCGATCTAAGCCGGTCTCCGTTAAATGTGGTCACTACTGAAGTGAGCTTGCTGGTGGCGCGATGTACGCAATTCGACCGATTTCAACTACAAGTGAAAATCATCCTTATCGCTACGGCATATGACATAAAATGTGCGATTATTTACGGGTAGATGAGAAATAAAACACGCTCGCCACGACGACGTATGTCAGTCGAATTGTATCATTATATCGTAGTAGCAAGGACGATTTTCATTTTTAGTTATAAATTGCAATCGACCGATTTCAACTACAAGTGAAAATCAATCTTGCTACTAAGAAATATTGATGCAATTCGATTGACTTGACGTCGTCGTGGCGATCGTGTTTTGTTTTTCATCTACCCGTATATATCAACGTGTTTTATGTCAATATGTCGATGTGATAAGGTTGCTTATCATTTGTAGAATCGGTCGAATTGCGTAGCCTTAGACTGATGAACAATTGAACATCAGATTCATCACCAAATACTGACTTAGATAAAAATTCCTACTTACAAAATCTAGTCCAAGAAATGATTTTTCAAATACTTCATCATGCTAAACGTGTGGAAGCTCTCTTCTCCGATGACTTTGAAGAGGGCTTTGTCGCAGATCGCAAACTGTCTATTCTTAGGGTCGAAGAGCTGTTTTTCCTTGATGATTGCCCACACCCTCTTTACTACTTCGTGTCGCGGTAGTTCGCTTTCTCCCATTAGTTCTGCTAATTCTGGCGATAGTTTACAAGCTTTGGTGTACCCGCTGCCTTTGCCTTTCCCCTTTTTGGCGCCGCCACCGCCGCCCTAGAATTAATTGTTTTAATTTGTTAATACAAACAAGGATCAAAATGATCAAATCATCAGGATTTGTTAATAGAAGGAGCAGCTCGTGGCTAAATAATCACAGCCGCACAGGCCGATCTTCCGGGTTAAGCCGCGCTTGCCGAGGTTGGTCTGTGGATGGGTGACCATCTATCATAGCGAGTTTCCTCCATCTTTGACAGTCGTTACTGTTAGTCAGAAGCTCTAAAGTCTGACAAGCAGTCTTACCCAGTTACTGGGTTGTGGAGGTCCGTCAGGCAGTCGCTCCATGTTAAATACTGATATTCAGCTGCATCTGGTTCGACTGGAAGCCGACCCCAATATAGTAGGGAAAAGGCTAGGCAGATGATGAATTTGTTAATACAAATAAATTATAAGTAATGGTATTTCGTCATAATGTTTTTATTTTTGTATCGTGGGTGGATTTCCAAATAATACCCAAACAGCCAGTACAGACCTGGAATCATTGTCTGTAGGCCAGATAAATATTTGTTCCGAACAGGAATCGAATCCGCGACACACAGCGCAGCAGTCAATGCTAATTGTAGATGCCGCGACCATAGCTAAGTCCTAATCCGACCAATGAGGTAGTACTATTTTGAAGTACCTATAAGACTTGAACCAATGACGACGCTTGGAACTAGCTATACTAGCGCCATTCGTTTCCCAGTTGCCATCCCCATTGCCCAGCCTTATAGATTTCTCAGGAGTAGCCACAGAGTGGATTTGGGCTCGGTTGTTGGCAATACACTTACCTCCTATTACTTAGAACAAGTTAAGGGTAAAATTATTGGTACAGTCGGCCAAGAAAGTGGTGTACCACCCTAAGGTTGAATATCGCTTGCATATTCATAGGTGATAAAGATTAGTTTCGCTTGCAGATCGATCTGACAACTTCTATTGCTGTCTTTATCTGATTATTGATAACGACTATTACTGTTTGTAACGTGACAGCTGTTCTTAGTTTGAACTTGATGGAACCAATGACGTCGTAAAATCAACGGCGGGGGGCTGTAGATTTTGATGACAAAATTGTATCTACAAATTCAGAATTGTAATCAACAAGTTACATAAAATTGTAAAGGCACAAGGCGAATCCACAAACCTACAATTTCTGTAAACTTGTAATTACAATATCAATAAAAAACAAGCTAAAAATAGATTTATCCTTTTATTAAATTTCTACAATCAATTTTAAAATACTTATAACAAACAAAAACATAGCATTTATAGTAATATTTAGAAGATATTGAAAATTTTTAAAAATTAGAAACGGGTGTAACCGCCGTTGGCCTCTATAACCTCTAAAAGACGAGACCTCATTGAACCAACAAACCGTGAGCAAATATCGGTTCCCCGCATTTCCTCCCAAATATAATTACAGTGACTAATAAGAGCTTGTTTGGTTCTTTCATTTTGATGCGACCATCGTTGGACCATAAGGCCCCAAAGATTTTTATCGGGTTGAGGTCCGGCGATCTTGAGGGCCACTGAATTACCCTTACGTCAGTGTGTGAACGAAACCAGGCTCTTACGATCCTCGCATTATGAATTGAACAATTATCTTGAACAAAATCAAATTGTGGCACTTCGTTCTCCGGGTAAACATTACGGACTGTCGGTAGCATTGCATTCTGAAGCACGTCGATATAATTTACAGCCGTCGCTCGAGGAGGTAGAGAACACAATTCTCCTACACCATCCGCACTCATCCAGCCCCAAATATTTACGGAAATTCGACCTGATTCTCTATTTGGAATTACATGATCATCTTTATACCGTGTTGAATTATATCGCCAAAGGTGAAGACGTCCATGCTGACTGGATTTAAACGTTTTTTCATCACAAAACACTGTATTAGACCAATCAAACTCTAAGTGCTCTCTGGCGAAGTTCAGACGAGCAAGTCTGTGAGCATCCGTCAAATATATTTTCTTGGCGTAATGCCTGAGCTGTGGTGCAACCCCATGTAATGTAGATGATTCCTTATTGTTTGGGCACTCACATCGAACATCTCCGCAAAATGTTTTGTGGGCTTAAAACCATTGATTTCATATTCCCGTCTCATGAATTCTCTATCGTTATTGGAGAGTGCAGGCCGGCGACCACTTCTTCTGTGATCCAACAAACTTCCCTCCTCTCCTTCACGACGAATCCACAAGCGGACAGAACGCCTCGATATATTCAAATTCCGGGATATCGCACTGATACTGCTTCCCTCATTAAATTGGGCAATTATTTGTGCTCTTTCGGCAATGGTCAAGTTGGCAGGCATTGAGATGATTTTATATGCAGTTGATTGAAAAATAACACGGAAAATATATCGATTTTTTGCATATATTTGACAAAATGTCAATTGTCAGTTTTCTTTTTCAAATGGAATTCGGTTGTCTATTTAAATAGTTTTTATTACTTTTGTTTGGAAACATTTCAATTGCTTTGTAGAAACTAATGTCCTTTTCATTTATACTAAAGGTTAAAATGTCATGTACTTATATGTGACATATGACGTATGAATACTAAATACATAGGTTTACGTCATGATAATGTTGTCTCTTTCAGTAATATCTTTTTATAACGAACCTTGTTGTAATTTTCGATGACCGGGAAACTAAATCAAAACTGGTACACCACTTTCTTGGCTGACCGTACATCCCAAAATAATTGAACAATAATGGGCTCTATTGACAATGTATAATATGCTAAGTATTAAAAAAATGTTGTTCTTAGTACCTACCTTCTTTGATTTTTCTTTCTTAGACTTAGGAGCGGCTTTCTTTTTCTTTTCTTCGACTTTCTTCTTTTTCCCTCCAGACTGAAAGAAAATAAAGAGCTTCATTAGAAAAATACATCATTTACATAACAAGGGCCTGTCATTTGTGGTTTCTACGAATTTATTCACATACTTTTCTACACTTTTGTCATTGACTGATTTTTTTCGTGCATATTTCTTTGAATTACACAGTACTACGTAGAATTAAAAATGTCAGAAGCGCCTGTACTTTACCTACATCATAGATTTTCAACCTTATCGCAATAGACGAAGGTTAATGTTCGATTGGTAAAATTTGGCAGATTAGTAGAAACCTACATTCTATATGTATTAATAATTTCTATTCTATTCACGAAATCATGTCTGGCCTGTTTACGACCTTCGCGCTGTGTGCGATGACTTAGCGTGGGCGGTGAGCGGTAAGATCAAGTGTTTAGAAATGTTTGAAGCACGCCACGACGCGCGGCCAGTAACGAATTCTACAAAGTATGTATTGTACGCGCCACCCGCCGAACCGCTCACCGCTTAGGCGGGCAAGGGGGGATATGAAAAAAATCACTTATTGAAGAAAGGAAGAAAGGAAAACGGCGGCTTGTACTTGCGTTGTCAGATAGTACAGTCAGCAAAACAGGACTCTACCTTTAGTACATTTGGAATTAGAAGCGGGTGAATGGCTATGAGGAAGCAAGGAAAGTAGTGAAAACTATAAATTATCACTAAATATCTTTATTGAAGTAAATCTTAATCACAAACAGTGAAATAACGGCTTTAGCCGTTCAGTTTTAAACTAAAATAAATACTTACAGCTAAAATGTTTGAATTACTTTTTTTTATTGTATAACAATGGGGATTGTCTTAATTTTTTAAACATTCGATTTTATTTCATTTTCTGCAAATATAGAGCATTTTGAGAAACTAATTTGAATATTTTAATGATTGACTCAATAGTTTTTTTATTTTTAATATTTTAATTTTTGAGGTAGGTGACGTCACCATTGGCCTAAAAGTTGTGCCGTTTCCTTACTAGAGCAAAATTAAAAAACTGTCAACACAACGTCAACTGTCTAAACGTCACTTACATCCCGCAAGGTTATTGTTTACAAAACAAAATTACTCCTAGATGAACATACAAAGGAATCTAAGGCTTCTGAAATACTAACATCAAAGTGATCTTCGCAACAGTACATTGTATAAACCTTGCAACATTCCACGCCGTCACACAGTGGTCCCATATCGAAAATTAGTGGACATGGGCAACAAAGTTCCAATATCGATGCGATTTTTTTTATGTGATTCTTTATGATATTCCTGACAACTTTTACTCTTGTGAAATTTCGTCTAAAGTTGATAGTTTGTCTGAAAAAAAAATAATACGATTTTTTTGTATGAAGCGAATCACGTTTCATTTTTTTTCTTCAATTGTACTAATATGTTGGGTGTATGGCGTGAGTATATATTAGGAAGGGTCATTCTCTATCCACGAAAAATAAAATCAGCGCCGGCCATCTGCGGCCGCGCGAGGAATCATTCCTCAAAAATTAATAATGTTTATGATATTTTTTGCCATTTTAAATAAATTCAAAGTATATTTTTTGTCTCATTTGGCTGTTCTGACCTTCTTTTTTTTAAATATATGGTTTTGATAGCACATAAGGTACCTACAACCAGTAATCCTTGGAGAGATTATTTTTTTTACCGGATGATTACTCGCGCGGCCGCAGATGGCCGGCGCTGATTTTATTTTTCGTGGATAGTGAATGACCCTAGCTATCATATACTCACACCATACACCTAACATTTAGTACAATTGAAGAAAAAAAATGAAACGTGATTCGCTCCATACAAAAAATGTCATTGATTTTGTTTAATTTTTTTTTCTTCAATTGTACTAATATTTTGCATGTATGCCGTGAGTATATGATAGCTAGGGTCATTCTTCATCCACGAAAATATAAATCAGCGCCGGCCATCCGCAGCCGAGTAATCATTCGGTAAAAAAGAATATTTTGTATGATTTTATTTTGCCATTTAAAATGAATTCAAAGTATGTTTTTTGTCTCATTTGGCTGTTTTCACCTTCTTGTCATTGATGACTTATTTGTTTGTGCGCTCGGCTAAGCGCATAACAAACGAGTCACCGAAAAATAATTGTCTCTGATTGGCTGTTATTTTTGAACTACCTGCACCTTAGCTACTGTTATCGGTAGCACCTGCATTGTGATTGATGACTCGTTTGTTTTTGCGCTCGGCTGAGCGCATAACTAATGAGTCATCGAAAAATGCTCGTCTCTGATTGGCTGAATAATTTTCAATCACTGATATGTCCACTACTTGAGTAATTAACGCTGACTACAAATACAATAATATTCATTGAGTCCAGTTTCGCTCTTGTCGCTTATTTGTGAGCACAGTGAAATGCTTTTATTTTTTATATATTTAGGTAGATTAGAACTTTGGCCGGATTTTGTACCAACCTCGATCTTTTTGTGAAATTAAGAAGTGGCGGTGATCTGAAAATTTATATATTTCTGTATTATGAAAGTATAATTTCTGTGTTGAATACCGCAGTTTCTGAAGAAGACATGAACTTAATCAACTTGACAACAACTTTTTTGTGCAAATCTTAATAAAAAGTGGATAGAGTCAAGTAGAAATCAAAAAACTTTTATGAATCGTTTATATAATCGCAAGTGGTTGGAAAAAAGCATCGACTGACCTGTTTGTGATAGTGTTGACCTGAGAAGTGAGTTGGGATTTTCGGACGCAGCCAAATCTGAGCCAGTGGATTTGGATTCCCATGTTCCTGATCTTGCAGTATGTACTACGGAAGCGGGAACATCTACAGAAAAGGAGCACAGGAAACCGTTCGAAGACTTAAGTAGTAAGCAAAAAAAAGATGTTCTACTTCCATAGTAGAAGAAAGTTCCGAGGAAGAGTTGCAGTACTGGTACTTAATAAAATTGAAAGACAACGGCAAAACGAATCTGGCAAAACTGATCGAATACCTTTCCAGTAATCCAGAAACGCTATCCGAAGTACACGAGCGACTATTTAAAAAGCAATGCAGGTGCTACCGATAACAATAGCTAAGGTGCAGGTAGTTAAAAAATAACAGCCAATCAGAGACAATTATTTTTCGGTGACTCGTTTGTTATGCGCTTAGCCGAGCGCACAAACAAATAAGTCATCAATGACAAGAAGGTGAAAACAGCCAAATGAGACAAAAAAACATACTTTGAATTCATTTTAAATGGCAAAATAAAATCATACAAAATATTCTTTTTTACCGAATGATTACTCGGCTGCGGATGGCCGGCGCTGATTTATTTTTTCGTGGATGAAGAATGACCCTAGCTATCATATACTCACGGCATACATGCAAAATATTAGTACAATTGAAGAAAAAAAAATTAAACAAAATCAATGACATTTTTTGTATGGAGCGAATCACGTTTCATTTTTTTCTTCAATTGTACTAAAATGTTAGGTGTATGGTGTGAGTATATGATAGCTAGGGTCATTCACTATCCACGAAAAATAAAATCAGCGCCGGCCATCTGCGGCCGCGCGAGTAATCATCCGGTAAAAAAAAAATAATCTCTCCAAGGATTACTGGTTGTAGGTACCTTATATGCTATCAAAACCATATATTTAAAAAAAAAGAAGGTCAGAACAGCCAAATGAGACAAAAAATATACTTTGAATTTATTTAAAATGGCAAAAAATATCATAAACAATTATTATTTTTTGAGGAATGATTCCTCGCGCGGCCGCAGATGGCCGGCGCTGATTTTATTTTTCGTGGATAGAGAATGACCCTTCCTAATATATACTCACGCCATACACCCAACATATTAGTACAATTGAAGAAAAAAAATGAAACGTGATTCGCTCCATACAAAAAAATCTTATTTTTTTTTTTTCAGACAAACTATCAACTTTAGACGAAATTTCACAAGAGTAAAAGTTGTCAGGAATATCATAAAGAAACACATAAAAAAAAATCGCATCGATATTGGAACTTTGTTGCCCATGTCCACTAATTTTCGATATGGGACCACTTGACTGTGCGTCATCACGACACCACTTTTCTCGCAAATCTTCTTTAGTATGAACAAAATGTTGTTTCGATTATTATTAGTATTATTGTTGCAAGTTGGGACAAAGCACTTCCTGTATTCTATTTTACTTGTAGTTTATGTTATATTGCCGATGCCGATTTAACAGATTTAACCGAGATTATGAAGCAATTTGCAGTTACAATATAAACTTGTTTGTTTACATCTTTGACATTTACAAATTGACACTTGTCAGTGGCCGTCTGACATCCCTGATTTTCTCATCAGGGATGTCAGACGGCCACTGTGATGTACCAATATGAAATATTGGTACATCGGTAAAATGTGTCGAAAATCAAATACGAATGAAAAATCTTTTTTTTTCTTTTGCTGTTAATAGAGGGCAAAAAAAGGAGATTTTTTAGTAAGGAATACTCGATTGTAACTAAAGAAATAGATAACAGAGAACAGCTAGCGTGGAAGATATATTGGTCACACAAGGTTGTCAAAAATCCTCGGGTTCCTCCCAAATCTAAGAAAATATTTGATTCCTTCATTTTACCTATAACGTATGGATGTCAAACTTGGAGCATTACTAAACAAAATATGCGAAATCTAGAGCCCTGTCAACATAGCATGGAGCGTAGCAATGCTCAACGACAAGTTATAAGACAAAATCAAACTAGAGACATTACTAAACCAAACTAAAATCAACGAAATCACATATTGCCTAAGGAAATTGAAATGGAGATGGGCAGGTCATATTATGTTGAGGAGTACTAATAATAAATGGGCTAAGGACGTAACCAAATGGTGTCCAAGATAATATAACAAAAGAAAGAAAGGAAGGCAACGTCTAAGATGGGAAGACGACTTTCGAAAGATGGCTGGTGCTACTTGGAGGAGGATGACCCATAATCGGAAGGAGTGGCAAGCTACAGGGGAGGCCTTTGCGAAATCGCATAATAATCTCAATATCGGTGTCTAATAATACATAAATAGATATATATATATACATATATATATATAAAAGAGAGGGGAAAAAAATGTAAACTTACTTTTAATATTTTTGTTTTGTAAGATTGTTAAATAAAGGCTATAATAATACTCGATTGCACCCTAAAATTTGTCGTTTATTCTGTATTGTTGGTCAACGTCCAATCTTGGTTTTTTTTTTCTCGAGTAATAATCTTGGTACATGGTACTTGACACTGAAAACTGGTATGTATACCAAGAAATTGGTACTTATGCCTGACATCCCTGGAAAATACTTGTCACTTATTTTTTAGGGTTCCGTAGCCAATGGCAGAAAACGGAAACCTTATAGATTCGTCATGTCTGACTGTCTGTTCGTCCGTATGTCACAGCCACTTTTTGTCGAAATTATAAGAGATAGCTCTTACAATTTCGACAAAAAGTTGAAACTTTGTAAGTAGATGTATTATGTGAACCGCGTTAGGACTTTCACACAAAAATAAAACAAAAACCAATTTTGGGGGTACCTCCCATACTTAGAATTGAAACTCAAAATATTTTTTTTTCGCCTTACCCGTTCGTGTGGGATATCTATGAATAGGTCTTGAAAAATTATATTGAGGTAATACCACATATTAGTAATACTATTATTCTGTGATTGAGGTTACAAACATATTTTTTTCTAAACTGAACAGTTTGCTCCAGAGAAACTTCCAAAGTGGTAAAATGTGTCCCCCCCCCCCCTCTGTAACTTCTAAACTATGAGAATGATAAAACAAAAAAAAAATTGATGTGCATTACCATGCAAACTTCAATTGAAAATTGTTTTGAACGAGATCGAGTTATGAGTTTTTTTTTTTTTTTAATAAATCGTAAACCGCAATTTACCTTGCAAAGTTACAACCAACTACAAGAACTTTACTTGCTGCTACGGAACCCTTTATAGGCGAGTCCGACTCGCACTTGGCCGGTTTTATATTTTTTATATTTTCTGTTTTCTGAGGCAAAGATACAAAACTGTGTACAGCCAAAGGTTTGAAGAATGTGTTAAACATTTGAAGGGCAAGACAGGTCAAACGTATTTTATTAAAAATATCAATGAAAATGTGAATATTTTTCATTTTTAATTGGTACATAATGATCAGTAACGCTATTCCTCGAAATGGTTTTTCAATTACAGCATGTTAAAAAAAATGAACAATGCCCATTATGAGAAAATCCGTAATGGCATATAATTATGGAATATGGTGAGTTTTTTTCTTATAATTTGCTTAGATACTGTTTTAGGAATACATTGAGACGTTAGAAATGGATTGAAGATTTCGACGCAGTAGGCATGAACCTCGATGGCTTGGTTGGAAAGAGCGTCAGTTGTATTGAATTCGGTAGTCGCAGGTTCAAATCCTACTCGCGTATCGACTTTTTCTTTATAAGCTTATGTAATTATATGGTCTAAAAACACTATTGACAGAATGAATTTTTCAAGTGGGTGGGTCGATGGCCAAATCCTATTGAGTGTACTTAACAAGAAAAAAAAAAGCATTTTCAATTAATTTGTCGTATGTTATTACTCAGAATTTGGTACCGTATGTGTAAGATTACGTATGCTATTACTTCACTGAATTTGATACAATCTAATGGTGTAATATTGTAATTCTATTTTCTAAAATCCAATGTTGTTTTTTAATTTTCATCAAAATCGGGCCCGATTTTCCACGCCCACTTGAAAAGGTGAACTTGAAACAGATTGTGCACTTCTCAAAATAGTTATACAAGTTAGTGCAAAATCTGCGTCAAGCCCGAAAAGGTTACCCCGTGTATTATCTATTTTTATCCAATTTAAGTGTCGCTTAGTTTCATAGAGAACGGGCATAGTTACATAATTATCTTAAACGAACGCCCAAATTAGATCATTGTCAGCACAGTGACATTCGGCGAGAGATATGCGTTCTTTTACGTATAGCTTAGAGTCAGTGAAAACAGGCTTTATTTTCACTACTACAACAGACAGATTTTATGCAATGTTTTTTATTTGTAGACATCAAAATTCTATTTTATGATTATAAACACTTAGATGGGTAACAGACAGTTTCGGTTATTTAAACATTCACTCAAAAAGGTATGAGATTACCGCCAATCATATGCCAGACTTAAATTCTAGGGTTTTTCACACATAAATAAGTAAAAAAATATAACTACTTTTTGAAGTAAGTTTTAAAGATCACACGCATTGGGCCATGTTTAATATGGCAGGCGGAAAATAAGATTAATGTGAAATCAGGAGTAGATAAGAAAAATATTCAATTCCACTGCACTACTCCTAAAACACTGCAACTCCTGGAAGTCAGAATCAAAAGTGGCGACCATCAGAAAAGCGCCGAGACAATGGGTATGGTTAGCCGATACAATATCTGAGCAGCACTAAAAGAAAAATGGCAAATGCTGAGTAGCATAGGCTGAGACAGCTGTCAAAATCCTTCTCTCTCGTCTGCAGTCAGCATGGTTTAGCTCAGCCGATAATTTAGTCAGCACAGCTGACTGTTCAGCATTTTCTGTCCAGATTTTGTATCGGCTAACCGTACCTAATGAAGCTCGACGTGTCCTGAGGAATGAATTTAATTGTCTGGGATCCTGCAACGAAATTATTCAGAAAAGAACAATGGAGGAACAGGAACTTATGTTGTTTCCACTGCCTTCCTTGTCAAGCTGGAGAATAAATAGTAGTTGACCAGAAATAAATAAGTATGCAACCAAATTCTTTCAGTTAGTCAGCAGCTGCATTATCATACTTATTTCTAAGAGAATAAAGATCACAGCAAATACATCTCGTATCGAGTAGCTAATTTTATCAGATTACAACATAAGGCGAAAAACTTAATATGTATATCATCATCATCATCAGCCTATATTGCTCCCACTGCTGGGACACAGGCCTCCACTCTGTGAGAGGGAGTGGGCCATAATCCACCACGCGGGCCCAGTGCGGATCGGTGGATGTCACATATCTTCGAATTTTTTCAATCTAGGACATGCCGGTTTCCTCGATGTTTTCCTTCACCGTTTTGAGAGCAGTGGTGATGAAATAAATTACACAAAGTAATGCGCCTGGCGGGGTTCGAACCCACGACCTACAACTCGTAAGTCGGGACCGATACCACAGGGCCACCACTGCTCCAATATGTATATGCCTAAACTAAATAAAAACGCACTCAAGTGTTCTACACTTACTACAGTTGAGAGTAGATTTTTTTGCGCTTATACAAACATTGATTAAGGTGTCGCCTTTTGTTTGATATACTCAAAAAAAGCACATTGATTCTAGGTACTACGAAAATACATATAAAATATAACTTGTATTTCTACTATAATTTTGAGCATAAAATACTGTTAATCACAAAAAATATGACGCATTTCATGACGACAAAATACAATCAATACACCGAACTTTTTGTGGTGTATTGTAATTTAAATGTTCGGATTAGGACCGAAAGTTGGATTTCCAACAGCAGATAAATTCGCTCACGATTGTCATATTCGCAGACTTCTTTTAATTTAAAATCTATAATAAGCACACAACAAACTTATAAAATAGAGAAGAGATATCAAATCTCGACTTTTTTATCACATGAGGCTCACTTGCACCATAAATTTTGATTTTTCTTTTTCCATCAGTAGAGTAGTATAAAGATTGAAGTGATATGTTTTAAACACATTTAGCAATAAGTATAATTTGTGCAAGATGCCTAAAATAAAATATCTTAAAATTAAAACAGATATCATCTGTGTAGCGACTTAAAAACGAATAAATTGAACCCATGCAAACTGTATTGTAGGCGGTTACTAAAAACATCACAAATGTATCTTTGTACACATAACATATTTTTTGTCAAAGACTGACAGAAGACTTACATCAAGTATTCCGAGATCGAGTATACAAATCACAGGTATTATAATTAATTTCATATAATTTCTGGGAGCTACCTGTAACTTTTTACTTACATGATTTTGGCCTTAAGATATGATAGCCCAAGAATTTGTTTTCCAAAAATATATGGCCAAATTCTATAAAAATAATATGAAAATAATGATTCTTTTTTCTTGTAAATTCGAAAAAATTACATGAGACCACATCTATAACTAGCGCTCGCATTCTTAGGAGGCTTGGGCGTTGTAGCTTCTTGTACAATGGGCTCAGGTACATTTGAAGGTGCCAGAACTGTCTTAGGCACATTAGTCGACGTCCCAAATGGATTAGGAAAGCTAGCCCGAGCAATAGGTATAGGTGGAGCCGTCAAGTTCTTAGGCGGACCATCAATACGGAAAATTTTCTTCGCATCGCATTCAATCACAGGCAGCATTCCTGTCGACTTATCAACCATTTTGCGTTTCGGTGGGATCGCACGCTTATGACATTTATCATAGAAAAGCTGGTTTATTTGCACCATCATTAAATCTCTCTGTTCATCTGACAGTTTCCTCAGCTTCTTAGCTATTAACTTCCCGAAGATATCAGCTTCATCTTCGTCATTTGGAGTTACTCTTTTCAGGATTACGGCTTTTTGGGCACGGTTGGGGAGGTGACGCATTCCTGAAGTGGTGATGGTGGATTCTTGTGGTAGAGGGTGATAGCCCTCGTCGGAATATCCATCGAGGAGATGCCCGTCGTGATGGTGATACTGTAAATGAAATGTTGGCATGATTTTCATGGAATTTTAAGTGGTGAAGAGCAGTAAATTGGTGTGTTTTGTTAGTGTGACGCAGTACAAACAAAATGCGGTTAATGCTTGCCACAGTGAAACAGGTGAATTTTTTTTTATATTACCTACACCGGATTTTCAATCCTAAGGGTGCTCCCACATTTATCGACGCGGAATCGGCTTTTTCCGTCGCCTTTTCTCTTTCTGTCGCTTAGAACTGCCATTTGCTAGACCGAGACAATGCGATAGCACGCGGCCGCCTCGAGGATTTTATCTGCTATCACATTATGCTTTCTGTCAGAAAAAGCCGATTCCGCGTCGATAGATGTGGGAGCACCCTAATGATTGATATTAAAACCAAAGAGCCCTTTAAATAGCTCTTTGTAGGATCTTGCTGATGTTCTAAAATACAATGCATGAAACAGATCAAGATCCAAAATCGGCCTTGTAACAAACAACTATGTGAAACTAATTTATGTGCATACTAACACATTTTCAAGTATCAAAAAAGGAGATTCTTTGAATAATTTCATGTACAATCGACAAAGTTCAATCATGACCCACCTTAAGCTTATTTTCTAACAGATATTCAAATACAATTAGGTCCATATTCGCGTAAACATACATATCCATGCCATGGTAACAACTTTGATCTTTGTCAATTTGACGTATTCATACGATTTTTTGTCAAAATGGGTCATGATTCAACTTTGTCGACTGTACATTACACTGTGTATGCCATGGGTACTGTGTTCAAATAAATGTGTATGTCAGTAAGTGCAATGTTGAAGGCATAAAATACACAGGTTAACAGAAAATAAACAGGCATTAAGTAAAGGCTGCCGTCACTTGCCAAGCATGGTGATTATGACAATACCCTATCACAGCAATTTATAACGTTTTAGGCTCAACAGGTCTGTACTGGGTGTTACCGCAGATAAAAAAAAAAGCGAGAAAAATAACTAAATGATGAGAAAAATTAAAATAAAATGTGAGTTTTCTAGATATAGTAGCGAGATCAGGCAAGAATACATAGGTTTTTAGTCAGCAGTTAGTACAAAGCTAATTAAAATAATTATGAATGCTGCATAAATGAAAAAAAAAACGCAAGTCAATTTTCAATTTAAAATTGGTTACACTGATACGGACAAATTGTTGATGCAGGCCGATCAACAAGATCTGTGATCCGATCCACAATCTGTCCATACCAGTTAGACCAATCAAAAAGGAACAAAATATTATAATCTGGTTTAAATTACATACCTCGCGGGAACTTGAACATTTAAAAGGTCCATTTAAGTAGCACTGCACCACTGAATCCGATGAAATTGTTCACGAGAAACAGGGCAAGGTTTTTGGATTTTGCCCTGCTAGATCTCAAAAGTCTTCGCAATTGCAACTTTGTTAAAGTTTAAATATATCAACATTTTAAGATTCTTCTAATTCAAATTGGTTTTTTTATAATGATTTATGTACCTTGTAAACACACATTATAATTGTTAAATTCTTGTAACTCAAGAAATTAAAATTTGATTCATTTTACAAGAAACAAAAATATAATATTATTTTGATGATTATCATAATTTATATGAAAAACAAAAAATCTTAAAAATCCTCACTTAAAATTAACCATTATATCCACTGGTAGGCAAAGTCCCTAAAGGTTGTTAATGTCATAGTCACAATGCGAGGCAATGCGCAGCCTTTTCTTATTAAAATAAAAATGTTCAGCATATCTTGGTGCACTTACAAATAATAAATTGATTTATAAGCCAAGATTTACTGAACATAAAAAAAATACAATCCATGTTAGAGACAAGTATGTTGGCATCATTCTTTTTCAAATATTTTATATTACTGCAGTAAATATTATTGCCCGCATTCAAAACTCTTTAGACCCAGGGGTGCCCAACCAGTTGATTGCAAATGACCAGTCTATCAGATTGAACTGGGTTTCCTTAGTAGTAACAGTAGATCTTATGTCTAATCAAGTTGGCAAAGGTTTACTCACCCCCCAATCACTGTCATTGCTGTCATCATGTTCCTCATCATCATCATCATCATCGTCCTGCTTCTTTGCTTTCCTCACCGCTGCCTTCTTCTTTGGCGGTTCTTCCTCCGCTTCTGATTCTTCCTCTTCAGACTCCATACTGTTAACGTAGTCCATCACAAGTTGGTCAATCAGTTTCTTCTTCTCCGACAAGTCTACTCCAAGTTTCTGCTCCAACTTTTGAATAACTTTCTTGGTTGATGTCTTGTCGAGACTCGCATTATTGAGGATTCCTGTAAGAAGGTTGGGTTTTTTAACCATCGAGGTTGGGTAGCAAGTACTAATATACGTAGTTTAGGTGTTTAAACGCAGACAAAGCAAATGAAGTATGTATAGCATCTTACAGACATTGTCAGAAGACCGGGCTGAATAGAAGCAAAATTGTACATTTGCCAACCCTAAGTTATCCCTAATGGGGCAAACCAGTTTTGTTTTGTGTGAAAAGGAACAAGTACAGGAGGGAAATAAATATTTTTATCATGCAAAGGGGTCTTATTATGTTTCGTTAGTATTTTTATTTACATGCAGTACCTAGGTGGCTATAAATATATAGAACGAGGTTACAAGGAACAGTAAGCAAAGTTAAACGATTCGCTAAATAAGATGCAATCGATCGATACTGCATCCATTTTGCATTGCATGAAACGAAACGCAGTAATGGCAGCCCGCTCAACCCGCTTTTTTGACAAGTAAATAAAAACTGCATCATTCGCTTTGTTGATAGGTAATCAATTTTTATGCAGAACAATCTTTAATTTCATTAATGTAGCCAATTTACGCACCGCCCACCGTTTAAATGACTATTCCGCATAATTTCAATACAAAGATAGATGGACCAATTCGCTAGTGTGTAAAAATAAATCAAGAAAACAACTTACAAAAGCGAGCGAAAACGCTTCTAATGAAAACGTTACCATGAAACAATCCCTACATTTATTGCTTATCACTTCAGCTTGACAAAATTTTAGATAAACACAGTAGTATCAGAGATATTTTGACAAAAACATAACAAGTCGAAATTAAGTCCATTTCGGCTTTGGTAGCCATTTTACGTCCCAGGCTGATCATTGAATTTCAGCGATGGAACCTCTGAAATCTTCTGAAATTTATATTACAAACCTGCGATCTCTTTTTGGAGTTCTTCCTTAGTTATTTCAGTATCCGAATCAGCCATTTTTCTGCTTGAACGGGTGTTTTCTTTCTTGTAAAAGGTGTGAAACGCTCAAACGCTTTGCTTGAAAATGTAGCCACACAAAATTATACCTACGCGCTATGTGTAACACGGCGTCAATGCGAAATTAGCCGACTATCACTTCGGAACGATCGTTTGACCAATACAATTTGAGCCTAATGTATAAACATCACAGCATCAAATACAATTCAATACAGTTTGGAGATATTGTACTCTAACATAAAGAAATAGAGTCGACAATGGTAAAAACACAATTTGGCGAAGATCAAAAGCTATTGGAAGTAGTGTACAAAAATAAATGCGTTCAAAAAATCAAAAAACTTATGGGTTTAATAAACACGTTTTATCTGAAACTTCAATTAATTTCAAAACTCTGATTACCTAAATTATCTACAACCGTAAGTACAAGTGTATAAAAAAATATCTTAAAAGCTATTTCTGAGTATTTCTCCGATTTCAGAAAAAAGTTTCACGGACTGATCCACTGAATGCATTCATTGAAACGTCAAAACCACGAGGGTGTTGTTTTTCTGTCAATGTCAACAATTTCTAACCTCATTTTATTGGTCGATCTGTAGATTTCTATTTCATGAATCGCAAGATTGAGAATAAATAAAAATAATGGCGAAAGTTAAAAATAAGAGAAACTCCGGCCTCGCCGACAAGGTCCACAACAAGAGGAAAACGGAAATCAATAAGAAAAAGATGAATCCTTTCGAAGTACACATAAACAGAGAGAAAATCAAAGTGTTAGGAAAGAAGTCGAAGCATGACAGAGGATTGCCAGGAGTTTCTCGAGCTAAAGCAATACAGAAGGTAATGACCATTACATTATATGGATCCTAGATGGGTCTAGCAATGATTTACAGGAGGTCTTCTATCACTTTTTAAGCCAATCAAAGATTCAGACATTCATGTCAATATGCATCATATTTTCTGTCATTCTTTGGTGTGAAAAGATGTTCTAACATTGAATACGAAACTGTTAAAAGTTTAATCAACGTCTTGTATACTTTTTCATATCATCTATAATTTGGTTACAACCTAATTATCATTTATCTAAAACATTTTTTTAAATAGAGAAAAGAAACTCTAGGAACTGAAATGAAGCTGATGAACAAGACCAATGCGTTCATTGACCGTCGTATTGGAGAGAAGAACAACCAGCTGTCTGCTGAAGACCGTATGGTTGCCCGGTTTGCAGCGGAACGAGCCAAGCAACACAGCAAGAAGAATATCTATAACCTAGCTGATGATGAGATTCTGACACACAGGTTTGTGGAGCATCACCATCGCGCTGTTATTGCCAAATGATGAGTTATCGGTGCACCTAGAAGTATTTAACATACATTTAGCCTTATTTATGTTGATGGCAAAAAATTGAAAAGAAAACTGTGTTTTTAGGTTTTTTAAGATGCATAATTTGTTTAGAAGTCTGTATTTTAATTTAATCTGTAATTCTCAAGTACTAGGAGCCTAGAAGCCTATTGCCACCTATTCTAAACTCTGCTACTAAAAATCCAAATGAAATATAGAATTTGAGGAAACTTTACGGGCAATGTACTTTTTTCTAGAATTAAGTTTTTTTGCTCATGAGTTGCGCTGAGATGTTTTCTCTGCCATTTCTAGCTCCCCAGATCAAAATTTTAAATTCAAATAGCAAGGATAGCATTTAAAAAATTCAAGTTATGTAATAGTATCATTGAGGATAGTATTAAACTAACAATTTATTTATTACAGAGGTCAAACGCTTGAGCAAATTGAGAAATTTGATGATCCAAGATCCGAAGATGAGGATGATGAAGATGGCAGGAAGTTTGGTGGACTAGGTGGTAAGTTTCGATTATAAAAGTTTCTGTGTCCCACTGTTGGGAGTGTTTAAAGGCCTCTGGACATGACTTCCAGTACTGTATTGCCAAACTTCATCAAACATTATTCCGCAGATGATTTTGTAGCAGAAGGCCATTTCGGTGGTGGTATGCTATCCAAAACCGAATCCAAAGATGGCGCAAAATCCCACAAAGATCCCTCATAGAACAACTCATAGCTGAGTCCAAGAAGAGGAAAGCAGAGAAACAGAAGGAAAAAGAACAAACCCTGGATCTAACAGAAAAGTTGGATTCGGAATGGAAAGATCTCCAACCAGTGGTGTTCAAGAAATGAGAAGGGAAGAAGAGAAAGAGCCTTCAGCTATTGAGAAGCTGTTGAGTCAAGCAGAGAAGAAGAATATGGACTATGATAAGATGATGAGGGAACTGAAGTTTGAGAAAAGAGGAACTGTATGTATCAGTTTAATCTATGAATCTTAGAATATAGTGGCAACACTCTGTATTTTTAATCGATTTTTAGTTTTGATCTTTAAGACATAAAGTTGAAACTGTTGTTGAGACAATGACAAAAACAAAATCGTTTTGTATATTAATCGACTAGCAAACCCGGCGAACATCCGTTTCGCCACATAAACCTCACGGAGCTCGAAACCTTTCCAACGAATGCAAAACCGTGGAAATCGGTTCGTGCGTTCTGGAGTTATAGTATCAGGAAGGAAGACCCGACTTATTTATATGTAGATTTCATCTCTAGAAAGTAAAGATGAAAATCTATAATTTGTCTAGGGGCTGATTTAAAATGGTTTGAAAGAGGTGTCAAAATTTTCTATAAAGGGTAATATTTTAATTTCAGCCTTCAGATGGTCTGAAGAACGATGAGAAACAGAAGAAGGAAGAGTTAGCGAGATTGGAACAGCTGGAGAAGGAAAGAGAAATGAGAATGATGGGTGATGAGGAGAAGATTGCAGTAAAAGCTAAACCGGCGGCAACAAAACACAGGTAATAGATGTTAGGATTGTAGATAAGAAAAATAATGGCTATTACAAGCCTAATTACTTTTGTTGTGCAAGGTTATTTAAAAAAAAAAACATTGATTTTCTTGAATGTAGAGTCTGTTGGAGAAAAGTTATTGACTTTAGTCATTTAATTTCAGATCAGCGGAAGACCTGGATGATAACTTTGAGCTGGAAGATGAACACGATTTCATGCTTGCCTATGATAAAGATGGAAAACCATTGGTACCTGAAAATGTACTCAAAGACTTCTCTGGTAAGATTTATTTTAATGTCCTTCAAGCGGGCAGTTACTTGCTGCGTTGTCAATCGACCGTCGTCAATTTATAGGAATTTTCGTTCATATTATTATCTATTACTCATCCACATTATATTATCTCAGTGCAAAACCTAAGATGGAATATCAGACTCTGTCGCTATGTCATTGGGAGTATTAAATAAAGAATATTCCGTCACTTGGAGTGCTCTAACAAACACTCCACAAAGATCGCAATTAAAATTTTAGCCCCGTAATAACGGAGACGTCAGAACGAAAGCGAAGACTACACGCACCGTCGTCGAAAGATCAAAGGCAACGCGCGATTAATTCATCGCGACAAATAGGTACTTGGTTACGCGCTCTGTCGTGAACTTGATGATCAGCGATGAAGTATGTTTTAAGCTTTTCAAATCCCTTAGAATTTTGTTTTTTTATAAATGAAACGTGTTCCAGGTTAGTCACAAAGTCTTTTCCAGTACTCGACAAACTACTGGAGGAAAAGACGAAGAAAAGAAGGCGATGAGATGATTAGATTGTGATTAAGGCTTGAAGGAGTCTTAACTGATGATCGTTTGCAGAGGAACCTCGGTCTGATCAAAGCTGAATCAAATTAAAGCTTTAGAACTCAATGACTCTATAATTGGAATACTTTCACAAAAAATAGTTTTCAGATTCGAAACAATATAGATAATTTTGACTATAGTATGTACCATTTAACATGGCAATAGAGGTCATTCACTCCCTCCTACCAAGTTTTTCATCACTAAGCGATAATGACACTTATTGTTACCTAAAACCACTAATAATTGACAGTTGCTTCTATCGCTACAGTATCGTGGTACCAGCCTGCTTGACATATAGGGGTTGTGAATCTTGTGTTGCTCTAATTAAAAATTATTATTTTGTATTTCTAGAAATCAAATTGTGTGCTTATAAATTTACGCGGGACGTAAAAAATGTTCCACAGTGTGTGACGGAGTGATAGGCAACGGCCCTTTTTCCGTCATATGTATTTTCGTCCGCGCGCGGATCATAGTAGATTTTCAAAGTCGATTGTATGTTTGTTCACGATTATCTCGCGTTTGTCTGAACCGATTTTCATGCGGTTTACGGAAAAATGTTTATTACAGTCTAGGGAAGGTTTTAATATATAATAATAATGGATGTCTTGTGACGTTGCCCGCATAGATCCGTTTTTGTTGCTCGCTTGGATATAAATTTCTTAAGTTGCCGATTGTGCGAAGATTTTTGTTGAATGTCTGAACTAAAAAGGGTAAAATAAATACTTTTTTTTTTTTAAAAGTACCGACTTCAAAAACAAATACAAAAAAGTGGAAATAACTTTTCTTTCGGAAGTCGCTGGCATTAGTCAATGACATAAAAATCAAAAGCCACCGATTTCCGAAAGAAAAGTTAATTTACACTTTTTTGTATTTGTTTTTGAAGTCGGTACTTTTTAAAAAAAGTTTTTATTAATACTAAGGGTATAACGGCGGTCTTATCGCTAATAGCGATATCTACCAGACAATTATGATGGACTTAAAGAACCTTAAAAAAAAAATGAGGGTAGACAGTGATGCACATCAAATTATAGATAACCGATAATATAAATTACAATACACACAAACATTAATAATAAAATAAAATACACAAATATAAATATGTATTATTAGAGAAAAAGGAAATGATTTAAGACTAAGCTTTTAAAAGAAACCAGTGACTTGGCTTGTCTTACTGATACAAGCAATGCATTCCACAAACGACAGCCTGGACTGTGAAAGAATCATCATAAAACAATGTGGAATGCACAGGCATCAAAAGAATCAAATGTATATAATTATGTATATACAACGTGTATCGTTAATAGCGCAAAACCTCTCGTGGAGTAACTCAGCCCATGTTTCTAAACAATGTTTGTTAAAAACTAGTTTTAGTAATTGCCGATTTATCAAAATCATCAACGTTTTTGAGAACGTTTGGTCTACTCCTTTTACCTTCAGGTTGCGTTATTTTATGAGTATTTCTGTATTCACGTAATACCCGATAATTATATCGATCTCTCACTCACCCCACATATTTCTGACGTACGTTTGACAAGATCATGGTTAGTTAAATATTTATCCTCGGGCTTTGTGTTTTGGACATATTTAAAAATATTAATAATCATGAAGACGTTCTCCGCTGGTGAGAATCGTCTTCTGTCTTTTTGCTGGCGGCGATGTGAGCGGTATCGATTCCGAACCTTCTTGAGGTTGGAATACCTATGTTTGGACGACGACGGCGTTTACTGGTTTCACCAGTAGATGTTCCGGCTTCTGGTTCCATGCTTCTTTACAAGCAACAAATGAAGTAACAATAACAACACAGAACACAAAAACAAAAAACCTATAGAGCGGGCATTGGGAAAATTTTCATACAAAATTATTGATGCCGTGTGTCAGTAGCACAATCTACCGTTGCATAGCAACGCGACTACTAGACTGAGCGATTTTTACCTAGTGGTAAAAAGTTTTCATGATCACAATTTTCTTCGTGATGTCCTGTCTATTGCTCGTATTTAGTTTAATGTCTTTGCACAATCCGAACGCAAGCGAACTTCCACACGGAATGTCAAATCAAAATGGCGGCTGCTGCCGGGGATGCTGCACCCCTGACGCGATGACGTCATCGCGTCAGGGCAAAACAAAAACGACATAAGATCAAAATTTGCATTTTCTGTGATGAAATAGTTTTTGTAATTTATTTTAGGAAAAATAAGGTGTTTTTACCATCCTGATATCAAAAGAATATTAATACACTTATATCCATACAATATGCACTAACTTTATATTTACTCAGTATTGTATTATAGGTTAATGCAAAATTATATGATGCATAATAATTATGTTTACTTTTGTTAAATTGTCTCAGTGTGATAAACTTGTGTAAAAAGGAAAATACAATATTTAAAAAAAAATATTTCGTAGGGTACGTTTGCTAGATTTTCTATTATTTTGGGTTGTGCATTGTGTTATGTTTGTGGTAATTTTTTATGTATTATGAGACTAAAGCGATGTCAGTTTTGCGACAGTTTGTGACAGATTTGTACGGGTGAAGAGGAAGTATCGCTAATATTGAGATATCGGGATGAAAGTCGGAGCAATGACCTCTATTGTCATGTTAAATGGCACATACTATAGTAACAGAAAGTGCCTCAATACACGCCCTTGTGGTACACCTCTTTTAACGAATACCTTTTCTCGTGTTTTATATATAATTTCCTAACTTTTATCTGCAAATATAAAAATTGTACAAAGTAAGAACACAGTAAAATGAGTTAAATAAAAATAACAGCTCTATCATGACTGAATACACTGATCACGTTTATCAAATGCTTTGGACAAATCAAATCACACTATAAGATTAAACTGCTTGAGTTTTTGTCAAGATCTAGGTGTTTTTTTTTTCTTGCACATGTTTCGCACTGGTAAATAATGGTAACTATTTCTTTTTTTCTTCAGGAATTATTAACAGAAAAGACTCCAGCACAACAATCAAGTGCCTTACAAAACCTTATAAAGAGTTACGATCCAAGTCTCGCAGTAAACAACAAAGATAAACTTAGTAAAATATTTGCTTATATGCTACAATATGTCAACGATATATTTACCGATTTAAAAGAAGAATGTGACGTCATTAAATCATTTTTAATCTTCGACAGATTAGCCCCACATTTCTACGATCTAGCACAAACAAATAAAGTGTCAACTAAGAAATATATAGTAGAATTATTAAAAGAAAAGTATGAGAATTTCAAAAAGCGGCAGAAACGTGTTCCGGATATGGATACGTTGATATTTTTTAAATTGATTTCTATATTATATCCTACTTCTGATTTTCGGCATCCAGTTACAACTCCAGCTTTGATTTTCATGTCGGAAATTCTAACTTACTGTAGATTTAACGACGTTTATTCATTATCAAGAGGTTTGTTTGTGACTACCCTCATTTTAGAATACACAATCTTATCAAAACGATTAGTTCCCTCCGCTATTAATTTTCTAAGAGGAATTTTATATTTAAGTGCACACACTACGATTTTAAATCCTATACAAGTTGTCCCACCGTTTCGGTTACATAAAGACTCCAAAATTTTGAATTTAGAAGAAGACTGTTCCAAAATGGAGGTCGGAGCCAAAATGGCGGCACGTGATTTGATATTGACAGAAATAGACGACGATTTTAAAATCCGTTGTCTTACATCTAGTATGGGAATTTTGAAAGAGTTTTTCGACTATTTCAATGATATTGAAGCCCAAGTTTATTTATTTGAACCTCATTTGAAGTTGATAAGTAGGATAGACTTGGATATGTACCCTGCGAAGGTAGCTAATAGGGTGAATCAGATTGTCAAGTACATGAAGGCTGGTTTGGAGGTGAAGACGTTCACTCCTCTAAGCAGAGAGAAAAAGAGGCCGAAAGCTTTGAGGCTGTATGAACCGGATATACAGGAAGTGTAAGTATAGATCTATTGTTTTTTTATTTGATGCCTTCTTTGATCTTCAAATGTTTGCAAAGCAGCTGCCCATTGCTTTCATGCACTGGCTGGACGATCAATTCAAACATGTGCTGATAATTCATCAAAATACCATATTAGGCGCAAATCTTTTACATCCGGTCCGCAAATGATCTTTAAATTCTGATCTCCAAGCCCGATTTAGAGCGCTGCGTGTCGCGGTTTCGATCCCCCATCTGAGTTTTTCCGGGTCGGGTGTTTGTGTATGTGAGTTTCTATGTTTGTGTCTGCGCTCACAACTGTCGAAATTCCTAGTGCGAGGCATCGTATTTTTTAAGGTAACATTGCCTTTAATTTTGTCCCACAGATTCACCGGCAGTAAGAGTTCCAAGTTGTCCCGCGAACAGGCAGAGTCTCAGAGATTGAAGACCAAGTACAAGAAGGAGATGAAGGGAGCCCTCAGAGAGATCAGGAGAGACAAGTCTTACATCGGCTCCGTCAAGATCCGGCAGAAGATTCATGGGTGAGTTGGATTTATAAAAATATTGGAAGAAAATCATTCGTGATCTGAATGATTTTCTTTTAAATTGAGGTTATTTTTTACACTTTTGATCACTTAACGTGGCCTCTCTCACTATGAGGGTCGTGGGCCGTAATCCATTACGAGCCGAGAGCACGGTTTGCAGAAATATCGACTTTAAAACTTGTGGACTGAGTTGATATTAGAATAACTTTTATTTATCAAACAATTTCACATCGCCAACACCTATTTTATCTGACTTAAGGAATATGCAGTCCTGTTTCCATAATTATGTAATCGATGTCTAACAAAGCTGCTCCCATTGCACGGAAATTTCAGGTTTTACGGCTAAAGATATCAGAGTAATTTCAATGTGGAAACGAGTTGACGCTAGACCACTTCTATAGCTCTGTCTTTCGCACAGTGGAATCACTCTCGCCATGACGTCATGATGTCCACCGGATAACTTCTGTCCTTAAAAACGTATAATTCACAGACTCTTTGGAAGGCCCTGCATATTTTTGTCTCTTTCTAAATAATTACCCTTTCTCTTTCCAGCGACAACATTCGAAGAGAGAAGGTGAAACAGATTTACAAGGACGCGTCGATACAACAAGGAGAACTAAACAAAATGAAACGCATGAAATAATACCAGTTGTATATATTGTTAGTAACAAAAATAAACTTGTATAATACTGGTTACTAAAGACTTTTTACTTAAACATATTTGTTACATATTTGCTGAGTTTTACTTGCAGACAAAATGAGAAAGAGAGGGAGATATTTTTGTGCAGGCAACACTTTAATTTACCTGTCAAAAACATCTCTTCCATCTCTTTCTGGCTTTTCTGTTAGTAAAACAACAGCTGCATTGATGATTAAAATACATATTTGGTGCACTTATTGGTAACATTAACCATTTTAAACTTACTTTTTAATCTTAATAATTAACCCAAATCTGCGACCATGCAGCATTCCAAAAAAAACAGTAAGAACTTAAGTCTGGCAATATATCAGAAAATATTCGTATTATTGAGGTAGCTTTTATCAGAAAGGCTGTTAGCCCGATTTCCAACGAAATAACTAAAATAACATTAAAAATGCATAAGGTTTGTAGGTTTAAAAAAACCGTTACAGTCATGGCACGGATCTAAAATAAGCACTCAGCATTCCAGTAGGGTTACCATTTCAAAAAAATCTTTTCATTATTTTCGGATAGAGATCTAGAAAGACGAATCGCTGTGCAAAACTGGATGTATAATTTATTGCAAGTTGCTTAGCATTACATCTTTAAGCAGGATGTGGAATAAGTCATTTCAGTGTGGAAAGACAAAGTAGCTCTGTCTCTTTTCCACACTGGAATCTCTCGCTTTACGGCGCCCACGTCATGGTATAAAGCCACCAGTGCCTAGTATCGTGCATTGTAGTGTCAAAAAAATGTGGTCAGTGCTTGAGTTGTGCACTTCTTGCTGTGCTTACACGTATGGGTTATTTGTTATCCTTAATCACCGTTGATTTTTCTCTCGTTAACGGGCTTGTTAAGTTTCCATATGGAGTAGTTGAGACAAGTCGCGAAGGACAGCCAGGCGAGGTAGGGTATCATGAAGTAGCCAGTCCCGGGAGACACGTTGTAGAAACTGACTGTGCAGGCGACGGCTGCAGCGTCGAGAGCCAGCATGTGGAGAAGACCCTGAAAATAGAGGTGAGTTTGTTTCGTTTGTTTATGGGTATGACATAGTATACTCTTCAGACTCTTCGTCAGTCGTTCTTCGTCAATATATGACGAGGTGAAAGTGAAAAAAATGCTGTGCGGCTTTACCCGACTACAAACCGGGCGCAATAACTTGACACCTGGCTTGAATGTCGATCCAGCTCCCACTACAGACATTTCGGGGTAGTGGGAGCGGGATTGAGATTGGAGCCAGGTGTCAAGTTATTGCGCCCGGGTTGTACAGACGGAAAGTTATGTTTTTAAGATGGTAGCTAGGTAATCTGTCATTCATCCCAATCGAAACATGAACCTAATCGAACATTTTTGAAACTTGTTTTTTTTTTGATACTGTTGTCTTTAATCTGCTGGAATTTCTCATGAGTAACATTTTCAGATCCAGGGCCAAACACCACTGATCCGGAACTTCCAGGTCATATAAATATTTGTTCCGTGCGGGGATTGAACCCGCGACACTGCGCAGCGGTCGATTGCTCAGCCACTTCGCCAATCGTGCCGTCAAAATACAGATTGGGTTACGTTGACGCGCGGGCGTCTGTACAAAATGATAGATATCGTAGTCGTCTGTACGACGACTCAAAATATCAGCCAGCTTGTGGTATAGTTTGGGCCAGTAAAAGTACCGCGCTGAGGTATTGCGCTATTTCTCAAGTCCATTTGACATGGCGCTAGTGTCTGTGTCATTATATCGGATTTCAGTGGCGATGGTGGCGCGGACTCCTAACTTGTTCTTTTTTAAAAAAAAAGTATGAGGGTCCCATAAAAAAATAATATCCAAAATTAGACAAAAGCTCCGTGGAAATACTAATGTGCTGTCTATTTTTGCAAAGCACGCGTTGGTTGCTCTGTGGTCAGTGTAACCGAGTAAAAATCCCGACAAAATAATTTACCAGTCCAATTTTATGCCATCCAAAGAAAACAGGCGTCCAGGTCCAATTGAGGATAAGCTGGCCTCCATACAGCGCCAGTGGTACCACAGAAGCATCTGAAATAACACATGTAAATTACCTCTCCATAAGTAAACAGCACAACGGCTTTAGTAGATATTATGTGTGGCCTTATCGTGGCGTGGCCTTGATATAATTCCGTTAGCAACAGCGCTGACTAACAATACGAGGTTATTTTTGAAGAATACGAGACACGGAAATACAAAATTACACGAGTCCGAGAAGTCCCAGACCGCGAAGGCTTTTTTATAGCTGTAAAATGATTAAATGAGTCCAAGCGTGGGGTGGAGCAGAAGGGACTGTCATGCTCGTACTTACTAAAATTCACGGTGTTCCTCCAAAACCCTTTTACGTTCCAGTGCAACGATCACCTGGTCATACAGTCCCGCGACAGCCACGAAGGCTCAAGACATCAGTGAACAGGTAAAGAACCAAGAGCTCTAGAAGATAATAGAATTCTATTTACCTGTAAATCCTCCAGCTTCCGCATAAACCATATAAGAAGCGTATCCCATTCCAGAATAAAGGACGGTCCACGCAGGTCCAAACACCCAGGCCGGTGGGTTCCACGAGGGTTTCTTCAGCAACTGGTACCAGGCCTTGCCGTCAGGTCTCTTGACCTGGTTTCTCATGGTCAAAGCGCTGACCCATCCGCCCATGTTGGGCGCCAAAATAGCACCAATTATGCCCCAGTTCACCATCGTGCCTGTGAATATGGTTCTATCTTGTAAATGTTCTTGTAAGGACACTGGCAGTTGTTTAGGTTTTACCCGATTTCCAGGATCAGAATGATGTTGCCAAAGGATTTTAAATACGTTTAATACTTTATTATAAAGGACTAGCCAGGTTTATTCAACGCGAATGACAAAGTGAGCACGGACCACCCACGGTCAATACTCAATACTCAAAGAGGTGTGTGTATGTTTGGCTTAGATTATATTTATGTTATCTATTATCGGCGCCGGCTTTGGTATGCGTAGCACGCAGAAGAGGCTAGTTGCTGGCCCGCGGGTTCAAAGTCCCGAGCCATAAAAAAAAAATTACTCCCATTTCCATCAGCCATGGGTAAACAATGCGTTCCGTTTATTTTTTTTATTGTAAATTATGATGATGAATCTGTTAGTTTCATTGTAATAAACGAGAGATCTAAAAATAAAATATAATCTACTGAATGGTTACACATTTTTCATCAAGATTTTCAGAAATACGAAATAAAGAATATTTCGGTTGCATGCCAGCTGCATTTTAGCATCTTGTAACGGAACGATGCAATCATCTGACAACTTTGACATTACGTCACAGAATGTATTATCCTACAAAATTAGAAAGAACATCAATACCGTTGAATTTCTTGTACCTCCCCTAACTCTGAAACTTAATGGTATAATATTTGTTCCGGGAAGCTGATTTCACTTGGATTTTTCTAATTTCACATTTTAGAAGACAATCAGACAATTTCTGCATTCTATTGCAGATTTCGGAATCAAAAACTCGAACTAGTGAGTACACAACCATTACTTAATTTTTATCTTACCTTTCTAGAAGTTTACCGGCGTTTTATAATGTAAATAATTGCGTAATGCGTGCGGGAGTCTCACTAGTCTCACTCGCGTATAACTTAACTGTAAATTAGAATATTGGCTTATTCATCGTTGATAATAGCCCAAGTTACGTCACTCTACATTATTAGCCCAAATAATACTGTTGGTAAGTTTTTATAAATGTAATCTAATCGGTCGACACGCGAACTTTAATCGATACCGGTTCTAATTTTTATCATTAATTTTAAAACTGTCGTAGATATATGACATAAGTGTTGTTTTGTATTTATCTTGAGTGTGTGTCGAAAAGAATTTAAAATTATCTGAAAAATGGAGCTTGAAAGGTATGACAGTTCAAAGTACAATATGTAGGTCTTCAAGATTTGTAGACTAGTTTTTGTAAGAAGTTGTTACTGTTCAAATAAATCACAATGGCAGAGGAAAGGTATGTTAAATTTGAAATAGAGTTGAGTTTAAGAGATCGGGTAACGTGACAGATTTGGGTAACGGTATCTGTACTCTGTCAATTTGTTTAATAGATTTTCAACTTTAAAACAAAAAAAGAGGTTCATCATTTCATATCACTCGTAGGAGGTCCACTGCTGAACAAAAGACCCCATTTCTGCACATTTTCAAAAAGACCAATTGGAAATCTTGGCTTGCATCCAGCCTGATCCTGTGGTCTCCATGCAGGTTCATGTTCAATTGGGAATATTTTAAAGTTTGCGGGGTAGATTGACATGCTAACATTTGTACAGACACCAATCAAACATTAAACTTCCAGCTGTTGTAATAAGGTTGAAAATCTATTAAAGAAATTTTACAGATTGAGGTAGGTTGATGTTGCTGGTGTCTGTACATCACATTTTGTCAGTGATTTTTAAGCCCCCCATAATAAGGGGTGAGCATAAAGTGAAACTAAAAATCTGGACGCAATGACTGCTCCTGCTGGGCTCGCAGAACTATCCGAAAGAGAAACCGTGACCGAAATTGAAAAGTAATGGCTTGTGTTTAAACACCATCCAAAAAAGTACCTATTTTACTACCAAAAGAAATCTAAACGGTTACCAAAATGGATAAATGGTCACCAAATAATGTTTCCTAAGTAATAAAGAAATAAACCTATGATGTGTAATAAAAAAAAATCTACCTAAGCAGGGTTGACGACGGTTCTATTTCTGTGTACAAGGTTTAAACTATAAAGGAACCTAACCAAACCAAACTTCGGGGTGTCCCTGAAATCTTGCTAAATTGAGTTTTAGATTTGGTGACCATTTATCCATTTTGGTATACAAAAAGAATTTGCATGCATGCAGTATTTGAATTTGCATGCGTATTTAAATTTTAGCCAAAAGTAATGTCGAAACTCCTATGTCATCATCATCATGTCTTCATCTTGAATTGATTACTCATGGTGAATCTAAAATAAATCCTGCAATTAATGATGATGTCCTAGAAATCTTGTTGCTAGGTCATTAAATCAATTAAAAAAATATGCTAATTCACCATTTAACTGTTTTTTTTACTACAGTAAGAGTTTTGGTTTGTCATTACAGAATTTAAAAAATAATAAAATTAAAATCAAATCATTATTGTCTTGTGGTTCTCCGTTGAGACTAGATCCACCTACTTTATTTTAGTAAGCAATGTTAGAAAATGTCTGTTTTGACTAACACAAGGTATCTGTTAATTGTATTTAAGTGTCACTTAATGTTTGTGAAATGGGTAAAAGATATATTTATTATAACTTTGCCTTTAGGCACTTTTTTTTTGTGAATTCCAAAACCAAATAGTGTTTTGAATCAATTCTGATTTAGTTGTGAAAAAAAACCTAGTGCATCTAAACCTTTATGTCTTAATGCAAATGCACACTTTGTGCAGTACTTTTTTATTATTATTATTTTTTTAATTGGTTTACACTAGAAATTTCTCCTGTATCGTTGGTGCATTTACAAATATTTTAATGACTCAGGTTTGCAACAAATAGACCGATGAGTATTGTATAATTCTAGCATCCATAACACTAGTATTATACAATACTCATGTATGCAGTTGCTGCTGTCCTCTTAGCATAATTAGATATGAGCGCCGATGGTCAATCAGTCGGCGGCGGCGCGCCGACTTTTTGGAGTCGACGGCGGCGGCGTCGGCGGCGCGGCGTGACCTTTATTTAACTACTTTAATTAATTTAAGAGAAGAAATAGAACAACGTTTTACGTATAATTAAAGATTTATTATAATTTTGACAAGACAAATTGAATTGGCAAGATAAACTAAAAAAAAAGCAAACCAAATTAACATTAAAAATTGCTGGTGGCTATATTTTTACTGTAAGCCTTGATAAGTATGCCAGAGGGTCATGGCTGTCCAGATGATTCGGGGATACCGCACGATCGCCGGCGAATCAGACAATCTCCTGATCTGCCGGATTGCTTTCCTGGGATCTGGAGGCGACTACCTTCCAGCGCGTCTAGAATGGCGCGTGAAAGCGCAGCGCCGGGGCGTATCCCCGCTGCCTCGAGATGTCGAGGCGTGGCCTGAAGAGCTCCGGCGCGATCCCAGTTGTAGGCAGTATGGAGGGACGACTGTCGGAACCGACATCCGGGAATGCCGCAATCGTGACAGTAAGACCCCTGTTGGGGGAGTGGCCAGCCACTCCCCCAACAGGGGGTCAGGACGACGTGATGCCTATCCAGATAGGCATCACGTCGTCCTGACCTACCGCATGACGCAGGTCCTCACCGGAAACGGAAGTTTCGTGAGGAACCTGTGTCTCATGAGGAAGGAGGAAACGCCTGGGTGTCACCACTGCGAGGATAGCCCGGAGGACACAGTAGAGCATACGGTGCAAAACTGCCCGCTTGGACAGAGCACCGACGTGTCCTCACGGCGGCGATAGGCGGAGACCTCTCGCACCCGGCATTGGTCGCGACCATGCTGCTTCTGCGAAGCAGTCATGCTCGCAAAAGCGGAAGCGGGCCACGTGAGGGAGAAGACAGCGTCCTCTCCGTCCCAGCCGCAGTGGTGGACGCCCACGGCAACGGACATCGCAAGACGATCTTCAGCCACCGTAGGCGCGTGCATGCGGGCGGCGAGTACAGTGCAACTCGATCACGGACCATGCCCGGGTCGTCGGCGCGTTGTGTTCTACGCTCGTCTCAAAGAGCATCAGTATGATGACGGACGGGGCTCCCTCTAGAAGGCCAAAGCCTGCCGGGATATAAAGGGCTATTGGAGGACACCGCGGAAGTCAGTACGAGTCTGACAGTCCCTCCTACCCTGCCCGGGGTGGGGAGACTGATTTGATGATTTTACCACACTAAAAAAAATAACCCTTGATGAGTGCTCATCATCTGTTCGTTTTTTTCCCCAATATTAACAACCAACTGACCAAAATAATGTGATAATGTACTGTTTGCTGATAACTTGAACAACACAGAAATTGTAATGTCAAAGAGTATCGTTTTATAAACGTCTATGTCTAGTGCCGCCATTTTGCCAGCATTTATTATCGTGCGTTCGGTTTAATCAGTGTGTTAGATTAAACTGAACGCCGCGCCGCCCGCTCGGGTTCGGCGCGCCGGCGCCTGTGGACGGCGGCGGCGGCGCGGGGAAAAACACGGCGGCGTCGGCGCGCCGGCGCGGCGCTCATATCTAAGCATAATGCTATTTGTATAATAATGAATGTTATTCTCTATTCAAACGTTGGACATTCAATAATTACAATGATTGTTCTATTCTACTTCTTATTGTGGCAAGAAAAGGTAATGCCGTTCTGCTAGCCGATTCTAGACCGTTCTGCTAACATGTAAAGTGAATTGATAAATAAATACATGTTTATGTATCTCTTTTTAAACCAAATTATGTCGAATGTTATAACCCAATGTATTTTTAATCATACTTTTTTTAGTTTTTTTTTTTTTTTAGTTGGTAAAATCATCTAATGAGTCCTCCCGCCCTGGGTGGGGCGGAAGGGAATCATACTAGTAATTTTAAGTTCTAGTATAACTATGCTGCATCTTAAAAAAAAAAGATTCCGACGAATTGAGAACCTCCTCCTTTTTTGAAGTCGGTTAAAAAAAAATACAAATAAAATGGGTACTTGCAAGCAAATGCCAACAATTAATAATTGTTCTACCTTTCCTCTTTTCCAGCGCACAAGAATTCGTCATGGCTAACTTGGGAGCACTCGGTTCCATCATCCTACCCAACTTGGGAGGCTGGGCCAATGGTGTCTACTTCGCTGGGCAAATCCGCAAGGATTCCGGTCAAAAGGCCTGGTACGATGAGCTGAAAAAGCCCTGCTGGAACCCCCCCAAGTGGGTGTTTGGACCTGCATGGACCGTCCTCTACAGCAGCATGGGATATGCTTCATACATTATTTATGAACAGTGCGATGGGTTCCAAGGTAAGCAAACTTTAGTAAGGTATGTTTTAAAACTGTGGCAGGAAATTCTAACAATACCATTCCACAATATGGATGGGTACCGGCAGGTAGACCAGCCAGCCCAGAATCCTATTTTGAGAAGAGGCACCTTCTCTCCAGTCAAATTAATTGCAAAAACCTAAAAAAATATATTTTAAAAGTAGATTTTCACACCAACTGGACCAAGGTCACCTCTGTCGGGTGATCGGGTTGGATCGTGTAGAAGGGGTTTTATGATTTTGGCTCCCCCGGTAGTTGGCGCCGGTGCGCGTGCCCCGCATGTCAATCAATATTATAAAACTGAAGAGTTTTCTGTTTGTTCGGTTGAACGCGCTTATCTCAGGAACTGCTCGTTCAAATTGGATTATTCTTCTGCGGAAGAGCAGGGATGATGATGATAGGACTCCCTTTTCCGCACTTAGACTCCCATTTGGTCCGTTGTGCGTGGAAGAGCAGGGATGACCTTGGGGTACTTGATTTCATATACTTACCAGTTCATACATCTTCTCATATGAGGAATATCTAGAACCAAATAGAATTTATTACATAATGTCAATAAAGCTTACAGGGATAATCTTTATTTGTGAACTGATAAGATAATTTGACTGTAGGGACGAAGACATATCAGTTTTTATCTTCAGGTGATTGTAACGTGAATATTTACGTTTGGAATTTGTATACTGGGCGTTAACTACATGTGATATGGCTTGAAGAAAAGATACGGACTTGAATAGTTTTGACTTGCCAGTTTTACGATCTATTGTTGATAAAAAAACATTGTTGCTAGGCAGATCAAAAAAAAAAAAAAATAGATAGCACCTGCCTCTGACTTCGAAAGAGTAGCAGTTTGAAAATAAAATACAGCATGGGCTGTCCACTTTTACAAAAACGCAAAACAAAAAAAAAAAAAAGAAATTAACAAAACCAGCCGTATTTAGAACCTCTTTTGGAACACGTTTAAATTAAAATGTATAAAATAAGTTCATCATTAAAGCTTACAAATAAATCATATCTTCTGTTCTAACATTGACCTTTATTGGCCACACAAGTATTACAAAAAACTTTTTCTAAAAAAAATGTGACCGCCTTCAAAAACAACCACAAAAAAGGGTAAAATAACCTACAAAACTTTTCTTTCGGAAGTCGGTGACTTTTTTTATTAATTTCATTGTCTTTTTTGCCACCGACTTCTGAAAGAAAAGTTTTGTAGGTTATTTTACCCTTTTTTGTAGTGACCGACCGAAATTTCAGTTTCGGTTTCGGTTTCGGCCGGTTTCGGCCAAAAAATCTAGTTTCGGCCTTAGTTTCGGTTTCGGCCAAAATATAGCCGAAACTTTCGGCCCCGCCGAAACTCAAGTGTTCGTGCATTTTCGTGGGTCGTTTAGTAAAATTCGTAGCTAACACGTGTTTGCTCCAGCTCAGTTCGCCACCGTCCATTTAATCGTGTGTTGAGGTTATGTTTTTGAGTTTATTGCCTACTAAATAATAAAATATGTTACGTACGTTAATGATTAAAAAACTCTATTCGACTTCTTTGAAATATGTAATGCTATTTTTGTCAACACAGTATTTTTGTGATGCTGAATATAGTGCGATTGCTGAGACTTATAATCCAGTAAAACGTTGAAAACAATGAATCTTTATGATTTCGAATAGATTATAGCAAGAAGTCATATACAAATATCATAGAAAAATAGATATTTCTTAAAAATCTGCTGTTTCCATAAGTTTGCCATAATTATACCATTACTTTCCAGAACTTGATCCTTATATAAGCAACACTGTCGAATGGTGTTATAATAATACATTGTGTTTTTTCCAAAATCAGCGGTTTCGATTCCTAGCCAGGATTATTGATTTTTCTAAAATCCAATGATGCAGTTTTCGTTTTCGTCAAAATCGGTCTCGAGACTCTATTCAATGATTTTCGATATTCCTCATTGTTAACGATAAAGACATCCACGCCCAGATGAAAAATTCAACCCGTTTAGGTGACATTTTTTTATGTGTTAATAAATGTAAAAATAAAAACAGTAAAAGTAAAATATCAGACAAAAACCGATTATTTAAATGTTTTAAAAAGTTTCGGTTTCGGTTTCGGTTTCGGCCGAAACTAAGAGCAAGGCCGAAAGTTCGGTTTCGGTTTCGGTTTCGGCTGAAAAATCAGTTTCGGTCGGACACTACTTTTTTGTGGTTGCTTTTGAAGGCGGTCACATTTTTTTTAGAAAAAGTTTTTATTTTACTCTTTTTAGTTTACATATTCAACCAACATTCTTGTCAAATACATAATTTTCTTACATGTGCACTAGAATTTCGTAATCCGTAGCACCGGTAATAACATCGTTAACATCTCTTGCATTCATTCTATCTCAAAAACTACTGAACCGATTTTGATGAAATTTGCAGTATTCCCTAAGTTGAACGATACCTAGTACAACAAAAAAAGAATTACTTAAATCGGACTTGTAGTTCCGGAGATATGCGAACACGAACATAATTTCCTTACTTGAGGAGTTGTACCTTCCATCATCAGCTCAGCTACATGAGATGATGATTTCTATACGCAAGTACTTGAATTACTTCATAAGATTTGCGAAAAACTATGTGTCAGCTAATAAAATTTGAGGGTTGCCCTCGATTTCTCCAAGATCCAATCATCAGATCCTAAAATGGTGACAATGGGACCACACGGGAAGCACCAGCTTTCGATTGAAAAAAGAATTATGAAAATCGGTTCACCCAGTCGCAAGTTATGAGGTAACAAACATAAAAAAAAAAAAAAAAAAAATACAGTCGAATTGATAACCTCCTCCTTTTTTTGAAGTCGGTTAAAAATACCACTTAAAATGCTAAATACTAGACACTTATATTGCATCACCAAATACAAATAGGTACTATGTACAGACCTCTGTTCAATGACATCATACACTAAAAAATCTAAAATGTGTGAAATAAATCCTCAGTATAAAAACACATTAAAATGTGTGAAATAATCTCCATGAGCCAAAGGAATTGCTCAAAAACAAATATTTATTTTAGTTGCAATACCACTTATGAACGTGCGCTAATAAAATGCTACGTTTTTTTTGGGATTTGGATTTACAATTTTCAGCATTAAGCCGAGGGTTTAGAATCGAATTTACCAAATAATACAGCACACTGTTTAATTTTGAGCTCTCAGCTAGTTGCTATACAGTGCATTTTTTATGAGACCCTAGAGCTCACCCAAAAGATGCGTTTTCACTAACTTTGAACAGTTTAAGAATTGTATTGTTAAGAAAAACAGAATTTAATGACAAAAGCTGTGTTATCTTGAAGGAAGCCGCAGACATGGCATGAGACTATATTTAAAATGCCCTTGTGGAATTATTTCTAACCATCATGCGGAAAAAATCACAAACATTATTAAAGCCGGAAACACATTATTAACACCCGACGCCATACGACGAAACGTGATGCGTGTTGAGTCAAATCAAAATGTATTGTTTTCTATGACCAGAATCACACTATGAACACCCGACGCGACGACACGCGCTCACTGATAATCGGGTGTTGACACGTTGCGTCGCGTGGCGTGTTAAATAATGTGTAGTGTAAAGGTTTTATAGATCTGTCTATCTTGTAAGGTCATACAGAATAGATAAAACCACTAAACATATTCTTTTCGGTTACTTTCAGATGAAGCTGTGCTACCCCTGACCTTGTATGGAGGTCAATTGCTCCTCAACTGGGCGTGGACACCCATCTTCTTCGGCCTGAAGGACTTCAAACTGGTACTTATGTTCAATTTACTACTTTTACTTCAAAGAACTGTAAGCATACGGGGGTCCAATAGGGCCAAATGCTTGTCGGGGTCGTGGGCCTGTTGAAACAGGCCACCGTGAGCTTGGAACGTAAAGGACAATGGGGAAGGCCTGTCAAAGCTAATTTTAGATGGCGGGCGCCACCATAGCTAAGTCGTTATCCGACCAATGAGGTAGTATTTTGAAGTACCTATTAGATTTGAACCAATGACGTAGCTTGGAAAAAGCTATACTAGCGCCATAAGTTCCCCATTTGCCATCCCCATTGAAGGAACACGGTGGGTTTTAGTATATAAAATATACGAGTCTGGGAGTCCCTTCCTCTCCACATAGGGTTGAGGACTAGTTTGAAGATTTTACCACCAAAGAAAAAGCTTTTTCTCAACTATGTTGGGTGGGATCGACTTACATACAGTCGACTAAAATCGAGTATTTTTTACAAGTGAGTGCCCACAATCGAGTTACTGAGAAACATATCTCTATACACATTATAATAATTATATCCTTTGGTAGGGTTTGCTCTCGGACTTTCTGACAGCGGACGGCGTAACGTCCTTTCTATTGAGAAATGGTCTCGGCATTTACCTAATGGATGATGTGAGACCCCAGTTGGAGGTTAAAATTAAAAATATCTTAAAACGCGCACATCATTTTGTATGGCCGAGAAGATGTATGAATGTGGACGGGGTGAAGCGAGAATGTTGAGGTACTGTCAGGGGTCGCGGGACTGTCTCATCAGGTAACCGTCACCATGGAACGTAAAGGGCTACTGAAGGATTACCGTGGAATTTAGTCAGTACGAGTCTGACAGTCCTTTCCGCACGCCCCTGGGCGGAAATTTTATCATGCAAAAAAAATGGATACTACATGACTAGTACTCCGCGTCACAAGAAGTAAGTTATTTGGATCGTTATCACACCAAAATGCAAGTAGACGTCCGTTTTCGCTCGTGGCTCTCACGTAACCGACTACTGCACTACCCGTTTGCCCGAGACATCGTCATCTTATTGACAACTTTGGCAGGATCATAGATTACAAACACTACACAAACCATCTCCAATTTTTCCTCACCAGGCCTTCATCGAGATCTCAGTGCTGCAAGTAGCGGCGTGGGCCACGACCTTATCATTCTTCCCCATCAGCCACAAGGCTGGCTTCCTCATGCTGCCGTACCTGGCCTGGCTCGGCTATGCCAGCTCCCTCTCCTACTACATCTGGAGGAACAACCCTCCCAAGACTGACGGACCTACCGTGAGGGAGATTAAGGATGAGAAGAGTCAGTGAATGGTTTGTATTTATTTATTGCTATATTTTTATACCCTCATCAAAAACAGGCAAAATTCTGAGCCTCTGGATAACTTAAGGGCGCATAACCAGAAAGTTGGCAACGTCGCTAATAACTGTCAAATATTTATAAGTCTTAATTAGTTAATTTGGCAATGTTACTTTATAGGAATAAGAAATATGGCTCTGTAGTACACTAGAAAATTGATAAAGGAATGCAAAACACTGAATTTGATGTTGTAACTGTTTCAGGTGTATAAAAGGCATGGAAAGTTTTCAAACGCTGCCAAATTAAGAAGTGTTTTAAAAAACACTTCTTGATTTGGCAAAAAGATCGAAAGAAACAGTTTTACTTTTACTTTCACAACCCCAAATCGTACGGAAATTATTTTTTTTGCATTGTAACACTTTACTAAATCAGTCTTTTTCTTTTTCAGAGCAACACCAACGAAAAATCGCTTAATAACTTACTTTCTTAAATTAACGAACAAAAATGTGTTCTTAGTTTTAGAAGCATATTTCACTCTACAATATTAAAACAAGTGCAATTTCTACGAACTTATATTTTAAGTGAAAACTAGGGTGATAAGTTGGGCGCTATTGGTGAGATTTTGGGTAATGAATAAGAGAGTAAATTGGATTAAAATCAGCTGGAATGTGTGGCCTTAGAAGGCCTTTCTGAGGCCAAAAATGCAGGCCTGACGAAAGAAACAAATAAGCATTTATTTGAAGAAAAGTTGGGTTGGGGAAAGTATACGTCTATTATCTAACAGCAAGCGTTATAGAAGCACAGTGTTTATTTTAAAACGCTTTCTAGTGTGCTTAATTCAGCCCAAAACGTAATTTTTGCTTAGTTCTGTAAAAGTCTGACAATAAAAAAAAAAACCTTAGAAAAAACATGGCTGATTTATTTTTAATTCACTGTCTTATTGACGTACTATGTAAAACTGTTTTATAAAATCTTGTATAATATAAATAATACATAACTTTGAGAATTTAATCTTTGTCTAAGTACATTATATTATAAACAGTATTTGAATCGCATTTATATATACATAATTAAACAATAATTGTCTTAGTAATGGCAACTTTTTGTAACCGGTCGCCATTTTGAATTTTGAATGTTGTAAGAAAATTGTATTGATGTAGTCAATTAATATTTGTACAATAATTAGAAGTACAATTTACTAATTCATTTAAAAGAAGTTTTCTTTTTGTGGGTACTTTGTTTTTTTGCATTTGTTAAGAAATTGTTAGAAATCTAGTTCTTATAAAATAACATCTTATACTCAGTAATGACTTAAACACCCTATGTGTGTGACCTACAATCCTTTCAGTTATTTTACCTCTTATTTTAATCTTTATCTGCATTGAAATAAGGTTGTAAATCATTATCCAAAAGGTTGTATTACTTTTACAATCAAAGTGAACTTTATTCTCGCTGACGTAAGGTTCATAGTACGTACATACACGTCTTAATTATTTTTTTAATCACATAACAGTTATATTTATTTATCTGTACTTTAGATATAAGCGGAAAGTGTCCTTGAAAGCACAAATCATATTATTTTCACGCATTCCCGGATTGCATTTAGTTTCATAAAATAATATATAATTTTTGAAACCAAATCTAAACATGTAGTAGAAACATCTAGAAGTGCATTATTCGTGTAAATTGTAGATTATATCGAATATTTATTGTTTGGAGTTATTGTCTATGAATAAATTACTAAAAATATTTGTTTTTGTTTCATTATAATTTAGCCTGACCTCACCTTACGTACACTTTTTATATGGAATCGGTTCGAGTTGATCACGAGTCATATTGTTTTGAGCCATATAATACGACTCTAGGTCAATGCTTTAAAAATAAGTCTAGCTAATCCCGTCATCCATCTTCTTCTTGGCCTGCCATGTGGTTCTGCCAAGACGGGCTTCAAAAATAGTACAATCATCTGAAAAATATATTCATCAATACATCCATCCATACGCATATTCTCACAAACTGTCACCTATATTTTATTTTTTATTATGTCTGTGTCCATTATCGAATAAATGTTTGCTATTCTATTCTATAATCTTCAACGGCGGCTAAATTGCTGTTAATAATATATCTAAAGCAATATTTCTAGAATCAAAAGAATCTCGGCCTTTGAAATTGGCTATTACAATCTAATATTCTAAGCTTACCAAATAAACGTATAAATCATTAACGACAGGCGTCGGACTCGAAGTAGTGGCTTTTGCCAGACGGGCCCAGACGGGCCTGGCTAGCGGACACTTGCCGCAAGCCAGTTGTGTAAGATTGGGGCCCATGCAGTCTAGCCCGCACTCCTGTTACATTTTTGTAAAAAACACAGGCGTCTGTGTTTTCCCGAATTCAAAATTTCTTCAAAGATAGAAACACGCCTAGCGCGTAAATCCGCACTGGCATAACAGCGAACCGCCACACGCTAAGTGTGTTTGCCCGCACAGTCGTCGCGCTTACGAAAATAAGTTACGACGGTATTTTGCTCACACATGGAGATAATAATTATGTGTTGTTGGTTTGCACTGCGGGTCGCGCGTAGCGATCGTCCGGCAGCCAAGGAGCTAGGTCACTTATGTGACCTAACAGACATCTAGATTATTCTAGATGAGATAAATTATATCGTCCTTATAATGAGAGAGAAATGAAGAAGAAAATTTGAAAATTGGTCGAACCTGAGCAGTGCATCCCTGAAACAGAGTTTAGAACATTTCTGAACGGCGATAACAACGGGTTTGTGGTGACACATCTGGGGCCCTTCTCCCGGCCCAGTCCAACCCTGGGTACCTTATCGCTTTTTAAAACATTTCCCTAAAAGGACAGATTACTGCCTTATCCTATCTTTCCGATCATTTTTCATGCAAAAAACATCCCTGTAAAATCCCCTGAAACTATTATCGGACATTTAAAACTAATGGCACGATAAATACGTTTTATCTCTTCGAATTGTAACTCTAAATCGTTGAGATAAAGAAGGTTTTTGCAGAAAAAGTCTTCACGAAGGATTAGCTGTTTAGATAATCTGATGTCTCTCGATTCTAACTTTGATTTATTTGGTCCGTACTATTGGCCTGATATTTTAGTTGGTGAGTGGGATCATGGAGATCGGGGGACACGGTAAGTGGCGATCTGACGGCTGTTCAAACTATGGGAAGCGGGGTCAAAGTTTTGTACGGGCTAAGCTTTTTTTTTTTTTTTTTTTTTTAGCGTGGTAAAATCATCAAATGAGTCCTCCAACCCCGGGCAGGGCGGGAGGGACTGTCAGACTTCTACTGACTAAAATCCACGGTGTCCTTCATAGCCTGTTATTTCCGGGGTTACGGTAAGGGAATAATCCCGCGACCCCGGCAGGCTTTGGCCCTCTGAGAGGGGGGCCCCGTCATTATGCTGACGCTCTTTGAGGCGCGCGTGGGACACAACGCGCCGTCGACCCGGGCATGGTCCTTGGTCGGGCAGCGAGTTGACGGGCTAAGCTTGTGAAAAAAGACTTGGTTAAGTAAGATTTACCACGACAGGTTTTTTTGTGATGTGGATGTGAACTATTACTTATGTTTGCAAATTATGTGGTAGTGAGCTTTTTATTTCTTGATAGGAAATTTCCAAATAATGGGATTTCTGAGAGCACAAAATCAAAAATGTACTTAGTTATTTTATTTCACATTTCTTGAAAGTTTTTTAGGTAAGATTCCCACCAACCGGCCGGAATCGGCGGCATATTACAATGCGGTAAAGAACATTGAAATCTATCAACATACAGTTCATATTTGCCAGCAACTTATAGGACATGTCGCCGGAGATAACTTTGCAAGCAAACATGAACTGTATTTACTGTTTATAAATAAAATTCGTGGGAGGCTAATCTGTCCACTTTAAGTTGGTCTTGGTGATTTTGACAAAACTTCAGTCTAGATTTAAACTTTTTTCGAGTACGATACATCGCATCATGCACAGGTCCGCTTTCCGGTTTACCATGGGCTAAAAACCTACAGTATGCCTTCCTAGCTTGACTATGTGCCTCTTTAAGGTGATTGCGTCGATGTAGCCCGCGAAATTCAAATTTTTTTACGTTTTTTGCAATTTGCAGGCCAGTGACATGTTGTAACTTAATAAATATTTGTGTTGCGCAAATAACAAGTATAATTTTAAATATAAAAATTGTCAAAAAATTCGCTCCATCAGCTCTCACATAGAAAAGGTGCATCGTAGTTAGATTTCGGAGATTTTAACATGATGCACCTTTTCTATGTGAGAGCTGATGGAGCGAGTTTTTTGATATTTTTTATATTTAAAATTATACTTGTTATTTGCGCAACACAAATATTTATAAAGTTACAACATGTCACTGGCCTGCAAATTGCAAAAAACGTAAAAAAATTTGAATTTCGCGGGCTGGTTGGAGCATCCCCCTTAACGTGGTAATTCCACCCCACTACCGTTTTACCCTTTTTGAGCTTTTTTACTCTCTTGCTTTGTACAGAAGCCTCACATAAAATATTTACAATGTCCTCGTATAACTTGTCAATAATACATCTATGTCCAACATTACTACACAAACTGTCAGCACATTCACAAAATTCAGTAGGGAAGTAAAAGATTTTTCACTTCAGTAGCTCAAACATGTAGGTTTTGCTGCCTGAAATCAGTGAGCAAAATGCGATTTTGCTCACTAGTGAGACAAAGTAGCTTTTTAATTTTTGTTTTAAAAAAAGCCGCGAATATCATATTCAGCCTTGAGTTAATCATACAATTCGAAACATTAACACTCTATCTCTTTCCCGCCAATAGAAAGAGAGAGAGACAAACACCAGCCCTTTCGACGTTCCGATTTTGAATTTGGTCTCAAAGACAAACACGTTCGGAAATTTGTACTAACCAAAGAAATGCAAAAAGATAATAATGTCTTCGAATGTATTTTATTGAATTTTTAACTTATTGCTGTATTTAAATGAAAATAAGCATTTACTGTAAATATTTATTTCTAGTTTCAATTTATGTTAATAAATATTTTGAATAATAAAATATTGTGGATGCTATTTCCGAACACGCCTTAATTTAAAAATAAAAGAGCGGGAATAAAATTTCATGTAAAGAGTTGAATAAGTTAAAAAAAAAAATGCGTAAAACTAGCGACGAGAACAGTACTTATTTTAACATAACCATTTAAAACAACAAATTATTAATGCAGAATTAAATTTCCTAACTCTAACTAAATATCTGAAACCATACCATGTCTTCAATGAATGAAGACTTAACAAAGGGCGCAAGCAGTTTTTCGGAGACGGTGTTGCTATCTTATTTTTTAGATTTAAATCACAGACGAGACGATTATCTACAGTGCGGAGTATTTACTTATTGTTGAAAGCTACTTTAAAAAAAAGTTATTTTAATCTATTCCTATTTATTATTTTATCTCCTAAAGTGTTCTCGCTGCTGAAGTGAAAAGTTATGTGTGTTACACGAGAGCAAAGTTTTTTGCATCTCGTGCCTTTGAATCTCTCGCTACACTCAGGATTCAACTTTAGAATCACTCGCTACGCTCGTGATTCAATCCTTGAATCCTTCGCTTGCTCAAGATTCAAAATCAGCACTCGCAGCAAAAAACGACTTTGCTCTCTTGTTGCACAAATAACTATTAATTTATTATTACAAATGTCAGCAAATATTTTTATTGCATTACTCTCCCTCTCACCCCACATAAAATCATTAGAAACAAAATTATTCATTATACACTTAGTTTTAATTATATCAAGATTACAATTAACAATTAAAGGTAAATGATCGGACCAATACGTTCCATAGTCAACATGAATGTCAGTTATCGTTTGCCAAGCTGATTCCGTGACTAAACAATGATCCAACCAGCGAAATATATGTTTATAGCAAAGGACTGGATATTCGAAGACTTCTGATGTTATAGTTCTCTAACTATAATATCAGAAGTCTTCGAATATCCAGTCCATTGCTGCATGTGCATATGCATAAGGGCGATAGGGTGGGATTGCATTCTGCACCAAGCCTGGATTTTTGTTGAGGAATTAAATTATCTAAATATTTTTCGTAACATTTAATGTCATGGATCTCCGCAAAGTATAACACCTGATTCTATAATTTTGATGAAATAATGATGTCGACAGTACCCATCAAAGATTTTCTTCCTACCTGAGTCGAAGCGATTTGCCCTGTCCCATTAGATACTCTCCATTTTGGCATTTTGAGTTTTTTCCCTAAATTTTCCTTCGAGATCCTTCAATTAAAATAGTAGGGGTGCAGATAAGAGGCATGACTTGTTAAGGGAAGGATTATGTCCATTTCTCCGTTTGACAGGGGCCAAGTTTTTAGCGCCCTCTATCACTATTAGTATTCTCATTTAGCTTAAGTTTTAGCCGTGAAATTGTGAATTATTTAAGCTGGACTTAGAACTGTATTGACGGTTAAGGTTGGTAATTCCTGGGATTTATTATATATCACCACTAGCTGTTGCTAGCGGCTTCACCTGCTTCAACTTGAAAAATATCCCACAGAAACATGATGAGCAGTGGTGACCGAAAGCAGTGGTGGCCCAGTGAGTGGTATCGGTCCCAAGTTACGAGTTGAAGATCGTGGGTTCGAACCCCGCCAGGCTCATTACTTTGTGTAATTTATTTCATCACCACTGTTCTCAAAACGGTGAAGAAAAACATCGTGAGGAAACCGGCATGTCCTAGAATCAAAAATTCTAAGACATGTGACATTACCAACCCGCACTGGATCTTTTCATTGCTTCTGAATTAGATTGAGCACCTCACCTCCATGGATACCTCCATAAAAGAGAAAAGAAAGAGGTACCTAACAGAAATCGCACAAAACCATGAATAAAGGCGATAGATTCTGCACGTATTGAGATTTGCCTAACGACCCGGTTAGCGCAGTGGCTAAGCGAACGGCGAATAGGTATGATTTGGTTGAAATAAAAAGTTTTATTTTAATCAAAGCTGATAATATGGCAAATATTTGTGTGACCTACAATATGTTAATCCGGGTCTGACTGTTAGTGTGTGTGAGTTTAAATGATATTATGAAACTTACAAGAACAATTCATAGTGTCGGGCAACGCTTCTTAAATCCAAATTATTATGTCAATCAAATTTTGAACACGCTGGCTAAATCCAAGTCTGAATAATTCTCATTGGGTCGTTAATTAATAGTAACTAACTGTCGAATTACGCACTTAAGTACCTATTTACTCATTTTTCTTCTTATAAGTAAGTAAATCTGCTAGCTCTAGCTGATACCTATTATGTCAACTTATCGGACACTGTCACAAGAAATGGCAACGGACCGCAACTCCTCTTGAATGTCAAAACCAATGTGGAAACTGTATTGTTCGAGGAGTTCCTTCAACAAGTTATCACTGTTGGAGTACAGCACCTACTTATTTCTCCTTGCAATGGTTTGAAGGAGCCCCTTTGCAGGCATTTGCTGAAAAATGCTCATGAAATTATGAAACACATTGATCATGTAAATCTTTATACTTACGTATTTTTTTTTTAATAATTTGAGTTGCGTTCATTCATGACCAGGAAAGACTAAGAAAAAATCGACGATGGAGCGAGCTTACCCAGAAGTCTTTTCACTCTGACTTTGAAGAGATAAGGGTTGTATGCGTTCGGAAACACAGACGCAGCCAGTGAGTTCCACTCCTTCGCTATCCGCATTAAAAATACGTAGAAAACGAATTTTCCTAATACACATGGGACCTGGTTAGATCCGTTTTTCGCCCCGTATTGTACACCACCATCCTGCAAATTTCAACGAAATCGTTAAACCGTTTTCTAGAACCGGAAAATATTTAGATATAGCACACAGCATGATTAGCGCAGTGGCTAAGCTACTGGACTGTAGTGAGTGTCGGGGGTAAGAATCCTGCGTGGAGCAAAGTTTGTATGATTGATAAGTGGTTGTTTCGGGTCTGGGTGTTCGTACATGTGTGTTTTTATGTTTGTAAAAGCATGACCCACGACACAGGGGAATTTTTCCTAGTGTGGGGCAAAGCTTTATGAAAAAAAAGTATAAGAACTTCAAGCGGTCAGCGCCTCGAGCATAAACCCTAGATACTTTAAACTCCCTTTATCCTGAATGTTGTGTTACCGTCGTGTAATGTAAGCAGAGATGACAACATGTCATGTCAACTATGAAGCTGTAAGCGCGAGTGTGACGGAACATTACAACGGAGCCTACATGCTGAACATAGTTCGTGGCACGCTTGTAGTGTACTGCAAGATATAGGAGATAATAACTATTATCACTATCTGTAAAAGTTTTTGTCAATAAAATTATCTTTATAAAAACTATATAGTACCTTTACCTTTTCTTGATGGACCAGAGATGGAATTAATCATGTTACGCGTACTGCAAGAGAAAATTGATACCTATAGATAATGCGACCAAACATAAGCTTCCTCTCTGAATGATTTCCGATGTTTCGAATCATTTCACTTGACAGAACCAGATTTAAGCACACAGTTTACTGAGGTAATGATAATGACTTAATTAGGTGTGTACATGCTCATCGTTCCAGTATTATGACCTTTCTAAGACGCATCTTCTGACGCCTCTGATGAAAAGGTGATTCCGAGGGAGGTTAAATCTCCGTATGTTTGAAGAGGTTTGAATAGTTAGATAGATAACGGTGTATTTTTCTTTCTTAGTTCGCTCCATACTAGGGAATTATTCCTATATGGTAGGTGCGTTTAACAAACATTTAAAATCACATTCAGAAACAGCTTAATCCGGAAGAATTAGTTACTTGTAGGCAATAGAAATATTTGTTTCTGTGAATGTAACCCTTGCGAAGTGCACAATCTGCGTCAAACCCCTTGAGTGAATAAGATACTTCTATGTAGGGTTGCCATCTCTAAAATTTGGAAACGAGGACAAGATTCGTGAAAACCCAGAACTTTAGAGTCCAGAAGTGTGCGAGAGTCGCGAGCGGCCCAAGACTTTAAATTTTTAAACCCTACTGCAAATGAACTCCCGGACGCAACCCGGATGCCCTAAACTAGGACAAATCCTGGCAAATCCGGATAGATGGCAACCCTTCTTCTAGGCAAGCGTGCATCACCGTCGACTACATCATTGGCAACGATCAGGCAAGATGGTGGTCAATCAAATGCGAGTCTATGTCAAATAAAAATAAAACAAAAAAATGTGCTTACCTTGTCATGTCGTTCAGTATCAAATATTTGTGTAAAACAGAAGGATAATATCCTTAAATGCCTTTCCTGTTGTAAAAATCACTCATAGCTCGAGGTAACCTATCTTCAGTATATCTTGTCGTATACACAAGCTCAAACGAGACAAGATATTTGCACGGCGTATGTTTCGGCATGCAATGTCACGACGTACGAGCGCTAACTTAGCTTAGAACGCTCAGAACGCTTCCAGAGCTTGGTAAGTATGTGAGCTGAGCTCTGAGCGCTCAGCTCACATACTTACCAAGTTTGGGATGGTCGCACTATATTGACACCCGTGGATCTTTGTCAATATTCTACATTGTCATCAAAATTAACTTGTTTATTGGCTTTTGTCCGCGACTTCATTATCGCCATAGTTGAAAATGGTCTGACGGAAACAGGGATAAAAGATATAATTAATATCATCATCATTATCATCAGCCTATAATGATGATGATGATGTTAGGTAATTATTTTTCTTTATCATCAGCCTATAGACGAGCTCGTGGCTAAATAAATACAGCCGCACAGGCCGACCTTCCGGGTTAAGCCGCGCTTGCCAAGGCTGGTCTGTGGATGGGTGACCATCAGTCTGTCATAGCGAGTTTCCTCCGTGCCTCGGAAAGCACGTAAAGCCGTTGGTCCCGGCTGTCATTTGTTGATCTTTGACACTTTACTGTTAGTCAATAAGTCTGACAACCAGTCTTACCATGGGGTATCGTATTACCCAGTTACTGGGTTGTGGAGGTCCGACAGGCAGTCGCTCCATGTAAAATACTGATATCCAGCTGAATCTGGTTTGACTGGAAGCAGACCCCAATATAGTTGGGAAAAGGCTAGGCAGATGATTATCATCAGCCTATATTGTTTTCACTGCTGGGATATAGGGCTTCTCTTGGTGAGAGGGAGTGGGACATAATCCCTGTTTTCCTTCACCGTTTTCAGAGCAGCGGTGATGAAACAAGTTACACAAAGTAATGTCATGAGGTCGTTCCATACAACACAACGTGGCAATACTGCCACCGTTCCCGTTGACAGCGATGTGGACAAATTCTTTGACGCACTTTGAATGTTTTTCTTTTCTTTTTTGTACATATTTTTTTTATATAAGTATAGATTATTATATAAAAAGAAATGAAAATACATAAAAAGTTGGAAAGCATTAGCAACCTTTCACATTTGTATGAATACTAACGTATAATAAATAAATCTGACTTCTATATTATCATTTTGAAGTTGATTCACCGAAACACCAAATTCAACGCAGAAGTTTAGCTCTTAAACGTGGTATCAGTCAGACTCATAGACTTTCCGCAATAATTCTCAAGGAAACTTTCAGCATTTCAGGACATACATGAGATGAATAGCTAATGAACTAGGTTCTTCAGTCATTGGTACTTATTCTGAAGTGCCCACATTCTAGTGTTGCCATAATGTGCTAGAATTAACATTTTGATTGAATAAAATGGCGACAGTCTGAGCTCCCTAAATAATAACAAACAAATCGAGGTCCTATCACAAGTTTTTACGCTTTTGTGATGTACCTAAAACGTGGACTTTTATGTTAATTTGGTGGATAAAACTCGTTCGTAAGGGAACAATGTATACGTCTTATAAGACGGGGACGCGGTAGGATGGGAAATCACACAATAACGGCAAACTTAACATAATACTAACATAGCGCAAGCGCCAACAGGACGCCATTTGTTAATGGCCGCTTGCTAACGACGTCCTGATGGCGCTTGCGCTACGTTAGTATTGTGTTAAGCATGCCTAAAGAGTGTATGTCCCCATTATATATACCTCGCTTCCCCGCGACAAATAAGAGAACATCAGTGTATAAGACGGGGGTCTTATACACTGTTCCCTTATTTGTCGATATTTGACAGCCGCTAGATGTTGTCAGGGGATTAACTCGGATGTGACTATCTATGCGATCACATATATAATATGATAGCAACTATAGATAGCTACTTTCGAGAACTCAAGCATCGTCTTTAATTTCAATAAGAATTCTATTAAGAACTTAGAAACATTTAGCTAGGTACGTATCCATAGTATATGAGTTTGACTAACTTTTCAAAGGGTTTGGTTGAACATCACTCAAGTACTTTTATTGAAAAGTTAAACGATGAGTTAAAACCTGTTTAACTTCTTCACTCAGACGTTAATAAGACATTATTAAGGTACGGTTGGCGCAGTGGTTAAGTGATTGACTGCTGCGCTGTATGAGTGCATGTCGTGGGTTCGATTTCCTATTGTTCTCATATAAAACTTGTTCGTATTGATATTGCCTATTGATCAATACAAGAAACAAGTGGGACAGTAATTTCGAAAAAAAAAATAGGTTTTCCAGTAGCCGGAATCCGGTCGTAAAATTCACTTTTACGACACAAAAAAACTAAATACTGTCTTCTATAAGTGCGTTAAAAGATCCATGTTCACTGCATCGACGGCAAGTAATGGTCGACTCACTGTCCGATCGTGGGCTAATGCCTGGGACGACGATGTTTCGTATTCCACACACGCTTCAAAGAGCTGTCAGCAATATGACGGGGCCCCCCTTAGAGGGCCAAAGCCTGATGGAGTTGCGGAACTATCGGGTAACCGTGGCCCCAGGACCGAAAGGGCTAAAAGGACACCGTGTATTTTAGTCAGTACAAGTCTGACAGTCCCTTTCGTCCTGCCATAAGTGGGAGGACTCATTTAATGATTTTACGTTGAAAATGTTCACGATATAGTCGTTATTATTTCAATTTAAAATGTCACTTACGGGATGTCTTCCGTGATTGTTTGTGATTATGAGTTCCCGATATTTCGACGATGTTGCAAGCGCCATGATCGCAGGATGATATCCCATAAGTGACACTTTAAATTGTGAAAATAACCGTGATAGCCTAAAACAGTGTTTGATATATAGTAGTTTACTGTGGAAATAGAGTAGGTACAAAACAGCTAATCTACACCTGCAAACAAATCCCAGTTATAACCTGTTCCATTTGCGTACCGCTGGGAGCATTTACTCTTAGCTAAACAATACACGAAACGGCTGCAATTGTGCGCTTTAGACTATTAAGTGCACAAATGGCTGATGATATGTTTGCGCTGTGCAGATTACTGCAGATTTCATATTTGGTTTACTTATTTGTCACTACACGTTCATTGGAAAATAAGAGCATTGAAAACGTAAAATGGGAGAAATAACCCTCTCATTATGCGCACAGGTCAGGAATTCCTTGCCAAAGTGTATTCCCTGATGGCTAAAACCTTGGTGTCTTTCAGTCAAGAGTGAATTCGGGCAAGCGGACAGCGAGTAACCATGCCCGGGTCGACGGCTGGTCGTGTTCTACGCGCGCCTCAATACTCAATTATTTATTGCATTCCATATGTTACAAAGGTGGTAGAAGACAAAAGTTTAAGATACAATATGGACCGTGTCGGGCACGCAAAATTTAGGAGAGAGGAAGAGGGCTGAATAGCAATCAAAGAGCGTCAGCAAAAATGATGGGAAACCCCTCTTAGAAAGCCAAAGCCTGCCGGGGTCTCGGGACTTATTTCCGTACCGTGACTCTCGGAGCATAAAAGGCTACTGAAGGACACCGAGGATTTTAGCCGGTACAAGTCTGACAGTCCCTCCCGCCCTGCCCTGGGTGGAAGGGCTCATTTGATGATTAAACCACGCTAAAAAAAGTCAAGAGTGAACAGGTTACTTCTAGGCAAGCGTGCTTCTCCACCGACTACATGATATCACTTACTATCAAGCAAGATGATGTTCAAACGCAAGTCTTCTTTTTAATAAAAAGAATAACTACGTATTTACTTTTTATTTTCTTCATTTCAGCCGTGTTCAGCTAGATAAGAAGCCAACCTCAACAAGATTGGGAAAGGATGAGATAGATGTTGACTGACTCTCTTGTTGTTTCTACACGAAACGCACAATAGTCATCAGTATATTTTCAGGATAGGGTTCTCTCATAGTATCTCATATGATTTTGCATGTCTTCCTGATTAAAGTTTCACTCACTTTCAGCTTCCAGTTTCTGTGATGAAGTCGTTTTCAAATCAAGAGCAAATTAACCAATCCTATGCAACCTAAAAAAGATTCCTTCAAAGATTGTAGAGGTAACAGCTACTTAAAGTTTAATTCACCACAAACTAGTTGCTGATGCTTATATTACCATGAATATAGAACTAAGTTGTCTCTTGCTTATGAGCGGACAACCAGAAAATTTAAACAAAGCCAAATCCTGGCTACGAGCCAGAAAACCAAACCAACAATACTTCATCTTAATTTCATATTTAAAACAAAGTTCTCAAACACTTTTGTGACATATTTTCTACAAAGTTAAAACTAAAATCATGTCACCATCAGTGGCGGCCATCTTGGTTTAACTAGTAATTCAAAATGGCGGAGTGTGTAGAGAAAGCTGAGTTTACAACAGTTTTATGGCGTTGTTAAAAATGTGAAGGACTGGAATTTTTTGAGAATAAAGAGTATGTGTCGTATATCGTGGTTTATTTTCTGGGTCATTCGAGTTAAAATAATAAACTAAATGGAAAAGGTTCAAGTATTCATCATCATTCTCCTGTCTAATTGGGGTCAGCACAGTAAATTGACTTCTTCTTCCATACTTTTCTATTAGTGGATATATCAGCAGTCACATTTTTTAAGGCCACAACATTGTTAACAGTCTATCCATTGTTTCTTTGTTCTTCTTCTACTCTTCACCATGTTCTTCTGGTTGCCCTTCATACTTCAGGGTCACGGTATCCTTCTCAGACAGTTAATTAACAAAAAATAAATAAATATGTACACAAATCCGGAAAGGAAACCAGGTTACAACTGAAAATTACTTCAGACTTCCTCCTTAAAACCATCTAGCAGAAACAATATAACCGAACTCCCACTGATTTGAATGTCTATAGAGTGAATCAGTACACAAAGTCCAAACAATGGTGTTGTTAGGACAAACTTTTTAACTAGGAATGTAGGGGGGAAGGGGGGGGGCGCATTTGAATAATCCAGCGCTTCGGTGATCCGTTAGACTCTAATAACTTTAGCCAGTTAGAACGTAACTGTGGTGCGAATGGATGGAAGTTATAATGTTGGCTGGCTGACCGGGCGAACTTCGTACCGCCTCAAAATCATCTTTTAAACCTTCTCCTGGACTTCCAATAATAATTCATAGCAAAAATTAGCCAAATCGGTCCAGCCGTTTTTGAGACGGGGCTCCTTGGGAAGATTATATTTTGATTGGTAATATTTGAATGGGCCCCGACTGTGAGTCGTTCTGTTCTGCATTAGAATTCATGATTTGTTTTATGTGTGTATCTATTAGAACTACATATTTCAATTGTGTAGTTATTTAGTATTACTTAACAGAATTCTAAACTACTGGGCTTGTTTCTTTCTTTTTAGTTTTTATGTAAGATATTTTGGGGGATTATTTTTACAAATGGGAGAGTTTGTGAGGATTGATGAATGGATGAATGTTACTCTTTCGCACAAAACTACTGAACAGATGTGTATTGGATGAATGGCACACACATAATTTTTAACCTGGATTAATAAATAGTACCTCCCTTATAAAATCAAACTTCTTTCGGGGTAGTGGAATTGTCTTACAAGTACCGAGGCCAAGGAACGCAAAAGACATTTGAAGGAACAGGTTGGTTATTAGTGTAAAAACTTGAGAATCCTCTCCGCTCCACCCAGTGCCAAAAGACACATAATTTTTAAAAACCAAAAAAAGTTTCAACACTCTCTTTCCACAGATTCGAAGCAGAAATAGATTCTAAATATAGTAATCAATCTTAAATAATTTAATTTCTAAAGTAAAGTAAGTGAACATCGCGTCAAGTTACGTCCTACACAAACAGAAGTGTCGCGTAATTGACTTAAAACTTGTTTCAAGCAACTTTTCTCGGCGAGAAGCAAATTAACATGGGTAATGGCTGGGAACCGATAGACTCCTGTGTACCTATTCTGGTTGGGTATACCATCAGGTAGACTACCATGATGTGTTATATTTCTGACGTCTCACAAGGCTCAGTTGAAAACCAGCGTCAGGCTCCCTGTGGCCTGACTTTATGCTGAACTGAGCCTATTTGGCACAGCCGTGAGGCACACGGTATCTTTCATGGTATTCTCGTAATTTTTAGGGTTGGACGTAGACAACAAGGAACCCTTATAGTTTCGCCATAATCCAGTCGTCCGTTCCGTCCGTCCGTCCGTCCGTCCGTCCGTCTCCGTCCGTTCCGCAGTTTAGTTCAGAGACGCACAGTACTAGAGAGCTGTAATTTGGTGTGAATATATGGATTTGTTGTGCCGAAAAAGTGGTAAAATAAAATCCCGTAAAATATTTTTTTTTAGGGTACCTCCTGTACTTACACGTAAAGTGAGGATTTTTTTTTCTCGCGTACCCCGTTAGTGTGGGGTATCATTAAATAGGCCTTTAAAACAGACAATTATAGTTTTCATTAACAATTTTTTGATAAAAAAATTCGTTGGTGAAATATTAAGTTTTAAAGTGCTAAATTTTGCTCGATTCGAGTGTCCCCCCCTCTACCAGCTAAACGGTTATGTCTGGGGGTGTGAAAAAATTCACAATAGTAGTATTATAACGAAGTTTAAAAGAAAATTATCATGACATAAGTAGGCTTTACAACTTTACGAGTAATAGTCGACCAACTTATAAAATGTACTTGAGTAATATGTTTTCTTAAACAAAATGTATCCCAGAAACAATAAATCAACTGCAAATGTAAGTTTGTCAACTTTATTTTTACAGCTTTAATAGGTATGTTTTTACGGTATGACTTTTTTATAGGTAGGTTTTATCGTCAACTATTTGACTAACTTCAAAAAAAGGAGGAGGTTCTAAATTCGTGGTAATACTTTTTTCTTATGTATTTTCCCTGATTTCTCAAAGACTCCTGGACCGATTTTGAAAATTCTTCTTTTTAAACAACATTCAGCGAATCAGTTTAGTTAGTTTGCTTATGTATTTTGATGGGCAACTACGGAACCCTACACTGTGCGTGGCCCGACATGCACTTGGCCGGTTTTTTTCATTGTAATTGTGTGCATATGGTTTGCCAAATAAACTTATTTTCTTTCTTTCTTTCTTATGGGTCTACCACACGTTCAAGCTTCACCACAGTTCTAACCGCGCAAGCTTCTCGCATGAAAATACTATACACGGACGGTATAACCACACGCGCAAGCTTCACCACAGTTCTGCCTGCGCAGGCAATCGCGCAGGCCGCGGTGTGGGGTTTGCGCGAGATACAGTACCCTTAGCACGAGTTTTCACTCTTTTACTGTACAGCGTCTTTCCAGTATTTACAGCGTTTCTTGTATGAAAAAATGGAACAGCGCCTCTGGTGTGAAGAAATATCTAACTTGTGCAATGAAAATTGTCAAATGTCCAGTTTACTTTACGTCTCAAATACTGAATACTCGTGCTAAGGGTACAGTTATACCAACCACACGCACGGTGTTCCGTGTAAAAACTGGCTTGCGCAGGCAAAACTGTGGTGAAGCTTAAACGTGTGGTAGGCCTAATAAAGTTTTACCAACCACTCGCACGGTGTTCCGTGTACAAACTGGCTTGCGCAGACATATCTGTGGTGAAGTAAACGTGTGGTAGGCCCAATACAGTTTTACCAACCTTCTCGACTTAACATCCGGTTTTTCCTGTTGCTCTTAGCTGGACAACGAAGTTTTTTTTTAGTTTAATCTTATCTTACAAAAATAAGTGTTTGTAAGAATACCTATTTCTTTTAGCCGTTATGCACAACGTTAGCAGCTATATTTAAAGAAAAAGACAACGCTATCTTTCTGTCCCAAACACTCAAGCATTCTCAAGAGACTCGAAACAATTGAAGGGCGGTAGGTACCCACAAACATTGTCTCTAAAACAAAAGAAATCTCATTAGAAGCGTAAAGTTTTTTAATCGTAAACATTTGAACGACAAAGGCAATTAAAGCGATACTCACGAAATACTTGAAGTCAAAAACTTGAAGTGAAAATCGCTGAACTTACAGAGCAGGGTTTCTGAATTCTCCGAGTTTGTAACTTTGTTTGGTTAAAGTGTCATTAAAAATATTAAATGTCTTGTTGAAGTGGCTGCTCAGGTAGATGCTGATTAAATATCATTTTATGTGTTTCGTTGTGAATTTCTTCGTATAATATCTAGTTTATGTTACATATGTATGTATGTCAGTTTCATTTCAGACTGGAAGTGAAAACATGTACATAGTTTCGTATCTTTTGTGAATCTTACGTTAACATAGTAATAATGGCATCGCCTATCATCGGGATCAGCTAGAAAATTAAGCATCGCAATAACATCTATTTCATATTTTCCTAAATTACAAAATAAGCATAATCTGGGCGACCACTGGTGCATTGTTACTGTTGCTGTAGTTGCTCTAGCAAAATGGCTTTAAGTATTTATCGGATATGAAAATTTCAACTAAAAAGGGTTTACATGGTGCAAACCTCAATTCTCAAAGTCATGATGATCTTCCAATCGACAAAGAAGATAGAGCAGTTCAAAAAGTTAAAAGGCCGATACTCGGTTTGAGAATGAGAGGCGAGAGGGTCACTAGAATCCCAATTTCCATTTCACAACAAGAAAAGCACGAATTCCGAGCAGCTACCTTTAAAATTAAATAGTTCCTCGAGATCTCGTGAATAAATTACTTATTCATCATCTAATATTCCCACAGGTCCTTTAACCAAAGATTTTCCGTCAATAGGCCTTCAAAGGGCGCGACGAGGAAGACAGAATACATTTTCAATCACCATCAATTCTCAATAATGTCTAACATTCAATTAAAGTCGGTACTCTGCTAAATCGTAATCATGCGCTTTGGCAGCCAATGGTGTAGAGAATCTGGCTAGACCAATATAATCGTCGCAATCATTAATATTTAAACTGAATAAGGGCTTGTTATTTTAAAGACTGATGCTGTATTATCATTGATGCAAAGTTGCAATCATCAAAACTCTCAAAGTCACGACTTTCGATCGATAATGAAAGACAGAACAGTCCAAAACTTTTCTTTGTTTAATAAGCACGGCCAATCTTGATAAACGAAATACTTTTCCTATAAACAAGTTCCATTTCACAACAAGAAAAGCACGAATTCCGAGCAGCTACCTTTAAAATTAAATAGTTCCTCGAGATCTCGTGAATAAATTACTTATTCATCATCTAATATTCCACAGGTCCTTTAACCAAAGATTTTCCGTCAATAGGCCTTCAAAGGGCGCGACGAGGAAGACAGAATACATTTTCAATCACCATCAATTCTCAATAATGTCTAACATTCAATTAAAGTCGGTTCTCAAAGGCTAAATCGTAATCATGCGCTTTGGAACGAAGATGTAGAGAAACTGGATATACCAACATTATGTGACTTTTACGAGATCTTTACTCGATCTAGTTTAGGCTGTGGGAAAGAGATGGCGCTACACGACTTTTATAGCTCTGTCTCTTTCCCATAGCCTAAACTGGATCGCGTTAAGAGCTCGTGGTAAGACGTCGTGTTGACGTTAGTCGAGGTGAGGAGTGACTAAGACAAGGTCGACGATGGAGCGAGCTTACCCAGAAGAAGCCTGTGCACTCTAATCTCTAATTTTGAAGAGATTGGACTCATTTGATGATTTCACCACAAAAAGAAGGTGTTTGGACGGCAACACCCATACGGCGATTAATAACCCAATGTGCGTTGTGTTTTGTGTAGCTCACACTCTGAGCACTGTTTCTTCGTGAAATTCCACCTTTCTTTACATCCGTGTTTCAGGCGAAAATCTTCAATTTTAAACTGTAAGGTGAAAATCAATAACGGATTCAGTATCTTTATTGTTTTCATGAAAGTGTGTAGACTTTTTAAAACTTTTTTTAAAGAACGTTTATTTCGTATTGATAGTTTAAAGTATATTTAAGACTACGATTGAGTTCAGCAGACGGACCGATAGAAAGAATTTAATTCTAAAACACCAAAATGGCAGAACCAGTTAATTTGAATGTATATTTCAGTAATTAATAACTTCAAAGTTTATCAAAGTTTACAGTCCCAATAATAATGTTCAAGTCTTTCAACAGAAAGAGAATCGTTTCACTCAATTTATTTAATGTAGTCTATAATTACTCAGCGGGTGTTTCTATAATCGAAGATCTTCTATAAATGTTATTTCATCTAGTTCGCAGGCTGGTAATTACAGAAGATACAGACTCCGGGTTTAAGTATTCAGTTAATGTAAAGAACGGTCAATATTCTTAGTTATTTTACAAGAAAATACGAGACATATTTACAAAAATGTGGTAATGAAAATGAAACTGACTTATAAAAAAGAAAAATGTAAAATATTAACTTTGAATGTAATGGAAGTCGGTGACTTTGTTTAAAATTTCTAGCAATGGGATTTTTTATCTCCCCTTTTTAGTGGGTACAGGATATCATATTTGATGTGATATCATAACCACTCATAGCTATATGCAATAGCAATAATTAAACCTTCAAAATGTACCTTTCCTATTATTCTTAACTAATTAATAAGTACCCAAGATCGCGCGGAATTGGAGATATTGATTCCACAGACATTGCTCGCGAATGTAGTACTAAATTAGCTTCGTTCGAGTTATAACTATCGCCGAACTAGCTTTGATCGTAAACTAGATTTGATTTGACTTGTATTATCGGTTTGTTCCGCGTTCAACCCCTAAGATTTTCTACCCTTTTCCGCGTTCGACCCCTAAACGTTTCCACATTCGACCCTTATGGGTTGAAAGTGGAATTTTATTTCTTAAATAAACAAATAGGACAGTTTTTATTGCGTCGCTGGCAAAAGGAAGTTTTTAATAAAGGACATCTTTTATCCTTCATGCAATATATTTTCACTCACCACTTTCAATGTCAGGTGTTCTAGGTCAAACCTGTTAGTGCACTGGATATTGAGTTAGTTATTTACCACTGGCTGTTACTTCGACACAAGGTGAAGGTTTCGCCTGTAAAATATGTGAGCTGTGGATAGTCTATTGTGACAATTTGAAGAGAAAATTGTGTTTCCTGTCAGCTATAACCTTGGGGTGTTCAAGTCAAGAGTGAAAAGGTTAATTCTAGACAAGCGTGCTTCACCGTCAACCACATTATTGCTAAACTTCAAGTAGTTCTGTACCCTTAGCACGAATTTTCAGTATTTGAGACGTAAAGTTAACTGGAACATTGACAATTTCAAGTTGACATTTTTCAACGAAAAAATTAGTTCCGTCTTCGCGCACCAGAGACGCTGTTCCATTTTTTCATACAAGAAACGCTGTAAATACTGTAAAGTAGAAGAGTGAAAATTCAGGCTAAGGGTACTGTAGTGCTTATTTTCGTAAGGACTTCCCCTTGTTACCAGGCCTACGTTTGTTTCCCACATATCTAAGTATGTATATTCAAAAAATTGTTACAGTTTGTAAAACCATACCATATTTTTAAACAGTAACCATGGAGTTTCTTGCCGGTTCTTCTCCATGGAAACGACCAACCCGAACCGAGCACTTGTTGTCGACGTTTTATAAGTGGTTTCATGGGCCTATGTGAAATAAAATCAGTTGATTTTGATTTTCAAGTGAGATAGTTTATATAAATGTATAGTATATTTAGCCTCGAAGAATACGGCGGAAATTGATTTTGTTTAAATACTTTGAAGAAATACTACAAAGTGTATTAATTAAATGCATTATGACGTGACACGGTGTGTACAAGATTCTAATAACAGTTATTTATTACTGCAAGAAAAATGTAGTGTTTCCGGTGAAATAGTCATTAAAACAACTTTTTTTAATATCGTGTTAAAAAAAAAATCAAAGGAGTCCTCCCCACCCAGGGCAGGGCAGGAGGGACTGTCACACGTGTACTGACTAAAATCCACTGTGGTTCAATAGCTCTTTACGTTCTGGGGTCACGGTGGTAGCTCGTTAATCAGAAATTAAAAAACGTATTAGCAACTTGCATTTTGCAAATATCCTGAAGCGAGTAGGTAAAGATAAAAAAGTATGCTCACACAGGAAGTAGAGCTGGTACTTCCGGTGACGGAAGTCAGCCAGCACTGAAGCTTGGCAGCCAAGTTTTGTGTTTCAAAAATAGTTGACCTTATCCTTGCATCAGTTTTAATGGTGAGCAGAGTTCAAATTAGGTGGTCGTTCTATAGATACATTTCTTTCATATTACTATCAAAATATAGAGATTTAAAAAACTATACCTGAAAGTGCGTCCGTCATTAATTTCTTCTTACATCTGTTTGCGCGGCTATGCGGGTGGCGAGTAAAGGGAAACTCGCCGCCCGACCATGAGCGGGTCTACGGCGCGTTGTGTTCCACCCGCGCTTCAAAGAGCGTCAGCATGATGACGGCCCCGTCGCGTCATCATGCTAACACTGCCGGGGTCGCGGGACTTATCTCATTACCGTGACCCCGTAACGTAAAGGGCTATTGAAGGACACCGTGGATTTTAGTCCCGCTTTATCCTTTGGGTAAAGAACCCAAATAAAACGACATTCTAAACAAAAAATTGCTCAATATATTTCAAAACTTCTCAATGATTCATATATCTTTTGGCAAGTAAAGCCCTGCTTCTAGGGATGTTGCACTCGATAATGGTGTGCACTCTGTCACTCCTCTCGTATGCAGGATCGGCGGAGAGCTCTCGGAGGGCTGTGAGGGCCATACTCTTGTCGAAGGGAAATTCAGGGCCATCGCATATACGGGCGAGCCAGCGGGCTTCGACGCAGCTGGAAGAAAACGGTTTTACTTTGAAAACTGTCTATTCTCGTAACTGAAAATACTATTTTCACGATGTTTAATCATGTCTTTATTACTACTCATTACTATGAAGGCAGGGTTTTTTTTATTGTGGTACGTCGGGTTATCGTCGGGTGTCGGCATCGTGGGTGGTCGTGGTCGTCTCCAAACTATTTAACTGATTTTTTTTTATTGTAACGTAAACCAGCCCAGCTAGATTTTTTTAAGCAGTTTTGTCGATGGAAATGAGTCTATATTATCCCCTTCAAGTATCGGTAGTTCGAAATCAAATACACTGCATAATATTATAAAGAGGAAAGATTTGACTGTTTGTTTGTTTGTATTGAATAGGCTCCGAAACTACTGGACTGAAAAATTCTTTTTGTGTTGGATAGTCCATTTATTGTGGAAGGCTATAGGCTATATATTATCCAGCCAGGGGTGTCAAACTCTATTTTACAGAGGGCCATTATTAAATTAAGAATGTGTAGGTGGGCCCTAAATAGTGAATTATTTGAACACCTTTATTTATTTAGTTATTTAAGTAGGTAGGTATAGTTGTTACAAATCATACCAAAAGTAAGAAAGAGGGTATTTATTTTGAGCTCGAGGATCCGGATACCTGACTTCTCTTGCTTTTACTATCTCACTGATGTCAGGTATCATATTCCTGGTAGTTATTTTAAGAATTGATTGGAGATTTTCATTCGATTTTTAGGGTTCCGTAGTCAACAAGGAACCCTTATAGTTTCGCCATGTCCGTCCGTCCGTCCGTCCGTCCGTCCGTCCGTCTGTCCGCAGTTTAGCTCAGAGACGCACAGTACTAGAGAGCTGTAATTTTGTGTAAATATACGGATTTGTTGTGCCGAAAAAGTGGTAAAATAAAATCTCATAAAATATTTTTTTTTAGGGTACCTCCAGTACTTACACGTAAAGTGAGGATTTTTTTTCTCGCGTACCCCTTAGTGTGGGGTATCATTAAATAGGCCTTTAAAAAGTAATGATAGTTTCCATTGACAATTTTTTGATAAAAAAATTCGTTTGTGAAATATTAAGCTTTAAAGTGCTAAATTTTGCTCGATTCGAGTGTCCCCTCCCCTCTACCAGCTAAACGGTTATGTTTGGGGGTGTGAAAAAATTCACAATAGTAGTATATATAACGAAGTTTAAAAGAAAATTATCATGACTAAGTAGGCTTCACAACTTTACGAGTAATAATCGACCAACTTATAAAATGTACTTGATATCATATTTTCTTAAACAAAATGTATCGGAGACAATTGCAAATGTAGGTTTGTCAACTTTATTTTTACAGCTTTTATAGGTATGTTTTTTGGGGATAGGTAGGTTTTTATCGTCAACTATTTTTAACTTAATTCAAAAAAAGGAGGAGGATCTAAATTCGTTGTAATCTTTTTTCTTATGTATTTTCCCCGATTTCTCAAAGACTCCTGGACCGATTTTGAAAATTCTTCTTTTTAAAATTAAATTCAGCAAATCAGTTTAGTTAGTTCGCATAAGTATTTTGATGGGCAACTACGGAACCCTATACTGTGCGTGGCCCGACACGCACTTGGCCGGTTTTTTACTTTTGAAATTACTTTTAAGTAAATCGCGCGCATTTTTAAAACTGCGTAGAGGTATCGAGTGCAGTCTAAAACTCTAAAAAAGAAGGGCCGTATCTTTGACATGACTGCTATATAACATCACGCTACGACCAACAGGGGCCGAGCAGCAGGTGAACCCGCGGTGTAAAGCTAGTACTTACGAAGGACAGGGATCAGCAAGCACCAGTACTTCAATAGACTTCGGTTTGAAAATCTCCGGAGGTTCCGCTTTGACTGTGTACTTCTTTAGGCGAGATGTACTCGTCTTATCACTCTTTTTGACGCAGTGCTCCTGTTTTAAATAAAAAGGGTGGTTGACTGCATAAATATATTGAAAAAACAAAATCGGTTCAGCCAAACGGGAGATAATTGCGGACAAACATGCAATCGTCCCTGAAAATCTACGATCCAAGTAAGCAAAACGGATCCACGCGGGCAACATCACGGGATATCTATTAGTTTTATATACTAAAACCTTCTACAGAATGAACACAAACATACATACATACATACAGGTCGAACTGAGAACCTACTTTTTTTTGAAGTCTGTTAAAAACTGTAAAGTTCGTCAGTAAGAGTATTGAAAAAACAATGACCGCCTTACCACATAAAGATAAACACCCGATGAACGCTTGTCTAAAAAAAGTGTAACTGCAAAACGACCCTTATATCAATGAGAAAAGTCGTTATGATGTTGTGATTTTTTTAGACAAATGTTCAACGGGTGTTTAATTTTTGCGTGGTAAGACGGTGAATATTTACAAAGTTATGTCCTAATGCCTGTAAAATTATATCGACTAAATGACTGCTAAGAATGTTTTTAGTGACGAAATTCGTTTTAACAGCATTTTTATCGCACTTTTTATACGTCGTCATATATCTATCAACATACATTCATGATACAACAATATATAATGAAGTATATCATCAAACCAATTTAATGATATAATAATGGGTCGGGTCTGTCTCACTAGGTAACCGTGGCTCAGGTACGTGAAGGGCTATTGAAGGTTCACTGTGGATTTTAGTCAGTACGAGTCTGACAGTCCCTCCGGCCCTGGGCGAGAGGAGTCATTTGATGAATTTACCACGATAAAAAAAATGGTATAATAATAAAATCTTACATAATAGTAGATTTGCTCCCTATACTCCTGAATCTTCTCTGTGATGAGAAGAAGCGACAGTTTGAGCTGGTGGACTGATGGCTGCTTGTCTCCCAGAAGGTTCTGGAACGGTTCAAGACTGCAGTCTAGTATTCTGTAAACAATAATAATAAAAAAAATGTTAAAAGATTTTTTTTACCTGGTAAAACCATCAAAAGAGTTCTCCGACACAGGGCAGGACGGGAGGGACTGTCAGACTTGTACTGACTAAAATCCACTGGTCTTCAATAGCATTTTACATTCCAGAGCCACGCTTACCCATCAGCCCCACGACGAAGAAAGGCTTTAGCCCTCTAAGGGGGTCCCGTCATTTTGCTGACAGCTGTATGAGGTGCACGTGGAACACAACGCGCCATCGACCCAGGCATGGTCCATGGACGGACAGCAAGTCGCCCATTACTCGTCGTCCAGTTCATAATCTACCTAGCCTTTTCCCATTTATATTGGGGTCGGCTTCCAGTCGAACCAGATGCAGCTGGACATCAGTATTTTACATGGAGCGACTGCCTATTGGACCTTGGAAACTGGGCAATACGATACCCCATGGTAAGACTGGTTGTTAGACTTATGAGCTTCTGACTAACAGTTACGACCTGTCAAAGATCTACAAATGACAGCCGGGACCAACGGCTTTACGTGCTTTCCGAGGCACGGAGGAAATTCGCTATGACTGATGGTTACCCATCCATAGACCAACCTCGGCCAGCGCGGCTTAACCCTGAAGATCGGCCTGTGCGGCTGTAATCATTAATTAGTAAGTAAATCTAATATCTTTAAACGAGCAATTCTTGTATATTTATATATAATCAGGATTTCGGAAACGGCTCCAAGGATTTTCATGAAAATTACAGATTAGGGGTTTTTTCGGCTCAGGGAATCGATTTATTAGGTCCCAGGTTCGAGAAAAGCTCGGTTCCCAAGATATAGACATTTTAAAAACCGAGCACAGCTCGGTCAACCAGATATTGTTAAATTATGTAAGTACCCTTTTCGGACTGTTCAGAATTTCTGAAAAACCTTACGTTGATAAGATATGCTCCAAAGAAAAGAAACAATTAAAAGCAAAGCAATAACCCAATAACACAATTCAATAACCCAACAAGTATCATATAACCCATCACGATATCCATTAGGAAGCAACAATGTGTACCTAATCCAATTTAATTGGACTGCATCGCCGGCCGCCGACAATCAATATGACCGGCTCCCCTAATGAACCCGTGTCATTGAATGCTGGCTATCATAGCTTGGCCATAGTTCGTGGGTTTATAATGGACTATTAAAGGGATACCGTGGAGTTATCATCATCATCATCATCAGCCTATGGCCTTATGTTCCCACGGCTGGTAGACAGGCCTCTTCATTGTTAGAGGGGCCATAATCCGCCACGTGGGCCCAGTGCGTGTTGGTGGATGTCACATGCCTTCGAATTTTTGGTTCTAGGAGATGCCGGTTTTCTCACGCTGTTTTCCTTCCCCGTTTTGAGAGCAGTGGCGAAGAAAATTTAACAAAGTAATGCCTGGTTTGGTTCGAACCCATGATCTACAACTTGTAAGTCGGAGCAGATATCACAGGGCAACGACGATATAATACTAGACTACGCATGCACGATCTAAGGAACGAAAACTATTCTGCCAACTCGCTGAGGTACTACGTAAGCGGGGACGGGGTATTGCGTTGTGATTGGCTAACTCAATGTCTGTTCTGTCTCAACGTATGTTTACGGCTCACAGGATTGGTCGAAATGAGACGAATATAAGACTTTTTTGCCTAATGTGTTGACAGACATCGGTCGCCTGTTATTACGAGTCTAGTATTATATCGTCGTTGTCACAGGGCCACCACTGCTCTCTGTTTTCTTTTTATTAATAACGATTTATACAGAACTAGCTGTTATAGTGTTACAGATTGTACTTCGGAGAGTGTGCCCAAGAACTCCACGACCTCATCCCGCCAGCCCCCTTCTATCATCGCACATCTAAACGCACGGCAAATTACCATCCTTAGCTCATTGCTATACCGCCAATTCGTACTAAGCGTTTCCAAACGAGAGAGTTCCACTCCTTCGCTGTCCGCATTATAAAAGATTATAATGCGGACAGCGAAGGAGTGGAACTCTCTGCCTGCGTCTGTGTTTCCGAACGCATACAACCCTAATCTCTTCAAAGTTAGAGTGAACAGGCTTCTTCTGGGTAAGCTCGCTCCATCGTCGACCTTGTCTTAGTCATTCCTGACGTTAGTCTAGGTCATCACAAAATTGAAAATTGGTTTTTCAAACAAAATGAGAAATTGATCATGCCCATTTGTATGAAAAATGTTTCTTTTTTGCGAATTTCCAAAAGTCTTAGATCAAAAATTGTTCAGTAACATGGGCTGAGTTACCCCACGAGAGGTTTTGCGCATTTGGAATTACATGTTGTATAGATGGTCGCCTATCCATAGATTCCATAGACAACTTCTTGCCGAAGTTGGTCAGTGGATAGCCGATTAACTGGGAAGATCATCTGAAAGGCTCCATAGCTAAAACATCAGATTATTTTGTATACAATTTTTCAACCATTCCCTAATTCCCTAGTAATACAGTTCTAGGAGCTAAGCAATCGATTCAAGTAGTAAGTACTGCTTATAAAATTGATCACGACTACCATTTAGTTATTAAGAAGTACGACTCTAGCTTTAACTTGCAGCTGCTTGATTTATAGGTATGTGGCTATACGGGAGAGTATTTCGAACGTACTGAAAGCGTTCTGTGTGGTGCATTGAAAAAGAAAAATATTACAAAAAAATACGTTCCAGGGCCATAGTACCCTGGTTACAGACGGAGAATCCCGTGACCCTTGTAAGACATCTTGTAGTTGGATAGTATAAAAACTTTTCTCTCCTATTTTTAATACCAAAAGACAAAACATCATCTGACAACATCGGTGTTATTTTCTTTTATTGATCTCATTAAAATAATTTTCATTATTTTTTTTTTTTTTATTATAACGTTTACATTCACTATAAATAAGTTCTTATTATTATTAAAGTTCATGATTTGGAGTAGTAAAATAAAAGTAGATAGTAAAATAAATCTATTGCAAGAAGTTATAATTTTTGAGTCAAAAAAAATTTTAGTGTCTTACAAATTCAGGTGTCAACAATATGTAAGGAACTTTTAGGAATAAATAAATTTCTGTAACATTTTACAAACCTAGAAATATTTTTCTTATTTATCAAAATCTTCGAACATAATCAAAAATGTTCACCAAAATTAGGTAAAAAAAATCGTACTTGTTGAAATTCACTGATTACCATTTGCGGGTCCGTCTCCGTTAGAAATGAGTTTCGTTATGTTTCCATCAAAACCGTCCATACAGTTAATGCGATACCTATAAAGTTATTTCAAATAGCTTTACTGAGTAAAATTGAATGAGATACGGCTATATTTTAAAGTCCAAGTCGCCCTGTGTCATATTCATTTTAGAACACGACACAGGGCGAATATACGTAATATGTATCATTATGGAGGTTTTAGGTACTAATTTGTAGTCAAATTTCGATTCGAAGTTTTCTTAAAGAAAAAGTCGCGGTTATGATTAAAGAGCCCTATCATGACGTTTGTCGTTTTTGTGAAGTAAGGGGCTGCCTCCACGAGCGAGAGAATCGCGGCGATATTATCGCCGTGCCACGTTTTTCTATACACTCTCTATGGAACCGTCTCCACACGGCGATATTATCGCCGCGATGCGACGAGTGGCAACGAGCGCGCAAAAAATCGTCGCTTAGCAACGCGACCGCCGCGCGCTCGCGGCGCTGAAACGCGCTGTCAAACGCAGCGAATCCCTTTTTGGCAACGTTCAAGGAAATGCGGCGATACCGTTACGAGTCGCCGCGGAATCGCCGTACCGCAACGACTCAGACGATACGCGGCGGTTATCGCTCGTTCGTGGAGATTGTCCGAGTATAAGGGCGGACTCGTCGCGATACTCTCGCTCGTGGAGGCAGCCCCTAAACTGGAACTTTGACGTTTATTTGTGGGAAAAAAATAGTTTCTCGTTTATACACTAAGGGTGCTCAGTGCTCACACATCTATCGACGCGGAATCGGATTGAATCGGATGTCGCTTAGAACTGCCATTTGCTAGACCGAGACTGAAAGCATAATGCGATCGCACGCGGCGGAATCCTCGACGCGGCCGCGTGCTATCGCATTGTCTCGGTCTAGCAAATGGCAGTTCTAAGCGACAGAAAGAAAAAGGGCGACGCAAAAAGCCGATTCCGCGTCGATAGATGTGGGAGCACCCTTAAGTCGCTTTTTCTATACAATAAACGCAGTAAATACTTCAAGTACGCTGTAGATGTATTCTGTGGCTACAGGTTAAATACAGAAATCTTGTGATAAGGCCTCTGTTTTCATCTTTACATTTAAAGTATTATAAAATTCGGAAGTCTGTCTGTACGCAGTCGTGGGATTAATGAATTGAATAAAGGGCTCTTGAAGGACACCGTGGATTTTAGTCAGTTCGAGACTGATAGTCCTTCCCAGATACCGTGGGTGGGAGGACTCATTGGATGATTTTATTAAGTAAAAAAAAGAAAAAAAGTCTGTACGCAAACAACTCTAGAAATGCACCAAAATTGAATTTTTATTGTGTTCATTTTTTATCAGGAAAGTGTTTGATGTCGGAAAACTATAACCGAGTAGATCAAAAAACCGTGCAAAACCGGGGCCACAAGTCACTTATATTATAGACATACAATTACACTTCGTTATTGTGTTGTATAATTAATTCGTTAGTAATCATAGTGTTGTCAGTACCGGGCGGCGGCTTAACGTCGATTTGATGGTAATGACGCGACGTCACACGACGTCACAGGACGTCACACGTCAGGGGTGACGCGTGTTTGGAACAGGCTGGTGTAATCATGTAGCTGTGTACACTGATTGAAATAACATAACATCATGCCTGTAATCCTGAAGAATTAGGAAGAGCTATGCCTAATTTAAGAGCAGTGGTGGCCCAGTGGTATCTGTCCCGACTTACGAGTTGTAGGTCTTGGGTTCGAACCCCGCCAGGCGCATTACTTTGTGTAATTATTTCATCACCACTGCTCTCAAAACGGTGAAGGAAAACATCGTGAGAAAACCGGCATGTCCTAGAACCAAAAATTGGAAGACATGTGACATCCACCAATCCGCACTGGGCCCGCGTGGTGGATTATGGCCCACTCCTTCTCACAGAGAGTAGGCCGGTGTCCCTACAGTGGGAGGAACATTATAGGCTGATGATGATGATGATGCCTAATTTTCAGCCACATTTTGCGAGTTATTTGTGCTAGGGGGCGTTATTTAAATAATAATTAGGGGTATGTTTATACAGGACACTAGCTCCTGAGTCGTGACAAACATCTAAACTCACTCAAAACGTAGCACGGTGCCGCGCTGTGTATCTTTTCATGTAGGAAATAGAGTTACATTTTGAATAGTTCTATTGAAATGTGCGCTCAGCGTCACGTCTCGGTCTGAGCTGGCATTGGTAACGTACGAAGTATGAGCGCTACCAAGGCACACCGCCATTGGTAACGTACCAAGTATGAGCGCTATCAAGGCACACCGCCATCTATCGAGGGTGGCCGTACTAAATGGCCTCTACGTCAAACTCGCGATTATGATTCGCATCAAACGTCAAAGTGCACCGTGCAGCAGAATGCATTTGCTAAGCGATGCTACCTAGTACTCTACCTAGTTATAGTACTCTACTACTCTACACTACTCGACGACTTCATTCATTTAACTTTGTAGTGGTTAAATAATCACATGAAGATCTAGTAGGAGTGGAAGGGACAGCCAGACTTGACTGACTTAAAGCCCTTTTTCATCAATTTCACTATAAGTTCCAACGCCTCGGCAACTTCCCAGCTGGCAATGGCTAACAGCTTCTTAAAATGTACCTTAGTAAGGCTTTCTTAAAGCCTCATTTAGACGATGCAAGAACTCGAACGCGAGTTGCGTTACATTGCGGAATTTATAGGTAAAACAAATTCAATTCATGGCCTTTCCTGCGGCAGGAGTGCAGGTCGGTTAGCACGACACGCTAGCTTAAATGACATAATCCGTCGTGCTCTTGTCACCGCCGGGGTGCCAGCCGTCCTAGAACCCAGTGGCTTGGCACGCGACGATGGGAAGAGACCAGATGGTATGACTATAATGCCATGGAAGCTTAGGGTAGGCCTTCTGGTGTGGGATGCAACATGTGTCGATACCCTTGCGCCATCTCATCTTCCTAGTTCAGCGTGTTGTGCTGGCGCTGCTGCTGCAGGTGCTGAAAATCCAAGCGGCGCAAATACATTGGCTTAGCTAGTAGTTTTTATGTGTTTGAGCCGTTTGGGTTTGAAACTCTGGGGCCATGGGGTCCGAGTGCCCACAACGTTTTTAAGGATATCGCCAGGCGTTTAGTCGACTCTTCAGGTGACCAGAGGGCTGGCCTATTCCTAGGCCAACGAATCAGCATTGCCATACAACGTGGCAATGCTGCCAGCGTTCTGGGCACCGTTCCCGTTGACAGCGATGTGGACGTATTCTTTGACGCCCTTTGAATGTTTTTTTTTTTTTTTTCTTTTATCTATTTTTTTTTTTTGTACATATTACTAGTAAGTTTTTATTTATAGTTTGTACATAATTTTAGTCTTTAAACAAATTCAGTTAATGAAACAAATGCCGCAATGTAGTGAAACTCGCATACGAGTTCTTGCTCCGTCTAAATGGCGCTTAACTCACGTAAACATGTCAGTAATCTTGCCCATGACGTCACGTATCTTCTGTTCTTGTACTTCGTTCCTCCTCCTCATATCCTCAGTCCTGGCAATCTGTGCTTCTAGTTCCGCCTGAATTGTTTCTAAGTTCTTTTGCCTTTTATTCTCTTTCATCTCGTTCCAGTCTCTACGGTCATCTGGAGGGAAAAAACTTGCATGAATTGAGAACTTAGAATTTTATTGTGTTCCTTAGGTATGTCCGTCTTAGGCCTCATCCTTGCTTCTGGGACAGATTGAGGCCAAGATAGAGCCATTTAAAATTAAAATAAAACTGTGAAGGAAAACATCGTGAAGAAGCGTGGGCTATACATTTATAATCAACCAGCTGTTGCCAGCGGCTTCACCCGCTACAACTCGAAAATTATCCCACGGGAACATAAAATTGGGATAAAAACTATCCTATGTGTTAATCCAGGTTATGAACTATATGTGTATGTACCAAATTTTATCAAAATCCGTCAGTGGTTTTTACGTGAAAGAGTAACATACATACAAATAAACTTTCGCATTTATAATATTAGTAGGATAAAAAAAGTAAAGCAATGGGACCAGGATTCAAAGAAGCTTTTAAATTAATTCTGACACTCACTAACAATAAAAAAAAGACTACATGTTAGCCGAAGAAGCTTCAAAGAAAACCCCATAGTGTAGTATACCCAAACAATACAACACAACCTTCCAAGACGCAAGTACGTATGTATGTGTCACAGCTATTCAAGCATGAAATATTTACAATTCGAAAGCCAGAAACACAGTCGAAAAAAGTGTCCCTCATTACTTGTTCGTGTTTACTAAGACCGACTTACCTTAAAGACTAGGGACAGTAACTGAAAACAGTAAACGTCCAAAAAAAAATGCATTCCTCTCCATTGTTCCTAAAGAGTCTTTGCTGACCCTTACAAAAATGGCGAAACGAAATGTGAAGATAATGCATATGCTACCAAGAGGTAAAGGTACTTATTCTTTTTTAATTGCGGAAAATATATTTATAAGAATGTATTTGCCTGTGGGGGAATAATTGGATGAAACTGACACAGAAACATGTTGTCGGTCCACCTAGTGAGAAGCCTGCCTACGCTGCGACTACCGATACGCGGTAGCCACTCGAGAACTTTTCTTCCACATCGGTTATCAGTTCTACGAGCGATGTGGCCTTCCCATAGTCACTAAACTTACTCATAATGATTTAAGAAAAATGTAACAAGTGCTAGTAATTTCTCACTAATAGCTTGTCTTGCTGCTGTCACCTCTCTCCGCAGCACATCGTTCTCGGCACAGAAGTCAGTCAGCAGCTGGTAAACGGAGAAGTTCTCCTGCTCGATCCTCCGAAACAAGGCTATTATCCTGTCCGTCCTGAATTCTCCTGTGTATTCCTGGTTAAAAGAGAAGCAATTTTACTTTTTTATTAGATATTTTTGGTCTTGAATCTAGTCTAGGTGATCAGGATTTTGACGGCACAATTAGCGCAGTGGCTGAGCGTTCGACTGCTGCGCGGCGTGTGGCGGGTTCGAACACTCGCCTACAAGGACTTGTTCCCGGTCCGGGAGTCTGTGTATGTGTGTTTCTATATTTTTAAACGCCCCCACAAAACCGGAGAAATACCTAGAGTGGGCCAAGATTTTTTTTTAAATTAGCATTTACGTTTCGGAGTCACAGTTACTTGTTTAGGCAGTCCCATGACCATTTTTTTCATGGGTAACACAAGTCAGTCATTTAAAAAAACATTCATCATCAACATCAGACTATAATGTTCCTATTGATGGGACACAGATCTCCTCTCTGTGAGAGGGAGTGAGCCATAATCCACCACGCGGGCCCAGTGCGTGTTGGTAGATGTCACATGTCTTCGAACTATTAGTCCTAGGACATGCCGGTTTCCTCACGATGTTTTCTTTCGTTAAGTGTCATGGCGATCTCTAAACACAAACTTACAGTAATTTCATTCAACAAATTGATATGATATTGATGTTCTATCTTCTTGTTCTCTTCTTCTTTCCTTTTCTGCATTTCCTCTCTCTCTTCCTGCTTCAGGTTGACCCTGGTCAGTCCCTTGGTGTACAGGAACAGGTAGATCTTCAATTCGTTGTCATACGCCTTTATCAGGTCTCGCATTTCCTGTAAACGTGAGAAATGTGTTGTTAGGATTTTTGGGAAGGGTTTTCTCTGCTTGTATTGCAAGCGGTCGCCTCCTTATGCGATGGAGTCATGCTAGCTAAGGAGGAGGTGGACAGTGAGAAATGTGTTGTTGGCAAGGGTTTTCTGAATCTGAGAATCTGCTTGTATTGGAAGCGGTCACCTCCTTCTGCGATGTTAGCTAAGGAGGAGGCGAGACACGTGAGGGAGAGGATAGCGTCTACATCACGACCCAGCCGACGGAAAAAACCTTGCTCCTTTAGTAGTTATTGTAGTGTGCGATACAGGGTTACGGCTACCTTAAAAGATGGCGGTAAATTATGTTTTCTCGGCGCAATAATAATAGAATAGTAATAATAAATGTTACTATCAAAATAATAAAACATTAAATAACGATGATCGTGCTTTGACAAGGTTATTGAGTTACGTCATATACACTTGTGTGTAATATAAATTTAATAGTTTGTCCGTTTGTTTGGTTGAACACGCTAATCTCGGGAAGTACTGGTTGGAATTTGAAAAAATATTTTTGTGGTAGATAGTCCATTTAACTAGGAAGGCTATAGATTATAGGTATATCATCACGCTACGAACTATAGGAGTCGAGTAGCAGGAGTGGAACCGCCGGAAACAGCTAGTCTATACATAACAATAGAAGTCAATAAAAGTTTTACTACCTTATTCATGAATGTCGTTATTGTAAACATATTTTAATGTATTGCTCTTCATTGATATTCAAATGACAAGGATAATATTGAATACTAGCTTCCTGTCCCGACTTCACACGGGTGGACATGATATACAACGTGTAACGTTAATAGCGCAAAATGAAAAAAGAATTAGAATATCGCAAAAAAACCAATGCTTTTTCATACAAAATGAGACTTTGATCGGGCCCATCAGTATGAAAAATATTCTCATTTTTTAGCGAATTTCTAAAAGTCTTAGAACAAACATTGTTCAGTAACATGGGCTGAGTTACTCCACGAGAGGTTTTGCGCTGTTAACGTTAACACGTAGTATAGCCTAAGTAACTCAGGGTGAATATAGCTTTGAAATGGTGAAAAAATTTTTGAAATCGGCACAGTAGTTTTGAGTTTATTAATTACAAACAAATAAACACACAGAAATACAAATCTTTCCTCTTTATTAGGCTAGTGAAGATACTTGAGTTTATGGTAATTAAAATTGAATTGGTCCAGAATTTGACACCTTCAAAAGCGTCTATTGGTTCTTGTTCCTTGGAAAGAATAGCATGGGTAAGAATGTTACTAATTTCGGGCCTACACGGGTACCAATATACTTATATACACATCTAGACTTGCACAAACACAGGACAATGACTATGCTAAGCTGGCCATACAAGTACCAGTATACTTGTGCAAATCTAGACTTGCACACAGAACAGTGACAATGTTAGGTGCAAGTATCGTCCCACACACGTTACTGCATACTTGCGCAAGTCTGGATTTGCGCAAGTATACTGTCACGTTTGTAGCCGATAATATTGTGATTTTGCGAAAGTGACCGCCTAAGCTCTTATCTCTTTCCCAAGCTGAAGAATGATGGTAGGCCTTCAGTAAACACTCTCAATTGAGTACATTTCAAGTGCTGTTTACTTGAAACTTGCGATGGCGATTGTCCCTTTAAAGTTATTTAAGTAAAGTTAGCTCATAAGGAGTGTTAAGGGCCTTTTAACTGTTGATAGTTTAGAGTTATGAGGTGGCGCATTCCACTTTTGTTGTTTGACTTGGTATAAGTGGAGTATAGCTTTACACAAATTCTTCTCTCAACAAGAGAAATGACGGGTGAAATCAAAAATAAGATCATCATCTGCCTGCCTTTTCCCAATTATATTGGGGTCGGCTTCCAGTCAAACTAGATGCAGCTGAATACATGGAGCGACTGCCTATCAGACCACCACAACCCAGTAAGTGGGTTATACAATACCCCATGGTAAGACTGGTTGTCAGACTTTAGAGTTTTATGGCTTCTGACTATCAGGGACGACTGTCAAAGACCTACAAATGACAGCCGGGACCAACGGCTTTACGTGCTTTCCGAGGCACGGAGGAAACTCGCTATGACAGATGGTCATCCACAGACCAACATCGGCAAGCGCGGTTTTACCCGGAAGATCGGCCTGTGCGGCTCTAATTATTTAGCCACGAGCTCCTCATTTTTGCCACGAGCACCAAAAAGTAGAGCAAGTAAAAAAAGAGCAGTTGTACCTGAACTTGCAGCATCTGATCAATCTTCCCTTTCTCCTGCATGGTCTTCAGCTTGGTGCACCACTCGTCGCGCTGGTCGTAGGCCAGGGTCGAGGACTCGAACAGGTCGATCAGGAACTTCTTCCCTCTGGACAGTGCTGCCAGCATCTTCTCCCAGGCTTGGTTGAAGAGGGCTCTAAAGAGAATATTTTTGGTAAATAAAAACTGCAGTTAATGGACACAGTACTATAGTACCCATATCACAAGCTCTGCTAAGCCTTAAGGGCTTCACACACAGCAGCTATAATAAATGTACATTACATCCCGGGATGTATAGCTTCAAATTACCTTAAGGTATCACACACACAACAGGTAATGTATATCTTTCCTTACATTTCATAACATCGTTTTCGAAGAGAGATGTACGGAAATGTATTGATATGTATAAAGAATATTAAGATGTATCGAAATATAAATGTATATTTTCGCATAGCTCAGTATCTTAGGGTTCGAAGATGTAAAAATATACATTATAGCTGCAGTGTGTGGCCTCCTGACGATTTCTATGGAAAGATGTAATGAGATGTATCGTGCTATAATGTACATCTTTACATTATAGCTGCTCTGTGTGAAGCCCTTTATGGCCCTTTAAGGCTTTAAGGGTTAAGATAGAGTATTGTGTGATAGTTGTGGAATATTATTAATACAGATAGATAGAGGTAGTGTTTGATGTTAAAGATCTTATTTTATCATTGGGCACCCGCTGAAATGGCAACTGAGCTAATGGCACCTTTATTATTTTTCTTACGGCTCCTACCTATCACAATTTTTCCTAGGTGTCAGGTGCCGGGGGCAAGCTGTAATCGCGGAAGTAAGACTCCTCATTGAGGAGTTAACCCATGTTTGCAACGAAATAAATGATTTGATTTGAGGAGTGGCAGGATAGGCGACACGGCGACGTGTGTGATGCGGGTCCTCACCGGCCACGGATGTTTCGGGAGGTACCTGTGTCCGATGAGGAAGGAAAAAACGTGTGGGTGTCACCACTGTGAGGATCGCGCGGAGGACTCGGTGGAGCATACGGTGCAGGACTGTCTCGCTTGGGCAGAGCACCGCCACCTGTTTTTGTGTCCTCACGACGGCGATAGGCGGAGACCTCTCGCGCCCGGCATTGGTCGAGGCATAGTCATAACTCAGCTATCATGACAGCTAGCATACAGAAACTCAACAAGATTTTATAGCAATACGAGTATTGAAGTATTCTCATACGTTAATGTTCAAATATTAAACAAACATAAATAGTTCGTGTTAAAAGATTCTGTCTGCACATCACTTCATCGGAAATCATTGATGTATTTCGTACGTATTTATGATAGTCACGGTACATCTATTGAATTCAAAACAAATAAACTATTCTGTTATAAGAAAGATGAAGAATTTGATTGTTTGCACGCGCCTAGCTCTGGAAATACCACTCGGATTTGAAAAAATATTTTGTCATCATATTTGATCGTCGGGCATGCGGGCGGCGAGTAATAGGCGACTCGCTGTCCGACCATGAACCATACCCGGGTCGACGGCGCGGCGCGGGGTGAGGCGCGTGTTCTACGCGCGCCTCAAAGAGTGTCAGCATTATGACGCCCCGGCAGAGCTTATGTTGGTAATGGTAATGGTATTGTTAACATTCTCATTACGTTGACATAAAGGATTTTTGACCTGCTTAAGCCGATTCCGCGTCGCTAAATGTGGGAGCACCCTCATTCATCTAACCCTCCTCAAGCCCGCGCCAATGGTCGGAGATCGACTCGCAACGTCTGATGCCGTGATGGGCGTCACCCGCGGCGGCTGGGTCGTGAGGTGGACGCTGTCCTCTCCTTCACGCGTCTCCTTCTTTGATAGCATGACTGCTTACACACAACAATACACATGCATATCTGAGGGGATCTTCCTTCTTACCTATCCTGCAGCATATGATCAATCTCCTCCCGAATCTTCTTGTTTTCGGACTGCACGACATTGAACCTGAGAGTGGCAGTCTCGAGCTTGTTCTCCGCTGATATGAGCCGGTACTCACTTTGGAAGCGACGTTCTTGTAGCTGTGAGCAAAACATGATGTTTATGGTAGTGGTCCGACCGAGAAAACGACTATCGGCGATTTTCGCTCTCGACACTTTTTTTTATTTTTGATATTGGCATCTCGCTGGTCAACCTGTAAGAGTTTGTGTGCTGCTTAACCGGACTTTCCTGTGGTTGCCAAAGATGACTCTAAGGCCTAGCAAAAGATGCTGTTTATGGCAGTGGTCAGACCGCCAGCGACTAACTATCAGCGATTTTCTCGCTCGATACTGCTATTGAGAATGTCCTTATAGAAAAACCCAATAACATTTTGGTCGACATGGACATGGTTGAATCGAAACCTCAATGCTCAGTAAAAGCAAAGAGCCGCGTTTACAACAACTAGACAGTGTTATTCATCATCATCATCAGCCTATAATATTCCCACTGCTGGGACGCAAGCCTCCTCTATGTGAGAGCGAATGGGTCATAATCTACCACGCGGGCCCAGTGCGGATTGGTAGATGTCACATGTCTTCGAATTTTTAGTTCTAGGACATGCCGGTTTCCTCACGATGTTTTCCTTCACCGTTTTGAGAGCAGTGGTGATGAAATAAATTACACAAAGTAATGCACCTGGCGGGGTTCGAACCCACGACCTACAACTCGTAAGTCGGGACCGATACCACTGGGCCACCACTGCTCTATGTCTCTGTTATATTATACGTCAGTGTTAAATTTAGAGTGACAGAAATTCTGTTATAAACGTTTATAAAAAGATGGGTAAAACAATTCAGAACCGACTTCATATGAAACGAAAAATTTCTTATTTATGTCATTAGTTCAAGTGTTCCTGAACAGTGGCGTAGCTAGGCAGGGGCGAAGCGGGCCCTAGTCCCAGCCTCGCGCCTGAAGGGGCCACACGGCCAAACGCAAAATCTTTCTAGTACTTACGTTGTATTAAAATAGTACAACATAAGTCTTTTTTTGTATTAGCGTGGTAAAGTTATCAAATGAGTCCTCCCACGCAAGCAGGGCAGGAGGGAGAGTCAGATTTGTACTGACTAATATCCACGGTATTCTTCAATAACCCTTTTCGTTGCGGAGTGACGGCATGCGTTAGTCCCGCTACCTTTACTCGATGCCCTGTGTCCAACTTTAAACTTTACCCTTTTGTTACTGTATCCTACTAGAACGGTATGAAATCAAAAATTGGGTGTTTCCCATCTTGAAAGAAAAGGGCCTTGCAGATGCGTTTTGCCCCTTCCTAGATTCGGTTTCGCTACACCATTGTTCCTGAGAATTATTTTATTTTTAGCGACGACATTCACAAAGCCTGTACTTAGAACTCATTGTGTTTTACGAATTCTAGTTTTCTTTTTAAGACGGAGAATATAAAGGGCATAATATATGATCGAAAAGGGTAAGCTACGCTTGGAGATAAATGGTATTTCAGTTGTGACTTCTAAGAAAAATGTTAAAAAAGCAGAGGAATGAAACGGATCCTTAATAATTTTAGAAATGTTTTTGCTCAAGTTTTGTGTGACGTTTTAGTCTACTCAATTATTATTTTTTATTATAATCTTTTACAAGCGGCTTCACCCTGCCTGCGTGCCGGGGTCGCGAGACTTAGCTTATTACCGTGACCCCGGAACATAAAGGGCTATTGAATGACACCGTGGATTTTAGTCAGTACGAGTCTGACAGTCCCTCCCGGCCTGCCTCGGAAGTTTCCTACGTGCCTCGGAAAGCACGTAAAGCCGTTGGTCTCGGCTGTGATTTGTAGATCTTTGACAGTCGTTACTATTAGTCAGAAGCTCTAAAGTCTGACAACCAGTCTTGCCATGCAGTATCGTATTACCCAGGTACTAGGTTGTGGAGGTCTGATAGGCAGTCGCTCTATGTTGGCTTTGCTGTTTGGCTGGAAGCCGACCCCAATATAGTTGGGAACAGGTGGGCAGATGATGACATTTCAGGTTAAAGGCCTGAAGTTGATTACAATATATTACCTGTCCTTGAGCACTGCTGGCCAGTTTTCTCAGTTCCAAAGTCTCTTTACTGTTTTTCTGTATCAAGCCGTCGATTTGTTCCATCATCGTTACGTCAGCTGAAAACAAATTTTATTTTTATATATTTTTTTTATATTATTTTCTGCACACACGTTTCACTGTGAGAAAGAGACAGAGTCATACCGGTTGTCTAGCGTTATCTCGTTTTTACAGTGGAATTCTCTCTAAGACATCATTGTCGTCCTAGACCGCTATGATGGATTATGTCATACTTTCAACAATTACTATGGGACCAATTCGGTGAAAATCTATTCTTTGCATTTCAACGATTTATATTTTCACAAATTTATAAAACAGCAGTTTATTTATATATACATATACCATCATCATCATCAGCTTATAAATGTTCCCACTGCTGGGACACAGGCCTTCTTTCTGTGAGAGGGAGTGTGCCACTCCACCACGCGAGCCCAGAGCGGGTTGGTGGATGTCACATGACTTCGAATTTTTGTTACTAAGACATGCCGGTTTCTTCACGATGTTTTCCTTAACCGTTCTGAGAGCAGTGGTGATGAAATAAATTACATATAGTAATGGCTGGGTTTGAAGTTCGAATCCACGACCTACAACTCGTAAGTCGGGACCGATACCACTCGGCCACCATACACATACATATATATACATTCATGAATCTTCCAATCTTCCATGTTCTCAACGTCCATCTGGTAATGTCATTAAATATATAAATTAAGTGAAAACATTGAACTGCAGAAAGTTCTCTAGTTATGAGCTTTGGGGGTGTGTACTCGATCGATGGCAGGCTACGAGCTCGTAGCTGACGTAGCTGTGACGTCACTACGACGTAGCTATGTCGTAGCGCGTAGCAACACTCGTACTTATGCAATATACATTGTGGATGAAATTGCAAAAAAAAATCACAGATACCAATGATGTTTTATCCTATTTATTTTAAACACACACATTAAAATTGTTAACATTATAAAACAAATGAAAAAAAAAGTTTTCAAATGTATTGTTTGTGCAATTCTATTCTGTTTTTGATTCTGGGTGAAGCTCGCCTAGTTGGTTAAGGCGTCTGGAGTACCTATCCAGAAGACGCGGGTTCTAAACCCACTTGCAATTTGAATTTTTGTTTCCTCAAAAATCATTTTTAGATGTCACAAGTCTTCAAACCAACCTACACTGGAGTAGCGTGGTGGATTATGGCCCACTCCCTCTCACAGAGAGGAGGCTTTTGTCCCAGACGTGGGAAGCAAGGAGCAAGCTTATCATCAGCTCATGTTCTTCATAAATATTACCGGAAGCATGGTGAACAACTCCTCAGATGTAAAGATGTACTAAGACGTCGTCAATGGGAACAGCAAGACGCCCAAAGGATAGACTGGTGATCTTTGGTTAAAAACAAAGTCCGTGATTTCGAATTGCAGCGACACGTTCAGCTTGATGCAAAGCATCATCTGCGGCGATCAATATATCGATGGTGTGCTCAGATGCCCGCAATGTGCACAGGTCTTCACAAAAAAGATTGGGTACATAAGCCATATGAAAGCATACGAACGGCAACTACAACGGAGCTGAAGCACTCACCCTGGGGGGGTATTACAACGTCTTAAAACCACGCTTGTTCCAGTGAGTGAACGAGATGGCGCTAGACGACTGGTATAGCTCTGTCACTTTCACTCACCGGAATAAGTCTGGTTTAAGATGTTGTAATACCCCCACGGGCCGAAATCGGACGGATCGCATCATCATCATCATCATCAAATATTACCTTCGACCTTCTGCTGAGTATCCACTCTGTTTAAGAGAGAATTCTTCAGTTCCACTTTCATTCTCTTATCTTTCTTCTTATGAGCCCCTGAGCGAGCAATCTGAGGAGAGGAAAATAATATATCTGAGAGAAGTCAGTCAATTTCAAACTGAACAGATGCTAATAACAAGGACCAAACGTTTAGTAGTCACGCTTATGAGCACTTTACCACTCTTACTAGAAGAAAATGAAACGGAAACCCAAATAAAAAGTAAGTAGGTTTAATATTTTTTCAGAAAGAAAATATTTTTTACTGAGACCAGACTCGAACTGGCGTCTTTCTGGATCAGCACTGTATTTGCATATCAAAGTAAGGTATCGCAGCCTCTTCAGAGACTTAGCCCCTTCGTCCACAAGGCGACGCAAGTGTCCGATACCTTACGACTTTGGTATCCAGGTGACTATCGCAATAATACAAGCCCATAGAGGTTCGTACACAGGCACGCGTCAATGGATACTAAAGTCGTAAGGTATCGGAAACTTGTGTCGCCTTGTGTACGAACATTTATTTATTTATTTATTCTCAACAAAATTACATTTGTGTCGAACAGTGGTTATACAGTGGTCATACAAAAAATTAATTTACATAAACATATTCAGTACAAAAAAGAAAGAACACTACAATTGACTTTTGACTTGTACGAAAGGGCTTAGTCAATGACGTTTTTCGTGAAAGACGCAGGTCCGAATGCCGCTAAAGTCATATAAAAAATACATTTCAATACTTATGATGTGTAAAAACATTTAAAAAAATTAGTAGCGTGTAAATAACTCAATAAGACTAAATGAAAAAGAGATATTACATGTTTTTCTGAAGCAGTGTCCTTACGAAATATAGTAATTTATGGAATGATTTTCTTTTATCGTTAATAGTAAATTAACATAAAATTCGTTGCATTTCACGTGCTTTGCCAACTAAACTGGATTATTATGTTCAATATTTCTTCTGTTATTTATTTGAGTATCGTTTATTGAACAGTAATCATCATCATAAGTTACATAATTAGTTAGCGTGTAGTTAAGTGCAGACGAATAGTAAATATTCGTAATTGCTTTTGCTGACATTATACTTATTTACTTATTTGTTTGTAACTTTCTCATAATACGGTACATACACCAAAATAACATTTTTACAATGTTTGTCTGTCTTTCTATCTGTCTGTTTGTAAAGGCTAATCTCTAAAATGGCTGGGCCGGTTGTGAAGGGACTTCTATTGGCAGGTAGAAAAGATTTAATAAGGAGTAACTAAGGCTACTTTCATTTTAGAAAAACTTCGTTTGTATGAAAAAAACCCATTTTATTATAAACTGTGTAGAATGTAAGGTTTAGTTATTAATATGTTTTTTTTTAAGTTACTTTGTCGCATTAGTTTTAAACTGTAATGGCAAACGTGACAGTGATAAATAAATAAATAAAAAATAAATTTTTGAATTCCGACATCCACACGAACGAAGTCGCGGGCACAGCTAGAACAAAATGAATATCGTAATAATAATACAACAACTCCATCAAGAGAAAATTACCATCAAATCCTTGCAGAGGTTGACGTACTCCTTCTTGAGCTCCCTCATGAGCTCGTCTTGTCTCCTGAACTGAGGATGGACGCCCATGGTGCGCTGCTGACGATCCACTTGTATCATCCGGAACTGGGGAGATTAATGTTTTATAAGAGCATTTAGAGGGTGACATTACCACTGAGTGATAAAACCCAAAATAAAGATTAAAAAACTTGAGAGGTGTCAAGGGACACCCGGATGGAACGAAGTTACTGTATACACTCAACAAAAATAATCGTCGCGACTCCACTCCACTCCACTCCGCTCCGATCCGCTTCACTCCACTCCACTCTTTGAGCTCTAGCACCCTTTCGCAACGCGCGATAAGGAACTTCGTTCCAAAAAGTGTCGTGACAACTTTTCGTAAGAATTTTTCCGTCTAGCCCCCTTTCACAAATCGCGATAAGGAACTTCGTTCCAAAAAAAAAGAGCATTTAGGAAGAGGAATGATAATACGTCGTCTGCCATCTTTATCCTAACTAATATTGTAAATGCCGGAATAAGTTTCTTTGTTAGCTTTTCACGCCAAAACCATTGAAGTGTGAACCAATATACCTAAATATCTATGTATGTAAATACCCATGTTTCATCATCATCATCAGCCTATAATGTTCCCACTGTTGGGATACGGGCCTCCTCTCTGTGAGAGGGAGTGGGCCATAATCTACCACGCGGGCCCAGTGCGGATTGGTAGATGTCACATGTCTTCGAATTTTTTGGTTCTAGGACATGCCGGTTTCCTTACGATGTTTTCCTTCACCGTTTTGAGAGCAGTGGTGATGAAATAAATAACACAAAGTAATGCTACTACTGGGTCACCACTACCCATGTTTGTAAGAAAATAAATAGTTTGATTTGATCATCCTAAAATTTTGCATGTACCTTACATTTTTGTCGCGCGACACATGTATACTGACTCCTGAAATACAGGCATCCTAGCCTAGCTCTGGAGTCAGAGTCTCATCACTAGGTGTAAAAGTTTCTTGTCAATAAATTATCTTATCTTATCTTATCTTATACTGCGACTCCGGTATATAAAGGGCTACTGCAGGACACCGTGGATTTTAGTCAGTACAAGTCTGACAGTTCCTCCTGCCCTGCCCTGGGTGCGAGGACTTATTTGATGCTTAAACCACGATAAAAAAAGAAACCTACATTGTTAGGTGTATGGAAAATGGAAACGGGCTTATGGTGACTAAAAAAGTAATATTTCTGAATAAAATAACAAATAACAATGTTATGGTGATAGACGGCGCTATATGCACAAATCGAATTAATAGAAAAGTTATAAATGAACGCGAATAAAGCCGCGGGTAAAAGCTAGCAGTTTTCCTTCACCATTTCAAAAACAGAGATGAAATAAATACATTAAAGAGAGTAGAGCACCTATCTGACTGAATTCCGACCCACATTTTACTACGACTTTATATTCTCATATAATATAGTTCATGCCAAGACAAGACATAAAATACAGTGTCACATTATTAAAATTGTAATAAAACCTGTCTTTGGAGCCGCAAATGTTCGTCCTCCATTTTTCTCAACACCTCCATGTCAGTTGTCTGAATTTCAGCGCTTTGTCCGTCCATTTTATATAATTAAACAATAATATTTCTCACAGTTTCGTAAATTATGTGTAAAAATTAAATTTGATTATGAAATGTGGCCATTTTCTTAGCCCACTGGATTCAGTTTTTTTTTTGTAATTTAATTGTTTTTGTGGTTTGTTGAAGGACTTTTCCTTTTAGTTGAAGTATTAGTTAGATAATTAAATGTCTGTGTTATTAGTTCTTTGTTTGTTTAAATATTTGGTAATAAAATCAATTTTAATTAAAAGAGGGTACAACTGGATTAATCTTCGAGTGGCGACCGCAAATCGGCAAACGCGGGGAGCTATCCCTGTATGGGGTGATGTGGAATTACTGACCACATAGGGGAACAGTGTATAAGACGAGGACGCGAGGTATAATGGGGACATACACTCTTTAAGCATACATAACACATCACTAACGTAGCGCAAGCGCCATCAGGACGTCATTTACAAGTGGCCATTAACAAATGGCGCCAAGTTGGCGCTTGCGCTACGTTTAGTATTGTGTTAAGTTTGCCTTAAGTGTGTGATTTTCCATCATACCCGGCGTCCCCTTCTTATACACTGTTCCCTTAACTACTATTTAAGCACGTAACCGTATTAATAATTATTATTTTGTTACTGTAGGACTTATCTTGAAATTGCTTTAACTTAAGTAGAACATTTGAGTTTACGAATGTCAAACTTTGAGTTTTTCGGCATAATTGTTTTTAGCCGAATTTTTTAGAACTAAGGAGAGGAGATCTCATGAATTATTTTTATTTTTTGTTAATTTAATAAAAATAATTCCCTATGTTCTTTTAATTTTTTCTTAATACCAATTTTTCCTTTTTTTTCATGTAGTAGCTTTGTAAACCATTTACAACTTCCCTATAATAGCTTAAAGTACCCCAGAGGGTCGCTTTCCACAGGTTGAAAAACACTGCTTCTGAACAATAATAAACACTACAAATATGACACACTCTCAGACTTTAAGCTACTTTACCATTAAAGCTCTTATCCATAAATAAAAGCTCTTTATTATGGAATGGAGTAGCACAAGAGTTAAGCTGTGTTGCCAGCGTCCGCCAGTAAGTTGTGTATTGTTGCCAGACGCAAAATAAACGGTACTATTGTAACAGTATAAATGTTTTGATAAGACTTTCTGTTTTAGCTACTGGGGTTTTAAATGTGTTATTCGTTTTGAAATCAAAGTGAAGAAGAGAAGTAATTTTATAGCATTTTTAAAATTGATTTGTTAATATTATGTGAATGCATTTTGAAGAATTTACCCACAAAATAAATAAAATACAAACACTTCATGAAAAAAGCTTATCCGAGGTATGTTACACTTCTGCCTTACCTATTGAAACAAACTGGGGTGACATTAAATCTACCTATCGTATTAAAAAAAAATGTCACAAAAAAGACAAAGCTGGGAGTCAAACCTGGACACTAAATTCTCAGCATGTGCACAGACACAGACGTTAAGATGACAGATCCTGTATTCATTCACACGCCAACCGTTTTCATTCATACTGCCTCGCTGCCACTCACACCGATGCGTAACACCGAGCAAACGAAGAGGCCTTTAACATGAGAATTTTTAGTAATGTAATGAGTCGATATTTCCCGTCTAGTGCTGTTAGGCGCGGGCCACATAGAAAAGACGTAAGACGCAGACGGGGCGGAGACTCTTCGGCGTCTCTTTCATACAAAATGTATAGATGCGTCGCTACGTAAAACATACAGAAGAGACGGGGCGCGGACGCGACTTTCATACATTTTTGCAAGTCCGCGACGCGTCCTCGTCTTACGTCTTTTCTCTGTGTCCCGCACCTTAGTCTTCGCTTAGATGGAACTGATAATTTAATTACTTATTTTTAATTCTATGTTGTGGGAAAGATACTGAAATATGCGGTAAAAGAGGGGAGATTTCCATGGCCTGAAAGAATGCGACTTTACCTTTTTTTTTTAAATAGGTGACCCTACACTAGGTAGTAATAACATCTCTATTGTCGTGGGTGTGTAAGCGCATATAAACAGTTAAAAACATACACAGGAACACCTAGATCTGAAACAGGTGAAACCCGTGACAAGCAACGCAGCAACCAATCGCCCAGTCACTGTGCTACTGAGCGAAATGATGATAAAGTGCAGCTATAATACGTAAAGAAAATGTAAAAGGTTATTATGACTGTATGTCGTCGAGTAGGCAGATCTTCATAAAATTACAATAACATACAAAGGTTAACTTTACTCTCATAGAGGGTCACATTTTTTATACTAGCTATAAAAATAAACCATATAATTTTATGTAGAAAATATACAACGTGTAACGTTAATAGCGCAAAACTACTCGTTGTGTAATTCAGCCCATGTTACTGAACAATGTTTGTTCTAAGAATTTTGTAAATTCGCAAAAAAAAGATATTTCATACTCCGATCAATTTCTCATTTTGTATGAAAAAGCATTTTTTTTTTTAAATTTCTATTTGTCTTGGAACAAACATTGTTCAGTAACATGGGCAGAGTTACCCCACGAGAGGTTTTGCGCTATTAACGTTACACGTTGTATAATCACCAAACGGACTTCATTGGGTTGCTTGCTACTAAGATATACTTGATTTGATTTTGCCACGTAAAAAAAAAAAAAAGATATACTTGACGGAAAAGCCTATAATATATTTATTTCGTAAAAGCGTCCCTCACCGGTAGCATTCGCGTGTAATGTAACAGTATACAAACATTCGAAGACAATAGAGCAAAAGTGCGCAATTTGATGCTTTATTGTCTTCGAATGTTTGAATCTGTAACGTTACATTACAGGTGAATGCTCGAGGTGAGGGAGTGCCTTAACGGCACATTACAGGTGAATGCTCGCGGTTAGGGTGCAACTTAATAAAGAACCTATACTTAGGTATAGGTTCTTTATTAAGTTGCACCCTAACCACGAGCATTCTGAATTCAGCGTTTTGAAGGTTGGTTTTGTTTTTCTTCAAAACTTAAGAAATATCTGAAAATCACTACACATTGGTAATGGCACAAGCCGATAAACATCAAACTATCGTCAAAAACCATCTAATGGATAAACCCAATAACACTTTTCCTCATTTGACAACTGAACAACCCATTCGAACCCTGGTGCTCAGCTTTTGACTACTAGACCTACGAAGCAGTATTTTTTCAATACGAAGAAGGTTAATAGATCATTTTTATTAAGAAAAATACTCTTCATAATTTCAGTTCGGTGTGACAGAGGGCGCGCAGCCGGCCTCTTTGTAAAATCCCCTCTTTAATGTTGCCGCCGCTGCCTTTGATTCGCCGCTCTATGCAACTCTGATTTCTTTTTCAGCTATTGGTTTTTTAAATGCTTTGCGAGATGGCGTTTTGTAATTAGCTCGGCTTTTCGCGATTCTCATGATTTTTATGGATAATGAAATTGGAATAAAGGAAGATGATGATGATGAATGCTAAATGTGATAGGTATAATTCTCATTAGATCCATTATGGATCTGGCCAATGGATCTACTGAGAATCAACGTTATTATGTATAGTCAAGCAAGGGAAAAGTCACGAGAAAGCCTTAAGAGGTTACCGCGGTCTTAGAACGTAAAGGGATACTAATAGCACAGGGTGGTTTTTAATCAATCAAATAATCATGACTTTCCATACCGCTCCACCCATTTTGTTGGTTTTCCAACCTAAAAAAATGTTATAGGCCATAGGGTATTTATTGTAAAATATACGCTGCATCGCGGCATGTTTGTAATTATGTATTCAAAAATTGAGAGCTGTAGCGGACCGGTGGTATCGGCACCGACTTACGAGCTGTAGGACGTAGGTCCGAACCCAGCCAGGCGTATTGATTTGTGTAGTTTATTTCATCACCACTGCTTTCAAAACGGTGTAGGAAAACATCGCGAGGAAACGTGCTTGTTGTAGAACCAAAAATTCGAAGACATTTGACATCTACCAACACGCACTGGACCCGCGTAGTGAATGACGGCCCACTCTCTCTCACAGAGAGGACGCCTTTGTCCCAGCAGTGGGAACGTTTAGTCATATTTATAGTCTGATCATGATATGTATTCAGGTAGTTTGACTGATTTTCTCTATATCGCTCTGCAGAAGGGGAGAAGAACTGGTGAAACAAACTCTTCAGAAATATTTATTTGTGAAAGTATTTTTTTTTGAGTGCCTTTTGACTAAACTATCTCTTTATAATAATTTAAAAGAAATATTCACTTTTTTATATCAGTATTTGGATTAGACAAAGCGAAATGAGTATTTCATCAGTTAACATTAATGTAGCCTAATATTTCAGAAGCACTCTTCATAAAAATAACGTCGTCGTCCTCAGGGATTTTAATTTTAATAAATAGTTTACAATGAATATTAAACATTTGGATGGGAGAAAATATTAATAATCACAATATTATGAAAGGTTGACAAAGCAACATTTATTTTTCTTGAAGTTTTTGCGTTTAATAGTTTTTCTTATTTGTTGCGTGTTAGGCTGACCGCAGACTTGAGTCAAAACAGTTTTAAGACAGACTATTGCTTTACAAAAACCATGAAGATGCGCACACTTAAAACAAACGTCTCATAGACAATATTGTCTAATAGACACAAGAACTGCACAGCGACAAGTCTGACACTGAACAGTTTTGTTTCAGGTGAGCGGCGTGTCGAAGACAAAACAGTTTTGTTTATGTTTTAAGACAGACTTGTCTATGTGAGACAAGACTGTCTTAAAACAGTTGTGACTCAAGTCTGCGCTCAGCCTTAGATTCCCGCACGTAACAAATAGTTATAGGGAATGTGCACGACACCAGCGCCACCATGTAAATGCAACAACAGGGGAATATGTCAAACAGTGAAAGACAAGTGCATAATGTTTTTTGTTGTAAAATAAATAAAGTAAATAATTATATAGAAAGAAAATACGTAGTTTTAGGCTATCTATCACGGTTTTTTTCACAATTTAAAATGTCACGGATATCTTCCGTGATTGTTTATTATTTTGAGTTCCCGACATTTCGACGCTGTTGCAAGAGAAGATATCCCGTAAGTGACATTTTAAATTGGAAATAATACCTAGTGTTTTAGTCATATAAAAACAATAACTTAGGGTTTTTTTTTAAACTTTCAAACAGCGTTTGATAAGTTTCACGATCCCCTTTTGTTACACAATTCTGCTATTACCACCATAATATTTGCAACCTTAACCAATTTTTTCATGAAAATGATGTTGTGATTAACTTTAGTTTCACTTGTTCAATTAAAAAGAACTAGTAATGGAACTACTGGGAAAAAACAATCTCACTAGTTCCATGGAACAACTACGGTGGAACTAGTAAGAATCATCCGAAACAATTGCCAAAACAACCACTGATCTAAACTAATCTATCAATGTACATCCATCCTGCATAGAACTAAACTAAATCCGTTCGCGTTTACACCACACGAGTCATTACCGTCAGTAAATAAAACTGCAAGCTCGGCGATGCAACAAAGTGTACAAATACTTGCACAAATGGAATAAAAAGTGGACAAGTGCTATCGTACTTACACGTAAAGGGTTCCGTAGAATCGTTCAATAATAGACACTAACCTTCGGTGGGCCGACGACATCGTGAGGGTCGCGGGCAGCCGATGGATGCAAGTGGCGAATTGTCGTTCGGCGTGGCGGTCTAAGGGGGTGGCCTATGTTAAGCAGTGGACGTCTTCCGGCTGATGATGATGATGATGATGAACCTCTACCGCTCAAACGTTACAAACACGAATCTTCTATGAAATGAAATAGAATAGCTATTATTTTGTTTTTATGTTTGTCATATCATCAAATAAGTCCCCTCGACCTGCGTGGAGCGAAAGGGACTGTAAGACTCTTACCGATTAAAAATCCAGGATGTTCCTACGGATGTCCTTTATGCTCCAGGGCCACGGTACCCTGTTTAGACTGTCCTGTGAATAAAAGGCTTCTTTGGTCTTATTTTTATCCGACTGTAAAGAAGCAAAAGTATGATATGATTTTGACTGGTATGTATGTTTATCTGTTCCCTCATAACTTCTAAACTACTTAGGTATCACAATTTGCCAGATTAGTGAAGTATCGTTGGAGGCGTCTTTATATTGTTTGTTATAGAATCTATTCTTCGCAAACTTTGAGAAAATTTCATTTAATACCTTTTGCTATTCAAAAGATTCCTGTAACAAAAAGACAGAGAGAACCCTAATAGAAGGTTGCATTATCACCCTTTCTCTACGGAACCCTAAAAAACGAGAACAAACTTCGACAGTGAACGAATGGATTTTTACTTTTGTATTGGAAAACCTATAATTCTGGACGAGTGAAAGAAAACAATGTAGGATTTAAGCGTGGTAACGACCGAATCTAGATTTTTGGTGATTTATTATTTTATTTAATTCAAACTTGATTATTTTGTCCATTACATGATATAACATTATCATTATTAGTATTGATTATACTCGTAGAGGTCTCAATGAAACTTGACCATAACATCCTAGGTATTCCTTTACCGTGACCCCGGAACATAAAGGGCTATTGAAGAATACCGTGGATTTTAGTCAGTACAAGTCTGACAGTCATGACTGTCAAAGATCCACAAAAGACTGCCAGGATCATTTTTTCACTTTGTTTTAACATCCAATGGGTCGTCTCACCCTGGTGCATCAACATTCCTACAATAGCCCTTTAGGTTCCAGGGACTGTCCCGCGATCCCGGTAGGCGTCAACGAGCCAACTACACCTGTTTTCCGAGGTACGGAGGAAACTCATTATGCAATTTATGGCCACCCATCCACAATAAGACCGAGACAAGCGCGGCTCAACCTTGATCTTCAAGACTCGTGTATCTGTAATTATTTAGTCACGAACTCTCAGAAGGTAGGTATTTATAAATTATTAACAACAATTATTTCTAAGTACCTACTCGCGATGCATGCCTAATTCATCACTTCGATTGGCGCTAAGTTTTCGTGAGCGGGGAGCGGGGCAGGGGCGCGCGGGGGGCGGGGTCCACGCAGGCGCCACTTCCCGCCATTTTCTCAGGACAGGGATGCCAGTTGTGAAAGAATTCGCAAACGTTAGGGAGGTTTTGAGTTTTTCTATTGATTATTATTTTTTATTACAGGGCCTGTTTAATATTCGGTTTATTTTTTCTTTTGACTATGTCAATATACGTACAGTTCTTGACATTAATTTCTGGATGTGAAGTAAATGTCTGTTTGAAAACGGTAGCAAAAAGAAAATAATTTTCTTTCCATTAAAATTCTTTATGACGGTCAAGATAAGGGAATTGGGAAACCGTCTTAATATTGTTATTTGTTTAAGAATTATGTTAAGATTATAACATAAAGAATTAGTTGAAATTGCGTGCGCAAATATTACAAGTGTGTTGATAATTTTATCTTTACCTACTTCTGTTTAAGATAGGTAGTTACATGGTTTATTTACTTACTTTTAAGAAGAAAAGTACCCCAGAAAAATCTAACCAACTTGCAACACTCACTTATTAATTAAACTATTACACAAGCAGGTGCTAATTATGATATAATAATTTTACCTTATCCATAAAATAATAGCATCGACAATTAACCTTGAAATCCACAGCTATTACTAAAAAAAACACCACTAAAAATCTCCCCAAAATTTTCTTTCACCCCAATTTTCCCCGGCACTTTTCCTCTTTCACGCTGGCAACCCACCGATCCCGAACGGTCAGTCGTTTTGGCGCCGTCGTCGAAACCGGCCGACGCTCGCAGCGCCGCCTACCCAACTTCGTGTCTAAATAAGAAAAATAAATAAAAATATAGTGAATTGTTCTGTGTGAAGTGTTCAGTGTCAGTGTTTGAGTGTGCTAAGTTCCCTCCGATTAAAAACCGTGAGTATTTATTTATATTTTTATGTAAGACATGCATTTTTGTGAACAACATAGGATCATTCGACCTTCACACTGTTCTGGTCTAAGGGTTCCATATAGTAGTATCGTAAATAATTCTGGATAGGACCCAGAAAGGTTGTTAGGATTTTATAAAATAGGTTTTTTGTTATTTGCAGACGTGACATCAATTTTCCGAACGGTTCGTGACGATTTATGTTTGCGAACGATTTTGATGTTTATTTCGTTATTCTTAGAGAGAAGAATTACGTGACATCGTTTATAACTTAAAAAATCTTTGATCATTGCCGCCAGGATAATGGAAACTGAACCTCTTGCAACAAAAATGACGGTATTTTCATAAGAAAATTGCAAATAGTTATTGTGTGTAAATTAAGTAATTAAAATGGATTTATGAATGCAATAATAATGACATTACGATGAAATGACATTAAAATAATGATGATAGAAACGATAAAAAAACAAACCAATTAAATGACAATACATGATTATTTTATTTTTTTAGGTTAGGTTAAAATGTATTAATTATATTGACCGTTGACAGATCTCATTTTGAAAAACTCTCATATTTGAATTTCGAATCATGTCAAATTGTGAAAAACTGTGTAGTGAGTAAAAAATTAAATCAACAACGAAATAATTTCTCTAAGTGATTTTATTAATAAGTAGGTAGGTACTTAATCGAAAAAAGTAAAATTGCCTGTCACGAAATATTTCATTTAGCTCTTCAACAAAACGTGATGAAAATTTCGTATTTTGAAAAAAGAATAATGTTCATTCTCCTTGGAATTTAAGCCAGTAATTTCGTAATTTGAAAAAAGATTAATGAGTAATTCTCTTTGGATTTTAAGCCCGTTATTTGATGTGTTTTATATTTATTAGATACTTTAGGTATATAAAAAATAAAAATATTTTTTACGACGTTGTATTTTACGTTTGACATAGTGATCTTTACTAAAGTTTTAGCAGTGGGTTAGGAGGTCGATCTAATTGTTTTGTATAGTGATGTATTGCGGGATTATGCTCACCTCTTTCTTAAAAGTTGGCAATAATTTTTGAATAGAGATAGAAAATTAAAATGATTTTATCTTAGAAGAGATTTTTAGACCTGAAAAAGAGTTATTATTACATTTTAAGAGGCTTGTAATTAACTGAACTACATAATAATGTTATGTAATTAGACTAAGGCGGGCTTTTTTTTAAGTGTCAAAATTTTATTGAATTTTGACACTAAATAAAATTTTAAACATGTTTAACTTTTGGTGAAAGTCGGGCGACTTTAAGGGCTTAAATAAGGAATTAAGGGCTTAATCTGTTTTTATGTGTAAGTATTTGAAAAAGATTATAAGATGAAGTATTCACCTCCTTTTTTCAATCGGATTAGAAGAATTATTTAAAGCAGTTTGAGTGCCCAAGAGCTTATTAATTTTGTAAACTTACTCAAATCGAATTCTCTGTTTGTCTATTATTTTACTTTTCTTTTCGAGTTTTCCTTTTAGGTACGATTACGGAAATACGTTTAGTTGTCACTTTTTCACTTTATCCTTTACTAGCACTTCGCCCGCGACTTCACCCGCGCGTATTAAAACATAGCCTAGATGTTACTCGCAGATAATGTAGCTTTCTAATGGGTAAAAGAATTTTTTAAATCGGTCCAGCAGTTTTTGAGTTTATCCATCACAAACAAACATTTTTTTCCTCATATTAGTGTAGATTAAAATACAGACATAATTTACAACCTAATAAAGTAAAATTCTCAAATAAAAACGTAGAAAGGCGAATCAAAAAGAGTTAAAAGGCGCCAAAAATTCATTCAAATTGCTGTCAAAGGGAAAATTGCCTAGAAAGCTGACAGCATTGCCACGTAAGGTGGCAATAATGTGTTCACTCAATTTAAACGCTGATTATACATTTTGTCTAAAATATGTCGTAAATTCGAAATCGTATTGAATAGAATGGAGAATCTTTTCATGCGAATCGAGACATATTCAATTCTTTATTGTACACCACATTATATAAAGTTCTATATATCTCCGCCATTTCTAAAGGAATTCAGATTCTTGTCTTCATATTAAAATCGTATGTAGATTCGTAATGTCTATTCATTTTCTCTTAAAAGATATATGAGAGAGTAAATTAAAGAGAATCATACATATCAGAGTATATTGCCAACCTTTTATTTATCTACTTGTCTTTATCTTTACATAATTACATAATTATAATAAAATCGTAGAGCTGTCATTCCTGTACATTGAATATTTTTTTCTTTTTGTATTTTTTTTGAGATAAGGGATCGATTCTGATGCCAAATCAACTTTTTTTTTCTTTTTTTTTTTATGTTTTTTTGATTTGATCTATCTCTTAAACTACTGTAAAGTTGTCGATCAAAATTTCCTCAAATATTCCTAATAATATGCTTCTGTTGATAGGCTATGTATCATTACGCTATTTTTCCTGGGAGATAAGCAATTTTAAATTTTGTTGTTTTTATCTGTTTGTTTTTAGTTGGAAGCTAAACCACTGGATATTATTTAGTCAATTTTTCCCCAAATATTCCTTAAACTGCTCTTCTATTAATAGGATATGTATAATTACGCTATTCCCTTTGGGGGATTAGCAATTTTATAATATGTTGATTTTCAGTCATTGTTGACATTTGTATAAGAACCGCTATTTGAAAACACTGTCAGCGTACTAGCCAGTCTGGTTGGTATCCTGCTTGACTTTCGTGCAAGGGGTCTCTGGATCAAATCTCGCTGTTTCTTTTTTCACTTTTTGAGTTTTCTTATATTTGTCCTGAGAGTTTCAAATAATTAAAAAAAAATGTGTATACTTTTATTTCAATATTATTCGTGATTTTAAATTATTGCAATTTTTTTTTCAATAGTTTTCTAGGATATAAATATACACTGATTTAAATTGTAGGTAGCAAGTTGGATATTTTTTAAATTGTAATTGTTTCGAGGTGTGGAATTTTAAAGATTAGAAAAAAATGTGTTTATTTATGTTTTGAATTGGTGTTCAAACCAGTGCATAGATTCTGTTTTAAACGACGACAAGTTGTACTCATCGAGTCAGATAATTAGTTATTTTTTAGGTATCACGCGGAATGCAAGGGAGAAGAGCAATGCTATCGTACGTTCAATTTGCAGCGATACTGTAAATCAACCCAAAAATGATAGTCTAATGTTTAAAATAAACACGGTTCTTTGAAATTAATGTCGCTCAAATAAGGACGTTTCCTATGCAAACTATGTACCTAGATATAACATTATTGATCTAAACTAATAATAAAAATGCAAGTATGTTTGTTTTTTACCTTTTCACGCATTACTACCTACTGAATCGATCGTCCCAAAATTTAGCATATACGTTGTCAGGAGTATAGACACGGATATAAGGTATCTTACATCCCGAATAACAAAAGAGAGCTGTTGCCGAGAAAACAATTACGTTCATATTCCAGATGGCGCCACACGATCCGTATTGTTTCTCAAATTCTAAAATAACGCAAGCGAAGCCGCGGGCAAACACTAGTTTTAATATAAAATTATTACATAACATCATAAAATAAATGGCTGTTAAATCCTAAAGAATATAAGCGATTGAAATCTTTTTCTATGGAAAAAAATAAATAAAATATCTTTTCTTTGGAAAGAAAAATTCGATCCGCGGGCAGGATTCGAACCCGCGGTCTTCGGATTCAGTACATCCGACGCTCATTTCCAACCGAGCTACCGAGGATCGTACCCGCCACGGCGAATTCTTCCTTCCATTTCTAACATCTCATGGTGACGTTTAAATTTTCGTTCATAACGCGCAAAGGAAAATAGTGGAACTCACTATCAGCATCTTACTTGTTTCCGAACGCATACAACCCGATTCCTTTCTAAGTTGAACGTTATTAGCTATCTAGAGCTAGTCATAATTTTAGAGTTTTATTATAAACAGATAAATCAATCATCGTTCTCCTTAGTTCAATTGATTTCCCAACTAGCAAAAGATGTCGTAAGAATGCCAGCAGCACGGTTCTCATTCGGCTATTGATCGAGAGAAAAAGTCGAGAGATGGATCCGACCACGTTCTCTCGACGCGATTTGGGCGCACTTCTCTCAGCTATTTAGTGCTGTGAACATCGTAAGATTATCTTTGAATCGCCAAATTGTCGAAATAGAAGAATATAGAAATAATCGCAACTCGAATGCTATTTAGTATCATATTAATCGGAAGAAGCGCTTTCATTCGACAAATTTATCGTAAGATAGCAGTGCGGTTGCAATCTCTCGACTCTTTGATCGAGTGAATGCATCCAACTGGCATTCTTACGACATCTCGATCGACTCTCGATCTGCGCATGGGTGTTTGTGAAATGAAAATTAATAGTTTAATGTTTAGTATTAAACTTTTCATTATTATTTGTGCCATACAATTTCAAAGTCATACGACAATTCGTGACCTAAGGTTAGCTAAAAGGTGCTACTTTCATATGCGGAATTAAATTTTTCGTCTATATTCCTTACATTTTAGTTAATATTTTCATGGGCCGTAACATTTCTTAGTAAATTATGAATTAAAAATAATATTAATTTAATATTTTATCCAATTCGCCATTATTAGCAATTCACTTATCATCAAAAAGCATTCACTCGGCTTTTTAGCCGAGAGATGGAAATGCGGATTCAATCTTACGACTTCTAGGACCGCAATTGCAGTTAGATTGGGGTTCCTTAGCGCAAGATGTTAAATCCTTAATATTAGATCAAAATACTGTCATATTATTAATACTCCAGAGGAATTTGAAAGATAATTAAACATAAACAAAATATTCTATATTTTAATTATAAACTATAACAAAAAATAAAAAAATTGTTTATGTTTAATTATCTTTGAAATTCCTCTTTGTCTAACTTTTTCATTAAGTTAAGTAATTTGGTTTGACTTGATCAGCACAGATATTTTCGAAAGTAGAACTACTAAGTAGTTGGCGGTTGGCAAATATCAAAAATATTTTCTACAGAACCCGCATTTATATTTAATTTTGTTTGCTCATCTTCTGTGGTTGCTGCCAATGCAGATGTCGATTGTTTTAAACTTTTATAAATCATGTTCACTTTTCGTCGGGACCCTCCGCTTCTTTTAATTTTTTTCCACCAATTGTAATCCATTTTTGACGTAACGCAATACGGTACGTACGTACAGATATTATACAAAATGGCGTTCCATATCACAATTATGTTGTAAGAAGGCTTTCAAATGATGTTTTGAGCACCTTTTGGCGCTGAATTGATAATTTGAAAGCGTTTTCTCAACTTCAAAAATTATGCGGAATGAAAGCCGCGTGAGAAGCTATCTTAGGACATTAAGTGTCGGTATAGTAACTGAGGTGCTATTTTGTCGAATGAACAGCGTTCTCTCGATAAATATGCTGTAAGAAATACATGTCGAAAGATAGCTTCACGAAAGCTTCTCTTACGACAAATTAGCGATTCAGTTGCTTTCAAAGAGCTTTCATAGGACTTACGGTTGGTTGCTCATAGAGCTAAAAAGCGCTGAAGGCTAAAAAGCCGAGAGAGCGGCTTTTAAACGGCTTTTTGAATTATGGGATCTTTCATACGGCTGTCTTTCGATCTATAGTCGTAAGAGTAATTGCTCATAGGATCTCTTTGCTAGTTGGGTTGAGCTCGGCGCAGTGTTAACTAAGCTATTTTTGTAAGAAAAATTTAGCTAGCTAGATTATCTCCAACAATTATGATTTACGAACCTAAATTTAAAAAAAAATCGGTCAATTGTGAGTAGAACTCGGTCACTAACCGCCTTACCACAAAAATATAAACACCCGTTGAACGTTTGTCTAAAAAAAGTGTAACTGGCAAAACGACGCATATATCAAGGAGAAATGTCATTTTGACGTTGTCAATTTTTTTTGACAAGTGTTCAACGGGTGTTTAATTTTTTTGTGGGAAGATGGTAAGAGTTCCGTACGTATCTATAAAATTGTCAAAAATAATAATTATGTCTGTTGTATGGGAGCCTTATATTATTATTGTATTTTTTAATATTTGTTGTTATAGCTGCAACAGAAGTACAGCAAAGTCTTAGTAATAATCCCTTTGGGTTACGGATCCCAAAAAAACGACATAGAAATATAAAAAAAAACAAATATTATCTTCATACGTAGAGCGTGTAAATATTATTATGTTCCATATCTGTAAGCCTTGTTACATAAAGATGTAGTTTTATGTAAAGAAATGAGCAAAGTTGTAAGCACAATGTGTTCTAGGTTGTTTACATATCTTCTTAAAATGTAATATACGGTACCCGGGCGTAAATAAATACGATATATCAGGCTTTTATACTGACCTGAAAAGTCCTTGTAGGACCCAGCTCATATTAGGCTTGGATTTTAAGAGGGCTCTGAAAATAGGTGATGTCGTACATATTTTGTTGTTTTGTAATTTCATATAGGTAACTAAATGATAATATTAACCCCCAAATATAACGGTTAAGTTTACTGTGTCTGTGTGTCTCTCTATAACATTGTAACTTTTTTTTTTTTTTAGCGTGGTAAAATCATCAAATGAGTCCTTCAACTGTCAGACTTCTACTGACTAAAATCCACGGTGTCCTTCATAGCCTGTTATGTTCCGGGGTCACGGTAAGGGAATAATCCCTGGCATGGTCCTTGGTCGGGCAGCCAGTTGCCCTTTACTCGCTGCCCGCATGCCCGCGCCTACGGTGGCCGGAGATCATCAAGCGACGTCCGTCGCCGTGGGCGTCTACCACTGCGGCTGGGGCGGAGGGAGGACGCTGTCCTCTCTCGCTCGCGGCCCGCCTCCTCCTTAACGAGCATTACTGCCTCGCAGAAGGAGCAGACCGCTTCCCACTCCGTCTCGATAACATTGTAACTTGCAAAAAATAGGATTCAATTTTAACTACATTCTTCTTTCGCGGGTCTGCTGGCAGAAATTTCTATAGAAATAAGCAGTACCCTTGTACTGAGTTCTCGTTTTAATTATCCTATGTTGTGTTTTGTGTGCACATAAATAGTAAAATAAATAAATACATTGCGGATTATTGATGGACAACGAATTTGGTTGATCAAAGAAATACCGCAATGTAGGCAAACTTGTATGCGATCGCATACATTATTAGATTTATAACTAAGGAGGTTTTATCCCGTGCTTTTTTATAGAGATCAACGATTTTGATTGGGCAACTACTAGTATTTGACAGTTATTATATCATTTGATTGGGACTGTAAATCCATGATAATTTAATTAAAAGTATCTATGACTTCCCAAATTATAATAACTGATTTGACTTTTGATGATTTTAAGGGGATGGACTAATTTAGATTGTGTATTTTTTTTCTTTTAATAATATTTAAAATATCATTGTCTTTAGAAAAAAAACCTAAATAGTAGTACATTTTATTTACTTTAAATTAGTTAACTGAAACATTAAGCAGATTTTAATAATCTTGAAAGCGCGCTGTTGTTTTTCCATTTTCATCGACATCATTTTAGGAGTTGTTGTGGAGCATTTTATACTAAAAAACCTATTTCTAAAATACTGCCCTTCAGAATCATCTGTCAAAGTGATTTTATTGGTTGTTTGGTATTTCGTCTACGAATTATAATTGCAAATGTGGGATTTGAGTGAGAGTCGAATCGAAGAATCAAATTATTGATTTATGCATCCAGTAAGTACTATACCGGATCGTTGCACTTACTACACGTCAGTTTTGACATGCCTAATGTGGCATTTGAAATGCAGTAGAATTTTATTTAACTTTGAAAATTGATCTGAGAACGGACTGCGTATAAGTGACATTAATTTGAAATTGAAAATACGTGACTGCGTACCATTAACTTAGGTCTTCAGCAGGGTTCCAAATTATTAAGATAGTTATAAATAACTATCTATAAATATTCTATTTCAAAAGCTCGTAACTAAATAATTACAGCCGCACAGGCCGATTTCCGAGTTAAGCCGCGCTTGCCGAGGTTGGTCTGTGGATGGATGACTATCTGTCATAGCGAGTTTCCTCCGTGCCTCGGAAATCACGTAAAGCCGTCGGTATCGGCTATCCTTTTTAGATAATTGACAGTCGTTACTATTACTCAAAAGCTCTATAAGTCTAACAATCAGTCTTACCATGAGATATGATATTACCCAGTTACTGGGTTGTGGAGGTCCGATAGTCAGTCGCTCCATATAAAGTACTGATATTGAGCTGCATCTAGTTCGAATGGAAGCCGAGCCCAATATAGTTGGAAAAATGCTAGGCAGGTGATGATTTGAAAACATAATACCCGAATTTAATTAATTCCCCAGTTTTCATTACTACGTAATTTTAATTAGCAAATATAGATCATAATTATTTGCCACGGCTTTGCTTGCACGCCCCTTTAGTTTCCTTCCTTTAGGTTTCCTATTAAAAAATCCTATAACCGTGACCTAGGATGGCATCTATATCTCTACCAAAATTGAGTCAGCGGTTTCAGCGTGAAACAGTAAGAAAAAAGAAAAACTCACTTTCGCATTAATAACATTAAATAAAAGTTAGGACTCGAATTTCAGGACGTTAACGTGCGTTTGGCCTAGGGTCTCGAAAGTAATGCTGAAAATATAGAAGTTCGTTTTCTCATAAACTAATAAAGGTTAGGCGAGAAAACTTTAGAAATGCGAAAAACCTTTTTATCTCGTAATAAAGCTTTGTAGCACTTATAAAACTTGCAGATATAACGGTTTTATTTTAGTTGAAAACTTTGCTGTACATTTGCCCAAAATATCAACCGAAAACTTCCGAAAAAAAACTTCAAAAAACTCGATGTGTCGTAAAAAACACTTACGTTCCATCTGTCTTTCTAGGTACAAAAGTAGGAAAAATTCTGGCTCGAATAGAGCAAAACTTAGACACACAAAATCTAAGGTAACGTTTTACGAGTCGAGAGTTTATGCCCACCAATATCCTGATTTCCTTAGGGAAATCTTTTTTTATTATACGTCAGGCTGAGTTCATAACACTTGTGAAATGAGCTCTTGTATGCTCATTTAGTTCTAGACTAGACAGTTTTGTCTATGACTGGTTACAGGTGTCAGGATAGGTCAGATTTAGAACTAATTTATTTATCAATGTCGCAGCTTTGAAGTTACTTTAGTATGTTCTTGATTTACGATGAAAGAACACAACGTTAGTCGACTGGAGCTGAAACAAAGGCAATGTTTTAGGCTTTTTTACGCGAACAACAAAAACAGAGAGTAGGCTAGGTTATCAATGCTTTGATTTACCTTGTATGCGAGGTATTACGAATATAAACACTGGCTGATAATATTATCTATTTAATCTTTGTTATGATGTCTGCCTATCCTACGGTGCTCAGATTTGTTCGTCAAATCAAATCGAATCGCAAAACTCCTGCTTTGAAATTTGCCATAGTAGGCAATGGAATGCAGCATTTTGGGTGTGGATAGAGAAGACGGGCTTCTAGACACTAACCGTGGTACCACAAAAACTTTTAAACGACTGTTGAACACTTGTCTAAAAAAATGTCAGAATATGACGTTGAAATAAGGTCCGTTTTGGAGTCACACTTTTTTGGACAAGTGTTCAATGGATGTTTAAGTTTTTGTAGTAAGGCTGTACGTTTTTTGTTTATCGTGGTTTTATCAAATGTGTCCTAAAATAAAACGAATGAGTGGATGAATGAATGTCCTAAAATAAATGAATACTAGCTATTGCTAGAACTGATTCGTTGGTTGGTTTATTATCAAACATCGCATAATAATGAACAGTTTTTGTATTATTGACAGGCCTGCTGGTCTAGTGGTTAGTGACCCTGAATGCTATGCCGGAGGTCGTGGGTTCCATTCGCACCCAGGACAAATGTTTGTGTGATGAGCACGATAATTTGTTCTGTGTCTGGGTGTAATTTATCTATAATATTTATGTATTTCGAAATATACATATAAGTATGTTTATCACTTGTGAAGTATTCATAACACAAGCTCTGCTTAGCTCTGGACTAGATGGCGTTGTGTGATAGTTGTGAAATTTTTAAAAAAAACTCATGTTTAATAGTTTGAGACGATAAGTGCCTCTTCCTATCCAAAAGAATAAAAGATTTTTGATATCGCCGCAAGCCCAATAAATATCTTGAATATAAATGTTGTACAATTAATCCAAGAACAATTAGATTAAAACGAGTCCCTAATTAATTCAAACCAAACAAATATATTTTTCATAATGTTTCTTCCTACCGGGGTTAAATGGACAGAAAAACATTTTTATCGCATATTTTCTATAAAAATTGTGTAAATGATATTCTATTTTAACCAAAAGTAAAGCTTTTAAAACAGCCTTCATGAATATTTACAAAAATTTTCAGGAATGTAACTCTGAAAGTGAGTGTGAGAAATTATTAAAATATGCAGTTTTACTGAATTAATTTGATGGAACATTTGTTTGTTGTTTTTTTTAATTATTTCCGTGTCAAACGGATGGTTGTCGTAATGTAGGTCGACTTCTATGGTCATAATTATGCATGGACATAATCTGCGTATAAATTATCCACTGTTGCACATCGGCCTCCTCTCTGTGAGAGTAAGTTGGCTGTGTTAAGAGGATCGTCTACCGAGCGCTCGTCCATACAAAAGAGAAAACGTTTTTCTACCCCCCTATCTCAATGATTTTTTAGAATGCTTCTGACACAGTAAAAACTAGGTTTAAAGGTTTTCTTTTTTTCAAAAGTAACCCTTTGGCCAGGATGTTTGACCTTAAGTAGAATATTTCTGCAGATGTGGAGAAGGACACATTTACCAGCACTTACTTAATTTGCAAATGAAAAAGTGTGTTGCCAGTGATGATATATTCAGGCTCCGAAACGTGGTCCTTGACTGCTGGCCTCTTAGAGAGACTAAGAGTCACTCAACGAGCAATGGAAAGAGCTATGCTCGGAGTTTCTTTGCGGGATAAAATCCGGAACATGGATATTCGGCGAAGAACCAGAGTCACCGACATAGCTCATAAAATTTGCAAGTTGAAGTGGCAATGGGGAAGAAAAGTTCTCGAGTGGAGACCACGGACCGGAAAACGCAGCGTAGGCCTCCCACTAGGTGGACCGACGACATCGTGAGGGTCGCGGGCAGCCGATGGATGCAAGTGGCGAATTGTCGTTCGGCGTGGCGGTCTAAGGGGGAGGCCTATGTTCAGCATTGGACGTCCTCCGGCTGTTGATGATGATGATGATGATGAACCCTTTGGCGCCTGTACCTTTCAAACTATTATAAATTTTGAAAAAAAGAAAACCTATAAACCTAGTTTTTTACTGTATACGCAGCTTTCTAAAAAATCATTGAGATAGGATAACATTTAAGGGTAGGAAAACGTTTTCTCTTTTAGTATGGACGAGCGCGCGGTAGACGATCCTCTTATACACGCAGGCCAAACGGCTTGGTAGATGTCACATTTTTTCTTCATCATCATCAGCCGGGAGACGTCCACTGCTGAACATAGGCCTCTCCCTTAAACCGCCACTCCATTTTTTTTACCGAATTAATATCATCATATGAGTCCTCCCACCAAGAGCGCGACGGGAGGGACTGTCAAACTTCTACTGATTAAAATCCACGGTAATCTGTTAATAGTCCTTTACGTTCCAGGGTCACGGTTGGGTGGAACAGGGTTACCAATGATGATGGTGATGGATGGTGGCTTGCTGCAAGCATGATTTAAGGATCGCAGATCATGATCACTAGTTTTTCCCCTGTGGGAAAAAGGTTTCAGTTTATGTGTGAAAAAATCGAGTATTTCTGATCGAAAAATTTCGTGTGTGTATGCTAAAAGGTGATACGTTTGCACTTCGTTAGTCCAAAGATCAATTGGAATGCAACCTGCATCAATTTAGCAGGATTGGATGCACTCAAATGTAACTCGACACGTTGAATCATTCGTTGTCCGTACCTGTATGTTGGATTTTGAGATTTTATGTTTTCAAAGTCTGCGAGAATGTTTCAGTGTTCTCCAATTTCTTTTCTTTCTTTTTTTTACATTGCTCCACAATAGGATTTTCTTCCTTATAGTGGTGCATTCACAAACATAGAAATTCACATACACAAACACCTACACCCGAAATTACTACTTTTGTAGCTCATACAAATATTTGTTCCGTGTAGGGATCGAACCCGCTACACCCGTCGCAGTAGTCGATCGCTCATCCACTGCACCATTTGGTTTTGGTTTTAAATGATATTTTTATTGCAAGTCGTGTAATTATTAATTGTATTTCTAAAACTCTTACCGTCTTACTACAAAAAAATTAAACACCCGTTGAACACTTGTCTAAAAAAATGACAACGTCAAAACGACATTTTTCCTTAATTCTTCATTTTTATTTTGATATAAGGGTCGTTTTGCAGTTACACTGTTTTTTTACATAATAATTTCGATTTAGAAAAATTATAAATGTAATTGGTTTGAACAAACTTATCAATTTTCTAAATGTGTTATGTTATTTATCAGTAAAATCACTTTCACACACACATCCATACATCCGTCTCTAAAAATATTTCAAATTAATTAGCAGTTTCAAACCAGCATTATTTAAATTAGGTTGTTGTAAGTTCGCCACAAAAATCATTCCCCTCGAAAAAAGTTTTGATCCTGTTCTCCTAGTACTTTCTGTTTAGATTCCACATTGTGTCCTCGTTCGGTAGTTTTGTGCTGAATTTTATAATTTAATTGTTCTGCTATCCCTGTGCGAGGAAAACGGTTTGAATGTACAATAATCAATATTTTAAAAAAATATTTGGAAAATTCATACATAATACATGTTTTCGCGCGGAATTAATTTTGTGGAGAACTTACAATCACCTTTTTATCATTAATTTCATATTTGTTTAATTTAGACTAATTGATGTCCATATTTGTTTGCAAATAGCTATTTACAAAAATATTAATAGTAATTTTAATATGAGTATATCAAATGTTGATTCAAATTGCTTCGTTTTGTCCAGAACTATACTCCTGTCAAGTTGTACTTTGATTGTCTTCGGACGTAGATTTACCCACAGAATCAAACTTCAATTCCACATTCATAGCCCATACGGCAAACTAACCAGATTTCTCATCACAATCCGATCCGAAAACCGTATCTTATACAGTACTTAATTAAATAGCTAACTCTGATACGTGGGGTAAGTCTGTTCCTAGCTGAACCGGAACGGATTAGAACGGGGACGGATCATTCCGGATTTAGATCCGTGGAGTACGGGAAATGGAGGGACAATTGAACGATTACGGAACTAATGATGTCTTGAAGTCGATGCATGATGCGGATTTAGTGAGACTGGTTTTGAATATAAATCGTTTCAATTTGGAAGGTTTAGTTCAGTTGGAGACCAACAGTCAAAAGCTGGGTTTTGGGTTAAGTTTAGTAGCAGACCAACAGTTAAACTAGGGTTTGGTAGTTTTAGGGTTTTTTTATGCCAGTTTTTTCTTAACCCAGGATACCTTGGCCCCGGAACGTAAAGGCCATCCGAAGAAACACGGCTGGATTTTTGTCAGTAAGAGTCTGACAGTCCCTTCCGCCCCACCCAGGGCGGGAGGACACATTTGATGATTTTATCACCTAAAAAAAAAGGATATGCCGGTTTCCTCACGATGTTTTCTTTCGCCCATTTGAGAGCAGTAGTGATGAAATAAACTACACAGTGTTATGTGCCTGGCTGGATTCCAACCCACGACTTAAAACTCGTAAGTTGGAGTCGATACCACCGAACCACTGCTTAAGAGCAAATCCTAATAAAAAAAAAAATATGTCTTTATTATCAGGCATCGAGGCCCATAATGGTACACTTACATCAATGCGAATTAAAAATAGACAATACTAATAATGTCTCTTTTGCTAAATAAACAATGTGTCCCAGGGATAAATGATTGCCGCCGGTTTTTTAAATTATTGTACAAAATGATTAATAATTACATTTACACATATATTTGTGACTTAGCGGCTTTAGTTTTTTTAAGGAATCAAATTAAAGTTCTGACTATGCCAATATGTATAGTGGCAAAAATGTTCGTCGGAATGCCTCAGTTTACCCACGAAGGTTTTACATGCATACTTTATGTGGAGAGATCTCTAATTCTTACTTTTTTGGTCACTTATCCTTGGGACACATTGTATAATCCATTACTAAATAATTGAAAAAGAGTTGAAATGAAAAATAAAGTTGAAAAGTCAAATTCGCCAATTACTCACCGGTAATTCCCTTGCAAGCAATTATACAGTGCACGTCTGAATTCAGCCTGTTGCTTTATACTGCAGATCTGGAGAAGGACGGTCATTTACCAGCACTTACTTAATTCTGCACTCATGTGGGAAGCTTACCGTTGTTGACAACGTGTAATGGGCTGGGAATCTCGGCCTGGTTTGTTTCAAACGGGAAAATTTAGTTTTTAGTTTTTGAAGTTCCTTATTTTAGATAACACATAAGTAATATTGGCTTTTGGGGTCGTGAAACTGTCTTATCAGGAAACCGAGAACGTATACCCCTTGTATTGAAGGATCACCGTGAATTTCAGTCAGTGCAAGTCTGACAGTCCCTCCTGTTCTGGAAGGTCTTATTTGATGATATTAATAAGATAAAAAATACCTACCTACTTTCTGAAAAACGACATCCTACACAAGTATTATCTTCTGTATCGTGGTTTCGTTTAAAAACAACAGCCAGATCAAAAACAACGACTTGTACGTCATACAAGTATTTGTTCTGTGCGGGAATTGAACCTGCTCGCAGCCGTGGAACATACAGCCACTGCACCAACCGTCTCTTCAATCGCGTGAACCTACCCACTAAAACATTTATTATTGACTAGCTGTTGCCAGCGGCTTCACCCGCTACAACTCGAAAATTATCCCACGGGAACATAAAATTGGGATAAAAACTATCCTATGTGTTAATCCTGGTTATAAACTATCTGTGTACCAAATTTTAGCTAAATCCGTTTAGTGGTTTTTGCGTGAAAGAGTAACAAATATACTTACACACATACCTACATACATCCACACAAACTTTCGCATTTTTTAATATTAGTAGGTTCCTATGTAGAAATAGCTCAGTAATTTAAGTTTAATGCGAAAATGTCTATTTCCGTTATGACTATTGTTGTCTATAGAAAAAGAAATCCTTAAAGGAAATCGAATTAGGAGTCAATGGAACCACTGTTGAGTCAATTTGACTATCATGTAATTTATCTATTCGTAACAATTCTACGGGTACATCAAATTAGAACAATCATTACTATAACTTTTTTACATTCTATTTATGTTTTATTTAAAGCTACTCCTTCGTGTCATCTATATTTATATAAAAATCAATGCCACTTTTCTTTGTAATTTTATAACTCAAGAATGGGCTCACCTATCCAAAACAAACTGGACTTTTGACTGGCCTGTTGGTCTAGTGGTTAGTGACCCTGACTGCTATGCCAGAGATCGTGGCTTCGATTCCCACCCAGGACAAATGTTTGTGTGATGAGCACGATCATTGTTCTGTGTCTGGGTGTAATTTATCTATAATATGTATGTATTTAGAAATATATATAAGTATGTTTATCAGTTGTCTAGTACCCATAACACAAGCTCTGCTTAGCTTGGGACTAGATGGCGTTGTGTGATAGTTGTGGAATATTATTATTATAACTTTTTACATTCCATTTATGTTTTATTTAAAGCTAATCCTTCTTATGATCTATACTTATATAAAAATCAATGCCACTTTTCTTTGTAATTTTATAACTCAAGAACGGGCTCACCTATCCAAACCAAAAGTTTAGGCTTTGTTCGGACTATTCAGTAGATGGTTTTTGTGAAGTTTGCACAAAATCGAGACTAGGACCGGTTGGAAGCGGCTTGAATCTAGCTTGATCCTGTGGTTTTCATAAAAGATCATCTGTCCCCCTTATAGGTGGATGTCCTACGCTACGGAATCGAAACACGGCAGGTTATATTTATTATTTAGTCAATTTAAAAGTCAGCCCTTTAGTAATGCACGTTCTTTCTTTTTGGTTAATGTACAGTTAGCATCAAAAGTTGCTGACCACATTCAAATTTTCAAAATCATTCTACACCTTATTATTACGTATCATTACGGTGTACAGCGATTTGAAAATCTGAATGTGGTCAGCAACTTTTGATGCTGGCTGTACAGGTTGGCCAGAACGGATTGAATCGGAACTAATCTTTTTGTAAACAAAGAACGCAGGTTTGTTAGATTTATTATTATGCCATAAAACTAAAGTAATAAGTGAAAAAAAAAACATTCAAAGTGCTGGTAGCGAGAGCACAGTGGCGACTTCTTTTCTACTGTTTTTTGCCAAGCTGTATGTTATGTTTGTTAGTTTGTAAATTGACTTCTTTCACCTTCATTACGGTGTCCATCTCACTCAGTTTACAATCACGAAGTTTACGGCAGTAAATTACTAGTATTTCACTTAAACGAACCGATGTATGCTACGGCTGGTAAATTACAGCTTACGAGATTTACGTCACGACTGACGACGTAACCACTGGATTGGAAACTTAGGTTGTGTTCGCATTGAAACGTGACGGTAGACACTTAACTACCTAACCTAGTTGTCCTAAGGGGTAAACCAGGCTTATTCCGGTGAGTGAAAGTGACAGAGCTATACAAGTCGTCTAGCGCCATCTCGTTTACTCACTGGAACAAGCCTGGTTTAAAGATGTTGTAAAACCCTCCCTGGTGGCCCAATATGAAGTCTTAAACCCAGACTAATTTCAGTGTGGGAAAGACAGTTGCACAAGTCGTCTTACCATCTGGTCAGTTTGGATTTGGTGCTTGGCTGAGTGGTCAATAATTCACCCCTCAGCCAAGCGCAGCAATTATTGCTGTGCTGCTTTTCGAGTGTTCGAGCACCGCACGGAAAAAAATATTTGTATGACGTAAAAGAAGTCGTTCCGGGTTTTCGAATGCACCCATGATACAGGATGAATTTCTACTCCTGGGTAACGGTTTTTTTTTAAAGTAACAGATGTTAATATTTTTCAAGACACTTCCTCGGGACGGACGTTCTCAGTTCTCGGCTCCTTATTACTCTCGCCGACGGCTCGACTGTGAATTTTACCTGGAACGCAATAATAACCTTTTCCCTCCCCATTTCTGGGTCAGAGGATCAGCCTTGCTATCCAATGTGGAAATGTTACCGGTGTTCTGGGCACTTTCCCCATTTTTTTTTTTTTACAACTATCACACAACGCCATCTAGTCCCAAGCTAAGCAGAGCTTGTGTTATGGGTACTAGACAACTGATAAACATACTTATATATTTCTAAATACATACATATTATAGATAAATTACACCCAGACACAGAACAAATGATCGTGCTCATCACACAAACATTTGTCCTGGGTGGGAATCGAACCCACGACCTCCGGCATAGCAGTCAGGGTCACTAACCACTAGACCAACAGGCGATGTGGATGAATTTTTTGACGACCTGCAAAGAATTAAGTAATTTTTCTTTTATTATTTTCAGTATTTAAATGCTGTTTATAATTTTTTTTTATTAAAGCTTTCCTAATTTTTGTATCAAAATGTACTAATCTTTATAATTATAGAATTTCCCACTAACGTTAAGATACTGCTTCTCGGAGTTAATTTAAACATTGTACAATATTATCATTGTACACCCTTGAGACAAGGCCTTTTTCAACAGACAGAAAGACAAGTTGTACCTTCTCTTTTGTGTCTGCCACATCCCTTGATTTGACATCAAAGATCTTTTTACCTTGTCTCAAATAGAATGACAAATCAAATATTTAATTTGGCTGGTTCCTCGTAACTATGGAATTTTATCTGAAATGAAAATAGGACTGAATGCCACGTGTAAAAGATGGACACGTTTTTGGATAGTTGATAAACGAATATAATGAAGAAATTGAAAAAAAAATAAGCAGAGAAATCATAGATCTCAGAAATTTTCCTTTCAATTTTGTATAATGCTATTTGGTTTAGTGCCAACTAAACCAAAAAGCATCATAAAAAATTGGTAAGTAAATTCACTCATACAATTTGAATTATTAAAGGCATGGTGAAGCCGCGGGCAATCACTAGTTACAAATAAAATCAATGCCTCTAAAAGCTAATGGGCAAGCAGCCACGGTAGCCAATCCGTCGTACCGTAGGGACCGGCGTAGACTATCGGAGCTGATTTAAACTCGACTGCTTAATCCACCGTGCGCCGTTTAGCTGGCCAGTGTGCACTGTGCCTTAGAGATTGAAGCATGCTTTGGGATTCCAAAAAGGTTATAGGTATTTAGATGGATGAGGTTAGAAATATGTTATTACTAGCTTCTTCACGAGGCTTCCCTCGCTTTAATATAGTATTAGTCACTCAAAAATAATGTAGCTTTCAACTGGTGAAAGAATTTTCAAAATCAATTTACTAATTCTACTTAGTTAGTATTACTGTCTACAAAGAAACTCAAAAAATCTCTTTCTAATACTCTGATACCCAAAAATTTTTTTGTTATAAAGCAAAAAAAATACAGGGTGAAATCAAAATCATGGGCAATATTTTAATCTATGGCTCTACTCACGATGCTGATTGAATTACGGCTATTAAATCCCAAATAAAAAACATTCTTTATGCAATTATGGACACCTTAAAAAATATAGTAGGTATGTCACATTGCAAAGGCTTATTATTGCAAATAAACACGTAATAAAAAAAACATAACCCCATAAGTCCTAAAATATCAAAATTTTAAAGCGCTCCGTGCGTGAAATTAATAGTCAACAAACATCAAATAATATTAAGCGAAGGTACTTTCATTATGATGTTTTTGACTTCTGTAATACGATTAGTATCGTTAGTTATGCCCGAGTTTAAAATATTGCTCATTAATAAAATGTCACCCTGTATAACGATCAATTGAAAACCACAAAAACACTTTATTTTTTATTTTTAGACACTTTTAGACAACAATTAGAGACTTTAGACACCCCGCATGCTTACCATTACAAAACCCGCATACTTGTTGCTATGATCCACAGTGTTATCTGTCGAATTAAACCTAGATTAACTAATCGGGGTTTATCAGGCTAAATTGCGATCGATGTGGGTAGTGTTGGACTGTCTTAACCGTTACTTCGATTTTAAAACTATTGGTGTCCTGTTATCAAAATGGGTATATTATTCATTGGTAACCTAGCTTTTGCCCGTGACTTCCCTCGTCTCACTTCTCTATAGTTTAAAGCTGTATTCACCTACCCACCTATCTTTAGCATTTGTTGTGTATCTGAACAAGTAAACTGGTCATAACTTTTGAACCCTTATAAATAGCACCGTGTGTCAGAGAGGTAAAAATATTGGAAATGACCTCTCCCATGCCCTTATTTGATTAGATCTGAACTTCAAGGAACATCCTGTATGTAAACAGAGAACGTGACAAATGAAACTAAAACAAAAGCTTGTAAAAACCATTGCTTTATTATTGTACGAGTATTATTATCATAATTATCCTGGGTCGACGGCGCGTCTTGTTCCACGCACGAGTCAAGAAGCGTCAGCAATCCGACGGTGCCATTAGAGGGCCAAAGCTGATTAAAACAAGACTGTCTCATCAGGGAAACCGTGACCCTGGAACGAAAAGAGCTATTAAAGGATCACTGTGAATTTTAGCCAGTACAAGTCTGACAGTCCCTCCCGCCCTGCTCTGGGTAGGACGCATAAATACATAATATTTGATGATATTACTAAGACAAAAAAAAAGAAACTATAATAATTATCATTGAATATCAATTTGTCTATGTCCACACATAGACTCAATGCCGAAATGTCTCATAATGATACAGAACCATTATTATTCTCAATGCCCTTCAAATCGTACCCAAGATCAAAGATCAGACACATTAGCAACCAGACACGTATTACAAGAAAATCAATCGTAAATATATCACAAAGCCTCGTGGTGCTGTTAAACTGGAGCATTATGAGAGTCCACACAGAGCGAGCAGCCGCGCGAGGCTTTTGCCGCGCGAGGAAACTGCCTCGCGAGCCTGATTGCTCTGTGTGTAAGCGCCTATTGTTTCTCGACCGAGGCATGAAATAATATACTCGAGCAAAACAGAATGCCGACACTGGATGGCTCGGTTGCTTGGTCGCTCGCCCGCGGCAGCGCGCACGCTGGTCTCATCCGAGACATGTCCACAGTTAACTAGCCGAGCTGATTCGCGCGAATGCCTCGCGAGGCTGCTTGCTTTGTGTGGACGCACCTTATCATTTGTAATGAGCAATCATGCGAATGTTACATTACAGAAAAACAAACGAGACCGTTTAGTGAGCATTTTTACGAGCGTTCTGAGGCCTTATAAAAGTAAGTAAAGTAAGAACTTTGACATTTTCAATTGACAAACAAGGAAAAAATTAGTTACTTCTTCGCACACCAGAGGCGCTGTTCCATTCTTCCATACAAGAAACGCTGTAAATACTGGAAAGACGCCTGTAAAGTAAAATAGTGAAAACTCGTGGGAAGGGCTCTGGCGAGCTTTCCACTGAGGCGATTGTCAAGTTGGACAACATTAAAAAAAATCGTTTAGAGCGTTCGCTAGAAAGATCGTGAAAACTTTCGTAACGATGTTTGTCTTTATGCTCGCTTCTGTTCGACAACATTTGAAATGGCGAATGCTCGCTGTTCTGTTACAAGTGAATGCTCAAGTCTATCACCACCTTAAAGCAAATCGATGGAAATCTCATTTGTCACACTACTGGGTTTTTGTGGCAATATGTGTGGACTTTACATTATTCATAATCTTCTCACTTTTTCGGCTTCGACGGTCTGGTCATTATTTTGATATCACACTGATCAAAAAAAGGATATTGAATTTAATAAAGAAAATTTGTAACATAGGGGTTCCAAGTGGACGGTCAAATCTTACTAGAAATATATTTTAGGTAAAATTACTCAAAGGAGACAAGGGTCTGATTTTGATGAAAAGAGCAAAACTGCGTCATGGGTTTTTGAAAAAAATACAGTATTCCTTGGAATTTCTAAAACTACAGACGAAATTTCATTTGTTTAACTCAGTCTCAGATTCCGCAACGAAACCTATTAAAACGCGAACCTATCATTAAATAAAAAAAAATCCACTACTAATACGTTAAACACCTAATATTTTTCCAAATTCTACATGTGAACAGGCTTCGTCTGGGTAATTATGTTCACTATTTTCACTCCATCGTAAAACTTTGTTTCTGTCATATCTGACTTGGACTTGAGTCACGAGCAAAATGTTCATTTTTTTTGATCCCGTTATCCCGTACCTCCTCAGACCAGCCATCGGAGTATGCGTAAATAGCTTTTGCTGCTGGTAGGGCAAAGACGAACGCGGAGGCCGATTGTGCCTCTTGTCGCTCGTTCCGTGCTCTCGCTTGCACTTCATGCCTTAAATGGAACGCCTCAGAGCGAAGTAACGCCATAAGAAGAATTATAAGACGTTGTCTCGTCAAAAAAATAATTGTCCACTCTTTGCCGGTTCATGCATGACCCATACGAGATCAAAAGAACTTCCTCATTACACTCAGCAGTTCGGCAGACGAAGCATGCGGGCGGCGATAGGAAGGACCATGGACCACCCGGGTCGACGGCGCGTTGTGTTCCACGCGCGTCAAAGAGCATCATCATCTCATTACTGACCCCGGGACATTAAGAGCTATTGAAGGACACCATGGATTTTAGTCAGTATGAGTCTGACAAGCCCTCCCGCCCTGCCCGGAGTAAGAGGACTCATTTGACAATTTTACTTCGTAAAAAAAAATTACACTCAGCAGTTCCTAAAACCGTTAAAAGCTGTTTGTCCTCTCTATTTGCGAGGTAATTCCTTTTTAACAGGGTCCTCCGGTCCTACCCGTTTAATGGCCAAAGTGGACAAAGTGCACATATTGTAGCGTTGGCCCCAAACCGGTCGGGTAGGAGAAAAGTGCGTGACGGCGCATACATTAGAGGAGAATTAAAATTAATGCTGTGAGAATTCTTGGTAGTTTTTAAATTAATGCTTTAGGAATGGATTCTTTGGTCAGTTTTAATCTTTTTACTGGATTAGTGGATGAATGATCTGCGTGTACGGGTTCGGAGAAATGTTTGTATGATCTATAAGTAGTTGTTCCAGGTCTAGGTGTCTTTGTAGGTGAGTGTTTGTGCAACCACGACACATGAGAAATTCTTACTAAATATAAACTTGGTCTTCAAGTCAAGACTGCGACAGATTATGGCGTGCTTTACTGGTGATATCATCGCTGGACGAGATAGTGGTCAAACGAGAAACTATGGTTAAAAAAAAAAAAACTAATGTCTTGCGCAGTCGAACAATTATTATGTAATAAATCGGGTAATCGCTGAACAGATATGCATGAGTAAACCTATAGACATTCCGAATTAGCAATTTACTTATACAATGTCTCGAGGTGGAATTATGACTGGCACCAAACTTAATTCTTACAGACATTAAAATACAATTAGGTCACATTCGCGTAAAAAAACGCCTCGCTTCGCTTTCGCCACGCCTGTCTGTTTGACAATAGCTTAATTATTAAATAATTAGGTAGGTATTAGGTAACAAAACAGTACTATCATGCAGAGTGAAAACCACCCGTGATCCGTTTGGTATTTGGGTTGTAATTGACCGATGCGATGCTCTGCGGCTTCAACCAAGGCAATGGTACTGTACTTGTGCAGCCAACTGTACTGTCTTGTTATAGATTATAATAATAGGTAGAGAATTAGAGATGGGATTTGAATGGTATTATTATGCATTTATTAGACTTGTGTTTGGGACTCATTATTTACGGTAAAGTTTTTAATATTTACCTAATCTTTCTTACGCACTAGATTACTCCTGTGTTACCAACGCTTACAAACGTCGAAATATAAATAAAAAATAATGTTGCCCCACAAAATTTTTTCATGTATTGAGGTGTCGCTGCACCAACAGCGCAGCAGTTGATCTCTTTTTTTTTTTAGCGTGGTAAAATTATCAGATGAGTCCTCCCACCCCGGGCAGGGCGGGAGGGACTGTCATACTTGTACTGACTAAAATCAACGGTGTCCTTCAATAGCCCTTTATGTTCCGGGGTCACGGTAATGAGATAAGTCCCACGTCTCTTGGTAACTGCGCCAACATAGTTGTAAGTAAGTTTGCATGCTTAAGAATTAAGCAAAACATGTTGAACTTAAATGTTTAATAACATCCTGTATACCCTGTTTTATGCAAATAAAAAATGTAATATATATAAAAAAAACAGTGCCCTCAAAAATAGATTTCATACACAACGATTCAATAGACGCATAAATTAAATCAACTAAATATTTCAATTATATTACACAAACAACTTCCACACGATTAATTAAAATCACGTGCCGTTTCAATATCACGTTACATTCCCTGAATAGACCAATATTTATTGACAATCTATATAAATATTTATCGATATCTATGACCTTCGGGAAACCCCTACAGACGAACAACAGACAGACAGCCTGCAATAGCTGTTATCCTGTTTCCAGGAATAAAGCGCAGGTTTCACGGAATATTATAATTGTGTAAAGTCTATTCCGGGCTTTGTCGACATCTTATTATTACGTCACTTTGAAGTTGCGTGTGCTGTCATTGGTAGTTAGTTTGCAGGTGAAAAAACTTTAACCGTAATACCACAAAAACTTTTAAACGTCTGTTGAACACTTGTCTAAAAAAAATCAGATTATGACGTTGAAATAAGGTCCGTTTTACAGTCAATTTTTTTTAGACAATTAGTGTTCAACAGATATCTAAGTTTTTGTAGTAAGGCTGTAAATCTTTTATACATGAGGCTACGGTACCACTGAGGCGTAGCGGAGCAAAGCGGAGACGAACTGTGCCGCCCGCGCCATGCCGCTATATACCCTTAGTACGAATTTTCACTCACTTTACAGTATTTACAGCGTTTCTTGTATGGAAAAATGTAACAGCGCCTCTGGTGTGCGAAACAGGAACTAACATTTCCTTAAAAATTGACAATTTGAAATTGTCAAAGTTCCAGTTTACTTTACGTCTCAAATTCTTAAAATCCACATATCTTCCCCACTTCTCCAAGCGATTCTGCTCCTCAGTGGAACCACACCCTAAATGTAGAAATTTCTTCTGTACCGTGAGTGTGTTGGCGCTGTGACTGAGCAATCAACTGCTGCGCAGTGTGTCGCGGGTTTGATCCCCGCACGGAACAGGTATTTGTTCCAAGTCTGGGTGTTTGTGTAGGTGAGGTTATATTTAGGTAGGTAAGCTTATGAGGATAGCTTTTTCGTCATCAAGAATCTGCCAGTCCTTTCTGCTCCATATAGGGCGAGGAGAGGAATCATTTGATGATATTACCATAAAAAAGGGGGAGGTCTTTGTTCAGCAGTGGTCTTCCGGCTCATCACCTGCCTTCCTTTTCCCAACTATTTTGGGGTTGGCCAGTCGAATAAGATGCAGCTCAATATCAGTAATTAACATGGAGCGACTGCCTGTCGAACCTCCACAGTCCGTCTTACGGCTGATGATCATTATATTCGGTAGTTATGATCATACAGACAGATTTAAGCGCCTTTGTTTCATACTGAAACTTTAAAAAAGATGTTACAACAATTTAGCGTTCAAATTCTCGCCCACTCGCTAGCCACTGCTGTTCTAGTATAATTTTGGTGTCAGCTGTATTTAATAAGACCTTGTATTATGAAAATTACCTCATTTTCCAATCCCGTACCGCAACCAATATCAATCCCGGTCCCGTTTTCCTTAGCTATCGTGTTTTTCCAGTAGTTCGCTTCAGAATTATTTAGCATCTCTTGTGGCTTATTTACATCATTAACTAAAGTTTACATAAGAATAATTTAAATAAAGCGTGCTTTGGCAGTAGGTCAGGAGTGGAAAACGTCGAATAACACAGTGAATAACCTTATTTTTGTGTTTTAAAAACAAACATACAATAAAAATTGTTAAGCGCTGATGCAGTTTTGGTCGCAAGCTTAAATTGGATAGAGGTGACGTCAATGTAAAATGTTGATAGTGACATTTTCACTTTGTCGAAAGACAAGTTGACAATTATTGACATTGTTAAAAGTCGTCGAAGTTTTAAATTTTGTCCTACTAATATTATAAATGCTTAAAGTTTGTGAGGATGTATGTATGTGTATGTAGGTATGTTTGTTACTCTTTCACGCTAAAAACACATGAACGGATTTGGCAAAAATATGGCACACAGATAGTTTATTACCTGGATTAACACATAGGATAGTTTTTATCAAGATTTTATGTTCACTGTGGGAGAATTTTCGAATTGTAGCGGGTGAAGCCGCTGGCTACAACTAATCCTTTATAAATTTCATTTTATTTGAGACTAGCAGTCCCGCCTCGGCTTCACACGGGTGGTCTATGTTACTCAGGGTGAATGTAGCTTTCTAATGGTGATAAATTGTTTGTAATCGACACATTACTTTTTGAGTTTATTCATTACATACACACACACACAAAAATATAAATCTTTCCTCTTTATAATAAGAGTATAAGTGTAGATCTAGATGAGTTTCCTCCTGATTCCAGTATAGTTTGATGGTAGATTGATCATAGTTTATACGGGCAAAGTCACGGTTTTATCGATTAAGCTGTAGTTTAGATTTAGCGTGGTGTAACCATGGGAAATATGACTTGCTCGGTGGTAGACAACTGGGCTTCAACCAGTTGTAAATGTCATTTAAAAGGCATTGTTTGATTCTGTCTCCTACCTACGTATTTTTCTACTCCTCCGCTATTCTTTTTTGAATAATTTCGTCGCAGCACCCAAGACAGTTAATTCATTTTTTCTGGACACGTCAAGCTTCATTGTCTCCACGCTTTTGATTCTGACTTTCAGAAGTTGCAGTGGTTTAGGAATAGTGATCTGATCTCCCTGATTCAAAAATCTTAAAATTATTTTGGTAAGGAAACAGCTGGATTTATAATCTGACGGTTAAAACACTAACATTATAAGTCTGTGTTTCTTTAATCAATAGTATTTTGCAAGAAAGTTTATGCTTCCTTTTGGCGTCACAACGATAGAATAAAACAGCGCAACTGAATTATCGGCACACCGAGTTTGAAATGATAAAAATCGAATCATCAACTTTTGAAAGCAAATATGGGAATGTCACTGAAGCTATTGTCAAACAGACAGGCGAAGCGAATGCGATCCAAAGCGTTTTTATTTGTTATGTAGAATTGTTGAAATCTACTCACATAGAAAAACGAAAGCGATCCGATAGTCTATATATGTGACTGGCTGCAAACAATTCCATACATTACAAACGAAAACGCCTCGCTTCGCGTTCGCCACTCCTGTCTGTTTGACAATAGTTTGAGAGATGAGATCGCAGTATTTCCATTTTATTATTCTTCTAAAATGTTTTATTATAGTATCTTCTATCTGTTTGCCAAAGATACTTAGCAATAGACAACAAATCAAGTCAATTCTGACACGCAGTGAATATCGTTGAGCCATCAAAATGAAAGCTATTTCAATTGCCAGTAATGCCAGTACATTGCGAACTGAACTACCGCGTGGTTCGTCTATGAATAAATTCAAATAATTACATACCTATGCTATTTTTACCCGACTTAGGAATAGTAGTGGGCGCATCTCGATCTAACTGGAGAGCTATGAGTTGATTTTAAAATGGAATGCACTTGAGATCGTCTGTCTATTGTCTTTTATTTTGAAATGTTTTTTAAAACTAGAGTTTGGTCGTTGCCATGTGGTCGTTAATGACCCTTGATGTTAAAACAGCGACCTAAAATAAATAAATAATAATAAAAAAAAAAAATGTTTGAGTTCTTTTATAAAAATCCAAAACTCGTAAGAATCGACTAAAACAATTTAGGGACAATCATTATTTCCGAAATTGTAAGGCCGCGATTCCATGACGTTGGTTGGTTCCAGCTCTGTCTAAACATGTAACCGTGAACTTGGGACGTAAAGTGGTCAATACTCCTATACGTTCCACTTTCTAGGGTCAAGGTACTTCAATAAGTAACACTGTGGATTTTAGTCAGTAAGGCGGAAGGACATATATTTCATGATTATTACCACCTAGTATAAAGAATACCCTATAGGTGCTGGTGTTAGTAAAATGCACGTGTGCGAAGCTCTGAATTTTCGTTTTGATTCTATTTTTTAAGTATGTACGTAATGTAAATGATAAATGATATTTATTCACTAAATTGGTTTTGGCAGCAAACTCTTTTACATGTCAAAAGACACTACTTTTAATAGACGAGGCCGGTGTTTCGTACCTGACTACTCTGAGAAGAAACATCCGAAACAAACTCAGAGGTCACAGTCTCTTTTAAAGTCCAGACAATTTTTATTGATCAAATGTATGAGAACCATGCAGGTGTCTGAGGTGGTCTTTTGAAGAAAGAACCACACAGATTTGAGTGGACCTGTCCAGTCAGTGCAAACATGTGTCAATTACCGTGTAATATAGTTTTGTAGCTTTGTTTATGAAGACAACGTGTAAAGTGTTGTAGTAGGTCGTGGATTCCAACCAAGATAGGTATTCGTTCATCATTCGATCTCAAAAAGCTTAAAGAAAAGATTTTGAGATAGTTGGCATTTCCTAGAACCAAAAACTTGGAAACATAATGGTATTTACTTAAACGGCCCACGGTTGTCAGAACTTACGAATTCAGAACTTATAAGGTGTGCGTCCACAGGTCGGCATGGCACGTATCGGACGTATCGTACGTAACAGATTTTAGTTTGCCTTGTAAACTCATACAACTGCGTCCACTGATCCGCATCGTAGCAACGGCTCATCGGCTATGCCGTAGTGCGATGCGTACCGATGACGTCATACGGAATGCCGATCAGTGGAAGCGATGAAGGTGACATCGGCAATCCGATTGCTGATACTCGCGTCGGCAATTCGATCGCTGCCGACACAGAAATCCGTTTGATGCGATGCGTCCGATACGTACGATGCGGACCTGTGGACGCTTACCATTAGGGGTAAGACTTCACTCAAAAGTTTGGAATTATTTTTGTATTTTCGGTGACGGACTAAGAGAGTAGACCCCCAGCCTTTCTCGCGAAGAGGTAGCCCGTTTCCCAGCCGTGGGAACATTTATAGAATGATTATATGTCGTGAATGAACACTATCAGAATTTTCATTTAATATATGGAGAATTTTTACCTTGTTATTGAAGTTTTCTTCGAATAACGCATTATCACTTCCACAAAGCATATTACGAATACAAGTGAAGCTTATATAATTATAGCGTTATAATAATATAATCTACATAATCATTATAGGCGATGTGTCAGTAACACGGTGCCTTTTGAACGTCTTCTGAGAACCGCGATATAAAAGGAAAAAAACTTAGGTTACTGCTTCTAAAGTAGTTTGTTGTAGACAGGCTTTTTTTATGCTAATGCATAGCTTTTATCGCGGGCTCTTAGAGCGTAGCGACCGAATCAAGAACTTTCCTAAAAACCTAACGAAAAAATCTGACACCAGTACACCACGCATCGTTTAACGTCGTTTCAGTTCGGGAGATTTCGGCAATCATAAAAATATCCGTCAAGACAATTTACTTTTTCTTACAGATTCTCAGCGGCCAGCTACAAAAGGAGTTTTCAAAATTAAACCTACTTATAAAATTCTCCTAGAACAAAGAAGTTCTTTATTGCAGTAGTGCTCCACAAGCATTTTAAATAAATTTTATTCTCGTTAAATAAACGCGGTAAGCGATTCTGGCTCTGACTCAGGCTCAGGCTCAAGCTCAGGCTCAGGCTCAAGCTCAGGCTCAGGCTCTGGCTCAGGCTCAGGCTCAGGCTCAGGCTCAGGCTCAGGCTCAGGCCCAGGCTCAGGTTCAGGCTCAAGCTCAAGATTGAGCCGAGTCGTGGGAACATTATAGGCATAATAAATCTTTGAAGCTCGCTAGATAAGAATATAATTATGATTGTTGTGACTGGCCGATCCTATTGCTTTCAAGACGTCAGACTTCGTGCGTCAAAATTTAACCCAATGCGAGGCGAGATCCGATTCACCATTCGGCCACGTTGTATGTATTCTCTTTTCAAATCGTACGTCTGTGGGCGACCAAAAAAGTGTTGCTATTTTTAAAACACAAACAAATAAAAATTGAAGGTGTCAATTTACATCGAGATTTAGAATAACATACGGAGTGTTTTGGCTTTTAATTTGTACAGATGTTTTCTTTGAAATAGATTAAAATAGACTGCGCTTCGCTTTCCGAATAAAGCTTTCAAGCTCGCTAGATAAGAAAATAAACTATGATTGACGAGACAGGTCAATACTATGCTTTGCTTTCTTCAATCATTCTGAATGATTTCATTATAGTATACTAATACATTGATGTCGTGGAACCTGACGAATAAGTGTCTGACGACGAAAAGCTCGTTTTTGAAACGGACATATATAATTAATCGTCCTATCGAAGAACAGTTTCTTATGATCACTGGCGAAAAGTTCATGAATTCTACATTTCATAAATAATTAGTTTGGGCACAGAATACTTAATAGTACTACGTACAGAAGAGTTACTTGAAACCCTAAACTCGGAACTCGAAACTAGAAACTAGAATCTCAAAACTCATAACTAGAAACTTGAAACTCGAGACTCCAAATTCAAAACCGGTAGAGAGAAAAGAACTTGACAGTCGATACTTTTTTTTTTTTTTTTTTTTTTTTTTTTTAGCGTGGTAAAATCATCAAATGAGTCCTCCAACCCCGGGCAGGGCGGGAGGGACTGTCAGACTTCTACTGACTAAAATCCACGGTGTCCTTCATAGCCTGTTAAGTTCCGGGGTTACGGTTAGGGAATAATCCCGCGACCCCGGCAGGCTTTGGCCCTCTGAGAGGGGGGCCCCGTCATTATGCTGACGCTCTTTGAGGCGCGCGTGGGACACAACGCGCCGTCGACCCGGGCATGGTCCTTGGTCGGGCAGCGAGTTGCCCTTTACTCGCTGCCCGCATGCCCGCGCCTACGGTGGCCGGAGATCATCTAGCGACGTCCGTCGCCGTGGGCGCCTACCACTGCGGCTGGGGCGGAGGGAGGACGCTGTCCTCTCTCGCTCGCGGCCTGCCTCCTCCTTAACGAGCATTACTGCCTCGCAGAAGGAGCTGACCGCTTCCCACTCCGTCTCGCCCCGCAGCCTGGCCGCAACCAATGCCGGGCGCGAGAGGTCTCCGCCTATCGCAGCCGTGAGGACACGTCGGTGCTCCGCCCAAGCCGGGCAGTCTTGCACCGTATGCTCCACCGTGTCCTCCGGGCGATCTTCGCAGTGGTGACACCCAGGCGTCTCCTCCTTTCGCATCAGACACAGGTACCTCCCGAAACTTCCGTGTCCGGTGAGGACCTGCGTCAAGCGGTAGGTCAGGACGCCATGACTTCTCTCCAGCCACTCCTCAAAGAGGGGTCTTACCGCCGCAATTGCGGCGTGCCCGGCCGTCGGTCGCGACAGTCGTTCCTTCCATACTGCCCTGAGATCGCGCCGGAGGTCTTCGCGCCGCGCCTCGACTTCGCGAGGCAGCGGGGTCACGCCCCGGCGCTGCGCCTCCACGCGCCACTCATAGACGCGCTGGAGGGCAGTCGCCTCCAGATCCCAAGGCAGCAATCCGGCAAGCAGGTTGGCCGATTCGCCGGCAATCGTGCGGTATCCCCGGATCATTCGGATAGCCATGACCCTCTGGCATGCGACCAGCTTCTGTGGTCGCGTCCGGATGCTCAGGGCCCACACAGGGGCCCCGTAGAGGGCCATGGACCGCACGACACCAGCGTACAGCCTACGGCAGGAAGCGTTTGGCCCGCTGAGATTGGGCAGCAGTCGCCTGAGGGCGGCTGCTGTACGGTTCAGCTTTGGGGCCAAACTCAAGAAATGCTCCTTGAAGTTCCACCGGCTGTCGAGGACGAGTCCCAGGTACTTCATCGTCCTCTTGACGCCGATTGGAACTCCTTCCACCGTAATGCTGTAACTCGACTGTGGCACGTTACGGCTGCCATGAAAACACATGGCCTCCGTCTTGTGCAGCGCCACGTCGAGTCCCAACCGCCGGATCCTCTGAACGACTGTCGCGACCGCTTCCGTCGCCACGTCGGCCGCCGCCTGGTGCGACTCTCCCTGTGCAAGGACGAGCGTGTCGTCAGCGTAACAAATTACGCTGACGCCGTCAGGGAGGTCGCTGCGCAGCACCCAGTCGTATCCGATGTTCCACAAGGGCGGTCCCAGGACCGAACCCTGTGGAACACCGCACGACATCTCTCGCCGGTTCCACTCTCCCCGGTGACCGGGGTAGATGACGGCTCTGTCCGTCAGGTAGTCCTCGACTATTCGGCGGAGGTAGGTCGGCACCCGGTGATACCGGAGTGCCTCCCTGATGCAACTCCAGGGCAGGGTGTTGAAGGCATTGGTGATGTCCAGAGACACCGCCAAGACGACCCTGCCCCGGGCCACTGCATCCCCCGTCGTGAGGGCTCTCACGCGCATGATGGCGTCCACCGTCGAGCGCCCCCTGCGGAAGCCGAACTGGCTCTCCGACAGGTTCGGACCCACTCGATTCAGGTGCCCGGCGAGGCGGTCTGCAATGACTCTCTCAAAGAGCTTGCCCACCTCGTCGAGCAGCACAATGGGCCGGAATGCGGACGGAGAGTCCGCAGGGCGCCCGGACTTCTGGATCAGGACCAGTTTCCCCGTCTTCCAAGGAAGCGGGAACCGGCCCCTCTCCAGGCACGCGCTTAAGAGCCCCCCTAGTCGAGGCCCGAGAGTCCCGAAGGCCAGGACCCAGGCTTTTGCTGGCAGGCCGTCGGGTCCTGGGGCGGTATTTTTGGCTTTGAGCCGTTGTACCGCCACTCTCAGGTCTACCTCGGTCACCTCTGGAGCATCGTAGACATCGTCGTCGCTGTGGTCCGCGTTCGCGTCAGCTTCCTCCTCAGATTCCGTCGGAGACGGAGCCATGGGCGGGGGAGCATGGTCCCCTCGCGGAGGGAACAGGGCGCTCACCACGTCCTCCACGAACTGAGGCCGGAGACTCTGCGTCAACGGGGGAGCCCAGGGGCGGAGCTTTTCTCTCACCCACTTGTAGGGGCGGCCCCATGGGTCCCCGTCCAGAGTCCCCAGCATCTCCTCGCGAGCCAATTCCTTGGCCCGCCAGATCGCGTCGCGGAGGGCGGCCTTCGCTGCCCTGTAGCCCTCATGTAGCTCTGCCTCTACAGTCGCCGCATCCGGAGGTCGGGTGCGGCGCCTGCGGAATCTGGTGTACCGGCGGCGCGCAGCAACGCACGCTTCGCGCAGCGCGAACCTGCTAACTCGCTTGACCACCAGTACAGCTGACGCCGGGCGCGTCCTTGCCGGACCCGGGGCATGGCCACGTCGCAGATCTCCGACATGGCCTCCCGGAACCACTCAGCCTCGTCGTCTATATTGGCAGGCCTGTCCGGTGGTGACACCCAGGCCTGCACGATCGAGGCTTCCAGGAATAGCTCCCGGTCCAGCTGCTTCAGCGCCCATCGCGGACCACTTAGGTTCCGTCCACTTGAGACCGGCGCGTCTGAGGTCTGGGCGGAGACGTCGAACCGGATATACCGGTGGTCGGAATAGGTCTCCACCTCCTCCACAACGCGCCAGCCAGTGACGCGCGGTGACAGGCTGGGGGTGGCGAACGTAAGGTCCACCACCGACTCGCCCATGTACCGCACGCACGTGGGGACGGAACCCCGGTTCTCAATCACCAGGCCATGCGCACGGGCCCAGCGCTCGAGCTTCCTGCCCCGCGAATAGTCCGTGTTCCGGGAACCCCAAGCCGGACTTTTGGCGTTGAAGTCCCCCAGGACAAGCGCGGGGAGGGAACCGAGGGCGACGACGATGTCTCCCAGCTCCTCTAGGGAGTCGTGGAACTCGGCGATAGATCGGCTCGGGGAGAAGTAAACGCCTACCACGGCGATCTCCCCGAACCGGGCTGCGACAATCCCGTGCCCTCTCTCGACACGATCGAGGGGCGGGGTACCGGCGGCGGCCGACGAAATTAGGGTCACCGAGCCGTCCAGGTCCGCAACCCAGTCATTCCTGGGCAGGACATAATACGGCTCGGAGACCACGGCGACGTTGATCAACCACTGCGCCATGCTCTGGAGCAAGAGATAACAGTCGATACTCGAAAAAAAAAAAAAAAAAATAAAAGACTCGAGGAAAGAAATTCGAAACTCTAAACTTGAAACTCGAAACTCAGTACTCGAATCTCTAAACTCTTAACTTGAAACTCGAAACCCGAAACACGAATCTCCAAACTAGAAAGACGAAAATCGAAACTCTAAACTTGAAACTGGAATCTTGAAACTCGAATATCGAATCTTTACTCCAAACCCGAAACTAGAAACAGTAGCTCGAAACTCATAACTCGAAACTCGTAACTTGAAACACGAAACTAGAAATGCGAAACTCGAAACTAGGAACTAGCAATGCCAAACTCGAAATGCGAAACTCTAAGCTCGAAGCATGAACTCGATAATCGAAATTGAAGAGCAGAAAGTACAAAAAAAATACAAGGAATTATGTGCTCAGTTCAGCAAATTGCCGAACAAATATTTGATATCCAAACTATTTGCTTCTGGCCATAAAATCAGGTCATAAAGGGCATGATTAATTGATGAGGTGCTACAAATTCCTGTTCTATTAGAGAGCATTACAAATCAAACTGATTTTATGGCTGTATAAATTCCTGTGCTATAAAATTACACATGTTTTTAGCCCTTTTTATTTACGCACATGTGTTCATTAACATGTCTTGTCATTCTAAAATTATCGTTATGTTATAGGAATTAGGTCGACATTTGACAGTTGACGAGTTTATGTGACAAGCCGAGCGCCTGATTGGTTTTTTTATCGGTAAAACGATGAATTTTCTTCATTTTTGTCCATAGGGGATAGTGGTTAATTTTTTTTGCGGTTTTTATATTGACAAATCTATTTTCCCGGATAGAGTGGAAGAGGCTGTCAGACTCGTAATGACCAAAACTAATCTTTTACTTTATTTAATTTTTTGAAGTGAAAACTTCTTTAGCGGCGTTGTACACTTTTTCTGTAATGGGTAAAAAATTTAAAACTCGCGTCAGGGTCACGTGACCAAAACTCGCGTCAGGGTCACGTGACCCTGATCGAAAATGAGTAAGACGTCATTCAAATTAAAAATAAAACATAGTAACAAAAAAGTTTTCACTTCTACCGGCACTCCTGGAGTGCAACCTTTTTTTTTTTTGCTTTCCAGAGCCGCGGTGACTACGTTATTCCTGCATACACAGTGTTTTTAAGTGGAACGATGTAAGTAAATTGAATCCATGAGACTGGATAAAAATTAAGTACGCCAAAACTGTTTTCATATTTCCTGTGTAGGTTTTCCGTTTTTCGATATATCTTAGGCGCGGGCCACATAGAGAAGACGTAAGACGCAGACGTGGTGGAGACATTTATGTCACTTCAGCGTCTAAAATGTATAAAAGAGTCGTGACGTAAAACACACAGAAAAGACGGGGCGCGGCGCGCGGGTGCGACTATCATACATTTTCGCAAGTCCGTGACACGTCCTCGTCTTAAGTTTTTTCCATGTGTCCCGCGCCTTATGAATTCCGATTTTCCCTTTCGATGTTATCAGATGTTATATAATCACTTTGTATATAAGAAATTCTAGAAAAGCATTGTATGGTTTGGGACCTTACACCTTGACTTGATACTGATTGATACACTGATAAATGTGATTGATATTTATTGATAAAAGTACTATTGTATGATAGATGAGTGCACGCGGTATGAATGCTATTCGTGAACTAAATTCACCGGCCCAGCGCAGGTAAAATGCAATCTGACTTATTGACAAATTGTGCTGTGCTTGCACTGTACATGCTCCAGGCCCGGAGAAGATAAGGGTGCATAGGTGATATGATTCATGATAGTGCTAGTTAACAAGGTGATAGAACATAATTTCTTATTATATAACTTAAATAACACTACATTGATCTGTATTGACTTCCAAAACGTGGTGACGACGCCCTGTCAACTATGCGAGTGTTGCTATGGCTGTTGTCAACAGTAGCGATGGCCTGTGACGGTCTTCTTGCAGCAGTCGTGTAGTGCACGTCGGGTTCCTGACGATCCTGTTGAACCGTGTCCCTTCGGGTTCGCAGCTGTCGCCACACGTAGAGGAGCACAATGATTATGATCACTGCCACTACAGTGTATATGGCGACGTAGTGGTGGATGTCGTGGGATGAGACTTGATCCGACAGTACCTCAACTTCCGTCGCTCTGGCGTTCTTGATGGCGAGACTGATGAATTCTAAATCCTTTCGCCGATTGATAGCCTCTTCAGTGTCGTTCAATATTGCAGTAGATGGTACAGTTAGATTGATGATGTGATTTATTGACGGAATCTGAATATCCATGACGTTCGTTTTTGTCTGGATTGAGTTGCTTAAGCTTTGGTGCGAATAAATCGTAAATGTTTGACCTTTGATGACGCAACCTTCACCGAGTGTCAGTACCCCGGCCTTGCTGAGTCGTTCAGAAGTAATATGATCCTCACATATGACTCGCACGGTGCATTGTCCGCAACAATAATATAAATATGTGTTGACGATGCTTAATTCCGTCCACTGATCTATGCATTCTTTGGCTTCTGTTTGACATTGATTTGCAACTTGATCCTTAACACACAGATTGTTGTCTGAGGTCATTTGATAAATAGGCTTTTCCAGGGGACAAATGAAGTCGTCATGATCGTAAGGTGTACATCGTCCCCAATCGTCTTCCGACATCGGGATGAACGAGTCCTTGTGTATATTTATCGCTAAGTGATGTGCGATAGGTGTTATGGTGACCATACTTTCAGCTACTTGCAACGGAATTGGTATGAGGTTGTAAAGCTCGTAATCTTCTCTAGTCACAAGAGGAATCTTGACTTCAAAAATCATGTATTGCTTGGTTGTTCTGGCTTTTACTTTAAGTAAATGATATATCTTAGCAAGATCCGTTTGAATATTATTTATGGGTATGGTCAATTCTTTTGATAGTTGTCCTGTTATAGTATTGAGTTCATCTCTCAGCTGTGTTGGTGTTAAAAGGTGAAAGTTGAATTTTTCATAAAAGATATTCGCCACTGTGTCCACCAGCGTTTCCTGGATATCTTTCAGGTTTGACAGCATATGGGATGCCACCAAGGCGGATAGAGTAAACTCACTTCTGCTATCTGTCTTTTGAATTTGCTCTTTTAATTTGTTTATTCCTAGGTTGCAGTTGATGATGTGTTGATTAATGAGTCTATGTTGTTTTTCCAAGGCTGTTTCTACTCGTTTGATGACATTCTGCGTAATGCTGATAAAAATGCTGAGGAGCTCAGATCCGAGACTAGTTCGAGATGCACAGCTTTTGTGGCCATGCATACGAACACAGCGATGTAGCCTTTTGTTGTCTTTACTCCTCGGCCTTTGTTTGTTTTTACGTACACAAAGCCAGTGTAGTCAACCCCTGAGTGATAAAAAGGGCGTGCTGGATTACTGCGTGCTGCAGGCAAGTCTCCCATCAACTGCTCTTGTTTGATTGGGTTGTGACGTCTGCATTTTATGCAGTTTCTAAGGCGCTTCTTGTGCGTTAATATGCGAGGTAAAGATGAGCTTTTCGTTGTTGTATCTATGATTTAAGATGTCCCAACATAGTTGATAATTTTCCGAACTGATATTTAAGTGTTGGACTAGCTTTTCTGCTTCACCTTTTAGCTTGCTTTTCAAAAACTGCATTTTCTGAGCATTCGACATTGACTTGTTGTTGTGGATCGTTTCTATAAATAGATCTTTGAATGATGTCCATTTCAAGTAGTTTCCACTGATAATAGGAATGTCGATTTTGGGGGTACAATTTTCACGATGTGAAATGGAGCCCATCTTGATATTGATTGACTTTTTCATGTCATTGTATAATTGTTCATATCTGCTGTATGTTTGTTCATAATCTTCATCTTCTTCGTACAGCTCACTGTCAATTTCCCAGTGCAACGAGTCTATATTTGACCACCTCTTTTGTACATTACGCAGTAGATCTTCGAGTTCCCATTTTTCAGAAATGTTCTCTAATTCCACGCTCTTGATTGTACGCGACAACGCTTTGAAGTTGCTTTTTTGCTTACGCAGCATTTCTTCCAGCTTGCTTGCGTTTCCTTGAGAAACAGTTTTCCACAGAGATGTAGACTTACTGTTACAAGAATCGCTGTTTGGTTGATCGGGGTCAACTGCAGCTGAAATATTTGAAGTTTCTTGTTCGTGTTTACCAGATACTGATACTTGAACTGATGGATTTCTAACACCTTCACCAGGAGTTTTCGACTCGTAACGTTCGATAGTGTCCCGTGCTTCAGTGTAGAAAAGATTCGTTTTTTGATATAAATTCTCAGTGAAATATCTGGCACTGCGAATTTCACCTTCACATAATTTTAAATGATTAGACTGGAACTCAGACCAATAACTATCTAGAGCTTGCAGCCGTTTCTTGATATTGGATGGAGTCTTACGTTCTGCAGAATCTTTCTTAAAGTTCCTTAGTAGCTGCTCCATAGCTTGAATGATTTGATCTTGATTTGCTAACAAGTTCTCCATCGTAGAACTCATGATTTAGGTTTCTTGATGATGTTCCTGACAGCTGTTCCACAGAAAATGCTCTTGCGAACTCTCCGCGATATTAGCGCCTTCTCAATCCAACCAGTGAGACCCGCTTGTGGGAGGCCGGCTGAACCGATTCGCAACCACGGAAAGATAAGCAAAGCACCTTCTTTGACGATATTGCAGCAGTCGAGGGCTCGATGACGTTGGTAGACCGTTGACTCTCGTTCACAGGTCGTATATACAGGAACCACCACTATTATGTTCGTAACGTGATTGGATCCCGCTTATCCGGCTCGAAGGACCATTAAGATGTATGGTTTGGGACCTTACACCTTGACTTGATACTGATTGATACACTGATAAATGTGATTGATATTTATTGATAAAAGTACTATTGTATGATAGATGAGTGCACGCGGTATGAATGCTATTCGTGAACTAAATTCACCGGCCCAGCGCAGGTAAAATGCAATCTGACTTATTGACAAATTGTGCTGTGCTTGCACTGTACAAGCATAAAATGCTGGTCAATTATCTTTCAGTAAACATTATAATTCAACTAGGTACAGTCGAATTCAAAAATCCTTTGTCAATTTCTCAACGCAATAGCCTGACGCTTCGCTGTGACTTACGTCCTTTTGTTATAAGTTGTTTTAATACTATACAAATCAAATCAACTTATGGTATACTTCATAATTTCAACCAGTTTCCTACAAGTAATGTTGGCACAGTGGTAAACTATACCGCTCAGATAGTGCGTTGACTGACGAGCTGTGGCGTGAGTTCAAATCACCTACTTTTTTTTTACCATTCATAATTTCATTTTCTTAATTTTTAATCGTTACTTTATACTTTTTGTTATTTTTAATACAATTTTAAAAGGATTTTGTTAGTTAAAATTAGTTTTTTTTTTATAATTACTAATATTAGTTCGATCGTCATTAGTGTTGTGTGTATAGTTTGTTATGTTCTCATTAATAAAGTTTTGTCGGTAGATCTCAGAAAACAAAAGTAAATTATTTGTAGGGTAGACACAAATATGTTAGTTCGTTTCGAATCACCTTTATTAGAACGTTGACTTGTTGATTCCTGGTTATTGTGTGTGACGAGTGTTTGAATCTCCGATTACACTTGTTATGATTACCGATTTGCAGTGCAATATAAACAATGGAATTTTTACATATAAAGATTGGGGGCGAATATTATAGCCCTACATAAATGTGAATGAAACATAACACAAATGTCAAATGAAACCGGACTAAGTGTGAGTATTAACATTTAAATTTTAATTATTTCACATGTTAATGTTCTTATTGATTATATTATAAGATTCCGTATTAAAAAGTGTTAAAATCGGTTTGTTTAAAAGTAAAAAAATCTGATTGATACTTAGTATGTGTATAGATTTTTCTTAAAATAAATCAACAGCTGTATTTTACATAAAGATATTACTTGTTTTGTTCTAGTGTTGAAATACTGTGAGTCTGTGGGATATGAGAAAAAAAAACAAAGCTTGAAGAGAGCGAAGTGGAACACTTGTTATGGATACGGATTGTTGTAAAGGATATGCATGGACGTCAAAATATGGTAAACGAAAACGAAGGATAAGGTTTCCCTCAATGAGTAACTTAAATTAATAACCGTTCACCGTGCACTCAACACTGAAGGCTTATATCATCGAACATCAGCTAAATAAATAAAAAAATAAAATAGCATGTGCTGATAACTGTTTCTGTTGGGCTAAGTGGATTCACGATCAATAGATGGATCTGAGTTCGAATCTTAGTAAAGACGTTTGCAGTTTTTGTTTCTTTGATGTTATCACAATATTTAAATAAATAACTTAGATATTGGTTATTTAATTGAGTAGAAACCTACAAAAAGATTATCACTTTGTGAGGTTTGAACTCGCGTCTTTTTGATCACAGTAATTTTGTGGTCTTACCGCTTAACCACTAAGTCAACTGGACACGCTTTACAATGTTGAAATTATGAATCCTATGCAATCAGTAGTTGATGATACATGTGTCCCTCGAAAGTAGAAGGTCATAAGTCAAACTAGACGTTAAGCTATTGCCATGTAAGTGCGACAAACCAATTTTGAGCGTGACTGTACATAATCTCTATTGTACAAAAAAAAAATAGTTTTACTTATTTTTCTTGAAAATGAAATTCAAACTTTGCCATGTGTGAAATTAAGTTTGATAAAGCAAAAACTTTATAATCCAATCAGATTTTGCATAAATTCAATCCAAACTAAAATAACCCCACCTTTGATAACAATAAAGTTCAATTACTAACCTCACCAAAATAATGCCCGTAGCCACGATTCAACCAAAATCTTAAACCTCGGACCACATAAATTAAGCCATTGATACACGATGTCCATTGATCTCCGGTGATTCCCTAAGCTTGGACCGACCCCACAATTTGTTAGGGGCTCGGGAGCGTCCCTTTAAATAGGTCAGCTGAGCTAATTGTACTTTAGGGACGGTAAAACCACGTTTTTTTAAAACTTCACGTCATGTGTTATGTTCAACTGAATTGTGGGTTATTTTCTTCGTTTTTTTGGTTCTTATGAGGGCGTAATCTTAGGGGAAAAGATGTTCTAAGATCTAAGGGAAAACAGTGTAGCAGATTAATAGTGCACCTGTAATTTGTAAAATGGAAGGCAGAAATTAAACCCTTATCATGATCATGGAGAGTGTTGGCCCAGTGGTATCGGTCCCGACTTACAAGTTGTAGGTCGTGGGTTCGAACCCCGCCAGGCGCATTACTTTTTGTAATTTATTTTCATCACCACTGCTCTCAAAACGGTGAAGGAAAACATCGTGAGGAAACCGGCATGTCATAGAACAAAAAATTCGAAGACATGTGACCAACCCGCACTGGGCCGCTCTGTAATCATCATCATCAGCCTATAAGTGTTCCCACTGCTGGGACACATTCCTCCTCTCTGTGAGAGGAAGTGGGCCTTAATGCACCACGCGGGCCCAGTGCGGGTTGGTAGATGTCATATGTCTTCGAATTTGATGGTTCTAGGACATGCCGGTTCCTCACGATGTTTTCCTTCACCGTTTTGAAGGCAGTGGTGATGAAATAAATTACACAAAGTAATGCTCGTAAACCGAGGCCGATACTCTGGGCCACCACTGCTCTTAAAAACGCGTTGTAAAAACTGTATAAGAATGCGGAAGGTCAACTTATAGTATTAATGAAAACCCTTTATTTCCTTACCTGGGGATCAAACTCAATAACTCACACTTAACAGTCACTCGCCAGTCTAACAAGACAACACTAGAGAGTATTAAGAAGTAAGTTTTCTGTAGTAAAAGTTTCTCTCAAAGTACTATTACCATATGTTCCTCCCAGCATTCCTATGTGCCCGTACTTTCAGTTCAAACAATGTAAGTGTAGGCAAATGAGGCTTTTAAAACTTTGTCTGGTAGGTTCGAAGTGCTGGCACTTCAGCAGGCCATTGGTTATGTTACAGGAGTTGCAGGTGTATCTATATACAACGTGTAACGTTAAAAGCGCAAAACCTCACATGTGGTCTCAGCCCATGTTACTGAGCAATGTTTCATCAAAAACGTTTGGAAAAAAAAAATATTTTTCATACTGGGCTCGATCAATTTCTCATTTTGTATGAAAAGTATTTTTATTTATTTTTTACACGTGGTATAGACCTAGTACTTACAGACACTTGAAAAACGTTATAAATTTTATGATACTTCACCAAGCATTAATATAGAAGGTTCCTTCATGCCGCTTCTGTTTGTATACGATAAACTTAAAAACTACCAAACAGATTTTTATGTGGTAGAGTGATCAATGAAAAAGCTTTGGTGTATTTTTAGTATTTTTGCAATTTGGGTCATAATATGACAATTCTAGTTGAAAATGTCGGAGAAAGTCAAGTGGACTGGAAGCTTTCAACGAAGACGCTGCATAACTGATTTATTGGAAATTACCAACGAGAGCAACATTATTTACGTAGGTTACAAAAATTTGCTTGCACGATGTACAATAACTCATAATGCTACATTTTACACTTTTTCGAATAGTAAGATAATGACAGTACCTTCTACTCCATCCCCAACCACAGCTGGAGAACTTATTTGATGATTTTCATCATCATCATCAGTCTATTTATGTTCCCACTCCTGGGACACAGGCCTCCTCTCTTTGAGAGGGAGGCCATAATCCACCTCGTGGGCCCAGTACCGGTTAGTGAATGTCACATGTCTTTGTATTTTTGGTTCTAGGACTTTTCCTCACGATGTTTTCCTTCTTCGTTTTGAGAGCAGTGGTGATGAAATAAATTACACAAGGTAATGCACCTGGCTGGGTTCGAACCCACGACCTACAACTCGTAAGTCGGGTACGATACGACTCGGCCACCACTGCTCTACTCTATTCTGCTCTACTCTTTGATGATTTTACCGCCTAAAAAGCACTCCCTTTTCTATAGCTATGAAGATTCTAAAATTATTCCATGTAAAAAGAGACCATTGTAATCTTCAGTCTCATTATGTAAAAAGGGCAATTATAACCACTTCCATTTAGAGCTTTAAAAGTCTTAATTTGGGCCACCTTGATAACAAACAAAATTCAGGAACAAAATTACATTTATAATCCACACCTCGTGGTAAGAAGTGTTCACTTAGATAATGGTTGGTACAGTCACAGCCACTGTAATTATGACACACACATGTCATTCTTTATTTACAAGTTAGGGATCTACTAAAGGTGTGCGTCCACAGGTCGGCATCGCACGTATCGGACGTAACGGATTTTAGTTTGTATTGTATGAAAACTCATACAACTGCGTCCACTGATCCGCATCCTACGGACGGCTCATCGGCAATTCCTTAATGCGATGCGTACCGATGACGTCATACGGAATCTGCCGATCAGTGGACGCGATGAAGGTGGTATCTTTGTATAAGCTTTGGTGGACCCACTCGCGTGTTCTGAGCGCTCTATCTGCCTAGATTTCTTTGATCTGAGGGAATCTCAAAGAAAAAAAATAGTTTTGTTCCGTCTTGATATTTTGTATAGTCCTTTTTTTAGGAGGTTAATCATTCAATTGAGTCCTCCGGCCTTGTGTGGAGCGGGTGGGGCATGTCAGACTTACTGACTTATAGAGCCCACTTTTTCCCTTCAGTCGCCCTTTGCCTTCCTAGGCCACGGTCATTATTTCGTTCTTGGGAGTATATTACTGCTTGCGACTGTACAATTAAAACCGAGACCTAACATTTAGTAGTGAAGTAATGCCACATAATCCACCACAGTGAAAGTTTTGTAATGAGAGTCGAGTTAAATTATTGTCGTTAAGACTAATCCTTGGCTTTAGGCAGAGATGTACACCCTACTGACAGATTAGCGTAAAGAGTTTGTGCTGGCAACACTTTCTAATGTCATGTGGTTGAAATGTCAATGTTATGTCATTGTGACAGCTCGGTTGTGTTGATCGAGGTTGCTAAAGTTCTGCAGAAAATGAAAAAATGAAATTTTATTTCAGACACTATAGCGCCACTTCAAAAGGACTTCAGTCCTGTAGCGGACTCAACGTTGTTGGTTATTTTAAAAGACAGATTTCATTCTGATTTTTGTTTAGAAGTCATAAGATCCAAGAAATTATAATATCCTTTTACTTTAGTGAAATCAATATCGGTATTTAACTACATCATATTTTATCTAAGTTACTTTTTGCATAGTTTTAATATACCTACCTAGGTAAAGTATTATTTTTAAAGTACCTATGAAACTGTACGGCAAAGTATTTTATAATAATCGATGAAGTAATGCTTTAAGCCTCCTGCAGACACACGCGATTAACCGCGCGTGGCGATTGTTGGAAAAACCTACTTAGTCCATTTTCTATGAAAACGCCCATATCTGTTCACACTGAAGCGGCGCGGCGTATCGCGTTTCTAATATTATTATTGCGACGGCTTGCGACAAGATTGACGCGCGACAAGTGCGTCACGCCAGGCGACACAAATCAGTCCAAGTGTAGAACATTTTGTATAGAACCGATTTTGCCGCCGCGGTTCCGCCGCGATTAACGCGACGACACGGCGACATTCATATAATTATTATAAAAGACTAGCTTCTACCCGGGGCTTTACCCGCGTTATTTTAGGCGTCTGGCTCCAATGATATTATAAGTACAAAAATAATATCATTGTCTGGCCCTATCAGAGACATTAAAATATATAGGTGCTTACGAGCAATAGACATCACGAACAAAATTGTGTTCTCATTGCTCAGAGAAAAAATAATTCAAGAAGGCTTCAATAGATGGCGTTACATGTATCGATTTGTTTTTGAAGTTCAAGAATCTGTTTTAATTTGAGGTTGAAAAAATATGTCCTTGTTTTTTTAAATCCCCTTAGCACAAAAAAAGGAATAATGGGCTCCTAGTTCCAAATTCCATGATTTTATTAAATAATATTACTGAGCACAGCTACCTCTAGTGAATACAATTTGTACTACCTTGTCGTTTGCTCACTCATTTAATGGTTAGATATAGATGGCGTTGTTATAATTTTCTGAGTTTTACTACACACCTCAACCACAGATTACCAGATACTGCACTCCATGTACAAGACTTACACGCGCTAACTACCTACCGGCCGCGCCGGTCCATAAAAAGACCTTAGCGCAGCGGGTTGTCAATAGCCGCGCGACGTGCACGTAGGTACGCATATATCGGTCGAATTGATGTTAGTTTTGAAATACTAAAACATGGTTGAAGAGATGAAAACTATTTTTTACGGTTTTCCTCGTGGAGGTTTTTTTTTTGTTATGAAAAAAATGTTCTTACGCAAAAAGGTAATGAATGTTGAAATGGAATGTAACGACAATATTAATTATTTAGTACGTTTATTATAAAGTTGTACATTTTTCATCGACGATCTAACGTTTCGATTATTTTTAACGTACCCACGACACAGGAGAAATTTCTGGTGTTGGACAATTTAAAAAAAAAACATTTTCTTTCTTTTTAAAAGTGTATATTTTTAATTTACACTTTTTCCGTTGGCGGTCTGTAATAAAATCTTGATAAGTTGATAATTATATTTGACTTACTTCCCGGCTTCCGATTGAGCAGATGAACTCGTAATAATAGGTACAGCCGAGTTTCATTAACTCTCGCTAAATTACGAATTATCGAAAAAAAAAACTGAATTATTAAGTGTTGACAAACAAACAAATTCGTACAAAAGTAAGTGTACTATGTCAAAAAAACCCTAGGTACTAACATCATTGTCGACAGCTCAGGCAGCCCTCGTATTTAAAATATCCCCGCGGCGGCGCGCATCTTCAAAGCGAAATTTACTTTACGTTTGTATGGTTAAGGCACATTTTCGTTCGCAGCGTCTATCGACTTGAAAGTGTAGGCTATTAACGCGCTAGGTATTGAACATTTTGTATGGAGTGCGTTATATGTAATATGTGCCTCAACTTTTTGTATTTTTTTCGAGATCAGGGATTGATTCTGATGACAAATCGACTTTTTATCCGAATTTTTTTACGGTTTTTTATTTTGGGTTAATTCCTAAACTACTGAAAACTTTCCTATAAAATTTTCCTCAAATATTCCTAATAATATGCTTCTGTCAAAAAGCTATGTAATAATACGCTATTGTAACTACAAAAAAAAAAAAACAGGGAGATAAGCAATTTTGAATCATGTTATTTAGAAGAATGTTTTGAGTTAGCGGCCGAAATAATATTAATTACCTATTAAACTTGATAAATACAAAAATTACATTAGTATTGTATCTGTGTGAACCAAAACCAAGGGCAAATCGCAGAGATATTTTTTTCACTTTAGGCACAGAAAATATTGTTACGTCGATCGAATTGCGAGACCTATCCTCGAAATTTCTAGAAAATTCTACCCTGTTCTAGATAGTTCTGGAATGGAAGATTAGTAAATAAAAAAATATATAACCAAATAGGTACTATGGAGGCTTTTCGGTGATTGCGCCGGTTAGCGACCAGTTAGCTGAGTTGCCAACTTCAGATGAAGAAAAAAAAATGTTGTTTACACGCAAGATGGTATATGTTAACGCGAATTTGTCCCAAATATAATGTAGTTTGGATACAAAACATAAAATAAAATACTTTCATACAAAAATATTTATAAAATGCTGAAAAAGTGAAAATATAGCGAAAACGTCGGTTTGCGACCATTTTTATCAGTTTACGACCACCAGTGAGCTGGTTTGCGACCGCTATGATAAATATGAAAAATATGCCAATAAAACAATTACAATCGCTTTAAAAATACTTTAATTTTTGCCATTTAATAAAAACAAAAATGGTAATCATGTTATAATTCATAATTAAAGATAACAATCTCACATTTTGTAGAGAATTAGTCATAGTTGAAATAGAATCAACAATCATTGGTCAAACAATATCCATAAATGTAGTATACGTATAACATTTAAAAATAATCAGTATAATTTCCGAGGGAAAAACGCCTGGAGCATGGACCAGGGGTGAGGTGGTGCTGTTCTTCAAAAAAAGTGATAACAGCCTATTGAAGAACTACAGACCCATCACGCTTCTGAGTCATGTTTATAAGCTGTTTTCATGGGTTATCACGAACCCTCTCGAACACAGACTTGATGACTTCCAGCCTCCCGAACAAGCCGGTTTCCGAAGAGGCTATAGTACCATAGACCACATCCATACGCTGCGGTAATTATATAGAAGACCAAAGAGTATAACTTGCCATTATGCTTAGCGTTTGTAGAATCTAAGAAAGTCTTCGATAGGGTGGAAACATGGGCGGTACTTAAGTCACTCCAGCGATGCCGTATTGACTATCGGTACACCGAGGTGTTGAAATGTTTGTATAATAACGCCACCATGTCGGTCCGAGTACAGGAGCAGAGCACGAAGGCGATTCCATTGAGAAGAGTTGTAAGACAGGGAACTTTCTCCCCGAAACTGTTTACTGCCGCAATGGAAGACGCCTTCAAGCTCCTGGAAGGGCAAGTTCTTGCCATTCCAGTTATTAACATCAACGGCGAATACACCACTCACCTTCGGTTTGCCGACGACATCGTAGTCATGGCAAAGTCGATGGAGGAACTCAGCATGATGCTCGATGGCCTCGACCGAGTTTCACAACGGGTGGGCTTGAAAATAACATGGACAAGACGAAAATTATGTCAAATGCCAATGTTGTGCCCACCCCAGTCTCTGTTGGAAACTCGGTACCCGAAGTTGTTGACTCATGTATCTACTCAGGACAAGTAGTCGAATTATGTAGGTCCAACTTCGAGAAAGAGGTCAACCGCCGAATCCAACTCGGTTAGGCAGCGTTCGGGAAACTACGCAATGTCTTTTCGTCCGACATACCTAGTGCCTCAAGACGAAAGTCTTCAACCAATGTGTGTTAGCAGTGATGACTTATGGCACTGAAATGTGGTCTTTCACTATCGGCCTCATCTCAAAGCTCAAAGTTGCTCAACGAGCAATGGAGAGGGCTATGCTCGATGTTTCTCTGCGTGATCGAATCCGAAATGAGGAGATCCGTAGACGAATTATAGTCACCGACATAGCCCACCGGATTAGCAAGCTGAAGCGGCAATGGGCAGGCCATATTCAGATGGCCGATGGGGTCGAAAAGTGCTAGAGTGGAGACCACGGACTAGCAAGCGCAGCGTAGGACGTCCACCAACAAGATGGACAGACGACCTTATAAAGGTCGCCGGAAGACGCTGGATGCAGGTCGCTTCCAACCGGCATATGCGGATAATGTGGAAATCTAGATAAAGGAGAGGACCTATGTTCAGCAGTGGACGTCCTATGGCCGAGATGATGAGGTACCTACAACAAATAATTATGAAACGGACATTTAAATAATTACGAAATACAAAAAATCAGACGTGGTCGCATACTCAATGAACTTTCATACTTATTTCTGTTAGCGGCCTTTATTTCTCTCATACTAAATTATGGTGGTCGGAAACCAATGTCTTTATTTCGCTTACTTTGGTTTACGACCACCTGTTTAGCGACCAATTTTGTAGGTAAATTAAATAAACTTCTTACAAAGAAACTGGTGGTCGCTTACCAAAGGACTACAAAGAAAGACTTTTACAATACTACATTCAAAATAATAACAGACCTGTATGAAGCATAAGGATCATTTATTGATCAAAACAAAATAATGCTGATCTCGTCGGTTTGCGACCATGTGGTCGCTATCTAACGTTTTTGATAAATAAGCATTTCGGTTACCGACCACTTGATTTTATCATGATAATAAGTTTAAAAAAGCAAAACACAACAAAATTATAATCCATACATTATCGATTATACAATTTAACATGTAACTTGCGTGAAAAACATGAAAGAAGTATTAAAACTTACCTTTGAGCGCCGCGCGCCGTGTTAGTTTTTTTTTAACTCGCGGTACCTCCACTCATCATGGAATCAAGACGCGCATTGAACAATATTTTTTCGGCTCTGGGTTAAACCTTTTGTTTCAAACTTTATAAATTCTTATTTCATAATTAATTAGAAAGCACGTTATATTTATTTTTTATGTATATTACCTCTACAAATACTATTTTCTTGATTTAACGGCGTATGGTCAAGCGAAAGCATCGTTTGATGAGTCGGAAAAGTTGCCACGCGCCGCCACCAGGAGGCGTTAGTATCGCAAAATTAACGCAATCCAAAGTTTTATGAATTTCATTTCGTCAACTTCGACATTTCATAAAGTGTTCCCCTTACGTAAAATACATGTATTACTCTAGAAGAAATATTTTGATATAAGGATATCGAAACATTTACTAAAACAAAATGATAGAAATCTTTATTGATGTGGATTAATACTTTGTGAATATTTTTATCATTCACAGTCTTAAATTTATTTTATAACATTTTGATGTCCCGAGATTACGAACAAAACTACTATTTTGGTAGAAAATGAATGATAATTGGCATACCTTACGAAAGTGACAATACCCATTATCGTTAAGCCCCAAACACACGCGCGCACGGGCAAGGGCATGTGTTTTGTGTTTCACACGCGCCTGAAAGAGTGTCAGCACAATGGCAATGACGGGGCTCTCTTTTAGAGGGCCTACCTGGGTCGCGGGCTAGCGAATACCATGACCCCAGAACGTAAAGGGCTATTGAAAGACATCGTAGATTTTAGTAAGTATTCCGAGTCTGACAGTCCCTCCCGCCGTGCCCTGGGTAGGAGGACTCATTCGATTATTTTAGCACTCTAAAAAAAGCCCCAAACACACGCTCCTTTTATTAACGTGCGGTCACAAAGCTGGTTGCGTGATATCTTTATATGTTCGAGAGTGGAAAGCTAAGGGTGCTTGACACCCTGTCCTTCATCATCTGGTGTTGGTACTAATTTTTGATGCATTTTGATGTAATGACAAACACTAGAACAATTTGATGTCACCTCTTTATAATTAAATCTTCATTCTATACTATCTTATCTACAGTATTTTTTTGGGACAATGTTGTAATAATCACTTTTCTGATAAATCGACGCTGTCCTTCAATAGCCCTTTCTGTTCCGGGGTCACGGTAAGGAAATAATCCCGCGATCCCGGCAGGATTTGGCCCTCTGAGAGGGGGGCCCCGTCATTATGCTGACGTTCTTTGAGGCGCGCGTGGGACACAACGCGCCGTCGACCGGGGCATGGTCCATGGTCGGGCAGCGAGTTGCCCTTTACTCGCTGCCCGCATACCCGCGCCTACGGTGGCCGGAGATCGTCTAGCGACGTCCGTCGCCGTGGGCTTCACCACCGCGGGTGGGGCGGAGGCAGGACACTGTCCTCTCTCGCTCGCGGCCCGCCTTCTCCTTCGCGAGCATTACTGCTTCGCAGAAGGAGGCCTGCTTCCTTCTTCTGTGCGCGAGAGGTCTCCGCCTATCGCAACCGTGAGGACACGTCGGTGCTCTGCCCAAGCTGGACAGTCTTGCACCGTATGCTCCACCGTGCCCTCCGGGCGATCTTCGCAGTGGTGACACCCAGGCGTTTCCTCCTTTCGCATCAGACACAGGTACCTCCCGAAACTTCCGTGTCCGATGAGTACCTGCGTCAAGCGGTGAGCGGAGGTCAGGACGCCATGACTTCTCTCCAGCCACTCCTCAAAGAGAGGTCTTACCGCCGCAATTGCGGCGTGCCCGGATAAATGAAACCCTTAGAGATATTATCTATCGACTGCAAAAGCATGAACCCAGTACTGATCTTTTTTTACTCCAAAGCAATAAATAGAGCGAGAAGCAACTTGTACCGAACACGCGGTGAGACAGCAATGACCACCGATTTTTCATCATAGGCGATATTTAACAGGGTGGTGGGTGCTATGCCTTATTTGTAGTTGACAAGTAATTTTGAAGTATTCAAAATGACAACAGCAGTTTTCATTTAATTTATTTTAATCCTGTTTCTTAGAAATTGTTATAAATCTGTGACGAAACTAAATAAATAATAATAAAAGTGAAGTGCTTCTTATCCTATATCGCAATTTGGTACGATTAGAAGTTGTTTTCAGTTACATATTATCTCAAAATGTTGATTGTAAATCAGTTTTTATCATTAGTTCATGTGAAATGGTATTTAGATGCATAAAGTTTAGATGGGAGGAGGATGGACACAGAAGAACCATCCGACAACAATAGTACGATATCACGATAGCATTGATATAATATCACTGTGAGTAATTTATTATATTGATAGGAACAATTTGTAATTTATAGAATCATACGTATTCTAACATTTCCCTTGTTTGCTCAGTAGGGGTCGTCAGGAATTTCCTTCGTTGATTTTCAGTAAGTTTGGTTTATTTTATTCTTTATTTATTCATCAAAATAATGTGTAATTTAAAATAGAAAGTTTACGTGACTTATTTACAGTCATGTCCGTTTAATCACGTCCCATTGAACACAGCGGAACATAGTTTTGAATAATCTATAAGCCTACGTATCATTCGTCTTTATTTTCTCGATCTTTTTATCCGTTCCAATTTTATTATTACGAAAATCTGACAGCCGCGATCTGAAAAAAAGTGTCGCAGGTCTAGCCTGTAAGAGCCACGCTGGCTGACTGATTCGTCAAGGAACGAAAGTGATGACACTACTTTTAAAAGGCAAAAGATGAGAGGACGATAGTGGATGTGTGCTCAGAATAAAACGGCGTATGTGCCCAAACATATCGGCGTCTTTTTATGAATTAAAATTGTTATTAATTGAAAAAATGTCTTTACAGAATTTAGACACTATTATTTTATACAATTTAAAACAACATCCTTTCAATAACTCATATTAGTTATTCCATAAAGTCCAAAAAATAAATTAGATAGACCGAACTTTGCATTTTTTTTGTATCGAGAAAATTTAATTGAATCGTGTTTTCAACTTTGTGAGAATTTAGATCATATAGTCAATAACTATATTCCAAGTTGTAAGATCTGTAGTCCAGATATGTACGAAGAAAAGTAAAAAATAAAAACCGTATTTTTACTGACCTATCCCCTTTAGAAACTTAGTCCGTCAAATGGTCGCCTACTGAAGGTGGTCGCGAAACCGGCGAAACGACCCTACCACGCATAGCGTAAATTCAATCAGATTCATAATTCCTAGTTGGTCTAGTGGTACCTACTGTGGTATATGAACGGATATTGACGGACAGGTCGGGTTCGAATTTTGGAAGATTACAGAAAATCATAAGAATATTTATTTATATTCATTTGTAACTTTTATTTTTATTTACTTTTTTTTTTAGAATAATATATTTTCTGTAAAGAAGTAATAAAGTTCCAAGTTGTGAAAACATTTGCTGTGCAAAATAGGGAATAAACAAAAAAGCCGGAGGCCAGCAAAAAAGAGCTTTTAAACTAACAAACAAAAACATCCGGAATTGTAGTAGGTAAAGTACAGCTTTGGCCAGAACGTGTTGAAACGGAACTAAATTTTTTTATTTCTGACAGCGTTTGAAAATCTTTGATATTTGATGTAAAGTCGAGTCCGCTTAAATCTGAAAGTATACCCGATGACTACTCGGCCAGTGACGTCACAAATGTTAGGTAAATGTACACTTTATTGAGTTAATTCTTTATTTCTGGATTTGAAAACATACCCGACGCCAATACGATCTCTGACGTCATGAGCGTTGGCTGAAGGTATAGTTTCCAAATATGCGTCGAACTGAGAACCTTAGGTTTACTTTTTTTTAAGTCTCTTTTGGTGCGGGGCATGCCGGCAGCGAGTAAAGGGCAACTCGCTGCCCGTCCATGGACCATGCCCGGGTCGACGGCGCGTTGTTTCCCAAGCGCGCCTCAAAGAGCGTCAGCATAATGACGGGGCCCCCTTTCAGAGGGCCAAAGTCTGCCGGGGTCTTGGACGTGGATGCGAGTCTGACTTATTTGATGATTTTACCATATTATTAAGAGGGTCTCTGTATTTTAGGTAATTATTCATTTATATGTTTGCATAAATCATGTTATGTTGATCATTTCGAATTGGTTCAAAAAAACCGGTTTTAAACGCCCACATGGTCGGTTCAACATAAATCAAAAATCGCATTAATAATAATAATATCCAATATCCAACTTACCTAGTCGCATTATAATAATAATAATATCCAACTTACATTTATCTACAATTTAAATCAGCGCAGATTTATTTATTCTAGAAAACAACTGAAAAATATTAGAAAAAAATAGTTTGCAAATAATATTAAAATAAAAGTATGCATAAAATTATTTTTAATTAATTGAAAACTCACACAGGTAATATGAAATACAAAAAGAGAACCACGAAAAGTGAAGTGGAAACACCAGGATTTGATCCTGAGACCCTTCGCACGAGAGGGAAGCAGATTACTAACCAGACTGGGTGGTTCGTTGACAATAAGTTTCAAATAGCGGTTCTTAGATTTTATTAGATTTTAGATAATGTCCTAAAATCTTCTAATGTAGCTATTGTAAAGTTATTTCCAAAAAACGCATTGTTGGTTTGTGCTTTCTCTAACGATTCCCCAAATTAGTTAACAAAAATAAAGTAAATATTGAACAAAATATTAGTACAATGAAATGGTTTTCTGCCGCGCGCGCAGCGCCGCCCGCTCCCGCCGCGCCACCGAGCCAGGGCTAGGGTATTACTGTTGTCATCTTTGTAATGTTATCGATGTCGATTAAATCACAAATTTATTTTTGCTTATTAATACACCGATTGTTTTAAGGGAAATACATATCTAAGTATTAAACGAAGATTACGATTTTTCTAATCCAGTAGAATAGCGATTAATACAAAGTTCGCTCAAAGTACTTAATAATAAACTTAACCCAGTCTGCAAAAAAATAAATTTCAACTTTAGCCATAAGTTTCCCTTTGTAGGTACTAAATAAAACGTAAACAATAACCACCACTTCGGCACTCACAAAAAGGATGAAAATTTTCATTTATGAATTTGATGTGGGGCGGGAAGAAAGAAACAGAGCAACATTACAGCTTTAATAAAAAAGAGCTCCTGATTTTTATTAATTTAAAACTAGGCTGTAATTAATGCCAGTTGAACAAAAAAATATTTAAAAATGCAATAAGTGCGAAGAAAAAAAAGTAGTTTTACAAATGAATAAAAAAATCAAATAAGTCTATTTTTTGTATTCTTCCCTACTGAAATACTTTATTTTTGTGAAGTCTGCTACATTTTTTTTAGCTTTAAAAAAAACTATATTCCGACAAAAAAATGTTGGCAACCCTATTTGTCGGCCGGCGCGGCGGCGGCACCTTTGATTCTTTTTACCGCTGCCGCTTCCTGGAACTCATTTTTGATTTATTATAGCAGCGACGGCGACGGCGGCGCGATCAAAGAAAAAGTATGTGCCGGGCGTTTTCCTTTGAAAAATTGTTGGATGGAATTTAGACCTTATTTTATAACTATAACGTTGTAATTCGGTTGTGAATCGAGACGACAAATTTCTCAGAAAACCGCGCGCGACGTTCTGAGAAATAGGAGGGCGATTTCTTTTGAAGAATAAATTGTTGGATGGAATTAAAAAGCCGACCAAGTGCGAGTCGGACTCGTCCGTAAAGGGTTCCGTAGCAGCAAGTTACATAATATAAAAGTTCTTGTAGTTGGTTGTAACTTTAATTTGAATTTACCTAGAATTGCGGTTTACGATTTATGACATATTAAAAAGAAGTAGTAATAACTTGATTTCGTTAAAACCAATTTTGAGTGGTAGTTTGCATAGTAATGTTTAACATTTTTATTTTTTAGTTTTATCATTCTTTTATTTTAGAAGTTACAGAGGGGGAGGTGGGGGCACACATTTTACCACTTTGGAAGTGTCTCTCGCGCGAACTGTTTAGTTTGGAAAAAAAATAAATAAGTTACCTCAATATAATTTTTGATGAATGAAATTTTCAAAAAATTAGGTTCTTCATACAGATGTGCCTGGCCAATTTCTCATTTTGCATGAAATACCATTTTTTTGAGAATTTCCCATAGGTAATCTTGGAATAAAAATTAAGTTAAGTTAGTAACATGGGCTGGGTTACCCCACGAGAGGTTTTGCGCTTTTGGCGTTAGACGTTGTATATCCCACACGCATGAGTTTGGTGAAAAAAAAATTGAGTTTTAATTCTAATATGGGGATAATATATCTAGTATGGGGAACCCCCAAAGTTTGTTTTTTTGAATGTTTGAATTTTTTTAATGTTTTTTTGAAAGTCCTAGTGCGGCTCACATGATACATCTACTTACAAGTTTCACCTGGATAGCTCTTATACTTTCGAAGAAAAGTGGCTGAGACATACGGACGGACAGACGGACATGACGAATCTATAAAGGTTCCGTTTTTTGCCATTTGGCTACGGAACCCTCACAAGCAGTGTTCACTTCTTTTTGGGGCGTGGCTCTGCGGTGCCGCGCGGCGCTCGTCATGTCGCGCGGCGCGCGCCTTTTGCCGCGCCGCGTCGTCGTGTCCTTACTGTAGTAAATTTAGAGTTTATATTTCTGTGGCAATTTGTCGCAACGGGAGACGCCGCGTTGTCGCGCGCGGGCGCTGGTTGCGAATGTAATTTCCACTCTAAATGTACTACGATTGGGCTCACTTCTCTTTGCAGGGCATGGCTCCGCGGTGCCGCGCGGCGCTCGTCTTGTCGCGCGGCGCGCGCGCCTTGCCGCGCCGCGTCGTCGTGTCCTTACCGTAGTGAATTTAGAGTTTATATTTCTGTGGCAATTTGTCGCAGCGGGAGACGCCGCGTTCCGCGCGCGCTGGCGCTGGTTGCCAATGTAATTTCCACTCTAAATGTACTACGATTGGGTTCACTTCTCTTTGTAGGGCATGGCTCAGCGGTGCCGCGCCGCGCGCCGCGCGGCGCGCGCGTCTTGTCGCGCGGCGCGTCTGTTTTGCCGTGCCGCGTCGTGTCCTTAATGTAATACATTTAGAGTTTATATTTCTTTGGCAATTTGTCGCAGCGGGAGACGCCGCGTTCCGCGCGCGCTGTCGCTAGATGCCAATGTAATTTCCACTCTAAATGTACTACGATTGGGTTCACTTCTCTTTGCAGGGCGTGGCTCTGCGGTGCCGCGCGGCGCTCGTCTTGTCGCGCGGCGCGCGCGCCTTGCCGCGCCGCGTCGTCGTGTCCTTACCGTAGTGAATTTAGAGTTTATATTTCTGTGGCAATTTGTCGCAGCGGGAGACGCCGCGTTCCGCGCGCGCTGGCGCTGGTTGCCAATGTAATTTCCACTCTAAATGTGTTAAGATTCGGTTCACTTCTCTTCGCAGGGCATGGCTCCGCGGTGCCGCGCCGCGAGCCGCACGGCGCGTCTGTTTTGCCGTGCCGCGTCGTGTCCTTAATGTAATACATTTAGAGTTTATATTTCTTTGGCAATTTGTCGCGGTGGGAGACGCCGCGATCCGCGCGCGCTGTCGCTAGTTGCCAATGTAATTTCCACTCTAAATGTACTACGATTGGGCTCACTTCTCTTTTCAGGGCGTGGCTCTGCGGTGCCGCGCTGCGTGCCGCGCGGCGAGCGAGTCTGGCCGTGCCGCGTCGTGTCCTTACTGTAGTACATTTAGAGTTTATATTTCTGAGGCAATTTGTCGCACGGGAGACGCCGCGATCCGCGCGCGCTGTCGCTAGTTGCCAATGTAATTTCCACTCTAAATGTACTACGATTGGGTTCACTTCTCTTGGCAGTGCTTGGCTCTGCAGTGCCGCGCCGCGTCATGTTATAATCGTGTCCCGTCGTGTCGCCGCGTAGCGCGCTCTTATGTGAACAACAATGCGGCAAGGAAACGCGCGCGGTATCGGTGATGTCGCCACGCGCGGTTAATCGCGTCTGTCTGCAGGAGGCTTTAAATTAAGCGATAATAAATAAGGCAATCTAAATTGAAGTGGCCCAGACCTACGAAACACGATGTAAATTACATTTTGCATGTACCATTATAGACATCCCTTAAAAAACTTAGCTATTTTTATACACCCAATAAAACTTCACCAAACAATAAATAAAAACAAAAAAAAGCAACTGTCATGGCGTACCCAATTCCATATTCGAAAACATAAACCAACTGACACATCCTGTACGAGACACGTATCGTACAGGGCACGCGCGCATTCACATCAGCACTTTTACATCGCTTTACTCAAATCGCTCTATAAAGCGACAGTACACGTTCAGCACTCATATACATCGGTACTCACCACATCATAATAGATAGCATTAGTTACTTGGTAGCGAAGTATATAATAAACGGATATTCTTTGACTATCAGTGATTTCTTCCTATCTAAATCTCAAGTTGTGTGCGCCACACTCAGCAGCGCATACATCTTTATGGTCCTTCGAGCCGGATTTGGAACTACAGACCTACAAGTCACCTCAGGTACGAAGTGCTTCTATCTATGATAGCGAATCGGTTTGGCTGGTCTTCCACAAGCGGATCGCCCCAGTCAGATTGAGAAGGCGCACATATCGTAGTAGAAATACTTTCTGATCCTGAGATCATCATCCACCGGCAAAGAATTCAAGAGTTAACTGAAGCACATCAGCAACATTTTCAGAAGCATTTTCAGTGACTCGAAGTTTTCATCACTCATTTTTCAACATGGAGGGAGCTATTGAAACTCAGTACCAGATCATGCAAGCCATGAACCAAATTGTGACCAATTTCAAAAAGGACGGATCGAGCCGTAAGACACCAACCTACGTGCAGAAGAAAATCGACCTCCTCGACAAGTATTGGGCAGAATTTCACAGCAATCACGAGAAGATTCGCGAGCGCGAAGATCCCTCTCATCAATACTTTGTGCAAGATTCCTTTGAGCAAACAAGACAATTTTACAACAGCACCAGGGAATTTTTTGTCAAGTATTTAACTCAAGAGCAAAACCCAGTTTCACCCGTATTGAAGCCGCCTACCTTCACATTCGAACCGTCACCGTCAACCTCAAAGTTATCGGAGCAAAAATTCACTCAAGAGCAAGGTGCAGGTGCAGTTGAACGCAGTAACCAGGTACCCTTTTCTATATCGGTGCCTGAGGCAGCGGAGACCGCGGGTGACAGCAAAATGGACGAGATGTTACGCAAACAAAGGAGCAATATCAAAGCGTTCCAAAGAACAGTTTCCCATATCAACGTCGACCTCCTCAAAGAAAATTGGCAGTTTGAAGACGCCTTAAAGCTGTTGGAATCAAGGTGGAAAGCAGTTGATTCACTTTATTGGGACCTTGACAGTTTATCCAATGAAGCTGAAGTGCAATATGAAATGTCTTACAACGCATGTGAGCTCGTTTACAACCAAATGAAAGCAAATATCAACGCCAAAATGTGGTCAGTATCTCACCGAGAAAAATCAACACCGAAGATCGAAATTCCAGCATTTAGTGGCAGCTACGAACACTGGACCGCATTCAAGATCTATTTGTTGAGACCATACATTCCAATCCATCGCTTTCTAAGGCACAGAGAATGCAATTTCTCAAAAGCAAGGTGAAAGGAGAAGCTGAAAAACTCATTCAGCATCTATCGATCAGCTCGGAAAATTATGAGACTGCCTGGGAGATCCTCAATCGCAGATACAACAACAAGAAACTGATCTTCTCGTCACATCTCAATTCCTTGCTCGGTGTACCCAACACTCAACATTTATCAGCAGCGTCAGTCAAAAAGCTCCACGACACTACGCAAGAATGTATAAATGCGATAAAGAATCTCGGTGTGGATACGTCATCGTGGGACCCAATATTGGTACACTTACTTTCTCAAAAGTTGGACGCAGAGACTCACAACGACTACTTAGAGTCACTAGTAGAGCCACGTGAGCTACCCAACCTAGCAGATTTTCTCAATTTTTTGGAAGGAAAGTTCGTATCATGGGAATCATCTCGTCGCAAGCCTGAAACATCAAAAGCATCCCAGTCTGAATCTACACACATGAAAAAGAAATTTCATTCATACAAAGCATTCAGTGCAAAACAAAATAGAAACGACGATTATAAGTCTAATTCACTGACAAAGGAAAACGAAGGTGCATCAAAATGCCCACATTGCAATCAAGCACATAAATTGTTTTCGTGCAAAGAATTTCTCGAGTTACAGCCGGACGCAAAACGGAAGGTGGTTGCGAAATACAATTTATGCAAAAATTGTCTAATTGTGCATACGCAAAGCAACGGATGTTTGTCAAGAAAAAGATGCCGCGTCTGCAATTCAGATCATAATACACTTCTTCACGACGCTTACTTCAAATGGGGTGGACAGACATCAAACAACAGATCAGTTCAACAAAACACAATGGTCGCCGATAGCAAGAAAACTACCGGCAACAGCACCAATCATGTGTCTCAAGAAGATTTATCAGAAACTCTGCTTACCACAGCATTAATCAACGTGCAAGCAAATGATGGGTCCCTGATAACTTTGCGAGCGCTCCTTGACCAGGGTTCACAAACATCCCTGATAACGGAAAGATAGATAAAGATAGATATAAAGATGTATGCGCTGCTGAGTCTGCCTCCTACTCTCAATAAGCCGTTCTTATCCAAGAACGGGTTTAGGCATAAAGTTTTACTTTTGCGATTTATTGGCTCCTGTTTTCGTAGACTATTAATTTCTTCAGTAAATTCTTTTTCTTGAACGTATTTAATAATCATATGTTTTGCCGTGTCCAATTCTTTCGCTTGCAAGTAAACAGAGTGATTGCGCTGACGTCGCGTGATACGTAACACCCAAGCAAGTATCCGTTCGGCGCGTGACATATTGCTGTTTCTATGTAATATGTATTGAATGACGTCGTCGCTATGAGGTTGAACTATGACATTGCTCTGTTTTATTTTTCGCTCCTCTTGATCCGTGACGTAGACGGACTTCTCTGCTACCGATGACTCATCAAATTTAGGCAGGAATTGAGGGCCGTTCCACCACAGGTGATGTTGCTTTAATTGTGCTGTTGTTATGCCACGGCTGGCGCAATCGGCTGGGTTTTCAGCTGATTTTATGTAATACCAATTGTCTGATGCTATGACGTCTTTGATTTTCTTGACTCTGTTCGCCACAAACGGTGTCCAACGATTGATATTGCCTTGAATCCAGCCGAGAACTGCAGTTGAGTCACTCCAGCCATATACTTTGATCTCGCGTCCGTGGAGGGCTTGCACTATTTTTTGCATAAGTGATGATAGTAGATGCGCTCCACACAGTTCTAGACGTGGTAAAGTTAGCTTCTTATTTTCTGGCACCAGTCTTGTTTTTGCAGCAACGAGTGTAACGTAGGTATCAATTTTACAGTACACGACACATGCATATGCCTTTATTGAAGCATCGCAAAAGCCGTGCAATTGAATAGTGTCTTGCTCCCCAATCTTGTACCACCTTTGGATTCTGAATTCACTTATGTTCTGTAAATCTGTGTTCATCTTTTCCCACTCGGTGCTTATTTTAACCGGAAGCTGGTCGTCCCATTGAATGTTAGAGAGCCATACTTGTTTGAATAAAAGTTTCAATGTTGTTGTAATCGGAGCTAGCCAACCGAGTGGATCAAATATCTTTGAAATATCTGATAGTAGTGAACGTTTTGTGTGTTTTTCTGTCTTCGATGGTGCGCCTATTTTTAGCTCGAACGAGAATGTATCTTCATTGGGATTCCATTTCAGGCCGAGAGTCTTTGTTGATTCGCCTTGCTTGAAGTCGAATGATGCTTGATTTGACGACGCTCTGTTGACGTTTTGAAGTAATTCCTCGTTGTTAGATGACCATTTTCGTAAGTTGAAACCTCCCGACCGTAGCAAGTGGATTAAATCTTCCTGCAGTTGTTTGGCGGCTGACAACGTAAAGCTTCCGCTCACGAGGTCATCCATGTAGAATTCTTCTTGCAAAGCTTCAGTTGCTCTGCTGTTCTGATACTTGTGTCCTTCATCAGCTGCCAACTGTTTCAAAGTCATCATGGCCAAGAAAGGGGCTGCTTTCATGCCGTAAGTGACTGTTGTAAGCTGATATTCTCGTAACTGTTGATCAGGAGAGCTCCTCCAAAGTATCTTCTGATAATTTTGATGTTCAATGCTGCAATGTATCTGTCGATACATTTTCTCTATGTCCGCAGTGTAAGCGAACTCATATTGCCTCCATCGCAAGATTAATGACATGAGATCTTGCTGTAAGTTGGGGCCACGCTTCATGAGGTCATTCAACGTATGGCCCGTGGATGTCTTCGCCGATGCGTTGAATACTACTCTCAATGCAGTAGTTGTAGAATCAGCGCGCTGAACACAATGATGAGGCAAGTAGCAGGCCGGTGTTATGTTACTGGTACACTCGATCATATGATTCATTGCTTGATATTCATGAATAAACTGTTTGTATGATTCTGCTAATTCTGGTTGTTTGTTGAATTTTCTCTCAAGTTGCCGAAATTGTGCCAAAGCCATTGGTTTTGAAGCTCCCAGTTTTTCTTGGAAGTTTTGTTCGAACGGCTTATTGAGAGTAGGAGGCAGACTGAAGCACGCAAATATTGACGAAGAAATGAAACATCCACTGATCATACCACACAGCAGTCACATTACTGACCTTATTATCGACCAAGCCCACCGCCGCACGTTTCATGCGGGGGCTCGGATGACGCTCGCCCACATCAGACAGAGCTATTGGATATTAGGCGGAAACAGAGCTGTGAGGAAGCGTTTGCTTACATGCATTACGTGTAAGAAGCATAAGGCGATTAAGCAAAAGCAAATGATGGGGGACTTACCTGAACCTCGAAGCAATCCTTCGCGTCCTTTTCTCCATACTGGCGTAGACTACACAGGATACGTTGACGTGAAACTCAATAAAGGGCGAGGAGTTAAAACAAGCAAGGGATACATAGCAGTATTTGTGTGCATGGTAACAAAAGCTGTGCACCTCGAGATCGTGTCAGACCTAAGCTCGACAGCATTTTTGGCTGCCCTAAAACGCATGTCTTCACGTCGGGGCAAGCCTCATCATATTTACAGTGATAATGGCACCAATTTTGTTGGTGCCAATAAGGCACTGCTGCAAGAACTTGCAGAACTACGCAAAACGTTTAACGACGGGTTCTATGCAGAGATCAGTGAGATGGGCATTCAATGGCATTTTAACGCCCCCGCTTGGCCGAGTGCGGGAGGACTATGGGAAGCAGCTGTTAAAAGCCTAAAGCATCACCTTCGACGTGTGGTTGGCGAACAAAAACTCACGTTTGAGGAATATAGTACATTACTGGCCCAACTCGAAGCATGCCTCAACAGTCGGCCGCTGTGCACCATTACAGAAGACCCAGATGACTTGAATTATCTGACGCCCTCACATTTTCTAAGTAGCGGCCCCATATTGACCATCCTGGATACCGAAGAAGATGAAAGAACCAGATGGAAGAGAACTCAGAAAATTTTTGAAGATATTTGGAAGAGGTGGCAATCCGAATATCTTGCTCAACTCTCAGCGAGAAGCAAATGGCAAAGGCCTCATGAAAATGTACGAGTTGATGATGTTGTCATCATTCATGATCCTAACCTTCCCGCAGGAAGATGGGCTCTAGGCAGAGTCACTGAGCTACATCCCGGTTCCGATGGACTGGTCCGGGTAGTTACCCTGAAAACAAAGAATGGGTATATCAAGCGCCCAGTGATTAAGCTATCAGTGCTGGTATCTGACCCGAAAGCAACCGATCAGACAGGAAAGATATCAGACAAACAAACAAACAAGAAGAAGGATGATCAATCAAAATATCGACCTGGAACGGCATTCAATTTGATAGCAACACTATTTACAATATTCCTCTTCATGACGTCAGTTTTTGGCCACCAGCAAACAACATCTCCATATAGTTTGACAACGATAAACAAAGCGCTATACTTTGACCGTATCTCGAGCATGCAATTTATACGAGATGAATGGAAACTCATCGTGTATCACGACATGAGCCCGTATTGGGACGGTTCAGCAACCTTCGAAAAATACCTTCAACAAATAACCAACGTGTGCGAAAGAGAGACAAACAAGGCACTATGTGACATCATCGTACTGCAACTACGTCACGCTCATGACGAACTAAAATACTATAACGAAATGTTAATGAATCAGCATGTCGAAGAACGCACACGGAAGCGGCGAGGCCTCATTGACGGTGTGGGCTATGTTGCTAACAGTTTATTTGGTGTTTTGGATCAACGTTTCGCCGATCAATACAAGCAAGACATTTCTCTTATAAAAAGAAATGAGGAACACTTAGCACTTCTGTGGAAAAATCAGACCTCAGTGGTAGAAGCAGAATATAATTTACTCAAAAGAACTGAGGAATCTATCAATCGGCAACACAAAGTCATCAATCAACATTTAAACAATTTAACGAAGGCTACCAACAGTTTGAACAAAAATCTGCAGGAACAAGAAGTTATGAACGAGCTAGCACTCTCCACAATCATAGCTACAAATATGCTTTCGAAGCTAAAGTCGATACAAGATACAATAATCGACACTATAACAGATATCCATCATGGAATGTTCAGCGTGCATTTACTTTCGCCGAAGCAGTTAAGAGAACAACTCAGCATTATTTCCGGACAGTTATCGCGAGAGCTATCCTTACCGATAGAAAACATACAGACTGAACTACCCAAAATTTATCATCTTCTGAAGGTCAAAACAAGGGTAACACAGCAATACCTCATATTTGAAATCAGAATACCACTTGTCAGCAGAGAGAGTTATGACTTATATCAATTGATATCAATACCACAACAACATGGAAACACCACAGTCGCCGTCGTGCCGGTATCAAATTACATTGCAATAAATTTACGCAAAGATACTTACTTAGCTATGACGGCAAGAGACATACAACAATGTGTTCGGTACGATGACTTAACTCGTCTCTGTCACTCTCGAAAACCCATTTTTCAATTTAAGTCAGAAGACAGCATGTGCATCAAAGATGAGGGCGCTAACAGGTGTCTTACAAATACTGCAGCATGCCGCAACAATTGGATGGAGTTGAGTAGAACAAATACTTACCTTTATTATTGTTGCGGACAATGTGCACTGCGCGTCATATGTGAGCATCAGATTACTGCAATACAAGTCGCTAAGGCTGGGGTCATTACACTGGATTCTGATTGCGTAATTAAAGGCGAAGACTTTACCGTTTTTTCACACAAGCTGCTACACTCAGAAGTTAAAACTGCGACGGACTTTGAATCACACCAAATAGCACCGATCAATCACATCATCAACATTTCTGTGCCAGAAGTTGAAATCAACATCACCGATCACCAAGCCTCATTTCGGCAAATTAAAGAACAGATTGAGCAGATGAAGTCAGAAAGGGCTTTGGATACTGAAATATCAAGCCACGACATACATCAATATTCAGTAATCTACGTGTTGGTTTTGGGGGCTGTATTAACAGTACTAGTTGTTTTTGGTCGGTGGTTTTATCGTCGTCGGCAGAGGAGCGCCAACTTACAGTCGGACTCCGAGATGCAGCCTCCTACGGTTGCTGCGCGCAGAGTGCCAGCCACCCCCGTCGGAGGTCCGACGCCACACTCGAGAGACGCAAATCATCAGTCGCGAGAAGAGACCGTTGAATTAAGGAATTTCAATAGCATACTCAGCAGCATAAAGCGGTACAAGAAGGCACCTCCAGTGTTCACCAAACCAGTGGCTACGGACAGTGACTGATTCAGTTTATGTTTAAGCATAGATTTAAGTTATACATTGTAACTTGAGTGAAATTTATAAGTTTAGCATATAAGCATTTTTTGTAAACTCATGATCATCACCCACTCACATCTCTCTCGCCCGGGAATATGTACGAGACACGTATCGTACAGGGCACGCGCGCATTCACATCAGCACTTTTACATCGCTTTACTCAAATCGCTCTATAAAGCGACAGTACACGTTCAGCACTCATATACATCGGTACTCACCACATCATAATAGATAGCATTAGTTACTTGGTAGCGAAGTATATAATAAACGGATATTCTTTGACTATCAGTGATTTCTTCCTATCTAAATCTCAAGTTGTGTGCGCCACACTCAGCAGCGCATACACATCCCTTGCCCATATCACGTAAAAAAAACTTCGGAACCCAGTTATATTAATAAAAAAAGAGTTTATCCCGAAGGATAAGTGTTATACATGTAAGGTACCGTTCACATTTCCGGAGATCGGGGTACCGTCCCCCGGGTACGTTCCCCGTTCCTCCGTTTATTTTTAGTCGCCTTTATTGAGATTGTAACCTTATTTTAAGTTTGAGACTTTAAAATGGATAAACTGGAGTTGTTTTTCTTAAATGAAAGGACCATGGGGGATATTGTATAGACCGCGTTCCGACCTTCCGAGAGTCATAGATACATTAATCAATAATAATAATAATTATATTATACAACCATCACACAACGCCATCTAGTCCCAAGCTAAGCAGAGCTTGTGTTATGGGGACTAGACATCTGATAAACATACATTTATATATTATAGATAAATTGCACCCAGACACAGAACAAAATATGATCATGCTCATCATGATGTGCACACAAACATTTGTCCTGGGTGGGAATCGAACCCACGACCCCCCCTGCATAGCAGTCAGGTTCACTAACCACTAGACCAACAGGCCAGTCATTTCATTATCAAATATTTTTATCTTGCATCAATATGCAAGAAAACATATTTAGATGACCAAACAAGTGGCGTATCGCTAAAAGCGATCAAAATACTCGTATCGTGAGATGAGAGTCAAAACACGAAATTGATCCCACACAGCAACAGATTACGAACACAATTGGACTGTATTGGTCAGTTGTGACAAATAGGTCATCGGCTCCAGCGGACAAAGAGTACGTAACAAGGATGGACTGTCCGCTTTGTTACTTAATATCAATAGTATGGGAATGTCTCGTTTTTAGTCGTATAATGCGTGGTTCCCATATTATTTAGTGTCCTGTTAGTAAAATTAGCATTAAGTTTAAAAAACCGACCGTTTAAAATAAATTATATCATAATTCAGTATCTGTTCAAAACAAAATTCTGAAACTGTAACTTTCAGTCGAGAAAAACAAGAATAAATCAATCAAACCCACACAAAAAGTTGTAACAAACTGCCAAAAAAACCGCGGCTTAAACTCTTATCAACACTCAAATCCACAAAATCTCTTTTCACTAACAACAGTTACTGAACAAAACCGAAAAAAATGGCCGACAGATATCACACAAATATTATATTCTAATGAAAAAACTCCACACATCCTCACATTCAAAAGTTCGATTCATTCAACTTCGGGAAAGTTCGGATCATTTCGGCTAACTTCGGTATTCTCCGGAAAGTTTTCGGGTATCAATCATTCAGGTGCCTAATAAATAAGTTAGTGTCTGCACATTTTCTTAATTCGTCGCTTTTTCGAGTTTTTTTTTATATTTTACTTGAATGGCACAGTAAATTATCAGTATGGGTTTTCCAATGATATTTTGAGGAGTAGAATGGTAAAAAATGTTTGGTTTCAATGCAAGGATGCTCTACTCTGGCACATCTGTTCTTTTTGAAACTTTTACCATGAATACGAGATGAATCTTGTGGAGAAGTGGTTTGGAGAGAGGAGGAAAGTTCGGAGGGTCTAAAGACACTCACAGGAACTCTTAACCATAAGTAAATTTTGAAGGTTTTCGGGGCACTTGCAGTCGTAATGTTTTTATTTCGAGATTTTGTACGATATTCGTTGCGTTCAAATGGCTAGCAAAATAAATGTCTGTTTCAAAAATAATCTTTATTTTCTTTTTATCAGTCTCTTATTTGAGAACGCTTACATTTACTATAGTTACGTTTATGTCATATAAGGTAAAGGCAGATTATTTAGTGAGACAGAAAACTCAGTGATAGAGTCTTAAAAGGCTCTCAAAACGTTACCTATGATGCATGCAGTAATACGAAATGATAAAACTAGTTCTTCACTCAAGTGGACAACACATAGTGACACATCATTTCGCATTACAACATGCATAGGTAACGTTTTGAGAATCTATCACTGAGTTGCCTGTCTCACCAAATAATTATAAAGATCGGACTAACTTACCAAGTGACGTCCGATCCTCAATTATGTGAAGTAATCTCGTTCTCATCGAGTACTTGTAGTAGGCACTCCTTGCGTGCTACGTCGTCACAATATTTTAAGATGAATGTTTTCGTAAAACGAAATGCACCCATCACTATTTCACGGTAACCTCACTAGCGCCGCTTCCTGATCTGTCATTGTTTCAAAGAATTCACAACTTTCATGACGGGTTAGAATCTGAAACATATTCTGGGTAGGGTCGGGAATGGATGAGAACGAGATTACTTCACATAATTGAGGATCGGACGTCACTTGGTAAGTTAGTCCGATCTTTATAATTATGTTATGTAATCTCGTTCTCATCGAGTACTTGTAGATGTTTAAAGAAGAAAGTTGTGATAACACGTTCAAATTATTTAATCATCCTTATATAATTTGAAGGATGTTACATTTAGTCAACATCAAATTTGTCTCCCACATGTTAATTAAACATTTAAATTGTTAATAATCTGTCTTAATTTAATTTACATCTTAGATATCCCCCTCCAAATAATTCATCACCCTTACATAATTTAAAGAGTGTTTCAATCATTCAATATAAAATTTTTCTTCTACATGCTAATTAAACATTTAAATTCATAAAATCAGTATTTTTATTTTACACAATATCCCCTCAAATTATTTAATGATCCTTACACAATGTGAGGAGTGTGACAATCAGTCGACATAAAATGTGACTTTACATTTAAATGCTTATAATCAATCTTTTAATTTTACACCATATAATGTGATCAATCATCATTAAGTCCACACACAGCCTGAGCAAAATAGTCTGGATCACCTTTGATAAGCCTTTTACAAAAACTAACACACTGACTGGCCTGTTGGTCTAGTGGTTAGTGACCCTGACTGCTATGCCGGAGGTCGTGGGCTCGACTCCCACCCAGGACAAATGCTTGTGTGATGAGCACGATCATTTGTTCCGTGTCTGGGTGTAATCAATCTATAATATGTATTTAGAAATATATAAGTATGTATATCAGTTGTCTAGTATCCATAATACTAGCTCTGCTAAGCTTGGGACTAGATGGCGTTGTGTGATAGGTGTGGAATATTATTATTATATTATTATTATTAACAATCGTTGAGTTGTTGTTCCAACATGCTCATAAACTAATTATCTCAATGTTAACACCTACATCAGAGGCTTTTGAAGTGGCTGCATGGACAAGGCATGAGCTGCATCTGCTATGAGCAGCATAATTAGTGATGATATCTATACCACTAACTAACAAATAGTGTTTGTTTAATCCCTTTACTAATAGATGCTGATGCACCTGAATGGCAAGATTTCTTAATGAATGCTGGTAAATATTAACATACATATATGGTAATATTATTAATTAACTATCACAAGAGTTAATTCTTATGTTTTTAGTTGTATGTAAATAGAGTAACAATGTTGTTTGATAGGATAACAGAACAGTCACTTATGTTTTATTTTAAAAATAACATAGTATAATATGTTATAGTAAAATATGTTTAGACTGTCATTTATGAGTTCCAGATGCCTTATCAAAGGTAAGAATCATAATATTAAAAATTCCGAACTATTTTATCCAATTGTTCTCTCTCCTTTTAAGTGACAGGGTTTGTACTTAGTGAACAGTAAAAAGTTTGATTGATATCATCAATAAAAATAATCTTTTCCTTCTGTCATCAACTTTGTGTGTTCCCCAAAACCAGTGACAAGGTTTTTTTTTTTTTTTTTATATATATATAATTAATGGGCTATATAATGGCAATGTAATTCCTCTCCTCATATATTCAAAAAATGGATACAAGGGCTGTCACGACCACCACACTACATACTACTACACTCCCCCCTCCCCCTCTCTTTTGTTTGAAGGTACCTATTTAATAGGGCTAACAGGGGAAATGTATTAAAGAATGTTGCATCTCACTTAACGGAGAAAGCATCCATGGATATCTGGGCTTGAGTACCATGACACTAGCACAACTGGCAAACTATTATGATGGGGGTGCTGTGTTTCTTTTATTTTATTGACATATGATATACTTGTAATGTTTATCCACAGCAATATTTCACAATTAGATAGATCTAATGTAATGTTTTCAAGCCTATAAAAACTAAGCAATTCAATTTTATTGATATGGTACAGTTTGTCCTGGTCTGACAAAACCCAAGACTCATAATGTCATTGCAACCAAGACCAGTCAGTTACCAAAGAATCAGAGAAATATTACAAACCCTTTTTATTTTTTAATGATTGAGAAAGGTAGGATGAACACCATTGGAAATCCATTATGACTTTGCTATGTAGGTAACAGTTAGCAAAATTATTCAACAAAGCATTGTTTTATGACTTTCCACAACTTCTGTGTTTAACCAACCATATTCCACTGCTGGGCATGTTGCTATAAGTAAGCCAAGTAATTCTGCAACATTTATAATCTTACACTTGAGATCATTTGTGTTTTTCAATTAATTTCGTAACTGTTTTAATTTCAGTTTCAGGTATTGGTATAAAAAACAAGGTGGCATTTAAGAGAGCATAAGAATCTCTATTTTGCTTAAGTTGTAACACCTTTTCTCCCTATTTATTGTCAAACCTAAGTTTTTCAGTAACTGTACAGTAATGTCTACATTTGACATATTTACCATCAATCTAAAAAACTGGCTTAGGTCTTTGAGAACACTAGTGGGTCATAGTTTCATAATTTTAGTGAGGACATATTATTATGGTGCTGTACTAACGCCAAAGAGAAGACAAGTAATTTCACATATCACAATATGAAATTTAATCTTAAATATTCTATGAATGTTTTCCCACAGATAATTAATGAACAATATGCATTTTTAAGGTCCAAGTTTGTTATAAAGCTTTTGGACTCATAAGTCTGATGGTCATTCTTATGTCCTAATTTAAAATATATTGTTTTAATAATTAGGTATTGTAATAACTTATTAAGCTTTTTGAGGTTTAGAGTAAAACACCATGAACTGATTTTGTATGTTTACATGGTTACAGTCGGTTGGTGTACGGGTTTACATAGTTTTGTAGCAAAACTATTTCCCTTTTGGAAAAAAATTAATAAAAATTCCTGTTGTGAACTCAGTGTTCACTTTTCAATGGGATTTTATAATCTTGATATTATCAGTCACATGTTGTGTGGCTAGTGTTGATACTATTCCAATAACAAAGGAAATAACTGTGTCTCTTTCTACCTGGTTCAATGGTGTGTCTGGCAGTGATGTTAATGCCTCTGTGGAGAACACCCACTCAAACAGGCAGTGGTAGTCATTGAGGGCTCAGGAAACTCAAATTATTGTTAAACTTGAGTTTTACCAGTGGTTTCGATTGTAGCAGCAAACTCCTTTACTGCTCGACAGGCAGCCAACTTGTTTTGTAATTTGTCCTCAAATAGACTCAAAAATTCTTTTAGATCTTTGTATATACCTAGCAGTATTAGTGACCTTTTAGTAATGGTGTCACTGTGCAGATGTTATACTATTTTTCTTCATGTTCTGTTGAGATAACACATTATTTAAGATTTGTCCAATTGCAGAGACGGTAGCGGTCAAGTTAAAATGGCTTCTTGACACTTATCCTCTTGTCTTATTATAGAAGTTCACTGTATTTCATGGCTTCTGCCACTTTCTAAATTTATATGTCAACAATTATTTAGGATGTCATATTATTACTTCCTCAAAAATAGGCAGAGGAGATGGAGACTTTTACCCTTGGGTATCACAATGATGAAAAAGGCTATAATAATTAATTCTTCTTTATAGCATCTTGTTTCCTTTAATTTAACCTGGAATGTAAGTATTCTCTTTTCTTTTCATTACTAGACCTTAATTTCCTAGGATCTTGCAGATTTCTTCAGTCTCCGGCATTGACATTATGTACACATGAATGGTCGTTGGGTCCACCGGGTTCAGTTATCAGTGGACTGCATGAATGTGAACGGGTACATGTATGGCTCTGAGCATTGAGAAGCTACAGGTACATGAACGGGTACAGGTACTTGAGCAGCTATAATTGAATGACCGCTACTTGAATTTCAGTGACTAGCGTACTCGTCTGAGGAAAAGACGGTAATATTATTTTGGCAGGTGTTGAGTACTCATGGCTTCCCATGGCTAGACACTCGTTAAAGCTCTAGGGGCACTGAATTGACTATGAACACGTAGGTAGTCACACCGCCGGTTTACCTCTCGTGTAAACTCTATTTTGGCAGGTAATGAGTACTCATGGCTTCCCATGGCTACACTCTCGTTGAAGCTCTAGGGGCACTGAATTGACTATGAACACGTAGGTAGTCACACCGCCGGTTTACCTCTCGTGTAAACTCTATTTTGGCAGGTATTGAGTACTCATGGCTTCCCATGGCTACGCTCTCATTGAAGCTCTAGGGGCACTGAATTGACTAAAAACACGTAGGTAGTCACACCGCCGGTTTACCTCTCGAGAAAACTTTATTTTGGCAGGTGTTGAGTACTCATGGCTTCCCATGGCTAGACCCTCGTTAAAGCTCTAGGGGCACTGAATTGACTATAAGCACGTAGCTAGTCACACCGCCGGCTTACCTCTCGTGAAAACTATCTTAGCAGGTGTTGGGTACGTACTTACATGAATTATCAACACATTAACTTTAATGTTTTGCCGGGTAGTTAACGGATTCGAAAAATGTACTCGCCCATGCAATTTGTATGTATTGCCGTTAATTCCTTAGTACATTATAACAGATTTTAGCTAGATTTTATGCTTTTGTAAATACACTTACCCGGCATGTCGGCGCCGGCCGGCGACTTCGCTCTTTTCTCCTCTCTTGATTCTATTTAGTTCCTTATGAAGTCTTTTGATGGAGAATATATGGTCACTGGGTCGTCGTTGACCCTTTTTCATATCCATAACTAAGAATTTTCGTATTTATTATAATAAAATTCGAGAAAACTTTGGATTGACGTGACAACGCAACGCACAAAAAAGTACAATGACAGATCAGGAAGCGGCGCTAGTGAGGTTACCGTGAAATAGTGATGGGTGCATTTCGTTTTACGAAAACATTCATCTTAAAATATTGTGACGACGTAGCACGCAAGGAGTGCCTACTACAAGTACTCGATGAGAACGAGATTACATAACATAATCTCCCTTTACCCTACGTGTTTTATCAAATCAGAGTTAAAATACCAATATTATAAAGCTGAAGAGTGTGTTTATTTGATCGCGCTAATATCAGCAACTGCTAGATCGAATTAATTTTGTGTTCGATGGACCATTATGGCTATAAAACTTCACGCTGCGACCAATAGGAGATGACCAGACTAAGTAATGACATTAGGGCGCTTCCTCACCGCGACCATTCATCATCATCATCATCATCAGCCTATAATGTTCCCACTGCACACTCCTGTATCATACCCCCGCATACATCCTGCCCACTGAATTATTATAAAACAATTTTGATGCGGTATGAACATTGCTCTACTAAGGATTATTTAAAAGGAGTTATAGAATTTTTGCTTAATAAGGAGTTTTAATATGACTTGGTTTCAGGGTTGGAAAAAAAAAAACAGTTTTTTTTTTTAATTTATAAAACAAACTGTAACAATTCAAAATGTTTTAGAAAAGTGTTTTTTTTTTTTAGTTTCTGGTTCTTTTTTTAAATTAATTCCACCTTGTTTGTTGATGTCTAAACGTATATATATCAATTATGTTTCATTTCTAGACTACATCTTTTCAAATTCACCCTTTGTAATGAATTTTTTACGAAAAATGATCAATGGAATAAAAACATGTGATGTTTTTTTTCTAAAAATTTTATGCATTATTTCATTACAGTGTCAATAAAAGTTAAAAATATGGCATAACAATGGCATTAAACTCAAAAGGTTTTATGTCAAACTATTTAGACTCCTGAATATTAATTTGTTTTCATTTTATATGCATTCATCTGCCTTAAAAAGTAGTTGAAACGGGTAATAAAAACACTGTTTAATTTCAAACTTTTTTAAACAGGTGTTTTAAAACAACTTGTTTTCATCATGCCAACCCTGTTTGGTTTGTAATAATACGAGTATCACACAAGTGTTTTAATACTATTTAAATATTCTCATAGGTTTAATTTGTTAAACACAATCGTGTTTAACTAATTAAACCTAAAAAAAGGTCAGTGCAGCAGTCATGTTGGCAAAGGAAGAGGCGGGACGCGTGAGAGAGAGGACAGCGTAAACCTTACATCCCAGCCGCAGTGGTAAACCCAGAACATAAAAGGCTATTAAAGAACGCCGTGAATTTAAGTCAGTAAAAGTCTGACAGTATCTCCCGCATGGCCTGGGGAGGACTCATTTGATGATTTTATTATGAAAAAAAAGTCATGGGCCGTGCCCGGGTCGACAGCGCGTTGTGTCCTACGAGCGCCTCAAATAGCGTCAGCATGATGCCCCCTCTAGAGGGCTAAAGCCTGCTGTCGTCGCGGTACTCATTACCGTGACACCGGAACATTAAGGGCTATTTGAAGGACACCGTGGATTTTAGTCAGTACAAATCTGACAGTCCCATCCAAGGACTGCACTCCTTGTCATAGGCACAGTCCATTACCACCGGGAGACAGAGGAACCAACGGTTTTGTTACTTGCTGGATTTTAATGAAGGAGCAATGTTAGCGAACGTGAAAGTGAGAAAAAACAAACTAAATTTTAAATGTCAACAAGGTCGAAAATAGTTTGAACATGTTTTTTAAATTGCTTAACGATAGCAAGTTAAAAAAAAAGCTTCAAGTGATTTTCGACCTTATTGACATTTATACAAAAACCGGATTTTAATGAAGGAGCAATGTTAGCGAACGTGAAAGTGAGAAAAAACAAACTAAATTTTAAATGTCAATAAGGTCGAAAATAGTTTGAACATGTTTTTTAAATTGCTTAACGATAGCAAGTTAAAAAAACAGCTTCAAGTGATTTTCGACCTTATTGACATTTATGCAAAAACCGGATTTTAATGAAGGAGCAATGTTAGCGAACGTGAAAGTGAGAAAAAACAAACTAAATTTTAAATGTCAATAAGGTCGAAAATAGTTTGAACATGTTTTTTAAATTGCTTAACGATAGCAAGTTAAAAAAACAGCTTCAAGCGATTTTCGACCTTATTGACATTTATGCAAAAACCGGATTTTAATGAAGGAGCAATGTTAGCGAACGTGAAAGTGAGAAAAAACAAACTAAATTTTAAATGTCAATAAGGGCGAAAATCGCTTGAAGCTGTTTTTTAACTTGCTATCGTTAAGCAATTTAAAAAACATGTTCAAACTATTTTCGACCTTACTGACATTTATGCAAACACCGGATTTTAATGAAGGAGCAATGTTAGCGATCGTGAAAGTGAGAAAATACAAACTAAATTTTAAATGTCAATAAGGTCGGAGTTTAATTTTGATATTTAAATGGGACCAACTTTCAGATAAACTCTGTCCAACAAAAGAAAAGATTTTTTGATATTGGACCACCTTAGAGAAAGTAAAGAATGGTCATAAATAAAAATGTATACATGTCGAATTGAGAACCTCCTCCTTTTTTTCCGTCGGTTAAAAAATATATTTTAACATAATAAAGTAGAGCCACCTGAGATGCGTAACTGCGCGTCATCACCGTTAGAGCGAGAGAAGGTGCGAGCGAGAGGGACCAACAAAAATTCGTCGTGGACCTCACGTCTAATCGCTCCGGCCGTCCACCGGCCACTAAGGAATTTCTCTTGCAATTCTCGTTTATAAACACTTTTTGAGAGGTTATTTGAGATATTTTTTATTGTTAAAAAAAACGCTGTAGGTACAATTTTTTTTTGAATTTTCTTTATTGATCTGTTGACATCAAGATAATGTAATATTACATACCTACGATGCATAGTTCCTATGAAAAAAAAACATTTATTAAGAGATGAAATCCGAGAATTTTGATGATATTCTGCCATCTTAATTAAGAAAATGGAAGATAAATATAAAAAACTAATCAGCGCAGTTTGAAGACGAGGATATTGCGGTCATTATGCGCTGATCAGATTTTTAAATGAATTCTTCATTGTCTCAGATTGAGTGCACCAACGTAACTCGAAATGACGTTGGGCAGGAAAGAGCTGTTTTGAACGCTTGATTTACCTAATATAATCTACTTAAATCAACTTTAAAAAAATAACTAGCTGTTACTTATATTATGGTTATTTATGTGCAATAATAATATTTCAAGCTTTTGCACTATTTTGTTCAAAAATCACAAACAAAGTTACGCAAATAATTCGGCGCGCGTGATTTTTACAAGACCTGCCCCTTAAGTACCAGTTACATAAACTATTATGTATTATGGATGTTAATTACTGAATCAAGTCAAAACGACTGTTAAGGCTGTATATTAAAATCTTAAAAAACGAGAATACCTTTCCTCCCGTGTCTACGTTTTCATTGGATAATTTTTGAACTACATAATTAATTTAAAAATAAAGTTTGATGGACAACTGTAAAACGTACTTTTAATACAAGCCCGGCTCAAAAGTAATTAGTAATGTTTGCATAATTAATCATTTAGTTTGTACTGAATGTACCGTATTGCGATGGTAATTTAATTAACATAAAACTAGAGTTATTTATACGTTTATATGTAAAACGTTGCGATAAAGGTTATTAATTATCGCACTGTTGCGATGACGATAATAAATGGTTGGGTTTGTGTAATCATGTAAGTGCATTATTAAAATATTGTAGGTACTATTTATTGTTAACTACTAAAAATTTTAGAGATAAGTACCTACATATACAGGGTGAATTTTTCAACTGAGCGTGGATTGATCTCCTTAGTTTGGGATTTGGCCAAACTAAGAAGAATATCGAAAAACGTTGATACGAGTCTCGACACCGATTTTGACGAAAACTAAAACTGCATGATTGAATTTAAAAAAAAAAACAATAATCCTGGCCACGAAACGAACCCACCGATTTTGTAAAAAATCCACATGCTGTATGTTAGCTACAGCTCAGAAATGTAGGACTTTGCAAAAAGAAAACCAAACACTACAATAATTCAAACATATTTATTCTCTCTTCCATAACTCTTCACAAATACGTTAATATCACCAAAAATGATCACCGTACTTACTTGCTAATCTAATAATATATACCACACCACTTGTCTAGGTAATCACTGTAGACGTGTTTGCTGCTTGGCGTCTCGAACAAGAAGGCCGATCCGTATTTTAAAAATGCCCGACAATGACAAGACGGACGAATGAACGAATTATGATCGCATGAGTGACAGCTAAGCATGGACTTGGTAAATCCATGACTACGAACTACAAGCTAACATGTATTATTACACTATTTGATAGTGTTGCTTATAAGGATCAAATTCTGAAAAGTAATCATATACGGAAAACTTAAGTATTATATTTAGGTGTATAAAAGCTTTTGCTTATACTACACTGTTTTTTTCTTGACATACCTCGCATTAATTTAGAATTTTATACTGAATTCACGTTTTAAATGATATGTGACAAAATATCTAGGGCTTGATTTTAATAAAATTATAAACACTTTTCGATACGGAAGTAATGTTATTAAAAGTATCGGCGCGAAAATTACCACGAAAATCGAATTATTGAGACACTTATAATTATTTTATGAAATGCAGAATTTTATATAAAATAAAAAATACGATAAAGATTTTTTTTTTGGGTTTGACGTGGCAGCTGTTACTTCCTAATCCTACTAATATTATAAAGGCGAAAGTTTGTAAGTATGGATGTATGGATGTATGGATGTTTGGATGTTTGTTACTCTTTCACGCAAAAACCACTGAACGGATTTGGCTAAAATTGGTACACAGATAGTTTATAAACTGGATTAACGCATAGGATAGTTTTTATCCCGATTTTATGTTCCCGTGGGATGATTTTCGAGTTGTAGCGGGTGAAGCCGCTGGCAACAGCTAGTTATAAATACATTATTTATTTGTTTATACATGGTCAGGTGTACAGTGCCAGACATAGAGTACCTTTCATCCCGAAAAATAATACTTTTCTCAAGAAAAACAATAATAACGTTAATATTTAAGATAATAAATGGCGCTACATGCATCTGAATCAATAGCCAAGTTCTAAACTACATGAGCCAAGCCGCGGGCAAAAGCTAGTACATAATAAACATGTAAAACACAAAAATAACAATAAAGCGAAAAAGAAGAATCTCCAAAAGCCTACCGAAAGAATTTTCTTCCCCACATTTTTTTCTTACGTCCCAAGATAATTCCAAGCGGCTCACAAAACTCCGAATCATCACGTAGACCAAATCAAATATTTTAACTGAGCCAATTGGGGTCGGGCTGAAGTGCTAAAGTTATTAGTAGTAATTGTACGTCTAGGAAGAAGTCAACCCCAGGGGTTGATTGTTAAAAGTTTCCCAACATCAACTTTCAAATTAAAAAAAAAAAAATACGGTACGACACGAAAGATGCTCGGCTTTAAAAGTTGGTGCGGTTGGAAAGATGCTCAGCTTTGCTCCCTTCGTTATAGTTGCCTTTGTTGCCGTCGCTGGAGACTATAAAGTTTTATAAAATATTATATTTTTTTCATGCCATCTGGCTGTTGGGCATTTGGAAAAATTGTTTTTAATTTTTGTTTATTTTCTTTCCATTATTCTTTATCGAGTTTAGTTTATTAGATGATGGTATTGTGTTTGATATTTCAATTTCTATTTAATTTTTTTTGAAAGAGTCTTTGAATATTGATTAAAATATTGCATTCATTTCTCCTTTGGTTGTTATTTAGAATAAATAATGATAAAAGTAACTGCCTAGCCTTTTGCATTATATAAGTGTACCTATAGACTTCATTTATCGTGCAGACGTGAGAGAAGCCAAGTCATAATCCACCACACCTAACCATTGCTGATTGGTAGGACGATTTCATCATTGGTAAGACTGGTTATTATCAGCTTTTTAGAACAGAATTTGACCCTTTTCTTATTAGAAATGCTATCGAATAATGTGATACAGGGTGTGATTTAAAAAAAAAATAGCGGCTTTGATTCCTAGTTTTCGTCGAAATCGGCCTCGAGACTCCTTTCAATGTTTTTCGACATTCCTCATAGTTTCGAATATAGCCACCCACACCAGTTGAAAAATTATTCTGTATACTGTTCTATGTATAAATAATAATTTAAGATGGCTTCGCTCTTGATTCTACAACAATAATAAACAAAAATAAATCAACCCCTAATAATTTCTACCGTCTTACGCGTTCGACTCCTAAACGTTTTCACATTCAACCCCTGAGGGTTGAAAGTGGAATTTTATTTTTTAAATGTATTTGTTCCACGTTCAACCCCTATTGCCAAATTCTACGATGGACCGAGCTTACCCAGAAGAAGCCTGTATGCTTTTTATATAAGAACATTGATTTATTGTTACGTCAGCAAGAAATAAATCTGTTTATCGAAAATATATTTCTTCCGATTCCCAAATAAAATATAGCTGATATAATCTCTGGTATAAGTCTGCCCCCTGGCGTTTCCTCGTCCTTCGAGGATAGGAATATATTATATAATATTGTAAATATGTATAAGAAATATCTTTTTTCTTTGGCTGTGAAACACGGTGAAACAAAATATGGTGAGTTTGTTAGGCGATTTCCTTAGGTTTTTATTTTGCTTTTAAGATGTGTGTTATGTGATGACGTGTTAATGTTAATGCAACGTGTAACACCAAAGTAATTAAGATTTTTGGAAATTCGCAAAAAAAAAACACACACAGATGGGTCCGATCAACTTTTTATTTTGTATGATAAACCATTTTTTGTTCGAATTTCCAAAGTCTTAAAACAAAAGAAAGAAAGGAAATTGCGTTTATTATATTGGCACTTTTGCTGAAACCTCAAACTGTAACAATACAAACTTAATAAAAATTAATGCCAAAGAGCCTCAGCTCAGCATAATGTCAGGCGGCAACGCATACAAAAATTGTTCAGTGACATGGGCTAAGTTACCCCACGAGAGGTTTTGCGCATTTGGTGTTACACGTTGTAAATACCTCATAACTTATTACATAAAACGAAAGCACGGTTAGAACAGTGACTAAGCGATTGAGTTTCGCAGGTACGATTCCCGTCTTTGAGGAGTGGTTGGTTCTTTGAGGAGTGGTTGGAGAGAAGTCATGGCGTCCTTACCTTCCGCCTGACGCAGGTCCTCACCGGGCACGGGTGCTTCGGGAGGTACCTGTGTCTAATGCGGAAGGAGGATACGTCTGGGTGTCATCACTGCGAAGATCGCCCGGAGGACACGGTGGAGCATACGGTGCAGGACTGCCCAGCTTGGGCGGCGCACCGACGTGTCCTCACGGCTGCGATAGGCGGAGACCTCTCGCGCCCGGCATTGGTTTCGGCCATGCTGCGGGGCGAGACGGAGTGGGAAGCGGTCGCCTCCTTCTGCGAAGCAGTAATGCTCGCGAAGGAGGAGGCGCGCCGCGAGCGAGAGAGGACAGAGTCCTCCCTCCGCCCCAACCGCAGTGTAGGACGCCCACGGCGACGGACGTCGCGCGACGATCTCCGGCCACCGTAGGCGCGGGCATGCGGGCAGCGAGTAAAGGGCAACTCGCTGCCCGACCAAGGACCATGCCCGGGTCGACGGCGCGTTGTGTCCCACGCGCGCCTCAAAGAGCGTCAGCATAATGACGGGGCCCCCCTCTCAGAGGGCCAAAGCCTGCCGGGGTCGCGGGATTATTCCCTAACCGTAACCCCGGAACGTAACAGGCTATGAAGGACACCGTGGATTTTAGTCAGTAGAAGTCTGACAGTCCCTCCCGCCCTGCCCGGGGTTGGAGGACTCATTTGATGATTTTACCACGCTAAAAAAAAAAAAAAAAAAAAAAAAAGGTACGATTCCCGAACGGAACAAAGATTTGCCTGAACTACACGTAGTTGTACCGAGTTTGTGTTTCTACATTACAAAAGCGAAAAAAAAAACATCATTATCATCGACCTTAAATATTCCCACTACTGAGACATAGGCCTTCTGTGTGGGCCAGTCGGCCATAATTTACCATGCGGGCCCAGTACGGGTTGGCAGATGTCACATGTCTTCTTATTTTTTATTCTACAAGAAAAAAATCGTCTCTATAATTTTTTTTTAATAATTTAAGTACCTTTTGAATTAGATTTTACAGTGAATAAGTCTATTCTTTCAGCCGATTCAAAAACAGGCTTCCAAAAATTTGTTGCTTCCACAAGGTTCTCTACTTACCCCCAGAAATAACAACAGTCATAACGACAAACTTCGTCCAGTAATTCATTTCACATTTTCTACTTGGCCTATTCGAACTTCAATCGCGCGTCAATAAAGAAAGCGCCAAGTTTCGCCAAGTCGCGCCAAGTTGCGCCAAGTGTGCCAAGCTGAGTTTATAGGGCTGTCAGATTGTATAAAATCTGTATAATTTAGTAAAAATACTAAGTTATTAGTAACTTAATAACAACTTAGTCAGAATTATTGATTTTTATTGGTGTGCAGAATGCTTTTAATGTAACTTAATTGACAAAAATGTGTGTTCTAACTTCTTTAAGAATGGAATGAAGAATTCCGAGCTGTAAGTAGAATTGCGCTGGTTCGGTTAGAAAACAGCTTCTGATGAACTGAATGAGATGGTTCCAACTCGCAGGTTCAAATCCTGTTCGCAATCCTATTTTTTTCCGTAACAATTAACCGGGTTTTATTAAATATTACTGTGTGCTTATTCCTCAATGGACCTGAGAAAGATTTCATAATATATATTTTCTTTTTTATGTTTAAGAAATCGGGAAGGCTGGCAACCTTCTAGCGTTTGTGTACAAAAGCAGTAAAGAAATAATATAAAATTATGTGTTAGGCCGAGACTCCACCAAAGCTGTGCGAGTCGAGACGTGTTTTGAACAACCAATAGAATTGCGTTATTGACACAGCTCCACTCCGGCAACGCAATTCTATTGGTTGTTCAAAACACGTCTCGACTCGCACAGCTTTGGTGGAGTCTCGGCCTTAACTCACACACCCTAGACAAAATAGTTTTTTTTTGTATAATTTAGTATAACCTAGTATAACATAAATATTATATTTCTTCATTTTGTATAACCCCAAAACCGAACTGTATGTGTATATGTATAATCTCCGTTGCCTTTACTGACAACCCTGACGTATTTCAATGCAGTGCCCACAAGTTGACGTTTATTAATTAAGTCTACATTTAGTCTGGCACTATTAAAACTTGACTCGCCAAGTTAGACGTTGATTTAAAGCTCAATAAATTTTATTTGAAAAAAAAAAGAAAAGGTGGAAGTGTTCTGTTGTTTGAATAAAATGTGGGCTCTGAAGATTTTCTCCTTTGTTTAAGTAAGGTTTATAAAGTTGTGCTAGTTAGTAAGTTACGTTGAGATAAGCTTTTTTGACGTCATAACGTCTTATAATTCGATGGCCGGCTGCACGCACGAAAAAAGATGACGTCATGCGGCGTTACCTCGCTCTGTAGCGTTCCATAGCAACGGCGTGTCAATTGTTTGTTTATAGCAACGTAAGTGCAGTATTTTCTTATGACATTATCACGTTTAACTATCGTCAGTAAACCAAATTACAGACAATGGTTTTTTTTTTGCGTTTTCATAAGAACTGGGATGGTTTTTGTGGATGTCACATGTCTTCAATTATTGGTTCTAGGACATACCGGTTTCCTCACGATGTTTTCCTTCCGCCGTATTGAGAGCAGTGGTGATGAAATGAATTACACAAAGTAATGCGCCTTGCGGGGTTCGAACCCACGACCTACAACTCGTAAGTTGGGACCGATACCACTGGGCCACCACTGCTACTATTATGTATAATATCTGGTTGACCGAGCTTCGCTCGATTTTCAAAATGTCCATATCTTGGGAACCGAGCTTTTTTCGAACCTGGGACCTTGATAAATCAATTTCTTGAGTCGAAAAACCCCTATTCATGAAAATGCTTGGAGCCGTTTCCGAGATCCTGATTATATATAAATATACAAGAATTGCTCGTTTAAAGATATAAGATATAGACGGTAAATTCTTTCCACGAAAACCAAATAATTTTCAGTTGGATAGCCTAACATAATAGTATAGTTCATGTAGACAATGATGTAACGGACTGAAAAAGCTAATCTTTTCTGAAAAGTCAAAGCAATTTTAAAACAATCTAATAAAGCACCCAATTTCAGCACTTCAGAGAACACTAGAATAGATCTAGTCCTAAAAAAACTCCCAAGAAATAAAGAATTTTCAACGCTAGCAACACTGTGCTAAATTACCCAGTATCATGCAATGACAACACAAAACGGTTTGGAGAAAAAGTAAAAGAAAATTGTGTCCCAATTGAATTTGTTATACAAACTAGGAAAGTTAGCGCTAAATTGACTTTACTTCACGTTGTGTGAGTTTTCTTTACTTATTTCGTGATATGGGGTCAGTGGGGATGCAGGGTTCGGAAAGGAATGAAGTTTGGGATGATACTTTCGAAACTTTGTTTGGAATTTTGGTAGTTTTTTGAACAATTGTTGGTCAACACTGCAATTTCTTTGTTTGTTGATCAGTCTTACCATAGGGTGTCATATTACCCAGTTCCTGGGTTGTGGAGGTCCATTTAAAATACTGATATTCAGCTGCATTTGGTTCGACTGGAAGCCGACCCCAATATAGTTGGTAACAGGCTAGGCAGATGATGACTGCAATTTGTTTGTAATTACACAACTTAAAAACTACTGAACCGATTTTCAAAATTCATTCATCTTTAAAAAGCTACGTATTCAGCATGTTCCCTCAGCTGAGACTCAAGTCCTCCTTTCGGTGTGAGGACATGTCGCTTTCTTCACGATGTTTTTTTTTCACTATTTTGATAGTAGCGGTAATGAAATAAATGACTCTACTTTTACTTGCTACATTGTTCTCTTATAATGTACCATCTCAGATTAATGATTTAACCAAGATTCTGTTAGATTTTGGCAATTGAAAAATAGTGTCCATGGAGTTTCTTGCTTTCTTTCGTTCTTCTCCATAGAGATCTACGCTTTGGAATGGTTATCTACAATAATTTCACAGTCATTATGTCTCGTGACTGGCACCATAACTAATTGAATACTATTTTTCTATTTTTTTTTGTCTTCTGACAATTCAAAAGTGCCTGTGACTGGCCTACTTGAAATAAACGATTAGATTTTGATTTTGAAAGAAGTTAATGTGCTGTACACTATTTTGGTGGAATCCTGCCATTAAATATAATATCACCGTAAACCACATGTAAACTTATCTTAATAGAAGTAACTCACAATAATCTAGGTCAATATTCACTGCGTATCTCCTCAAACCAAACAATTTAACACAACCTGAATCTCTGCCTACCCCACAAATCAATTAAGATGTATACAGATACCATAATAGGTTCCATTGTCTCTTGATCTAGATACTACAACTATTATTAGGGTTCTAAAACAATGGTCCAATATATATAATCCATAGGACAATAGTCATTATTGAATTAGTTTTGCTTTACATTGAAGGAATTATCGCTTGCATGGGTGATGTTCGTGGTAGCCATTTTGGATTTTGTGTTTGTCATGTAATGTTAGATGTAAATGAGGGACTAATGAATGTCGATACAAGGCGTTTTGTGAGACGTATGTATAAACTGCACTAAATACATAAATTGTGTTTTGTTGCGTCTATTTTTGTATGAATAAAGACACTTCGAGCAACTTAGCGTATGAAACAAAATAAATATTATTTTGTATGATCTACTTTTGAGTAGTGGTTCGGGCTCGGTATTATACGAGTATGTGAGTTTTAACACAGTTTTTGTAAACACAGCTTTGAACAATGTGATTAAAGGAATGCGCCCACGTTACAAGAAAAATTCTAGATAAGGGCAAAGAAGATTATAAAACAAAAAAATCTTTGGATTCCATTATGAAAAAAAAAGCTTTTTTAACTTATATTAACGTAATCGTGGAGATAGATTCTGACTGATTCTAGACCCTTAATACTACTCCCTTATCAAACATGAAAGTGAAAATCTGTGTAAATACCAATCAAGCCAATAAAAATGTGTTCCAAAATAAATGAACGTCAAAAAATAACGATGAAATTCACAGCAAAACATGTATGGAATTAATTGAAGCATGTACCAGTAACTGAATGCTTTTAAAACGGGGATAATACAAAAAATTGCTCAGTTTACTGTACTATGAAATTTAGAACGTGTTCCTTTTTCTGAAGTTTCAGTTACGGAAATAGTTGACGATTAAAACCTACCTATCCCCAAAAAACATACCTACAAAATCTGTAAAAATAAAGTTGACAAACTTACATTTGCAGTTGTCTCCGATACATTTTGTTTAAGAAAATATGATATCAAGTACATTTTATAAGTTGGTCGACTAGTTACTCGTAAAGTTGTAAAGCCTACTTAGTCATGATAATTTTCTTTTAAATTTCGTCCGTATATATACTACTATAGTGAATTTTTTCACACCCCCAAACATAACCGTTTAGCTTGGCAGAAACAGGGGACACTCGAAGTCGAGCAAAATTCTCGCTAGCACTTTAAATGCTTAATATTTCACAATTACGAATTTTTTTATCAAAAAATTGTCATCCTAGGCGGAAACTCACATTATTTTTGCGGGGCGAGACCTATTTAGTGATACCCTGCGAAGCACTAAGGGGTACGCGAGAAAAAAAAAAGGACAGAGTTCCCCTTTACGTGTTCAGGAGGTACCCTAAAAAAAATATTTCGCCGAGATTTTATTTTACCACTTTTTTGGCACAACAAATCCGTATATTTACCCAAATTACAGCTCTCTAGTACTGTGCGTCTCTGTCCCACGCTAAACTGCGGACAGACGGACGGACGGACGGACGGACGGACGGACATGGCGAAACTATAAGGGTTCCTTGTTGACTACGGAACCCTAAAAAAGGTTTTTAACTTACCTAACAATCATTTAGATAGACTCTGACTGATTCTAGACCCATTTGATATTTTACCCCTAACAAACATGAAAGTGAAAAAAAAAAAAAATACCAATCAAAAAAAAAAAAACATCATGTTCCAAAATAAATGAACGTCAAAAAATAACGATAAAATTCACAGCAAAACATGTATGGAATTAATTGAAGCATGTACCAGTAACTGAATGCTTTTAAAACGGTTTTAAACAAAACATTGCTCAGTTGACTACTGTACTATGAAATTTTGTATACGTGTACCTATACCTATAGTGGGTTCCAGCATGAATAATACTTTTGAGCGAAAACAAACTGCTCTGATGAAAACGTGAATGTCAAACGTGCGTTTTTTTGTCGTGTGCATAGGCTCTAACTAAAACTTTGAAAGGGATTTTAGAGATATTATAATTATGGTATGTTGCCAACAAGTCTCGAAATAATGAAATATTATTCAATAAATAAAATTGAGTAGTTGTTGGTAACCTATCAAATCAATACAATATTAAAATCCCTGTTAAAGTTTTGTCCGTATTTACCCCTGCGTCCTCATTCGCCCCGTTTGACGGTAGTAATCCTTACAGCTTGGCAAAAAACAGTAGAAAACCGGAAGTCGCCACTGTGCTCTCGCTACCAGCACTTTGAATGTTTTTTTTTACACTTGAGCGGGTACTTGCCCGCAATGTTAGTTTTATGGCACAATTATAAATCTAAAAAACCTGCGTTCTTTCTTTACATGAAATGTCAAAGATTTTAAAATGTTGTCAGCAATCAAAAAGATTAGTTCCGTTTCAAGACGTTCTGGCCAAGCTGTAAACTATCTTTTCAACTATCAATAATTTAGCCAAGCACAATGAGAACCACAAAGCCAACATAACAATAATTACCCAAAACTCCTTAGTCACTAAATCATTGTTCGATCCATTACTTTTTCTGCGTACGGAGCAATATAGTTCCTAATTAATAGATTATCTTAGTGACGCGTAATTAGGGGGTCTCAGCTAGTGCTGAGGTGGGGTCCTGAGGTCCAGGGGTCTCATTACGGCCGTAAATTGGGCCACTACCTACGGATTAGTTACGTGATCGAAATTGGTGATAGTCAGGTGATTTCGTTTTTTTTTGGTTGGTCACACCTTTGACGACACTCTGACAAAAACTGGGATGCACAAGCGAAGGTTAGCATAGCAGCGCTGCAGGTCCAATCGCTTAACCACTACGCTAACCGAGCTCGTCACCTTTTTTTTTTCGTTTAGTTTGACTACTAAATCCAGTAATAATGTTTAGTCCTAAAAACCCGTTATGATAAAAAAAAGTAGGAGTGAAAATATATTTACAATACGATATGTATTGATAACAATTTTCGGAAACATGGTGTCCTGAACATCGCCAGTAGCACTACAAAAAGTATGAATGAAACTTTAGGATGAAAAATATTAGGAAGAGTGATCATTCGGATTACAAATCGTTAGGAAGAACAATTTCGGGTAAACAACTTTAGGTGAGCCAATATCGACCCTATGGATCCACGCCCTAACACTTGTACTAACATCGCCCAAAATTTTTATAAATAGATTACGGATTTGTTCCCGTAGCTCCGTCTATCTGGCATAAGCATAATATTCAAATATCGTTAGTCTTTGCAAAACAAGATCTGTTTTGAATCGTTACATAACACAAAAATGAAATAGATTCTTCTATATTGAATCTGTCATTGTATAAATTGAAATATGATTGAGATGGTCTGTTGTGTCAGGTTCGCAATCTAAAGATATTAATAGATGTTTCGGAGGGCATTTGATTCATCTCTTAGTATCTCTGGGTCAAAAGAAGCGGAAGTAAGTCTTTCATTTCTTTTTGACTGGCCTGTTAGTCTAGTGGTTAGTGACCTTTACTGCTATGCCGGGCGTCGTGGGTTCGATTCCAAGACAAATGTTTGTGTGATGATGCTCATCATTATTTTTTTCTGTGTCTGGATGTAATTAATCTATTATATGTATGTATTTAGAAATATATATGTATGTTTATCAGTTGTCTAGTACCCAACACAAGCTCTGCTTAGCTTGGGACTAGATGGCGATGTGTGATAGCTGTGGAATATTATTATTATTATTTCATTTACCTGTAGTTCGGACAGGCTTATATAAACGCTTTATATTTCCTCCTAGGTAGTAGATTTGTAGAACACTGCTATACTCGGTAAAAAGAAAAAAAACAGGAAAATGACTCTTTTGTTTATCGACTCTCTTCAACATGAGAGTGAACAGGATTCTACTGGGTTAGCTCACTCTATCGTAGATTTTGTCTCTGTCACCTTTGATCTAGACTACTGACTTTGACTAGAAGAAACGAACCCACAAAGACATAAAAATTTTAACGAGCGACTCATTACAAATAGGAATAATAAAATTGAATGTCAAAATTGACAGCTGTCATTATCAGTTGTCAAATGGAATAAAACTTTTTAATAAAAAAAAAAAAAATGTCTAGTAATGAGTTGTACCTACACCGAGTTAAAAAAAAACTTGAAAGTGCGTAAGTGGAACCAGTTTTTTTTCTTCAACTCTTGCTCGAGTGGGTAAGTTTGCACAACCTATCCTAAAAACTTTAACCCTATAGTCCGGTCAATTTAGACCAAAAAATGTGAGTGAAGTTACATAAAGTCCCAGCAAGCTGAATTTCTGTGAAGTTGTTCAAAACATAATTATAAACAATGTCTAGAAGTTCCCCATCATTCCCCTGTAAGGAAAAAAAAAATTCAAGGTCAAAGGTAAAAAAATGAAACGGTGACTCGTAAGAAAAAAGTATTAACACATTTTTATAGATAATTTTATGATCTACAATTTTCGTCTGAGGTACTTTTATGATAAAACTTACCGTTTTGCTGAAAATGGGGAAAAACTTGACAATATTTTTTTTTCTGGGGAACTAATGGGGCTTTTAGTACATTGTTTATAATTATGTTTTGAACAACTTCACAGAAATTCAGCTGGTTCAAATCTTATAAGTATTTCAAAATAATACTACCTCATTGGTCGGATTAGGACCTAGCTATGGTGGCGCCATCTACAATTAGCTTTGACCGGCCTTCCCCATTGAAATACCCCCATGTTAAAACCTTTAATTAAAGAATAAGTCCGTAATTAAAACTGTCGATAAGACGTTGGACGGATCCGTGTGAAACTCCATCAATTTAGTTCCAAAATAAACGTTGGCTCATTACTCTCAGCGCTCATTTATCTATGTCTAAAGGGGCTTTGTGGCCCAGAAATGGGACTTAAAAAATGTCTTTTTTTATAGCCTTTCACGGGTTGGCGGTGAGAAATCGAAAAACACAGTTTTCCTGGCTATGATTTGTTTATTTTGTGGTTTAGGGAGTTAGCTGCAGAATTTTATTGTACGTAGTACTTTCATATGCTGATACAATTTACATTATAATACACATCAAAAAAAGATTGCAAACATTTTTGAAAAATCGAAATCTTATTTGTTACGGTAGATTGTAATATAATGATTTTTGGTGATATAGAAAACTTTTGGATTTTTGTATTTATGTAGAGAAAACACACAAGAAAGATTTTTCTTGACAAAGTTTAATTAAACAAAATATCTTACGCTACTTTTTATGATTTGTGTATGTTATAGTTGGTCGCGTAGATACAACTTTTAATGCGTTCGAATGACTGTTTGAAAACCTAAATCATTGTTCGATCGCTTAAAGAATATTTGTTTGTAATACAACCGGTCAGCGTTCACGATAAACAGTAAATCGGTAACATATTCTTTAGTATTTTTACTTTTGACTAATAATATTAAAACGTAATTTGGATGATTGAATTTACAGATATTAATTAAAATTAGCACAAAGATATAGGTAACATATAGCATCATTTATTTGATTTTTCCTGTATTACCACTTGATAATTTTCGAGATACTCGCCTAAACTATCAAAAATTTACAACACTGCACTACATATTTTACGTAAACCGTAACAACTTCACCCATTTCACTACATTTTCATCGGCAGTTCCGGGTTAAATTAATATATTTCCACGTCACGTCATCAGGGTACCAATATTGATGTGTCAGCGTTGAACGGGTTAAAACGGAACACCGAGGATTTTTTATTAGGGGATTATATCGAGAAATTGCTTCGGTACATTTTTAATTTGACCTCATTTTTTAGGGTATGTTTTTTACATTGAAGATTGGAATAAAATATCGCTATTTTCAATTTGGGTTGAGGGTTAAGACCGGGTTGATGTTTTTTCTTGTTTTGTGTAAACAAGTTTTTGTTGAATTTGTTTTGCTAAAATTACTATAGTTAGAATTTAGTTTTGATTGTGTAGCCATATATAGTCCCACCTATAACAAAAGACATAAATAAAATCAAGCCAATTTTTCCGTATTACGACAATGAGACAGAAAAAATCGGTCAGTCTTACCGGTACTACGTTGCTCAGTTACTGGGTGGTCTTACAGACAGTTGCGGTATAAAACTGATGCACACAATAAGCTGCATGAGACTTGAATTCGCTTCGCCTTCGCTTCGCTCACCTTTTCCTTCCAAATCTCTCAATCGCGGAAATTCTGTACAACTAAAAAAAAAGCAACCGAAAAAAATAATTGAGCCACTATATCATTGCTTGAAAGATGTAACCAATTCGTTATTCCCTATCTAGGACTAACCCACGACCCTCAGTTCAAAGTGTCCCCTAAAAAAACTAGGATAGAAAATTCAACATTTTTCCCCCGCATCATTTCGCCATTTTTCTCCGTAGCCTAAGCAGAAATCCGTCTTAATTTTCCCTTGAAAATACAGGGTGATTTTTCACGTCCACCCTACCTAACTGAAAGGACCACCCTGAATTAGATTTCAACACAAAAGATTGTATTAAGTGATGTTTGTTGTACCTAACATCTATTGTTGGCAAAAATGTGTCGGACAAGAAAACGCTTTTTAGGGTTAAACAATGTTTTACTGTTTTATTTTAGGGTTAAGTGGTGATGGGTCAGTAATTCATAGTGTGCAAATAATTTAGTTAAAAGCTGGTTATAAAAGCTCGAAAAACACTTTATTCTTGTATTTTTATGATTATTAATGGATTCTGCTTGTACAGCCTTTGTTACTTAATATTAGAACATAAAAATCAATCTCCATGCCTTCGAAAAAAAAAATGGTCCCAGCTTTATTATAAAAATCGGAGTATTTTGAAAGAGGGAAAACTATAGGTACCTACTAATAGTGTAAAGCTGTAGATTTTGCTTGATTGAATTCAATCTCAAGAACTAATTCTTTAAAATAAAAACTGTGTTGGATACTGATAAAAGTGATATAAGTTTGATAAAAGTTCTGTTTACTTTTAATAACTTTATTTATTTATTTACGTTTAGAGGACTTTAGCAGCGGAGGTAAAACAATGAGGAAATTTATTATTAACAAGGTATCTTTTAACCGTCGCGCGTCGTAATACAGATATTCAACTGTATGTATTTTTTTCGAAATAAAATAATCAAATGAGACCTCCCACCCCGGTCAGGGCGGGAGGGACTGTCAGACTTGTACTGACTAAAATCCACGGTGTCCTTCGGTAGCCTTTTGTGTGCCGGAGTCGCGGTATACGTATGTCCCGCAACCCCGGCAGGACTGACCCTCTAGAGAGCCCGTCATTATGCTGACGCTCCTTGAGGCGCGCGTGGAACGCAACGCGCCGTCGACCCGGGCATGGTCCATGGTCGGAAAGCGAGTTGCCCTTTACTCGCCGCCCGCATGCCCTCGCCTACGGTGGCTGAAGATTGTCCCGCGGTAGGTATGTGGTTAGGCTGTACGTCACTTTATGTAATAACATCTTAAAATGAGTTTTCCCCCGCCCTGGCAGACTACAAGATTCGTAGTGACTGTAATCTATCGTGTTTCTCCAATTGCCCTACACGTTCTAGGGTCACAATTACCAGTTTTGAAAGACCCCGATCCCGGAAGGTAGAGTTGCTATAGAAAGTAGAACAAAATGTAATATGCAGCTCTTCAAAATGCATTTAGCATATAGAACACATCGTTTCAAAATAAACAGTGAATAGCGAACAAGTAGATATGCAAATATGGACATCAAATGTCGATTACCTAGAACTGCAACTTGTATGCACATTTCTGGTTACTATTTTCTAAGTCATGTAGAAACTAAATAGGAATAATTTTGCATTTTCTTTATTACATTGACTACCTCGTTGGTCCAGTAGTCACAAGCGCCACTTCCTTGGTATGAGGTCCTGGGTTGAATTCCCAGGTCGGGCCAAGAATAATAATAAAGATGTTTTTTTAGTTTAAAAAAAAACTGGAGGAGTCTGGGACGCCTGAATGGTTCGCGGGACTGTTCAAATAGGAAACCGTAACCCTGAGCGAGTAATGGGCAACCTTGCTGTCCGACCATGCCCGCGTCGACGGCACATTGTGTTCCACGCGCGCCTCAAGGAGTTTTAGCATTATGACGAGGCCCCTCTACAGAGGGCCAAAGCCTGCCGCGGTCGTGAGACTATCGAATTACAGTGACCCCGGAGCGTAAAGGGCTATTAAAGGAACTCGATGGATTTTAGTCAGTACGAGTCTGACAGTCCTTCCCTCCCGCCCTGTCCTGTGTTGAAGGATACATTTGATGATTTTACCACGAGAAAAAAGGTCGTGCCACTCGAGAACTTTTCTAGGTACCAGGTTGTTTTTTCTAAAATGTCGATGTAGCAGCGCTGATGTCTGTAGGGCACTCTACAGAGGGCTTTACAGCGTGCTTTCGCAGTACTATGAAAAAATCGTGAACAGCGGAACGTAAAGGGCTATTGAAGGACACCCTGGATTTTTAGATAATACGAGTCTGACAGTCCCTTCCGCCCTACCCCGTGTTGAAGGATGCATTTGATGATTTCCAGTTTACTTTACGGTCTCAAATAAAACTTACCAGGATTTAAAAAAAAATTTCAGTAGCAGCGCTGACCCTGGAACCCCTACCTGGTTCGTGGAACTGTTCAAATAGGAAACCGCGACCCTAAAAAGTTAAGGGCTTTTAAAGAAACTGGGTGGATTTTAGTCAGTACGAGGCTGACAGTCTCTTCTGCTCTATCCAAGGCGAGGGAACTCTATTTGAAAATTTTCCATCTAAAAAAATCCTTTTATGTATTTTGCCGCAGCTCTATTAAAAATGCATTTAGCATAGTGCTCTTAGTACTTACAAGTCATCTTAAAATAAACAGAGCATAGCGCTCTAGTATGTAAATATGTAAAATGGCCATTAAATGTCAATTTAGAGCTGCTTTACGTTAGTGCATTCTGGTGCCTCTTTGTGGAGCCATGCACTAACGACGAAGATTTTGATGGCACGTTTATACAGTGGATGGGAAATTGACTGCTGCTTAGCGTGTCCTGGGTTGGATTCCCGCACGGGACATAATTATACGTACTTGTATGTTCTACATCTATTGTTGCTGGGTCTATATTGGCTCACCTAAAGTTGTTTACCAGAAATTGTTTTTCCTAACGATTTGTAATCCGAATGATCACTCTTCCTAAAATTTTTCATCCTAAAGTTTTCATTCCTACTTTTTGTAGTGCTACTGGCGATGTTCATAACACTCATGTTTCCGAAAATTGTTATCAATAATATCGTTATTGTAAATATATTTAAACTCCTACTGTTTTTATCATAACGTTTTTATCCCTAATAACGATAATATTTTTAGTCAAAAAGTCGACGGAGCACCGCTTCGCGGTGCTCCTACTTCTGGGTGGTTTAAAAAAAATAACCACGAAGGAGATGGTTAGGTCTTTCAAACCCCGCCATCCCCTTCTAACCTAACCTGTCCGAGTCGGGGTGCCCCCAGTCGTTTCATAAGAGTGTCGTGTTCGGGGCACTATGAAAAAAATACTTCAAAAATGAAGAAATCTAATCAAAAAAGATATGACTTTGGATAATAGTGTAAAAGAAGGTAATGTTGAGAAAATATAGGAAAACAAATAATAGTATAATAGATGTTTATTGCTACTGACATTATGAAGTCGAATGATTCGGAAGTATGAACATTAGTGACAGAGCAATTAGGAGTTGTGATCATTAGGATTAAAAATGTTAGGAATACAATTTTCGGGTTTCCAATGATCGGAGTTTAAATTTTAGGTGAACTTTGGCGCGCCCATTGTTGCTAGCATCTTTCAACTCACTTTACCACGACACGCTTTAATTTTGGCTTCTTAGCGGCCGAATAGATATCTGGATATTCTATATCTAAGATTAAAATATAAAATAATGTTATCAAATTAATTGTACGTTAAGAATCATAATTGCTTGAAATATAGCTACATATAAATAAAAAGCAGGTGGCATTCCACTGTTTCTACCAACCTATGAGGAAACGGCGTAAGTTTATGTGTGTAGTCACTGTTTCTATTTATCACCTCGTACATCACCCCTTCAAAGCTAATTAATGCCGTTTCTCCTCAATTAATTCACCAATCTGTATACCTACTATAAGATGGCTTCACTAGCAGTCTGGTGACGCTGTTTCTAGGTTAGTAGATGCAATTTGCAGATCCTTGCCACCGATTTGCATATTCGACTGTGAAGCGAGGCGAAGTTACATATCTGCATTTGTAGGGTCAAAGTTTGGGGATACTACTTATACCTTGTTAGTTTGTTGTGTAGTGTTTCTTAGTTGCTCGATTTTAAGATGGAAGTGAAGCTTCAGGGAATTCTCGCCCCTTTGCTAGTGATGTAACTAACAAAAGGGGTGAGTTTTCTCTGAAGTTTATCATACAATGTTTACTCATAATAGTGAGTTTCGGTACAGGTGATATTTGCATACTTACTTATCGGTGTTTCGTTTGTGTGGCGTGCGTTTTACCCATCGTTTGGAAAAACATGAACTTTCAAATGCGAAGAGAATATTTCAATTGTGCCACTACCACTCAACTTTTTTTTTTTTTTTTTGCGTGGTAAAATCGTGGTAAGGGCGGGAGGGACTGTCAGACTTGTACTGACTAAAATCCACGGTGTCCTTCAGTAGCCTGTTATGTTCCGGGGTCACGGTAAGGAAATAATCCCGCGACCCCGGCAGGCACTACCACTCAACTACCACTCTTTTGAAATATTTCAACATTTTAATTGTCTTTGCCAGAAATCGAACCTGCTGACTTGGAGACAAAATTCACATCCTATTTATTACGCCATTTATTGACAGTGTCGCTATTAAGGATCGAATTCTGTTAAGTTGATATGAAAAAGGATATTTATAATGAAAGAAACGATTGTCACACATCCCACATCTAAAACCAACCACCCCACTAAAACCACTCAAAACAATATTTAAAAGTAAAACCCCAACTTCCTCGTAAACAGATTAGAGGGAAAAAATGTAAAACTTTTCCCCATTTCATGTCACTTTTATCTGGGAAAGATCCGGAAGCGTCAGGGTTTTGTTATCTGACAGTTGAAGAGGTAACTACCTTGTTTTTATGGTAAATATCATGAGAAACGGTAAATAGGGGGCTTCAGGAGAATGTCATGAGATTGATGATGTTTTAAGTGATAGTTTTTTAAGTTTTCTTAGGACTCCCGCACACTAGGCGGTATTCGCTGCAACAGCCAGGAAATCGTGGCTGTGGGCCACCACTGCCTCACTACACTTGCTTTTTTACGCCAGTACGCATGACGGGGCCCCCTCGCACAGGGCCAAAGCATGCCGAGGTCGCGGGATTATTTCCTTACCGTGACCCCGGAACATAAAGGGCTATTGAAGGACACCGTGGATTTTAGTCAGTAGAAGTCTGACAGTCCCTCCCGCCCTGCCCGGGGCCGGAGGACTCATTTGATGATTTTACCACGAGAAAAAAAAAAAGTACCTATGCGCACTAGGCATTGCTATTACTACTATTTATAGCTCAATAATGCTACCAAGAAGTAAAAGTTTAAAAAAAACTTGTATCATTCAATATTTATGAGTTATATAATGTGTTAAATGAAACCATTTGAGATAATTATATCATTTTACACTTATGAATAAAAATATGGCGTGGGGGATAGACGACGCGCCGTCGATCCGGGAATGGACCATGATCGGACAGTGAGTTACCTACCAAATTAATCGCCGTCCACGTGCCTGTCAGCCTGTATCTACAGTGGCCGGAAATCGCAACGCAACGTTCGTTGTCGTAGACGTCTCCCGCGGCGGCTGTGTTGCGAGGTGGAAGCTGTCCTCTCCTTCACGCGTGCAGCCTGCTCCTTCGCTGGCATGACTTTTGTACTTGAGATATATAATTAAACTAGCCTAACTAGCTAGTGCCCGCGACTTCGTTCGCGTGGATGTCGAAACTTAACAATGTATTTTTTATAAAATTGACAAAGTTTCATAAAACTTTTATCTCCTATTTTATCCCCTTGGAGGTTGATTGACCAAAATCCTTTCTTAGCGGATGCCTACGTCATAACATCTACCTGCATGCCCAGCCCGATCCGTCCAGTGGTTTGGGGTGTGCGTTCATATATCACTATGCCAGTCGGTCACCTTTGAGTTATATATTTTTTATTTTTTTTTATTTTGCATGGGGTTCTTTTATTACATTCAAAATTATTAGACTAAAATTATGTAAATTATGCCAGCTTTCTGGGCATCGTTCCCGTTGACAGCGATGTGGACGTATTCTTTGACGCCCTGTGAATGTTTTTTTTTTCTTTTATCTATTTTTTTTTGTACATATTACTAGTAAGTTTTTATTTATAGTTTGTACATAATGTTAGTCTTATAATATTTAGATAAATTAAGAAACTATCTAGCTAATCTTATTATCAATAACACAAACTTTCACTAAAACTAATACACCTACACAGACCATTTGATACCTAACAACAGAACATAAGACGATCAAGTATATTATTATATTAACCCTCGAAAAATGAGCTCAGAAATAGCCCAAAAATAAGAAGAAAGTAAGTAACCACTCGGCAATGTTATTTTTCCATCGGCAGTCTCTCCAAACAATATTTCCAATAGAACGGGAGATAATCCAGTTATCAATAAAGATTCCATTCAATTACGCTCGTCAATAGGGGGCGGTATAAATTATGGGCTTTGGCAAATATTTGCATTTATTTAATCAGGTATTGGCGTAATTAGATGAGACACCTGCGCACTTTAGGGCGGGGACGGACTGAGCAACTGAGGACGATTATTTTGTTGTGTTTAGTTGCTGAATTTGTGAATTGTTTTAAATTACGAAGAAAGCAATTGTAGTGTAGGATCGCTAGACGATTTCCGGCCATCGTAGGCTCAGACATTCGGGCAGCGAGTAATGGGCGACTGACTGGCCGACCATGGACCATGCTTGGGTCAACGCTGAACGTGTTGTGTTCGACGCGCGCCTCTAAGAGAGTCAGCATATGACGGGCTCCCCCCTAGAGGACCAACGCCTGCCGTGGTCGCGGGACTAATTAATGCCGTTACTCCAAAACGTAGATTTAAGAACACCGTGAATTTTAATCATTAGAAGTCTAACAGTCCTTCCAATGCAGGGCAGGAGGAGAATCATCAAATGAGTCCTCATTTGATGATTTTACCACTATTAAAAAGTAGTGTGGAATGAGCAACTTCGAGGGATTATTTTGTGATGGGGTTGTTGTGTACTTTATTTCTTTTGAGTGTTTCTTTCTTCAAATTGAAGTTGTAGAATAAAATTATAAATATACGATTTTTCCTGTTTTTTGGGACCTCATACGGAAATAACAAACCATGCAAGATATCGGAAAATTATGAGAAACTACTAAGTGTCGTACGTACAGATGTAAAAATCCGTGAAATTGGTAGTTTTTTCTAATATTAACAATTTTGAATAGCTACTGGTCTATCCTTAGATCCCTAGTATTTCAATCAAAATAACAATTAAGATCTACCCATATTTCGACAAGTAACAGCTCAATAAATCTTCATTATCAGTAAATATTGCCTCCAACAAATAACTTTTATTTTCTCCACTTATCGCTGTCCTCTGGTTGTTCTCATTTATTCTCAAGGGAGTGATTTAGCAAACTCGTCTCGCTTGACCGCTGAAAAAACTTTAGTTCTTTCAATTACGGTAACTAAAGCTAAACGTTCTGTTGTTCGTTTGTAGCGACCCTTAGTTTCATTAGAGACGTATAATTTGTAGCGAGGAGGCTTTTGTATTTTATCGCAAATCTTACTCAATTTTATAAATGCGAAAGTTTGTTAAAATGGATGGATGTTATTGTTTCACGTAAAAACTTCTGAACGGACCTGAAACATAAATGATAGTGTTTGGTCCCGATAAAAAAATACCCACTTCTTTTTTATTTTACCCTTTTTATTTAAGATATTCAATTCAGTACCCTTAGCACGAATTTTCAGTATTTGAGACGTAAAGTAAACTGGAACTTTGACAATTTCAAATTGACAATTTTCAAGGAAAAATTAGTTCTTTCTTCGCACACCAGAGGCGCTGTTCCATTTTTTTATACAAAAACGCTGTACTTAAATACTGTAAAGACGCTGTAAAGTGAAAGAGTGAAAATTCGTGCTAAGTGTCATAATAATTTTCTTTCTTACTAATTTGTAATCCATAGTAACGATACTAACAGCGTCCAAGTACATAGCGAAAATGTTCATAAAATTAAAACTACTTTACTCAAAAATGCATGTAATGTGGTCATTATTTTGACAACCTTGTTTGAGCCAAGTCGACTTTGCCGGTCTGTTTCACGGAGCGGCCAGCAATGTTTTTGCTGGCCGCTCTAACAGGTCGGCAATACATTGCCGGCCGCCATTTTGACGTTTCAACGTTTTAGAAAAACAAATGCAAAAAGATTTTATTTAAAACACAGCTGTTTGTATATAAAGAGGTAGGCACAAAAAGATTGCATTCCATATTTAAAAAAAAAAAACAAAGAAGGAACAAAAGCGCGGTTCAGCGAATTTTTTATTTTTATTTAGTGACTTTTTTGCTATAAGTAATAAATGAAGAAAATATAGCAGTCAAACATCGCATTAAAATTATCGCAAACTATTAGTAAGTAATATGAAACCGGGAAAGTCGGTGTTGAATTTTAGTAACTGTATTTTTCATAATTGTTATTTTAATAAAATTTCTAGTTAATTAATATATATTTTATTTAAATCACTTGCTGGTTTTATGTAGGTTAGGTACTTGCATTTTTGAGTAAAGCACTATACAAGCCTTGGCCCACTATGTCTGCTTCGCTGGTCACGCTATGATTGCCTCGAGCTAGCCTAGCTACGCTCTAGGCCTTCCAGCTTGGCCATCATGCAGCCCTTGCTGTCCTCGCTGTAAAGGCCTCGGCCGTTATCTCAGCTCGTCCATCGAGTGCTACATGCTGACCGCGCTGTGTCGGCCTGGAGCTGCGCTAAGCTGCGCTAAGCTGCGCTGTCGGCCATCATCAGTGCGACCAGCAAAGTAGCCATTATAGGCCGCGGCAGTAATGTACTAGAACAAAACTGAATGATATTTTTACTGGACAAAATGGCAAAAATATTGCATCGATAACAACGAATCACACATATCGGACCAGAAACCACGGAATAACCGGTGTGATACAAAAACCTACATTAAAAAATTACCGATCTAATTGAGAACCTTTTTCTTTTGAAGTTGGTTAAAAACGTTTTCGTTCCGTATTGGTATCGAAGCCACCCATAGCTCAATCATAGAACTAATCAGCTTTGCACTCCCAGAAAAAGGATTTTCACGCGAAAAATCACACATGACTTGTTTTCGACTGTGCATGCAATCAACCTACGATTCAACACTTTTGGGAGTTGGATTAGTTTTTATGGCTTTTGTTTGTGTCGAACCGAAAATTCGGTTTCTTCTTTGGATAAAATACTTTGAGTCATATAAACCTTAATCAAAAAATAAAATCTTAAAATCAAATCAAAAGTTTGCGATCACTTTGAAAATTAGAATTCTTTATTGTTTGGTATAGTAGATTATATTGTGACTTCTTCTTCTTTTAAAATATTTTATTAACGCTGCTCTCAATCTTAATTAAAACATAGATTTAGAATATTAACAATAAAACAGTTCGTGTTTTCCAAAAAGTTAAAAAAAAACAGTTTATGCCTGTAATTACAAACATGACTAACGAATACCGTGACCCCGGAACGTATTTCTGGGGCTGTTGATGGAAACCATGGATTTTAGTCAGTACAAGTCTGACAGTCCCTCCTGCCCTGCCCGGGGTGGGAGGAATCATTTGATGATTTACTACGCTAAAAAAAACAAAAAGGCCGCTCAGATTGCTGACAGCCTCTTTGGAATACGCCGCGCTGTCGATCCGGGCGTGGTCTACAGAGGCGAGATACCTTTTACTTGCCGTCCGTATGTTTACGTTTTAGGGGTTGAAGCTGGACAAAATTTTGGGGCTGAAAATGGACGAGGGTAGAAATTATGGGGGTTGAACATGGAGTAAACCTGCCCGAATTAAGGTTGTATAAGTTCGAATTCACATCTACAACTGGCAAGTTAGGGTAGTATTATTTTAACAGGCCTGTTGGTCTAGTGGTAAGCGACCGTGACTGCTACATAATATGCTGGAGGTCGTAGGTTCGATTCCCGCCCAGGACAAATGTTTGTGTGATGAGCACGTCGTCGATGTTCTGTGTCTGGGTGTAATTTATCTATAATATGTATGTATTTAGAAATATAAAGTATGTTTATCAGTTATCTAGTACCCATAACACAAGCTCTGGTTAGCTTGGGACTTGATGGCGTTGTGTGATAGTTGTGGTATATATTTTTATTATTATTATATCGATATCTCCTTTTCCATTGGTCATTTCTCTGTTACCATCATGCCCTATTGTTACTAGTAATACAACCGGGATTGGTTTATGTCTAATATCGTTACAAAATGGAGTGCGAATTTATGTGGCTTATCTTGTGAGTTATGGTCGTATTATTTTAACGAAATTTCGCCGGCTGAGAGCGTTTTAATGAGAATTTGGTTTTGTTTTGGATTTTTGTGAAACGATATTGTTTACTAGAAAAGGATGATTTTGGGTTAAAATTTAAGTACTTTAAATCTAAAAAGTATTGTCAATTTTTTGACAGGTTCCAAAAATTATAACGTGACGCCTCAGTCTAAAGCTATTGTCAAACATACAGGTGTGGCGAACGCGAATCAACGCGTTTTTTTTTTTGTTTGTAATGTATGCAATTGTTTGAAGCCAGTCACTTATACTATCGGATCGCTTTAGCTTTTCTATGTGACTGGATTCAAAAAATTCTATACATTACAAATAAAAACGCTTCGGATCGCATTCGCTTCACCTGTCTGTTTGACAATAGTTTAATGCAATACACACAAAATAAAATGGTAAACGCGTCCAAAGAAGTTCTCACTTAAAAAAATATACAAGCTGCTCCAGTAACCACCATAACCTAGTTTTCAAACGCAATACATTTAAGAATTTTTTCACTTGTCCTAAATAACAAATTCTTCTCCCCGCCAAATTATCAACAGTATTACTGTTTCTCATATAATCCAAGTTGTCAGCTCCGCATTCATGATCCTGCATTAAAAACCTTATAGCCACAGTATAAAAAACGTAATATAACCTATGTTACTGGTATAAGGGGTGCGACGCATAATATTCGGTTCGGGTTGAGTTGCCAACCGGATTAGCAAAAATAATTGGGTTGTGTTTCTAAAAGAATTGTGTATGTTGAAGAGCACGAAGGATACGTCAAAACAAAACAATGTTATTGCTAAAACTATGGAAGAGAAACGATATTGTATACTTACTCGTAGAATAGGGTCAATAACTTATAGAGAAAATAAGTTCGGGAAGATCTGCACAAATTGGCTTAGATTAGGCTGGCTTAGACTTTTTTTTTCCTTAGCCATTTATGTCCCACTGCTGGGCAAAGGCCTCCCCCATATCCTTCCAAGTGCTCTTTTCTAGTGCCACTTCGGACCAGCCATCGAGGTACGCATCTAGATCGTCCTGCCACCTCTTTTTGGGTCGGCCTCGGCGGCGTCGGCTTAGACTTAATCCGAATTAATTTTATTCAGCAACAGTAAAAGCTGAGTGAATCAGTATCACCCTAATAATTTTTCTGATTGCATCGAGTCGAGTCGGCATTTTCGTTCAAATATTTAGCCAAATCGAATTATCATCACCGATATAGCCCACCGGATTAGCAAGCTGAAGTGGCAATGAGCAGGCTATATTGCTCGTAGAGCAGATGACCGATGGGGTCGAAAAGTACTAGAGTGGAGACCACGGACTAACAAGTGCAGCGTAGGACGTCCACGAGCAAGGTGGACAGACGACCTTATATAGGTCGTCGGAAGACGCTGCATGCAGGTCGCTTCCAACCGGTATATGTGGAGATCTAAAGGGGAGGCCTATGTCCAGCAGTGGACGTCCTATGGCGGAGATGATAATGATGAATTATCATCATCTTCTCTCTCTTTTTATAACAATTAATTTTGACTTCTTCCCTGCTGAATCAAAGCCGACCCGAAGCAATATTTATCTTACCCGAATCGAATATACCGACCCGAATGACTCGTGTAGCGACCCTGGTGTTGTTTCATTACTTACCTTCCGAATCATATTATGGGTATAACCATAAATTTTGTCAAGATCCGTAGCCAGAAAGAGGGCGTAAATTTAAAAAAGCGTGTTTTTCTTTGACGTTTGTGTTTTGCCGACGATGAGACGATGTGACATTTTGTTTTGACTAGTTTGTAGGAGGGATAGCGTTCGGGTCGATGTTAAAAATTCAACGTTTCATGTTTCCTAAAATATGAATTTTGCTGTGACATAGGCTTTTTTTATTCGGGAAAAATAAAACGTCGTGTTTTTTAAAGAGGAAAAATACTCGTATCATCCTGTATTTATATTTTCGCTGATTGTGTTTATTAAGTACTGTATTTTTATATTTGTTTATGGTGGTCTCTCAATCCTATTTACTATCATTTCCTACTAATCTCATTTTAATACATAAACCTGTCTTTTTAAATATACGAATATAACATAAAAATGTAACATTTTTTTATGGAAACTTATACGAGGAAAACATAGTTCCAGCATAATTTCAATTTCAAGTAGCTACCTATATCTAAAAGTTTGCAGTCTTCAGTGACCCCTATTTCCTGACACCCACACAGTGTGCGTAAGAAGCTCGGGTATAAAGTTTCATACCCATTATGATATGTCTAACAATTCCATGACTTAGCTGAAGAACAAACCTTTCCATGTTTTACGTGGGCGTTGTGGAAAACTTTCAGGTTCTTTAGGTGCACTAGAATCTTTATCTTTCAAGTGGCAGAAAATAGCATGGCTTCTTTGTGTTCTTGTGCATAATTTTCAACGCGCACTGGAATGAATCCAGGTCTCACAGGGGAGGAAGCTTGTGTACCAGCAATGTGTAATAATTTCATAAGTGAGATACATAATATTATGGCCAGTCTCCGGTAAAACCTTCATCTCTAAGCGCAAAACGCATGTGAACTACAAACCCTTGTATTTAGAAAGAAAGAAATTTATTTCTCTTGCATCATCATCATCAGCCTATAATATTCCCACTGCTGGGATACACGCCTTCTCTCTGTGAGAGGGCCATAATCCACCAAGGGAGCCCTGTGCGGTTTGGTAGATGTCACATGTCTTCGAATTTTTGGTTCTAGGACATGCCGGTTTCCTCACGATGTTTTCCTTCACCGTTTTGAGAGCAGTGGTGACGAAATAAATTAATGCGTCTGGCGGGCTTCGAACCCACGACCTACAATCCCTAAGTCGGGACTGATACCACTGGGCCACCACTGCTCTTTCTCTTGCATGCAATTTCCAAAACAATCCAAGTACGTATAAAATTCCAAGTATTACACGTATTAAGAACAGCAACAACAATCATATTAAAACTAACACAATAATAGCCGCTGACACTACAAATTAAAATGTCCACCCACATGCAGTGTGGAGAGAAAATAATTATTTTGTGCATCCACACCGCCGGAGGAAATTTAATCTAAGTTGTATTAAGCTGCATGTTTTTGTAGTTGAGAATTGTCTAAATTGTAGTTGGGACTTTTGTCTTTTTGATGTGATTATTGTAGCTTTGTGTCCTGGTGTGTCCGTCTGTGTTATGTCAGCCATACATGATCCAGTTTACTGTCAAGTTTGTAGCTTGCTGGATGTGGGGTGCGGTGAATTTGACGGTATCTATAGAAGTAGATTTGTCATGCATGCTGATAGTTATTACTTACCATCCGTCGCCTCCAGCATGCTGTGATTTCCACGCGACAACGCGCTTTCATGTAGTTTCGTGGAGCTAGATAAGAGGAGAAATGATATGACTGGCGCAATGTTTTTGTAATAATAAGCTTCACGCAATCATCAGTAGGGAAGATGCTCACCAGAAATAAGCGTCTGGTGGAAACTTTCAATCAGACGCGACCAGATTTTCTCTATAACATACTTTTTTTTTTAAAGTTTGGTTCGCGTTTGACTACTATCTAGCCTGATGGTAAGCGAAGATGTATCGAACAAATTACATACTTCGGTCATTTCTTCTTCCTTGCGTTGATCACATGCAACACAAAAACCATCATACGTGCATCAACCGCAAAAGCGAAACAAAATTCCCAAATAGCCGTGTCTGGCTTACAAAAATTCTGCGTAAAAGGATTTGGATCGAATTCGAAATAACCAATGCTTTCATAGTATTATTGTGGTGGTGCCGTCATAGCCTGCATTGGCAGCGTGCCAAACGTACTACCCTTGCGTACTCCAGAAGAAAATACAATAAAAAAATATCAGGCATGTCTTGGCACGGGATATTTTCTTATCTTTTTGGGACTGCTGTAAACTAACAGCTTAGGAGTTGGTCTGGCGAGCAAGTATCTTAACCATCTTCAGTTGTACTAAAATACCTACTTTGTCGAAGGCCTAAATAAAATCAAAATATATAAAGAGCACTTAGTGTTAATGCGTGTGTCAAAAATCTAGTGGTGAGTGTGTCCACTAGATCTACATGGCTTAGAACTTTTATAAACCACTGCTACATTACGTGTTGATTAGAAAACACGTTTATTTGCACTTAAACACATGCGTAGTGACAAAAATAATAAATCTCTTAACTAAGTTAAGTTCATGGTTAGTATAGTAATGGTGACGAAATAAATCAAGTACACATTCTGCGTAACCCTTCGGGAATAACAGTATCAACAGACCAAGACGTAACCAAGTATACTTCCAGTAAAATTTTCATTTTAGACAGAACTTTCACGACGCCCACGATTTTGTATGCGGAGAGAATTCATAGATCTTTATTATGAACACCCACAAAATGTACAGGTTAACCACCTCCACATTTATATTTAGCTCAACAATGTGAGAAACCTTTTAACTTAATGTACGAATTGTAAAGATCATAAATAAACTCTGCTTTTTTGAAGTTGGTTAAAAGTTCTATTTTCGTATTCAAGTCAATCTTTTAGATATTTTTTATATGCTTTCATGCCTTTTTTAGGTTCACAAGAAAGTATGCTGATATGAAGCAAGTATGATACAGATTGAGTACAATCTGTGCACTTTGCATTTGAGCTAGTAGTAATATATCCCTTCCTGCTTTTATTAATAACTAGTTGTAGCCAGCGGCTTCACCCGCTACAACTCGAAAATTATGTAACGGGGACATAAACTCGAGATAAAAACTATCCTATGTGTTAATCCAGGTTATAAACTATCTGTGTGCCAAATTTTAGCCAAATCCATTCAGTGGTTTTTGCGAGAAAGATTAACAAACATAGGTACCTACATACACAATTACACATACATACATCCTCACAAACTTTTGCATTTATAATATTAGTACGATTTTATTTTTTCTTTTAAATTAAAGTATCCAAGGATCGTAGCAAGTGACAATCTTTACTTTCTACCTGTTTCGTTTGAAGAATAATTATGTGCATTAACATAAATGCTGTAAACTTCTAGCTAAAGAGCCTAAAACAAAACAATATTGACCGAAACATCTTCTAAAACATTCTTGTTGGTCTCCATAGTTTTGGCCATCTTCCAACAGTATATACACACCCACAAGCGTATAAAACATAATATAAATACACATAATAAACACACAAACAGTTAATTTATGAAATATTTTTTTACTCGACACAAAAATTAAGGCTCCTTATGCCTTCGTCAACGAAAAATGAATTTTACGTAAAAAGTAAAACGGTTCGTTTCGTTTTGACTGTTGAATTAAATGGGCTGCTGATTTTCAGCCTGAAGAATGGGGAAGTTTGTAATATATTAGCTATTGTTTTAACTGTAAGCTTTATATTTGTTTAGATCTGGTTTTCAGTCTGTCTTCTTTTAAATTTATTTCGGTCGATGTGGGTAGATATCAGTGACATACAGCCTCTTTTCGTTTTGTTGCGACAAAACTGTTGGGCTAACAATAAACCAATCATTTGGTAGAATTCACACTGGGAAAATGGGTATTGAAAATTTTATCCAATAGTTATTTAAATTCGTAAATTAACAAGAGGCAATACACAATATCTTTCAAAGCCTTTCGTATTGCGCAGGCATGCGGGCGGCGAGTAAAAGGCAACTCTCGCTGTCTGACCATGGACATGCCCGGGTCGACGGCGCGTTGTGTTCCAGTCTCGACTCAAAGATCGTCAGCATAATGACGGGGCTCCCCTCTGGAGGGCCAAAGCCTGCCGGGGTCGCGGGACTTATCTCATTACCGTGATCCCGAAACATAAAGGGCTATTGAAGGACATCGTGGATTTAGTCAGAACGAGTCTGACAGTCCCTCCCCCCCTGCCCGGGGCGAGAGGACTCATTTGGAGATTTTACAACGTAAAAAAAGCCTTTCGCATTGACAGTAGATTCATTCTAGAAGATAATCTATCTGTTTTCGTTGGTAAGTAATCACTGATAGAATTTCATTCATCAAGCCCTCAAGGTTCCTTGTCAATTCCTTCAATATCAAGAGATTTCTTATTTCATTTTTGAGTATTGCTTTCCCAGACTTAACATTTATTTTATCCACATTTTTATACATTATAATGGTCTGTGTTTAACAATTCCTTTTCTTCCAACTTTGGAATCTAGTCTTTTCTAGCCCTTGAGCACTCATCAGAAGCTCACAAATAAACACTGATTTAAATACCACAGTATCTTTTATCCGTTTCTCATTTTAAATTATAACCTCAAATAATTACCATAAAGCAAGCAAAATCCACAAAATTAGATCTCCCGCAAGTTTATATTTAATCAGATTGCGTTATACTGAGAGTCTAAACCCACAATTTATTCGTCGGTCGATATCATATTAATTGCGACCACTTGTTTTCTATCCCAGTGGTTCTGCAGACGAAGTGTGTCCATTTGTATCCATCGCGAACAAGTTTAATTCGGGGTTGGTGTGTTTTGGTATATTTTTCCCGTTTTCCCTTTGCGGTCCAGTTGCTTGGTGACAGATGGTGCTAGGCGGAAAATGTGGCGTTTTTTGGGGTCAGGAGGTTTTTTTTTTTTATTTTGTTTGTGTAAGTGAATATACCTGTCAAATACTGGCCAGATGGTTATCTGTTTTGGATAGATAAAAGGGATTGTTGGTAGCCCCTTTTTTAAACCGAGATTTGGGGATATGTAAGGGTCAATTGTTAGTTTGAGTAATGTTCAAACTATGCGGCCTTAGAAGTTACCTAGACTAGAGTTAAATCGTTCTTAAATTAAAATAAACAAGGGATATCACGGCCCTGGATTGCAAAGAATAAATGTTTGTGAACGTGGTTCCGTTCGCAAACAGTACTACTTCATTACTTATGTTAAAACAAGAGGAATTGATTTTCCCGTTAACTTCCATTTTTGAATCCCACTTTTACTATTCCACAACTATCATACAATGCCATCTAGTCCCAAGCTAAGCAGAGCTTTTGTTATGGGTACTAGACAACTGATGAACATACTTATATATTTCTAAATACATAAAAATTATAGATAAATTACACCCAGACACAGAACAAATGATCATGCTCATCACACAACGTTTGTCCTGGGTGGGAATCGACCCCACAACCTCCGGCATAATAGTCAGGGTCACTCACCACTAGACCAAATGTTGATGATTTTCAAAAATCCACTGAAGTTTTTAAAGCAGAGGCTACTGGGAATCGAACTACAACTAACGTTCGTTCAAAAGACCCGCTCCCCTAAATCATTAACAAGACAATTATGAACGAAAATACTTTACAGACTCAAAAAGCTTAAATATCTAGGTCATATACGATATGACCTAGTTGTCTGTGACCCAGGATTTAGTATTTATTTACGCTTTCTTGTTTACTGTAGCAGATTGGAAACGTTTTATTGTACGCTCATTACTGTTTATCGGGAATTGTGTCTTGTTCAGCTGAGATTGAGAGTAAACTCATATTTCTATAAATGGAAGCAGATATATATATATTTTGTCTTGTACTATGTATTGCTCAGTCTTACCAAAGGGTATCGTATTATCCAGTTGCTGGGTTGCGGAGAATAGAATAGAATAGAATATACTTTATTGTACACCAAAAATTAATAAGCAGTATTTTACAATTTTATTACAATAACGGTACAACGGCGGTCTTATCGCTGAGAGCGATATCTTCCAGACAACCTCTGAATGGACTAAAAAATAAGTATCTTAAAAACAGGGTAGTTAGTGGTGCACAGCAAATACATGCACAATTAATGCGCCAAAACAAAACCTAATTAAAGTACACATAAAATAGACCCAAAAAAAAATACATATAGGTACAAATACATATACAAACATACATTATACAAATACATATAAATATATATATAAATTATATTATACATCAAAGCGAAAGGAAACTCCGCATATTTATTATTATAAATATGCGGAGGTCAGTACTCTTAGCATGAATTTTCAGTATTTGAGACGAAAATTAAACTGGGACTTTGACAATTTAAAATTGACAATTTTCAAGGAAAAAATAGTTCTGTCTTCGCACACAAAGGCGCTGTTCCATTTTTTCATACAAAAACGCTGTAAATACTGGAAAGACGCTGTAAAGTAAATGAGTGAAAATTCGTGCTAAGGGCACTGATAGGCAGTCGCTTCATGTAAAATACTGATATTTAGCTGGATCTGGTTCGACTGGAAGCCGAGCCCAACATTTTTGGGAAAAGGCAGGCAGATGATAACTATTTATTGTTTACTGGTGGCTACTATCGGCTTCACCTGGGTCTAGTTTGTTCATTTTCCGAAAATTACTTTTCATAAATTAAATAATGAGAAATAAACAAAATAATTAGTTAAATAAATAAATAATATTCCACAACTAACACACAACGCCATCTAGTCCCAAGCTAAACAGAGCTTGTGTTCTGAGTACTAGACAACTTATAAACATAATTATATATTTCTAAATACATACATATTATAGATAAATTACACCCAGATACAGAACAAATGATCATGCTCATCACACAAACATTTGTCCTGGGTGGGAACCGAACCCACGACCCCCGGCATAGCAAACAGGGTCACTTACCACGACACCAATAGGCCAGTCAATCAGTCAGTTAAAAGGTACACGGTGTTCTTATTTTCACTAAATTTTGCAATTAACCGTCATAATTTGTGTGTATTTTTGTGTCGAACCCATTTCTTTTTCATTTCATTTCACTCGCAATCCGTGTTGAACATAACAAACACTACAACTTTACAGTTTGTACATACTAACATACATAACACTGTATGTCTATCCTACTAGCCATTGTTTCCGTACACTGGACAAGCGTTAACTCGGGTATGTAGTAATAGTGTTACATGCTACGTTTAGCACTCGACCCCTCAGTACTGGCAGACAGTAATCGCCCACCGGTGAGGTTTGGGAAGCGGCTGTCAGAACTACATGTGTTAGGATACGGTTATCCTATCGTAATCCTAACTTTTTAACTTCTAATATTATAAATGCCAAAGATCGTTACTTTTTTTTTACACAAGCATGCTAAAGGCCGAGACTTGCGTTGCCGTAGTGGAGCTGTGTCAATAACGCATTTCTATTGGTTTTCAAAACACGTCTTGACTCGCACAGCTTTGGTGGAGTCTCGGCTTAAATCACTGAACTGAAAATCTTGAAATGTTGCTCTTAAGGCGCATCCACACATGCCCGGCGGCCGTGCCGCCGGGGCGGCCGTGCCGCCGGCAATGAAACAATATCTCATGTTTAGTTTGTTTATGTTTTCAAGGCGGTCTGAAACCCGGCGGCATAAGCCGGCGGCATGTGTGGATGCGCCTTTATGTTTAAAGCTATTGTCAAACAGACAGTCGTGGCGAACGCGAAGCGATGCGTTTTTGTTTATAATGTATGGATGTTTTTTAAAAGCCAGTCACATAGAAAAGCGAAAGCGATCCTATAGTTTATGTGACCGGCTTTAAACAATTCCATACATTACAAATTAAAACGCTTCGGATCGCATTCGTTTCGCCTGTCTGCTTGATAATAGCTTAAATGTTGTCAATTATATAGAAAACGAACACAATATTATGATTTTCAAAAATATCAACCATAACTTTCTTATTAAATGTTAAAATCGGCCAAGTGCGTGTCGGGCCACGCACAGTGTAGGGTTCCGTAGTTGCCCATCAAAATACTTATACGAACTAACTAAACCGATTCGCTGAATTTAATTTTAAAAAGAAGGATTTTCAAAATCGGTCCAGGAGTCTTTGAGAAATCGGGGAAAATACATAAAAATATTACGACGAATTTAGAACCTCCTCCTTTTTTGAAGTTAGTTTAAAATAGTTGACGATAAAAACCTACCTATCCCCAAAAAACATACCGTAAAAATATACCTATTAAAGCTGTAAAAATAAAGTTGACAAACTTACATTTGCAGTTGAAACACATTTTCTCCGATACATTTTGTTTAAGAAAAATATTATCTAAGTACATTTTATTAGTTGGTCGACTATTACTCGTAAAGTTGTAAAGCCTACTTAGTCATGATAATTTTCTTTTAAAATTCATTATATATACTAATGTTGTAAATTTTTTCACACCCCCAAACACAACCGTTTAGCTGGTAGAGGGGGGGGACACTCGAGTCGAGCAAAATATAGCACTTTAAAGCTTAATATTTCACAAACGAATTTTTCTATCAAAAAGTTGTTAATGGAAACTCACAATATTTTTCAAAGACCTATTTAATGATACCCCACACTAAGGGGTACGCGAGAAAAAAAAAGACATCTCCACTTTACGTGTACAGGAGGTACCCTAAAAAAAAATATTTTACGAGATTTTATTTTACCACTTTCTTGGCACAAAAAATCCGTATATTTACACCAAATTACAGCTCTCTAGTACTGTGCGTATCTGAGCTAAACTGCGGACAGACGGACGGACGGACGGACGGACATGGCGAAACTATATGGGTTCCTTGTTGACTACGGAACCCTAAAAATGGCACCACATCACTGAATTATTAAATTGTAAAATAGTAATAATTGACTCACATGGAACTGACGATCATCAAACGTCTGAACAGATTTAAACTATAGCAATCATGATTTATTGGAGATGACAAAAATATGTAATATGATATATTTTTGCCATTTCGATTACATTATAATTTTGCCATCTCGATTTTGTTATTATATTTTTGCCATCTCCAATATATTATATTTTGCCATCTCGATTATATTATATTTTTTTCAACGAATTCCTATTTATATCGACTCATTCCTTTAGGAGCTACATAGTATGTTACAGACGGACACGGAAAACTTACTACACCGAAAGGTGTAGTAAGTTTTACAAACATCTCCCTTAACCTTCCATGGACTCTTTTCCTGCGCATAACCAGCTCTCGTGGTATCTTTTGACAGGTTTATTATTTTTACGAATCTACAAAGCAAATAACAAATATCTCCAAATGTCAAATTTGTTAGACCTTTATCTTTTTCTTGCATGATGAAAAAACTATAAAATAAATAGTTCTAACAAACAATATCAACAATCAATCGTACCTTGACCTGTTTTGGTGCTTACTTGGTGACTTTCTAGTATCTTTAAAAAAGTGTACTCTACCCTCAGATCAAAGAAATAGGCAGATAGAACGCTCAGAACACACAAGTGTCTCCACCAAAGTTAATACAAAATCAAATCGAATTACATTCCATAATGTTTTCTTTGTTTTTGAGAACAACTTTTATGATGGTTAAAGACACGAGACGGCATATTTTGCGATGCGCAGGTTGGTACGATGCGTAGCTTGGTATTGTCGCGACTTTGTATTCGATTTTGTATTAACTTTGGTGGACCCACTCGCGTGTTCTGAGCGCTCTATCTGCCTATTTCTTTGATCTGAGACTCTACCGTATATACCCCGACGTACTACGAGAGTAGTCTAGCGACCTCGAAAATCGACGCAATTTAGATAATGAGAGCGCCATTCTTAGGAGTCAAACGTCAAAGTTAGACAGTTGCCAATGTTCAAACAAACAGTCGAAGTGCGAAGTTACAGCCTCACTGCCGCTGAAGGATAGTAGGCCTTTACTTAATTGTTTCAGACCTGTTCGCAGAGTGAGCTAGGTCCCACCGCCGTCGGAGAGGCGATAAACCACAAACTATCGGACTTTTTCTCGTTCAAGAAAAGTACAATAAGATATTCTGTGTATACGAAAGGAGAACCTATATGGTAACTAGCTGTTTACAGCGCGGCAGCGGTTTTGCCTGCTACAACTCAAAACATTTCCCACGGGATCAAGAAATTGGGATAAAAATAACTATCCTATGTGTTAATCCAGGTTATAAACTATCTGTGTACCAAATTTTAGCTAAATCCGTTCAGTGGTTTTTGCGTGAAAGAGTAACAAACATCCATCCATCCAAACAAACTTTCACGTTTATGATATTAGTAGGATAGTTATATAGATAGGATTGGCCATTGACTGGGTACTTAGTCTGAGGGGCCAAACTGAACGTGCCAATGGCCAAACAAAACCCTATCAAAATTTATTAAAACGGGTAGTCGCATACATGTCATGATTGTCGCACAGTTTATGAATTTTAACTATCAACATTGTTCAAACTGCGAGAATCGCTCAGCTACGTGACAAGATTAGAGCTGCAAAGATAATATTGACTGGCCTGTTGGTCTAGTCCCCCTAGACCCTGACTGCTATGCTGGAGGTCGTGGGTTCGATTCCTACCCAGGATAAATGTTTTGTGTGATGAGCACGATCATTTGTTCTGTGTCTGGGTGTAATTTATCTATAATATGTATGTATTTAGAAATATATAAGTATGTTTATCAGTTGTCTAGTACCTATAACACAAGTTCTGCTTAGCTTGGGACTAGATGGCGTTGTGTGATAGTTGTAAGAAAAAAAAAACTCGCTCAGCGAAGCTTGCTTGGCAGACATATTGTGCTGGTTTGTGCAGATCTGGTGGCATACCAAAACGTCTTACAGCGAGAGTAGTTCCACTGTGGGAACAAGATGATGATAGACAACTTGTATAGCTCTGTTTCTTTCGTACAGTGGAACCACTCTCCTCTAAGGCGTTATGGTAGGCCCACTGGCCATCACGATCGAGTATTGGGATTAATCGCCTGTTAAACTCGGCCACTCGCTGATAACCCAGCAACAAAACAATAGGCTAGTTGCCCTAAAAATGTAATTAGTCCGTCTTTTAGATTATTCAAAAATAAGGGACACGTATTTTTTTATTTGTAAATTAGACCAAAAATGACAAAGATATAGCCTATTAAAGTTACGTGTGACGTCACGTCGCGTGGCATATTTTTGCGCAGGGTGACGTCACAGGTAACTTAAATAGACTTATTATCTTTGTTATTTTTTGGTTAATCGAAAAAAGAAAAAAATACGTGTCCAATATTTTTTTATAATTTAAAATATCGACTAAATAGAATGTAATTATTTTGACCCTGGAGACTACCCTATGGGAACTACACACTCGCTGCTCGCTCCACTAGTTGCTCGCTAATCGCCAGCGGTGGGACCGTTGCCGAATTCCGTTCACCTCATTATCAGACCTGTGTTCACTGTTTGCTACAGAATACTAAAGTTGGACAAAATTTTCAAGTGTATTGACAGGTTTGTTTGATTTCAAATTGTAGTAAGTAAGAAATGATTTAATTAATACTTGGAAATGGCCCTTTGTTCTATTGGAATTGCAGTCTGTGCGTCACTAGAAATTAAGATATTGGATGCTGCTATAAAAATTCAGTTAATAACTTAAAATAAAGAGTAGAATTAAGAATCTCAATTAAACTTTATGGTATTGTTTTAAAATCCTTTTTCAGTTATTTATTGTTCAAATTCAAACAAAAGCTTGTATGACTAGGTCATAATTTCATACTTTGGCATCATATCATCAATTTTCAATTAAATCATTCTCGTTTACACATTTCGGTTTCACTTAAAAAAATCTCTCATTTGACACGTTTCTTGCAGCCAATTCTAATTCATTATTATCATTGAGAGCCCGTAGTGTGTTTTCTTCTTCTGTACTTCTCGTCTATTCAATGGTGACCTCCTTTCTATCCACATCATCTTTCACACAGTTTCATTCTTCGCTTTGGTCTACTCTACACTTATTGCTATCAAAATTCATACTCGTAACTTTCCTATATTATTAACTGTATTACTATACAGTATTTCTGCAAAGTTTCAAACTAACATGGTCGCGGGATTATTTTCTTACCGTGACCCCGGTACATAAAGGGCTATTGAAGGACACCGTGGATTTTAGTCAGTAGAAATCTGACAGTCCCTCCTGCCCTGCCCGGGGTGGGAGGACTCATTTGATGATTTTATGAAGCTAAAAAATAAAAAAATTCAAACTAGCAACCTCGCTGTAACAGTAATTACAAACTTGTAATAAATACTCCGGTCTTAAAAGTAACATCAATTCTGAAGAACCTTTCTTCCCGAGCCATAATAGCGTCATATTTCTAAACGAAAATTAGCGAAAGAAAACGTTATGTCCCCAAACTACTTCCCAGTTCCCATTAATTTGAATACGTTCTGAAACTATCGGAGAGTGGTCCGGTGGCCTCAATTGAAGAGACAGCCATTTGTATGTAAATATATTAAGAAAAAGTGTCTATTACTTAATGAGGGGGGGTCGTAAAAGTTAGTTGACTAATTTAGTGGGAGGGGGGAATCTCTGTAGAGTTTGTTTTGAATGTCATTTGGCACAGAATGGCAAGTGACTGTAGAACTTGAAACGTAAAGTTTGACATTTGAGTTTTATGAGTTCTGAAGTGTGGCTTGAGTTGGATTAAGGAAAAAACTCAGAATTTTAAGTTTTACTTCGCCATTTTCTGAAGTATTCTTAACCGGAGTTTGTTTGATGGATGTGAGGTACTATTGTATTAACGTCTGTGTTGAATTACTTTATTAAAGTAGAAGAAAAGTAAAGAAACGATGGACTGATAGATTTTTGAATCAATAAAGTGAAAAACATGCATACGGCCCGCTTGATGTAAAGCGGTTTTAGTCCTACTAATATTATAAATGCGAAAGTTTGTGAGGATTTATGTATGTGTATGTAGGTATGTTTGTTACTCTTTCACGCAAAAACCACAAAACGGATTTGGCTAAAATTTGGTATACATATAGTTTACAGCCTGGACTAACACCTAGGATAGTTTTTATTCCGATTTTATGTTCCCGTAGGATATTTTTCGAGTTGTAGCGGGTGAAGCCGCTGGCAACAGCTAGTAGTCTAAATAGACAGAAGTCTATAGAAAAGACTTATCGCCTCGTTGTCGACCCTACAACGCCCTTATTAAGGGTTTGAGGAAAGTAGAAAGGAGCGTTGTTCCGACAGTTATAGGGATAATAGTTTTTGTGAAACGTGTTTACTCCGTGGGTCCACCAGCTGTCGTCACAATGACCCCTTAAGAACTGGCTGAGCCAATTACGAGGACGTAACGGAGTCGAGCTACGATGTACTATGACGCTAGTCTTATATGTATGAGTGGATGTGGTTTAATAAACTCATGTCTTCTTCCCATCACCCACTAGATGAAAGACGCTGATGAAATGCCATCTCAGCGACGCATGAAAGTAGAAGACATGTTGCACCGACCGAAAATAGACAAGGGAAAGGGGTTTTGTTGTTGACGTCACTGGAAAGTGGCTCAACACATTTCAACTCAAGTGTACAAAACTTAGTCGCATCAATAGCTTTTAAGAGCTTACCTGAGGACCTCAAAAACAGGAATAAATCGGGTAATAGGCTTATATATAGCCGAAGACAACCTCATACGAGCCAAGTAATAATAAATACGCTTCGGTCGAAGAGTTTTCCATACAATTTGATGGGGGCGGCCCCTTGATATTTTAACAGCTTAATTTGTTCAACCGTTAACGAAGTTTCTAAGAGGCTTACATGTTTTGTTTGTGTTTAAAATTACGTGTTAATTGGTCGGTGCTCTAATTTTGGAGGGAATTTGTATTTGAAATAAATTGGGATGACAATTTTTTGTAGTAAAGTTGGAAAATAAAATTGGTGCTGAATTTTATGTTTCCAAATGAGGACAAAGCACTTCATTAGTTAGCGATAGGCCAGCCACGGGTGCTAAATACGTGTGTAATATGTTGATATGTTATAATTCCTCTAGAATAACTGTGAGTAGTGATGAAAACCGGATTGAAATTTTAATCTTTATCGTAGATTGCAAGATCTCTTATAGACGCTTGATAGATAGATGTTTAGGTGTCTAGATGTTTCAAATTAATGAATATTTGTCGATCGTTTTGATGTTCACTCACCAATATATTCTTGTCTTTAAGGACTGATTTTTCAATAGTAAGAAATTTTTTATCTGAGGAATTATAATAACGATTTGACGTATTTTCTATAGATAAGCTGTCAAACCGCCATTTTTATTCCTCAGAAAAAAGTTATCTGACTATTGAAAAATCAGCCCTAAATCAGTTTTTTTTTCTCCCGGCAATATCTAAAACAAAAACACAAAATGCTACCAAGCCACCTACAGAATTAAACTAACACCCAAAATTACCTTATAAAGCCGAAAAATTACGTTACCCCCATTCATTTACCCAACATCACCTTTCTTGAGCAAAAATAACATCCTGAACAACACAATTTGACGGCAACAAACGACACAATTACTTTCTTTACCCCCACAATGGACGTAATTAGTCCACCGCTCGCCCCTAAGGTGGGGGCGTAGGGGATGTAAGATGAACCCCCGTCCATATGTGGGATGAACATGGATTGAAAAAACGTGCGTTAGAAAGTAATGGTTGTCATCGTTTGGGGTCAATTTTAGTGGTGTTAAGGGTGCTTGTACACGGCGCATATAACCCGCGCAAGTGCCTCAACATGCTCAAGCTACATGCGCCTTGTACAAGCACCCCGCAGGTAGCTTGATCAAGTAGCTTGCGCATGTTACTCGCGCGGGTAAACCGTGAACCCGCACCATTACTTGCGAGTTCCGCGAGTAGCATATCTTTTCTTTTCTTTACATATAATAAAATCGTAGAGATGTTATTCCTGTACATTGAATATTTTTTTCGTGAATCAGTACCCTGCGGGTAACTTGATCAAGTAGCATGCGCATGTTACTCGCGCGGGTAACCCGCACCTATACTTGCGCGGGTTACATGCGCCGTGTACAAGCACCCTAAGAATAGGGGTGTCTATTTAGTAATTTACTTATCATAAACGGTAGTGGGTTTGAACCTAGCCAGGCGCATAACTATAGGGATGCGGACGACGAGTAATGGGCGACTCGCCGTCCGGTCATACACCGCGACCGCGCTTCAAAGAGGTATCAGACAACCATGACCCAAGAACATAATGGATTAGGCTGGGTGGGAGGACTCATTCAAAACAATAAAAAAGGCGCATAACTATGAGTAATTTATTGCATCACCATTACTCTCAAAACGGTGAAGGAAAGGAGAAGGTCATTGTCTCATCATCACCATCATCAGCCTATAATGTTCCCACTGCTGGGACACAGGCCTCCTCCAGGAGTGGGCCATAATCGACCGCACGGGCCCAGTGCGGATTGGTGGATATCACATGTCTCGTATATTTGATTCTAGGACATGTCAGTTTCCTCACGATGTTTTCCTTCAGCGTTTTGAGAGCAGTGGTGATGAAATAAATTACACAAAGTAATGCTTCTGGCGGGGTTCGAACCCACGACCGACTCGTAAGTCGGGACCCATACTACTGGGCCACCGCTGCTCTTATTGTCCCAGCTTCGGGAACATTATACGCTGTTGCAGAGTTCCGCCAATTCTTATTCCCAAATAAATGCAGGAAGTGGACAAGTACTAATATTTTGAGCGTTTTTGAGTGTTTTACAAAGTTTGTCGTCCGAAGAGATCTGATTTAATTTAGCACTTTTATTCATGTATCACCATCGTCATCCTGTCATCATTTTATCATCCTTTGTTCCTTCCTTTTCCACTCCAACCATCAATACTCGTGTAGGTACAAAACTGTATTTTACCTGTGTTACATCCGATATAAAAGCGATCCTTTTCTTTATACAAATTGAAACATCTCATCATCAACCTATAATGTTCCCACTGCTGGGACACAGGCCTCTTCTCTGTGAGAGGTATTGGGCCATAATCCAACACGCGGGCCCAGTGCGGATTGGTGGATGTCACATGTCTTTGTATACCTATTTGATTCTAGGACATACCTACCGGTTTCCTCACGATGTTGTCCTTCACCGTTTTGAGAGCAGTGGTGTTAAAATAAATTACACAAAGTAATGCGCCTGACGGGGTTCGAACCCACGACCTACAACTCGTAAGTCGGGACCGATACCACTGGGCCACCACTGCTCTCAAGAAACATCTCTCTCATTGAAAGACACAGTAACGTTCATGCTCGACTCAAACATCGAATTCAAAGCCCCAATCCCAGCATTCTACTCCCGACTACTACACAAGCGTGTCACATAATTTACGCCGGAATAAATCATGCGAAGTAAATACGCCTGGATATTTACCTGATACATAGCTGGATTCTAAAAGCCGATCAAGTAGCTGATCAGTAAATCTGCTGTCAAATCTAGGGTTGTACGGAATCATAACACATTAAAAATAACTTACTTAAAACCTACTAATTAATGGCAGATATATTATGTTTTACTCTTTTTTTAAAATGGTAGTTTCCTGGGTCAAAATAATTACATTCTATTTAGTCTGTATTTTAGATTATAAAAAAATATTGGACACGTATTTTTTCTTTTTTCGATTAAACAAAAAAGAACAAAGATAATAGCCTATTTAAGTTACCTGTGACGTCACTCTGCGCGAAAAATGCCACGCATTGTGACGTCACACGTAACTTTAATAGGCTATATCTTTGTCATTTTTGGTCTAATTCACAAATAAAAAAATACGTGTCCCTCATTTCTGAATAATCTAAAAGACGGACTAATTACATTTTTTTAGGCAACTAGCCTATTACAGCCGCTCAGGCCAATCTTTCGGGTTAAGCCGGGGTTTATTCCGCGTTCAACCCCCAATATTTTCTACCCTCTTCCGCTTTCCACCCCTAAACGTTTCCACATTCAACCCCTGAGGGTTGAAAGTTTGCTTGGTCTTTGGATGGGTGATCACTGATCATGTATCATATATAAGCGAGCTTCCTCTGCCTCAGAAAGCACGTAAAGCCGTTGGTCCCGGCTGTCGTTTGTAGGTCTTTGACAGTTATTCGTACTTTTAGTCAGAAGCTCGAAAAGTCTAACAACACGTCTTACCATGGGGTATCGTATTACCCAGTTACTGGGTCGTGGAGGTCAGATGGGTAGTCGCTCCATGTATAAATACTGATTCTCTAATTCTTTTGTATTTAGTTTATCAAATTGAGTATATTTTCGGGAATGTTTTTGCTAGCGAAAAAGACTGATTTGACTTCTTATAGTAAGTCGCTTCATGTGAAATACTGATATTCAGCTAAATCTGATTTCACTAGAAGCCGACCCCAATGTAGTTGAGAAAAGGATGGCAAAAAAAATCTCAGGTTTTTGCCAACCCTAACCAGGCCGCGGTTCAATCGAAACATAAAGCAATGCCATTAAAAATTTGCGTTTATACTCAATCACGACGTAAGTGTACATCGTCTTGGGACGCAGCCACCTGGAGTGTATGAGACAAGGATTGGGGAGCAAAGTCATTGCTCGCTTAGCTCAGCTTAGCTAAGCCAGCGCTAAGCTGAGCTGAGCGACGCCAGACGCCTGGTTAGAAAGAGTACCTATTACATTAATTAATTTTTTGGTTTCGTAAAATCATCAAAATTAATGTTTCTGCAGACTTTCTGACTCTTACTGACTAAAATTCATCCCTATTGCCCTTTGCGTTCCAGTGTCACCGTATCCTGCTTACGACAGTTCCGCAGTTTTACAGTCCCACGACCCCAGTTGTGGTTGTTTTACGGTTTTTAGGATTAACTTTGAATTATCCACTGGGTCCACAGTGCTAGTGATTCGTGTCTTAAACTAAATAAATAAAATAAATAGCTGATATTTATTTTATAGTTACTTTTGTCAGCGGCTCACGCCCCCCCCCCCTTCCCTTATTCCTTTGTCACTCAGGACCAAAGTAGCTTTCAACTGGTGAAAGAATTTTTTCGACTGAGTGACACATAACACTCCATTTTACCAATACTCCATGTTCAAAAACCTCGCTCAACCTTCTCATTCCCCGCTCATCTCATTTCATCTTACCTCAAGATTTATACATTGAATGTCGTGTTAAGGGCGTTATCTTGAAGCACACATTAGGCTGAGTGCGGATATATTATAATATATTGAATTGTGCGTGAGTGCCGTATGTTCCCGGTTTAGGACTCGTTCACGACCTCGGAAGATGCAACTGGCCGCATGACTTGCTTGATGAAACACGCGCGGGCGTTACTTGTTTCGTTGAAATGAGTGACGTAGTGTTGCAAGTTGGAGCGACGAGTCAGTCCATTGAAACATTCGCGTGGATACTGTTTGAAGTCAAGTCGTAAATAATGTAATCTCCACTCTTTACAATTACGATTGATTTTCGTGTTACGTGTCTGGTTACTGATGTACGAGTAACTGATCTGTGGTCGGGGGTATCGTTTGAAGGACATTGTGTGTAATTACAGGAGGCATTTTGGCTTTGTTTCTCTCTGAGGGCCTAGACAATGTGACTTCTATCGCTGTTAACGATAATGGAAAAGTCAAGAGTATCTATTGATGTCATTTAATAGATCAGTTTATTTCAATCTCATTCAAAAGCTTTACCTAGAAATGCGACCGTCATTGGTCTAGTTCAGCTCTTAGCAATTTTTTCAATTGTTTTCTTCGCAGTCGCCTGTTCGCTCGAGCGAACGGGTCGTGGCCAAGCAGTTAATAATGTGTTTTATATCACCGCAATAGGGATACGGATGTTTTATCTGTGTAGAGTTATTGAATATTATTAGGAAATGTTAGGGAAAGTAAGTTTTCAAAGGGATGTTTTTCATATACAAAAGGGTAAAAGTCTTGGCGGATTCTTTTGTATTAAGTTTATTAAATTGAGTATATTTTCGGGAATGTTTTTGCTACCGAAATAGATTGGGATGTTTTGTAAAACGGGTCGGTTTGTGTTGAGGTCGCAAACAAGATCGCGAGGCGTGGGTGGGGTCGTGGATTCAGTCCTTGGGTTGGGTTAAGTCCGACCGTACACTAGGCGTCACAAGTCTTCGATACCTTACGACTTTGGTATCCATTAACGCGTGCCTGTGTTCGAACCTCTACGGATTTGTATTGCGATAGTCGCCTGGATACCAGAGTCGTAAGGTATCGGATACTTACGTCACCTAGTGTACGAAGGTTTCTTTTTCCATCGGGATTTTTCCAGTAGTCGCCTGAATTTTTGTATCCAAAGCGTAGTATGATAATCGATTTAAAATGTTTTCACTGCAAGATCAAAGGATTAATTTCAGTGAGAGGAAATAGGACTTAATCTGTGTCTAGAACACAGTGTGGGTTGATCGTGTGGGCTGTGGGTTTGCACTCGACTAATGTCATTAAATACGCACTTATAACAAAGCTGGAAAATGCACATCAGTCATCAAAGAGAATAGCTATACAGATAGTAAGTTTTAAACGGTCTTTCTACGTAGTGTTATCAGTTTTACTGGTCTGCATACCAAACTGTTAGAGTGCATGTTGCATTGAGCTAAAAACTGCATACATATATCATAAAGCATGCATATAATTTATAAGAAAACAGATTAAAGCTGCTCTTTAGTTGAATGTAAACAGCTAGATTCGATGATGCAAGTGGCGAATTGTTGTTCGGCGTGGCGGTCTAAGGGGGAGGCCTATGTTCAGCAGTGGACGTCTTCCGGCTGGCCGACATATTACATTTCATTTCATTTTTTTAAAACGTTGCCTCACACTAGGAATTACTCTTGTGTTGTGGGTGCGTTTACAAACATAGAAACTACAATACACATACACTCGGAACAACTACTGATAGATCACTACACAAATATTTGGTCCATGCGGGGATCGAACCTGCGAATGCTGTGTAGCAGTCGATCGCTTAGCCACTGGAGACATACAACAACTACACCTTGAAATGCACGCGTTGTATTACATTTCAGGAATACCCACACAGTGAAATATAACTCAGAAAATCCTTTCCAAAATCGTGACTACATCCAGATCCAAATCCGGGTGTCTCCTAAATAAGGTCTTATAAGGTCAAAATCCCATACGGCAGGACTATCAAAATAGCCATTAAAGCTACAAAGGGAATTAGAAATAGCCTTACAGTAACACAAGTTTGATTCAGAAGTTTCTGCGAAGTTTTAGATCCCCAGTGGGGTATTTTATGTGTTGAAAATGCGTGAGGGGTTGTATGTGGATTTATTACGTGTGAAGGGTTCGTGGCTAAATTATTACAGACGTACGGAGATATCTTTAAGGGTAAGCAGCGGTTGACGAGGTTGGTTTCGTTGATGGGTGATTATTATTAAAATATTGAGGTACCTCTGAGCAGTGATATTAGCCCCGATCAAGTTTTGATAGGAGTGGTTATTGTATTTTTTTCTGATATTAGCGCGTTAACCAAACATGCATGTACCACATCCAAATAATAGAAGATTTGTGCCAGACACCAAAAGCCTCTGGGGCCACTAGTTTCACGTTTTCCTTTTTCTTACTGAAAAGCTGCTTAACTGCTGCTGGGGAAGAGGGACTGTCTAAACGGATGACTGTGACCCTGGAACGTAAAGGGCTATTGAAGGAACGCCGTAGATTTAATCAGTACGAGTCTGACAGTCCCTTTCGGTTTAACCTGGGCGTGAGAACTGGTTTGTTTATTTTTTTACAATAAAGGGGTGTTTAGGATTGTTATGAAACTGGATATTTTATAGTGAATAACGAAAGGGTTTGCTTAATCACAGTTAACCTGACACTACCATAGAGAAATATGACATGATAGATAGCCAAAGAAAGTCTCTGTTGTTCAAACGTATTGCATCCTAACTCCACGTTCCTATGTTAGTTTAGGCTATGTTTACATGAACATTGTCCAGTTATATAAATCACTGGGTAAAGGTAGATTTATGTGGTCAAATACCCTGACTTATACGTTGTGTGGGCGATGACAACAACCTAGTAACCACATATTTATTGGGGACCATAGAATCTGCCAATTTTTGGCAACTAGATGTTTTTAAAACTTTTTCTTTAATTAATAATTTGCTGTTCCACGCGGATTTACCCCCATTCATTATTATCATCATCATCATCAGCCTATAATGTTCCCACTACTGGGACACAAGCCTCCTCTCTGTGAGAGGGAGTGGTCCGTTATTCACCACGCGGACCCAGTGCGGATTGGTGAATGTCACATGTCTTCGAATTTTTGGTTCTAGGACATGCCGGTTTCCTCATGATGTTTTCCTTCACCGTTTTGAGACCAGTGGTGATGAAATAAATTGCCCCCGTTGCTGTTAACATAGAGGTAAAAGTAAGATGGTTTATCATTTTGGAATGCACGACAAAAATAACAAAGGAATTTTGTGTGAGATTCATTAATATATCTTAAATGGTTGAATCTTGAGCAGAGTTTAGAATTAAATCGTATGTTTTTTAAATGCTTAAAAAACAAAGCTATTTTGACTTTGTCATTACCATAATATGTTATCACGTTTCTGGACGCAAATGATTAATGATAAAGTGATCAAGACGTATAACGCGTAGATATGTATTACATACGATTGAAAAAGCGCAAGTCTTTAATAAGTTCTCACTTTTGCTGACAGTAGTTATTTTAATCAAACACGTTAGAATTAGCAGATACGCGCAGAAAAATAAACAAACTTCTTTAAAATACTAAAAAAAAACTTATTTGAAAATAAACTTCTTTGAAATCGCTATTACTAAGAGACTTGTTGACGTTCTTATTTGAGATACAAAAGCACCTTGATGCACGGTTTCTGTATTTAGAATGTCATTCAATCTTATTATCTTAATCATCGGCTCCTATCAACTATTCTAATGAAACGCCTGTAATGTCAGCTATACACGAAGACACCAAATTACAAAAGAAAATATCATCACCTGCCTGGTCTTTTCCCAATTATATTGTGGTCGACTTCCAGTCGAACCAGATGCAGTGGAACATCAGTGTTTTACATGGAGGGACTGCCTATTGGACCTCCACAACTCAGTAACTGGGTAATACGATACCCCATGGTAAGACTGGTTGTCAGAGTTTTAGAGGTTCTTTTAAATACTTTACTACTGTCAAAATCTACAAATGACAGCCACACGCAGAGAAATGTCTGGCTACCTATACGAGAACTTCTGGTTGCAATCGTGACAGCAAGACTCACTAGTTGACTTTATAACATTCCTAGTAATAAATACGAAGTAAGTAGTAGAGATAACAAGGACTTAGTATTTATTACTAGAAATGTTGTAAAGTCAACTAGCGAGTCTTGATGTCACGGTTGCAACCAGAAGTTCTCGTATACATCTCTCTGCGTGCAGGATCAGCGGCTTTAAGTGCTTTTCGAGGCACGAAGGAAACTCGCTACGACAGATGGTCAAACATCCACAGACCAACCTCTGCAAGCGCGGCTTAACCTGGAAGATCTGCTTGTGCGGCTGATATTATTTACCCACGAGCTCTTCATAAAAATATAAAGGACACATTTACATTTCACACATAGGTACGTGATCAGCATAAATTCACGCCATTTTTAGCCCATTCACCAACCTTTTAAATTCACGAATCATTCACAATAGCTCAAGCCATATTGCCTCTAGATTCAACACAAAGAAAAAAATAAATCTTATATCAAAGCGTGTGGCTAGGTGAGTCACACGCTCCTACAAAATATGGATTTAAAATAATATCTATAGCTGGTCAAATACTCGACCATCCCTTTATGTTAATTTTAGGGATCCTCCTACGTACAGCGACCTTTCTAAGTCAACGACAAAATTTGATGGCTTTTCCCTTCTGTATAAATAATAACAAATAAGTCAAGATTTGTCTCGGTAAGTCGGTTTTCATGTAAATATTTCTTGGTACTGTAAATTCTGCTGTTTTGGGTCGGCATTTCATTTCATCATAAAATAAATGACCTACATACTGATACTGCTAGCCTACATCATCCCACTGCTGGGCAAAGGCTTTTCCCCATCATTATCATCATCATCAGCCTAAAATGTTTCCACTGCTGAGACACAGGCCTCCTCTCTGTGAGAGGGACTGGGCCATTATCCACCACCTGCGGGTTGGTAGATGTCACATGTCTTCGAATTTTTGGTTCTAGGACATGCCAGTTTCCTCACGATGTCTCCCTTCACCGTTTTGGGAGCAGTGGTGATGAAATAAATTACACAAAGTAGTGCACCTCCACTGCTCTACCTCTCCCCATGACTTCCAGTTAATATCTTCCATAATTTTGCTTTTTTTTTCAATTTCAGTCTTCTGTAATAGTAGTGTGTATAATCCATTGTGTTTGGTTTTTTTGGTTCATCCTAGTTTAAGACTGCTTGGTATTTTCCAAAAAGCACAGGATGACAGAAGAGAAAATAAGGAGAGAACTTCTGAAAGGATTTAAATGAAATTAGGAACACAGATAGATTAACTAACTTATAACTTTTCGTCCTAAAATCGCTTTCCCTTGATGATTACCTTCACGCGCGCGACACCGCAGGCGTAAGCTAGTACAAAATATTTCCTCCAAAATTGGAAACAAAACCCTTTTCCATAATCATCTAAAAATTAGTCTCCCGAGCTAGACAGCGGTTACAACATCTTGAGCTGATTATGTTTCCATATATCACGGGGCCGTATCGGGGGCCCACACCTCAGCTAATTATACGGCCCCTTGCGGCCCCAGGCCCCGGGTGACGGCGGTCTGACACGCGTAGGGTCCGTAAAATACATAAATTTAATTATACCGTAGTAATGATTTATATTTGCATTATCTGTTTATTTTTAGTACTGTTGTTTGGGGTATGGTGTCATAATTGGATTTATTGTTTTTGAACAGTCTGTGGGGGATGTAATAAACCATGCTGGTGGTTTTTAGGTGATGGTGGAGTAACCAAAGTTTATGGTGTAATCTGATCTCTTTGAAATCTATGTCTGTTAAATAAAACCTAAATTGTACTTGTTCGGTTTTTTTTTAATAATTGTAGGGTAAGCTACAGGAAAAAGAAACCTCCCTGTGGAACTGATGTCAGGGGTGCCTTTTCCATGCAACTCATATTGGTGACAAATATCCGTCCCGGCTGAAGGTGGTAAGCAAACCCAGTAGCCTACCAGACGTCTGAAAACAGGGATATTACCTGCGCGTTACCGACTCTTGAATCATTTTAAAATGCCCTTATTTTAGCTCATAATTCTCATTTATCTATTTGTTATTATTCTCATTGACCTGATGGTCTTAGGGAGAGAATTCGCCGAATGACTTTTACTTGAAAAAAGAACCCAAATAGAGGTAGTGCTTTAGGCACACCTCAACCAAATCCTCCAGGGTTACAAAACCTATTCATTTTAAACATGTTCAATTACAAAAACACTGACCTTTCAACACAGGAGACCCATCAAACGCACACATAACCTTAACATTTTTACCACCGCCCATGAGCCGGATTAAACCAGTTAGGGCCCTTAGGCAATTCAATTCTCGGGGCCCTTTAAATTTACCCTTTTTTCAGGGCCGTTGCTAGCTTTTCGAGCACCTGTGTGTAACACTGATTATACCGCCTTCTGATCGTTTTACATTTAACAACCTGCTTAGGACTAATAATCTTAAAAGAAGTATTAGTAAATGGTGGTTGAGTAATGATAACTTTCGTTTGATGAAACGTCTTTTTTTTCACGTTGCATGCACCGTGCTCCTTGTCATAGCAGGGACAATTTTGAAGCCATGCGATGTCTTAACAATCTATCTAGATCTAAATTAAAAGAGGCAGTTATTATTATTGATGAAAGAAACTGATTTTCGTCTGATCAAACGTCTTTTCTTTCTTGGAATTTACCCAGGGCCCTTTGTCATAGTGGTGCCCTTAAGGACTTTGACTTAATGTTAATCCGGCCCTGCTGCTCCCTCAGGGCTGCAGTCCAACAGTTAATCTGCCACGATGACATGTATTTTAACTAGTCAATTAAACCACCAGCTCCCTTGTCAATTGAACCTTTGAGCCTTAGTAATTAGTTGAGAGCTGTATTCTTAATATATGTATGGAACGTAGCTGTCTGGTGGTCGAAGGAAAATTGTTAGCATGATGTCAGGCTGGTAAATTATGTGTGTGTGTGAGTAATTTATGGATTTGATGACGTGGGTAGTTTCAAATAAAAAGTTATTGTTACTTCTAGTAATTACTTGGTACGTTTACCCAGATGTAGTTTAATATTATCTCCTTGATTGATACTTGAATAAGTCAAGATTTTCACGGGAATGACTTGTGAAAAAATAGGATGGTTTTCAGTCACTGAAAGTGTTACAGTCATGTTTTCTGTATCTAATGACTTCCAGAATTTGACAATAACAACACTATCGAATGTTGTACATTTAATAACAATACAAGTGATTTTTTTCCAAAATTAGCGGGTTCGACTCTAAGGATTAATTAATTTTCTAAAATACAATAATGCAGTTCTTGCTTTCGTCGAAATCGGCCTCGAGACTCTTCTCAATATTTTTTCTTATAGTTTTGGGTATTCCACGCCTAGTTGAAAAATCCTTTCTGTATACCTACGCAATAAATGTTGTGTTTTTCTTTTCTTTCTATATCACTTAGCCCCTTCGTACACTAGGCGACTCAAGTCTCCGATACCTTACAATTTTGGTATTCATTGACGCGTGCTTGTGTTCGAACCTCTATGGGTTTGTATTGCGATAGCCGCTTGGATCGGTATCGTAAGTAAGTCGTAAGGTATCGGAAACTTAAGTCGCCTTGTGTACGAAGGGCCTAACACATCAGCTTACCTACATCAAAAATTTACTTCACATATCAATATCGAGGTTCACCACAAGCACGTCGAAATGCGAATATAAGTCTAAAGCTGAAACATGAACGTATCTCCGTTTTAACCGTATAGTTCGGTAGCGCCCCCGAAAGGGGCGCGACAAGTAAACCTACGCTGGCTCAATAGTGGGTCCAAAAGGGGCAGACGTTGTAGTCATACGACATACTCATTATAAATTTAAAAAATATTGTATTCTCTGCGTAAAATCCTATGAGTGCGCATTAATTAAGAATGTTAAATAAAAATCCGATTTGTTCACGAAATTAAAACTTTTACATTTAGCGCCTATTTTCTTAATTTACCGTAACAAAATTCAAAAGTCTAAATACGATCTTCGCCATTTTGATGGCAGTGCTGGGTAGGGCTAAAAATCATAAAAAACGTGGTTTTCGGACATCCAACGGATCATTATAGGAGGAATGAATGACTCATCATTTAGTATTGTAACGAATTCATACGTATTTCAAAATAAATTAGCAGTGGTAATGAAAAATTTGATATCTGAACTCGAACTTTCGCGCCACTTTTGTTTGTTTACATTTTTATTTTGCACTTGGGTCACACACGCGCGCTTTAACTCAATAACAATAAAGATAAATATCATGCAAAATGTTATAAATAACATAAAAAAGACCAGATCTTGGCGTAATTCTCTAAAACAGGGCCAATAACACGTATTTTTCATTACCACTACTCAATTTGTATTCGTAATCGACAACCATGTTATTTTTTTTAATCGTAATGATGTGTGAAAGCGATTATTCTAATCGATTCCATAATTGATTTTTTTGTCAACTCGAGTGAAAAATATTATGGAAAAGGAAATCGATTAAAAAAAATTAAAATAAATTGGTTTTATGCTTAGAATACAATTATTATCTATATACAATTATTATATAATATTGTTTAAAGCTTTTATAATAATATTAACGTACGAGTACATTGTCATTCCCAAAAAACAATAATAGACAAAAGAACAATGTCAGTAATAAATGTTTGAATGCGCGGCAATTATTTAATTCAAAAATTTTGAATTAAGAATGCACTCGCTGTGGTACTCGCTATTCAAAATATGTATGTACCTAATATTTTAATTTATTAGCTAATTTTTACTGAACATTTTATTTTGTACAGACGCCAGCAGGTCAACCTACCCGAATCTGTCAGATTTTACCATTCAAACCTTAACCTTCTACTTTTGTGATAAGGTTGAAATTTTATTAAAGAAATCTGACAGATTGTGGTAGCTTGATGTGCTGGCGTCTGTACAATAATATAATTTTTAAATTTGAATGAATATAGAATGCCTTGGATCTTGATAGGCTTATTTTATATGAGTTTGTTTCCAAAAAAAAAAGTTTTTTTTTTTTTTTTATCGTGGTAAAATCATCAAATTATGAGTCTTTCCACCCCGGGCAGGGCGGGAGGGACTGCCAGACTTGTACTGACTAAAATCCACGGTGTCCTTCAATAGTCCTTTATGTTCCGGGGTCATGAAATAACTCCCGCGACCCCGGTAAGCTTTGGCCCTTTAAGTCATTATGCTGACGCTCTTTGAGGCGCACGTGGAACACGACGCTCTGTCGACCCGGGCATGGTCCATGGTCGGACAGCGAGTTGCCCTTTACTCGCTGTCCACATGCCCGTGCCTACGGTGGCTGGAGATAGTCTGCCGACTTCCGACGCCGTGGGCGTCTACCACTATGGTTGGGGCGGAGGGAGGACGCTGTCCTCTCCCTCTCGCGGCTCCAAACAAAAGATAGCCCAATTAATTATTTTATTGTACTTTGTTTCGTGAGATTGGTTTGGTCATGTAAGTATTACACGTCAGAAATCGAGCTTTTGAATTAAAAAAAGAAAATGCTGGGTATTATATTTTTTTTACACTATTCGATGTCGCTGTTAAGGATCAAATTCGGGGAAGTAATGATAATTTGGTAAAATATGAACTAATAATACAAACAATAATTTAGTCATTGTATAGCAGATCAAAATCAAAATTCACGCAAACTCACATAATTAAAGTTCGAATTTCAAAAAATTCGATAATGTATTTACACCGCGAAGTGATAATAAAAATTTGAAATGAGAACACTATGTTGTGAACATGTTGCGAAATTTTATTTAATGGAAAAAAATCGTTATACATCAAGTTTGTCGCATGTTTCTACTTCACAGAATATTGATAGTTTGATTGCTGAATTAATATTTCAAAAATTTAATTTTTATGATCTTATTTAATTTTTATCAAATCGGCCTCGAGACTTCCTTCAGGATTTTTAGCTATTCCTCATAGTTTAAAATTTAGCCATACACGCCCCGTTGGAAATTCTAATATTGTTTATTACTGGAAGGAATCATTTAGACGTACTCCCATCTCTCAGCATTAGATCCGAACCCGGTGTTTGTCTTTTCACGTTTTTTAGATCCGTTTTAAAAAGATAAATTGAAATTATTTAACGAAAACACAAAATGGGTATAGGTAAAACCATAAGATTGAATTTAAGTTTAGAAGACACATAGGTATGTTTAGCCTCCAATGAAACACCGATATTCATTAATAAATAAAAGATAAAATTAAATAAATTATTGCGTAAACGAAATAATACTTGAAAATTTGAAATATTATAAAATCATTCAGATTAATTTCATAGACTTATTCCATGGACTGAGCTTTCTATAGTCAAAAAGTAGATAAATCAGTCCATGCTCTATGTCTTGATTTACTTTTTTTTTATGTTCGATTATGTTGCGAGTATCGATTAGGCTGAATGAACGTTTTTAATCGTTTTGTGAATATTGAGTTTACGGTCAGCACTAAAAAGAGTCATGTTGCAACATAGTTTTTGCTAATTTTTATCCAGACTTTCATCGTTATTATTTATGAAATTATGTATGAACACAGGCAAATCTAGTAATGTATATAGTAAGTTGTTTTATTTATTTCACTGTTTAACCATTATTATCATGTGATAAGCTTGTTTATGTGCATATTTTTCAGCACATCTTAATCACCTAGTTTTTGGAACGATGTAGCATTTTGTATGTTACACACATTTTACAACAGAATGAGGCAGTTTTATTGACCTCAACATGTTCTTAGAGATATTGTCCACAAACTTATCGCATGAAATAGCTGTAGTAACATATTTTTGATCAAAAATTGGATGCTGAAAGTTGACAAAAAATATTGTGTAATAGCTCAAATTTCGAATCACCCGGTCGACTCAGCTGATGTGTCATGTGTCAAAATATTGTCGTGCAGAGTGGTTAAAATAGTGACAGGGCGCTAAGTTATGGACAACTTACAAGTTGCTCTTCTAAGTTTAGAACTTACATTTATGTATATCTAGCGAACAACTTTGCTCTAGATATTTTTAGAGCTTGATTCTTGGTATTAGCTTTTTATATCTGTATGTATTGTCTATCTTTAGAATTTCTCATGTATTACTGTGTGTGACAGTGTACATTTTGAAATTGAAATATATTTTTTACAATTGAGTTTATCAAAATCAGCCTTTTATCATCCTACTGCTGAGATACAATTGCCCTGGTAGGCACCTTTCTTAAAAAAAATATTTTGAATTTCACTTTTCTCATAATGACGTATGGTAACATGTTTTTAGAAGCAATGGTGGATTGAAATAAAATTTCACTTGTTTTGTTCTATTCTTTGTCTATTATTTTTTGTATCGTGGTAAAATCATCCAATGAGGCCTCCCACCCAGGGTGAGACAGAAAAGACTGTCAGAATCGTTCTGACAAAAATCCACGTTGTTCAATAGCTCTTTACGTTCAGGGTCACGGTTACGTGCTTAGACCCGCTACCCCTCGTCCTCCATCATTGGGGAGACATGTGAACTCTCAAACTCCCAAAGTGTCTCTCTCTCTTCTCAATCGTTCTCTCACTGCTGAGAATCGTCACTCCGTTTCAACTTATCCATTAGTTTTCTCCATCTGTTGCGGTCAGTGGTCTGATGGAGTGGAGCGCTGAGTTATTCCGAGACTTGATCAGACCACCGTTTTGGGCTTCGGCCTCTAGGTCTTTTGCCCTCTATCTTTTCGGGCACCATTAGCCGCTTCATATTGTTCTCATATCGGTCTCTACCTGGATGTAAACTGACGACTTTCTCGTGAATCGTCTCGGCTGTTACAACAAAACCACTCCTACCATATTCTCTATTGATCTTACCACAACAAAAACCCCATACAACATGACACTATAATATTTGACACCCACTAGATCTCATGAGACGCAGATAGTTGATACAGTGAATTTAAAGCATGCATAATAATGTGTTCGAAAGGGTTGAGAAGCGATAAATAATGTAAGATGACGCGGCAACTAGACCTCGAGGGGGGTCGTGCAACTGTCAGTTGTGTTAGTGTGTCGTGTATTGAGGCATTTATAAGGGGTTACTATTTATATTATTTATGATAGGTAGTTATATTTCTGTGAAGTAGCAAGAGCAAGAGCAACTAACATTTTGATTTTCTGCCTTTAGCTTGAATATAATCAGATGAAAAACAATAGACCCCAAAGGGGGGTCCAAGATCTCCCAAGACCCCAACGGGGTCTTGCTACTGTCAGTTGTGTGTGTCGTGTATTCAAGGGGTTATTGTTTTGTAAAGTAGCGAAAGTGACAAATATTTTGATTTACCGTCTATTGCTGTTTTTAGTTTTAGAATAACCTTATTTAAAGCAGCGATAAATTATGAAATATGACGCGGCAACTAGACCCGCGGAGGTCGTGCAACTGTGTCTTGTATTGACTTACTAAATCTTTAAACTAGCAAAGGTAACGTATCGTTCTCATCATATGAAATCTATTGCTATTTTCATTTTGACCATAATTCGGAAAGCAGAATATTGTACCGATTCGATCATTGTTGGAAAGGAGGAAGCCGTAATAAATAATGGAAGATGACGCGGCAACTAGACCCCGAGGGGTCGTGCAACTGTCAGTTGTGTTAGGCCCTTCGTCCATTAGGAAACTCCGGTATCCGATACTCCAGTCGCATACCTAAGTCGCGCGACTCCAGTCGCGCACGGTCCGTACACAGCGGCGACTCGAGTCGTAAGACTCAAATCGTCTATTCGGCCACCATTCTATATTCAACCTTAATAATACATTGTATAAAACACAAAATGTACATCTCGTAACATAAATTAAAATGCTTCTATTTTAAAAATGACGAGCGCATTCCTATTTCAAATTTTTGGAATTAAAAATTGGCGCGTATAGAGGAAAAAATCAATCTAGAAAGAATATGGTTCATAATTTCGCCGCGCCCACCGGCTACAAGGTAGCTCGATTTGTTCAAGCTTTGACTTCCAAGGTGGTGACCATGGGTTCAATCCCCAGGTAAACATAGAATTTTCTTTTTTCGTGTTTCAGTTGTTTTTTAGAGGTTTATTCAATTTTTTTCTAGGTTTTTGAAGTGAAAACTTCTTTAGCGGCGTTGTACACTTTTTCTGTAATGGGTAAAAAATTTAAAACTCGCGTCAGGGTCACGTGACCCTGATCGAAAATGAGTAAGACGTCATTCAAATTAAAAATAAAACATAGTAACAAAAAAGTTTTCACTTCTACCGGCACTCCTGGAGTGCAACCTTTTTTTTTTTTTATAGTTTTCTTTTATTTGCACTGGAACGCTAACGCTTACTGCTATGATGATGACCGTGGTTTCAAATTTCAGATTTGAATAGGTTTTTTTAATGTTTTCGTTTTCTTAATTACTTTATTTTTGTCGTATGTGCAAGTACATGACGAAGCTGGGTTAAAGTAGTAATGTTTGTAACGAAACCATAATAATTTATAAAAGTGCAAAAAGTTTGACACAATGCTCGATAGATGGTCGAGTTAGATCGCGCTATCGTTTTGTGAGGTTCTATTGAAGGACACCGTGGTTTTTAGTTAGTACGAGTCTGACAGTCCCTCCCGCCCTGCCCGGGGTGGAAGGACTCATTTAATATGATTATTTTACCACTTAAAAAAAAAGCTTATTCCATGCTTATTATCTATTAGAATATTCTTTTGAATTTGACAAGCCTGTCCTAGTCGTTAGTGACCCTGACTGCTATGCCGGAGGACGTGGGTTCGATTCCCACCCAGGACAAATTAATGTTTGTTTGATGAGCACGATCATTTGTTCTGTGTCTGGGTGTAATTTATCTATTCATCATCATCATCAACAGGGTCATCCTCTTCTGTATAAGCCTGGCCTGACTTAGATCATTATACTATAAAATTGTGCAGTACCAAATGTAACTTATAAATCTTCTTAGAGATGTATTTTTTAATTTAGTAGTATTAAATACGAGAGTTCTCTGCACAATAATGTTACTATAGCTTTATACTAATTATTTAAATAGTATTTTATTACGTTTCTATTTAATGATGTCCCTGTTTTTTCAATATTTATATAAGAATGTTTTTCTATTTCGATATTTCCCAAATATTAATAGAATTCATAATTTTGGGCTAAAACTCTAATTTTCACTCATTCGCACGGTGGAACAAAGACGTAGCAGCTCATTTTAAATTTTACAGGAGAAGACTTTACTGTCGCATTTGTTTCCTTGTTTTTTAGTTGGCTATACTTAACGTAAAAATCTTGTATTTGATGGGAGGTTTTCTTTTCGCACTTAAAAAAAAAATAGTTTCCAAGAACTCTATAGATGGCGCTGACTGTTACTCTAGGAAAAAGATGTATGCCTATTTTTGACAAATCCACGAGACAGACTTCTCTTCTACTCTTGGGACATTAAGGCGTGGAAAACTCATAAATGACTGGTATGAATATTTTTTTCTTTTCCTTGTTGTTAATTTTTAAATGCTAGTGTGATGTGATGTGACCTACAATTCATGAATTTACTTTTTGTTTTACGATCTCAATATCGAGCAAGTTCAAAAAATGACGTGACGTTCGTTTATTGCAGTAACATATCAAGTTCAGTATCTATCCATTGAAGAAGTTATTTAGTTTTATGACTTATGTTTTATCCGTTTTTAGTGACAGGGCCTCTAAGTTATGGACAACTTACAAGTTGCTCTACTAAGTTTCGGCCCAAAACGAATGGAAATTTACGTAATAACTAGCGAACAACTTCTGCTCTAGATATTTTCGGATACTTGATGTCTTGGTGTGCCCCAGTAAAGGCATTTTATATCTGTATATATTGGTCTATTTTTAGAATTTCTCACTGTATTATTAGTGTGTGACGTTTTGAAATTGAAAAATATTTTTTTTCCCGATCGTCCCACAATCGAGTTTACAAAATAGTTTTTTTCCATTCTCCCACTGCTGATTTGATGCAATTGCCCTTTTTCGTAGATTTTGTAGGTTGCACAATAATTATTTCTTAAAAAAATTTTTGAATTTCCAAGCTCCCATAATGTTGTAAAATGGGATTAGGGTATATTTTTGTTTTTTTACCAATGGTAATCAGTGATATTATTTAGTTTCTCTGTCTTGTTCTTTTCTCTATCATTTTTTGTATCGTGGTAAAATCATCCAATGAGTCCTCCCACTAGGGTGAGACAGAAAAGTCAGAATGTTCTGACGAAAATCCACGTTTTCAATTTTTTACCCTTTACGTTCAGGTACACGGTTTTCTCGTCAATAAACCGTTACTGCACACTGCTAAGTTCACAAAAAATTGGCCTTCCCAATGATGCGGGTGAGCCTGCATTTTTGGGCATTCTAAAGACCGTGTGATTTTCATCACAAATTCCCTGGAAAGCGAGATCTCAGTGACCTGGATTTAAATCCACGACTTTCTCGTGAATCCACTGTTACAACTAAGCACCACTCTACTATAACCTGGTTCATTGAAAAGAGGATTCTTAAATGGCAGTAACAAATTATCGTTTTATCTCGCTCGCACACTAGGCCGTCTATACTCACTTAGCAATTAGCAGACCAAAAAATGAGCAAGCTTTATAATACCTATTGACGCGTTCAGTGATCTTTTTCTACTTCGTGTTTGAAATAATAAAATATTTTAGTTATTCTCTGTTATTTCATCCGTTGTTAGGCCTGTTGATTATTGTTGTATTTTATGTATTTAGAAATATATAAGTATGTTTAAGTTGTTTAGTACCCATACCAAAGCTCTGCTTAGCTTGGGACGAGATGGCGTTTGTGATAGTCGTGGACCAGCGTTTACTCGTCTGAACGAAGACAATTTAATCAATGAATTTTAGGTTCTTATATACTTTCTGGTAACGAATGCATATCGCGATTCAGAAAAACTAACAACGCCATCTAGTTACACATATGGATCTAAAATAAGTAAATATTATCAAAATACCCTAAACGTAAGATTGTACAATATTATTATTAATTGTAATGACACCCACAAGGATATTTTGAGACCTCAGATACTTTAATAATGACATTTAAAATAATAGATACAAATTTTTCGTCGGTTAAAAATCGCGAAGACTTGGGTTGGCGATCTTGATAGATGAGTAGCGAGCGACTAGAGTCGGCGACGCATGTCGGCGACGCGACCTGTGTACGAGCCTCTATGGATTTGTATTGCGATAGTCGCCTGGAAACCCAAATGTAAGGTATCGGAAACTTGCGTCGCCTCGTGTATTGAGCCTTCGTACACGAGGCGACGCAAGTTTCCGATACTAGAGTTTACTACTCATGACCCGCGGAAAATTCGAGGTACTAAATTTTTATAATGCAATTTGATAGTAACGACATAGACACTAGCGCCGCGTCAAAAGGTCATGATGGGTGGTCAAGAATATGAATTTATAAAATGGCTGACACATGACTGTGACGATCAAAGTAATATTTTAGGGTTCCGAAGGTTCAAAAAAAAACGGAATCTTTATAAGATCAAACGTGTGACAGTCCGTCCTTCACAGTTAATTTCCTGGGAACGTAACATTGACCAAATCCAAATACTATAACATAATTGTTTTGTAAAATAGAAAAAAAAACCATCTCTCCCAACTTTTTAATAAAACTGCATACAAAATTATGATTTGATAGAGGATTGTAAATATTTTTCTATCGTTTTAAAATCATGACTTTCCAAAAATGATTCAAGAATGCTACGGAACCCTTTATTCTGTGAATAAAATTGAAACTGGTAAATAAATTGTATTGCCATCTTGAAAATCGCTAAACAAGGAAACTCAAGTCGCCGCGATGTCAGCAGATGGGTAGCGCGCGATTGGCGTCGCGCGTCGCGTGCATGTGTACGAACGTATATGCATTTCTATTGCGAGAGTCGCCTGGATACTGAAGTCGTAAGGTATCGGAAACTTGAGTCTTATAATGGACGAAGGGCCTTGTTTGAAAGGAGTAATAAATAATGTAAGATGACGCGGCAACTAGACCCCGAGGGGTTGTGCAACTGTCAGTTTTGTTAGTGTGTCGTGTATTGAGGCATTTATAAGGGGTTTATATTTTGAAAGGCGACCAATGTAACAAACATAATTATTGATTTTCTGCCAATTCTAATCTAGAAGCTGAATATTGAAGTTGTTCCAAAGTAGTAAGCCGAAAACAATGTTTTTTTTATTGAAGTCGATATCATCAAATCAGTCCTCCCACTTCGGGTAGAGCGACTGTAGACTACCCTATTCTCTCAGTTGCCCTTTGCGTTTCAGAGCTCCTACTTCGACAGTCTCGCGACCTGGAAAAAATACAAAATAATGTAAGATGATGCGGCAACTTGGCTCCGAGGGGGTAATATAGCTTCCAATTGTGTTAGTGTGTTTTCACAGTGTAAAACTAGTGTTTGAATTTTCTTGTCCTTACGTCGCTGATAAAATGTAATAGGATAGCAATACTTAAGCTTAAGGGTGGACCCTAAATTGACATCCTAACCAAAGCTTTAAACATAAACACTCCTTGTTTGAACGTGTTTAAAATTGTAAAGACCTTGTTTTTCCTTATCCAGCGAATGTTTTTATGTAAAGAAAAATAAGTGTTCAAGTTCTTTTATGGCGTCAGTTTTTGAACAAAACAAGGTATTTTTACGATAAAAGTAAAAAGGAAGGAACTTGGTTCCACTTTGTAGATACTTGAACTTTTGGTGAATTTTGTCTGCCGTTAAGCGGAATAACTGGTATCTTGAGATTTTTAAAGATTATTTTTATGGGTACAACATAAGGAAACGAATATAATAACGATAATTAAGACTGAGTGACTGATTTGCGTTACGTCAAAAGTTTTGCATCGCTACACACGCGCGTCTGTATCGATTCAAACTAACAAAATACAGGTGTGCAAAGGTTTACATGTTGCCTCTGACTTGCTTGCGTATCACATCTGTATTACGCGCGTCCGCGGCGCGTGTAAAAAACGTGGTGTGCATAGGCCTTTTTTTAAGTAGTAAAATCATCAAAAGAGTCCTCCCACCCCGGGCAGGGCGAGAGGGACTGTCAGATTTTGCTGACTAAAATCCACGGTGACCTTCAATAGCTCTTTATGTTCTGGGGTCACGGTGATGGAATAAGTCCCGCGTCCCGGCAGGCTTTGGCCCTCTAGAGGGGGGTACATAGGCCTTAACACAAAATAGTTACACCGAAAGAAAACTTATTCTCCGTTTAATCATCACTTACACATCTACTATCAAGCTAGCACTTTCTTGGCAAGTACGTAGTATAGTAACTCTCCAAACATAACAGGCACAGTACTACTGTGCCTTGTTTGCACGGGGCCACGCTCCTTCAAACTTGAGTCAACACTCGCTCGCATTGCCGCCTTAATATTTGATGCTCAGGGAATAAATCGAAGACGTTGATTTGTTTGTTTAAGCAAATTGGAACGTTGGTCAGTTTTAAGGCTTGTTTGAATTCGGGACAGTGAAATACTGTCAATTTTGATGTGTGATTTTTGGGCTAACTTATTAGATTCCAGACTGTTATGTACTTAGTAAGTATGTTTACTGCCTTATAAGTAAAGATGTATTTACGTGTATTTTTTATGTGTCTGGTGTTGATTTTATTACTTTTTCTTGAGACTCTGCAACTGTTTTATAGCATTTAATTTTTTACATTCTATATTAATACTAGCTGTTGCCAGCGGCTTCACCCGCTGCAACTCGAGACTATAATTTGAGATTTAAACTATCCTATCTCTCAAGTTGGATCGAACTGCACATGGTGTGCGAATTTCATTATAATCGGGTAAGTGGTTTAGGAGTCCATTGAGGACAAACATTGTGACACGAGATTTATATATATTAAGATTACAAAGCTGTTATGTTTGTTTGAACGCGCTAAGCTCGGGAACTTCTGCTTCTTTTAGTCCATTTGTCGAGGAAGGCTATAGGCTACATAAAATCTCGCTACAACCAATAGGAGTTGAGCAGCGAGGAAAACCACGGAAAATAGCTAGTTAAGGTGATTGTGTCAATGTAGTCCGCGAAATTCAAATGTGCATCTAAATTAGATTTCGGAGATTTTAACAAATTACACCTTTTCTATGTGAGAGCGAATGTTTTGATAATTTTTGTATTTAAAATTATAGATGTTATAAATATTTTCATATTTTCGATAAAGTTACAACATGTCACTGGCCTGCAAATTGCAAAAACAAAAAAAATTCGCGGGCTGGTTGGAGCATTCACCTTAAGAATACATTTTTATTGTGGTTTGCTCTTTAGTTTCTATCAAATTCTTACTACAAGTAGTTACTATACAACTATAACTTATCTAGCCTATAAATTCTTCAGAAAAGTCAAGATAGGAAAAGGCATGAGTTTATGAATGTACCAAAATGTTAACGTAGTTACACCACATTGTCACCCGAACTAGACTGTCTACTCGACCAACGTAAACGCACCCTCAAATAAAGGGTGTTGGTTGACCAATGACCATTGCAATGTTTGTTGATACATTTGACACGTGTATATACTGCCTTCCGCCTCTAAGTGCTGTAAGGATAGTGCTATTAGTGTTTACTCGTCTACTTACTAATTCATGGACACTAAGTGCTATTAATATTCAGGTGCCTAGTGAATTAGTGTAATGGAGTATCAACTAGTATTTTTTCAAAGAATTGGACGAAAACGGTGACCCTGAATAAAATTCTGTTATCTATGTTTGTGTCATGTCAAACCCTTAAAATATTGTTGTCTAGATTATGATCGAAATGCTGTCAAATTAAACTAAAATGTAGACTAGACTAAAGTTAATATGTCATTTATTTTGACAGCTGTCATTGTGACCGATTTTTTCGTTGGCTTTTAATGAACTTATTTATTGATATGAATGATGAATGGAAAAATACGTCAACTTTTTGTTTGACTTGTTAAAATTTTGTTTCAAAGTATCTTATATAGCTAGAATATTATTTTTTCAATGTAATACCTTTAATATTTTTTTTAGTTTCTACAATATCTTCCATTATGGCACTTGGCATGCCCCCAGCCCCACTATCTGTGGAGAGACGCTACAAACATACAAGATAAATTGTTTCATCGATATTGACTGAATTATTGAATTATTGAGTGTTATTCGCGTAGCTCTGTATTTTGGGCCAGCAACTTGAAGAAAATAATTAAAATTAAGTTTAAAAAACTACGCCCACTTTAAGAGTCCTTATACCAGTGCAGCGCGTTTTTGAAACGCGGTCCGGCGAACTGAAGAAGCACACACACAGTTCTTCAGAGCAGTTTGTTGTCATTTGTTCTCGGCTGCGTCTGACTTGCGTGCATATCGCGTTTGCATCGCGTCAAACGCGCTGCACTGGCGCGTTTAAAAAACGTGGTGTGCATAGGCTCTAAGACGTCATTTTACAAGTGTTGAAGCGAGAGCAGTCCCACTGTAGGAGCGAGATAGCGCTTGACGACTTGTGTACTTTTGTATAGTTTGACTGTCCTGTTGGTCTAGTGGTTAGTGATCCTGACTGCTATGCCGGAGGTCGTGGCTTCGATTCCCACCCAAGACAAATATTTGTGTGATGAGCACGATCATTTGTTCTGTGTCTGGGTGTAATTTTTCTATAACATGTATGTATTTAGAAATATATAAGTATGTTTATCACTCGTCTAGTACCCATAACACAAGCTCTGCTTAGCTTGGGACTAGATGGCGTTGTGTGATAGTTGTGGAATATTATTAGGTATTATTATTATAGCTCTCATTGGAACATGCACGACCTCAAAACCAGCAATAAAATAAGAAATAAAATCATTTCGATACCAATGTCAGTTGAGCAACAACTTTGGCAAAGCCTTCGATTCCAGCTGAAATATTCCATTGTACTGAAAGTTCTTACAACTTGAACACTTGTATAGTTATCGAGAGTTTAAACTGCAACTGTTCGCGAAACAAAAGAATGTCGCTTTTCTCTGTATTTAAAGGAGGATGCACAATCGTTATTGTTACAAGCTTCTGTGGCATTCGTAAAAAAAAAAAAAACTGGAAAGTTAAATATAATAGGTACAGACTCTTGATGTGCTCCTACCTGAATCTGTCAGTTAATTTCTTTAATAGATTTTGAACCTTATCAACGTAAAGGAATATCAATTTTCAATTGTTTAAATTTGACATTTTATAAATATCCAGCACCAATTTAAAATTAAAACAGTTGTAAAGTAAACGATTCTGTTTTGTATGCATGTATGCATACATCTAGGTTAGGACATGTTATGTTTTTTATCCGGGTAACTGCCGTATCTTATTATTTTTCAGTATTCTCTAACAGCATCATTATCATTTAATATTTAAAATATATTCAATATTATTAACGGATTCAGTTCATGCCTAGAAATACTATTACTTATAAAATCCAATGATGAAGTTCTAATTTTCATTTAAAATACGTGTAAAATAGAAATAGGTTCTTGAAGAAATATTCGATATCCCTCGTAATTTTACCCAAAGGTTGACTGGTAGATAGGTAATGCCTTGCGGTATTAAATCCGCCTTATGAAACACAATTGTACGTTAAAGTGTAAATAAATACACACATCAAAAGTGTCTAGGGATCAAGCATTTTTATGCGGATTTCTTGAGATTGAGATGTGGCTTTGTAATAAATTTATGATTTTATAAATTTATATGGATCCTTTTTGGTGCATTTCATAATTTGAATCAGGAACTGTAAATCAAATTCGAGTAAAAGATGAAAATCAGCTGTCAATATTTTCCCTATAAAAACATACAACGCATTGAAGACATTATTAATGCTACTGTTTCTCTACTACTGATTAAAACCAACGTTATTATGGAGCGGCGACGTCATTTAAGCAGGGAAGAAATGCTCAGAGCCGTGGGAATGATAGAAGCTGGTTCCCGGCAACGTACTGTGGCTTTAGCTCTGAATACAAGTCAGAGTGTTATCAGTCGACTTTGGACACGTTACCGAAGCACTGGTACCGTGGCTGAGCGCCATGGAGGACGGTATCGCTGCACCACACGGAGACAAGACCGATACATTCAAATCTTAACTCGAAGAGCTCCAACAATAACCGCCATGATGTTAGCCGTGAGGCTTCATCACTCTTCAGGGAACTTAATTAGCGACCAAACAGTCAGAAACCGCTTGCATGAAGTGAACCTTCATCCCCGAAGACCGCTACGGGTACCACCTATAGCAATGCACAATCGTAGGATTCGATATCAATGGGCTCTTGAACACAGAAATTGGGCAGAAGAACAATGGCGTTTCGTGTGCTTTTCTGATGAGTCTCGTTTTGGTATGAGACCGGATACAAGACGTATACGACACTGGAGAACCCCTGGACGCCAACAGCGATTAAAATCCTGCCAGGAAGTCCATCCTTATAGTGGTGGAACCATCATCGTATGGGCGGGTATTTGGATCGGCGGAAGAACTGAGTTGATTTGGATCAGAGGCAACCTCAACGCTCAAATTTATGCTGAGACGATTGTATCAGACGTCATCGTTCCTCTACAAGTGCAGATCGGTCCCTTATTTCAGTTAATGCATGATAATGCACGACCGCACACCGCAATAGTTGTAAGACAGACTCTCGCCGCAGCTAACATCAATGTCCTGCTCTGGCCTGCTCAGTCGCCAGACTTGAACCCGATTGAGCATGCATGGGATATGCTACAGAGAAGAGCTCTGCCGAATATGGAGGGTATCCAGTCGCAAGAAGACCTTTTTTTGTTGTTGCAACGAACATGGGCGGCCATTCCACAGCGTGATTTGGATGAACTCATTTTGAGTATGCCAAACCGATGTTCTTGTGTTGTTAGTGTTCGCGGTAGAAACACGGATTATTAATTGTTTAAGTTACCCAATAAAATTTTAAAGAAAACTGTTATTTCAGTCTTTTTTTCGAACTTTAATGTTAGTGGTTCAAATGTCAAAAATCCCTTTATTAGGAAAATGGCAAATTTCTTTATGAATGCAAAGGTGACTTGGTTTATCGTTACTGTGACAAACGATAACACTTTATTTGATGAATCCTTAAAGAACATTTTAATTAATATCGATCAGGAGAAAAGTTATTGCAAAAATATATGTTGATCCCTAGACACTTTTGATGTGTGTAAATAATTTAGGATGTGACCATTCCCGCCCACTTGAAAAATTCACCCTGTATATTAAGTAACGTATCACACGTATGGTTAGACTAAACTCATTCCGTGGCGACATTACGGCGTCACTATGATACCGCAGGAATTTGCGGCTTCACAGCTGAGTCGTTGATTCTACACGCCCTGTATGTGTTTATTTTGAATTTTATCAGTGAAGACTTTACAATCAGCTATACCTAAAAATGTTGTGGCTTGTAGGTACTGTTCGCGGAACTCAAGATTACCGTGACTCTGGAACTTAAAGGCTATTTAATCTCCGTAGGTTTTAGTCAGTACGAGGCTGATAGCCCCTCCTGCTCTGCCTTGGGTGGGAGGACTCATTAGATGATTTTACTACGCTAAAAAAATTATATACATCTGTCAATTTTCACTTAAAAATGACGTTAGCAAATAAAAAAAGGTTTATTCCACGTTCAACCCCCACAATCTTATTCAGCCCCTAAACATTGCCCATGTTCGACCCCTAAGGGTGAATTATGGCCTGATATAATTATGGCCTATGCTCTGGGTGAATATAGCTTTCTAACTTGTGAAAACATTTTTAAAATCGGCACAGTGTTTTAAATTTTTTTTCGTTACAAATATTCACACAAAAATAATATAAGTGAAGATTTAACTATAGCAGACCGATGGGACAGTCCTATACTTTGGCATTGGATACGCCTGCATGCCATTTGTGGCGTAAAATACTGTGTTTTTGTTTATTCTGGTAGTTTTTAAGTACTAATAATAGTTTATAAGTTTTTTGTATACTAACCAAATGGATTAATTTGTCCGAAAATAAAGAATTATTATTATTAGTAACCAACATTTCCAGCCATTTATATTCTACACAACATCAACCAAATTCTGTGTCCAATTCTGTTGAATGCGTCAACCATACCGCGAAGTCCCCAGCTCCTTCTAAACCAGGCAGATTTTATTTGGCATCTTGCCCGCTCGCTTATATTACAAATAGGTACTTGTAACGTTATTCATGTATTGGTCTACACTTAGTTTTTATTGCCTTCTATGAATAACTGGGAGAATTGTCGCTTATTAACAATTTATGTGGTTTATTTTGGTTTAAAGATTTTATGAGAGGTGCACGTTTTCATGAAGACTAGGTGGCGTTTAAGTCAGTGACTTAAGAATATGTAATTGTTAGATTTTCTGTGCGAAATTCGTTTGATGTTGTGGTTTCACCAACTCTCAAAATAATGAAAGAAATACGATATTGAATGGGTATGAAATTTACATCCTACAGTGAAACGTTTTGAGAAATCATGAAAAAGAAATTATCAACATGGCCCGTGTCTCTCTCGTCAGCCAATTACCGTCCACTGCTGGGCTTAAGTCTCCCTCAAACAACGCTAACATTCCAGTCCTTGGCAACTACCATCCACTGCCCGCCACCTTCTTGAAATCATGGTGCAGAGGCTCCCACACTACGTTTGCCCATACTCAGTTTATGCTCTAGCACATGACTGCTCCATTCATGATCATCATCATCAGCCTATAATGTTCCCACTGTTGGGACACAGGCCTCCTCTCTGTGAGAGGGAGTGGGTCATATTCCACCACACGGGCCCAGTGCGGGCTGCTCCATTGCCCGTCTGTATATCTGTAGACATGGCCGGCCAACTTCTACTTCAGCATGCTAATTCTATGTGCAATACTTATTGGTAACTTTTCTCTGGTCGTTGCCCATTGTAAATGTGTTGGATTATTATTTTTGCCCTCTCTTTTTCACAGAGGAAAAACCCTTATCCTAGCAGTGGGTAAATTACTGGTTGGTTACGCCACATTTCATCACTGTCCGTAAAAACCCGAGCAATCCCGAAGTAACACGACCTACCCTGATTATGCGTGAACTAATAGCCACTCATAAACAAGATTAAGCTAGCTACTTAGCTAAAAGCACGAATTATGATCGTATAACATAATCAGTCGGCTAATGCCTTCCCTTTGTTTACAATTATTATTAGCACGAAACAAAAGCGTCGGGTGAAATTAGAGAATTTAGCGAATCACTGACTTGCCGCGGCGGTTAATTCGCACTGGGTGAATTTTTTTGAGCGGTTGTGGTCTGAGAATTTGGCAATTAAAACCGTATACGTAAACACTTAAATGATCTACCGAGCGTTTGGATGTACAATCGACAAAGTTGAATCATGACCCACCATAAGCTTATTTTCCTACACACTTTGAAATACAATTAGGTCCACATTCGCATAAACATACATATCCCTTAATTACTCGCGTGGGGTATATCTGACCCCACAGCGTATTTGAAGCGTCGTATCTCTGCCATTTTTAAAGCTACCTCCTTGCCGTTCTTAGTAGCTGCCTAAATACCTTCCCTCGCCAAGAATCAGTCGCGAGCGCCCCTCCATGTCGTGTGGTTGTGTCAGGAGATCGCGTCTGGGGTATATATTGCCCCACGCGAGTATTCGTGCAACTGTTTTTGGACGAGTGAGTATTTGTATTTTTAATTTTTAATGTGCAGTACATATACTAAATGGTTCGTTTTTTTACTTATCTTTGTTTTCAATTCTTGTTTTAGGTTAGAACGCCTAAAATGGCAAAAAGCCTCTTTCTGACTACCAGATTGTTGAGCGTATATTGGAAGAAATCATCATAGATAGTCTCGATGAAGATAAGGTAGACGAGGACGTGATCCCAAGTGACCACAACTCAGAATCTCAAGAACATTGATTAAAAAATAAGATTTATGTGTGCCAAATGCCACCAGCAAGTTTGTCACGACCATTCCACTATGATAATGTGATAAATGTATTGATTAAAAAGTTCCTAAATCTTTAAAAGTTTATAACAATGTTGATTAAATATAGTATTATAAAATAGAACAATGTTCTCTTTTTCAAATTTTTATAATAAAAATAAAAGTATGTCATTAAAAATATGTTTTATTGTACCTTTAAAATTGGGGTTAAATATTCCCCACGCGAGCGTAAGTGTAACTATATGGACGCGAGTAATTAAGGGATATCCATGGTAACGACTTTGTTCTTTGACAATTTGACGGATTCGAACGATTTTTTGTCAAAATGGGTATTTTATATACACTTCTCATCAAAAAAATCGAAACACCTCGCAGTTTATGATTTGATAAGGATTATCAGAAAAATGTGTATATTTAGGAATAAATGTAAAATGTCATTTAATAGTGAGTAGTATGAGGTTTTTAAATCCTAATGTTAATGTTCTAAATTCAAATTAAGTCTTCATAGGTTTCGTATTTTGTATAATGAGTAATTTTTACCCTGTATGGAATATGAAGGAAATGGGTAAAACAACACGCGTAAATGAAAAAAAAATGTAAGAAACGTTTATTTAATAACTTGTATTCCCTCCGCGAGCTCTTATTACTGCTTCCATACGGTTCTTCATCGATCGGATGAGAGTCACGATCACATGTTGTGGTATATTATCCCATTCCTCTTGGATTGCATTTTGCAGCTGGCTAAGTGTTTCTGGGGCTGGATCTCTTGCTCGAATTCGTCTCTTTAATTCATCCCATAGATGTTCAATGGGATTCATGTCCGGGCTTCTTGCTGGCCATACCATAATGGAGATACCGACTTCGGTAAGATAATCTCGTACGACGCCCGCGGTGTGAGCTCTAGCATTGTCGTGCATGAATATGAAGTCGTTGCCAATAAAATGTGCATAGGGCATCACATGAGGTTCAAGACACTGTTCGATGTACCGATGAGAATTTAGTGCAGGCAGCCGTGGCCCAGACACAAAGGCAAGTTCTGTCTTACCGTCGGCGCTGATTCCTCCCCAAACCGTCCACGAACCGCCACCATAGCTGACCTTTTCTTCAATGCAGCATTGTGCAAAGCGTTCTCCATCTCTTCTGTAGACCTTGTTCCTTCCGTCGTTACCATACAGCATAATTTTACACTCATCAGAAAACAGTACTTTGCTCCACTGAAGGTATGACCAAGTTAGGTGCTCGCGTGCAAAGTTAAGGCGCGCTCTTCGATGGTCTGCAGTTAATTTCGGCCCATTCGCTGGCTTATGCGGTGCCAATCCGCGTTCCTTCAACCTTCTTCTTATTGTAGAGTCACTTACAGCTACTCTTCGTACAACGCGAAGCTGCTGCTGCAGTTGAAAAGCGTTAAGGCGTCGATTTCGTAAAGAAGTTGTTACAATAAATCGATCATCTCGCTCAGAAGTGACCCGATTCCTGCCAGATCCTGAACGGCGCGTGAACGAACCAGTCTCCCGATAGCGTTTGTAGACTCTATGAACAGATGATAAGCTTAGATGCAATCTTGCAGCCACAACACGCTGACTAAGTCCAGAATCCAGCAATGCCACCACTTGGGCGGCTTCTGCGGGCGAAGTATCCATATGTTTTAGAAAAAAAAGTTTTTTCAGACGTCCCAAAGTCACAGTAAATGAAATAAGAAACAGAAAGTTTAAAGACAAGCGCTAATTTTTAGTTTTTAAACGAGAAACGTACTCCAACCCTAAATACACATTTGTCTCAAAACAGTGATTAATTTCATTTATAGGATAAACAAATGAAATTAATTCGAATTTTAATTTTTTTCTTCTTACTGTAATGACCAAACTGCCAGCTACACAGTAATGTTTTTTTTTTCATGGAATTAATTCTCTTTTGTAAAAAATTAGGACAAAAACAATAAAAACGAAAGTGTTTCGATTTTTTTGATGAGAAGTGTATTTTAAGTCGATCAGTGCATCTAATTTAATAGATATTTTATTTCACAATTAAACGCACGGTTGGGACAGTAACCGAGCGATTAAATGCTGCGCTGCATGTCGCTGGTTCAATTCACCTACGGTACAGCCTACGAGTAGTTATTCTGGGTCTGGCAGTTTGTGCTTAAGATGTTATTTTTTGTAAACGTAGCTACAGTACAGAAATAATTCTTGGGGCATGTTTCTGAGAAATATAGGATCTTAGCAGTAAGAAAAAATATGTCAGCAAAAATATAATTATGTTCTTTAAATATGTGACAATAGAAAGTATACACACAACAGCAATCAGTCGCTAGCTATCAAAGTCTGACTCCAGCAGTAAAAAAAAACGCCGCGTACGAAACAACCAGTGCGTCAACTCAACCCCAAACCGTTTTCATTATTAACCAGTTGCCTACATTACCTGATTACTTTCTACAACAAATACAGACATCATAAACACTATTATATGCGAAATAGTTTCGCACAAAATTACACCGGGAATTGAAACGGAATGAGCTAATTTATGACGGTAAACTAACATTATGAAACCTTTGCCGTAAAATAATAATTATTTGGTTTGTTATGTAATTTTTATGGATTAAGATTCGCAGTAGGATTTCTATTCTCTACAGGATACTAAAACTTTGAACAAAACTTTTTGGCTAGTTTTCAATGGACTTAAACCAATATTATACTTAGTTAAATAATAAATAAAGAAGCTGCTTGTGCTATACAACTCTAATTTTTGATTTAAACACAATTTTCTTAGACTATCAGGTTCAATAAGGACAGTTTTTTTTTAAATAAAAAACCGGCCACATTAGTTTGTACTAGTTATAGACCACATTTGAGCAATCTCCTTTACATTATCTCACGTGATTGAATTAAAAGAAAAAGTTTGGATGACTTTTAAAAAGATTTGGAATATTTTGAAAGAGCAGACAAAATAAAAAATATATACTTTCTGCATATATTTCCGAAAGGTACATAATTATTATTGTACTTTCATTAAAGCAGTTCACTTACTAAGTCTGTTTATAGAATAAAAGAATAAAAAAAAACTTCTTTTATCACATTTTCGTCTCGTAAATGCCTAGACTTTTATTGACCCATCAAAACACAACAGGTTGAATATAATAATAAGATCAAATATTCTATCAACGAACAAAGTTAGATTTACGATCCGATGTCAAAATTATTATGATTTTTTTTTTACATTTTAATTTTTCATCTGCCCTCCATCTTTTTTTCTTCTTTTTTCACCTGTCTACGAAGGAGTCAAATGATAAATGATTGATGATCTTAAAAGTGAGAAATGGCGATACCGATGTGATCATTTATAATAAAATCTTTTGACGTGTATATTTTTATTAGGTTTTGTGGCAAAAAGGCCTTAAAATAAAAAATTGGTGAATTTCTGAACAGGTGTTAAGCCTCGTGGTTAATGGAAAATACTATTAAAATGTTTTAAGTTGTTCAATTTTAAATCGTGACACTGCTTAGTTGTACTTTTACGATGCTGTTATATTTTATCTAAGAAGTTTAATATTTTTAATGTTTTTCTAACTTGTGAAACCTAAATAAATGTAGGTGTCTTGTCTATCAAAAAGTTTGCATGTAATATTTATTGTTTAGTTATAAAGAAATAGGTTTCAGTTTTTTTAATAATTTTAAAAACATTCGTAATTTCGTATTTAGACCAAGAGTTGAATTCGAACATGCGTTTTGGGCCGATAACACGTTTCAAGAAACATTTTTCATCTACACGATCAAAGCAGCGGCCACAAACTATTTATTAATAAAGTAAACAAACACAATTCAATTTCCTATATCTTTAAAAGATCGGATTATAATAACCTGTCACGAAACCCCAAATGTACAGAATTTATGGGTCGCTACCGAAAAACTGTCAACGCCAATATTTTATATCGGGACATTCACGATCACTAAGATTTTTATAGTGGCCAATTTTTATGGCTTTCGGCGAGGGCACCATACATAATGCATCGGTGGGCATCATCCTTTAAGCCAAGCCTTATAGAATTTCGGAAACCATCGGTGAAAAAGAAAATTTTATACAACGAAACCTTCTTTGATCAATCTCCTTTGTAATAAAAATTTTTGTTTGTAGTTTTAGAAGAAATATAAACGGGTCTATCTTCAATTTTTGGACTTCCGCTACTAAGGGCGACTTTCACCAAAAGTTAAACATGTTTCAAATTTTATTTAAGGACAAAATTCAATACAATTTTATGCTTAAATAAAATTTTAAACATGTTTAACTTTTGGTGAAAGTCGCCCTTAATATAAATTACTTTAATTTTATTTTAGTTAAACGTAATTAAAATAATTTATATTTTTTGACAATGGATGGTTGCACTAGCAGTAAAAGTATCGGGCGTCATTATCCTCAACGGAAGTCCAAAAATTGAAGATTGACCCAAACAAGCGATGATTCAGGAGCCATTTTGATTTATGTTAAATCTGTGATTGTTTTACGTAATATCACGTATGTATATTACCCCGAAAAAGATAGGCAGCAGTGTACACATAGTGTACCCACATTTCACTGAGCTTGTTGTCACTGGGTTGCTTCAGAAAAGTCATACTCGTAGGTATGGGCGGGCCTACCACACGCCTCAGTATTGCCGACCGTGTGTTGTTTTTCTATGCGAGAAGCTTGCGCAAGAAAAACTGTGGTGAAGCTTGCGCGTGTGGTAGGCCCTTTATGAAAAATCTCAAAAAAAAATTGCCGGCTTTTACATAACGTTTCCTTTGTTTTCAAGCTTTTGCCGATAGTTTCATTCGCGTTCATTAAGAATTTCACATTCAATTCGGTGTCATGTACCGCCATATAACATAAACAAAAGGCGTTTTTGTTGATTTAATCGGGAACAGTACTTTTTTCAGGACCAAAAAGGTGTTAGTAATTTTGTCCGTTTTTATGCATTTGATGAGCATTGGTCAAGGCATTAAATAGCAACGCATTTATAATAGTAGTTATCATTTAGCTATTAATGTTCCACCGTTCATTTCAATTTAGCAAATAAAAATACAAGTATTTTAAACTACAAACCGGAAATATCGTGACAAAAAACAGTTTCAATTCACAAGAAGTTAATTTAATTAAAAAAAGCAAATAAACTATGTCACTCAGTCAAGTTATGGCGACGGACGTATTGAACAGTTAACATGCAAATATTACACTGGAGAGCCCTTGGTCGTGACAACAACAACAACGGTAATTAAAACACCCTGTTGTTTGTATGTTGTTACAAACAACGGGGACTATAAAAGGACCCAAAGATCCAGTTGAAACTAGTACTATTTCATGTTTTACCGTAGGTATGTAGGTGTGTGGACGTGGACATGGTCGCGAGACTAACGAGCTACCGTGACCCCGGAACGTAAAGGGCTTGGACACCGTGGATTTTTGTCCGTACAAGTCTGACAGTCTTTTGTTTTGCCCTGGGTGGGACTTTGATGATGTTTCCACGCAAGACGCCCTCTGCCCTTTAAGGCGGCGCTAGTCGCGAGCTCGAACTCACTGGCAGGCATGGTCAAAAACCAAGATATTTCACCGGAAAACGAGCCATATTGTTCAAGTATGCGCGAGCGTCATCCCCCTGTGGAGAAAACAGGGGAAAACTTATTCAGTGAGATGCACGATCATTCAGAGTAAAAGGTGCGCGTAAAAAAATACGAAAAAGCCTTTGGCTGTTGGGGTTTTATGAAAAAAAACGATACCATGTTTAATTTTGGATATACTTTGTCAAATAGTGGAGTAAAACCCCAACGAAGTTTCTATGGAAAAAATGTTGACTTGTTTGACTTAAGATAAATAATTTTTATTTATTTCTGTTTTAATTATAAGAAATCCCCTGAGTGTGAAAATATCAACAAAGCATAAATCTTTAGTCCCCAGACTACTTAGAACTGGAATGTTAAAAATTCGTTCACAATTTCTTCAGAACCTTGGACTAGAAATAATATAACATTTATTAAAATGTCCCCAAATGGCAATTCATAGTAGTAAACTAAAAATTTCAGCATTCATTTCATGAAGTGGTTGGTCTAGAAAAACATTTACTTTGTATCACCCCTGTATTCTCAGAGGGGTAAGCACAAATGATTTTATAACGCATCCCCATTTTACCAAGATTAAGATAAAAAGGGCCTATCATTTTTTTTTATTCATCATTTAACTTGCTAGTTATATTTTTAAATATTTTTACAAAAAAAAAGGATTAAAAAACATTTTAAAATATAAAAAACAACAGTCCACCAGCATCGGGAACAGGGTCCGGGCTACCGGTGGTCAGGGCTCTTGAGAGAGGAACCTCCTTACAATATGCGCCGTGTCCATGAGTATAGCCTTCTGAACCAAGCGCTTTATCGGCTTCAGCTGCATCTGGTAAGACTGGAAACCAATAACATAGTTTCTTTCCGTGGAATAATTGTGCCCCACACTAGAAACTTCTGTAAAAGCAGTGGATGCATTTACAAACATTTGAGCTATTGTCAGACAGGAGTGGCGAACGCGAAGCGAGGCGATTTTGTTTGTAATGTATGGAATGGTTTGAAACCAGTCACATAAACTATCGGATTGCGTTCGCTTTCTATGTGACTGGATTCAAACAATTCCATAAATTACAAACAAAAAAGCTTCGGATCGCATTCGCTTCGCCTGTCTGTTTGTTTGACAGTAGCTTTAAACTTACATACAGAAACATCCAGACCCGGAACAACTACACGTAGGTCGTACGAATATTTGTTCTTTCACGGAATCGAACCTTTTACTCAGAGACTACTCATAAAAGTAGTAAGTTATAAGGACTTAAGTGAAGAAAAGGCAGACAGTCCATTTTTTTTTATCTAGCCTACTCTGTCCCACTCCTGAGCAAAGGCCTCCCCCCATTCCTTCCACTTCTCTCGATGGCATGCCTCCTCACGCCAGTTCATTAGGAAGCCATCAAAAGCGTCCAGCCATCTTCTCAGTAATCCATGTCCCCCAAAAATAGTCCTCTAAATTTTTCAGTTTTAATTTCATCAACGACGAGAGAGCCATTACAGTCCTCTTTAAATATTAAATACTCATCGAGAAACACTTTAGAGTGCAGTTCTGTACCTTCAATGCGATGGTTAAGCTGGTAGACGTATTTTTAAACCGTTTTAAAGTGATTTTGTCTAGTTGGAATTGTATTTTTTTTTTGAATAGTTCATTTGTTTCTGAATTATTTTATTTGTGCCAACAAGAAGAAGAGTCGACAACAGTCTTGTACAGGACAAGCAAATTAGTTGGAAATAGTTTTTTTTTTGTTGGTATCGTAGGTATGGACGTGTAGTACCTAGTCAATGGCTGTGTGCCTATCGTGTCTCCGTGCCTAGGAAGGCAAGTAAAGCCGTTAGTCCCGTCTGTCATTTGTAGATCTTTGACAGTCGTTACTATTACTCAGAAGCTCTTAAGTCTTATTACCCAGTTACCTGGTTGTGGAGATCCGATAGGCAGTCGCTCCATGTAAAATACTGTTATTCAGCTGCATCTGGTTCGACTGGAAGCAGACCTCAATATGGTTGGGAAAAGGCAGGCAGATGATGAATACATAACATAAGCAGTTGTTAAAAGATTCCGACAAATTGAGAATGGCCTCTTTTTTGGAAGTCTGTTAAAACAAAATAAAACATAAATAAAACAGCAATAAAAAAAGCACTATAAATAAATAGACGATGCATTCCCCCTTAATTTAGAATTCCCAAGCTTCGTCCCCACAAGCTGGAATTTAATTACAATTGTAAAAAACTTTCAGTTTTCCAACAATAAGGAAGTATTTCGTTAAGTAATGCCATGGGGTGATTGGGGAACAGATGGGTTGTCACGTGATTGACACTGGAATCTCCCTACTTTAGAGTTTAGGGGGTGAAATAAATTATTTCTAGCGGCATCTTAATTCTTCTTACAGTACATTTCTCAAATTCTTGCGACATTTTGTTGATCAAGCTTTGCATTTCTTAGATAAATTGTTTTTGTGTTGAATGTGTACACTTTACCTTAGTTATACACTGCAAATGTTTTTGAAAGTGATTTTATATGGAAATCAGAATACAGTCATCAGTGTAGGTATTTTATAAATCTAGTTTTTTTAAGAAAACTTACAGATATTGTAAATACATCGGGTTTTCTTCAAAATAAGGAGCTATCAAATCACTCAAAATAAGGACATTTTGGCGCTTACACGGAATTTATTGTCCGTTGATATTTGTGAAAAAGTTCTAAGACGATGAAACAAAAAAAGAATCGCTTGATGACATCCGATTACACCAAGAACTATTGTTTTTTTTTTTAACTTATGATGAATTTATTCTTGACTTTAGTAGGTCAGAGGCAACAGAGACAAAGTCAACGATGGAGCGAACTTACCCAGAAGAACTAAAGCCGTCTGTATAAAACAACAATAAATAAATAATATACCGTAACTATCACACAACGCCATCTAGTCCCAAGCTAAGCAGAGCTTGTGTTATGGGTACTAGAGAACTGATAAACATACTTATATATTTCTAAATACATAAATATTATAGATAAAATACACCCAGACACAGAACAAATGACATAACACAAACATTTGTCCTGGGTGGGAATCGTACCCACGACCTCCGGCATAGCAGTCAGGGTCACTAACCACTAGACCAACAGGCCTGTCAAAACATACAAATGTCATTAAGCCTATAGATCATTTCACACTCTCCTGCCCCTTCGAAAATATATTATAATCCTTCAAATACCATGACTTACAGATGAGCCCAGCATCTTTCCATCAAATACCTATCCATCTTTGAATAAAAGCCGATCAATCATGATTATCCATCGTAGCGTCACTCAGCCAGTCCCTCGACTTACAATATAATTACCTCATTCCACCATTATACAGAAATTTTGCTGGATTACAAATAAGTAGAAAAAAATAGGGTTCCGTATTTTTTTAAACCACTGTGTTAGCAAGCAAGTATGCGGCCCGCCTGATGGCGTGCGGTTACCGTATCCAATGGACGAATGCGGCACCAGAGGGACGGCATGGCATCGCCCGCGCGTTGTCGACACAATAGTCAATATGGGAGTTGTCCCATATTGTTGACAGATTAGTCCCACAGAAACCAGGTCCACAGTAGCTTAGGCAAGTTATGCTAACTTCATCATCATCATCATCATCAGCCTCTTAATATTTCCACTGCTGGGACGCAGGCCTCCTCTCTGTGAGAGGCCATAACCCACTACGCGGGCCCAATGCGGATTGGTGGATGTCACATGCTTTAAAATTTTTGGTACTAGGACGTGCCGGTTTCCTCACGATGTTTTCCTTTACCGTTTTGAGAGCAGTGATGATGAAATAAATAACACAAAGTAATGCGCTTGGCGGGGTTCGAATCCACGACCTACAATTCGTAAGTCGGGGCCACCACTGCTCTTTCTGCATGTGTACATGATTTTTTTTATTTTCCACATATTATTACCAGTAAGTTCTTCGCATGTACACATAAAATAAAAAATACGGTAACTTACTGGTAATAATAATTGGAAAACGTGATATAATGGTCAATAAAGGTAAAGTAAAAAGGCAGGTTCTAGTCTGTCAGAAAATTGGTTCAGCAACATAATTGTAACAGTGAAACAGTTTTTGTTGATACAGAACCCTTAGTCCACAAATCCAACTCGCCCTTGTCCAGTTTTTTTTATCTGACAACGTAGTCCATTCGCGAAATTAAGCAAACTTCCCGTGGAGCGTCGAAATTAAACTTTCCCCGTCTACAGTGGAGTGGTGTCCGATTTTTAATGTGTAACCATGCTTGAAAACTTCGTTTTAATGTGGAACTGTGGACTGCCGACTATATTTGTGTCACTCTATTATTTTATACAGAACCCACAGCGGAATAATTTAACAAGTTTTTGAAGGCACGATTTGTAAAACTGATGTTTGGTTTATGAAAAATTATGTTTTAAGCTAAATATTTATGTAATATCTTTATTAGCTTTCCGGAGATTTGCGAGCTACCGTGCGTAGCGTAAAGGGCATTGTGGATTTTAGTCAGTACACGCCTGACAGTCCCTTCTGCCCTACCCTGGGTGGGAGGACACATTTGATGATTTTTAAACGCTTAAATAATGTTTTGTTACTTAGCTCATTGCAGAGTTGTTCGTCGACTGGCAAGTATGAATTTTTGGAGGACATGTGAGTTAGCACCTTTGGACTAAGCCTTGTGACTAAGGGTGCTTGTACACGGCGCATGCTACTCGCGCAAGTAATGGTGCGGGTTTGCGGTTTTCCTCCGACCTCCTCCTACTTTCTAATTTTCTGACACCAGCCGTGGTACCACAAACACTTTTAAACGTCTGTTGATCAAATGTCTAAAAAAATTACAGAGTACGACGTTGAAATAAGGTCCGTTTTGCAGTCACACTTTTTTTAGACAAGTGTTCAACAGCCGATGTTTAAGTTTTGTAGTAAGGCTGTTAATGTCTATTTACGGTATACACAAGTATATCTATTTATAATTTCAGAGTAAATTATATGGGATCGTGGGTGTGTTTGATTACTACTCAAGATTTAAATTAAACAAACAATATCTCGTCTCAGATGAAAGCAATTTTAGTTTGTGATCGTCAATTGTTTTGTAAAATAATTTTCAGTAAATATAGTCGCAATATTAATAACAGTGAATTGCTTTGAAATAATAATTGGGAATGTATGCTATACATAGCGGTTTTCGTAATAATTAAGAATGTCCTAATTGACTCGTCTCCTACGCAAGAATTCAATGAAAGACTGGCGCAGTGGTTGGACGATTGACCTGGGTGTCGCAGGTTCTATTTCCTCGCGAAGCCAATATTTATATGATCTACAAGTATTTGTTCATAATGTAATTTTAAAAGAGATAATATGAACCTTAAAACTACTAAAAAAGGCTAGATTTTTCACTGTTTTCAAACAGTTAAAATAACAAAAATCATTAGAATAAAAAAAAAGGAAAACATCCTAAAACGGCTAAAGCTTTTCTACAATTTTCAATGAAAAAAGTAGTTAAATCGGTACCCACTAAAAGAGAAAAACTTTTCTAAAAAAATAGATATTTCTAAAAAACAAAAAAGTGTAAAATAATTATTTTCTGGATGAAAAGTTAGTATAGAAAGTCGATGACTTTGTGTCTTATATCCTTGACTTTTAGGTCACCGAATTTTTAATAGGTATTTTCGCACTATCTCTCAATTTATCTCACTAACTTCCAGTTATTCGGGTACTGCGCAATAGCAACACATTTTAAAATTATACCTATTTTTCAATTTTCTCGACCTTCTGTCTCGTCTTAATTAATATACACAAGAGTAATCAACAGTCTAAAACAGGCAACATACGCTGACCCACTTACAGACAATCAAATTGAATCAAATTGACTCGAACTTCTAACAGAATTGTACTGAATTAGCAATTATAATTGCTGAGCTATAGAGAGTCCTGCGCTTTATCTAATTAGGGGTTTGTTCCACAACGCTGGGGTTGAATCTACCCTTAAATTATTGTGAATCTTGGGACACTGTTTAGCATTTAAGACGGCTTAGCGTTGAGTTATTGTGTGGGTTCAGTATGTGAGATTTGTGGATCTTTTGATACTGGAGTTTTGGGCGCAAAATCAAACGTCAAAGTCAAATCATTTATTCCAATTAGGCCATCAAAGTGGCACTTTTGAACGTCGATTTTTAAATTTAAAAGGAATAGGAAGGGATGGGATTGATTCACAGACTTTGGTTCATCTTCAGTGCGATTTATTTAAACTTGTTTTAGGGTAAACTTAAAATAAATTACTTTACTAAAGAAACCGAGTTTTTAAAGTGTGTATGTATTTTAGCTATTTCTTTGGGCATACAATAAAACGTGACGCTATTATATTATGCAGCACTTCCCACACCATTCAACAAACCAAAAATATCGCATATCATATTCACACCACGGAATTCAGTATTGAAATTCGCTACCAAACCACACACCCCATGGTGCTATTGTCCTTTAAATAAATAAGTTGAGAGATTCAAGTTCCTCGCCCTAGGCCGAAATGTGCCACTAAATAGTAATGGACAGAAGGTAAAGATTACCAATGTACTGAGTTCCACGTTCAACCCTCAGAGGTTGAATGTGGAAACGTTTTGGGGTCGAATGCGAATAAGAAAATGCTGCACTTAAATTGCTTATAGCAACGTAAGTGCAGTATTGACGTTAGTCATAGACGTCGAGTATTATGACGTTGTCACGTTCAACTATCGTTAGTAAACTGACTTTACAGACAACCGTTTTTTTTCATCTTTCCTGGAAGGCTGACGTCGAATAAAACTTATGATTTCTTTCTTTCAGTGAGACACTACTTTTACATTACTTGTTTTTTTATCTTCTATTTCTTAATTAATTGTGTGCATTTGTGAAGTATGCCAAGAAACTTTTTGCTTCTCCTCAAGGTGGTACCTTTTAAGTATGAAATCACTTATTTGGAATTGATCTGTAATACTTCCTTAATGGCATGATTTGAATAATAATAATATTCCACAACTATCACACAACGCCATCTAGTCCCAAGCTAAGCAGAGCTTGTGTTATGGATACCTACTAGACAACTGATAAACATACATGTATATTTCTAAATACATAAATATTATAGATAAATTACACCCAGACACAGAACAAATGATCGAGCTCATCGCACAAAAATTTGTCCTGGGTGGGAATCGAACCCACGAAATTTCGGTCATTGTACGAAGCGGGTATTCTGTCCCTTTATTTTTTGTGTCAGCGTGTTGGATTCTATTGTTTTACTAACAATTGGTTTAATCTCATACTAAGTGCGATCCGTGATTTCGCCCGGGGATGTACGGAAAGTATTCTCATTGTATTATTTTTTGGGTGGGTAGAACTAATTGGTTTAGTGAGTTATGGTGTGATTTGGTCATGTAATAATTCTGTGCGGACGGCGAGTTACCCATACATGAGGTGAAACGGCTTCCCGTGAACCTTAATAGTTGAGGCTAGAGAAAAATATAATTTGACGTGGCACACCTAGGTGAACCACGGAAAAAATAATTTCCCGTGGTATACCTAGGTGAACCAAGCGGCGTGGACCACTGATCCACTGGCAATAAACGATTTATTTAGATGTCACCTGCGAATATTTTGTTCCCCGCTAGAAAAAAATCAGTACCTGTCTTTTTTTTTTAAACCTAAATAATAATTTCTCGTAATATTTAATTTGAACGAAAGGTTGTTAAAATAATAGTTTGTATTCAAAATGTTTTATGTACTTAAATAATTTTACTCTCTTTCCTATTAAAAATTGTTTATTGTTAACGTAATGAAAATTTTCTTTCTTTGCAGGTAAGGCAGACATTTTCAAATTCTATAAGAAGCACACATCACCTCCTGTTCATGTAACTTTAGCTTGATTAAGGTAAATTATTGGAATGAATGTATAATTTACGCTCAACGACTAAATACTCTCATCGGAAATTTTGGGATATTACCACGTTAAAAAAAAACATAGTAACTATGCACCTCAATTCACGACACTTATTCTACACTAGGATAAAAACTAACAGTCTTACAATTGCCAAACCAACTCCAAAACATTTGCAGTGTCCTCGCTTCCCATATCGACCACTATCAACAACAAATTGCTGAGATCTAAGTGCGTTTCCTAATCCTGCCCCCGGTTGTTTACAAGTAGCCTCCGTTCAACCCTGTAAGCTCCGGGCTACGAATCAAACTTACATTAGTTAAAATATGTTGTTTTCTGTTTCGCGGGTTCATTTGTTTCTATTTGCACTGTGTGAGGCACAAAAGAGGATAGGAGATGGTGAATTTCTCGTACAAGACATGTAAACGTAACGTAAGGTTGCTTTTTGGATGTCCCAGAACGGTAGATCATCATCTGCCTGCCTTTTCCCGACTATATTAGGGTCGGCTTCCAGTCTAAAGTATTTTACATGGGGCGACTGCCTATCAAACCTCCACAACCTAGTAACTGCATAATGTGATATCCCGTGGTACCTACGACTTAACTAGTTGTGAAACTTTTAGAGCTTCTGTCTAATAGTAACGACTGTCAAATGACAGCCGGGACCAACGGCTTTACGTGCTGTGCAAGCCAAGGAGGAAACTCTCTATGACAGATCACCCATCCACAGACCAACCTCGGCTAGCGCGGCTTAACCTGAAACATAGGCCGATCTTCCAGGTTAATTGCAGCAGTGGCTGTAATTATTTATTCATGGCTAAATAAAGCTCTTCAGAACGGTAAATAATTCAAAAAATATGACTGTAATTCCATTTTTTATATTAAATTCAAAAATTCAGCGTTTTGGGTAGTGCGGAAGGACACAGACTATTACTGATTACTTCCATCTTGTTCGTCCTGTTAGGTACTCTTTGCGTTCTAGAGCCACAGTGTCAGTGTGTGGCCTCAAGGGGGCGCTGTGAGACTGATGACACCTCCTCTAGGAGCGGGCCTGGGCATAATCGGACGGCGAGCTGACTTGGCTCCCACCCTAGGAATTTCTCTCGTATCGTAGATGCATTTGCAAATATTAAGACTCAATAAAATCAAACAATAGTAAAATAAAATTGCAAAAATAAATGATCAACTAAAAGGTTTACCAGACAAAGGTCACAAGGTTATAGTAAAAAAGTACCCAGTTTTCATAAAAACACAATAGAGGGAAAAATCGCCTTTACCCCGACAAACATATAAAGAACTTGGCTCACAGTTCAACGAGCACCCGGAGTCGCCCAAGAGGTAGAGTTATAACCTCCAACATATTCCTGCGACCCTGGTACTATCGGTCACTTTGATCGCCCATACGCAACGGAATCATAAGATTATTGGATACTAATAGGAAAGGAAAAAAATAATATGCCTAAAAAATAATAATTTTAGCTTACTTTTACATCAAGATATTATTTAGATTCATCAAAACAGCGTATCTTCAAAGGTAGGTATTACTAGTTATCTTATGACGTTGTCCTTACATAAACGTGTATATTTTTTGAACCACGTACCAAGTCAAATTACTATTTATGTCCCATTATGGAAAAAGAAAACATTTTAATGGATTAAACCTTATAGGAGTGGAATTTTAAACATTTTGCAGCCTTAGTACTAAAATTTAAACACCTGTTGAACACTTGTCTAATAGAATAAGTGTGACTGCAAAACGGACCTTATTTCAACGTCATAATCTGACATTTATTTAGACAAGTGTTCAACAGACGTTTAAAAGTTTTTGTGGTTATGGTTTGACCAGCTAGAGTAAAATCAAGAGTAGTGAGTTTTTGTACTGTTAAAAAAAAATAATCAGTTAAAAATAATGTTCCTTTTTAAATTAAGGTTTTATTACTTACTTGTTTTATAAAAATAACTACTAAATAAAGACAAAGTACTACCCCACGTAATTTTATAACAGATTTCCTACGGCCACATTATAGTTTCATCATTAAATCAACTCCAGTCATCATTATTATTGCATTGTCTGCGCAAAAAAAGAAAAAAATGAAATACAATCATGCAATCAGAAAGTAGGTCAAAAATTTACAAGATTTTATGACACACAGACAACGGGACAAGTGAAACAAAATAAAAGCTTGTAAAAAGATTTCCAAATTTTCCCTATTTTCTCAAACCATAGACTTGTTGAGTTACCACTTTCTTGCTTACGAGGGCGGTACTGCCTCAGTGAAACTGATATTTTATGGCTGTCATATTAGTAAGGACTGGTTGGGACGCAGTCTAGGGAATAAGGAAGGTTTGAAATGAGGTTAGCGGTTTGTTATCAACTAACTTTTACCCGCGGCTACGTGGAGATCAGAAATCATTTACGAGAACACTTTGCCGTTATATAATAATAATATTCCACAACTATCACACAACGCCATCTAGACCCAAGCTAAGCAGAGCTTGTGTTATGGGTACTAGACAACTGATAAACATACTTATACATTTCTAAATACATAAATATTATAGATAAATTACATCCAGACACAGAAACAATTATCGTGCTCATCACACAAACATTTGTCCTGGGTGGGAGTCGAACTCACGACCTCCGACGTAGCAGTCAGGGTCACTAACCACTAAGACTAGACCAACAGGCCAGTCAATAAGTATGTCTCGGGGAGATCGTGGTTAAACTGAACTTGTTGAGGTTCTACTGTTACGATAAAAAAATATCCGAGTGTTCAAGAACATTTTCAGGATAAGTTGATAATAAATACAAGCTATGTTTTTATATTAAAGAGAAATATTTGTACGTCATAATATATTATGGCAGGCTATGCTTAGAAACAATAATGTAACACTTCTGTACCAAATTCTAACAAATAAAATGTTTTTGATTTGATTGGATTTGAGAGAGACCATTTTATCATGTCAAGTTTCCTTCGTATCTCGGAAAGCACATTAACGCTGTTGTCAAAAATCATAACCCTCCTCTATGTGACTGGATTGGCATTCGCTTCGCCTGTCAGTCTGACAATAGCTTAAGGCCTTTGTCAAACAGACAGGCGATAGCGAACCGAACCGAATCATGTCATATGTAAATGCGAAAGCGATCCGATAGTCTATGTGACAGGTTTCAAACAATTCCATACATACAAATAAAAACGCTACGCCACGCATTCGGTTCGCCTGTCTGTCTGACTATAGCGTAAGTCATTGGTCCCGGCTGTCATTTTTAGATCTTACTGCAAGCGGAACTTCCCAAAATAATTGGAAAAGGCTTGGTAAATGATGAGACATACCGACAGACAAATACATTAACAGTTATAACATTAGTAGATATGTAGTTTGCGAGCAAAGGGATGTATGATGAAGTTAAAGTCACGAGAGACATTGAACTTTGTCGTTGAATTGGTTCATTTTGACAAATCCCTAGTGTGTTGGTGTAGTTTGATGGCCGATTGAAATGACTTCCTTTTGACCGTGGTTTGGTTAGTCAAACTACCACGAAATGATTGTGGAAAGACTTGGAATAGAATTACTTTTGGTTTATTTCGAAAGCAATAAAATAGAATAGTGAGCAGTGGTGGCCCAGTGGTATCTTCCCCGACTAATGAGTAGTGGTGGGTTCGAATCCAGGCAGTAGCATTACTTTGTGTAATTTATTTCATCACCACTGCTCTCAAAAACGGTGAAGGAGATCATGTCCTAGAACCAAAAATTCGGAGACGTGTGACCTCCACCAATACGCACTGGGCCCGCGTGGTGCATTATGGCCCACTTCCTCTTACAGAGTGGAAGCCTGCGTCCCAGCAGTGGGAATATTAATAGGCTGATGAAAAATAGAATACCTTGCTCACCACATAAATCATCCTCGGCCTAGCTTTTTCCCTACTGTATTAGGGTCGGCTTCCAGTCGAACCAGATGCAGTTGAATATCAGTATTTTACATGGAGAGACGGCCTATCGGACTTCCACAAAGTAACTGTGTAATACAATACCTCATGGTAAGACTGGTTGTCAGACTTATAAAGCTTCTGACTAATAGTAGCACTGCCAAAGATCTACAAATGACAGCCGGGACCAACGGGTTTGCGTGCTTTCCGAGATACAGAGAAACTCGCTATGACAGATAGTCACCGGTCCAAAGACCAACCTTAACAATAGCGGCTTTAACCGGAAAATCGGCATGTGCAGCTGTAATTATTTAGCCACAAACTCTTCTCCATTATAGACGATACTCGAATTTATAAATTTCACCACTTTATGATTATTAGTTAAAACAAAAATTATCAAGCACTTGTGAACGATTACACTACATTCAATAATATCATCAACATACATACACAATTACCCGAATATAATCCCAAATCTGCTATAAGAAGCTTACGGTTGTCGACCAACCAACGGGTTACAAATGCCTTATACTCTGCGCAACCAAGTAAACGTAATCCTACTTACTGGAGGCCCTCTGGACTGACCATTGTATCTTCGTGTCCGAAATTTCGGTCACGGCTGCCGTTCTAAACAGGGGTGCTACTATCTAAGCACTAAACCTGTAGTTTCGGACGAAGTTTCGGGCGTTTCCGACTCTTTGCTACGTATGGATATGAGATTAGTTAGTGGTGCAAACTAAAAAATTGATGACAACATGATTAAACAGTTTTCCCGGCTCTCTATTTGTTGTCAGAACTAATTCAAAATAATTACGGGCTAAGGGTTTGCTCACAGAGCAGATGGTCGATGGGGTCGAAAAGTACTAGAGTGGAAACCACGGACTTGCAAGCGCAGCGTAGGACGTCCACCAGCAAGGTAGACAGACGACCTACCGGTATATGTGGAGATCAAAAGGGGAGGCCTATGTCAGCAGTGGACGTCCTATGGCTGAGGTGATGATGATGAAGGGTTTACTTCATCAAAGTTTCAAGTTACTTTCATATGGACCCGTATTTTTGTTGACGGACTAAGAAAGTGCACCGTCTGAGACTAGCCATGCAAGAGATACGGATGGTACGGTAGGCACAGTGGCTGTGTGATTGATTGCCGCATTGCATGTTGCGGGTTAGATTCCCGCAAGGAACAAATATTTGTATGATCAACAAGTAGTTGTTCCGTCTCTGGGTGTTTGTGTATGTACATATATGTATATTATCAGTGTGTCAGTGACGAAATCCGTGTATTTTAGATATCAATAAAATCCAAAGTATTATAGCTATTCTATTGAGACTTTGTATGCTTAAATAGTCTATTATTGGCATCATATCCTGCGCATATGAACTATCTGGTACATCGGAAATTAACTCTATGAGGGTTCAAAAAACCAACGAAACACTTCGAGAAAAGGTACGTAGTGCCCTTGCGCTTCGCTTGGCTCGTATTGGCGGGGGCACTACCGTGCCCTCAGATTTACCGCAAATAGGTACGCTAGAAAAAAGCAAAAATCTTTACCTGATATATAAGTCAACCCAACACCGCACACTCAAGAGTCGCGCTTGAATCCATGAGACCAAAATATAACTAAAGAGCAGTTGTATCCAAAGCGCCGGTAATGGCTACCCTAGATATCAAAATAATCGACCAATTTGAATCCCAAATTACTAAAATTTCATCTAAAAGGGAATTAATGAATAGCTTGTAAATTGGCGCGAAAGCAAAGCGTGATTATTTTAATTTGAAAACTGTTGGCTTTTGCCGAGTTTAGTAGCAAAATAATGGAATATATTTTAACGTCTGTAAGGGTGCTTTTATACTGAAAAAGGTTTTCAGTACATACAGATCGTTTCAGGCAAAACCGACCTATGTTATCTAACTAGTATTCAAAATGCGAAAGTTTGTGAGGATGTATGTATGTGTATGTGTATGTAGGCATGTTTGTTACTCTTTCATGCAAAAACCACTGAACGGATTTGGATAGAATTTGGTACACAGATAGTTTATAACCTGGATTAACGTATAGGTAAGTTTTTATTCCGATTTTAAGTTCCCGTGGGATCATTTTCGAGTTGTAGCGGGTGAAGCCGCTGTCAACAACTAGTATTATAGATATATAATATGATTGTGTTGGCTAGTATTATAGAAATATGTGTTGCACTCGCATATAATAGAAATGGTCGCGGGAATTTCTCATCAGGTTTCCATGACCCTGGAACGTAAATAGCTATTGTAGGATGTCGTGAATTTTAGTCAGTACGATTTTGACAGTGTCTTTTCTTCCCGCCCTTAATGAAGGAGGAAGGACTCATTTGATAATTTTAAAACTAAGTATTGGAATTATCTTCTTTCTAAATTGTGGCAACAATATCCTAGTTTAACTCAAAATAGAGCCTAAAGTTTCACCCTACATTTAAATCAAACCGGACAATCCCGAATCCCGACACCCAACACAACTAAATTAGTCTACAACCGTCCAAAATTTTAATCCGACCGAAAACTGTCGATCATCTGCAATCCTTAGCCTAACAAATCAGTCTCACCCTTTTGGTTGTGCCGTCCATCTTGCTTGCCCAGAATTGTGGATGTTAATCCCTTCCAGTCTGTCTGTCTGTATATCATTGTATCGGTTCCCGTTATTTATAGGTACCACAGAATTACTCGCATAAATTGGCGGCCGGTCAAGATTTTGGAATCTAATGCCAAGTGTTATTTTGAAGTATCTAAGGCTGGATTTTGTGGTGAAGTCATTCAGCCTTTCTAGCCCGAGAGAACTGGGGTTCCACTACCCTGTTATGGAGTGGAGTGGGAAAAGGCAGAGCAGAGGTGGCCCAATGGTATCGGTCCCGACTTACTAGTTGTGAGTCGTGGGTTCGTTCCCGCCAGGCGCATTACTTTATGTAATTTACTTCATCAGCACTGCTCTCAAAACGGTGAAGGAAAACATCGTGAGGAAACCGGCATGTCCTAGAACCAAAAAATCGAAGACATGTGACATCCACCAATCCGCACTGGGCCCGCGTGGTGGATTATGGTCCACTCCCTTTCACTGAAAGGAGGCCTGTGTCCAAGCAGTAGGAACATTATAGGCTGATGATGATGACCCAGGGCAAAGCGTGACGGACTGTCAGACTTGTACTGACGAAAATCACGGTGTCCTTCAATAGCCCTTTTTTACGTTCCGGGGCGTGTAAGGCGGGGGCCACATAGAAAAGACGTAAGACGAGGACGCGTCGCGTCGGGGACGTGCGAAAATGTATGAGAGTCGCGCCAGCGCCCCGTCTCTTCCGTGTGTTTTACGTCGCGACGTCGACGCTTCTATACATTTACTAGCAAACCCGGCGAACTCCGTTTCGCCACAATTTTTCCTGAATTTTCTTTGCTATAAACCTCACGGAGCCCGAGACCTTTCCAACGAATGCAAAACTGTGGAAATCGGTTCGTGCGTTCTGGAGTTATAGAGTCAGGAATGAAAAGCCGACTTATTTTTATATAGTAGAAGTAAAATATGTCTCCGCGCCGGCCGTCTGCACCTTACGTCTTTTCTATGTGGCACGCGCCTTAGTCTCGCGACCACGAGTACTAATAAGTTGTACACTAGCTAAATCTTCGATAGTGAAAACCGTGGTGTTATCTTCAAAAGTTATCATGTCTACAAAACAATTAGTTAATGGTACAGATACTGAAATTACCTTCCGCTGGCAGTGTCGAGTGACTAATAATTCTTCACATCAATAAAACACCCAAATGACAACATAGGCAACTAATAAACATTTAATGAATGGTTGGAAGGGAAGTGCTCATAATTGGAAGTATCTAGGTAAATAGTGGAAGTGAACCCAATTATGTCAAGAGTACCTCTAAGGCTTTCAGGGCCACTAGCATATTACTCATATTGGGTTAATTCATTAGGGATTAAGCGATTTTCATATTTTTCACCAATACTTTTATTTGTGTACTAGTTATTACTCGTGGTTTTATCCCCGCTGCTCGGGTCTTATTGGTCGTAGCGATGTTATCACATTCGACAATCCAACACAAAAAGATTTTTTTCAATTCGAACCTGGTAGTGCCAAAGACTAGGTTCATTATATACTACGTTCAGCCAGGCCTGGCGCATTCCGCGGTATTCTGTGGTTCAACTATAATTAAATAGGCTAGTGCTAATACCTAGACAAATTCTGCAAAACAGTACAATTTCCTGTTCTATTAATTGAATTAATAGAATTCAATTAATACAAGAGGAAATTTGTAATCCTCTCATTTTGCGGTGAGAAAGCAAACCCTCAGACACGTAAATTAAACAAATTAATATTAGCTAAACAAACACCTCTAGGAAATGGTTTTGAATGTCAACATACGGAACCTTTTGATCTCCGCAACTTTTCTCAACCAACAAAAGATTTGATAAAGTGCGTGGTGGCGACGCCCTTGCCCTCCTTCAGTGGCCTTTTTTGGTTCAAGTGTTAAGAGGTAGCGATTATAAGTTAATATTATAAGAAGAGAAAGAAAGAAAGAAATTATACACACAGGTACAGACACAGGGCACACTAATAAAATTTCAATTCATCTATCTATCTTGTCGCATGGCGTCCTACACTACGTTTGCCCATTCACGGTCGCCACTCTAGCTCAAGTCTGCTCCATCCATTGTCTGTCCGTCTACAGACATGGCCGGCCTATTTCCACTTCAGCATGTTGAATCTACGAGCAGTACGAGCAATGTCGATTATTTTGGTTCTCTATCCCATGACTTCGTTTCGTCGTAGTTTAATTGGAATTAATAATTTTGACGTATAGTAACAGTCTTCTACAGAATATGAGCTTCAAAAACTCAAACTTATATGAGCAAAAGAAGTGTCGTTATCATCAATCATTGCGTCAAACCTTCATGATATCTTACAATTTACTTTTTTCCTTGGTTGGAAATCTTTTAAATATTTTATACCCATTAACGCTTGCGTCATCAATTGACGCATAAGACGTGAAGAGAGATTGATCCTTGTCGAGATTCAGACTGCTATGCCCTAAATGGTAAGGCATCTAGTGTACTGAATCAGGTCGCAGGTTCACTGCTCGCAAAAAAAAAGCACAAAAAAAATGCATTATTATCTTTGCTTCAAGTCACTTCATTGTCATTTGTTATTTGGTTACCGTTGATGTTAAAAGTATATTTGTTGGATATCGGCTGGAACAATTTTGAATTTAATTATAAAATAAACAACAGATTATGTGTAATTTTATCTTTTAACTTGCACCATCCCCTGGTATTCCAAAGATCTTATACGTCGGACGATATTAAAAATGATAAGTATTCAGCGTGCCCTTAATACAGTCTTATGCCTTCAGATTGGGCCAGGATTTGTTAAATTCTCCCTTTTTTCAAAATGTCATCTTTTATGTAAAGATTTTAGCTGATTTTCTGGCATGGGTAGTCATTAGGCCGAAGATATTTAGAGGTCTTTTCAATCGGCCGTGGAACCTCTTTTGTTCTTTTTTTTAAGTACGAGTAATTTCTGTGTGTGTTGGATCTTATTAGGATTTCTTTTGACCGTGACTAAGCTGGATAAGGGTTTGGCCTTTTATAGTGATGGTGGAAAGAGTAAATCTGAAATACAAAATAAAATAAATGAAGGTTATATTGTACGCATAGCTAAGGAGTGGAATTAACTGCAGGGGTCTGCTTTTCCTGATTGGTAGAACCTTGGGGTCTTTAAGTCAAGCGTGAATAGGTTATTTCTAAGCAAGCGTGCTTCACCGTCGACCACATCTTCGCTTAGGCGAGATAGTGGTCAAAACCGAACATACCGTTACTAAAAAAGGTACCTACGAGGTTCTAATTAATGCTGTTGCTACAACTGAAGCCTTGCTAAATTCTGAATACTTATGTAGGTACGTAAGGCACCATCAAGTTTATGGGACAGCACCAAAGTGGATTGGGGACATAATATAGTGACCTGTATGCTTTGTTGTTTGTTCATTACAGGAACTGAAGACGTCAATATCGTTGCTCATGTCTTGGCCGACAAAATTAAGATTGCCATCGACACGCTAAGAAGGTCTACGTCAATTCGTAATAGACACACACTAACGGCATTTCCCGTCTTGAAATGTTCGTAATCATACTTTGGAGTGGTCTTAGTGTAACAGTTACAACTTTCAAAGATCGACAAACAGCCGAGACCAGCAGTTTTTTGACCTGTCCGAGACACGGAGGAAACTTGCTATGATACATCACCCATCCACATACCAACCTCAACAAGCGCGCTTTAACCTGATAGATTGACCTGTGCGCTCATAATTATTTGCCCTTTTTCATAAATTTGCAGCAGTAACTCTGATTAAACAAACAGCATTATAATCGAGATATTGTTTAATGTAGCATCGCCGGCGGTATTACCGGGTGTTGACCACAATTGGACAGTTTAATCGCTCGAGTATAAGCTTCGTTAGACAATTCGACGGTAGATTATGTTTGGGAGCTTAAGCGATCGGAATTCGTTTGTCATTGTGGTTTGATATGTCCGTGGTAAGCCATATTTCTCTCACGGTGGCGAACTCTCACGACCGGCGTTGGTTGAGGCCATGCTGCGGAGCGAAACGGAATGGGTAGAGGTCGCCTCCTTCTGCGAAGCAGTCATGCTTGCGAAGGAGGAGGCAGGACGCGTGAAGGAGACGACAGCGTCCACCAGCTCACGACCCAACCGGCACGGAAGAAGCCCTTGGCAGCAGACATCGCGAGGCAATCCTCGGCCACCCAAGCGGTCACATGTGGATGGCGAGTAATGGGTTACTCTTCGACCACATCTTCGCTTACTATCAAACGATATAGTGGGCAAACGCGAACCTAACGCTAAATAAAAAAATCCGATCATTACTAAACTACATAAATTGGTCCTTATGACACCGAAAACCAATATAAATACAAAAATATTCCATTGAACCTATTGGTCATTTAAGAACAATCACTTTCAAAGCGTTTCTTTCTTTTACACCAGAATTCAACAAGTTTCAACTTTCAACACATTTTGTACTTTTCCATATCCGTTGTTGCTGATAGCATATCACTCTATCTATGCCCTAAGGTATATATTTCTTTGCACATAAAATAACCTTTCTGATCGTTGACGTGTATTAACTTCAAAATGAGTTGTGATATCCGAGATTTTTGCTTCAACTGATATAGAAAATTAGTCCTTGGGAACACTTGACTGATTTTAGGTCAGTCAACTGTTCTTTTTTATTATTTTGTTTGTGTATGAGCTTATAGAGGTCTACAGAAAAAATGTCATGTATACAAATATTATTTTTGTTATCGATAGGTTCTGAGAATAGAGTGTGCTTACCTGTTCACTCATCGTTGAAATTAGTAAACACATTATTAGTCATCATCATCAGCCGGAAGACGTCCACTACTGAACATAGACCTACCCCTTAGACCGCCACGCTGAACGACAATCCTCCACTTGCATCCATCTGTGCCCGCGACCTTCACGATGTCGTCGGTGCACCTAGTGGGAGGCCTGCCTACGCTGTGTCTTCCGGTCCGTGGTCGCCACTCGAGAACTTTTCTTCGTCATCGGTTGTCAGTTCTACGAGTGATGTGGCCTGCCCATTGCCACTTCAACTTGCAAATTTTATGAGCTATGTCGGTGACTTTGGTTCTTCGCCGAATATCCATGTTCAGGATTTTATCCCGCAATGAAAATCCTAGCATAGCTCTTTCCATTGCTCGTTGAGTGACTCTTAGTCTCTCTAAAAGGCCAGCAGTCAAAGACCACGTTTCAGAGCCATATGTCATCACTGGCAACACTCACTGGTTAAACACCCTTGTCTTGAGACACTTTGGTTATTAGTATCGAGAGAATAACAGTCCTCATACTTTTCTATAAGTATCTACGTACGTATGTAATAAGTAGGCATCTCATTGCCAACCGGTAATGATTTCCACTTAGTAAACAGTACTTAAAACCTATGATGATATGCAAGTAGTAAACTAAACGTTTTATTGAGGACGGGTAAAGGAAATCTGCATGGGTATTAAAGATAAGTGTTTGTTATTGTATGCTACTGTGTTTAATGGCAGAATAATATTGTGATAATTAAGCCAGGATACTGCAACAAACAGAAAGTATATACAACGTGTAACGCCAAAACCGCAAAACCTCTCGTGGGGTAACGCAGCCCATGTCAATTTCTTTTTTTGCAAATTTCCAAGTTTTGGGACAAAAATTGTTTAGTAATATGGTCTGAGTAACCCCACGAGAGGTTTTGCGCTTTTGGCGTTACACGTTGAAAAAGTCCCAAAAAAAGTATTAATCTTACTTTTGTAAGTTTTTAAACTGACATGGTCACTATTATAAATATTAGGGTTTGAAACGGGATATTTAACACAAACAAATAATAAACATGGTAAATATCCCATTTTAAACCCTAATATTTATAATCTTACTTTTGTTCCAAGACATTTTTTTTTACTTTTTTCTAGTTTTGGGGTAGGTTGATGTACATATTGGCATCTGTTCAGTTTAAAAATATATTACGAAATTATAATTCACAATGAAATGATCAATATGGTATTCCGATTTTGTACTATTCATTTCCACCTGAAATTAAATCAAGCGTTATTGTAATTTATCAGTATTTTAACATAATGGCCTTAAATTACTTTATTATTAATTTATTGAAGGAATAATTTCATGCGGTCAACGAGGTAAACGATTAAAATGTTTATTGATATTGGGCAGCTTGAATTTCATAACATTTTTTTTTTAATAGCCTGTTCTGTCCCACTCCTGGGCAATGGCCTCCCTCCACTCCTTCCACTTCTCGCGAGCTCGTGCGTCCTCCTTCCAATTTGGAGATGATTTGAATTTCATAACTTAAATGTGAAAAATGCTCGGGAGAAAACAATAGCAACATACGAGTATGCCTTCGAATCCCTGCCCCGGAGTTGCATCAGGGAAGCATTCCGGTATAACCGGGTGCCGTCCTCTCTCCGTAACAAAGTCGAGGACTACCTGACGGACAGAGCCGTCATCTACCCAGGTTACCGGGGAGAATGAAGCCGGCGAGAGATATCGTGCGGTGTTCCACAGGGATCGGTCTTGGGGCCGCTCCTGTGGGACATCGGTTTCGACTGGGTGCTGCGCAGTGACCTCCCTGGGGGCGTCGGTGTAATATGTTACGCTGACGGCACGCTCGTCCTGGTGGAGGGAGAGTCTCACCAGGCGGCGACCGACCTGGCGACGCAAGCAGTCTCGATAGTCGTTGGAAGGACTCGGAATATGTTTTCATGGCCGTCTAAACGTGTCACGGACAGAGTCCCAGATAACGGTGCAAGGAGTTCGCATCGGAAGGTCGCTGAAGTACCTCGACGGCTGATAAATTTGAGATGAATTTCAAGGAGCATTTCCTGCGTTTGGCCCCAAAGCTGAACCGAGCAGTAGCCGCCGTCAGGCAACTCCTGTTCAATCTCAGCGTGCCAAACGGAATATAAATAGGAATTCATTCATATTTTTCTAAGTAGAATTTGCCCTGTTCAGTTAATTCATAAAATGTTGTTAATTAAATCATAATTAGACTCGATCATGGGCTTGGCTTTAGAAGGTGCGTGTAGCATGGCCAAGATTTTAAGTAAAATTAAAAAGAAATACGCCCACAACGACACATCCACATACCGTAAAATCTAGTTCGATCCACTTCAAACTGGCATAAACTGGTTATAACTGCAGTAATCCAGATGCGAACTGGTCATTAAAGCGACGGATATGAGGCATAGGTCTCATCGAGCACTTAAATGAAATATCGACTGGACGCCGGATTCCAACGGGTACAGCATTTGATGGTTTAAATTGTAGTCATTAAGGTTGGTTATAAATAAATGTTGGATTTTCAAGTTGTGACCTTTTTGAATGCGAATTACTTTGGCTTATAACGTGCAATATTAGGAAGAAAGATTTGACAAAGGCCGAACAAATCGTGGGACTGTCTTAACAGGTAACTGTATCCTGGAACGTAAAGGGCTATTAAGGGAACATCCAGGGCAGCGGGATTCATTTGATAATTTTAACAAAATAAAAAAAGGGTTCGCATATTATCTTTCCACTTCTGGCGGTTTTTTGTAAAGGCTTTTAGCGACTTTAAGAAGATCGTCAGTCTAGCTAGTTGTATGTCTTATAAGTTTGATTTTTTTATTCCAAATCGTTCAAATTATTTGAAGTCTTAATGGCAATAAATATAGCGTTGGGATAGATGCAAAAACTGACACTTATGATTACGCCCTTTTTAGTGCTTTTCGACGAAACAATAGACAAAATGACAGAGTATAGGAATATTTCCTGTTTCGTGGTAGAAAAGAGATAGTATTGTTTTATTCAAATAACCTTAAATTATTATATTTCCAAACGCCAAACAAACTATTCTTCTGATTAATAACTATAATAAACCATCAAATTCACACAGCGATAACAAAAGGACGAACTTCTCAAAACATATCATTTTTTCCATGGCCATTGTTCCCGTTATACCCGGGTCAGTTTGACAAATTATCCGCATTCCCCGGCCGTCATACCCGGGTAACCGGGCAGTGGGGTAATGGCAACACTATCAACTTTATTATGGCAGCCATTTTGAGTTTCGGAATGTTTTGTTTTTTATTTTTAGAGTTCCGTTGAGAGCAATGGTGTAAATTGCTAGGTCAAAAACTATCCCACTTCAGGCACCTTTTTTTTAGTGTGGTAAAATCATCTAATGTGTCCTCCCACCCCGGGCAGGGCGGGAGGGACTGTCAGACTTGTACCGAATAAAATCCACGGTGTCCTTCAATAGCCTTTTATGTTTCGGGGTCACGGTAATGAGATAAGTCCCGTGTCCTCGGCAGGATTTTGCCCTCTAGAAGGCCAAAGCCTGCCGTAATAATAAAGAAGAACTTTGTTCTTTCAAAAATATGTGAAGTAGAAACAGCGAAAATGTTTGCACTTGACGTGTAAAGTGACTTTGACTTTTGATTTGACTGACTATGGCTTTGTTTCGGTGCTTCTTCACGGAAATAGTGATCACTTCCAACCTCTGAAAGAAATTATGACCTCGTCTAGTTAAAAAAAAGTGTTTATTTCTGGAAGAGAGGTTTTGAAATAATTCATGATACTTTTTCTGGGAAAATTGTAAATTCGTAAGTCAAATAACATTATCTAAATATTTATGGCATGTACTCACTGTATTTCATCTACAGTAATAACCTTAACCTATATTTTTGGCAACCAAACAGTTATTTTTCAAAACAAACAAACGTACATCGAAAACACGAGATCTAAACAAAAGCATCCCGGTATTTCAATTGTGATTGACTTGCGAAGCCATTCAAAAATTCCCTTGTATCATACAGTTTCACATGGTTTATAATGCTGGCTTCAAACGAGAAGTACATAAATAATAATTGTTTGAATCCAGTCACATAGAAAAACGAAAGCGATCCGATAGTCCACGTGACTGGCTTCAAAAAAATTACATACATTACAAACAAAAACGCCTCGCTTCGCGTTCGCCACGCCTCTGTCTGTTTGAAAATAGCTTAAAATCTAAGGTTTGCATGTTTGGATTGTCTGAAAACATTGTTTTTAGATGGGAAAATGACGTAGTAAGAATGGGTATACATAGTATACTATTCATTTTGAGGGTTAGAAATTTTGGTTATGTTTTCTTTAGAGCAGTCTTAACCGATCATCTGCGGCTTTCTCAAAGGAAGAAAGACAAAAGGACAGAATATAATTTAAGATTTTTACCGTCTTATGAGCAAAATAATGCTTAAAATGTATAAAATAATAATTATTATGCATGCATAAAACAGTCACGCATTGTATAGAAATAAACATGAAATAGCTTTGTTTATTCTTGATAGAATAGACAAAGAATTGGTCATGCTATACGTGTTGCTCGTGTAGCATCTCACTAGTTTACATACACATTTAGAAACGTACACTGTCCTAAACGTTCTAAAGCATCAAAACAAAACAGTCTACAAGTCGTGCCTTACTCGATCAAAAAAACGGAATTGTTTTAGAAATAATTTGTGTCTATTCTTGGCAGATACAGATAAGAATTGGTCATGTATTTGCTTGACACGAAGAGAAGTGGAAACTACGAATACTTGACCTGTTCCTCCGCTATTCTTTTCTGATCAATTTCACTGCAGGATCCAAGTTAAATTCATTCTCAAGGACTTCAAGCTTCATTGTCTCGGCACTTTTTTGATGGCCACCACTGTTGATGCCAGCTTTCAAGAGTTGTAATGGTTTGGGAATAACGGGATGGGATTGTCCCAAAAAATCTTCTGTCATAGCGAGTATCCTTCGTGGCTCGAAAAAGCACATAAAACCGTTGGTCCCGGCTGTCATTTGCAGATCTCAGACAGTCGTTAATCACAGTCAGATGCTTGAATGTCTGACAATCAGTCTTACCATGAGGTATCGTATTACCCAGTCATAGGCAGTCGCTCCATGTAAAATACTGATATCCAGCTGCATCTGGTTCGACTGGAAGCAGACCCCAATATAGTTGGGAAAAGGCAGGCGGATGATGATTGTCCCTAAAAAAGTATTGCAAAATCTCTGTCTTTCAGTCAGTATAAACAAAGTTAACCTTCCCTTCAACCAGGAATGCATAAATTCTTCGTACATCCCCATCGTTTGAGGTTCACGCCTCACTCCCGTTGTGGGATAAGTACGATTTATTACGGCCTAGAGGTAATTAAGTGTCTTCTTAATCGGGCCCGTTATTTGGCGCTGGCTGCCCACTCTGTTATTCCTGTATAGATGACCACACTGGGCTTTCCACGAGGTAAATTACCCCTCATTTCTGAAAGCCTGGTTAATGTTGTCAATTTTGAGGGTAACTTGATTGGTTGTTTTCATTTTTACAAGGTTTTATTTAGTTTCATCTGTACCGTTATCTGTAATAATCTTGTAAGTTTTTGATCCACTTTCCGGTTTCTGATGAAAGCTGAAATTTTGCACGTATATGTTTATTGCATGACATCATCATCATCAGCCTATAATGTTCTCAATGCTGGCACACACACCACAGGCCTCCTCTCTGCGAGAGGGAGTGGGCCATAATCCACCATGCGGGCCCAGTGCGGGTTGGTAGATCTCACATGTTTGGAATCTTTGGTTTTAGGACATGTCGGATTCCTCACAATGTTTTCCTTCACCGTTTTCAAAGCAGTGGTAAGGAAACCGATACCATTGCGTCACAATGCAATATAATTATAAATATCTGGTTGACCGAGCTTCGCTCAGTTTTTAAAATGTCTAAATCTTGGGAACCGAGCTTTTCTCGAACCAGGGACCTTGATAAATCGATTCCTTGAGTCGAAAAACCCCTAATATGTAACTTTCATGAAAATCCTTGGAGCCGTTTCCGAGATTCTGATTATATATAAATATACAAGAATTGTTCGTTTAAAGATATTAGATATTATGATGATTTTGAGCTGATGTGATGATAGAGCTGGAAGGTGGAACTCATCGAGTTTAGACTCGTTTGATTCGTATCCACGAGTCCTTTATATACTGACTTATGTCTTTGGCTATGCCATTGATGTTATTTTTTTACTTTATCATTACCCCAAAGCTCTAGGCTGATTTCTATAGAGTTGGTGCGTTTACCAAACACTACTTGTAGATTTGGCTGATGTATGTGAGTTTAAATTATTTTGAAACTTTGTTTTTGTTATTGAAAAGATAGGTTTAAAAAAAAACAAAACCCAGTAAAAGATAGACACTCGTATTTTCGTATTCATCCATTATATTATTGTAAACGATGTTTTTTTTAGTCTTAATAAAAATAATTTTGAGTAGGCGTAGGTATTAAGACTACGTAAAATAAATGTTATTAAAAATGAAGAGGTGATGTGCAAATAAAAATGTGTACAAAGTTGTTCATGTGAGAGATTAATCTCCGGTTTTTTAGAAGTCTAGACAAGCCTCTAATGAAATATAATGTAGGTGAACTGGTTTTGTATTATAAAATTATACTAGAAGTTTTGGCAATCTTTATCAAATATGTTTTTAAGGTAAATATCTAAAGGGTACAACCTGACTTCGCTGTCCGTCTGTCTGTCTGTCTGTCCGTTTGTCCCTAGGCTGTAACTCATGAACTGTGACGTTGAAAGTTTCAAAGATTATTTATTTCTGTTGCTACGAAAACACAATCAAATGGGTCGAACAGAAAAGTAAACCATAAACGTAAGATTTTTTGCTCGTTTGGCTAGATAGGTATTATTAAAAATAAATTTAAGGAGGCTACCATACAACAAAACGCGATGTTTTGCCGATTTTATGAATGAATATTTCACACAATAAGTACTAAACGGATTAATAATATTAATTTGATAACGGAAAATGTTGACGTGTAATAGTTACCGATTACGTGCTAACAGTAACTGTCTTACTGAAAATGAAATTTAAAATTAGTCTATTTAAAAATTCATTTGAGAAGACAAAAAAAAACAAAACCTTAAAAAAATACCAAAGAAAATTAGTCAAAGAGCCCAACGAAAGTATTTCAATCTCATCAAAAATAAAGTACTTCTACCGTTCCAGTAATACTAGTAACAACCTACTCGGCTGGAACTCCATAGTTTATAGATAGTACGTACAGTCGACGCTCAAAATTGGTTGGCCGCACTTACAAGGCAATAGCTTAACGTCTAGTTTGACTTATGACCTTCTACTTTCGAGAGACACATGTATCATCAACTACTGATTGCATAGGATTCATAATTTCAACATTGTAAAGCGTGTCCAGTTGACTTAGTGGTTAAGCGTTAAGACAACAAAATTACTGAGTCATGAAAACAAACTATACTTCAACGTGTCCAAGTGCTCGTTGATGAGCTTCACCCGTGCTCGTACACCTCTGCTCTATGAGTACGTGGTGGACGCGGCACCAATGCAACGAGTCACGGAGGTGCGAGACTTAGGTGTTTCCATGACTCCCGATCTATCATTCCGTGAACATGTAACCAAGATCTGTAAGAAGGCTTTCAGAAACTTAGGATTTGTTCTGAGACAGACACAATGCTTCACAAACATCACAGCAGTTAGGGTCCTGTATGACGCACTAGTCAGGAGTCATCTGGAACATAGTGCGATCATATGGGATCCACATGAAACTAAGTACTCGGTGATGTTGGAGCGCGTTCAGAACAAATTCACGCGCCATTTGTACAAGAAATTATATGGGGTATATCCTTTTTACCCACTGATGTATCCCACTTTGTTTGTCCTGGGCATGGTTGGTTATAACCAATTGCATGGCCGACGGGAGTTTGCGCTGGTCGCCTACTTGGTGAAGGTGCTCCGTGGATTAGAGAGTAACCCGGGCGTATTGAAGCGCTTGAGTCTGTGTGTACCGGACCGCTACGTGTGGAGGCGGCGCAGCCCGCCACTGCTACTGGTACCTACAGCCAGAACTAACTTGCTTGCCAAGGCACCTCTCACCAGAGCTATCCGTACCATCAACAGCCTGCAAACACAGATCGATGTGTTTACGTGTTCTTTGGGTGAATTCGCAAGGCTATTATTATTTATGTTATGCTACAAGCAAAATAATTTGTAATTTGTGTGTATATATTAATGTGTTATTGTAGTGTATTAGTTAAGATGTGTTATTATTTATATAAGTAAGTACTTCTTTATACAATGATAATGTGCCATATTTTGTGTTATTTTGTTTTTAACTCTATTTTATTGATTTTTGTTGATAATGTACTTGTTATTAGTTTCTGTTAGTTCTTATCTATCGCATTAGGATAAATCCTGTAATGATAGATTAAGTTTTTTGATAAATAAATAAATAAATAAATAAATACTGTGATCAAAAAGACGCGAGTTCAAACCTCACGAAGTGATAATCTTTTTGTAGGTTTTACTCAATTGTTCGTCTACTCAATTAAATAACCAATATCTAAGTTATTTATTTAAATATTGTGATGACATCAAAGAAACAAAAACTGCAAACGTCTTTACTAAGATTCGAACTCAGATCCATCTATTGATCGTGAATCCACTTAGCCCAACAGAAACAGTTATCAGCATATGTTAGATCATTGCGAATGAATGCAAAGGAATGTTAAGAACCGGTTTCCACTTTTGTAAAACACGGTTGTAGCACAAAATTGTGCGCCTGATTTTTTCGTTTTCAATTTCTTACTAAAGGCTCTGATAATGATGATAGTTTAATAAAGGGTTTGGAATAAAAAAAAATGCGTGATAATTATGATATAACAATAATTATATTTTTGTTGTTTAATGATAATATAATAATATTTACGTATTAAAAATTCGTAGATATTTTTTTTATTATTTTAACAAAATTATGAAATGATTCAATGGACTTTCGAAGCTATTAAACAATAAATAAGAAAATTCAACAAATCGAAATAAAAGTAAAAAAATGACTGTACTAACCCTTACTAATGTTTTTTTATATTTTAACAACTAAATAAATACAGCGTATTTTTTATACATATAGTGCGGACATTTTATTTTAATTATTATCTTTTAAGAAAATGAATAAAATCGTATAATTACTTTACCAAAAGAAATATTTAAGTTATCATTATTAAAGTTGATTATTTTGAAACAGTAACATGACACCGCGACCCTGAAATTTAATAGACTATTTACCCTTTGCGAACCAGGGCAGTAAGAGCGAGCGAAGTGAGCTGGGGACTTGGGTCACCCTGACTCGCACAGGTTAGGTTAGGTAAGACCTTAGAACGCAAAAAGCTCATTTTCCTTTGCTTTGCCGGGCGGCGATGCCCTTTTACGGTGTCAATATAAGTGTTTTAGCACCGTGACCCTGGAACGCAAAGAGCCAGTCGATCTTTGCGTTCCCAGGTCGCGGTGCCAAAAAAGGTTGTGCGATTAAGCAAAAATAAAGTTATATATTACGGAAACGATATTATTAGAAATAAACTACGCACTTCATAAAAAATACCCTGTATAGGATAGCGAGGTTACTATTAGCTTAAATATCTGTTTCATTACGAAAAGAGGATTGAAGCTCAATAACCTCGAATCTTAATCCTAAAATAAAATATAAGTGTTAATAAAACTATGTTAACGTTTCCAGTCTATTTACAATAAATAAATAAAAAAACATAATGACATAAAATATTCTTGAGAAAATCTTAAACGTTTTTTTTTCCTGTAAAACGTAAACGGTTTTTAGCTGATGTTCGATGATATAAGCCTTCAGTGTTGAGTGCACGGTGAACGGTTATTAATTTAAGTTACTCATTGAAGGAAACCTTATCCTTCGTTTTCGTTTACCATATTTTGACGTCCATGCATATCCTTTACAACAATCTGTATCCGTAACAGGTGTTCCACTTCGCTCTCTTCAAGCTTTGTTTTTTTCTTCTCATATCCCACAGACTCATAGTATTTCAACACTAGAACAAAACAAGTAATATCTTTATGGAAAATACAGCTGTTGATTTATTTTAAGAAAAATCTATACACATACTAAGTATCAATCAGATTTTTTTACTTTTAAACAAACCGATTTTAACACTTGTTAATACGGAATCTTATAATCAATAAGAACATTAACATGTGAAATAATTAAAATTTAAATGTTAATACTCACACTTAGTCCGGTTTCATTTGACATTTTGTGTTATGTTTCATTCACATTTATGTAGGGCTATAATATTCGCCCCCAATCTTTATATGTAAAAATTCCATTGTTTATATTTCACTGCAAATCGGTAATTATAACAAGTGTAATCGGAGATTCAAACACTCGTCACACACAATAACCTGCAGGAATCAACAAGTCAACGTTCTAATAAAGGTGATTCGAAACGAACAAACATATTTGTGTCTACCCTACAAATAATTTACTTTTGTTTTCTGAGATCTACCGACAAAACTTTATTAATGAGAACATAACAAACTATACACACAACACTAATGACGATCGAACTAAATTATTAGTAATTATAAAAAAAAACGAATTTTAACTAACAAAATTCTTTTAAAAGTGTATTAAAAATAACAAAAAGTATAAAGTAACGATTAAAAATTAAGAAAATGAAATTATGAATGGTAAAAAAAAACACTAAGTAGGTGATTTGAACTCACGCCACAGCTCGTCAGTTAACGCACTGAGCGGTATAGTTTACCACTGTGCCAACATTACTTGTAGGAAACTGGTTGAAATTATGAAGTATACCATAAGTTGATTTGATTTGTATAGTATTAAAACAACTTATAACAAAAGGACGTAAGTCACAGCGAAGCGTCAGGCTATTGCGTTGAGAAATTGACACAGGATTTTCGAATTCGACTGTACGTTAGTGGGAACAAGTGCATTCACTACTTCCTACCTCTGCTAATTGAAATCGCCGTGAAAAACGCCTGTGTGGCACGACATGGTGTTACTATTGGTTTGCGTGATACTCGATCGGAAGTCACGTAATTTATCACTTTTTTCTAATATGAAGGTATATTATAATATTATTATATACTATCTTATCCCTGCGTGTTGTCCGCGTGCTGTTTGGCAATTAATTTATTAACAATCAGGAACTTCATATGAGGATGAAAAGTATCATTGTATTAATCTAGGCTAGCTATACTGAAAGTGTGCTCTGCTAAGCCTATGTTGGGGCTCCGCGAGAATATACTCGTAGCTATAAAAAAATCGCAACATACTAGACGCTGAACGTGATATAAGAATTTTACTCTCTGCGATCAAACCTAATAGAACCGATTAATGAAAAATAACAAACAGGTTCACACATTTTATTAGATTTTTTATTTATTGTACAGTCAACTCGGCGAAGACCGTGTGGCGGGTAGGACTGTACAATAAGCAATAAACAAAGTCTGAATAATCACAGCAATTAAATGAAAAAATGGTTCATTTAACTTGTTAAAACTTAATTTTTTGTAGTTCGGGTTGTCTTGCTGTGGTTATTCAGACCTTGTTGTATTGCTTATTGTACGGTCCTACCCGCCTGGCGGTCTTCGTCGAGTTTACCTTAAAATGCACTTTAATTGTACCTAATGTGATTCCCAGCTATGGAAGAACGCACATCACGTTTTGTTTTATTTTGTTTGCTTTTCTAAAGGGTTCCGCTAACAAAAAAGTTTGAGAACCGCCTGTCTAGGCTCTAATAGAAATCTGTTCACTCATACAATTAAGGTTTCAACAGCACAATTCACAGATTTATTTCAATTACGAACTTACTTAAAAAAAGACTGTTAAAATAAAGGTACCTAGTTGCCTAGTGCAAATTGCATTGGGGACATAAAAAGTAAAAAAGGCAAGAAACTCTTTTTCCATTTTAAATCAAAATAATATCACCAACAAAGCTGCAAACATGCTCCAAGCTATCGTTAATTATAAACTAACAATAAAAAAACACCCATTGAAATTACATAATCCCCAGTAATGAAAGGACCAATGGAAACGCCGTATTCAACATTAGACAAAGAGTAAGGGCACTCGGCTTGCTCTGAACTCGAATAAAAAGGTATACCGTTTGTAGGGTTCCGTAGCCAAATTGCAAAAAACGGAACCCTTACAGATTTATCATGTCTGTCTGTCAGTCTGTCCGTATGTCACAGGCACTTTTTTCGAATGTATAAGAGCTCTCCTGTTGAAAATTGGTAAGTATATGTATTGAACAGCATTAAGATTTTCACAAAAAAAAAAACAAATTTTTAATTGAAAGTCAAAAAATTTTTCCCATACCTACTTAGAAATGTAACTCTAACTTCTAAAATAAGAGAATGATAAAACTAAAAGAATATAATGATGCACATTACCAAGCAAAATTCAATCGAAAATTGGTTCGAACGAGATCAAGTAATTAGTTTTTTATTAATATATACGTCATAAATCGTAAACGGTAATTTTCCTTTCAAAGTTTCAAACAACTACAAGAACTTTTATATTATGATGATACTTGCTGCTGCGGGACCCTTCATGGGCGAGTCCGACTTGCATTTGACCGCTTTTTTATTTTCTCCCGGATAGAAAGAGTCGTAAACGTGTAGTTTAAATGTACAGTGCCGAGTTGTCTTCTAGTAATTAATATCTATCGTGCAAAGAGGAAATGTGGGGAACTGTGGAGTGGAATTAATGATTCTGACCTGATGTTGACTTTTGGAATGTAAAGGAGAATGTAAGTTGCATTTTTGTTTAGGGTTTTAAAGTTTGATCTATTTTAAAAACGGTTTTAGGTCCTACCAGTAATGACCTCCGGTGCCGAGTCTTGGACACTCACAGTGTGACTAGTTCACCAATTTAAAGTCGCTCAGCGAGCTATGGAACGAGCTATGCTCGGAGTAACTTTGATGGATAAAATCCGGAACGAAGCAATCAGTCAGAGTACCAAAGTTGCCGTCATAGCAGAAAGAATTAATGGCAGTGGGCTGGCCATATCTCTCGCAGGACAGACAACCGCTGGGGTACACGTGTCCTTGAGCGGAGACCGCGACTAGTAGACCGCAAACGTAGTGTGAGACGCCCGCTGGCCAGGTGGAGTGACGACCTACGAAAGGCGACCGGCAGACACTGGATGAGGAAAGCTCAAGACAGGGCTCAGTGGCGCACATTGGGAGAGGCCTCAGCAGTGGACGATTGGCTGATGATGATGAGAAAGGGTTTTTTCTAGCTTCACTTTGAGTTACCAAGAATTATGCGTGTTTAGGAATCAGAATTTTGATTTAAGCGGCGTTGTAATGTGTTTGTTATGCCTGTTTTTTTTTCATTTTGTATTGCCAAAAAGCTCGCGTTTGATTTCACGTGATGGCAAACGAAGGTGTGGTCCATTAGTTGCCAAGAAGATGAAGTTGTACTAGTGGTCAATCATCATCTGCCTTTTCCCAAGTACTTAATTTAAAAAACATCGGAATAAAACCTGTATTAAAAGATCATGCGAACATCATATAATTGTTTCGTTTTATAATCTAACAGCTACAAATATAATTCAAATACAAAACAATGAGTTATATTGTTTATTCAGGTATAAACTCTAAATTATCTATGTGCAGCCATGAAGTGAAATTATCGGATAAATATTAGTCGGACATTATGATAGTCGAGGAGTTAGTCGAACATTTTATTTCCTCATCTGTCTCCATTTTTCCCTAAAAAGTTTTGACCAGCTTCTACTCTTACTGAATGCAGCTATACCAATACGAAAGTGGATATATATGTTTGTTACTTTTTCACAGAAAAACAACTCAAAGGATTTGTTAGTAATCTTGTGCACAGACATGTCGTTTTTAACCAGAATTAATAAATCTATGATTTATTGACCAATGAATGAACAGTCAGATCCAGCAGGACAGTTCTACACTGTACAATTTTATTTACTGTATCTGCAATCTTTGAAAAATTACGTTTACTTTACTTTACTTTTGACTTTGATGCTTTTACATTACCAAATATCAATAACGACTTGACACTGTCATATCGTCCTCTCTCGTTTATTTTCTCTACAAATGCATGAAACTATCAATCTCGCCGATATCGTGTTGCAATCGATATCGGCTAATGACAAAGTGGCCTTTTTGTGCCACTTCTCTTCAGCTATGTGGTGAAGCGGAAGCAATACATCCGTCTAAAGTTAATTTTCTTAATCGTGTCGAATCCTCAGATGAGTCCTCCTACTCGGGGCGGGACGGGAAGGATTGTCAAACTTGTACTGACTAAAATCTACGTTGATCCTTCAATAGCCCTCTACGTTCCAGGGTAACGGTTACCTGACTCCCCCGACCCTGGCGGAATTTGGTTCTCACCACCTACAGTGAAGTTACAAAGTGTGATGCGTGCTGTTATAAAGAAACAAATCAATAACATTTACGTTCAATTTTTGACATTAGCTCCTATACTAATCAACCACAGTTTGCCCGAAACTGCAGAATCAAGTGATAATTTACACATTAATACCGAACGACGTTAAAATCAAATTGCAATGCATAAATTGATATTGCCAGCTAGTAACAAATACACAAAATTGTAGGCAAAATACAGGTCGAATCTGATATCTGTGGTCAGAGTTAGTAATAGCCAATTATGGTTACATTTTGCGGGCAATGTGGTTATTGTTTTACATATAAATAGTCATCTAATGTTAATAAGTATATGGTATTGTTTATTTGCAGACTACTTTGCGAATAGAATTTGCAGGTCGAGGGTTTGAACCCAGGTGCATTATTTTGAGTACTTCATTTCATCACTATTACTCTCAAAAGGTGAAGGAAAACATCGTGAGGAAACCGGCATGTCTTTACCAAACATTAGAAGACATGTGGCATCTATCAACCTGCACTGGGCTCGCGTGGTGGATTATGGCCCACTCTCTCTCACAGAGAGGAGGCCTGTGTCCCAGCAGTGGGAACATTAGGTATATGCTGATGATGATGATTGTTTACTTATTCAATGTAATTGTTCAATAGGGTGGTAATGAAGTCATCAAAAGGACACAAGTTTGACGAGAATTCCTAAGTATCATATTACCCAGTAACTGGGTTCTAAACCGCGCATAATCCTCGTATGACCTGAACAAAACATTGTCTGTACTTTAAAAGGGACTGTGACCTCTGAGTTTGTTTCGGCTGTTTCTTCTCAGAGTAGTCAGGTACGAAACACCGACCTCATCTAGCTTTAAAAAAAATTTGGTCGTGACGTGTAAAAGTGTTTTTTATAATCAACTTACTAAATCAATATAATTTATTGTTTAAGGAGCCGATGGCAGTCGGTACATGTAAAATATTGGTTTTCTGCTGCATATGATTGAACTGGAAGCCGACTTTAACATAGTTTGGAAAAGCTTATCAGAAAACATACATGTTGTATGTACGACTAGTCCACCGTGTCATAGTTTGATATATATATTATACTATATTACCCAAAAAAACCTTCCAATTTCTAGTATGGACGTACGTTTTTATGTTTTTCCATATTGCTTTCGGTTCTCACCCAATTTATTTTATGTACACCTACATCAAAACAAGGTCAGTTTCCCTGTTCCAAATAAAGATAGACGTGACAAAAAACATCGTTTCAAAATCAAAATCAAAGCGTTTATTTCAATTAGGCCATTACAGGCACTTTTGAATTGTCAAAAGACATAAAATAAAACTAGTACACAAATAGTTATGGTGCTACAGTCCCAGTCACAAGACATAAAAACTGTGAAAGTACCGTAGGTGCTCATTCCAAAAGGTAGATCTCTATGGAGAAGAATGAGCAAGAAACTCCATGGACACTCTTTTTCAATCGCCAAAATTATTACAGATTTTTCTTTACATCATTCATCATCAGGTGTTACATTTTGTGAGAACGATGTGGCAAGTTATTAGTGTCCATAGTAAATATAAAAAGACAATTTAAATATAAAGTTAGGTATTAATAATTTAAAACAGACCGTGGCAGCAAAGAGATGACCAGTCTCAACTGACAGCGCCCGTTCACGAACATGACACATCTATCAGCACCATTCAGCTCAACCATTTTGAAGGGAGCTAAATGATCCGACACACGCGCCACCATCAGCGAGACATTCGAGTGAGCATGACATACTTTCAACCGCCAGGGTTATTCAAGTCAATAATGTAAAGTACGTAGGTATCTAATCAATAATGGCTCTAAAGCACATAGCACTCACACAATGCATCTAATGCAGCTATATAATACTAGGAAATTGAATCTATACATTGCAAAGGTGGTTTGACAAACTTCATCAGCTCCGACAATAGTTTTAAAATGCTATCTATGTCCGCTTACATGTGGGTTTAATACACATATCATAGTAACATAATTATATCCTACGACCTGTACTATAATAAATGGAGAAAATAATAATAATAATAAAAAAATAAAAAGCAAATAAGAACTATTGTAAAAAAAAAAGTATACTTATAATAATGCAGAATTATATGAAAACATATAATCTGTCGGCAAGTTAATCTTGGTAAAAGAACATGAACATCATTGTCTTGAGATCAACATAGCGGCCAACTATCTTTATCTTCTAAATAATCGTTAACAGAATAGTACGCCTTGGAACAGAGGTTGGCTTTAACTTTTGCTTTAAATGCATTAAAAGGTAAGTCTAGAAAAGAAGACGGTAACTTGTTATAAAAAGTAATACCGATCCCTACGAATGAATTATGCACCTTATGAAGCCGGTGAAAGGGTGCACGTAGTTTATGCTTATTTCTAGTGTTAAAGTTATGAATATCACTGTTTTTACTATACATATGAATGTTCTGCCTAATATATAAAATGTTGGCTAATATGTATTGTGAAGCCACTGTGAGAATACCAATCTCTTTAAAAAAATCTTTTAGTGAAACTCGCGCACCTAGTTGATAAATTGCACGAACCGCTCGCTTCTGGAGCACAAATATATTTTGTATATCAGCGGCTTTGCCCCACAGTAGAATACCGTAGGACATGATGCTGTGAAAATAACTAAAGTAGACTAATCTTGCTGTATCAACGTCAGTATATTGTCTAACTTTTCTGACAGCGTAGGCAGCCGAGCTAAGCCTTCCCGATAGGTTTGATATGTGTGGGCCCCACTGTATTTTCGAATCTATTGATAAACCAAGAAACACAGCTGAATCTACAGTTTCAAGTTCTTCATTGCAGAGGACAATGTTGGGACCGAGATTTCTAACATTAGGCAAAGCGAACTTTATGCATTTAGTTTTCTTGGCATTAAGGACAAGGTTATTTGTAGTGAACCAATCTGTGACCATTGAAAGTGCGCTGTTCACATCATCAAAAACTTGTCTATTCCTATCTACTTTAAAGATCAGAGAGGTGTCATCCGCAAACAGTACAACGTCACAAACACTCTTTAAATAATATGGTAGATCATTAATATAAACCAGGAATAAAAACGGACCCAGTATTGAGCCTTGCGGTACACCCAGCTGAACAGGTAACCTAGAAGATTTCGCGCCGTTAACATCTACACATTGGAATCTATTGTGCAAATATGACTCGATTACATTAAGGGCTTCCTTTTGAACACCGTAATGAAGAAGTTTGCGCAAAAGTATATCGTGGTGTACGCAATCAAAAGCTTTAGAGAGATCGCAGAAAACACCAATAGCATTTTGCGAGTTTTCCCATGCGTCAAATATGTGCTTCAACAAAGCAACACCCGCATCAGTAGTCGAGCGACCTTTCGTAAACCCATATTGATCATTGTGAAGGAGGTTATTTGAATTAAAGTGTCTAAGTAACTGTTTCAGAATTAACTTTTCAAAAATTTTGCTGAATGCAGGCAAAATAGAGATTGGTCTGAAATTACTTATGTCGTTTTTACTGCCGGATTTAAATAGAGGGATAACTTTGCTGCACTTCATGAGATCAGGAAAAGTGCCCAAATCAATACATTTATTAAAAGTAACAGCAAGATGAGGGGCTACGATGTCAATTATATTGCTCAATAGTTTAGTCGAAATGCCCCAGTAATCACCAGTGTTTTTGGAGTTCAGTGAATTAAAAACACTAACCACATCATGAGGCGTTACATGTTCGAATTTCAATACTTGACTACATTTTGGGACGCTACTATGCAAAAGGTTTTCAGCCTTAGAGGGTGACGAACTTAAGGAACGAGTCGTTGTAGAAGGTATACTGGCAAAAAACTCATTAAATACCTGAGCTATGTCAGCTGGCCTATTAACTAATTTGTTATCAACAATGATTTCCAATTGTTTTTCTTGTTTAACAGATTTACCCGTTTCATTGTTTATAATTTTCCAAGTGGTTTTTACTTTATTATTTGAGTTTTTAATAGTATCACTTAAAAATTTAGATTTTGCAATACCACAAATTTTTTTAAATAATTTAGAATATTTTTTAACATACTCTAGAAAAGCGCTATCAAACCTGTACCGTTTCAAACCATACAACTCATATAATCTCTCTCGACTTTTGTAAATGCCTGGTGTAGCCCATTGGTTGAAACCAGCGGAAGTCCCGGTAACGTTAATAGTTTTAGTTGTAAAAATGGATTTAAATTCATTTTGCACAACGTCAAAAAGAGCTTCATAAATTTCATTCGGATTTTCGTGTTCAGTTAGGGACGGTGTAACTTTAAGAGCTATATTATTTTTAAACTTATTACAACGACTAACGGTATAAGGCCTGCATTCTATTTTGCGCGACTTTTTAGTTGACGGCATAGGGAAGCTAGCCATCAATCCACAATGATCCGATGATAAATCACTAAACACTAATTTATTTTCGACATCAAAATCACAAAACATGTTATCAAGACAAGTCGACGAAGACGCCGTGATCCTTGTCGGCTCAAAGAACAAGTTAACTAAATTATAAGATTTAAATAAGTTGAGAAGCCTGATACTTAGTGGAGTAACATCTAAAATATTAACATTAAAATCTCCACATAAAATTATATTTTTACTGTTGTTTTTTACCTTATTAAGTGCATCCTCCATTACAGATTCGAAACTAGTAAAGTCCCCTGAAGGGGGTCTGTAAACACAAATTATAATGTGCCGCTCTAGTTCAACACAAGACAACTCGACAGTGCGCTCAATGGAAAGCTTGACCAAGTCTAAACGTTGTTTGCACTTTAGCTTGTTTGAAACGAGAACTAAAGATCCACCGCGAATAGCATTTTTTCTCACAAATGCACTCTGTACAGAAAAAAATCATCATTGATAAACGCTACTTCATGTTCTTTCAACCAATGCTCAGTTAGACACAACACATGAACATCATAGTTTTCTAAAAATAAGCTTACCTCCAATTCTTTGCCGGACAAACCCTGCATATTTTGATGTACAACATTCAACATATGCGACTCACCCGTTGTCGCACCTAACAGTTTAAACTACTAGGTGTGTGTATAGTAATGTTAGTATTACTACCAACAGAATCTAAAGTGACGTTAGTACTAACAGTATCAATAGTGACGTTAGTGTCACCACTAACAGTAAACGTAGGTACGATACAAGTACCGGTGTGAAGGTGCAAAGTGTATGCTAAAAGATTAGCAAACTGTCTCCTACAACTAGCTGGCAAAAACATGGAATAAGTAGTGAGTCGGTAATCTGTAATAAAACTATTACAATCAAAATATAAAATTGCGTCACTGTGACGACAAGTCCTGTTATACATGAGTAGATTCAAATTATAAATATGCATATTTTGCTCATCCGACAAACAATTGGAGTAAGGCAAAGCGGAAAATATAAATTTACAATTATTAGACTCATACAGCTCTAGCATTAAATTAATACATGCAATTAAATCTTTCTTTCTTACAGCTAGGCTATCCCCAAATAATAATATCACAGTAGAATTGGGATTTATTTTAGTCAATTTAATACAATTAATTAATTGGCTAAAACTGGCGCCGGGTAAACAATGATTAATTATATAATGCTGAGAACACTGACTAAAAATACTTCCAAAACCTTGACCAAATTTGTCAGAAAAAACATAAGCTGTCTCAATGGTATTATTTAAATAATTACTACTATCTATAGGTTGAGCCATCAACGGTGTGGGTGTAACATGCTGAGGGTCTGGTGCCTGAGAGCATGCACAGTTACAAGAGAAGTTATTGGTCAGAGACTCATATCTCTCAGCATTGTATCTTACTAAGTCCACCAGCTCATTAGCCTCCAGCATGCGGTTACTCAGGTCTTGCTGAGAAGCCTCATATTTGCTAAAGATATCTTTTAGCGCATATTCCCTCACAAACAACTCATCCTGTAGGTTCTTGGTGTCAGTGTCATACATATTTCTACATTGTTCTAAATCAGTGTTACATTTCTTTAATTCCTGGATTACATTAATATTTTTTTGTCTAAGTTTTAAATTTAATTTATTTGATTTTAAACCTTTTAGTGATTTTTTAATTTTTCTTATTAACTTATTTAGCCTAATATATTTTTTAATTTTGTTATGACTAGGTAATAAACTGTGTTTGGTGAGGGTTTCATTTGTTAAGTCTATGGTCACCATTGGCTCATCACATATGGGTCCGGACCGGCTACCAACCAACTCATCAAAAAGACTACAGGTGTTCGCAGATGCTTCACTGGCTTTAAGAGATTCCAGGATAGTTACAGCGTTGTGTGCCTTGCTTAATTCCAGCTCCAGTTCCGTTATACGTTTCAAGGCCTGATCATAGGTTTCACTGCACTGTTCAAAGTTGGCAACAAGTTGACGGAGCTGTTGATGCTGGTCTAGAATGTCCATATGCTGCACATGTAGTTCTGCCAACTGATTCTTGAGCTCAGTGTTTTTATTAATAATTAACCCTATCTCCACCTCACTTTCTTCCCTTTCCTTTAGCAATTGGGTGACCATGGTTTGGCTAGATTGTAGCTCTTTCAAGGTAGCCCTCAGTTTTTCTTCTAAGGATGCTGCTCTGCGGGTCAACATGTTGAAGACAACCTCAGAGGCACCCTGGAATTAGAGAAGAGACAGCTAGGAATGTGACAAGAATAGGAGTGAAGGACAGGATGAATATAATTACAAGTTTAAAGAATTAAACTACTAAGTTAAAAAAATATTTATTACAGAGAAAAACAAATAGCAATAAAAGGGCGATAACTATTGGGTTAGTATTAAAGACACTGTTTTTACTGAATAAATCAAGAGGGAAGAAAAAAAATTAAAATGATTATAAAACTAGGTGAGGGTACTAATAAACTGGGGTACTTAATTACTTTAACAAAAAGTGTTATAGAACACATTAATTTCCTAAACTGGTACTATTTCCTTTAATTTACGCAATATTATCTAGTAATTAATGTAAGGAATACTATAAGCCTATTAGAATTTAAAAAACAAAAAAAAATATTAAAAGATATTTAGCTTGCATGGACAATATGGCCTGTAAAGGTGTTAAATAGGCTACACAGCTAGCAGGAAAAGGGAGTAATAGTTTCGTGGGCAAATAGGAATAATACAATTTAATCTACTTATACTAATAAAACAGAAAATAGAAAATACTCCCCCGGTATGGTGACTTCAAATTCGTCCGTTGACAGCTGATACTTTGTTTATTAAATATTTTGCTGGTTTTGCATCTAAACAACTTGCGAACACAGATCCTTGTTATTAACAGTTAAATTGACAATCTTGAATACATTAAAGACTTATTACACACTTAAAAATAATATTTAACAATTTTAATTTTACTAAGAAACTTTTTGACAACCGGCTGCCAGTGTTGCCAGGCGAAAAAAAAGCTTAAGGCGTTGTTCGCCTAGTGGACGTAAGTGCGACTGCTTAGCATGACGACATGGATTTGATTCTCAATTATATCTGCAATGGCATTGTTCGTAATTGTGCCTACTGGGCATGAGTTCTTCTATCAGGTATATCTCTGAATCAGCCAGCATAGTAAGATTTTGTGCATACCTGACTTTTTTATCGTGGTAAAATCGTCACATGAGTTCTCCCATCCCATGCATAGTGGGACGAGAATGACTGTCAAACATTAATTAAAACCCCTTCTACACGATCAGACCCGACCTCCGACAGAGGTGACCTTGGTCGCGTCAACAGCACCCAACCGTCTGGAACGCTGTGGGGTGACGGTCGAATCCGACCGCGGACGCAGCCTGTCGGGACGGATGCGCTCCCGACCAAGGTCATCCAAAGGTCGATTGACTCCGATATTTGGTCGCCCGACCAACGTCTACAGAGTAGATTTTCACACCCACCGGACCAAGACCTCACCTCTGTCGGGCCGTTTTCGTGTCTGATCGTGTAGAAGGGGTTTAATGATCGGACATGATCAGATCCTTCATGATCGGTCCTTCACTATGGGCCTCATTAGTAAGCTCAGTATAGTCCAACGAGCTATGGAGAGGGCTATGCTCGGAGTGTTTCAGCCCGATCGACTCAGAAATGAGGAGATCCGTAGACGAACCAAAGTTACCAACATAGCCCAACGAATTAGCAAGTTGAAATGGCCACTGTGCGCAGGCCATATGTCACGCAGAACTGATGGCCGATGGGGCCGTAAGGTTCTCGAATGGAGAGCACGCACCGGCAAGCGCAGCGTAGGATGATCTTATGAAAGCCACAGGATCACGTTGGATGCAGGCCGCTTACAAACGGTTCTACTGGAAGTCTACAGGGGAGGCTTATGTTCAGCAGTGGAAGTCTTGCGGCTGATATGATGATGATCAGACCGATGGTGAGTCACCCATTACTCGCCATCCGCATGCGTGCCTCATCATCATCATCATCAGCCGGAGGACGTCCATTGCAGATCATAGGCCTCCTCCTTACACGGCCACGGTGAACGACAATTCGCCACTTGCATCCATCGGCTGCCCGCGACCCTCACGATGTCCTCGGTCCACCTTACGCCTGCCTACGCTGCGTTTTCCGGTCCGTGGTCGCCACTCGAGAACTTTTCTTCCCCATCGGTTGTCAGTTCTACGAGCGATGTGGCCTGCCTATTGCCACTTCAACTTCCAAATTTTATGAGCTATGCGTGCCTGCCGTGGCTGTAAATCGCATTTTGAAAACCTAACACCTAAAAATGTATTAAGAAAAGTTGCCAAAACGTATAATGCTATCGTCTTAAGTACTTCCACAATCTGCAGAATCATACAGCGTCTGTTTGGCACCAACTTACTTAGTTTAACGATTAAGTAAGAAGCAATAATGTGTCGCTGGCTCTTTGCCCATAATCTTTTAACATAGCACTTAAAACTTCCATACTTAACACTAACTTAAAAATGTATGGGTGATGTATGAGGTGCTCTGTTTTTGTGAAGTTGTGTGGAAGAAAATAAGGTATATTAAGTGCCGGGGTTCGTGACACTGGAACGTAAAGGGCTATTGAAGACCGTGGATTTTAGTCAGTACGAATCTGACAGTACCTTGTACAGTCAGCATCGAATGTCGCTGACCACATTTAGATTTTCAAAATCGCTGTACACCGTATCAATACGTATTATTTCGGGATACAGCGATTTTGAAAATCTGAATGTGGTCAGCAACGTTCGTTGCTGACTGTACTCTACTCTGAGCGAGGTAGGACTCATTTGATGATAATAAAATTATTATCAAGCAAAAAAAATGTCAGAAAAAGTTTCATTAAAAATATGAAGGAATATGTTGTCGAGTAATTAAATTGTGAGCAGAGGCCTTACCACAAGCTCTTAACGCGATCCAGTTTAGGCTGTGGGAAAGAGACAAAGCTATACAAATCGTCTAGCGCCATCTCTTTCCCACAGCACCATAAACTTCTCCATTTATAAATTACTAACTGTCGCCAGCGGCTTCGCCCGCTTACAACTCGAACATAATCCCACAGGAATTTTAATAAGATATTTGTGTAATAATTTCGATCAAAATTCATACAGTTAGTAAGCATAAAATAATCTTATCCAATGCACTTGAAAATCCAACTTTCTTTTCACTTTAATTTCAGAATCAATTTAATTTTCCAACTAAAAATTACAAAACCCAAACTCGCGACATCAAAGAAAATGCAATCACTCATTCCTTCTTCACGAATAGATCACAATTCCATTCCACCAATTGAAACAACAGGCCATCGCTGAATATACATTTAGCACAAACAACCTATTCCTCTAGCAGTCTAACTATAGTACCGGGGAGCAGGCAAGCGCTATCGATAATTGACAACTTCCTTGCCACCGTGACATCACTACACGAACAAAAAGTGCTCCGGTATCAATTAAAACGGACGAGTTATTAGTGGTGGGACACTGTACGTTTTACATTATCGATGTTTTACTTTTTTTGACTAATGGATGAGAATTTTACAAATAATTAATAAATGCGAAAGTTTTATGTAGATTCAAAATGACCTATAAAAAGGTTTGGGATTGTTGTTAGACTATTAATTCTGTGCCTCTAGTGAAAAAGGGTATAAGTCTAAAAATGCAACTTTAGAGGAGTAGAAGCAAAAAACGCCCCGCGCGGGTCAAATTCCTTATTTAAGTACGTGTGGCATTTAAACAGCTGTCAAATTAAATAAATACATGTGATATCTTATATAGGTAAAAAAATTATGTTCTTTCTTATTCTGGTATTTATTTTTTCATAAACTGAATAGTTTTTAAAATAGCGACTTATACTTACCACAAAATGAACTACACAAGGGTATAGAAGGAATAAGACCCCTTTTCACATACACAAAAAGTTAATTGACATAATTGAAAAAGGATACGCATTTGGAATTATTTGTATGTTAACTAAGAAATTTAATCAGATAATTTGTATTGGAGTAACCAAAATAACTGAAAAAAATGACGTGTACTTTACATCGACGTGGTAAAATTTTGAAAAATAACAAAAATGAATAACTTGTGTCTTGTGTTTTCACATAGTTGTTAAACGTGCCATAAGGTGTATGTAGACTTACGCGAACCTTTTGTGTAAGTAATACTCATGTAAAACCAAATAAAACAAAAAAGTATGTAGTTTCATGGTTTTTTTGTTTATTTTATTTATCTATCACCACCGTCATGAGGTTAGTTAGTGGTATGAACTAAAACTGGTGACAACATGATCGGTGCCAGAACTGAATGAATTTAAGAGCAATAAGGAGTAGGGTTCACTTAGTTAGAAATTACTTTTGTAGGGGCCCGTACAAAATAGACAGGCGTGGCGAACGCGAAGCGAGAGGTTTTTGTTTGTAATTGTATGGAATTGTTTGAAGCCAGTCACATATGACTGGATTCAAACAATTCCATAGATTACAAACAAAAACGCTTCGCTGCTCTCGCTTTCACTCGCTGTCGCTCGACAGAGTATAGTCACCTTGGTGAGGCCTATCAACCCCGAGCATAGGCACAGTGAGAAGAAGATACCAGTTGAAATAATGTACATTGCAACTGTTTTAACCATTCGTTACTGATACTGATACTGCTAGCCTACATCATCCCACTGCTGGGCAAAGGCCTCTCCCCATGATTTGGGTTTAAAGATTCTTTATTTATTCTAAAAGAACATACATTGTTCACTTATTGAATAAATACATAACTAAGGTAAGTATTTCCAATTTTCATTTCATTTTCATTTTTATTCGTTACTATTTTTTATTTAAAATTAATGGTTGGAAATAAATTGAAATAAGGACAAGGAGTGACACAATCAAATTATTTTTATGAATTCATTCTCGTGTTTTGTGAAAACGTTCCAACATCGTTTTGGGTTGCATCCGGTTTTGGGCGCGGCCTTTGTTCAGGCAACATGGTCGGTTTGTTATTCAGCTAGTGATAGGCAAATAGAAGTATAGATATTGTGTCGAATAAACGTGTTTTTTCCTGTCAGTTGTGTATTGGATGAGTACGGTTTCAGTTTTAGTTATTCGTCCTACGTTCAATGCTTTTCGAACATGCACGCGTTGCATGGAAAGTAGAAATATTAATCAAGGGTGACTGGTAATTAGAGTACGATACTTAAACACGTGATTGCGCTCATGATAACAAACATTTTTTATTATGGGAGCAAAGCCGAAATCGTGAAAAAATGTCAGCAGCTGTTCAGAACATTTATTTAGACAAACATAAATGTACTAAACAGCTGATTGACATCGTAAAAGTTGTTTGTTAGCAATGGACTCCTGCGGCTGGTGTGATGATGCCCGGGTCGATGGCGTATCGTGTTCCACGCGCGCCCTAAAGATTTGTCAGCGCAACGACGAGGCCCCCTTGGAATGTCAAAGCCTGCCGGGGTTGCGGGACTAACGAGCTTCCGTGACTGCGGAACGTAAAGAGCTATTGAAGGATTACCGTGGATTTTAATCAGTAAAAGTCTGACAGTACCTCCTGCCCTGACCAGGGTCAGATTATTTTTTCATTTTTCTAGCCTACTCTGTCCCACTCCTGAGCAAAGGCCTCCCCCCATTCCTTCCACTTCTCTCGATGGTGTGCCTCCTCACGCCAGTTCACTAGGAAGCCATCCAAAGCGTCCCACCACCTTCTCCTAGGCCTGCCGCGACCCCGCCTCCAGATTATTTTACCACACTAAAAATAAAAGGGTTGGGAGCAGTCATTTGATGATTTCACCACAATGAAAAAGTAATAAAAATGCAGATCAATCCAGGCTATTATTCCCACCTTTAAGTTTACTGTTCCCAGTGTCACCAACATTATTTACGAATTAGATAACAATCCTTCCCTAAATCTATAGAATTAGTGAGAACCCAAAAAGATTAACGTACTTACCACACATTAAAATTAAATCAACATGGACAAACATTCAAGAGCGTATATTTATCCATATTTAAATGTTGCCAGCCCAGAAAATTCAAATTAACCCGGGATATATCTACCTAATTGAAATGAATAACGAATGTGGAAAATAATTTATGATTTGTTTTTGAATGGTATTTGTAGCTAACGCTTTGGGTGTTTTATTTGGTTCATATTTACAATATACTAATTGGCGTTTAAAAAAAATAGGTACATATAATCAAAAAAAGTTTGCGAACAATTGGAAAAAATGAATTTTTTTTTCTAGATTATAAAATATGGTTTTAGTTATGTAGGAAATTAAATGTGTCAGCATAATCACGGCCTTTAAAGGGCCAAAGCCTGCCGGGATCTCAGGACTCACAAATTACAGTGACTTCGGAACGTAGGTAAAGGGCTATTGAAGGACACTGTGGATTTCAGTCAGTACAAGTCTGACAGCCCCCCCTTCCGCTCTGCCCGGGGTGGGAGGACTCATTTGAAGAATTGATTTTACTAGGCGAAAAAAAACTGGGCATTTCTGTCTAAAGAAACACACAACAAAGATTTTTTAATTTTTTATTAAAGTGATCAGAAATTTATTTGACGTGTGTATGCAATAAAAAATAAACTGATATAAAATAAACTTAAGCCTCATTTAGACTATGCATGGAATTGTAGTTTTAAATAAATAAATCATCTTGATCTCGCCCAATAACCATCTAATTTAAGTCCCATAATGTTGTACCATCTCAAAATGAATGATGAAACAAAGGTTTTGTAATATTTTTGGCAACCTAAAAAGAGTGTCCATGGAGTTTATTGCCCATTCTTCTCCATAGAGATCTACTACTTGGAATGGGCTCTACGGTACTTTCACAGTTTTTATGTCTTGTGATTGGGACTGTAGTACCATAAGTTTTTAGTGTTTAATTATATTTTTATTTGTCTATGACAATTTAAAAATATAAATATACCTGTAAGTGGCCTACTTGAAATAAACGCTTTGATTTTGATTTTGAGTCATCAAACTCAGGACCTCAAACTCAACAATTGCGCTTTCAACCATTAGATCAAAGAGATCTATCAATCAAGCATTTTATAGCCCTATCAGATTCACCTCGACGTCTTTACGACTTGTTTATAATGTTGATGACAAAACACGTAATTTCCCGTAATTTTAACGCTCAACTTAATTGATAGTAATCGCGTTATTGCTAATGCTAACTATGGTATTTAATATCACTGTTTACTGAGCATTCAATCGTTAGTGTCACGCAAGGTGTGTTGCCAGGGATTAATTACATTATCAATTTTTAAAATAATAATTTTTCTGCTGTACATATTTTTTTGTTTTTTTGAAGTGAAAACTTCTTTAGCGGCGTTGTACACTTTTTCTGTAATGGGTAAAAAATTTAAAACTCGCGTCAGGGTCACGTGACCAAAACTCGCGTCAGGGTCACGTGACCCTGATCGAAAATGAGTAAGACGTCATTCAAATTAAAAATAAAACATAGTAACAAAAAAGTTTTCACTTCTACCGGCACTCCTGGAGTGCAACCTTTTTGAAGTGAAAACTTCTTTAGCGGCGTTGTACACTTTTTCTGTAATGGGTAAAAAATTTAAAACTCGCGTCAGGGTCACGTGACCAAAACTCGCGTCAGGGTCACGTGACCCTGATCGAAAATGAGTAAGACGTCATTCAAATTAAAAATAAAACATAGTAACAAAAAAGTTTTCACTTCTACCGGCACTCCTGGAGTGCAACCTTTTCATTTTAATGGGAACATGGTGCCAGTAATTCAAAACGTTGTATCCAATTGATAATTTAATGTTTTTTCTTTTTATTTTTTGTGCATAATATTACTAGTAAGTTTTTGGAACGAAGTTCCTTATCGCGCGTTGTGAAGGGGGCTAGACGTAAAATATTCTTACGAAAAGTTGGCACAACACTTTTTTGCCTCGCCCCGCACCTCGCGCCTGCACCCCGCGCCCCGTACCCCTCACTCAACCCCCGTTCCTCGTGAGGCTTGTCGTGTTGCGGCGTGCACATGTTTCTCTGTCTCTCTCTCTCTAATAAAAAGCAAGCCAGATATTTTCGTTTCGCCTTTCTATTTCGCATTGAACAGTGTGGTGTTGCGACGATTATTTTTGTTAACTTCGTTCTATCCGGGTGTCCCCTGACAACCCTCAAGTTTTTATGTATAGTTTGTACCTATATAATTTTACTGCTGTAGAATATAATAATACTAATCAATAATGTACGTCGACGAATTGAAAGAATTTTATAAAAAAAAGAATCAATTAGTAAACATATATTATTTATTCTGCAGTGTTTAAAAAATACACTAATCGTTCGAGTGTGCACGCAGAGTGATTGAGTGATCAATCAGTCTACCAATGACATTTTCTATTTTCAAAAACAAATGCAAAGGGTACTGCAGTGAATCAATTGTGTAGGCGCATGACAACAATAATTATATTAAATATACGTCAACTGATGTGAATGTTAAATCAGTATTAAAGATTTTTAAGTGTGTTCTTATACTAATATTTAGAAAAAAAAACTTGAGAGGTGTCAAGGGACACCCGGATGGAACGAAGTTAACAAAAATAATCGTCGCAACACCACACTGTTCAATGCGAAATAGAAAGACGAAACGAAAATATTTGGCTTGCTTTCTATTAGAGATAGAGAGAGAGAGATAGAGAAACATGTGCACGCCGCAATACGACAAGAGTCACGAGGAACGGGGGTTGAGTGAGGGGTACGGGGCGCGGGGTGCAAACGCGAGGTACGGGGCGAGGCAAAAAAGTGTCGTGCCAACTTTTCGTAAGAATTTTTTCCGTCTAGCTCCCTTTCACAACGCGCGATAAGGAACTTCGTTCCAATAGCTTATGTCTGTGTCTTCACTTCTCGATTGGTAAAAGTCCCAAGGGATAGAAATAATCACATGGAATAATTTTAATCCAAGTAGGGGGCGTAGGGGCAGCTTTATTATAGCTGAAAAAAAATATTAAATCGGCACAGTACTTTTTGAGTTTATTCATTTACGCACACACTAACACACACACAAATACATGTCTTTCCTCTTTATAATACTTGTATTAGTGTAGATTCGTATAGCCAAATCTGTTCATAGTTTTTACGTGAAAGAGTAACAAACATCCCTTCCATATAGTAGAATAATCCGCAAGAACTACGTAAATAATTTCTATTTTTGTTTCGCACACAAACCTCGATCATGCATAATGAGTGAGCGTGGAGTTAATTCCTTCATACATTCGTGATGGCGAGATTCTCGTTAGCCCGCTTGTATTAGATTTCCATACTGATAACATATTATTTAGTCGAGAACTTAGCTCGTGGTCATATTATTGCAGTCGAGTTAATGAGGGATTATGAACTAGGAATGTTGGTTCGTTTCTAGCAACAGATTTGTTTGGTTAAGCTACGGTGTTTTACAGATATAAAGAATTCTGTATGATTTGGGGGCGTTTTTGGAACGAAATTCTTTATCGCGCGTTGTGAAAGGGGGTTAGACGGAAAAAATTCTTACGAAAAGTTGTCACGACACTTTTTTGCCTCGCACCTGCACCCCGCCCCCGTACCCCTCACTCAACCCCCGTTCCTCGTGACTCTTGTCATATTGCGGCGTGCACATGTTTCTCTATCTCTCTCTCTCTCTCTTATAGAAAGCAAGCCAGATATTTTCGTTCGTCTTTCTATTTCACATTGAACAGTGTGGTGTTGCGACGATTATTTTTGTTAACATCGTTCCATCCGAGTGTCCCTAGACACCTCTCAAGTTTTTTTATTTTATTTGAAATATGTGGCTTGCCAACTAAAATGGGACTGGACAGGACTTGTCTGCCGCATGCCGAACGAGATGTGGGCACGCAAAGCTCATGATTGGTGCGACAAGGGGCCGCGGGCCTCTCGAAGGAGTTGGCGAGACGAACTGGATGTTTTCCTTGAGAATTGGAAAAAGTAGATGGTGCAAAGTCGTGAACGTTGGAGGGAATGGAGGTAATAGGCCTGTGCCAAGCAGTGGGAGAGTTCCGGCTAATAAAATAAATTGCTCTTTTTTATCATTCTCAATCATTGATAGGTTGATTGATTACTCAATCACTGCGATTGAGATACATTTTTTTATTAATTTTAATCAAGATGCTATCAACTAATATCTGTTAGAGTTCACCGTTGATCCGTATAATTTCAGTTTTGTTAAAAACCTCTATTTTTATTTTTTACATTTTTATTTTCTTTCGCTGACAACACCAACAATTTAGTACGTATAAAAAACTCGATTGTTTTCTTTTCCCATAATCTGCCACTTATTACGTGACGTAGTGATGTGGCGTCAATCATCGTCAATTTGTGGCTAAGGATGTGTTAACTTTATCGATAAATACTATGTAATTGGTATCATTAATAGAGTAGTGGTCATACCTTTTTGTAGATAAGTATTTGTCGTTGTATTACGATTGTCTGTTTATCCTAATTATTTCGTTAATAATTAATTTACTCCTTGTGTAATTAGTACGATGATCTAGCTATTAATAAGTAATGAAGATCCGGCAAATATTTATTATTGAGATACTATTTAAGTAGAATCTAGTAATTATTATAGTAGATTAATTACTTACGAATACAATCTTACTACTATAAATGTGAAGGTTTGTGAGGATAGATGAATGGATGTTTATTAGTTTATTTAGGTTACATTTAATACACAGCTGCTAGTTTATAACCTAGATTGACACACAGGGTGTTTACTTTTTATCCCAGATTTACATTCTCAAGTTATTTAACGAACTTCACGCGGGCTTTTCAAATGTCTTTTTATTTAAGTGTATTAAAGGGATTTACTATTGTTTAATTAGTTTTTTTTTACCTAAAGCTTTAGGTTAAACAAAAAGCTGTAATCTTGTTACGTTTGTAATCTTTGAAGGGGGTTGGCTGGCATTTGTTTCTATTATGCCAGAATAAATAAAACAAATAATTTATGCAATCAATTAATAACGGGATCAATGCAATCTAAAATCTAAATGAAATAATCCCAATATTAAATAGCACCTTTATTTCACGACAGTTGTACAAATAGGTTTAAAACAATCTAGATTTACAATCCAATAAAACGAGATTTTACAACAAATCAGTTTGGAATGCTAAGATTGGTACCAATTTTATCGATATCGAGTTTTCTAATACCAGCATTTTATTGGTTCTATGACCTGACGTTAAAATGTTGCAGAATTTATAATATCGAATGGCGCTGACGAAGGGAATTTTCATTCTGGTTTCAATGTAACAAATAAATGGATAAGGCAGCTTTTCCACAAGAGACTGATGTGCTATGCTACGTTGCTATGGATGCGTTTGATATCCACCAATCATATTCATTGGTGCACATAGCTTATAAGCACTGGTGGAAACGGATTAAACTAAGATAATAATGTTCTTTTTTTATGGAAGGATGCTATGGATGTGGTGCTATGGAAGTGTGCTATGGATGCATGCTAAGTGTCGTTGTTTCCCTACTATCGACACATCGCATAGCTCGAGCTGCGTATCTAATTCGCGTAGCTACTTTGCGGCGGCAATCTTCATACCAAATATTACACGCACCGCTACATAGCTTAGCATCAGTGGATCACATAGTTTTGTAGCCTAGCTTTGAAGCATAGCTGCATAGCACATCTCTAGTGGAAAGGCACCCTAAGGTTGATCCATTTCTGTGCTCTTTTTTCACGAGGTTTACAGAGCTAAGTGATATTGATTTTTAGGTGGACGTGCGTTTTTTCAAATGGCATTCGGTTTTTATTTGTTTTTCTAGTTCGAAGGTATTTTACGATACAAATTGGTGTTTGCAGTTTTTCGGATGTACGATTTTAATGTTTGTTTTTGCATTTCGATAAAAACTTTTTCAAAAAAAATATAACCGCCTTCAAAAACAACCACAAAAAAGTGTAAAATAATCTACAAAATAACTTTTCTTCGGAAGTCGGTGCCTTTGTATTTTTTCTTTTCATTGTCTTTTTAGCCACCGACTTCCGAAAGAAAAGTTATTTTGTAGATTATTTTACACTTTTTTGTGGTTGTTTTTGAAGGCGGTTATATTTTTTTGAAAAAGTTTTTATTTTACTCTTTTTAGTTTAAATATTCAACCCAAATTCTTGTTAAGAACATTATTCTCTTACATGTGCACTAGAATTTTGTAATCCTTCGCACCAGTACTTACATAACTCATGTACACATTAAGCTAATAAAATTCCATATCTCAAAAATTACTGAACCGATTTTGATGAAACTTGCAGTATTCTCTTAGTTAAATGATACCTAGTACAACAAAAAAAGAATTACTTAAATCGGACTTGTAGTTCCGGAGATATAAATCAATCTATGCCTACTCCTTACTATTAAGGAGTTGTACCTTCCATCATCAGGTCATCCACCTGAGATGATGATTATCAGATGCAGATACTTGAACAGCTTTAGAAAATATATGAAAATGGTACTATGTGCCTATAAAATTTGAAGGTTGCCCTCAATTTCCCTAGGATCCCATCATCAGATCCTGACCTGGTGATCATGGGACTAATTGGAAAGTATACCCTTTCAAACAAAAGAAAAAAAATCCAAATCGGTCCAGGCGTCTTCGAGAAATCGGGGAACATACATAAAAAAAAAAAAAAAAGATTCCGACGAATTGAGAACCTCCTCCTTTTTTTGAAGTCGGTTAAAAAGAGCATTTGTGTAATTTATTTCATCACCACTGCTCTCAAAACGGTGAAGGGAAACATCGTGAGGAAACCGGCATGTCCTTTTTTTTTTTTTTTTTTTTTACGTGGTAAAATCATCAAATGAGTCCTCCAACCCCGGGCAGGGCGGGAGGGACTGTCAGACTTGTACTGACTAAAATCCACGGTGTCCTTCGGTAGCCCTTTGTGTGCCGGAGTCGCGGTATACGTGTGTCCCGCAACCCCGGCAGGACTGTGGCCCTCTATAGGGGGGCCCCGTCACTATGCTGACGCTCCTTGAGGCGCGCGTGGGACACAACGCGCCGTCGACCCGGGCATGGTCCTTGGTCGGGCAGCGAGTTGCCCTTTACTCGCCGCCCGCATGCCCGCGCCTACGGTGGCCGGAGATCGTCCCGCGACATCCGTCGCCGTGGGCGTCTACCACTGCGTCTCGGGCGGAGAGAGGACGGTATCCTCTGCCTCAAGCGGCCCGCCTCCTCCTTCGCGAGCATAACTGCTTCGCAGAAGGAGGCGACCGCCTCCCACTCCGTCTCGCCCCGCAGCATGGCCGCAACCAATGCCGGGCGCGAGAGGTCTCCGCCTATCGCCGCGGTGAGGACACGGCGGTGCTCCGCCCAAGCTGGGCATTCCTGCACCGTATGCTCCACCGTGTCCTCCGGGCGATCCTCGCAGTGGTGACACCCGGGCGTTTCCTCCTTTTTTATCATGCACAGGAACCTCCCGAAGCTGCCATGTCCGGTGAGGACCTGTGTCATGCGGTAGGTGAGGACGCCGTGGGACCTATCCAGCCACTCCTCAAAGAGGGGTCTTACAGCCGCGACTGCGGCTAGCCCGTACCTCGGTTGCGATAGTCGTTCTCTCCAGACTGCCCTGAGATCGCGCCGGAGCTCTTCCCGCCTCGTCTCGACTTCTCGAGGCATTAGGGATACGCCCCGACTCCGCGCCTCCACGCGCCACTCGTAGACGCGCAGGAGGGCAGTCGCCTCCAGATCCCAGGGCAGTGATCCGGCAAGGAGGTTGGCCGATTCGCCGGCGATCGTGCGGTATCCTCGGATCATTCGGATTGCCATGACCCTCTGGCATGCGACCAGCTTCTGTGGTCGCGTCCGAATGCTCAGGGCCCACACGGGGGCCCCGTAGAGGGCCATGGACCGCACGACGCCGGCGTGTAACCTCCGGCAGGGGGCGTTTGGCCCGCCGATATTGGGCAGTAGCCGCCCGAGGGCGGCTGATGCCCGGTTCAGCCTTGGGGCCAAACGCGAGAAATGCTCCCCGAAGTTCCATCGGCTGTCGAGGACGAGTCCCAGGTACTTCATCGTACCGCCGACGCCGATGCGAACCCCCCCCACCGTTATGTGGGACTCTGTCAGTGGCGCATTCAGATGGCCATGAAAACACATGGCCTCTGTCTTGTGCAGCGCCACTTCGAGTCCCAACTGCCGGATCCTCTCGACGACTATCGCAACCGCCCGCGTCGCCAAGTCGGCCGCCGCCTGGTGCGACACTCCCTCCGCCAGGACAAGCGTGTCGTCAGCGTAACATATTACGCTGACGTCTAGAGGGAGGTCGCCGCGCAGCACCCAGTCGAAACCGATGTCCCACAGGTGCGGTCCCAAGACCGATCCCTGTGGGACACCGCACGACATCTCTCGCCGGTTCCACTCTCCCCGGTGACCGGGGTAGATGACGGCTCTGTCCGTCAGGTAGTCCTCGACCGTGCGACGGAGGTAGGTCGGCACCCGGTGATACCGGAGTGCCTCCCTGATGCAACTCCAGGGCAGGGTGTTGAAGGCGTTGGAGATGTCCAAGGACACCGCCACGACGACCCTGCCCCGGGCTACTGCATCCCCCGTCGTGAGGGCTCTAACGCGCATGATGGCGTCCACCGTAGAGCGCCCCCTGCGGAAGCCATACTGGCTCTCCGACAGGTTCGGGCCCACGTGATTTAGGTGCCCGACGAGGCGGTCTGCAATTACTCTCTCAAGGAGCTTGCCCACCTCGTCGAGCAGCACGATGGGCCGGAATGCGGACGGAGAGTCCGCAGGGCGCCCAGGCTTCTGGATGAGGACCAGTTTCCCCGTCTTCCAACGAAGCGGGAACTGGCCCCTCGCCAAACACGCGCTAAAGAGCCCCCCCAGTCGAGGCCCGAGAGTCCCGAAGGCCAGGACCCAGGCTTTTCCTGGCAGGCCGTCGGGTCCTGGGGCGGTATTCTTGGCTTTGAGCCGTTGTACCGCCACTCTCAGGTCTACCTCGGTCACCTCTGGAGCATCGTAGACGTCGTCGTCGCTGTGGTCCGCGTTTGCGTCAGCTTCGCACTCGCTGTCAGACTCCGTCCGAGGCGGAGCTGCCATGGGCGGGGGAGCATGGTCCCCTCGCGGTGGGAACAGGGCGCTCACCACGTCCTCCACGAACTGTGGCTGGAGACTCTGCGTCAACGGGGGGGCCCAGGGGCGGAGCTTTCCTTGCACCCACCTGTACGGCCAGCCCCATGGATCCCTGTCCAGAGTCTCCACCAACTCCTTGCGGGCCTGTTCCTTGGCCCGCAAGATTGCGTCGCGGAGGGCGGCCTTCGCTGCCCTGTAGCCCTCATGCAGCTCCGCCTCCAAGGCGGCCGCATCCGGAGGTCGGATGCGGCGCCTGCGGAGCCTGGAGTACCGGCGTCGCGCGGCAACGCACGCCTCGCGCAGCGATGCTAGCTCGCGCGACCACCAGTAGAGCTGACGCCGGGCGCGTCCTTGCCGGACCCGGGGCATGGCCACGTCGCAGATATCGGACATGGCCTCCCGGAACCACTCGGCCTCGTCGTTTATGTCAGCAGGCCTGTCCGGTGGTGACACCCAGGCCTGCACGATCGAGGCTTCCAGGAATAGCTCCCGGTCCAGCTGTTTCAGCGCCCATCGCGGACCACTTGGGTTCCGTCGGACCGGCGCGTCTGGAACCGGCATGTCCTAGAACCAAAAATTTGAAGACATGTGATATCTACCAACCCGCACTGGGCCCGCGTGGTGGATTATGGGCCACTTCCTCTCTCAGAGAGGGAGGCCTGTGTCCCAGCAGTGGGAGGGAACATTAATAGGCTCATGATGATGAACTGTCATGTACTAGAAATAAGGCGTTACAACTTGTTTCATAGTAATTAAATGAAAAAATAAACTTTTATTTTTTATTTTCTAGACAAAACATTATAGAATGCCTCAAAAATACCTTTCCATCAGCGTATAATGTATTAATAATGTTAATTATTTGTTTCTGCGCCCATATTGACACACAAATCAAATTAATATCCACTTCGCAACATCATCGAAGACGGTACGTAACTTAGTAAAGAATATCATCCAATCAAAATAATGTACATGTAGGAAAATTAAGTTATTATTGTAACATTGTACGGTGACTGTCATTGTTACAGAGTTTGCTAAGTTCAGTTTGAAACAGATATTAAGTGACAGGTTGTAGACAAAGTCCACAATAGAGCGCACTTTTTACATTTTTGCAAAAAAATCGATACGATACTGGTACCGACACGTGCACATCACTATTCAATCAACCAACTGCAACACCACTGGTCGGTCAACTCATTAATTAAAGAGCCAACAAACTGCCGACTAATTTAGTTAACAACTGTATTTGTTGAATCATTAGGAGTAAATTCTACGTGGAAAGAGTTTTACGTGGAATTTCAGAGAGGGCTATGTACACTAGTGTGCAAAAGTTGGGATAGGTGAAGTATTTTCTGGCGCTCATAAAAATAGCTAAGTAACTGTCAATCGTCAATGAGCGCTTACAGTTGGCCTGAAATGCTGTGAGTAGAAATCTGATCAGCCCCTTACACAAGCGGCTAACTACAAAAATAAACGCTTACGGTGGCGCGTGAGACCGCGACAGGAGACCGCGACAGTTGTCATTGCCTAAAGCCTCCTCTTCACAATCGGCCATGATGGCCGTGTTTGCCGAACAGAAGGAGACGGCGCTATACCAGAAAGCAAGATAATAATTATATCTCAATTCTTAGTATAGCGCCGTCTCCTTCTGTTCGGCAAACACGGCCATCATGGCCGATTGTGAAGAGGAGGCTTTAGGCAATGACAACTGTCGCGGTCTCCCTATCGCGGCGTCAACCGCCGCCTATGCAGAAGAGAGCGCGATATGTGTCGCGGTCTCCTGTCGCGGTCTCCTGTCTCGGTCTCCTGTCGCGTTCACGCGCGCGAACCGGCGCGCGGTCACAGCAACTTTAGTAATTTTCAACTTTGCGAGATTGAGTATGAAGTAAAAAATCTTTTATAGATTACTGAGCGTTTACGTTTATCGCTTGTCAGTTGTCTCCAGGTCTAGAGTGGGAAGATTTACCCAGGGCAATAGAGTCAGGTGATGAATTTCTGACTAAAATGAGTTACGGAAGGATACCTTTTACTGTAACTATTAACAAAAAGCAGGAATAAAGTAAGATACATACCGAGTTTTTTTTTATTCTTTTTTTATATACTGCCTGATGTAGAGCCCTTTCTTTTTCATAAAAAGCCTTGTAAAGCCTTTTGTGAGGCCTAAAATTGGGGAATTAATTAGTAAAGCTGCCGGAAAAATTTGTTATAAAATAATAACTATACTGATAACCACACTCATTTCCTACGAGTCAGCAATATCAAACCATAACAAGCATTCCATGTTTACCAAACGTAACGCGAACGCATACGTAAACGTTTCATTCTAAAGGATTAACCCCAACAACTGTAGCGGAAACGTAAACAAGTGCGTGTCACACATGCATTAACTTGAACCGCGGGCCCACCCACGTCATGCTTGTAAATATATAATAGGGTTTACGTTCATTTGCGTTACTCGTCGAGAAAGTTCCTATGGAGTCGTTTGCAAGATAACTGGGGTTTCCTCTACTTATGTATTTTGTCAGGCTAGTACTGCTGCTGATGGGTCTTTGGCACGAGATGTAGTCGGGTACTGTGTCATTTCGGGAGGGGATTTGAGCTTCCGATTGTTTGGTATTTATTTATGAACTTTTGCAAAAACCTCATGAGGAAACCCTTATAAGTAATGAGACAACCTGTGTACCAGCTTTGGGGAAATTATGGACTCAATGTGCTTTCTAACTTTTTCAAGCTCGGTTTTTCATGTTATTAATAGTGTAAAAATCGTGTAAGGGCGTGGACCTATGTCTACGGTGCGGCGCCGTGCTGCGCTACGGTGTCGTGTTCGTACCCGCTCAGCAAGTGTATCCAAAAATAAAAATTACAGATTTGGTTTGATATGGACCGCGAAAGACGTATCCTGCTCCTGTTTGCTGTTAAAACGGCGAGAAATGGAGAAAAAACAAAATAAAAGAAAATACTGGGTAACGCAATATTGGGTACGCCATGGCGCCGCACTGTGGACATGAGTCCACGCCCTAAAGGCGCATCCACACATGCCGCCGGCTTATGCCGCCGGGTTGCAGACCGCCTTGAAAACAAAAACAAACTAAACATGAGATATTGTTTCATTGCCGACGGCACGGCCGCCGGCCATGCCCGCCTGCCGTGCCGCCGGGCATGTGTGGATGCGCCTTAAGAACGGCTCAACGAATCCTAATGAAATTAAGTTCATAGTAATGCTATTTTCAGGAACTACACATTGAAGGACCGCTTATCCCCGATATTACGTACTCGTGTGATAATTTTCGAGTAAAACGGACGAAGCTAGCTAGCAGCTTCGTCCGTTTTACTTGCCAGTGATCTATCAAAGACAGCCGGAATCAACAGCTTAACGGAGGCAACTTGGTACATAATGGGTGGTTACTCGATCCTTTTCTGATACTATTTCGGACAAAACACATTGGCACAATGGTAGAGCGGTCGATTGTTTTGCAACGAGTTTCAATATTTGAATTATTTTTTTTCGTGGTAAAATCATCAAATGAGTCCTCCCATCCAGGGCAGGGCAGGAGGAACTGTCAGACTTGTACTGACTAAAGTCCACGGTGTCCTTCGAAAGCCCCTTACGTTCCGAGGTTACGGTATTTGTTAGTCCCGCGACCCCGACAGGCATTGTCCCTTAGTATTTTGTATCACTTACAATACGTTTTTCATGGACTGGGTATTTCTGTATGTGTGTCTATGTAAAACACACCCACGTTATAGGAGAAATTTTTAGTTAGGGGCAAAGCTTTAATAAAAAAAAATTGACTTACTTCAAGAGAAAAAAAGGCAACAAGTAAAACATTTATATTTTCTAGTTTGCAACCGTACAAAATAAATTGAGAACCACAGCTTGTCTACTAACCCGTAAATGAAGCAGTAAAAAAAAAACTAAAAAAAAAAAATCAACGTCTAATGAACAACTGAAACTTGTAAAGTGTTCAGTGGTCTGTTGACTAATTAATTGAATCGACTGACTAGCTTGCACCTGCAGTCGGGTTGACTAGGGAAGGGACACTCTCGGTATCGGTATCGGTATTTATCGATATCGATAAATCGTGTGGTCACGTTTTTTGTTTGTGCTGATTGTGGCTCGGTTTATTGTGGACTGAGTTGATTGATGCATTGTTTTGTTTTAACAGTGTTGAAATTATAATTGGGAGATTTTTTTTGAACAAACTATTTTATTAGTTTAATTTTTAACTAGAACACATTATTCCCGGGTCGACGGCGAGTTGTGTTAAGGAGCGTCAGCATAATGACGGGGGGCCCCGTCATTTATTAATGAGGTCATAATATTCATAATTTTAGGTCATAAGTTCGAACCCCGCCAGACGCATCAACTTGTGTAATTTATTTCATCACCACTGCTCTCAAAATGGTGCAAGAAAACATCGTGAGGAAACCGACATATCCTAGAACTAAAACTCGAAGTTTTGGTTCTAGGATATGTCGGTTTAGGCAGAGTAGACATGCGACATCTACCAACCCGCACTGGGCCTGCGTGGTGGATTATGGCCCACTCCCTCTTACAGAGAGGAGGCCTGTGTCTTGACTCTTGAGATAGTCAGGTATATAAAAAAAGACTGGTATAGCTTTAAAAAGATATAGAAGAATTTAAGAAACACCAGTATCCAACAAGGGATTACGGGACATGCAATTAAAAAAATTGTTTGCAAACAGGCCTAAGAAAAGTATTAAAACTTTTCAATACTTACACCTTGTTTCAAAAGACTCGTTCGTTTTTTATCCTCAATTATGTCATTTCCAATATTTTATTTCAAAACAATAAATACCTAATAAAGTTCACACCTAATAAAGAGTACCGGCGTTAGGGTAAGGCGCGGTTAGGCGATCGCCCAGGGCGCCGAATACGAAGGGGCGCCGCGGCCGCAGGCCTACTTTCTCGTTACTGTTATTGTCAGCCTGTATCCCCATGACTTCCAGCTATTTCGATCTAAGGCTAGTGTGAGCCACTGGTTGTTAGTTTTGTCCAGCTCATCCCGCCATTTTCTGCGAGGTCTGCCGCAACGTCCTTTCTACTTTCTCGTAAGTTTCTCAATTTCTTTCATCCGATTTTAGTGGTTAAAAAACCCACCCACCCAAAACCCGTCTCAAGAAAACACAAAACTTACAAAATTCAAGGAAAGTTCGTGCAAAACTCTCGCCGGTCGCCTCCTTCTGCCAAGCAGTCATGCTCGCGAAGGAGAAGACGGGCCGCGTAAGAAAGAGGACAGCGTCCTCCCTCGACCCCAGACGCAGTTGTAGACGCCCACGGCGATGGACGTCGGCAGACGGTCTCTGGCCACTCGCTGTCCGACCATGGACCATGCCCAAGTCGACGCGGACGGCGCGTTGTGTTGTACGCGCGCCTTAAAGAGTGTCAGCAAAATGACGAGGCCAGAGCTGACTGTGATCGCGGGACTCACGAATTGCCGTGACCCCGGAACGTAAAGGGCTACTGAAGGACAGTCTCTCCCGCCCTGCCTTGAGTGGGAGGACTTATTTGACGATTGTACCACGATAAAAAAGTGCAGCTATATCTATCAGAACTAGACTACGGAGACAAGCTGCCTGCGACATGATGTAAAAGATGGATCCGCCCTTGCAGTTAGGGGGCGCCGTAGAAAATCTCGCCCAAGGGCGCTGATAGTGCTAAAACCGGCACTGCTAATAAATGTGTCAAAAACAAAGAAACGGCTGCCGACTGTGACCGCTCGAATAAATTACGATCGTCGACATATTGACAAACAAACAGATGCATTTAATAAATATTTCAACGAAAACCAACAGAAAGACAAATCATAAATAATTCATTGGCACGAAGCGCTTCAATCCAGTTCAATCCAGATTTTTAATTCTGATATTCAATTTAATTTTCGTCCCTCGAATTTTGAACGACTATTTTGTTCTTTTTGTTGAGCTGGTGATAAAATTATAACAGCATATTTATGGGTTGATCTTCGAAGTTTAGCAATAGTTATCGAGGTTAGTCGGTAGATGGGTGACCATTTGATAAAATTAAATAATGAGTTTTCTCCGCGCCTCGGAAAGCTCGTCAAGGGTTTTTTCAGTTGTTATTTGTACATTCTTTGATAGTCATTCGAATCGAGTCACCAATTCACCAACGTTTTTCTGTCTTTCTGTACCCTTAGCACGAATTTTCACTCTTTTCCTTTCAGCGTCTTTCCAGTATTTACAGCGTTTCTTGTATGAAAAAATGGAACTGCGCCATTGGTATGCGAAGAAGCAACTAATTTTTTCCTTGAAATTTGTCAAAGTTCCAGTTTACTTTACGTCTCAAATACTCGTGCTTAAGGGTACTGGTTATTAGTTTTACCACTTATAATATTGTATGAACTGGAAAGTGGCTCGTGGTAACTAGTAATCAATAACACGCAGAGAAATGTCTAGCTACCTATACGAGAACTTCTGGTTGCAACCGTGACAGCAAGTCTCACTAGTTGACTTTATAACATTTCTAGTAATAAATACTAAGTAAGTGTAAGTAGTAGAGATAACTTGGACTTAGTATTTATTACTAGAAATGTTGTAAAGTCAACTAGTGAGTCTTGCTGTCACGGTTGCAACCAGAAGTTCTCGTATACATTTCTCTGCGTGAATGTACCTCGGTAACAATTTTGATCCCCATTTTTATCTGTAACCAATCAACGACTATGCAACCGAGTCTTTTAAAATATAATCACAAGCAGCCGTCAAAGAACATGGATGAAGATTGAGATTGAGATACAGTATTCATTATGGGCGGAAGGCAGTCATTTATGGTTCTTCATGGAAAATACTATTAGTTATGTAGACTTCAAGTCAATTCCAACGTAGTCGGGAAAAAGGTTACGATATTCGATTTCATTTTTGTCACTCGAATTTGTTACTTTTTTTTCTCTCCTTTTTGTTACTTTTTTTTGAACAAGTGATTCATTAGTTATATTAGGATTTAGTTTCAGGACGGACAAAGGGTAATTAAGGCCTTTTGAACGTAATCTGTATTTTAAAGATTTCATTTAGTTTAAAAGGTTTTTATTTTCAAAACAAATTTTTCTTCGTCAATAATTTAACACGTCATCATGTCTTTTAAAAGAAAAACTAATCTATTTTATTTAAAATTTTCACTATTTCTAAAAGAACATTTTTCTAAAGAAATGTTTACTCATCTGAACTCATTGTGTAGTTATGATTTTTTTAACAATAAACGAAAAAAAATTTATAACGTTTGATATAAAATCGAATGTTTCTTTACCTTTAACTCAACAATACAAAGAAAAATATGAAAAATAAAACTCGTAAAAAGATTTTCGATAAAAAAAAAACTGAAACAATTGCAAAGAAGAACTTGAGTAATTAAAACATTCGAACGGCATCTTATAAGTCGTCTCTAATGAGAAAGAAACTTCATTGTCTCTGGGAAAAGCGGAAAAAAAAAGATTATTATGTTGCTCTCAGATTTCGACGGAGTTTTTATTTATATTTTTTTAAAGATGAGTATTTTCCGTGAAGAGTTTTCTTAAAATGAACAAAGTATGGAAAATACTTGACCTGTGTCATGTAAAGCTTAAAGCATTTTGAGAGCATTTTTCTGAGGCGCTTTTTTAAAGCTTTCCATGTAAGTACTTAAAAGGTACTATTGCCTTATCACAAGTTTTCACGTATTTTTGACGCAAAGTAAGCAGGAACTTTGATGTTTATTTGATGGATATAACTAGTTCCTTGTTCGTAAAAGGCGCCTTTTATCATAATACTACAAGTAGTAGTACGGAAAAATACGTATAATTATTGGTAGGCTCTGATCGCTGACAAAAAAAAAGTCAATCAAGTAAGAAAATCAATAGAGTGCTCGAGTGTACCAAAACAGCTGTTTTAAACCGACTATGGTTATTTAAAAAAAATTATAACGATGTTTTTGGCACTCTCGTTTACATTATTATTAAATTCAATGTATGATTTAAGGTGCTTACGAAATAACGGGTCAGAGCCCATTCGTACCCTAAGATTCGCACCCTGTGCCCACTCGTACCCTGGAAGTTTTGAGGGGCCCACTCGTACCCTGAAGAATATTTATTTTTATTCATTCTTCTAATATAAGTACATGTACATGTGTATACTGCAGCTTGGTAGTCCTGGTACAGTCGCGCAGAAAAGGGTAAAATAAAAATATAGTAATTCGGTAGATATCATGTTTGTTTCAAACAAGATTAAGTTTAATAAATGCCTCTAGGCTCTAGGCATTAAGTCAGTCTTCAAAATATTTTATCAACTTTAGTTTCTTGTACATTTGTAAATATTTAGCAAAATATATGATAACTTTAATAATCTTTATGCAGTAAAATAAAACTGTGTAACTATTTATATAAAATTTCAGTAATAACTGAATTTTAGATAAATTTACATCCAGTTTACAATCAAATAAACAATTAATTGTTATTACTTTGTGCAGTCAAAGAGATCTACAAAATAATGCAATATTACAATAACTTTGTATAAAATAAATATAAAAAGTAAAATCAGTCTTTATCAACTACGTAAAACTAACATTTTTACTAACAACAAATACACATGCAAAATCACAATTTCCTAGAAACTAACAAAATACAACTCTTTTTACAAAAATCAGCCTTGATTGACCATCATTTAAATCAACATTAAATATAAATAATGAAAAAAAAAACCCATATCAACAGTAAATAATCACTACTTATTTTTTTTATATTTACCAACTACATACATGCAAAATCATAATAACTAAAATCTAATTTGCTGGCGCGCAGATACTCTGGCTAAGCTTACCCCTCCCGCTTCTGTATTCCACACCCCGCGCACATCTGGAGAGTACTTACCTTTTAACGCAATTTTTGGAGCAAAACAGAATTAATGTTAGAACGTTCATTATTTTTAACCGACTTCCAAAAGGAAGAGGTTCTCAATTCGGACGTTTATATTTTCTTTTATATTTGTTCGGGCATAACTCCGTCGCACAACCGATTTGAAAAATTCTTTTTTGTTGGATAGGGTAAACTTCCGGAATGGTCCCATTAAAATTTTATCGAAATCGGACTAGCACTTTTGAAAAATCAACAAAAACCTATTAAGTTTTCAACTTTGTCTACACAGATTACTCCGAGGTTTCTGCCATTTGGCCCCATAAAATTTGGGTTGAATAGTGAAACTAAAAAGGAAGAAAACAAAACTTTTTCAAAAAGTTTATTTCGTTAGGCGAACTTCATTTAATAAAAGACCAAAGACACATTGACGAGTCTCGTATTCGCAGTCACTTTCAAGAACCAATATGTCACCGAAGCAGCCATAACATACCAACAACCAAAACACCTTCTCTAATTTTGTAACCCGTTTTTTTGAACAAGCCATTCGTAGAGAGACAATTTTACATCGTAAGCCTATCGACAGGATAAATTATTATCATGAGGGATTATCATTCATCATAGCTCTTTTTTCAATGAGCTGTTATGATTTATTAAATTAATTCCGCTAATAAACTGTTCACAAGTGTACTTTGTTAACCGTTTCATAAGTAAAATATAGCTAATTTTATCTCAGGGGACCAATAGGCACCTGAATAGGTGCCGAATCTTTAACTTATATTGTATTATATTAGAGGGTACGAATGGGTACCTTAAAAATAATATATTTTATTAAAATATTAATTGGTACCCTACCAGGAGACCAATGGGCACCTAGAAAGGGGCCGAATCAACAACTTTAATGCCGGGGTACGAATTTTAGGGTACGAATGGGCTCTGACCCGAAATAACATTTATTTGACAACCAACTATCCGTCTCAATTAAATCACTATCAAAGCAAACGAAGCGGCACAAATTAAACAAAAACAAAACAAGGCATCTTTTGTAACAAACAAAAACAAATTAAAATAAAGTTAACAAACAAATAAAAAGAATGACTCAATAAATTGAGCGCTCACCCGACTAGAGTTTGGTCATCAATCAATTACTTATAGCGAATAAAATATTACGTTAAAGTTACAAATTGTTATTAATGTTAACAGAAGTTATCTTTGTTGTATTGTAAGCTTTTGATGTTATAAAACCATTAGGTGTGATATTATTTATTAAAATAGAATTAAAAGGTTTTATTAATTGCCATTTTTTTGTACAATCGTGTTTTTTTTTTAAATAGATTATTTCCCAATTATAAACTTTGCCTGTTCATAATTTTTCAGATATTAATAGTTATAAATGAAATTACTTTTTTATCTGATTCATCCATTATCATTGATTATAAGTTATATTTTTAATTGTTTATCCCTTGACGATGATTTATTATCTGACGTGCAATAACAAATTATATCCATCACTAGAATATCCACGTCACCCACAAGGCCATTTCTCACAACTAATCAATAATATTATCATTGTTGCAGGCACAAGACGTCCGCCGTAATCAAGACAATCATCAGGCGACATTGATTACAATGCCCCCGCGATAATGACTGACCATTGACCAGTCACGCGACGAACCAGCCATGACCACCATGTAATCACACCATGAAACACATCGCAAAGAAAATGTTCGCAAAAACAAACAGATTTTGGGACAGACGGAAGCACAAAGTCGGACGATGACACCAAACTACTGCATAAAATAAAACAAAGATTTTTTGTTAAAAAAAACAAGCTTTTAGTATAAAATCGCTTTTTTGTGTGTACGCAACGTAACCGTAATCTTCATTTGCTAATTAGTTTAATTTTAGCCAGTGTTCTTTCAATCGGTTCAAGCAATACTAGCATAGGCCTTCGATTGTGTTCGTAACCGCTTCTATTCAATATTCAACGTTCGGGTAAAACGGGTATTTAGTAATTGTATAAAAGAAAGAAAAGAGAAATAAATCAATCACTTCCGTTCCTATAGGCAATACGTTTTTTTAAGTAAAACAATCAATTATACAGTTATTTCTACGGGGCCAACTTTCAATCTGTCTTAACAATAAAATTAGTTAGATGAATTTTACAAATCTGCTGTCGGGAGCCACAATGGTGCCGAATACGACATTGTTGGCGAAGACTACGATGTCAGCACATGTCAATACGACTGTCGGTCCAAATTCCACGTTTTTGGTTCCAACGTATATGAGTCAAGAAGAGTTCTTTGCTTTGCAAATGACAAATGGTTCAGACGCCAATACAACTTTGTCGAACGATACAACTATAAACTTAGTTCTAAAGACTTGGTACCCAAGCGGGTATTCTCCCGCGCATATAATAATAGCATCAGTGGTTGTGACAGTGTTAATGATAATGGTGGTGGTGGGAAATATGTTGGTGATAATCGCGATAGTGACAGAAAAAGCGTTAAAGAACATACAGAATTGGTTCATCGCGTCTTTAGCGGTATCGGACTTCTTTCTCGGGCTAGTGATAATGCCGTTTTCGCTGGCGAACGAGCTGATGGGGTATTGGATCTTTGGGTTCTGGTGGTGTGAGATACATTCGGCGATGGATGTGTTACTGTGTACGGCGTCTATTATGAACTTGTGCCTGATCTCGCTCGATCGCTACTGGAGTATAACTCAGGTGAGTCATCTTTGTCAACTTCTATTTTTAAATCAATGTTTTTTTTTTATTGCAGCAAGAGTCAGTATTCTATTGTGGTTTTATGGTAAGCGTCCACAGGTCTGCATCGCACGTATCGGACGTATCGTAGGTAATAGATTTTAGTTTGCCTTGTACTAAAACTCATAGAAAAATACGATTTAAAAAAGATTTCACTTCCATGGTGTTAAAACTTAAACGACGATGCCTACATGACGATGCGTACCGATGACGTCATACGGAATGCCGATCAGTGGACGCGATGAAGGTGGCATCGGCAATCGGAATGCTGATCCACTTGCGTCGGCAATCCGATAGCTGCCGATACTCCCTTAGACCGCGATGCGTCCGATACGTACAATTCGCCACTGTGGACGCTTACCTTTAGTAAATGGAAAGTTTAGCCGATGTCAAACATATTGTGACAGACATGATAAAAAAATGCTTTAAAAAACGAATTTCTTTAAAACATGCAAACAACTAATTTCACTTTCATGGTGTTAAAACTTAAACGACGAATATGTACAACGTTACCAAATTCATGGAAGTACCAACCAATTAAAAAAACACAAAATTAAATCTAGGAAGACTGTTAGACACCTGGGCCGCTGTCTCAGAGAATTACTATTTAACTTGTCCCTTCTCGACCCATTTCGTCTTGCAGAATGAGTGACAAACTGAAATGAACGAACGAATGAACTTTACTGACGAAAGTTCCAAGTGATATCGAAAAGTGGACTTATTACAGACGCAAAAAGTTTATTTTGATTTTTTTCAATTCACATAGTAAAGAGGGTAGATGTCTTTTTTTTCAGAGGTAGTCTATTCAATGCTCGTTCGAGAATACGTGTTTTGTTTTTGTAAAACGTTTTCATATTTGCCGTAGGAACAGACTGGTAGGGGTAGGACACTTTTCTATTTGCTAGTACAATTCTCAAATTTTGATAGTGGGTCCAAACGACCAATTCAAAAACGCATTTGGTCGTTTGGACCCGCGGGCCCCACCAGAGCGGGGTCAAACGACCAAAGAGCCTCTCAGTGCAGTTCTGGAATTTGGTAAAGGTCGCAAAAATATTTGTGAAAATATGTACATACACATATTTTCACAAATATTTTTTGAATATTCCTAAAGCCATACTGATCATGGAAATACGAGTGTTTGGTAGTTATTTTTAAAATTTCAAACGAGTAATAGTTTCTGTTATTGTTTTTCTTAGAAGTTAAAGCCGCTTGTTGTGACAGTTTGTAATAGTGGAAGTCACGGGCATTACTACAGTAATTAATCACCATCATCATCATCATGATCATCAGCCGAAGATATCCATGAACTGCTGAACAAAGGCCTCCGACACACACCACGCCGAATGACATTTTGCCACTTGAACTCAGCGTTTTCAAACATTAAACATCCCGGAACAACAATTAACAGTAATAAGACGGGGACGCGAGGTACAATGGGGTCATACACTGTTTAGGCATACTTAACGCAACACTCACGTAGCGCAAGCGCCAACAATGGCGTCCTGTTGGCGCTTGCGCTACCTTATTGTGTTATGTTTGCCTTAAGTGTGTAATTTGGCGTCCTATTGGCGCTTGCGCTACGTTAGTATTGTGTTAAGTTTGCTTTAAATGTGTGGTTTCCCATCATACCCCGCGCCCCGTTTTATACACTGTTCCCTTACTTTTTAAACCCACGACACTCAGCACAGTGTCGTCCATAGAAGCATTATTACATTTCTCTTTTCATGATTCAGATATTACAATCCACCTGCATCTCTCCCAGCATTTCAATTCCACTTTTCCATCTAAAACCGTATCATCTAAACAAACTCGGGAATCTTTTACCGAGATTGGGTTTAGTTTACAAACATTTTTCAACTCAGAAACAGTACTGCCAATTTTCAAGCCATACCTATTCTAGTAGCTGACCTGTGTTTTCGACTCCAGAATAGGGATGTCAACCGGACTTCGCTTCGGTTTTCGCCGGATTTTGTATTTCCTCTGATAGATTATGTTTTTTATACTTTAAATTTACTCTAAACTAAGTTTTTTTGGTCTAAAGTCTTGGTTTTGACTAAATTAAAACGTCTAACAGTCTATTCTTTCATTATAATCATCTACTTCTTGGGGTTAGTGCAACACGTTTTCTTCTTGCTTTCTTCTTCGTCAATAACAGCAGTCATCTCGTTTCAAGCCATATCAATTTAACAATGTAACACTCAGGAATAATGGCGTGGTAAACAATTGTAGACGGTATAAATGCAATCAGTTATATTTCCTTTCCTTGCCTTAACAAATTATGAAGAATCTCATGATGGGCACAACTCGTATCTTCCACGGCAGACAACCATAAAGTTACATGCTCTGTGGCAGCAACTGTCACATCATTTCCTGTAAATAAGACTCCTTGGTCACATCCTCTCACAAGATCAGGCCTGATCTCGTAGAAGGATGTGACGGCATGGCTAGTTAAAACAGTCCAACTATCTTTTATTTGGTCTTTCTCCTTAAAACCATCACATTCATCATACTTTTCATTATCATCTCCATCTTAATTTCCAAAAACCTCCAACTTCATGTCAGGAGTTTTCAAATCTTTTGAACTGGTAACCCTAGTGCTAACTGGTACAGCGGTGACCTGACGTGACCTGTTGTTATTGGAGCGAACGACCAATATCGAGGTATCGACGACGAAGCTTGAATTATTCGTAACTTTCAAACTGAATGCTGTAAAGGTTATGTGGAGAAAGTTTAATGAGCCCTCAGGGCGTGGTTAAATTTAAAGCCATGCACACGAGCAGCAGCTATTTAATAGTTTAAGAGTAACTAAATTGCAGTTTCATTTACAAGGTTACTGCTGTGGAGTTGTAAACTATATTGCTTTCAAAATAATTCTAATACTGCTCTCAATATCAGAAGACATTTGATTATGGTATTAGTCCCGGTATCCACCACAGCGGAGAGGAGAAGAGATGCGTTTGAATTACCAATCAGACTGATGTCCACATTTCCTCTCCGCTTAGCTTCAGTGGACATCTGATTGGTTATTCAAACATATCTCCTCTCCTTCCACTTTTGTGGATACCGGGCCTTAGAATTGTGATGATTTTGGATTCAGCAAGCAACTTCTTCTTCGACTTTTAGTCACCATTGGCTGAGTCTTCAAAATCTTTTTGTAGCAGTTTTGTGTAATGGCTATACAAGCTACTGATGTTATCTACACAAGACTAGAATAAGAATTTCGTATAGAAATCACAAATCGTTTTTCTGCCGCGGTTGGCCCGAGACAGATTTTGGCCAGTGTGCGATGCAGTTGACAACACATTATCTGACCTTTACAACCCAGTTTCTAGGTAAAACGATCCCCCTTGGTAAGACTGTCTGTCCGACTTTCAAGCTTAACTGTAATTCAGTATTTATACGCTTAAAGTGTACACTTTGTTTGTAAATAACCACTTTAAGTTCGCGTGTGATAACGACTGTCTAGGGAGTCTTTCATTAAACCTAGACTACCTGACGTTGTGTCCTTTACTAGCTTTTAACTGAGTTACCTAAGTCTAAGTCTAATTATCATAATTTATGATGTGTTTCATTACATAACATAATGTCACACCTGTAATCCCCGAAGAGTTATAATGAGGTGTACTTCTAGGACATCCACTTTCGCCAGTTTTGTTTTTAGCCTTTGTAATATGCCTATTGTCACTCAACCGGGTACGAATCTAAACTCTAGGTTGGTGCTGAACAATTATTATTATTATTATATCAGCCCATAGTGCCCCACTGCTGGGCAAATGCCTCCCTCCACTCTTTCCATTTAATGATGGTAAATCCTAATAATATTTACTTAAAGACTAGCAAATTGTTCCCGGGACGTACCTTATCTTAGCGACATCAAATTGCTACCACTATCACTACCATTGAGGTAATTGTTTTATTTTTCATTTTAATATCAAGTAGTCAGTTTATAATGTCACAACTTATTTGTTGCTGAATTCTCAAATATTGACAACAAAGCATATTATACAAGCGGTCACTGGCAAACGATTTGCTCCAATTCCGGCTAACATTTCGCCAACATAACCAACATTTTCAAATTCCCGTGTCCACCAAAATCTGTTACCAAAATTATAAATTCAGCAGTCCATTTGCAAATCAATACACCGTGGCTTGTCGACCGCATCTTGTTTAACAATGAATATTTCAAACAGCTTGCCTATCGACGAATTTCAATAGCGACAAACTGCCCAACCGGTGTACACTAGTTTCGTCTGGTTACCGGTGGTTGGAGGCGGTTGGAACCGGTTCTAACCGGCTCAAACTAACTCACAGTGGCAGAACATCGGATTATTCTGCTGCGAAGCGGAATAAGGCAGTAGTTTGTGCTTATTTGTGCGTGAATTTTGTCCATGGTTAAGATTTGCCGTTTAGGAAGTTGTGTTCGTGTAACAATGGTTTGTGAAGTGATTTAGTTTGTGGTTGCAGTGTTTGGGGCTAGTGGACGCTTGTATATACCTATTTGTAGATTTGTTTTGTTCCTTTCGATTGTTCTGTGTACGAACTGCAATAGTGACAGTAGTTATGTTCTTTGCACTGTTGGTTTTTATTGTACCTACTTTCTCACATCGTTAATTACTTGTAAAACAGATTATTTAAGTTTTTCTATATTATATCTCTTTTATTTCTACCATACTTATAAAATGTTGAGAGTTTGTGAGGGTGGAGGAATGTTTGTAATCCCTGCACTCAAAAATGAGTGTATGGATTTAGATGTAATTTGCCACATGTATAGCTTCGAGCCTTAATAAATACACAAGATACCTACTTTTTATTGCGATATTACGTTAACGTGAGATATATTCGACTTTTACGAGAAGTAAATCTTGAGCGACACTAATAGCGGTTTTAAACAAAAACATGACACATTGTTTGTTTCATTGTATTTACGTTCTCCATCATATTATATTTGCAGATTAACTCTTGCTTATTTAATTAGAAAACAACGACATTTAATACTTAACGCATTCATACTAATTTTCTCTATCAATGAAAAACCTGTAAAAGATATTTCATTCAATAGGCACCAAACAGTCATCAATAAGCCAATTTCATTCACAAAAATATTAATACATTTGTAAAAATAAAACAAAAGGTCGTATTAACAATGCCAACGTAAAATAAAATAAATTAAAGTCCATTGATAGAATGTCACAATACTTTTGCCCTGCTTCGTACGCTTGAATGAGCCAGTGGTCACTGAGTGTGCGTCCACGTGAACAATAGCTCACAGGACGATGTATACCAGTACATACATACATTATACTACGTTCATATTTATCATGTCTTCATTTTTTAAACAAATAGGTCGATGGCCTTTAGGGCTTTTAAACAAATATGTCGGAGGTTGCCGAGCGATTTTCGTGGTAGGGGCATGCGGACAGCGAGTAAAGGGCAACTCGCTGTCCGACCATGGACCATGATCGACGGCGCGTGGTGTTTTTTCAAAAGTTTTGCCTCAAAGAGCGTCAGCAAAAATGACGGGGCTTCCCAGAGGACCAAAGTCTGTCGGGGTCGCTCGACTTATTTCCTTACCGTGACCCCGGAAAAGGCTATTGAAGGAAACCGTGGATTTTAGTCAGCCAGTCTGACAGTTTAGGGTTGGGAGGACTCATTTGACGATTTTAACACGCTAAAAAAAAAGTGGCGAGCTAATGGGTAGCTTGCCGTCTGATCAAGGACTAAGCCCGAGTTCATGGCGCGTCATATATTTTATACTTTCTTTAAGGAGCTGTCGGCGAACTGGCGGAGTTGTGGGGACAAACTCTTGCCCTGTTCTAGAAAAAGATACTGCAGCCCTGTAACGCAAATGACAATTAAAGGAACAGGGTCTGTTTTAGTGTTATTTACTTTATCCAAAGCGAGAAGAATCATCTGATGATGAAAAATCTTGCATCGTATTTGAATTCAAGTCGATCATAAGAAGGTTAACCAATTACAGAAGATAAATGTGGTTTACTTCTTTTGCAATCTTTTTAAAAATGAATGCATTTCATGGCCAACGTAAGTTAAACTGCCCAAAAACAACAACAAATTAACTTTGTACTATTAATAATAAAATTCCTCTACAAAATTAATAAAATTAATGATTAATATAAAGCGCCTCTGTACATTCATAATTTACGGCTCGGTTGAAACGTATTCACGGTAATCCCGGTTAAGACCCGGTATGTAATATTTTACCCGGTTTTTGTACCGCAGAAATGGAGATTGATATTGCCACTTTAAATTAAAACAATTAGCAAGGTAAGTCGAAGGTTTATGGGCATAGGACATTGTGGAATACGGCAGGTTTGCTGAGGACCTACATAGGCCACATTTGCTCTCAAACTTTTTTTTTGTTATCTTATTTTTTGTCGACTATCAACATAATTATATCTTTTCTATAGGTATAAGCGCAAAGCTGAATTCTCAAAATGATAAATTCTCCAAAAACTTAATTCATAGAATAGCAAATGAATTATGGAATCTTTCTAAAATTAAACAAAAAAAAAACAACAGTTAAATCAAAGAGATTTAACCAAAGACATTTAATTAAAACTAGGTAGGTACATAATATATACGAGCAGGATTTAACTAAGTTGTTTCATGTCATGGGCAAATATCTTATACTAGCTGTTGCCAGCGGCTTCACCCGCTTCAACTCGTAAATTATCCCACAGGAACATAAAATCGGGATAAAACTATCCTATGTGTTAATCCAGGTTATAAACTATATGTGTACCAAATTTTAGCCAAATCCGTTTTGTGGTTTTTGCGTGAAAGAGTAATAAACATACCTACATACACATACATACATCGTCACAAACTTTCGCATTTATAATATTAGTAGGATTTAGGTACAAGAATTACTAGAGAATAGAATAGAGTTATACTCTATAACGTTTTATAAAATGAGAAAAAGGACGTATAACCAAGTCTCTACAATAAACTGACAACATCGAGGATTCGATAAAAAGCAACGTAGAAATATGTAAAACCAATAACTTCTTCACGTATGCAATTCGATTTGCTTTCACAAACGGAGTAAAGAGAGAACTGAAAAAGATAGTTTTCAAAGTGATTTATTCATTTCAAATACGTCAGATGAAAATGTATAATTAACTATTTTTTTAGTCATTTTGTTTTCCGTTCGCCACTCAAAAGGGAAAGTGTCAATGATAGAATTTAATTTTTTGTTGCTCAATGGGAGGTTTAATTTTTTAAATTTAGTTTTCATGTTTATTTCAGTTGATAACTTTTTAAGGCAATTTGTCTTTGCATGGTTTAGTAATACAGGGTGTGATTTTTTTTCCAAAAACAGCGAGTTCGATTCCTAGCCAGGATTATCGATTTTTCGAAAATCTAATGATGCAGTATTAGTTTTCGTCATAATCGGCCTCAAGACTCCTTTCAATGTTTTTGATATTCCTCATAGTTTCGGATATAGCCATCCACGCCTAGTTGAAAAATTCATCCTGTATATCTTTTATATCGGGGTAAAGAGTGAACAAAAATACAGTTATAACAACATATACAGTGCTGTTGATTTCAGTTTCAGCGGATTATCCGTTTCCTTACTTAGAGAGAGAACATTTTCTTTGTTGTGAGCAGTTTAGTGGTGCTACTGTGTGCATATACAGGGGGGTTAAAGGGTAATGGATTGCTATTACCCCTATAGGGGGAGTGCTATAGGGAATAATATACTTATTGCATAGAGGAAAATATTATAATTGATTTGTCGTTCTAAAAGCATAAGCGTAAGTTACATAAAAAATGTGTTGGTATTAAAAGATTTACGATTTTTATTGCAAAGTAAAACAAGTATTGCCGTTGGTGCCGGCTGTAATTTGTAGACCTTTGACAGTCGTTACTATTAGTCAGAAGCTCATAAGTCTGACAACCAGTCCTACCATGGGGTATCGTATTACCCAGTTACTGGGTTGCGGAGGCCGGTAGGCAGTCGCTCCATGTAAAATACTGATATCCAGCTGCATCTGGTTCGACTGGAAGCCGACCCCAATATAGTTGGGAAAAGGCAGGCAGATGACGAAAAAAATCACTGAATGTTGCAAAACTTTCATCCATATTTTTTTTCGAGTTGCCAGTCTCATTTCAGATCTACGAGACTGTCAAAAATCCACGTTCTGACTATTATCCACGGTGATCTTTCAATAGCCCTTTACGTTCCAGGGCCACGGTAACCTGATGAGACAGTCCCGCTACCCAGTTTTAGTAACAGCTTGTTTTGTAACTGTGTACATGATTATATTGTGCGTTTTCGTTAGCTGAATAAAGTGGTCGCGGGACTTATTCAATTACCGTGACCCTGGAAAGTAAAGAGCTATTGAAGGACACCGTGGATTTTAGTCAGTACGAGACTGACAGTCCCTTCTGCCCTGCTCTAGGTGGGAGGAATCATTTGATGATTTATTACATGATAAAAAAAGCTGAACAAAGTAAACTTACTTTATATTTTTTTTGTGTTCATAGTTTCGTATATAGTGCAAAACTTAATGTTTAATTCAACAGTACTCGGTATATCATTGTGCAGGCGTCATGGAACCCCCGAGGGGATTCCAAATATACGTAAAATAGAAAAAATGTGAAGCTTTTGTGACTTCCTAGGGTAGTTCGGTATTTTGTCATGTAGTTTGGGTTCCGTGGAGTTAGATTTTAAACGATTTTTGTTAGTTAGATTTTAAACGATAACAAAGAATGATAACCAACAAACAATTTAACTGGCTTATTGGTCTAGTGGTTAGTGACCCTGACTGCTATTCCGGAGGTCGTGGGTTCGATTCCCACCCAGGACAAATGTTTGTGTGATGAGCACAATCATTTTGTTCTGTGTCTGGATGTAATTTATCTATAATTATGTATGTATTTAGAAATATTATAAGTATGTTTATCAGATGTCTAGTACCCATAATACAAGGTCTGCTTTACTTGGGACTAGATGGCGTTATGTGATAGTTGTGGTTTTTTTTTTCAAGACCTTAATTAATTTCCTTCTGACCTGAAGTTGTTCCAAGATCCCTTGAATATTATACTCGTCTATGGAACACCGTTCAATCTCCCGACCTAATCTGCTTCTGTCGGAAACGAATGATTATGATAATCACTGCTAGAATCGATTTTATACCGAATTCCTCTCAGTAATCGAATGATATAAATTTTCAGAGATATCTGCTCAAATTTGAATGACATGTATCCTCTACTTATTGAGAAATTGCCAATATCTGGCTGAGATTTTGTTTTTAGGAAACTGGTACAGTAACGAGCAGCATTAGACTTCTATTTCGGAAGCCATACTATTACAAACTAGGTCTTATTTGAAAGTGGAAATCAGTATTTCACGAGCAATTTGCGTTTGAATTTTGTTAAGTGTTTACATGTTATTGCTCGTGACTGTACATAATAGGGTGATTTGTTTGGGGTTGTCCGCTTTTGGAAGGGTAATAAAGGGGGTTGTAATAAGTGTTTTTTCGCTGACCATTCCAGTGTCTAGGTTGACAGTTATGTATGCATGTTTAGTTTGGAAAGTAGGTTACAATACTCCCATTGCTTTGAATTAGACTGATTACTTTTATTAGACTTTTGACTGTATTTTACAACTTTTAATTATATTTTTTTGATGTTACGTCTGTACCTAATGAATGATTTGGATACATGTTAATTATTGTATTATTTGTATGTATTTGGAGCATAATTGTAAACGATATTAGTTTTGTCGTCCATGCTTTAGAGGTTTATTGATACCGACCGGGTAGCAAACCTAGACTCCACGGAGTCTACCACCCTATAATAGAGATACCTCCTGTTACCCAGAATGTCATGCTTAGCAGCCTTTTAGGTAGGTAAGCTTTTTTTACTGATAAACGAACCATAGTAATTATAATAAACTACTTACCTAATCTAAAATTGCTCATAGTACCCATTTCATTATTTTCATTAAAAAGTAAAAATCCGTATTGTGCACATAAATAGAAAACGAGTTTATTTGTTTTTTGTGATAGGTACGCAAATGTTCTAAATTTTAAGTGTATTTGTTGAATGAAAACAAAGGTTTCAAACGGAAATAATTTGCTATTTCATTGGAAAACAAATTATGTATGTAGAACAAAGTTATGATCAAATATTTACATAAAAAACTAGGGTAATAGAAAAAACACACAATTAGTGGTTTTATTACGCTGTCAAAGTCGTTATGAATACAGGAAAACATTAACATTTTTAAATTAAAAAAGTAAACTAACCTAATTTGAAATGAGGCTACATTTATCAGCAACACTAAAATTGCGTGACAATACACATTTCCCACCTTTTTATGAACACGGTAAAATATTTCCCACTATCCATTTAAGACTTACTTACTCCACGATTTTAAATCTCGGTGGAAAAATTAAGGATTCTAAATTCGTCCGTAAGACAATTTATTAATGCACCGACCCTCAGGGGTGAGAACACCCCCTTATAGAGATTTATTATGCCTACAACCTTATCTGAAATTAATCTCTGATTTTCTCGCGAAATGAATTTTTTAGAAAAAATAACGGCGCCTTTTTTGCTAACTGTACCTCTTGACTGAGTTTTTTGTAAAGCGGATGAATTGGAAAATATTGTTGATTGGAAAAATGGAAGTTTTCGAATATTGTATAGTTACATACTATTTCTGTTGAGTTCCTTATCTCAACAGAAATAAATTAAGTCCGCGTTAATTTGAAACTATGCTGTTGGAAAGTCATACCGGGAAAAAATTAAGTAACTCATTATCAAGGTTTTAAACTATTTGTGTAACTTTCATTTAAATCTACCTATCTTTTCAAACTTTTGCTACATTAAAGCTTTCACATATTTTGTGACACTAGGTTAGATCGATAAAACCTTCACACCATTGCTTTGTATGATTTCTTTCATCACTAATACAAATCCGTGAATGAACATCTTGAAGAAACTGGCGTTTCCTAGAACCAAAAATTTGAAGAATCTACCAATCTATATTGGGCCCGGGTGGTGAATTATGACCCACTGCTTCTCACAGAGAGGAGGCCTGGTGTCCCAGCAGTGGGAACATTATTACTGACGATGACACCTCCACACTATCCAAAGATAGTTTACACGAAAATTACTATTATGACTTTACTGCTGTACATATGCCATTCAAAGCGGAAAAAACTGTTTTTGACGTGATAAAGTCTTATAATTCGATAGCCGGCTGCACGCACGAAAAAAGATGACGTTATGCGGCGTTACCTCGCTCTGTAGCGTTCCATAGCAACGGCGTGTCAATTGTTTGTTTATAGCAACGTAAGTGCAGTATTTTCTTGTGATGTTGTCACGTTCAACTATCGTCAGTAAACCGACTTAAAAAACAGATTAAAAAAAAAAATACAGTTCTTGCTCTAAAAAGCTTAGAAAAATCATACAAGCATTTAATATGTCATAACTCAGGAGCTGACCACACAAACATAAAAGCGTAGTTTATATTTGTGTTATATGACGCCAAAATGGACGTAAAGCAATGTTAATTATTATGTGAACGCATAAACTTTACTGCTGACTTATGTCTAGGCATAACTGTTACTAGTACTTAGTGTCTTAATGTAGGTTTTCTTTTTTATTATCTGGCTAAATATTTTCTGGGATTTTTCGCCAACCGTGCTGTACTGAAAACCACAAAGTATGTGTTTGTTTTTGAGTGTATTTCAGCGTGGGCTGAAGTCCAAAATTAGCTTCAGGTCGTACGACTTGAGGGAATACTTTGCGGGACACTGTCAAAACAGGAAATTGTTATACTGGAACTAAAAGAGAAATTGAAGGAAAACTGAAACTGAAGAATTCGAAAATGCGAAACGCAGTGCAAGAGTCGACCGCTCAACCATTGCCATGAAAAAAAAAACGAATACAGTTTGTATTCCCCATGTATTCATTTTTTTTTTGCGACTCGCCGTCCGACTAAGGACCGAGCCCGGGTTGGTGGCGCGTCGTGTTTCGCGCCAAATGCCTGCTGGGGTCTCGGGTTTTTTCTTAACACAGGATACCGTGGCCTAAAGGGCATAGGAAGGAACACGGGTGGATTTTAGTCAGTAAGAGTCTGACAGTCCCTTCCGCCCCACCCAGGGCGGGAGGACTCATTTGATGATTTTACCACCTAAAAAAAAATGTATTCTTTTTTTATTTGCGACACTAGGTAGGTACCTATGCTACACGTCGTACCAAGCTACGCGTCGTTATTGTTGTCTGCCAAAATATGCCGTCTCGTCTCTTTAAACATTGTAAAAGTTGTTCTCAAAAACAAAGAAAACAATATGAAATGTAAATCTTTTTGATTTTGTATTTGCTTTGGTGGACACACTCGTGTGTTCTGAGCGTTCTATCCGCCTATATCTTTGATTTTAGCATGGGATATTCATTTTTTTTTACAAAAAATTCGAAAAGGTAAATTCGAAAATTTACCTTTACACACATAATATATGGTAGCCAATAGGTTGATGGACATCAACCAACTGACTTGGTCAACCACAGTTCTACCTCCCCCACTAACTAAACCTCACACAGCTATCACTAAACCACAATATAGATTATCAACTCGACAGTTAATTACATCAAACAGTTAAACCATACTAGGTTTATTAACCACATATCAATTATGAAACGTTGTAAGTGACATTTAGCTTGCTTTTCGATTTTGAACTTTCGAGCTTGGATTGATGGTTGCAAATCCAACAGCGCGCTTCATGTCACTGTATTTTCTGTTTCTGATGATATAAGTAGCAATATGACGCCTCTTATTACTATATCAAATTGTTTTTGTTGAAATTAGTTAGCCATAGTTTGATGTCACTCATCATCAATCAGAAATATTTAGGGTTCCGTCTCGTTGCTAAACCCACAAATGACCTTGACCCAGCGTGGAAGGACTCATTTTGTCGATTTTACAAACCAAAACAGTGCTTTTGTTAATTTTGAGATTTGTCTTATTCGAATTACACAATCATGTTCAATTTTTCGGATTTATAATAATCTTTTTGTTACCACGAGCACAAACATTATTAAAAGAGAGATAAATAAAACTTAAATAAAAACAAGAAAGAAATCAAATTTATTTTCTTTTAACAATAAAATTAAAAATACTTCTTCTTTGTTACTGAAAATAAAAATTTTCAGACCAAATAAATTCTTCAGTTCGAAGTTTCATTGCATTTCAGAGGTTCCACAATTCGCTCTAAGGATGCAGTTGAAAAATCCTGAAACAGAGTTAAAAATCGGCCAAGTGCGTGTCGGGCCACGCACAGTGTAGGGTTCCGTAGTTGCCCATCAAAATACTTATGCGAACTAACTAAACTGATTTCCTGAATTTAATTTTAAAAAGAAGAGTTTTCAAAATCGGTCCAGGAGTCTTTGAGAAATCGGGGAAAATACATAAGAAAAAAGATTACGACGAATTTAGAACCTCCTCCTTTTTTTGAATTTAGTTAAAAATAGTTGACGATAAAAACCTACCTATCCCCAAAAAACATACCTATAAAAGCTGTAAAAATAAAGTTGACAAACTTACATTTGCAGTTGTCTCCGATACATTTTGTTTAAGAAAATATGATATCAAGTACATTTTATAAGTTGGTCGACTATTACTCGTAAAGTTGTAAAGCCTACTTAGTCATGATAATTTTCTTTTAAACTTCGTTATATACACTACTATTGTGAATTTTTTCACATCCCCAAACATAACCGTTTAGCTGGTAGAGGGGGGGGACACTCGAATCCAGCAAAATTTATCACTTTAAAGCTTAATATTTCACAAACGAATTTTTTTATCAAAAAACTGTTAATGAAAACTATCATTATTTTTTAAAGGCCTATTTAATGATACCCCACACTAAGGGGTACGCGAGAAAAAAAAAATCCTCACTTTACGTGTAAGTACTGGAGGTACCCTAAAAAAAAATATTTTACGAGATTTTATTTAACCACTTTTTCGGCACAATAAATCCGTATATTTACACCAAATTACAGCTCTCTAGTACTGTGCGTCTCTGAGCTAAACTGCGGACAGACGGACGGACGGACGGACGGACGGACGGACGGACGGACGGACATGGCGAAACTATAAGGGTTCCTTGTTGACTACGGAACCCTAAAAACTTTGTGCTACTGCAATATCTAGTATAGGGTTCCTTAGTCCACTTGGTAAAAACGATATCAGTGCATACTTGCGTTGATCAGACGATATAATGTTCTCCGTCTTCCACATGATCGCTTATCAATAGAAGACGTATAGTGGTCAAAGCGCGGTTACTACAAAAAAAAATGTTGTTCAAGATGAATAATACAGAACATAAATTCAATACGTAAATTGCTGGACATCATTGACGAAAAAAAAAATGTGAATGAAAAAAATTTTTTGTAACCAATTTTTCTAACAGTTGAAAGAAAATCTTCAAAGCATTTCCTAAGAATTCAGCGGAAACTATTATAGAAGATAAATATTAAAATAATAAGTAGTTTAAGTCTCAAAAAGCTGAATCCACACATTCTCACTTACTGCATGCAGAAAGATTTCAACTTCCACTGTTTAAAAACTACCGAACCCAAAGCACGATGTCACCCACCCATGACCAGGCCAGTTCCCCAAACTTTTTCACTCATAACAATTTTACGCGAGTTGCATCCAGAATAGTTTAACTAAAAACATTTTTGTTTTGAACATAAATATGAATATGCAATAGACTATTTTAAACGTGTCATACTGTGTTAGTAGTTTTTTAGGGTACCGTTACCCAAGAGATATAACGGGACCCCATTACTTCGCTGTTAGTTTGTCTTTCACCAGGCTTTATCTCATTAAACGTGATACAGAACCCTTTAACAAATAGTAATAAAAATTAGAATAAAATAAATATAAATAATTAAGGCGAATTCGATACAACAAACGTAATTTTTTTGGTCAGTTTTGATCAATATTGGCAAAGGCAACAGGTAGACGCTTGGTAAATGCACAAAATATTTTAGTTATACATTTACTTTAAAAAAAAAACAAATATTTAAAGGGAGCTCCCATACAACAATCATGATTTTTTTTGCCAGTTTTATTTTATGGATGGTACTGCGGAACCATCCTTGTGCGAGACCGTCTCGCACTTAACCAGTTTTTTAAGCGCGTCATAGTGCGTTAGTTATTTTTTTATTTTATTTATTGGTGTCATAAATCATTCTTTTTATTTCAGTTGACGTTGGATTTGCGTTGTGTTGGTAACGATAAGTTATAGTTTGTTATGTTGGTAACAAAGCTGGGCTTAGTTTGAAGGGTGTGTGTGACAGATAGGATAGGAAAATCCTTTCTCAACTATTTATACAAAGTTTGAAGTTGTTAAGATTTTAGAAATTACGCAGTGGATTTAGGGAACGTTTATTTGGGCAGGTTCTTTTGAAATAGAACATAACGTAATTCCATGTCAAAGTAGCCAGGGTCGCGGGACTGCAGTCAGGGAACCGTGACCTTGGAACGTAAAGGGCTATTGAAGGATCCCCATGGATTTTAGTCAGTATAAGTCTGACAGTCTCGCCCTGGGTTGAGGACTCATTTGATGATATACCAAGAAAAAAAATCTGAAAAGTGTTGGCAAACGTATTTTAACCTTCAGTTTGACTGTAGATTGAGGAGCGCGTGGGCAATTAATTACAGCCGTACAGGTCGATCTTTCGGGTTAAGCCGCGCTTGCCGAGGTCGGTCTGTGGATGGGTGACTATCTTTCATAGCGAGTTTCCACCGTGTCTCTGAAAGCACGTAAAACTGTTAGTCCCAGATGTCATTAGTAGATCTTCGTTAACAGTCGTTACTAATAGTCAGAAACTCTAAAAGTTTGACAACCAGTCTTACCATGGGGCGTATCGTGTTAATCAGTTACTGGGTTGTGAAGGTCCTATAGGCAGTCTCTCTATGTGAAATACTGATATTCAGCTGCGTCTGGTTCGACTGGAAGCCGACCCCAATATAGTTGGGAAAATGCAGGCAGATGATAAGTTTGACTGTAGATCAACAATAAATAGAAACTTGCATAAAAATCCCACAAGACACTATAATTTCTATTAATAATAAAAATCAGCTAAAAATATCTCAATCTCATGAAACATTTATAAAATTCGCGCACAGTGGTTAAAATAGTATGAATTGTGGGCAAAGTTCTAATAGAGATATTTGTTGAAACGAACGATCATTTTCTTAGAAATTGTTCAACATTAAAATAGATTACGTGATAGACATAAAGTGCAGTTAGTGAATGCGTCGTGGGTGAAAATCGAGGATTGATATCGAAAATAACGTTGAAGATAACATTATGATCATCTAAATTGGCAATATCTCAGGTTTTCAGACAGGCATTTTTTAAAGCCTTCGCTTTATTTACTACTTTCTGTCAAAAGCTTGGGATTGATTATTTTTAAGGTAGCCAACTAATACTTTCATCTTTGACAGGACCGGCTGTATATTCGTAGACATTTGAGTAAGGACTGTAATTAAGATTGTTAGGGTTTTTTGCATAGTCTACTCTAATGCATCTAAGAACATAACGAATAGTACAAAAAATCGAGCGTCAGCAAAAAATGACGGGGTCGCATGATTTATTTCCTTACAGTGTCCCCAGAACATCATCATCTGCCTAGCCTTTTCCCAACTAAATATTGGGGTCGGCTTCCAGTCAAACCAGATTCAGCTGGATATCAGTATTTTACATGGAGCGACTGCCTGTCGGACCTCCACAACCCAGAAGCTGGGTAATACGATACCCCTTGGTAAGACTGGTTGTCAGACTTTAAAGCTTCTGACTAACAGTAACGACTGTCAAAGATCTACAAATGACAGCCGGGACCAACGGCTTTACGTGCTTTCCAACATAAATGGATATTGAAGGACACCGTGGATTTTAGTCAGTACTAGTATGACAGTCCCTCCGGCCCAGCCCGGGGTTGAAGGACATTTGATGATTTTACCTCGCTAAAAAAAAAGCTGAAACAGTGAAAGCTTGATAATTACTTCGTATTCGCCTCGTTATAGAGTCCCGTAAGAGGGACTCTATAACGAGGCGAATACGAAGTGACCTGGGCAAGTGGCCTGGGATTTCAAAATCGTCTAAATGTTCACTTCTTAATAAAAAGTTGGATTAAAGAAAAGAGACTAAATAAATCTTCAGATAACTTCGAAATTATCTCTCTCAATTCACACCCTCTCAGACAATCTATCCGAACTTCTAACTTATTTACAATTACTCCAGCTATTTCACTTAACAAAAGTCCTCAGAAACTACGGTTATTCTCTGTCCCTCACACTAAATTATGACAAATAGCAACCTTCCCGGTGTCCGCCATTTTGTCCTCAATTAATTCACTAAACATAATTGTAATTCCAAAACTTGGGAACAAATACCCGCTGTCTGCTTGGCACATTGAGGTATTTCTTTGTCCATGTTCTGTTATGTTGGACACACTGTGTAGTTTGGAGAAGGCTTGTGAATTGTTTGAATTTGTTTGGGTGAAACATTTTGGGTTGTATTAGTTATTTTAGACTGTTTCTTTCACTAAATTATAACCAGCTTTATTGTGTAGTTTATTTTTGGTATATTTTATGTTTGACTATGAAATAAAATTCATTTTCATAATATCGGGGTGCGGTAAAGGCGACTTGTTAGAACGCCACCGGTTATGTGTCGTATACGCTCTAACTTACTGTTCTTTTCTGAAATAGCTTATCTTTAAGCTTTTATTAATGGATACTTCTTAATGAAGACTATCTTATCATCATTATCATCATCATCATCAGCCGTAATAAATCCACTACTGAACAACCTCAAGACTACAACGCCGAACGACAACACATCGCAACTTTCATGATGTTGTCGGGCCTACTCGACGTCGTCCGGTTCATGGTCACCACTCGAGACCGTTTTTTCCCCATATCCAAAGTACCTATAATTTGAAACGTTATTTTCATGATTTCGTTAATGGACTACTGGCTGATGATGAACTAGACGCGCAATTTCATGAAGTATCGAGGGAGACTTTTAATCATGTTGTGTAGATGGGGTATTCCCATCTGAGCAACTATTTTCAGATCACCTTTTTTTAGAGCAATTTTTTATTCCCGTTTGTGCGATTTGTATAAATGTTGACGACTTGCTCAAACGAGAATATATAATTACTCTAAAAAAAGGTGCTCTGGAAATAGTTGCTCATATAGGAATACCCCGTGTAGATTCATTTGAATCTTTTCCAAATTAATCTTACGTCTTTTGAATCAATATTGGTATATTGTTGTTGAAAATTAAAAATACAAAATTATAAACACTTTCAATAACAATCATAGTCCTCAAAAACACGAAATGTAATACAGATTATTACATTTGTCTGAATTCTCATGTAATAATATTGAAGTAATAAGGAAAATGGTTGAAGGTAGCAACAAAGGGTGGTGAGGAAAATCTGATTGTCAATAGGAGAAAAATATTATCTGTTTTTGTATGAATCGTTATAAGTGCCTACATGTATAGGTACCTAAACAATTTTTTACGCAGCTACTAAAGTTGGGGTGCTAAGACAGGAAACCTCCACTTGCGCCCGTGGACTGGAGTTCCCTTTCGGATACGTCCGGGGGGAAGACCAGTTTTTCGGGCCGGTGCACCCTGGGATGCGGGCAAAACTCTTCCTTAGGCACTGTGTGCCTAAGTGGTCTCTTTGCCTGTATGCGAATAGCCTGTCGTGTGGACGCTCCAACGCGTGTCCCTCTGATTAGCAGAGGGCACAGCGGCGGAGCGGGCTTGCGGACGGTGAGTGATGGAAAGCTCGCCGTCCGACCAGGGACCAAGACCGGGTTGGTGGCGCGTCGTGTTTCGCGTCAAATGCCTGCTGGGGTCGCGGGTTTTTTCTTAACCCAGGATACCGGGGCCCCAGAACGTAAAGGGCATCCGAAAGAACACGGGTGGATTTTAGTCAGTAAGAGTCTGACAGTCCCTTCCGCCCCACCCAGGGCGGAGGACTCATTTGATGATTTTACCACCATAAAAAAAAGCTACTAAAGTTAGGTTAGGCCGATATTTTAATGTTTTATTTTTTTCAGCTGCTAAAAGGCTGGAAAAAGGCTTGGTTTATTCAGGTATGTTTAAAAGGCAAACCAAATAAAATCTCGCAGTTCTTAAGAATTATTTAACAGTTCAGCATCTTATCCTTCCCTAATTAGCTGCTTTCCACGAAATTTTCATTAAAATCCTTTCAGAAAATGTTGTTCAGAGAATACATACATATTTACTTGGGTTTCGTAGCGTTATGCCTACTTCGCACTATGACTACTTTCTGTAGCTTTCAAGTAATCGGTAGCACAATGCCAACATTTTGAAATGACCATACATTAGATCGCATCAGGCCTACAATCGCACGTTGCCAAAAAAATCCTCAATACATTTTTCTGATAGCACCCATGCCTACTTTGAATATCGCCCATACTTTTTGTACGTAAGATGCCTACTATAGGTACAGTCATCATTTAAAATATGTTTCGTAAATATAAGTAGATAAGAAGTTAACATTTAGGGTGGATCCAAAAAAACTAAAATAAATGGAATCTGTTATTTTACTAGTATAATTTATATTTTATAAATAAATGAACCGGAATATACAATATGTATAAAAATTTGAAATTATGTACATAAAATCATAAACTTTACTATCTTCTATGCCCCAATAACTTTAAACTGCGTTCCTAATTTTTTAATTATTATTCAATACAATGTTTCACATTATATTTTAAATTATGTTTCTTGAAAAAACGAAATTGGTAAGAAATGTTTTTGTAAGACTGTACCAAAATAGGCTTAATGCTATCGACAGAATGAACTTTTCATAAAGGTGGCAAACTGCGACGAAATTGGGACAAAAATAAAAAGTAGGCATGATGCGATCTAATGTATGGTGATTTCAAAATGTTGGCATTGTGCTACCGATTACTTGAAAGCTACAAAAAGTAGTCATAGTGCGAAGTAGGCATAACGCTACGAAACCTTTACTTGAGACTGATATTCACATGTTCAACTGTGTGGCGTAAGATTTGTGTGGCGCTGTCTCGCGCGCTCCGTCCGAGCTCCGTTAGAATACGTGCTTAGAGAGTACAACACAAGCGGTTCGGGATGTGAATGTTTGCCACAGTATACACGTTCAAACGGTAGATGGGAAAACGAATAAAAGTCTGTTGTTTTTCTTTTCAACTTATTTAACGTTTAAGCTATTGTCAAACAGACAGGCGTGGCGAACGCGAAGCGAGGCGTTTTTGTTTGTGATGTATGGAATTGTTTGAAGCCAGTCACATAGACTATTGGATCGCTTTTCCATGTGATTGGATTAAAACAGTACTATACATTACAAAAAAAAAAAACTCTTCGGATCGCATTCGCTTCACCTGTCTGTTTGACAATAGCTTTAGTGTTATTGCAGCAGGCGTAGTTTTCGTCCGCGTTGGTCAAAGTCAATATACTGGTGTTACGATGAAGAAACTCTACAATCGTCATTCAATCCGCCACTGTAACCTTATATAAAGCAGTATTGTAAAGCAGTAGTAATTAAAATTTTGGTGTACAATAAAGTATAATATTCCAATTTATTCTAACGTCGTCGATAAAACTATAGTCCGTTGACAAACTGAAGTTACAGCACTGGAGCAGCGCTGGCACAAGGTTGTGCCATTAGAAAATAGCGCTTTCGAACAGAAAACCAAAATGGACCATTCATTTTCTTGCAGATAATCTTTTTCAAAAACACCCATGAATCAATAAAAAAACTATAGATACAATTCAAAAGAAAAAAGATCATTATTTTTCAGCTACACAAACGATTTTTTGACTGAAACAACATAAATCTTCATATTATTGTTATTCCAAATCAGGTGCAATGCCTTTTTGGTGACACAAACAGAATAATCTTCCAGTTGACCTTGAACTTCAAGAATGGCCCTCTCAAGGTCAGAAATCAAAGGGGAAAAATAGAAAAAGACAATTTATATTGAAAGGCTGTAGAACTGTGTATCACTTTTAAAATGCTTTAGTGAATTATGTTTGACCTTGACTTTTAAGAATGGATAGCATAAAACGGTAGAAGTTAAAGGGGATAAAACCGTGAAAACTGATTTTAAAAGACGAACTCTGAACTACACAAAACTTTAAATTAAAAAAAATTGTCAATGAATAGAAATACATTGGTAAGAACCTGACCACACTATCTGGAATAACTGTCAAAGATCTTCAAATGACAGCCGGGACATCTCAACCAGACATCAACTTCCTTTTTCCGAGACATCAAGGAAACTCGATTTGATTAATTATCACCCATCCAAAGACTGACCCAGGCTAGAGCTGCTTAACTTAGAAGATCGAAGTGTCTGTTGTTCTAATTCTGTATTTTATACCTCATACCATAAATTGCTGAAATAAACATACTTACGAAACGTACATGGTTCAAGTAAGGCTGCTTTTCCACCAGAGATGTGCTGCTACGTTGTTGGGGATGCGTTTGATACTCACCAATCATAATCGTTGGTTTACATAGCACAACACTGGTGGAAACGGATTCAAATAAGAAGTGCTTTTTTAATGGAAGGATGCATGCTATGGCTGCGTGCTGTGTATGATGCGTGCCATGGAGGCGTGCTATGTATGCGTGTTATTCTTCTTCTTAGTCGTACACTCCTGACGGAGTGGTCGTGGTCATGGATAGTCTACTTGGTTGGTTGCGATTTTTGCGAGTTTTCTCCATTTCTCCCTATTCGTAGCACTGCGTGCACATTGAGTAAGGGTACACTTTGTAGATGTTTTAATTACATCTGTCCACCTGGTCGGTGAGCGGCCGCGAGAACGTTGACCTTCCACTCTTCCTTGTATCACCAAACGTTCCAATGAGCTTTCGTTGCGGATGATACGTGCGTGTTATGGATGCATGCTATAGGTCGTTTTCCTTACTATCGATACATCGCATAGCTCGAGCTGCGAATCTTCCTAGCACATCTTACTCGCACCGCTACATAGCGTATCATCAGTGGAAATTCATTTTCGTAGCTCAGCTTTTACAGCTACATAGCACATCTCTAATGGAAAGGCACCTTAGGTACACATGTATGCAAAAAAATGAATAAAGCACCAGCATTATTAATAGCTCGGGCCCATATATTCCGTTTGACATGTAGTCCATTGCACTTGCGATACAAATCACTGCATTTAATTTCGTACTTTACGATGTTTTCGATTCGAAGCAATCGTGTTGTGCGGGTAAATGTGAGTTGGGACAAAATTATTGACCCACCATTTCAAAATTAAGTGGCTGTTGAATTTTATCGACTGATTGTAAAATTCAAATATTTATTTATTAACTTTAGAGCGAAATAGTTATTTGATTTTTGTAATGAACCATTTATTTTTCAATAATAAAGGATTTTATCTTAACGAGAATAATAAAAATGCTCGTTTGTAAAACATCGTTTATTCATTTAAAAAATTTGGATATTAAAGTAAGCCTTATAAATACATGTTTGAATCGATCAATTTTGTCAAGTGAAAAATGACAATAAAATACGACTTAAAAAGGACAATTGACTGATTCAGTCCAGTCGTAATAACTAAAACGCAAATAAACTAGATTATTTGAAAATCCACAAGTGGAGGAACAAAAACATTTTCCATTTCAATATTCAATGAACAGACTGGTTACTACATTAAAAAGTTATTGTAATAAAACTTAATAGTGTAATCATTTTAATTTCACACTTTAAAAGCCAATTTCGCGCAATTGTTAGCTTATAAAAAATCAGTGAAAGTGAGGGAATTGTGATCAGTTTTTATATTACTACTCTCATTACAGTGTAATAATAAATTCTGACTTTATTATCAAACTTTCGTAATTATTTCTTGAAGTAAAAGCTTTTATATAGAATTTAAATATTTATTTAAGTTAAAACAGTTTGTAGGAGTTTTAAAAGTTTGGGATATAAATGACTAAATACTTTTAGTTTCAGTCTAAACGTGAATCTAGTAAGGTTCACTACATAAATAAAGAAACACTGCTTTTATCACAGGGGGATAGTTAGAGACTATTTTTTACTTACAATGTTGGAAAATGATTCTAAAATAAATATAAAAATTCTTAGCAATTAAGGAAGAGAAAAAAATATATCGTTATCTAAAAATAAAATCTTAATAGCTTTACTAAAAACTTAAAAATCTGTTGAACACTTGTCTAAAAAAAGTGTGACTGAAAAACGGACTTTATTTCAACGTCATAATCTGTCATTTTTTAGACAAAGTGTTTAACATATGTTTAAAAGTTTTTGTGGTACCACGGTAAGCATTTTATTTTAATCTCTTCACACAAATTCGTTCTATGTATTCAAAATTAAGTCGACATCAGCATTTTGCGGGTGAAACCGTAGTATTGCCTAGTATAATTTTAAATGCTTTTTACCTACGTATCCAAGAAAAAATCTCTTTTACCAAATCATTTTCAAAATAAAACGAAACACCTTTTGCGAAGACACAATTCAGATTTTTTGTTTAATTAAATGAATTCATTTCACTTGTAATTTCATATTCACCGGAATCCAGTCATTTAAAAAAATGGTGGTATGAAAAGATTTTTTTTTATTTACATTCTTATTTCTATGGTAATTTCACAATGTATATGAAAATATTCCGTATCAGGAAAATTCTGTACTGATTAAAGGCATATGAATAAGTTATTTATTTTTAAATATCTTCCAGTTTGGGGCATATTGAGAAAGCAATTCCATTTTCCATTTTAAATATACAGATATTTTAGGTATCAAATTATCTTCTCTCATTCGTAATGGAAAAAGGTATTGTCATAATTACTTATAAAATTTGTAAAGACCAACAACTTGAATATTTTCCATCATAATCGTGTAAAAGTGCCCCAAACAAAATTTCAATACCTACTTTACCCAATTAAAATAATTATAAATTAAACAAAAGAGAACCCATTATTTCCATAACTAATGAACTATTTAATGCGTCCATTCGCACAATATTTTGAATATTTTACTACTACTCTACATTACCTCCTACGTGTTTTTTCACATAAAAAATAAGATTTCCTAACAATATTTTGGTCAAATCTCTCAAAGGAAAATAATGATTGATGTTTTAAAGATTCGTAAGGGTACAACGAATAATCAAAGTTAGTTTAAACTTGCCAGCTTACTACAAAATATAGTTTTAAACAAACATAAATATATTTAAAAAAGTCTTAACTGATCGGATGTATAAAAAACTTTTTCAAAAAAAAATGCAACCGACTTCAAAACAACCACAAAAAAAGTTCAAAATAACCTACAAAAAAACTTTTCTTTCGAAAGTCGGTGACTTTATTTTATATTTCATTGACTTTGTGTCACCGACTTTCTAAAGAAAAGTTTTTTTGTAGGTTATTTTGAACTTTTTTTGTGGTTGTTTTGAAGTCGGTTGCATTTTTTTTTGAAAAAGTTTTTTATTTTATCCTTTTTAGTTTCACTATTCAACCCAAATTATTGTCAAATACATAATTTTCTTACATGTGCACTAAAATGTTGTAATCCGTAGCACCGGTAATAACAAAACAACGCCCATGGATGTATGTACACAATGAGCTAAAAATATTTACTACTGCACCAAACTAAATGAAAATTTTATGGGATCAAATGGCAGATAAACTGTATCGAACAAAAAAAGAATCATCGAAATCGGACCAGAAACCTCGGAGTAATCGGTGTAGACAAAGTTGAAAACTTTTTAGGTTTTTGTTGTTTTTTGCTGATTTTTCAAAAAGTACTAGTCCGATTTCGATAAAATTTTAATGGGACCATTTCGGAAGTATACCCTATCCAACAAAAAAAGAATTTTTCAAATCGGTTGTGAAACGACGGAGTTATGCCCGAACAAACATAAAAAAAAAAAAAAAAAAAAAAATACAAACATCCGAATTGAGAACCTCCTCCTTTTGGAAGTCGGTTAAAAACACTTAAATTCTTTAAAATAAATACACATTGAAAATATTTACGTAACAGAAGCAAACGAAACAATTTATGCCACTTGTCACGTACAGAATTCAAAAGCTGGCCAAATATTCTGTCCGCCAGTGCACATCAGATGTTCAGACGTCAATAAATAACCGAGCACGAGTGCTCGCCAGTGTATCGTTGCTGAATTCTTTATGATACACCTTTCGACAACAGTAGTTACTCTTGGGGAATCAGTTTTTTTTTTGTTTTCGACATTTTTATTAAATGAGTTCAAAACAAGATAGATTTGGATGAAGTTTTGAATGGTCTAGCCTGAAGTTGAGTTTATTTTTTCATTATCTGTTGGATTTATAATAGAGTCTGTCTATGACTGTACTGCTACGTATGAGATTTATTAGAGAGCCAAAGTTTGCCAGGGTCGCGAGACTTATCTCATTACCATGACCCCGGAACATAAAGGGCTTTTGAAGGACACCGTGCTTTTTAGTCAGTATGAGTCTGACAGCCCCTCCCACCCTGCCCGGAGTGGGAGGACTCATTTAATGAAAAAGTATAAGATTTACTAGTATTTTACATGGAGCAACTGCCTATAAACGACCCATTAGCTTCTTGGTTGATTTTCATGCTTTCGTTCCGCAGTAGATTCGTTATGACGACTTATGTATTTAATTGGGACAAACCCTCCACAGTATTCCCAAACCACTACTTTTTCATTTTTTTTAAGGTGGTAAAATCATCAAATGAGTCCTCCCGTCCTGGGTGGAGCGGAAGGGACTGTCAGACTCTTACTGACTAAAATACACCCGTGTTCCTTCCTATGCCCTTTACGTTCCGGGGCCACGGTAACCTGGGTTAAGAAAAAACCCGCGACCCCAGCAGGCATTTGGCGCGAAACACGACGCGCCACCGACCCGGGCTTGGTCCTTGGTCGGACGGCGAGCTACCCATCACTCACCGTCCGCAAGCCCGCTCCGCCGCTGTGCCCTCTGCTGATCAGAGGGACACGCGTTGGAGCATCCAGACGACAGGCTATTCGCATACGGGCAAAGAGACCCCTTAGGCAGTCACACAGTGCCTAAGGAAGAGTTTTTTATTCCCAAACCACTGCAACTCCTTGGCCAGAATCAACAGTGGCGACCAGTAGAAATAAAGCTCGACGTGTCCCGGAGAATGAATTTACCTGTCTTGGATCCTGCAACGAAATTAATCAAAAAAGAATTGTGGAGGAGTAGGAGAAACACGTTGTTTCACAGACTTCAAAGATCTACAAATTACAGCCGGCAAACCGGTTTTGTAATCCAAGAGAAATTGATTGAAATACCAGAATCTCTTTTATTGATATGAATTTACTCATTCATCAACTGATTTGCCTGGAGATGAATCTCATTGTACCTATCTAAATAAATAATATGCAAGAGGCTAATCGGTAACCATGCTCTGGTCGATTCAGCTCAAGCTTCAGAGTCTTGAACATCGACGCCGTGTTGCCAGCCTGTCGGTTTTTTATCGGTTACATTTCGGAGAGTGTGCGATGGAACTGCATAACTTAATTCCACCTGGCCCTTTCTATCATCGGACTACTAGACGTACGGCAATGCGCCATCGACATTTTTTTAGTGTACATACATCCCTTCGGTAAAAAATAGGCTAACAACAAAATCAATAAAAACGTAACCAATGGGTACCTACCTATTCCTTTTCTACGAGTAGATTGGATAATCATCAAATGATCCCTCTCTTACTGGAGCTCTAGCGACTGATAATCTTGACTGACTAAAAATTAATCATCATCATCATCAGCCGTAAGACGTCCACTGCTGAAAAAAGGCCTCCCCCTTAGACCGCCACGCCGAACGACAATTCGCCACTTGCATCCATCGGCTGCCCGCGACCCTCACGGTCCACCTAGTGGGAGGCTTGCCTACGCTGCATTTTCCGGTCCGTGGTCGCCACTCGAGAACTTTTCTTCCCCATCGGTTGTTAGATCTACGAGCGATGTGGCCTGCCTATTGACACTTCAACTTGCAAATTTTATGGGCTATATCGGTGACTCTGGTTCCTCGCGCAAAAAATTAATCAGTTCCTACTATTTCCCTCTGCGTTCCAGGGTAACGTTGCCTTTTTAAAAAAAAGGTTGCACTCCAGGAGTGCCGGTAGAAGTGAAAACTTTTTTGTTACTATGTTTTATTTTTAATTTGAATGACGTCTTACTCATTTTCGATCAGGGTCACGTGACCCTGACGCGAGTTTTGGTCACGTGACCCTGACGCGAGTTTTAAATTTTTTACCCATTACAGAAAAAGTGTACAACGCCGCTAAAGAAGTTTTCACTTCAAAATTCTCACGACCCTAATTATCAATACTTACAACTACAATTACATTGTCATAAGACTGGTTACCGCTCCACGATACACCGTCTCGGTTAGCTATATAGAGTGGGCAGATCGCCAAGTGACATCAAAAGCGAAATGTTTTGACATCACAGAAAACGGTAGTAACGGTTTAGGACCACTGGGAGATGACGATTAGAGACGTCTTCTATGTAACATTGGTTTTGGTCGTTATGATGATACGTGGCGTGAGGTATTAAAGTTCGTAAGTAGAGTAATCTAAAAATAAAATGAGTGTAAGTAAATTTTTGTTTATAGAATCTATGTACACTTGACAAAGTTGAACCATGACTCACCATAAGCTTTTATAGACTTAAATACAATATGACCCACCATAAGCTTATTTTTCTACAGACTTTGAAATACAATTAGGTTCACATTCGCGTAAACATACATATCCATGGAATCGACTTTGATCTTTGTCAATTTGACGGGTTCAAACGATTTATTGTCAAAATCGGTCATGATTATAAACTGTATCATGAAAAACCCCAAAGTTAAGTTTACTTAAGTTTGTTATCTGGTTACTTTTATTTTTATTTTATCGTGGTAAAATCATCAAATGAGTCCTCCCACTCACAACAGAGCGGGAGGAACTGTCAGATTCGTACAGACTAAAATTCGATGTATCCTTCAATAGCCCTTTTGCGTTTCGGGTCACGGTCCCGTCGAGTCCCGCTACGATTACATGTTTCGTTGTACGATCAAAAACAAATGCTTATTTACGCAGATTGTATTGTAACTAAGTAGTGGTTTAAAATAAGATTATTTGAATCGATTCAGTTACTGATTCTGAGCAAACTATTTTCAGGCTTTGTATATAATAAAAATAATGTTGTATTTAAAAAAAGTCCTATTTATAAAAATATAGAATACACCAAGAATTGTGATGAAAATGATTTCAATTCTCCATAAAAGATTACTTTCCTTTAAGATATTTATAAGGAACTCACAAAGTACCATTTGTGGTTTTAACCCACTCTACCAAAAACCGAACCTCATGTATTTTCCACAAAGCTGCTCACTCTAACACACAAACCACAACCACTCATAGGAATCTTAGATTATTAACATTTAATACAATTACAAACTGATCTCTTGTACTTATCTACATTCGAAAACTTTCACCTGAATTTCACACTTTATACGTCTACATAAGTGTCAGATTCGAATGTACAATTAATAATGTTAATTTTGCCGGATGTGTACACTGGGCCACAGAAATCAAAGTGACAAGAGAGGTACTGTCACAAACAGAAGTGTTACTATTTGCTCTCGAGCATTTTGTGCTCATTTCGAGTTTGAATTGTGGTTTTCGCTTTTAGTGAGAAGATGGAAATAGTAGTAATGTCCAGATTTTGGTAAACAGAAAATGTGTGCTTTGTAGGTATACATCCACATTTGGAGTAGGTATTTAAGAGAAAGATTTGCAACGTCAACATTTGGTCAGTGATTTCTCAAGAGTAATTAATACACTAGACTAGATGCTGTGGTGGCCCAGTGGTATCGGTCCCGACTTACGAGTTGTAGGTCGTGGGTTCGAATCCCTCCAGGCGCATTACTTTGTGTAATTTATTTCATCACCACTGCTCTCAAAAACATCGTGAGGAAACCGGCACCGGCGATGCGCTGACTTACGGACAGACGGCGAGTTATGGGGAACTCATCTTCTAATCAAAGACTAGGCCGCGTCGTACCTAGTGAGTCACGCTTCAAGGAGCTTTCATCAAACTGATGACCCCTTTGGGTCAAACGCCTGCCTGGATCGATCGACTGTCTAAGCAGGTTATTGTGATCATGTAACGCAAAGGGCAATTTAAGGAACACGGTGAATTTCGGTTAGGAGGAATTTGAGAGTCTTTCCTCCACCCAGGTAGGACTCATTTGATGATTTTACCACGTGTAACAAAGGTATTCGGGATGCAGTTCTGCCCTGATAATTGCAAGTGCAGTAATCGTCATTTTTGCGATTTTCACTTTTTTGCAAAAATGACACCTCAAGGGGCTAATCTATACATAAAAAAATAATTTTCATGTTTTTTTAAACTATAAACATGTTTTTTATATAACAAGATACGCAGTACTTGCACCAAATTATTACTTTTGCTAACAGGATATACAGTACTTAGCATGTGCTAGAAGGTTGTGCAGTACTTGCTATGGTTACTACAAGTACTACTAGTAATTTGCAACGTATACTAACTAAAGCTTAACGCAGTATTCAACATGTTAGGAACACAACAGGAAGGGTATAATAACTCCAAAAGGCACGGGCACTTAATATAGAGAGATAATTTTGATACCATTTTATAGCCTGACTCAAATACTTTTAATTTAATGAAACCCTAAGCAAAATGCCGGTGTACTTTCGAGCTAGAGCAAAAAATTGAACACAAATACTGCCTTTGGGCTTAGTGATACTGTCATGTTCACAAGTCTAGATGGAAGAACAAAATGCAGTAATGCGCATTTTATCCAAAAGAAATAATAAAAGAAAGAAAGAAATACATCAATACAAAGTTAGATTTTTTTCCTATTTTTCTGGTATATTTAAATAAATATTTAATTCAGACTTGTTGTGTAGATATCACAAAACACGTTTACCGCGTATATCTCGGAACCGCCAATTTGCGAGTACTGCATTTGCAATTATCAGGGCAGAGTTATAAGTTTAATACACTCCCAAATATGCTCATAATTCTTTCATAACTACAAAAAGAAAGAAATCGACACATGCATTTAATAGTAGGGGAGGCACGACGTTGTAAATTCAAAATTTGAGCCTCCGCCACTCGCCTCACCAGTTACAGTGCATTGTAGGCAAATTGTGATATTTGCCGTGTTGGCAACATTGGTGTCGCCTGAACTTTTGTTTCGACGTAAAGGTAGAAGTTGGCAACCCTGTTTTGATGTGAAGTGTGATCTGCAGTTTAAAAATGGGCTATGGTTTGTTGATTTACTTCTCTTCTCGAATCTTAAAGTAAGAATCTATAAATCATCAAGTACGCCAAAAAATATACCTAACTGTAGACACGATTGACACAGTGGCTAAGCGTACGACTGCTGAGCAGCGTGTCGCAGGTTCTATTCTCGCACAGACTTATATTATGACCTACAAGTAGTTGTTCCGGGTCTGGGTGTTTGTGTATGTTTGTAAAATGCACCCACTCATCATCATCATCATCTCAGCCGTAGGACGTCCACTGCTGAACATAGGCCTCTCCTTTTGATCTCCACACATACCGGTTGGAAGCGACCTGCATCCAGCGTCTTCCGGCGACCTTTATAAGATCGTCTGTCCACCTTGCTGGTGGACGTCCTACGCTGCGCTTGCTAGTCCGTGGTCTCCACCACACAAATGCACCCACTATACAGGAGAAATTCCTAGTATCAAGCAACTTTTTTTTTTGCAAAAACAGCACGCTCGATTTGGAATTTTGGCATTGTTTTGTTATTGTGGTAAAATCATCAAATGAGTCTTCCCACCCTGGGCAGAGCGGGAGGGACTGTCAGACTCGTAATGACTAAAATCCACGGTGTCCTTTAATAGCCCTTAACGTTTCGGGGTCACGGTAATTCGTGAGTCCCGGGACCCTGTGGAATTTTGGCATAAAGATATCTTCTAACCCGGATAAGTTTAAAACACATAGGATAAGTTCAAACTAGCATGGTATCCATTGGGATTATTTTCGATTTACAACCGCTTGAAATTATGGAGAAAACTAGTTTCCTGTAAAAGTGTGAAATAATATCTCTTTCTCCTGCATAACGTTCCAGATTTTTGTTTCAGCAAAGCTTCTTGATGGCAGTAATAATGATCTTAAATGCTGCCATTCTTTCAGTCTAACTGCAAAGTAAATGTTATTCAACTGCATATAGAACGGACTGCAAACTGAAAACGTTTAAAAGCGTTTCAGCGCTTTCAGCTATTTTAACAGCTCATCCTTAATGTTTATTTTCAAAAATAACTGTAGCGTTTAGTGCACATTTTTTGAGAGAATAGAGTTTATATTATTCAAGTTTTTCGTTTTTTTATGGATAAAATAATTGCTATTTTTTCCAGTGTTTTTGATTGCCCCACATTGTCTCAATATTTTTACCGACTTCAAAAAAAAAAGGAGGTTATTAACTGACTTTTACCCTCAACTTTGCTCACGTTAATTTAGAATTATACGACGTCTTTTGGCGCCATTAACATTAATTATTGTGAAAGTTATTATTGTTTTTCTTGGGTACTTTTTAACAGCACTTATTTTCGGGATGTCAAGCCATGTATCTGCTATGTTCGCGAACCTGTTACGCTCCTCGCCCCTCGACTGATCGATTTTAATGAATACATTTGCGCTTCAGGAGTGTGAACATATCCACAAAGTTGAGCAGTAGCTTCACGAATATGGTTGATACATGGTACACGCGCCTGTTCATAGTTTTAGAAAGAGATATCACCCAGTTTTGGGGCTAAATATAATCTTTGGTAAAAATGGTGGACAGCACTAATGAAGAAAATTTTGTTAAACATGTCCTGTCGGCCATTTTCCGACTCCGAAAATATTCTAACTATAAAGAAAATGTGTTACACCAATATCAGATCAAATTATCTTTTCTATGAATTTAAATATTGTGCTCAAATCATGGCTAAAGGCACCTGCTCGATGATTGCATTAATTTTTAAGCTATTTTCCAAATAAATGTCTTCAACCTGTTGAAGCCTCGTATAAATAAACCATAAAATGAAATAGTTTCAAATTATTTTCCAAATAATAAACATACTTTAACTTTACCAAAATGTAAAACGAATCCAGAATAATTCATAAAATAACAATTTGCGTTTTAATTTTAACGTAAAATAAAGTCAACATTTAAATAAAACTTAAAACGACATTTATTAAACTTGTTTGTACAACGCCTTTCTGTTTACCAATTAAATTCTACTTTTATAGAGTTAACAAACAAGTAATTTTGTGAACATGCAACATTTTAGTGTTAAAATTAAAATCGCCTGAGAATCACTGGGATTGATATATTTAGCAAGTAAAATGAAACAAGTCATACGTGTGCAAAATCATTTTAATTTAGGGTGCTTGTACATGGCGCATGTAACCCGCGCAAGTGCCTCAACATGCTCAAGCTACATGCGCCGTGTACAAGCACACCGCGGCTAGCTTGATCAAGTAGCTTGCGCATCTTATTCGCGCGGGTAAACCGCAATCCCGCACCTTTACTTGAGCGAGTTGCATGCGCCGTGTACAAGCAACACTCGGGTAACTTGATCAAGTAGCTTGCGCATGTTACTCGCGCGGGTAGCCCGCATCTTTACTTGCGCGGGTTACATGCGCCGTGAACAAGCACCCTTATTTCGACCATTTTGAGGAAAATGTGTGAAAAATGTCGTCTATAGTCTTTCCTATTTATGAAGGTTATACTTTTATTAATTTTGACACACGACCATTTCTTTGGAAGAAATATTGAATAGCAGAATTTATATTGAAAATAACATTATTGAGAAAGCAACAACAAACTTATTTTTTTAAACTAAAATACAAGTGAAAGAACGTATAAATTCAAAATTAAATTTAATTTGAAAACAACAACACCCACCAGTTTCTTAAAAACAATAACAAAATTCTTTAAACAAATAACAAATGAAAAACTTAGAAATCAAAATTAATTTATTTGCTAAAATGAAGGTACAAATCATAATACCTACTATTGTAGCCCATATTTTTATACTCTAGTGGTCATAGGTTCTTCTGTTGAACACCGAATACTTGGTTCGATTTCAAGGTCCTGTAATCGGTCGTCTGGGTCCTATCCCATTTTCAGGCAATAAGCTTCCCCTATAACATTATCATCCGCATAGACTTTTTCAAACTATATTGGGGTCAAACCAGATGCAGCTGAATATCAGTACTTTACATGGAGCGATTGCCTATCGGACCTCCACAACCCAGTAACTGGGTAATATGGTAAGACTGTGGTTGTCAGACTTTAGAGCTTCTGAATAATGGTAACGACTATCAATGATTTGCAAATGACAGCCGAGACCAACGGCTTTACGTGGTACGAGGCACGAAGGGAACTCGCTATGACAGATGGTCACCCATTCACAGAATAACCTCGGCAAGTGCTGCTTATCCTGAAATAAATTATCCTATTACGTGAGGGAGGTATTATTAATTTCTTCTTTTATGGAATTTCTTTAACGTGGGTCTCACAAATTCTGTTAGATCCGGAACAATTTCTTGATCATAAATAATAAATCTTTGTTCTATGAACTTGTCAATGGCCAGCCAAGCGTTCTACGACTCTCTGTATAAACAAATTAAGCTTGTTTTTACTTCTCACTCATTAATATTCCGGCCAGTTCTTGTTCTGAATGTTACAACTTTTTGATTCCAGCCAGTGATGTTTTATTTTTTTGTGTTGTTTTTTTTGGCCAGTCATTGTAAGTGACAGTTTGTGTAACACCCGGTTTTTGAATTGAGAATTTGGAATAATAGAACGCTTTGCCGCGTTTTGGAGGCAAAGGTTGCTATGAGATTAATAATTCATACTTAAATGATAAGCCAATGCATTTGAAAATGGCAAACTCAAATAATTGGAGCTATTGTTTCTTTTGTAATCATCATCATCATCATCAGCCGGAAGACGTCCACTGCTGAACATAGGCCACCCCTTTGACCGTCACGCCGAACGACAATTCGCCACTTTCATCCATCGGCTGCCCGCGACCCTCAGGATGTCGTCTGTCCACCTAGTGGGAGTCCTGCCTACGCTGCGTCTTCCGGTCCGTGGTCGCCATTCGAGAATTTTTCTTCCCCACTGGTTGTAATTTTTTTTGTAAATCCTGAAAGAATGTCTTAAAACCAAAATATATGCGGTATGACTCTACTAGTAACTGATGAGTTGATAAAAATATTTTTATAAGAAAAATCGTGAGAGAGCCATTATGGAACATTCCAATAAACATTCGAACCGCGTGGCAGAATATATATAAAGTTATTATTACACAAACATACTAACAAGAACAGGTGAACAATACAAACAATAGGAACACAGTCGAACCCACACGAATCAATAAACATGTATACAATAAATTGCAAAAATACATTGCGAGTACACTCTCAATTTTTCCATTCCCCGATCAACAAGTAACCATTCTTCTATTTCCATTCGATCGTTCATTCATTCTGTCAGCGGCACGACGTTCACTCGCATTGAACAATCCATCATCGTTCACTTCAATCAGTCTATCATTCAATTACCCTTTTTTCTAACATTGCCTAAGTTTTCTTTTTGCATTTTCATTGTTAGCGCTAGGCCACAAAATATGCGCTCAAATGACACACGAATGTGGATAGTGACTGCGGGAAAAAATACATGAAAGGCATTGCCAAAAGTATTGTCATGAGACTTGTTTCTTGTCTGACCAGTCCTTTAATCTTGGGGTCTAAAAATCAAATGCATTTTCTCACTTTAGGTGGAGTGGAAGAGACTGTCAAACTCTTGCTGAATAAACACTACCTTGTTCCTTCACATTCTTCACCTTTGCGTTCCGGATCATCGTGCCCTTTTAAGAAAGTCCTGTGATTCGAATTCCTCTTTTGGCTAACCAACTGGACTTTGACATAATTAATACAGTAAATCTGGTAAAAGTCTATACCTATAGTTTGGCTTTAAGACCAGTCTAAGGTTTAGTTAGTAGTCGAACTCGGAAGAGGGTAGAAAGGAATAAACCATTTTAACCACTTTGCGACGGTACGAATGAAACAAAAGAAGCACAGGCGTGCTCTTTGACGCAAGTCACGCTGATGTCGCAATGCATGAGGTCGTGAACAAGGGGTTTTGTAGGTGGTACCAAATTGGAAAGTTTTCTAATCCCAAAGGGAACCCTAAAAAGTTTATCTCGAAAGAACATTCATTTTTCATCATCAGTTACTGGAAGTTTTGTGGAATGATTAATTTAACCATTAAAATGCGCGGGACTGAGGAATGACATGTGGTTGGATTGGAACGTTGAATGACAGCTCTTTCTTTACTTTTATTTGTCTTACTACAAAAGTTAAACATCTGTTGAAGACTTCTCTAAAAAAAGTGTAGGTTAAGTTATCCAGTCACTATTTTTTTTGACAAGTGTTTAACAAATGTTTAAGTTTTTGTGACAATACTGTTAGAGACTGAAACTAACTCTACCTATCATTAGAACTTAGTATATCAGGCACATGTTGGGTTAGAGACTTTTCTGTAGAAGTCCCATGCCTTCTTATTTTTGTTTCTAGGACTCTTATTTCTACACAAACTTATACGCCTTCCTCCTTTTGAACTTACGATCATGTAGTTATCTATATATATAAAATAATAGTAAAATATAACATATTGTAAACTTTTAAGCCGAAGTTACACTTATACTCGTAAAATGAAGTTTCATTCACGAATTTTCATCTAAACCAATTGTTGTCCAATTCTCTACTACTATTATATATATTTAGTTTAGCAATGGTTTAGTTTCGAGAGTAATCAGAAATCAGAAATCAGAAATCATTTAATTTGCAAAGACTGTGGGTACAAAATAAGGTGTTCACATTTTAACAATAATGGCTCTTCCACATTCTACCTTACGGCATGCAAAGGTATCAAATAGGTACATGGGTAAGTTTCTAAATCCACTAAGTTAAGCAAAAAAAAAAAAAGACAAAAGTACATACATAAACAAAGTACAGTGGATGGATGGAGCAAACATCATTCATGCATGATTACAATAATTAAAACAAAAATCTAATTCTAATAATAGTAATAAACGAAATAAACAATTAGAATGATAATTTGATTGCCCAATACAAGATAACATTATAAACACTTAAACTCTTATCAGTCAAAAAAATTTATTGAATAATAGCATTTGTTATTAGTAATGATGTAAGTCTTTTCTTAAATATACTTAATGACTGATCTTTAATAGTATGGGGTATTTTATTATATATGACAGGACCCATTGACAATATACTTTTTCTCAGTAATGCTGTTTGTACCTACCTGTAAACATTAGATTTTTATATTGCGATCGAACAGATCCTGGCCGTGTTCGTATATCTTCTGCTAGGGTAAATAGGTGTCTATTAGTTCTAACAAATATTGAAACTTCAAGTATATATAAAGATGGAAAAGTGAGTAATTTCAGAGACTTGAACACAGGTTCACAGCTGTCGGTATTATTAAGACCAGTCATCGATCTTATGCAACGCTTTTGAGCTCTGAAAATCCTCTCCCTCTCAGTACAGTTACCCCAGAAAATGACTCCAATCTCAAAACTGATACAACTAGACCATGATATGCTGCCAGCAGAGTGCGAGTGTTTATTTTTTCGATAAGTTATATAGTACGTATGCTGACTTACTTAACTTCTTGCATACCTCCTCAGAATGCGGTTTCCAAGTTAGTTTATTATCAATTAAAATACCGAGGAATTTTGTAATATTTGTTGAGTCTACTTTTTCTCGATTGAATTCTACATCATAATGTTCAGCACGTAAGCGCTGATGAAAATGCATAATTTGTGTTTTTTGGAGATTAATGATTAAATTATTTTGATTAAGCCAATTAATTATTCTTTTCAATGTATTATTAATGTCTGTTTCGTAATAGTCTTTATTGTCGCATTTAACTATAGCTGTACTGTCGTCTGCAAATAACACCATAGGTTTTTGAATGTGACGAGGCAAGTCGTTAATGTATAAAATAAATAACAAAGGTCCAAGCACACTTCCTTGGGGAACACCAAATTTGACTACTCTATAGTGGGATAGATATTTATGTTCTTTTTTTGTTTTTACACAAATCCTCGAAATTTCTGTACACTGCTTTCGATTAGTAAGGTATGACTTTATTAGACTCAAAACATTTCCTCTGATGCCGTACGAGTAAAGTTTCTTAACGAGAGCGTCGTGGTTTACGTAATCGAATGCTTTCGTCATATCAGTATAGATAGCGCACACTGGAGTTTTATGGTCAACACTTGGCATTACATTATTTATCAGATCGTATATTGCCATATTAATATTTTTATGTTTTCTGAACCCCTTTTGTTCATCACATAAGATTTTATTGTTAGTTAGGAACTTTTCAATAGTCTCGTATATAATTTTTTCAAAGACTTTCGAAAACACAGGAATTAATGCCACTGGCCTGTAATTAGCCATGTCCTCTTTGTTGTTCTTTTTATATAGAGGTTTTATAATTACTTTTTTGAGGCTACTGGGGAAGGTACCTGAGCTAATACTTGCATTCATAATATGGCTTAGTGGTACCGCAATTATATCGGCCACGAGTTTAACTACAGAGGTGGTTATGCCATCATAACCGTGGCTTTTTTTATTCTTTAATAATTTTATGGCACGAGTTATGTCTTGTGGAACCACTGGTGGCATGAAAATTGAGTTCGGGTTATTGGTTATGCTAGTTAAATTTTCTAATTTTGTTTTTCCGCTTGTAATATCTTGTACTTGGTCTACAAAAAAATTATTAAAAGATTCAGCTATTTCTTGCGGGTCTTTAATTAAGGAATTCTGACTGTTTATTTGTAAGATAGGATCTTTAGTGAATTTAGTTTTATTAATAATTTGCCATGCTGCTTTAGTCTTATTCTCGGAACTGTTTATAATATAATTATTTTGGGCCTTTTGAGTTAACCGAATAATTTTTTTGAGTCTTTGTGAATATGTTTTAAAATTAGATTTATTTGTCTGCGTAGGTGACCGCCTATACTTCCACAGTAGATTTCTTTGTTTCCGACTGCAAATTCTTATACCCCGAGAAATCCACTTAATCTTTTTGTCAGGTTTAACAATTACCCACTGTAACGGAAAGCAGAGATTGTATAATAAAGAAAAAATGTCGATGAAATTGTCATAGGCTTCATTAGCGTTTTCAGTACTAAATACGTCTGCGAAAGTAAGACACTGTAAATGATTTTTAAATTTTAACAAATTTTCCTTTGTAAATTTACGTTTCTGTATTCTCCAAGAATTAATAATACATGTTTTTTTAACTGGAATTTTTAGTATTTGAGCTGTGTGGTCCGATAAGGCCAGGTCTAATATCTCACTATTGCATTTCTGCTTACAGTTATGAGCTATGTTATCTAGGCAAGTTTTGCTCATTAGTCTTGTAGGTTGATTTATCTCCAATTTAAGATTGTGACTGAGAAGTAGAGATTCAAAGTCCAAAGTAAATCTATTTCTTTTAATTATATCTATGTTAAAGTCCCCACACACAACCACCTTTTTATTTGAATTAGTGCAAACAGTTTTTAATAGAGAATCCAGGTTGTCATAGAAAAGACTTATATTCGACCAATTAGGCGGACGATATATGCATATTATTACAGTATTTTGTTTAACTAGTTCTAAAGCACAACATTCTATAACTCCTGCCACTGAAAAACCTGCAATGTTCTTTAATTCTTTGTATTCATAGTTATTCTTAATTAAAATGCATGAACCTCCACGTTTTTGTGTTTTTCTTGCATAACAGGCGCCTATCTTAAAATTAGGTACGTCGATCAAGGTTTCATGACCAGCTATTATGAAATGTTCCGTTATACAGATCACATCTAAATCTATTCTCTTTTGTAACAATTCATGAATATGTACTGATAATTAATAGGTCCGATTTATTGAGAAGACCGGCTATGTTTTGGTGCAAAATATATAAGTGATTAAAAAAGAAAAAACTCATTAGGTTGGGTTAAATTGCCATTAGAAGGTGCCTCTATTGATTCCACTTCAATTGATGGGCTATTTTCATCATCGTTATAAACATATTCTTTTAACATTAGACTAAGATTTGAGAATATAATTGACATACCGTAATTGTTAACATATCCACTTTTCTGCCAGAACATTTTGAAGTCATAAGTTAGATAATAGTTTGAATCGAACAAATACGCAAAATTATGAGTGCAATTATCTAGGTATAATAGGCTATTAAATGTCTCTATTCTTCCGTTATACATTGTTGAGAAGTTATTCAATTTGAATGTAGGTGCACATATTACAACATTTGTGTGCTGTATCTTCACAAGAGTTTCTCGTATATAAATTGTTAAGTCGATGTAGTTGTTCGTTCGTCGAAAATCCTCTTCGCCAATTAATATTACGCAGAAGTCCTTCATTGTGTAGTATTTTAATTTTTGATCAATTTTATCAATAAGTTTCTTTATCCCACAGTTAGGGGATAAGTAGTGGCAAATTTCGTAGTTCGGGAATGAATCTTCTGCAATCGCTAGTATCTTGTTGTTTTTATTACTACTTAAGATACACAGCTTGTGTCTTCCAGAGATGTTTCTTTGTTGATTATAAGTCAGATGTGGGAACTGCTCTAAGTTATGGTTAGAATCCTTAGAGACCTCAGCTACATTGGGTGCTAGTTGATTATTGCTTAAGTCATGCCACGTATTTATGGTGTTGTTTGTTTGTGTACCTGTATTTTTAAACTCGGTATCGGAGGTAAATATCATTTCCGTCTCTTTACTTGAGCTGTTATTTCTTGCCATTTCTGGTTGTGGCTTTCTGAGTGCTATTGCCTCTGAGCTGCCGATTGATAAAGCTGAGTTAAAAGAATCATCCACAGCATCAGTTGGTGTTTGTGTGAGAGCATCTTGTAGGTGAGTCGCCGTAGGAGAGAGATGCAATTTCGACGGTGTAGAGGAACTGGCCTTTTGCAGTTTATTTCGTTTCCTCGCAGATCTCGGCGAAAAGCACTTTGTGTCTAAAATATTTACTTTTTTAAAGGTTTCAATAAGTTTCTGGCATTGTCCAATGTCCATTTTTAATCGAAAATTTTCGCTATTCAAATTTTCAATTTCTATGTGTGCACTTTTGAGCTCCAAATTTAGTTTATTTATTGTGTCTTTTAGGCTCAGAATAGCGTCGCTGTCATTAAGCGACGTGTTTGGCAAACTCATCATTGTTGTATCCAATAATGAGGTGTTTGCGCTCATGTTATCGTTAAATATACTGTCCATTGAACTTGCCCTCTGAGGTTTTCGAATAGTAATATTTTCTAATTCAGTATTTTCCATAATGTACAAAAAAAATACAGAAAAAATAATTTAAACAAGACAAAAATCAGAAGGAATACTCCAATTTCGATGCTTAACTTCCTGTAAGGCACAAACAGGACTTGAAAAGCTACAAAAAGAATTGTCGCTTGCAGGATTTGAACTCGGACTCGATAGATTGCGTCGAGTTGTACTGTTGACCAATAGGCCAAACGTTCGTTACATTACTTGACGAAATTGTTGATTATGTTCTAACAAAGTTTGAAACGAGTCGCCGATGAAGTTGTGGCTTGGGTTGGTACCGTTATCACTCAGTCCGAAGTTCACTTTTACGTTCACTTTTAAACAAAATATGAGTTCGTTATTTTTTATAAATGATGTTTTCATATAGTTCTGCTGGGTGTATCACTTCAATTTTTTCACAGATTGACACTTGGATGTTGCACTTTCTAATTGTGAATATTTTATATCAAATGATGTACTTTTGACAACTATATTAAATTAAAATTGTTGGAAGAAGTGACAGTAGGTCTGCGCCTGGCTACGAGCGTACGTCGAGTAATAGATACTATCACTTAATTGGTTAGTAATAGTAAGTGTGAATGTTTATATTTAGTTGGAAGTTAGTTGTGAAAACATTTTCAGGATTGGAAATTACCTTTTACGAGGTTGCAATAAGATTTTGGGAAGAAGGTAGCGCGTGGAAGTTATTGTTTCTGCTTCCCTCACGAAAAAGGGCGTGAGGTTTTCAAATGTAATAAAATAGGATTCGAAGGAGGTATTGCAGTTCGAGTCCAAAACCTAGAATGTTAATATGTCCGTTTTTCAGGAACAACCGATCAATTTAAAATGTCACTTACGGGTTATCTTCCGTAATTGTATGTTATTTTGAATTTCAGAGGAAGAGGGTAGACAGATTAGTCTGCTCTTAATAATTTATTTTCATCCACCCGCACTCTCCAGTCATCCCGCGATCATGGCGCTTGCAACAACGTCGAAATATCGGGAACTCAAAATAATATACAATCACGGAATATCTTCCGTTAGGGAAATTTCAAATTGTGAAAATAACCGTAATAGCCTAAAACAACCGACCAAGTGTCATAGCACACATTCCTCGTTTACTTCATTAGCTTTTATTCCATTCTGATAATATGTTAAGACCCACCTTTTTTTTTTGGGACTGCAAGCTTTTCATGAGCATAAAATGACTTTCCTTCCATGCATTATTATGACATTAATCTAACTGTCGAAATATAGGTCTAACTCCTTACATACTCTTTTCGCATCATCCACATCTGGTCATATAAGCATGCCGATTGCGAAATATAGATTGTACTTTTAGAACACCTCAGCCGAACAATTCACGTTTTGCAGGCATCATGTCAGCACAAAACAGTGTTGCCTGCCTCCACTCGTTATCACCAAACCCCACAGGACCTCACAACCAGTTTCATCCATCCGAACACACACCGAAATTGGTTCAGCCTCATTTATTTAATCGAGGACCATTACTGGGACCATTAATGGTCATCCATCTACTGGGAACTTTTTCCCATTGGGTAAAAGTAACAATCAACGGTCCGTAGGGTAAATTCACATAATCAGTCCACTTGGCATGCAGGGTATGCTGGTTACCCATAGCTCCGGAATAATCCCTGGCTTATGTTACCCTAGGGAACTGATGGGTTTACTCGAGGTAAATTGAACATGGAATTTTGTATAAATAATTAACATGTTCTTGTTAATTAATGTTTGTTTGAGTAGAAATTGGGATAGTATGATTTGTAATAAGTGGTTTGTGTTTAATTTTGTAGTGATTATAGCTTCCATGAATTTCAGTTTTGATAAATGCGACGCAAAATTGTAAAGTAAAAGTCTATTTGCATAGTTTTAAGGTACATGGAGCAATGGTGGCCCAGTGAAGAGCAGAGGTGGCCCAGTGGTATCGGTTCCGACTTACGAGTAGTAGTGGGTTCGATCCGAATTTATTTCATCAACACTGCTTTTAAAACGGTGAAGGAAAACATCGTGAGGAAACTGGCATGTCCTGGAAACAAAACTTCGAAGACATATGACATCCCACCCGCACTGGGCCCGCGTGGTGGATTATGGCCCATTCCCTCTCACAGAGAGGAGGCCTTAGTCCCAGCAGTGGGAACATTATAGGCTGATGATGATGTTAATTAATGTTCATTTGAGTAGTAATTGGGATAGTATGATTTGTAATAAGTGGTTTATGTTTGATGTTGTAGTGATTATTGCTTCTATTGTATTGCATTTTTGATGGCTGCGACGTATTATTTTAAAATAAAGTAAAAGTCTATTTGAATAGATTGCAGGTAGTAATAAGATGTGACAGTTAAAATATGGGTGATGCTTGTACACCAATAAATTTGGAATGTTTGACTCATTAGGACGCCTCGCTAAAGCCTTGCCAATTATATTTAATTGCTTATCCGCTTGCCTGTATTTTTTCGAAGGGTAATGCAGAAGCGTAAGCACAAAAAATGTACTCACAGAAGGTAGCTTGGTTCACAGAGGGTAGGTATGCCTTCTGCTATTAAGCATAAGGTCCATGCTACTACATTTTCTTATAGAAGGATCTAATAACATTGCTTGGCTGTAGAATCAAACACCGGACCCCATATGTGAAATCAGATATGCGAGGCACTCATGATTAGGAAGCTAATGCAATGGCTCTCCAGTAATAAGGTTTCGTCCACATCCAAATAAAATTATCGAAACTTCCCATAAGACCAGCATCGTCCGTTGCGAGTACTGCGTTATTATTTAGCCAGCAGTTTTCCTCGCAAAACACATTACAAAAAAGATACCCTGACCCTGACAAAAGATAAACAGACTCATCATAAATCACAAAGCCAAAACACACGTCCTGCCCTCGTCTGCTAAAAATGACAACCGCCTCATTAACAATTCTACCCGGGTACACCCCCCACTAACTGAGCCCCCGTAGCACAATTATTTATACACCAATCAGAACACAAAGTGTAAGATACAATGCTATTTAATATTCGTAACGGGGTCTCGTTTCGTTTGCCACAAACTTCGGGTCTACTTAGATGTTGCTAGCGTAAAAAATTAAAGAACGTATGGGGAGAATTAGGTGGTTTGTTTTTTGGTAGAATGGCTCTGGGCTTAATTATAGAAAGTTGATCTCGAAAGTAAAGCAACTCTTTTAGAAGGATATCATGGGAGATCATCGCCGAACTCCTTGGATTATGAGTCGAGCTACACGATAACTGACAAATGCTTGACTGACTGGACAGGTCCACACAAATCTGTGTGGTTCTTTCTTCAAAAGACCATCTTAGACGTTAGCATATTATGTGGCCCTTGTAACGTATGACTACCTATTTAATGTCTAGACTTTGCCTATTCCTTCAGTGAATTACAAGCGTGCTGTGTGTAAAAAAAGCATGCTAAAACTGATTCCTAAAAACACAAAAAATGAAATAAAAGAAAGTCACGTTGAACAAAGCTTTCGTTTCCGTTATAAACTTATTTTAAAGCATAGTTTACATGCACCTGCATTCCACAGTTTGCATAATATTCGCGACCCAACTTTGTGAAATTCCCGGTAAACCAGAAAACGTGATTTTTACACGGTAAATATTTGATCGTTTCCAACGACAGTCACATTGTTCGGTTTAAAATTGTTTAAGCAATATTTTAGTATGGGAAAGGTAGGTAGGTAGACTTTATTGTACACATACATACAAGTAGGTTTGTTACGTAAGTTTTATTGTTGTATTCTTTTTATAACTCATTTCATTTTTAATAATAAATTATGTAAAACTATAATCTATCGCAAAATAAAACTGCTGCTTATAATCTTAAATGAATCTTGTTTTAAATATAAGATTTTTTAAAGAAAAGATGACAGCGATTAGACACGAAATTTTGTCCAGGTATTCCGAGTTTCCAGATGGCTTTTATTAAAACCTAGAGTGAATTTTAAATATAGGTAAAGGTAAATTTTCTTTGTTGTTTATATGCAAATTCAAATTTAATCAAAAAATCCGGAAGTTTTCTTTTCATCGAAGGGAGACTTATAAACCAGTAGGCAACAAATATTTTAAAAGAGGAACCACGAAGTTTATCGCCGGTTCTTGTCCATAGAAAGTACCACCTCGAACCTAGCATCTTTTTGTCGACGTTTTAAAGCTATTGTCAATCAGACAGGTGAAGCGAATGCGATTTTTGATTATAATTTATAAAAGTGAAAGCGATCCGATAGTCTATGACTCTATGGGATTGGCTTCAAACAATTCCATACATTAAAAACAAAAACGTCTCGATTCGCATTCGCAACGCCTGTCAGTTTGACAATAGATTAAAAGTGCCCTGGGCTGCGTTTAAATCCTTTATCCAGTTTAAATTTATACTGACTAAATGTCAAACACCCCGTTCAAGCACACCGAGAGGTGAAAAATGAAACTAACTAAAATTTAATCTGCCCCGTTTACGGTCGTCCGATGGCATAGGTTTTTACTGAAAGGAATAAATATTTGCGACCTTTTTACCACGCAAAATTTTATCCTGCTGTCAGACTGACACTAAGTTTTGTTGTTTTGCTCGATTCGCGCCGTAAAAACGAATATTATTTTTATTTTATAGAGTAAATATTATTTGTGGATTATGGATTTATATTAAACCGGCAAATTGATTATTTGTTCAATAAACTGAGCTGTCAATTGAATTTGACAACTAACATTGACAGAAACTTATGACTCCGTTCAGCGAACCCTCGCTAGTTTAATTTTTTTCCGGCGAAATACCGCCGAAGGATTTAAACGCACCCCTGTATCATAGACTTATTATTATCTACAATATTTTTGAGCAATATTGCTATTGAATAAAGGAATATAACTACTTACACTAAAAACTTGCTCACTGGGCTTAATGTAAAAAATGTTAAAATTATTACGTAGTGAAGTAAACATCCGGCTTGAAGACTTTATGTATGATTGGCCTGAAAAATAAATGCACTAAGGAAAGAGTGGAAGTAGTTTTTGTATAAAGGTCTCCCTTTGCCCAGCAGTGGGCAGTGTAGGATAAAAAAAACGTATTTACTTTGAGATATTGCTTATGTATTTAATCACATTTTTATTTTGTTTCAGGTAACACATTTTCTACTTAAATATCTCCCTTACGAGTTAGAGGTAGGAGTCTTATTTATTACTAAAATAAGCTTTTATCTAAGACTTGCAATAATGTTATTAAAACAATTTATTTTCTAAATTAAACAAGCTATTCAATTTTTAGATCCAATAATACAAAAAAAACTTTTCGCAGTTATATCGTGTTGTTGAAAAACGTAATAATGGTACTAAGTCAACAACATGCCAAATGCCAAGTGTTTGTTGAAAATAAAATTTTAATAATAAATCTGCAAGGTGCACCCTTGTCAAATTTACTGAAATGTTTACAGAGCAGTTTCATAAAATAAAATGTTGTTTTTATTAAAATTTCGTGAGAAATTGTACGACTTGTTTACAGAAAAGTTAAAATAAACAAACGGCTTGAATGCGTAGTTTTTAGTTTTGAAAATCATCCTAAATTAACAGGTTAAATATTATTTTCACATTAAATTGACTTTAAAAAATTCGAGATCTTGATCAATACGAAGAAGCAGAAAAAATTGCAGGCAGCAATGTACCACGGTTTTGGAACGCAAAAGTTCTATGAAAGAACAGGATAACGGACTGTTTTGAATTTGAATAATTCCTCAAAAAATAAATAGAAGAAATATTAAATCAAGGAATTTGATTTAAATTTCATACATACAGGCAGGTTAGAATTCTGTTGAACATTAATTTCTCTAAAAAGAGTGTAACTACAAAACGATTCTATCAGCGTCGAATGACGTTTTGCAGTTGACAGTTTTTTTAGACAAGTGCTCAACAGATGTTTAACGTTTTTGTAGTCAGACGGATACAGCTTTACTACAATAACTTAAACATGTGACTGCAAAACGGACCTTTTAAAACGTCATAATCTGTCATTTTTTTAGACAAAGTGTTCAACAGACGTTCAAAAGTTTTTGTGGTACCACGGATAATGTTTAGATATTATTATGTTAAAATCCTTTATCAAGAGGTGAATTTAATAATTTATCCTTTATTAAATTCACCTCTTGACCAACTTCAAAACAACAACTTAGCCGTTTAAGTTTAAAACTTAGGTTGGAATTCAGGTTCAAACTGGTTATGCCGTGGTCCGTGAACTCTCAACTCGGGATACATGAGATGTTCTATGTTTTGGTATGCATAATTTTCAAGGAAGTTAGTTTAGATGCCAGTGGGTAGTTTAGAGTTCTACGTTGTAGTATATCCACTACTTGCACCCCTTTGTCGAGTTTTGGACAAACTCTGCTGTTTCAGTTTTGAGACCAAGTTGAAGGTCTTTCTGTGTGAAGTTTCTGTGGTATTATTTTGAAGGAGGTCATGTTTACTTTGTTTTACCTTGAGTATTATTTTCAAATGTCAATGTTATATTTCCTCATGGACTTATTGTCAGCATTACTGACAAACAATTAGTTTCTTCATAAACTGATGATTTCAGTAAATACATCCTACTACTATTATAAAGGCGAATGTTTGTAAGTATGGATGTATGGATGTTTGTTACTCTTTCACGCAAAAACCACTGAACGGATTTGGCTAAAATTTGGTACACAGATAGTTTATAACCTGGATTAACACATAGGATAGCTTTTATCCCGATTTTATCTTCCCGTGGGATAATTTTCGAGATGTAGCGGGCGAAGCCGCTGGCAACAGCTAGTAATATTATTATATCAACTTTTACTAGCCTAGATACTGGATTTGTCAGAATTCAAAAGGTGTAATGTCCCAAAATAGTGGGGAACCTTTTTATAAACACAAGTAGACGTTACTTTTATTTGCCTTAATTTGTTGGCTTGAATTCTGCGGGGTCGTTTGGCTGTTAAAAAAAACGCGGGCCGGGAACGTAAATGGCAACTAAAGCAATATGATTTTTTTTTTGTTGGAATGAATAAAATTGTTATTGGATTTGGTTTGCATTCAAAACTCTGCAGTAACCTGTAGCTAGAAAGTACCCCCAGTAAATTAATGTAATAGGCTAGCCACCATTAGACCATTTTAAAATACAATTTGCTAATACTTTAATTGTGTGCACAGCTAAGAAGTGGAATTCCCTGCCGTCATCTGTATTTCCTGACAACTATAACCTTGGGGTCTTCAAGTTAAGAGTGAACAGGTTACTTCTAGGCAAGCGTGCTTCACCACGACCACATCTTCACTTACTATGAGGCCCGGTATCCACCAAAGTAGAGAGGAGATGTGTTTGAATAACCAATCAGATGTCTGTAATAAGCGTCTGTTAATAAGCGGAGAGGAGATGTGGACATCTGTTTGGTTATTTAAACACATCTCCTCTCCTCTCCGCTCTGGTGGATACCGAGCCTGAAGCGAGGTAGAGTAGTCAAAGCTTTCGCGAACCCATCACTAAAAAAAAATACATTCTCTTTCTCTCGTCGAAATCCTTCGGGGAATATAATCGATATGTACCTGATGTACGACATCAATAACCTTAAATAACATTTTTCCTTTACTCGAATTACTTGTGAAGTTTTATCGTAAGCTCTTTGGGTCGTATTCGACCCGTCTGTCAAGGCGTAATAATGAAAATAATAGTCTTAGACAAATGGCGGCTACGGACGCCCGAACATTTCTCAATATCAGAACTTGTTCAACCTGGATTACGGTTGTGGTACAAGTGATGGGTGGTAGCGGTTTCTTGAGCGGAGCGGTTAGCGATTGTACAAGGGATAGGCATGTCAAAAAGTTATTGCGCTTTTAGACAGAAAGGATTTTATACTGAAGTGCATGCAAGTTACGAAAAAAAAATGTCATTTTAGGGGTTTTATCAGACTATAGGAATATTTTTGAAATAAAGAGATGATCATTATTTCTTACTCATAACAGATACAAAAGTTTGTTAGGATAGATGGCAAACACTACTAAATGGATTTAGATGAATTCGGTCTTAATTCAGTGCATAGATAATTTATAACCTGTTTCCTTGGGATGAGTTGCCTGCGTATAAAATTACACTAATGTGTCGATTTCGTATTTTAGTTATAGAAAGTTTAGTAATACGCGGTATGAAACGAACACAATGTATATTGGTACGCGCAACATCATCCTAATACTCACGCATTGGTATCTGTATTTTATTGACGCCTTTATCCCATGCCTTGTACCACACGATAGGCCAAGCTTACTTTGAAAGGAGTTATTGGGACGGAAACGCTCAGACGAATAGAACAATTTATTGATATATAGTTAACTGTATTAAACCTTATCTGTGTTTTGTTTAACAATTAATCTTCATTATTTCACCTCAATTTGATTTGAAGATTCGAGAGATGTACCATTAATGCCGATGATCCAATAATATCTAGCAATGGTTTAAAGGTAGAATCGCATTGAATATTATTACAAAATACGTCTGAACTTTGAAAGAGTATTTTTTCGTTACTGTTTCCGTATATGGGGTGACTGGTAATTAGTGTACGATACTTAAACACGTGATTGTGCTCATGATAACAAACTAATTTTATTATGGGAGCAAAGCCGAAATCGTGAAAAAAATATCAGCTGTTCTGTACATTAAGCAAACATAAATGTACTGAACAGCAAATTTTTTTTTTCGAGTTTTCAGGTTTGTTCCCATAGTAAAAGTTGTTTGTTATTATGAGCACAATCACGTGTTTAAGTATCGTACACTAATTACCAGTCACCCTATATAATATAGAAACGTAGTGGTTGAACAATCGACTGCTGGTTCGGTATTGCACGATACAAAATTATTTATGTAACTTACAAGAAGTTTTACTCAGTTTGGTTATTTATTTTTTTGAGTTCAGACAAAAACGGGAAATAATCTTAGTATAGTCGATTATTATTATACTACCAAAAAAAACCGGCCAAGTGCGTGTCGGGCCACGCACAGTGTAGGGTTCCGTAGTTGCCCATCAAAATACTTATGCGAACTAACTAAACTGATTCGCTGAATTTAATCTTAAAAAGAAGAATTTTCAAAATCGGTCCAGGAGTCTTTGAGAAATCGGGGAAAATACATAAGAAAAAAGATTACAACGAATTTAGAACCTCCTCCTTTTTTGAATTTAGTTAAAAATAGTTGACGATAAAAACCTACCTATCCCCAAAAAACATACCTATAAAAGCTGTAAAAATAAAGTTGACAAACTTACATTTGCAGTTGTCTCCGATATATTTCGTTTAAGAAAATATGATATCAAGTACATTTTATAAGTTGGTCGACTATTACTCGTAAAGTTGTAAAGCCTACTTAGTCGTGATAATTTTTTTTTAAACTTCGTTATATGTACTACTATTGTGAATTTTTTCATACTCCCAAACATAACCGTTTAGCTGGTAGAGGGGGGGGACACTCGAATCGAGCAAAATTTAGCACTTTAAAGCTTAATATTTCACAAAAGTATTTTTTTATCAAAAAATTGTTAATGGAAACTATCATTATTTTTTAAAGGCCTATTTAATGATATCCCACACTAAGGGGTACGCAAGAAAAAAAAATCCTCACTTTACGTGTAAGTACTGGAGGTACCCTAAAAAAAAATATTTTACGAGATTTTATTTTACCACTTTTTCGGCACAACGAATCCGTATTTTTACACCAAATTACAGCTCTCTAGTACTGTGCATCTCTGAGTTAAACTGCGGACAGACGGACGGACGGACGGACGGACGGACATGGCGAAACTATAAGGGTTCCTTGTTGACTACGGAACCCTAAAAAATGGAGTCGTCGTGACGTCCCAAATTTGCTCGAGTTGTCACTTTGCTTTATCTTGTATTTTGGAGCGCATCGTATTCGTTTTCCATAATAAATGTCATAAAACCTGTTTTTTTACTACTCAAAAATGTATCTTATGTTTTGAGGGTTTTTTTACATTTTGGTAAAATTATCAAATCAGTACTCCCACCCAGGGTGGGACGGGAAGGACTGATAGACTACAGTGACTAAAATCCACGGTGATCCTTCAGTAGCCCTTTACGTACCAGAGCCACGGTTACCTGGTGAGACAGTCAAGCGAATGTTTTGAGGGTTTAAAATATTTTCATTAACTTGTATACGATTCATTTCTATGGTAGCTAGGCAGACCACGTATATAAAAGATCTCGACAGCTGTTTGGCACACGTTACACCACATTACTATTTGGCACAACCGGTAGTAGGGCACGCAATTTTAGCCTCTATTAATTAGACGTGCATTCCAATTTGTGACTATTTTCTTTCTTTTAATCAACTTGCCGTTTTACTAATTTTGTGATACGACAAAGTTTTTGTAGGTTTTAAAGAAAAACGTAGTCTCATTCTAGGAATTTCTCTCGTATCGTGGATGTGTTTGAAAACATTTTAAACTCACATACTAAGACCAAAGAGATTTAAAAGAACCTATAGATCGGGCATTGAGAAAATTGACATACAAAATTGTTGATGCCGTGCGTCAGTAGCACTATCTAAGCGTTGCATAGCAACGCAACTACTAGACTGAGCGACTTTTTACCTAGTGGTAAAAAGTTTTGGATCACAACTTTCTTCGTGATGTCCCGTCTATTGCTCGTATATAGTTTAATGTATTTGACTAAGACAAACGCAGTTGTTCTGGGACCCAGTAAAACTAGTTGCACATCATAAAGATATTTGTTCCGTAATTGAATCGAACCCGTGACATTTAGTGTAGCAGTAAATCAATCAACCACTCAGCCATTGCGACAACCGAAGTTAATTGATTTTCTGACAAACGGACAGACAGACAGGAATAATGTCAAATGGCGCCAATAAGACTGCTCTTTTCTTAGTTAAAACCCATAGTTATGATAAAATATCTGTTTACCACCTTTATATACTCAAGATCACGTTTACTTTAAAAAGGTTAACGACCCGACCATCGTCTAACCGATACATCCCCATCCCTCTGCGTCTAAGTACATTGAAGTGCCGTAGAACTAAAGATATTTTATTTCAGTCCTCTTTGCCTTTTTCTACCGGAGGTCCTCGACGCCTCTTATTGGGCACTCTCTGAAGATATCGGACATTTGAGTCAAAAATAGCTATTTTTGGTGTTGGTGACAACAAATATGTAAAATGTTACTTGTGGCGTTTTGTTTTGTGGATTTCTGAGACTCTAGCACGGCTTTTTACGGTTTTGTGGCGTAAATGGGAACATTCCGGGGTCGCGGGAGCTACTTTGACCCCAGAACGATAGGCGTGGCGAACGCGATGCGAAGCGTTTTTGTTTGTAATGTATGGAATTGTTTGAAGCCACTCACATAGACTATCGGATTGCTTTCGCTTTTCTATGTGACTGGATTCTAATAATTCCATACATTACAAATAAAAACGCTTCGGATCGCATTTGCTTCGCCTGTTTGTTTGACAATAGCTTTATGGTAATAAATACTTCAAGTATGCTGTAAAAGATGACTGAAAGCTTCTGATAAGGCTTTAGTTGTGCTTTTTCTGTTTTCTAGTCGCAAAATATAGGGCAGTATAAATTAATTAATATGGTAAGATATTTTGTAAACAACTTAGCCTGGCAATCAATCAATCTTCGTATCATTACTCCTACTCAGGCATACTCTGTAAGATTTTGGCAAAATGGGGTTAGAAACATGATTAATTTAATTATTTTTACAAACATAATATCACTATCGTCATTTACTTATTTTTTTAAAAGTTAATCTGAAATTCGCCATGAAGAAATCATTCGCCAAAAAAAAATTGCATATTCAGAAGAAAAAAAAAAAAACTTTAACTGTCATCGAAATGGATCCTGCTCATTGATTGAACGTTGAGCTAGCCATTACTCGCCATTAAGCCAGCCTATGGTAGGTACTTGGAAATCGCCTCGCAACCTTTACATCATGATCATTATGTCTCTTTTACCCATCACATTAATTATCATAATTATCTCTTTACTCGAGTGGTAGCAAGCATGACTGATGATGGCAATGGAAGTGGTCCTCATACCACCAGACCTCTTCCATAGCCAGGTCCGGAAAAGTCTATTTAGGTTTTTTATAAGGATTTTCTCTCGCAGAGTCTGGTTTTATACCCGGTTGATGTCAATTTGCTCACTCTCACCGGGGCATAAACATAACTAGCATTTTTTTCCTTTATTATCCCATTGCTGGGCAAAGGCCTCTCCCATAACCTTCCACTCTTTCCTTTGCTGTCTCCGGCCAATCTCTCATGAATGGGTCTAGATCGTCACGCCAGCATTTATTTGGCCTCCCTCGGCAACGACGCCCATCCACTGCGTAACGACGAAATATTACCACAGGTTTACCCTACTAACTATCAACATACAAAGTGACGACTTATGGACTCATCAAGAAGCCTAGTTTATCCGAAGTCGTATATTCCTTAGCTCACAAACGCCTAAAACGGTTTGCTGCTAGGACTACGTAATGCCGGCCAATAAGAGAGGTTTCAATAAGAGCCGGTACTCGGCAGTTTGATACTACATTCCCTTTGCATCGAGACCGCCTTAGTTGAAATCGGTAGCTTTAGGCCGTGGTACTGGTAGAAGAGATAGCGGGGATTAATAATAATACTAGCTGTTGCCAGCGGCTTCACCCGCTACAACTCGAAAATTATCCCAAGGGGACATAAAATCGGGATAAAAGCTATCCTATGTGTTAATCCAGGTTATAAACTATCTGTGTACCAAATTTTAGCCAAATCCGTTCAGTGGTTTTTGCGTGAAAGAGTAACAAACATCCATACATCCATACATCCATACATCCATACTTACAAACTTTCGCCTTTATAATAGTAGTAGGATAATACAGCTTAATAATAAAAGCGTAGGCAATTTAACAGATTTATTCGTTTTTTTTTATGTGATTGGCAATGGCATCGTTGAATTACATTTTAGTCTAAGATAAAATTAATCATACCAAGGGCTGATTTTTCAATAGCCAGATAACCTCTAACTGAGGAATAAAATGGCGGTTTCACAGCTTACCTATAGAAAATTATGTCAAACCGTTATTTTAATTCCTCCGTTAGAGGTTAACTGGCTATTGAAAAATCAGCCTTTAGGCCACAAAATAAATAATAGTGCTAAGGCATCAGTCTTACCAACGTCAACTTATTATTGACGGACTGCCTCAGTAACAAAAATGTCGGTGTTAACTGCTTGCTGTGTTGTTTGCTTTTCACAGTTATATATCAAAGACTGAGTAGTGTGTAAATCTTGTATAAAAAAACAATATTTCATGCCAATTCTTCATCCGCTATCATTTTTATTGAAAATCAGGGTATGTCTTTCATCCCCCGACAAGAGTCGAAGAACTGTCTCAATAAAATAACCCTGGAATGTAAAGGGCAATTGAAGGAATTAACAGTATAAAATATTTAGTCAGTACGAGTTTGGCAGTCATTTCCGCTTCATTCAGGGCCCACACATTTATTATTAATTGATGATATTACCACATGAAAAATATTTCTGATGTCTAAAAATCTCTGTAAGCTTATGCCCTGTACCACAACCAACTCACGATTCTCTCAGTCTGAAGGCCTCTCTGAAAACAGTTAATACATTTTCAGGTGTAAATAGATCCTGGTATACATCAATTAAAATGTATTCACCAGGATGAGACATAAAGAAGAACCGAGGGATTATCTCTTATAGAGTTTGTATCTATTGAATTGAAGTATACTAGTGGAGTGGAGCAGTGGTGGCCCAGTGGTATCGGTCCCGACTTACGAGCTTGTAGGTCGTGGGTTCGAACCCCGCCAGGCGCATTTCTTTGTGTAATTTATTTCATCACCACTGCTCTCAAAACAGTGAAAGAAAACATCGTGTGGGAACCGGCATGTCCGAAGAACCAGAATTCAAAGACATGTGACATCTACCAACCCGCACTGGGCCTGCGTGGTGGATATGGGCCACTCCCTCTCACAGAGAGGAGGCCTGTGTCCCAGCAGTGGGAACATTATAGGCTGATGATGACGGTACTAGTGGATTTTATTCAAAACACTTAACAGGGGTTTTACTCGCTTAGTCCGTCAACGAATATTATATGGAAAGAAACCCTAATCATTTTTTTTAGCGTGGCAAAATCATCAAACGAGTCCTCCCACCTAGGGCAGAGCGGGAGGGACTGTCAGACTTATACTGACTAAAATCCACGGTGTCCTTCAGTACCTATTTATGTTCCAGGGTCGCCAGTGGTATCGGTCCCGACTTACGAATTGTAGGTCGTGGGTTCGAACCCCGTTAGGCTCATTACTTTGTGTAATTTATTTCATCACCACTGCTCTCAAAACAGTGAAGGAAAACATCGTGAGGAAACCGGCATGTCTTAGAACCAAAAAATTCGAAGACATGTGACATCTACCAATCCGCACTGGGCCCGCGTGGTGTATTATTCCCCACTCCCTCTCACAGAGAGGAGGCCTGTGTCCCAGCAATGGGAACATTATAGGCTGATGATGACGATGATGAAGTAATAATGCGGTAATGAAGAACCAATCTTATCCCTTCATTTTTGCTTCACCGTAGTTGGTTAAAAAGAAGAAAGTTTACCGTTCAAAAACAAACCAGCCATTCATATCCTAAAATACAAATTCCAATAAAACTAGTCTAAATCTAGACTAACTTTGGTCTAATAATGAACGGTCTATATTCTATTCCTAGTCTATTATTAGTGTAGACTAAATACCGGTGTATTAGCCAGATTTGCACAGCCAGTAGTCTATGGTCGCCGGTATTATAGAGTTCGACTCTACCAAGTAGAGCGACTAATTCTGAATGATTAACTCTATTTAATTCTAGAGGATATACAAAAAATACAAAAAAATACAAAATGGTTTATTGCTTTGACAAGTAACATTAACAATATTTGTGTTTGAAGCTCCCCTGTAAGCAAGTAATGCCTGTGTTGGGGAGCCCCGCTCTTCCATAGCTAAGCAATACAAAATATGAACTAACCTAGGTATTTACAGCTAGGTATTACTTATATTAATCGTGTGTGTGTGTGTGTGTTTGTGTGTGTATGTGTGAGTGTATATGAGTGTGTTTGCTTTTGGTGTTTATATATATGTGTGGATAATAGGTGTTTATTAGTACCCAATTAGCACAGAATTTTACTTAATCTGTTCCAAAAGTGCCTCCGTGTCCTCATAATTTAGTAATTTTATCCAATCTATTAAAGTTTTTTTACATTCGTAGTATTTTTTTGGGTATATGTTAATTTTACTGTTAATTTTATTATAAAGGAAAGCTGATCGCTTGTTATATTGTCTCCCCGCAAATACAGTTTTTGTGGGGGGAATTTGAACGATTAGATCTTTTCTTCTCTGGGTTATTTTACGTGAGTCATACTTTAAGGTTTTATGCATTTTTAGAACTATTTGAATGATGTATAATTTACGAACTGAGAGCAAATCACTTATCTGATACAAGGTTTCAGTAGGATATCTTAACTTTTTAAAATACATAATCTTAATTAAGGCTCGTTGGGCGCGTTCTACAGTGATAAAATTGGTTTTTGATAGTAGTTGATATCTTTTCTATTGGAAAGAAGGAAGTAATTAATTGGGTTGAAACATGAATATATATTTTTTAATTTGAAACTTTTTTATTAAAATATTAATCTATACGGGTTTACAGGTTCAAGATGAAAATATTTTATTTTACAGGGGCCTCAATGGGCACTCATGAAACGCAGAGAAGAAAAAAAAATTGTTAAGTCAACCTAGATCGTTTTAATTTCAAAAGGCATCACGTTTTTTTAACCTGTGTTATCCCACTGCTGGGCATAGGTTTCCCCATAATCTTCCACTCTTCCCTGTGAGTGGCTTTCTCCTGCCGATTTGTCATGAACGCGTCTAGGTCATCACGCCAGCGTCCGGCCTCACTCGGTATACGATACCCACTACGTAACGACACTTATAGCCTATCGAATCAATGGGCGACTCGCTGTCCGACCATGGACCATGCCTGGCTAGACGGCTCGTTGTGTTCCACGCACGCCTCAAAGAGCGTCAGCATTATGACGGGCCTCCAGATGGCCAAAGCCTGCCGGAATCGTGGGACTTATCTCATTACCGCGACCCCGGAACGTAAAGGGTTTTTGAAGGACACCGTGGATTTTAGTGAGAACGAGTCTGGCAGTCCCTCCCGGGTGCCCTGGGTGGGAGGACTCAATTGATGATTCCAACAAAAAGCACATCGAATCTAAACTGGAAAAGTAGAATTTAATATAATATTATAGGCGTCGTAAAATCCCCTAAATTAGTAGTTTATAGGAGAGAACACATTTTCAAAAAAAAAAAAAAACGGTTACTCAAAATTGCAGCTTTGGATGGCAGATTCTGTTGTGAAATAAAACGGAGTATATCATACCGTTGAGCTGGATTTCATGAAACACGGATCTTTTGTACCGTCCAAAAAAGCGTAAATTCCCAATATTAAAAAAAAAAACCTGAAGCCGATCTTCAAACAAAAAAGCAATCCTTATAATGTATCAATAAGTTAAATAATTCAAAGCTCTTATGCAATCGAATACAAATTAAATTGATAATAGCAATATCACTGATTAGAATTAAACTGCATTGCAGTAAGTAGATAACATTCAAATTACCGAAATATCTGAATAATTAACACGGTCTAACCACAGTACATTAGTATTAATCATATTGGTGCATTAGATAATTATTTTGATGAATTGGAAAATTAATAAGTTATTATACCTTACGCTGAGGTTTCACAAAATGTTATTTTACAATTGTTTAACCGTATAGCAAAGAATTCCTAACATCGCGATTCAGACAAATTAGTTCATTGATCCTCGATAGATGGTGCTTTTTATTTTAGATAATTATCTGAATCGCGGTGTTAAGATTCGCACGCCGATACATAAGTACTTCGGATGTATAAATTTTCGGCAACTCAGAACAGCCCAAAGCAACTGTGATCAACTCAGTTCAACATACGGGCAACCCTCTTGCCACTATTGTATCGGGTTCTAAGGTGTAAGCACTGCATCTGTGATTAATAAACGTGGCCTGGGGTCTTCAAAGTGCTGGATCAGTGATCCGCATTCCTGAGTTCAAAACACGACCTGGCTTTTTCCATTACCCCCATCAAACACCCTGGGAGGAAGCCCAGGTCGTTCATGGTCCTTCGAGCCGGATGTGGCAAAGGCTGGACTAGCATCAGGTGTTCTTCCACTGGACGGAGACACCAACCCCATACGTTCCTGCGGAGTGGCCCTGGATGGTGAGAGGAGACAGCAGCACCGGCTACAGCATCGGGAAGTACGGCGGGAGGAATACCATCAGCAGCAAGCAAGCTGCAGACGACTTTGCGTCGTAAGGAAGTGAGTGATAGTGCCTAAAATCGTGAGTACTTTGTGATTTCATATGTGTCAAGCAATAGTGAACTTTATTGCCTAGAAGATTTTAACTTTTAACTTTCAAGTAGAAAATTTGGACTTTTTTTTTTTTTTTTTTTTTTTTTTTTTTTTTTTTTTTTAGCGTGGTAAAATCATCAAATGAGTCCTCCAACCCCGGGCAGGGCGGGAGGGACTGTCAGACTTCTACTGACTAAAATCCACGGTGTCCTTCATAGCCTGTTACGTTCCGGGGTTACGGTTAGGGAATAATCCCGCGACCCCGGCAGGCTTTGGCCCTCTGAGAGGGGGGCCCCGTCATTATGCTGACGCTCTTTGAGGCGCGCGTGGGACACAACGCGCCGTCGACCCGGGCATGGTCCTTGGTCGGGCAGCGAGTTGCCCTTTACTCGCTGCCCGCATGCCCGCGCCTACGGTGGCCGGAGATCATCTTGCGACGTCCGTCGCCGTGGGCGCCTACCACTGCGGCTGGGGCGGAGGGAGGACGCTGTCCTCTCTCGCTCGCGGCCTGCCTCCTCCTTGACGAGCATTACTGCCTCGCAGAAGGAGCTGACCGCTTCCCACTCCGTCTCGCCCCGCAGCATGGCCGCAACCAATGCCGGGCGCGAGAGGTCTCCGCCTATCGCAGCCGTGAGGACACGTCGGTGCTCCGCCCAAGCTGGGCAGTCTTGCACCGTGTGCTCCACCGTGTCCTCCGGGCGATCTTCGCAGTGGTGGCACCCAGGCGTCTCCTCCTTTCGCATCAGACACAGGTACCTCCCGAAACTTCCGTGTCCGGTGAGGACCTGCGTCAAGCGGTAGGTCAGGACGGTTTATGGTAATCTTCGTCCAAGTGTTAAAATGTCCACATGTCAGAATAACATAATGTCATATTTGTATTTGGTTGGAATGAAGTTTTGCAAAAATCGACAAGTGTTATAATGTCCAAAAGTAATATTGTACACGGCTCAAAATCCTAGGTTTTGTGATAAAATGACGCCTGGGTTTGTTTTTTAGATAGGTAATAGAACAAATTTCATTATTTTTTATTTCCAAAGCTCTTTGTGTTCCAATGTCGTTAATAAATTTAATTTGTAGATATAAAATCATTTTCACTTTTTGACGTATGGACATTTTGTCATTTGATCTTTATAACAAAACTTTTGACTTTTTTACGTAATGACATGTGGACAATTTAACACTTGTACAAAAGTTACCATAAACCGTCAGGACGCCATGACTTCTCTCCAGCCACTCCTCAAAGAGGGGTCTTACCGCCGCAATTGCGGCGTGCCCGGCCGTCGGTCGCGACAGTCGTTCCTTCCATACTGCCCTGAGATCGCGCCGGAGGTCTTCGCGCCGCGCCTCGACTTCGCGAGGCAGCGGGCTCACGCCCCGGCGCTGCGCCTCCACGCGCCACTCATAGACGCGCTGGAGGGCAGTCGCCTCCAGATCCCAAGGCAGCAATCCGGCAAGCAGGTTGGCCGATTCGCTTGCAATCGTGCGGTATCCCCGGATCATTCGGATAGCCATGACCCTCTGGCATGCGGCCAGCTTCTGTGGTCGCGTCCGGATGCTCAGGGCCCACACAGGGGCCCCGTAGAGGGCCATGGACCGCACGACGCCAGCGTACAGCCTACGGCAGGAAGCGTTTGGCCCGCTGAGATTGGGCAGCAGTCGCCTGAGGGCGGCTGCTGTACGGTTCAGCTTTGGGGCCAAACTCAGGAAATGCTCCCTGAAGTTCCACCGGCTGTCGAGGACGAGTCCCAGGTACTTCATCGTCCCCTGTACGCCGATTGAAACTCCTTCCACCGTAATGCTGTAACTCGACTGTGGCGCGTTACGGCGGCCATGAAAACACATGGCCTCCGTCTTGTGCAGCGCCACCTCGAGTCCCAACCGCCGGATCCTCTGAACGACTGTCGCGACCGCTTCCGTCGCCGCGTCGGCCGCCGCCTGGTGCGACTCTCCCTGTGCAAGGACGAGCGTGTCGTCAGCGTAACAAATTACGCTGACGCCGTCAGGGAGGTCGCTGCGCAGCACCCAGTCGTATCCGATGTTCCACAAGGGCGGTCCCAGGACCGAACCCTGTGGAACACCGCACGACATCTCTCGCCGGTTCCACTCTCCCCGGTGACCGGGGTAGATGACGGCTCTGTCCGTCAGGTAGTCCTCGACTATTCGGCGGAGGTAGGTCGGCACCCGGTGATACCGGAGTGCCTCCCTGATGCAACTCCAGGGCAGGGTGTTGAAGGCATTGGTGATGTCCAAAGACACCGCCAAGACGACCCTGCCCCGGGCCACTGCATCCCCCGTCGTGAGGGCTCTCAAGCGCATAATTGCGTCCACCGTCGAGCGCCCCCTGCGGAAGCCGAACTGGCTCTCCGACAGGTTCGGACCCACCCGATTCAGGTGCCCGGCGAGGCGGTCTGCAATAACTCTCTCAAAGAGCTTGCCCACCTCGTCGAGCAGCACGATGGGCCGGAATGCGGACGGAGAGTCCGCAGGGCGCCCGGACTTCTGGATCAGGACCAGTTTCCCCGTCTTCCAACGAAGCGGGAACCGGCCCCTCTCCAGGCACGCGCTTAAGAGCCCCCCCAGTCGAGGCCCGAGAGTCCCGAAGGCCAGGACCCAGGCTTTTCCTGGCAGGCCGTCGGGTCCTGGGGCGGTATTTTTGGCTTTGAGCCGTTGTACCGCCACTCTCAGGTCTACCTCGGTCACCTCTGGAGCGTCGTAGACGTCGTCGTCGCTGTGATCCGCGTTTGCGTCAGCTTCCTCCTCAGATTCCGTCGGAGACGGAGCCATGGGCGGGGGAGCATACTCCTCCCCTCGCGAAGGGAACAGGGCGCTCACCACGTCCTCCACGAACTGAGGCCGGAGACTCTGCGTCAACGGGGGAGCCCAGGGGCGGAGCTTTTCTCGCACCCACTTGTAGGGGCGGCCCCATGGGTCCCCGTCCAGAGTCCCCAGCATCTCCTCGCGGGCCAATTCCTTGGCCCGCCAGATCGCGTCGCGGAGGGCGGTCTTCGCTGCCCTGTAGCCCTCGTGCAGCTCCGCCTCTACAGTCGCCGCATCCGGAGGTCGGGTGCGGCGCCTGCGGAATCTGGTGTACCGGCGGCGCGCAGCAACGCACGCTTCGCGCAGCGCTGCCAACTCGCTTGACCACCAGTACAGCTGACGCCGGGCGCGTCCTTGCCGGACCCGGGGCATGGCCACGTCACAGATTTCCGACATGGCCTCCCGGAACCACTCAGCCTCGTCGTCTACGTCGGCAGGCCTGTCCGGTGGTGACACCCAGGCCTGCACGATCGAGGCTTCCAGGAATAGCTCCCGGTCCAGCTGCTTCAGCGCCCATCGCGGACCACTCAGGTTCCGTCGACTTGAGACCGGCGCGTCTGAGGTCTGGGTGGAGACGTCGAACCGGATATACCGGTGGTCGGAATAGGTCTCCACCTCCTCCACAACACGCCAGTCGGTGACGCGCGGTGACAGGGCGGCGCTGGCAAACGTTACGTCTACCACCGACTCGCCCGTCCACCGCACGCACGTGGGGACGGAACCCCGGTTCTCGATCACCAGGCCATGCGCACGGGCCCAGCGCTCGAGCCTCCTGCCCCGATAGCAGTCCGTGCTCCGGGAACCCCAAGCCGGACTTTTGGCGTTGAAGTCCCCCAGGACGAGCGCGGGGAGGGAACCGAGGGCGACGACGACGTCTCCCAGCTCCTCTAGGGAGTCTTGGAACTCGGCGATAGATCGGTTCGGGGAGAAGTAAACGCCTACCACGGCGATCTCCCCGAACCGGGCTGCGACAATCCCGTGCCCTCTCTCGACACGATCGAGGGGCGGGGTACCAGCGGCGGCCGACGAAATTAGGGTCACCGAGCCGTCCAGGTCCGCTACCCAGTCATTCCTGGGCAGGACAAAATACGGCTCGGCGACCACGGCGACGTTGATCAACCACTGCGCCATGCTCTGGAGCAAAAGATCCTGAGCAGCGGCGCAGTGGTTGATGTTCGCCTGGAGGAAGCGCAATGGAGACATTAATCTGAATCCATTGCGTCCTCCTCCAGGGCCCTCCTCGAGGGCGTGGCCACGGCGGCGGCGGCGGCGGCGGCGGGGGAGCGGCGGCAGCGGCAGCGGGAGTGGCGGTGACGGCGGCGGCAGAGGGCTTACCTCTGCCCCTGGCCTTGGTGGGTGGGGCGCAGGACCTGCCCCCAGCCCGGTGATCGGCCGGCTTGCCAGCCGCCGCACATGCGAAGCAGTGCGGCGGGGCAGAGCACGAGCCGGCCTTGTGACCGGGCTGGCCGCAGCGGAAGCACCTGTCGCTGCGGTCCACCTCCGAGGTGCACACGCACGCCGCGTGGTTGCCCACTTGGCAGCGGAAGCACCTCATCGGTCTGGGCTCCAGGACCTTTACCTGGGCAGCCACCCAACCAACCAGGAGCCTTCGGCCCTCCTGCAATTTTTTGGCCGCCGACACGGGGCAGCTTACCGTAACGGTATGCAACCCCGCGAAGCCAGGACGGAGGGCGCCCGCCCTCACCTGATCAGGAGGGCACCCCCCAGTCCTGGCCACGGCAGCCACTACGTCCTCCGCCGTCACAGAGTCGTCCAGACCCAATATGCGCACGTCTGCGCGCTTGGTGGGCCTGGACACTCGGGCCTCCTCCGCGTTTAAGGACGCTCTGAGCCTTTCGGCTAGAGCGTCAGCGGTAGGGCCACTGGCTGCACCCGGGAGCTCCAGCATCCGAGCCCCCGTTGCGGTGACCCGCAGTCGGAGGCCCCCGGCGATGCCGAGCTCCGCGAGGTTCACCGCCTCCCGCGCCTTGGTAAGCACGTCGCGGTAGGACACGCCCCTCTTGACCGCGTCCGGCTGCAGTGTTATTACCACAGCCGCGGTCTTTGGGGCGCGCAACCGCGCCGCTGCGTCGCGCTCTTTTTTACGCCGCCGTCTCTCTCTCCGCCTCGAGGACCTGGCCGTGTTGGCAGCCTTCCTCTTCTCCCCGGCCACTTGCCATTCGGCGCTGGCCGGGGGGGTCTTAGGAGGAGGCTGCTGGGACGGCTTGTTCTCGGCCTGGGCCTTCTTTTCCTTGGCCTGCTTCGGCCCCACAGGTGTTGGGGTCGGAGGCGTCTTAGAAGGGCCCGCCTGGCCAGGCTTGGCCGGGGCCGTCTTCGCCTTCGCCCTCGCAGGCGCCGCCGCCACCGGGGCCGTTTTCGCCTGAGGCAGCTTCGTCGTCGGAGGAGGCTTCGACGCAGCCGCAGCCGCGTACGAGGCCGCCAGCGGGGGTCGAAGCACGCGGCTCTCCAATACGGAGAACCGCTGCTGGAAGGCGGCCAGCTCCTGTCGCACCAGAGTCAGCACTGCGTTCTCCTCTGGTGCGGGCCGGCCTTTCTCCTTGCCATTCCCCGCCTTCGCACTCCCTGCCGGTGCCTCCCGACGGCCAGCCGCCCGTAGGCCAGCCAGGTCTGACCTGAGAGCGGCGTTCTCCTTCTGGAGCTCCCTCATGGCGGCAGTCAAGCGGGTGACTTCCGACCGCAGTTCGGACATGTCGTCCCTTGCAGCCGGAGCCCCGCCGTGAATCCGCGTGGCCGCCATGATTAGGGCCGTGGCTTCGCTGATCGCACCCTCCTTACTACTTCTCTTTCGCTTCAGGGCGACGGTGCGAATTGCGGCTTCCACGGCCTCTGCGAGTTTGGCCTCGTTCGAGGCCAAACCCGCGTTGGGCTCTCCAGAGGGGGGCCCCCTTCCCGAGGGCTTGCCTCGGCCTTTACCCCGCACGCTCGTGGGGATCTTACGGGCCGAGACATGTCCCTCCTCCGACGACGAGACATCTTCACGGGAGCGCTTCAGGAACTCCGACCTCCTGTTTGCGCCCCCCTCGTCGCTCCTCGCTGCGCTTCCGGAGACTATGCTCCGGAAGCTCACGGCGTCTGATGCCGAGTCGGACTCCGACTCAAGCACCATCACACCCTTCCTCCCCTTCCTCGGAGCGGCACTCTGTGCCCGCTCGGTGTTCGGTGCCGGTGAGTCGGACGTACTGGACAAGTCCAGTGACTCCTCCTCACGGGCACGTGAGCCTCCCTGGCTCAATGCGGCGACTGCCGGTCCAAAATCAGGGTAAAAGTGGCTATTGTCCCCCCCAGAGTACGGTGGGACTGACCGGACGGATCCGGTGCGGGATTCTCCAGCTGCGGAGCAGCTGGTACCCGCCTGGGGTATTACCTCTTTTAACAACTTTTCCATGATTATATTGACTTTTTTATAGAGGTGAGTTCCTCTGTTCCTACACCCCATTTTCCCTCCCCGGTTCACTTCACGGTTACGTCTATAGACTAGACGCGTACCGGAAGTGAACATTTCCCCCCCTGACCCAGTCTCAGACGACTGAGCCCGCGCCGCCTGAAAGCTCGAGCTAACTGCTCGATCCTCCAGGCGGCGCGCCTTTCCCCAGTGTATCCCTCTTAGTTTAAAAGCCCCACCACGACGACAACGTGGAGATACGACGGTGGGGGAAAATTTGGACTTAGAATAATTTTAGGTGTGTTTCTTTAGACTTAGTTATATTTAATCCAAATTGTGTACCGACGGGGAACCTATGCCCGATTTTTGGTAAAGTGCCAAACACTTAGAAAAATATCTTTGTTTACATTGACTTGTAAAATTTTCCGAAATAAATTGGGACTTGTAAAATTTTTCAAAAATATTTTGGACTTGTGATTTTTTTGGGAATTCTTGGAACTTCAAAATTTTTCGGAACTTGTATTTTTTGTTTACTTCAAAAATGTCTTTGCAATCTCATGTTAACACGTTAACAGTGCAGCTACCAAATGTGAGAGGCGCCCCACACGTGCAAACACGTTTTGCGGACTAACTTTTTTTTAAAGTTTATTTCACACGTGTATGCAAAAAAAATTAAAATAAATCACACGTGTAAACTATAAAAAGTCTTCAAATTTGTATGGAGTCGTGACCCAAATGTGGTGCATGCACGTGTGAGAGTGACCTCACAGTGACCCATATGTGGTGCACGCACAGGGAACGTGTTAAGGTGCAAGATGATATTTACGCTCGATTGTCAAGAGCTAAAACTAATTTTATAAAGTCGCCAAAGGATAGAATAACTAAACAATATTTGGAAACCAGGCTAGAAAATATTAATGAATTATGGGCGCAATTTAGTTTAACTCATACACAAATTATAAAAGATTTTAACCCTAAAGAGTTGATGTCTTCACCTTATACGACGAACGAAATTTATTTTAATACTGAAGAATTGTATTTGGATTTAAAATGTGAATTTAAAACAGCCTTAAGTAAAATATTGATGTTTCTCCAGCTGCGGGGTCATCATCAAATAATGCTTCTGGAGGTAAAAACATATCCATTAAGTTGCCTAGAATAACTATCCCAACATTTTCTGGTAAATATACCGAATGGCAAACTTTTCGAGATTTATTTGTGTCAGCAATACATAAAAATAGTTCTATTGATAACGTTCAAAAATTGCATTATTTAAAAAGTTACTTGTCTGGGGAAGCCGAGCAACTCCTTCGTCATATACCAATTTCGGAGTCCAATTACGAAAGATGCTGGACACAGTTGGAGACCAGGTATAATAATAAAAAATATTTGTCTCACTGCATTTTAGTAAGGTTGCTCAGTCAAAAGAACATAGCACAAGAGTCAGCTAGTGCCTTAAAAGAATTAATGGATACAACATCAGACTGTTTAAATGCACTAACTAATTTGGAAATTGATGTAACTTCATGGGATATTTTAATCATTCATATTTTATCATTAAAACTAGATCCAGACAGTAGAAAGGATTGGGAACTAAGGGTAACTAGTAACACTGATTCAGATAAGCTACCTACATTTGAACAGTTTAAAGAGTTTTTAACAAGTCGCTACAGGGCATTTGAATTTTTAGGAACTAAGACAGTTAAAAATGATGTTAATGTAACTAAGGCAAAGGTCTTTCACACAGCGGGCAATGCAATCATGGCTTGTCCCTGTTGCAACAGTAAGGATCACAAAATAAAAAATTGCAAGCAATTCGTGAACCAAGATGTGGATACTCGGCGTAAGTTTGTGCAAGAGCATAATTTATGTTTTAATTGTTTGGGGCACAACCACTCTGCCAGAGTTTGCAAGTGCACAGCCTCTTGTCAAGTATGTAGACGTAGACATCACTCCTTGTTACACCCTAAAGGTGAGCAGGAGTCTGCAGGAGAAACAGGAGATTCTTCCATTGAAGAAGACACAAACACATTTGAATCGGAACACAACGTAGTATCATGTTTTTCGAAAGGTAAAGCTAATAGCCAAGTCTTATTAGCCACGGCCCTCATGAAGGCTGTATCGAAAAACGGGGTTATGTTAGATATCAGGGCCTTGTTAGACCAAGGGTCTCAAGCGTCTTTTGTTACAGAGCATACTGTGCAAAAGCTGGGATTAAAGAAAAAATCAACTAAAGGATTAATAACGGGTATAGATGCTCGTAACAAATTAAGCTCGAACTCTTTTGTTGAAATCAAAATTCAGTCTAGAATTGATCCAACAGTTGATCTCGTAGTCAAAGCATATGTTCTTAAAGCTATAACGACGTTGTTGCCTAGTAAGGAAACTGTACATTTAGATTGGGTTCAAGCTAGCAATATTCAATTAGCAGATCCTGGGTATCAAAGACCGGATGAGGTAGACATGCTATTAGGAGCAGAGATTTATGGGCAGATTTTACGAAACGGATTAAAGAGGGCTCCTGATGGTAGCACTGTAGCTCAGTTGACCTCATTAGGATGGATTTTATCGGGAACAGTCGCTTCTGCTACTCATAGAACATACACAAGATCAAATATAAACGTAATGCATAGTCGCCTTGGTCATGACGAACTCTTGAAAAACATCTGGGAAGTAGAAAAGGAAACAAATCAAACTAGAAAACATACACTTACCGAAGAAGAAGTAATCAATAAAAACTTGGAACTGAGATTTACGAGGCCAATAACTAAAGTAGAAGAACGAAATAAACAGTCAGCGTACTTACCTCATCATGCGGTTATTCGCGCCGGTAGAGAAACTACCAAAGTTCGGGTTGACTTCGATATGTCCTACAAAAGCAAAATATTAAACAAGATAAAATATTCAAATTGTTGGGACTTACCTGTAACTGAAACTGCGACACCTTCCAGGATTCTGTTCAGTTGCCTCCGCTGCAAAAACCGGAAACTGAAAGAATCAAACTTTCATAACTGCAGAGGAAATGAGTAGTAGTAGCCATGGTGTCATGCAAACGGGTATGTCAGCGTCCAGATTTAGAAGCACCTATTCTGGATCTGTAAAAAGATAAACCTAAAAGAAACTTGTTTAAGCTTTTAAATCTTTACTTCATTTCGTTAATATCGTCAGGGTGGGCGGTAGACTTGAACGTTCAGGTCTGACCGCGGATCGTAAAAATTAAAAAAAAGGGAAAACAAAGCATAGGAATAGGGTAATAGGAAGCTCTACTCTAACTTTGAAGAGATGTCCATATTATCAAGCCAAGTAGAAGCATAGTCAAAGCAAATTCGGGAACTCAACGTAGGGGACGTTGTGTTAATTAAAGAGGAAAACTTACCTCATTGTCGGTGGCTTCTTGGAAGGGTGGTTGAAAAACATCCGGGGGTGGACAATCTTGCACGAGTAGTCACACTTCGTAGTAATCATTATATATTTAAGGGGCTAACATCAAACTGTGTCTTGCCTATTACCTAAGATTTTTGTAGATTAAGTATTTATTTTAAGTTCTGTATTGTGTTCTATTGTATTATGATTGTAAGCAATGTTTAAGTTTAAGTTGTACATAAGGGTTAGAGATACTGTTTCTTTTGGGTAGTGTACAACACTTGTAACATTTATTTCTTTTAACTTGGAAAGGACATAATGTTCCACAATATGTCCTTGGTGGGCGGAATGTTTAACCGTATAGCAAAGAATTCCTAACATCGCGATTCAGACAAATTAGTTCATTGATCCTCGATAGATGGTGCTTTTTATTTTAGATAATTTTCTGAATCGCGGTGTTAAGATTCGCACGCCGATACATAAGTACTTCGGATGTATAAATTTTCGGCAACTCAGAACAGCCCAAAGCAACTGTGATCAACTCAGTTCAACATACGGGCAACCCTCTTGCCACTATTGTATCGGGTTCTAAGGTGTAAGCACTGCATCTGTGATTAATAAACGTGGCCTGGGGTCTTCAAAGTGCTGGATCAGTGATCCGCATTCCTGAGTTCAAAACTCGACCTGGCTTTTTCCATTACCCCCATCAAACACCCTGGGAGGAAGCCCAGGTCGTTCAACAATAAATTATAATTTAAAGCTTCCGGTGAACCTGAATCCTAAAGTCGTAAGTTCAAATATTGTTCAATCGATTTTTTATTCCATAAAAGATTTACGATTTCCCGACTCAGACGTTAATGAGTATACAATTTTTAAATTAAGATTACACTTTGTTTACTTATAATTTTTTCAGTGACTTATACGAGCAATCGTTCTTGTATGAATTTGCGCTTTTACGATCATTGTAAATCATAGGTATGAATTTAACTGTAAATTATTGACATACACTAATATTTGTCACTGAGCCACCTTTTTTTTTACGTGGTAAAATCATCCAACGACTCCTCCCACCCTACTGCCAGACTTATACTGACTAAAATTCACGGTGTTCTACAAAAGCCCTTCACTTTCCGGGACCACGGTTACCTGATAACACAGTCCCGTGGCCTCGGCAGGCATAGGCCCTGTAAGGGGGGACAGGGTCACTGGGCCAGCTTAAGATTTATTTCAGTTGCTTACAATTATTTTAAAAATCTTCATTATCACTTTATTTATTTACCATTTAGGCCCTTCGTCCACTATAAGACTCAAGTTTCCGATACCTTACGACTTCAGTATCCAGGCGACTCTTGCAATAGAAATGCGTATACGTTCGTACACATGCACGCGACGCGCGACGCCAATCGCGCGCTACCTATCTGCTGACATCGCGGCGACTTGAGTTTCCGCGATTTTCAAGATGGCGGAACAATTTATTTACCATTTTTAATTTTATTCACAGAATAAAGGGTTCCGTAGCATATTCTTGAATCATTTTTGGAAAGTAATTATTTTTAATACAATCTCAAATCAAATTTTATAATACAATCCTCTATCAAATCATAATTTTGTATGCAGTTTTATTAAAAAGTTGGGAGAGATGGTTTTTTTTTGTTTTTATTGAATAAAAATTTTAAATTATGTTATAGTATTTGGATTTGGATTAATGTTAGGTTCCCAGGAAATTAACTGTGAAGGACGGACTGTCACACGACTGATCTTATAAAGATTCCGTTTTTTTTTTGAACCTTCGGAACCCTAAAAAATATACTTTGATTGTGACAGTCATGTTGTCAGCCATTTTATAAATTCATATTCTTGACCACCCATCATGAACTTTTGACGCGGCGCTAGTGTCTATGTCGTTACATCAAATTGCATTATAAAAATTTAGTACCTCGAATTTTCCGCAGGTCATGAGTAGTGGCGAAACTCCAGTATCGGAAACTTGCGTCGCCTCGTGTACGAAGGCTCGTACACGAGGCGACGCAAGTTTCCGATACCTTACGATTTTGGTATCCAGGCGACTATCGTAATACAAATCCATAGAGGCTCGTACACAGGTCGCGTCGCCGACATGCGTCGCCGACTCTAGTCGCTCGCTACTCATCTATCAAGATCGCCGATACCCAAGTCTTCGCGATTTTTAACCGACGAAAAATTTGTATCTATTATTTTAAAATGTATTATTAAAGTATCTGAGGTAGAAAAATATCCTTGTTTGTATCATTACAATTAATAATAATAATTGTACAATCTTACGTTTATGTATTTTGATAATATTTACCTATTTTAGTACCATATGTGTAACTAGATGGCGTTGTTAGTTTTTCTGAATCGCGATATGGTTTCGTTACCACCAAAAGTATATAAGGACCTAAAATTCATTGATAAAATTTTCTTCGTTCAAACAAGCAAACGCTGGTTTTATTCCACAACTATCACACAACGCCATCTCGTCCCAAGCTAAGCAGAGCTTGTGTTATGGGAATCGAACCCACGTCCTCCGGCATAGCAGTCAGGGTCACTAACGACTAGACCAACAGGCTTGTCAAATTCAAAAGAATATTCTAATAGATAATTAGCATGGAATAAGCTTTTTTTTTAAGTGGTAAAATCATCATATTAAATGAGTCCTTCCACCCCGGGCAGGGCGGGAACCCGGGAGGGACTGTCAGACTCGTACTAACTAAAAACTTTTATAAATTATTATGGTTTCGTTACAAACATTACTTTAACCCAGATTCGTCATGTACTTGCACATACGACAAAAATAAAGTAATTAAGAAAACGAAAACATTAAAAAAAATCTATTCAAATCTGAAATTTGAAACCACGGTCATCATCATAGCAGTAAGGGCGTCAGCGTTCCGGTGCAAATAAAAGAAAACTATAAAAAAAAACCTAGAAAAAAATTGAAAAAACCTCTAAAAAACAACTGAAACGCGAAAAAAGAAAAATTCTATGTTTACCTGGGGTTTGAACCCATGGTCACCACCTTGAAAGTCAAAGCTTGAACAAATAGAGCTACCTTGTAGCCGGTTGGCGCGGCGAAATTATGAACCATATTCTTTCTAGATTGATTTTTTTCTCTATACGCGCCAATTTTTAATTCCAAAAATTTGAAATAGGAATGCGCTCGTCATTTTTAAAATAGAAGCATTTTAATTTATGTTATGAGATGTACATTTTGTGTTTTGTACAATGTATTATTAAGGTTGAATATAGAATGGTGGCCGAATAGACGATTTGAGTCTTACGACTCGAGTCGCCGCTGTGTACGGACCGTGCGCGACTGGAGTCGCGCGACTTAGGCTGACCGCAGACTTGAGTCAAAACAGTTTTAAGACAGATTAGCGCTTTACTAAAACCATGAAGATGCGCACACTTAAAACAAAACGTCTCATAGACAATATTGTCTAACAGACACAAGAACTGCACAGCGACAAGTCTGACTAACGATTGTCGGCTTCCCTTTTGCATGTACGCGGGCGCGCACATCAACGACAAAACAGTCTAACGACGTAACTCCTCTCTATAGTCTCGTCCAGGGTCCTCTCGTTCAATAAGTTTGCATTTTGTTCTGAGCTATAGTTCCGTATCCAGACTTGATGGCATGACTGTCTCAATTTCATATTCATATATACTGAAATATAAATAAAAAATTAAAGAAATATTGTTCGAAGATCTATAAAATGTTAACTATTAAAATTTGTTAAAAAGAAAATCAAAATGATGACAATATTTTATAAAAATTTCTATGACAACACCGACCCTTAGTAAAAATTAAATGCTCCAACCAGCCCGCGAAATTCATATTTTTTTACGTTTTTTGCAATTTGCAGGCCAGTGACATGTTGTAACTTTATCAAAATATGAATTGCGGAAATAACAAGTATAATTTTAAATATAAAAATTATCAAAAAATTTCGCTCCATCAGCTCTGACAAAGAAAAGGTGCATCATGTTAAAATCTCCGAAATCTAACTACGATGCACCTTTTCTATGTGACAGCTGATGAAGCGAATTTAAGATCCGATAGTAAGGCTGACCGCAGACTTGAGTCAAAACAGTTTTAAGACAGATTAGTGCTTTACTAAAACCATGAAGATGCGCACACTTAAAACAAAACGTCTCATAGACAATATTGTCTAAAAGACACAAGAACTGCACACCGACAAGTCTGACTAACGATTGTCGGCTTCCCTTTTGCATGTACGCGGGCGCGCACATCAACGACAAAACAGTCTAACGACGTAACTCCTCTCTATAGTCTCGTCCAGGGTCCTCTCGTTCAATAAGTTTGCATTTTGTTCTGAGCTATAGTTCCGTATCCAAACTTGATGGCATGACTGTCTCAATTTCATATTCATATATACTGAAATATAAATAAAAAATTAAAGAAATATTGTTCGAAGATCTATGAAATGTTAACTATTAAAATTTGTTAAAAAGAAAATCAAAATGATGACAATATTGTATAAAAATTTCTATGACAACACCGACCCTTAGTAAAAATTAAATGCTCCAACCAGGCCGCGAAAGTCAATTTTTTTTACGTTTTTTGCATTTTGCAGGCCAGTGACATGTTGTAACTTTATCAAAATATGAATTGCGGAAATAACAAGTATAATTTTAAATATAAAAATTATCAAAAAATTTCGCTCCATCAGCTCTGACAAAGAAAATCATGTTAAAATCTCCGAAATCTAACTACGATGCACCTTTTCTATGTGACAGCTGATGGAGCGAATTTAAGATCCGATAGTAATAGTCCATTTTGATACTGAGAAAGAATTGAACGATGTGTGCCGCGTCGTCGTAGTAGACAAAACAGTTTTGTTTTAGGTGAGCGGCGTGTCGTAGACAAAACAGTTTTGTTTATGTTTTAAGGCAGACTTGTCTGTGTGAGACAAAACTGTCTAAAAACAGTTGTGACTCAAGTCTGCGCAGGCCCTTAGGTATGCGACTGGAGTATCGGATACCGGAGTTTCCGAATGTACGAAGGGCCTTACTTTTCGGCTTCACTTAGATTCCTTTGTCAAGTTTTCAACCTAGAATAAATACTTAACAACAAAACCTCTCCATTTCTTTATAAAGTTGCAAAAACGATATCGTTTGCCACTTCAAAACTTCCAACTTTCTTTTTACTTTCTAAGACATTTCTTGCAAGTTAAACTAGTAATTTTTCCTCCTCAAATCAGTAAAGGAATTCAAACTATCCGGCAAATAGCTACTCGAGCAATTTCAACGTAGCTCTGCAAGCGCTGAATCGCTTTAAATCAAAGTCTAATCAGGTATAAGGCGATTTATTGAAAGCGCTGCGTCGCTGACAATTCCTGGAGGCAGGTTTTGCACTGAGATTTATCCACAAGCTGGGGAGTATGATTTTCTTTGTTACTTTGTTAGTATCATTGCAATACCTATTTTATCATTCCATAATCCCCTTTTAATGTACAGTTAGCATCAAAAGTTACTGACCACATTCAGATTTTCAAAATTGCTGTACACCGTAATAATGCGTAATAATATGGTGTGTGAGCAACTATTGATGCTGACTGTACATGGTACAGACTTATTTTATTTTAACCGATTTTTGAAAAAGGAGGAGGTTCCCAATTTGTCGAAGGCTGTTTTCAAGTATCCTAAGTATCCCCGATGTCTCAATAATTCGTGGATCGATTTGTAATATTCTTTTGTTGTTTGAAAAGGTTTTCTTTACAGATGATCCCATAGTTATCAGGTCAGGATCTGATGACGAGGTTTTCGAGAAATCGAAGGAACTCTTATATAAAAGACAGCAACTGATCGATGATTGTTGCTATCGCACAATATTATGAAAGCGCAAACTAAAAAGTTTTGAAAATTGAAATAACCTTTGAAAACTAAAACACAAAGAAGTGTGTGTCTCTATCCTCCAATGGTGTACGGATCGAAATAACAAGGAAACAACTTTGTCCATTCTTAGGTAGAATAGAGATAGAATTGGTAAATGATCATACAATAAAAAAATCTCAACACGCGTTTTGAGGTGTTAAAATCATCGAATCAGTCCTCCAGGGCAGGATAGGAGCGACTGTCAGACTTGTACTAGCTAAAATCCACGGTGTCCTTCAATAGACCTTTACGTTCCCATAGTTACCTGATAGTCCCGCGACCCTGGACGCGTATTGGGCATAGCATTCTCTTCAAATAGACAACTAACACACACTACTCTTTGCTTTGGTACGAAACTATATTCGGAGCTCGTTACCGCAATGCTCTCCATGGAATCAACTTATGAACTTGTTATAGTTAAATATTCATGCCTGTGAAAGTCTGAACTGTAGAATCAACTCTGCATGCCTCATAGTGTCAGTTAAGTATAAAATATTAAAAAAAGCTTTTTTATTCCTTCCATATTAAACTCAAACTCTTACAATTGTTAAATAGTGTCCACACGACAGGCTATTCGCATACGGGCAAAGAGACCCTATCAGAAACTCTTCCTTAAGCACACAATGCCTAAGGAAGAGTTTTTGCCCGCAACCCAGGGTGCACCGGCCTGAAAAACTGGTCTTCCCCCCGGACGTATCCAAGAGGGAACTCCAGTTCACGGGCGCACGTGGAGGTTTCCTGTCAGGGCACCCCATTACAGCATGCATAGCTAAAGTTTTGAGAGACTTTCCAGACTCTATCACTGAGTTGCCTGTCTCACCAAATAATCTTCCTTTGCCCTATATTTTGTTGATTGTGTTAGTTTTCATCTTCTGCGAGTGGTCCTTGCTGATGCCGATTGGGTAAATTGATTTTATTAGATTGGGCCTCTTCTAAATATGACCACAAGCCCGTCCTTGCTTTTTGGATAAATAAACATAGCCCAGAAATGACTCAAGATTTATTATTTATTTACTGGTGAAATGATTTCAATATCGGTCCAACCTTTCCAAAGATTACTTCCTATAAAACTAACTTACAAAATTAACCTCTTCATAATAATATATGGTAGACAGATGACGATGATAATTATTTTGACGGTACGCCTGGTGCAGTAGCTGAGCGATTAACTACTGTGCTGCGTCTCGTGGGTTCGATTCCTGCACGAAACAAACATTTTATGATCTAGAAGTAGTTGTTAAGGGTGTGGGTGTTTGTGTTAGTGAGTTTAATTAGGGTCAAAATATTTTTATCAACTTTTTTTTAGACAAGAAAGGATTTTCTATCATTAACCGGATCTGAAAGCTAATGTATTTAATACCAATATCAGAATTTAATCAATATCAAATTCTCTTCTAAAGATCAAAATCTCACTGCCATAACCCAAGACTTAGTATGTGCATTAATAAATAAATCACCCATAAAACCAATTTGTATACCGCGCTGCAGCTCAAATCGCTTTAAATCAACCCTAATCAGATGTAAGGCGATTTATCGCGGGCGCTGCAGCGCTTTCCCTTCGCGCTGGAAGTGTTAATAACTCTTGCGACGATGAGTTACCGGGTGTTGGTCTTGAACAGTATTATGGAGGTTTGTTAGTTGATATGGGGAGTCTGATATCTTAGTTGGCAATCATAATAAGTAGCCATTATTACGATTGATCTAATATTTTGAACAGGTGATCAAATCTCGGAGTGGGAAGCGGTCGCCTCCTTCTGCGAAGCAGTTATGCTCTAGAAGGAGGAGGGGCGCCGCGAGAGTGAGGTCAGCGTCCCCTCTCCAACCCAGCTGCAGTGGTAGATGCCCACGGTGACCGACGTCGCCAGTCGATCTCCGGCCAACGTAGGCGCACCTATGCGGGTGGCAAGTAATGGGTGACTTGTCGTCATACCACACATCGTCGAGTCGACGGCGACGCGCACCACAAAGAGTATCAGCATTATGACGGGGACCCTGTATAGAGGGCCAAAGCCTGCCGGCGTCACGGGACTAACATAAAGAGCTATTAAGGACACCGTGGATTTTAGTCAGTACTACTAACGGGCATATACGTACTAATGATATACTTTAAGCACAATATGATTTGAAAATAATCCCAAGCTTAAACGTATGAAGCCACGGGAAAAAACTTATGAAAAAAAAAACGACATCAATGCGTAACAACCACACAAAATGGCACTCGCAGGGCATAATCAAAACGCATTTTCAAATGGTCACCATCACCTTATGACCTTGACAATATTGATGCATTGTAACTCTAAAAGGAAGCTACATTGTCTGTTATTATTCTACTATTATAATAATTCACCTCTTATGCTTCAGAAGCAACATTACTCTTCGAAACGTCTCTTTGAAACGCATTAGTTACAGTCAAAGAGAGGAAATGGTAAAATTGCTTGTTTTTGACAGCCACGCACACTAGTACTTTGTAGTCTTACCTGTATGTTACGAAGAAGTATTGTTTCAAGTCAGGGTTGTTAAACCTTTTGCCATCTTACCACAAGAAAGATTAATTAACGCTTGTCTAAAAAAACCGTCAAAACGACATTTCACGTTGATATACCTATCGGGTCGTTTAGCAGTTACACTTTTTAAGTAAAGTTATAAAAAGTTAAAAAAAAGTTAACAAAGTTTTTTTTTTTTTGTTAAGCCAAGCCAGCCAAAGCCAGCCAAGCCCGTCGTTTCAAAAGGGAAAGGGACTGCCAGAATCGTAGTGACTACAATCCATCCTGTTCTTTTTTTGATTGTCCTTTGGATATTATCAAAGCTGCGGAGCCATTTCAAGATGCAGTAATAAATACAAACGACAGCCAATTTAGTGTAGAATTCGAATGTATTACTACGTAGTTTATTTTTTACTACACTATATTACTGCATCTACATCAATACTGAGCTTGATCAAATTGCTGGGATTTTTCTTCTTTGTATGAAGTTAGAAGCAATTTACGTATCATCCCGGTTAGTCACCAGGTGTTTCGTATTCCTTGTCCCATATTTTTGGACTGAATGTATGTCCAAAAGCACTACTACCATTTTATGCAACAGTAACAAGATTGCCAACCTCTTTCCAAGCTGTGACTGTTTGCTACGATGCATAGAAAATTCAACAGCTATATTTCGCAATGTTGGCAGCCCCTGGTAACAAAATTGATCAATTTTTATTGTCTCACGGAAACCTGGTTTGTGTGATCTGTGTTATGTGTTTACCTTTTATTTTTGTTTGTTGAATCTAAATGTAATGTGACAAAGGAAAAGGTGCCTTCGTGATTTTTGGTTTAGAGGTCTTTGATTTTAAATAATGTGATGGTTGAACAGTTTTCAACTGATATTCAATTTTTCAAATAATTAAATATCGTGGGGTTCGATTTATATTTTTATACGCAATAACGACTGCGTTGCGTCTTCGCAAAGACATTTTTTTAAAGAAACGAAAAATTCAGTTGCGAGCAGGGTTCGATCCTGCGTCTTGTAAACAGCGTTCGAAAAACAAGGGAACGAGAAATTCAGCTTTGTGAGTAGTGGTTGCGATGGCCTACCCAAGTAAATAAAATTGGTACTATTATAGACCTGAGAACGTTTTGGAGCGTGCTAAAAAGCTCCACGATTAGTACTATAACGATGTTGTAAACGTTTACAAAACGCCGAATAGGCCCCAGTTTTATCACTAATTGATTCTATAAACATTACATAAAGGCTCTCACGGTGATAAATCAGCTCGATAGTTGAGATGTGAAAGTGTAGTGAAACGCTTTTTAGTACTAAAATAGAGCCACAAGTGCAATAATGTCACGAATTTGCACTATAAAAGTAACCAAAACATGTTTAAAGTGCTATTTTGCACTGTAAGCGTGTTGAGAGATCTTTCCTGACACTTATATTATTCATAATTTTTTGTTCGTGTTGTGTCAGTCGTGCTTCTCAAAATAACAAAAAAAAAAGTTAAGACTCATATCATTTGCCATGTTGCCTAACGTATATCATTGCAATAAAAAATACATGCAACTCTGCCATAACTGCCATAACTTGCACTTGCGAAAATAATTGTATCGTTAAAATCATTATGCTGATTTCGAATTTGACAATGCGCCATCATTATTTTCGTGTTTTAATTAAATTTTAATTAATAAAATAAGGACTTGTCCCGAATACGGATCCTATAGTACACATTGGCTCCAGCTGTGCTACTTATGTGCTATCGCGGCAGAAAATAGCGGCCATATTTTCTAATTAGGGGTCCTTGTCCAAATATAAAATAGTGAAGTCAAAATAAATTTCTTTGATGGAGTTGCATTAAATACACACTAGGGCATAATTTGGGATTGTAGTTGTAGCAATCTAAAGCCACGAGTCGATGAAAAAGAGCACGTCACAATCGACATTTAAGAAATACTAGTGATGTAATTGTTACTGAAAAGCCATTAAAGGTCCAATTAGTCCATTTATGATCCATTTCAGTGTTTTTATGTCACGCTTTAGTCTCGTTTCAGTAACACCAACTCAATTTAAGAGCTATTTTAATTTAAGATTTAGCAATTGCGCCAGGAGTCGCTATGGTACTATTTAGTACTATAGAAGAGTTTTCATGATTTTTACAGAACTAGCCCCTTATCGATGTTGAGGGAGCTTTTATGAAGCTAAACGATTACGTAATGGCTGTGTAAGTTACTTTTATAGTGCAAATTGATCCTGTAATACGTAATGGTTGTGTAAGGTACTTTTATAGTGCAAATTGATCCTGTAATAGCGTTTTCAATACTGCTACAGTCCTAGTACTGTAAAAATTATTTTGACGCATTATTAGAGCAAAATAGATACATAAAAGTGTCAGTAAGGTTGTCTATAGTACTAAATAGTACCAAAATCGTTTTTTTCATTTCTATTACAGAGCAACACTTTAAAGATCCTTTTGTTTGGCCCTGTAAGCGTTCTAAGAGCTATATATAGAACTTAAATGCTCTTTAATCTTATAGAACCAAAATGCTTTGTTATAAACGTTTATAGTACATGCAGTCACAATGGTTACTGTTAAAGGCCTACTATATCACTCTTTGGTGATAAACGCCTAGGTTATAGAACCTATTGTTACTTGGGTAGTGGTTAAGGCATCTGGAGTACCTATCCAGAAGGCGCAGGATCGAACTCTGCTGGCAGCTGAATTTTTCGTATGGTTGGGCTTAAGAAGAGCTTATATCACTCCATGCCCATCTTCACGATCAACGGCGCGTTGTCTTCCACGCGCGCCTCAAAAAATTGTCAGCAATATGAGCCTATCCCTTAGAGGGCCAAAGCCTGCCATGGTGGCGGGACTATCTTATAAGGTAGCCGTGGCTCCGGAAAGCAAAGGGTTATTTAAGGACAGCGTGGGTTTTAGTCAGTGCAAGTCTGACAGATCCAGCCCTGAGTGGTAGGACTCATTTGATGATTGCCACGGCGGAACAGGAGGGACTGTCGGACTCGTGCTAACTAAAATTTACGGTGATCCTTCAATAGCCCTTTACGTTCCAGGGTCACAGTTACCTAATGAAATAATCCCCAGGAGGCTTTGGTCCTGTCAGATTGCTGACGGCGCGTGGAATCTAACGCCCTCCAATTTTCTAGGTTAATACCACAAGAAACACTCCAATACTGAATCAGCTGAACATCTTCCATCCCCCTTCTAATACCGAATGCACCGAGTCCGGGATCCAAATCATCCGTACCGGGATTGCATCTAAATCCCGTGTTCCACAGGTTGAGATCCATACATCCCGCTACAAAGATTAAGTCCGCATGCATTATGTATTGTTCTACCGCGACATACGGTCTTGTACGATGTCCAACTGATTTGATTTATAATCTCCTGTCTTGTTAAGGATGGTTTATGGGCGTTGCGTAATGTATATTGTAGTGTACATGTTTGTTTTGTTGTTTGTTCTGGATTCTGAAAATGGTGACTTATTGGTTTGTTATAGGATTTATTTTTGAAAAGATATGAAGGTGAAATTCGATGTTATGACAGAATTGAAGTTAAGGGCAGGAAGACAATACGAGAGTGAAAGAATTTTGAATTTAAAAAAACTTGAGAGGTGTCAAGGGACACCCGGATGGAACGAAGTTACTGTATACCCTCAACAAACTGGGGAACAAAAAAATATTATTTTTCTGCGGCAAGAATTTTGTTATTGGTTTTAATAAACACTTACATTAGACATACACGAAATGTATTTACTTTTTTTTTATTGACTCTGGTTCTGGAAATAAATGACATATAAGCAAGCATTAGAAAAAATATGAACCTACCCTCCCGAGTTGTATTAATTGGAGTATTTCCAACTAAATTTTATTTTCTATTAATGTAGACAGTTGTAATAGTTTCAATTACAAATATTAGACCTTAAGGTTATCAGTTTGTGCTATATTTTAAGTATAAATTGTCTTGTTTTTCGTGAAAAATATGAGTTCGTCGCGAAAGTCTTGCGTTAACAATCCTAACAGTTTTTGTTTTATATGTGGCAAATTATGTCAACCAAAACAAAGAAGAAAGATCACTGAGTTTGTAAAACAAACCTACCTCGCATATTTTGGAATAAACCTAACCCAAAAAGTAAGTCCCCCGTGTGTAAGTCATGTGTGGAAACTCTGTGACAATGGACCAAAGGAAAACGTAAAGGATTTAAATTTGGAGTGCCGATGATATGGACTGAGCCAAGCAATCATTTCAATGACTGTTACTTTTGTGCTGTGCATGTGAGAGGCATGAATAGGTACAAAAAACGTACTTGGGTTTATCCTAATGTGGAATCGGCTAAGCCCCCAATATTACACAGTGAAAATTTGTCAGTTCCAGTATTTTCAGGACCATCGACTGTAAACTGTGATGAAGTTGAAATTTTCAGTCAGAAGAACAGCAGTGGAGAGCCATATGATGGCAAACTACTGTTGGACTTTAATTAGGGATTGTCCTGATCTAAAACACAATAGAATAGCCTACAAAAAAAGGTTTTTTGCAATATTTTTTATTATTATTTGTCTTTAGCAGCATATACATTTAGTTTTAAATCATTAATTATAGCCGCTCTTAGTGTATATATATTTTAATACGTTATTATATTTATTATTATGACCTTTTCAGTCAAATATTTATTAGTGTTTATCTCATGAACTAGAGTCAATTTGACAAATCTGATATTTTTCCCGTATTCAGCATCCTGAACGTATACAAAATTGACTTCAATCTACCTTGCCGCAAAATGACTGTTCCCCAGTTGTGGCGACTCCACTACACTCCGCTCCGCTCCGCTCCACTCCACTTCACTCTTTGAGCTCTAGCACCCTTTCGCAACGCGCGGTAAGGAACATCGTTCCAAAAAGTGTCGTGACAACTTTTCATAAGATTTTTTTCCGTCTAGCCCCCTTTTACAACGTGCGATATGGAACTTCGTTCCAATAATAGTATTTTCTTGCTGGTTCACACATTGCATCGGAAAATAAGATTGAATATTTTTGATGGACGACTACGATTGGTGGAGACTTTGGCGATATGAGTCAGTGAACCAAAAAGGCAACCATTATCTAACCAGGTAGTGTCGTACTATCCATTAATGGGTTCTTATAATGCTTTACTTACCGTCGCGTCGTCTTTGCCCGAATATGCGTAAGAGGCGCGTCGTCGATGGGAGTCACACTTTTTGCCCGATGCGTTATGTGATCGCTCGCCTGACCTTATTCGTGTCAAAGTTACGTTGTGTTTTCATAACATCGTGTTTGCCCGTGTTTAGGAACTAGCCGCGTGTTGATTCAGAATTATTGCCTGGAACATAAAAGTAGAGGTGTCCTGGTTAGGATGAAATTTATTTTACCTTGTAATATACTTTTCATTGTTCTTGAGCGTATGTGGGCACAGCCGTTGACAGCAGTCATTATTGCCTGGCGTATTATGTGAGCACATTTTTATACTTTGTAGTATTTTACTTGCCATCGTCTTTGCCCGTATGTGGGCCGTAGCCGTCGACAGCAGTCAGACATAATATTATTGCCCGGCGCATTATTATACTTTGTAATATTTTACTTGTCATCGTCTTTGCCCGTATGTGGGCAGTAGCCGTCGACAGCAGTCATTATTGCCTGGCGTATTATGTGAGCGCATTATAATACTTTGTAGTATTTTATTTGTCATCGTCTTTGCCCGTACGTGGGCAGTAGCCGTCGACAGCAGTCAGACTTATTGCCCAGCGCATTATGTGAGCGCATTATTATACTTTGTAATATTTTATTTGTCATCGTCTTTGCCCGTATGTGGGCAGTAGCCGTCGACAGCAGTCAGAATTATTGACCAGCGCATTATAATACTTTGTAATATTTTACTTATCATCGTCCTTGCCCGTATGTGGGCAGTAGCAGTCAGCAGCAGTCAGACTTATTGCCCAGCGCATTATGTGAGCGCATTATTATACTTTGTAATTTTTATTTGTCATCGTCTTTGCCCGCATGTGGGCAGTAGCCGTCGACAGCAGTCAGAATTATTGACCAGCGCATTATAATACTTTGTAATATTTTACTTATCATCGTCCTTGCCCGTATGTGGGCAGTAGCAGTCAGCAGCAGTCAGACTTATTGCCCAGCGCATTATGTGAGCACATTATTATACTTTGTAATATTTTACTTGTCATCGTCTTTGCCCGTATGTGGGCAGTAGCCGTCGACAGCAGTCACACTTATTGCCCAGCGCATTATGTGAGCACATTATTATACTTTGTAATATTTTACTTGTCATCGTCTTTGCCCGTATGTGGGCAGTAGCCGTCGACAGCAGTCAGACTTATTGACCAGCGCATTATAATACTTTGTAATATTTTACTTATCATCGTCCTTGCCCGTATGTGGGCAGTAGCAGTCAGCAGCAGTCAGACTTATTGCCCAGCGCATTATGTGAGCGCATTATTATACTTTGTAATATTTTATTTGTCATCGTCTTTGCCCGTATGTGGGCAGTAGCCGTCGACAGCAGTCAGAATTATTGACCAGCGCATTATAATACTTTGTAATATTTTACTTATCATCGTCCTTGCCCGTATGTGGGCAGTAGCAGTCAGCAGCAGTCAGACTTATTGCCCAGCGCATTATGTGAGCACATTATTATACTTTGTAATATTTTACTTGTCATCGTCTTTGCCCGTATGTGGGCAGTAGCCGTCGACAGCAGTCACACTTATTGCCCAGCGCATTATGTGAGCACATTATTATACTTTGTAATATTTTACTTGTCATCGTCTTTGCCCGTATGTGGGCAGTAGCCGTCGACAGCAGTCAGACTTATTGCCCGGCGCATTATGTGAGGTAGCGAGCGCGCACCTGACCTCATTCGTGTCAAACTTATTATGCTTTGTTTTGGTGTTGGTTTTAGATACCTGTTTGTTTATATTCTTGTTATTTAAATGTGAACAACTATTTACTTTAGGAAACTATTTGTTTTTTTTTTTAATTTACCCTCCACTACGAATTGCTCCCTGAATCCCGGGATGCGATTACAAACATAGAATCTCACATTTTTACAGATTCGAAACTACAGGTACTTGTAGATCATACAAATATTTTTTTACGTGCGGGAATCAAACCTATGCAGTAGTCTATTGCTTAGCTACTGCACCAACCATGCCGTCTGATTTATGAGTGTATTATGAATATAAGCTCTATAGCTTGAAATGGAAGTTAATTTTTACTTATTTTACTTCAGCAAAGATCTGCCGTTATCACAATTATAGAGTCAATCAATATTCAAATTCATATTCATTTATCACTATTCACAATTCAAAATAGTTACCTTTACTGATAACTGTATTTTTTTTCAAGACTTATTATAATTTGTTCGAGTTTGAGACCACATGACGCCCACACAAGGTTGAAATTTGTTAAACTTCTATGTAACATCAATTGTAACGTACATTGTTTGTTTTGGCAAGGAAAATAAACAATTGTCTCCCAACCATCAGTCAATGTAACTAAAACTAATCAATCTGTGTTGTTCATTAACTTTGCAATGTTTTTGTAAAATGGTGTCAATTTGGTGTGTGTTTTAGAAAAACAACTGTTCTTCCGTTTGTCGTTATAAATGGAAACACGGAAATGGAAAGCTTGTTTACATCTAAACTTTTTTTAATTATTGCCCCCGGAATATCTCCTTTGTTGTGGGTGCGGGACACCGAACAGGCCTCCCCTCTGTAAGAGGGATCGGGCCATAATCGACCACGCGGGCCCAGTCCGGGTTGGTGGATGTCACATGTCTTCGATTTTTTGGTTCTATAGGACATGCCGGTTTCCTCACGATGTTTTCCTTCATCGTTTTGAGAGCAGTGGTGATGAACTTATAAACTACACGTAATAGTTGTAAAACCCCTCGAGGGAATTAAACCATAATGCTTCGGAGTAGACCTTTCAATCAACAGTACAACGAACGAGACGTACTAACAGCGTTTTCATAATATTTAGGTTGCGATCTAAAAAAACATGAAAACTGTAACAGTAGTAGACAAAACATTTACTCATTAACAAAAGCTTCGTAAACAATGATAAGAATAACAATGAAATCATAACAGTCGCTCTATTTCAGTTGTTCTGCCGACCTTCCAAGGTTGTCTGGATTAAAATATGGCGGCTATAGATAGATAAAAATGGTCAAGTTCGTGGTTAGCTTGTGAAATTAGGTCTTCGCTTGACGGTCGGCAACGATTGCAGTTTTGCGGGCGTTCAGAATGGGGACTCTTTTCGTTCATAAAGTGGTCACAGGGAAGACGGTAGCACTGTGATCTCGTGCTACCGTGCACATTCAGTCTCAATGAAGACATCTCCAGTCTTCCCGACAATGTGCCTTCTTAGGCGTTGCACAGGAGAGTTCTGGAGTTGGTATTTTAAGAGATCCCAGTTCCCTCGTCCGTGCTGCGGGGCGAGACGGAGTGGGAAGCGATCGCCTCCTTCTGCGAACCAGTTAAGGGCGTACGGCAAAGCGAAAGCATCGTTTGATGAGTCGGAAAAGTTGCCACGCACCGCCACCAGCAGGCACCAGTATCGCAAAATTAACGCAATCCAAAGTTTTATGTATTTCATTTCGTCAACTTCGACATTTCATAAAGTGTTCCCTTTACGCAAAATACATGTATTACTCTAGTAGAAATATTTTAATATAAGGATGTCGAAACATTTACCAAAACAAAATGATAGAAATCTTTATTGATGTGGATTAATATTTTGTGAATATTTTTATCATTCACAGTCTTAAATTTATTTTATAACATTTTGATGTCCCGAGATTACGAACAAAACTACTATTTTGGTAGAAAATTAATGATAATTGGCATACCTTACGAAAGTGACAATACCCAATTATCGTTAAGCCCCAAACACACGCGCGCACGGGTATGGGCGTGTGCGTTGTGTTCCACGCGCGCCGGAAAATGTGACAGCACAATAACGGGGCTCCCCCTTAGAGGGTCTACCTGGGTCGCGGACAAACGAATACAATACCGTGACCCCAGAACGTAAAAGGCTATTGAAATAAATCGTAGATTTTAGTAAGTATTCCGAGTCTGACAGTCCCTCCCGCCCTGCTCTGGGTAGGAGGACTCATTCGATTATTTTAACACGCTAAATAAAGCCCCAAACACACGCTCCTTTTACTATCGTGCGTTCACAAAGCTGGTTGCGTGATATCTTTATATGTTCGAGAGTGGAAAGCTAAGGATGCTTGACGCCCTGTCCTCCACCATCTGGTGTTTGTATTAATTTTTGATGCATTTCGATGTAATGACAGACACAAGCGCCGCGTAAAATGGACATTAGTCGAGCAGCGGCGTGGATTTAGTAGTTTTTTACTCATATGAGGTACAGGTATAGTAGAACAGTTTAATGTCAGAACCTCTTTATAAATAAATCTTCATTCTATAATATCTTATCAACTGTATTTTTTTGGGACAAGGTTTTAATATCACTTTTCTGATAAATGAAACCTTTAGAGATATTATCTATCGACTCCAAAAGCATGAGCCCAGTACTGATCTTTTATACTCCAAAGCAATCAATAGAGCGAGAAGCAACTTGTACCGAACACGCGGTGAGACAGCAATGACCACCGATTTTTCATCATAGTCGCAGCATTATACTATAGGCGATCATGCAATGTGGACCATTTGGAATTGGTTCAAAAAACCGGTTTTAAACGCCCAAATGGTCGGTTCAACATTGCGCCTCATTTAAATCATGCAATGTGGACCATTTGGAATTGGTTCAAAAAACCGGTTTTAAACGCCCAAATGGTCGGTTCAACATTGCGCCTCAGGGTGGTGGGTGCTATGCCTTATTTGTAGTTGACAAGTAATTTTGAAGTATTCAAAATGACAACAGCAGTTTTCATTTAATTTATTTTATTCCTGTTTCTTCGAAATTGTTAAAATCTGTGACGAAACTAAATAAATAATAATAAAAGTGAAGTGCTTCTTATCCTATATCGCAGTTTGATACGATTAGAAGTTGTTTTCAGTTACATACTATCTCAAATTGTTGACTGCAAATCAGTGCATTTATCATTAGTTCATGTGAAATTGTATTTAGATGCATAAATATTAGATGGGAGGGGGATGGACACAGAGGAACCATCCGACAACAATAGTACGATATCACGAAAGCATTGATATAATATCACTGTGAGTAATTTATTATATTGATAGGAACAATTCGTAATGTATAGAATCATACGTATTCTAACATTTCCCTTGTTTGCTCTATAAGGGTCGTCAGGAATTTCCTGCGATGATTTTCAGTAAGTTTGGTTTATTTTATTCTTGATTTATTAATGAAAATAATTTGTTATTGAAAAAAGAAAGTTTACGTGACTTATTTACAGTCATGTCCGTTTACAATCACGTCCCATTGAACACATCGAAACATAGTTTTGAATAATCTATAAGCCTACGTATCATTCGTTTGTATTTTCTCGATCTTTTTATCCATTACCAATTTTATTATTACGAAAATCTGACAGCCGCGATCTGAAAAAAAGTGTCACAGGTCTAGCCTGTAAGAGCCACGCTGGCTGACTGATTCGTCAAGGAACGAAAGTGATGACACTACTTGTAAAAGGCAAAAGATGAGAGGACGATAGTGAATGTGTGCTCAGAATAAAACGGCGTATGTGCCCAAACATATTGACGTCTTTTTATGAATTAAAATTGTTATTAATTGAAAAACTGTCTTTACAGAATTTAGATAGTGGTATTCTCTACAATTTAAAGTAACATCTTTTCCATAACTCATAGTAGTTATGCCATAAAGTCCAAAAAAGAAAAAATATAGACCTAACTTTGCATTTTTTTTGTATCGAGAAAATTTCAATGAATCGTGTTTTCAACTTTGTGAGAATTTATATCATATAGTCAATTACTATATTCCAAGTTTTAAGATCTGTAGTCCATATACGTACGAAGAAAAGTAAAAAATAAAAAGCGTATTTTTATTGACCCATCACCTTAATGCTTGCGAAGGAGGAGGCGCACCGCGTGAGGGAAAGGGCAGCGTCCTCCCTCCACGCCAGCCGCAGTGTGCAATGTCCTCGTTTTCAGAAGTTTTGTGCTGGATTTTATCATTTAATTTTTCTGCTATCCCCGAGGCGGAAAAATGGGTCGAAAGTACAATAAACAAAAAAAAAAAAAACCCTGTGGCTTATTTGTACATACTTTTTTTACGAGGGGAATAATTTTTGTGGCTAATAAACAACAACCCCACTACACTAGGGATAATTGGGTATTGCAATAACGGTTTTTTTTTTTTTTTTTTTTTTTTTTTTTAACGTGGTAAAATCATCAAATGAGTCCTCCCACCCCGGGCAGGGCGGGAGGGACTGTCAGACTTGTACTGACTAAAATCCACGGTGTCCTTCAGTAGCCCTTTATGTACCGGGGTCACGGTGAGGAAATAATCCCGCAACCCCGGCAGGTTTTGGCCCTCTGAGAGGGGGGCCCCGTCATTATGCTGACGCTCTTTGAGGCGCGCGTGGGACACAACGCGCCGTCGACCCGGGCATGGTCCTTGGTCGGGCAGCGAGTTGCCCTTTACTCGCTGCCCGCATGCCCGCGCCTACGGTGGCCGGAGATCATCAAGCGACGTCCGTCGCCGTGGGCGCCTACCACTGCGGCTGGGGCGGAGGGAGGACGCTGTCCTCTCTCGCTCGCGGCCTGCCTCCTCCTTGACGAGCATTACTGCCTCGCAGAAGGAGCTGACCGCTTCCCACTCCGTCTCGCCCCGCAGCATGGCCGCAACCAATGCCGGGCGCGAGAGGTCTCCGCCTATCGCAGCCGTGAGGACACGTCGGTGCTCCGCCCAAGCTGGGCAGTCTTGCACCGTATGCTCCACCGTGTCCTCCGGGCGATCTTCGCAGTGGTGGCACCCAGGCGTCTCCTCCTTTCGCATCAGCCACAGGTACCTCCCGAAACTTCCGTGTCCGGTGAGGACCTGCGTCAAGCGGTAGGTCAGGACGCCATGACTTCTCTCCAGCCACTCCTCAAAGAGGGGTCTTACCGCCGCAATTGCGGCGTGCCCGATTGCAATAACGGTACAGTATGTTTATTTCTCAAATGGATAACGGATACATTTACATAATATTACATGGAGCGAAGCAAATAAAAGATATTTATAGAAGTAGTACCATTCTGTCTGTTCTCCATTTTCAAGGTTTCACTGAAAATAGAAAGTGCACCATTGCAGTTGTTATGCAAAATAATGTTTCTTCTTTGTCTACTAATAAACAATTATTAATTTTTTGCCGCTTTTTCGCCCGGGTTAGGTTTTTATTAAAAATGTTAGATACTATCTATCTTACTAACTTACTAATTATGTTAGATATTACGTATTTACGATATTCGAATTCTATAAAATTTAAGGAAAGTTAAATTCCGAGGTAATTTTACTCATAATTAGCCTCTACTCGACAAGGATCCCAGAAGTTGAAATTAGGATTAGCTCTCAAAAGATCATTCTATCCTATCTAGCATAACTAAATCATAGAGAAGAAAAATCGATTACATACATTGCCTGTGCTTCAACTGGCATTCTACAAAATGTCTAGGTATTTTATACATGTGGGAACGTGGGATCAGAGTCAAAATGCTTTTAAAAACTCTTAAAGGATTTATTTTCAAAAAAAACAAAATGCTACACGTCTTCCGTCTTAGATTATATCGCCATCTTCCCATTCATTCCTCGCTCTCGCTCTCTCATATATCCATCCCTTTCGTACACTCTTACGTTCCATTTCCCACATTTTCGGCCTTCCTGCTCTCTTGTCTGTCCTCAGACACTGCTTACCTCATACGTTTAAAATTAACAAACATAAACTTAAAACAAACTTAGTCTTAGAACATACAAAAAACTTATACTTAGAACATACAACACCTGGCTCACCATTCATCACCATACACACCAACTATTCACAGTGACTTCCATCCGGCCACTTCTTCATTTGATCGGCTGAACTGGAAGTGCGGTTGGGACCTTCAGTCGCACTGTCAACCTTTTCCATATCATAGCGGTCATTTGGATGAAGTTTGGTAATTCGATAAGGTCCTAAGTACTTAGCCTTTAGCTTAAGTCCAGCACCAAATTGAGTTCTTTTTATAGCCACTAAGTCACCCACCTGGTACTGGTGACTCGGTTTCCTTTTCTTATTATAATATTTTCTATTCTCTTCTTGCACACTAAACATCTTCGCTTGTGGTAATCTATCTGTCAGGTCATCGATAATAGGTAGAGGGTACTCAGCTTTCACCATCGTTTCATTAAGCTGCGTGTAGTCAACGCAAATGCTCGTTGTTTCGTCCTTCTTCTTTACTAAAATCAGTGGGTCATCAATTTGTTTTATTACAATACTCTGCTCCATCTGTGCTACTGGCACATCGTCTTTTGATACAATCTTCTCCAATGGAGCTTCCTTCACATCATCACATTGATAAGCCTCCTGCTTTTCTGATGGACTGCTGATATGCTGTAAAAGAGATTCTTTGACACCTGTAAAGCAATTGACTTTATTTATCAACTCACATTCATCTCTAAATATGGACACACATCCATCGCTCATTAACACCGTTACACTTTTCAAAAACTCGTGACCTATTGTTATTTCATAAGGCATACAGTCCCTAGGTATAATGTGAAACGTAACATCGTTGTAACACTGTCCATCAATGCCGATTACCGTCGTAATTCTACCTAACGACTGCACTTTTGAATGTCTTAAACCCGTTAGCGTTATTCCGTCGTCGACGTTGAACCCCTTAAATAGTTTAGCGCATAACTCTGCCGATATAATATTCACATCACTCCCAGAGTCGATCAACGCATTAAAAGTGTGATTACCCGCTAATTTTATACTCTTCACCGGTTTTCTTACGTTTTCAGTAGCAAAGTCATTGTTTTTATTTATTTGCATAACTTCATAATCATTGCTTGACACTATTGACACTGTGTTTGACGTATCAATTAAATGTCTGTCATGGCCGCTCGTACACGCACACTGATTGGTTGGATCCACCGCTCCGAACATAGCCTCTTTAGTCGAAGTCGAACGCTGTTTTACCGACTGCCTCGCACCCGTTGCTTCTAGACTGGATCTAGCTTCACGCATTGCCGACTGTTTTACCGACGACTGTTTTACCGACGTGTTTCCGCCAATGGTAGGGCACTGTCTTCCAATATGGCCAAATTCGTTACATTGGAAACATTTGATTCCGTTGGTGCATTGACTGGATAAATGGCTCTTTTCACCGCAGTTGTAACAATAACGTATATCATGCGTGGATGCTTCCTTCTTCCTTTCAGTTGCCGGGTCAGCTCGTCCTTCCTTCTCGTTTTTACTTCCATTATTACTTCCTCTCATCTTTTCGTAAATGGATAATTTTTCCTTGAGTGCGCCGTATGTCGTAACGCCGTACAATATAGCCTTGTATATTTGATGATCTTCGATGCCATCTATAATATACTGGATCGCCACGTAGTCAGGGAATTTAGCTCTTTTGCCCAACTCTTTCATTGTGAGCATGTATTGGTAATAGCTCTCATCTCGCCGTTTCTTACGCGCTGCCATCAATTCGTGCATCTCTTTGGAGTTTATAGCTTCAGGAAATTCTTTCACTAGAGCCGCTTTAAGTTCTTCATACGTCCTGAACACCTTTTCTGACTTAAGCCACAGCCCCGCCGTGCCGATGAGTGACCGCCGCGCGATTATCAACTTTTGTTGCGCTGTCCAGTTGAACACTTCTGCATTATCCTCTATATCTTGGGCCCATTTAGTGGAGGAATACGACTTATCCTCACCGTCGAACTGGGCGATGCCGCCGTCGACATTGTAGAACATGGCAGCTGCCGCTGCCTGTGGCCCCGTGCCACCACTTTTGCCAGCGTCATCCATCATTCTCGTCCTCGTCTTGGTATTCGTAGGCGGGTTATCCGCCGCCGCGTCGTAGAAAATATTTTCGTCTTCCGTCTTATGGTTTGTTGAACGCCGTGCGTGCACCACACCACGTGCACTTCGTCGTATATCGTCTTCGTGACTCTGAACCACACAGATCCCGGACGAGCCCCCAAAATTTGTGGGAACGTGGGATCAGAGTCAAAATGCTTTTAAAAACTCTTAAAGGATTTATTTTCAAAAAAAACAAAATGCTACACGTCTTCCGTCTTAGATTATATCGCCATCTTCCCATTCATTCCTCGCTCTCGCTCTCTCATATATCCATCCCTTTCGTACACTCTTACGTTCCATTTCCCACATACATTTCCTAGGTAAAGTGTAAAATAGTTTAAACATTTAACATCATTTCATACATTGACTGAACGACCTCGGCATTCTATACATTTCCTAGGTATTGTATAGAATGCCTGCATTGTACACATTGCCTATAACATATACTCGTGTATGTTATTGCTCGTGACTGTACTTATCAATTTTGTATTCAAAGGTATTTGATGCTTTGTATCGCATTCTCGTGCCTCGGATCATCTACCTGAAAGTCAAAGATCAAAGGTAAAATACAAACAGACGAAGTTATTTCCCTTTTTATATAGCTTTTGTATGGATAAAATTATGCAACTACGATGTTATCTATGATATCCTTTCTGTATTTCAAGGTATTCAATGCATATAGAAAGTGCTACAATGCAATGCAATACAACTATTGTATTTTTCTACGGGATATTTTTAGTTTTCTAAAAATGCAGGAGATTTATTTACTTGTTTGTTGTTTCGCAAACGATAAAAGTAATAATGATATTAAGTGTTACATAGTTCGATTCTAAGGCAATAACAGAATATACTTTCTTTCAGTATTATGGTGAGAAGTTCAAAGTTTTCTATTCAATTCCTTAGCAGTTCCTTTACGTAATTTATTTCATCACCACTACTCCCAAAACAGTGAAGGAAAACATCGTGGGGAAACTGGCATGTCCTAGGATTAAAAATCAAAGACATTTGTGACATTTATCAAACCGCACTAGATCCGCGTTGTTTCTCTACGTGATCGAATCCGAAATGAGGAGATCCGTAGACGAACTAAAGTCAAGGATATAGCCCACCGGATTAGCAAGCTGAAGTGGCAATAGGCAGGCCATATTACTCACAGAGCAGATGGCCGATGGGGTCGAAAAGTGCTAGAGCGGAGACCACAGACTAGCAAGCGCAGCGTAGGACGTCCACCAGCATGGTGGACAGATGATCTTACAAAGGTCGCTGGAAGACGCTGGATGAAGGTCGCCTCCAATCGGTATATGTAGAGATCAAAAGGGGAGGCCTATGTTCAGCAGTGGACGTCCTATGGCTGAGATGATGATGATGACTGGATCCGCGTGGATAAAAAGTATGTTTTATGAAATAGAATTAAATAGGTTACAGTTTTTTTTGGAAACTTATGGTTGTAGACTTGACACCATATTCTCACAATAGTATTTTTATGTAAGCATTAGCCAATACATTTTATGATTTTTCGATCACCACCGCTGATTAATTGGATCTTACAGCTTTCAGCTTGTCAAGAGAACCTTCTTAATCATTTCAAAAGTTTCTAGTTTAAAATTCTTACTTCACAAAAACAATAATAAAACTTATTTAGCCCCCGCCGTCCAGACAGTCTCTAGTCTTTACAACCTTGACCTTTAGTGTCAAAAATATCGTCTCCAAATAAAATATTCAGACATCCAAAATTAATGTCAAGACTAACTAATAATTTAGGAGCTAAATTGGGAGTGAAACGAATGAAGACATAGGTTTTCAATGGTTAATCAGTGTTTTTCGAATTGAATTAATGGATAGTTGGATACATACCTCATCATCAGTCTGTATTCGTCTACTGCTGGATATAAACCTCTCCTAATGTGCGCCACTGAGCCCTGTCTTGAGCTGTCCTCATCCAGTCTCTGCCGGCCACCTTTCGTAGGTCGTCACTCCACCTGGCGGGCGGGCGTCCCACACTACGTTTGCCAAGTTCTGATCTCCACTCAAAAGCACGTCTACCCTAACGGTTGTCTGCCCTATCAGAATATGTCAGCAAATTAGGATTAGGACATGAAATCACGTACGAACGTAATTTATTTCATCACCACTTCTCTCAAAACGGCGAAGGAAAACATCGTCTGAGGAAACCGGCATGTCCTAGAACCAAAAGTTCGATGACATGTGACATCTACTAACCTGCACTGGGCCCACGTGGTGGATTATGGCTCACTCCTTTTCACAAGAGGAGGCACAAAGGCCTCCTCTTATCAGAAGGTTTTCCCAGCAGTGGGAACATTATAGGCAGATGATGATGACATGAAATCAGCATATTACAAAGGTCCCCATGATCAGCCTGCATTCGATCACTTCTAGACATAGATCTCTCCCAATCTACACAATTAAGCCCTATCCTGGGTTTTTTCTCATTCATTTTCTGCTGGCTGCCTTTTGTTTCTCAGATTGCCGCGGTGTCCACTTGAGGACACGTGTACCCCACCGTGTACCACTTTAACTAACTCATCCTTAGAGCTACGTCCACAACTTTGGTTTTCTACCATAAAATGGGTATATTTATAAATTCAGCATAATAAAAATGTTCCATTACTGAGACACAGACTCGTCCTGACTGATAAATAAGTAAGAGTTTAATTCTGAGACATAAAAGTCTAACAACCAGTCAACCCAGTATTCGGGTTGTGGATGGTTGTGGAGGTCAATTTCATTTTAAATACTAATATACAGCTCATTCAGCTCGATTGGAAGCCAACCCCTACGTTTTGGAAAAAATCTTAGCAGAAGATGATCCGATACACTCACACAAGAAAATAAACGATTTCAACAATAAAAAAATAACACTGTATCAGACCATAACAAATCATTTATCTGCTTCCAACATTGCTATATAAAACCTTTGACAAGGGAAAATATCCTCGTATGGGCAAATTCTGTGATTTGAAACGAGATAGCACAGCCCAAACATATGTCGGCCTCGATGATTGATTGTCAGCAAATGTGCGTCATATATTATGCCTAACCGTATTATAAAGTGACGGGTCTGCGTTTGTGTGTTCTTTGGCGATTTTTGGGATATCAGATGAAATATGTTAGGTTACATTTTGAGGTTTTGTGTTGTTAGTTTGAAGATTTTTAGGCAATTGAATGTTTAAGGATGAGGTGTAAGGAATATTTAAGGACAAAGCAAATGATTCTCACGTTTCTATCCTACCCCTATGGGAAAATGGCTCAATGCACCTATCTATGTCTATTTTTTATGTGTGTTGTATAGTTATCAAATGACCTAAATGTCCTCTCACTCCAAGCGGGGTAGAATGACTGTCATACGAGTACATTTACTAACTAAAATTCACGCTGTTCCTTCTACTGGCCTTTCCGTTTTAAGGTCACGGTATTTTACTTAGACAGTCATATACCTACGTTAAATTGAGATTTAGTCTTGCAAAATAAGCAGAATCCACTACCATCCCATCGTCAACTATTGCCAATGCATCAAAACATAAACATAAAATACCGTCATTTTACCAGCGCAATATAAAGTACCAACAAAAAGAATACACCTTCTAAAGGTAGGGAATCGACAAATAATTTCTGTTGCTTTTAGCGCTCAAAAAGTCGATACTTCCACTATTTCATGACCACTGTTTTCAAAACGTTTGGTAAAATAAGCTTGTGATCAGGCCATAATTATTTTTTCTACCCTTGGGACATTTTCCTTCTCTCTGTGCGAGAAAATGGACAATACTCCACGCGATTCGTACAATTTGCAATTTCTACAAACTTAAAATAAAAATCGACATTGTTACTACGATATAATGATGCAATTCGATTGACTTGACGTCGTCGTGGCGATCGTGTTTTGTTTTTCATCTACCCGAAGACAACCGCGCATTTCATGTCATATGCCAAACCAACCTTGCCACTACGACATACATTAAGATGCAATCCAATGGACTTCACGTCGTCGTGGCGATCGTGTTTTGTTTTTCATCTACTCGATGACAACCGCGCATTTCATGTCATATGCCGTAGTGGTAAGGTTGATTTTCTCTTTTAATTGAAATCGGTCGGATCGCGTCGCATCTCTCATTGTTTTGAGAGCAGTGATAATGTAGCAAATTGTACCTATACCTTTTTGTTACCATAAAGTTTTAGATGAAATAGTTGTTCCTAAACTAAACTACGTAGTCTAGTCAAAGCATGTTCAAAATACCCGCTCCGTTTAACTTTGTTGTATCGGATGCAGAATGGCTGCACAAAGGAAGAGAAGAATTTCGAATCGAGATCTCAAATGCAAACTGTTTTATTGAAAACTAGCAGAGAAATAAGTATTTTCTCCTATGATTTTCTATTACCCCCCTGTAGGGTTGGAATTGACAAAAATGTTGAAACACATGATATACAATTATACCGTCTATTCGAAAAAGAATTAAGTAAATTGGATTAAGAAAATAGTTTTCTGTAGCACCATAATTATGGGGTGCTATGACAGGAAACCTCCACGTGCGCCTGTGGACTGGAATTCGTTCTCGGATACGTCCGGGGGGACGACCAGTTTTTCGGGCCGGTGCACCCTGGGATGCGGGCAAAAACTCTTCCTTAGGCACTGTGTGTCTAAGTGGTCTCTTTGCCCGTATGCGAATAGACTGTCGTGTGGACGGAAAAAAAAGCACCATAATTATGTATTGTATTTTTTTGTTTTCATTATTTTTTTGCCTTTTGAATTCAAAAGACAGAAAATAATCAAGTATGCTCTTTACAGGGACGAGCCTTCTTGATTTCAATAAAAACTTTCATCCAAATTTCACCCCTTATAGGATGAATTTCGCAAAATCCACTGTGAGTGTACACTTACATCGTTTAAGAAAATTGTAAAATGTCATACTTCAAGGGCCATCTTTCAATTTGGTCATGATTTATCTGACTTTTTCACTTCCTAGTTACCTAAAAAAAGTAACAATCACGGGTTTTTCCATTACAAGACCTACTCGAATCTAATCCGATGCTAATACGAGCGAGCGAGACGACGATATATAACGTGTCAAATCTTCTAAAGCATCAATATCGTACCCTGAATGACATTTCTAATCTACGATATCGGGTAAATTGAGGATGTACCCTGTTGAGCGAAAATGGACAGTATGTCCTGTGTAAGAAGGTATGAGTTCGAATGGGCCGTGTGTGTTCTGTGTGTGGGGAGGAGTCTCTATCACACCGTTTGGGTTTTTGTGTTGGATAGATTATTTTTATTTTTTGTTGTTTCATGTAATTGGTCATTATTATAGTTGAGATGAAGATTGTGTTCTACAATGTTATCCAAGTTTAACATTAACGCCAACTTTCTTTACAAGCTTTTTATAATACGGTCAAGTATCAAACACTATTTAATCTGAATTCATAATATCACTGGCAATTTTCTTTTTCTTAAATCTGTCTCAAAATCTAAATTAATTCTAAAATTGTTTTGAAAACTCCAGTAGGGGGATTATACACATATTTCTGCCCAATTGTGACTATTGCTTGACCCCTTCAACTGCAGGTACCTCCAACAACTTTCTTCTTTCTTGATACTTCCAAGTCTTTTATTAATTACGAGTGTCATACGTTGATGTGTAAAAAATAAATCAAACAAAACTGCAACAAAATAAAAACATCTCGTCGCAATAAAACGGTGTGACGCACAGCCATTCGATGTGTAGACACACGAAATGATTGAATTACCAAATCGAATCAAATCGAATTGCTCGATTTATTGCACTTCTGACGCAGAAGATCTATTCACGCTTTCCAACTAGATTACTGCAACACTGCAGTGTTGTTTTGGTAAAACGAATTAAACTGGTTTTAGCTTTTTTGGTATATAATGACAGATCTGCTTCATTACACTTTTGACTAGCTACATCATTCTCACATAATGTACAATCTCAAAATTAATCTTATACCTATTATTGGAATCAGATATAGCAGCTCACAATTTAGGACCCACTAATATTAGTAGTCATTTTTACCCGTGGTGCTAGGCAACTGGGCTTTTCCCAGTTGTAATGTCCCTTTGTGCCTGTTGGCCTTGTTTTTTTCTGTCTGCTGCTTGAGGGAAGTGGAAACATTTTTTTTCCTACCCCTCCACTATTCTTTTCTGATAAATTTCATTGCAGGATCCAAGACAGGTAAATTCGTTCTCCGGGACTCGTCGAGCTTCATTGTCTCGGCGCTTTTCTGGTGGTTGCCACTGTTGATTTGGCTTTCAAGAGTTGCAGTGGTTTGGGAATAGTGTGAAAAAAAAGATATAGTACAGTCAGTGCTACAAAAGCGCTTCTTAGTTAAAACTCAAGTATAATAAAATCACAAATTATTTAGTTCGCGACAGAGTAGTCAAGTACTTAGTTCAATGATTCCCAGGTCTATTAAATGTTTTCACATTTTATTATAGAGTTTTATCACTAGAACACTAATAAGGTTACACTACGGTGTAATACACGTCCAACCGGACTGTATAGACATACGAATGATTGAACATCCAAATGAAATTGTGAGTAATTCTGAATGTTAAACCGAGTTTAGAGTTAGCAAACTCCTTGGTGGAAAACCGAATTGTACTTGTACTAGTTTATATTTGACTCGAGTCTGGAGTTTGTTACTAAAAAAAAGAACTAAGAATAGTTGATATCATTTTTATGTGAAGCCGTTGGCAAAATTATATTTTGGTTTGTTGATTATAATATTTCACTGATGTCCAAAATAAACTTAGAATGCTACATTCATTTACAAATTTGTTTACCATCCTTCATAGCATCAACTATGATTCATTAAACCAGAATGCATTGAACTCAAAACTTTGTGAATGAGAGGCGAAGTGATAACCTTTGGGCCATCACTCGCTTTTAAAATCTATCGTTTAAGCTTTGTCCATGTAGTCTGAATGACTAAAGTCTAGTAGTAATGATAAGTTAACAGGGCCGAGACAAATAATCTTTACATAATATAATAAAATCGTAGAGCTGTCATTCCTGTACATTGAATATTTTTTTCTTTTTGTATTTTTTTCGAGATAAGGGATCGATTCTGATGCCAAATCAACTTTTTTTTTCTTTCGAAATTTTTTATGTTTTTTTGATTTGATCTATCTCTTAAACTACTGTAAAGTTGTCGATCAAATTTTCCTCAAATATTCCTAATAATATGCTTCTGTTGATAGGCTATGTATCTATACGCTATTTTTCCTGGGAGATAAGCAATTTTAAATTTTGTTGTTTTTATCTGTTTGTTTTTAGTTGGAAGCTAAACCACTGGATATTATTTAGTCAATTTTTCCCCAAATATTCCTTAAACTGCTCTTCTATTAATAGGATATGTATAATTACGCTATTCCCTTTGGGGGATTAGCAATTTTATAATATGTTGATTTTCAGTCATTGTTGACATTTGTATAAGAACCGCTATTTGAAAACACTGTCAGCGTACTAGCCAGTCTGGTTGGTATCCTGCTTGACTTTCGTGCAAGGGGTCTCTGGATCAAATCTCGCTGTTTCTTTTTTTCACTTTGAGTTTTCTTATATTTGTCCTGAGAGTTTCAAATAATAAAAAAAAATGTGTATACTTTTATTTCAATATTATTCGCGATTTTAAATTCTTACTATTTTTTTTCAATAGTTTTCTAGGATATAAATCTACACTGATTTAAATTGTAGGTAGTAAGTTGGATATTTTTTTAAATTGTAATTGTTTCGAGGTGTGGAATTTTAAAGATTAGAAAAAAATGTGTTTATTTATGTTTTGAATTAGTGTTCAAACCAGTGCATAGATTCTGTTTTAAACGACAAGTTGTACTCATCGAGTCAGATAATTAGTTATTTTTTAGGTATCACGCGGAATGCTAAAGGGAGAAGAGCAATGCTATCGTACGTTCAATTTGCAGCGATACTGTAAATCAACCCAAAAATGATAGTCTAATGTTTAAAATAAACACGGTTCTTTGAAATTAATGTCGCTCAAATAAGGACGTTTCCTATGCAAACTATGTACCTAGATATAACATTATTGATCTAAACTAATAATAAAAATGCAAGTATGTTTCTTTTTTACCTTTTCACGCATTACTACCTACTGAATCGATCGTCCCAAAATTTAGCATATACGTTGTCAGGAGTATAGACACGGATATAAGGTATCTTACATCCCGAATAACAGAAGAGAGCTGTTGCCGAGGAAACAATTACGTTCATATTCCAGATGGCGCCACACGATCCGTATTGTTTCTCAAATTCTAAAATAACGCAAGCGAAGCCGCGGGCAAACACTAGTTCAAAAATAAAGTTATTCGGTTTTGTATTGTACTAAAACTTATATTTTATTAAAAAAATGCGTATGACACTCGGAGACTGCCGCGGTGAAGCTATTTAATGGAATTTAAAAAAAAAGGCCGCCTACCTCTAAAATTTAACGAGAATATAATTTCTTTAAAATGTTTGTGGTACACTACAACTGCAATAAAGAACTGCTTTGTTGTAGGAGAATTTTATAAGTAAGTTTCATTGTGAAAACCTCCTTGTGTAGCTGGCTGTTTAGAATCAGTAACAAAAAGTTTATTGTCTTTATGACGGATGTTTTAATGATTGTCGAAGTATCCTGAACTGAAACGTCGTTTAACGAGTGTTAGGTTATTTTCGTTAGGGAATTTCTTGATTTGATCGCCGCGCTCAGACCCTCGATAAAAGCTTTGCAATAGCTAAAAAAAATCACCACTGGATCGCGCTGGATGCACGCCACTTCCAACCGGTCCTTTTGGAAATCTATGGAGGCCTATATTCAGCAGTAGACGTCCTCTAACTGAAATGATGAATAGTTACGTCTAAGAAAATTCTATAGTACACCAAAGACATTAAACTATATACGAGCAGTAGACGGGACATCACGAAGAAAGTGATCCAAAAATTTTACTGACTGAAGGACTTCTTACCAATAGGTAAAAATTCCCTCAGTCTAGTGGCCGCGTTGCTATGCAACGCTTAGATAGTGCTACTGACGCACGGCATCAATAATTTTGTATGACAATTTTCCCAATGCCCGCTCTATAGGTTCTTTCAAATCTCTTTGTAGTACACCAAATTTTCTGAAACAAACACTCAATTTCGCATCTACAATATAAAGTTCCTCCATAACAGTGTATCATAGCAGATACTGTCTCATTACCATGATTTATTTCGCGAACAAAATGTAGCTCAAAGTTTACGCGAATTTTATTTATGTGGCACTTTTTATCAATAGCGAAAGGGAGAAAATGTATTCATTGCGTGCTTCTATCTTTATTGAGTAACTAGCTTTTGCTCGCTTCTTCGCTCGCGTGTAATATAGTTTTACGACACAGCGCAGTCATGTCTGAGCGATTGGTCTGTTGCGTCACGCAGCCTGGGCCCCAAGTCTGCTAATTTTATTTAACTCACATGCTATTGATATTCAATTGAGAATCAATCACGACTCCATTACGATTAGAACAAATTTAGTAGTCTGCAAAAACTTGTATAAGCTCAATAGAGTCGTAATGGAATCGTAGTGTAGTTGTAATTGACTCTCAGTTGAACAGTTATAAGTATTGCCATGAGAGAGTCGAATACCGATAAAGTCCACAGTCGATTTACAATTGTAACACGATTGAAGAGCAGACGAGCAAATATTCTGATGGCAGTTCAATGGAATGTCACTGGAAAACCATTGGTCTTAAATTAGTAGCAGAATACCAAATGTAGTTAAAACTGCATAATCCAATTGATAAATGCAATTGAGTAATTACTAAATTAGCAGACTTGGGGCCCTGGACTTGTGTTTGGTTAAATGAAATATAGGAAAGAATAGCATATGTGTTGCTTTTGGGCAAGTGTACTTCACCGGCGGTCACATCATAGCTCAGCATCAGGCGGGATAAATGATAATGATAAATGACATTTATTTTGTAAGTTTGTTATAAAAAACACTTTTATACGTCACAACCAATATTTCAAAGCTAAATGAGGCCGGTGTTTCGTACCTGACTACTCTGAGAAGAAACATCCGAAACAAACTCAGAGGTCACAGTCTCTTTTAAAGTCCAGACATTGTTTTGCTCAGGTCATACGAGGACCATTCGGGTGTCTGAGATGGTCTTTTGAGGAATGAACCACACAGATTTGAGTGGACCTGTCCAGTCAGTGCAAGCATTTGTCGGTTATCGTGTAGCTCGAGTCAGAACACAAGGAGCTCAACAGGGATAGTAGTGAAACAAAAGTCCACTCCCTATTACAGTAGATTTAAATACAACTGTCTTGTGAAAAATGTGGGTGTGTTTGAGGAACACCTCTGCTTATCTCTTCAGGAATTACAGACGTGATATTATATGAATTAAGAAACTCATTAAAACCTGTTATCTCGGTTTTTCTTCTATAACTTCCCGCATAAAACGACAAAGGTGTATGCAAAAGTCGTTTCTAAGAAAAATATTTTCGCTATTTCTGAGCTGAAAATCACAGCAGTTGTTCACTTAGTTCTCCTAACAAACTAAGCATGAAGTCAGTCACCCATACAAGTTTTCACAGTGCATAATAATACTGCTTATCTGCCAGTAAAGGGGAAGCTCCCATTCACACATTTTCTTCTCCCCCCTTCATTCTACTCCACGTAGTGATGTGACATCTGATTCTTTAAAATATCGATATAACTGGATGAGCTGTGCTGATATTTTTAACCGACTTCTAGCTCTTTATAAATATACACTCTTAACAATTTTATTATTTTAGTTAGTTACCGTTTTCCGAAAAGTATTTAACTTGTTTGAATGAATGCAAAAGTATCGGTATCGAAATTAATTGTCGCGTTGATTTAAATCACTCTATAAATCAATAGAGCTGTAGCGGAGAGCTATATTCCAGACATCCGATATTTTGTGCGGAGAGTATTATAATAGAAAACATGCTTTTCTCCTTGGTCACTCTAGACAAGCAGTGTTTTTTTATTTAGTTTTTTATTACTTTCAACAAACAAATGATACTCTAACAAATTTTATCACCGTATTGTAATACTAACCCGATATGGATCATCGCAGTCCAAATTAAATTTATTGATTCTGATTTATCAAGGTCTTTATTAAAAAAAAAAAACCTGTTTACAAATCATCTTATTCTATTTGTATACAAAACATGGTTTTGTAACAACAACAACAATTTAAAATCGCATTCAAATTGAATTTGAATTCGATTTTGCGCAAGAGTATCACGAAATAAGACCTGGTTCTAGACTCTTAAAAGAAATAAATACGTGCTGTTGCTGAAACTTTTATAATTTTATCGATAAACATGCAAACATCGTGCATCCTTACCCCCAGTCCTATTGTGAACCGGTTTTTCTTCAAATTGCAAGCTCATTAGTGTAGACCGGTTCTATCATCGTCTATTATAATGCTAGTTCCAGTTTACATGGTGATACTAGTCTTTTGAGGATTGAGTCTTTAATTCCTAAGACATGCATTGTGGGATGTCTTTCTTTTTTTTAATGAGATAAAATATTCAAATGGATCCACCGGGCCGGGAGGTACTTTTTTTTATTCGGACTAACCTACCACACTATTCCCAAGCCACTGCAACTCCTGAGAGCCAGAATCAACAGTGGCAACCACCAGAAAAGCGCCGAGACAATGAAGCTATGCGCAATGTCTTGGATCCTGCAACGAAATTAATCAGAAAAGAATAATGGAGGAGTAGGAAAAATATGTTTCCACTTCCCTCCATGCAAGGAGACACTAAAGCAAGGCCAATAGGCACAAAGGTACATTACAACTGTGAGAAGCCTAGTTGCCTAGCATCACGGGTAAGAATGACTACTAATATTAATGGGTCCTAAATTATGAGCTGCTATTATTTGATTCCAGGGAATGACTGTCAGACTTGTACTGACTAAAATTTGCGGTATCTTTTAATAGCCAGGGTCCCGGGTACCCAATAGTTCCGCCACCCTGGCAGGCTGTGCCTTCTAAGGGGGACCTCGACACTGATATCTAAGTTTATTTTCTTAAGTTGATTCTGGGATAGTGTTGGTAGAAATAAGTTTTTCAATAAACAAAGAAAACACACAGTCCGGTTAGCGTAAGTAGTGGCTGAGCGATCGCATGTTGCGATGTGTGTCGCAAGTTTGATCTCCGCACGCAGCAAATATTTTGTCGATCCTTCTAGTAATTGTTGTATATGAGTTTCAATGTTTGTAAACGTTTGTGAAACCGTAATTTATTACTGACCGAAGCTGTGTTTAGCAGCATTAATACAATAGTGATAACATAATTTCACCAATCCGCACTGGGCCCGCGTGGTGGATTATGGCCCACTCCCTCTCACAGAGAGGAGGCCTGTGTCCCAACAGTGGGAACATAATAGGCTGATGATGATGATAACATAATTTTATTAAAAACAGGTTATAAAAAGTTGTAGAAAATTCATTGCAATCAATGAGAAATACGAAATCTCATCGTTTTAGGGCTCATGTACACGACGCCGCCGCCGCTCCGCCACCGCGCCTCTAGGCTGTGTACACGGTCGCTACCGCGCCGCCGCCGCTCCGCCGCCGCTCCGCCGCCGCTCCGCCGCCGCTCCGCCGCCGCTCCGCCGCCGCTCCGCCGCCGCTCCGCCGCCGCGCCGCCGCCGCTCCGCTTCCGCGCCGCCGCCGCGCTGGCACCGCGAATCCAATTCGCTAGTGTTTTATTTATCTGAAAAAGGAGGTTTCTCATTTCGGCCATAATGTTTTTTTTAATGTTTATTCGCGGATAACTTTGTTCATGAACCGGTTTAGATGATTCTTTTTTTGTTGGAAAGAAGATATTTCTTACTATTTAGCTCCACTCGATTTCTCTGGTCTTCCATCATCAAACCCTAATCTCCATATCATGGGACCGACTTTGAAATACCTTCTTTCCAACAAAAAAAGAATCATCAAAACCGATTCATAAACGAAGAAGTTATCCTTGAATTATCAAAAAAAAAAACATTATATGGCCACAATGAGAATTCTCCTTTGTTAGATAAATAAAACACTAGCGAATGGCATCGCGGTGGCGACGCGGAGGCGGCGCGGCGGCGGAGCGGCGGCGGAGCGGCAGCGGAGCGGCAGCGGAGCGGCGGCGGCGCGGTAGCGACCGTATACACAGCCTAGAGGCGCGGTAGCGGCGCGGCGGCGGCGCGGCGGCGGCGTCGTGTACATGAGCGCTTACTCACTGACGTAAAATTTTAATGTTATATAAAACAGTCGTTTCATGCAAAATAATTAATTTTCTTGACTTCCAATTAAAAAGGCCACTCCTTGTTTGGCAAAACAACGCAAAAACAGCTAAAAGATTCAATTTTAAAACGTTAATTAAAAATGTACAAACTTACTGGCCAGTTTGAACTTTGACCGAGAATGTTCCACATTTTGTTACAAAGTTGGAAGTTTTAAAACTATGTAACAAACTATATAACTACTAACTATGCAGTAGTTTGCGTCTTATGCGCAACTAGCAAAGTCGTATTTTAATATTTTCTTAAAAACGTTACTCCATGGAGAAAAGAACTTTGTTCGAAGTTTAAAATTTTCATAGGACCTTATCTTCCAGAAATTGTTTATGAAAAAGTGATATCCCTCTTTGGTTTTCTTTTTGGCGGACTTTGTGTAAAAATAATGACATAAAGTTTGTTAAAAGATAAGTATTTTAACTATATCTTTTACGACCTGTGTTTTTGAAACTAAGAAGGTTTTGCTTTCACTGTGATAGATGGTCGCCAATCCAAAGACCAACCTCGGCAAGAACAGCTTAACCATTAAGATTAACCAGACCGGCTGTTATATTAAGAAACAATCTCTTAACTTGAGTCCTTTATTTCAACAGTGAGAACATTATGCTATGCCAAATAATCCATTAAACCTCGTAAAATAACTTTGCCTTTTACCTGCGTACGTAAGCTTGTAACCAAACATTTTATTAATCCCAAACATCACTACATCCATCATTGGCTTAACTTTTCGTTGTAAAACATTTTAAAGTTAACTAAAAACTGAAACATTCCATTATACAGAAACGATACGAGTGAACGAGTAAAGCCGAAACCTATTAGGTAAGCTGTACATGTGTACAGTCAGATACAAAAATAATAATAATTGTTCATTATATGTAAATGATGCCTGGACCGACTTTTAATGTTTCACACTACTTTTTTGTTTTTCGTTTGGTACTGAGACAAAATCAACGATGAAGTAGGTAAGCTTATGCATTTGGAAACGAAGATATACTTTCGGGATATGACTTATAGTTCTTTCCGAACCACAAGCGACACCTAAAAGTCAGTTTCGGGGGCTGTTAATTAAGATACATCTTCAAACTTCTTATGTCTCAGGCATTAAGCAAAAACCTATATCTATTTTTCAATGCTACATGCATTTCTAATTTCTCACAGGTTTATCTTGAACGACGTGTCGAGAGGAAATCAGGACTTATAATTAACTTGATTCCAAAGGTATAGGTATCAAATGCATGAGGAGTTACCAGAGGCGACTTAATTAACTTTAACACAAGGAAAAGTCCATATGATAAGATGAAAAAAAAAATACAATGAACATTGTACAGCCTAATGCACAAAGATGCTATAAAAATACTTCACTTCCTAACTCCAGCAAGGCTCTAAGAGACCATCTACAAAGTGCACACATATTTTTGTCCTCGTCTGTACACACAGTACTTAGCACTTAGAACTTCGTATGTACATCGACGAACGAAAGTTTCGGTGTTCGCATTATGAATTCTGTGTTTTATGAAAATTATTATTTCGTGTATTCTGTTCTCGTAATATGTGGACTGTGGAGGCTTTTATCCTAAGCCTTGATTATGAAGTTATAAAAAGTGTTGGATGTTTTTAAAGCCTTATTTACACTAGTTTATGACAGGCAGCGGCCCAGAGAGATAATTAGATTAGTATTATCTGGATAAAAGTGACATTTGTGTAACAAACAATAATCTACTTCTTTTGCCAAATTACATCAAAATCAGTTCAACCGTTTTGTCATGATTGAGATAAAAATAATAACAATAGACCAAAAAACAAGAGTCTCGAACAACTGACATCTGAGAAGGTTCTCGCTTGACAGCTGGATCAAGTGCCTGACTCAGAAGTCAGTACTTCTGGACACGGCGCGTATTGTTAAGAGGTTCCTCTCTAAGGAGTCCTGACCACCGGTAGCCCGGACCCTGTACCCTCAGCACGAATTTTCAGTATTTGAGACGTAAAGTAAACTGGAACTTTGACAATTTCAAAATGACAATTTTCAAAGAAAAAATAGTTCTTTCTTCGCACACCAGAGGCGCTGTTCCATTTTTTCATACAAAAATGCTGCAAATACTGGAAAGACGCTGTAAAGTAAAAGAGTGAAAATTCGTGCTAAGGGTACTGTTCCCTATGCTGGTGGACTGCTATCTTTAAATGATCGTATTTCTTATTATACATATTTAAAAATGTAACGAATAAGTAAAACATAATTCACACACGATAACACTAAAAACTGATCACCAATTTGTTTTATAAAGGAACACTAAATTCGGTTACAAAAAATATTATTATCGTGACTACTTAGCATGTTAGTCAAGTAAATAATACAATTTAGGGTATACCTCGGGCGACAGGTCCGTGTATAGGAGTACAAATCTTTTCTTACGCACCTATGTTACAGAATAAATTACCAACTGCAAAGGTATTTAATTTTTTTTTAATGGGGGAGGCATTAAAATATGCTAAAAATAAATCGTTTTCATACTATACAAAGATGAAACATCGACTGCCATTGGATTTTCAACTCTAACCATCAAGCTATTTAGTTTAAGATAAAATTTATTGTGAAAATCGGAAAACTAAATCTAGCTCAATTGAATATGAAATCGACACCTGTTGTAGATAAACATCCATTTGTGGAGTTATCTATAATAGTTGAAGATAACTGTTGATTTTGATCGGTAAGATAAACACTAATATTTATGCTAAAGTTAATTCAAACACCTCGCGGTTTGTTTAAAGGAATTTGTTAGGTTTCACTCATATTGGTAGTAAGTGAGAAAATGATATACGGAAAAATAGTTTTCACAATAGGTTTCGTGTATCGTGGGTGCGTATACAAACATTTACATTCATATATAAAAACACCCAGACTCGGAACTTTGTTTTTATTTGTTTATGAAACAAATATATTATAGTTATGTATGAAAGGAAGTCGTGACATGTGCATGGCAACAGCAACGCATCAGCCACGGCCCCAAACAATATAGTTGTCGATCTACATAGAAACCAAATCAAAAAAGCGTCATTAAGGCGGCGCTAGTCGCGAGCTCGAACTCACTGGCAGGCATGGTCAAAAACCATGATATTTCACCGGAAATCGAGCCATATTGTTCATGTGTGCGCGAGCGTCATCCCCCCGTGGAGAAAACAGGGGAAAACTTATTCAGTGAGATGCACGATCATTCAGAGTAAAAGGCGCGCGTAAAAAACTACGAAAAAGCCTTTGGCTGTTGGGGTTTTATGAAAAAACCACTGCACCAATTAATTTCAAATAAAATTTATTAAATTCTTCGATAAATTTGCTGTGTCGGACTTCGTTTTGGAAATTTGATGCTTCTTTAGCTTCTAATTTACACCTAAAGTTGTGTTAAAATTAGCAAAAAAACGAATCTTTAGAAGCTCGTAACTTTTTAATAGCTTCATATTTTACAATTCTGTTTCCATACAGACAAAATTAATAAAGAGAAAAAACGATAATTTTGGATGTACTTTGTCAATTAATGGAGTAAAACCCCAACGAAGTTTCTATTGAAAAAATGTTGACTTGTTTGCTCTTAAGAAATCGTTACAAAATTAAAGTCTTGTAAGGTCTTTTTTTAGCATAGTAAAAGCATTAAATGAGTCCTCTCACCCAGGGAAGGGCAGTCAAGGTCAGTACCTCGACTGCCCTTCTCTGGGTGGACTTCAGACTTGTATTTTTCGTGGTCGGCCGGCTTTTGCCCTCTGGTGACTCCGTCATTGTGCTGAATTTCTTTGCGTGGAACACAACGCGTCGTCGACCCGACCCTGGCAAAAAGTATGAGACGTCTCCGCCTAAAAGGATAAAAAGCATGTTATATAAGATTATAAGTGTTATTTTTATGGTTCTTTTAACCTTTGAGTGCTGTACACTCAAAAAATCCATGTTTTCTACAAAATCATAACAGAACCGTAGGTCAGTGCTCTACATCGCAATCAAGCCACATAGAGCTAACCTCGTTCCAGTAGAACACCGACTTTACACTGTAACTTCGTAACGCATTCGGCTCTACCTTTTTGCTTTTTGTTTACAAGCTTTTATTTCTATTGCTTTACAATTTAGTTGCTGCTGTTTACTCAATATTTTTGTTGCTTATTTTTATTATTTTCTGCTGTGTGTGCTTTCATGGCTGTTTTCAGGTTTCTGTATAAAGCAAAATAAATGTTACTTCAATTGGTTTTCTTATTTTATTTTTCGGTAATAATTGTATTTTTTGGCTTAAGTCAGCAACTTTTTCCTCCCGACCTTTTTTTAACGTGGTAAAATCATCAAATGAGTCTTCCAAACCACGGCAGGAGGGACTGTCAGACTTATACTGACTTAAATCCACGGTGTCCTTCAATACCTCGTTACTTTTCGGGGTTACGGTAGCTCGTTAGTCCCCCCCGGCAGATTCCTCAAAACAATTAAAATCCACCGTGTTCCCTCATTTAGCCCTTATGTTCCAGGGTCACTAATATTACCTATTTAAAAAGTCCCACGATCCCGACAGATATAAAAATAGGCAAAAAAATAAGTGTGCTGTGCTGTGTATCAATGAATATGATATGGTGGATATGAAACTCATCCAGAGTAACGTAGCATAGCATATCTCTGGTGGAAAAGCAGCTTAAGGCTTTGGGAGGGTTAGGGTGCTCCCACACATCTATCGACGCGGAATCGGCTTTTTCCATCGCCCTTTCTCTTTCTGTCGCTTAGAACTGCCATTTGCTAGACCGAGACAGAAAGCATACCTGCGATAGCACGCGGCGGAATCCTCGAGGCGGCCACGTGCTATCGCATTGTCTCGGTCTAGCAAATGACAGTTTTAAGCAACAGAAAGAGAAAGGGCGACGGAAATAGCCGATTCCGCGTCGATAGATGTGGGAGCATCCTAACCCTTCCAAAAATGATTCACTTCAATAATTCCAACAAACATCAAATAAATAAAATATATAAACATCCCGTTGACAGTCGTATGACACTTGACTGATCCGGAGGATAGTGCAAAAAGCACGGATTATCCCGGTTGAGCCGCACAAGTGTTGGGATATACAAGTTTTGATGTCAGTGGCTATGTGTGTGTGTGTGAATGTGAGCTAGGTGTGTGATTTTGATGTTTATTGATAGTGGAATAGGATTTGATGCTTTTTGTGGTTATGTTAGTTTTGTACCTGGTTTCTTTTTTTTTTCTTCAATTATATTTTTCTTTTAAAACAATGTTCCACACTTGGAATTTCTTCTGTATCGCTGTTGCGTTTATAAACATAGAAACGTACATACACAAACCAGCACACCCAGACCCGGAACAACAGTTTACAGATCAAACAATTATTTTATTCCGTGCAGGGATAGTACCCACGACACGCAGCGCAGTAGTCGATCGCTCAGTTACTGGGCCATCGTGATCGCTACTACTAAGCATAAAATCTTTAACTGTAACAGCTACCAGAAGCCTTATCACAAGTTATCTTTATTTACATAGACGTACTTGAAGTATCTGTGGCGTTTATTTTCTAGAAAGCTAAAAAGCGGAGGTATTCCTCATAGCGCTCCTGTTTTGAAGCGCGCCTATCTAAGCGCTACTGTTTCATTCCTCTTACCGCTCCCAAAAGGAGCGCTAAGAGGAACGATTAAAAATATTAAAATTTATTTCCTCGTAGCGCTCCCATGATTAACCTTCGGATAGAGATGGGACTATACTAACTGATATTATCGATAATAACTAGATAATAAGTAGAACACATTGTTATAATATACAACTAGCGGCCCGTCCCGGCTCCGCACGGGTTTGGTTTTTATTTTGTTTGTTTTATTGTAAATCCTTTAGTCCAGGGTTTTTCAACCTGTGGGTCGCTAAGCCTCTTCAGGGGAGTCGCGAAGCTTCTCTAGAGGAGTGGTTAAAAGTTGAGAACCTTACATTTATCAAGCTCTATTTCAATTTAATATGCTAAAGTTTTTCCGCCTCGCTACGCTCGCCCATTAATGAAGGGTATGCTTGTGAAGGTAAAAAGAAGTCAACTTTTTTAGGTCACATTTCAATGAAAACTTGTCTTATGTTGGTGTAGAAATAGTAGAATTACTGTCACATGCCGCGCTCACTCTTCAAGTCTTTAATTTTTTTATCTCGCTTTTAGATTAAAACTTGTTTTGTCGTACTACGGAAACGTTTAACTTTTAGAGTTATACTCTGCGTTCAATCTTCTTTGTAGATTTGGCTTTTCATAGTCCAGAAATCTATAAATTTTCGAGCTCGCTGCGCTCGCTATTGAAAATATGTTTTAAGTTGTCATGACCGAATGACCTCGATTTTTATACATAATTCATTTTTCAATAATGCTTTTGTGGAAACTACTATTGAAAAATGAACTACGCAGCGAGCGTACTCCTACCGTTTACGAATTTAAAAACTTATATTTGTAGTACAAAATTAGTGTATACTCCTGTTGAGTTTTTCTTCTAGAAGGCGGTGTGGAAATATCGGTGTACAGTTATTCGCACTAGACAGTTTGTTTAATTCATATTTGGGGCGTCAAGCTGTACAGGCCCAGGGCACCGACAATTATAAATTACGCCACTGCTTGTAGATCATAAAAATATTTGCAAGAGTCGTACCAGCAACACGCAGCGCAGCAGTGCAATCGCTCAGCCACTTTGCTAACCGTGCCGTCAAAATTGAATGCTTGAAAAAAGCAACGGGTAGGGGGTCGCGAAATATTTCTTCATACTAAGGGGGTCGTGCCATGGAAAAGGTTGAAAAACCCTTTTAGTCCACGAAATAGATGAATATAATCTGCCGACATATGTTTATTATTTTTTTATTGTTTAGAAAGCTTATGATTTCTTTCCATTATGTTTCCCATTATTACCCTCCCTGCACACCTCAATGTTTTGTCGGAAGTTTTTCGTAGAATTATGGCAATGAGTTGTCTATCGTTTACGTCAATGGTAGAATTTTAAATGACTTTCTTTGTCCTAGGCGGGGCGAGAGAGTGTCAGACTCTTACTGACTAAAACCACCTACTGACTAAAATCACCCGCTCTAGAAGAAAAACTCAACAGGAGTATACACTAATTTTGTACTACAAATATAAGTTTTTAAGTTCGTAAACGGTAGGAGTACGCTCGCTGCGTAGTTCATTTTTCAATAGTAGTTTCCACAAAAGCATTATTGAAAAATGAATTATGTATAAAAATCGAGGTCATTCGGTCATGGAAACTTAAAACATATTTTCAATAGCGAGCGCAGCGAGCTCAAAAATTTATATATTTCTGGACTATGAAAAGCCAAATCTACAAAGAAGATTGAACGCAGAGTACTCTAAAAGTTAAACGTTTCCGTAGTACGACAAAACAAGTTTTAATCTAAAAGCGAGATAAAAAAAATTAAAGACTTGAAGAGTGAGCGCGGCATGTGACAGTAAATCTACTATTTCTACACCAACATAAGACAAGTTTTCATTGAAATGTGACCTAAAAAAGTTGACTTCTTTTTACCTTCACAAGCATAGGGCGTTTTTCATTAATGGGCGAGCGTAGCGAGGCGGAAAAACTTTAGCATATTAAATTGAAATAGAGCTTGATAAATGTAAGGTTCTCAACTTTTAACCACTCCTCTAGAGAAGCTTCGCGACTCCCCTGAAGAGGCTTAGCGACCCACAGGTTGAAAAACCCTGGACTAAAGGATTTACAATAAAACAAACAAAATAAAAACCAAACCCGTGCGGAGCCGGGACGGGCCGCTAGTTGTATATTATAACAATGTGTTCTACTTATTATCTAGTTATTATCGATAATATCAGTTAGTATAGTCCCATCTCTATCCGAAGGTTAATCATGGGAGCGCTACGAGGAAATAAATTTTAATATTTTTAATTGTTCCTCTTAGCGCTCCTTTTGGGAGCGGTAAGAGGAATGAAACAGTAGCGCTTAGATAGGCGCGCTTCAAAACAGGAGCGCTATGAGGAATACCTCAAAAAGCGGACTTCAATACCTTAAGAGGATCGTCTACCGAGCGCTCGTCCATACTAAAAGAGAAAACGTTTTTCTACCCCTAAATGTTATCCTATCTCAATGATTTTTTAGAATACTTCTGACACAGTAAAAAACTAGGTTTATAGGTTTTCTTTTTTACTTTGGCGCCTGTAGCTTTCAAATTATTAAAAATTTTGAAAAAAATGAAATCTCTTTTAGAATGGACGAGCGCTCGGTAGACGATCCTCCTAATTTTTTAAATTATTCTTTCCATTTCAACAGTTTCGACAGAACTTCCATGCCTGTTATGTCATTGTTTACCCATGAAACCAGTAACTTTAGAAAGTGTAATACGTTGTACGTTAAGTACATTTTATTATAAGGTCCTATTCCACCCATTTAGATATAACTAGGCACAGTACAAGTCCCATGACGCTTGTGCGCCCGCCGCGACTTCAATTTAATTTAATTAAAACAACTACACTGACAACTCAATTAATTCCCACTATGAGGTTGACATCACTGCTATAATTGTAGATTTTTTTGACTTATTAATTTGTTTTGTGAGTGAACATGCCTAGAAATAAGAGAGCCTATATCAGAACTTTTCTTTCGGAAGTCGGTGGCAAAAATGTCAATGAAATAAAAAACAAAGCCACCGACTTCCGAAAGAAAATTTTTGATGTAGATGACTTTAACCTTTTTTGTTGTGGTCGCTTTTGAAGTCGGTTCCTTTTTTTGGAAAACCTTTTTTTTAATGGTTAATAGAAATAAATGGTTTGTTAATATGCAAATAGATTAGAAGTTAACATCAGAAAAATTAAGTAAAGACAGTTTTTTTTTAACTTAAGCCCAGGATAAGGGTTTCTTCTATATCGTGATTGCATTTATCAAAATTGAAACTCAGAAACACAAACACCCAGTCACGAAACAGCTATTTTTGCGTCATATAAATATTTATATACCGTGTGGGAATCGAACTCACGATACGTAACGCAACAGACAATTGCTTAGCTACTGCATCAACCAATCCAAATAATTTGTAACTTGAAAAATTCTCTGAACTTTTTAATATTGACACACGAAAAACTTCCATCTGTCTTGTGGAGCAAATAGCAATATTAAACTAGGTAGCAGTAGGTAAATCTCCCACAAAATAAGAAAGAAGCAAATTGTAGAATACAATATGACGCGTTTTGTTCACCACACTGTGACTACTTGGGGCTGCGACCTGTGACGTCACCAGTGCATGATACAGGGATCTAGAATCTTCTGGAAGAGACATACAATGTAATTTTAAGAACTAGTTGAATTAGTCTTATAAGAATCAGCCAGAATCATGCACTGTCTAGCTAGAATCTGGCCCTTAATTTTTACAATGATAACCTAATTAGAGGAAAAAAAAAAAACAAAACATAAACGCATAAGCAGCTTTTTTTACTTTGTATATCAAATGAGACCTGACTTCAGGATTGTACGGAACGGACTATCAGAGTCGTACTAATAAGTGTTTCTTTAATAGCCTTTATGTTCAAGGATCATGGTAACCTATTTAGACTGTCCCATATAAATAGAAACTTGGGAAAGTTACCTATTACGGCCCTTAAATACTTGTTTTTTTTTTTTTGGTCCACGTTCAAACACGCACGCCAGTTGCAAGTTAGTTAACTAGAACTTTCTTAAGAATGTAGTTTTGGTCTAGTTATTGCAAGCATTGCAGTGTTGATGAGGTTTTATATACGATTTCCATATCTCGCAAAGCGTGAGTGGATGTTCCCATCATTTTAGAAATTCTCAAAAGTGGCCCAGTATGTGCTCGGTTGATAGCAATTATGGCTTTTTCCCTAGTACATACGTTAGATGCGACCGATGGCCGGGCACGCCGCAATTGCGGCGGTAAGACCCCTCTTTGTGGAGTGGCTGGAGAGAAATCATGGCGTCCTTACCTTCCACCTGACGCAGGTCCTCACCGGGCACGGGTGCTTCGGGAGGTACCTGTGTCTAATGCGGAAGGAGGAAACGTCTGGGTGTCACCACTGCAAAGATCGCCCGGAGGACACGGTGGAGCATACGGTGCAGGACTGCCCAGCTTGGGTAGAGCATCGACGTGTCCTCACGGCTGCGATAGGCGGAGACGTCTCGCGCCCGGCATTGGTTGCGGCCATGCTGCGGGGCGAGACGGAGTGGGAAGCAGTCGCCTCGTTCTGCGAAGCAAGAGGCGCGCCGCACGCGAGACAGGACAGAGTCCTCCCTCCACCCCAACCGCGGCGTGGGACGCCCACGGCGACAGACGTCAGCAGACGATCTCCGGCCACCGTAGGCGCGGGCATGCGGGCAGCGAGTAAAGGGCAACTCGCTGCCCGACCAAGGAGCATGCCCGGGTCGACGGCGCGTTGTGTCCCACGCGCGCGTCAGCATACTGACGGGGCCCCCCTCTCAGAGGGCCAAAGCCTGCCGGGGTGGCGGGATTATTCCCTTACCGTAACCCCGGAACATAACAGGCTATTGATGGACACCGTGGATTTTAGTCAGTAGAAGTCTGACAGTCCCTCCCGCCCTGCCCGGGGTGGGAGGACTCATTTGATGATTTTACCACGCTAAAAAAAAAAAAAGTACATACGTTAGATAATTATAGCTTGTGATTGGTGACCCATCCAGTTCTATTCTACATCTCAGACAAAGAAACCTTGCGTCTTCAAACTGAAATATGAAATTTCGTCGTTTCGACATTTCTTGAAATGGCAGCTGCGACATTTTCGGCGCAAATGTGACTCGAACTGACGGCCGTGGTATGATGTAGAGGAAACTGGGCTTTATTTTGACTTTAAACTTTACTCTATTGTATAGAAGGTTGCAATTAAGTTAATGGTTGATTTTCTTTTGTTACAGGTACGTATACATTGCAGCAAAAAAATTGTTAAGATTAATAGGTAGGTACGAGTTTACTGTGAGTTTTTTACACTTCTTTTAATGGTAACCGGACGGTCACCATTAAAATGTCTATATAAAATGGTTCTAAAAAAAAATTACACCCAGGAGACTGGGTATTGGTTAGACGACACGTTTAGCGCAATGGTTGTGTAGTGGACTGCGATGCAGTATGTCGCGAGTTCAATTCTCGCACAGAACAAAATATTGGTATATTGTTTTTGGTGTTTTTTGTGAAACTTTACGCACTTCATAAGACGGGTTTTTTTTTTGAAGTCCAGTAATAACATTTAAATATTCTGCTAATACTGATGTTTCTGATGCCTTCTGATGTAAATTTCGGCGAACTGTTTCGGATGCGTTCACAATTTAATTAATTATTGGAATATTTTCAACGTAGAATATTCGAAAACATTTTACAGAACAGGGGCATAATTACCGTAAGGAGCAAAATAGGACCAATTTACCATCGTTTGCATTAAGAAAATACCTAATAACTAATCAACCAGCAATAAAAACCCCAAAAACTTTCCTCAAACTCCAACAGAACATCAAACAGCTACCTATAACTTAGCTTAACATTTAACTTAAGTTATCCACTAAACCACTTGCAGTTCGCCAAGGTCGCGTCAAAGGTGAACCGGTTCAATCTAGACTAAAACACGACGCTATCAAACTGCCTGGATACACTGGAGTTAGGGGGAAGACACACGTGCGCTTCATCATAAGGCTATAATGTTCCCACTACAGGGACACAGGCCTCTTCTCTGTGAGAGGGAGTTGGCTATAATTCACCACGCCGCGGGCTCAGTGCGGGTTGGTAGATGTCACATATCTTCGAATTTTTGGTTCTAGTACATGCCGTTTTCCTTCATCGTTTTGAGAGCAGTTTTGATGAAGTAATTTACACAAAGTAATGCGCCTGGTGGGGTTCGAAACCACGACCTACGATTCGTAAGTCAGGATAATTAATGAGAAACTTATCCTAACCTAAAAACTGGTCGTAGTAAGAAATGAAGCGCTAAATGGCTACTACTTTCATTTGGTTAGAATTTTTTCAAAGTATGTCTTTTTGACTTCCAAAAAAGTCTGTTAAGTTTGACTTCCAGAGGAGCTCGTGGCTAAATAATCACAGCCGCACAGACCGATCTTCCGGGTTAAGCCGCGCTTGCCGAGGTTGGTCTGTGGATGGGTGACCATCTATCATAGCGAGTTTCCTCCGTGCCTCGGAAAGCACGTAAAGCCGTTGGTCCCGGCTGTCATTTGTAGATCTTTGACAGTCGTTACTGTTAGTCAGAAGCTCTAAAGTCTGACAACCAGTCTTACCAAGGGGTATAGTATTACCCAGTTACTGGGTTGTGGAGGTCCGACAGGCAGTCGCTCCATGTAAAATACTGATATCCAGCTGAATCTGGTTTGACTGGAAGCCGACCCCAATATAGTTGGGAAAAGGCTAGGCAGATGATGATGTCTTTTTGACTTCCAGTCCAACCAGATGCAGCCAGTTTTTCGTGGAAAGTAACTGCCTAACTGACTTCCAAAATTCAGTTACTGAATAATACGACATTCTTAAAATAAACTGCTACAAATCTACAAATGTAAGTTGTAGCCAACGGTTTGGCGTACATTGGATACGTTAGATATGCAACTCGGTAAATGAAAAATGAAATGGCTACTCATCCAAAGATGACCTTAGTAAGCGCTGCTTAACCTCGAAGATCCGCTCCTGAGTGCTATTATTTAGCCACAAGTCCCACAAAGTCACTAATCAAAGACAAACTTAGCATCAAGTAACTATAAGTTATCTATAACTAAAGTTATCAACTAAACCACTTGCAGTTCGCCAAGGTCGCGTCAAAGGTGAACCGGTTCAATCTAGACTAAAACACGACGCTATCAAACTGCCTGGATACACTGGAGTTAGGGGGAAGACACACGTGCCGGCAATGAAAAATGTTGTACACACTTGAGTCACTTATGAGACAAGATTGGCGCAGTGGCCGAGGGATCAACTGCTGCGCAGCATACCGCGTGTTCGATCACCGCACGGATCAAATATTTCTATTATCTGCAAATTATAGTTGTTCCGTTGTTCCGAGTCTGGGTGTTTGAGTATGTGAGTTTCTACGTTTGCAAAAGCACTCACGATAATATATTCTTAGAGTGGGACAAAGTTACAAAAAGTTTTTTTTTTTTTAATATGTTTTTTAAATTCTTTTACTAACTTGGGCAACAAGCCCAGTGTTTCAATCTTTGTCATCAAAAGGGAATATAGAAACAAAAACACTTTTGCATTTATAATATTAGTTGAATTTTTATTTGCGTATGATTTATTGGGACCCTACTCCATACCAAAAACACAATGAACATTCGATCTTTCGATCATTACATCACCAAAACAAGACGAAAATGTGACTCTGTAACATCACGTGTGCTCCAAGCCTTACGTAGCCCGAATATAGAGCAGTGGACTGAAGTAACATTCGATTAAGGCGCTCCACGACGCCTCTTTGAACCATTTGAACGTGGATAGATGCTAAAAGAAATTGTCGAATGTATTGGGGACTGAATTTTGGGCGTTTGGGATTGCCTAAAATTGAGTTTAAAACCCTGTCTTTTTGGTCTAGCATTTGGGTTTAAAATTGGATGGCACGGTTCGTAGTTGCTGATCATTTGGCTGTTATACTGCATGTCGTAGGCTCGAGTCCACTTTAGAACTGGTTATATTTGTCTACGAGGTGAATATTTCAACTGGGCGTTGATGATCTGAAACTATGATGAATGTCGAAAAATGCTGAAAGGAGTCTCGAGACCGATTTTGACGTAAACTAAACCTTCAGCAATGGATTTCAGAAAAACCGATAATTCTGGCCAAGAATGGAACCAACTGATTTTCGATAACTAAATCACTTCCTTATTTTCCGAAAATCAGTTGGTTTTCGATTGTGTTGCTAATAAGGACCAAAAAAACTTATGGGAATACCAGATTATTTTTTTATTTTTATTTTCTTAATATTACTTACGTTGACTGGTAACTAACTGATAGAAATTGTTTATTTATGTATTTATCAATGTTTCACTAGATTCCACATCTCAAAACTGTATTAAAAAAAAATACGAAAAATTATTTCAAAGGAGATACCGGTTCATGTTTCGAATACTCAGTTTGTATCAAACACAGAAAAGTCACGTGCGCGAAAATCTTTATGTAAGTCAAGTAAATATTTGTTTCGTTCAGGAATCGACCTCACGAGGCTGTCAGACTGTCAAAACCAATTTCTTGAAGTGACATACTTTGTTTCTGATACATTGTTCTTATGTATTGTTTTTGTAATTATATCAGATCAGTTACACTTCATTTTTTTTATTGGAGAGGCTGTAACTTTGAAGAGACTCGGGTTGTATGCGTTCGGAAACAATGACAAAGGCAGAGAGTTCAACTATGTTGAGATTAAAATTGCGTCTTGTAGACGAAGCTGAATGTGCCATTATTTTACATGGAGCCACAATAACTGTTTATTTTTTATGGTGGTAAAATCGTCAAAATGAGTCCTCCCAACCAGAGCGAGATGGACTGTCAGACTTGTACTGACTAAAATCCACGGTGTCCTTCAATAGCCTTTTACGTTACGGGGTTTTGTTTACCTGATGAAAAAGTCTTGCGTCCTCTCTCCGGCAGGTTTTGGCCCTCTAGAGCTTAGCTTTGAGACCCGCGTAGAACACACCGCGCCGTCTCGACCCGGGCTTGGTCCATGATCGGACCACGAGTCACTCACCGTTACCGTTACTCACCGTCCACACGCAGCCGCAGCGTTGCCAGGTTCTGCAATTTTAACAAATTTCAGACAAAATTAAAGAAAAAAGAGTTTTCTATAGCTGTCACTGAATTTTAACCAATTGACAACATTTCATATTTTTAACCTGCATGTATTATTACGTTATATAAAAGTAAATCGAAAACTAGGGCACACATATTTTTCCATTTTTCCAAATTATGTACTTTTCATTCATAATTTCAACTTTGAAATGCGGTGTATTCTATTTTATTCAGTAGTCATAGTACCTACTGAATAAAAATAGTACTGTTAATTTTCGTTGAATTTTCGCCTTTTGACTGTTGGTTTTGTAACTATTTCTCGTTTTAACGTATATTTCTCTTAGTTTTGTAGAACACGCGAACTGTTAACTGGCCTTTATTCTTTGTATTAGTACGTTCTGGTAGCTTGGTTTAGTTAAAACAAAACACAATATTTCAGCACCTACATAAATACATAGTTTCTATATAATTATATCGCAGGATATTAGTTTGATATAGGTAGCTTAACCCTGGAACCCTAAGGGCAATTGAAGAAGCAGAAAATATACCTTATATTTTTTTATATGTAAATGTCTGACATTGTTTTCCATTCCATAATCTTTAAGGTAATGATTGCTATATCTTCATCATCATCATCAGCCTATAAATGTACCGACTGCTGGGACACAGGCCTCCTCTCTGTGAGAGGGAGTGGGCTATAATCCACCACGCGGGCCAAGTGCGGGTTGGTAGATGTCACATGTCTTCTTGGTTAGGACATGCCGGTTTCCTCACGATGTTTTCCTTCACCGATTTGAGAGCAGAGGTCATTACCTCTGCTCTTTACCAGGCGCATTACTTTGTGTATATTCCATTGAATATACACAAAGTAATGCGCCTGGCTGGGTTCGAACCCATGACCTACAAATCGTAAGTCGGGTCCGATACCACTGGGCCACCACTGCTCTATTCCTTAATAAACATCAAAAGGCCGTCTGAATGCGCCGCGGTCAGAGTCCCACATAACGGTGGGAGGGGTTCGCATCGGCGTCGGGAGGACGATGAAGTACCTGGGACTCGTCCTCGACAGCCGATGGAACTTCAGGGAGCATTTCCTGAGTTTGGCCCCGAGGCTGAACCGGGCAGCAGGCGCCCTCAGGCGACTCCTGCCCAATATCGGCGGGCCAAACACCTCCTGCCGGAGGTTGTACGCCGGTATCGTGCGGTCCATGGCCCTCTACGGGGCCCCTGTGTGGGCCCTGAGCATCCGGACGCGACCACTGAAGTTGGTCGCATGCCAGAGGGTCATGGCTATCCGGATGATCCGGGGATACCGCACGATCGCCGGCGAATCGGCCAACCTCCTTGCCGGATTGCTGCCCTGGGATCTGGAGGCGACTGCCCTCCAGCGCGTCTATGAGTGGCGCGTGGAGGCGCAGCGCCGGGGCGTGACCCCGCTGCCTCGCGAAGTCGAGGCGCGGCGCGAAGACCTCCGGCGTGATCTCAGGGCAGTATGGAAGGAACGACTGTCGCGACCGACGGCCGGGCACGCCGCAATTGCGGCGGTAAGACCCCTCTTTGAGGAGTGGCTGGAGAGAAGTCATGGCGTCCTGACCTACCGCTTGACGCAGGTCCTCACCGGACACGGAAGTTTCGGGAGGTACCTGTGGCTGATGCGAAAGGAGGAGACGCCTGGGTGTCACCACTGCGAAGATCGCCCGGAGGACACGGTGGAGCATACGGTGCAAGACTGCCCAGCTTGGGCGGAGCACCGACGTGTCCTCACGGCTGCGATAGGCGGAGACCTCTCGCGCCCGGCATTGGTTGCGGCCATGCTGCGGGGCGAGACGGAGTGGGAAGCGGTCAGCTCCTTCTGCGAGGCAGTAATGCTCGTCAAGGAGGAGGCAGGCCGCGAGCGAGAGAGGACAGCGTCCTCCCTCCGCCCCAGCCGCAGTGGTAGGCGCCCACGGCGACGGACGTCGCTTGATGATCTCCGGCCACCGTAGGCGCGGGCATGCGGGCAGCGAGTAAAGGGCAACTCGCTGCCCGACCAAGGACCATGCCCGGGTCGACGGCGCGTTGTGTCCCACGCGCGCCTCAAAGAGCGTCAGCATAATGACGGGGCCCCCCTCTCAGAGGGCCAAAGCCTGCCGGGGTTGCGGGATTATTTCCTCACCGTGACCCCGGTACATAAAGGGCTACTGAAGGACACCGTGGATTTTAGTCAGTACAAGTCTGACAGTCCCTCCCGCCCTGCCCGGGGTGGGAGGACTCTTTTGATGATTTTACCACGTTAAAAAAAAAAAAAAAAAATAAACATCAAAAAATCATAGTTATGAGTCCCACCCATACTGCCTGACTGACTGTCGGACTCCTAATGTAAAAAACCACCCTATTTCTTGAATAGCCTTTTCATTCCTATGTCACGATACGACGGTCCCACGCCCCCACAATCTCAAATACAATTCAAGCAACGTTATCCTACAAATCTAGTTCAACTACCAAGTAAACAAACTAAGTTACCTTTGCTTACGAAGCGGCGACGTAGCTTACAACTGCACATCGCTAGCTTAAGTCAAATAACAATGTCAGACTTAACTCATTAGTAGTTAGAGTGATGAAACCTAATCATGACTTAGTTCTGAGTGTAACTTAACTGTAGTACTAAGTACAGTTTAGTTTGTTTTGGGTAAGGAATTGTTGTTTGATTGATGAGCTGTTAGGAAGATTGGGTGGACTTTAGTCAATGATAGATGGTGAATCTAAGATGGAGACATTATACAACGTATAACGTTAGTAGCGCAAACGTAACGTGTAACGTTAATAGCGCCAAACCTCTCGTGGGGTAACTCAGCCCATGTTATTGAACAATGTTTGTTCCAAGACTTTTGGAAATTCGCAAAAAAAAATTGCTTTTTCACACAAAATGAGAAATGATCGGGCCCATTAATATGAAAAATCTTTTTTTTTTTAACATAGGCTGAGTTACCCTACGTCAAAGTCAAAGTCAAATCATTTATTTTAAATAGGCCATCAGTGAGGCACTTTTAAACGTCGAATATTAAAATTAAGGAAAGGGATGGGATGGGATTGATTCTACACCCGTTCGCTAAGGTAGGTTGTATGGAGAAGAATGGGCAAGAAACCCCATACTTACTCTTTTTCAAAAATGTTTAACAATGTTATGAAGTAACAATTTAAAAAATAAATAAATGTGAAAGCGATGTACTCAAGTCAAGACTATCAAATCATTAAAAGGATAAAAACAAAAAAAAAAAACAGCTAAAAGGTACATGGTGTTCACACTTTCACAATATAATGCAATTACAACTTTAAAAAAATACGAGAGGTTTGGCGATATTAACGTTACACGTTGTATAGATGGATACTTTATGGATGGATCTAGACTTCCCAGCACGATCAGCGCAGTGGGTGAGTAATTTGACTGCTGCTTAGGGTGTTGTGGGTGCGATTCCCACACGGAATAAATATTTGTATGATCTAAAAGTAGTTGTTCCGGGTCTGGACTGTCTGTTTGTGTGAGTTTCTATGTTTGTAAACGCACCCACGATACAGGAAAAAATCCTAGTTTGTGGCAATGTTTTTTAAAAAAACCAACTACTGTTACCGATCACGATAGAGAGCAGTGGTGGCCCAGTGGTATCGGTCCCGACTTACGTGTTCTAGGTCGTGGGTTCACACCCCGCCAGGTGCATTACTTTGTTTAATTTTTTTGATCACCACTGCTCTCAAAACGGTTAAGGAAAACATCGTGAGGAAACCGGCATGTCCTAGAACCAAAAATTCGATCCCGATGTTTGTAACCAACGACCGAATTTGCCATTATATTTATATCATTTTCATTCGGTACCTCACATACAACCATTCATTTAAAATTGCATTGAATTAGCATTGAGTTAACGTCAATAATCTCGTAATCCTGCCTAAGTTATCCCTCTCCCCAAATTGTCATCACCATCAGCATAATATCATTACCATCACGAACATCGCCATCCACCCAATTTCTGATCCCAAATATAATACAAGGCGAGTTCCACACGATGTCAGGCGTCATATTAAAGTTATCCGGATCAGTACAAACTTCGCGTCAATGTATGCAGCGCTTATTAGCATTGGATTTTAACATTTTCAATGACTGCCAAAACGGTTTTCGCAAAAATAGATCCACAACATTAGCAGTATATAAGTACATCCAAGAAGCTCTAAATATAATCAATAATAAACAATATGCAATAGGAATACTACTTGATATGACGAAAGCCTACGACAAAGTGCAATTTCAAACCCTGTTAAATAAATTATATGGAATTGGAATACGTGGAAAAGCCCATGAATGGTTTACGTCATATCTAGAAAGTAGAGAGCAATTGGTTGAGGTGGAATTCTACAATAAGAATACAAAGGAAACACAGCTCATAAGATCAGATGTCAGACCAATACATGCATCAATTCCCCAGGGTAGCGTCATGGGATGTCCCCTATTCCTGATCTACATAAACGACCTCCCCAAAACCATAGAAGGGCCGTGTGTTTTATTTGCGGATGATATTTCTATCCTCACATCATGTCAAACAAATATAAATCTTAACGAAAAACTAAATAACATTTTTAATAATATAATTAATTGGATGAATGATCACAATCTTGAAATAAATTTTACAAAAACTAAATTAATAACATTCCACCCACGACAAAAAAATCAGATTAATATAAATTACATAATTAATAATATACAATTAGAAGCAGTTAACGAATTCACCCTTTTAGGTTTAACAATAGATTCAAATATAAATTGGAAATCACATTTACTCAAATTAAAATCAAAAATATCTAAATTTTCATATGCCCTCCAGGAGATTAAAAAGACTACCGACCTAAAAACCGCAATAGTCACATATTATGCATATGCCCATGCTTGGTTCACTTACGGTATTATTCTATGGGGAAATAGCACTGATGCTCCTTCCGTATTTATCTTACAAAAACGCCTTATAAGAATAATAACGAACATAGAACCAACAGATAGCTGTAAACCATATTTTAAAGAACATAAAATCCTCACCTTGATTGGCATTTACATTTTGGAACTGTGTAAATTGGTGCGCAAATATCCCGAAACATATAAGACACGAGGAGATATACAAACAAGCCATTCCCTTCGTCATCAGAACAGATTAAATTTACCGCAGTCCCATCTTAAAATGCACTCTTCTAGTCCATATTCAATGTCAATCAAAATATACAATAAATTACCAGAGTATTTAAAACAAATAGAGAAAACAAATATATTTTTAAGGAAAGTAAAAGAATTTTTAATTAACAAAAGCTATTACTCATTAGAAGATTTTTTAAATGATAAATAAAGCTTAACTAACTAATTTGACTGAAAATATACCAAACTATAAATACTTAAATAAATAAATGACAGATAATTAAAATACTTATTACTACAGAGACAATAAAATATAAATAAATAAATAAAATATAAATAAATAAATAACATATAAATAAATTACTAAAATATAACTGGAACACAATAAATATTTTTTATAAATAATTATTACATAAATACAATCAAACATGATAAAATATTACTTCATAAAATTAATGACTTCTTTACGACGTTTTAGTGCAATGGACATATCTATAAAAAACGCTCTTCCTCTCTCCAACCATATCCAAACTTTGCTGTGCCCGACAGGGTCCATAATTGTTTCTCTCTAATTGTATCTTTACCACCTGTATGTACATTATGGAATGCAATAAAACATTTGAATTGAATTGAATTGGATATTATATACGTAACTACTGGTTCGGTACTTGAGTTTCAGACTATTGGGGCGTTGATTTTCGTGTGATTTCTGAACTTGGCTCAATTTGATTAGGTTTGTGTTACTGGTAGTTTGTGTGACGAGAAAAAATGGTTTAGGGGATTTATAGGAAGGTATGATCGCTTAACTATCGAGTTACCGTGACTCTGGAACGTAAAGAGCTATTGAAGGATCATCGTGAATTTTCGTCAATACAAGTCTGACAGTCCCTCCCGTCGCGTCATTGATGATTTTAGTACAATGAAAAAGGTGATATTATTCTACCATTGCTGGAATTGGGTGAATTTAAAGATTTGCTTTAGATATAATTTTCACTCAATAAGTAGATCGTAGACATGCGGGCGACGAGTAAAGGGCAACTCGCTGTCCGACCATAGACCAAGCCCGGGTCGACGTCGATGTTCCACGCGCGCCTCAAAGAGCATCAGCATAATGACGGCCCCTTCCTCTAGAGGGCCAAAGTCTGTCGGTGACCCCGGAATATAAAGGGTATCTCCCACCCTGCCCGGGGTAGGAGGACTCATTTGATGAATTTACCAAGCTAAAAAAAAATAGTGGATCGTACATGCAGCTAAAACTCAATTTTCTTATTTGTAATCAATCAGTTACCGAATTACTTAAAAGTAACCTTTATGCCATCTTTGATACCAGCCGTTTATACATAAAAATAACCTTGGCTATTAGGCACAGCCTTATAGTCTAGCCAATCTACTAATAAATTAACTTGTGCCCGTCTAAGCACTAGACAATATGAGACCGATACTAATCTAAATCGATCGATACTAAGTAAATAAAATATTGTACTTAGATAATTACATTCTGATGACAGGACAATTAGTGCGTTCGTTGGGTGTTTCGGTAAATATTGTAGTAATGAGAAAAAATAAGTACAACATGTCGCTGTAAAGGCTAATGTGTTATTTGTACGTAGAAACGAGTATTTGTAGATGCAACTCAAAAAAATACTGTTATGATAAAACTTCAGGCGAATATTTCTTGAGCATTTAAAAAAATATGGTTTTAGGTGCATTAGGGCTAATTCTCATCTGGGCAACCGACTCCATAATGGGCTACTTCTCATTTGGGTTACTTCTCTAAATCTGGGGATGTTTATTAAATAAGAACTGTCTTTATCTATATAAAAATACTAGTTGTATAACAGGGTATTTTACTCTTTATATAAATTAGTTTAGCTTAGTTAGGGTATTGAAAAATAATGAACACGTATTTTTTTAATGCATGTATAATTGAATATTGACAAAGATAAAAGTTTAAGAAATTCGGGAGTTGGGGCTTGTAACGTCATTAAACATCTACCCACTGATTGAAGTTTTGTGATTTTTAAAAGCGTTGTATCACGGTAATAATATCTACAGTACTTGATCTTCATTCAAACGGACGAAACGAGAGCTATACCTACGTGCCTCGATGTCGGAGCGCGCTCGGGGCGCTGACAGTCACGGCCGTACCGTAGTGATAAACGGACGGTGTGTTGTTTTTTTTAACAAAATCAGTTCATGGACATAATTTAATATGACGAGTAGGAAATATTGTGCTGTTTTTGGGTGTATGAATTCGTCAATAACGTATCCAGTCATAACTTTTTTTTTAAATACCTATAAACTCTGAAAAGTACTGACTATAAAATAATTTTACTTAACTACTAGTAGCTGGCAGGTAGGTACATAATGTGTGACTTTTTAATGGATACATATTTTCTATTATCTCACGAAAAAAAGGGTATTTGGATTAATAAATTCAGTGAATATACTAAAGGAAAGTTACTGAAACGAGTGAAATAGGTAAGTTATAGGCAGTTCTGAATGAATCATGATACGGTAGGTACTTACGCTTGTGTTAAAATCCTTCCTATTCAATATACAAAGTATTTTATTTGTTTACTGATATAAGAAAAGTATATTTAAAATCACAAAACTAAATAGATACAGAAAGTAGGCAAATGTAATTAAAATGCTGGAGGCGGGCGTCGGATCGAACAGCCCTAGCGCATGTTTACGTACCGCGCGGCTGTAGGTATTTATTTCTATCATGCGGCCGAGATCCACTACTGTAGATATTTATACTGTGGTTGTATCTTCTCTATTTTTGAGTAGAATAGCCTTTTTTGAAAGTTTTTGTCGTAAGTTAGGTATTAAAGAAAACGCACCCTTTTTGGTAGTGACATTAACTATCATAGAGGGTGAGAATTCTCTGAACTGTACGATGAAGTATTTTCTATCTTTCTATCTATTAGAAAGAATTTCACAATGTATCGAAACAAGAATCCAACACGTCTACCACACCCGACACTACAGTTCATTCCGTGACTGGAGTGAGCTTCAAATACTCGTATTTTAATATCACGATTCTTTCACAAAATTCTCAACACATCCTGCGGTTGCGATGTTATAGTTTTATTTTGAAGGAGCGAATAAGCCATTTTAAAATAAGATCAAAAATATCTAGCTAGAGAAATTTTCTTTAAAATCTCTATTTTATATTAAACAAGTTATTTTCTTCTCACTTGAATAAATCATATTAGCAAAGTCTTCATTAGATAAAAGCTAAATCATCAAAGTGTTTGGTTAGTTAGTTATCTAATTATAATGAAACATCCCAGGGTGCACCGGCCCGAAAAACTGGTCTTCCTCCCGGACGTATCCGAGAGGGAACTCCAGTCTACGGGCGCACGTGGAGGTTTCCTGACATAGCACCCCAGAGAGCAGTGCTGATGAAATAAATAAGACAAAGTAATGCGCCTGGCAGGGTTCGAACCCACGACCTACAACTCGTAAGTCGGGATCGATACCACTAGGCCACCACTGCTCCAACTCAACAAAATTTGCATAAGGCGAACTACGTTATAATCTTACTCTCATCTCAATTTACAAAAAGTATGTACTAGGTATATAACAGAGTATTCAAATAAATCAACTCGCCACAAATTGCCAAGCTTCGGCACTAAACAAATTTAACGCCCCCGCCGGGACTCGAACGTGTGTACCTACCCTCCAAACTGCGGGTAACAAAATGCTTAGCCTTATATTATAAAGTTGGAATTGTTTGTGAAGTTTCAGTGTGCCCTGGAGTCTATGCTTGTTATAACTGGTAACTATTCGTTTTATATGAAAACTGTTATGATACATTAGAAATATTACATAGGTTTTTCACTGAGTCTCCAAAGCAGTTTTTTTTGTTATCATCAAATAGACAGGAGGGATTTATAGGACTCCTACTGACTTAAATCTACTTTGTTCCTGCAATAGCCCTTTAAGTTCCAGTGTCATGGAAACCCAATAGAACAGTGCTGCGACCCCGGCTGACTTTGATCCTGTCATTCTGTGGCAGCAGTGTCCTGAAATATTTTCATAAAAGAGGGTAATATAATTTCTATGAATTAATCCTTTCAATATTTTCCATAACTTTAAAAACGCAAAAAGATTCCCCTTAATTACTTTTCAACTCTGATTAACTATGATTTAATTTTCAGAGAAAATTCGAAAGTTTTTTCACTCAAAATTAAAATTAACTTTGCCAAAAACTGTCAAAATTTGTTTAAAAGATGGATTGTGAATTGAATTATTTGAGATCGGGAAGTGAATCTCGAGTTTTATCTAGTATAAGGTTTATTGGTCAGAAGATAGAAGTGACTTCTATGCTTCTTACCAGGAAACCGGCATGACTTAGAACCAAACATTTGAAGATCATGTGACATCTACCAACCTGCACTGGGCTCGCGTGGTGTATGACCCACTTCCACTCGCAGAGGGGAGGCCTGTGTCCCAGCAGTGGGAGAATTTTACAGGCTGATGATTTGAGAAATACATTCTTTCAATTAAAAACTTTAAGCTCATTCTTCAATCATTTTTATTGAAGAACTATTAAAATACTTTATTATAAGAAAATTAAAGCACTATACATCTGTTACACAATTAAATTCTTATTTAGTACCCTATTTCTATTTTATTAAACCGTAATTTTCGCCATTGCAACATCTAAATTGTGTCATAATTTTAATGTAACGAATTTATAATGCCAGTAAAAAACTTTTAAGGAATAATTAAAACTTTATAAGGAATTAATTTATTACTAACCAGGGCAGTCTGCCACCATATTTAATGCGGGAAAGAGATAGAAGTAGATATGCTGTATATTGCTATCTTTTTCTAGCACTGAGGCCCAAAGAAGCAACTTCTAATGTTTGTCGACTTCAAAACAAAACTTTGTGGCTTAATTTCATTTAGATTTTGTTTGTTTTAACTCGAAAAGGTGTCAGGCCGAAGTTAACTTTGAAAAATTATATTAATAAACGCGATTTGTGAATTGAATAAAGTAATCTTTTAAAATATCGTATTTTCAAGTTGTTATTAAATCAGTAGGAACTCTTTATTTAAACCTTTTCATTTTATTTTCATTTGAGACTTGCTTTCGCCGTGGTTTCAGCCCCCTTTTCAGCTTGGTTGTTGTAACATGATGTTACATAGCCTAAGCCTTCCTCGATAAAATGACGAAAGACAAAAATAATTGGAATTGTTCACTTATTTTATGTAGGAATTGAAAGAAGGGGGTAATTTTTCTACCGTGTTTTTGGCTTTAAACTATTGTCAAACAGACAGGCGTGGTGAACGCTAAGCGAAGCGAAGCGATTTTAGTTTGTAATGTAATAATTCACTAGTTAATACGCGATAACAATTCACAAGCTTTTGTTTATAATGTATAGAATTGTTTGCAGCCAGTCACATAGACTATCGGATCACTTTCCCTTTTCTTTATGACTGGATTCAAACAATTCTACAGGGTGTTTGGTCCATCGTGTGCCAAATTGAAATGGTCGATAGAAGCGGTCATCTGCTATCCTTTCAGATCTCTTAAAACCCCTCATGCCCTGTGCATTTTTTTTTAATCGACTTTTTATTGTTTTACTAAAAAAGACCCAAATTTTACATTCAAATGCAATTTTCTTTTTAAATATCGGTCGTAGACTCTGGATTTTAATTTTATTTAGATGTGTAATGTTGAAGAGTACTGTTAAATAAAAAATTTGTGACATTAGTCACCTAGTTTTGTTTTAATTCACTCGCAAAGGTAAAACATAAATTAAAACTGAACATGTTACAGCTGTTTATATGGCTACAGAAAAAAAACCAGAAGCGACCGGGATCTTCCAACTCCCTCATTAATTCTCCAGTCTATCCCCTTGCTAATGATATGCCACATGCCATAAAAATCTTTTAACAACTTTTTGAATACACTAGAATTGTGAATCGAGTCACCCAAGGCTGATATTCAAAATGTTTTTTTTTTTTGCTTTTTTTGATACCTGACAAACCTTCAAATCTTATCTCATTCGTATAAGGTAACTTTTGTCTCGTATCTCTATGTTTTTGTGGGGTTTACTTGAAAAAAAATATTGCATGTTTAACGTTTATTTCATAATTGTTACAAATCCTGCTCGAATTGTTGGCCTTTGTTGCGAATGCAGGCCCGACATCTACGGGCTAGCCGCAGTCGCGGCTGTAAGACCCCTCTTTGAGGAGTGGCTGGATAGGTCCCACGGCGTCCTCACCTACCGCATGACACAGGTCCTCACCGGACATGGCAGCTTCGGGAGGTTCCTGTGCATGATAAAAAAGGAGGAAACGCCCGGGTGTCACCACTGCGAGGATCGCCCGGAGGACACGGTGGAGCATACGGTGCAGGAATGCCCAGCTTGGGCGGAGCACCGCCGTGTCCTCACCGCGGCGATAGGCGGAGACCTCTCGCGCCCGGCATTGGTTGCGGCCATGCTGCGGGGCGAGACGGAGTGGGGGGCGGTCGCCTCCTTCTGCGAAGCAGTCATGCTCGCGAAGGAGGAGGCGGGCCGCTTGAGGCAGAGGATACCGTCCTCTCTCCGCCCGAGACGCAGTGGTAGACGCCCACGGCGACGGATGTCGCGGGACGATCTCCGGCCACCGTAGGCGCGGGCATGCGGGCGGCGAGTAAAGGGCAACTCGCTGCCCGACCAAGGACCATGCCCGGGTCGACGGCGCGTTGTGTCCCACGCGCGCCTCAAGGAGCGTCAGCATAGTGACGGGGCCCCCCTATAGAGGGCCACAGTCCTGCCGGGGTTGCGGGACACACGTATACCGCGACTCCGGCACACAAAGGGCTACCGAAGGACACCGTGGATTTTAGTCAGTACAAGTCTGACAGTCCCTCCCGCCCTGCCCGGGGTTGGAGGACTCATTTGATGATTTTACCACGTAAAAAAAAAAAAAAAAAAAAAAAAAAGGCCCGACATCTATTTTGACAGTTGTTGTACGAAGTCGTATTTTCTCCTTAGGGTCAGTTCACACAGACCGGCTCGGAGAGGAGAGCAGATTCTTATCACGTTGAAAGTTTTTAATATTTGAAGTAAGGTTTATTTTTGCATGTGCACTGCTTTTGTCATTAAGAATGCTTGAACTTGAAATAATAAGAGGAGCTGATTGTGCAGCCGTTTGGCTCCGATTGCGTGCTCTTTCTCGCTCACGCAGCCGATTGGCTCCGATAACGTGCTCTTTCTCGCCCGCGCATCCGATCGGTTCCGATTGCGTTTTTTTTTTTTTTTTTTTTGACACTGGCATCTCGCAGGTCAACCTCTACTAGGTTGTGTGCTGCTCAACCGGACTTTATTCCGATTGCGTCCGCGATTTTCCACGCCGACCGCCATTTTGATAGCATAAATAGTGTATCCATCCGGCTGCGAGCGATTCCGACCGGCTGCGAGCGCTTTCTGGTCGCTTCCAGCCAGTCTATGTGAAATAGTTGGCGGCTCCGCTCCGACCAACTCCAAGCACATACGATCCGGTCTGTGTGAAAAGAAAAATGCGCGCCGATGCTCTCCGAGCCGGTCTGTGAACGGACCCTAAGTGGTTTTGAATGTCGCTTCCATGCGTTGGACTAGTACCTCTCTAGTTGGAACGTCCGTTGCGTACCTACCTATACCAGCCCTTTGGAACGTCCCTAGACATAAAGTGTAACGGTTAGAACTGGGGACCGTGGCGGCCATGGAATAGGGCCATCGCGTCCAATCCACGCATTGTGGAACACATTGTTAAGATATTTCCTCACAGTCAAACGCCAATGCGTAGAACAGCATTTTGAAATACCATGGGCAAACGTTCATTAAATACGGGCACATCATCGGTCACTAATTTGAGCACGATTTGTAACAATTACCAAATAAATGTTAAAAATGCTTTTTTTTACACGTAAATTCCACTAAAACGTAGAGATACGAGAGATATTTTTTTTAAGATAAGATTTATAGGTTTGTCAGGTATCATTTAATCAAAAAAAAAATGTTTAAATCATAATTTTGCATATCAGCCTTAGGGCACTCGATTCACAATTTTAGCGAATTCACAAAGTTGTTAAAAGATTTTTATGGCATGTGGCACATCATTAGCAAGGGGAGAGACTGGAGAATTAATGAGGGAGTTGGAAGATCCCGGTCGCTTCTGGTTTTTTTTCTGTAGCCATATAAACAGCTGTAACACTTTCAGCTTTAATTTATGTTTTACCTTTGCGAGTGAATTAAAACAAAACTAGGTGACTAATGTCACTATTTTTTTATTTAACAGTACTCTTCAACATTACACATCTAAATAAAATTAAAATCCAGAGTCTACGACCGATATTTAAAAAGAAAATTGCATTTGAGTCTAAAATTTGGGTCTTTTTTAGTAAAACAATAAAAGGTCGATTAAAAAAAATCCACAGGGCTTGAGGGGTTTTAAAAGGTCTGAAAGGATAGCAAATGACCCCTTCTATCGACCATTTCAATTTGGCACACGATGGACCAAACACCCTGTATAGCATTACAAACAAAAACTAGTGAATTATAATTCCATAAATTACAAATAAAAACGCTTCGGATCGCATTCGCTTCGCCTGTCTGTTTGACTATAGCTTTAATTCTCAGTAGCCTATAAATAATCTGGCCATTTTTTAATCCAAGCTGGAAAATAATTGTAAATCACAGAAAATCAGCAACCGAATGAAGATCAAAATATACAATTATCTTAATTGGGAACAATTAAAACAATTGTAGATAAGTAAATAAACGCGCTTAATTATTAACACCAGCTATTTAAGTCGATGTCTTTATTTAATTAATTCCTGCTTATACAATTAAACAAATCGTAGCTTGCTTTTGTTGTTTGAAAAATTTGGCTAACGGCTTTTGTCTTATTATATAAACAAAGTCCGTAAAAGGGTAAGAATTCGCGGACCGCGGTGGTAGTGCTATCCTGGCATGGTCACCATGTGTGGTTTGGCGATCAGGAGAGTAAAGATAACACGTACGGTGTAGTTGAAAGTGCAATTTCATTTTATAATCAAAACTAATCTAAATTTATGTGTATATAACCCAAAGGTGACTGACTGACACAGTGATCTATCAACGCACAGCCCAAACCACTGGACGGATCGGGCTGAAATTTGGCATGCAGGTAGATGTGATGACGTAGGCACCCGCTAAGAAAGGATTTTGACCAATTCTACCCCCAAGGGGATAAAATAGGGGATTAAAGTTTGTATGAAACTTTGTAGGTTTTATTATAAAAAATACATTGTTAAGTTCCGACATCCACGCGAACGAAGTCGCGGGCACAGCTTCTTTATTATGAAATGAAAGTACAAGAACAATGATTACATTTACTTTAAATATGTACCTAAAGAAGCATGCACACTGGACAGGACACTCCACACCACAAGTTAATTACAATTTCTAAACCTCCATACAACATTATAAACATGCCCTACAAAATGCACAATCCTTTAAAACAAAAACTTTCTAATGCACTAAGAAGTTTTCTATTCTTTAAACCCATTTGTTGCCAGCACACAAAACCCAGCCACGTGTACGAACATTCTAGATTTAACAAACTTTGCATGAAAACTCCTTTGTTTTTCTTCAAAACACTAACACCGAGGAAGAGAATAACCATAATTATATCATACCGAACTTCCTTGCTTACCCGACGCGAGCTAAAAACTTTTTACTGCACAAAAGTGTTAAAAACTTGCAACACTTCGAAGTAACCTTTTGAAGAGCGCGTTAGATGCTTGTTATTTAAAAAAGTAAGGCTAAAAGGCTGGCAACACTGAATCGTCTTCTCTTTAGTTAAAATGCTTTGTGCAATCTGTTCACGTACCAAGACCCTAGTTGTGTTCCTTGAAAATAGGAAATTGAAGCTGTTTTTTCTTTTCTTTTTTTATTTAGGGTTCTGTAGTGATGGGGTAATGAGAAGAAACTCGTAGATTTCTTTCGGGGATGTATTTGTTCTCTGTGTTTGTATGCTAAAAGTATTTTTCTGTCAAATGATTTTAGGGACTTCAGAAAGAAGCAACTTCTCTTTTTCGGAAATGTGTAAATGTTTTTTTTTTGAATTCCCTGTTCCTTCAATAGTCTTTTGCATTCCAGAGTCATGGTTCTATTAAGATGGTTGGTCAGTCAAAAAACTTCTATCTCCTTCTTCTCCTATCTATCTTCTATATAAAAATGGATCGCAAAGTTGCTAAGCACATAACTCGCAAACGGCAGGACCGATTCGGCTACTTCTTTTTTTGTTGTGTTTGTAACCATCAGCGCCAGGTTTTAGAGGACGAGTACGAGGAGTATTAAAACTAAAAAGTTTGTTTGATTGAACGCGTTTATCTCAACTGGGTACCAATTGCTTTGACTTTGCAATTGTGTGTAGTAACCTTTAGAGTATTTTTGAGTGTCACTTCAAAGTGAAACTGAAAATTATTTTGAAATACACCCCCACCATCCACTACGGAACTCGTATTCCTTGTATTTCTCATCCGTATTTTCCTCGTCAAGTCTTATTACATAGTACAGAGTGTGAGTATTGCTGATGAGCTCAAGATGTGCAACTTTGTGTAGCTATGCTTTTGTTTCAGCGCCATCTATATCTAATGTTATTCTCTTTGTTTGAGGAAACTAGCTCCGCTTATTAACAAAGAAGGCGAGGGTACTTTTTGTATCTTTCTTTTTAAAGTTTGAGAGATTTTTTCTAGGTTACCTGGGTAAAGTTGCTTCTACATACGTCATTTCCCGAGTGCTGGAGTTTGATTCTAAAGTCGAGATATCATTTTTGACTGACTTTTGACTGCCTTTTTTTAATTCATTTTTGCCACCGAGTTCTGAAAAATGGTGTGGTTTTTAGAAAAGCTTAGTTTTTTTTTTGTAATTTTTTTAGTTCTATAATTCAACCCAAATTCTTGTCAAATACAAAAATACAAAGCGGGAATAACATCGTCCAAGATCACAATAAGAAATTCTCGTAAAATAATCTACTGACACAAACTAAAAGTAAATTTTATGGTACCAAATTACTAGATCGAACAAAAAAACAATCATCAAAATCGTTTCAGCCAGTTGTACAAGTAATAATATTTTAACTATCTAACACGGTTCATGAGTTCACCTGGTGACAAATAGATAAACAGCACAGTCTTGTTATAGGGTCCCGTTTTATCATTTAGATACGGAACACTAAAAAGAAATGGATACCTATTGTTCTCGTTCACGACTCTTTTCATCTGCCTGTTTCAATTATTTAAGTAGGTATAATTTGCTTACGATGAAAAACACTTAAAAATTCAATCAAATTTTCAACAAACACTTTCAACTGAAACTATAGAATTCAACTCATAAATTCACGTTGTATTAAATTAAATTCGGATTTATCCAGTTCAAACGGTAAAGGGTTGTTCTAACTGAGGTGAATCCCGCGTGGTAGTGGGGATGAAAGTGTGTCCTTTTGGCCTCAGAAGAGTTGCATGCTCAAACAGCACATGCGTAAAGAAAGACTGGTGAAAAATGAATGTTACTTTTAACTACTATTAGAGATATATGTACTTGGAAAGATAAGTGAACTTGTAGATTTATGGATGGATTTTTTAACTCAAATCAAATCAAATCGTTTATTTCAAGTAGGCCAGTTACAGGCACTTTTGAATTTTCAAAAGATAAAACTAAAATAAAATAGTTTAAAAAATGTTACGGTGCTACAATCCCAGTCACAAGAAATAAAAACTGTGAAAGTACTGTAGATGCCCATTCCAAAGCGTAGATCTCTATGAAGAAGAACGGGCAAGAAACTCCATGGACACTCTTTTTAGATCGCCAAAATAAGATACACTTAATTACTCTAATAAGATAATTAATAAGAGACTAGAGAACTAATAAGATACTCTAAATTACTCGAAACTGGTGGAGTTGCAAGTAAATGCTGATAGAACGTAAAATTGCTTAGGTTTAAAGTATATTATTATGATTTTCTACCCAAGTTATTCACAAAGCATTGTACAATCGACAAAGTTGAATCATGACCAGTATTGACAATGAATCGTTTGAATCCGTCAAATTGACAAAGATCAAAGTCGTTACCATGGATATGTTTGTTTACGCGAATGTGGACCTTATTGTATTTGAATGTCTGATGGAAAATAAGCTTATCATGTCCTGTCATGGTTCAACTTTGTCGATTGTACTTCAAGCAATAGAAAAAAAAAACTTGAGAGGTGTCAAGGGACACCCGGATGGAACGAAGTTACTGTATACACTCAACAAAAATAATCGTCGCGACTCCACTCCACTCCACTCCACTCCACTCTTTGAGCTCTAGCACCCTTTCGCAACGCGCGATAAGGAACTTCGTTCCAAAAAGTGTCGTGACAACTTTTCGTAAGAATTTTTTCCGTCTAGCCTTTCACAACACGCGATAAGGAACTTCGTTCCAAAAGATGGAAGCAAGTTAGTCGCTTCCACGTGACATTTTGCACATATTATTTTCATACTAATTTTCTTCACACATCCGACACAGTGAAATTCATGCCGCGCGGGATTCGCCGCTGTTAAACCAAAGCTTAAATCCCATAAATCCAATCCATTTCGACCGGAACAAGTATAAATGAATTCGTACATACGTCATCATTCTAGCCGGAAGTACGCCACTACAGGACATAGGCAGTAATGGATTTTCATAATAAATGGCTGTACTTGGCAAGTTTGACTAGCTTTGTCTGTTTTTAGTTTATTACGTTACCGGAAATTTGTGATATTTAGGAAATGTATAAAAAAGTTTTTTACGTGTACAGACAGAAAGAGCCCTGTTGCGCGGGGCTCCTATTTTCACGTGCAAGGTTTCAAGGAACCTAACCAAACGGATCACAAGGTGCCCAAGAGTTGTTCGTGCCTTTGAAAGAAGACTTCGTGGTTCGGTATGGTTAGATTTCATACATTTCCGGGCGAATCTAGGACCTGACATTTATTAATTGTATACAATGACGGACTACATTTATCAGTTAATATAATTAAACACACTTTACTTTTTTTGGCTTTTGAGAGTTAGTAATTAATGTGAAAACTTTAAAACTAATTGTTTTTGAGATAGAAAAAAGACTTTTTATTACGTGGTAAAATCATCGAATGAGTCCTCCTATCCAGGTCTTAAAAGTCTACTTAAAAAATGTTATAACGAAATAAATAAATAGACGGGCTATTTAGAATTTTTTAGTCAAATATCCAATTATGACTCTAGAGTCACTTGTGAAGCTTCTTAGTCTCTCCAATAAATGACTTTTGGTTAATGATTGATGTCAGTTTCAACATATAAACTGTCCCATCTAAACGACTCTACCGTCATGGGTAGAGTTTAGGATGTAGAGTAGAGCTCAATTGTATGCGCTCTAGATAGAGACTATTGAAATACGTTCGATCTTGTTCGCGGAGCGTCAGCAAAACTGATTTCATTTTAAATACGATTTTGAGTTTATTATTGGCTACTTAGAATAGAATACACTTTATTATGGTTGCGGGATTATTTCCTGGTCGCGGGATTATTTCCTTACCGTGACCCCGGAACATAAAGGGCTATTGAAGGACACCGGGGATTTTAATCAGTACAAGTATGACAGTCCCTCCCGCCCTGCCCAGGGTGGGAGGACGCATTTGATGATTTTACCACGCTAAAAAAAAATGCACACCATACAAATTATATGCTTATATTTTTATGTGAAATAGGTAAACCATATTGTGGGTGCGAGCACAGGCAAACGTTATACTCTGTTAAATTATATTTCATAAATTTGCTTTCCTCTTTAAAGTCAAAAAGTTAGAGCTGGTATCCAGTTCTGACTCAAATTGTCTGAATCAGGGTGCCAGCAAGTCGTAGAGGTCCCAGAGTTCGCAAGAACCTAGGCGAAATTGCCCAGCGATTTGCCCATGGTCACCGGTTCCAGTTTTGACGGCGCCGACGGCTGTTGTTTTAAATCTCGACTGCCAGCAGTATACTTACCGCCGGTTTCCAATAGTGATATTTTTGGTAGCCAGTAGGTAAAAAATACTATTATTAAAAAAAAACACAAAAAAAATGTAACCGCCTTCAAAACAACCACAAAAAAAGTTCAAAATAACCTACAAAAAAACTTTTCTTTCTTTATTTTTGTTTCATTGACTTTTTGTCACCGACTTTCGAAAGAAAAGTTTTTTAGTAATCGGTGTAGACAAAGTTGAAAACTTTTTAGGTATTTGTTGATTTTTCAAAAAGTGCTAGTCCGATTTTGATAAAATTTTAATAGGACCATTCCAGAAGTATACCCTATCCAACAAAAAAAGAATTTTACAAATCGGTTGTTAAACGACGGAGTTATGCCAGAACAAAAAAAAAAACAATCATCCGAATTGAGAACCTCCTCCTTTTGGAATAATAGTATTTTTGCACAGTGAACATGACCTAACTTGCTATCGCTACCACAGAAGTAACAGTGTAACACGAAGCGCTTTTGACGCGAACTGTAGTAAACTTAGCGCTAACTGTCACCGTAACTACAAGTGCCGCTCATGTTACTTACAGTTAGTTCTAACTGATAGATGTGTCTGATGGAGTATTGTAACACTTCTTTATACGGAAAGAAAAAGTGTTTATTAATGTTAAATACACGAAAAACTGTAAATTGTTCTTCTTTCTTTGGTAAATGATTTTGTAAAACATAGAATGAGCTTCCAATGATCACTACAAATCTAAAATAATAATGCCTCCCTTGGCAATCATACATCAGAGATCACATTCATCATCATCATCATCATCTCAGCCATAGAACTTCCACTGTTGAACATAGGCCTCCCCTTTCGATCTCCACATATACCGGTTGGAAGCGACCTGCATCCAGCGTCTTCCGGCGACCTTTATAAGGTCGTCTGTCCACCTTGCTGGTGGACGTCCTACGCTGCGCTTGCTAGTCCGTGGTCTCCACTCTAGATCACATCCATCTCAAAATAAACAACCCAGCAACAGAAATACACTATCTCAAACCCATAAATACTCCTAAACAAATACATCGTAAAGTCACCATCAATACTGCCTACCCACTCAATTAAAATACCTTGAAGATACCCGAGTTTTCAAATAAATCCTCAGAATTGGCACTCGGTAGGTACTGGGATAAAATTTATCTCTCTTGTTAGAATTTGTAACATTTATACACGTTTTTCACTAAGTTAACGCTACACCTTAATATTATATATTTATATTTTTTTTTATATTATTCCACAACTATCACACAACGCCATCTAGTCCCAAGCTAAGCAGAGCTTGTGTTATGGGTACTAGACAACTGATAAACATACTTATATATTTCTAAGTACATACATATTATAGATAAATTACACCCAGACACAGAACAAATGATCGTGCTCATCACACAAACATTTGTCCTGGGTGGGAATCGAACCCACAACCTCCGGCATAGCAGTCAGGGTCACTAACCACTAGACCAACAGGCCAGTCAGTTAATGGATACCTAAGTACTATTGTGCTAGTGGAGTTTCAACCTTGGATTCAGATTGTAACAGTTCAAAATTCAATGGTGGCTCTTTTATTTAGGCATTAATTTAGGTGTAAGTGAAAGTAGGAATTTATAAAGCTAAAGAGGCCTTTTGTATCAATTTTGGTTGACGTTAACTCTCTTACAATATGACCCAAGTTTTTGAGTTAAAAAAAGTAAAAATTTAGCAATTTTGTGCGTACTTAAAATTGTGGTGTTAAGGGAAAAGTGTTTTTATTTTTCTCCTTTGTTGATAATATTTCAGGAGTTAGAATTGTATTTTTGAAAAAGTTCGGGGAAAAAAAAAACAACTAGATATTATAATAACTTTGGAAAAAGAAAATATATTGAAGACAATTTTTATGAGTTTGCTATGAAGTAACTACCTAAACATAAGTATGTACGCCAGTTCTACACAAAACTGCTCATAAATACTTCCCATCCCAACAACTCGCGAAAGGCGGCCATTTTTAAATTTAACCAGCCGAACTATATAAAAATTAACAGATCCGCCACTTGCCCGTGACTCTCACGATGTCGTTGACCTATCCAGTGAGCTCCCTACGGTTTTGAATACTTTATAACTTACAAATACTTGCACTAACTCGACAGGTCCAATCAAAGGGGTTCTTTCTTCAAAACACCATCTCAGGTACTAACCTGCATGGTTACATAACCTAACCTATAAAATAATGTCAGGACTTCAAAACAGATAGTGGCCTCTGAGATTGTTTCGACTGTTTCTTCTCAGAGTAGTCAGGTACGAAACAATGACCTCATCTACTTTGTAAAAAGTCCTGTAAAACTGTTTTCTAAACCTGTTTCCAAGAAAAAATATCATTTCTTTATCATCATCTGCCTAGCCTTTTCCCATCTACATTGGGGTCGGTTTCCAGTCGAACCAGATGCAGCTGAATATCAGTATTTTACATGGAGCGACTGTCTATCGGATCTCCACAACGTAACTGGGTAATATGATACCCCATGGTGAAAAGACTGGTTGTCAGACTTTAGAGCTTCTGATTAAAAGTAACAACTGTCAATATCTACAAATGACCAACAGCTTTATGTACTTTCTGAGGCACGGAGAAAACTCGCTATGACAGATGGTCACCCATCCACAGACCAACTTTGCAAGCTAGGCATAACCTGGAAGATCGGCCTGCCTTAAAAAATAAATGAAAAATATCATTTCTTTATGCGATGATTTTAAATGCGATGCTCAAAAGTGATTTTAATATCCACGTTACGCAAAATTAATAATTTCATTTCCATCCAGGTTCCTCTATAATTAAGATTAAAGGTTAATAAATGACGTTTGACCTTCAGTTAGTGAGATCCACTTATCCACTAGATCTACTTACCTCTGGTTTATATGATTATGATCTATTTTTGTAAAGCGTCGCGTTAATGAGAAGGAAAACATGAGAATATTTTCTTTTAGTCGTTCAGAAATAGATTATTTTAAAGAATTACTGTTTTACATTTAAATTCAAATATCTGTCTGTTTCCAGAAGTTTCTGCCGTGTGTAACTTGTTAAGTAACCCATAGGAACATAATACCTTCAGTAGTTTTTATGTGAAAGAAGTACCAAACATACATCCATCCCCACAAAATTTTGAATAATGCGAAAGTTAGTTTGTTTGTAGAGCAGTGGTGGCCCAGTGGTATTGGCCCCGACTTACGAGTTGTAGGTCATGGGTTCGAATTCAGGCAAGTGCATTACTTTGTGTAATTTATTTCATCACCACTGCTTTCAAAACGGTGAAGGAAAACATCGTGAGGAAACTGGCATGTCCTATAGCCAAAAATTCGAAGACATCCACCAATCCGCACTGGGCTCGTGTGGTGGATTATAGCCCACTCCCTCTCACAGAGAGGAGGCCTGTGCCTCAGCAGTGGGAACATTAATAGGCTGATGATGTTGTTTGTTACCTTAATCATAATCAGTTTGCGAATTTGTTAGTGTCCATTAGCCTATCCTTATGCAAACGCCTGATACCAATTGTTGACCGTTATAAATGCTCCAGGTTTGGGAAAAACTGATCAACTGGAGCATTGTTTAACTATTATAATTAAAAAACCATCCGCTATAACAGGTTTCCTTTATGTATCAAAATAGAATAACTAAACTGTTCGCTAATTTAAAAAAATAAGAATAAAAAGTCGGGCGATGGCAGGTTTTGAAAAGTAGGTGAAAATGCATAAGAAAATGATTACGACGAAATAGAACCTTGAGATAACTACAAGCATTTTTAACAATATTTTACGATAATTTCCTCAAAAACATACCTATAAAAGCTCGTAAAAGTTGGACAAACTTACATTTGCAGTTCTCTCCGATTTTTTTTAACGAAAATATGAATCCAAGTACATTTTAAATATCGACTATACTCAAAGTAAAGCCTTCTTAGTCATATAATTTTCTTTTAAACTTCGTTATATATGCTACTTTGTGCCAACCCCCAAACATAACCGTTTAGCTGGTAGAGGGGGGGGATACTCGAATCGAGCAAAATTTACCACTTTAAAGCTTAATATGGCGAATTTTTTTAAATTTAAAAATTGTTAATGGAAACTCATCATTGATTTTTTAGGCCTAATTTAATGATACCCAGAGAAAGGGGTACGCGACGACATTTAAAAAAATCCTCACTTTACGTAAAAGTAGCTGGATTACCCTAAAAAAAATATTTTACGAGATTTATTTGGTACCACTTTTTCGGCACAACAAATCCGTAACATTTACATTAAATGAAGCTCTCTAGTACTGTGCGTCTCTGAGCTAAACTGCGGACAGACGGACGGACGGACGGACGGACGGACGGACACGGACGGACGGACGGACGGACATTGGAAACTATAAGGGTTCCGTGTTGACTACGGAACCCTAAAAAGTTACAATTTATATTTTAGACTATTCAGACAGAGTAACTTACTCCAAGCACGGTTGGTATCGGCCCCGACTTACGAGTTGTAGGTCGTGGGTTACATCCCGGCAGGCGCATTACTTTTGTACTTTATTTCACCTTCTGCAAATATATTTACTCTGCCCCTCTCAAAACTCCGTGAGAGGAAAACATCGTGCACCGTAAGCTACCCGTAGCGCCGTCTGCTACGGCAAAAATTCGAATACATGTGACATCCACCATCCGCACTGGGCCCGCGTGGTTTTATAGTGGTCACCCCCTTACAGTGAGGAGGCCTGAGTCCCAAAACTTAATAGGCTCTTTGTTATGCCTTTTTTAGTGACAATGTTTTTACACTTTGATTTTTTTCACTGCCTGATTTATTGACCGTATTGCTCCAGGTTTGCGTTGTCAATTGGAGCAGTACGTGTCAACTAGAGTATTTAGCTATAAAGGGTCCATTATGTAAATAGAATAGAAAGTGCTACGCAAACCTATTGGGCGAAGGCAGGTTTGACAGAAGGTGAAGATGGATGTGTTGGGTCGAAATCGACCTCGAGATAACTACAAGCACTTTTAACTATTTTTATATCTACTTTTAAAATAGACCATCCCTGCCCAATTGGAAAAGACATTCTTTATTTCTTTTAGCGAACTGTGCACGTCATGAAATAATGTTGATATAATATTAACGGTTTTAATAAGTCAAAGAATGATTACGATTATTAAAAAAAAGTGATTGGTGACTTTTTTTAAATTTATGAATGAAAATCATCGTTGAAGAAAATTTTGAACATCTACATCAGCGGGGCAAAAAACCCATTCTAAGCAATATTCCTAATGATTTGCTTCGTGCATTTCCTACAACATCATTTTACACATTCACGAAATGAATCAACAGAAATGTTGGTAAGTGACCGTTTTAGATCTTCAGATTATAGAAGTTAACGTGAGCATTTACACAAAATGTTGGCAGATTCTTCACATAAAACAATTTGTACTTATTGGCAATCTCCCATCTTCTATAGAGCCCTTTCTATACTATCGCCCATATTCTGCTACGGCGTAGCGTATACATTCTATTTCACACTTTTTATTTTTAGTATATCCATATCTTTGCTTGTATGTATGTATTTGTTTTTTTCCTGTATTTATCATTATTAATTAATATAGAAAATTTTGAGAAATCACTTTGTGTATTGTTTGCACGGCTTCTATATTGTTTTAAAGATAACCCTAAGGTAGAAAGAAACTGGGAATGAGAATGCCCTTGGCATATTGATAGTAATACCATTTTTCTTCTTGTTATATTTAGATATAATACATGGGGTTAATGAATAAATGTAAGTTTTAAATCTTCATGCAATTCCGTTCTCCCTATTTTATAGAGAAACGTGAATTTCTTCAGACATTTATATTACTCGTCACGTCTCAAACTTAAGGCGGTGTTTACATTGTACTAAAATACTTAAATACTCGTACATTGTGTCCTACTTTTAGCAGCAATCCAGCTAATAATGTTTTTATTTTTGCTTCAAATAATTCGTTGTTTTTTTTTTATAACTTATGTTTTCCCACTTTTGGGGAAAGGTCTGCCTACAGGCTTTTGCATTTTTTTTCGACTCACTTTGCATAAAAATGAAAAAGTCAGCACGCCAGGATATTTCTACGCAAAGACGTATTTGGAAGTTAAGGCCGTACGAAAGCTGAAAGCACCCTCGTTTGCAGAGGGAAAAGTTGCCACGCACCGCCACCAGCAGGCGCCGGGATCGCGAAATCAACGCAATCCAAAGTTTTATGATATTTCATTTGTCAACTTCGACATCTCTTAAAGTGTTCCCTTTGCGCAAACGGCTTACCTGCTATTCAAGGCTCTAGTAGAAAACTTTGATATAAGGAATTGAAACGTTTACTAATCCAAAATGATAGAAATACTTATTGATGTGGATAAATATTTTTTGTAAATATTTTTATCATTACCCTACAGTCTTAAATTTATTTTATAAACAGTGACACAGATTTTGACGTCCCGAAAAACGTAAAAATTCGATTACTATTTCTAGAAAAGAAATAAAATTGGTACATTTGGGAAATGACAATTCCCAATTATTTTGAAGCCCCATAATACATGCGCGCACGGGCATGTGCGTTGTGTTCCACACGTTTTGCCTGAAATCAGTGTCAGCATAATGATGGGGCTCCCCTTATTTTGCCATAAAGTCCAATTAAGAAATTGTTGACCTAACTGATTTTTTTTGTATCGAGAAAATTTCATTGAATCGGTTTTCAACCTATGTGAGAAAGACATCATATAGTCAATTACTATTTCCAAGTTCTGATCTGTAGTCCAGATACGTACGAAGAAAAGTAAAAAATAAAAAGCGTATTTTTATTGACCCATCACCTTAATAAGCACGAGTCTGATACACCCTCCCGTCCCGCAGAGGAGGACCCAAGTAGCCCCGGAAGGACTCATTTGATGATTTTTCACGATAAAAAAAAACATTTGACAAACATCTACAAATTGTAGTTGGGACAACTTGTGTGGGACAAGTTGGTGGAACTTGCATGCTTAATTAACTTGTGTGTAAACGCATAATTTGGAACAAATAAAATATCTTTGTCTTTGACAAACGGCTTATCTGCTTTTCAAGGCACAGCAGAAACTCGATATACAATCACCATTACCCATCCACCGATTAACCTAGACGAGCGCGGCTTAACCTCAAAGATATTGCTATTATCACTTACCCTCCAGCTCCTCAAGTATACTGTTTCATATTAACGGTAGATTGTTTTCGAAATTATTCAATTCAATAACAACTTCTAACAAAGAAAATAAATTGGTATACGAAGGGTATAATATACCCATTCGCTTTTGAAGTATAATAATAAAAAAATAATGTAGTTGAAGAGAAGCATCAATTTTTGATGAACATCAATGAGAGAACATGAATATAAATTAACCAATCATTTTCTGGCGTAAATTGACATTCGTTGTAATGGTATTTTTGGGGTTCCGTGCGTAAAAGGTAAAACGGAACCTTATTATTAAGATTTCGCTGTTCGTCCTTATATCCAATTCTGTTGTGGTTAGACAGTTGACATTTTAGCAGATGTATTTCTGTTAACATTATAACAAAAATTACTAAAAACATAATAAATTTTATATTTTATTTACGCCCGCGGTTACTCCGCTACTATTGGTCATACCGTGACATTTTATTTTATGCCTATTGCTTTCTTTCTCGATAAATATACTATCCAAAAACAAAAAAAGGATTTATTCACTTTGAACTAGTCGTTCCTGAGATTAGCGCGTCAAAACAAACAAAAAAACAACCTCTTCTGCTTTATAATATTAGTACTATAGATTAACAGCCTTACTACAAAAACTTAAACTTGTGTTGAAAACTTGTCTAAAAAAAGTGTGACTGCATAACGGACCTTATTTCAACGTCATAATCTGACATTTTTTTAGACAAGTGTTCAATATACGTTTAAAAGTTTTTGTGGTACCACGGTATTTATGTTTTTATAGATAGTAGAACGGAACCAGATTTTTTTATTGGTTATCACTCATCTATGTATAGTATTCGAAACTTTGGAAATGTTTATTTAAAGTCAATTTTTCGTTTTAAATTAATCGGGGAATAAGATGTAACAAGTCTGATTAACAAAACAAAAAAAGTAAATTGGATTTTGTTATGAAAATCTATGCTTTTACACCTCTGAGTAACCCTTTAGGGAAATACAGGTGTTATGTTTTTATCAAACAGTGTGGTTGGAATATAAATTAGTAATTATAGAACCATAGCTACAAAGGATTTGAAAGCGAAGTTAATTGGAAAATAATTTACTGACCAATATTTTTGAATAGGTATTTTTTGTGTATCACCATTTTAGCATATCAATTATTATCGATTAGTTGGGTACCTTTTGTGGCTTTTCTCTCCTTAGTTAAGCGTAAAAAATAGTGTAATATGTTTTTATTTAAAAAATCTGAATATAATTCATTATTTAAAGTGCTATTTTACTGTTGTTGTGAAATCATTCAATGGTTCCTCCCGCCCTATGTGTAGTGAAAGAGACTTTTTCTGGCCAAACAATCTCCTTGTTTCTTCTGTCATCTGTAGCGCTCCAGGGCGACGGTGTTCTGCTTAGACGGCAGTTCACTCGGGTTTATTTTATAGCTGAAGACAATTCACCATCATCTGCTTGCATTTTCCCAACTATATTGATCAAACAGTCGAACCAGATGCAGCTAAATATCAGTATTTTACAATGAAGTGACTGCTTATCGGACCCAGTAACTGGGTTATACCTCACGGTAAGAATGGTTGTCAGACATGTAGCTGAAGTCAATTATTCTTCAATTACCATCTTTTTATTGAGTAATTTTGTATTTAATTTCCAACTATGGATACAAATTCATGTTGAAGAAAGCTAGTAAGCTACTTTACTAATGACTACTGGAAACCATACACTAAATCTGGCAGAAAAATCCAAGAATGAATCTATGATTGGAAACGAATTAAAAAGCAGAATTTTAACCACACTTATATTTAAAAGCCCCTTCAAAAACTGACATCCAATACACAACCAGCTTAAAACAAAGACTTTTTTTTTTCCTTTTTCTATAGTGCAGACAAAACCCCTTCCACGGTTTTTATTTTATTTATAGTTTAAGAGGGAACTAACGATATGTACACACTGGGAGCTAACAATGGATTGTGTTATTTTTTTTCTATGTCTGTTCACAATTAGCGTGTAACTTCTGAACTAGCTTTTAACTTGCTGATGTTTTTGCTGGTTCTTTAATTCACGGAAATATATTGGATTTAAGTCTGATAAGTGGCAAAAAAAATAGAAAGGTGTAAATAGTGACAATAAAAATAAATGTTCAGTAATGCTGTTAATTATTTAGTGTCATCCTAAAAAAAAAAATAACAACGCCACTAAAACAGAAAATAAACCATAATATAGTTCATGAATAGGTAGTTAATATTCCAAAGGTACCGTCAAAAAACTTGGTAAAAGGATTTTGTAATATTGCGCCGGTCATGATTACAATTTCTTTCTATAAAAAATAAGTGGAGATGTAAAATATTCTTAGATTCCAATTCTAATAAATAGCAATAAAAACCTTGACCGCAATAAAATTCCACTATTTTCTCCTCTAACATTTAATTAAAGCTCCAGAATACCCACTAACTAATATAAAATCCAACTCATTGTGTCCCCACCCGACGACGCCACGTTCCACCGCTTTTTATTTCTGTCGATTGAAATTTATTTGACGCATCTCTATCTCGACAGTCGACATTAACGCCAAGTTTTATCGACAACGACTTATCGACGCGTCCCCGCTCTAGTGGTGACGTAATTATTATTATGGCGTTTTATGCTTTTTTTGTAGAGATTTTATTTTATGAATTTTATTATTTTGCTTGCTTTACAAGAACATAACACTGTGAGACATGGGTGTACAAACCCGCCTGTTCTTTTAGTTGCTCTTAACGTTCTAGGGCCGAGATAAACTTTTAAGACAGTCCTGCACAGTTCTGTAGAACTCTGACGCAGAGTTTCTATTTCGATCAATATCCTTTTACTAAAATTTCACTTTGCAATATGTTTTCTTCGTGTACCCATTTTCCAATGTGCACTCCGCAAAACCCCTCCTGGAAAATATGTTTCGTAAAAAGTCCACTTCGATAAATATCTATTTCTTTTTCGAATTTTCTCTTTTTACCCGACTACTTCAGGTACATTTCTTCAGCACGCAAAGCCGTTGGTATCGGCTGTCATCTGTAGATCTTTAACAGTCGTTTAAAATGTTAGTCAGGAGCTCTAAAGTCTGACAACCAGTCTTACCATGGGGTATCGTATTACCCAGTTAGTGGGTTATGGAGGTCCGACAGGCAGTCGCTCCATGTAAAATACTGATATTCAGCTGAATCTGGTTTGACTGGAAGCCGACCCCAATGTAGTTGGGAAAAGGCTAGGTAGATGATGATGACTTCAGGTACATTTGGTTGATCATTTTTTTGCTTTTCATTTGTTTTTTTTTTTCTACGAGTAGTCATTCTACCAATATAATTTATGTAGATATTTAGCTAAGTTTTTGGGTGTTAATTATATTGCTCTGGAGTTGAGATTTGGTCCATTACTCGTATATTATGAGAATCACCCTCTAAAGGGGTCATTCATGCTGAGAGGAATATTTATCAAACACATGGCTTGGATTATACCTTTATTGCAAAACTGCTGACTTCTTAAAAATAAAAAAGGGCAATCATTACTTTTTAATTTGTAAGCAATTTAAATACAGGCAGTAATGATAAACAAATTCATTTTTTCTCTCTAAATAACATCACAGCATTCTGATTTTGCAAACCTTTGTTAATTAATTTGATTTGATGAGGAAGCGACACGTTTTGCCATTTTGTTTTTGTAGAAATTATTGTTTAACGAGCTTTATTTTAAACATGAGTTTTGAGTTATTATTATTTTGCTTATTTTTCTTTAATAAGAGTCCAATTTTTAGAAATGTGTTTAAATTTTTACTGCAAGAGATTAGTTGAGAGCTAGAGGTGTCGGCTTCCGTTTATTTTCTAATTCATGCTTCACTAAATCCAGTTAATGTCTCAACAAAAATAACAAAGAAGATAAGACTGTTATAAAACAGTAAATATTTGTACATCAATAAATAATTGCATTTATTTGGAAACAGAAAAAAATCGCAGTCTGTCTACGATTTCGTCCATCTACCTCAAGATTTTTCAGTAAAACCCAATTTAGGTTATAAGGACATTGTTCAATATGTGCCACTAACCGCTCGTAAAAATGTAAAGTAGTTTATATTTTTCTATCCTTAAGATAACTTGACCTTTACAAATAAAAAACCAATATCTTACAGATATTATAAATACGAAAGTTTGTGAGGATATATGTACCTATGTGTAAGTAGGTATGTTTGTTACTCTTTCACGCAAAAACCACTGAACGGATTTGGCTAAAATTTGGCACACATAAAGATTATAACCTGGATTAACACATAGGATAGTTTTTATCCTGACTTTATGTTACCGTGGGATAATTTTCCAGTTGTAGCAGGAGAAGCTGCTGGCAGAAGCTAGTCTCCAATATAGCAACGTCCTTACAAAATAATTCGCACAATTTATTCAAAATGGTTGCGAGATAAAACTATGATGATAAGCCAATACAAATACAAGTTTTATCCAGGTTTCTGAGCGGTCCATAGAGTCTTCTTTAGATGAAATCTCTTAGAGTGGATATAATCTTTGGATTAGAAATAGCTTGTTTAGTCTCGAATTGATCTTTGTTAGTTAGAGCTCGAGTTGGTTCGATGAATATGGAAGAATATTGTTATACATATATTTTCAAAGTAAGGTATCGTATATTATTGTAGAAGTATGTCAGTGAGAATAAAATTGAAAAAGGTTCGTACAACACGACTAAAGTGAAAACGAAAATGTCCATGACCTCTGCCATCTTAAGATTTACGTCCCAACTTTAGTTGTTAGTTAGTTTTTCAGTTTAGATTTTTGACATACTTATCTACTCAGAAAATGTTAGAAAATCTACAATTTTTCCACAATAAAATGTTACAAACTTATATGGCTTGTGTTTAAACGCCTACAAAAAAGTATCTATTTTAAAATCAAAATACCTGCCATATTGAATAAATACTCACCAAATTATGTATCATATAGTATTTTGTAAATCGGGGTGTCTCTAAAATCTTGCTAAAGCGAGATTTCGATTTGGTGAGCATCAATCCATTTTGGTATACAAAAAGAATTATTGATGAGCATTCAAATTGTGCGCATTCGATGAGCATTTAAGCATGTGGTGACCCAGTAGTATCGGTCCCAACTTATGAGTGGGTTCGAACCCCGCCAGGCGCATTACACTGTGTAATTTATTTCATCACCACTGCAGTGCAAAACGGTGACGGAGAACATCGTTAGGAAAACGGCGAGTCTTGGAACCAAAAAAAATCGAAGACATGAGACATCCACCAACCCGTCTGCCAACCCGCACTGGGCCCGCGTGATGGATTATGGCCCACTCCCTCTCACAAGAGAGGAGGCCTATGTCCCAGCAGTGGGAACATTATAGGCTTAGGATGATGATGATTTGACTTGTAGCCAACAACATAACGAAAATATGACATTTATGGTTTAAAAGATACAGTGTTTTAAAACCTTTTTGATAATTTTCGTCTTAAGATAAATTACGCCAGAAATACCACACAACAGTTGAAAACATAACAACAAGCTGCTACCCCAATTCCACAGCAAAACCATCTGCCAATCACCCTCCACTTCTTACCCCCAACTACTTGTAAATCAACTTTCAGCCTGAATCAAATAAAGGCTCCTGCCCAAATAAATAGGATCCCACACGCAACCTCAAGTGATACTCGAGCAGACTTGTATTTACTTGAACGCGATATTTTCATTGTTGTGAAGGGGCACGCCTGTGCGCACTGCCCTTTATTTTAGATTGACATAATGGTAGTATTTATGTACAAGGATGTTTTGGCGTGCTACCATTATTGATTGGAATTGATTTATCGCTAAATCAAATATCGATATAATTATGATGGACATCCCTCCAGTACGTACAAAACATTTTGCCAATACGTTTATTGTACGCACAGCTAAGAAGTGGAATTCCCTGCCGGCCATCTTTATGAGCCGACAGCTATAACCTTGGGGTCTTCAAGTCAAGAGTGAACAGGTTATTTCTAGGCAAGCGTGCTTCATCGTCGACCACATCTTCACTTACCATTAGGCGTGGTCAAACACAAACCTATCTTTAAATTAAAAAATAATAATAATAATAACAGTATTTTGTTCCTGGTAAATGGTAAAATAGTTAAGTCTATTCTGCTAGTCCTCACATGTCCAAAACATATAATAATAATATTCCACAACTATCACACAACGCCATCTAATCCCAAGCTAAGCAGAGCTTGTGTTAAGGGTACTAGACAACTGATTAACATACTTATATATTTCTAAATACATGGGTAGTTCTTCGAAATTTGATTCTTTGACTGATTCATATGGTCAAATTTTAATTTCACTTTCAGCTCAGTAACACATGTTCATATGAAAATAGATATTCCAAATAACATTTATTTGTTTGAGGGACTTCTTTTTACAAAGTAGTTTTTAAGATATCGACGTTTAAAAATTTTGTGCCCAGATGAATCAGAATTTTTTACAGATGTAAATCAAAATGGGCTTTGTAATAAGAAAATAATCATAATATTATAACAACAATATTATTTTTTTATAAAACAATTAATTTATTAACAGTGATCATATTATCAAGGAAAAAAACTGGTCAATTCAACAATAAAATTCTTGTTTTTAAACTAACAATTACAGAAATAAATACTTACAGAAAAGCGAGAATTTTGTTATAAATAGATACTAGATAGTTATTTTAATGATACGTTATAATATTCTCTCTGTTTACTTTTGTTTTTCTCTCTATTTTTTCAAATATAATTCTTTCATTTCTAATTTCCACGCAGCATACTTGCCTGGAACTTTTCTTATTTTCCATCTTAGAAAGATGAAAAATTCGTACGTTCTGTGAGTCTCTTTTTCTCATAGTATATTTTGTTCCATCTTTTCTACTATTGATAGTGGCATTGTTGTAAACAGCAATATAAAATAAAATAGATAGAGTTTGACTTATTAATGAATAAAAACCGAAGAATAATGTCAAAATTATGTCACACACACTCTACTGACATGAAAAAGTAAAATAACGTAACAAAAGTGCTCCTTTCTGGCTGGAAAAGAGGAAAACTAATTTATTTTCAGATTCGTATGGGTTTTTGAACATATAAATCAGGCACAGATGAATCATGATTTTGCCTAAAATCATGCTTAACTCATCATTCATACAGACTTCAGTATTATCATTTTTCTACACGAATCTGTAACCCAAAAGCATCACACGAAACTCAGATTAAAGTCTTAAAACAGCAAAATAAAATTAATAAATTAGGCATTGTAATCAGCAAGGTACCTAAACCAAGCACAGATGAATCAGACATTTACCAGTGTTTCACCAGGTTCTAAGCCAACCAGCCTCATGTCCGCCTTCTAGCACGTCCGTTGTACGACAGGTTTCCCCCCACGTGGGATCCCAGACTCTCATCATTATTCCTCGACCAAGTACAGTCAAGCAAAGCTTACTCCACATGAATCAGTATTATGCGCCGGACACTTCTTATTTACTTAATTAAAATTACACTAACGTAGTTATATCTAATATGTATTTTTTTTGTAAGAGGTCAATTAATTACCTTTCGATATAAGTATAATTTATATTGAAGAATCAAAAGGAAAATGCGACATCGACCATTTTGTCCCGGAAAATGAGAAACGGACGCCCTATATGAATCAGGAGAACAGACTTAAATTTTTTTTATTTTGTATCTAGATAGCTACTATTAAAAAAATAGAATTTGTCCCAGGTAGAGCTAAAGCTAAACTGTACAGAAAAAAATATTACATGCCGTTTTGTTAGTTGGTTACAGAAATATACCCACAGACATCGAAAATTTTGTCTCTGAAGAACTACCCACATACATATTATAGGTAAATCACACCCAGACACGGAACAAATGATCGTGCTCATCACACAAACATTTGTCCTGGATGGGAATCGAATCCATGACCCCCGGCATAGCAGTCAATGTCACTAACCACTAGACCAACAGGCCAGTCTCATATTTATCATCACATATCATCATCATCAGCCTACAAAAATGTTTCCACACTGCTGATACACAGGCTTTGATCCTCTCTGTGATGACATTTTTCTTCAACGTTTTGAGAGCGGTTTTGATGAAATAAATTACACAAAGTAATGTGCCTGACTGCATTCGAAATTATCGACCTATAACTCGTAAGTCGGAGCCGATAACTGCCACTCAGTCACACCGCACAGTGCCGGCCCGACTTACGAAGATAAGATGATGTAGGTGGTGGGTTCGAACCCCGCCAGGCGCATTACTTTGTGTAATTAATTTAATTACCACTGCTCTCAAAACGGTGAAGGAAAACATCGTGAGGAAACCGGCATGTCCTAGAACCATAAATTCGAAGATATGTGACATCCACCAATCCGCACTGGGCCCGCGTAGTGGATTATGGCCCACTCCCTCTCACAGAGAGGAGGCCTGTGTGCAGCAGTGGGAACAATTTAGGCTGATGATGAGGGTGCGTTTACAAACATTCAAACTCACATACACAAACAGATTTGGAGCAGCTACTTGAAAATCATACAAATATTTCATCTGTTTGGGAATCGAATTAGTGACAGGCAGCGTAACTGTAAATTTCTCAGCCACTGCGCTAACCTTGCCGTACAACCCTTTGAGATCCTAGAACGATGTTATAATTTAAATGGCAGTTTGGAAAGGAAATGTCATCTTTGAAGATTCTTTCTTGGGACTTCGGTAGCTCAGAAATGTCTTATTATCAGACATTTCTCTAACATCAAAAGAGTGTCAGACGAGATCAAAAGGACACTTTTAAAAGAACGTTTCAAATTAAAACGGCGTAAATAATGTCTAGTGAAAGTTAAGAGGGATCCTCAGTTTGTCTGTCCTTGATAAGTGGCAATCAATTTAAAGCATTTTTATTATTTTTCTATAATGGCTTTTAACAAGATTGACTTATGATTCTGTAGACATTATGTCACTTTAGTAAGTTCCCCTGAGGCGGGGCAAAGAAGCGAGGAAGCGGGCAAGTGGTGCAGTGGTCGCCCAGCGGTATCGGTCCCGAATTACGAGTCGTAGGTCGTGGGTTCGAACCTCGCCAAGCGCATTACTTTGTGTAATTTATTTCATCACGACTGCTCCAAAAACGGTGAAGGAAAACATAGTGAGGTAACCGGTATGTCCTAGAACCAACAATTCGAAGACGTGACATCTACCAACCCGCACTGGGCCCGTGTGGTGGATTATGACCCATTCCCTCTCCCTTTGTCAAAAGTACACAACTGCACAACACATTATCTTCATAATAACAAAGTTAATTTTCAGGAGCTTTATCTAAGTGTAAGTTCGCTCTGTGTTTATCTCAAAATTTTTGTTGAAGATGAACTTATATACAAGATTTTAATTTTAATTTAAATGTAAGCTTCTATTACAATGTCCATCAGTCTGACAAAAGAGTGAAACAGTCAATAAAATAAACAACGTATCCCCAGTTACGTAACACGTATCGCGACTTGTATGACAGAGGCTTAATTTTAATGACCGTACCACAGTCCACACGGCTGTCATAAAACTACCCGCTACCGAAGGGTTCTACTATTACTATTAAGCCGGTCCACTATCAAGTATTAAATAGTACATTTTATTGATGACACTACTATTAAAATACAAGGCTACAAGCTGTACGAGTGTTGCGACTGAGTTTTTTGAGAAAAATAAAGAAAAAAGTGTATTTTGAGGAGGAGCATTGCCTCTCTCTCCTTCTCCTTGGCTAGTATTACTGTTTTCCAGAAGGAGGTGATTGTTTCCCTTGCATATGGAGCGAGGAGCTCCATACTACGGCCTGGACCAATGCTAGTTATGAGATATCGCCGTCACTTATCTCTTCCATGTGGACACGGTATTCTGTTCATTCGGGGTAGACCCCTCCACCGTGTCCTCGAGGCGGTCCATTAAAATGTAAGTACATAAAAGGTAATTTACAGATCGTGATTAAACGCGAGCATATCGCTAAATAAAAATAACCCACAACTCCCCCATAATTGACAACTCGTTAGCGCAGTGGCTGAGCGATTGGACTGCTGTACAGACTGTCGCTGGTTCGATCCCCGCTCGGAACAAGTATTTGTATGACCTACAATTAGTAAGGTTACCATTTCTAAATTTAGGAAACCAGGACAAGCCGTCTGAAAACCCCGGAGTTTACAGCCCAGAACCCGGACATGTCAACAGGTTTTTTTAAACTTAGTCAGTGTAATGAAAAACAATCGAAAATGTCATAAATCACCACCGGACGCTCCCCGGACGCCCTCTAAACTAAGACAAATCGGGGGAAAACCCGGACGGATGGTAACCCTACCTACAAGTAATCCGGATTTGGATGTCTGTGTATGTGAGTTTCTATATTATTTTTATGAAAGTCTAAAAAAAAATACCAGGTACTCTCTCTAATGAACCAATAAAGAGTCGCAGTACACAAAGTCGTGAACGAACCCTTCAAATTGCCGCCACCTTAACTCCTACTGACCTCTGAACCCCGTATCATAAACTACAATGTTAGGTCTGGCCGACGCATACGATCCCCGATCGACACTCAAAACTGGCTGATGTTAGCTCGTAACCCACTGATATCAACAGATCTAAACTATTAGTGGGGTGTGTGGTGCAAGTGAGGAGAGGTTTGCTGTTTTGTTGGAGCAATTTTGTTTACCTTGGTAAAGAAGTTCGTGGCTTCGAATTATTCCCGTTGGATCCCACTTTTGAATCCCACTTGAATATTTTTCCCGTTGGATCCCACAAAAAATTAAAATGTATTCCCGTTGAATCCCAAAAACTATTCCCGTTGGATCCCACATGTGTTAAAAAATCTGAATGCGAGTACTTTCAATCACAAAATTGCTATCATAAAACTAGCTTCTGCTTGCGGTTTCGCCCGCGTCTTGTTAGGCGTATGGCCCTATGGTCCAGTCTCTATCAGTTCTCTTGAGGAAAGCGTGAAACACGACGCGCCATGACTCGGACCTGTCCATGGTCGGACGGGTCCCGGACTCCCCGTCCAGAAGTGGCTGGAAAATGACTCGGACCACGGAGTGTTTTAAGGGGCTCATATCTTAGAGCGCAGCAAGCATTTAGATTGATTCCCCCCCCCCCACCCCTGTCACGTGGCATCACAGCGCTTTTCAAATGAACTTCGCTGACCCCGTTGAAAAACGTACCACCTTGAGCTTATGCTAGCCTAGTACTTTGGCAGGCCATTTAGAGTTGCCTTACCCCCGCGCTGCGTATCACGTGGCACCAGACTGCAAAACATACCTTGATCTTATACTAGCCTAGTACTTTTGCTGGTTAGTGACATGGCGTGGACCTTTGTCCACGCCCTTAATGCCTGAGGCTTTCTCTACCAGTCAACCAACACACGGAATAAATAATTTTCATGTTCTACAAGTAGTTGTTAGGGGATGGCTGTTTATGAGTGTTAGTTTAAAATAAATGTTGGCAAATGTTTATAAAATAAATCGACTCCTGACAGTCTAGACGGTTTATTATTAAACCAATTTAAAATTACTCTTAAACTTACCATATTCAATTTTAATTTGCCTTTAATATTTATTTTAGCCAAAACAAATTAACTTCAACCACCACTTCAATAAAATTAATTCACATACTCCGCTACCTTTCCTCAATTACACCGCACCGTAACACACGAGTTTCTAAATTCGATGCGTACTTCGCAATATCGTAAAGCGACTCATCGATCGTGTGGGATCAACATAATGCTAACGTAAAGTAATTTCAATAACACCCAAACGGTGTTCTAAAATATACGACGGTGTAAATTCGGACATATTGATTTAATATTAAGTGATATTGTGAGAACTATGCGCTACTTTTAGAGTAGGTCGGATGGAAATAAATGTTGTGATATTACGTGAATCACGATATGAAATAGTTGTTCTATACGTGTTTGCCGAGTTATTTCGAACTATATAACGTGTGACGTTAATAGCGCAAAACCTCTCGTGGGGTAACCCACAGCCCATGTTACAGGACAATGTTTGTTCTAAGACTTTTGGAAATTCGCAAAAAAAAAAAATGCTTTTCATACTTATGGGCCCGATCAATTTCTCATTTTGTATGAAAACGAAAATTTTGTCAAAATCTATCATAGCGAGTTACCTACCTCGGAAAGCACGTAAAGCCATTGGTCCCGGCTGTCATTTTTAGATCTTTGACAGTCGTTACTGTCAGTCAGAAGCTCATATATTATGTCCGACAACCAGTCTTACCATGGGATATCGTATTATCCAGTTACTGGGTTATGGAGGTCCGATAGGCAGTCATCATCATCATCATCATCTCAGCCGTAGGACGTCCACTGCTGAACATAGGCATCCCCTTTTGATTTCCACATATACCGGTTAGAAGCGACCTGCATCCAGCGTCTTCCCGCGACCTTTATAAGGTCGTCTGTCCACCTTGCTGGTGGACGCTCCAGTAAAATAGGCAGTCGCTCCATGTAAAATATCTACTGATATTCAGCTGCATCTGGTTCGACTGGAAAACGTCCCCAATATAGTTGGGAAAAAGGCAGTCAGATTAGAAGAAGAGAAGTTATCATATATAGTGTCGTCAGCCACATACTCGTCGAGAAAACGAAACGTATGACTGGTTAAAAATAATCCTAACCTGGGATTTTGTCCATTTAAAAATCTTGAGAAGATACAATATTTTGTTTCCTGAATCAATTTCCAATTACAAACAATGATACAATCCTATAGACCTTATATAACTTGTATTAATTTTTAAAGCAATTTAGGCTCTACATGAATAAAAGGTTTATGATCAAATGTTTTATACGTATTCAGCAATATACGTAAAGGCACCAAAAATACACTTTATCTCGTTATACGATAATATTGAAAGTGATACTTTAGGTGATGGAATGGTCAATCAATCATCTAGATGGCACTATTATCTATGAAACAGTTTTCTTCTTAGTTTTAGTTATTACCCACATCCGTCCGCGCGGTGGAGCGGCGTGAAAGCTTGTATGAAAAGCGATTGATGCTTTTAAAGTGAATCTAGTCAACATTTTTTCCATAGAAACTTCGTGGGGGTTTTACTCTACTATTTGACAAGGTACATCCAAAATTAAACATAGTATTGTTTTGTCTCATTATTAATTTTGCCTGTACGGTTGCAGAATTGTAAAATATGAAGCCATCAAAAAATTACGAGATTCTAAAGATTCGTTTTTTTTTTTTTCTAATTATAACAAACTTTGGGTGTAAGTTAGAAACTAAAGAAGCATCAAATTTCAAAAACGAAGTCCGTACCGACACAGCAAAATCGAAGAATTCAATACCTACATTTTATTTGAAATTAAATAAAAACCCCCAAAATACGAAAAAGCCTTTTCGTATTTTTTTACGCGCGCCTTTTACTCTGAATTATCGTGCATCTCCCTGAATAATATTTTCCCCTGTTTTCTTCACGGGGGGATGACGCTCACGCACACATGAACAATATGCCTTGATGTCAGGTGAAATATTATGGTTTTTGGCCGTGCCTGCCAGTGAGTTCGAGCTCGTGACTAGCGCCACCTTAACGTGATAATTTGCACTGCCCCACCGCGCGGACGAGCGGTACTCAACGTCGTTCGACGTGGTACATCGTCAATAAGCGCCGTCGTACACTATAGGGACGCAAGTTTACAATAGGTACCATACGACTTTGACATCCAAGTGACATCGCAATGTAAAACCATAGAGGTTCGCACACAGGCATGCGTCAATGGATGATGATGATGATGATGATGGGACTCCCTTTTCCGCACTTAGACTCCCATTCGGTCCGTTGTGCGTGGGGATTCTGACTAACAGAGCCAGCCTAGCTCCGCCCAAAAGCACAGAAGCCTCCTGGGAGCTTCATAGGCTTCGCGAAGCGACCTCATTGTTCCGAGGATTTCTTCACGTTGAGAGGCCACGGCCACGCATTCCAGGATAACGTGGGCGGCAGATTCCTCATCGTCAAGGCATACCCAGGAAAGGGGACTGTCTGTGGCACCTATGTTAAAAAGATGTTTATTGAGGGTGTTATGGCCCGTAATTATTCCTATAATTATTCTAAGGTTATTCCTGCTCTTGCTGAGGTGTTTTTTGGTTAATCGCCTTTGTACCATCGGCAGAGCCAATTTCGACTGTCTACAGTCTGTTGCCCGTGACCATCTGTTTTTATGGAGTTTCGTCGATTTTTGGCGAATTCACGCACGAAATTGTGAGAAAGGCAGTGGGAGAAGAAGGTATGTAGCACCTTCATATTAGAGCCTCTCTTCGCAAGTTCATCTGCTGCATCATTACCCATGCGTCAATGGATACCAAAGTCGTAAAGCTTGCGCGTTGCCAACTTTGACATTTTGCCACACGTTAGCCTTACATCGTTAGCTCTTAATAGGCAATCAAGTATGTAGTATTAGAAGTAGAAGTACTTTCGTAAGCCCTTTCATTAGGTACAATCTCCTATCCATTGACAAATTTAATCAAATCATCAATGAAAGCCAACTCCTCATCGACTATAACTTCACTCTAAAGAGTCTAACTCCATTAGTAAAACAAACGCATTGATTACAAAATTACAACACGTATCGGAAAACCGCATAATACCAGTTGAAACCGAATTAATTTAGATAAAACCGGTTTAAAGCGGTTATATTGGATAACACAAAACCTATTTGGACCACAATGTTGTGCAAATATTGTTTTTGTCTTGTTTAATATTTGTTTAACTGTTACAATTTCTATATTATTAATTGCTTTTTCAATTAAAACTATTGTTATTTTAATGTTTCGGTCGTAAAATAGGCGTCGGGACTTGTTTTTAAGAATATTATTGTTATTTTGTTGAATCCAGAACTCGAGATTGATTCAATTATTTGAACAATTTGAAAACTTTGTTTTAAGACATTTATTGCCGTGGCCTATTTCGCAATAACTGTGGTTCAATTTTTTAAATAAAAACACCATTAAACTTAAAACTATGTTTGTATTTCTTTATTTTGGTTTTAAAATAGTTAAATTTCTGGCGAGCCAAATCAAAACAGCAAAACACTCACTGGCGTTAACACAACAAAGTAACAGAAACCACAATCTTTTGCATATAAACGTGCAGCCGTTTCCGAGTTTACAACTTAACATACAAACATACCGGTGATAAAAGTTTGATGGCTCATGACGGATCATTGCTGAGAATCCGCGAATCGTAAATTTTTACGACCGTGTCTTAGAAGATTGAGTTTAATTTGACTAGGTTTCTGCTGATCTATCTATAAGCAATTATTTTGGTGACTTAATTTCATATATTTTAATAGTTTCTTAATCTTTGCTCATTTACATAAGTGTAATAACTGTACCCTTAGCACGAGTTTTCAATATTTGAGACGCAAAGTAAACTGGAACTTTGACAATTTCAAATTGCAAATTTTCAAGGAATAAAACCATTTAAAAAAAATCAAACCGACGAAACATCGAACTGAAAAGAAAAAAAATAAATTTTGAAGCGGCGCCAAACAAACAAAAATGTAAAATGTAATGTAATACAGTACAGAATTTTCGCGAAATAAAGTTGACCAATGGACATAATTATTATACATGTAAGACATAATTATGATAACAGCGTAAAAAATGAAATTCGTCATGTTTTTCAAAAACTAGTCAAATCGGAAGCATGCTAAAAGATCATAAGGTACCCCAGAAGAGTTTCTTTGAAGTTTTGAACGGTTGGATTTATGACTGTCCATGTCCAACGAGAAAACTAATTGTGTGAGACCTTTTTTTGTCTTAGTAAAATCATCAAATGAGTCCTCCCACCCCGGACAGGGCGGGAGGGACTGCCAAGGAGTTCTGGTGTTAGACAGCATTGAAAGCATTAACATTTTCAAAATGAATTAATTACCATCACAACTAAAATTATCATTCTTAATTTATGTTAAAGCTATTCGCTATTCTTAGAAAGTTTTTTTTTGTAGTTTTTACTCTGTAATAACATGTTAATAAAACTAGCATTTTAAAAGAGAAAACGTTATTTTAGGAACCTTCACTTCAATTACCATAGTACGAGTAACAAAAAATAAATGCGAAAATGACGGCTATATTTTCATTCCTCAATGTTAAATATCACCCGCTCCGTTCTTACTTCGTAGACAACTAATCCATGATCTAGCTAGATTACTAAGTAGGATAATTATTATCCCATCGATACTTTGCCATGGGATAATTTGTAACATTCTCAAACTTAGTCCAAAAATCTATTGCACATCTACAAAATTACACAGATTCCGCTTCGTATTATTTTTACAGCCTTTAATAACCTCTGCTTACCCCAGTAATATTATTAATATCACGATACTTACCCTCCGACCTCATTCGTGGAATGTCGAATTGTTTCATATGATTTATTGTGGTTGCGTACCAGTCTGTGGGCTGTCATACACACGCGGCCAACGGAGTTAGGACCGGCTAGAACCGGTTCCGAGCGGTTAGAAGTGGTATGAACTGGTGCGGAGTGGTTAGGAGCAGTTTGGGGCGGTGCGATCCGGATTTAGATTGGTGGAAATGGTTTGTTTTGAGCTGTTTCTCCATGTGTATAATTATTTGCCCAAAAAATTTCAAAAATTTAGTTCGCGACGTGTGGTCCTGTGTCTTGGTTCATTGAGTTTTTCTATCAGTAGCAGCCAGATGTTTAGAAGTTGACGGTATGATAACCCCGTGCCTCGGAAAGCACGATAAGCCGTTGGTTTTGAGCATGATCTCAATCCGGACACGTCCGGATCCATCGGACTATAAAAGGAAAAAAGAACAGAGAAAAATGCATTGGAGATTTTGATAGGTTATTCATTATTTATTTTTACTCCACAACTAAAGTTTTCTAACATAAAACACTTTTACTTCTCCCAACCCAAGAAAAAAGTAACGAGCCTCTTCCAGTAAATCACAACGACTTTCAAACATCTTTGTGCAATATTATTTTCCATTTTACCATAACATCGCTTGACTTATTCCCGCAGTAGGCCAGGCCAAACACATTACACTCCCAACGACCTGCGAAGTCGGGTAACGGGGTACCCTTTACTCAAGAGAGGTCGCTTTTTCTATGATATGTGATCGTTATAAGAGTTAAATAGCTGTGTGTAGGTGGGTTTTTATTTTTACGCCTTTTAACCGGCTTCATGAAAAGGAGGAGGTTCTTCGTCGTTATAATAAAATTATTTTGTTTGTGTATATCCCAACTAGCAAAGAGATCCTATGAGCAATTACTCTTACGACTATAGATCGAAAGACAGCCGTATGAAAGATCCCATAATTCAAAAAGCCGTTTAAAAGCAGCTCTCTCGACTTTTTAGCCTTCAGCGCTTTTTAGCTCTATGAGCAACAAACCATAAGTCCTATGAAAGCTCTTTGAAAGCAACTGAATCGCTAATTTGTCGTAAGAGTAGCTTTCAGGATGCTATCTTTCGACATGTTTTTCTTACAGCATATTTATCGAGAAAACGCTGTTCATTCGACCAAATAGCACCTCAGTTACTATACCGACACTTAATGTCCTAAGATAGCTTCTCACTCGGCTTTCATGCCGCTAAATTTTTGAATTTGAGAAAACGCTTTCAAATGATCAATTCAGCGCCAAAAGGTGCTCAAAACATAATTTGAAAGCTTTCTTACAACATATACGCCATTTTGTTACGACATCTGTGATATTAATCTAATGAAAAAGTCAGTCATATTATAATATAAATCACGAAAATATTTTGTTTATATCTAATTTTCTTTCAAATTCCTGTTTGATATTATGGATTTAACTTTTTACGCTAAGGAACCCCAAACTAACTGCAATGGCGGTCCTAGAAGTCGAAAGATGGAATCCGCATTTCCGTCTCTCAGCTAAAAAGCCGAGTGAACGCTTTTTGATGATAAGTGAATTGCTAATAATGGCGAATTGAATAAATTATTAAATTAATATTATTTTTAATTCATAATTTACTAAGAATTGTTACGGCCCATGAAAATATTAACTAAAATGTAAGGAATATAGACGAAAAATTTTACCCCGCACATGAAAGTAACACCTTTGAGCTAACTTTAGGTCACGAATTTTAAGACTAAATTGTATGGCACAAATAATAATGAAAAATTTAATAATTACATTGAATTATAAATTTTCTTTTCACAAACACCCATGCACAGATCGCGAGTCGATCGAGATGTCGTAAGAATGCCAGTTGGATGCGAATGCATCCAACTGGCATTCTTACGACATCATTTCATTCATACTCGATGAAAGAGTCGAGAGATTGCAACCGCACTGCTATCTTACGATAAATTTGTCGAATGAAAGCGCTTCTTCCGATTAATATGATACTAAATAGCTTTCGAGTTGCGATTTTTTCTACATTCTTTCGACAATTTGGCAATTCAAAGATGATCTTACGATGTTCACAGCACTAAATAGCTGAGAGAAGTGCGCCCAAATCGCGTCGAGAGAACGTGGTCGGATCCATCTCTCGACTTTTTCTCTCGATCAATAGCCGAATGAGAAACGTGCTGCTGGCATTCTTACGACATCTTTTGCTAGTTGGGATTCCTCGATTCCTAAGACGTATGACCCATTGAGAATTATTCCCGTTGGATCCCACTTGAATATTTTTCCCGTTGGATCCCAAAAACTATTCCCGTTGGATCCCATATGCTTTAAAAAATCTGAATGCGAATACTTTCAACGACAAAATTTCTTTTGTTTTAGATATTTTTTTTGTAAAATTCATAAATTAGTAACAGAGAATAATTCTTTAAAATAAAGGTAACCTTTTTCTTCTGATATTATGTATACAATATGTTGTCATAACGTGGAATTCAACGGGAACAAAAAATGGGATACATCGGGAATACCTAAAAAATGGGATTCAAAAGTGGGATTCAACAAGAATAAATCCCCATTGGGATATTCTTCTTTCATACAAAAGAGGGTCATTCCAGTTAGTTCCATAATCGCAAGGAGGATCCTCGAGAAATCGAGGGAAATCTTCATTATATGACATCAAATCAAACGCGATTATGGCTATCGCATATCCATGCAATGCTTATGCAATATTATCACATCATAATATCACGCCTGTATCCAGAGATGAATGAGTGGAGAGACAAGAATGGATAAAGTAAGGAATGAGTTTGTGTATGAAGGGGAAGTTAGAAAGTGGCGCCTGTTACAGAAAACATGAAAGGGAACCGTCTTGGTATGGATATGTGTTGAGGAGGGATGAAGCCTCCTGCAGACAGACGCGATTAACCGCGCGTGGCGACATCACCGATACCGCGCGCGTTTCCTTGCCGCATTGTTGTTCACATAAGAGCGCGCTACGCGACGATACGACGGGACACGATTATAACATGACGCGGCGCGGCACTGCAGAGCCAAGCACTGCCAAGAGAAGTGAACCCAATCGTAGTACATTTAGAGTGGAAATTACATAGGCAACTAGCGACAGCGCGCGCGGATCGCGGCGTCTCCCGCGCGACAAATTGCCACAGAAATATAAACTCTAAATGTACTACAGTAAGGACACGACGCGGCACGGCCAGACTCGCTCGCCGCGCGGCACGCAGCGCGGCACCGCAGAGCCACGCCCTGAAAAGAGAAGTGAACCCAATCGTAGTACATTTAGAGTGGAAATTACATTGGCAACTAGCGACAGCGCGCGCGGATCGCGGCGTCTCCCGCCGCGACAAATTGCCAAAGAAATATAAACTCTAAATGTATTACATTAAGGACACGACGCGGCACGGCAAAACAGACGCGTCGCGCGGCTCGCGGCGCGGCACCGCGGAGCCATGCCCTGCGAAGAGAAGTGAACCGAATCTTAACACATTTAGAGTGGAAATTACATTGGCAACCAGCGCCAGCGCGCGCGGAACGCGGCGTCTCCCGCTGCGACAAATTGCCAAAGAAATATAAACTCTAAATGTATTACATTAAGGACACGACGCGGCACGGCAAAACAGACGCGCCGCGCGACAAGACGCGCGCGCGCCGCGGCACCGCTGAGCCATGCCCTACAAAGAGAAGTGAACCCAATCGTAGTACATTTAGAGTGGAAATTACATTGGCAACCAGCGCCAGCGCGCGCGGAACGCGGCGTCTCCCGCTGCGACAAATTGCCACAGAAATATAAACTCTAAATTCACTACGGTAAGGACACGACGACGCGGCGCGGCAAGGCGCGCGCGCCGCGCGACAAGACGAGCGCCGCGCGGCACCGCAGAGCCACGCCCTGCAAAGAGAAGTGAACCCAATCGTAGTACATTTAGAGTGGAAATTACATTGGCATCTAGCGACAGCGCGCGCGGAACGCGGCGTCTCCCGCTGCGACAAATTGCCACAGAAATATAAACTCTAAATGTATCACATTAAGGACACGACGCGGCACGGCAAAACAGACGCGCCGCGCGACAAGACGCGCGCGCCGCGCGCGGCACCGCGGAGCCATGCCCTGCAAAGAGAAGTGAGCCCAATCGTAGTACATTTAGAGTGGAAATTACATTGGCAACCAGCGCCAGCGCGCGACAACGCGGCGTTTCCCGCTGCGACAAATTGCCACAGAAATATAAACTCTAAATTTACTACAGTAAGGACACGACGACGCGGCGCGGCAAAAGGCGCGCGCCGCGCGACAAGACGAGCGCCGCGCGGCACCGCAGAGCCACGCCCCAAAAAGAAGTGAACACTGCTTGTGAGGGTTCCGTAGCCAAATGGCAAAAAACGGAACCTTTATAGATTCGTCATGTCCGTCTGTCCGTCCGTATGTCTCAGCCACTTTTCTTCGAAAACTAGATGTATCATGTAACTAGATGAAACTTGTAGAAACTTGTAAGTAGATGTATCATGTGAGCCGCACTAGGACTTTCAAAAAAACATTAAAAAAATTCAAACATTCAAAAAAACAAACTTTGGGGGTTCCCCATACTAGATATATTATCCCCATAATTTAGAATTAAAACTCAATTTTTTTTTCACCAAACTCATGCGTGTGGGATATACAACGTCTAACGCCAAAAGCGCAAAACCTCTCGTGGGGTAACCCAGCCCATGTTACTAACTTAACTTAATTTTTATTCCAAGATTACCTATTGGAAATTCTCAAAAAAATGGTATTTCATGCAAAATGAGAAATTGGTCAGGCACATCTGTATGAAGGACCTAATTTTTTGAAAATTTCATTCATCAAAAATTATATTGAGGTAACTTATTTAATTTTTTTCCAAACTAAACAGTTCGCGCGAGAGACACTTCCAAAGTGGTAAAATGTGTGCCCCCACCTCCCCCTCTGTAACTTCTAAAATAAAAGAATGATAAAACTAAAAAAATAAAAATGTTAAACATTACTATGCAAACTACCACTCAAAATTGGTTTTAACGAAATCAAGTTATTACTACTTCTTTTTAATATGTCATAAATCGTAAACCGCAATTCTAGGTAAATTCAAATTAAAGTTACAACCAACTACAAGAACTTTTATATTATGTAACTTGCTGCTACGGAACCCTTTACGGACGAGTTCGACTCGCACTTGGTCGGCTTTTTAATTCCATCCAACAATTTATTCTTCAAAAGAAATCGCCCGCCTATTTCTCAGAACGTCGCGCGCGGTTTTCTGAGAAATTTGTCGTCTCGATTCACAACCGAATTACAACGTTATAGTTATAAAATAAGGTCTAAATTCCATCCAACAATTTTTCAAAGGAAAACGCCCGGCACATACTTTTTCTTTGGTCGCGCCGCCGTCGCCGTCGCTGCTATAATAAATCAAAAATGAGTTCCAGGAAGCGGCAGCGGTAAAAAGAATCAAAGGTGCCGCCGCCGCGCCGGCCGACAAATAGGGTTGCCAACATTTTTTTGTCGGAATATAGTTTTTTTTAAAGCTAGAAATAATGTAGCAGACTTCACAAAAATAAAGTATTTCAGTAGGGAAGAATACAAAAAATAGACTTATTTGATTTTTTTATTCATTTGTAAAACTATTTTTCTTCGCACGTATTGCATTTTTAAATATTTTTTTGTTCAACTGGCATTAATTACAGCCTAGTTTTAAATTAATAAAAATCAGGAGCTCTTTTTTATTAAAGCTGTAATGTTGCTCTGTTTCTTTCTTCCCGCCCCACATCAAATTCATAAATGAAAATTTTCATCCTTTTTGTGAGTGCCGAAGTGGTGGTTATTGTTTACGTTTTATTTAGTACCTACAAAGGGAAACTTATGGCTAAAGTTGAAATTTATTTTTTTGCAGACTGGGTTAAATTTATTATTAAGTACTTTGAGCGAACTTTGTATTAATCGCTATTCTACTGGATTAGAAAAATCGTAATCTTCGTTTAATACTTAGATATGTATTAATAATATATTAATAAGCAAAAATAAATTTGGGATTTAATCGACATCGATAACATTACAAAGATGACAACAGTAATACCCTAGCCCTGGCTCGGTGGCGGCGGCGCGGCGGGAGCGGGCGGCGCTGCGCGCGCGGCAGAAAACCATTTCATTGTACTAATATTTTGTTCAATATTTACTTTATTTTTGTTAACTAATTTGGGGAATCGTTAGAGAAAGCACAAACCAACAATGCGTTTTTTGGAAATAACTTTACAATAGCTACATTAGAAGATTTTAGGACATTATCTAAAATCTAATAAAATCTAAGAACCGCTATTTGAAACTCATTGTCAACGAACCACCCAGTCTGGTTAGTAATCTGCTTCCCTCTCGTGCGAAGGGTCTCAGGATCAAATCCTGGTGTTTCCACTTCACTTTTCGTGGTTCTCTTTTTGTATTTCATATTACCTGTGTGAGATTTCAATTAATTAAAAATAATTTTATGCATACTTTTATTTTAATATTATTTGCAAACTATTTTTTTCTAATATTTTTCAGTAGTTTTCTAGAATAAATAAATCTGCGCTGATTTAAATTGTAGATATGTAAGTTGGATATTATTATTATTATAATGCGACTAGGTAAGTTGGATATTGGATATTATTATTATTATTAATGCGATTTTTGATTTATGTTGAACCGACCATGTGGGCGTTTAAAACCGGTTTTTTTGAACCAATTCGAAATGATCAACATAACATGATTTATGCAAACATATAAATGAATAAGTACCTAAAATACAGAGACCCTCTTAATAATATGGTAAAATCATCAAATAAGTCAGACTCGCATCCACGTCCGAGACCCCGGCAGACTTTGGCCCTCTGAAAGGGGGCCCCGTCATTTGCGCTGACGCTCTTTGAGGCGCGCTTGGGACACAACGCGCCGTCGACCCGGGCATGGTCCATGGACGGGCAGCGAGTTGCCCTTTACTCGCTGCCGGCATGCCCCGCACCAAAAGAGACTTAAAAAAAAGTAAACTAGGTAGGTTCTCAGTTCGACGCATATTTGGAAACTATACCTTCAGCCAACGCTCATGACGTCAGAGATCGTATTGGCGTCGGGTATGTTTTCAAATCCAGAAATAAAGAATTAACTCAATAAAGTGTACATTTACCTAACATTTGTGACGTCACTGGCCGAGTAGTCATAGGGTATACTTTCAGATTTAAGCGGACTCGACTTTACATCAAATATCAAAGATTTTCAAACGCTGTCAGAAATAAAAAAAATTAAATAATATAAATTAAAAAGTAAATAAAATAAAAGTTACAAATGAATATTAATAAATATTCTTATGATTTTCTGTAATCTTCCAAAATTCGAACCCGACCTGTCCGTCAAGATCCGTTCATATACCACAGTAGGTACCACTAGACCAACTAGAACTTACGAATCTGATTGAATTTACGCTATGCGTGGTACGAAAAGCCTCCATAGTACCTATTTGGTTATAATTTTTTTATTTACTAATCTTCCATTCCAGAACTATCTAGAAATGGGTAGAATTTTCTAGAAATTTCCTGGCTGATCTTTAGTAAAATTGTCGAGAACCTTGTGGAAATTTCGAGGATAGGTCTCGCAATTCGATCGACGTAACAATATTTTCTGTGCCTAAAGTGAAAAAAATATCTCTGCGATTTGCCCTTGGTTTTGGTTCACACAGATACAATACTAATGTAATTTTTGTATTTATCAAGTTTAATAGGTAATTAATATTATTTCGGCCGCTAACTCAAAACATTCTTCTAAATAACATGATTCAAAATTGCTTATCTCCCAGTTACAATAGCGTATTATTACATAGCTTTTTGACAGAAGCATATTATTAGGAATATTTGAGGAAAATTTTATAGGAAAGTTTTCAGTAGTTTAGGAATTAACCCGAAATAAAAAAACCGTAAAAAAATTCGGATAAAAAGTCGATTTGTCATCAGAATCAATCCCTGATCTCGAAAAAAATACAAAAAGTTGAGGTGTGTAAAACTCAGAAATAGTTATTTGTGCAACAAGAGAGCAAAATCGTTTTTTGCTGCGAGTGCTGATTTTGAATCTTGAGCAAGCGAAGGATTCAAGGATTGAATCACGAGCGTAGCGAGTGATTCTAAAGTTGAATCCTGAGTGTAGCGAGAGATTCAAAGGCACGAGATGCAAAAAACTTTGCTCTCGTGTAACACACATAACTTTTCACTTCAGCAGCGAGAACACTTTAGGAGATAAAATAATGAATAGGAATAGATTAAAATGACTTTTTTTTTAAAGTAGCTTTCAACAATAAGTAAATACTCCGCACTGTAGATAATCGTCTCGTCTGTGATAAATCTAAAAAATAAGATAGCAACACCGTCTCCGAAAAACTGCTTGCGCCCTTTGTTAAGTCTCCATTCATCGAAGACATGGTATGGTTTCAGATATTTAGTTAGAGTTAGGAAATTTAATTCTGCGTTAATAAATTGTTGTTTTAAATGGTTATGTTAAAATAAGTACTGTTCTCGTCGCTCGTTTTACGCATATTTTTTTTTTTCTAACTTGTTCAACTCTTTACGCCAGCCATGAAATTTTATTCTCGCTCTTTTATTTTTAAATTAAGGCGTGTTCGGAAATAGCATCCATAATATTTTATTATTCAAAATATTTATTAACATAAATTGAAACTAGAAATAAATATTTACAGTAAATGCTTATTTCCATTTAAATACAGCAATAAGTTAAAAATTCAATAAAATACATTCGAAGACATTATTATCTTTTTGCATTTCTTTGGTTAGTACAAATTTCCGAACGTGTTTGTCTTTGAGACCAAATTCAAAATCGGAACTTCGAAAGGGCTGGTGTTTGTCTCTCTCTCTTTCTATTGGCGGGAAAGAGATAGAGTGTTAATGTTTCGAATTGTATGATTAACTCAAGGCTGAATATGATATTCGCGGCTTTTTTTAAAACAAAAATTAAAAAGCTACTTTGTCTCACTAGTGAGCAAAATCGCATTTTGCTCACTGATTTCAGGCAGCAAAACCTACATGTTTGAGCTACTGAAGTGAAAATTATAAAAACGCCATCTATATCTAAACATTAAATGAGTGAGCAAACGACAAGGTAGTACAAATTGTATTCACCAGAGGTAGCTGTGCTCAGTAATATTATTTAATAAAATCATGGAATTTGGAACTAGGAGCCCATTATTCCTTTTTTTGTGCTAAGGGGATTTTTAAAAACAAGGACATATTTTTTCAACCTCAAATTAAAACAGATTCTTGAACTTCAAAAACAAATCGATACATGTGATGTAACGCCATCTATTGAAGCCTTCTTGAATTATTTTTTCTCTGAGCAATGAGAACACAATTATTTTGTTCGTGATGTCTATTGCTCGTAAGCACCTATATATTTTAATGTCTCTGATAGGGCCAGACAATGATATTATTTTTGTACTTATAATATCATTGGAGCCAGACGCCTAAAATAACGCGGGTAAAGCCCCGGGTAGAAGCTAGTCTTTTATAATAATTATATGAATGTCGCCGTGTCGTCGCGTTAATCGCGGCGGAACCGCGGCGGCAAAATCGGTTCTATACAAAATGTTCTACACTTGGACTGATTTGTGTCGCCTGGCGTGACGCACTTGTCGCGCGTCAATCTTGTCGCAAGCCGTCGCAATAATAATATTAGAAACGCGATACGCCGCGCCGCTTCAGTGTGAACAGATATGGGCGTTTTCATAGAAAATGGACTAAGTAGGTTTTTCCAACAATCGCCACGCGCGGTTAATCGCGTGTGTCTGCAGGAGGCTTGACACTCATGTGATTAAGAGAGTGATGAGTATGAATGTTGATGGATTGAGAGGAAGAGGAAGGCTAAAGAAAAGGTCGATGGATTGTCTAAGAAACGATGTGAAAGAAAAAGGAGTAAATGATACTGTGACGTCTGAAAGGGGAATATGGGAAAAAAAAACGTGTTGCGCCGACCCCAAGTAAAATGGTGTAAGGGCAGGAAGATAATGCTGACCCAGTAATAAGAGATAAAATCGACTTAAAAAAAAATACAAACTCTTACTGACTAAAATCCACCCGTGTTCCTTCCTATGCCCTTTATGTCTGGGGGCACGGTATCCTGGGTTAATAAAAAAAAAGGTTGCACTCCAGGAGTGCCGGTAGAAGTGAAAACTTTTTTGTTACTATGTTTTATTTTTAATTTGAATGACGTCTTACTCATTTTCGATCAGGGTCACGTGACCCTGACGCGAGTTTTGGTCACGTGACCCTGACGCGAGTTTTAAATTTTTTACCCATTACAGAAAAAGTGTACAACGCCGCTAAAGAAGTTTTCACTTCAAAAACCCACAACTCCAGCAGGCATTTGGCGCGAAACACGACGCGCCACCAACTCGGGCTTGGTCGGACGGCGAGCTACCCATTATTCACCGTCCGCAAGCCCGCTCCGCCGCTGTGCCCTCTGCTAATCAGAGGGACACGTGTTGGAGCGTCCACACGACAGGCTATTCGCATACGGGCAAAGAGACCCCTTAGGCAGGCACGCCTTGCCTAAGGAAGAGTTTTTGCCCGCATCCCAGGGTGCACCGGCCCAAAAAACTGGTTTCCACGTATTCGAGAGGGAACACCAGTCTACGGGCGCACGTGGAGGTTTCCTGTCATAGCACCCCCCTTCTGAGTATTAATGTAGAAATACCTACCAAACTACGGTAAGACCCTGTTAGACATCCACAGACAGATTCACCTCGATTTAAAAACTCTTTCAGTTTCACCTTCACAACAACGGAAATAAACGTGAAACTTTTTGAAAACAACGACCGTCCTCACTTAAAAATGCTATCATTACTTGAAATGGTTATTTTTCCTCCCTGAAACTGCTAATACAACAGTTTTTAATTCAGGACCGACTTATCCTCAAGAGCACAAAGACTGGGGGTCTAATCTATAAACACGAAGCTTCGGTTACGGCCTTACTTACGGGCGTGCAACGAGCCTGAACTAAGAATAAATATTATTATGATTTGACAGATGGCTCTGTGCCACCACTTATGTCCTTTTTTTACCTTTTTTTACTAGAATCCACGGTGTCCTTCAATAGCCCTTTATGTTCCTGGGTCACGGTAATGAAATAAGTCCCGCGACACCGGCAGACTTTGGTCCTCTAACAGGGGGCCCCGTCATTATGCTGACGCTCTTTGAGGCGCGCGTGGAACACGACGCGCCGTCGACCCGGGCATGGTCCATGGTCGGACAGCGAGTTGCTCTTGCCTTGCTGGCCGCATGCCCACCACTTATGACCTGCGGAAAATTCGTGGTACTACATTTTTTTTATACAATTTGATGTAATGACACGGGGTGCTAGATTCTTAAAAGTCTTTCAAGATGTTACCTATGCACGCAGTATTGCGTAATGATGTGTCACTACGACTCTTGTCCACTTTAGTGGTGAACTAGTTGCATCATTTCGCATTACTGCATGCATAGGTAAAGTTTTGAGAGACTTTAAAGAGTCTATCACTGAATTGCCTGTCTCACAAAATAATCTCCGGTCACCCTACATAGAAACTAGCGTCGCATCAAAAAGGATATTACCTTCAGTCGTGGCAGTATTATTCGACCGTTGATTTAGACTTTACTTGCGTTTATTCATCCGTATACCGAGTCTTTATTTACGGATTTATAAAGTAGACCTCCTGTTTCGCAAAATTCAACGTAAACCTGTCCATTTGTACAATTAACACGACTAAATATTTACAAATCGGCTAAGGAACAGTCTTTCATTTCCCTTCCTTGAATATTTTATGAAAGAAGTCCGGTAGTCATTTTTAAAAATTCCTTTCAAGAAAGTTCTTTTTATAAATGCTTGAGGAAATTTTAGGATGATTCGGGCGAAATTTCCTGTGATGAGTATAAATGTCAGGGTATATTTAGAGTGTTGAAGTTAAGGTTACATTTTTTACACGATCAAGCTAAGCATAGATTTCTTTTGATCTTCCCACTTCCTGAACCCTAGGTTAAACACCCACGAGGTTGTTTTTTTTTTTATTAAATTGTATGAGACTTTGCCCTTCCTAAGGTTATCGTTATACTATGAAGTTCTCCTGTGTCGTAAAAGCGTTTACGAGATATTTCACATTGGACACCTGAAATTTCTGAAAAAAAAAATGATATCAGTCGGTGCTCAATGTAGAATACCTTCATTTAAAAACATTTTAAGTCTCTAACACTAACTGCCAGGATAACAGAATGCTTTATTTTCGGGTGCCCAATTGGAATACCTCCCGTTTTCCAATTGGACACCCGCTGAAATGGCACCCGAACTAATAGCACCTTAACTGTTCCACATACGGTTCTTGTCAAAATTTTTCTCTGATACGAGGTGCCCAATGTGGATTACCTCCTTTGTAGTTCATAGAAATGCTAATTTCTAATGAGAATTTCCAGCAAGCACCGTTCAGTTGATACCAAACTAGATGCTAAATTGGCAGTTGTTTTGACAATCGGTTCGGACCCTGTTGTATACGACCTAAACATAACAGGTAATGTACAGTCACGAGCAATAGTATGTATACACTAAGCAGTATTCAAAAGCGATTTTCTGCTACCATAATGATTAAAATTTCGCTTTTTCATTAGACTTCTATTTTGGAAGACATACTACGAGTATTACGAAATAGGTCTTATTCCAAAGAGGAAACCAGTATTTTACGAGTAAATTGCGTTTGAATTTTGGTAAGTGTTTACATGTTATTGCTCGTGACTGTACCTACTTTAAACACTACAGGCCTCTGTACCATTTCAACATTCACTTGTGATATTGTCTTGTTTCAATTTGACGGCACAGTTCAATGGCTGAGCGATCGGACTATGCTACGTGTCGCGGGTTCGATTCCCGCTAAGAGCAAATATTTGTATGATCTACAAGTAGTAATTGTTCAGGGTCTGGGCGTTTGTTTATTTGAGTTTATAACATACTAGCTGTTGCCAGTGGCTTCACCCGCTACAACTCGAAAATTATCCCACGGGAAAGCAAAATCGGGATAAAAACTATCCTGTGTTAATCTAGGTTATAAGCTTTCTGTGTACCAAATTTTAGCCAAATACGTTCAGTGGTTTTTACGTGAAAGTGTAACAAAAATAACTACATAGACACATACATCCTCACAAACTTTCGCATTTATAATATTAGTAGGATATTTGTAAACGCATCCACGATACAAGATAAATTTCTAGTGTGGTGAAAGGATTAAAAAAAAAAAATTGGCACAAGTAGTTTTGTATCGTGGGGTGTGTTTACAGACATTTAAACTCTCACATTCACATAGCCAGACCCGGTACAATTCCGTACGGGAATCGTATCTGCAACACCCAATACACCAACCGTGTCTTCGAAATTTTTTATCCACCCGTACAAAAGCTTTGGTAATGCTCTAGATTTACTACTTGTAGATCGTGTGTTTGAACCCAGACGCATTACTGACACAGGTGATAACAAAGAACAAAAACAGACATTTCCAAAAATACGAAGACATTTACCAACACGCACTGGGCTCGCGGGGTAGATCACAACCTACTTTCTCTCACAGATTCTTCTCATAGCTGGGACAGAGGCCTCCTGGCCTGTATCCCAGCAGAGGGAACATTACAGGCTGTCTATAACCATTGTGTACCACATAAGTATTTTCGTCATATTTCCAAATAGCAACCAACATCCAAAGTAAAACCGCAAATGCATTTCATGCACTCCGCATTTGAAGATTCAATACATAATACTTCCATCGCGTGTGCTAAATATTTACGAGGCAGCTAAATTGGGCCGCGTCTCTTGCCAAGATATTTGATTATCATCGAAATCTTTGATAGAAACGGTATCTTATAATAATAATATTTTGACGAGGAGAGTTGGTCGTAAGGTTTCAGACGTAGGTACTATGGTACTACTATCCGAAATCCGTAGCTTCGGCTCGCTGCGAACCCACTATACTACGGACAATACCCCTCGTGGTATGATGGGTCTAAACCCATACCACTGAGAAAATAGAGATGTAGACTAAATAGGGACTAGAGCATAAAAATCAGTCAGGAGCACCTCGAAGTTAGATTTCTTTCCGTGATTATCTCGCGTTTGGCTGATCCGATTTTGATACAGATTTCAGAAAAATGTTCGTTATTTTGGGCAATAATGGATATCCCGTGTACATTGTCCGTATGGATCCGTTTTTGCTTAATTGGATTGTAGATTTTCAGAGACGCTTATTTAAACGAAGATTTTTGTTGAATGTCTGAAATAAAATAAAATAAAAATTTATTTAAAGGAAAATGGGCAAGTTTGGACCACTACTAACTTACTAATTTACATACGCCTTCCTAACAGCCTCTTTCTCCTTGTTCTAGGCGGTGGACTACCTAAAGAAGCGCACACCGGCGCGGGCGGCGGTCATGATCGCGGCCGTGTGGCTGATGTCCGCGCTGGTGTGCATACCGCCCTTATTGGGCTGGAGAGTCAGCAGGCCGATGGAGCAGTTCCCGCAATGCAAGGTAAGCTTTAGATTAGCTGTTCCCAGCGGCTTACAACATGAAAATTATCCCATATACGAAAAAAAGGAGCGAAAAATACTCAGTCCGTCTCTTCCGCTTCACCCAGAGCAGGAGGACATTTTAGATGATTTTTATATAAAAAAAGGGAAATAGACTAAAATCTCATATTCAGAAAAACTCACGAAGCAGCGAATGAGAAACAAAAAACTCATCGTTAGACTATAAATATTTTCACTGCTGGGACACGGGTCTTCTCTCGTGTGCCATAAAGCACCACGTGGGCCCAATGCGGGTTGGTGCTTAAAAAACTACTTAAACCCAAAAAGAAACCGTTATCCTTATCACACACCATCTGTTCACACCCTCGATATCACAATTCAGCCCTACAAACACCCCTTTAAAAATAGTAGTAATAGCAATCCGATATTCGATCAAATAATCTAAGTTTTAACTTGAATTCCTTTACGATGCCCTTTCTACCTTTTTTTATCGTAAAATCATTCTAAACGTGAATATTAACGACTTTGTTAGGATTCGGAACGCTAGCTCTGGAGTGTTGAGCCATGAAACTTTTAGAGGGCTGAAATGAAAAAGGATTTTAAATGGGAATGGATAATTTTCTTTGGGTTTTGGGCTAAGTAATGGTAGCCGTTCGGGGCAATGCTTTTTTTTTAACGTTGTTAAATCATCAAATGAGTCCTCCCACCCAGGGTAGGACCACGGCAGGGCCTGTTAGACTTAAACTCGTAAAATCCACGATATCCTTCAATAGACCTTTACGTTCTGGGGCCACGGTTAACCGATAGTCTTTGGCTTTCTAAGGGGTCCCCGTCATATGCTGACAGCTCTTTGAGGCACGCGTGGAACACGATGCGCCTATGTAGATGGAGAGGAGAAGGCGGACAGCAAGTAATGCTCGCCGACCGATCATGCATGAATCGAGACAGCGCGTAGTCTTCCACGCGTGGCTCTAGGAGCTGTCAGCAATCTGACGGGGGCATATGGAGGGCCAAACGCCTGCCGGGGTCGCGGCTCCGTCTAAACAGATAACCACCAACCTGAAATGTAAAGGCCTATAGAAGGAACACGTTTGATTTTAGTCAGTACAAGTCTGAAAGTCCCATTCTCTCCTATCAGGGAGGGAGGCGGTGCTTTTACCGCACTTTGGTCGATTGATGAATGAACAAATTCATGTTTTTTTTTTTCATAAATTCGAAGACATGTGGGTGCACTGGGCCCGCGTGGTGGATTATGGCCCATTTCCCTCTCACAGAGAGGAGGCCTGTGTCTCAGTAGTGTGAACATTAATAGGCTGATGATTATTATTATTTTTTGGACCCCCTATTGGACCCGTTGTTAAATGTGAATAAAGAAAAAACAAAGGCTAGATAAAGTTTAATTCTGAAGTTGTTCCTTTTATCAAAGAATATTTTTCTTATCGCGTCTACTATCTCTAACTTAATGGCCTCGCCTCCAGCCAGAGAATCTTTATTAGTGGACTTTTAATTACACCTTTAAGAATGTACCGTCCCGACGTGACTTGGCATTTTAAATGCATTACCTACCTTGATGTTTGCAAGATAATTAATTTTGTTTAATTTTTAGGTTAATGCTGATTTTTAACCGACAAAAAAAAAGGAGGACGTTCTCAATTCGACATGTATATTTTTTTTATATATGACCACGCATAACTTTTCCTGACGTGGTCCGATTTCAAAAATTCTTTTTTTTTTTTTGTTGGAAAGAGTATATATCTCAAGTAAAAAATATAAACTTTAAAAAAAAAACAAACCTACGAAACATCGAACTGAAAAGCAAAAAATAAATTTTGAGGCTGCGCCAAAGAAACAATCAACGAATAGCTACGACGAGCTATTCAACCACGACAAGCTATACAACGTGCTATTCTGCTCTTCAAATAGTTAATTTATATGTTTGTTTGTTAGGCGCCGCCTCAAAATTTATTTTTTGCTTTTCAGTTCGATGTTTCGTCGGTTTGATTTTTTAAAAAAAGGTTTTATTACTGTTCTCGCTTCGAATTGATTGATCTCTCGCGATTGTTGTGAAAGTAAGATTATTTTCAAAAACCCGTAATTTAAGTTAGGTACCCTACAGTTTTAACTTGGTTCAAAGTAATAAATAAGATAATTATAGTTTAAGAATTTAGGAGTTTATAAATTTTCATGATAAGAAAAGATGTAACATGGCCTATTTGGCGCAGCCATCAAATGTTTTTCACTTGAACTCCCTTTTATTTTTTTGTCTTTAGTTTAAGTTCCATTTTTCTGTTTCATTTTTTTATTTTATTTTATTTTCTTGTGTGTTTGTCGTGGTTTTTGTGCCAAATAAATGTTTTTCTTTTCTTTTAATATTATAAATTTCACTTTACATGTATTCGAATCTAATTCGAATTCCAGTTGTCGCTTCCTTTATCACCCTATATGTATATTAAAATGTGTTTTTACTTATAATAATATACCTGTAATTTGTATGGTGTGCAAAATAAAGAGTATTCTATCTATCTATCTTCAAAAATTGATAACAAAAATACAAAAATCAAGTAACATAATTTAAAATAAAGTCAGCTAGTCTTGCCATGGGGTATCGTATTGCCCAGTTACTGGGTGGTGGAGGTCCGACAGGCAGTCGTTTCATGTAAAATACTGATTCCTAGCTGCATCTGGTTCGATTGGAAGCCGATCCCAATTTAGTTGGGAAAAGGCTAGGCAGATGATGAGATTAGAGCTATCAACAAAATAAACTCTTCAACTTTATCAAACTCGTATAGGATAAGAAATCTATCAATGAAACTAATTAACATGTCATTCAAACCCTGTTTTTTAATTAAACTGTCCAGAAAAAAACATTCCTCGAAAATACGACTTCCTAATCCTTAAAGACGAACATCAAATCAATACCCAGTGAGTTTATTAATGTTTTTATGTTCTTCGTGACTAATGACCAAGAATATCGCCATTACTGCATTGTGATCACTGATGAATAGTCAAGCATTTACTATAGACATTAATGTCCGTCTCACTATCAGTGAAACACACCTAATTCTATGACACCACGGGAAATTCAACACTCGGTGCTGAAACTAGGGTTCATAATTCAACAGCTCGCTTTTATAATTTTGGTGTCATATAATAGTGTTATTGAAAATAGGAATTTCTTTTGAAATTTAATCCTCACTGCTTAAAAAGTAGGGTTAAAAATTCAACAGCACGCATTTACAATTTTGTTGGACATTTTAAACTCAAACACACGGATCCAGAGACCCTGACCCAGATCAATAACCTAGGCACTTTGGTCGTTTGGCCCCGCTCTGGCGGGACCCGCGGGTCCAAACGACCAAATGCGTTTTTGAATTGGTCGTTTGGACCCGCTTTCAAAATTTGAGAATTGTACTAGCAAATAGAATAGTGTCCTACCCCTAACAGATAGGCCATAAGTACGCCAATCTAGACGAATTTAGAGACGCGATTGGAAAAATAACAAAACACATTTTTTCAACCCACTTCATTTCCCATCAATTCCTGATCAAAAGGCGACCTTAAATACAAGCTTAACGGCCATTTCGAGCCAAAATATTTGTCTCTGCTTGCTACAAGGCTTTGTTATCAGGCCTAATTTAATCTATAAAGGGTCGGCAAAGAATACTAATCTTCTTCTGTGGCTCGTTACGGCTATAAAGAGGATTGATAAGGCCTCGATTGAGAGACCGATGAGTGGATGTGGTCGGGCCTTTAGCCTTTTTGCTGGTGTGTGTTTTGTTAGTTTGGGTTTACAGTTTTTGTTGGGATATAAACAGGGGGTCTAATCTCTAAGCACGAGACCCGTGGTTTCGGCTTTAGTTACGTACGTTTTATACTCATCGAGCCCGAATTAAAATTGAAGGTGTTACGATTTGACGGATAGCGCCTTAGGTTGAGCTCCTTGTGTTCTGAGTCGAGCTAAACGATAACCGACAAGTGCTTGTACTGACTGGACAGGTCCACTCAAATCTGTGTGGCTCTTTCCTCAAAAGACCATCTCAGACGCCCGCATGGTCCTCGTATGACCTGAACAAAACAATGTCTGGACTTTAAAAGAGACTCTGACCTCTGAGTTTGTATCGGCTGTTTCTTCACAGAGTAGTCAGGTACGAAACACCGGCCTCATCTAGCTTTAAAAATATTGATTGTGACGTGTAAAAGTGTTTTTTATAACCAACTTACAAAAAAATCATTTAATATTTACGCGCGGGCCTCAAAAAAAAGACGTAAGACCAGACGGGGCGGAGACATTATGTCTCGTAGGTGTCTCTTTCATACAAAATGTAGGTATAGAAGCGTCGCGACGTTAAACACACAGAAGAGACGGGGTGCGGATGCGACTCTCATACATTTTAACACGTCCGCGACGCGTCCTCGCCTTACGTCTTTTCTGTGTATCCGTACTCGTGTCTACTTTAGCGGAATTAGAAAAAAGAAACCTTTTTTTTTCTTTTTTTACATGTTAAAATGATCAAATGAGTCCTTCCACCTGTTTATAGCCTGCGCGTTGCCGACCCTGCATGTTTGTCACTCTTTTTGAGGATGTGAAGAAAGGGGGACGGTTTCTTTAGGGATAGTTTCGTTGAAATATGATTGTGTTCATCATCCAGTACCGATTTTAGGATAATCACATTCATTTCATCATTCAGTCGAACTCTAAAGGAGTAGCTACATATCACCAGGCCTGGCGCATTCCGCGGTATAGCCACGTCAACGGGGCCCCCGCGTGTGCTTATAGTATGAAACTGCATAACACGCGGGCGCACCGTGGACGGGTTTCACAATCGGTTGCCGCCCGCCGCCCGTTTCTCACGCTTTACATACGTATTTTTACTTTATTCTCACGGGCAAAGATTTTACATTTGCTTGTTTTTGGGAAGTGACACTTCTGTACGTAGTACTTAAGTATTCTAAAATAGTATTATAAAATGAAGTACCTACTCTATTTTCCGCCTCTCAACTACACTGTATCTAACCAGCAACCTTAATAGCGGAACGGCACCCGATATTTATTGCATTAATTATTGAATCTTCTTAATAACCCTCCACCCCTCCCCGCTTCCCTTTGTTTCACCCCCCGTACATTTTTGCTGCGGAATTTCCGAAGCACTCGGGAGGTCTTTGTTTTATTAACATTGTTAAAGTGTCCGTACTTAATCTATGTTTAGTTGAGTGATGAAGGTTCGTTGGTATTGTTATTGTAAGCGTCACTGTTGAGCGTTAGGTCCACAGTTTGATTCCTAGGTGCTTAATTTACAAGTTGCTCGTGAATCGATGCTTTCGTTATGTTGCATCGGGATTGAAATTTTGAAATAATGTTTATTTATGCAAGTAGGTTATATCAACATTTTTACACGTCTTTTCATAAAACTAGGAGAGGCCGGTGTTTCGTACCTGACTACTCTGAGAAGAAACATCCGAAACAAACTCTAATTTCACAGTCTATTTTATTAAAGTCCAGATTGCATGCAGCAATAACACTTGCGTTTTCTTACATTGTGATAACATTTCAAAATATGTAAATCACAAACAAAAGGACCGAAAAAATTTATTAAACATCTGCCTGCCTTAACCCAATTTTATTGGGCTCAGCTTCCAGTCGAACCAGATGAAGCTGCATATTAATATTTTACATGTAGCGACTACTTGTTGGACCTCCACAACCTAGTAGCTGGGCAATACGATACTCCATGGTAAGACTGGTTGTCAGACTTTAGAGCTTCTGACTAATGGTAACGACTGTCAAACTCAAAGATCTACAAATGACAGCCGGGACCAACGGCTTTACGTGCTTTCCGACGCACGAAGGAAACTCGCTCTAACAGATTACACCCATTCACAGATCAACCTCGGCAAGCGCGGCTTAACCCGGAAGATCGGCCTGTGCGGCCGCTTTCAAATTCATCATTTTGTATCAATAGTAACGTCAGAAAAAAAAGAAGTCGTTGAACAATCTGTCCATTAATGATTTGCGGCGGGAACCGGAAGCCGCCATTATCGCGGACACGCAAGCTTCCTGTCGCCGCCGGAAACGGCCGCGGTAACAGTTTCCGCTTGCGTTTTTCACCGGATATGATGTAAATAGTTCCGCGTGCTGTAAGTGTTTCTCGGTCTTTATTTGACTTTTGGCTTATTAAAATTGGTGGTTTCTATTGTTGTAACAATGGCTATTGTAGGAAAAAATATAATACGTTAGTGTTTTGGATGTGATGGCCCGGAGTTTAACACGTCGCCTCTTATCCCTCGAATTAATGATGAGAACCCGGATTGGCCTGCCGGGGTCGCGGGACAGTCTAATCAGGTAACCGAGACCCCAGAACGTAAAAGGGATTATTGAAGAAACACCGTGGATTTTAGTCAGTACAAGTCTGACAGACCCACCCGCCGTACGCTGGGTGGGAGGACTCATTTGAAGATATTACCACGTTTAAAAAAATAAAACAATGACTTAGTTTTCTTTCTAATCATTTCTTACACAAATTACAGTCTATTACCTTCACCGCCATGTGTATCTTTTTGTCAAAAAGTTTGCGAAATAAACTAAAATTTTGTTCCTGGCGCTTAGAGTACTAATGTGTACATGTTTTATTTCTAAAGTATATTAAACAACTATTGATATAAAAAAAACCGGAAGTGTACATACATATGGGTAGGACTGCATCCCAGCCTGGAATTTTGTCTCACGAACTAAAAGTAAATATTTTTCATCACGTTTCATACCACAAATGTTATTAACTCGTGTCCATTTCCCCAATATCTTCAAAACAAAAAATAAAACCGGCCAAGTGCGAGTCGGACTCGCCCATAAAGGGTTGCGTAGCAGCAAGTAACATAATATTATAAAAGTTCTTGTAGTTAATTAAATTGCGGTTTACGATTAATGACGTATTAAAAAAAAACTCATTACTTGATCTCGTTCAAACCAAGTTTTAATTGAAGTTTGTATGGTAGTGTACATTGTACATCATATATTTTTTTAGTTTCATTCTTTCATTCAAATCTGGAAGGGTTCCGTTTTTTGCCATTTGGCTACGGAACCCTAAAAACTATAAAAACTTGAGTTCCCTAATAAATCTTCAAAAAGAAACACACTTTTACAAACTCACTAATATCAAACTAACATCATTTCAAACAGCTTTATTGTAGAAATTGCACAATGTTATACAAAATAATATATTTTCCTTAATACCAAACTGTGTCAGTCACTCTCTTTGTTCAGCTGTTTTCGTCCCAAAGTTAGAGAAAGTTAAATATCAAATAAAAGTTGGTGTTTATCTTTGGATGTCCGTGGGTTAATAAAAAGGGGTTTGACCTCTGGTTAGACTGTTATATGACCTCGAGTTGAAATGCATTTTGAAACGTAGAAAACTGTATGTGGCTTTTCTTGCGTTAATTAAAATAAGAAAGTTAATTATAATATATAATATAATATAATATATATCCTTTTTCTTGAGCGTTTAAAGTACCCTATGCTATGTCTGTGTCCGTTTTTTTTTTTATTTTTTTTTTTTTTTTTTTATTTTTTTTTTTATTTATTTTATGCTATGTCTATGGCTCAGAAACGTGGTCTTTGACTGCTGGCCTTTTAGAGAGACTGAGTCACTCAATGAGCAATGGAAAGAGCGCTTGGAGTTTCTTTGCGGGACAAAATCCGGTAAACGGATTAGGCTATTCGGCGAAGAACCAGAGTCAAACGATTAAGTATCGTTTGACTCAAGTCGCTGAGCATAGCATTGAGGTGCTCCAACGATTCTGCCATGATGACTATATCATCGGCAAAACCAAGGTAAGTGATGTATTCGCCATTGATGTTGATGCCGTGTCCGTTCCATTCCAAGAGCTTGAAAAATTCCTCCAACGCGATCATGAACAGTTTCGGAGAAATAACGTCTCCCTGTCGGCCTGTCGCCCCATGGACATTACTGTTTTTTTTTTTAATTCATTCTCCTTTAAAAAGCTACATTATCAGATATTAACATGGACTGTATGAAATATATTTCCTTCTCTTTAGATGCCTTCGATATTAATTCTTTCAAAACACAGCCAAAAGTCCAAAACTTATCACCAAGATAAAACCAGAAATCTTTAACCAGAGTTTGCAGATCAAAGGTAGCTAGGTATTATACTTTATAGTCGCAATGAGCCACTGATTTCTATTGTCTTAGCGAAAAACGTCACTAGCAGAGGTCTAACTATTGTTTTCAAGTACTCGCTTATTTCGCAACGGTGGCTGTTAAAGTGCAGATTAACTTGACTATTGTTAGTTCTGTTGTGTAGTCGGTCCTTTGGGAAAAGATACTCGCGGTTGCTGTGAGATACTTGAAGTGAATGCTACAAGGCTGCCTAAAGTGCTAGTTATAAGGCAACATGTCGATTATAAAATTAAATGTTATGAAAAATATTTAGTTTAAATTTCGCGACAAAATCCAGGCTTGGATGCAGGATGCGTCACAACCTCCCGCCCTCATGCTTATGCACATGCAAAAAAGGAAACATCCATATGCACACGTGCAAGAAAAAGAAGAAGAAAAAGAGGGAGGGTGGAACTGAATCCTGCATCCAAGCTAGGATTTTTGTCGCTGAAAAAACTAAATACTTTTCATAACAATTAAGAGTCTATGCACACCACGATTTGTAAACCGGTGCAGCGCGTTTGATGCGATGCATACTTTCGAGCTTTTTACTATAACAAGTACCTTTTATTTTGATTCAATTTTAAGACAAAACACAATAAGTATTTCTCAAAGATATAAATCAATTAACAAGTAATTTATTAATATGTACAAAATATATGCGTACATACCATTTATGTGGTTTTTTTGTGCTAGCGCCTCTGTACAGCCAAATTCATAAGTATCGGTCACCTGAAATGACCGTAGTGTATGCGCCAAAGACCAGCGAGCATGGCGATCTTAAACCAACCGTGTATAATGCAAACATCCGCGTGTCCAATGTTTGTGTGCTTTCAGCCGCTCGTTATACGTTTTATGACTTTGCCACACAAGGCGAGGCAATTCCTACCAATTTATATTGATCATAATGACGACGTTATCGTTTCAGGAGGTTCGCCTCTCTTCCCGTATTATTGTAGCAGTTATGAGAAATATTTAGTTCTGAATTCTGATTCCGCAAAAGATTCCAGGCTTGGATGTCTGAGATAAATTCAGATTGGTTTAGAAGATGAAAATGAAACTTTATCTCTTAATGGTTTTTATTAATGGCAAACGATATCTTTATGCTCTTTTTTTTACGTGGTAAAATCATCAAATGAGTCCTCCCATCACCCCGGTCTGGGCGGGAGGGACTATCCGACTCGTACTGACTAAAATCCACGGTGTCCTTTAGTACGCCTTTATGTTCCGGGGTCACGGTAATGAGTAAAGTCCCCAGACCCCGGTATGCTTTGGGCTTCTATAAGGAGCCTCGTCATCATGCTGATGCTCCTTGAGGCGCACGTGGATCACAACGCGCCGTCGACCATGGTGCATGGTCGGAACCAGGTGTTGATTAAGGTTTCAATTGCATAGTTATGATTTTAGCATATGCATGTTTTTATGGGCTTTCAAGTACAGCAGTGTTGCATCGTGCATGCAAGTCTAGATAAACTTGTTAAATAAATGAAATAATATTTTGTCTTACTTTGAATGTCATCATTATTTTCTATACACCGTAAACGTAATCAAAACTTATAAAATTGACAACACTGAGTAAAATTCTGAACTAAAAGTGAAAAACAAAAATGAAATATTTATCTAAAATGACCCAAATTCTACAAGTTTGAGCCAATAGCAAAGATCTCGTAAGAGGAAATAGTGACCTATTTGAAGATACGACAACTACGTAACTATTAGACAAGGTTGTATAACACCGACTTGTGTTGTATACCGTGACATAACGTCGGGACAACCTGTAAGTTTTTCTTTAACTATTATTTACTTATTTTCTGCTTCAATTGTGTGTATAGAAACATTTATAACTCATACATATAACGGAAGACGCAGCGTAGGCAGGCCTCCATACTAGGTGGACCGACGACATCGTGAGTGTCGCGGGCAGCCGATGGATACAAGTGGCGAATTGTCGTTCGGCGTGGCGGTCTAAAGGGGAGGCCTATGTTCAGTAGTGGACGTCTTCCGGCCGATGATGATGATGATGATGACATACTTATTTTATGACGGCACGGTTAGAGCAGCGGCTGAGCGATTGGACTGCTGCGTTGCGTATCGCGGGTTTAATTCCCACACGGAGCATTTATTTGTATTCTCGAAAAAACTGCTTGCAGTCCATCTACAAGGACTGCAAGCAGTTTTTACGAGTCTGGGCGTTTGTGTATGTGATTTATGTTTGTAAACGCACCTACAATACAGTAAATTAGGGCAAATGTGTCAACAGGATTTTTAAAAGGTAGCTTGAACGTCAAACTTTAGAACAGGGCTAACATGGGCAGCCGCTTTAAGGGCACACAACCAGAAAGTTGGAAACGTCGCAAATAGCTGTCAAATATTTGCAAGTTTTAATTAAGCAGGTAAGTTTAATGTATGAAAAATAAAAAATATGGCTCTGTAGTGCACTAAAAACATGATTAGGGAATGCTATAATCAGTATCATAACACCGAATATCTAGTTTTAGATGTAAAAAAAGTATTTGGAAAATTTCCAAATGCATTTTTTATACCTGAAACGGTTACAACATCAAATTTAGTGTTTTAATTGCACTCCTATGTCAATGTTTTAGTGCAATAAAGAGCCATATTTCTTATTTTCATACAGTAACATTGCTAAATTAATTAAAACTAGTTAATATGTGACAACTATTTGCGACGTTGACAACTTTCAGAATAAGCGCACTTAACAACAGTGCCTCCATGCAAAAAAAAAACACCAGATTTACTTACATCACGTTACTCATTGACACTCCATAAACTAAATAATCAACCGCGATCCTATTTAAAATTATCACTTCCATGGTCCCTCATCAAGTCTAATGACAGTTCCGAATGGCATGCATAATTGAAAAACATTACTCCCAGGGTTCGAACTAACGACCCCTAGGGCAATGGCCGCGAGATAATAAAATGAAAGTAGGTGAAGGACCAGAGGTTGCCGACCAATAATCTGCATTTTGGTAACAGACTCTTGTGGTGAGTTGGTAATTATTTGTAGATAGGACACTGCGTTTGAGTAGGTGAAATATATTCGACTAGCAAGAGTTATGGGCACGTGATCTGAAAGATGTTGAAAACAAAGTGTTAAGGGAAGTTCTGACTGTGATCAAGACAAAAGTTTTTGTTGTAAAATCATATAATGAGTCCTTCCGTTCTGTATGATGTGACTGTAAGACCTCATACTGACTGAAATCTAAACTGTTTCTTCAGTTGCACTTTGCATTCCTAAGCCTCGGTAACATCTGGAGACATTCTAGTGACCCCGGCAAGTCTTTATGTGGATTAAAACCAAAGAAACGTTATTAGTATCTGCTCAAAAGACTGCTGCTGTGCAAATTTATTGAGAGAAGGACAGGAATATGATGATGACGTAAGAACACGATGTAACAAGACTTAATAATATTTAAAATTTAGTTAAACTGATAAGAACAGGTCCACCGCAGTACATTAACATTAAACCAGTTACTTTTTAACTCAGTAAGTAGAAGAGAGCTAGCTTATTGCCATCAGCTTGGCACAAAGTCAAAACTTAGTGACTGCTACTGACATAGATAAATCCGATCAAAATTTTGCCGAACCTGGTAATCGTACACCGTACTTATTTATGAAATGCAATCAATACAATAGCATAGCAAACTCTTTTTGCAAGTTTCCAGAAATACCTTTGTTACAGTCACTATTTTAAAACTTAGGTAGGTAGGCAAAAACCAAACATCAAAAACTGTCGCATCTACAAATTCTAACACTTAATCTCTGACCCGTGTACCCATTTGGGGGTAAATATTGCAAATCGATAGCCCTTATCAGAGGGTACTAGGGTACGTTATTAAATTACCCGACCTGCCCAGAATAGGGGTAATGGAAGCTAGCTCCTTTTCAGCACTGGGTTCCTTTCTACCATGTTGACTTTTTATTACAAAACCTTCGTCTGCATCGTTTTTTTGGCACTGTGGTGATTTAATTCGTCGTTACATGGAAGGAACTTTAATTAAAAGGATTTAAAAGGCTGTATCTTTGTATGTTCAGGCTTAATATATTTTTTTTGTAATTAATTTGGTGGTTAATAGAGTATCTGTGTATTCTTCTTCGAAGTATAGGTAGAGGGGAGTCGGGCGTAGTGCACTAGTCTCTCGGCATTTTGCTGAACAGAACATGATTTTTTGACTGCGCCAAATAGGCGATTTAGCAGAAGCCCCAGCTTTTGGAAATTAGTGCAACCGTGTTTGAAATATTTCATATTTTGCATTTTTTTTTCTTTGTGTGCTTTAATAGCATTTACCAATATACGATTTATCGACAATAGTCAATTTGACAGCATAAATGAATAACCACTCTTACTAGTCCACCATTAAGAATTTTGGAAAATATTCATAAAAATTAGTGGCGGTGACAAAAAAATCAAAACTCAGTATAATTTGTGCATTTTGTAACGTATTGCCAATTTCAAAAGCGTTGTCGTATCTTCTTAAATTTTAATGACGGAACAAAAAACTAATATTTAATCAAATAGTCAACAATTTTTTTCTTTCTTAGATGTTCTTACTATTGATAACCTCCGTAGCGACAGTTGTGTTAGTTACTCGTATAGTACGAGACAACTTAGTATTTACTGCTGGTAAAAACTACAGATTTCCTGATATTATAATTATGGAAGTTACTGATGGGCAACTTTCACATCAAAAGATTTTCATGACCAAATATCGAGTTGCAAGTACCTATAAATAATACGATAGTGTATTTTATCACATACTGGACAATTAACTGAAATAGTGGTCATCTTTCAAAACGACTATAATCAAAATTTGATGAAAATCAAAATTGAAATCTAAGCTTTTAATGGTTCGTTTCACAAAACTGACGATCGATATAGTATCGACAAACATTATATCGTAAATCGAGGCTAAATATCTCGTTATAGTGGGTATCGAATGTTCGAGAATGGTAATTATAGTGTTTAAAGCGAGCATCATAAATTGCCCCTAACTATTGGATATTCGATACAGTTTAATGCACGTTGTATAGCATTTTAGGATACGTTATCGTGTATTTTGACACTTATTGTTTTGGTGTACGTACTTAAAACTGCTATTAAATTGGTAATGGACGGGCTGTGCCATCAGACACTGATACTAATATAACAAATTATATAAAGCTAAAAGAGTTAAAGCTATGTTATAGCTTAAAAAAATCTATTGCATAGCTTTTATCGCGGGCTCTGAGCGCGGCGACCGAATCAAGAAATTCCGTAGCGAAAATACCTAACACCCCGCATCGTCTAACGTCGTTTCAGTTCGGGAGACTTCGGCAATCATAAAAACATCCGTCATACAGACAATTTACTTTTTCTTACTGATTGTAAACGGCCAGCTACAAAAGAAGGTTTTCACATTGAAACCTAAAATTAATGTTGAACAAGAGTTCAACATTAATTTTAGGTTTCAATGTCATCATCATTTGCGTTAATTAAGAAATTAACGTAAATGATACCGCAGTCAAAAACTAGTCTTTCTATCTATATTTATAAAGAAACGAGAGTACAAGTCTGACAATCTCTCCTGCCCCGCCTTGGGTTGACTCATTTAATAATTTTATCACGAAAAAATATATCTTGAGAAAATCGCTTTTGCGATAAGACTGTCACCTTTTGTAAAATGTTTTCTTTTTATGTAAATTAAAACTTACATGGTATACAACGTGTAAAGTTAAATTAGCAAAACCAGGCTCAAGTTTTTCATACAAAATGAAAAATCGTGTTTTTTTTTGTGAATTTCCAAAAGTCTTAGAACAAACATTGTTCAGTAACATGGGCTGAGTTACCCCACGAGAGGATTTGCGCATTTAACGTTACACGTTGTATAGTAAAGAACATTCTATCTATCATAGATAAATGACAACCGCAAAAAATCTAGTCGAAAAAAAAAAACCTTTAGCGCAAAAATCGATCCTAAAATCACCCTTTCTCCTTTACGAGAACAATTTAAAACTCGACAGAAGCATCGTCGCTTATAAGTGTACGGATAGAGTGAGAGAGCAATAGGTTAGAGAGAGAGAACGATAATTTTTCTCACGTCATTTAATACCAACCGTTCGGAGCGAGCTTTCACGAAAATACATTAAATTGGGACGGTAGTCACACCGAAGTGTAATTTTGGCTTCATTTGTGCTGTTGCTTGGATTCGGTGTTTTGTTTCAGGGAGGGATGAAAATGATTGTTTGACACTATCAAAGCGATTTTTTTATTCCGTTAAGATGACAAATAAACATACGGCTCGCCTGAAAAAAGCGGTTACTGCCTGTGGATGCTTGCAATACCAAGGGCGCGTTGCCGATGTTGCATTTTTTTCACGCTCTTTTTTATTTTGAGAAGAATGTAGCTCCCTGCTCCTGCTATGCTATGTATGGAATACAAAAAAGCGTCTCTAGTTTACGAACAAGGAACTTTTTCCCATTAAACTAACTACTCGGTTAGTTAACTAGTTAGTGAACTACTAAGTTCCCGTTTACTTAAAAAAAAAAGCCTAAACTCGAGAAAAGACTTCAGTTTTAACTCTCCTATATCAAAATTTTTGATAATACTCCGAGCACTTTACTATCCATTACAGGACGGTGTAACAACTCCCCACATTAAAATGTAAAGTCTCAAGGAAGCGTCGAAGAGATTTAATTTCCTAAAGGCCGATTCTATCACCTGTTACAAGAATTAATATTGAGACGAATGGTAACGTCGTTCGATTACCGTGCCAGGAAAATGAAGTTATAAATGTTGTACCTATTTCAAAATATAAGTAGGTTTGAAGCGGAAACATGACTTCGAATTCCTTGCTTCTAGAACATGCCAGTTTTCTCACGATGTTTTCCTTAACCCTTTTGAAAGCAGTGGCGTTGAAAATACACAAAGTAATTCACCTGACTGGGTTTGAACCCACGACCTACGAATCTTAAGTCGAGACCGATACCACTAGGCCATCACTGCTCTGCTCATCATTTCCCCATTATTACTGGAAAAATATCAAAATCACTTTGTTTTAGCCCTTTAGAACCAAAATTAAATTCTCAATAATCCTCACACACTACAACGTTATAGAATATCTCATTAGTGAATTAGAACGTCTTCATTAAATCCTTCATAGGCTCAAAGGACCAGAAATAAATTGGTTCTAACGTACAGAAGCTTAAAGAACCTATTAGCGCCACAATATAGCACTCAACAGCGTTTCTCTGATGATCACAAGGCGAACATTGCCTCTATGATACACTATATGCTGGGGGTATCAGTTTTTCGCCCTCAATTTATTACTGATAGTGGGGTAGTAGCACTGAATATAAAACAGAAGTTGAGTTAAGTTATTTTTTTTGAGAAAAACCCACCACTCTATTCCTAAACCACTGCAACTCCTGAAAGCCAGAATCAACAGCGGCAACCACCAGAAAAGCGCCGAGACAATGAAGCTCGACGTGTCCCGGAGAATGAATTTACCTGTCTTGGATCCTGCAACGAAATTAATCAGAAAAGAATAGTGGAGGAGTAGGAAAAATATGTTTCCACTTCCCTACATGAAAGCAGGAGACAGAACAAAACAAGGCCAATAGGCACAAAAGGACATTACAACTGGGAGAAACCCAGTTGCCTTGCACTACGGGTAAAACGACTATTAATATTAATGGGTCCAAGTTGAGTTAAGTATGTGGGTTTTGGTTAAAATTTGGTTTCGCTTCGTATGGTTTTTTTATTTATTTTGAATTGTTTTGATTCGATATCCTAGCAATCCACTACTGCTGACGGCACCAGAGGCCTGTAACATAATATATCGAAGGCTGAGCGAGCAAAACATATTGGAGATGGTAGACGTCACTGAAGATACCTGGGTACATAGCGACAATCATCCGTCGGATTCCGGTTCTAAACAGTTTTTAATTCGTTCAAACATAAACTACTGATTATCGAAATGGATGTTTAGCACATAGTTGTTAAGTTCATCGGTAGGAGAAAGTTTTGTTGGGTTATTTTACCCGGATATTGTGTTTAGTCTGTAAAATAAAGGCTCGTTCTCATATCACGCAACTTCAACGTTACTACTGAAATGTACGTCTGTTAAAAAGTTACCTCTGTCTAATTCTTTGAGTAATAGACCGGAAGCCAGACCAAAATATCGTTAGTGATTTTTCTCAAGCCATAATTAGTAGACTACATAAGGGAGTCGGATCATAAAGATTTGTGGAAGTCAGCTGCTGTTCCGTTGGTGGGATAAGCAGCAATAGCCGTTCAAACACGTAGAAAAAATAATATTTTTTTGTCATTTCCTCCCAACTGAAACTGGTTTATATTGAAGATTACCTTATTTCACGAAGAATAAACAATCAGCTGTCTGTAACATGGTGGAATACACGTCTGCTGGTCACTCGAACATGTAATTTTTTATATTATTTTCAGTGATTTCCTCTCGACTCAAATTTTACCTGATGAAAGTTTACATGAAGATATGGATAAAAGCAAACGTCAGCTGGCTGTATCTCGGTGGAAAGATCGTAAAATAAAATATGAAGAAACAAATATTTTATTAAATCTGAATAACTAAACGTAATTTATTTGCAATATCAAAACGGACTTAAAGGAAACGAGTGTCTGTCATAATGACACATATGGAAGCCATAAAAAATATTATTTGGAAAAAAAACTTGTGTCATCCTTAATGTCTAATCTTGTCAAATCATTCTGCTGTCATAAGGTTTCAAATCAATATTAAATGATTTTGTTGTTGTATTTCGTTATTTTGTTCAAGTTATGGAACTGTTCTTACTGGAGTGAATAAGTAATTGACACCCTGATCAAGAAGGTCCGTTAACCGGTTCAACAGAATCAGAAGGATTCCCGCACGATCTTCAATGATGAGACAAGGCTCTCGCTTGGAGATTACGTGAAGAGCTTCTCGATCCGGCTTGCATTATGAAGAAATTCCTATCTTTGAGGTCCGAACTAGATATCCATTAATATATGTTTCATAACAACATGTTTATTTTGTATTTTTAATTGTTTTATATGTAATGTAAATGAAAAATGTAAATGACAATAACATCAAACAATGAATCAAGCAATGATTGGGGGTTTTCTTTATAGAAAAGCTTTTTATTTCTTATACTTTTCACTAATTGAGAAAATAAATCAATAGACCCATTTATACGTTTTTTCAAGAGTTCATTATGATCGTTTTGCATATTCGTGCAAAGAATGGGCAGAGAACCTTAGGCCCATCGCATACGGCGTATTCTAAACGCGCAGAAGACGCGCGTTTCAGGAACGCGCCTCTTCGGCGCCGTAGACGCTGATTTGTTATTGCGTTTTGATTGATGATACAAGCGCGCGTATAAAGAAGCGGAGTAGAGGAGAGAGTCTTATATGTATGAGTTATTAAGTAATCGTTCAGACATAACCGCGCGGTTAGTTAACCGCCAGAAAATAGAATCGCGCTGCTCCCGCGCGTTTCTATTACTATGGAGTCTTTACTTTGCGTTCAGTTGCGTGGCGGATACCGCGCGGTTAGCACATCACAGCTCGTGAGTTTGGCACGGTTCGTTTCGACACTGAACTGTTTATTGATGAAGTGGAGAAGAGAAATGCAATATGGGATATTCAGTGTGAGGATTACTCAAATAAAACTATCATAACCAAGCTTGGCAAGAGTTAGTGGAGATGATAAATAAATCGATTTTTCGCTGATCTCCTTTTTCAAACGGACGTTATCCCTGTACGATAATCACATATAACCGCCGGAGTCTGATTGCATAACAATTTTGCGGTTTCGAACCGCGCGATTCATGAACGCGCGGTTTCCGCAAGTCTGTACTAGCCCTTAGTCCTGCTTGTACAATAATTTTCAAAGTATCAGCTGACGACCTTTCCACCGAGATACAGCCAGCTGACGTCTGTTTTAAGCCATATCTTCATGTAAACTTTCATCAGGCAAAATTTGGGTTGAGAGGAAATCACTGAAAATAAAATAAAAAATTACATGTTCGAGTGACCAGCTGACGTGTATTCCACCATGGTACCGTCGGCTGATTGGTTTTATTCTTCGTGATACAAGGTAATCTTCAATATAAACCAGGTTTCAATTGAGAGGAAATGACTAAAAAAATATATTTTTTCTACGTGTTTGAACGGCGATTGCTGCTTATCCCACCAACGGAATCGCAGCTGACTTCCACGAATGTTCATGATACGACTCCCTCATGTAGTCTGCTAATTATCGCTTGAGAGGAAATTGGTCACGGACATCTGTTACGGGCTCCCGCTCTATAATGAGTTTCATGGTTGTATTTGAGTCGTGTAGGCAGAGGGGTTTGAAGACGTTTCTCAATATAAATATTATGTTCTCAAACCTTACTCCAGAATGTAATGAGATTCTGTTCTACATCATTGATTATATCTACCCAGCCTTTTCCCAGCTTTTTCTTTCGTGATAAAGTCATCAAATGTGTCCACTCAGTTCAGACTTGTAATGACTAAAATAGATCTTTACGTTCCGGGGCCACTGTTACCCGATAGTCCCGTGGCCCCGGCAGGTGTAGGCCCTCTAAGCTAGCCATTCGCATGCCTTTCTTATGTTGGGATTGGATTCCTGTATAAATATGCAGCTGTATATCAATATTTTATTTTATGGAGCGACTGCATTCTGACGTCCACAGCAAGATACATATTAAGTATCTTAATAAGTATACTTATTTAATAAGTATAATATATGTTTAAATTGACGTCCAAAAAATTCCACTAGTACTTGCAGATCCGTAGAATAAAGTTCTAGATAGTAAATTGTTCCACTTAGACGCCAACACATCAACCTATCAGAATCCGCCTTTGCCAATCGAACGTGAACCTTCTAATTTTGTGATAAAGTTAAAAATCTGATATAGTAATTTGACAGATTGTGGTAGCTTGTTGTGCTGGCATTTGTACCTGCGAAAATTATTGATAGGTGCCGTTTGTGGAATAGATCAGGTGCCACTAAATCTGGTGCCATTTCTGAAGGTGCCCAATGTGGAATAACTTTTAGTTTTTATCAAAATCGATGAGTATGTTTCGCTGTCTCTCATAGAATCAATTTCTCAATTTTTTGATTTTAACCATCCGTTCCAAACTCTTAAAACATTCACGCAGTACACTCCATGTTGCTTACAATAAATACTTTTGCCGATCAAAAGCATTCGATTAACCTCTTAGCTTTCTTTTCTCGATCAATTTGGCCCGGGGCCTCCAAGTACAGCAGTTAGGGGCCTCCACGTAAAGCCGGGCCTCCAAGTAAAGACAAGGGAAACATTACCTGAAACAAACATAACCTTTATTAAGTTGGAGGCAATTTATTCAATAAGTAGCCATTTTGTTTGTCTGCATTCGTTCTATATTCAATTCGTTTGTGGCTTCGGAAGATAATTTCGTTTTCTTGGTATATTGATCAATAGATATACTTACTCGATGTTGAATATAAATAAGCAAAGGGTTTTGAAAGGAAAGAGAATTATTGTTAGCACATTCGTTCTCAACGCGACGCAAGTGTCCGATACCTTCTTTGATTTCCGACTTTGATTTTCCATGGAGTTTCTTGCCCATTCTTCTCCATAGAGTTTTTACGCTTTGCAACAATGGGCAGCTACGGTACTTTCACAGGTATTTCTAATATCTTTAAACGAGCAATTTTTGTATACTCGTATTTATTGATATATAATCAGGATCTCGGAAACGGCTCCAAGGATTTTCATGAAAGTTACAGATTAGGGGTTTTTCGGCTGAATCGATTTATCAAGGTCCCAGGTTCGAGAAAAGCTTGGTTCCCAAGATATAGTCAACCAGATATTAATTATTATGTCTTGTGACTGGGACTGTAGCACCATTAGTACTTTCGATATCTTTTTATTTTTGACTTTTGACAATTCTAACGAACTTATGTAACTGGTCAACTTGATAAATGCCTTGTTTGTTGATTTTAAACGGTAACCGTTTTCCATCAGGTGGGCTTATCATGTTAGCAAAAAGAAATAAAAAAATAAGTTTCAAAGAACGTTTGAAAGACGAACAACTGAAAGATATTTATAAGGCAGACAGATGTGAGTGACAAAGTTAGGAGCGAACGCCCCAGAAGGACTTATACTGACCTGAATGGTGAGAATTCTTCAGAAAGGTCAAGAGAGGAGTATTCGCAATCGGTTCATCATCAGCAGCTTATAATGTTTCCCACTGTTGGGACACAGGCCTCCTCTCTGTGAGAGGGAGTATGGGCCATAATCAACCCGCGGGCCCAGTGCAGGTTGGTGGATGTCACATGTCTTCGAATTTTTGATTCTAGGACATGCCGGTTTCCTCAAGATGTTTTCCTTCACCGTTTCGAGAGCAGTGGCGATGAAATAAATTACACAAAGTAATGCGCCTGGCTGGGTTCGAACCCACGACCTCCAACTCGTAAGTCGGGGTCGATACCACTAGGCGACCACTGCTCCGCGCCCTAGCTGAGCATATATGTACATGCTATGGAATGTTGCGCAGTGATTCGCGGGTTCGATCCCCGCACGATAAAAATATTTTTGTATGATAAACAAGTAGTTGTTTCTATGTTTGTAAACGCACCCACATACAGTGAGAAATTCTTAGTGTAGGGGCAACGTTACAAAAAAAAGGTGAGAGCAAAAACACATTTATTTTATTACAGACACACACAACTACAAAAAAACATTAACAAGGAAGGTTTAAATAGATCATGATAAATACAGAACGTTTATTTAAATACTTTCTAGAAGTAGAGAGAAAGGAACCATTGCAAGACCATTATAATATATCTATCCTTTACGTTACCAAAGACATGATCTATGTCGTCTGAGAAAGGGATGGATGGCCTTCACTTAGTTTTTTCTCTCTTTTTGTAGAGTGCAGGCTCAGTCCATCAGGGAGGACTCATATTATTATGATGATTTTACCACGATAAAAAAAGCCTCAGTCCATTCTATAAACATAAAATTATAAAAACGACCTCGGAAAGCGTCTGCTATTTTATAGATACGAATCTAAAAACTTCTTTGCGGGATAAAATCCGGAACATAGATATTCGGCGAAGAATCAGAGTCACCGACATAGCTCATAAAATTTTCAAGTTGAAGTGGCAATAGGCAGGTCACATCACTGACAACCGATGGGGAAGAAAAGTTCTCTCATGGCGACCACGGACCGAAAGACGCAGCGTAGGCAAGCATCCTACTAGGTGGACCGACGACATCGTGAGGGTCGCGGGCAGCCAATGGATGCAAGTGGCGAATTGTCGTTTGGTGTGGCGGTCTAAGGGGGAGGTCTTTGTTCAGCAGTGGACGTCTTCCGGCTGATAATGATGATGATGAACCTAAAAAAATATACGATTCGGAAAATAACAAAACGAACAAATTAAACAAATTAAAAAATAAATTAAATACACATTTCGAGAACTAACCAATCGAATCACATCTAATATAAAGTTTGATTCCCTATTTATGAGTAACAAAAAGGGTTACAGAACTAGGGTAATTACCCCCGTACGGGGTAATTGCGTTACTGACACCCGACGTGAGATAAAGCTTTAATCAGTTTGTGTTGGGCCTTCTAATTTAGAATAAATTGTTCAGTTGCTGATAAGGGGGTGACCCAACACCCCCTAGGGTATTGGGAGTTAAAGGATTATTTGTTTATTTATCGATTTGTGTCAATGCATAGGCAAAGTGTTATAAAATAGCATTTTAAGCGCCGATACTTAAATGGGATGATTCTGAAAGCTGAAGTTTGGGAACCAATTTTGCCAAAGGGTCGTATTACCTAACTGGGTTGCGGAGGTCAGCTAAGGCCGCTACCTCACTGGCGCTTTACGAGGGTTGACGTCAACGTCGCGTGGCAAGCTTTGACGTCGTCTGAACGCGAGGTTAACGTAGCGCTCATGGCAATATGGCAAACAAACGTAACGTTAAATTTGCGCAGAGGCGACTTTGACGTCGCGTTTAGTGGACGTTAATGATTGCCACGCGACGACGTGACCTCAACGTAGCGTCTGAGCGGCGCGTTGACACTCGTAAAACGCCAGTGGGATAGTGGCCTAAGCTGTTTGTCTGTATAAAAAATTGTAGAAAAGGATTTTTTTTGTTTCAGCTTGTTCTGTAAAAAAATCCCCAATAACTTTTCAATATTAAATACGTTTTGTCTTTTCGGTCTAAAATTTTTGTCATGATCCAGCACGTATACTTACCATAACCAAATATATCTCTATATCAACAGAAAAAGGCGAATAATTTCTATACAATAAGATTTTCTTTACCCGTACAAGAATAGTAAAATTAATTCTTTTCTACATTGACATCGCCATGCATAAAAATAATTATTTTTAATAGGTATTCAGTCTTTTACTCTACACATCGTCGGCTAAGAGTGTAAACCTGCTAACTCACTTTTACCCAATTTTACAGGAGACAGATAAAACTTAATAAATTTGAATTTTACAATTTTAGGTTAAAACCAAAAATACAGTTGGTGTATTTTTGGATATTCTACATTACTAGAAATTAATAAAATAGTAAAATTTGGTTTTTAATAAGTTATTAGTGTTTTTGTGACTTAGCTGGATTTTTTTTGGTAGCAAATGTTTAATTTTGGGGACATAGCAGGTTTTTCGAAAAATATCCTGAGTAAAATTAATTTAATTGTTAAGTTAATTTTACTTTATTTACAAAACAAAACTATATTATAATTTACTATATTAATCTATATATATAAAAGCAAAAGGTCACTCACTCATAGGACACGAAAGCTTGGAAACTACCAGTGCTAAGGGTTCAAAATTTTGCACAGGGGTTCTTTTTAGGACGTAGGTACCCGCTAAGAACGGATTTTGCGATATTACGCCCCTAAGGGGTTGTTTTTGGGGTTGACAGTTTGTATGAAACTTTTTTGCTACAAGTACTAGGAGTTTCAAATTTTGCATGCGGGTTCTTTTTAAGACGTAGGTGCTACTTTAGAAAAGGGTTTTTCGAAATTCGACCCCTAAGGGGTTGTTTTTGGTATTGAAAGTTTGTTTGGAACTTCGTTATTACACGTGCTAGGAGTCTCAAATTTTTCATAGGGGTTGTTTTTAAGACGTACGCACTACCCTCAACGGGGTTTTTCGAAATTCAACCCCTGAAGGGTTGTTTTAGGTGTTGATAGATAGAGGTCTCAAATTTTGCATGGGGCTTATTTTAAGAACGTAGGTGCTCACTAAGACAGGATTTTGCGAAATTTCTTCTCCAAGGGGTTGTTTTTGGGGTTGAAAGGTTGTATGAAACTTTGTTATTACAAGTACTAGAAGTTAAAAATTTGCATGCGGGTTCTTTTTAGGAAGTAAGTGCTACTTACGACAGGGGTTGTTCGAAATTCAATCCCTAAGGGGTTGTTTGTATGAAACTTTCGTTACTGCAAGAGCTAGGAAACTCAAATTTTGCATGGAGTTTGTTTTAGGACGTACGCACTACCTTAGATGGGGTTTCTCGAAATTCAACCCCTGTGGGGTTGTTTTAGGTGTTGATAGATAGAGATCTCAAATTTTGCATGCGGGTTCTTTTTAAGACGTAGGTGCTACTTTAGAAAAGGGTTTTTCGAAATTCGACCCCTAAGGGGTTGTTTATGGTGTTGAAAGTTTGTTTGAAACTTCGTTATTACACGTGCTAGGAGCCTCAAATTTTTCAAGGGGTTTGTTTTTAAGACGTACGCACTACCCTCAACAGGGTTTTTCAAAATTTTCGGGGTTTTTTAGAACTTTGGTGCTCACTTAGATGGGGTTGTGCGAAATTCGACACCTAAGGGGTGATTTTTGGCGTTGATAGATAGCTGGAGTCTCAAATTTTACATAGGGATTTTTTTAAGACGTAGGTACTGCCATTGACGGGATTTTTTAAAATTCTATCCCTAAGGGGATGTTTTTGGGGTTGTTAGTTTGTGTGGGAGTGATAAGAGTGACAAAATAAGATGACTTTGGACTTTGTTCTTGATAGAAAGATTTTTAAAATTTTGTTCTACCTCAGACGAGTTTAGGATAAATCAAGCCCTACAGGGTTGTTTTAGGTGTTGGTAGTTTCTATAAAACATCCTTAAGACAAACGCTGGGCTTCTCAAATTTTGCGCGGGAGCTATTTTTAGGATACAGAATATGCTCATTCAGACGGGGTTTTGAAATTGGTGAAATTGGACCCCAAAGGGGATGCTTCTGGGGTTAATAGTTCGTATGAAATCTTCATAACTACAAGCAAGAACTAGGAGTTTTAAATGTTTCACAGGAGGGTTCTTTTGGCACGTAAGTGCTTCTTAAGACAGGATTTTGACGGGAAATTCTCTCCCGAAGGGGTAGTTTATAGCTTTGGGCACGCCGCAATTGTGGCGGTAAGACCCCTCTTTGGGGAGTGGCTGGAGAGGCGTCACGGCGTCCTTATCTTCCGTCTGACGCAGGTCCTCACCGGACACGGATGTTTCGGGAGGTTCCTGTGTCATATGGGGAAGAAAGAAACGCCTGGGTGTCACCACTGCGAGGATCGCCCGGAGGATGTGGTGGAGCATATGTGCAAGATTGCCCCGCTTGGGCAGATCACCGCCGTGTCCTCATGCTGCGGGGCGAGACGGAATGGGAAGCGGTCGCCTCCTTCTGCGAAGCAGCAAGCTTGCAAAGGAGGAGACTGAACACGTGAGGGAGAGGACAGCGTCCACCTCATGAACCAAGCACCGCGGGAGACGTCTCAAGACGATCTCCGGCCACCGTAGGCGCGGGCATGTGGACGGCGAGTAATGGGTGTCTCGCCGTCTAATCATGGACCATGCGCAGGTCGACGGCGATTTGTGTTCCACGCGCACCTCAAAGAGCTGTCCTGTCAGCAATCGGACGGGGCAGGGCCAGAGCCTGCCGAGATCGCGGGACTGTCTCACTCGGTAACCATGACCCTGGTACATATAGGGCTATTGAAGGAACACCGATTTTAGTCAGTACAAGTCTGACAGTCCCTCCTGTCTCGCCCTGGGCGGGAGGACGCATTTGATGATTTTGCCATGATAAAAAAAGTGGTCGTTTATATCTTCATAGTTTGTATGAAACTTCGGTACTACAAGTGCTACGAGTCTCTTATTTTCCCTGGAGTATGTCTTTAGGACGTAGATGTTTATTAAGATGGGATGTTGCGAAAACCGACTGGTAAAGGGTTGTTTGGTGGTCGATAGAATTTTAGTTGCATATTGATTTTAGATTTTATAAAATATTCCATAAACAGGGTGGCCGGAGAAGAAATTCACAGAAGCAAAGTTCGAAGTAAGCGCGGACGAAGTCGCGGGCGAAGTGCTAGTAGTATATATAAACTATAAGTAAAAACTGATTGTTAATATGTACAAAAAAAGTTTTTCTTTTTATATAAATTCAAAGGGTGTCAAAGAATACGTCCACATCGCTGCAATGGCAGTGCCGAGAACGGTGGCCGCATTGCCATGTTGTATGGCAATGCTGATTCGTTGGCATAGGAATAGGCCAGCCCTCTGATCACCTGAAGAGTCGACTAATAGCCTGGCGATGTCCTTAAAAACGTAAGCACTCGGACCCAATGGCTCTAGAATTTCAACCCTTAATGGCTCAACAAATAGCTACTATCTAAACCAATGTATTTGCGCTGCTTGGAGTTTTCAGCACCTGCATCAGCAGCGCCAGCACTACACGCTGTACTAGAAAGGTGGGATGACGCAAGGGTGTCGACACATGTTGCATCCCACACTACACTACACCTACTTAGTTTCCATGGCATTATGGTCTAACCATTTGGTCTGTCCCCATCGTCGCGTGCCAAGCCTCTGGGTTCTAAGACGGCTGGCACCCCGGCGGTGCCAAGAGCACGACGGATTATGTCGTTTAAGCTTGAATGTCGTGCTAACCAAACTGCACTCCTGCTACAAAAATGACCACGGTGTCCGAGGCAGTCAACTATTTCACCACATTGACAGCGGTGTGTCCCCACAAGGAGCGCTCAAACACAAGTAGCGACCCGGATGGTTGTGTCACCCAGCACAGTACCTGTGTTGGGTTGGCGCCTGAAGCCAAAGGCCCAACTATCACTCACCCACAGCCAGCAGGCAGGCACGCTCCGCAGTATTGGCGGACGTATTAATGAAATTATTCCGGTCAACTTGCATAGCGACTTATCCCACTGTCTCTGGGAAAACGGGTTCACGGGCCGATCCGTTACCGTGCTCAGATACGGATTACGGCTTTGGCACCTTTGCATCGTTAAACACGGACAAACTATTAGCACCTCGTTAGCTCTCGGGAACAAAAATGTACTATTGTAATACCCCTTGAATAAAAATGTACTATTGTAATTTATTACGATAAGTACACAGTTTACAGCAGTGCTGTGGTGGTCCAGTGGTATCGGTCCCGACTTACGAGTTGTAAGTCGTGGGTTTGAACCCCGCCAGGTGCATTACTTTGTGTAATTTATTTCATTACCACTGCTCTCAAAATGAAGAAAAACATCGTGAGGAAACCGGCATGTCCTAGAACCAAAAATTCGAAAACATGTGACATCTGCCAACCCGCACTGGGCCTGCGTGGTGGATTACGGCCAACTTTTTTAGAGGATAACAAGTGGATAATCCAAAAAAAAACTTATTTATTGAATATTAGACGTAAAACGAAAAATGAATAGTAATAATAAAGGCTTGCCTCTACTATATTCCAACCAAGAAACCTAGAAAAAATCGAGTTAATTGACCGAAAACTAAACTTTAATTGCACGGAACGTTATCACGCCGAAAACTCAATACAAAATGGCGTCAATCATGGAGTTAGCAGCGCAATTTGACTTAAGTTTATTTGGCTGTTTTACGCATCACACTTTTTTGCCGATTTTACGTTGAGAATGTGGGTAACTGCTTTTACAGACTGTGTGGCTTAACTTTCTCTTACAGACTGCATCAAAATGTCATTTTTGGTCAAAAGTGGAGTTAGCAGGTTTACACTCTTAGCCGACGACATATTTTTCGGTTGAGAAAACCCATCTCCATGATGTTATGCACCTTATTCTTATACAACATAAGGCATGCATTTAGAATTTGGGAAAACTGTTAACTCAGTTTCTGACTGTACAGTCACGAGTAATAGTATGTATCCACTAAGCAGTATTCAAAAGCGATTTTCTGCTACCATATTGATTAAAGTTTTGCCTTTTTACTAGACTTCTATTCTAGCACCCATACTATTACGAAATAGGTCATAATTCAAAGTGGAAACCAGTATTTGACGAGTAAATTGCATTTGAATTTTGTAAAGTGTATACATGTTATTGCTCGTGACTGTACATCCAGCTCCATATTTTCGACAATCAATTATGAACCTTGTCCTATTTACATACATCAACTATTCATCTAGCAGGCATTCCGAGACATCCCATATTAAATATGACGGATGAATTCCGAAGTACGTCGCCCGGGAACTGAACTAGTTAACGGGTGCAACAACCCATTTCACGTAGGAGGCACTGACAGAATTAGAGGTCGATGGCGGGTACGTGAGGAACGCGACTTCTCTTTTATTTAAGATGGATGGGGTTGCAAGTTATGGGCAGAGAGCGCAACAAAAAAAAAAAAAAGATGAAAAAACAATCAAACAAATCTTACTGATTGTTCTTAAGGGTGCTTGTACACGACGCATGTAACCCGCGCAAGTAAAGGTGCGGATTACCCGCGCGAGTAACATGCTCAAGCTACTTGATCAAGCTACCCGCGAGGTGCTTGCACACGGCGCATGTAGCTAGAGGCACTTTTGTGGGTTAGATGCGCCGTGTACAATTACCCTGAATCCCAGATGAGCCGTGGTAATTCATATTATACAGGCCCTATTGATAAACAGCAGACGACAATCGTTATCGCTCAGCAGTCACTAATACATTTTCAACTTTATGCTCCTGCGCATAAAGTTGAAAATCTATTGGAGTTTACAGAGCGTTTTAGTTTGTTTTGTTCGTAATCGCTCAGCAGTCTTTAATCGATTTTTAACTTTATGCGCAGGGGTATAAAGTTGAAAATGTATTAGTGACTGCTGAGCGATAACGATTGTCATCTGCTGTAGCCTGCTAGTGTTGTGACCTATCAGTTTGCTATCAGCTCGTTGCGACGCGCTTGTAAGACTACACGCTGGCGACGAGGACTTGGGTTTTAGTATGGCGACGAGTTTTCCGTTACTCACCGCCCACAAGCCTCTGAATCTATCAAGTCCGACTCTACTGAATCTTTCACTAGAGCTTACCAAAGCTCTGCAATCTTCTAGATTAATAACTTAATAGCGACCATACTCTGAGGCTTCTAAGAGACGATAGCCAGTATCCCTTATTACTTGATGTATTTCACTTTTTCAATTTTCCATTCTATAAACGCAGTAATACTTCAAGAACGCTTTAAGTGTAATACGGAAGATGATGTGAACGTCGTAATTTAATGTAAACCTAATTTTAACTTAGTTAAGTTTCTCTATAAGTGAATTGTAATTTTTGTTCTTTGAGAAAATAAAATGTCTTTAAACCGAATTCTATAATTATATCAACTTGAAAATTTCCCCTCTTGCGCAAATCGCTACCTCTCATGCCTTACACAGAAGTGTAATAAAATGAGGCATGCGGACTATGCGGCCATAGTCTTGCCTCCTAAGTTCACGCCAACAAAGAATTAATCCTTATTTCTAATCTAAGTTATGACTAGAATTAACTTCATCAACTTTAACTTTAATGGTCCTGTTACAGGGCGAGAGTAATTTTTATCCCTTTTTTAGAGAAAATTTAAGTGGTTAAGTCGTAATTTTTCGGGTTTAGGGTTCTGAAGATTAACAAAGAAAACGTTATTTACTTCACTACGTTTATGTTGTTTTTAGTACTGTTTTAGTGTTTGAGACTAATCATTTTGCTGTGAAAATATTAAATTATTTATTTATTTTACTACTTTAATCATGTCTTTAATCTTCTTGTCAATTCTGCTATTCTTTTTTCAGCTGTTTTGTTGGCTGGAATCCATCTCCTAACATTTCACCCCAGGAAACAGCAGCACAGCCTACGTCTTTGCCTTTTTTTACGTTGTAAAATCTGTCCGTCCTCGTGGGCGTCTACCACTGCGGCTGAGGCGTAAGGTGGACGCTGTCCTTTTCCTCACGCGTCCCGCCTCCTCTTTACTGCTTCGCAGAAGGACCACCACCTCCGTCTCGCCCCGCAGCATGGCCTCGACCAATGCCGCGCGTGACAGGTTTCCGCCTACCGCCGTAGTGAGGACGCGGCGGTGCTCTGCCCAAGCGGGGCTGTCCTACACCGTATGCTCCACCGTGTCCTGCGGGCGAATAGGAGTTTGGTTACAGTCTCGTTGGTACGCCGCGCCGGTCTTGTTCCTTCTGTGTGAGCTTTAGCTATTCTAGGTCTCATCTATGCTTCTGAGCTAGATTGAGGTTAGGAAAAAACTCATACCAAATAATAAAAAGTAGATGAACAAATTGTCTCTCAAGTACTAATGCTACGGACCCCAAAGTGCTTTACACCAACGCAGCCTTGACCAAAATTCTACTAAAAAGACGGTAAAAATGTACGAAGTTATTATTTTTCGGACCTCTTCAAAGTAAAGTTTTTACTCAGACGGTAAGAGTTGGGTATTTCTTTAAGTATCGCTTTGACGCGTCGACGGTTTTTGAACAAAACTTGGACATTTTACACGTCTGAAATATTTGGGAAGAAATAACAAACAGAATTTCATGTTTTATTGTAGTACCTACAATAATGAATTCTAGTTTGTGTTTTAAGGAGACTGTTTAAAGGGGCAGGTTTTTCGTTACCAATTTAACTTATGTTTATAATTCTAACTCATTTTTGAAGTGAAAACTTCTTTAGCGGCGTTGTACACTTTTTCTGTAATGGGTAAAAAATTTAAAACTCGCGTCAGGGTCACGTGACCAAAACTCGCGTCAGGGTCACGTGACCCTGATCGAAAATGAGTAAGACGTCATTCAAATTAAAAATAAAACATAGTAACAAAAAAGTTTTCACTTCTACCGGCACTCCTGGAGTGCAACCTTTTTTATTTTTTTAAACTTTGGGGACAGTAGGACTTTTGAGAGGAGCTCGTGGCTAAATAATTACAGACGCACAGGCCGATCTTCCCGGTTAAACCACGTCTGATATGATAGAATAGATAGATTACACTTTATTATGTACACCATACAAATTATTGGTGCAGAGTATCGTATACCCAGATAGCAATATAAACTTGTTTCAGGCTTGCAGTAAGTTTTAAATATCAAATGTGAAAGTTTGCATAAAGTTTGACGAGGCAAAGGACATACTTGTGGCAAGTTTATATCAAACTTATATCAAATGTCTAGTTTCCGCCCATCAAACTTGTATAATGTGTGCCAATGCCAACTTGCCAACTCTTTGTCTTGACAAATTACCTACAATGTTGTCACATAGGTACTTGCTTGTTTGTTGCATACATTGTAATCAACAATGGTTTATTGCTACGACAGATCCTTATTAATATGCACTCTGAAACAACTCCGACGAACGTTTCTCCGCTGAACGATTCGCCGACACAACGATTGATTCATAGGCGATTCGACGACAAAATCTTTCACCGAAGAACGATTCGTCGACAAAGACATGGTTTGACATACCTAATAATACTAGTAACTAAATCCGGGGCACCCCGAGGTTCGGTTAGTTAAGTTCCTTTAAACTGAACACACAAACAGAAGCCCGGCGCGCAGCAGGGCTTTGTCTAAATGGCTTCATTTATACTTCATGAAACACAATACTCATGACTTAATCGTTCTGTCGGCCAAACGTTCGTCGTGGAAAGGTTCTGTCGTCGAACCGTCCAGGAATGAATCGTTGTGTCGGCGAATCGTTCAGCGGAGAAACGTTTGTCGGAGTTATGTTTCAGAATCAATAATATGCAACAAAGCGATAAGTTTTGGTGTTTTTTAACCTTTAACTATGGACGTGCGGTCTCACAGACCGCGTGCTGTTTGTGATTCTCGTGCCCCTCTCCTCCCGTGTACCCTACACGTATACACGCCTCAGTAGCTTCGATTTTAGTTACTAAACGACAGTTAAGAGTGAAGGTTACGTAATCGGCTAAATACTGCGTGAGTAATTTCGTTTTATATTTTGAGTGCGGTCTGTGAGACCGCGCGTCCACATTTGTGTTATACATTGACGCCGACGATGATTATCTTTGTTTTAAATTTTATAAGCTGAAATGTCAAAAAATGATCAATGAACGACTGTAGGCAAACGAACATCGAATTTGTCTACTTATATAGCCGGTAAAATATTGCGATTAGATGATCATTCTTTGAAAACGAGAGTCAATGATTGCTTTTAGAATCGGTTGAGTGCGACAGAGATGGGGATGTTGATGATTGTTTATTTTATGAAGCTGACATTGAAAAAAATCACTCGATTGAACGATAGATTATTGAAGAGAGTGATAGTACTACTAGAGCCGACGGTGACATACGATGATCGGATAATCCCACCAAAGGGGGGTAGATGAAACGGACAAGAAATGTTCAATTTATTCAAGCAGTCGCCGAACAAGAAGATGGCCTGGTGGTGATTTCCACAGAGTTCTGGACTTGTGTGGAATTAATGCCTACTTTCTATTCAATCAACACCAAGACAAAAAAATAGAAAGAGGTCAATTTCTGAATAACAAAGACGAGTTATAATCACTCATTTGCCGTGACATGCCTGAAACGAGTTTGCGCCCTGCTATGCCGTCCCAAGGGCCACCAAGTGAAGTAAATGCAGTTCCTAAACGTAAAACGTATAATCTGTGCCCACCAAATATAAAAACGAAAGTGGACCCACACTTATGTAGGCAATGATCTAAGCCTCTATACAAAGACTGTCAATAATTCTGTCAATAAACGTGACCAAGTTGGGACCTTGTCAAATTTTTTATGTTTAGTTTTGAGAAATTTAATTTAATTTATTTATGTCCTTCGTTCTTTATATTTTATTGTAAAAGAATTTAAATTAACTAAAAAAGTCATTTTTCTACGGTAATATACCTATAAAGTGATGTCAAGCTAAAAAATCTGAACAGCGCCTTTGATTGTTATATCGTTACATATAGTTTATAATAAATACATTTTTCATTAAAATTACATCTATAATGTATATTTAAAAACTCTTCTAAGTGATAAAAGCAAAAAAATATACAATTATTACGCATCAAGATAGAAATCAGCCCGTAAAGATAGCGGTCTCTGAGACCGCACGTCCAAAGTAGTGTATCAAAAATGGAACGTCCACAGTTAAAGGTTAAGGGGGTTTACTCGCGAACGCGAACCACTACGACAAAAATAATAAAAATTGTGCCGTCGTTTGCGAGTAGGCCTCATGAAGAATCAAAAAATTAAAGTACGAAATGAAATCAATTAAAATTGAATAGGTTTATTTCACCATTGCACTTATAGGGTATATAATAAAGTTATAGAAACACAATCATATAATAGACGTCGAAAAAAAATGTATAAAAAAGTAGTACAGAAAGGGATTTTTTTTATTGGTGACTGGGCCTGCTCTTGGTCTTGATCACGCCTGATGGAAAGCGATGGTTATCCATCGCTTCAGACCTTATGGTCTATGATGGAACGAGCGTTCCCAGAAGATGCCTGTTCACTCTAGTAGACTGACTCCATCATGATTGATTTTGTTTTGTCTCTCGACCCTGAAACAACGAAATAAAATGGCTGTTATTAGTCAATAAACACCTGCAAAACTAACTTTCAAATTAATGGTACCATTGAAATATAATAAATTAGTCACCCTTGAACGAGCCATATTGTTATGAAATAAATAAATGTATGCTACAACTTTTAAGTCATTGGTATCAACTCTTAACTTCAAATCAACAACACTCGGAAGGATTCGTTTGTGTTGTGGAACAAAAAAGACCAAGCATACGCCGCGAGCCGTGTTTACATACAAACAAATAGCGATCACTCTTGCGCATCAAGATTCCCAACATGCTCTCCGGTGTTAAACGCACGCCTCCACCTGCCTCACCTCACTCGGCATCAGAACCAAACCTGACATCGAGTATAGACAACGATTTCAATATAAGGAAAAGAAAACGCAGTGTAGAAGAAATGATGGAAGAAATGAATGAAATGTTTTCTCAAATGGTTGCGAAACAGAATGAGCAAAATGCAAAAATGAAGTTGTTACAATTGGCTCTGGATGATATACGGTCCCAAAATACTGCGATCAGCTTGCAAAACTCCGAAATACGAACACAAAATGAAAAAATCAAAGAGACGATAGATTTTTTATCAGAAAAATATGATGATGCATTGGTGGAAATAGGCGATTTAAAGGCGGAATGTAGCAATAACCAAAAGGTTATAAAGGCGCTTGAAACCAGGGTCGACTTCCTAGAAAAACAACAAAAAGCATCTTTGCTTGAAATTAAAAATTTGCCGTCGTCAACTCTTGAAACTAGTGACTCCCTTACGGGTGCAGTACAGAAATTGGGTCAAATCATTAGCCATCCCCTGAATGCAACTGATATAAAAAACATCTTCCGTTATAAAAGCAAGACTCAAGCGGTGGGTCCAGTCCTAGTGGAATTTACGTCGACAACCATCAAAGAACGATTTCTAAAGTCGACCAGAGAATTTAATAAGCACAACAAGGAAAATCGCCTGAACACATCCCATCTAGTAGAAAACGGACCTAGACAACCCTTATATGTAAATGAAGCTAGCTTAGGCACCAGTCTCCCACAATATATACTGTCTGAATTGTGTCTTTGTGGAACCTGAACAATGTCAAATGATTTATGTATATTGTGGTGAGAAAATAAATTTGATTTGATTTGATTGATCAACGCCGGGGTTCGAACCCAGTACCAGTAGGCCCCACTAGACTATATCTACACCCGCTCTACAGACTATTATTATAAGAGAGTTATTTTACCTTCTTGACAATCTTACTTTGGCTTGGTTTAGCCAGTCACTGATTATCTCCTTCAGCTTATCGTCGGTGGCTGTTCCATGCACTTTTTTACATATTTCTGAAAATATAAATAAAACAGTTAAAGTAATGTACTATAATTGACCTAAAGCGGCATGTTTCGTAATGTGACTGTTGGCTATGTAGGAATTAAAACAATAAAAAACAATAATAAAAAAAAACAGAATTACAATAGTACTTACGAAATATTAATTTGCAAGTTTCTGTGTCAAGAAATGATTTCTTGCTTGAGTTTTTCATTTTTTTCCCCGTCAGAGAATATTGCTCAGCTACTTCATCCAGCAGTATTCTTCTAAGCATGTTTGTGGCGAAAGAACGGAGGTTTTTACCGCCAATACCTGCCAGGAATTGTATCTGAAAAAAGAAATACTATATATGTTTAATGTAGGTAATGGCATAATAATATGGTACGTCTGTACTTATATACATGTTGGGTGCATCTTAATTTGATTATTTTTTTTCTTATATAAGCTCAAAGAATACAAAGTCAATTGATAGCTGTGCAACTACTGAAGTAAGTTAACGCAAGTCTGTGCTTCATGGGTAAATAGTAGGTACAGACGCCAGCACATCAACCTATCACAATCTGTCAAATTTCTTTAATAGATTTTCAACTTTATCACAAAAGCAAAAGATTCATTTTCGATTGGGCAAATTTGACAGATTGGGGTAGGTTGATGTGCTGGCGTCTGTACATAGATGACTATTAATTTGAAACAATAGTATATGGAATTTTATGGCCTGGTAATATATTTAATAGAATATTGCCCTTACCATTGCCTGTTTATTGTCACTATTTTTGACTTGTTCATTTAAATGACAGAAACTGTCATCGTCATTTACTGGCAGGTTTGTTAAAAACTGTGGCAGTGAAAAAGGATCTTGCCTTTGTGGAGTCAATGGCTCTTCTGGCCGTCTTAAAATCAGGTCCACTTTTCTATAAATTTCTGACACTTGTTTCGACAGGTCAGTCACCATCTGGATGAGATGACTTTGCTGTATTGCCAATTGTTTGCTTGTCGCACAGTCTGTAACAAAAATATAAAAATTAAAATATCATTAACATCCCCTGAATACTGCATAAATAAATTAAAATTATATTACCAGATGGACACATTTTTGGTTGATTGGTAACAACTGGACTGTCCACAGATAGATGGGCACGAGATGATGATGCAATTGGGCTGGAAAACATTACAGTTGGGCTGGGTGGGCGTCGCGCAATGAAGTTGTCATCTATTATATTAGTGTTTGAAGATTCTGCTGCTTTAGGTTTCGGGGGAGATGGGTATCTTGCGGCATCAAGTTTTTTTTTTGTAGATGGTTGATGGTTTTGTTCATCGGAAGAATCTTCAGAGTCTTCTGGTAGATAAACATTTATTTTCCTTTTCCTTTTTCTCTTTTTTACTTCTTCATCGGAATCTAAATTTGATGTTTCTTCTGCTTTTCTTAAATGAAGTCGTGCATCCCCATAAGTTTCTAAAGAAAAATAAAGTTGAATTATTTGCACCAGCCAACAATAAAGATTATTAGGTATACATACCTATTGTAAATAAGAATTTATTGCATACCATATCCTTTAAGAATTTTTATTTTATATTGTTGCCACATATCGCCAGGTGCAGCCATTTTCCGCAAAAGCTTTTCTTTCATTTCTTCAGTGCGTACATTGGGATAAAAGCAAGTATGTCTATCTTCTTTTATCCAATTGGAAGCAACAATGCCAGGAGCATTATTTTCATCCACAAAGGTGACAATGACAAATCTAAAGTCCTCTTCCATTATCCGCATTCTGAAAAAATACTTTAGTTACGTAACAGGAAACAATTGAAATTGAAAAAGTGTTTAAAATAATTGCAAAACAATAATTATGTACCTGCTTGATGATGGCAAACAAAATAAAAAGGAATGGTTTTTTTTTTTATTTACAGGATAGAGGGACAGGGTAAGGCAGGATTTAGGTGAAGTATTATAAATGGACCAGTTTTATAGCAACATGACTATTATTTTGGAAAGGAAGCAACACAACCTTTCCCTTTATGGCAGTAAGCGGTCTTTCACATAGATTTGACAATTGTTTTACTATATGAATACCTATGTGGGAACTATCTATTAAGGGTGCACTAAAGAAGTTTTCTTTCACTAGAAATTCTTGGCAAAGTATGACCATACTATTTTTAATTGTTGAAAATATAATGTTGCGCACTATTACAACCGTCCCATCATTTAAAAAGCAACAAGAATTAGGGTGTGTTGTAGTTATTTCAAATGATTGAAATTTAACAGACATGTACTGTTGGGAAACATCACAGCCTGGCATAATTAAACCGCTTGAATGGGGTTTTCCAAAACATGGCAAGCTGGAATTACATGATGATGCATTTTTAATCCATTGGTTTGTGTTTGCTATTTCCCCAAACCTTTTAATAATTTGTTGGAGAGGTCTGTCGCCTTTTCTGATACTTCTTTTGAAAACCTGTAAAAAGTTTTCAAAAGGAAAGGCTGAACAGCAGTCAAGTGCACCAAATTCAACTACATCATCACTGATATGCGTGAGGCCATGCAAATTATGTGTTGCAAATTGTGGACCATATAATTCCATAAAAGTCTTAACAAAGTGTTTCAGCAGATTTTTTGCATACTCATTGTACACAAAACAATATTCAGGATTTAACAATATAGTCATTGCAACAGTTAGGGAAAGAAAGTTATTATAATGTGATAAATAACTTAACTTTAACTTTAAAAGTATTACCGGTCCTGTGTATAAAAGAAATTGACGGAATTCAGTTGCTTTCCATCTTCTAACATCATCCAAAGAACGAGGTTTCCTGTTAAATTCTGAAGGTATATGTCCAGCAAAAGAAACAAGGTCAGTGCTGATTGAATTTAAAATTTGACGAGGCAATTTTAATGGTACTGGTCCAAACATCCACAAGTAAAGAAGAGTGCGCACAACTCCGAGACACACAAGATGCATATAATCTAGTGGGAAACTGTTAATAAAATTTATTCCAGGGATTTCAGTTAATGGGGTTCTAGAATTGTGGAAATCCTCATCATGCATCTCTAGAAACTCTTGATGGGTTCTACGGGGTGCATCAATTTCAGGGAATGTCATGCGACTATGCATATATACGCCAGATTGTTTGCATTTTGTGCATGAATAATATCCAGTGTGCCCCTTAATTGCTAATAGAAAAGCCTTTGCTGGAGCATCACAAACAAAACCTTTGACAATAACTTTAATATTTTTTCCATTGACATCTAAGCCATTGTTAATCAAATGAACTGCCTCAGTCACAAATTCCTGTAGGAATGAAGTGCAGCTAACAGGCTTCTTTGTGCCACAATAAACGCCAATAGGGAAGACTATTGACTTTATTGAAGGAATATTAGAAACCAAGCCTAAAATTGGCCAGAACTCAGTAGAACTGCTTTTGAACAAAGGTAAACCATCAATGTTAATTAATAAACACAACTCATTTACAGATTCAGTAACATAACCCCATATATTTCTCAATTGTTTTTCTAAACCTATATGTGAGTACTGTCCAGGCTCAACTTGACGAGTGATTACTGTTATTGGAGTTTTCAGTAAAGTTCTGGCATCAGTTGGCAACTCTAAAGAGGTGTGGCTTTTCAATATAAGTAATAATGCAGATATTACCGTATGAGTTACTTGGTATTTAAGAGCCCAATTTCTTAAATGATCTACAAATATGTCATTGTCATGAGTATGACATTCTTCATGATCAGAATCTGACTGAGGATCTTCACTGATGATATTATGAAAAACAGAATTATTATTATTTTCAACATAACATGGCAGTTGAGTTTTCGGAGAATCGGATCTATGAGATTCTTCACGGTCAGAATCTGACAGAGTATTCTCATAGATGGTGTTAGGATTATTATTATCAGCATGACATGGCATTTGTGTTGGAGGGGAAGTGGAGCTGTGAGGAACAATAGGGGAGGGCAGATTGTTTGTCCCAGCAGCTTCTTGATGATAGTATGATATTTCTCCTTCTGATTGGTTGTCACCTCTAGTTGCTGAAGCAATTGTCATATTTTCTCTTTTAATTCTCTTTAACCGACCTTGTCTCGACATTTGTACAAACGGTTTTCGAGACATTTTTGCCAAGTACTAACCTACAAAATTAAGAGATGTATGATTACAAAAACTTATCTCACACAAATATGGGTGAATGGAGCAAATTTACGTGGAAATTGTTAACAACATTTTTAGCAACAGCCCACAAACTTACCGTCAGTAGGGATATCCGATATTTTATCAAGACGATTTAATTAGTCCAACAAGAGTGCAATCCAATCGAGTCCAGTAACACAGCCAAAGTCAAACGTAAGAGAAATCCAAAATCACAGCCAGAGTCGTCGATAAATCACAATCACAAATAACACGGAGAAGCACGTTCACAAATCGAGGAAAGAAACGGAAAGAAACAAACAAACTTTTCTGTCTACGAAACAATCAATGAAGTTAAACAAATGCCGCCACTTTTTGACAGCTACGTCGTTACTTTTTTAAATTCGTTCCTTTCGGAACAGGCAAAGGGATCTAGCCCATGCAGCCTAGTCTTCAGTGGTATTAATTTTTATTGTTTTACATTAGAATACGGATGTAACACATTCTAATGGTTATCGGAGTACCTATCTGGCAGCAAATAAATCGATTCGGCCTTCTCGGTAAGTGTCTATGAGGTAGTAACTACAATAAAATTCTCAACTCCACTTAATATCACGCTTTGTTTCAATAAAATTATTCCACGTATTTTCCAGGGGCGTGGACTCTTGAGACACAAAACTACACCAATTTTACATCACAAAATCCACTAGGAATAAAGTGAGATCTTTTAAAGTAGTTGTTACCTATTGATGATTCCAGTTCGGGTATCGTGTCAAGTTTACAGTATTATTGGATCAAACTTGACAGATCATGTTTACCTTGTCCTTACATATCAAGATTGCAACAGTATCGAAACAAACTTGCCATATCATTAATAATATCACAAGTTTACAGCTAATTCGCAATAAATTTGCCACAACAAGTTTGCCGTAACAACTAAATATCAAATAAAGAACAAACTTGCAGCAAATTTAAATGCTATCTGGGTACATAGGGTGACACAATGGACGGTCTTATCGCTAAAAGCGATTTTTTCAAGACAACCTTTGGATGGATTTATTTGAAGAGAAGGATTGAATTGGATGATATTCACTACTCATTGGTTAGTTAGTAACACGTTATTGAGTAGTACGGTGGACGATGAACCTAAGTGTAAAACACAGTATCGTAGACAAAAAACATACAATATCCTTTTAAAATGTTTTACCAACGTAAACAATGCTAAAAAGAAATCAATACTAATGACATTATATTAAAATGATGATAGAAAAAGTAATTTAAAATTCATTAGAAAAGTTTAATAATTAATATTTAATACTCCATTGAGCGGAGACGATGATACAAAGTTTGTTCAATGTTTTCTTTTTTTTTAATAAAATGGATGAATGGATGGTTCAAGTTTTTCCAATTATAAGGAAGGCAGGCTTATTTACCGTTTGTAGATTAGGTTTATTAATTTACTGAACTAAAATTAATTTCTTCCGTGAAATCCACCTCCTTCTCCTCTTCAGTAATGCTATCCGAGGAGGAGTAGATATGGTAGGAGGAGGCAATCCTCCTCCTCAAGCCCCTGAGGTCGTGAGAAACACTCAAAACGTCAGAGATCTTGGAGTAACCGTGGGCTCGAGTTTTCGGACTTCGTGTAATGTGTAGCTCGTCGCTTAATCAAAGATCAAGCCCGAGTCGGTGATTCAGTCATTCGATGATGTCTGTAAAACGGACCTTATTTCAACGTCGTAATCTGATATTTTTTTAGACAACTGTTCAACAGACGTTTACAAGTTTTTGTGGTACCACGGTATGAATTTAATTTTATATCCGACGCTTCGGAAAAATTGAGAATTATTTCGAAACAGAAATATTCCTAGTGGAAGTATGTACGTCTCATTTTCGCAATACACTGATTCAAGCCACGAGAATAGCAAGACGCAAGAAATACGAAACATATTTTATAAGTACTTCCGCAGCTGCTTCATAACTTTCAAAGATTCCAGGTATAAGCTTGCTCTGTTATTCTTTCATTACAGAACCTACCGGATTTCTACCCGTGTTCACTTCTAGGCGACTCCTAAATACACTCTGTTGGATTTTGAGTCCTCTCCTCAAGATTTTGAGTTGAAATTACTACGAGCGGTAGTTTAAGGTGTTAGTTAAAACTAGCAACAGCGCAATACGATTGCTTAATCCTTAGACTACCGGTCTTTGTTTAAAGTTTGGTGTTTAAGCTCAGTTCGAGTTGTGTTTGAAGTTTCAAGATGGCGTTATTGTTTTGTTTTTGAAGTCTGATGCAGGTTTTTCGAGGAAATAAGTCGGGATTGTTAGTTTAAAGATATTTCAATAAAGGTGCCTTCAGTAACCAGCCGGTTCTTGCAAGTAGATTAATAATATTCTTTTCCGTTGTTCTGTGTTTCATTTTTCTTTTCATCATCATCATCAGCTGGAAGACGTCCACTGCTGAACATAGGCCTCCCCCTTAGACCGCCACGCCGAACGACGATTCGCCACTTACATCCATCGGTTGCCCGCGACCCTCACGATGTCGTCGGTCCACCTAGTGCGAGGTCTGCCTACGCTGCGTCTTCCCCGGTCCGTGGTCGCCACTCGAGAACTTTTCTTCCCCATCGGTTATCAGTTCTGCAAGCTATGCTGCCGGCCCATTGTCACTTCATTTTTCTTTCTTTATAGAAACTCATTCTCGGCTGATTATGTTTGGGACTTCTTTCAGTGTACTCAGATATTGCTCAATACCATTTTGTATATGAAGTGACGTTTCTATGACGCGTGCCTATGAACAAACCTCTATTTATTTTTTATTTAGTCAGATGATAGAGAGATTTTAAATTAGTAAGATGTAGTCGACGGTGAAGCACGCTTGCCTAGAAGTAACCTGTTCTCTATGGATTTGTATGGCGAAGGTCACCTGGATACTAAGGTTGGTTACCTTACCAATCGTAAGGTATCGGAGATTTGGGTCGCCTAGTGTATGAAGGGTTAGCCCCTTCATCATCTCATCTCGTAATGGCTAATAAAGATCTATTTAGACAGAACTCTCTAACTAGGTGCTAGGTAAATATTTGTAATGATCGTAACCGATCTGTAGTTCGAACTCGGGAAGCACAGCTTAACCTTGATGATAAGGAGATGCTTCTGTTTAATATTACTTAACCACTTTGTCTAAAATACTAAAAACCGAAATACATCACTTGGCAAATACTCATATATTACCACAATAATTAGATTACAAAGCTCACTAAAACGTTGTTTTATTAAATAAATTTATAGCTTTATTCATTGAAATAATAATTCCACAGTGGCGAGTGGAAAATAGCCATTTATTATAATTACGGTTTTCACCGACACTACTAACGATTAGGCTATGGACCCACTAGCGGGCGGCTTAATAAATTGGATTATGGCTAAAAGGGTCATAGGTGTATCGTTTAGAATTGGTGGTTTTATAGGTAATAGTTTTAAGAGAATGTTATTAAAGTGATATGAAACTCAAGAAAATTGCTAATAATTATTGCTATGTTTTTTTCGCTGAAGTGAAGCTTTTGAGATTTAAAAGTTATACGGGTATATGAGACAATAATCAAAATGTCAGGAAAGCGGTTTAAACTTTAAAATTGCAGAACATCTTCAGCCTGTCTAAAAAACTTAAACATTTGTTGAACACTTTGTCTAAAAAAAGTATGAATGCAAAATGGACCATATTTCAACGATCTGTAATTTTTTTAGATATGTGTTTGTTGGATAAATATTTATGGGAAAATCTGGCAGAACTACTAAAACTGAGTCTCAAAGACACATGCTATGACGTAGTAGATAATAATTATTGTAGCCTATTAAATAATTACAGACAACCCTTTACGACCCAAAATTAGTATTACGTGTCTCACGAGGGTCTATAAGCCAGTTAAACAGTATATAAACCTCATACACAAACATCTAAAGTTACCATTAATATATTACTGGTTTAACCACATCTTGAACATCTAAACTCGGTTCTAATTTACTACTAAAAACTTTGTTTGATGTTCTGGTCATGGATTTTGGATATAATTCCCTAGTGAGCTATTTAAATCTTGTACCTACTTCATCAAAGAAAATAAATTATTTCATTACTCGTATAATCCCTGGTGTACTTATAATAGACATATTTCGTCAGTTTATGTTTAAGCCTCATGTTATAATAATCCCTGCGGAGTTAAATAAAGGATAACTAAAATAAACACACTTATTTTGAAGATCACGATTCCCTGAAAAGACTGAAATTTTGTAAGTATTTTTCTCTAAAACTATAACGAAAAAACCTACATTATCTGTTGCATCGGAGTTTGAGTCGAAAATTAAAAATAAAATGAAATTGTACGGTTAAATGAGAAACGTATATATCCTATTAGATTTAAAACTATCAGACACTTCAGCATACAAAATGCAACTGGAATGGAATTCCCTGCCGAACATCTGCTTAGCTTTGGGACTAGATGGCGTTGTGTGATAGTTGTGAATTATTATAATTATAATATTATAATATATTTCCCGACAGCTATACCTTGGGGTCGGCAAGACAATAGTGAACAGGTTACTTCACTTATCATCAGGCGAGGTAGTGGTCAAACGCAAAACTACCTTTAAAAAAAACTTAATCAAAATCTTCAAAATTACTTTTGCCCCATCTTGTTTTAGTCTAGTGAGCAGTGGTGGCCGAGTGGTATCGGCCCCGACTTACGAGTTGTAGGTCGTGGGTTCGAACCCAGCCAGGCGCAATATTTTTTGGAATTTATTTCAAAACCACTGCGCTCAAAACGGTGAAGTAAAACATCGAGAGAAAACCGGCCATGTCCTAGAACCAAAAATTCGAAGACATGTGAAATCCACCAACCCGCACCCCACGCGGATTATGGCCCTCTCCCTCTTACAGAGAGGAGGCCTGTGTCCCAGCAGTGGGAAAATTTATAGGCTGATGAAATACCGGTACTCTTTCTGTTGATCTTTAAAAAAACGTTCATTTTTTATCTATTTTTGTGCGGAATTTCTCCCGCCTTGGTCTAAACCTACCTTTAAAACGCCACAAATTGCGTTAGATTCATTATAACGCTTTGACAAGATAATTTCGTTGTTATTTTAACTGTTATTTATCTGTTAGTGAATATTATTTATTGTCTCGGTTCGCGGTTAGATCAAATATAAATTGGTTTAGTATTGTTTAGACAAAATTGGTATAGAATTGGATGGTTTGTTTTATAATAACGATCTACACCAACTTCAAAGGGTGTTTGGCAAAATATAGCGATTTATTTATTTTAAATGTAGACTTTGCAGACGGGCATCGCAATAGGACTGTAAACGATAACGTGATGTATTGTAGTCCTTATTATAGAGACTGGATGAAAAAAAGTTTGGAAGGATATGAAATAAAAGTTAGGAAGGCGTATAATGGCGAGGCTCACTCTTAATAACGGGGTCCCCTCTCAGAGAGCCAAAGCCTGCCGGGGTCGCGGAACTTATTCCATCACCGTGACCCCGGAACATAAAGGGCTATTAAAGGACACCGTGAATTTTAGTCAGTACAATCCTGACAGTCCCTCCCGTCCTGCCCGCGCTGGGAGGACTCATTTCATGATAAAAAAGGGAAGCGTTTGCCTAGACTGAATAACAACAGGGTGATTTAAAAAAAAAGCTGTGTACTACTTCTCAAATGGTTCTAACCACTTCTGCGGGGCCTAGGTCTCAATGGATCAATTCTCAGGTCGGGGGAATTGCTAGATATTAGCTTTTCATCAGGAAATTCGGAGCATCAGTAGTATATGGATAGTTACTATCACACAACAGAACTGTTGTGGAATATTATTATTATTAATTTCATCTTATTAGTCTCCCCATCCTACCTGCAGCCTGCAGCTACCTGCAGCTGAAGGGACATTCAGACTTGACTGATTAAAAATCTGACTGTTGCGTCGTTTGCCGTTTTCGTTCCAGGTACTTAGCCGTTTTTAGACAGTCCCGCGATCTCTGCCGTGACTTAGGTCTGGTCCTTTATTGGGCGGCAAGCTACTCATTCCTCGATAGATTCACCTTAAACCCTGCTGCAAAACCATTCATACAACATAATTACATCTCTGAAACATCCTGCAAATAAGCAGATTTCCCGCAACATTCCAAAAACTGCCCCATATTGCCCTCCAGCAAAAGCGGGCAATACATAAATTAGGCTGGTTGTAGCCCCAAATGATCCATTGCCCGTCTCCCCGTGATGTATTGCTCGTCTAGTATTGTTGTTAATGCTAACGTTAGGCGCGGTACACATCACTGGGCTAAGTGGATGCTTATTTTGTTGTGGTATTGTGGCTGGCAGTCACTAGGGCTTCGTTCCACAGTGGTGAAATTACAAAAAACTAAAGCCTACCTTTCCCCAGCCACATGGAAGCCATGGGTGAGGTTATTGCTATGAAACTTACTGATTTAAAGTGTTACTGATCAACCTGGGAATTGAGCTCTGGAGCTCATAATTAGCTTACGAAGCAATCAGTTAGTATTGACAGGCTATAGAGCAAAAAAATCGATTCGTTGTATGGGAACCGCCCATATAAAACAAAAGTGATTTTCTGCTTGCTCTTAAAAAAATATCTGACGTACCACAAAAAGTCAACAAAACATCTATTGAACACTTGTCTAAAAAAGTGTCACTGCAAAACGACCATGATATCAAAGTCAAATGCTGTTTTGACACATTGTCAGTTTTTAGACAAAAGCGTTTAACAGACGTTTAATTTTATTGTAGTAAGACCGTTCTTAGCAGAAATTCATCACGGTTTTTATACAGCAAGGTGACAGACGGATAGACCGACAGACTGACGTTGAAATACTAGGGTCATTTTACCCTTTGGGTACGGAACTACTAAATTAACGAGTTCAAGTTCTGTACCAAAAACTCAACAAAAAAAAAGGTTTGATTAACATAAGTAAAGGAAAACAAACATCTTCAGACTCAGTTCAGAGGGCAAAATCGTAAACACGCAATGAACAAGCAAAGTAACAAATGCTCCTTCCCTCCTCCCTATATTGTGTGAACCATCCGTCAAACTGATGTACTCCTTCGGAACTAGTGGAAAACATTCGATTTAATTAAGAAAATGTAGGTGTTTCCACACACAATGGTTCCGAACAGTTTCTAAGTAGTGATAGATTGTTACTTCGTGAAATTGCGTTTTTATAAATGTTTGGTTTTCTTCTTTTTTATGTTTTTTTTTTTTTTTGGGTGTGGGTATTAAAATATAGTGTGTTTCATAATAGTTTTTGAAATGTTATAGTTTTTTTTTTTTTTTTGTAAATGTGTATTTGGAATTTTATCAACAATAGGCTCCAAAAACGACTATCATTATTTTAATTTCGTCATTTCGTAACATCTTGTTAGTGTCGTACAGGTGTCAAATCACAAATGTTTTCATATGATCTATAGACGGCATTGCACGATTAAATGTAAGCTACCGTTTTTGTCGCTATCGGGTCACGTGTTCATCTTACGAATTTTCAATCAGGGTCTCCTGACGTGAGTTTAACACTTTTTACTAATTACATAAAAATGTACAACGCCGCTAAAGAAGTTTTCACTTCGAAACTCGCTTGTTCTCTTGTCTCTCTTATTCAACCTTTAGTCACCCAATGCTGATTGTAGGTCTCTTCCAAATCTCATCTCTTCTGGCGGTTTTGTGTTATGGCTATCCAGTTTCTTCCGGCCACTTTAACAAGATCGTCTGTCCACCTAGTCGATTGTCTCCTTACATTCCTCTTTCCTGTTCGTGGTTTCCACTCGCTTGTTGATTGATAAGCGATAATTGTGATCCACGGTGAAGCAGCGTTCCTATGTAACCTACTTATATTCATTTCACTTGAAGAAAAATTTCGTTTAAAACAAGCATAAAACATAAAATTCACCTCTCTAAACTTGCCCTAACAGCCACTAATGTGTATAAAAATGTGCACAGAAACCATCCACTCTAATGTGGCCAGTAGCTCCTTGCAGCTGTCGACTTGAAAAATAACTGCCACAGTTACTTTTGATGTATGTGTCGTAATATTGTGGAAACGTACGACTTTAGGGTTTTAAAATGGAGAAGATTCGAGGTATTTTTAATGGTTGAATGTTGTTTTATTTCTGAAAGTTGTTTGTTTTGGAACTGCTCGAGAGCACAAGTGCGTAAATGTTTGATCTCGAAACTTTCTAAGCAGGATACCGTGGCCCTGCGACGCTAAGGGCAAACTTAAGGAACAGAGTGAACTTTTCGTCAGTAATCGTCTAACTACAAAATTGTTAAACATCGGTTGAACACTTGTCTAAGAAACTTCAAAACGACATTTTGACGTTGACATAAAACTGATTTCAGACTACGCTATAATATAATAGCATATAGTATATAGCTCATAGCACAACAATGTAGCGCTCCATACATAGTTATACATACAAGTTATGGACACGTTCGCATTGTACTGTACATATATATTATCGGCTTGCTAGCATTAGGTTCTTCTAGCACAATAGTATAGCGTAGTCTGAAATCAGCTAAGGTTTGTTTTACGCGCTTTTTCATGACGCTGTAAATACTTCAAGCACGTTGTAAATTACATACTGACCCCTTGTGATAAGACCTTCGGAACATCTTCGTATGAAACTAAACTCGTCAAACCCAGAGTAATTTTTGGTATTTTTCGTCGTTACGTTGAGCTCCTTGAATTATGAGTCAATGAGCTACACGATAACTGACAAATGCTTGCACTGACTAGACAGGTCCACTCAAATCTGTGTGGTTCTTTCTTAAAAAGACGATCTCAGATGTTAACCTTCATGGCCCTATGACTACCAATTTAATGTCTGGACTTTAAAAGAGACTGACCTCTGAGTTTGTTTCGGCTGTTTCTTCTCAGAGTAGTCAGGTACGAAACACCGGCGTCATCTAGTTTGTAAAAAACGACGTGTCAAAGTGTTGATATTAACCTACTTGCAAAGATAAATATCATTTTCATCATTTTATTTCAGCAGCAGTCAATCGTTCAGCAAATGCGCCAAACTTCCCTTTTAACTTAAATGTAGCGAAAATAAATTATTTTCCCTATAAAAAGAGTTTTACTAGAGATTCCACTGGATCTCATGCACTTGCACGTGTTACTCTGAAATCTGAAAATCTGAACGACACGTGTATGTACACGTGTTCTCAAATATTTAAGATTATTAAGTCAGTTATTTCATCGCAGAACACTTCGACAATATTATATCACAGCCATTCAAAACACATCCCTACTAAACTCCAGTTGTCTATTCATTGAAGCCTGGAGGCCACTGTCGGAAGTCCAAACTATTTTAATTAAGCAAAATTTTCAATTAACAGTCACCGTTACTAGCATGTTACCGCAAAAGTTCTGAGGGCCAAAAATCTGTGTACTATTGCGGTAGAAGCGTCGCCTAATATCAGGAAGTTTTGGACGTACCGTGTGTCGGAAAAGGACGTTATTTGACAAGTTTTTGGTCAAAGGTATTTGACAGGGGAGCAGGTAGATGTGGGACTGGTACACAGCCTCGGGCCATCCGACTCACACGCGCGTTATTTGTTTCTTTCTCGTCAGTACCGTTCGTTTTGCAGTCGTTTTGTTTTGCTCCTTAATTTATTTTGGGATTTTTATCAAAACCAATCATTTTAACCTCATCGTAGCTTTTGTCGTCATCGTTTAGCTAGTCGTGATTTCTAACTTGAATAAAATAAAAAAAGTCTTTAATTTGTGATCGATTTTAACATTTGCAAGACGTGTGTCGCGAGTCGTCGATCGGTGTTTCGTGATTTGTGTTTTGGTGGACTGGTCGGATAGGCAATACAGAACTGTTTTTCTATTTTTGTTAATATCTCGTGTGGATTATCATAATAAGCCCTTGCGGCTCTGGCACATACAAAGGCTAAATATAGAAACTGGTTGCTTTTTAGCCTGTAAAGTCTCTTCCACTTAACTCAGGACGCATCCTGACGCGAGATCTCATACACAACAACAACAAAAAAATAAATGTTTATAAAATGTAGGTAACCTTCTTTAACCTTATATTCATGCCATTGATTTACGGTGCTTAAAGGTTACATGGCAACAAAATGTAATAAAAAAATTCTGAATTGTAATATAAACTATATAATAAAGAAAACTATACTGGACTCGAATCAAATTTTAAATTTACTCACATACAGGTATAAATCTCAAAATTTGAATGATGTTTGATGTTAGTATCCAACTCAATCACGTCCAAATGGCTTGATGAAATAGTCCAGAATTACAGAAAAGCTTACCTTTCCCTTGGGAGTATTTTCGTAATTCACACGGGCAAAACCACTAGAACAGTTCATGCAAGATATTATTTTAAATTGGCATTAACATCAAGTTATTATCTACCTTCGATTAGATCATAGATGAACTGCATAATACAATAGATAATTGAGTGCAGTTAGTGCTAAATTGGCTTATGTTAATTATTTTAAGCCACATTAATATTCAATGAGACAGTAATGGCAATCAGCAAGCGTAAGGTCCTTACGCTGCGGGCAAGTGCAGGCCCGGAATAGGTTACTCACTGTGCGATTATGGACCATGCTGGGGTCAACGGCAAGTCCTGTTAGCAATCTAATAGAGGGAAGTTTTCCATAGAGGGGATTAGCCTGGTCGAACGGTCCAAACGGGGACCTGTGACACTGGAACGTAAAGGGCTATTGAAGTAACACCGCAGATATCAAATCAGTACTAGACTGACAGTCCCTGCTGCTCTACTCAGGGAGGGAGGACTCATTTGATGATAATCATCATCATCAGCCTATAATGTTCCCACTGCTGGGACACAGGCTTTCTTTCTGTAAGAGAGAGTGGGCCATAATCCACCACGCGGTTCCAGTGCGGTTTGGTGGACGTCACAAATGTCTTTGAATTTTTGGTTCTAGTACATGCTGATTCCCTCACGATGTTTTCCTTCACCGTTTTGAAAGCAGTGGTTATGAAATAAATTACACAAAGTAATGCGCCTGGCGGGGTTCGAACCGACGACCAAAGTCCACCACTGCTCTCTGATGATAATACATATATCACGTAAAAAAGGTGGGATGTCCTCAAGCTGGTTAGAGCGAGGATCTCTGCAGCATAGCTCGTAGAAGCTGGATGAGAGTTCCTGAGAATTGAGGTGTATAACGTTTGATTGGAGACACCTCTGCCCAGCAGTGGGCTTCTGTTAGATGTTGTTTCTTTTCATTTTCATCTAAGATTCGGCCGCCCTCTGCTATCAGTCATTAACTAACGCACCTTTGTTAATCTCACAGACCTCTGACGTGGGATTGGTTGATTGCTAGCTTTTGGCTACGGCTTCGCTCACGACAATTTATAATTTGATAATAAATTCAGTTTGGTTAGGATTTACTTATTACATCGGTTTGGAACTAAAACTTATTATTAGTGTATAAGTATTGCAATTTCTTTAAATTCTATCTTAAAATGTGTATTTTCAATTCGTTTAGTCAACGTAAGTAATCGCTCCAATATTTACAACATTGTCTGCAAATAGATGGGCATACAACCATATTATGATGCTTTTCATTATAATACCATCGAATAAGGTATTCGATGGTATTATAATATCAACAATAAAGTTGTTTTTCTTTAGACCCAACAATTTCCACAGACATATTCTCTATTATTTATTTCATATAACTAAATTTATCTTCGCTTATTATTTAAGTTACGGCTATTCATTTGAAATAAAACGACTTAGAAGGTCTTATTTTATTTATTGGTTCACATTATATCATCTCTTTTGAAGTTTGGCTTTGTTATTGGAGTTTTCGTACTGTCTGAAACTTCGATGAATCCAGCTATTGTAGTGTTTGGAATTGAAAACGCATCTTTTGTTTTGTTTTTCAATGCGAAAAAAGAGTGGAATGGATGTTTTGTTTGTAAGGTTTAAGATGTATGCTATACCGTTGTATACATTTAGAATGTATCAGTAAGCCTTGAGGTCTGTTCACTTTAGATCCTTATAGCATCAAAGGTTTTCCTTACCCTTTTGAATTTTCTGAAAGAGATTTTTGTATCCACTAACATTGAATGTTAAGGCTATTTTTCTCAGCATTTTGACCGTGAGCCTAAAAATAAAACTTTCAATGCCGTGATGACAAAGAAATAAAGACTTCAACAAAAATGCATTATAAAAACTGAATTAATTTAAAAATTGCACCTTCATACGTAAAATTATAAATAAAATATTATTAAATACGAATAAAATAACAAATAATTCAAATTTAAAATCGTAATATTGTTTCAACAAAAATCAACTGCAAAAATAAGAACATCGTCTAAATACACTAGGTAAACATTCTCAGACATTTACAGATTTTCAAAGTCGTTGTGTCGCGCTGTTTCCACAAAACCATCGTTGCAGACCGAATGGAATAGAACACAATCGATCTCGTCTGTCTCTCCAAATGTTTTCCACCTCTTTCGCCTCAAAAGGTTTGATCAGTATTTGGTCTAAGTCAGGAGCGACCTCTAAATATAGATATCGATTTTTACCAGACAGTGAACCCTAAAAATATCATCAAAGGGAGTGGATACAAAAATGGATACGATATTTATTTCGCAATCCATATTGGTTTGAAGTGAACCTCACTGAAAATCTTGATGGAAAGCATTGATTACGTATTGTTGTAACCATTACAACTGTAGATTGCTTTTCTTAGAAAGTTTCGTTTGAGGAGCTTTAAATGTTACTAAAGCAATTGAAGTATCATTATTAAGATCAAAGAAACTAAAATCCAATCAATTACTTTGATCGAAATTGGAATAACACTCCGCTTCACTCAACATTTGCACCACAGAATGATTTCTGTCTATTATTCCGCCCTACAGTATTGTATTATTATATATCGTCGACATCTGTGACCCGTTCGCTTCGAAAATTGTCGCTTCGTGTTACAATAACCTTGCGTATTTCAATTTCAATCGCTGCTCTCTCAATATAGGCAGAGAATACACTTTTTCATCAGATATTAGATAATGTTATGAAACGATTTGGTAGAACGTAATCATATTATTGGAGTATTGTACGAAAATGATCCTTAAGTACCGTAATATTATTATACTTGAATGTTGTGTTATTTCTAATCGGTTGAACTTTACTTTGAGGGTTCTTGATTGCGTTTTGAAGAATAACATTGTGAATGGTCGTATAGAAAATTAACGTTCAAAGTTTTACTAATTTGATTGGGTAATCCTCGCTATTTGTATTTTCTTTAGAATTTATTGAATTAATCGATTCAAAATGATTAATGATTTTGGATATAACAGTAATTACAGTAATACTGTCTCAAGTTTGTGCCTATCTCCGTATTAAAAATCGTGATTGTATGTAACTTTTTTATTTAGGTTTATAGGCAGCTTCCATAAACTCTCTTTCATTTCACATTTTTCCACTAGGGTAGGCAAAAATTACAAAACGCCGGCTACCATACTTCATACTCCATTTGCCTTGGTTCATACATCCGGTAACACGCACGTTCGTAAGTTATTAAACCAGGCAACACATTGCGAAAACTCCGCAAATAAGCTCTCGCCCTCTCGGACCAATAAAAACCACAAATACAGGCTTCGTAAAAAACTGTTTTAAAAACTATGTTGGTATTAACGACTGTGTCCGAATAAAAAGTCGCTCTTTACCGCCCAATGCGATCCGGTTCATAAATTTTTATTCTTAAATACAAAGGTACGAGTATTTTCCAGCACATTTTGCAGTAAAATGAAGTGCATTGCTGTTTCCATTTAGCAGGAGATATTGTTTTAAAAGATTGATGTTGCGACGGATTGTGAATTGCGAATTTTGGTTCTTCTGTGGATTAATGTTTCATTGTAAGTAATTGTTTTTTGGTATTTCATGAAGATGTATAAATCCGACATTTTTCAGTAGAGAAAGCACTTTTTACATCCACCACAGAACGGGGGTCACTCATCTTTTGTAGCACAGACAACAATTGCAAAATTTAAAAAAAATCTAGATAGTCCACACGCGATATGCATAAACTAAACACCAAAATTACAATCTCTATTACAACCACAGTCATCATAAAAACCAATATCCTTTTAAACGCAATACTTTGCGCTATAAAAACCTCATTGGATTGTTATCTCACGCGAGCAGTAAATCGAAGGAAATGGGCTTCTTGCAGCACCCTTAGCCAATTGATTAGCTACCTGTTACTCTTGTAAAAGCGCCTCATTCAATAGAACTAATTTGATGGGGAAAGGCTTTTCTTTAAAACAGTCTGTTTTGTGAATGGAGTTATGAGGTTCTAGTTCTGTTACGTGGATTACCTCGTTTACAATGGTTTTAACATTATAGACCGTTTGCAATATAAGATAATAACTCATCTAGCTAGACACTTTTGTGTTTCTTTTTAAATCTGTAATACAATCATCAGTGTCAATGAGCGGAAGGGACTGTTCTTTCCGTAGTGTTCCTTCAATAGCCCTTTTCGTTTCAGGGTCACGGTTACCGATATAGACCCCGGCAGGCTTGGGCTCTGTTTCACATACATTTGGGTCGAGTTGGTACTGAAACTTTTTGTGTTTTGCAACACGCAATATTTTTTTTATGTTATTTGAGTTTGATGGTCTAGCAACATAATCCATAATTTCTGTTACATGATGTTATAGTTTCAGAACTAAAACTTTAACCAGAATCAACAGTAGCATCATAAAAACCAATATCCTTTTAAACGCAATACTTTGCGCTATAAAAACCTCATTGGATTGTTATCTCACGCGAGCAGTAAATCGAAGGAAATGGGCTTCTTGCAGCACCCTTAGCCAATTGATTAGCTACCTGTTACTCTTGTAAAAGCGCCTCATTCAATAGAACTAATTTGATGGGGAAAGGCTTTTCTTTAAAACAGTCTGTTTTGTGAATGGAGTTATGAGGTTCTAGTTCTGTTACATAATGATTTGCCTTACGTTTTGACCCAACTTCTTTTTTGAGAAAACCAGAGAGCTTGTTCTTGGTAAAATGTCACGGGTTCTGTATCAATTCCAACGAATTTTTAATGCAATATGTGAAAATGAATTTCTTCGTAACTGACCATGACACGTCTTTATAACCGCAGGACGAGGGTGAAACCACTATCTATAGCTTGTATAAATATTTGTTATTAAATTAACTGTAAATATTTATTTTTTCAGGTAAGCTGCCTTATAAAGTACTGCGGAAGTCGTAAGTTGTTTAAATAATAATCGAATATTGTTAGATGCAACGTTAAGAGAAGTGTAAACTATCGAGATGTTAGTTTTGAATAATAATAGGATGTATTTATTTATTAAAACTTTATCACAAGTTAATAAAAACGTGAACAGCGGCGCACCTAATGCCTGGTAAGATACACATAGTAGAAATCAAACACAAAGTGGAAATCTACTCATGATTTGGAAGGGACTGTTCTTTCCGTAGTGTTCCTTCAATAGCCCTTTTCGTTCACAGGGTTCACGGTTACCCTATATAGACCCTCATTACGGCCTTAAAATGTTCAAAACACGGCCTACATTTGGGTCGAGTTGGTACTGAAACTTTTTTTGTTTTGCAACACGCTATATCTAGATTTTGTTATGTTAATTGAGTTTGATGGTCTAGCAACATAATCCATAATTTCTGTCACATGATGCTATAGTTCTAGAACTAAAACTTTCAACCAGAATTTTTTTACAACAGTAGCAACTTCACCAACGGTTAAAAATGTTTAAAATTTTATTTAAGCAAAAAATTCAATACAATTTTGCAGAATGTCTTAAACTCTCTTGGATCCAGCAACGAAATTAATCAGAAAAGTAACTTCAAAGAAATGTGGTATCTACCAGTTTCGCGTAGTGGATTACTACTATAGCTTAGCAGTGAGAATACCAGTCTGGAAATCTAGGTTCTCGTTCATTCCAAAGTCAAACCATTTATTTCAATGAAGCAAGTGAAAGGGACTTTTAACGTCAAACTTTAGAACAAAAGGAAATTAAATTGATTTTAGAACAGATACCTAAAAGACAGAAAGAGTTTAAACTAAGTTTGTTATCTAGAAGATGTTTTGGCACAACCTGTCTTGTTTCGCAAAACTTAAACGTTGTGTTATAAGACCAAGACAAAGCTGTGAAAAAAGTAAAATTACCCACATTACATTGAAAAAATAGTTTGTATACCTCTTTAAAAGGTTCTGAGCGCATCCATCAAGCGTTTCATTACATTAACATAATGAATTTGCAAAAACCTTACGTTTTGACCCAAGCTCTTTTTTGAGAAAACCCGAGAGCTTGTTCATGGTATTCTTTCGGGTTCTGTATTGTCAACGAAATTTTAATGCAATTTATCTGAAAATGAATTTCTTAGTAACTGAAAGAGCGGACTATCTCGGGGCCGCGGCACTTAACTTTGGAACGTAAAGGACGAGGGGAAACCGCTATTTATCAGTTGATCCCATAGTGTTATTAAATTAACTCCCAGAGTAAACTATTTATTTTTGTTACAGGTAAGCTGCCTTATTAGTCGTCTGCAAAAGTCGTAAGTTGTTTAAATAATAGAACAATTTGTTAAAAAAATAGGTATTTAAGAGAAGTGAAAATTTCGAAAATAAAATTTTACTTCGAATATTATGACGAAGGTGTATTTAGAAACACCCTTGTCTCATAAAACTTTATCTGCCCGACTATTGCGCTGGCTAGGTATAAACTTTAACAGCTAGATACGTAAACATTTAACAGGGTGGTTCATATACTACACCTATTATTAAATAAAAATTATTAAATTAAAAAAAAAATAACTACCTCAGGTATTTTAGAGATACATTAAGTGGATTTGTTAAGAACGACTTACACTCTTATCAATTAAATATCATAACACAGCTTCGTTCACTCTTTGGTTGTCAATTATTATAGCAACTTAGCTCATCTGTAGTGAAAATATCATCCAATAAATACAAGGTTTAGGAACTAATGCATCGCTAGAATTTTGAACCCGCGATCATTGGCAGAGAGACTGAGTCATAATTATTTACTTTACGGAAAATATTTTTGCAGACTCGTAGCGGTACGGAAAATCGTCAGCTCATTGTTCAATCTCAATATCCTATTCCGGCTCGCAATATACGTATTCTGCGAGGGGGTATTACAATGACCAAAAACCACAGGCTTATTCCGGCGAGTGTAAGTGACAGCGCTATACAAGTCGTTAGCGCCATCTCTTTCACTCACTGGAACAAGCCTGATTTTAAGACGTTGTAATATCTCCCCTGTTATCCAAAAAAAAGGAGTTCGAACTCCAAAAAATGGCAAAACCTCGTTACCTACTCTGTCTACAAAACATTTAGTCAACATCTTTAAAAGCTAGTCTTCCCAAGCTCTCAAAGAGAAAGTAACTAAAAATACAGTTTCCACCTAGTTTTACTTTTTCCGTGTCAGGATCCACGTTTAACCATGAATTAGTAGCAGCACATACATTATTATGTAGCTCAACAAACTTTTCCCATTTACCATAGTTTTGCCAACGTTAGCGACATAGTTTCAAAACTTTCCATCCCTCACTTCCAAAAAGTCCTAACCAATTCACTCTACAAACAAAACTCTACTTTACATACTTAAGTTAGAGTTCCAAATTGCCTGTCACAAAAAGTAAAAGGGTCTTTTGGAAACAAATTACGTTTTTACAGCACATCACGAGATGAAAAGTTGTCGGGCTTGTGAAAAAGTACCTTTTTTCGACGTTGTGAGATTGTGATTTTGACTTTGGACTTTCAGTGTCTTATCTAATGAGTGATAACAAAGATTGGACACGCCGCCGTTTGTTTCTCAGTTTTATTGCGACGAAAATGAATGTAGATAAAGAGTGATGAGATGTCGGTGAAACGTGTCGGCGAAAGTCGGCGTAAGGATGTATTGTCGGTGTAAATTGAGGGTGTACGGTGCACTAAAACTGATTGCTTTTCGGATGGCTCGTTACGATTTTATATTGATGATTTCGTGATTTTTATTAATTCTGTAAAATGTTCTCGTTTATAACAGCAAGGTAGGTTTTTCTCTCGGCCTTGAGTTGATTGATTGATGATCAATATGTCTGGCATTTATTGAGTTGAGGTAGAATTAAGTTGTGGTACTCTGTGTATTTTTTCGTGAAATGGAACGACTTTTTTTATTTGAGAACATTTGAATTTGAGAGTCATTGTGATTTTATTTCGATAAAGTGTAGGGTGTGTAGGGTGTAATTTATCTATAATATGTATGTATTTAGAAATATATAAGTATGTTTATCAGTTGTCTAGTACCCATAACACAAGCTCTGCTTAGCTTGGGACTAGATGGCGTTGTGTGACAGTTGTGGAATATTATTATTATTTATTATTATAAAGTAAGTTTTTCATCTAACTGTCATGCCTGTTATTACGGAAGGGTTAGGGCGGCCACATACATCAGGTTTTTGTCTTTCGGAATCCGAAATGATGAATGAAATGTTCACATTTCTTTCTGGGTGGGGAGGACACATTTATTTTGATGATTTTACCAAGAAAAAATGTGTTTATTTATCGTTGTAAGTACTAAGCTTTTCTTTGTTTCTAAGCAAGGTAAATTAAAAAACCAATTTCACTTAAACCAAAGCTTTTATCTTCCATAAGAAATACAGAAGAGTTTTACATTAAAACCAGGTAAAGAAAGGAAACCATAAATAAGCTGTCAAAACCATAATACCTCATTTTATCTTTTCCATGTTGAGTAAAAATTTCTTGCCAAAGATTTATGTTCCAAGAAAAATAATAGACAGTGCACTTCTTTGGTCTATAATTCACTAAAATATTGCAATATTTTTCTTGCAAGCGAAGGAGAAAAGAGGATTTGAGGAGGTATTTTATCACTTGTGGAATCCGTTTGTAATACTTGGGAATATAATATTTTTTAGTGTTATTGCGTTAATGAAGGTAATTAATATTTAGAAAGAAAGAAAAAACATTTATTTTCTTTCTTTCTTTCGCAAAGAGACCACGCAAGCAAAGACACACACTCATTCAAAATAAAAATATATCTACACAGAAAAAAAACCAATAACTAACACAAGAAAAAAAAAAAGTAAGAGAATTATTTTTGTGTGTCTCATGGCTGCGCCAAAAAAAAAGTATTATGCTATTGTAATCATAATCTATTACACTATAGTAAGATTGCAATAAATATTTTTGGATGAAAGTTTGTTACATAATCAGGTCAGGAGAAAACGTAATTTTATCAAAGTTGCTAATAGAATCACGATAAAATTGTTCTTAACCCATTCTTGACCACTGTGCCAATTTGGGAACACTGTAGGTGCGGGGTTGGACCCAACGATCGACCCGCGTGGACTTGCTTAGCCTTTTAAGACCCGCTGAACCGCTAATCTTGATGAAATTTGCCTCAGATATAGGTTACAGTCTCGATTAACACAGGATATACTTTATTCTGGTATTTCGTTCTTGTGGGATAATCTTCGAGTCACACGCGGACGATTCCACTGGCAACAGCTAGTGTAGGTACAAATGTAGTTGGAATTGTAACGTTCGTGTCTGTGCATTAAGTAGTCTTCTTGGTTCTAGAACTTTTTGTTCCATTTTTGAATTCTTGAGGTCGTTATTTTGTTTAACCCTTAAATTGTCACCCTTAGATTTCTAGTGTTTATAATGTTGAAATTGCGAATATGGGTTGAAATAAGGATAAAAAAGAGGACCAAGAAAAAAAAAACAAAATTTTTGTATTTTTTTTATTGTTTTTACTATGTCCCATAAAACGGACATTGTCAATTACAAGTGCAGTAATGGTACATGAAACTACGTCACATAAAACGGACATCCCGTATTATATGTGAAGTTGTGGTACATGAACAAAATAAACATTTTGAACATTTTTAACAATTCAAAATTAACAACAAATTAAATTGGATACCTTGAAATGTGTTTGTGCCATCGTAAGCAAAGAAATTATACACCAAATAAAATTTAAAACGCATTTGTTAGGTTTTTTGGCATATATTGCCATCTGCTGCCAGCTTTTAGTCATCGATGGCGAAGGAACGTTCTTGTTCTGTCTTCAAGCTCTGCTTACGAATATATTACCTGCTTATATTTGAGAGCACTCTCTTCAACTGCCGTTAAGTCTATAATACCCATCAGTCATCAATGTCTAATAATAATAATTCCTTTCTTTTTGGGTCACATCACACATTTTCTGGTAGTTTGTACGGCATTTGTATTCGTCATCTTTTTTAAATATTAGTATTCATTTTACGCTTACGTTTTTGGTATATAACATGATGGGACTGAAGGCTTACCAGGGAGTGGAGAAGATTCATCTGGCGCGGTCTGCGATGGCTGTTCTGCAGCATTTATTTTATGTATTCGTGACTTTCAAGTCACTGAGATCAGCCAATACACCCTTCAATACTGGAGATATGGTACGGAGTGAAGATCTGCAACTGTCATCATCGTGAAAATACTCACGTCGTTCAAAGTTGCTTTCCAAATCGTCATTAAGTCTCAATGTTACACTATTCAGATTGTATTGTATTGTATGATGGGCTGGTATCCGCAACTCCACGTCATATGCGCGTATTTTGAGTGCACTTTTCAGATTCCACCGGAGGTAATAGTGAGAAGATTTTCTTTGATCGCCAAGCCATGTTCCTGATATAAATGTATTTGATGAAAAACTAAAAAAAATAATTATAACAATGAAGTTAAAAGTGACAATTACTTGGCGTCGTCCGTTGTATAGGACAAAAAAAAGAATTCTTGCAAGAAGGCCTAAATGACAATGTCCGTTACATGGGACAGTCAAAGAATACACTAGTATATACTTCAAGTTGGCAAGGTCCGTTTTGTGGGACACTATAAATGAACTCGGTTTTTTATTCTAAATACAGATATATTAAAAAAATATCTGTCAATATACTACACCTTTATCCTTATTCTAACTAATAATATAACATTATAATCAAAACAACCATAATACTTGCAGTTATTATCAATTGAAACAGAAGCGTTAACAAATCTGATCGTTGCACTTTTTCAAATGATCACTATTCGTGACCGTTCATCGCTTCGTCAATGGAACATGCACCCGTGCGAAAGACATAGCTAGGACCCTGCCATTCCACCCACGCATAACGTTTAGGAGTGTTACAACAGGATCTGTGAGCGTGGAAATACTGTGTCCTTTAAAACGGACAAAATCAATTTAAGGGTTAAGTGTTTTTTTATTTAAACGTGGTATTAAATATAAACTGCACTGTGTGTTTTGTTTAAAACGCGTTTTATACAGGTTTTATTTATTTCCGAGCATTGTACATAGCGCGAAAAAAGTTCCCCAATTATTATAAGTTGCAAGTTCATTAACCTTGCCATATAACAGCCCATGCACACCACGTTTTTTAAACGCGTCGGTGCAGAGCGTTTTGGAAACGCGTGTCGGCGGCGCGTTTTCATCAGAGCAGTTTGTTGTCGTTGGTTTTAGGCTACATAGGCTCTAAGAGGTGTCAAATCTATTGCCATCAGCCTGTCTAATAACTGTGCCTAAGATATCACGCGTCGTGTGAACCAAGCTTATGGTAAATCCAATAACATACAAGACCGGGAAATCGAACTTAAGGCCACACTCCAGTCTTATCCAAAGACCGGGAGACTATTAATATAGGACGAGGAAGCAGCTATTTTTTAAATTTATTTGTAAAACTCACCCACGATACAGGAGAAATTCCTAGGATGAGAAAAGGTAAAAAAAATATTATATACGATATTTACTAAATAAGTCAGCGCTGTCAAGCTCCCATAAATATAACTTCCCTACCTTGATAGACTACATGCCTTCATATTCTATTTTATTTTATCCACGTAAATAATAAAATTATTACACAAAAGTATACCGTATGTGATTGTGCTCAGTCTACCAAGATCCGTTCCGCCCTTAATTTATCGTTACCCATTGGTTCATTAACTTTCATGAATTACTCAGATGTATTCGAAATAATATACAAAAAATGGCCAAGTGCGAGTCGGACTCGCAAACGACTGGTGCTGTACCATTATCTATAAAAACTGCAAGAAAATCAATCACTGTTGAATGGGGGCCACCTTAAATATTTGTTTTGTTTTAATTTATGTCCTTGTTCTTAAAATAAATATATTTATATCACTAAGTATTCTGTGAATATTTCAAGCCCCTGTTGCAGTAATCAATTTCGAGGAAAAACGAAAAGAAAATCAAAACGAAAATCACCTTTGTTGTATGGCTTATTATTGATTTCATTCCCTTTTTTATATTTTGTTGATATAGTGACAACACAAATATGCATCATATAAGAAAATTACAACTGCCAATTGGGAAAAAAAGCTACAAATTCTTACAAAATGGGAAAAACAGGACCCCTTTTAACTCTTTGGGTCTCTGCCTAGCCTTTTCCCAACTATATTGCGTTCGGCTTCTAGTTGAACCAGATTCAGCTGGATATCAGTATTTTACATGGAGCGACTGCCTATCAGACCTCCACAGCCTGGCAAATACGATACCCCATGGTAAGACTGGTTGTTAAACTTATGAGCTATGACTAACAGTAACGACTGTCAAAGATCTACGAATGACAGCCGGTACCAACGGCTTTACGTGCTTTCCGAGACACGGAAGAAACGCTATGACAGATGGTCACCCATCCACAGACCAACCTCGGCAAGCGAGGTTAACCCAGAAAATCGACCTGTGCGGCTGCGTTTATTTAGCTACGAGCTCCTCAACACACAAGAAAAATATTACAAGGTATAATAAGTTTGACCCTAACCAGGCAACGTGCGCTTTTATAGTGTGCTAGGCAAAAATTCTGAGTCAACAAGCGGCTAGTTCCCAAACACGATGACAATGAAGATCGACCTGTGCGGCTGTAATTATTTAGCCACGAGCTCCTCATAGGGTGTTAAACCCTATGAGGAGCTCGTGCCTTTGGGTGCGGAACCCTAAAAAGCACCTACCTTCATTCACATCTGAATTCCTTGTCCATCCGAATGATATAAAAGGGATATATTATTGCTTCCATAATAAAGATCACAGAGTATTAAAAACCTCTGGACTGTGTAGATCTCTTCAAAGTCGAATATTGCCGGGGTCGCGAATTTTTATCTTTTACCGTCTATATTTTTAGCGAATTTAAACAATGTCCTGCACCATCGGTTTGGACGTCCACACGAATTTTTTCACTAGAATTCCGGCCACCGTGTTTTTTATCATGAAATAAATATTTATTAAAACGAGTGGACCGGAACCCGGTCTACGCATATAACCCGAATCTCTTCAAAGCTATAGTGAACGCCTACCGGGGCCGCGGGACTTATCTCATTACCGTGATCCCGGAACGTAAACGGCTATTGAAGGACACCGTGAATTTTAGTCAGTACAAGTGTGACAGTCCCTCCCGCCTGCCCGTGGTGGGAGGACTCATTTGATGATTTTAGCTAGATAAAAAAAAGGTGTTTAGCGGTGCGGTGGGCAGCGCAGCGGAGCATTGTGTTGTGGTGGAGCTTAAATTTAAATTAACACTTTACGAGGTCGTTCGAAACATTTATGATTACACGTAATTTAGCCACTTTTCAACAGTATGCAATTAATAAATGTTTTAGTTGGAGTTGCACGGTGTTCAAAAGTTTGCTGTGTAGCGCAATTTGCGTGTTCAGTGTTTGCTTACCTGGGCCGGGTTTAATGTCGGTTAATAGTTTTAATTTGCTTTTGACTTTACGATGAATTTGTGTTAAATTATGAACATTATACACTAGTTTTTCGTATTTAATGAGGAGGTCGTTGTTCAATAATTACCTACAGCCGCACAGTCCGAACTCTCACGTTAAGTCGCTTAAAGCTGCCTTAACCACCAAAGATGTGCTATGTAGCTGTGATGCAACAATGTAAGAGCTGAGCTATGAAACTGTGTGACCGTCGACTCTCAAAAACGGTGGAGGAAAACATCGTGAGGAAACCGGCATGATTTTAGAACCAAAAATTCGAAAACATGTGACATCCACCAAACCGCACTGAGCCCGCATGGTGGATTATGACCCACTCCCTCTCACAGAGAGGAGGCCTGTTTCCCAGCAGTGGGAAAATTTATAGGCTGATGATGATTTCTCCCATTATTTTGATACAATATCCCAACATAGAGATGAACACAAAAGTCATCGACCTTTTACCAGTCGAAGTAATAAAGTTTTCGTTGATTGAAAACTGTATGCTCCAGCGGTCTGTCGCTTTGTTAGGGGTCCGTCTGACTGATTGAAAAACCTCGAGGGAAATAAATATGCCTTGAAAAGATGTGTTGATTATTTGGTGTCGAATGTTTGGTGTAAGGATTTGGCCACATAGAAAAGACGTAAGACAGATGGGGCTGACACAATCATATTATTATGACTCTCCGGCGTCTCTTTCGTCGCGCCGAAAAACACACAGAAGAGACGGGGCGCGGGTGCGACTCTCATACGTTTTCTTTCACACGTCCGTTTTATTATGTACACCTCTGCCTAGCCCTTCTCAGATTACAGGCGTGATGTTAAGTCATTATTACCTACACATAGACTATCGGACCGCTTTCGTTTTTCTATTTTTTTCTACAAACAATTCCATGCATTACAAACAATAAAAACTTTTTCCAAAAAAATGTGACCGCCTTCAAAAACAACCACAAAAAAGTGCAAAATAACCTAAAAACTTTTCTTTCGGAAGTCGGTGACTTTTTTTATTAATTTAATTGTCTCATTTGCCACCGACTTCCGAAAGAAAAGTTTTTAGGTTATTTTGCACTTTTTTGTGGTTGTTTTTGAAGGCGGTCACATTTTTTTGGAAAAAGTTTTTATTTTACTCTTTTTAGTTTAAATGTTCAACCAACATTCTTGTCAAAGTACATAATTTTCTTACATGTGCACTAGAATTTCGTAATCCGTAGCACCGGTAATACATCGTTAACATCTCTTTCATTCATTCCCTATCTCAAAAATCTACTGAACCGATTTTGATGAAATTTGCAGTATTCCCTAAGTTGAACGATACCTAGTACAACAAAAAAATTATCCCACTTAAATCGGACTTGTAGTTCCGGAGATATGCGAACACGAACATAATTTTCTTACTTGAGGAGTTGTACCTTCCATCATCAGCTCAGCTTCATGAGATGATGATTTCTATACGCAAATACTTGAATTACTTCATAAGATTTGCGAAAAACTATGTGTCAGCTAATAAAATTTGAGGGTTGCCCTCGATTTCTCCAAGATCCAATCATCAGATCCTGAAACGGTGGCAATGGGACCACACGGGAAGCACCAGCTTTCGATTGAAAAAAGAATCATGAAAATCGGTTCACCCAGTCGCAAGTTATGAGGTAACAAACATAAAAAAAAAAAAAAAAAAAAAAAATACAGTCGAATTGATAACCTCCTCCTTTTTTTGAAGTCGGTTAAAAACGCTTCGCTTCGTGTTCGCCGCGCTTGTCTGTTTGACAATAGCTTAAAAGTCTGACAACCAGTCTTACCATGGAGTATCGTATTATCCATTTTCTGGGTTGTTGAGGTCCGACAGGCAGTCCTTCCATGTAAAATACATCATCATGCATCTAGTGCGACTGGAAGCCGACCCCAATATAGTTGGGAAAGGCTAGGCAGATAATGATGAACCTACAACTTAGTTGGATTATAAAACCTACTGATGGGTTTTGACCTCGACAAAACCCATCAGGTTGTAACGACAGAAGCACTTAACATCTAGCGACGAATCAGGCTCTCATGTTAGCGCTTTTGTTGGCGACCTGCCAGGGCCCACTCTTAAGTAAAAGTTGTTGGATTTCTTGTTACTTACTAATTCTTGTTGTAGGTATTGGTAGATAGATAGATAGATGATTTTATTTTGGTAAGATAAGAACAGATAGATACTAGCGAAACTTAATCTATTGTAATCTTTCTACATAATATAAGTAACTCACTAACGTCGAAGGAAAACCTTCCTGATGCTATAACTCCATGAACGCTACGAACCGAAAATTCCACGGTTTGTGACATTCGTTGGAATCCGCACTCGGGCTCCGTGGTGGATTATAGGCAAAGACCTGGTGGCAGAGAGGACGCCTGTGTCCCAGCTGGGTTTGCTAGTATTTCAATAATAATGTAACTGTCTTGGTTATCGAGTCAAGAGCGAATAGGCTACATCGAGGTATTCCACATTGGGAGTCCATTGAAATAGCACCTGAGGTATTCCACATTCGGCATTTATATAGGTTGTTAGGTGCCCAATGTACCTTATTACTTCTAGGCAAACGGCGATCACATTTTAACTTTGCAATAGAACACAGACGTAGCCACGGTAGCAGTAAGGAAAGAATTGAAATTTTTTAAGCGGTGTTATCTTCTTGTTCTTCTATTTATCTTTCTTCTATCTATCTATATTATAAAAATGGATCGAAAACGGCTGGACCGATTCGGCTACTTCTTTTTTTGTTGTGTTTATAACCATCAGCGCCAGGTTTTAGAGGACGAAAATCGTTATGTCCACCCGTGCGAAGCCGGGACGGGCCGCTAGTTACTTACAGATATTAATTTGTATTGTTTTCTTCTCTATCTATTCTATCCATAAATAAAATAAAAGTAATTAAACTGACCGACTAGCTGATCGAACAAGTCATAGTTGAAACCACCTGATTCTGCAGCATAGCTATTAGCATGAAATTTTGCACATAGTATTAGAAATATCAGAAACATAGTACGGAACCTTTATTCCATAGACAGCTATTTGTTTTTTCTCTCTGCATTCCTGTAGTCAGCCACTCCAACTGACTGTTTGTGCAAACTTCAGTATTTACTATCAACGAGAAATACTATTCAACTTTTATTGCGAATTGAAAACGTTAAAAACTTTGCGACAATTTCGTTTAAATAATTTATTTTGTGGTTTTACTCAGGAGTTAGAAATGTTGAGTTTATTTGAATAAGAAGTAATTTACTATCGAATTGTTTATCAATAAAGATTGATAAAGAGTGAAGAATAGGTTTCAAAATGAATTTAAACGGCATTAAACATTGGTAAACGTACCATCATCATCAGCATATAATGTTCCCACTGCTGTGAGTGGGCCATAATCCACCACGCGGGCCCAGTGCGGGTTGGTAGATGTCACATGTCTTCGGATTTTTGGTTCTAGGACATACCAGTTTCCTCACGATGTTTTCCTACACCGTTTTGAGAGCAGTGGTGATGAAAAAATGTACACAAAGTAATGCGCCTGGCGGGGTTCGAACCCACGACCTACAATTTGTAAGTCGGAACCGATACCACTGGGCCACCGCAGCTCTCAAAACGTACCGTACCGCCACAGAAACGGCTTTTGTCGACGAATGAATCGGGTAAAGAAATATAAACAAAAATACAGAAATAACTTCTTCTATTCTTCGTAGAACAGAGAAATATAATTTGACATACTCTGAGTGGTTGCCATTCTTGCCATGGAGTATCGTATTACCCAGTTACTGGGTAGTGTAACAAGAAAAGTGAGTGTATAAAAACGTGGGAAAATACTGATATTCGGCTGCATCTGGTTCGACTGGAAGCCGACCACAGTTAGTAGTTGGGAAAAGGGTAGGCAGATGAGACAATGCTTGTGAGTGGTTGCAGTGTCAATATTCCACAACAAATTGAAATTATCAACTCTTGAAATGAGTTCAGATCTGTAAACACTGAGAACTTCAATTTAGTAAGATCTAAAATAAACAACAAAATTATTTATGTAGGAGAACAATATTCCATTCCGATAGTAACCTACCAAACTAAAACAAGACAGAATATTATTAAAACTAAATATTATTTCAACAAAGCAGCCTCCAAAATCACTTAACACTACTAAAAACACTTAGAAATTACCACCAACCAGGCGTGAATAACCCAATCAAGGTTCCACAGTCACATAACAACAACCTTTAATGCCAAACGTCTGGCAATATGCCAACCATGGCCCTGAACTTGCCTGTATATCTGGCACAATTTATGGCAGCGTTGCGTAAGAATAGAATGTAGGACGAAAACATTCGTAAAAAGTGCCCTATGCGGGTCATAGCACACATATCAACTAGGAAAGGGTTTGGCATCGTTCCGCTTTTCTCCTCGCTGCCAAACAGGAATCTGGAAATCTTAACCACATCGACTCAGCTATACCTAGGCACCGCTGCGCTTACTCGTCAAACTGCTGGTTAACTTCGGTCGCACCAGCGCGGTGACTGACAAAATGTAATCGTGAAGAACTGGAGACGCCGAGCCTTAAGCATGAGTACTATTGGTTGACCACCACTGCACACTGCAGATCGGGTTGTTCCGAGGCAAAGCGTTTACGTTACGATTAAAATTAGTGTGCTAGTAGTGTGTAGTGGTTCATAATAAAAAATGATAAACGGCTCTAGTTGATTAAAACTCTGGTTTAAACGCAAAAAGCCTAATTCGCAAAATGGCAACCGAGTTGTAAGAGGACATTCTCAAAATGACAAATTCTCCACAAGTCTAATTTTCTAAAGGCCTGTTTCTCAAATGATAAAAAAAAATATTTGGTTTTGCGGTGATTTACGATCCATTTCCGAGTTTATATGTGTGCTGTGACCCTAAAGCGACGATTGGCCGTAAGAAGGATCAAATCCGAAGTATTGCTGTCTTTTACTACGCTATAAAATAGGAAAGGGATGGCAAATTGCAGCTTTTGGTTGAACATTACCTAGGTACTATATTTTGATGTCACGGATATAGTACACTATCGATAGTTCCAGTTGTTTTCCTAATTCATTAATCAGTTTTGATAGCAATATTATCTTGAAAGTTTACTTTAGCTTATATTTTTTTGTTGATTTTTCTTCCACCTAACTCCAACCTGCGTTTTTAAGATGAAAAGTTAAAACTAGGGAATATAATCGGCCTGTGGTTAGGGGTCTAGAGTACTGATCCAGAAGATGGGTGTACGATCTTTTGAATTATGAAAAAAAATATGTAGACTGTTTCTGCCACACACGGTTATTTTTTTTATCCTTCCACACGCGATTGGAACGCAAAGGACTCAGAACAAATAGGATGGATTTTTAGTCAGTCAAGTCTGAGAGTCCCCTTCGAGCTCCACTCACGGCTGGGAGAGTCCTTCAGTGAATTTACAACCCAAAAAAAAACTGTAGAATTCTAAAAGTCGAGTAATCATTCATCCATACACGTTCCAAGATAGAGTATATCAAACATAATATAAATTTTATAGCGACAAAAGTACAATGGTTAAAACGGTCGTGAACCGTGCGATCGAGTGCCTGTTCAATACCTTGTTAAAGCACTCATAGCACAGCAAAGGCTTAGCTCAAGAGTTTAATAAAATAAATGTTTTTACCAACAATTTATACGTTGAGTTGAAGTGTTAATAAAAACATAATAATGGTCTACAGACTATTGTAGACACTGTTTTATTAATAAATTTTAAAAATAAGTTATTTTGGAACTATCATTAAATAAACTTTAATACCTTTGTCAAACTGAAAAGCATTCCGAAGCGTTTTTGTCTGTAATGTATGGAATTGTTTGAAGCCTCTCAATCCTGAATCCTCTGAATCCTGTCATAAAAAAACCGGCCAAGTGCGTGTCGGGCCACACACAGTGTAGGGTTCCGTAGTTGCCCATCAAAATACTTATGCGAACTAACGAAACTGATTCGCTGAATTTAATTTAAAAAAAAGAATTTTCAAAATCGGTCCAGGAGTCTTTGAGAAATCGGGGAAAATACATAAGAAAAAAGATTACAACGAATTTAGAACCTCCTCCTTATTTTGAATTTAGTTAAAAATAGTTGACGATAAAAACCTACCTATCCCCAAAAAACATACCCATAAAAGCTGTAAAAATAAAGTTGACAAACTTACATTTGCAGTTGTCTCCGATACATTTTGTTTAAGAAAATATGATATCAAGTACTTTTTATAAGTTGGTCGACTTTTAGTCGTAAAGTTGTGAAGCCTACTTAGTCATGATAATTTTCTTTTAAACTTCGTTATATACATATACTACTATTGTGAATTTTTTCACACCCCCAAACATAACCGTTTAGCTGGTAGAGGGGGGGGACACTTGAATCGAGCAAAATTTAGCACTTTAAAGCTTAATATTTCACAAACGAATTTTTTTATCAAAAAATTGTTAATGGAAACTATCATTATTTTTTAAAGGCCTATTTAATGGTACCCCACACTAAAGGTACGCGAGAAAAAAAAAATCCTCACTTTACGTGTAAGTACTGGAGGTACCCTAAAAAAAAATATTTTACGAGATTTTATTTTACCACTTTTTTGGCACAACAAATCCGTATATTTACACCAAATTACAGCTCTCTAGTACTGTGCGTCTCTGAGCTAAACTGCGGACAGACGGACGGACGGACGGACGGACGGACGGACATGGCGAAACTATAAGGGTTCCTTGTTGACTACGGAACCCTAAAAAAGCGAACGCGGACAGCGTTCGCTTTTTTATATGACAGGATTCGCATCGCATTCGCTTCGCCCTGTCAGTTTGACAATAGGTTAACTGAAGTTTAAGTATAAATTACAATGAACATTGAAATCCCGAAATGTATAGGTAGGTATAAAAATGGTTAGGATAGAGCCGTTGTACCTTTACATTTCTGGATTTCTAGTTTTTAGGGCTTCCTTCGATAGCCGTGAATGTAAATGTTTACGTTTCAGGATCCTGCGACCCTGGCAGGTTGATTTCTATTTGAAAAAAAATCTTATTTCTCCCTTTTACATCGGTGCTCTAAAATTGTTGCTCAAACGTGAATACCTCAAAATATTATCTTGTTTCAAGGTGACACAATTTACCAAGATATCATTACACCATCCGCCATCAAAATTAAATCCATACGAGCTTATGTTCCAGAAAATTCCTAAAACATTTCGAAGGGATTAAAGCGGTTTCTAAGGGTTGGCCGAAAAACGTTTCCAACCTTAATAGAATTATGTGTAATCCTATGTAATTCCACATTGTAATTCACGTAATTATTTAATCTTAACAAAGCCCACAAATATTGTGATTAATGCGGATGTTTTTGGGCTGAATTTAAAATGTGTTCGGGATTTGGAGGATATTAGAATGTTGTGTGGTTGGTAACAGCCCTTAGTTCCCACGGTCGGACACTGACGTATGAAGATCGGCGTTCAAGTAAAAATTAGGACGAAATGGTTTAAGCTATTGCATAGCTTTTATGGCGAGCTCTGAGTACGGCGACCGAATCAATAAATTCCGTAACGAAAATAAACCTTACAGCCTCGTCTAACGTCGTTTCAATTCGGAAGACTTCGGCTCGGTGTTTGTTTTTCTTGACGTTTTACTTGATTGACGTAGCTGACCAAAGCTTAAAAAAAAAACTTGCGTAAGGTGACAAAAAATACTATACAAAAGCTTACTTACCGCGGCAGTCCCCGAGTGCCACAGGTATTTTTTTTAAAAGCCTTGGACCGCTTACCCCGCACTAGAAATTTCTTCTTTTTTAGTGGGTGCGTATACAAACATTTATAAACTCACATACACCAAACGCCCACACCCGGAACAACAACTTGTAGGTACATCATACAAGAAGAATCATGTGAGAATTGAATCCACGTCATGCAGCACAACAGTCCAGAAACGATCAGCCATTGCTACAATCGTGAAGATTGCTAAGATTATGACAAAATAATAACCGGGAAATCCTGGGCAATCTTGATTGTAAAGTCCCCGACTAGGTGTATAAAAACTAAGCGACTACATTTTAAGGGCACCACTGAGCTTTGGATACCTGAGGCCTTATCACGAGCTCTCAACGCGATCCAGTTTAGGCTGTGGGAAAAAGACAGCTATACAAGTCTTCTAGAGCCATCTCTTTCCTTCCTTGGAGCTTTCAGAAAACTATCATTAAGAATACCACTGTATGTCCTTCTAAGGCGCTCTCTCGGGCATCAACCTCAAATTCAACCCTACATACGTAAGCCTCTTACACATTAACCAATACAAGTTGCCCCAAATGACCTATCCTATCCGAAACACAAGTCTATACTAGAAAGGGTCCAATTTAACATTCTACAGGCCCGAGTACTATTTGTATTCATAATTAGGTTTCATTTCAAGTGGGTACGAGATGGTTGCGCGCCTAAATAATCTAAGAACCACTCAAGGACCTTTACAAAAGGATTTTGGCCTGGTTTTTACTGTTTTTAGGGTTCCGTACTCAAAAGGGAAAAATGGGACCCTATCACTAAGACTCTGATGTCCGTCTGTCACCAGGCTGTATATCAGGAATCGTGATAGTTAGACAGTTAAAATTTAACACAGATGATATGACTGTACCGACGACATCGTGAGGGTCGCGGGCAACCGATGGAGGCAAGTGGCGAATTGTCTTTCGGCGTGGTGATCTAAGCGAGAGTTCAGCAGTGGTTATCTTCTGGCTGATGATGATAATGATGATGATGTATTTCCGTTGCTGATAAAACGACAAATACCGACTGAAAACAAAATTAAATATTTATAAGGGTTCCTCATGTTGGTCGCGGGACTTATCTTATTACCGTGATCCGGAACGTAAAGGGCTATTGAAGAACTCCGTGGTTTTTAGTCAGTACGAGTCTGACAGTCCATCCAATCCCACCATGATGGGTGAAAGGACTCACTTGATGATTTTACCACCACACTCGCGATACTCATGACAGAAATGATTTTTTTGCAATAGATTATGGTAGTGTTACGTCGATGGTATTGCAAGACCAATCTACAGGCATCTCGAAGGTTCCACAAGGGTTCTCGACTATTCTACTGAAGATTGATCAGGAAGTTTTTAGAAAATTCTACCCTGATGTTTCGAGGTGGTTCTGAAATGTTCTAAGAAGGTATAGGACTATGTAGAGGTCTATTTCTAATTGCTATTATTAACTTTATAGTATCTGTTTAACTAAATAAAGCCACGAAAGCAGAAAATGACTAAGTATTTTTCGCAGACTGATTTCAATGGAGACTCACGTAACTAAATCAGCTTATCCCAACAAAATGTTAGGTAACAAATGGTCACATTTCATATCAGAAATATTTTAACCTGAATTTTATGGTGGAATACTTCTCGACTACCAAAACATTTTCCCTTCATATTTAATAAAACCTCCATTCAATTTTGAGTTCTATTTTGACGTGATAAGTGTTAGAATCGGTTGGAGAAAACTACGGCTATTCAAAAAAGACTGTAAGGTCGTTTCAGCCTGTCTACATATCCGTTTTTACCGGAACCGTTCGTCTGAACCGGCCGAGTCTCAATTTCACCCTCATTTCCTATTTCAGACATTTTTCTGACGTATTTTCGTTTTCTTCAGTCATTATATTATTTCAGTGTAAATAGATTATTTTTTGTAAACAATAGCTGTGTTTTTCGGTCGATTTTTTCAGGCGTGTAAACTTGATAAAAATTTGATGTTTGGTGAAAATTAATTTCTTCGTTTTGTTTTTTGTTTTTTTCCTTGTTTGGAGTTAAGCGAGCATAATATAATAAATGCTTCGCTGGTTATTAAAGAATGCGGCTTCCTATTTTGTTGACATCATAAAATGAGAAAATTTAATTCAATTTTATGACAAAAGTTATACGAACAGTCTGTCCTTTCTTTCTTAATTACCACCTTTTTATTTTAGCAATACGTCTCTGGTAAAATTTTATTAAAAAGAAATTAATATTTATTAAGTGTAAACGAAACCTGTTTTATTTAAATTTTGAATTAATTTTAATGTAGACTTAACTGATCCACTAAACTTCAACTTATTTTCGTCTTCAATATTTTTATAATTATGTATTAGGTTATAATCGTCTCATGGTCGGACAACAATTGGTTTAAATTTTAAGTTTAGAAAAGCTACATAAAATTCACCTTTCATCAAAAAGTCATGTCAGTCTTCGGTTAAAAGGATTCGTTATTAATATAGTGAACATCGGGTTTCATTGGATATCAGGATAGTTATATACTAAAACGTTCTCCAGAATGTAACAAACAATTTCCTGAAAATCAGATCAAAATCGGTTTAGCCAAACACGAGGTAATCGCAGACAAAGGTCGAACTGAGAACCTACTTTTTTGTGAATTATAATGATACCTATTGCACAGCATTGTAAGAAAAAAAAATACAAAACTCATGTTTACAAGACACACACTCATATATACAAGCAGCAAGACTCACAACAATTATCATACGAGTATTTATTCCGTATGAAAATCAAACCCTGACATGCAACACAGCAGTCGATCACTTAGCTACTGCGCCGGACGTAGATGATGATGATTGATTATATAAATTTTTCCGATTCATTACAACAAAATCCATAATATGATTCACAAAATTTTTTCTACAACTAAATATATTTCCAATTCCTTAAACCAATTTTCTCCAAACTCACCCGCGATGCTTACCTTAGGAGGCGCAATCCATTCTCCTAATCCACAATATGTATTACTTCGTCTTTTACGACACGATTGGGTAACGTTTTTATAGTTTATCTACTTTATACCTCTAGACAATATCCGTGATGGTTAATCTTGATATATTTCCGACTTTGGTGAGAGTACAGTCTTATTCTGGGAGATTTTACGTGGTAAAATCATCAAATGAATCCTCCCACTTAGGACGGCGGAACGGACTGTAAGGGTCACTGAGTAAAATCCACGGTCACTTTCAACAGCCCTTTACGTTCCAGTGTCACGCGATAAGTCCCGCGACCCTATAGCAGGCTATGGCCCTGTAGACTCCGTCATCATGCTGATGACACTCTTTGAGGCGCCCGTGGAACACACAGCGCCAACGCAAAACTATATGCGATGTGGTATAAAGTTGAAAATGTTTTAGCGACTGCTGAACGTTAAGGATTGTTGCTTGCCGTTTGGCTAAATCTCAGAATGTATCGAAATACCTATTTGTCAAAAGTTCTATGTGAAGCAGTAATAAAATCCTTTGAAAAACAAATTGCTTTATAATAAACTTTATTGAAAGAAACAAATGCAAATGGACACAGGACAAACAATGAGCATTAAAAATATAAAAATAAAAATAAAACAATTAAAATGAAAAAAAAAGATAATACAAACTACAATAGATTGCTCCACATGGACGTTTTATAATTTTATCAGCACCCGAACAGTCTGATAAAATTTCCATAATGAAAATAAAAGTAATAATATCCCCTTATTACTCCAAAAAATATTCAATACGCCTCGATTAACAATATCCTTCGATAAATCATAAGTTTATTGTGAAATTTTACAAAGAATCACACCTTTTATGTATAAGAAAGAAGATTATTTAAGGCATTATGATAATCGTTTACATTATACGCCTGCTGTGAACGGCATTGTAACAAAGTCAATCTTTTGAATTTGTTTTGTATTGAACACGGTGCCTTATTGTATAGGATTTAAATAGGTGTTGAATGAAAAATATTCAAAGCTCGTTAGGGTGTTTCACACTTATTCGGTTCGGCATTTCAGTTGACTACAAGGAGTGCACTAGCGACATATTATATACAGGTAAATGCAACATCAAATTCGAACTATTATAGTTATTAGAAAAATAATAATAGCTACTACATAATTATTATAATTACTAAAGAATATCAAGTCTCGGGCAAAAGTCCACCAGTCCTGAACACTTCCACAGGATTTCAAGCACGAATAGCTAACTATACCTAAAGCTGTACTATTTAACGGTACTAAGTGTGCATTTTTCGAAGCGAGCCATTTGATAAAACATAACACATTCGGCTTTATTTCATCACAAACCAAAGTCCTTTCATAGCTATATTGTTTGGTGACTGGGCTTGCAGTCTTTCAGACAGTTTTTGTAGCAGAATTGCTTGTAGTTAGTAAAGACATTTGGTTTAGACTTATAGAGCATTGACATAGTACCACCAGTGTCACACATTACTTGATAAATCTTGTAAAACAACAAGGAAAGGTGGGAAAACTACTCGGCAGGCCACTGATCCTACGACCGCAGATTCAGAGCACACTTAAACGTACCTAAAGTTGAGTTTTACCAACCCGATATGCTGAACCGAACCGAACACGTGTGTAGCATCCCTTAGAATTTCATTGTGTTTTCTATTAATATGCTAATTTTTTTTTTTTTTTTTTAGCGTGGTAAAATCATCAAATGAGTCCTCCAACCCCGGGCAGGGCGGGAGGGACTGTCAGACTTCTACTGACTAAAATCCACGGTGTCCTTCATAGCCTGTTACGTTCCGGGGTTACGGTTAGGGAATAATCCCGCGACCCCGGCAGGCTTTGGCCCTCTGAGAGGGGGGCCCCGTCATTATGCTGACGCTCTTTGAGGCGCGCGTGGGACACAGACGCGCCGTCGACCCGGGCATGGTCCTTGGTCGGGCAGCGAGTTGCCCTTTACTCGCTGCCCGCATGCCCGCGCCTACGGTGGCCGGAGATCATCTTGCGACGTCCGTCGCCGTGGGCGCCTACCACTGCGGCTGGGGCGGAGGGAGGACGCTGTCCTCTCTCGCTCGCGGCCTGCCTCCTCCTTGACGAGCATTACTGCCTCGCAGAAGGAGCTGACCGCTTCCCACTCCGTCTCGCCCCGCAGCATGGCCGCAACCAATGCCGGGCGCGAGAATTAATATGCTAATACACCTTTTATTGTTAAGGAAGTAAGAGCCATTATTGTACGTTACTGAAACGATGATTAAATACTCTTCAGCCTACATCTCTTAAAGACGGATCGTTTTGCGAATAGGGCGCAGGTTTTGTTAAAGCCTAAATAATGAAAATCTACAGAATCTTTACAAAAGACCAACCAGGCATTGCCTACCTAAGATTATTACTTGGTGAAGCGTTTCATATTTTTTATTATAGTATTCAGGATTCAGATTTGCCAATCTGACTTCTTTTATATAAACGTAAGAGTGTAGGTATGTATGAGGATGTATGGATGGATGTATATTCGTTACCATTTTTTTGTGGCGGTAAAATAATCAATTGTGTCTTCCCACTCAGGGTGGGACGGGAGACTCGCACTGCCTGTCTGAAATCTGTTTCTTTCCTAGAAAGACCATCTCAGTCTAAACCAGATCGAACTTCACCATAATTTGACCAAGACAATGAATGTACTTTAAACAATGATATTTTATAGAAAGATACGCCATACTGAATGGCGTTCAGATATCGTTGCGTTGTTATTATAGTAATTTAAAACTACGACAGCGATAGATAATGCAGAACGTATTAAGATAGAAAGAGATAGCAGATAGCAAAGGGCAACAATTGTCTTACTTGCCTCAACAATTTGTGCGTGCTAGTGCGATATCTACCTCTTTTTATTTATAACATCCTTGACTTTAAAATAGATCGTAACCTCCAAGTTTTTTATCGTATTTCAGTAATCAAAAACTCAACCTAATTTAATTAGAAAAAGAAAAAAACATTTTGAATAAACTCTCCTCAAAAAATAAATATCATTTCTTAAAGGTCTAACCTCTTCAAAAGTTCTGAAACCCTCTTAACAAAAACACTGATTAATTAATCGTCTAAATAATCCTCTTTTAATTACCGAAATTGGAACTGAATCACTAAGGAGGTTGTCATCAATACATCTGCGTGGGTCGTTGTAAAACTTTATCCAACTCCCCTAAAGTGCCCCGAAAATAAATCTGGCCATAATAATTTTAATAAAATTAATACCCTTTCTAAAACAGAATCCAAGCCGTATAAATGTGGTTTAATTAAAAATGAGGAAGCTATACATCAAACGCTCGGCTTTGCTTGCTGAAGAATAATATTTGTGTTGACGGTAAGGATTTTGTTATACAGTGAGCGGGTGTGGTGGTTGATATTTTTATAACTTTACATTGATTTTTGGGGTGCATCAGAGGTGTTAGGAAGATCATCTCATGTTCTAATTGAGTAAAGCGCATCTAATGATAAATCACATGCATTTTGACAGTTAAGGTAACATCACAATGTACAAAATATAATGGAATGCATATATATGAAAACTAAACGCATGCTTCTTGTCTTGTTTGGCATCATAAAGATCTGCTGTAAGCACCAATGTTTAGTGCAAATAGAAGTGGCTGCAGAGTGAATGTGTGAAGTATAATTGCCATGTTGCACATAACAAAAACAAAAATAATGTCCAGAAACATACAAATGATAACTTAATATCTGTTAAAATGAGCGAAGCGGACATCAGGCTAACTATGAATGAACACCATACTTTGACAGACATCATCATTTATTATCAGTCAAATAATAATATTAATAAACATTTATTTGCAGACTTTGAAGTCCATATTATAAGATTACATAAATTATAATTGAAATTAAATACAATTAATAAACAAAGTCAAACCAAAAAAAAATGAACATCTCTTGAACACTTTGTCTAAAAAACTGTTAACGTCAAAACGACATTTCACGTTTATGTAGGGTCGATTTGCAATTACCCTTTTTTTAGACAAGCGTTCAACACAATTGAGTTTATATTTTTGTGGTTAGGGCGGTTGCTGTCTACCGCTCTATTTAAGCGCACCATTTAGACCACTGTTTTATCGCTCCGCTGCCCGCGATCAATATGACCACTTCCCAAAGACCCACAAAGAGACAGGCAGATCGCTTCGTCGTTACTTTCCTGATTAAGACGCGGAAACGAGACTCTCGAATTAAGTTCCCTAGATAATAAAAATTAGGTATTCAAGTGAAGCCAAAAGTAAATGTTGTCTGGCATCAAGATCTTTCTGTCTTTACGTCTTTAATTTAGGAAAGATTTTGATTCGGTTCAAGACTGGGTGTGATAACTTGAAATATTTTGAGAGACTGTTTTAATTCCAAAGAAAAAAAATGAATATCGGTGAGAAAGTAAAAATATTGGCAAAAGTCATTGTATTTGGTATGAGAGAGAATGAAAATATACGTTGCATTTTTGGTCTAATATTAAATCTCTAGAAAGTTTATAGGTCTTTTTTACAGCCATGTCCGTTTAATCAGGTCCCATTAAACACAGCGTATATATGCCTAAACATATTTTGAATAATCAATAAGCCTACGCTATCTTTTTCTCAATTTCCAATTTTTCTATTACGAAAATCTGACAGCCCCGATCAGAAAAAAAGTGTCATAGGTCTAGTCTGTAAGAGCCACGCTGGCTGACTGATTCGTCAACGAGCGATAGTGATGACACTACTTTTGAAAGGCAAAAGATGAGAGGACGATAGTGAATGTGTGCTTAGAATAAAACGGCGTATGTGCCCAAACACATTGACGTCTTTTTATAAATTAAAATTGTTATTAAATGTTATTATTAAAAAAGTAACCAGGTAAAGTTCTGACAAACATCATTACCTATTTATTGATATATTCTTCAGGACCAAAAGTTTGATCTACTTCAAGTATCACTCAAAAAACGTTAAAAAAATCTCTATTTGCACGATTTTTTTTGATCGAGTCAAGTTATAAATATCGCGTTTTCAACCAGGAAATAACATAGACAGTTTATTAAACTATAACATACATTAATTTTTTTCAGATCGAAAAAAGGTATATTTGATTGTTTACCGTTGAATCAAAAATAGGTTGATTCCGAGATACCTGGCCTTAAGTTGTAAGTTCAAGAGTGAACAGGTTACTTCTAGGCAAGCGTGCTTCACCGTCTACCACAATATCTTCGCTACCATCAGCTAGATAATGGTAAAACTTGAGCATATCGCGGAATGAAATAAAATAAATAAAGAACGTGAAGATATTTAAAGTTTAAAATAGGTTTTTCTAAAGAACTAAACAAAAGAATAACCAACTCAAAGAATCTATTCAAAATAGACTTCATCTACAAATAGATCAATCCATGTCTATCCCTAAATCCAGAACAACCAGCTCAAGGTCATCTCATAAGGTCAAGGTCATCGCGCGTTATGATGCATGGATTTTGCGTTTTTTAATTATAACCAGCCATCTGTATGGTTGTCATATTCCGGGTGTTTTATTTTCTAAAAAAATATTTACGACTCTATTTGAAATAAAACGTTTTGTTAGGTTTTTGCATGATTATGGTTGAATAAATTAGGAAGCCATGTTTTATTGTGTTTTCCGGGTCCTGTGACAGGATTGTTTTATTTACCGAATAGCATTGTTTCAGTCTATGGACAATAAATTGTTTTTTGAAAAATTAAATTGTCTATCACACATTTTTGAAGAAAAAAAGAATATACCGTATTTATACCTAATATATTATGCCCGTATGATAATTTTCTTCACTGTCTAATAGTTCTTTCACTTCCTAGGAATAGAATCTGAGACTTTCCGTCTTACAACAAAAAAAATTAACAACCGTTGAATACATGTCTAAAAAAATTGGCAACGTCAAAATGACATTTCTATTTGATTTATGGGTCGTTAAGTAGTTACACTTTTTTCAGACAAGCGTTCAACGAGTGTTTATATTTTTGTGGTAATGAAAATAAATTGAAGTAAATTGAATTTAGTCAGTTTCTGTGGTACAAGTCTGACATTGCAGTCCCTCCCGCCACGCGATGCGTCATCTGATTAATTTACTACAAAAAAAATGCTCATAATAGTGTTTTTTACTGAGACAAACCCACCACACTACTTCCAAACTACTGCAATTCGAGAGAGAGCCTCCAGCGACCACCAGAAGAGCGCCAAGAGAATGAAGCTCGACGTGTCCCGGAGAATGAATTTACCTGTCTTGGATCCTGCAACGAAATTAATCAGAAACGAACAGAGGAGGAGTAGGAAAAAAAAAATTAATAAACAAGAAACCCGACTGCGTAAAAAAATTACTTTAATAAAAACGAAAATGAAAGAAACAATCCCAATAGTTTAGAATTCACTCATTCACACTCACAGTCGGGGCCCATTCAAATTATACCAATCAAATCTTCCCAAGGGGCCTGCAGAGCGTGCCAAAGAAATATACCCACATACATACATACATGCACTCGAAAAACATAACCCTCCTTCTGGCGCAGTCGGGTAAAAAGTGTCGATTAGTGCCTACTACCATTAAACTAATAAGACATTATAATATGCCCTAAATTAGCTAGTATTTCTACCAAACATTGTTCACTGTCATGTCAGCATCCGATGCCAGATGCCATGTACCTTAGCTGCCAAAACCAAATACAATTATTGCCAAATTCATTCGTTTGCGACCACGTATTCACAAATGTTGCGGTTTTCAGTCTGTTATGAACTGATAACTTTTCGTTGAATTGTTAGTGTTTTAACTGTAATAAATAGTAGATTTACTAAGACTATAAATAAGAGAGGTAAGTAGATGAAAATTGACACTTACTGTAGAGACGCCAGCACATCAAAATACCTCAAACTGTCAATTTTTTAATAGATTTTCAACCATATCGAAAATGTCGATAAGTGAAATATGGCAGAATGGAGTAGGTTAACCTGAACCCTTAGCACGAATTTTCAGTATTTGAGACGTAAACTGGAACTTTGACAATTTCAAATTGACAATTTTCAAGGAAAAAATTGTTCCTTCTTCGCACACCAGAAGCGCTGTTCCAGTTTTTCATACAAGAAACGCTGTAAATACTGTAGAGTAAACGAGTGAAAATTCCTGCTAAGGGCAGGTCTATAAATTCTACATAGGCCTATATTTTCTACTTATTCATCCTACTAATATTGTAAATGCGAAAGTTTGTGAGGATGTATGTATGTGTATGTAGATATGTTTGTTACTCTTTCACGCAAAAAGCAATGAACGGATTTGGTTAAAATTTGGTACACAGACAGTTTAACCTGGATTAACAAATACAAGTTCTTATCCCGATTTTATGTTTCAGTGGGATAATTTACGATTTGTAGCGGGTGAAGCCGCTAAAAACAGGTAGTGGTCTACACATTTTGAATTTTTGACAGTGCGTTTCGTGGTGTCAATTACCGAAAGAAAAAAATATATCTTTAATCTACAAGGAGTTGTATCGAATCTGGTTTTTTCTATAAATATTTGTAAACAGACTTACGATACAGAAGAAATTCAGCAACTAGATTCCTTCAGCATTTTTAAAATCATTAAATATTAATTTGTTAAAATCTCCGAAATCTAACTTACATGCACCTTTTCTATGTGACAGCTAATGGAACGAATGTTTTGTTAATTTTAATATTTAAAATTATACTTGTTATTACCGCAATTCATATTTTGATAAAGTTACAACATGTCACTGGCCTGCAAATTGCAAAAAACGTAAGAAAATTTGAATTTCGCGGGTTACATCGGCGCAATCACCTTAAGATACCCTAATAATAATTATTATATTTAATAATATTTTAGGAGGTTCCTCTCTCAGGGTCTCCTCTGACCACCGGCGACCCGGACCCTGTTCCCGACACTGGGGAATGCATTTTTTTATATTTTCAAATGTTTTATATTTCTTTATTATAAAAATATTTAAAAATGTAATCTATAAGAGTCATTGTAAAATGACTAAAGAAATAATATTTCATTAATGATGATTATTCTTTTAACTCTATAACGATGTAACCCGTAGACCATTTTAAATCAATTTTTTATATTGTCAGGACGAATGTGTGCACACGGTCTCACGGTTATCCGGGTCTAACCGGATAATCCGGTTATGTGGGTGTTACGGTTTTACATATTTTTTTTATTTTGCGTTTTTTGACGCGTGTGAGCAATAAATCATAATGTACTACTGGTTTACAATTTACTTGGCTGTTGTAGTATTTTTTCGTGTTACTGATAAAACTGTCTCTGCTTTTATAATATAACTAGCGACCCGCCCCGGCTTCGCACGGGTGCAATGCTGATACTAAATACACTACAGAAAAACTGTGAACGTTGTATATAAAAACATAGCGTCCCGCTCCGGCTTCGCACGGGTATAAAATATAATTGGCCTATGTGAAAAATCGATCCAGTAGTGGATTTAAGGATATGCCCGTGGCCCGTTCGCGTTAAATTTGGAGTTTGCAATCAGTCCCCCTTTCCCTATACCATGAAGATTTCCTGCTACGAGTATCTTTAGAATATCTAAATTCATACACTACATTTGTACTTATTTACTTTTTACATTTTATTTATTTATTCCTAGCACCTGTGTTAGTGAAGTTTCATACAAAATATCAACCCCAAAAACCCTTAGGGGCCCCTTAGGGGCCGAATTTCGCTAAATCCATTCTTAGTGCTCACCTACGTGGTATAAGGAGGGCTTATGCCAAATTTCAAGTTTCTAGGCCCAGCGGTTTGGGCTGTGCGTTGTCAGATCAGTCAGTCAGTTTTGAATTTTATATATATTATTATAGATGTTACGTCGATCGAATAGCGAGACCTTTTTAAAAGCTTCTTGAAAGTTCCACAAGGTTCTCGACAATTCTACAGAAGATACCAATCTTCTAGAAGTTTCTAGAAAGTTCTACCCTGTTCAAGATGTTTCGAGACGGTTCTGGAATGTTCCAGAAGGTTTGGGACTATGTCGAAGTCTATGGATGTTTCCAGAACATTCGACCACCTTCTAGATACATCTAGTGGGTCCGGCCGGGGTATAAAAAGGGCGTCTATCGGCGAACTGAGTCAGCCCCTGGCTGGTGGCCCTAGAGTCATGTATGGCAACCAAAGGAAAGTCCGGTTAAGCAGCACACAACCTCTTATAGATTGACCTGCGAGATGCCCGTATCCAAAAAAAAAAAACGAACTGAGTCAGTCTGGTTTTGCCCACGATACAACTCGAAAATGAACTCCTAGCGATCCTACATGATAATGTTAAAACCGTGATTAAAAGTGTGTATAAGAGTTACAAACAGTGTTTAGTGATTGTTTTACATTTCAGTGTCTATCGAGTCGTAATAAAGTTTATTTGGTGTTAATTAATTTTCCTGCCCCTACCCAGTAAAATAAGTAGCTGTCTTAGCGTAAAAAATTGCCCGTCAACTCGAAAATTATTCTACGGCAACATAAAAACGTGATAAAATATGAAATAGTTACAAACGTACAATACTTACTCACAAACTTTCACATTTGATAACTTTATTAAGACTAGCTCATTTTGCCATACCTACCACTTAATACCGGGATAGTAAATATGTGTAAATCCATATTTGATTACATAATTATGGATTTTGACAGAATTGAAGGACACCGTGGATTTTAGTCAGGTACAAGTCTTACATTCTCTCCCGTCCTGCCCTGGGTGTAGGAGGACTGATTTGATGATTTTTTTTACCAAGTAAAAAAAAGTACACGTGTTACCACTAGATTCAAAAAGCTAAACAGATAACAGGATCACGAAACGGTTATGTCAAAATGATTTCCGCCATCATTGACCATTCCATACCTCTTCATAACAATAGCATTCAACAATTTGTAGACGATCGAACGCCTTTTGAATACAGGCAGGTATACCCTCAGTAATAGGGTAGTTTCCAGGGTCAAAATAATTACATTCTATTTAGTCCGTATTTTAGATTATAAAGAAATATTGGACACGTATTTTTTCTTTTTTCGATTAAACAAAAAAGAACAAAGATAATAGCCTATTTAAGTTACCTGTGACGTCACTCTGCGCGAACAATGCCACGCATCGTGACGTCACACGTAACTTTAATAGGCTATATCTTTGTCATTTTTGGTCTAATTTACAAATAAAAAAATACGTGTCCCTTATTTTTGAATAATCTAAAAGACGGACTAATTACATTTTCTTAGGCAACTAGCCTATTGGGTTGAGAGAGTTAAGTTTACTTCTGTAAAATATGGAGTTTATTGGTGTTTCCACTAACACCTGTAAGAATGGTGTTTATATGTTTAATTTGACGGCTTCGATGGTACAGTATCTGAGAGAACGACTGCTTTTCAGCGAGTCGCAGGTTTGAAAAATATTTTCAAGTGAAAATATCGGATCTTGGTTGACTTTGCCCTTAAAAAATACAAGCGCCTTTGTTCGGCGTTGTGCTGAGTCTAGAAGTAAGTATCTGATAATCACCACGGTCCCATGGACCGACGCGACGGTGATCGTTTGGACGTGGTGTTAGTGACTCATACAGACTGCCCTAGGAACTGATATGCATTTCCTCTCAAGGTCAGAGTATTCATTAGCAAAATTGAGTCAGTAACAGGCTAGGTATATCTAATATCTTTAAACGAGCAATTCTTTTATATTTATATATAATCAGGATCTCGGAAACGGCTCCAAGGATTTTCATGAAAGTTACAGGTCCCAGGTTCGAGAAAAGCTCGGTTCCCAAGATATAGACATTTTAAAAACCGAGCGAAGCTCGGTCAACCAGATATTTAACATTAACTGTGCATTTAAGTCAAGGGAGCTATTTCTTTCATTTATTCGTATCCCACTCTGCTCCCACGATTGATGGCACTATGCAATATGGATGTTACTCGTACTTAGCTCTGTTATTTTTCTGATCATCAGCTGATATACCTGGATGCTATTTATTTATATTAATAATCTGCTGTAGCGAGGGATTTAAGTTAGCCCAAGATGAAAGCAGCTTTATTCTCGAGTAGATTACTCTACTTTTTAAAAATAAATTATATTTTTCGTCGTAGTACGTCAAGCTTAGAACGTAAAGTGGGCACCACAGCAACCGATCCACTGTTAAAGAAAAAATGGTTCTTGCCAGCGTGTAGGAGCAGACAAGACAAAAAGATTGTACAAGGATTTAAGCAGGTATCTTTCTGTAATTCCTGCCTACCCCATGAGAATAAGGCGTGAGTTTATCTACGTACGTATTACAACCCTACAGGGACATTCAGGCGAAAATTCAACACAGTAACAACGTAAAAACAAAAGAAAAATACATGTAACAGTACAGAGAGAATTATATTTACGAGCCTCACGACGACCGTTGAAAGGTGTATCAGAGAATACCCAAGAGAATGATCCACGCCTTCAACTGAGTTAACATAAAGACGGTTTGTAATTACAATATCTATACCGTCTGGGGGCATGTTGGTTTTTTATGTTTATTTTCGCGAACCTAATACACGTTCTGAATACTAATTTTGTGTTTTTCCAGAAGGGAATTCCGGTGTCTCTGTAAAGATTCGTAATAGATATATGATTTAGTTGAACAGGGGAAAAATTGGGGAAAAGTGTGTGTTTTGAATTTGTGTTTTGGTAGACATTTTGTGCGTTGTTCTTTTTTTTATTTTTATCAGTGAAGATCATCAAATGAGTCCTCCAACCCCGGGCAGGGGGGAGGGACTGTCAGACTTCTACTGACTAAAATCCACGGTGTCCTTCATAGCCTGTTACGTTCCGGGTTGTACGGTCGTAGGGTTAATCCCGCCAGGCGGCATTACTTTGTGTGAGATTTGTTTCCCGTCATTATGCTGACTGCTCTTTGAAATGGCGCGCGTGAAGGAAAACATCGTGCCGTCGAAACCGGGCATGGTCCTTGAGAACGGGCAGCGAGTTCGAAGACTTTGACTATCTACCCGCATGCCCGCACCTACGGTGGCCCGCGATCATCTTGCGACGTCCGTCGCCGTGGGCTCACTACCACTGCGGCTGGGGCGGAGAGGAGGCGCTGTCCTCTCTAAAATAGCGGCCTGCATCCTCCTTTACGAGCAATTACTGCCTCGCTTTATAATGAGCTGACCGCTTCCCACTCCGTCTCGCCCCGAAGCATTGCCGCAAGTAATGCCGGGCGCGAGAGGTCTCCGTTTATCGCAGCCGTGAGGACATAATCGGTGCTCCGCCCGAGCTGGGCAGTCTTGCAAAACGTATGCTCCAGCGTAGTTTTCCGGGCGATCTATCGCACGAGTGGTATAATACCTAGGCGTATCCTACAGTTTCGCATCACACTACAGGTATCTCCCGAAACTCTCATTGAACGGTGAGAACATGCGTCAAAATTAGGTAAGGACGCTAACTTCTCTCCATCCACTCCTCAAATAGGGGTCAAACCGTCGCAATTCCAACATTCCCCTTTAAAGTCGCGCAGCAGTTCCTTCAGATACTGCCCTGAAATAGCGCCGGATGTAGACTTTGTACTCTGAACATCTGTATTTTGGCATGAAGAAAAAATAAATCTCGTCGCATTGGGTTTTTAGAGAAACAGTGTTACTATGCATTTCTTTGAAGCTTTTCTAGTCACGGAATACTTAATAGTATAAATTATGAAGATAAGTAAACTACCGCGCATTTGAAGCAATTTTGTCGCCTTTCGAATTTTATGTATGAGAGTAGATTGCAAGTGTTGTAAAGGATATGATACTTAATTTTTCTTCTACTTAATCTTATAATTGTTTTGTTTATTTTTCTCTAGCCTGACCTTTTCCACTTCTCGGCAAAGGCCAATTTAAGTTTGTCACAGAATGGTCAATATATAAATACCTTCTTGAAAAACACCAAATCACCATCTTTCTAGGCTTACATAATCTGACTATGCTAAAATGCCTTATGTTACGGATTATATTCCCATTTTTTAACAAAAATTAAGCTCACTACCAGTAGATACGTATAAAAAATAACAACACACGTCAAAATTAAAGCTCACGTCCATCAACCGACAATACACACTAAGAAAAAGTCCAAAACAAATTAACAAAACGATCAACTACCAAAATATAAATGGTAGTACTAATACCTATATGAAATGAAACAAATTAATGGCATCGAGTATTGGAAACCGATTACCGACAGATCGTTGCTCGATTAGTTACTAATGGGTTAAATTATATCCCAACTTAGGCGTGTGTGACTTTACAACTTCATGTTGCAAGTTGTCGGAATTAGGGAGCACTCTAATTCCTAAACGTGTGACTGAAAGTCGGAATTTGTAGGTGTTGACAATTAGATGTATGGAGGCGAAAGAGAAGTATTTTCTTTGGTGAGGAAAGTTGAAGAAGAGATGGATGAATTGTGTGTTAATAGTGATATGAAAAGAAATTACTCTCTTTTGGCGTATTGGGGGAAAGAAGGAGTAAATGTAAGTATGACGGGTGTCAGGAAGGCATTTTTTTTTACCGTCGAAAAATCATCAAATGATTCCTCCCATCCCGGGAAGGGCAGGAGGGACTGTCAGACTCGTACTCACTAAAGTCCACGGTGTCCTTCAATAGCCATTTATGTTCCGAGGCCACGGTGATGGAATAAGTCCCGCGACCCTGGAGAAGACAAGTGGTGCAAAAAGTAAAGTAAGGTATTTTTTTATGAGTCTCCCGCCCAACCATTAGGAGAGTAACTAGTCAGAAGCTCGTACTGTCTGACAATCCTCAGTCTTACCTGATGGGACAGTATGGATCATATACCAAGTTTCAACTGGATAGCTCTGTGGAGGGCTTTCGACAGGCAGTCGCTGTGACATACGGACGGACAGACAGACAGACAGACATGACGAATCTATAAGGGTTCCGTTTTCTTCCATTTGACTACAGAACCTTAAAAAAATCGGTTCTAAGCAATCATTTTTTTAACATCAATAATATTAGAAGTCAAAATTCCACTATGAAACTGAACCTAAGTACATCTAAATCCCTAATAGAACCTCGATACCATCAATTTTACTCAACTCAAGAACCGACGCGGGATCCCTTTAACGACCATTACACAGATAACATCTACGAAGCTATACGTTACTCATTAGGCCAACCACTTACGAACACACTTTTACCCCCGAAAGTAAATAAGTACAACAAAAAGACATATTCTTACACATTAAAAGGCAGACCATTCATCATTCTTAATTCATTCTGAACTCGTCACATTGGACAAAGAGTAGATATGTTCAGAAGGTCCACTTCTCCTGAAATAGCGAAGCAACAGAACGTACAAAAATGAAGACATTTTAAAAAAAGACACACTACTTGTTCCCGTAGTACTAGGCAGAAACCACCTGCTACGAATCTTACATTCTTCTTTCGCGTCCTCAACATAATTACACCTGATCATACAAGCACATGAGCTAGCACTGGAAAGGTCTTCGCGCGGGCTAGCTTAATCTGCAATAAAAGTAGGTATAAATTGTGGAAGAAATTGAGTTGTGGTCAAAAAAACAATTTTTTACGTCAAAAATGGGCTTCTGCAACCCCCTAAACAGGACTCGGGCCACGGAACGCGGACCTGATTGCTGAAATAGAGGAAGGCAGGTACTGAGACTACTTGGAATTTTTAAAACACTAACTAACTATTGTAACTAACGAGATATTAAAATAATTTTTTTTTGGGTAGTTATTATTTTAAATTGACCTATTAAACCTATATGTATCGATTTATTATTAACATAGCAAATCTTTAATTATCTATTTTTTATTGTTACAGGTAAACATTACTATCGATGCAGTGTGACGGTTTAAGGGTATGAGACAACAATATTTAATAGAAATCCCGTGCAAAACAATTACCATCATACAACAAAAAGTTAAACATCTCTCTAACACTTGACTACAAAAAGTGTAATGGCAAAACGACCCTTATATCAACGTGAAATGCCGTTTTGTAGTTTTTATACAAGTGTTTAACAGATGTTTAAGTAAGATGGAGTGACAATCTCTCTAACCTCGTTCAGAGTTTTAAACACTTTTTTTTAAAATGGTACTTCTTAGTTTGTATACTTAGGACCGCTAACACTTTGGTTTGAACGTACCATCATATCTTAAAATCGTTTTAAATGCACCTTTTGTACATAATCTCTTTCTACTGCCCCAAATAGCTCCCAGAGAAATGCTTTATTTTTTGTTTAACACGCAATATGGAAATACATCACGTGCCTCAATTATGGACATGTCTGTTCTGTTTATATTGAGTTTTTGTGTTCTAACGTAGGTATTGTCTTTATTTTAAGACTCGTTTGTATTTTACAGTAATACATCCAGAAGAAACCAGATCCATATTATTATTGAGATCATTTCGATACCTGTGGAATTTTACTCTTATTTTTAAACGACTTATTTTTGAAGTGAAAACTTCTTTAGCGGCGTTGTACACTTTTTCTGTAATGGGTAAAAAATTTAAAACTCGCGTCAGGGTCACGTGACCCTGATCGAAAATGAGTAAGACGTCATTCAAATTAAAAATAAAACATAGTAACAAAAAAGTTTTCACTTCTACCGGCACTCCTGGAGTGCAACCTTTTTTTTTTTTTGTTTGAAGTCGTATATTCATGTGGTTTCATAAAAAAAATGTTTTGTTTAGTTCAGAATTTTTATTTTAATTTATGAGCATTTTTCGCTCCTTTTTTTCGTATCATACTTGTAGAATAGGTAATCCTACGACGCTGACCGAAAAAGGAAATCCAGTTTCAGCTGATGACGTTGGTCGCGTATCGCTATACATAACAGAGAATCCTTACCACAAGATTTCCGTATTCTACCATTCGATGTACTTGAAGTACAATCGACAAAGTGGAATTAAGGCCCACCATAAGCTCATTTTTCTACAAACATTCAAATACAATATATAATATAATATATAATATAATATATTCCACAACTATCACACAACGCCATCTAGTCCCAAGCTAAGCAGAGCTTATATTATGGGTACTAGACAACTGATAAACATACTTATATATTTCTAAATACATATATATTATAGACTAGTGTTTGCCCGCAGCTTCGCTTGCGTTATTTTAGAGTTTGAGAAACAATACGGATCGTGTGGCGCCATCTGGAATATGAATGTAATTGTTTTCTGGAAAGTGATGTAAGATACCATAAATCCGTGTCTATACTCCTGACAACCTATACCTATGCTAAATTTTGGGACGATCGATTCAGTAGATAGTAATGCGTGAAAAGGTAAAAAACAAACATGCTTGCATTTTTATTAGGTATTAGTTTAGATCATGTTATATCTAGGTACATAGTTTGCATAGGAAACGTCCTTATTTGAGCGACATTAATTTCAAAGAACCGTGTTTATTTTAATCATTAGACTATCATTTTTGGGTCGATTTACAATATCGCTGCAAATTGAACCTACGATAGCATTGCTCTTCTCCCTTTAGCATACCGCGTGATACCTAAAAAATAACGAATTATCTGACTCGATGAGTACAACTTGTCGTCGTTTTAAAACAGAATCTATGCACTGGTTTGAGCACCAATTCAAAAGATAAATAAACACAAATTATAGAAACCCTGATTCTTTTCTAATCTTTAAAATTCCACACCTCGAAACAATTACAATTAAAAAAAATATCAAACTTACAACCTACAATTTAAATCGGTATCACTATCACTATCACTACATAGTATAAAACAAAGTCGCTTTCTCTGTCCCTATGTCCCTTTGTATGCTTAAATCTTTAAAACTACGCAACGGATTTTGATGCGGTTTTTTTTAATAGATAGAGTGATTCAAGAGAAAGGTTTATATGTATAATAACATCCATTAAATAGTGGAGAAGTACTGTTATTTTTGAGGTTTCTAATGTGATGTCGTAAATAATTACATTTTTTCCGCTTACATTGCAAACCCAGGCTGAACCCTACGAGTTTTATCAAAATAATGTACTAAGTATTGTACACATTGAAAAAGTCTACAGAAACGTCCTGATGGTATATGTCTCTTATGGATAACCCACAATAACTTTTTTTGTCATTTACTTTTTACGACAAATAATGGCTAATTTTCGAAGCGATTTTAACCAATACATCATTAATCCTTAACCAATTAAATACCTTGAATACATTGTTCATTTAATATAGATCTATATGGCCCTTTACACCGTATGATTTAAGTGAATGTTTTCGAAGATATTACAGATTTAAAAATTGCGGGACGTAGCGTTTGCGGCGGTACCGGCCGGCCGCCCGGTGCGGCAAGAGCGACTTTGTTCTATACTATGTAGTGATTCTGTAATTGTTGTAAAAATAAAATAAATGTTTGCAAAAAGTAAAAATGTAGTGTATGAATTTAGATATTCCAAAAATAGCAGGAAATCTTCATGGTATAGGGAAAGGGGGATTGTTTTACTCCAAATTTAACGCGTGCGGGACACGGGCAGTAATGAATAAATCAAAACTACTGGATCGATTTTAATCACATAGGCAATATTTTATACCCGTGCGAAGCCGGAGCGGGCCGCTATGTTTTTAGGTATACAACGTTCACAGTTTTTCTGTAGTGTATTTAGTATCAGCATTGCACCCGTGCGAAGCCGGGACGGGTCGCTAGTAGATTTATATCCTAGAGAAGTATTGAAAAAATAGTAATTATTTAAAATCGCGAATAATATTGAAACAAAACACATTCTTTTCTTAAATTATTTAAACTCTCAGGACAAATAAAAAAAAAAAACTCAAAAAGAAAAAAAAAACTGCAAGATTTGATCCAGAGACCCCTTGCACGAAAGTCAAGCAGGTTACCGACCGGACTGGCTAGTACGCTAACAGTGATTTGCAAATAGCGGTTCTTGTAATGTCAACAATGACTGAAAATCAACATATTATAAAATTGCTAATCCTCCAAGGGGAATAGCGTAATGTACATATCCTATTAATTGAAGAGCAGGTTCTTTGAGGAAAAATTGACTAAATAAGTGGTTTAGCTCCCAACTATCAACAACATCTAAAAACAACAAAATTCAAAATTGCTATCTCTCAGGATAAAATTAGCGATAATAATACATAGCATAATAACAGAAGCATATTATTAGGAATATTTGAGGAAAATTTTATCGACAACTTTACAGTAGTTTCGGAGATAGATCAAATAAAAAAAACATGAAAAATTTCGAAAAAAAATCGTCTGGCATCAGAATCGATCCCTTATCTCGAAAAAAATACATATATGTCAATGTACAGGAGTATAGACATCTCTACGATTTTATTATATGTAAAGTAAAGATAAATTACATCCCGAATAACAGAAGCTGTGTCCGAGAAAACACGACCTTACGTTCATATTCCAGATGGCCACAACAACAATTAGCCACACGATCCGTATTTGATCTTTGTCAAATTGACGGATAAACGATTTAACGCAAGCGAAGCCGCGGGCAAACACTAGTATAATATAAAAAGACGATAGGTACTCCTTACTTTTCGTTTTGATAACTTTTTGGTTTATCTTTTGGCATACATAATATTGCCCACACGCAAAATATCTTGCAAAATCAGGAAACACTACACTTCTGCCCATGCATTTAGTTCAATTCTAAAATCCTTTTAGCCAATACACACGCATCACATTTACAAAACAGAAATCACCGGCAAAACATCGGTTTTCCCCGCCCTAAAACCAAAAACCGTAATCGTATAGTTCGCTAAAACCGCTGAACTAAACACATCACTGTTCCGCGTCAGTGGAGCAGGTAGCAGTCACATGCCCCGATGCACATCACTAGTCACACATAATTAACGGTTTTATGTAATAAACGCGGTATTTTGAATTTGGAGGCCTTTGATTTTGAATTGACACCAAGCGCGTCAAAGTGTTTTTGTGGTCACTAAAATTAAATTAGTACTAGTGCTTCTAGTTCGGTACTCAACTGCCTAGCCTTTTCCCAATTATATTGGGGTCGGCTTCCAATCGAACCAGATGCAGCTAGATATCAGTATTTTACATGGAGCGACTGCCTATCGCTCCTCCACAATCTGGGTAATACGATACGCCATGGCAAGACTGGTTGTCAGACTTCAGAGCTTCTATCAGTAACGACTATCAAAGATCAACAAATGACAACCGGAATCAACGACTTTTGCATGCTTTTCGAGACATGGAAGATACTCGTTATGACAGATGGTCACCCATCCACAGACCAACCTCGGCAAGCGCGGCTTAACTCAAAAAATCCGTCACTGCAGCTGTAAGTATTAAGCCAGCGGCTCTCAGCCTGTAGTTCAGTAGAACTAAAGGGATAAAAAAGTCAGAATGGAACTGCAAATCAATCATAATCGGCTGATTATTAATTATGACGAGCTATCTACTACAAAAACTTAAACATCTGTTGAACACTTGTCTAAAAAAAGTGTGACTGCAAAACAGACCTTATTTCAACGTCATATTCATCATTGTTACTTGCCTGACAAAATGTCAGATAATGACGTTGAAATAAAGTCAGTTTTGCAGTCACAATTTTTTTAGACAAGACGTGTTTAACAGACGTTTAAATTTTTTTGTGGTACCACTGAAAATGGTGGCTTCGCGAGCAGTGGTGATGAAATGAATACTATACAAAGTAATGCATCTAAAACGGTTCCCGAAACATGACCCTCTTAATATTTAGAAGGCACATAGAATTTATTGGAAAGTACAGGTGGATATCGCTTTTTATTTTGATGTTATAAAATAAAACTTGAGTTTGTCGATATACACCGTGACTTTTTAGTCGTCTTACAAAAAGGGTCCACTTAATGTATCCGACCTAAAATACCTCTAGGCAAGTTATTTTTTTTTTTAATCGTTAATAATAATTTTTATTTTTAATAAATAGGTGCATTAGAAATATGAAACACCCTGTTAAATGTTTACGTATCTAGCTGTAAAGTATACCTACCCAGCGCAATAGTCGGGCTGATCATTCTATCTCCATTTTCTATGAGACAAGGGTGGCCCGAACTTTAACAACAAACTTGCGTCATAATAACGAATTAAAATTTTATTTTAAAAAATTTCAAATCTCTTAAATACCTATTTTTTTATTATAAACGTGTTCTAGTCATTGGGTACATGAACTGGGCTGCTTTTGTAAGACGACTAAAAAGTCACGGTGTATAAACACTCCCTTTACCTATAACAGTTTATTAGCTTTACCTGGCATTCGATTTTCATTCTTCATAAAATGAAAAGGCTATAACATTATATAGGGCCTTTCAGTTTGATCGTGTCTATCTAGAAAATATTGAAATAATCTTGAGAAAAATCATAAATGAGGCTCGATAGGACCCAATCTTGAAAATGTTCTGTAAAAAACCTTTGAATTTAGGTATGGTACCTTTTTAATTTACAAAACTTTATCACTTATTATTATTTACTTATTCATCTTCCTTTTCTACTTCTTATTTAATATATTATACGAAGATAGTGATTTATAAATGAGAGTGGAATTTACACAAGTAGAAGGCAAGCGAAGTGTCCAATATAACTATAGACGAACAAGTATTTTTTGCAAAGCACGGTTGCATCGGCAGACGATCTCCGGGCACCGTCGTAGGCACGGGCATGCGGGCGGCGAGTATGGGCGAATCACTGTCCGACCATGGACCATGCCATGACGTTGTGTTCCACGCGCGCCTTAAAGAGTGTCAGCATAATGATGGGGACTATCTCTGAGGGCCTTATGGAGGGACTTATCTCATTACCGTGACCTTGGAACAAAAAGGCTATTGTAAAAGGCTATTGAAAGACACCGTGGATTTTAGTCAGTACGAGTCTGACAGTCCCTCCTACTCTGCCCAGGGAGAACTCATTTGATGATTTTACAACGCTAAAAATAAAGGCTTAAAGAATACATTGTTGAGTTCCGCCATCGACGCGAACGAAGTCGCGGGCACAGCTAGTTAAAAATAAACTTCATAGCGTTCTCCTGATTCTGTAATTCAAAAATAAACACTGTCTATTGATGTGTTAAATAGGACTTCCAAAACAGATTTGTTTTGTCCTCTTATTCACACCCTGTTTGACCTTTCACAGATTAAAAACTTAGATATTCTATTGGTATACGAAGGGTTTGTTCTATGCTTGGTAAAACACGAAATAGTTGGAGGTAATGTAATAGAAATTGGATATTTGGAGCACAATCCGCTCCGGGTCATTGCGTCTGTTGATTTATCCAACAAACACAGATGGACAGAAGGATTTTGTGCGAGTACTAGTTTGTGGATTTACTTGTTTTTTTAAATGTTACTATTGGTTGACTGACTACAAATCGGAAACAGAGTGAAACTTGACCTTTTTTTGATTGGAAAATCATCAAAATAATGAACTATTCCATCGAGAGGAGAGCGTAAAGGACTTTACATTTTAAACAAACTTAATTTAAAAAAAAACGTTGCCTTACTCTAGGAAATTTTCATGTGTCGTGGTTGCGTTTACAAACATGGAAACTCACATACACAAACACCCAGACCCGGAACAACTACTTGCAAATTATACAAATATTTGTTCCGTGCGGGGATCGAACCCTTGACACACTGCGCATCAGTCGATTGCTCAGCCACTGCCTTGACTGTCAGACTTGACTGACAAGAAACTAACCTGTTCTATAATTTCTCTTTGTTTCCTTGTGAAAACCTTTATGACTGATTCGCGACTCCAGTCTGAATTTGGCCATATAGAAGCTTTTCAGTTGGCTACCTTGCCATGAACATAATGCTCCTTCAACTAGTCTTTCTAAAAGGCCTTTTCAAAGACTAGCCGTCTTTGAGGAAAGGCCTTTTAGAGAGACTAAGAGTCACTCATTGAGCAATGGAAAGAGCTATGCTCGGAGTTTCTTTGCGGGATAAAATCCAGAACAAGGATATTCGTCGAAGAACCAGAGTCACCGACATAGCTCATAAAATTTGCAAGTTGAAGTGAAAATTGGCAGGCCACATCGCTCGTAGAAATGGAAGAAAAGTTGTCGAGAGGCGACCACGTACCGGAAGATACAGCGTAGGCAGGCCTCCCGCTAGGTAGACCGACGACATCGTGAGAGTCGCGGGCAACCGATGGATGCAAGTGGTGAATTGTCGTTCGGCGTGGCGGTCTAAGGGGGAGGCCTGCAAAATGCGTAAAGTGAGCGCAAAACTGGCACTACTAATACCGATACACCACAAACTCAGTCGGCTGCTAACAGTTTGCCTACTAAGCGATAAAATAGAACATCATTGCCATATACGAAAATCCCATTCAAGAAAATGCATCGCATGTAACAAAGAAGGTACATTCAAGTATCAAGTCGTGTAAAGCAACAGGTTAGCAATAAAGTGTATTATTACATTACATAACTTCTGCATATAGATGCAAAATATATGATACGTCATATATTATATTCATAGCATTTTGCTACTACGCTGCCACAAGTTATAATGTTTCTTTGTGTTTTCAGCAGAAATAAATGTTTTTCTGTTTTATTGTTATAATTTATCTGTTTTGGTACAAAGAGGTTTAAATTTGATGAAACGTCTCCATAATAGTAGGCATACACCATCCTGCCTATCGATACGATAGATTTGCGGCTTGCAATTGTTTCAAATCGGCAGTTCGTCCATATACACCATACACCATCCTGCCTATCGATACGATAGATTTGTCACAACTTCAAATCTGCACCAGTGATGCCAACTCAGCAACTAGATCTGGCTATTATTCGGTGACGACAGCTACAATTTCTAGCACCTTTTCATTTCATCATGAGACTATCGAATTAGATTAAAAAAAGTGGTGCAAGCGATTTTCGACCTTATCGACATTAAAAATTTAGTTTGTTTTTCTCACATTCTTATTCGTTAACATTGCTCCTTCATTAAAATCCGGTGTTTGCATCATTGTCAATAAGGTCGAAAATCGCTTGAAGGTCGGAAAATACTTGCTTAAGGATAGCAAGTTAAAAAAAGTGGTGCAAGCGATTTTCGACCTTATCGACATTTAAAATTTAGTTTGTTTTTCTCACATTCTCATTCGCTAACATTGCTTCTTCATTAAAATCCGGTGTTTGCATCGTTGTCAATAAGGTCGAAAATCGCTTGAAGGTCGGAAAACATTTGCTTAAGGATTGCAAGTTAAAAAAAGTGGTGCAAGCGATTTTCGACCTTATCGACATTTAAAATTTAGTTTGTTTTTCTCACATTCTCATTCGTTAACATTGCTCCTTCATTAAAATCAGGTGTTTGCATAAATGTCAATAAGGTCGAAAATAGCATGAACCTTTTTTTAACTTGCTTTCGTGGTCCCTTGACACCTCTCAAGTTTTCAATCGTATTTTGGTTTAAAATAAAATGAATAACTCTTTTTTACGAGTGTACATGCGATCCATGTGCGAAAAGCCTTAGTTTTCCTGGTAAGGCCACGTTCACATGGCGATTATTTTCCCGTATACTGTATACAAGATTTTATCGAATAGAGCAGTAATAACAGTTCACAAATGAAAACTTAAAAATAGTTTAAACGGCGTTCATACGGGAAAATCCCGTGTTTGAGAAATATAATATTTTACCGTGTACCGTGCAAAGTTGTCCTAAAACTGGTCAACTCTATTCGATAAAATCTCGTGTAAGGTATACGGGAAAATAATCGCCGTGTGAACGTGGCCTAACCGTCCCTGTAGAAAAGTAGCTAAAAAGTTTAGCCACAAGTTACACTTTTTAGCTTTTTTTCTAGCACCTTTATAAAATTAGCTAACTATCTATGAAGTTGCTAAGATGGCATCACTGCTGCCGATTTGACGTTGTGTCAAAAACGATTTGATGACCTATCAAAATTGGCATGTCATGCCATCAAATTGGCATTCCACCCCCATACACGTTCAATTCTATTTGAGCAAATTGGCAGTTTTATGCCGAATTGACAAATAGGCAGTATGGTGTATGGCTACCATTACAGCCTACTACAAAATGCTTACTACAAAATGCTTTCTAGCCTGAGGCTAGAAAGCATTTTGTAGTGAGACCGATAATGCCAATTTTTTTTTTAATTTATAGTAAATAGTTATTATGTAGTGTAGTGTCCAGAATTCTTTTATTTTCTATTATATCTTTGAAGGGTTATTTTTACAAAGACTGTATTTCGATTAATTTAGGGTTTAACACTATTTACTTTGGAATTGAAATATGTATGTAAATTCAAAAGTTACATTGTATTCCTGGCCTGCATCATCCGAGCAATACATTTTATGGAATTTAAAAGAGACCCCCATTTTTATTGATGGGTTTGGTTGGCAACCTACACACTTATATAACTCCTATATGCGCTTGGAACACGTCGTTCCGGCCGTCGTCTCGAGCCTTTATCCTTGATCAGACGGCAAGCTACCCATTACTCGCCGACCGCAAGCTCGCCCCTACGATAGCCAGGCTTTGTGCATAAAAAACTACATTAAAATTCATTAAGTCACTATCAAATTCTAAGATTAACACCGCATTAGTTGTGCACTCTAGTATTGTTTTGGGGTGATAAAACCTAACTAATGTGGTAGCGCAGGTCGCTGCAGAGATACTTATAATGATCACTAGTTAGTTATACAGGTATATTTTGACTTTATGAAATTTTGACAAAGAATAGAGAAGAATAATAAAGTAGGAGTATATACGAGTATGTAAATATTTTGATCTGATTGTGTTGTATCTTGTTATTTTTTACGGCAGAATTTATTTGGTACGTTTTCTAATGGGTAGGAATGTTAGAATCCTTTAGATGCATTCTTAATTTCACGTAAAAATCCACGAAATGCTCGGTGTGTTCTACGATGTAGAACGCACGATTAATTCTTTAATTTTAAATTATTTTTTTCTATTCCCTAGCCACTATTTTTCTGGGACCCTTATCAGACGAACAAACTTCTCCCCATAGATTAAAAACACTATGTTGTCAACACAGCTTTCATGTTATTTTCCGGCCGACAGAGTCTGAATCTCTAGCCATTATGGACCAGTCCCACTGTTAGCGTGATAAATATATTGGTTCTGACAAAAATGTATGCGATCTCGCCTGATTGACAGTGGAAGGTTCTACAGTTTTATTATTTGACTAGATGACCCGGCCATACTTCGTACCGTCTCAAAATCACCTTTTAAACTTCCCTGGACTTGTATCTTTACATCAGTAAAGTAAATATTATAATATGTATGTTACATATTGCATTATTTATATCGTGCAGTACGATAGTAACATACTGGTATCCAGCTGCGGTGTGTTAGACTGGGAACAAACTTCAAAGTAGTTGAAAATAATTAGACCGTCAACAAAGGATTTTAGGTCCCGTGTCACTAAGACCTTTATGATTTTGCTTTTCACTTCGTAATAAATTGCTAGCTCTACTAGGCGACTTGCTGTCCGACCATGGATCATGACAGGGTCGACGCGCACGCACGCCTCATAGAGTGTTAGCATTGCCATAGGCCTAAGCCTGCCGGGGTCGCGGAACATATCTCATTACCGTGACCCTGGAACGTAAAAGACTATTGAAGGACACCGTGGATTTTAGTCAGTACGAGTCTGACAGTCCTTCCCGCCCTGCCCTCGGTGGGTGAACCTTCTTAATGATTTTACCACGATATAAATAAAAGCTCTACTCGCTCTCGCTAATCGCCAACAGTGGAACCAATACCTAACGAACTACGACTAAAAGATATACATATTGTTATTAGCTTTATTCAGTTTTTTCTCTCTAATACCAGTTTTGAGAGTATCTGGGAATTACTGTTGTGTGAAAAAAGAAAAGATAGATTCTCACTTATGCACGTTTGAACTAGGTTTTTGTTAGATCTGGGGCCGTATTACAACCTTTTAAAACCAGGCTTGTTCCAGTGAGTGAAGGAGATGGCGCTAGACGACTTGTATAGCTCTGTCACAACAACAAGCACAAGCAACAAGCCTACTTTTAAGACGTTGTAATACGGCCGCAGTTCTCTTAGAATACGTTTTCCGTATTTACTCACTGCTTACTTGAAGTATTTACTGTGTTTTTATATGGAATATGAAAATGCTCCTCTAGTGTACGAACTAAGAGCTGTTTTTTTAACAAATTGACATCAAACATCCCGTTTACTTTAAAGTCACAAAAACGTGAAAAGTCATGTTATCTTTTGATTTTAATCAGTACTATTCTGACAGTCCCTTCCACTCCTTCCAAGGCGGGAGGACTCATTTCATAATTTTAAAATGTCAAAAAAAATTGTACGTTCCATTTTACTACCCCACGATCGTAAATGTAACTCAACCCCAGAAAGCCATAAATAACTTTCTTGAAACATACATAAACGTAACAAATCTGGCTCCGTGCCTAAAAGAGAACAAATTGCTTTTAGAAATTAACTCTTACACTATACAGCTCGGTAATTTCTACTGCAGTTGTAAACGGGCTGTAACGTTGACCGTTAACCATCGTAAAATCACGGTTATCGCTAAGGGTCAGTTTACGATGTTGCCGCTGTAAGCAGTGACTTAAGGTCATGGCACATTATACCAGTACGGCAACTGCGCAGCTGCACGCCGTCTCCTTGAATTTAGGCTACGGTTAGCCGTTAGCGTGCTGCGAGGCTTAAGGGTGCTCCCACATCTATCGACGCGGAATCGGCTTTTTGCGTCGCCCTTTCTCTTTCTGTCGCTTAGAACTGCCATTTGCTAGACCGGCACCCTTAGCGTGCTGCGAAGCGAGTTGCATGGTAGCGGACTCCCCGCCGCGCCGTTGTCTTTGTCATATTGTCATCATGGAGGGAAGTGGAAACATATTTTTCCTACTCCTCCACTATTCTTTTCTGATTTATTTCGTTGCAGGATCCAAGACAGGTAAATTCATTCTCCGGGACACGTCCAGCTTCATAGTCTCGGCGCTTTTCTGGTGGTTGCCACTGTTGATAATGGCTTTCAAGAGTTGCAGTTGTTCGGGAATAGTGTGGTGGGTTTGTCCAATATTGCCATCATGAAATTCATATGAGACATGATTTGAGGCTCTACTTTGACTGACAGGTTAAATTTTGAGTAGCTGTTAATAAACCCGTGCGGTGTGCCGGTGTTGTGTTGCGTCGCATCATAATTATGTGAAATGTCCTTTTCGTGTAGTCAATACAGTTCGATTTTGAGTCGCTGTTAAAAACCCGGTGTCGCGTTGCGTCACGGCAAAGGTGAAATGAGTACCTTTTTAACCGACTTCAAAAAGGAGGAGGTTCTCAATTCGGTCGGTATGTTTTTTTGTGTTTTTGTAACACACTATGATACTTTTTATTCAGGTATTTTGATTTTTTTTTTTTTTTTTTTTAGTTTAAAAAATACTTTATTGGTTTCGAAGATTGGCGTGTTCGAACGCACATGATAGGTATGGATAAAGATTTTGAATAATTCTGGCAAAACTCGGCAAAAGTTTTATTTTACTAGACTATCTGCTGGATTAAGACCTCATTCCGTAAACAAGGTAAAAGAGATTAAAATGTTTCTTCTTTTTCCAATTTCATAATAAAATTAATCACTCATACGTGTATAAGCTAATCATTTAGTTCACTGACTTACAGAAGAGGAAAAATCGTAAAAAACTTGAAATTATAATCTGTGGTCTAATATCGCCAACAAGCCGTAAGCAAGAGAAATTAACTTTTTTATTTTTCCAAAATATGGTTTCGCGTTGAACGTAGGTCGTGGGTTTGAACCCAGTTAACCACATTCCTTTGTTAAATTTCTTTCATCATCAGTACCCTCTAATCTTTAAATATTCTATAGCTGTTTTAAAATAAATCTAGCTGAGAAGCAAAATATGAAACATTTTTTTTAGGTGGTAAAATCCATTGTGGTCCTCCAATTGCTCTTTACGTTCCACTGTCACAGTTACCTGTTTGGTCAGCTCCAAGACCCCAGCATCCATACATCCATCCTCACAAACTTATTTGTAATATTAGTAAGATGTCTCACAAACTCACAATTTACATTTTCAACAACAACATTAGCTATTCTTAAAGCAGATAGGCACCATAAAGGGTAACTCAGTGATAGAGTGTTAAAAGTCTCTCAAAACGTTACCTATGCATGCAGTGATGCAAAATGATGCAACTAGTTCACCACTAAAGTGAACAAGACGTAGTGACTTCGCATTACAGCATGCATAGGTAACGTTTTGAGAGACTTTCAAGACTCTATCACTGAGTTGCCTGTCTCACAAAATAATTTTCTTTACCATACCCTAAATTGAGATAAACACGCGAGAAAATCTAGATTTCAGTTTTCAACTGTTCAAAGAAGACAAGGCAGTGCTTTGAAACGTTTGTATCATCATGAAATTCAGCATTGCATTTACAATATTAATTTCAAACATCTACTCAAATCCTTGATCTAGATATGCAAGCTACTTCATTAGTGTTACAAATACGGGCGTACCCGGGAAGCGGGTCTAAGTGCATTTTAGTGTTTAGGACACTCTGATGTCGCCTTGGGCTGCCCGAAGATGTTTGAGTGGTACAAGTTATGGGATATATTGTGATTGTGGCGGAAAATAATAAACTAAACCATTTTCGTTCTAGATGAAGCCAGCTTAGAAAAGGCCTAGATAACAATATTTTTTTACATATTTCTGCAAAAATTATGCCAATTTTATTATTTTTCTATAATTGAAAACGAAATCATCAAGTTTGTTTTTAATTTTGCCTTTTGTACCTGCTGTGTTCTGTATTATTAACATCCTTTAATTTCCATTTTCAATTTCGTTTAGATTTTAAATTATTGAAAACATTTTGCGTTCATCGAAATATTTCAAAAGTTGCATATTTATTTGTTCTTGGGTTTGAAAATGCTACTGCTTATAGTTTTCCTCATAATACGAGGGTAACATTAGTGCAACTTAATAGCACAATTACTTACGAATATCTTCAATTATTGTCCCCGTTCTAAAAACTTATGACTGTCACTTCTACTAAATTGTGTAGTAGGTAAGTGCCTATTCTCGTGTTTTTTTTCCATCTGCGTTGTACCAGTGATGGCCCAGGGAGCAGTGGTGGCCCAGTGGTATCGGCCCCGACTTACGAGTTGTAGGTCGTGGGTTCGAATCCCGGCAGGCGCATTACTTTGTGTAATTTATTTCATCACCACTGCTCTCAAAACGGTGAAGGAAAACATCGTGAGGAAACCGACATGTCCTAGAACCTAAAATTCGAAGACATGTGACATCCACCAATCCGCACTGGGCCCGCGTGGTGGATTATGGCCCACCCCCTCTCACAGAGAGGAGGCCTGTGTCCCAGCAGTGGGAACATTAATAGGCTGATGATGTTGTAGCAGTGATAAACAAAACTGACAATTCACTAAAAGTATCAAATAAATAGCATTTCATTACATTATAAGTGGGTATGTTTGCATTGTTGTGAACGATCAAAGGTAAAGTTTAACTAAGACTTTTTTCCAAGGTATTTATCCTAAATCAACCAAAACGCTACCTCTTAAAACTTGCACCCAGACGAAAATAACGTTAGTGAAACTTAGCAGCACAATTACTTACGAATGTCTTCAAACATTTCAGTGTCTACTACTCAGTCCTACAAACTTATGTTTGTCACTCCTACTTAATCGTGAAACACGTACCGCGTTAATTATTTACTTATTTATTTCTAATTGGAACTAAGTTTTGGGTTGTTTCTATACAGTTAGAAATTGGTGTGGGAAATTGGATTTGAGAGACAATGAATTTAGGAATCCATTATGCTGATGGATAGTTTTGGGTTAGTAATGTGAAAATTACGTCTTAATTCGACTAAGCTTGTGAATTGACAGAAAATTGTTTTGTTCTTCTTTGGAAGGGCTCTTTACTGAGTGAGTATAGCTTCGAGTAAGCAATCCCGATAGTTAGACCCGTCTTTAAGGAGAGGCTGGAGTGGTGCCACGGCGTCTTTACCTTCCACCTTACGTAAGTCTTCACAGGGCATGGATTTTTTCGGGGGAGTGCTGTGTTGAATTCCTAAAGGGCGGGTATAGGGTGTCACCACTGTGTGAATCGCCCGGAGGACACGGTAGAGCACAGGTATATACACGGGAATTTAATACCGTATTAAAAAGTACCGAAACTTTCGCATTATTTTTGCCTGAGTCATTCACTATCATACAACACACACTCACTATCATACTCATACATACACAACACAAAAATTGAAATTAGTTTCATGTGCTGTGTTTCCAAATTGCATTATTTTCTTACTTAATTATTCTATGTTTTACAAAATATTTCATTTTTTAATTTTCGGTTTCATTTGTCAATAACCACTTGGTACGGTGTTTACTTCATGGATATCTTTAAAACAAGCAAAGTTTTAGTTTGGGGATCACTATATTCAACCGGATTCGTGTGAAACGTACTCGATTTTATCAAAAAAAAAAATACTCCACTGCTGGTTACTCCACTTAGTTTTACTATAACTTCCAATCACACTCTATAGAAACAACATCAGAACTACACAAGTCAAGTGAAAGCTACAATCTATAGGGAAAAAGGTATTATTATCCTTATTGGTGTCAATTTGAGAGACATTACCTGAAGGCTGCTTCCTGGAGGTAGCAGCCGTTTCCTGGACGTGTCATCGTGTGAATGGCGTTAAATAGACAGACAGATAGCGCCCGGGGTGATACTGTAAGGTTCTGCGAGCCTGGTACAAGTGCGCGGCGCTAGTGTGTGTATTATTGATCGTTTTTTTAAATTGAAATAAAGGAGAACATTCAGGCTCCATACATTTTTGGGCCTATTCTCTCCAACAAAAAAAATTGGTACCTATGGGTAGTACTAGTCATTTGGAGCAATAGTTACTTCGGCACAAAAGTTGTAGGATTGCTCTCGGCCAAGTTATACAATCCCCAAATAATGATGAGTATTGCTAGAACTAGCGACCTCAAGCAATTTGACTTAACGCCTGTAATCATTTTTTTGAGCAGAAAAGGCCCAAAAAAAAATAATCTCCTTTGGAAATATCGAATTAAACCTTTTAATGACAGCGTTGCTTTCGAAAAGCATATTATGACAAATCCTGTTGAAAATATTTGTAGGATCAGGAAAAGCTTTGAAAGCAATTTTTATTTGCAATCCTCTGTCCGCATAAAACGTTGCAACTGGAGGCTATTTTTTTTAACCTTAGGATCTTTTAATCAAGTATCGTTACTTTACTAGTAAGCAAGTAAGTGTGCTTCGCCTTTGACAAAATATAATTTCGTTTATTTTCACGTGAGACAGTGGTTAAAAGCAAGCCTAAAGAAATAATATTTAAGATTTTTTCTTAAATATTGTCATTTTCAAATATTACATTTTATACGAATTAACCCCCGCGACACGAATTCTAAAGCTCTTTTGTGCAAATATAAAATCTAATAGCTTAGTTGGTAAAAGCGTCTGGTATACAAAATCAGATGGTCGCGCGTTCAAATCGTTTTCGACATCGCATTTTTCATTCCACAAAAATCCTTTATTCTAATAAATTGTATAAAAGGAAATAAATGCAGTTAGTTAAACACGACTCGCATTTTTAGGTTAGCCATTGTCGAAAAGCTGCCAACATTTTAGTTTTTTAGTTGGCAGTATTTCACTCGCTCAAATTCTAAATATTTTAAAACCGAAAAAATGTGTCACTATATTTTCACACTAGGACAGCACAAAGGACGTACCGACATCAATATCTGGTTTAGAAAGAAAAAAAATATTTTTAACTTTTTAAGCCGTTTTTAGTCTTCCCCCCGCAAGTATCCGAGAGGCAACTCCAGTCTACGGGCGCACGTGGAGGTTTCCTGTCATAGCACCCCAACTTTTTAAGCCTTAAAACTTTTTTAATTTGACTTGCTCGATCCTAAAATAGTAGACAACTAGGATTTTCTCTTGTACCTCTTGGTTTAAGATCATAAACAACCCAACAACCCGAGCGTGATCTGATCAGACGGCAAGTGACCCATGACTTGCGGTCAGCATGATCTCGTGGGTGCGCCCAAAAAACATTTAAACTCAAACATACACAGACACCCGCACCCGAAAACCCGAAACAATCATACAAATTTTTTGTTCCAAACAGCCATCGAAACCGTGACACGCCTTTTTTCTCTTTACTTTCTCAACCAAAATAAAAACACCAATAAATGTTTATCGTGTAAACAAAAATGTTTAACTATCTTCTGTAATTCCGAATTCCGATTTTCACAAAAGATCCATAGAAAAAACAGAACAAAATAACAACAACAAAATGATTTGTTTTCATTTTCTACACAGCTTGATGTAATCAGATTTGAATACCACAAAAAACATAGGGAGTGGCAGCTGGCTGGTCTCACGCGGGTTTGTACCGGGTACGTCAGTAAGCAGAGCGGAAGCGGTAGCGAGAATTCAATTTTTTACCCGACTGTCAAATAAGGATAATGTTTATGGGCGTATATAATTAAGTAAATTGAGAGCTGTGAATATCTAAAACCTTCGACTGCACTGAATTTTAAGATTTGAATGCTTTGACGCGGTCGAATTGATCTTAGTTTCTCGTGATGTGGTGATTAATCAACGTAAAACTTTAAATTCGTCCACAATCATACATCGCGATAATCTAGTGGTGAGGTTTAGAAAATGAAGATAAACGTAAGCTTATTTAATAAGTAACAAAACAAATTAAGAGGAAGACAAGTACATATATCATTTCAACACATTAAAGCAGCAAAAATCGTTTGAATATTATGTCGGCTTTAAAATCTATCAAATTCAGTATTTAAAATAATCATCAGTAGTAGAAGCCAACTCCTTGCAACCCTGAACTGATAATACATAATTATAGTTTTACGCAGTAAATAGGAAAAATAATGCAGAATGATGATTCTAACCTAGCAAATTCCAAACCCCCTTTTGATCTAGATTCAGAACAGAACCAGGTTTAACAAACAGGTTTAATGAAAAAGCATGACTCGTTTCCTCTCACCACAAAAATGTGTCCAACAAAGGTAAAGTCCCGTAATAATTGAAAATTAATTCCCGAAACTCGCTCACAGTCGGACACAAGCTCAAAGCGTCGCCCAAAATGTAATTCAATACGCACTGTTTCTCAGATTTCAATCGTGTAGGTGAGAATTTGAGCAAAATGGTACAAGTGTGGATTTGGTGGTTCTAAGGGCTGGTACGAGTGTAATCGGGTCTTTGTCATGATTCTGTAAGGCTGAGCTGCAAAGTTACTGGTATATATAAAAGTAATAATACTTGGCATTAAACTTCTTTGTAAATTGAATAATAGCTCTGCTATAGGTAGCTAATAAATAGCTTCCACATCTAAAATAATTATAGCTGTCCTAAAACTACAAAAAGCTGTATAATTTAGACCCTTCTGTCCTTATATGTATATGGTCTGTATAAAGGCTTTAACTTCCTATTATACTGCATTTAGTATAAAAATTAACTAAAAAATTCAGCATTCATTAAGGTGCTACAGTCCCAGACACAAGACATAAAAACTGTGAAAGTACCGTAGGTGCTCATTCCAAAGCGTAGATCTCTATGGAGAAGAATGAGCAAGAAACTCCATGGACACTCTTTTTCAATCGCCAAAATTATTACAGATCTTTTGTTACATCATTCAGACTTTCCTAATCAACAAATTAATAGTCTTAAACAAGACAAGTGTCTATTGCTCTCATTTCTGGGACACGTGCATACACTCTGAAAGAGCGCGTGATGTTACCTTCCTTAAAAGCACCTACGCTTTGAAAATCGCGACGCTGAGTGTACCAACAACCCAGGGGATTTTATACACAAGAGTGAGCTAAAGTCCTCTGTAGGGTTTTTTGGCCATTCGACTTCTCCATTGAAATCTTCATTTTTGAAAGTGCAACTACAGTCAATATTATCATTTTGCAGTTTAAAATTTTTTCATTTGAAAATATAATTGTTTCCATTTTGATTTCGAATAAGGCAACCCTAGCTAAATAATATCCCATTTGAATGCTACTAGCTACTATTGGAAGTCGATTCATCATTGTCTACATCGGAATTAGAGCGTTTATGTATAAGGGAGGAATTATGTATGGAAATATTTGTGCTTAATGGGTTCTGATGATTCTCGAGTGTTCTCTTAATATACGCTGTTTCATCTGTAGGGTTTCCGTAGGAAGATTCTTCATTTGTTATTGTCGTTATTAACACTCTTATGAATCAACTGTGTCATGTCTACACATTTTAGGTCTTTATTACTTGATTTTCTTTAGATTTGACATCTTGGACATGCGGACAGCGAGTAAAGGGGAACTCGCTATCTGACCATGAACCATGCCTCGGTCGACGGCGCGTTGTGTTCCACGCGCGCCTCAAAGAGCGTCAGCTAAATGACGGGGGGACCCCTTCAGAGGGTCAAAGCGTGCCGGGGCCGCGGGACTTTTTTTCCTTACCGGAACATAAAGGGCCTTGAAGGACACCGTGGATTTTAGTTAGTACAAGTCTGACAGTCCCTCCCGCTCTGCCCGGGGCGGGAGGACTCATTTGATGATTTTACTACGATAAAAAAAAAGAGTTGACATCTTCCTCGTTATTTTCTTCATTACTGAATGTCTTGGTAAACTCTTTTGGTAAAACACTGATAATTTCACCATGTATCGTGGGTTCGCTTTCAAACACCACTTTGAACTCATGATAGCCTAGTACTTCTGCTGGGAAGTCAATGACCAAAACAATTTCAGGTATTTTTTTACCTGGGATAGGTATTGAACTTAGGCCGAGACTCCACCAAAGCTGTGCAAGTCGAGACGTGTTTTGAACAACCAATAGAATTGCGTTGCGGAGTGGAGCATGCGGTGGTGCTGTGTCAATAACGCAATTCTATTGGTTGTTCAAAACACGTCTCGCTCGACACAGCATTGGTGGAGTCTCGGCCTTATGCTTGCTTAGTACTTTTGCTGATTACAGCCATTGTCTAATACTCACTTTGAGCAGACTCAAGACAACTAATTCTATATCATACTCAATGTGTTGCTCACACTATTGTTTTAAACGTTGACTCACACTAGGAATTTTTCCTGTATCGTGGGTGCGTTTACACACGTAGAAACTCACATACACAAACTCAGACCCGGAACAACTACTTGCAGATATACATAAGATATACAATAATATTGTTTGTTCCGTGCGGGGATTGAATTCGTGACACACATAGCATGAGTCCAATTGCTCAGCCACTGCGCCAAATGTGTTCTCAAAATCTAGTAATAATCTCCTAAAAACACGGAATAAATACTTGTAGATCATTTAAATATAAAATATCTGTTTTTAAAATGTCTATATCTTGGGAACCGAGCTTTCTCGAACCTGGGACCTTATGGGGATAAATCGATTCCTTGAGCCGAAAAACCCCTAATCTGTAACTTTCATGAAAATCCTTGGAGCCGTTTCCGAGATCCTGAATAATTATAATTATATATAAATTCAAGAATTGCTCTTTTAAAGATATTAGATTTGTTCCGTGCGGGGATTGAATCCGCGACACACAGAGCTAGAGTCCAATTGCTCAGCCACAGCGCCAAATGTATTGTCAAAATCTAATAATATCTCCTAAAAAACATAGAATAACAACTTGTAGATCATTTGAATACAAATTTTGTTCCAAACACGTGATACACTCAGGATCTTTTGCTCATCAGTCGCGGTTGCGGTCACTAGACGAACGAGACGTATCTAATAATATAGCACTACCATTTATTAATGAGATACCGACTACCTTAATCTAAACACGGAATTAAGGATCGAGGATACACTAATAAGGAAAAAAGAAAAACACGTCTCGATGACTCAATATTAATGTGTGATGTAACAGCGGGGACGGAAAGAGAAAAAATAATATAACGTATGTACGGGTGTATGAAACCGATTCGTCAATTATTTTGATGTGCTCAAGGACTTTTTGGGATGACTAAGTGAGATAAATGAGATTAGAAACAAAAACATGAAAAAAATACTGTCAAAATCAATAAACAAACCAGGCGTTCTGTGGAAAACAGTTGTCACTGTTATGGCTAGTTCACACAGTGCAAGCTGCCAATCCAGACAGCTACGCGACTTGTCTAAAAGCCGCCACTATTTCGACTTGCCGCTAAGCGCTAACTTCACAATACTTAGGGCTGATTTTTCAATAGCCAGATAACCTCTAACTGAGGAATAAAAATGGCGGTTTGACAGCTTATCTATAGAAAAAATGTCAAACCGTTGTTTTAATTCCTCAGTTAGAGGTTGACTGGCTATTGAAAAATCATCCCTTAGTAACCGCATTGTCGAGAGAATCAAAAAAGTTTCCACTCATAACTCGCCCGGCTGTCATGCCAGTGATGTAAAAAATGTTGAAGTAACTCAGATGTGGCCAGTTGGTCTAGTGGTTAGTGACCCTGACTGCTACGCCGGAGGTCGTGGGTTCGATTCCCACCCAGGACAAATGTTTGTGTGATGAGCACGATCATTTGTTCTTTGTCTGGGTGTAATTTATCTATAATATGTATGTATTTAGAAATATGATAAGTTTGTTTATCAGTTGTCTAGTACCCATAACACAAGCTCTGCTTAGCTTGGGACTAGATGGCGTTGTGTGACAGTTGTGGAATATTATATTATATTATACTAGCTGACCCGGCAAACTCCGTACCGCCTGAGCTAATGTCCACACACGAACGAGTGACTCGTACGTTACGTTCAAACAGTACGAGTTACTAAGTTAGCAGTGACTTGTACAATAGCTCGCACTGTGTACACTTAAGCCATTGCATGGTCGGAAGCTCGAAAGCCTTAGAATGCAAAACAAGAAAAAAAAAATTGTATCTATCATCTAACGTGGTAAAATCATCAAATGAGTCCTCCCACCCAGGGCAGAGCGGGAGGGACTGTCAAACTCATACTGACTAAAGTCCACGGTGTCTTTCAATTTACTTTCCGGGGTCACGTTCAAAATCAAAATAAAAGCGTTTATTTCAATTAGGCCATTACAGGCACTTTTGAATTGTCAAAAGACATAAAACTGGTACCTACACAAATAGTTAATTCGTAAGTCAAAAAGTGTCTTGAATAAAATTAATCTAGGTCGTATTTTAATAGTACAAAGATTTGTTAAGCAATACACCTTTGAATTTAACTGAAACTACATTTTAACGTTTCTCGGTTGCATATTTCTCGCGCTATTCAAATATTTAACATTTGTGGTAACACGAAGTATTCAGTAACTAACCAAATTGGTTTAAGAGGTAACGGCATGTTTAATATTATGGAGAATTTAATATTCAATGTTGTTATTTTTACTTCAACGTAAGTTGTAACTTAAGTTATGATTTTCATGTCATTGAAAGTTATTAAATAGCTGTCGTAGCATTCGCGGGATTGCATTAAAAGGGTACTTAAAAGGTTGGTCCACTCCTTCCAGAGCGAGAAAATTCTTGACTTGGTATTGTTACTAATTTAAAAAAAAAATGTATTCATTTTGCGCTATCCTACTACTATTATAAGGGCGAAAGTTTGTAAGTATGGATGTATGGATGTTTGTTACTCTTTCACGCAAAAACCACTGAACGGATTTGGCTAAAATTTGGTACACACATAGTTTATAATCTGGATTAACACATAGGATAGTTTTTATCCCGATTTTATGTTCCCGTGGGATAGCTTTCGAGTAGTAGCGGGTGAAGCCGCTGGCAACAGCTAGTAGTTCATATATGGACTCTCGTTAATTGATAAACCATTGTATTGCAAATAAAATGGCGACGGCCCTTTTTTTTCTTGCCCAGAACCAGCCCTCATGTTAGATGAGATCGGGACACTCGCTAGCTCTTTTTAGGTGGACTTTGACGGCGGTGCCATCTGTAATTACTACAGCGCCCAGCCATTCACCCGAGAGAGGAGGAGAGGAGAGCTCGATCTATAGCCAGATCAAGCGTCGCAAGTGGAGAAGGTTTGGCTACACGCTCCGAAGGGGCCCTGACCATACCCAAATAAGTTTTGGATTGGAATCCCCAAGGGTCCCCCGTCAAACCTGTCGGCGCATCGAGCATTGGATTTACGTGAAGCGAGGTGAAGCGTGAAGCTCAAGACAGATCGCGATGGAAGACATCTGTGGACGCCCTCTGCCACATCTATGGGACATAGGTCATCATCATCTGCCTGCTTTTTCCCAACTATATTGGGGTCGGCTTCCAGTCGAACCAGATGCAGCTAATATCAGTATTTTATATGGAGCGACTGCCTGCCGGACCGCCACAACCCAGTAACTGGGTAACACGATACCCCATGGTAAGACTTTGGTTGTCAGACTTTAGAGCTTCTGACTAACAGTAACGACTGTCAATGATCTACAAATGACAGCCAGGACCAACGGCTTTACGTGCTTTCCGAGGCACGGAGGAAACTCGCTATGACAAATGGTCACCCATCCACAGACCAACCTCGGCAAGCGCGGTTTAACCCAGAAGATCGGCCTGTGCGGCTGTAATTATTTAGCCATGAGCTCCTCCATATATGGGACATAGATCTTTAAGTCAAATTAGTCCAGCAGTTTGTGATGATACTTGCCCTCTAAGGATTAGGGTTTATTATGGCTCGGAAAACCTGGTATGATTCTACAGGGGGTGGCGAGACTAACTCCCTATTAGATATTGGTTATGCAAATATGAACGATGAGAGAGGCTGGCGGGAAATTGAGAATATCGTATTACGCTTCCGGGGTGTTAATTTTTTGAATGATTCGTCGTAATATGTTTTAGGTGAGAATGGATTTGTGTTTGGGTGATTATTGAGAGGTTTTCGTGGCCTAAAAATTAAAACTTGATCTTCTGGTTTCCTGGCACGAAAGTTTCGGGGGTACCTGTGTCTTAAACCAGTATTTTTTAAATCAGCTTTCTCTGAAAAATAATCAACTAAACTTCTCTAAAAAAATAATCACATCCGATCCGGATCACCAAAAAATCTCATCTTTCCCATTTCTTCAAAAAAAAAACTTCAATATTCTCCGACTACCGTTGAAAACTTAATCTCCATCCGTTAAGAGGTTCCTCAGGTCTGATATGAATACAGAGAGGGCAAACCCTCCAATATTGGAGGAGAAAGATTATTTTTTTCCAAGTCTCAGGGTAAAATTGATAAGGTAGGTCGCGGTGACGTGACAAGAAGACGGAATCACAATAGATTATGAAAGAGACAGGAACATCTGTTTTTTTTCCTTTATTAGGTTGGCACAATTGCTATGAGAGTTGGTTTTTTGTGGCTGTGTATCGCGGGTGGGATTCCTGAACGGAATAAATATTTGTGTGATGTACAAGTTGTTGTTGGGGGTCTGGGTGTTTGTGTATGTGTGTTTCTATGGTTGCAAATGCAGTCACGATACAGAGGAAACTGTAAAAAAAAAACTTTTATAATGATAACTATTGCCAAAACAGTTCTGATCAGTGCGTAGAGCTTTTCTAAAAAAGTGAGCATTAGTGGAAGTGGCCACTTGCAATAAAATAAGTTGACTGATTGTACAAGTGACTTCAATCGTGTAAACGCTCGCGCAAGTGGATATCTGCAAGTTACTAGGATTTGCTGAACTTGCAACAACTCAACCGTCACGTGTAAACTGCTTTTGTCAATGTAGACAGTCGTCAACTGACTTCTGCAAGAAATTGCGAAAATTACTTGCCCATGCATATTTTGCTATAATCTTAGACGATGAAAGAATCTAAATGCAAGTTGCGAAATGTTGATTGACAATGGATTTAGTTCATGCAAGTTCTTGCATTGCAACTTGAATGCAAGTTGTTGCACTGTCTTAATGAGGCTTTAGAAAGAAAGAACTTGCAACGAGTTATGGACTTGCTGCAAGTTATAAACACTAGAACTTTAAAATATTGACATGTGTAGCTTATTTTCCAATCCCTTTACAATTACAAAATTCTCAATCAACCCTCAAAAAAACTCAGTTCCCTCCAACACATTTACTTAACGCCAATAATGTACCAATAGATGGCGCTTACCCCAAAGTTGTTAACATCAATTCGATCATTAATACTAACGTTAAGATCCTCATCTATGCAATTATATCCCAGTTTTATGATCCCAAGGCCTTTGTTCCTTCTTATCTGTGATGAGGAGAGGGTTATATTTGTTTAAGTTGGAATTGAACCAGTTTCAAGTTTGTAAAGCGTCTGTTTTAGAATATTATTGTACTTGAAATAAGGGTTAGTACGCCATTTTGTTTTAATGAGTGTTTTTGGTTAATGTGCGTTGTCATGGTAACAAATCTATTTTCATTATATTTTAGTACTAGAGTACTAGCTTTGAAACGGTTCTAACTTTTGAGTTGTAAGACATAGAGTTCTAATTTAGCTAACAACATTTGAACTTAGTATAATTTATTTAATAACTACTACTTTCAGAAGTAAAACAGGGGGTATTGTATTACCCAGTTACTGGGTTGTGGAGGTCCGACAGGCAGTCGCTCCATGTAAAATACTGATATCCAGCTAAATCTGGTTTGACTGGAAGCCGACCCCAATATAGTTGGGAAAAGGCTAGGCAGATGATGATGATGATGATGACTTTCAGAAGTAAAACAAAGTGAAGGAACCGCCATGTCATAGAGCCCGAAAATTGTAAGTCATCAACCAATCCGCTCTGGGTCCGCGTGGTGGATTATGGCCCACTTTCACTCACGGAGCTTAGAGGCCTGTGTACCAGCGGTTGTAACATTATAAGCTGGTTATGCTAAGAACGAGATATCTGATAATTAATTATCTGTTGAAGCATTATAATTCAAATTCGTACAAATAAAATTATTGATTTTGACATCTGTTACCAACGACTAGGGCTTTAAATCCAATAAAACACTTAGCAGAAAAACAACCGCTAAAACCTTTTTGATGAAGCAAAATAAATATTTATTTGCGCAAAAATAAACTCATTACTGCCCATCGCTAAAACCGCTAACCAAATCGACACAAAAACATATTTAATTTAAAGTCTATAATCCGGAATTCTAGTTAAAACCAACTCGATCTACCCGAAAGCGCTTTAAACCAGTTTGGTGGCAAAAACGAATGAAATCCAGTCAAATATTTTACTACAGTACGATTGTTGTAAAAACTCGCGAAGTTTTACGAACGGAACTTTTTGCTGAATCGGAAAAATATCGGCTTTGAAACGTAGTAAATGTGATTTTGTGATGAATTGGCTAAAAGTAGGTAAGGAACTATTAAAGAAGCAGAAAGTTTTACTGTTTTATTCGTAGTGGTATCTTTACTTGTCCTTTATAAGAAAAGATTCAAAGGTAAGCTGACTTTATTTGTTTTCATAATTTAGGTTAAAAGCACGAGACGGTACGATTGGTGCAGCGGCTAAGCGATTGGACTGCGTTGCGTGTCGCGAGTTAGATTCCCGAACGGAGCTAATACTTGTACGAACTAGAAGTAGTTATTCCGGGTCTAGGCTTTTGTATATGTGATTTTACATGTTTGTAAGGGTATCCATGACACAAGAGAAATTCTCAGTATGAGGCAAAGTTTAAAAAAAAAAGGGATAAAAAGGTGCTTTTAAAATTATAATATTGTATTGACTTGTAATATAATATCCAAGTTGCGGTTGACATAAAATATTGATCTTTATTGAGTTTTTCGATAATAATTATCATGGTGTCATACTATGCTGGACTTTTCTATTTCTTAAAGCATATTCAAAAAGAGCTTTTCTTACTCAAAATAATGGTGTTACCTAACACATTACATAAAAACATAAAAACGGAACTCCCCAAAAGATTTCCAAACACATAGGTGGACTATTTTCGCGAAAGTCTGCCCATTACTGAACGAAAGTACTAAATCTTCATTACTTAAGCCATTTTATACCATTACGGTAAGAACTTAAGGCATATAATTGCTTAACGACCTTCGGAGGAAAAAGCCAGAAAAAAAAGTTTGGTAAATAACGCTATATCATAACGGCGGGAGATTTATGGGGTGGCCAGAGTAGTAAGGCCCTTGTTTATAGGTTTGCGTGTTTTTTTTTCTGATAGGCAATGAGCAATTTGTGATAACTTGTATTTTGTAGTGGGGAATTTGTTCTACGTTTATTTTTTCTAGGTTTCTTATCTATGGAGCCGTAAACGAGATGAAAAAAGTGCGTCGTCTCACGTAGCTCTAACTCAATATCCAATAGTCATAGCCATGCGCGGGCATGCTGGCAGCGAGTAAAGGGCAACTCGCTGCCCGACCATGGAACATGACCGGGTCGGCGCGCCTCAAAGAGCGTCAGCGTACTGACGGGGCCGCCTCTCTGAGGTCCAAAGCCTGCCGGGATCGCGGGATTATTTCCTTACCGTGACCCCGTAAACGGCTACTGAAGGACATCGTAGATTTTAATCAGTACGAGTCTGACAGTCCCTCCCGTCCTGCCCTAGATGGGAGGACTCATTTGATGATTTAATTTTAACCACGACGACAAAAAAAAAACGAAAAATTTTAAGGGCCTGTTACTCTTTTTTAAAGTCTATTTTAAAGTGAAAAAGTCCTTGAAAGTCATGCTCAAACTTGGTATTAAAGGAATAAACGGGTCTCTAATCCAGCTCTGTAGCATCATTATTTATGTTAATGTCTGTGTCCCGTATGTTTCTCGGAAACTCGTCTAAACTCTTCAGTTTAAGAGGTGCTTGGTTAAAATTGCTAGATTTAGCCGGATTTCAAGATGGCGTCGGACCGGTGTCGGTCCCAAAAATTGTAGTCTTTGAACTTAGAGAAGGAATGAAATGAAAGGATTTTTGTTTAAATAGTTTCGTGTTATTATTTTTATAGTTGAACCCTTTCTTTTCAGAATTATTTTGATGTTTTAAAATATTTGTATTTTAGTTTTATTCTGTTGGTATTTTATTTAAGGTACTTTATATATTTTAGGTATTCATTTATATTCCAATAGTTAATTTTGTTTCGCACACAAAAGTTCGACGGGTAAAAAAAGACTTAAATTCTTTTTCATTTTATCCGCGGATAAAATGTCACTAGGTATTCAGAAAATATAAGGCGTGAACTCATCCGCCAGTTCGGATGAGTCGTCGCATAGCTAACATTGATGTGGTCATTTCATCCAAATAGAAACAGCTACAAACAATTGTGTAAAATTACAGAAAATAAGAAAACGAATGTGGAATCTGAACAAAAAGTACCAGGAGAACAGGATCGTGAAGAAGGTGTTGTTATCGCTGTCTTCAGTTCCGTGTTGCTTCTCCGTCGAATATTCATGGCAGGTGGTACTACAAGATACATCAGAGTTAAATTACTTGCCAGGAAGAAAAAAAATAGACCAAATAAGTTTTATGTCTTTTGAGCGGCATACAAAACGATTTTATATTCATTGATTGTTATGCTTAGTAAAATTAGTCATTATAAAATTACGTCAATCTTTTATGAAATTAACAGATCGTTGTATCTAAATTTAGAGATTTTGTGGTCATAACATAATAATATTGCTTACCCAGTTTTGGTGAATACTAAAGGAATGTACCAGGCTTGCATACATTTAAGGTAGTACTTATAGCAAGTCAAAAATGTCAGCGACAGCCTTCCTGATTAGTTGATTTAATTAAATGTCAATGCCCAATATCACACTTTTTACTAAGATACAATACACGTTTTAAAATCCAGGCAACATCTAGATAAGCTTTCCACCTTCTTCCTTAAACAGAAATCCCTTAAACCACACCACCAGAATTCACTAGCATCCAACTCTAATCCTTTCCAAGTACAATCAAATATACCAGGATTAAGCGATAGTTCCACGGAAACAATAATAATTTCCTTTTTAAGACCTGGCTTGTCTGAAGCTATTCGAGCTAAATTACTATCTTGGACCGGGTCCAGCTAGAAGCAAGGAAGAGGATGGAATTTAAAATAATTTTAGAAGTTTTAACCGTAGAAGAAATGGGTTGACATGTAATTTGTTTTTTTTTTCTTTTGGTCAGTATATAGATTATGGGAAGATTAATTAATTATGGTTTTTTGGAGAACGTCTTGATTTTACAAGGCGCGGGCCACATAGAAAAGACGTTAGATGCAGACGGAGCGGAGACATAATTTTGTCTCTTCGGCGTCTCTTTCATACAAAATGTATACAGAATGTTTTTGAAATCGTGGGCAATACTTTAGGGGCTTGTAGTACTCGTGAAAATGAACAATTTTTACTGTGGGACCATCCATAAAATTTTGAAACTAAAATCAGCTCCTCCATACATTACTGGTGTCATAACTCGAAAAGATATATCGCACCTCCGCTCAAATAACGTCACAACTCCAAAAACCAGTTTTTTCAGGAGACACGTTTAAAGTTTACCTTGTTTATTTTTTTCACTTTTTGGATCATAATTTAAAAAGTAACCATTTTAGAAGAAAACGTTCTTCAGCGACTTAGATTGATTTTTTAAGCTCTATAAATTCATATATTAACTAACCTGAAAATCCTGAAAATAATGTGAAAAAATTCCAGGTTGTGACACTATATGTACAAAAAAAACAAAGTTTTACTGTAATTTGTTTATTATAATGACACAACTATATTTTACTTCATAAGGAATGCAATAAATTCTTAAATGTACTACACGTATTGCACTTAGAAATGTCTTATTTAAATTGACAATAAAATTTACAAACGTATAACTGACAAATAGACTAAATTCTATCAAAATTTAATCATCCAGCTCGATGATCTTCTCATCCAGGACCGAGGGTCACTTCTGAGCCATGTATACAAGCTGTTCTCATCATTACGAACCGTCTCGAACGCTTTGTATAGAAACGCCACCATGCTATTTCTCCGAAACTGTTCACGAACGCGTTGGATGATGTTTTCAAGCTCTTGGAATGGAACGGACTCGGCATCAACATCAATGGCGAATACATCACTCACCTTCGTTTTGCCGATGATATAGTCATCATGGCAGAATCGTTGGAGCACCTCAATGCTTTGCTCAGCGACCTCAGTATCGTTTCCCAACGGGTCGGCCTTAAAATGAACATGGAGAAGACGAAAGTCATGTCGAATGTCCATGTGGCACCCGTACCGGTTGTTGTTGGGAGCGATACTCTCGAAGTTGTAGACCATTATACTTACCTTGGACAGATTGTTCAGTTAGGTGGGTCCAACTTCGAGAAAGAGGTCGCCCGAAGAATTCAACTCGGATGGGCAGCGTTTGGGAAGCTACGTGATATCTTCTCATCGAGAATCCCACAGTGTTTCAAGACAAGGGTGTTTAACCGGTGTGTGTTGCCAGTGATGATATATGGCTCCGAAACGTGGTCCTTGACTGCTGGTCTTTTAGAGAGACTAAGAGTCACTCAACGAGCAATGGAAAGAGCTATGCTCGGAGTTTCTTTGCGGGATAAAATCCGGAACATGGATATTCGGCGAAGAACCAGAGTCACCGACATAGCTCATAAAATTTGCAAGTTGAAGTGGCAATGGGCAGGCTCATCGCTCGTAGAACTGATAATCGATGGGGAAGAAAAGTTCTCGAGTGGCGACCACGGACCGGAAAATGTTCAGCAGTAGACGTCTTCCGGCTGATGATAGTTATGACTGTTTCAATCACGTTTAATGTCATACCAAGCTCTGCATAGCTCAGTATTAGGGCGCAACTAATATGTTTATTGTATAACTTCAATTATACATACTGTTGTATTTTGTATAGGGCAATATTAGTGATCAATAAATATGTTAATTTCATAATTTCAATCACATATACTGTCATAACTCTGTATGGGCCAGTATAAGGGCGCAACAAATAATTTTATTGCGTTGTTTCAATCATATATGCTGGCATTACTCGACAAGCATCAGTTTAGTTGCAGAAAAAGAAAATAAAGTTTACTTACCTAGATATCAAAAACTGCCTTAAGTCGACACAGTTCACTTTTACCGAATAACGTACCTATGACCACCTCGCGCATGTCGAAATATGACACTTTATAAGTTTGCCGCGTCACAACTTTCGGTAAACAATATAACGTCACTAGTGTCATCTAGGGATAAATAATAGAGCTACGTCTATGACGTTTTGTGAGCATAAACTATGAGATATTCTGATACGAATGGTACAATAAAAGTCATTTGTAATTTTATCGAGTTATGACGTTATTTGAGCGGAGGTGCGATATGGAACAGACACCGATACAGAGAGGAGGGATGCCCTAAAACCAAAAATTCGAAGACATGTGACATCTGCCAACACGCACTGGGCCTGCGTGGTCTATTATGGTCCACTCCTTCTCAAAGTGAGGAGGCCTGTGTCCCAGCAGTGGGAACATTACAGGCTGATAATGATGATATTCAAGGAATGTAAGATTAAAATTACGAAAGAATTTCATATAAGTGTCACCGACTTATTAAGTTACAAGAAAGTAAAGTGGGGGGAAAACCGTGTCGTCATACAGGTCACGACTTTATTCCCCAAGGGGTGAAAAGGGATGACGGTCGGAGTATTATATTTAGTAAGTAGTAACTCTACTTGGTAAATAGTTCACTTGGGAGCGTTATTTCTGCTCGTATTCTATTTTGGTGCTGTATAACAATCATAAAACTTCTAAACTTAGACCTCCGTGTCTCAAACAGCCAAATTAAGAAAGTCTTTAAAAGTTATTCACTACGTGAATTTCAAGTAACCTCATTAGCAAGTAATTCTTCTAATGTTTGTAAAATGTTTACACATACATGCAGAATTTAATTTCTTAACAGAACAGACCATGGAAGAAGAAAATAAGTTTATTTGGCACACAATTACAATTAAAAATTACGAGAATAAAATGAATAAAGGTACCGTGTGCCCCACGGCTGTGCCAAATAGGCTCAGTTCAGCATAAAGCCAGGCCACAGAGAGCCTGACGTTGGTTAAACGCTGGTTGACGCATGGCATGGACATAAATTTACTGACATTTACACATTTTCTGAGATTAACATTAGCTCATCAAAATAGCCTTAGGCCCGCTTGCACGAACCCGAGTTATCTTTTAACTCAGAGTTAAAAGATAGATGGATGGATAGCTGCATCGCGGTAAGAGCTCGTGGTAAGGCCTCTGTACCGTCTTAATTGTTTTCTATAATGAATTCTAGTGGTCAAACAAAAACCGCAATTTATTGAAACTTGCAAGCAAGTTCATGCATTGTCTAAATGGTGCTTTAAAGCTTTATGTGGAGCAATGTAACAAAAAATAGAAAAATCTTTCGAAAACTGAACTTGCATAAACCAATCACATTTGTGCTACTCTACCTTCATACCAATCACTCAGCGCCGTATTTTTCCTCCATCCACAAAGATTGATGCCGACAACTTCCGGGAAAATTGTGACAATTTGCTAATAGATGAGATTATACTTGTAACAGAAGAGGATGGGTATGAAGTGATTCTGTAGCTGTTTTTTTTTTGGTAAAAGGAAGGTGGCTTTAACATGTTTTGCTTTGGCTTTTACCTAACTAGTTTATTGCTATGACTTCGTCTGCATGAATACACTTTGTAAGGCATACAGTGATTCGCCGCAAGCACAGAAAACAACAGACGTACGTAGCGAGGCGATTTCTTGGCACCGCACATACGGATGGCGAGTAATAAGTGACTCGCCGTCCGATTATGAGCAATGCCCGTGTCAACGGCGCGTTTTGTTTCACGCTGTCAAGTGCTGTCAGGAATCTGACGTCGCTCCCATAGAGAGCGAAACGAATGCTAGAGTCGCGGGACTATCTATACAAGTAAACTTTAACCCTGGAACGTTAAGGGCTATTAAAGGAAATTCGTGGATTTCCCTTAAATTGAAGGACTCATTTTATGATTTTACCATGCGAAACTGGGAGCTTTGCTAGGCTCTAGTGTAGTCTCCTGTGCCTTCGTTTTCGTGAATAATACTTTTTAAGGCATTCAGCAATTTTGGCAATATTTTTCCATAAGTCATCATCTCATGAAAGTTTCACCTTTTCCTATAGGTACTATATAGTTCTTGCCTGCAGTTAGCTTATAACACTCTCTAAGCTTCCATTTATTGGTACCTTCATAAAGAAGCAAATCGGTACATATCGCTTGATCGGTGGTAGGTTTTCTAAGGTTTAAAAAAACCTACTAATAAAAAGCAAACTTTTCTCTTTTCTTTTTACAAACTGGGAGATGAGATCCCAGTTAGACGCTTACCTACTTCATTATGTGCCTAGCCTTTTCCCAACTATTTGGGGTCGGCTTCCAATCATTTCATCTGGAAAGTATTTTACATGGAGCGACTACCTGTCGGACCTACAAGTAACTGGGTAATAGTTCCCCTTGGTAAGACTAGTGTCAGACTTTATCTGACTAATAGTAACGACTGTCAAAGATCTACATAATGACAACCGGGACCAACGGCTTTACGTGCTTTTCCCTATTAGATGGTACCCATCCACAGAACTCGGCAAGCGCGGCTTAACCCGGACGAGCCTGTGCGGCTGTGAAGTTAGCCACGAGCTCCTCTGCTTACCAGACGCTTACCTACTTGCATACATAAAATCTTTAATGCATTTAACATGGGTCTAATTGGCCTGCACCGAAGTAACTACAACCTGCTTCTTTATAAACTCTTTACTAAAATTCGTAAAAGAAACGGTTCAAATTTAAGACGTTTAGTTATTTTCAACACATCTCGTGCCTTTACGAAGCCTGTATACATTGTTCGAAAGTTAAAAATGTCCGCATCATACAACGGAGCGTGCGGTAACTCTCACAGTACTTACTTTACGCACGCTCCGTTGTATAGCACCGTGGAGGTTTTTTTTAATTTCCATTAAAATTGGTAATTCCACCAACCCCAAGTACATTATTAGAATAAACAGCCTGACAGATCGAACCCCTTGGAAGCGCTTTTGCATCAATACGTTGTCTCACTTTAATACTTATGAGTAATGAGACGAAAGATGTAGTTCTAATTTCCACCACGTGCATGTGGCGCCACTTTTCATAAGGAACTTCAACAATTGTTGCGACTTTTCTACTGTTACCATAGGTTTGTTTAATTACGGTGCTGTTTTCTCGCAAATGTGTTGAAAAACTTGTATGACCTTGCATAATTGGTATTTACAAACTCGTGACTATGGTAAACCTCGGCTTCGCAATTTACATTCGCCTACTCGTTTGCCAAACTTACCGCACTAGTATCATAAATAACTATTATGATACTAGTGCGGTAAGTTGGTTTTTAGAAACGAGTCCTAATGTAAACCCGAGGCGAACCGACTGCCATAGTCACGAGTTTGTAATTACAATTTCTGCACGTGTGTCATACAACGTTTTTCAACACTTTGCGACGAAAACAGTAAAATTGTAATTACCAACCTTTATTTAGTAAAAAGTCGCAACAATTTAGTAAGTTCCTAAATATGAAAATGGCGTGAATTTGCAAATTATCATGCACGTGGTGGAAATTAGAACTACATCTTTCGTCTCATTTACTCATAAGTATTTGTAGTGAACAATTATTGATCGGAGCTTCCAAGGAGGTTCGATCAGTGGCTGTTTATTCTCATAATGTGAAACTCTTTGGTGGAATTCTTTTTATTTTTTAATGGAAATTAAAAAAAAACCGTAAAGAAAACGCACGGCGCTATACACCGGAGCGTGCGGTAAAGTGTGTACTTAGGTGAGAGTACCTATTTTACCGCACGCTCCGTTGTATGGTGCGTAATTTTTAACTTTCGAACAATGTATACAGGCTTCGTAAATGCATTTTTCGAGCAAATGTGTTGAAAAAGATATATCAACAATTATCTTAACGAATCATAATGTCAAAAATAGGTACTCTAAAAATATCTCGACGTTGCACATAAAAAGCCCTTATACACATTTGAAACTGAGACCAAAGTGGATTCCCAGTTCCACAAAGAAACTAGGATTTTATAAAGAAGCCTGGGAGGTAACGATGGAGGTATACAAAGACTATTATCAGTTGTACAGCACATGGGGCGAAGACCGGTGAATGGGCAGCACGTTTCTACTCTTTAGAAATCGAGTACCTGATTGTGGAGTGTTTAGATTGGATAGTGCAGTGGGGAGAGTAGCTCGTACTGTTTACATTTTTAACTTACTAGCTGTTGCTAGCGGCTTCACCCGCTACAACTCGAAAGTTATCCCACGGGAACATAAAATCGGGATAAAGACTATCCTGTGTTAATACAGGTTATAAACTGTCTGTGTACCAAATTTTAGCCAAATCCGTTCAGTGGTTTTTGCGTGAAAGAGTAACAAACATACCTACATACTTATACATACATCCTCACAAACATTCGCATTTATAATATTCGTAGGATTAGCTTAACGTGGACAAGTCTGAATGGATGAATTGTCCCAAGGGATATGATTACCGAGAAAAAAAAGTATCTTATGTGTTAATCCGTAGAGGGCCAAAGCCTGCCTGTTGCGGAACTCACCAATTACTGGGACCGCGGAACGTAAAGAGCTATTGAAAAACACTGTATGTTTTAGACAATACGAGTCTGACAGTCCCTCTCGCTCTGCCTTGGGTGAGAGGCTTCGTTTGATGATTTGATCACGCTAGAAGAAATGTGAACACATCAATTTGTGTGTTGAATAATATAAAAAACGAAAAAAAAAATCACTTGAAGAAAATAATTACCATCTTTTCAAAGAGTTGTAAATGGCACCTCAAATGACTTCATGCCTTCTAGAATTTTAACCTCAATTAGTTTCATCATAAATGGCAAACTTAACAATATTACCCAATTTCAAACTTCTCTAATAACTAATTTGAAGTAAAGACGCAAGTATTTAAGCTCTAATGCAATAATCTGGCAAACCCGTCTACGTATGTACGAGACTTTAGTTAAATTACCTAACATAACTACTTATTTAAATTACTTAGAATTAAATCAAAGCGAAAACATTTATTACCGCTTTTCACATTATTTGCACAGACTAATAAACATTAGTAGATAATTTTCGGCCTAATGGAAAATCATAACACACCATTTCTTAGTATAGGGGTACAGGATTAGGAATTACGTTAGACTACCAGACTTTCCAAGAAGTACATGGTCTGATAGGTACCTACAGGGCTAAATGCCTGCCAGGGGAAGTCTATTTACAGGGCCCTGAAAATACAAATGGTAACTAAAAGAACAAGATGTCAGAGTTGCAGGCAATGATAAAAAACTATAGATCCGTTGTCCGCACTCTAAAATGACAGCAAAAAATGAAGCCAATGGGGATTGTCTTAATTTTTTAAACATTCGATTTTATTTCATTTTCTGCAAATATAGAGCATTTTGAGAAACTAATTTGAATATTTTAATGATTGGCTCAATAGCTTTTTTATTTTTAATATTTTAATTTTTGAGGTAGGTGACGTCACCTTTGGCCTTAAAGTTGTGCCGTTTCCTTACTAGAGCAAAATTAAAAAACTGTCAACACAACGTCAACTGTCTAAACGTCACTTACATCCCACTAGGTTATTGTTTACAAAACAAAATTACTCCTAGATGAACATACAAAGGAATCTAAGGCTTCTGAAATACTAACATCAAAGTGATCTTCGCAACAGTACATTGTATAAACCTTGCAACATTCCACGCCGTCATCACGACACCACTTTTCTCGCAAATCTTCTTTAGTACGAACAAAATGTTGTTTCGATTATTATTAGTATTATTGTTGCAAGTTGGGACAAAGCACTTCCTGTGTATTCTATTTTACTTGTAGTTTATGTTATATTGCCGATGCCGATTTAACAGATTTAACCGAGATTATGAAGCAATTTGCAGTTACAATAAAAACTTGTTTGTTTACATCTTTGACATTTCCAAATTGACACTTGTCAGTGGCCGTCTGACATCCCTGATTTTCTCATCAGGGATGTCAGACGGCCACTGTGATGTACCAATATGAAATATCCCATCGGGAAAAATGTGTCGAAAATCAAATACGAATGAAAAATCTTTTTTTTCTTTGCTGTTATTGGAGGGCAAAAAAAGAGATTTTTTAGTAAGCAATACTCGATTGTAACTAAAGAAATAGATAACAGAGTACAGCTAGCGTGGAAGAGATATTGGTCACACAAGGTTGTCAAAAATCCTCGGGTTCCTCCCAAATCTAAGAAAATATTTGATTTCTTCATTTTACCTATATTGACGTATGGATGTCAAACTTGGAGCATTACTAAACAAAATATGCGAAATCTAGAGCCCTGTCGACATAGCATGGAGCGTAGCATGTTCAACGACAAGTTAAAAGACAAAATCAAACTAGAGACATTACTAAATCAAACTAAAATCAACGAAATCACATATTGCATAAGGAAATTGAAATGGAGATGGGCAGGTCATATGTTGAGGAGTACTAATAATAAATAGGCTAAGGACGTAACCAAATGGTTGGTCCAAGATATAACAAAAGAAAGAAAGGATGGCAACGCCTAAGATGGGAAGACGACTTTTGAAAGATGGCTGGTGCTACTTGGAGGAGGATGACCCATAAACGGAAGGAGTGGCAAGCTACAGGGGAGGCCTTTGCGAAATCGAAAGACAATCTCAATATCGGTGTCTAATAATACATATTATATAGATATATAAAAGAGAGGGAAAAAAATGTAAACTTAATTTTAATATTTTTGTTTTGTAAGATTGTTAAATAAAGGCTATAATAATCGATTGCACCCTAAAATTTGTCGTTTACTCTGTATTGTTGGTCAACGTCCAATCTTGTTTTTTTTTTCTCGAGTAATAATCTTGGTACATGGTACGTGACACTGCAAACTGGTATGTATACCAAGACATTGGTACTTATGCTTGACAACCCTGGAAAATACTTGTCACTTATTTTTTAGGGTTCCGCAGCCAATGGCAGAAAACGGAACCCTTATAGATTCGAGATGTCTGTCTGTTCGTCCGTATGTCACAGCCACTTTTTGTCGAAATTATAAGAGATAGCTCTTATAATTTCGAAAAAAAGTTGAAACTTTGTAAGTAGATGTATTATGTGAACCGCGTTAGGACTTTCACACAAAAATAAAATAAAAACCAATTTTGGGGGTGCCTCCCATACTTAGAATTGAAACTCAATATATATTTTTTTCGCCTTACCCATTCGTGTGGGATATCTATGAATAGGTCTTGAAAAATTATATTGACGTGGTACTATTATTCTGTGATTGAAGTTACAAACATAATAATTTTTTTCTAAACTGAACAGTTTGCTCGAGAGACACTTCCAAAGTGGTAAAATGTGCCCCCTCCCCCCCCCTCTGTAACTTCTAAACTAAGAGAATAATAAAACAAATAAAATTATTTGATGTGCATTCCCATGCAAACTTCAATTGAAAATTGTTTTGAACGAGATCGAGATATTAGTTTTTTTTTTTTTTTATAAATCGTAAACTGCAATTTACCTTGCAAAGTTACAACCAACTACAAGAACTTTACTTGCTGCTACGGAACCCTTTATGGGCGAGTCCGACTCGCACTTGGCCGGTTTTATATTTTTTATATTTTCTGTTTTCTGAGGCAAAGATACAAAACTGTGTACAGCCAAAGGTTTGAAGAAGGTGTTAAACATTTGAAGGGCAAGGAAGGTCAAACGTATTTTATTAAAAATATCAATGAAATATGAATATTTTTCATTTTTAATTAGTACATAATGATCAGTAACGCTATTCCTCGAAATGGTTTTTCAATTACAGCATATTAAAAAAAATGAACAATGCCCATTGGCCACATCGCGCTTAGTTACGCACCAACCTGTCGCGCGACGCTACGTTTGTTTTTAATTTATTATAATACTAGCTGTGCCCGCGACTTCGTTCGCGTGGATGTCGGAATTTAACAATGTATTTTTTTGTGCGAAGCGCTTAATTATTGCCAGGATTTTTATAAATCATATCGTTTTCTTATAAACCCTATATTTAAACGCCCCCTGTCGTTCAAAGGCAGTAGGTACTATTCTATTGCTCATGGATTAGAGCACCCATTCCATCTCATTCCATCCCATTCAATCCCACTCCATCCCACTCTATCCCACTCCATCCCACTCCATCCCACTCCATCCCACTCCTTCCCACTCCTTCCCACTCCATCCCACTCGATCCCATTCCATCCCACTTCATCCCACTCCATTCCACTCCATCCTACTCCATCCCACTCCATCCCTCTCCATCCCATTCCAAACCACACCATCCTACTCCATCCCACTCCATCCAACTCCATCCAACTCCACCCCACTCCATCGCACTCCGTCCTACTCCATTCCTCTCCATCCTACTCCATACCACTCCATCCCACTCCATCCTACTCCATCCCACTCCATCCCATTCCATCCCATTCTAGTGAGAGTCAAATAAAAACCTTTTCTTTCTTTCTATCTTTCCATTCCATCCCATTCTATTCCATTCCACTCTACTCTACTACACTGTACTCCATTCCACTCCAAACCACTCCACTCCAGTCCACACCAAATTATTATTTGAATAGGTATGTTGTTTTTCTATTCCAAGCTAGATCGCGCTTTTGAACTGCGAGCTGCGTGTCTCGGTGTAAACTGACCGTAATTTTACTTCTGAAACACTTTAAATTCAAATATCTTTTGATAGACTGATCCGATTTCAATGAAACAAAAACTAAATGTTACTTGAAGTTACGGTCAGTCGTTATGTATTAAAGTTATATAAATAGCTTTCGTACATTTTACGTGATGCCCGAACAAATAAACATACAAACAGACAAACAGACATACAGACAAAAATTCTAAAAATGCTAGAAATGGGTTCTATTGGTTGTTCTTTAACACGCTGGCTATTTTTTTTTGAGTTTTTTTTTAATGTACAAACATTTTTTTTCTACAGTTTTATTATATGTATATAGATATAGATATATAGATATCGTGTGACTTATCTGAAGATAATTATATATTTTTATCCCTCTAGCAACAGGTATCCCGTCGTACGGTGTCATATTTTCTTTCTCTTTCTTCAGGCGTTTAAGTAGTATGTATTTCTAGTACTTTCTACTGGCGTTGTTGTGCGGCAGTACGCTACGCTGCTGTCGTAAGCTACGTCCCGTACGTAGCACAACGTAGCGCTATAAAGATTCTACTCTTCGTACTAAGTACATCGCAGGCTCGTAGGCGCATCGCATCGTAGCACAGCGTAGGCATTCTGTAGTACGCTACGTTGGTTGTAGCGTAGCACGCTACGCTATGACTTGGTCAATCGAGTACGATTATACCGACTTCGTTTCATCATCATCATCAGCCTATAATGTTCCCACTACTGGGACTCAGGCCTCATCTCTGTGAGAGGGAGTGGGACATAATCCAACACGCGGGCCCAGTGTGGGTTGGCAGATGTCACATGTCTTCGATTTTTTGGTTCTAGGACATGGCGGTTTTCTTTCGCCGTTTTGAGAGCAGTACTGATGAAATAAATTACACAAAGTAATGCGCCTGGCGTAGTTCGAACCCAGGAACTACAACTCGTAAGTCGGGACCAATACCACTGGGCCACAACTGCTCATCAAGTCTTTTTTTGTGTGAAATGTGTTGCTCGTACAAGTGGCTATTATGTAACTTGCCGAAAATACTCGCCAATTTGTAAAAGCCCTTAAACGCAGTATTATACTAATTATAATTTATCCACTAGCAACTTGTCTTAATTATTTGTGAGCCAGTCAGCTAGATAGTAGTTCGCCCGAATCTTGTACTAATAGCATATGAGACTACTTAGCCAAATTAATGTTCCAGTATTTTGGTACAAGCGTATTTTCGTGTTGGATTTGATATTTTGTAGGTAGTTTTAATGTGATTTTAGCATTGCGAATAGTCCGGTAATGTGCCTTAATTTGTGTTTTCTGAATTTCGTTTTTGGATGTTTTTCTAAGTTATTTCAAACTTGGTTAGTAATTGACTGTAACACATTTAGAATCATGAAAGAAATACGAGCATACTAAGTTGTTGCCAGCAACTTCGCCTGTGTCTATTTTGGACATTATCTCACAGGGCACTATCGGGTTTGTATCCTATGTGTTGTTTCAGATTACAATCTATCTATGCACCAGATTTCATCCAGATCGGTTAAGCCATGATGGCGTGATTGAGTATCAAACATCCATTAATTCATGCATCCAAACTTTGTCATTTATTTACTAGTGAGAAAAACAAGCAGAGAGCAGTGGAGCCCAGTGGTATCGGTCCCGACTTACGAGTTGTAGGTCATGGGTTCGAACCTCGATAGGCGCATTACTTTTAGTAATTAATTTCATCACCACTGCTCTCAAAACGGTGAAGGAAAAGATCGTGAGGAAACCGGTATGTTCTAAAATAAAAAAAATCGAAGACATGATTGTGACATCTACCAACCCGCACTGGGCCCGCATGGTAGATTATGACCCATTCTCTCTAACAGAGAGGAGGTCCGTGTCCCAGCAGTGGGAACATTATAGGCTGTTGATGATGATGAAAAACAAAACATTATTGTAGCGTTATGGTTTTCAAAGATCAAATTCCTTTTGCACAAAAACAATTCACGCGTCTTTCTAAAAAAAAGAAGCAAAAAAAAAAACCTACTTGTTGCCTCCACTCGCCCATACTAAACGCAGCATTGATCGCTTACAATTCGAGTAAAGTCGAGTCCAGCGATCGTCGCGCTTCCAGAATACGTACGAGCATTATTGTAGAATTTGACGAATTGGACACTTCGACTTAACAAAAGTGAAATACACCAACTAAAGGAAATCTCTTCAAAACGAGGTTCCATTGAGAAAATAAGGTTTTTTGAAAGGTAAATCAGGAGGGATTTTGGGTTTAAGTCTTATTTAAGTGAGACCCTTTCGTGTTTAGAAAAGTAACTTAGATGGTCTTGATTGACATTTCGAGGGTATAGTGTTCAAACCCAATAAGTGCCGAAAAATCAAAAATCGTTTTATTAGTCGCATCGCTAATTAAATTTTTGACGCAAAACTTTCAGTGGTCCTGTTATCCAATAATTTTATTTCGCAGCAGAAAGAAATTACTGAAGGTATACTAATTTTCACCACGTTTGGTCAAACTTAAAAACAGGTACCCGCGTTTATCTTGTCAAATTTTTGTTTCACGCTTAAACCACATATTTAGCTTTTTATTGGTATTGATAGTTCAACAATTTTAACTAAAATGACCCAACTGTTTCGAGGCAATAGGCACTATTTGCTATTTATCGGGTTTTGTACAATCAAATTACGTAGATTAAAAAACAAACAAAACCAAAAGTTAAATCAAAACAAATGTATTTGTTGGAGTTTTACCACGGTTTTACTGTTCGATTACCAAAAAGTAACAAGTTATGTTTAGTTATATTGTACGTAGCTCTCATCGTCAACTAACTTTCTTGATACTTTGTTCGAAGAAGAACCCATATAAATCGTCCATTGGACCTATGAACTTCTAGCATTTACTGTTGTCAGTTTGCGAGGCGCATTTGCATTAATAGCCCATTGTCAATCGAAATTCTTTTTTTTTTTTTTAAATGATAGGTTCGCGTTTGACCACTATCTCGCCTGATGAAGCGAAGATGTGGTCGACGGTAAAGCACGCTTGCCTTCAAAGTAACCTGTTCCTCTTGACTTGAAGGCCCCAAGGTTATAGCTGTCGGGAAATACAGACGGCGGCAGGGAATTCCAGTGCGATATTACAATAAACTAAAGCAAAGTTTTTTGAAAAGGTTAAAAATACTAGCGTAGTCCGAATTAAGCTTATGCGAGTAGAAAATCGTTTTTAAAGCAGCATTTTTTTTTCGTGGTAAATCAGCAAATGAGTCCTGAACCCCGGCAGGGCGGGAGGGACCGTCAGACTTGTACTGACTAAAATCCACGGTGTCCTTCAATAGCCCTTTATGTTCCGGGGTCACAGTGATGGAAAGTCCCGCGACCCCGGTAAGCTTTGGCCCTCTGAGAGGGGGGCCCCATCATTATGCTGACGCTCTTTGAGGCGTTGGGACACAACGCGCCGTCGACCCGAGCATTAGTTTTAGTCGGGCAGCGAGTTGAAGAATTGGCGCATACGGTGGCTGGAAATCGTCTGCTACGTACGACGCCGCAGCCTACCACTGCGGTTGAGGCGGAGGGACTACAGTCGTCCCCTCCATACTGCCCTAAGACGCGCTTCACGCCGCGCCTCGACTTGTCGAGGTAGCGGGGATACACCCCGGTACTACGTCCACGCGCCACTCATAGATTGGAGGGCGCCTCGAAATCCCAGGGCAGTAATCCGGCAAGGTTGAAAGATTCGCCGGTGATCGTAGCGGTATCCCCGGCTCATCCGGATAGCCATGACCCTCTGGCAAGCGACCAACTTTAGTGGTCGTGTCCGGATGCTCAGGGCCCACACAGGGGCCCAGTAGATTGCCATGGACCTCACGACACCGAACAACAAAATCATACGGCAGGAGGTGTTTCAAAAGCTGAGATTAGGCAAGTCGCCTGAGGGCGGATTTGCCCAGCTGCCCGGTTCAGTTTGGGGCCAGACGCAGGAAGTGCTCCCATGAAGTTCCACCGGCTGTCGAGGATGCCAGTGACGAGCGTGTCGTCAGCGCAGATAGACGCTGACGCCATCGGGGAGGTCGCTGTAACTTAGCCTTGCTAAAAACTTAGAAAAAAATTTAAAAAATATTAAAAACTTATCATACATAGATGGAATTTCATAAATCATGTGTGACTATGAAGACGTACACCAGGACCAACAGCTTTCGAAAGTGACGAACCTGATTTTAAACTTTTTTTGTGATTCTTTAAAAAAAAATGTTCGAAGTACCATAACCACAATGTTTGCACTCTCTAGATCTAAAACCCAATACTTCTCGGTACCCTTTGTAACTTAATGGGGTTTTATGACAAATGGACTACCTCAGAAACTCAAAAGTACTGTTTTACAGTAATTAAACGTATCCACTTTTACCACAAATACTCATTATACCGATATTATTTGAATAACATAGGTATTTATGTCCTTGAAACTTAAATATTGAATATCTCAAAAGTGTCAATTTCGTACTTATTGGGTTTGAGCACTATACCCTCGATTTATAAATTTTTGAAAGTCTCTAAATAAATAACAAACCAAATAATAATGTTAATTATTGTCGCCATCGCTATAACTAACATAACAATCAGATCAACCAGTTTATTTTATTTTAAGGCCTTGCACACAATTATTTGAAGGATACTCATTTTTTTCTGTACAAAAACCAGCAGGTCAATAATGTTGAAAATCTAGTAAAGAAATTTGAGAGATTGAGGTAGGCTGATGTGCTGGTCTCTGTTTGTTGTGACAATGAATATTATTCTATCTTAGAAGGTAGTTAAAAAAGAACATCGAGATACACGATTCTTTAGAGCTGGTTACAGGGTATATGATGGGACAAAGGGGCAAACAAATCCGTGGGCTGACGTCACTTCACCATGAGTCCACTGGACAGTCACTTTTTTCCGCTTTTTGAATTTCCGCTTGCGTCCACTGGACTGTTCAGTGGACGCAAGCGGAAATACTGAGTTTGGGTTTTAACACCCAAATCAAAATAAATTTTATTGTTCTTTTTTATAATTCATAATTATTTTATAACCAGAAATGTATAGGTACTCAAATAAAAAAAAAACCTAATTTAAAAAATACAACGTCAAATCTAAAATAACTTAAGATTTAAATTACCTAACTCGATTAAAGGCAATCGCTTATGTAAAGCAGTAACCAAGTAATTTCACTAGGCCGGCTCTTGTCCTAATTGTTCACAAAATTAGCTTAGTAGAGCTAAACTTAGCTAAACTCTACCTCGCCAGTAGAATATAAATGAGATATTTAATATTACAGCTGATTAAAGCTCTATGCTCTAAGAGTTTTAGATCATTCTCTATAGAGGTAGAGTCGTTACAGCGTATGCTTGTTGAATGAAAATTAGTTTTTCGGAAAAGGGTTGAAGAATTGGGCAATCACTAAGAATATTTTTACTACAGCTTGGACAGAACGGATTGAAACGGAACTAATTTTTTTGTTTGTTGACAACGTTTAAAATTTTTGATATTTGATGTAACTGTTTACATCAAATATCAAAGATTTTAAACGTTGTCGCAGGTTTGTTAGATTTATTATTGTGCCATAAAATTAAGGTAATAAGTGAAAAAAAAAACATTCAAAGTGGTAGCGAGAGCACAGTGGCGACTTCCGGTTTTCTACTGTTTTTTGCCAAGCTGTAGCTATGTCCGCGTGGATTTCGGTACTTATCAATGTATTTTTTTTTATAAAATTGACTATTTTCACCCCTTATTTTATCCCCCTGGGGGTAGAATTGATCAAAATCCTTTTTTAACGTATGCCTACGTCATAACATCTACCTGCATGCCAAATTTCGGCCCGATCCGTCAGGAAGGATCCAAGACAGGTAAATTCATTCTCCGGGACACGTCGAGCTTCATTGTCTCGGCGCTTTTCTGGTGGTTGTCACTGTTGATTCTGGCTTTCAGGAATTGCAGTGGTTTGGGAATAGTGGGGTGGGTTTGTCCCAACTTAAGTCTTTGACTTAAAAATAAAGGATCAGGCGTTATTTTTTAACTTTATAAATATAGTTTGTTATTATAGTTGTAGTATTCATAGAAAGAACATTCATATTTACAAGACGTACAGCTGTTTGGCTTGACAAACAAACGATATAGATTTCTTACATTGTGAACAAAATACTAGCTGCTTTTCAGAATTTCTTTCAGAGAAAATTCAATCATTCTTAAAAATTCCAAAGTAAACGTTTGGCTGTACATGCGAAAACTAGATTATTGGTTCCCCACACTGGTTTCTGAACGATTTATTTTCTTCTAGTTTTCTTTTCAGTGTTCAATAGTTTATTTGATCCAGCTAAACCCTTTCCTTCAGCGGTCTTCAAGACGTACGGCAATGCACCGTCGATACATGGTATAATCTTTTTTTAGCGTTGTAAAATCTTCAATTGAGTACTTCCTCACCGTCGGATCAAGGCGCGAGGGACACATCAGACTTAGTACTGAGTAAAATCTCACGGTGGGCTTCAGTAGCTCTTTATGTTCCGGGTCACGAAAGGCAATAATCCCGCGACATCGACAGGCTTTTGGGATCTGAGAGGGTCCCCGTCAATTACGCTGACGCAATGGAATATTGAGGCGCGCAATGGAATCACAACGCGCCGTCGACCCGGGCATGGTCCATGGTCGGGCACCGGTTGCCCTTTACTCGCTGGCGTGACAAGCAAAGATACTGCACACGAAACGCCTGTAAGAGCTATTTCGTAAATAATAATAGTTGGATTTTGAGTAGTTTTATTCAAAACGTGCAGCTCTGCGATATGTGCATTGTGACCTAACCCTTAGTGTACTTGCCTCACCGTCGTCGATCTAAACGAGGCACACATCACATTAGTACAGTCCAGTCTCCCGAGAGGGCAGCACTGAGCTCGCCCGACGCGGCCAGAATACAAACTAGCACATTTTTGAACCCAGACATAATACACTCGCTTACACGATTAAGGAGTCGCCAGGGTCTAGGGAAATGTTTAAGATTGTCAGACAATGGAATATGTGAAATAAAACACAATGAAAATGAAAAAGTTGTTTAAAAACTATACAATTTGAGCCACTTGCATAACTTGTATGCAAGTCACTTGCATACAAACGCGCCTTAACAGCTGCAAGGTGTGAATTGGAACTGGGCTGGTCATATTGCCGTATGTCGGAGGAGCATTGGGCAAAAATAACCATCAGTGGATCCCAAATGTTTATAAAGACAACGTCTAGGCCCAGAAGGAGATGGCGGGATGAGCTGGACTCATCTTTAAGCTACAATCGCATTGGATCGCAAAAAAGGAAGGAGGGAAGGGAAGCGTGCCCTGCAGTGGGACGACACGGGCTTATAATAAAAATTGAGCCAGAGATAAGTTTACAGCAATACCTACAACATTTTTTGCAAAAAATGAATTATTTTACCCACCATGAATCAATTTCTCAAAAAATACTCAAATTCATCACAGGTTTCCCTACACGAAACATCAAACACCCTGTATTACGCACACGTCAAAAAAACTGTAAGTCAGCGATACGATCGACTACCCACAAAATATTCCCGATCTAATAGCATGTCGGAATAATTCAGACAAGTAGGACACAGAGTAAACTGTGTACAGAAGGTTCACCATAAGAGTGCACACCGGCACCTAAGGTAAGATTCACACCAACCGGCCGGACTTGGCGGCATTTTACAATGCGGTAAAGAACGTTAAAATCTATCTACAGTAAATACAGTTCATATTATTATTTGCATGCAACTTACGGGACACGTCGCTACGTGTTGCGGAATGCCGACGGAGATAACTTTGCAAGCAAATTAATATGAACTGTATTTAATCTTGATAGATTTCATGTTCTTTACCACATTGTAAAATGCCGCCGGATCCGGCCGGTTGGTGTGAATCTTACCTAAAGCAAGTACGAGACTTGACATTCCTTTCTTTTGATATTATTTTGTACGAATCGGACTTCAAATTTAATATTTTAGTCGGGCATGAGTTCATTTATATGGACTTACATTGTCTGATATAAATAAATTATTCTCTTTATTCATTTTTAAACATATTATTTTACATTTTTAAATATGATTAACTACAAAAAAAAAACAAAAGTTAAAAACATTTAAAAATATAAAAAATAGTGTTCCACCGGTGTGGGAGCGGGGTCCAAGCTACCGGTGGTTAGGGCTCCAGAGACAGGAACCTCCTCACAATACGAGCCGTATCAAGAAGTACTGCCTTCTGGATCAGGCCCTTGATCCAACCCCCTAAGGGGAGCCTCGCAAGATGTTCGTCGAGGCTCTTTGCCATCAGGCCATTGGCAGTAACAACAATCGGCACAATGATAGCCGAGCTCACATTCCACATGTCGACAACCTCGCGCGCCAGATCAAGATATTTGATTTGTTTATCTTTCTCAGCTTTCACGAGGTTCTCGTCATGCGGGATGGTAACATCGATTATCATTGCGTGGCGCGCTGATCTGTCTATCACTACTATGTCAGGCTTATTGGCGACAATAGTCCTGTCAGTAATGATAGGCAGATCCCAGTACAACGTGACATGGTCTTTTTCGAGAACTGGGTCGGGCACATACCTATAATACGGTACCTCAAATTCCACAAGTTTGTATTTCAACGCAAGTTGCTGGTGGATGATTCTGGCTACTAGGTTGTGCCTGTGCAAGTACTCGCCGTTAGCAAGACGAGAACAACCAGAGATAATATGTCTAATGGACTCACCAGGACGATGGCATGCCCGACACATGTCAATCGTCCCATCCTTTAAATTATTATTATTATATTATTATTATTTCAAACTGTACCCTTTCTATCATTCATATTTTTTAGATAAATGTATTATTTTTCACCTTACAACCTTACTTTAAAACTTCTAGCTAAACGGTGTGGTGTAGTATGTACACCACAGTCCTCTCACAAATATTTTAAGACTGACAGCTATAACTCTGCAACAACATTATTGAGACAAATGTGTAAATTGTATTTTTACGGTTATGAAAATTCAGAGGTAAAATTACAGATTTTCATCTGTAATTCGATTAAAAGAAGGATTTATTTTCATCAACTTAGAAAGACCAAATCATTAGGTTCAAAACAAAATACACTGCTTGGTTCTGAAATTACTTACTGCAAAAAAAAAAAAGTGCATTCATTTTTTTTGACAGGCCAGTTGGTTTATTGGTTAGTGACTCTGACTGCTATGCCGGACGTCGTGGTTTCGATTTTTCCTACCCAGGATAAATGTTTGTGTGACGAGCATGATCATTTGTCCTGTGTCTGGGTGTTATTTATCTTTATTATGTATGTGTTTAGAAATAAAAATATAAGTATGTTTATCAGTTGTCTAGTAGCCCTAACACAAGCTTCGCTTAGTTTGGGACTAGATAGCGTCGTGTGATAGTTGTGGAATATTATTATTATAATTTTCACTAGATCTGCGAAGTTAGCCTTCTGTGAAAAAAATGTTCAATGTTCTGTGGCCAGAACGTGCTCACATCCGAATCGATTTGCAACGATATGAAACAATCGCTCCGAGAATACGAATGATTGATAACATCGATATTGTACGATGACACGCCACTTCACTAGTACGAGTGTTTTTGTTTGTAGACATGTTATGGTTTTTTCTGCTTGTTTGTAGAGATGGGAAAAGAATCCTGTCAAAAAAATATATATTTTTAGACATTTTTCGGTCACTCTCATTAAAGTTATCTGCTTTAGAATATTGTAGCTTAAGGAAATCATGTCAGATGCGGCAACAATTTTTCTATACCTTCTATTCCTGCAGTACAAGGTCTATACACCTGGTAATAAAACTTCCTTTGTGACTGTACAAGGTTTATGGACCCTGTAACATTTAAGAAACTTAAATCCTTTTTTTGGTTGATGTTTATTCATCTCATTCCTACACCGAACCAAAGTTAAAGTTATGCCTAGAGGGCCACAGTCCTGCCGGGGTTGCGGGACATACGTACACCGCGACTCCGGTATACAAAGTGCTACCGAACGAAGGACACCGTGGATTTTAGTCAGTACAAGTCTGACAGTCCCTCCTAGCCCGGGGTGGGAGGACTCATTTGACGACATTACCACAAAAAAAAAGTTAATGTTATGCCTTCCGCACGTCAATGAAGACGTATATTTATACTTTTCTTAATCGCACTGTAAGAAAGTCGTACACAAGGTGTTTACACCTGGTATCACGCTCAATATGTTAATAAACCCTGTGTTAATCCAGTAATTAGCGTAAGTCTCCGCTGTAGTTTAGGACAGTATATTTTTGTTAAAAAATATTCCAACATAAAATTTAATCAAATGAAATGTGTAACTTGCTTATATGTTATTTATTAACTTTTTTTATTTTTGTTACAGGTAAGTCAACATAGCACTGTCTTCTGGCTGGAAATATATTGGAATTTACAACTTAACACTCTGGGTAATTATATACTCTTTTATAATAACAAATTAAAGTTTTCTCAGAATAATAAATATTACTGCTACAGTAAAATAAATTTTCGTTATATTTATTCTCAGAAGTAATAAAAACGTTATTTTCTACTCTAAAATAATTGAATAATCTGATTGTATTTTCATTCCTAGAAACAAGGAGCCATACGAAGCTTTATAGGTTTTTCGAAGTAAATATAAAATGAAACACAACGTTATCATTACAGTTTTTATTAAAAATGCTCAAAGTCACATTGAAGATGAAATATTATATTATGAGCGTGCAAAGCTGCTAGCATAAGCTAATCGTATTTAAAACATGCTTACTCCTTTTAAACTTATCTAACATCGGAAAGTAAGGCCAATTGTCCACGATTGCAAGACGAATGCTTGCATCTTGCGTAAAAACAATGAAATCTGTGTCCATGAAGAGGCAACTTCGCGTCAGCCGCTCGTATTGCGTTCGCGATGCATTTTTGCCGCTTCGTGGACAGATTTCATTGTTTCCACGCAAGATGCAAGAAAGCGTGCGTATGACGTGCCGTTACGTGGACAATGGGCCTAACACCACGAGGGTTAAAAAAAAAGACGAAACACTTCGAGAAAAGGAAGGTAGTGCCCTTGCTCTTCGCTTGGCTTATCTTGGCGGGGGCATTGCCGTGCCACCAGATATCATGTCTCACCTTTTCCAACGGGGCAAGAATTTCCAAGCAGAAAATACTGAACCCTCTATTAAGATCATAAGATCATATCTAACTGGGCTATACGATACCCCATGGTAAGACTGCAACTGGTTGGCAGACTTTAGAGCTTCTGACTAACAGTATCTAACGACTGTCAAAGATCTACAAATGACAGCCGGGACCAACGGTTTTACGTGCTTTCCGAGGCACGGAGGAAACTTGCTACGACACATGGTTACCCATCCACAGACCAACATCAGCAAGCGAGGCTTAACCCGGAAGATCTGCCTGTGCAGCTGTAATTATTTGGACACGAGCTCCTCAATCAATTTACACATAATTGCTTCTAGATATCCGTGATTAATTATCGACCACCAGGCGAGATAGGCAGTCAAACGAGTTCATAGTTAAACTTAAAACAAAAACCTTTGTTAAAACTTTATCAAACTAATAAACTCAGTCGAGACAATAGTAAGACAAATCGTTGTATAGATGGCGCCACTGTGACTTAATTACTTTAAAAGCCCCTCCGTTTATCTGATACAGTTAAATATATTAGGTTTGAGTTAACTCGGTGAAGAACTGATCTATCTAGTCGTTTGTTTCTTTAGTAGATTTCTTTGTAACATAACAAAAGGATTAAAAAAAATACTGTTGGTTCAATTATTCTAACAGTGTAAATGTTTCAAATGGGCGTGGATGGCCATAATATTATCCGAAACTATGAGGAATATCGAAAATTTCGAGGCCAAAAATAATACTATCATCATTAGATTTTATAAATATCAATAATCTTGGTCAGCAATCGAACCTGCCGATTTTGGGAAAAAAATTACACCCTGTATTATTACACCATTTGATATTGTTGCTAATAAGGATCAAATTCTGGGAAATACTTAACTAAACTTAACTAAACAGAACCTTGGCTAGAACTTGTGAGAAAACGCTTTAAAAAAATCTGTTTTCATCATCACCATCATCATCATCAGCCTATAATGTTCCCACTGCTGGAACACAGGCCTCCTCTCTGTGAGAGGGAGTGGGCCATAATCCACCACGCGGGCCCAGTGCTTCTTGGCAGATCTCACAAATATCTTCAAATGTTTGGTTCTAGGACATGCCAGTTTCTTCACGATGTTTTCTTTCACTGTTTTGAGAGTAGTGATGAATTAAATTACACAAAGTAATGCGCCTGGTTGGGTTTCGAAACCATGACCTACAACTCATAAGTCGGGACCGATACCACTGGACCACCACTGACCTAAAGAAATTCTTCGTATTTCCACTAAAAGTGTCTAACAGACCCTATTTTTCCCCATATCACAAACCACCCCAAGCACTTTCCCACAGACAGCCCATTCCAGACCATAGTCTTTCCCATTTTTATCCAGCTTCACCGAAAGTACCTACAATGGCGCACTTTTTCCTCATTCACATTAGATTCGAGTAATAATTCCTTTTTAGCCAGACAACTGTAACGGCACTCGTTCTGTTAGTTCTAAGAAGGCCATTTTCGAAGAAACTAGAAGATGGAATGCGTCTGTTTACTAGATTAATGTTTAGTTCTTTATTTGTATATATTTAAGGCCTTTTTTTGAACGAATACATTTGGTATGTACTGTGGTGTCTCTGGGGTCCACAAGTATCGTAGTGGAGGAATAAATCTGATTATTTTGATACCGTTTGTTGTTGTTTAAAATATTTTTAATCGGTCGTACGTAGGCCTTGGCGTCCGGAAAATCTACCAAGGTGTTCAAAATTTTTATTACGGGTGAACCTAGTAAGTGTGGGCTGCATTTCATAACCATTCTAGTATTATCATAAAATGAACAATCAAATGAACCGGTCTACCACAGAAGATTGAAGTCGAATGAAAATCCAATTTGATATAACGTCGTATTTACATGATGAAAGTAGTTGCATGAAACTAGTTTCACAAAAAATATGCGCATAGCACGAAAGTAATTCAGTGTTACGAAAGTAATGCATGCATTGTAAAACTGAACGTTTACACGTGAAATTACTGGTGAAATTAGTGTCATGAAAGTGCTTTCATGCAACTAGTTTCGTAATGTAAATCCGGCTTAAGTGATGCACCCATTTATCAAATGCTCGCGCAAACACTGACGGCTTGTAGAATCATGATTTTGCTTAATGATTACTGGATGATATGATAATAAATGTTTTGATTGAAATATAATATGCAGTCTTTATCATCTTCCTGCCCTTAGGACTGCCGCGTTAGAAACACTAAAACGACGTTAGACGATGCGGGGTGTTAGATTTATTTTCGTTTCGGAATTTCTTGATTCGGTCGCCGCGGTCAGGGCCCGCGTTTAATAAAGCTATGCAAAAAAAAAATACACTCACATCTTACTATTACACTCACTCCAATCATCTTCTCTACATCCCTGTTCCAAAGGCCGTTGGGTGGCGACCCATCCATCACGATCGCAGGATGTAAACATGTTGCATAGGGCTGCCACGCGACTGTTTGATATGGGATAAGTTGGGAATATTAGATGTGAAGTTTATGAGACGTGGGTAGCATGTTACAGCTGATACGATCTTTGTTCTCTGCTTGTTTGTAAGATTAAAAAAAAAAACATACGATAAAGGGGTTAGGAGATTTAAGTATGGAGGGTGGCCCTATCGGCCATTTTGTTTTTTTTTTCAGAATCTCGATCAGCCAAAGCTATTTATTTAGTAAAAGACTTATGCAAACAGAAAATATTATCGATATATTGTCCTAAAGCGTCAAGTTTCGCAGTTATTCGCCGAAGTATAGGTAAGTCAATAAAATCTTTTAAAAAAAATCAAACCGACGAAACATCGAACTGAAAAGCAAAAAATAAATTTTGAGGCGGCGCCAAACAAACAAACATAAAATTAACTATTTGAAGAGTTGTATAGCTTGTCGTGGTTGAATAGCTCGTCGTAGCTATTCGTTGATTGTTTCTTTGGCGCCGCCTCAAAATTTATTTTTTGCTTCTCAGTTCGATGTTTCGTCGCCGTCGATTTGATTTTTTTTAAAAGGTTTTATTTTTTACTTTTGAGTTTCACAGCTCGTGTCAATTTCTGTAACAAAAAAAAATATTTGTTTTTTAATATATATTTTTTTTGTTAGGACGACCTACACCTGCTTTCTGTCTTCATTCTCAAACTCTCAACGACTGTCATACCCCAGCTACGTCTAAAGTTCTCATCAAGCTGAGTGAAATGAGCCCAAAGACGATATAGCTGTTGTTAACTGTTAAGGAACACTTGGGACTGACTTCACAAAATAACAGGGATCTGGAGTTGATCTGATGATGGTGACGCCATCATGTTATGTTCTCCACATCTCTGCTATATAATAATGTTACGTCGATCGGATTGCGAGACCAATCTATAAGCTTCTCGAAGGTTCCACAAGGTTCTCGGCTATTCTAGCGAAGATTGGTCTGTAAGTTTCTAGAAAGTTCTACCCTGTTCTAGATGTTTCGAGATGGTTCTGGAATGTTCCAGAAAGTATGGGAACATGTCGAAGTCTATGGATGTTTCCAGAACATTCGACCACCTTCTAGAAACATCTAGTGGGTCCGGCCGGGGTATAAAAAGGGCGCCGAGTAGCGAGCTCAGTCAGTCTGGTTTTGACTACGATCGAGGCAACTCGAAGCGAACGACAAGCGATATCTAAGTGAGTTCTACGTGTGATTAAGAGTGTGTATAAGTGTTAAAGTGTTGAGTAGTGTTTTGTGATTTTTTAATTTGTGGTTTGTCTGTGAATAAAGTTGTATTTGGTTTTAATTGGTGTAATTAATTTATCCCAATACCCAGCTCGTAACATTTGGTGTCAGAAGTGGGATAAAATGCCGATTTTACCAAAGGACGACATGGACGGTACTCGTACCAGGAGTCAGCGGAGTCAGCGCCAGCAAGACATGGACCAGAGGCGGTTAGGAGGTTCCCCGATACCGACGACGGAACCAGTCGCTGGTCCATCTGCGGTGTCTTCAGCACCAGTGGGTCCAGACCTGTCTGAGCTTATGGCGCTGCTGCAGGAGCAGTCTCGCCGCCAGGAGGAGCAGGCTCGCCGCCAGGAGGATCAGGCTCGACGCTTGGCAGAACAGCTACAAAAGGACAAGGAGGAGCAGGCTCGCCGACTGGAAGAACAGCTACAAAAGGATAAGGAGGAACAGGCCCGCCGCCAGGAGGAGCAGGCCCGCCGTCAAGAAGAGCAGTTGTTCCTGATTATGGACATGCACTCAACATTTGGCAAGGAGCTCAAGTTGATGAAAGAGCAAGTTCACCGGCTAGAGAGTCGTATCTCAGATGCTGAAGTTCAGATTGCTGGGATGAAGAAGACTTTGGTGAACTTAGGACAGGAGACGGATTTGTGTGTCCAGTGGTTGCTGTACAAGGGTTTAAGGTGCCTCCATACGACGGAACATCATCATGGTCGGCTTACAGGATGCAGTTTGAGGCCGTTATGAAGGCGAATGGGTGGACCAAGGAGCAGACTACGACCGCGCTCATCTTAGGTCTGCGAGACCAAGCCCTGACCGTACTTGAGGTTCTTGGCAAGGATGTGACATATGAGCAGCTGCTGGAAGCGTTGGAGTCCAGGTACGGCGACGCGCACCTGGAGTACGTATTTCGTGCTAAGCTAAGGGATCGTGTTCAACGAGGTGGCGAGAGCCTGCAACAGTGGGCCCTAGAAATTGAGAAGATGGTCCGGAAAGCATATCAGTCCGTCCCGGCTCTCATCGATTGCAATCTGGTACAGGCTTTCATCGACGGGATAAGTGACTTGGAAGTTAGAGCAGCTTTGGCCCATGCTTTGGAAGTGGAGGCAGCAAGGCAAGATCATCGAACTCAGCGTAGCAGGGAGGTTGTGCCATCTATTGTACGCGACAGTTCGAGAGGATACAGACCTAGGTGCTATACCTGCGGAGAAAAGGGTCATCTTCGGTCAAGCTATCCAAAGCGAAGGGCAGCTGATATGACTGCTCAGCATCGCATCGTTTCGAGATGGTTCTGGAATGTTCCAGAAAGTATGGGAACATGTCGAAGTCTATGGATGTTTCCAGAACATTCAACCACCTTCTAGAAACATCTAGTGGGTCCAGCCGGGGTATAAAAAGGGCGCCGAGTAGCGAGCTCAGTCAGTCTGGTTTTGACTACGATCGAGGCAACTCGAAGCGAACGACAAGCGATATCTAAGTGAGTTCTACGTGTGATTAAGAGTGTGTATAAGTGTTAAAGTGTTGAGTAGTGTTTTGTGATTTTTTAATTTGTGATTTGTCTGTGAATAAAGTTGTATTTGGTTTTAATTGGTGTAATTAATTTATCCCAATACCCAGCTCGTAACAATAATGTCCTCAGAACTACAATTGTTAACTTTATTTCAACAGAATCGGTTCATAATTGAAAATTCTGTAGGAAGATTGAAATTTAATTCCTTTTTTTCTACCCTTAGAGGCCGACTTTAGTTTTGAAATTCAAATGGGACCAACTTTGAGATATACTCTTTCCAACAAAAAAAGAATTTTTGAAATCGGACTACGTTAGGAAAAGTTATGCGTGGTCATACATAAAAAAAATATACATGTCGCATTGATAACCTCCTCCTTTTTTTTCGTCGGTTAAAAAATGAACTTTTTGGGAAACTATTTTTGTCTTTTTTTTCTCCCTGTAGGTATGCCTACGTAGGTATTGAATTATAACGACATAATATAAAGCCGTTTTCATCTATATTGTAGTCTACTTACTGGGAAAACTCCAGATAAATAATCCATCCATTATCCGCTACGTGGCAACCCTAACTAGTAGAGGATTAGTGTAGAGGCATCTTGGATGTGATTTGTTTATGATTATCTCAATCGGTTCGCTCCTCAAACGTTTTCAAAGCCATTTGTTCTGAGCCCCGTCTTTGATTGATACGACGTAAACATTTTGTATGAAGCCTCACAAACATATTTTTGTTTTGTTTTGTTTTGATAATGAGGCGGAAATTGAGAACGTTTCTTTGTTATTAAGTGAATTTATTTTGAAGAAGAATACAAGAAATCTATTCTCAAAAACTGAACATAAAACAGATACATCTGCATTTTTGGTATAAATATCATCAAGTATCGTAACTGTCTGAATGTAACAGAAGGGACTCTATCAAACTCGTACTGACTAAAAATCACACTGTTCCTTTACCTGGCGTTTCAGGACCACTGCTAAGACACTTTTAAGAATGTCCGACGAATAATTATGTGCATAACCTCACGAAAACTTTATTTTTTCGTTTGAAAATAAATCCTTAAATTATGAAATAACCGCATGCATACAACCAAACTGTAATGTAACATTTTTCTACAAATATTTTCCCAAACATAATACCCGAAGTTTCAATTTAGTTCACTTCTCAATCTTGATTTCCCATAGTTAGCCAACTAAGAGCCCCTTCAAAGATTAAGGCAGCTTCCGTGTGATTTACTTTAAGCCGATACGCCTTCCGTACTTAACGACAACGAAGCTGTTTTATCCGTTCCCATAGTTTCTTTTTATCTTTCTTTCTAACTTCTTTTTCAGGGCATTAGTACTGTCTGTTTTTTGCACTAAAAAAATGCTTGAGTGATATACGGTTGCGTAGCGGTATCAGCGTAATTGGTAAGCTATAGCGTAACGGTATCAAAGTAGTTGATATGCTACGGCGTAGCGGTATCAGCGTAGTTGGTAAGCTACGGCGTAGCATCAGCGTACGCGCTACGGCGTAGCTGATGTGATAGTGATATTGCTACGCAGCTACGCTTTCGTAGCAAGTAATTTAGGTGTGCTTTTTTGTTAGTTATTAGCACTGACTTTTGGCTTCGTTTGCGTGTAGGATCAAAGTTATCCTTAGGGAATGTAGAAACGTGCTACCATAAAATTATATTGAAGCATTGTATTATGAATAAAATTATTTTTCGCTTTCAGATATTAAAATAAAATCAAAACCCTTTGATCATCAACTGGACAGAGAAAGCCAATAAACAACAAAGGATAATTTGATCAAAGCGCTACAACCTTCGTCAAACCGATGGATTAATGAATCAAACTTTTTTCTAAATTGTCATCCATTAATCTAAATATTTAACTCGAAATACCATCAGTTATTTATAGCTTTTTTTTTTTGTAAAACATGGTAACGTCATATCAAGGCTTGTTTTCTGAAGAGTAGAACAGCTTAGTATTGTTGTTAAATTAGTATAGTACATACACTATTTGCTATGTTGAGTTTTTGAAGTGAAAACTTCTTTAGCGGCGTTGTACACTTTTTCTGTAATGGGTAAAAAATTTAAAACTCGCGTCAGGGTCACGTGACCAAAACTCGCGTCAGGGTCACGTGACCCTGATCGAAAATGAGTAAGACGTCATTCAAATTAAAAATAAAACATAGTAACAAAAAAGTTTTCACTTCTACCGGCACTCCTGGAGTGCAACCTTTTTTTGAAGTGAAAACTTCTTTAGCGGCGTTGTACACTTTTTCTGTAATGGGTAAAAAATTTAAAACTCGCGTCAGGGTCACGTGACCAAAACTCGCGTCAGGGTCACGTGACCCTGATCGAAAATGAGTAAGACGTCATTCAAATTAAAAATAAAACATAGTAACAAAAAAGTTTTCACTTCTACCGGCACTCCTGGAGTGCAACCTTTTTTTTTGAAGTGAAAACTTCTTTAGCGGCGTTGTACACTTTTTCTGTAATGGGTAAAAAATTTAAAACTCGCGTCAGGGTCACGTGACCCTGATCGAAAATGAGTAAGACGTCATTCAAATTAAAAATAAAACATAGTAACAAAAAAGTTTTCACTTCTACCGGCACTCCTGGAGTGCAACCTTTTTTTTTTTTTTTTTAATGACTTCTAAAAATAACTAGGGGTAAATAAAAAAAATGCCATTTCACCAATTTGCGCTAAGCGTTTACAATCTTAGCGGAGTACATGGTCAAGCGGAAGATCGCATGACTTTGTAAACTTCGAGTTCCAAGTTCGATTCTTATCCGGTAAAAAAACGTTAAAAACGTTTTTGGTCGCGAGACTTATATCATTACCCTGGTACGTAAAGGGCTATTGAAGGATCACCGTGAATTTTAGTCAGTCACGTCTGACAGTCCCTCCCGTCCGATAATATAATGGCTAGGAGGACTCATTTGATGACACCACGCTAAAAAAACGTCAACATCATCATCTGTTGGAAGATGTCCATTTCTGAACAGAGGCCTCCCCTTAGACCAGCACGCCGATCAACAATCAGCCATCTGGAATTTTCTATTTCCAACTTTTTTTTTAAATTCATCCTGTGTAATGATTACCGAAGCTTAGTAATTAAAAACGATTTAAAAAAAGGTAATAGAAAACCGTTTTTTTGCCAGTCTGGCCTAGTAATTACACTTTTTCCTCGACAGAATAATTTATATTTTAAATGGGTTTTTGTTATCCGAAGTTTGATTAGTTGATTATGCCTTGGGATATTAGATGAGGGTCATAGAATTAAGCAGGATACCGTGGTCTTGGAACGTTAAGGACAGTCGAAGGAAAAGGTTGGATTTTTATGATAGGAGTTCACTCCTCTTAGGGTGGGAAGACTCATTTGTTGATTTTGATCTCAAAAAAAGTCGTGTCCTTATTGGGGAATATTCATTTATTATTTAACAATTATTGTGTTGTGCTTCCTAGCACGTCCATGAACATATTCGTTATAACTTTTGTTGGTAATAAATTTCTCTTATTTTGTACTATTTTATCCCACTAATTAGCAATTTTGTACCTCTCAATTACCGTAGATATGCAGGTCCTTAAAATTCCATTTCGCATTCAAGTTCAAGACACGGGACCATGCCTAATATTTTGTACTCATTTATACTCCGATTTAATTATCGGTATACTGTCGTAAAGTGTAAGAAAAAAAAAAAAGGTTGCACTCCAGGAGTGCCGGTAGAAGTGAAAACTTTTTTGTTACTATGTTTTATTTTTAATTTGAATGACGTCTTACTCATTTTCGATCAGGGTCACGTGACCCTGACGCGAGTTTTGGTCACGTGACCCTGACGCGAGTTTTAAATTTTTTACCCATTACAGAAAAAGTGTACAACGCCGCTAAAGAAGTTTTCACTTCAATAAAATAAAAAAATCTGCCCACAAACATGCATTTGATTTATAAACTTGTCACGAGATGGCGTGAAATAAAATTATGGGCATAATTTTTTAATTTTAATTTTTTCTTACAGTTTACGACAGTATACCGATAATTAAATCGGAGTATAAATGAGTACAAAATATTAGGCATGGTCCCGTGTCTTCAACTTCAATGCGAACTGGAATTTTAGCCTGGTCGTGCTGGGAAGCAATCTTCCTAGCACGTCCTGCTTATCTACGGTAAGAGAGGTACAAAATTGCTAATTAGTGGTATATAATAGTACAAATTAAGAGAAATTTATTACCATCAAAAGTTTTAGTGAATATGATCACGGTCGTGCTAGGAAGTACAACACCAATTATTGTTTTTTACGGTATTCCTTCAGTTGACCTTTGAGTTACAGGGCCGCGGTGCTCTTTTAACACAACGCCGCGACTGAAGGAGCGCACTAAAATTAAAAAAAAAACAAAGATTTAATCCTTTTCCCATGGAAGACAAGCTCTTTGCTTTTGTATGAAAACTACACCAATTTTGAAAAACATAAATCCATTAAAACATCCTGTGGCTTATACAGTATGAACCAACTCCATATTGCCACCATTCAAATAACTACGGACCCTCATAAAATAGCGAGTATTAAATGAAACCGTTTTATTACGGTCACGAAAGAGACAGACATACTTTTCTCACCTCTTTCCGCTAAAGAATGTCCATGCTTCGGAATCAATATTTGGACTATGGGTTCCAACGCTATTAATTTATGGCGTCCATTGAAAAGACCGTAAAATGTTTAATATCTTTTGTCCGTAGTACAACACTAAACCGGGAGTTACGATAGAATCGGTTTTAACCGGTTATTACTGGAACCGTCCGGATAAAGAGATGAAGATCTTATTCTGTTGGTTCTAGCGGATTTTCCTGTGACGCTGACCGCACGCGGATGGTCAGCGTTGATGGGTCAATATGCGATGTAGTAAGGTACCATTTCTGAGTAATTATGACCGCTCAGCACTGACGGCCGCTTACTACATAGCATATTGACCCACCAGCGCTGACCATCCGCGCGCGGTCTACGTGACAGGAAAACCCGCCTTCATCCCATCGAAGGTTACACTAGAAATTTCTCCTGTATTGTGGGTACTCACATACACAAACACCCAGACTCGGAACAAACACTTGCAGATTTTACAAATATTTCTTACGTGCAAGGCATCGAACTCGCGACACACTGCACAGTAATCAATCGCTTAGCTACTACACCAACCGTGCCGTTAAATATTGTCGCAGGCCCTTCTTTAATGACTTTGCCCTGGTCTAAAAAAATCTGTTTGATCATCATCATCATCATCAGCCGGAAGATGTCCACTGCTGAACATTATGAAGCCTCCCCCTTAGACCGCCACGCCGAGCGACAAAAATCTGTTTCATACGCGTAATTTAGATACATATAAAAAACGGCTTATTGAATTTTAATTATAATAATATTATGCATCAGGTTTAAATGACGTTTAAATTGATCGCTAGATAAAAACAAAATTAAATATGTGCGTAAAATTAGATTGATCGTCTTTATTGCAAAGTCATATTACTCTCCAAAGTTTTGATAGAAAAAGCTGTAATCAACTCAATATATCATATTTTTTGCTAGTTTTACGTACAGCAAGTTTGATTAATCCATTTTTTCCCCAATGAACACGAGGTCAGACATTCGACATGTTAGACTATCCAGCAACAAATATAATTATAAAATATACGAAACATTGATATAAAAACTTGAGAGGTGTCAAGGGACACCCGGATGGAACGAAGTTACTGTATACACTCAACAAAAATAATCGTCGCGACTCCACTCCACTCCGCTCCGCACCACTCCGCTCCACTCGTTGAGCTCTAGCACCCTGTCGCAACGCGCGATAAGGAACTTCGTTCCAAAAAGTGTCGTGACAACTTTTCGTAAGATTTTTTTCCGTCTAGCCCCCTTTCACAACGCGCGATAAAGAACTTCGTTCCAATAATATTTATGTCTGTATAATCAATTGTCGATTGAGTTACATTCCGTCTAGAGGACATCCCAATTTCCACGATAAATCGAGATTTGGTGGAATATTTATTTGTGCATTTTCATATTTTAAATCATACATTCTGTGGATATTATTACTGAGATAATTATGTGGATGGATGACCATGGATCATGGTGAGTTTTCTCCGAGCTCGGAAAGCTCGCAAAGCTGTTGGTCCCGCAACGGTAGATGTCCGGTGTCTTCACGTTTCTGGATAGAGGACATCTTTCTCATGATTTTTTAATTCACCTATTTTTCTAGGCTTGCTACTCAATGGGTCCCACTCCATGGGTCAAAGCAAAACCTGGCGTGGTCGCGGGACTGTCTTATCAGCCGTGACCCTGGAACGTAAAGGGCTATTGAAGGATTACCGTGGATATTAGACAGTACAAGTCTGACAGTCTGGATATTACTCATTTGATGATTTAACAACGATAAAAAAATGGAGTGGTACATAGCAAGCTTTTTTTAGCGTTCCAGGTGCGGTTACGTGATGAGAAAATCCCACAAGCGTGTCCCTCCTCCATAAGTCAAAAGTCTCCTTAAATTTTTCGCAAACTCTCGCGTCACTTCCAACAAAGCTATTCAACAAATAAATAAAAGCTACACAAACAGCTTTATTTTCTTCTCAAGCTACATTAAAAGCCTTTTCCTCGTAATCGAGGGTAATAGCTGGCACAGCAAGGGAGCATTTCAAGCCGTTTGTAACTGTTATTTAATTTGGTACCCGAGTATTGCACAAATAGATTTAGTGGATGTCACTTAGAGCTAAGGGGACTAGGGGGCGACGGCGACTGAGGTACTTTGTTGTGTCACTTAGGTGGACATTTTTTTTTTAAGTGGTTTTAAAGTTTTTTAGGGTTCCGTAGTCAACAAGGAACCCTTATAGTTTCGCCATGTCCGTCCGTCCGTCCGTCCGTACTTCCGTCCGTCTGTCCGCAGTTTAGCTCAGAGACGCACAGTACTAGAGAGCTGTAATTTGGTGTAAATATACGGATTTGTTGTGCCAAAAAAGTGGTAAAATAAAATCTCCTAAAATATTTTTTTTTAGGGTACCTCCAGTACTTACACGTAAAGTGAGGATTTTTTTTTTCTCGCGTACCCCTTAGTGTGGGGTATCATTAAATAGGCCTTTAAAAAATAATGATAGTTTCCATAAACAATTTTTTGATAAAAAAATTCGTTTGTGAAATATTAAGCTTTAAAGTGCTAAATTTTGCTCGATTCGAGTGTCCCCCCCCCCCCTCTACCAGCTAAACGGTTATGTTTGGGGGTGTGAAAAAAATCACAATAGTAGTACATATATTATAACGAAGTTTAAAAGAAAATTATCATGACTAAGTAGGGGTTTACAACTTTACGAGTAATAGTCGACCAACTTATAAAATGTACTTGATATCATATTTTCTTAAACAAAATGTATCGGAGACAACTGCAAATGTAAGTTTGTCAACTTTATTTTTACAGCTTTTATAGGTATGTTTTTACGGTATGTTTTTTGGGGATAGGTAGGTTTTATCGTCAACTATTTTTAACTAAATTAAAAAAAAAGGAGGAGGTTCTAAATTCGTTGTAATCTTTTTTCTTATGTATTTTCCCCGATTTCTCAAAGACTCCTGGACCGATTTTGAAAAATTCTTCTTTTTAAAATTAAATTCAGCGAATCAGTTTAGTTAGTTCGCATAAGTATTTTGATGGGCAACTACGGAACCCTACACTGTGCGTGGCCCGACACGCACTTGGCCGGTTTTTTTAATTATAGTTTTGCGTATTTAAGTTTGTGATGGTATTAGCTCAAATATTACTGTGAGTTTCATTTTAAATGTCTTCTTAATAAGAATTGCTGAAATTGTCTTGATATCCAAATCATCATCATCAGCCCATAATGTTCCCACTGTTGGGACACAGGCCTCCTCTCTGTGAGAGGGTGTGGGCCATAATCCACCAACCACGCGGGCCCAGTGCGGGTTGGTTTTAGATTGATATCCAGATGTGTCTATGATAAAACACATGGCCTAGCTGTCTTGTCAGAAAGTGAACTGAATAAATGAAAAACAATTCCAACAATTTCATTGCAGTCGGCCACCTATAAAGAAATGTTTCTCAGTATTATGCTTTTCGTTTTTTTTTGTTAATGATTTTAACAGTACCAAAATGTTGGTTAAGGCGTCCCAAAGTAACGGTCGTATTAAGAAATTCACAAACACTCAATCCGCTAAAATCATTATTAAACTCTCTTTTTTCCAAAATCGTTTAAAAAGTATTTTTTTTAACTAATTTCTAATTGAACACAATAATTTCAATAATATATCATTAAAACTATTTAGCCTTATTACTCATTATCAAAATGATAGAAAAAAAATCACTGATATTTACGATACACATTTCTCTTATGCTGGCTTCCGAAATGAAGCAAAAAAACATAATAATAACAGTAGTAATCATTCGACCAGCCAAAAACTCAAAACTAACTCATTCTTCCCCCTGAAATCTAACTGAAACGTTAAGCGAGAAACTCTCACTTCACAATATTAGAAGCCCACACTTTTTCAGGCTGGTAGTAATTTTTTCAGTCGCACAATAATGTTGTTCCCGTAAATTAGTTTTCTGAAAGCACTTGGGACTTTTAGTGATGGATAACCGTTTCGTTGCGTTTATTTTCAGAGGGTTTGCTCTCTCGTTTTTTTTTTCTGTCCGAGAACAAACAGATGGGTTTATTTTTTATTTGATTTATGCGTAACGTGATGATTTTGTCTTTTTTTTGCTTTCATGTTTTTTTTTTATGATGCAGATGATTTTGTGAGATGTAATTTTATGTTGATGTTTGTTTTTGAGCCCATTTTATCTTTTAAAGACGGTGGCTTGGTTGCTGTGCTGACTTAGACTAATTTAAAAACCCTGACTGATATTATAATTTCCTGAATATCCATCCACAATCTATAAACTGAATTCTGACAATACCAATTGTTAAGACTGGCATCTACGCGACTTTCACAGTTTTAATGTCTTGTGACTGGGATGTAGCACCATTAACTTGTAGTGTTTAATAATAATTTCCTTTGATTGTCTATGACAATTCAAAAGTGCCAGTAACTGGCCTACTTGAAATAAATGCTTCGATTTTGACTACTACTGAATAAATGCCCGTAAAATCCGAATAAATGCATTTTGCCTGAGCTGTTTACCCAGTTAAGCTGCTTATTTTTAACTTAACAAAATGTTTGTTTTAACACTGATCGGGCATTTATTTGGATGTAAACTCATTTGTTTATGCCCATTTTGTTCATAAAAGATTTTGCCCAGTCTTATACAACATGTAGCGGTAAATGCGCAAAACCTCTTGCGGGATAACTCAACCCATGTTACTGATGAATTTTTGCTTAAAAACCATTTTTATTTGCAAAAAATAAAAATGGTTTTCCATTCAAAATGTGAAATTGATCGGGTCCATCAATATGTTTTTTTTTTGCGAATTTCCAAAAGTCTTAGAACAAACACTGTTCAGTAACATGGGCTGAGTTACTACGAAAGGTTTTGCGCATTTAACGTTACACGTTGTAAATTTTAATCCACGAACATTTTCAGTACTTCCTCCACAAAATCTAGGCCACAGTTCCCTCTGCAAACCCCTTCACCTAAATCCGTGGGCACATCATTTATATGCAAGCCTCAGCCTGCCAGGCTACCGTACCAATCTAGTCTAAAGGTCTGAGCGCAAATACTTAATCACTAATTACCTAGCCGTCATAAATGTAATTAATTTTAGCGGTATCTTCTTGTGTGGTGCAAGTGAAGTGAGGAGAGCGATTTTGGGTGATAATTGAGTTGTTGGTTTGTGAAATGTTGCCTACTGGTAATGTTGTTTGGACTGGATTTTGCAGGGCAAGGAAAGAAAAATAATTAAAACTACACACAATATATAAGTTTAATAACAGCGCAGACTTGAAAGAACATTATTACTATTACTTACACAGTTTGTATCTGTATTTTTAAAAGGTAGCACTGGTAAGCACACTTCATTTTTTTTTTACTAAACCATTTTATTGGAATTCAGCATTATTTAAAACTTGCGATTAACAAAGAATCCCTCAATATGTATTCAGTTCACAGTAATTCCACGATAAATCCACAAAGAAATACATAATGCCAAGCCTACAGATATATTAAGCTTTTAATTTCCCATACAGATTTTAATGAGTATCTTCCTCGAATGAATTAGACATCATTATTTGGAACTTATGAAAATATCCCTCAACTTATAACTTGTAACTTCTTTGCAAAGTTTTCATATAAATTCAACGAAAAACCTAAAAAGAATTGTGATTCTTTTTAGATTTTGCAGCTGTGGATATTACGGTTTACTAAAATCACTTAAATAACCAAGAGACCGTACCAAATAGTTTCCTAACACCACATAATCCATCACAACCTGCCCTAATCAACTACCATCTCTAATGAACCCGGCACCCGCTATACTCCTATCCCTTGGACCACCGCTAGCCTAGTAGAGGCTCTACGCAAAAACGGAGCCCCGCTCATCCCTGATATTAACGTCGGCACATGAAGGATGGCACTACACCGGAGGGAGGCAGACGTCAAATAAATATACAATGTCTAGTCTTAGAGTATGAATTTTTAGGTGTAGAGCGCTGTTTGATGAATATGTGATGCAACGTGTTAAAAATATTTTGTTGCCTTTTTATTTTATACCATCTTCGTAAAAAGTACGAGGATGAGTTCCTCATTTGTTCGTTTGTCATCTTTTTTTGTCTTATTTTATGTATGTTCCCCAATTTATCAAATACGTCTGAAAGGGTAATATAGAAAAAAGAAATTGTGGTCACAAGACGTAATAATTGTGAAAGCTAAAAATATACCCATTACAAATCTGTATGGAGAAGAACGAGGAAGAAACTCCATGGACACACTTTTAAATCGCCGAAACTATTAAATCTTGTTGTTACATCATGCATTTTGCGATACACATTAACCGCTGTACCACAAAAAGATAAACATCTGTTGAACACTTTGTCTAAAAAAAGTGTAAATGGAAAACGACCCTTATATCAACCTCGAATGCGGTTTTGCCGTCGTCAGTTTTTTTTGACAAGTGTTCAACAGATGTTTAATTTTGTATAGTAAGTCGGAGTGACGACACGGTTAACGCAGTAGCTGGCGATTGAACAAATATTTGTACAACCTACAAGTAGTTTTTCTGGGTGTGGGTTTTTGTGTATGTGAGCTTTTATGTTTGTAAACGCACCCACGACATAGGAGAATTTCCAAATGTGGAGAAAAGATTAAAAAAAAATACGGTGTCCGTTTATTTATAGCTTACCTCATCCATACTCCAAGTCTTACCTTCTAATTTATACACCGTCACAATTTAGAATATCTGTGGTTATAACGTAAAATTATTTTCTCTATTCCGTCTGCATAATTGCGGTGCCATTGTGTACGTTGGCAATTTTACCGTTGTATTAGTGAGATATGACCAGGTATTCGTTTAAAGTATTGTTATGGCTTGTGAAATGAGGTGTGCTGGATATAATTGTGTTAGGTGGCGAGAGTAGGTTGTGTTCAGAAGGTGAATTTGTTAATTGTTTTAATCAAGGTTGAAATTTCTAATTAGATTTTTCATTTTGATATAGATGCCACATTGCTTTTGTCATTTTGAAACGGCTGGCTGAGAGATTAGCTCGCTTCGCTTTGTGTTTCACGGGTTCGCTTCCTCTAACAAATATTAATTTGGACTCGAAGTAATGATAAAATTAAATAATAAGACGTTTACTGCAAAGAAAATAGTAAAACTTTCTTCACAAAAAATTTCTCTGGCTAATATGTTTGTAAAAGCACGTATACTTAACACAGGGATGTTTTCTTAAAAAAAAAACTAAAACATTTAAACGTTATGGATGTTGATTTTTTTACCTGAATTTATGATCAATTATGTTCGGCGGTTTCACCCACATTTTGTTAATACTCTTGTATTGTATTGTATAACGGACTGGTATCCGCAACTCCACGACATATGCGCGTATTTTGCGTGCTACTACTCTTGTATACCTACTTTGAAATTCAACCAAACTTAACGCTATAAAGTTTAAACAAAATTCGTTCCATATGTTAAAAATTAAAGAAAAACGAACATTCACAGCATTTTGCGCTTTTAATCCAAACTAAGACAAGATTCAATTACGAACTACATTTATTTCCACAAGTTTTAAAAACGTATGTAACTAGTATTTCGTCTCTCATGCATTTTAATCTCCTACATTTCTTACCAAACTCATTAGTAATGCTCGTATATTTTCTTCTCAATGAATCTCCAAAGTTTTATGCATCTCAGGTATGTTTGCACTCCCGGTAATATATTGTTATCTCTTGCAATTACCTCATTATGAATTCACACTGTTAAGTGCTATATTTGATGCTGAAGGTAGTCTAAAAAGGCGAAGGCAGTTTTTGCTGTAAAGGTATGTTTAAACCTTCTTTGTATGACATTGTCATGGTAAAATCATCAAATGACTTCGCTTGCCCTGGGTAGAGTGGCACGTTCACTACCCTTAGCACGAATTTTCAGTATTTGAGACGTAAAGTAAACTGGAACTTTGACAATTTCAAATGACAATTTTCAATGAAAAATTTAGTTCCTTCTTCGCACACCAGAGGTGCTGTTTCATTTTTTTGACGGTGTTGTTTCATTATCCCGTTACGTTCCAGGGTTACGGTTTAAACAGTCCTGTGACCCCGGCAGATGTAATTCAATCCTGAGGTTCTGTCAAACTCTTAAAAAATTACAGGTTTGATGTTGTCTTATGTTATGTTTGTCATTAACGCCTGTCTGTTTGACAATAGCTTTAAGTCTGAAAAAACGTAACAACTCACATTCACCTTTATAAATAAGTAACCGTAAAAATTCCACTCAACATTTTTTAAACACAATAAACCTAATTATTTAAAACTGGCTCCATACAACATACACCATCCTCCAGCTTGGCCAAGATTAATGAAGTACCCCAATGAATGACACTGTAGCCAAATAAGAACATACAAATATAATATGTATAGCAGAACATACATAATATTATAAAATGAGCGTTTTGAGTACAGCCAGTGTGAATAACGAAGGGCTTACTGAAATTCTGGAATGTTATAATATACTCATTTGAGTATAAAATAATATTTTGAACCCTCTTTTGTAATAGTTTAAGTTCCGTTTTCAATGTTCCCTTTGCTGTGACGTAGGCCTTTTTGCTGGTTAATAAATGGACCGTAATTAACATAGGCCCATTATGGGCTAAGGGTTGTCCACAAGTAATGGAATTTTTAGTTTTAAAATCTGCTAGTTGGGGCCCATCTTAGAGGGCCAAAGCCTGCTGGGGTTGCAGGACTATCGGTAACCGTGAACCCGGAACGTAAAGGGCTATTGAAGGACACCGTGTATTCAAATTTTAATGTATTATGATGAACAAGTAGTTGACAATGTCAGTATTAGTCTGACCGTCTCCCATCCTGTCCTATTTGGGAGGACTTATTTGATGATTTTACCACATAAGAAAAAAAGACATTGGTCCCAGTTCTTTACATGGTAGATGCACAAAATTCTGACAACCAGTCTCATTCAGTGGTGCTAACTGGGTTGCGGAGCTAAAAACAATAACAGTCACTATAAGTAAAATACCATGGTATTCAGCTGCATTTGCTTCGACTGGAAGCCGACCACAGCATAAAAGGAAAAAGGGCAAGCAAACACCGAACTTATTTAATTATTAATCTTTTCCCACTCTACGAACTTTCCCCTATCTTTCTTGCGACATTAAAACTCAAATACACAAGTAAAATCAAAATCAAATATTTTTATTTCACAATATAGGCTCATGAAGGCACTTATAAAACGTCGACAACAGGTGCTCGGTTCGGGTTGGTCGATTCCATGGAGAAGAACCGGCAAGAAACTCCATGGTTACTCATTTAAAATGTTGTACGGTTTTACAAACATATTGTTACAATTTTGAAAAGGTACTTAGATATGTGAGAAAAACGTAGGCCTAGTAGGCCACAAACACTAGACCAAAACAACTACTTGTTTGTTACGCGCGGGAAACGAACCCGTGACATGCAGCGCAGCAGTCGCTCAACCATCTTGCCAATCGTGCCGACTTTCACAGAAAGTTGTTTACATTCCATTGACAAAGGAAGACACAATGGCTTTTCTAAGGAATTCTACAAGTAAATACCCCAAATGTTCCAGCAAAATTCAACACATTTACTTACAGCTCAATTATGACCAAAATAACCCATTATACAAATTTGACGACGGAGTCAAATCTCCCTCAACCCTTTTCCCATTGTCATTCAATTTCGTTAATCAATCAGGGTGATGAGATTAGAGCAACACAAACAAACAGACGGCTCGTTTATTAGTTTAGTCACCCGAAACTTTAAGCCGATTGACGTTATTTAAGCGATTTGTTGTTTTTGATGGAATTATTGATTTTTGATTCGATGAGGGACATTTTTTTTTCATTGTTAAATATGCATGTTTTTTTAAGCTTTTGCGTAGCTTTTATCGTGGGCTCTGAGCGCGGCGACCGAATCAAGAAATTCTGTGACGAAAATAAACCTAACACCCACACCATCGTCTAACGTCGTTTCAGTTTGGCAGTATTCGGCACGGTGTTTGTTATTCTTAGCGTTTCATTAGCGTAAAAAAATATGTAAGTTTATAAAAATGCTATACAATAGCTTTACCGCCGCATTCCCCGAGTGCCGCACATAATTTTTCCATTATCGTATCACTATTATCATCTGCTTGAATGTTTGAGCTCGTGGAACTGTCTTAGCAGGTTACAGTGGCCCTAAAACGCAAAGCGTAATTAAGGATGACTCATTTTATTTGAGTTAAGGACGTAAATACGTGTGAAAGAACACAATTTCTGTCAATTTGACAGCGTGATGCCCCACGAATAAAAACAAAACACTAACGAAACAGCTATGCCTCGTATACCAGAAAGCACCCAACATGAGCTTTTGCCACTTTTGTTTCGAATAAACAAAGTAAGATCCCGGTCTTCTAGACACTACTTATTTTCATAAACGAATGGATAATATGATAAATATATACCTATCAAAATAAAATAAGAGCCACTCTATCAATTACACTTTAAACCGCACATTGTGTCACACTGCGAATTGGATATGTTTGTAATTTACAAAGTGTGCATTATAGAGATTATTCAATTTCATTCTTAACAAGATAATTTACTCGTATTATACGAGTAAATTATCTTGTTATGACATCTTTCAGGTGTTGATTTTGTTTCTAGTGACTAATTGGAATTCATAACTTTTTAATTAGATTTTTGTAATTATTTAGAATTTACGATTTGGTGTTTAAAATTTTTCAAACTTTTTCTTTGACTTTTACATCAAACAGTCATTTATGCCATCTATTCAGAGACATAATTATGGACGCAAAACCAGCCACTTGGGGTGATTAAGGTGACATAGATCCATAACTATGTCACCTTAATCACCCCAAGTGGCTGGTTTTTATCTCCTTAGATATAACCAGAAATGTTCGGTTTAATGCTCGAATATTTCCAACCAGTGGTTCAAAATATTTGAAACTAGTGTCAATTAAGAGAGGGGTAATATCACCAAACGCCGTGATCCAGGAAGAAAGTGAGCAAGGCCCAAGAAGACGTTAAACCGCGCAAAGAGAGCGATAATCTACTACGCAGATCATACAAAGTCCATTGCGACCAGCCACAAGACAATTTCGAATCGACACCATGAAGATTAAAAATATTCGAGAAGATTCTTGGTTCTCCTGCAGTTAACTGTGAGCGGATGCTGCAACTCGTTAAACATTTGCAAAGGAGAATAATTATTGAACTATTTTGACTGGGCTTCAGTGCTTCTTATACTGGGTTACAGCTGTGTTATTTTTTAATAAAGACCGATCTATCAGAGTGTAGAGAAGATCTAAACAATAGGGTTTCAGATCATTTAACTCTTGAAACAGAATGTTTCGGTGAGCTCTAAATTATAATCTCTATCACTTCCTAACGAAGTTACGTAACTGCTCAAAATTGCGTAGAAAAGGTGGTTCAACTCCACATTATTCCATTCGCACAGCAAGTAGTACCTGAGTTCATCTTCGATCAATCGCGACTACCAGTGCATAGATTCGTTTATGCTCGAATTACGATGCTACAATTGGTCACTCAGGCTTTTTACCTAATTTCTATTGAAACGGTATAGAAAATGTTCGTTATTTAATAGATAACATTTCATCTTTAGTAAAATAACACAGGGTTTAAGAGAAAAAAGAACATTATTTTTTCGATTTCATTATTTTATACGAAACTTGACACATTCCTGTAATTTCTCACTTTTCATTCAATTTCGCTTATTTTTACGATTTATTGGAATGCTAACTTATTTTTTTGTATGTTTTATTCTGAGTAGTATCTCATCATCATCTACATCATCATTAGCCGGAGGACGTCCACTGCTGAACACAGGCCTCCCCCTTAGACCACCACGCCGAACGACAATTCGCCACTTGCATCCATCGGCTGCCCTCGACCCTCAATATGTCGTCGGTCCACCTGGTGGGAGGCCTACCTACGCTGCGATTTCCGGTCCGTGGTCGCCACTCGAAAACTTCCCCATCGGTTGTCAGTTCTACGAGCGCTGTGGCCTGCCCATTACCACTTCAACTTGCAAATTTTATGAGCTATGTCGGTGACTCTGGTTCTTTGCGCAATATCCATGTTCCGGATTTTATCCCGCAAAGATACTCCGAGCATAGCTCTTTCCATTGCTCGTTGAGTGACTCTTAGTCTCTCTAAAAGGCCAGCAGTCAAGGACCACGTTTCGGAGCCATATATCATCACTGGCAACACACACTGGTCAAACACCCTTGTCTTGAGACACTGTGGGATTCTCGATGAGAAAATATCACGTAGCTTCCCAAACGCTGGCCATCCGAGTTGGATTCTTCGGGCGACCTCTTTCTCGAAGTTGTACCTACCTAAATGTGACACTATTTGAACACTATTGAAGAAAAGGACGTATATTTTCTATATTTTTAACATTACCATGCTTAAAACGATAAAAATATTTCTACGTTCTGTTATTTTGTCTATTCTTCCGTCGACAAAACCCCTTTCTACGGCGCCATGCTACGCCTGCTGAAATCGGATGGACATGGTGGCGTTTCTATACAAACAGTTCAACACTTCGATATACCTATAGTCGTGACATCGTTGGAGGGACTGCAATACTGCCCAGGTTTCGATTGAATCGAAGGCTTTTTCATAGTCCACAAACGCTAAACACAATGGTGATACGATTATAGTCCTCTGTCTTCTGTATAATCTGGCAGAGCGTGTGTATGTGGTTTATAGTACTAAAACCTTTTCCGAAACCGGCTTGTTCGGGAGGCTGGAAGTCATCAAACCTGCGTTCTCGCGACTCTTGAGAACAGCTTGTATACATGGCTCAGAAGTGAGAAAAGGTGACAACACCTTGTTGAAGAACTACAGGCCACTGTAGTTCTTCAACAAGGTGTTGTCACCTTTTTTGAAGAAAAGAACAACCACACTGTGCCATGCTTCTGGCGTAGAACCTTTGAGTATGACGGAATTAAATAACTTCTGGAGGACTAGAGTAGTACCGGTTTTCCACCCGCTCTCAGAAGTTCTGTTGAGATTCCGTCCTCACCCGGCGCCTTGTTATTCTTGAGCTGTTTAAGAGCCATTCTAAACTCGTACAGGCTGGTGTCTGGGATATCCTCAATGTACAGTAGTGTCACGTCAGTTTAGCTCTTGCGTCTCAAGATGTACCGACACTGGGTTGTCGTATTGATGTATAGAACTGTCCGTAAAACCTCTCAAGCTCCCTTAAGATCTCTGGTTTAGTCGAAATGATGCTGCCGTCGTTAATCTTCAGCTTTGTCATTTGGCTCTGCCCAATAGACGAATTCTTTTGAGCCCCGGTTCCACTCGATTGCCTCTTTGATCCGTGCCGCACTAAAGGAGCGCAGGTCACGTTGCATTGATTTAGAGATTCGTCTATTGAGTTTGCCATATTCCGACATATCAGCTGAAGATTGCAGCCTCATCTCGGTCCGGTCCTGCATCAACCGGATTTTTCCGTTCGAGAGCTTTTGAGGCTTATTGCGGCGCGGGGTCTTAAAGAACTTGGACCCCACAGCTTGGACAGTTTCCACCAACCCATTGTTAATCTCGTCCACAGTTTCACATTCGGTTAGGCACTGGAAGCGATTGTGCAGTTCAAGTTGGAAGTCTTCGGGGTTCCTGAGTAGTATCTGTTTTTTGTGAATTTTATTCATGAATAAAATTCACAAAATAATATCAGGCAAAAGAGCCATAGCCGGTTGAGTGCTTGAGCTTCAATGCTGATAAGGCGTGAATTTTTCCGCAAAAAGGAGCCAATCCGACTCGGTTCTATCTTTCTGAGGTGTAACCGTAAAAATGACAGGCTATCTTGACCTTTTTGGGGTGCCGTTGACATCAACCCACAATATTAGTCCGCTTATTGAGTTGGCTGCAAAAAAGTTAGGTACATGAAGTGGTACAGGTTTGCCAAATCCCAACTCGATGCACTTGAGTCAATTTAATAGCGCCCGGCATTGATCGAGGCCACGATCTGCGGGGCAAGACGGAATAGGAAGTAGTCACCTCGAATCCTCATGCAAAGCAGTCATGCTAGCGAAGTAGGAGGTGGAACACGTTAGGGAGAACAGCCGCGTGACCTACGACGACGAGAAGAGATTTCTATTTGAGGGTAGGAGCTTGCCTTGGTCACTGGACTGTCTTATCAGGTAACGGTGACCCTGGAACGTAAAGGGCTACTGAAGGGTCACCATGGATATTAGTCAGTACTAGAGTCTGGTAATAAATCCGGTCCCGCTCGGGAGGACACATTTTGATGATTTTACCAAAAAAAAAAAAAAAATACAATGCAGCTACCAAAACGGAATACCGCAATTGACTGGATGCCGAACCTGATACAAGACTTCAACTCTCTTCGATCAAACCTAATAAAAATAAATTGATGAAAAAAAGTACCGACTTCAAAAACGAATACAAAAAGTTTAAAACAAAACTTTTCTCTGGGTTAACCGCTACCTCAAAACGATCAGATCAATTTTTCACGGATTTTCGGGGCGCACGTTAAAGAGCCAAATCCTGCCGGGCGTCGCGGAATTGTCTTATCGGGTATCAATAGCCTGGGATCGCAATGGGATATTGAAGGACACCGTAGATTTTAGTCAGTACAAGTTTGTATGTTCCTCCTGTCCTTCCCTGGGTGGAAGGGCTAATCTGATGATTTTACCACGTAATAAAAAGTGGGTCCCGCAGCGAGCTATACTTTTTTTTTCTGAAGAGCTATAGCTATCCAGAAAAAAGCTATCAGAATTATTTAAATTGATTTTTTTTATTATTTACATTATTTTTTATATACAATTATATCCTCATTCGAATATAGTAGGAAAATTCAATAAAATTAATTCAAAATATTAGCTAGTATCAAGAAAGGTAGGTTATGCTGTATTCTTGGCGACTGGGAAAATTACTGGCCACCACTCATGACCTGCGGAAAATTCGAGGTACTACATTTTTCACATTGAATTTGATGTCATGACAAAGACACTGGCGCCGCGTGTAAAGGTCATGAATGGTGGCGTGTATTTTAAATTTTAATAATTACGTGACTAATGTCAAAATGGTTGCGAGCGATACGTCCTCCCTCAGAAGGCGCCCCGCGCCGTCTAAATCAAAGAACAAACCGTTCTTGGTTTTATATTGAATTTTGTCATTGCATATTATAATTGTTTAATACTATTATTTTACTTTTAAATGAGCTAATTATTTTTTCAATGCAAGCTAACATAGTAACCTTAGTTATTCAATACTTTTTGATTGAATATTCAGTAAATCTTGATAGATAAAAAAATATAATTTCGGACGAAAATTTGTCAATATCTTCCTGTTTTCCGGAATTACTTTTGGTGTATTTCTGAATGAAAAATAAAGAAATATTGTCTATGTCTTAAAATAGACTATACTTGCCTACTTTCAGTAGTATTAGGAATATTAAAATATGTTATTTGTAGAACAAAATATGTTCGCAAACACAACACGATATGGTAAACATGGCAACGGCAGATCGTTTTTAAAGTATTTAAACCTATCATTTTCAAGAAAAGCTTGTCTATCCTGGGAAGATAAAGAACCAATCTGTTTGTATTCGTTATTAGTTTTATTCGATTTGATTCAGTTTAGTAAGAATCGGTACCGAAAAAAGGCATAGTTTTGCGTCAATTGTAAACGCGTCCTTAACCATCCCAAAATAATTGAGAGCTATAGGAAAGTTTCCTCAGTGAATAGTGGTCCATCCATCCATCAATTTTATCCATTTACAGGCCTTGAAAAGTGGTGCTTTACTTTGAAGATCGATCCATGCAAATGTTATTCTTTGGCCAAAAACCCCACAATTTTAATACCCCTAAAAGATTAATTTTCGTAACAAAAAGAACCCCTCACAAAAAATAGTCATTTTCTCGTAGAATTTCAAAGCAAAATTAACTTTCCTATTTAAAATTTCTATTCTTCTAAGATTTATTTTTCATTTCAAAAATCTCCGTTCCTCAATGCCTCTAGATAGCAGTTTCTTAGAAATCTGCATATAAATATGTTCTGGTATATAATAAGAGAATTATGTTCAAGAATATAATGTCGGCAAGCTTTGTGGTTCAAATGCATTCGTGTCACTTTGTATTCATGGACCGACTTAGTGTGGCGATAGAGGTTTTACTATATTAAGTAGGGATGGGACATGGGGTTGGAAATATCGATAAAAAAAAATATTGTTGTGGTGGTTTAGTAGTATTTAATGGATTATTTCTCGTTAATTTAACCACATTTTTACCGTTACAATAATTGTAGAAAAATATTATTTTAAAAGTGTTTGAGAAAAAGTTTCTGTTTTTTAGTAATAAATAAAAAAAAATCATAATGTAGTAGATAATTTTTTCACAAACTATACAAGACGACTACATACAATTCGAAATAAATCCAAATTATAAGATTTTAAGAGTTATTTTAAACATACATCATTATCATCATCAGCCATAACCTTTTTGCAATCATAAATCTACAATAATAATTAAATTAACCGTCCATTTAAAAACACAGCGTCATCGATAAAAATATCTACAACCATTTCAAATTAAAATTTATCTAAACTTTTATTCATATCAGAAATCAAATTTCGGAGTTTCAATGACATCACAAGTATTCAAAGTGCTTTTGTATGGTAAATGACAATTGTGGGAGCACTCGAAGTTACTTCGGTACTTTCGTTCAAGTATTTGAGAGCGGTGCCGAGAAATAGCTTTTGTCAAAAATTTCGGAGATTTCTCCTACACATTTTCTGGTGTTAGAACTTTGAATAATATGTTTTATCTGCTGTTCAGACTTTATTTTGAACAGTGCCTAAGTTATAAATACAGATGAAGGTATTATTGTAAGAATTTATTTCGAAAATTGAGGTTAATATTGAGTGAACAGAAATTATCTCTGTTTTAGAAATTTGATTAAAGTTAATAATAGAATAACGTAGAATCGGGATGAGTTGTAAATAAGCGATTAAAGTTGGATTTAGGTTATCTTAAAATAGCACTGATTTAACATAAGTTTCCTGAAAATAAATAATGTCGATAAAATCAGGGAAGTAGGATTCTTTTTCAACTCGAGATCTTGTTATGTTTTGAATATTATACGTGTAATAAAAAATCCTTATTACACAAGATATTATAAATTATAACAGATATAAGAGTACAAGAATACTGTAATGTTATCATTTAAAAATAAAAATTACAATATCGACATAAAATGTCCCATCTCTAGACTTGTTTTCGCCACCACGACACCGGATCAAAATGTATATTATATTCGATGAGTTACATTATTATTTAAATATAATATTCATTGTCAGTCTTTCACCCTTACACTTATTTGTTTTTATTAGAAGAGGTGATTTTTAGATAAAGTTATATGAGCTGAGAAAAATAGAGAAGCTGAGAAAAATTCGCTTACATTTTGAATTTTCTGTACCTTTTATTTTTTATGTTGCAAGATAATCGGATTTCTTTTTTTTTGATATGTTCGTTATGTTTTCATTTTTCTTAAAAGTAAATATTATGATGATATTCGTGATAATACTTGCTGTTTTTATTTGCAATATTCTTGATATTCCAATAATTGGGTTAGTCTTAATAAAAAAAACACAGTCATCTTGATTTTTTTTTGTAATTATCTTGTGACATTCATAATATGAAAAAAAAAAACACAGAAAGAAAACAACGGAATTCATTATTTATTTACCTTTTAAAATGTTCTTAACCAACTTACAGAGTCTTTAGAAATGTAAAGCATTTTAACTAATAGTTTCCCTAACTTCTTATCAAACTGGCCCTTAGTCACCTAAACAAGAGATTATAATCACAAACTTTCCGGCCTAAGGTTAACTGCCACAGTAACCGACCAACACGGGCTAGTTAAACCGTATTGTTATGCTAAGTAAGTCGTTATTATAAGTGGTCAATTCCGGCTCGTATGGGCGAAATATGCTGGAATTGTTGCGTGTTACTGTACTGTGGAATGTTTTTACTGTGATTGTAGAATGGTTTAAGACTTGTTTTGAGTTTTATGTTAGTTAGTAAGCAGTTAGTACACGCAGAGAAATGTCTATTTACCTGTACGAGAATTGGTTGCAACCGTGACAAGACTCACTAGTTGACTTCACAAAATTTCTAGTAATAAATACTAAGTAGTAGGGATAACAAAGACTTAGTATTTATTACTAGAAATGTTGTAAAGTCAACTAGTGAGTCTTGCTGTCACGGTTGCAACCAGAAGTTCTCGTATACATTTCTCTGCGTGTAAAATAACGCATAATTTATTTAAATCTAAGGTGCGGACCACATAAAAAAGACGTAAGACGCAGACGGGCCGGAGACTTTTTTGTCTGTTCGGTATATCTTTCATATAAAATGTATAGAAGCGTTGCGATGTAAAACATACAGAAGAGACGCGTCGCAGCGCGGGCAAAATGTATGAGAGTCACTCTCATACATTTCCGCAACGCGTCCTCGTCTTACGTCTTTTCTATTTGGCTTCAATTCTCTGTGGTTCGCTGACAATCTATAATCTTAGCTAAAACCCTTTACAACACCAAAAACGTTATTTACATTTTCTCTCACCAATTAATCAATATTACAAGTACAAACGCCAACACATCAACGTACCTCAATCTGTCAAACAAACACTAATATATTTTCAACCTTATCACAAAAGTGGAAGGTTAATGTTTGCAAACATATTTTTAGAGAAACGAAAAATTCTGATTGCGAGCAGGGCTCGAACCTGTGTATCTGTGTGAATCGAATCGAACCCACGACCTCCGGCATAGCAGTCAGGGTCACTAACCACTAGACCAACAGGCCAGTCGATAGCCCAGTTGGTTAAGGGTGCTCCCATTTATCGACGCGGAATCAGCTTTTTCCGTCGCGATATAGGTGTTATCTAGTATATAAAAATGAGTCGGGTTTTCTTTCCTGACGCTATAACTCCAGAAAGCACGAACCGATTTCCACGCTTTTGCATTCGTTGGAAAGGTCTCGGGCTCCGTGAGGTTTATAGCAAAGAAAACGAAGCCATCTGGTGGCGAAATGGAGTTCGCCGGGTTTACTAGTCTACTTGGGAAAACCCTAAGTCAGGTTTTCCTTCCTGACGCTATAACTCCAGAACGCACGAAGGATTCGACGGTTTGCATTCGTTGGAAAGGTCTCGGGCTTCGTGAGGTTTATAGCAAGTTAAAATATTTTCTGCCCAACGAAGTGGGCACGGGTCAGCTATGTTGCGTATAAAAATATAACTTTGGTTAATGTTTGATTGGTGAAATTTGACGTATTCGCATAGGTTGACCTGCTGGCGTCTGTACATACACAAGTACCTACTCACTGATTAATGACAGTAGCCCCCAAGACGATGGGGGTATCGGAGTAACCCGGATCAGCTCATTTCCCCCTGTCACTCAACTGGGATGAAACCCATAGGCGTGCAAATTAAAGCCCAAGGCCAAAAATCGATTAAATCGTATCTCGCGATTATCGATTACAGTTCAAACGATTATAAGCCTTTGAGATTTTGTTATTACGATTACCATCAGTCTACTGGAGAATTTAATTAAAGGGTTTATTAAGATACGGTACTCTAAGAGATTCGCTGTAAACACGAAGGTTTAGATAAAATCTTCATTTCTGTTTAAATTCCTCAGTCTTAATCAGTATTTAATGTTCCCATTGCTGGGGAATAAGCTGTATTACTGATGGATTATAATTCAAGTTGAATTGATGAAACTGTTAGGCCGGTGTTTGAGTAGTTGACTGTTATACTGCTTGTAACAAGTTCGATCCCGGCACATAATGAATTTAAAAACTACAAAATGTTGTTGTTTGTGTTCATGTAGACTTTAAATGAAGGAGGACACGATTAATTAATAAAAAAAAAACACTTTTATTAATTCAATTTGTCACAATCGAAAAGGCTCAAAATATTTTGTGCGTAAACCTTTTAATGATTTAACATCAAACATTTCATAGAACCGAGGTCGTTGGGACCAATCTGTTTCTTGTTCCAGATCTGTTTGTTTTTGTATGGTGAAGCCGCGGGCAGCAGCTAGTTATACATAATTCAAATTGAATTGATGAAACTGTTAGCGCAGTGTTTGAGTAGTTGACTGCTATACTGCTTGTCATGAGTTCGATCCCGGTACAGAATGAACTTAAAAACTACAAAATGTTGTTGTTTTTGTTCATGTAAGCTGTTTTTAATGAAGGAGGACACGATTATTTTGAAAAATACAATTGTTGTTGTCATAATCGAAAAGGCTCAAAATATTTGTACGTAAACCGTTTAATGATTTAACATCAAACATTGTTCAGCAACATGGGCTGAGTTACCCCACGAGAGGTTTTGCGCTATTAACGTTTTGTATAGATAACAATTCAAGTTATTCGAATGTTCGCCAGCCTTATCACTCGTTTCGAATATTATCGTTTTAACGGCATATTGTTTCAAATAACCGATTTTAATTCACTTCCCGATCTCCGTTCTTACAATGCATTTAAAATAATTTCATTACGAATTTTACTACGGACATTATTATAAATTGAATTTCTGAAGTTTACGAACTTTGCAGTTACTTTTAATAATTATTATTTTAAGCGTTTTCATTAAAGCTGTTCGGAGAGTTTCTGAACGAATTGTTTGAGCGTTGGCAAGTTTTGTCAAGGTCATTTATTTTGTTTATGTTTTAAGTACGGTTATTTCTTTTTAGCTAAACAAACTTTCGCATTTATGTATTTATTATGGCGAGTCTAGGGTCCCATCTATGTCGGGACTGTCCATCCAAGTTACGGTAACCCTGGAGCGTTAAGGGCAATTGTACGAATAAAGTGAATTTTACTCAGTATGAGTTTGACAGTGCCTTTCACTCTGGCGAGAAAACCAGGGCGGATTGACTCATTTCATGATTTTCACAAAAAAAAATGGCAAAAAATATTCAAAATAAGTCTAGCCGTTTTGATGTGAAAACGGAACATACATAAAAACATATCGTTCTGCAATACAGGGCTTAGTCTATTTCTGAGCCAAGTTTCATCGAAATCAGGTCAGCTTTTTAGGCACAAAAAGGTTAAAATACAGACGAATATATTTTAGCATTTATATCATTAGCATAAAACTATGCACTAGACGAAGAATAGTCCATAAATCCTTCAAGACCACATCTTCTGCATAAAAGTCTTGAAAACCTTAAATTATGGCCACCGGAACAGCTTACGATTCAGGCGTTGAAAACCGGAAGTGGCGTCAAAGGCGGCGCTCGGTAATGGCGGCCGGTGGTTTCTGTCACCAGCCGCATTTCCGGTTGTGGCGCCACAGTGACACTTGTGGCTTTGATTGGTACCTTTAAGTGCTACTTATTTTTAATTGGTCTGATTTAATTAAAAGAGATGAGAGTAATTGGCTACTTCAAGATTTTATTGCGTTTTATGATTAGTTTTATAAAAAAGTGCAGTTTTAAATGACGCATCTAAACCCTAAAGGGTTAGGCAAAGGTTTACAGACCCAAAAGTGATAAAATATAAGTGATTTAAAACTTAATCACAATTTCAGAAGGTTCCATTTCGATTGGGAAAATATTTCTGTTTTCGATTTTTTCCTAAACTTCTAATCTTTCCATCTTTCACGAGACTGTACGTCCTCCTTCCATCTTGTTTTAAACATGTTTTTTGTAAAAAGCCAATGTAATAGGGAGCATGCCTATAGCCATCAACAGGCACGGATTAAGATTCAGTGGATGATACTGATTTCTCATGGAAAAACCTAGTCAAAATTTGCACGACCCGGGAATCTGACCTTACCTCACTGGACCAACGAGGCAGAATAGAATGGAATAGAAGAAATTTTGTTCTAAATTGTTGTATTTCATTTTTTCAAAAACACAAACTTGTTTGAATATTAACTGAAAATAAGTTCTAAATCAAGTTCTAATGTTCTTGACTTTGAATACTGTCAACCTTATATATAAAAACTTAAACATCTATTGAACACTTGTCAAAAAAAAAGTGTTAATGCAAAACGGACTTTATTTCAAAGTCATTATCTGACATTTTTTAGACAACAATGTTCAACAGATGTTTAAAAGTGTTTGTGGTACGACGGTGTATGTCTATATTATTAAAACTAAACCATAATACGAAAGAAAAAAAAAACAGCATTAATATTACAAAATCAAAACCCAAGACACTCCCGTCTTGAAAAACCGAATCGAAAATTATCAATTCTTTATTCAAAAAAATACACCAAAGTGTAAATTTCAATATAAACCGAACGATGGACGCAAAAAGTTTTTTTTTTAATCTCCGAAAATTGTAGGCAAAGGAATCTTTTGTAAATGTACTCCCGAATAGATTCTGATTTGTACTTTTTATCGGGAAATATTGGCAGGTGAGATATTCTTTTTTTTCTTCTTAATTTTTTTTTGTCGATTCTTTTCTTTTTCGATTTATTTGAAGGATTGATTTATTTTTTCGTTGGCAATGTCGCGGATGTAAAATTATAAAGGTTTCGTTTGAAAACCGATGGTTTTATTGAAAGACCATAAAAAATTAGCTTTTAAAGGAACTGAGGCTCTTAACAAGATCCAGTTTAGGCTGTGGGAAAGAGACAGAGCTATACAAGTCGTCTAGCGCCATCTCTTTCTCACAACCTAAACTGGATTGCGTAAAGAGCTCGTGGTAAGGCCTCTGGTTTATTATATACTTTGGATTGATATTTTGGGGATTCTGTGTGTTCCGTAGGCACTGTGTTCGACTGCTGTGCAGTGTGTCGTGGGGGCGATCCCCGCACGAAACTAATATTTAGTAATGACCTACAAGTAGTTGATCCGGGTACAGCTGTTTATGTATGTGTGTTTCTATATTTATAACAGCATCCACGACACAAGATAAACTTTTCTTCGGTTACTTTTTCGGTTACTTTTCACAGTAGGTTCACACCCTCTGTGAAAAGTAACTCTAGGCGCCTGTAACATTCAAACTATTATACATTAAAAAAAAAACTATAAACCTTGTTTTTTACTGTGTCAGAAGCATTCTAAAAAATCACTGAGATAGAATAACATTTAGGGGTAGGAAAACGTTTTCTCTTTTAGTATGGACGAGCGCTCGGTACACGATCCTCTTAACACAAATGGTTTAAAAACCAGTTCTACTAAAATTATTATAACGTTCTCAAACATCTAACTTTAGTGTAAAGTTTAACTTACCTATGTTTGTACATGACCTAGCCACGTGTATAATTGTGTGAACAAGTTTGGGGCCCGGCGTTGCTTGTGCATGCATTTTGAGGGTTTGTGTGTGTAACTTATTTTAGAAGTTTGGTGAGCTAAGTTGATTTTAGGTTGAATTTAGATTCATAATGACGTGCATGACACTTAGCCCCTTCGTACACTAGGCAACGCAAGTCTCCGATACCTTACGATTTTGGTTGTCATCGACGCGTGCTTGTGTTCGAACCCCTATGGGTTTGTATTGCGATAGCCGCTTGGATACCGAAGTCGTAAGGTATCGGAAACTTGAGTCGCCTTGTGTACGAAGGGCCTTAGATTTAACCATTTTTAGCTAGAGATCAAGGAAAAAGGGAATCTACATTTTTTTTTTTTTTTTTTTTTTTTTAGCGTGGTAAAATCATCAAATGAGTCCTCCAACCCCGGGCAGGGCGGGAGGGACTGTCAGACTTCTACTGAGTAAAATCCACGGTGTCCTTCATAGCCTGTTACGTTCCGGGGTTACGGTTAGGGAATAATCCCGCGACCCCGGCAGGCTTTGGCCCTCTGAGAGGGGGGCCCTGTCATTATGCTGACGCTCTTTGAGGCGCGCGTGGGACACAACGCGCCGTCGACCCGGGCATGGTCCTTGGTCGGGCAGCGAGTTGCCCTTTACTCGCTGCCCGCATGCCCGCGCCTACGGTGGCCGGAGATCATCTTGCGACGTCCGTCGCCGTGGGCGCCTACCACTGCGGCTGGGGCGGAGGGAGGACGCTGTCCTCTCTCGCTCGCGGCCTGCCTCCTCCTTGACGAGCATTACTGCCTCGCAGAAGGAGCTGACCGCTTCCCACTCCGTCTCGCCCCGCAGCATGGCCGCAACCAATGCCGGGCGCGAGAGGTCTCCGCCTATCGCAGCCGTGAGGACACGTCGGTGCTCCACCCAAGCTGGGCAGTCTTGCACCGTATGCTCCACCGTGTCCTCCGGGCGATCTTCGCAGTGGTGGCACCCAGGCGTCTCCTCCTTTCGCATCAGACACAGGTACCTCCCGAAACTTCCGTGTCCGGTGAGGACCTGCGTCAAGCGGTAGGTCAGGACGCCATGACTTCTCTCCAGCCACTCCTCAAAGAGGGGTCTTACCGCCGCAATTGCGGCGTGCCCGAGGAATCTACATTTAGGCTTTTTTTTTTCGAAAATTGTTGTTTTGGCATAACTTATACATACAGCATTATAATACTGTTGAAAAGTAATACAATGGCCTACTGCAAAGATTAGCGTAGTCATCATTTTGGTCTAATTTGTTTCAGCATAAGTCACTCACAGTAGAATAGAATAGAATATTTATTTATTTGCACAGAATGTAGGATTTAACAAAAACTTGAGAGGTGTCAAGGGACACCCGGATGGAACTCCACTCCACTCCACTCCACTCCACTCCACTCCACTCCACTCCACTCCACTCCACTCCACTCCACTCCACTCCACTCCACTCCACTCCACTCCACTCCACTCCACTCCACTCCACTCCACTCCACTCCACTCCACTCCACTCCACTCCACTCCACTCCACTCCACTCCACTCCACTCCACTCCACTCCACTCCACTCCACTCCACTCCACTCCACTCCACTCCACTCCGATCCGATCCGATCCGATCCGTTCCACTCCACTCCACTCCATTCCATTCCATGGTAATAAACACATTACGTCGCGCAGTCGGAAAAAGTGTCGTGACAACTTTTAAGATTTTTTTCCGTCCAGCCCTCTTTCATAACGCGCGATAAGGAACTTCGTTCCAATAAGATGGATAAATTATTTACAGAATCCTTATACATTCTGCCTTATTGGCATCCAAACATTAATTTGGTGAACGGCTAAAAGAGATTCCTGACATTTAATTACAGATAAATGTAATCATAGTTTTGTCAACTACAAGCCAATAAGACACCAATTTCCTTTCTTTATCAAAAAAAAAAAAAAATAAATAAGAAAAACATCGCAAAAAATTCTCAGCATTTAGCCAAACCCTTCCAACAAAGCTTAGAACTCTACCTAGCCCACTTTACAGACTACATCTGTCATAGAACAGTCTCCAAGTGCTCGGCTCATTAGGAGTCTGCCTGCAACTGTACTTGTGATACTTCAGCGTTTGTTATCTCTCAAGCCTTTGGCATTTTTACCTGTAAACGATGAACAAGGTAGATGAAATTCGTAGTCAAATCAACGAGTCATAATGTGGTCCGACAAATTCCTGTGGCATTGAAAATTGGCATGTGATGAAAGAAGGTGTTATAGATTATAGATGCACAATAATCCAACTTTTTTTTTACAGAAGACAAAAAGTTGAAAATTGCTTATAACTTTTTCTGAAAATTTCCCCAGCCTCAGAGTTATAAGCAATTTTCATGTTTTGATAAAAAATACTATGATAAGTCGAAAAAAAAATGTTGAATTATTGTGCATTTAAAATCTGTATCACCTTCTTTCATCATTTATGCCAAATTTAAGTGCCGGAGGAATTTTTTGGAAGTCTTCATACAACAAACATCCTAGTTGTTCGGACTATCATCCGAGTTTTTAAAGCATATCATTGGAGATTCTGGACGAGTAAGACACTTCGTACACAAAGTGACGCGTGTCTCCGATATCTAACGACTTTGTGAAAAAAAAATTCGTGCTTAAGGGGCAGGTCTTGTAAAATTCACGCGCGCCGAATTATTTGCGTAACTTTGTTTGTGATTTTTGAACAAAATAGTGCAATAGCTTGAAATATTATTATTGCGCATAAATAACCATAATATAAGTAACAGCTAGTTATTTTTTTAAAGTTGATTTAAGTAGATTATATTAGTTAAATCAAGCGTTCAAAACAGCTCTTTCCTGCCCAACGTCATTTCGAGTTACGTTGGTGCACTCAATCTGAGACAATGAAGAATTGATTTAAAAATCTGATCAGCGCATAATGACCGCAATATCCTCGTCTTCAAACTGCGCTGATTAGTTTTTTATATTTATCTTCCATTTTCTTAATTAAGATGGCAGAATATCATCAAAATTCTCGGATTTCATCTCTTAATAAATGGTTTTTTTTACATAGGAACTATGCATCGTAGGTATGTAATATTACATTATCTTGATGTCAACAGATCAATAAAGCAAATTCAAAAAAAAAATTGTACTTAAAACGCTTTTTTTTAACAATAAAAAATATCTCAAATAACCTCTCAAAAAGTGTTTATAAACGAGAATTGCAAGAGAAATTCCTTAGTGGCCGGTGGACGGCCGGAGCGATTGGACGTGAGGTCCACGACGAATTTTTGTTGGTCCCTCTCGCTCGCACCTTCTCTCGCTCTAACGGTGATGACGCGCAGTTACGCATCTCAGGTTGCTCTACTTTATTATGTTAAAATATATTTTTTAACCGACGGAAAAAAAGGAGGAGGTTCTCAATTCGACATGTATATATTTTTTATATTTTTTTATTTATGACCGTTCTTTACTTTCTCTAAGGTGGTCCAATATCAAAAAATCTTTTTTTTTGTCGGACAGAGTTTATCAGAAAGTTGGTCCCATTTAAATATCAAAATTAAACTCGGCCTATAGGGGTAGAAAAAGAGGAATTAATTGTCAAATTTCCTACAGAATTTTCAGTTGTGAACCGATTATTGTTAAAAGATATGGAGAAGTAACTAAACAAGTTGGACCGAATTCCGACCTTATTGACATTTAAAATTTAGTTTGTTTTGTTCTCACTTTCACGATCGCTAACATTGCTCCTTCATTAAAATCCGGTGTTTGCATAAATGTCAGTAAGGTCGAAAATAGTTTGAAGCTGTTTTTTTAACTTGCTATCGTTAAGCAATTTAAAAAACATGTTCAAACTATTTTCGACCTTATTGACATTTAAAATTTAGTTTGTTTTTTCTCACTTTCACGTTCGCTAACATTGCTCCTTCATTAAAATCCGGTTTTTGCATAAATGTCAATAAGGCCGAAAATCGCTTGAAGCTGTTTTTTAACTTGCTATCGTTAAGCAATTTAAAAAACATGTTCAAACTATTTTCGACCTTATTGACATTTAAAATTTAGTTGTTTTTTCTCACTTTCACGTTCGCTAACATTGCTCCTTCATTAAAATCCGGTTTTTGCATAAATGTCAATAAGGCCGAAAATCGCTTGAAGCTGTTTTTTTAACTTGCTATCGTTAAGCAATTTAAAAAACATGTTCAAACTATTTTCGATCTTATTGACATTTAAAATTTAGTTTGTTTTTTCTCACTTTCACGTTCGCTAACATTGCTCCTTCATTAAAATCCAGCAAGTAACAAAACCGTTGGTGGTAATGGACTGTGCCTATGACAAGGAGTGCAGTCCTTGGATGGGACTGTCAGATTTGTACTGATTAAAATCCACGGTGTCCTTCAAATAGCCCTTAATGTTCCGGGATCACGGTAATGAGTACCGCGACGACAGCAGGCTTTAGCCCTCTAGAGGGGGACCCCGTCATCATGCTGACGCTATTTGAGGCGCTCGTAGGACACATCGCGCTGTCGACCCGGGCATGGCCCATGACTTTTTTTTCATGATAAAATCATCAAATGAGTCTCCCCAGGCCAAGCGGGAGATACTGTCAGACTTGTACTGACTTAAATTCACGGCGTTCTTTAATAGCCTTTTATGTTCTGGGTTTACCACTGCGGCTGGGATGTAAGGTTTACGCTGTCCTCTCTCTCACGCGTCCCGCCTCTTCCTTTGCCAACATGACTGCTGCACTGACCTTTTTTTAGGTTTAATTAGTTAAACACGATTGTGTTTAACAAATTAAACCTAACAGAATTTAACCTATGAGAATATTAAAACACTTGTGTGATACTCGTATTATTCCAAACCAAACAGGGTTGGCATGATGAAAACAAGTTGTTTTAAAACACCTGTTTAAAACAGTTTGAAATTAAACAGTGTTTTTTATTAACCGTTTCAACTACTTTTTAAGGCAGATGAAAGCATATAAAATGAAAACAAATTAATATTCAGGAGTCTAAATAGTTTGACATAAAACCTTTTGAGTTTAATGCCATTGTTATGTCATATTTTTAACTTTTATTGACACTGTAATGAAATAATGCTTAAAATTTTTAGAAAAAAAACATCACATGTTTTTATTCCATTGATCATTTTTCGTAAAAAATTCATTACAAAGGGTGAATTTGAAAAGATGTAGTCTAGAAATGAAACATAATTGATATATATATACGTTTAGACATCAACAAACAAGGTGGAATTAATTTTAAAAAAGAACCAGAAACTAAAAAAAAAACACTTTTCTAAAACATTTTGAATTGTTACAGTTTGTTTTATAAATTTAAAAAAAAACTGTTTTTTTTTCCAACCCTGAAACCAAGTCATATTAAAACTCCTTATTAAGCAAAAATTCTATAACTCCTTTTAAATAATCCTTAGTAGAGCAATGTTCATACCGCATCAAAATTGTTTTATAATAATTCAGTGGGCAGGATGTATGCGGGGGATTGCGGCAAGGGAGCCCGAAATTTGACGTACGATCGACTGGCCGAACGCGATTCAATTTTTTGCAAATGAAGACGGCAGCCTTAAGGTAGTCTGAAGAGGTTCGTACGCAGGCATGCGTCAATGGATACCAAAGATAAGTTAAGTAAACAAATTCGAAAGCGGTTCGATTTCCACACGGAAGAAATATTTGTATAATCTATGAATAGTTGTTCCGGGTCAGGGTGTTTGTGTATGTGAGTTTAAATGTTTGTAAACGCACCCACGACACAGGATAAATTCCGTGGGGGCCGACATTTTTTTTTTTTAATAAAGTGACATGTTTACTTTTTGTCTGATAAGTATGAAGGCCCTTTCCACTCCACCTAGGCAAATCAACACGTGTAAATCCTATATCATTCATGTGTCTCTTGACATGTTTGTTCAGATACTCAAAAAAATTATTGCAAGCCATAATACATTAACATTTTCCTTTTTTAGATTCTCCTTTTTGAAATCTGGGTAATATTTTCAGCTTTCATACAATATGGAGTAATATATGCATCGTCGCGTTTCTAATTCATATTCCGGTGCTAATTTAATTAGTCAAAGACAAATACCATTTCCGTCATCCCCACTTCCCCCCCGCAGCTTTTCACCACACACCAAAAACATACCTATCTTACAAAACTGATCTCTTCAAACAATAACACCTGAAACAGATTATAAATCATATTATAACAAAAGGATATCTCCAGGACGCGTCGTTATGAGGGGGTGTAATGGGGGTGTGGAGGGGGTGTAAGGGGGGTGTACGGGGGTGTTTGACTTCAGTTGAGATAACATGGCAGGTGTTGCTAAACTTGGTGACAAATTACGCCTGGGAGCCGGAGTGTAGTTAGATTTATATTTTATGTGATGTTCATGGAGATTTGAACGGCGTGGGAACTCAGTTTTTGGGTAGAATTCACAAAATTTTACTATACCTATTTTGAAATTCAGAATGTAAATTCTTCCCCATTAGCTAAGATTTATAGCATAACTGACGAAATGTGACATTATAAATGTGACTTTGTGGTGCGATGACAGCGCCTCGTAGAAACCTCAACATTTGGGACCAAAGGTAGGTAGTGTAGGTCGTGGGTTTGAACCCCGCCAGGCTATACTTTGTGTAAATTATTTCATCACCACTGCTCTCAAAATGGCGAAGGAAAACATCGTGAGGAAACCGGCATGTCCTAAAACCAAAAATTCTAAGACATGTGACATCTACCAACCCACACTAGGACCGCGTGGTGGATTGTGGCCCACTCCCTTTCTCAGAGAGGTGGCCTGTGTTCCAGCAGTGGGAAAATTACAGAAAACGCGCGTGGTGTAAGACTGAAATTCAATCGCTCTAGATTTATGTATAACTTGGTTTAACCTATAAATTAATGCAACTTTAGTATATTAATGAAATCAAATATTAAATTAATGCACAAATTACACCTTCAAATATCAACAGATGCAACGCAAACTTGAATCGCAAACAAAATCAGAATTTCCAATATTGACGTATAAATTAAATGTAAATTTTCGCTTGAATTTCCAAGTAGACTTAAATAATCAAATGAGTGACTAAACGCTGAAAATTTGGACAAAGTTTATATTTAATAATAATACTTTTGGAATGCAATTAACGTACTCGTAATTTTGCATGTTTATTTTCAAGTTTAGTTCAATAAGCTTTCAAGTTTGTATGTGGGGTAAGGCAAAGGATGTAGCGATTTAAGTTTAGCGGAAGGAAAAACTTGACGTCTCGGTTTATCAACATGCATCTATAAGTGACTTGTAACAGGAAACAATGTATGGGACAAAGATAAACTACAGAAAATATCCTTTCCTCTTGTCATTTTGGAAATGCGTTACGCTCTGAAAGCGATTTTCCTTTGCTTTTAAACTGTGCACTAAAAATCTACCTGTTGTGCTTTTAATTTAGGAAGGATATTATTACCCTAAAGTTTTTAATGTCAATAATAAATGAATAATACAACACAAAAACAACCATTTCAGTCACTATTTTTCTGCCTCATTTCAGTTTTTTTTTTTTTTTTATATATATAATTACGTTTACCTTATAATTCTTAAAAATGTCACGAATAAACAGTAAATTTTCTCACAGATTAAAATACAAAAAAAAACGCTACCTCTTATCACTTCCCCCACTCTACAAATCGCGCATCAACCAAGCGTAACGAATACTTTGCGACGTTTGTTAATGAGTGAAGTTTTTAGCAAACGTTCAGTAGGTAGGTACGTACGACCTAACGTTCAGTAGGTAGGTACGTGCGACCTAAAGCTGGGTACTCACTTAGCAGCGTAGCACGTAACGTATCAGATACGGTATCAACCTGCAAGTGGGTACGGCTCGTCCGAGCACACTGCGAGCCGCCTTTGTGTTTGTATGACTCGCCGAGAGGCGGTATCACTGCGAACTTACAGCGAGCGGTTCGCAGCGGGCTCGTGCCTACGTACTCACTTGATACCGTATCTGATACGTTACGTGCTACGCTGCTAAGTGAGTACCCAGCTTAACGTTCAGTCAGTACGGGTTGAAGTTTGTACAAGGGTAACCCTCGCGTCATTCGCTAATCGTGACGGGTGAGTACGGGTTGTTTGTAGGTGTGTAGGGGTGTAAATATGTGTGACGGTTTTTTAGGGTTAATATTTTTGGTTGACAGGTACTTTTACAAGCGCATCATTTTATGGTTATGTTGTTGTACGTGGACAATTGGACTTCTATGAGATTAAGTTATAATGTTTCACATTACTATTATACTTAGCCATTTCTTTGAAATCGTATTAGGACATTATGATACCAATATATTGTATTATACAGCCTATAATGTTCCCACTGCTGTAACGCTGGGACTCAAGCAGTGTGGACTCTTAGTTCTAGGACTTATCGTGACAATGACGGTTTCCTCACGATGTTTTCCATCACCTTCCTTCAGTTTTTATTTAATAAATAATTACAAGAAGAAATATGCCAGGTCTGGAATCGAATCTACAACCTACAACTGCAAGGTTGGGCTCGTTACCACCGGGCCATTGCAGTAGATATGTACTTACTGGTAAAAACACGGGGTTTTTACTACAAATGAATATTATAAGAGACAGCAAAAGTACAAACAGTCATCTGAATTGAAATACTCCGAAAAATGTGAATTTCAACTCACATTTGAGCTCAAATCAATTGTTGAAGCAAGCAGCCACGCGAGGCAGTTTGCTCGCGAGGCTGCTCGCTCTGTGTGGACGCACCTCATGACTAACTTGTATACAATATCGACATTATCACTTGTTTCCAAGGTGGCTAAATAATTACAGCCGCACAAGCCGATCTTCCGGGGTAAACCGCGCTTGCCAAAGTTGGTCTGTGGATGGGTGACCATCTGTCATAGCGAGTTTCCTCCGTGCCTCGGAAAGCACGTAAAGCCGTTGGTCCCAGCTGTAATTTGTAGATCTTTGACAGTCGTTAGTGTTAGTCAGAAGCTCTAAAGTCTGACAACCATGGGTATCGAATTACCCAGTTAGTGGGTTGTGGAGGTCGGACAGGCAGTCGCTCCATGTAAAATACTGATATCCGGCTGAATCTGGTTTGACTGGAAGCCGACCCCAATATGGTTGGGAACAGGCTAGGCAGATGATGATCACTTGTTTCCAAGGTCATTGATATCGACACTAATACCGCACTCAACCTTTCCGCTATTTCTATAGAAAGACGAAATAAACTTAAAATCCCGCAAGAAATCAAAATCTTACGGTTACGTTACTAAGAACTTCAGCTGACCGGGAGGAAATGTAATAAACTCGGTTTTAAAACTAAAATTTTCTAGATTTTCTCCGCTAAAGTATATTGTTTGAGAAAGCGTTCGCTTGAAGCGATGCAGCGGATTGAGGGAGCATTACAACTGTAAATTGAGTTTAAGGAAAACTTTGATTAGAGCACGTGGTGGTAGTTTTCTTTCGAGTTGTGTTCTGCTGGGAATTAGGAAGGTATATAACGTTTTATGTGTTAGCTGGAGGGAACCTTTCGTGGGGTAACACAGCCCATGTTACTGAACAATGTTTGTTCTAAGAATTATGGAAATTCGCAAAAAAAAAAAATTGGTTTTTCATACAAAATGAAAAATCGTAAGTATGAAAAGTCATTTTTATTCATTTAACGTTACACGTTGTATACCTACATTACTATTTATCATCCCTCCAGCTAACACATAAAACGTTATATAACTTCCTAATTTCCTTAGAAAACTAAGGCAATTCTAACATGCCTTAGTTTTCTAAGGGAATTTGGAAGGTATCTTCAAGAATTTGGAAGGTATCTTCAAGAATTGCCTTAGAAAACAAAGGCAATTTTTACATTATACTACCAAAATTATTTGGTAAAGCGGGTCTTACGTGACTGGATTATATTTAACGTGTTGATTCAAAACACATCATCACAAAACACGTCATTAGACAATCGTCTAATACTAGTATCAACTTAACTAAACTAAACAAAAGCAAGTTGTAAACGTAAAATTAATTAAAGAACGACTCAAAGACAAAAGCTGTGACGTCATTTCCCGTCCGCAGATAGATTTACAGCTATTTCTCACTGGTTTTAATAAAAAAAGTTGCGTTATTGTTAGTATAGTTCTACCGCCTTTCAACCCCGCCGCCATGTTGGAAAAATGGAAAATAAACTTGTTACTGTCGCGAAATGAAAACTTTTATATGTAACTGAAGCATTGTGCAGCCACTGGAGTTTTTGTTCGGATGTCTTTGGAGTTTAAATGAGACAAGCTATGCTGTGAAAGTTTTTGTGGTCTCTGAAAAGTTCGTAAAAAACTTCCACTACTGAGGTCACACTTAAAATTGTTTGTGAAGGTTTAAAAATGAAGCTGGATTAAAATTCAGTTTTTAAAGTGTTGCCAAATTTAAATACTCATAATATTTTTCTTGTGTGTTTCTAAAATGTTTTAAAATTATTTCATCATTATCATCAGCTTATAATGTTCCCACTGCTGGGACACAGGCCTCCTCTCTGTGAGAGGGAGTGGGCCATAATCCAGTGCGGATTGGTGGATGTCACATGTATTCGAATTTTTGGTTCTAGTAAATGCCGGTTTCCTCACGATGTTTTCCTTCACCGTTTTGAGAGCAGTGGTGATAAAAATAAATTACAAAAAAGTAATGCGCTTGGCGGGATTCGAACCCACGACCTACAACTCGTAAGTCGATACCAACCACTGGGCCACCACTGCTCTAATAAAATGATCTACTTACTAAATAACTAAGTTCGGTAATTTTTCCAACGGCACGTAATATCGGGATAAAAATCTTATGTGCTAATCCTGGCTATAAACTGTTTATGTACTCCATTTCCATATCTAAATCCGCTTAGTAGTTTTTTTTTTTTTGTGAATGAGTAACCAATATCCACAAACCTCAGGACAAAGTTAAAAAAAAAAAAAAAAAACATTACCCCTCACACAACGGCACAGGTAAGTAACACAATCGTCCACATAAAGTGAATCTAGAAGTTACCTTCTAAAATCTCACATAGATTTAAAATCAATTTCATTCTTCACCTTGTCAAATCCATACTCAAAGGCCAGGAAATCCTACAGTATTTGGGAAGTGATCATTTTGATTTGTGTCATTCAATATTCTCCCTTTAGGGATCATACGAATGACTGTTACTTTTTATAACGACATATTCGCTCTTATTGCTATATCAGGAGTTAGGGGAGCAAAGTCACATATTGGGTAAAATAAGAGGCGGGATTTGTAAATCGTTTCCATTTTAGAACCTTCAACAATTGATTTGAGCTCAAATGTGAGTTGAAATTCACATTTTTTGGAGTATTTCAATTTAGATGACTGTTTGTACTTTTGCTATGTCTCATAGGATATTTATTTGCAGTTACAAACCAGACTATGGTACGGTCTTTTGTTCGGTCAATTGTTTTTACCAGTAAGTACCTACTGTAATGGCCCGGTGGTAACGAGCCCAACTTTGCAGTTGTAGGTTGTAGATTCAATTCCAGGCCAGCCATTCATTAAATCAAAACTGTAGGAAGGAAGGTGAAGGAAAACATCGTGAGGAAACCGTCAGTGTCACGGTATATCCTAGAACTAAGAGTCCACACTGCTTGAGTCCCAGCGTCACAGCAGTGGGAACATTATAGGCTGTATAATACAATATATTGGTATCATAATGTACTAATACTATTTCAAAGAAATGGCTAAGTATAATAGAAATGTGAAACATCATAACTTAATCTCATAGAAGCCCAATTGTCCACGCAACGAACTAACCACAACATAACCATAAAATGATGCGCTAGTAAAAGTACCTGTCAACCAAAAATATTAACCCTAAAAAACCGTCACATATATTTACACCCCCACACACCTACAAACAACCCGTACTCACCCGTCACGATTAGCGAATGACGCGAGGGTTACAAACCCTTGTACAAACTTCAACCCGTACTGACTGAACGTTAAGCTGGGTACTCACTTAGCAGCGTAGCACGTAACGTATCAGATACGGTATCAAGTGAGTACGTAGGCACGAGCCCGCTGCGAACCGCTCGCTGTAAGTTCGCAGTGATACCGCCTCTCGGCGAGTCATACAAACACAAAGGCGGCTCGCAGTGTGCTCGGACGAGCCGTACCCACTTGCAGGTTGAGACCGTATCTGATACGTTACGTGCTACGCTGCTAAGTGAGTACCCAGCTTTAGGTCGCACGTACCTACCTACTGAACTTTAGGTCGTACGTACCTACTGAACGTTTGCTAAAAACTTCACTCATTAACAAACGTCGCAAAGTATTCGTTACGCTTGGTTGATGCGCGATTTGAGGAGTGGGGGAAGTGATAAGAGGTGGCGTTTTAGTATTTTAATCTGTGAGAAAATTTACTGTTTATTCGTGACATTATAAAGAATTAAAAGGTAAAAATAATTGTATTGAAAAAAATAGTATTGACTCTGAAATTAATAAGGCAGAAAAATAGTGACTGAAACGGTCATTTGTGGCGATTTTATCGATTTTTCATTGATATTCAAATAAGGTATTAATATCCTTCCTAATTTAAAAGCCCGACAGGTAGGTTTTTAGTGCACAGTTTAAGCATCTATTAAAAGCAAAGGAAAATCACTTTCAGAGCATTCCGCATTTCCAAAACGACAAGACGAAAGAATAAAAAATTTAAGGATATTTTTTTTTAAAGAAGTTTCTGTCCCATACATACTTTGCCTGTTGCAAATCACTGACAGATGCATGTTGATGCACCAAGACATCAAGTTTTTCATTCCGCTAAACGTAAGTCGCTACATCCTTTGCCTTACCCCACATGCAAACTTGAAAGCTTATTGAACTAAACTTGAAAATAAACATGCAAAATTACGAGTACGTTAATTGCATTCCAAAAGTATATTACATTTCCTCCCGGTCAGCTGAAGTTCTTAGTAACGTAACCGTAAGATTTTGATTTCTTGCGGGATTTTAAGTTTATTTCGTCTTTCTATAGAAATAGCGGAAAGGTTGAGTGCAGTGTCGATATCATGACCTTGGAAACAAGTGATCATCATCTGCCTAGCCTGTTCCCAACCGAATTGGGGTCGCTTCCAGTCAAACCAGATTCAGCCGGATAATCAGTATTTTACATGGAGCGACTGCCTGTCAAAACCCAGTAACTGGGTAACATTTCGATACCCATGTCAGACTTTAGAGCTTCTTAGTACTAACACGTAAGACTGTCAAAGATCTACAAATTACAGCTGGGACCAACGGCTTTACGTGCTTTCCGAGGCACGGAGGAAACTCGCTATGACAGATGGTCACCCATCCACAGACCAACTTTGGCAGCGCGGTTTACCCCGGAAGATCGGCTTGTGCGATAACAATTATTTATGACCTTGGAAACAAGTGTTAAAGTCGATATTGTATACAAGTTAGTCATGAGGTGCGTCCACACGGAGCGAGCCACCTCGCGAGGCATTTGCCGCGCGAGCAAACTGCCTCGCGAGCAAACTTCCTCGCGTGGCTGCTTGCCTGTGTGGACACGCCTATTGTTTCACGACCAATGAACGAGACAATATACGTGAGCAAAAGGAGAAGCCGACACTGTTTGCTAGTTTCTGCTAAATTGCTAGTTACAAGTATATTTGGAGTGTCATATATCAAATAGAATAGAATAGAAAAACATTTATTTAATTTTAGACGCACACACACAATAATAAAAATTATTTTCAGAATAAAATGAGAATTTTGTTGAGCATGTCCACACCAAAAGGATTATAAATTCAGCATTTGCTGGGTGAAAGACACCCAACTTTGGTTTTCAGTTGTCACCCCGCAGTGACACACTTTGATACTTCCGTGTACCGACAACGGATAACACAGCCATAAAACCTAATCCCGTCCCTAACCAGTGGCTTAGGTACTAACAGTACCAACCTTACGGTACTAACACTTTGTACCAACCTAACATAAATTACAGCCAGAACCGCCAGCGCCCTCTAGGGTCATAACTCAAAAGCGGTGACATTGAACCTTTTTGGCAGAATTTATGAACATGTCATAAGGTAAGCCAGATGTTTAGCTTTTAGCCCGAAGTTATTGTTGTTTTTTTTTTTTAATTTGCCAGCAAATAGGGTAATCTTTTAACTTGATGTAGGGTTAATGGTGGTCAAATGGGTATCCTGTGAGATACTTTCTGAGTATTGTCTCGGGTCGTTGGCGCGTCGAGTTCCAAGCGTGTCTCGAAGAGCTGTCAAAAATATGGAGGGGCCGCCCTTAAGGCGGCGCTAGTCGCGAGCTCGAACTCAATGGCAGGCATGGTCAAAAACCATGATATTTCACCGGAAATCGAGCCATATTGTTCATGTGTGCGCGAGCGTCATCCCCCCGTGGAGAAAACAGGGGAAAACTCATTCAGTGAGATGCACGATCATTCGGAGTAAAAGGCGCGCGTAAAAAAATACGAAAAATCCTTTGGCTGTTGGGGTTTTATGTAAAAACCACTGCACCAATTAATTTCAAATAAAATTTATTAAATTCTTCGATAAATTTGCTGTGTCGGTACGGACTTCGTTTTGGAAATTTGATGCTTCTTTAGCTTCTAATTTACACCTAAAGTTGTGTTAAAATTAGCAAAAAAACGAATCTTTAGAAGCTTGTAACTTTTTAATAGCTTCATATTTTACAATTCTGCTTCCGTACCGACAAAATTAATAATGAGACAAAACGATCCCATGTTTAATTTTGGATGTACGTTGTCAATTAATGGAGTAAAACCCCAAACAAGTTTCTATGGAAAAAATGTTGACTTGTTTGCTCTTAAAGGGCCTAATCCTGCCGGGGCCCCGGGACTGTCTTATCAACTGTGGCCCCAGAACATAAAGGGCTATTGAAAGCCACCGTGGATTTTAATCAGTAAAAGTCTGACAGTCCCTCCCGTCCTGCACTGGGGATCCATTTGTTTTTTTTTGTCACGTAAAAAAAAACTTAGCGAGCTATTTTTCTTAGTATTGTGACTGAGTTTCAAGACTGAGAAATGCAGGTATTTTTTAAAGTTGACTAAAACTTACCTAATAACTGTGGCCTCTATCACGCTAATTTAAAATAATATATAATTACTCCATCAGAGTTTTGAAAATTAATGGATACGTATTTAATCTTGTATTATATCAATTTATTTTTACAAAGATACAACGCATCAAAATCCGAGAGTGGTGGCTCGTGACTTCACGAGCAAGTACTTGTTTGTGACGTAATGGAAATTTCTACAGTATAAAGAAAAATAACGTTTTTTTTTTGGTAACGGTCTAATTAGATTTTTTTTGTCTAATACCCTATTTAAATTTTACATAAAACAGTTTTTAGACCGAAAGAATAATTAATTAAATCATAATTCAAAAATATATACAGCGACAAAAATTGGATCGCTTGACGACAAACTTTCCTCAAACTGTCGTTTCTTTAAAAGATTTCTATGAAATTAAGCGAAAGATCTGAAGGTCAAAGAGGCTATTTAATAAGCTTAAACTTCATGGAAACACATTAAACGAATCGAAATGACTAAAAGATTACTTTGAAACGTCTGTTGATAAGGACGAAAGTATTAATTCATTATTAACTCCTGTTTTGAGACAGTTTATGGACAATGTCCTTGAACTACCATTAGAAATTATATGTACGTTTCTGAATTTTGATTTTGCGAGGCGGTTCTTAGATGCTTTAAACATAGCACAATAATGCGGAATCTTCCTAATGGCTTCCAATTTTAGGGCATGATATTGTTTGGGATATAACGTGATGGGTATTTATATTCGGCACACGGTCACAGTTTAACTTTTGTTATTATATAAAAGGCAGGTTATTTATGTTTTACGTCTTACATAGAAGCCTCCATTATGGGCGTGTAAGTGCATGTAGTTGAAAAATAATATTCATATAATATCTCACTTAATTTAACTTTTAATATTTTAACAAAACTTCACCAAAATAACTAATGATTACAATAATAATTACTGATAAAATAACGGAGGGAAAATAATTAAACTTTACTCTAGAGCCAATGGGTTTGTGCATGTAGCTAGGCTGGCGGTCGCCTCACAAGTGCGCGTCACCGCCCCGCCATGACACTTACAACTCCATTCTGTGTTACCCGCTCTAAATTAAAAGTACCAATAAAGAAATATTTACACCACAGAGTCAAAATAATCGATTCCAACTTATAAAAAAAATTAAAATAAAATCAACTAAATAAAGGTGTGAATGACTGGACATTATTAGACAAGAACAAGAACCATTCCAGTTAGCTACATCATGGAATCATACTTGGATTAAATGCTTCGTACAAATCCTTGTTCTTCCTTAATTTCCCCACGGGACGCTATGGCCGCAGTCTTTAGTCTTTACAGATGAATTTTGGTGTTTCTCAACTAAAATAATACTGAATAGTTACCTGTTACTAAACCGGAGGGATTTTGAGGGCGTGTTTTTAATCATGAAAGATTATTTTATCTTGTTTTAGTTACCTATATCAGTTATACAAATTATTCAATGTTTTTTGAATTTGGAGGGCTGTGCGTGTGTGAAGTGAATAATTCGTTGATTTAATCAAACATTCAAACTTATCCTATAGTATTTTGATTATTTTTACGAATAAATAGGATCGGAAAATTCTTCTTCCACACTGTCAACAAGTAATATGTGACCGGGTACTATATTTACGCTTCTTGAGGCTCTCAGCGGACGCAGCATCAGCGCCAGCACAGTACAATGAACTGGAATGTTGCTGGGTGACAATTCTGTTCTCTGTAGGAGAAAGTGTTTTACCACTCGGCAGTGCGTTATAGTTTATATCACATAGGGTAAAACACCCAACTATTGACCCCTTAAGCGGTTTTCCTTGCTTCTTTCGCAAAATAAACTAATGTACGAGTCGCAAGTGGAAATTAATGTTTTTGGAAGATAAATTAAACATTGGAGAATGTAACTAAAACATTATTTCCAGTCATACAAAGGTAAAAAGTTTTTTTTTTCTCGATTTTAGCAAGAACAGGCCATTTGACCAGTTATTAACATGCTTGTACCAAATTTTCATCATGCAAATGACCAATTTTTGACCTCCTGTAGTATAAGAATAAACTCAAATAATTTTTATTATGAATGTGATACGAGGTTTTATTTGACAAAAAAAACAAACAAAGCTAGTCTTATGGCCCTTCTCATTTTCTTTTTTCACACTATTTGGGTCTTCAGTCTTCAAACGCCGTCAATAATATTCTTGCACTTAATTTTGAAATTTTGTAGTTTTTATCACTTTTTGTTGTAGTTTTTATCACTTTTTGTCCAATTTTTCTTCTTTATTAGTAGCTATTAATTTCACTGTTCTGTATTATGCAGCAGATATAAAAATACTCGCCGGCAAAATATAAATTGAAAGAACACGGCTTTAGTTCTACAAAGTGAGTTTCAAAACCTTTGAATTAATATTTTCCTGATTACATAAGACGGTTTTAACTTTTTAAAGTTATGTAAAAGACCTCACAAATGAAGAGAACATAGATAAAAATTAAAAAACTAGCTCACACTTTGCCTAAACATGCATTTTAGGGTATATTTTGTCATTTTATGCATTAAACCAACCTGTGGCTGAGGCATTGCTCGTGTTATATTCTGCAATTGTCCCACGGGACCATATACCGACATAAAAAAGTATCCTGCGTCCAGGTATACCCACTTAACCAGGTTTTAAAATAATCTGTTTGCCAAATTGTGTCAAAATCCATTCAGCCGTTCACTTTTCCTATAATATTAGTAAGTCTAAAATATTCAGGAGGATCCAGAATGTGACAGTAGATCGAAAATTTAAGTACCTCACTCAAATTATGGTAGGTAGTCAGGTTACTACGTAAGGTATTTTTTATGTTTGTGATTATGCAGATACACACTTTTAGGGGTGCCAACGCCCATGGGCTTAATACAGATGCATTAAAGTTAAGCTATCTCACCATTAAAAATGAACTATACGTACACACCGTGGTGTCAGTAACTGGTTTTCTCGTACATTTGGTAAATTACCAGCTATTGACATGCCATGTTAAAAAAATGGTTATTCATACATTTGAGTGTACCAGATATTGACCTCATCATTTTAACAAGTTAACGCTCATTAAAACTTGAAAATCATGTGGAAAAGCATCGTGTCTGTCTTAAATAACCAAAAAATACCAAACTCAAAGGAATGTATCGTGTAAAACTGAAATAAAATGACATTGAAAACAACCATCAGCTTAGCAAATTGTTAAATTTCTTGATGATTTTAGGAGTGTATTTTGTTATCATAGGTTTACGGACGCATTATTGCTTTATTTAAATTTTCTGTGACGCCAATATATTACAAGATAAGTTATATTTCATTTTCTGTATTCTTTATGCAGGACTGCAAGAAGATTTATTATTATTTTTGATAAAAACTGTTATGCGGTCAATAGTTGGTGGGAGGTCAGCAGTTGGGTACTTTACCCTATCTTTGAATTTGTCAATTGTTGGAAATGCTCAATTTCGACATGGTATTTTGAGTGCAATGGTGATGAAATAAATTATAATTATAATACACATTTATTCACCCACGATCTTACAACTCGTCAGTAGAGGCCCGTAACAACATGGTTTTCTTTATAATTATTTTCTACTTAAGGGGCCCATATCTTAGAGCGCAGCAGGCATTTAGAGCGATTTCCCCCCCTCCTGTCACGTGGCATCACAGCGCTTTTCAAATGAACTTCGCTGACCCCGTTAAAAAACGTACCACCTTGAGCTTATTCTAGCCTAGTACTTTGACAGGCCATTTAGCGTTACCCCCGCGCTGCATGTCACGTGGCGCCAGAGCGCAAAACGTACCACCTTGATCTTATACTAGCCTAGTACTTTTGCTGGTTAGTGAGATTCTAACAGTTTTTAAGCCTACCTGGAATATAACAACTTTTTACTTTTGAAAAATGCGCAGTACAAAGCGTCTCTATGAGATATCGACACGGGCATATTATTGCATACGTTCATGCATTTTTATTTCGAGAAATTCTTTTAAACATGTTTAAAATTCATCTATCTTCAATTTATTTAATAAAAATATGGTATCCAAGTTAAAGCACAAGTTACTTGTAAAAGTAAGAGTACCATATTATTTGAAATCTTTAAATAATGCAAAAAGAGTATCATCATATCAAGCAAGGATCGAACCCGAACCTCGTAGCTTACCAGTCCCAGCGTTCTCATGTTCGGCTACGCAGTCCGCTGAGTAGACATTTAAAATAGCTGTTCATAAATTATGTCATGATTTTTCATTAGTTCTGATAAAAAAACAACAGACGACGAAGCTTTATCTTTCACATTTTATGTAATCCTGGTACAATCGGGACAAATGCAAGCACATTTTACGACTCTCCTATCAAACTATAAGGCTGCGTTTCCACCAGAGATGTGCGAGGATCCGTAGCGAGGGATGTGTTTGCAAAGAACCAATAAAATCGCATTTACCTCGCTTCGGTCAGTACAGCTCTGGTGAAAACGGATCAGTGGAGCTAGATTTTTGCCCATACAAAACAAGCAAGGGATTTGTTCGAGGTATTTGTACGAGGGATGTGTGAGAGGGATGTGTTGCGAAGGATGTGTACGAGAGATATGTGCGAGGGATGTGTAAGTGTGATATATTATTATGTGAGGAGTGTGTGTTGTGTCTTCATTCCCACTACACCGCACCCTCGTCGCCACATTTCACAGCTACGCTACACATCTTCATAGGCACATTTTCATCGCACAGCTTTGGTGGAAACAACCGCACCAGACCATAACATTGTCCTGAATTCAGGATCAGATATTCAGAATATGATTAAGAGTAAGAAACTTAGTCGCCAAAGCATGTACTAAATCGTGTCCTAATTAGGATGCTACTCGTCCTAAATGCAATTACACTTTCCTGAATAATTCTGGACGTCCTGAATATCGGAGCCTGAATTTAGGACAGTGTAAATTGCCCCTTATGTTTTGAAAGTCTAAAATATTTTGAAACACCGCCGTGATGATATCTTTCGTAATATGTTTGCCTGGTAAGATCGTCAGAAACTGCCCTTAAAAATGATTGAAGGAACTTCGTGAAAATCTCGAATCGAAGCTCTTTCATATCTATGATAGCCTAGTACCAAAAACTTCGTGTATGACTTGTTAGAGCAGTGTTGTATAGTTTATGTGGCAGATTAGATAGAGACAAAGATACCATAAGAGAGAAACATCGAAGATATCATGGTGTCTCTGTTCATATACTTCGATGCCGCCTGCACTGTGTCTGTAATCTAACCGTTGCGTTTTATGCTTTCCTGTTAACGTGGCTACAAAATTGCACTAAATAGTTGAAACTCAGAAATAAATGGATATTACGTATATTATATCGATCACTAGCGGGGGGAATGGCGCGAGCCAGCAAAAGCGATACAGGTCCTACCTCGGACACGCCTCGCGGGCGACTGAAGTCCTAAGAATGCGTGTAGGGCACGTCTTATATAGTAAAGGGTAAAAAAAAAACAGAAATATTTAGAAAAAAAGGAAACGGAAATTGTTCTGACAAACATCATTACCTATCTTTTGATATATTTTTTAGGTCGATAAGCATGGTCTACTTCAAGTACCACCGAAAAAACGTTAAAAAAATCTCTATTTTCGCGATTTTTTTTGATCAAGTCAAGTTATAAATATCGCGTTTTCAACCGCAGGTTTATTTCTTTAGATAGTTTATTGAACTACACATATACTTTTTTCGGATCGAAAAAAAGAATATTTGATTGTTTATTGTTGAATCAAAAATAGGTCGATTCCTGATTACGTGGCCTTAACGCTACGTTCACCTTTGACCGCTATCTCGCCAGATGGTAAGCCATGATGTGACTGACGGTGAAGCATGCTTTTCTAGGCCCAATACCAACCTAATCACTCTAGACTTAAAATCCACAAGCTATACAGTATTAAAAGACCCCGACAAGAATTTCACTCCTTGTTCAAAGTAAATTTAACACTACTAAATCCTATTTCCAAAACGACCAACAACTTACATTTCAACAGAACCCACAGCCTCTTTCCTCTCACATATTTCTAGCTGCATAAAACATCCGCATGTACAATAAGACAGCTCCTTTGACTAAATGAACCATCCTTTGAGAGCAGCAGCACACTGGAGCTAGTATTCAGTTCGCTAGTTAAGCTGAACACAAATACTTGAGTGTGTCGGCTTAAATACCAGATATGTGTAGCTTCGGAAGCGGTGTGAGTTATGAGCGATTGGCGGGTTAGCGAAGAATGATCTATTTCTTAGTGTGCTGTTTCTTTTTCCACAACTGTCACAATACGCCATCCACTAATGGCGCTGCAATGTACTATTCCGCACGGGAGACCACTGACGCTGATTTTTTACCGCAACGTGAACGTGCTAAAATATCTAGGTTATTCAAACCACAAAGTGACGTCTGGGAGAACTTTTATCGCGAATGGCATGATGTAGGTGGAATAATGCCATCAAGGGGCGGACATCTTCCACCAATTTTTCCTCCGTAGGTTAGGACTGGAAGGACGCACTGATTGGCTTTTCAGGCACTGCGGCAGTGGCCACGTGAGGATATGACTGTTTTGCCCAATTGCTCACGCCAATGGGCACTTTAAAAGCAAATTTCCCGCTCGAAGCTTGTCTCTGTAGTGATCAATGATAACATCAGATTTGATTTGTAAATCAGTTCATCATAAAAAAAAAACACTTATACACGTCACAACGCAATATTTGTTGGAAGCTAGATGAGGCCGGTGTTTCGTAACGGACAGTGAGAAGACACAGCTGAAACAAACTCAGAGGTCACAGTCTCTTTTAAAGTCCAGACATTGTTTTCGTCAGGTCATACGTTAGGACCATGCGGGTGTCTGACCCGATGGTCTTAGGAAAGAACCACACAGATTGAGTGATCCTGTCCAGTCAGTGCAAGCATTGTCAGTCTATCGCATGGAGAAGTGGGAACATATATTTTTTCTCTCCTCCACTATTTTTTCTGATTAATTTCCAAGACAGGTAAATTCATTCTCCGGGACTCGTCGAGCTTAATTGTCTCGGCGCTTTTCTTGGTTGCCACTGTTGATTTTCATTGCAGTGGTTGGGAATAGTGTGGTCGGTTTGTCCCAAATAAAAAAATCTACGCCATGGTAACCCAAGCTAAGCAGACTTGTGTAATGGGTACTTGACAACTGTAAACTACTTACATATACAACATGTAACTTTAAGCACATGCTGAAATTTAGTTGTTAAGAAATCGACTGAATCAAATTCTATCATTTTTAATGTAGATTATTTTTTTCAATAAAGGTATTGGCAAAACGAAATATCAAATCAATAACTTCTTAATAATAGATTTCCCAGAAAGCTTATAACTTATCCCATACAAAGACTGCACTCAGCGCTATGCGGCACACTGAGATACTTTGGAAATTGAAATAGCCCACATGTTGTAGAAAATGCCGGAATACTTGGCGATACAAACTCAGTTTAAGACACTATCGACTGCTTGTCATTCCTCTTTATCTTAGCAATTTTAATACTTCGATTTCTGATGTGAAAGGAATTTATTAAAGTGAATGGTGCCTTGACTGAGATAGCTAGTATAATTACGTACATGTTATATATTTCTTAGAAAATGTCTGAAGAAATTCAAAATGTCAACAATTTTTTTCCATAGCACGCTGTGTGACATGGTCGGTTTGTCAGCTTGATGGACATAGTTCCAAAATATGTCAATCCGCTATTTTTATTCCTTAGATAAAAGTTATCTGATTATTAAAAAATCAGCCCTGGGTATAAAAAACAAGTTTTTATTTTACGAAATTGTTAGACCGATTTCTAATCAATGAAACTCAATGCGCATGGGCAAGGAACAGTTCTAATTTATTAGTGATGTTTTTTTTAAAATTAAACTGGTCTGACTAGCTTTCTGTAGATCACTCAAACAATATTTATTTTTTCAACAACTGTACTACAATTATGGCATACATGGTCAGTATTTTTAATTGCACATTTAACTATATTTCCATAGTCTTAAAGAATATATTTGCCTAAAGAAGACGTTTCAAAAAATATAACAAATATTTTTATTTGACACAACCCCATAAAGACATTTTAAAAACGTCGAAAATAATACGTTTATTTTACACCACTACCTACCCTGAACAACTACTACTAACTAAGCTAATATATACACTAGGGTGTCCCGTCGATGTATGAAAAAAATTTTTTTTCAAGCTACACAATCGCAAGAGGTATCAAAAAACTCGTAATTTTATGTAGATTACGAACTATACTAAAAAAAACTATAATTAAGTATTATCTTTAGGGCTCTACCGGAGCTTGAAGTTTGTAAATTTTAATTTTTACAGACGTAAACCATATGGTTAACAGAATATAAAAATCAGTTAAAAAGGGTATTTTATTATTTATATCAGTAAAACAAAGCATTAGAAAAAAAGAAATTAAACTTCTAATAAAGATCAAAAAAATTCAAACTGATTTAGGTGTCTGTTACTTTCAAACATCCATTATAAATCCGTTCAAAGTGACTATCTATAAAAGTTTTTTACTCAGTTAGACATTTATTCCTATGTTATGGTTAACACATCTGCCTAGGTGTGTGACAGAAAAAGTCAATTATTTACAAGCCCTTACTTTTACCATCGATTTGATGGTCCTCTTTCAAATACGTTTAAAAAAAGTGTTGCTGTCACCTAAAAGACTGCGCCACGCACTGCGTTTCAATGTAATACTCTATTTTTTAGCCCACATGATTATAGAATATGCCTGGTTTGGCGATACTTTTAGATCCTCGAGCTTTAAGTATTCTTCGACCAGCTGAATGTGATTCTGTCATCATAAAGCGTGCTGGCAATAAGGTTTTGCTGAAAGCATTTCTTGAATTAGTGATAGAATTCACAACAGAGCTCAGATTTTCATGTAAAATTCGAGAGTACAGCATATATAATTCAAAATGAAGAATATGTTTGGATTCGTCTTATTGACTTCTTTATTTGAAAAGGAACGAAACCGAACAATGTAGTATAAGCATGTTTTAAATTTTGTGAATGTCTTATTAGATTTAAGTAAAGGTGTAGGTTGCGATATTGACGTCAACTATTTAATAGATGTATTGAAGCCCTTTCAGAAATAATCGAAATTATTTACACCTAAATTACGATGGATCCTTTCTATTTTCAGATTTAACGTTTTTCTGAAAAAAAACCGTATTTTAATGAAATTCTTATATTTGGTAGAAAATGTCGTTCGTCTACTTCTTTGTAGGCTTCAAAAATCACTGCAGTTTCATCAGCCTTGAACTTATTATTTAAGAACAAGTTCTTATTAAACACAATTAGTGGACCGTATTTAGATACAAGAAAATATTCGCAGGCTCATAGTGCAGGAAACATGGCGCTATGTATTAACTGAAGGGTGTTTGGATGTCAAATACTATTAGACTTACTTTCTAAGGGTAGATCAAATAGGATTTATTTTGTATGTAACAACTGTACTATAATTATGTATGGTACGGCTCTCACATGGCCAGTATTTTTATTACACATTTAACTATATTTCCATAGTCTAAAAGATAATAATTGCATAAAAAAGACGTTTAAAAAATTTTATAAAAAAAAAAATTATTTGAGACAAAGCCCACTAAGACAGTTTTAAAAACGTCGTAAATAATACGTTTAATTTACACCACTACCAACCCTGAACAACAACTACTAACTAAGCCAATATATACACGTCTATGTGTACAATCAAGCTGTTTGTCCGTAAGTCATCATCAACTACTCAATCAGTTTATTGAAGACAAGCTACAAGTCAATTTCAACCTTACTCTGACACTTCAAAGTTACGCTTTGTATATCACCGTGGCCGTCTTCGTAAATGGTACACGACAACTCAATATCAATCATAGTTTCAAGCTTTAAAGTCGAGATTTAAATAGCAGAGTGGTACTCTCCTGGTAAGCGTTTTGCAAGGTCTAATATCAACCTTGTTCTAAAGTCTTAAGGTTGAAGGTAGCTTGGTGGATTAGGATTGTCTTGGTAAGTGCTAACAAGACCCAATCTTCGACAGTATTGAGATGTACAGATTTGCAAGTGATATGGGTTGCATTTAACACTCCTTGAAGGATTTAGTGTAGTGTATTGTTTGATAGTGTTATGGGTAAGTTGTGGGTAACATTGTTGGTTTAGATTACAAACGGGTGAGGAACTTTATCGAATAGTAATTGAGCTATTAGAATTTGTAGGTCAATTTTGATTTGACGCACAAAAAAATGGTATGTATACTACTACTAGATTTGCTACGTCGTAGCATCGAAATTAATACCGCGTAGCAGAGCGTGCTACGGCCTAGCTGCAATGTAGCTAGATTTGCTACGGCGTAGCAACGAAATTAACACCGCGTAGCAGAGCGTGCTACGGCGTAGCTGCAATATAGCTACTACGGATAAAAGGCTTTTTTTAAGTTTTTAAGGTTTTGAACAATTTTTCAACCATAAGTAGCTATCAAAAAATATGGATAAAGATTTAGGTAGATTACAAACGGATGACTTCATCGAATAGTAATTGATATATATTAGAATTTTTAGGTCAATAAATTTTGAATTTACGCACAAAAATAAAATGGTTTGCATACTTCTACGAGATTCGCTACGTCGTAGCATCGAAATTAATACCGTGTAGCAGAGCGTGCTACGGCGTAGCTGCAATATAGCAACTACGGATATAAGGCTTTTTTTAAGGTTTTGAGCAATTAAACCATAAGTAGCCATCAAAAAACATGGATAAAGATTTAGATTACAAACGGATGAGAAACTTTATCGAATAGTAATTGAGCTATTAGAATTTGTACGTCAATTTTGATTTTCCGCACAAAAAATGGTCTGTATACTACTACGAGATTTGCTACGGCGTAGCAACGAAATTAATACCGCGTAGCAGAGTGTGCTATGGCGTAGCATGTGTGCTACGGCGTAGCAGAGTGTGCTACGGCGTAGCTGCAATTTAGCTACGGTCAGAAGGTTTGATTTTGTGATTTTTTAAGGATTTGAGCAATTTTTCAACCTTAAGTAGCCATCAAATAACATGGATAAAGATTTTGATTGAGATAATTTCGGGCGTAAATAAAACATTATTTACGCAAACAACAAAAGAATATTAAAAACAACAGTTTTTAATATTCTTTTGTTGTTTTTTGTAGTGTTGATTCATCTGTAAGAATATAATGAGTGGTTAAAACATAATTAACTTTCACAGAAAAAACACACCATTAGATAGCAATACCAATAATTGCAACTTACAAAATCTTCGATTTACCGTGAAACAAGATTGTACCAAGATCATTGAATACGAAACGCACACAACAAAATCCAAGCTCTCCATACGGTGACAACATACCGGAACATACCTGTACAGGTATACCTGTACATAAACATACCTGTATGCACTGAGTACCCAGTTTGCGGTCGGTTTGACCCCATACACCTGGTCTGCGGCATGTTACGGACGGGTGAGCTAACCGAGCACCTCGTCTCGTTCTAATTCGTTGTGAGGGAATGAGAGGGATGCGGTTCTCTTGAGCTAGCTTTTAACTTTGAATGAGGAATCTATGTGTATTTGTGTGTGTGTTTTTTTTATGAAACTGACATTAAAAATACATAAAAGGATAGGAAAACGGTTTTGCTAGAGAAACCCGTCATAAATGTGACGCATGTATTGTGGTTCATGATTTAAGTGCCTAAGACTTGAACGATTGGTGCAGTGACTGAGTGACAAGATTGCTGCGCTGTATGCCACAGGTTCGTTTCCCGCACGGATCAAATAAATTTTGTATGACGTACAAGTAGTTTTTCCGAATCTTTGTGTATGTAAGATTACCATATTTGTTAACGCACCCGCGATGCAAGAGAAATTCCGTTTGTGAGTTCATTATTTTTGTTGCCTAGAACGTTGCCTACGTTCTAGGCAACAAAAATAATGAACTCCACAACTAATACTTAGTACGTAAAGACGCAAACACCTCAACCTAAATTAATCTAAATTCTTGAAAATATTTCCAAATTTATTACAAAAGAAGAAGGTTCATGTTCGATTTGGAAATTTTGACAAATTGGGGTAAGTTCCGAAAAAGCAGTGGTGGCCCTCTACTTAAGAGCCTGGGTTCGAAACCAGGCAGGCGCATTACTTTGTGTTATTTATTTCATCACCACTGCTCTCAAGACGGTGAAGTAAAACATCGTGAGGAAACCGCATATCTAGAAACAAAAACCAAAACATGTGACGTCCACCAATCCGCACTGGGCCCGTCGTGGTGGATTATGGCCCACTCCCTCTCACAGAGAGGAGGCCGTGTCCCAGCATTGGGAACAGAACATTAATAGGCTGGTGATGATTTTAAAGCACTTCGCCCAGTTTCGTCTGCTCTGTGTTTCTAACTTCGAACTCAGTGAATTTAAACCACTTTATAGGATACTTTTCCGAAAATCTAAAAATTCTCCAGTAGAGTTCGGAACATAGGCTCACATGAATAGTCAATACACACAAACAATCAAATCTTGTCTCTTTAAAATATTGTGGACAAACTGATTTTCAAACTTCACCCCCCTAGGGGTTGATTTCTTACAATATCGGATACGGATCCTTTATTCGTTTAAGAGATTATTAATTTTAGGCCTACGTTTATCGAAGCACCAATGCTGGGGGTGATTTTCGAAAAAGAAAAACTCGTGATTGTTTATTTTTTATCTAATTTCTTTATGCTGAGTTTCAAATTCATCGGGTCGCACGTTATGATTTTTCTATACAAACTTTAACATCGTATTAGATTAAAATGGAGGGTATTAAAAAAAAACTTACAATAACTAAAAATGCCCATATTTACAAATACTCATATTCGTACAAAGCTTCAAGTTTATAAACCCAAGGAATAAGATTTTACAAAGGTTTTCACCCCTTTTCACATTAAAAAACACAAAACCTTTCTTAGTGCTGACCTACGTAATAAATTGCAACTACCGTCCTTAATTCAGGTTACACGTTTAGATCCTTCTCTTTAAACTAAATACCCCTTTTCACTAACTTTGGGAATGATTTTCGAAAAATCCAAAAACACGTGTATAATTATTTCTGATGTAGTACCTATACACATACTAATATAAATACTGACTTTCAAATTCATCAACTCGCGTGTTATGATTTTCCCATGCAAACGTTATCCGTCTTAGATCTCATTTTAAGTAAAAATATCTGGTTGACCGAGCTTCGCTCGGTTTATAAATGTCTATATCTTGGGAACCGGGCTTTTCTCGAACCTGGGACCTTGATAAATCGATTCCTTGAGCCGAAAAACCCCTAATCTGTAACTTTCATGAAAATCCTTGGAGCAGTTTCCGAGATACTGATTATATATAAATAAAAATAAAAGAATTACTCGTTTAAAGATATTAGATAAATAGATAGATAACCTCTGGAGACCACTCCCTCGCGATACCTTTGATTCTGTCTCATCATAATGCGTCACAGTTACAGTTTTTTTTAACATTGCCTCACACCAGGAATTCCTCCTGTATCATGGGTGCGTTTACAAACATAGAAACTCACACACAAATACCTAGGGGTTTGTGTATGTGAGTTACATACACAAACGCCCAGATAGATACTGTAGATCGTACAAATCTTTGCTCCGTGCGGGAATCGAACCCGCGACACGCAGCGCAGCAGTCCAACCGCTCAGCCACCCCGCTAAACGTGCTGTCAAAAGAAACAACAAGAGAGTGAATAACTAATAATCTATAGTACAAAAATGAGCTTATTTTTAAGAATTTTCTTTTATTTATCCGGGGTCCTGGAGACCGAAGACCTGACTTTACGGCCGTCAACTACCATGGGGGAACCGATCAAACAAAAAAATAATTTTTAAATCGGTCTATAAATTCGCATACAAACGAATTTTTCTTATCAGCGCCTGGACTATTTTTAAAGCAATTTTTCCATATGAAGGTGTAAAAAAATGAAGTTGGGGAGTATCCCATATTTTTTTATACATTTTTATCTTTCTTTTGAGGTATTTCACTTTGTTATAGGACGTGGGGTAATTTTCTATGGATTGTGATCCTTCTTCTTTAATTGAACATTATTAATATAAACATTGAATGGTAAATCTTAGGGAATAGTTTAATTTAATTAAACAGTTACGATGATTTTCTGAGTACTTAAATAAAAACGTTGGGCAACTTTTTATTTTATTTTATTTATAATCAGTCAAAATGTATGGCTTAACTGTTACGTTACTTACTTCAGAAACTAAATATTCGCATCAACTCCACGACAGTAGCTAAACGGCGAAGCCATACATTTTTTCTGATAATTACGTAGAATTTGTGGAGTTAGGAATTAAAAGGCAGAGTCGAGCTTCTGAACCTACACAGCCTAGTGTAGATTCAGAAGCTCGGCTCTACGTGAGATCTGATAGCTTTTTCACCAACCTCATGTGTGATCGTCTTGGCAACTACATGAAATGTTTTTAGTGAGATATCTCTTTCTGCTAATAATCAAAGCTATCATTTATTGATCAAAGACTTGATTGAAATTCGAAGACATGTGACATCTACCGACCCGCACTGGGCCCGCGTGGTGGATTATGGCCCGCTCCCTCTGTGTGATGATGACTTATTGATCATAATTTGAATTCTGGTGACCTAATGTCATAAAGTTTGTCAAAAAAAAATTATAACTGCAAATTATGTTTTAAAATAACAACCTAATAATAAATATCAAAATATTCAGCACATAATACATTAACCGTTTTCACAGCCAATTATCCATTGCTGCGTTACAACGCAAGCTTTACGCGTCATTTAACATTTTGCAGCGATGGACTGCGAAATAATTTATTACATCGAAAAACGTAAATGCTGTTGTTTTTCAGTGTACATTAGCGAAATTTATTGTTGCTAAATGTTTGCTTCGTTTGTTAATCATTTATTTTGTTTACCGGTGTAGGCAGGGGTTGTACATTTTGTACTGGGGTTCTATCAACTGGGGGTGAACTTAAGGTTTATTGAAATTTATACCCTTTTCCTCATACTTCGCATACATTTTTGAATATAAAAATACATATTGTTACAACTTGAGAACACCGACACGCAAAGAAAGAGAATATAAAAAAAAAATATTTTTAAAATTCAAGTCTCAAATCGTAACTGACGCTGATTCGCTGTTTATCAGCACTTTTTGCAGGTCAATTTACGTAAGACAATCCCCCAATTAGCAAGTTGAGCAGTGAGCAGGTCTTAGAGCACGCAGAACTGATGGCCGAAGGGGCCGTAAGGTTCTCGAATGGAGACCACGCACCGGCAAGCGCAGCGTAGGATGTTCACCCACTAGGGCAGATGATCTTATGAAGACCACAGGATCATGGTGGATGCAAGCCGCTTCCAACTGGTCCTATTGAAAGTCTACAGGGGAGGCTTATGTTCAGCAGTGGACGTCTTAGCCCCTTCGTACAATAAGCGACGCAAGTCTGCGATACCTTGCGATTTTGGTATTCATTGACGCGTGCCTGAGTTTGAACCTCTATGGGTTTGTATTGCGATAGCCGCTTGGATACCGAAGTCTTAAGGTATCGGAAACTTGAGTCGCCTAGTGTCCGAAGGGCCTTACGGTTGATATTATAATGATGAGTCCCTCAAAGTGCCCCATTCGACACTATCTATCATTTTGGGAAGAATAAGTGGCGGAACTCCCCAGCAACACATCTTTCCGTGTATTTAGAAGTACCAAGACGAACTATTATTTCATAATTCACAGGTTTACCCCACAGAAATAATTTTCTTTTTTTTCTGGGCTATTAGGATGAAACCAAGGTGAAACAATATATATATATATATTACGTAGACCTCCTATTGTAATGGTTTTCCGAAAAACGCCTGATTTCATAAAATTCATAACTCAACTTCCTAATAAGCCTTTACTGTACAATATGTTGGTAGTACCCAACAAAACTTTATCGCAATAACTACGAACATTTCTAACATACTGTACAAACAGGAATACGTTTTGTTGCTGTGAATTCATGTAAAGCGAAAACAAGGCGGGTATATAAACGGCATTACAATAGTATAGGAGTCTGAGTCGAGTTTTTCAGGCGTCGTCGACGTAACCCGGCGGTCTTATTGCATTCCGGGAAAGCCGACCCAGTGGCGTAGTGTGGCTCCGAGACCAGCGGGTTGAGGTTAATGAAGAATTAATTGTGGAATTAAAAGTCATTTTTTTAGGTCGTCGTTTTTCGAGTTTTTTTTTTGTGGTTTTAATCGTTGCCTTTTTAGAGCCATATCTGAGGCGTCAGTCACAAGACTTATTGCTTAAATATTTCATACAGTGAAAACAAATTTACTGTGCCACTATACAAAACGCCATAAGTTGGAAAACAGGACCCAAACCTAGGTGAAGCATGGGTCCAGCCGACTTGTGACATGCCAACTTGATTCCCGAAAATTGTTGTTTCTTTAAGTGCTATACACCGTGACTTTTTAGTCGTCTTACAAAATTGGGCCACTTAATGTGTCCAACCTAAAATACCTCTAGGCGAGTTTTTTTTTTGTTTACTCGTAAGAATATTTTTTATTTTTAATAAATATGTACATTAGAAGTATGAAACACCCTGTTAAAATGTTTACTTAAGGCCAGGTTTTCCTGAGCACCGCAGGCATCCAACGCTTACCGCAGCGCCTGCAAGGACTAGCGGATACGTAGTGAATTACGATGCGCGATGACACGCGCGCCAAAAGTTGCGAAGTCTAGGTAGTAGTTACAGAGTAGAGGAAAGCAGTAGATCAACTTGAATTGATTGGTAAAGGTACGTTTGTATGTATCATTTTTTTGTTGCGGTATTATTTTCATCATCATCATCAGCCTATAACGTTCCCACTGCTGGGACACAGGATTCCTCTCTGTGAGGGGGACTGGGCCATAATCCACCACGCGGGCCCTGTGCGGATTGGTGGATGTCACATGTCTTCGAATTTTTGGTTCTAGGACATGCCGGTTTCCTCACGATGTTTTCCTTCACCGTTTTGACAACAGTGGTGATGAAAAAAATTACACAAAGTAATGCATCTGGCGAGGTTTGAAGAACCAACGACCTACAATGACCCATTATACAAATATTGATTTTGATTAGTTCGTTTTTTTTATAAATTAAATAAAAAAGTGGAGAGAATAACTTACTCGCTATCCCCTGAATCATAAGTCAAGATACGCGCACTGCGCTTGGCCTGCAGCTGCATTGCTCTAAAACATTAAAAATCTACGTAATTTTAAAGCGTGAAGGTGAATCAGGGGACACGGCAGGTAATAACTAATATTTTCGTAGGAAATGATCATACTGTGGACACGTAGTACACTATGACCACTACCTATTTGACATTTGGAGGCAGTAAACCATTATAATTAGTGCATTCACGGTGGCTTTCTGAACTCTGACATAGGGTCTAAATTCAACTGTCTTACATATTTGATGCGGTTAGTAAATCTATTCCGCGAGAAAAATAAACCATTATAGCTTTTGCCAGCGTGACTTCTTTATACATATTGATATTGGGTTTAAATTCAACTGTTTTACACTTAATTGCGGTTTGCATATTATAGGTTATAGTCTAGGAGCCACTGAAACATCCCACCCGTTCTCCACAAAGCTAGATTTTTTTGATTACTGTAATTTTAACCTTTATAGTTTCGCCATGTCCGTCCGTCCGTCTGACCGCAGCTTAGCTCAGAAACGCCCAGTACTAGAAAGCTGTAATTTGGTGTAAACATACGGATTTGTTGCGCCAAAAAAATGGTAAAATAAAATCTAGTAAAATATTTTTTTAGGGTACCTCCTGTACACGTAAAGTGGTGAAGTTTTTTTTTTTGGCGTACCGCTTTGTGTATGATATCATTAAATAGGCCTTTAAAAACATTGCAAGTTTCCATTAACAATTTTTTGATAAAAAGATTCGTTTGTGAAATATTAAGCGTTAAAGTGCTCATTTTTGCTCGACTCGAGTGTTCCCCCCCTCTACCAGCTAAACGGTTATGTTTGGGGGTGTGAAAAAATCACAATAGTAGTATTAATATATAACGAAGTATAAAAGAAAATTATTATGGCTAAGTAGGCTACGAGTAATAGTCGACCAACTTATAAAACGTACTTTTTTTTTTTTTTTTTTAGCGTGGTAAAATCATCAAATGAGTCCTCCAACCCCGGGCAGGGCGGGAGGGACTGTCAGTCTTCTACTGACTAAAATCCACGGTGTCCTTCATAGCCTGTTACGTTCCGGGGTTACGGTAAGGGAATAATCCCGCGACCCCGGCAGGCTTTGGCCCTCTGAGAGGGGGGCCCCGTCATTATGCTGACGCTCTTTGAGGCGCGCGTGGGACACAACGCGCCGTCGACCCGGGCATGGTCCTTGGTCGGGCAGCGAGTTGCCCTTTACTCGCTGCCCGCATGCCCTATAAAACGTACTTGGATAACATATTTTCCTAAACAAAATGTATCGGAGAACATGTTCTTCAACTGCAAATGTAGGTTTGTCAACTTTATTTTTACAGGTATAAAGGTGGGTATGTTTTGGGGATAGGTAGGTTTTTATTGTCAACTATTTTTAACTAATTTCAAAAGAAGGAGGATGTTTTCAATTCGGCGTAATTTGTTTTAATGTATTATACTTCTCATTTATTCATCACTAGTGTGTGCCCGCGGCTTCGCATGCGTTAATTAAGAATTTGAGAAACAATACGGATCGTGTGAGTGGCGCCATCTGGAATATGAACGTAATTGTTTTCTCGGCAACAGCTCTCTTCTGTTTTTCGGGATGAAAGATAGGTTATATCCGTGTCTATACTCCTGACAACGTATATGCAAAATTTTGGGACGATCGATTCAGTAGAAAGTAATGCGTGAAAAGGTAAAAAACAAACATACTTGCATTTTTATTATTAGTTTAGATCAATAATGTTATATCTAGGTACATAGTTTGCATAGGAAACGTCTTTATTTGAGCGACATTAATTTCAAAGATCCGTGTTTATCTTAAACATTACGCTACCATTTTTTGGTCGATTTACAGTATCGCTGAAAATTGAACGTACAATAGCATTGCTCTTCTCCCTTAGCATAGCGCGTCATACCTAAAAAATAACTAATTATTTGACTCGATGAGTACAACTTGTCATCGTTTAAAACAGAATCTATGCACTGGTTTGAGCACCAATTCAAAACATAAATAAACAGAAAATAATAGAAACACTGATTGTTTTCTAATCTTTAAAATTCCTACACCTCGAAACAATTACAATTTAAAAAAATATCCAACTAACTACCTACAATTTAAATCAATGTAGATTTATATCCTAGAGAACTATTGAAAAAAAAATTAAAATGGCGAATAATATTTAAATAAAAGTATGCACATTTTTTTTTAAATTATTTGAAACTCTCAGGACACAGAAAGCCATTATTAACCGCATATTCAAAAACCCCTAGTCTTACAAGTGTACAATTACACAAATCTGTCAACCTTACTAGTGTTGGAATATGCCGAATATCTAATTTTATTGTTTTTTTTTTTTAATTTGTATTTATTTTTACATACCAAATATTGTTACTTTTACTTATGTGTGTACCTTTTGATCGAGTCTTAGCACTTAATACTATGTAAGTTAGCTTATTTTTTTTTTTAATTCATTGTTGTATGCATGCGGTGTTTACCTATAAGTAACTGATGCACTGTTAAGTTGTTGTTCATTTATATGTATTATTTGTGTTTGTATCAGTGTAATTGGTTGTTGGTGAACCTAATAAAATAAATAAATAAAAATAAAAACAAAAAAAAGGAACAAAAAGTGTAAAAGAAAACCTCAAGATTTGATCCAGAGACCCCTTGCTCGAAAGTCAAGTAGGTTACCAACCAGACTGGCTAGTACGCTGACAGTAAATTTCAAATAGCGGTTCCTATACAAATGTCAACAATGATCGAAAATCAACATATTATAACATTGCTAATCCCCCAAGGGAAATAGCGTAATTATACATATCCTATTAATTGAAGAGCAGTTTAAGGAATATTTGAGGAAAAATTGAATAAATAATATCCAGTGGTTTAGCTTCCAACTATCAATAAACATCTAAAAACAACAAAATTCATAATTGCTTATCGCCCAGGAAAAATAGCGTAATAATACAAATACATAGCCTATTAACAGAAGAATATTATTAAGAATATTTGAGGAAAATTTGATCGACAACTTTACAGTAGTTTAAAAGATAGATCAAATAAAAAAAAACATTAAAAAAAAAAAATTTAAAAATATAAAAAAATAGTAGGCCCACCAGCATCGGGAACAGGGTCTAAAGTGCCGGTGGTTAGGGCTCTAGAGAGAGGAACCTCCTCACAATGCGCGCCGTGTCCAGGAACTGCTTTCTGCATCAGGCCCTTGAGCCAGCTGCACAATGAGAGCCTCTTAAGGTGTTGGTCGAGGCTCTTCGCAATTAGTCCATTGACCGTAACGACTATCGGTACAATGACTGCTGAGTCCACGTCCCACATGTCGACAATCTCGTGTGCTAAATCTAGATACTTGATTTTTTTATCATTTTCAGCTTTCACTAGATTCTCGTCTCGGTGATATCAACAATCATTGCAGCGCACTCTCGGCAATCTACCACCACTATATCAGGCTTATTGGCTACAATAGTCCTGTCAGTGATGATAGATTGATCCCAATACAATTTGGCATGACCGTTTTCAAGTACTGGGTCGGGCACATACCTGTAGTATGGTACTTCAGAATTCACAAGGTTGTACTGCAGGGCAAGTTGCTGGTGGATAATCCTAGCTACTAGATTGTGTCTGTGTAAGTACTCGCCGTTAGCAATACGAGAGCAACCGGAAATAATGTGTCTAATCGACTCACCGGGACGGTGGCATGCCCGACAGATGTCAACCGTACCGTCCTTGACAATATATTTCCGGTAGTTATTCGTCATGATAACTTCATCCATAATCGCACAGACGAAACCTTCGGTTTCCCCGAAGAGGTCACCGAAACGTAGCCAGGCTACAGACGCTAAAAAGTCTACATCGGGCCCGTGAAGGGCCCGGTAAAACCGCCCGTGTACCTCCTTGTTCTGCCATACCTCCCTGCGGTCATTAGTATCCAATATCACAGGTTTGCGCCAGTTCTCGTTAGCCAAGGAGAGTGGGGTAAGGCCTTTGTCCACTGAGACTACATCTCGATGCATCCCCACGTCGGCTTCAAGGAAGTATTCCCTGAGATAGCATACCTCGCGGTTGTGTAAGGTCTTGGCATTAAGGAAGCCACGGCCTCCACATTTCCGCGGGATATACAGTCTCATCACCGATGACCGTGGGTGATGCATCCGATTTGCAGTCAGCAGTGTGCGGACCTTTCTATCCAGGGCGTCAAGTTCCGTCTGAATCCATTTGAGTACGCCGAAGGAATACATCAGAACCGGCATGACCCAACTATTGAAGGCGCGCACCTTATTTCCGCCTGATAAAGGACTTATTAATACATTAAACCTTATATTATTATTTTCCCCGATTTCTCAAGAACGATTTTGAAAATAATTCTTCTTTTGATTGAAAGAGTACACCTTCCAGTTGGTCCCAAGATCATCAAGTCAGGATCTGATGATGAAATCCTGGAGAAATCGTGGGAACTCTTTAAATTTTAAATTCTTGAAGCGATTTGATAACAACTCAATCCCGTCGAGTTTAGGCTCGTTAGAGTCGTCTTTATTACATAGACGTTGATGATTTTCATGGTCTGGTGATAGAGCTGGAAGGTAACCATGAGTTCTTTCTTATACAACATCTCAATTCTACGAAGCTTAGGGTCATTTGATTCGTCTGTACATGGGCTTTTGTACTAAATGTTTTCCAGGCTCTTATGATGGAGCTGGAAGGTAGCCATGGCATCTTTGTAATACAATAACGCAATCTCATCGAGTTTGGGCTCATTTGAAAGAAGAAAGAAAGAAAGAAAAAAACGTTTATTTGTGAGCCCGTACACACAACAAACAAGCAAATAAAGATAACAAAGGAATTTCTACCTATCGTAAATTAAAAAAAAAAACAGAAAATCAAAGATTACAGTATAATATAACAATACAAATAATATACATTACAATATAACATATATTTGATTCGTCTTTACATAGACTTTGGTGCTGGATATTATTCTAGGTTTTGATGATGGAGCTGGAAGGTGGCTATAAATGTTAATATACGTAAATTCATTTAAAATCAGCGAATCAGTTTAGTTCGCATAAGTATTTTGATGGGCAACTACGGAACCCTACACTGTGCGACCGTGGCCCGACACGCACTTTTTTTTTTTTTTAGCTTGGTAAAATCATCAAATGAGTCCTCCAACCCCGGGCAGGGCGGGAGGGACTGTCAGACTTCTACTGACTAAAATCCACGGTGTCGTTCAATAGCCTGTTATGTTCCGGGGTCACGGTAAGGGAATAATCCCGCGACCCCGGCAGGCTTTGGCCCTCTGAGATGAGACCCCGTCATTATGCTGACGCTCTTTGAGGCGCGCGTGGGACACAATACGCCGTCGACCCGGGCATGGTTCTTGGTCGGGCAGCGAGTTGCCCTTTACTCGCTGCCCGCATGCCCGCGCCTACGGTGGCCGGAGATCATCAAGCGACGTCCGTCGCCGTGGGCGTCTACCACTGCGGGTGGGGGCCCGACACGCACTTGGTCGGTTTTTTAATTCTAACTTTGTGGAAAACAGGTAAGTCGGATGGTTCAGTAGCTCTCCTACTATTAGTAAAGAGAAATAAATACACAAAGGAGGTTCTTATAATATTTCCCATGCATCCTTACCTTTTTTGTTTATTCAGCCTTCGAAGAGCCAAAGATGACAACTTCTTACTTTTCTGCCCATTTGTTTACAAAATTATAACCATAAAAAATGAACTATATTACAAGTATTTTGAAAATTAAAATATGTACAGGTATTTCTATTTAAAATGAATGTTTGCTTCTGTCAGTAATAGAAGATAGCGTGGAGGTGGGTTTGCAAAAAAATTGACGTAAGTCCGACCTCGGACGCGGTCCAAGACCGACTAAATGCCAAGAGTCGAGTGTATGAAAAGATGAAATTACCTGATTTTGGACTTAGTGGTATGGTTTCTCATCCTTTCACAATGATACGGCCGCATTCTATCTAATTTTTTATGCTCTTTAAGATGGTATAATTTTTATTATTCAAAGCCTAGTATAACTGAAATGAAATGATATGCACACCATGAGTTGGACCTGTTTTTGCGATTTAATTGGATGCAGTAAAGTGCAAGCAATCGTGTATCGAAGAGCCCAAACCTGGAGACCAAAGACTGAAATATGTACCATATTTTTTTCAAAATTTAAATCCGTTTCATTTAGGAATAAAACACAATACAAAATGACGGTTTTGCGTCCCACGTCGCCTTAACAAGCTGTTGAGTATAGCTACCCAACGCTATAGTCGGGCAGATCATTCCATCTCCATTTTCTATGAGACAAGAGTGTTTCTGACTACGCCTTGCGTCATAATAACGAATTAAAATTTTATCATTAAATTTTTCAAATCTCTTAAATACCTATTTTTTTATTATAAACGTGTTCTAGTCATTAGATACATGAACTGGGCTGCTTTTGTAAGACGACTAAAAAGTCACGGTGTATAATCATTGTTCCTAAAGTGAATATAAGCCTGCTCTTCAATACACCAATATCGTTCAGGCAACTTATATCATTTGTTTACTTTGTAGTTGTTGTAACCAAACGTGGTGTACGTTTGTCATACCACAAAAACTTTTAAACGTCGTCTGTTGATAACTTGTCAAAAAAAAATTTCAGATTATGACGTTGAAATAAGGTCCGTTATGCAGTCACACATTTTTTTAGACACGCGTTCAACAGTGGTTTATTTTTTGTGGTAAGGCTGACATTGTTTGGTGTGTTTGCAGTTAAGCAGTAAACAGTGGTTTGGAAGCAGCAAAAGTCGCCAATTTCTATTTTACATAGTTCGATCCCCGTACGGAACTAACATTCGAATGATCTGCAAGTAGTTGTTCCAAGTATTTGTGTATGTGTGTTTAAATGTTAAAGCACTCACGATACAGAAAAAAATCCTAGTGCAGGGCAACGATTAAAAAAAAGTTACTCAGACTGCCTAGCAACTAGATTGACTATTGAGAAAATTAAACCAACAATCCGCTGTTTTCCTACCCCCACATGTTCTCGTACATACATATCTCACGTATGTATTCTGCGGGAGGCTGACAGTTTTCATTTACGCCTGCGTTCTCTATTTTATGTTGAGAACTAATTGTTACGTTACATTTCGAAAACGGACTGATGGGGAATACATTAATGTTTGTTTTAATTTAGTAATACACAGCGTTGACGATGAATTTACCGGAATGAAATTACCATGCTTATGTAACAGATTAGTTTAGATTTATTCTATTTCAAAATTTTATATTTCTGTAGTTAATTTTGTTATAAGTCATTTAAAGTTAATTTCTAGAGTGTGTCCGGGCACGAGTTAGCGATATTCAAAGAGGATATTCTAGGCTCATTTTCATCGACAAAAATGCTTTAAAAAAAATTCTTACTCTAAAACTTCGCAAATGGCAGCCATTTTAATTTTTTGATGTGTCGAACTGGGGTGTGTACAATAAAATGCAAATATCTATGAATCCAAGAGACCTACATTCATGCAAATTACTTTATTGTAAAGTTAAACGTCGAGGCTTATTAAAAACTTACGAAAGTTTTTTAAATATTATGAAAAAATAACCAAAAAAACATGGGCAAACACGAAATTGTACACAAAAATTACTGAATAATTTCACATTTTTAACTCTAGCTCGATAAGTATCCCTGAATTTTGATAGGGTTTTTGGATTAAATTAAAAGTATTTGAGTCAGGCTATAAAATGATATCAAAATTATCACTCTACATTAAGTATCTTAGGAGTTATTCTCACTTGAACATCACACTTCCCTAGCGCATGTATCCCAATATTACAGGTGTCGAATTCTTTGGGTAAGCTAAATCGTTCCAACGAATATTTATGAGCTGGCATTATTGACTACCATGTAAATTCCCAAGTAACCATCCATAAACTGAAATAGTACAGTTTCTTGGGTTTATTGCTGGCGGGGCGAGACGGAAGGGTGATGTTCAAATGAGAATAACTCCTAAGATACTTAACGTTGAGTGATAACTTTGATATCATTTTATAGCCTGACTCAAAAACTTTTAATTTGATGCAAAAATCCTAGCAACATTCAGGGGTACTCATCGAGCTAGAATTAAAAATGTCAAATTATTCAGTAATTTTTGTGTACAATTTCGTGTTTGCCCATGTTTTTTGGTTATTTTTTCATAATATTTAAAAAACTTTCGTAAGTTTTTAATAAGCCTCGACGTTTAACTTTACAATAAAGTCATTTGCATGAGTGTAGGTCTCTTGGATTCATAGATATTTGCATTTTATTGTACACACCCCAGTTCGACAGATCAAAAAATTAAAATGGCTGCCATTTGCGAAGTTTTGGAGTAAGAATTTTTTTTAAAGCATTTTTGTCGATGAAAATGAGCCTAGAATATCCTCTTCGAATATCGCTAACTCGTGCCCGGACACACTGTATATAAGTTGAATTATTTAATAAAATAAAATGTTGTTATTTCTGATTTAGTAATGTTATAATTTAAGATTGTAATATCATCAGCAGTCGAACCGGGTATAGCTGGAACAAAAATATGTGGAAAATTGTTCAGTTTCGTTTACTGAGCAAGCCCTGAAATTTTGTATAGGGCTCTCCTTTACACCCCGTATAATTATGTACAAACATACATAAATCCCTCACCTTTACAGCTTCCACACGAAACATTATAACATAGGTATGAAAAGTAACAAGAAATTTCTTCGCAAGAAAATTATACAGGGCGGTTTTATACAGGGTGGTTGTAACAAGCAGGATACGTCGCGATAATTTAGAGCTGAGCGTGCGTTGTTTAATTGTTGGAACGTGACTGGCGCGGAACGAAGGGCGGCCTTTATCTTACCTTTGATGAGTGTTACACCTTAAGGGAAGAAGTTTTCTTTATATTTTTTGTTGTTTGTAAATATTTTTTTTGCAAAAACTGATTAGGCAGGCAATCGGCAGTGTAACAGCGTTATAAATTGAATGACATGACGTAAACATTAGCGCTGCGTCAGAAGGACGTCAGTTCCCATAACACGAGTTTTTAGTATTCGAGACGTTAAGTAAACTGGAACTTAGACAATTTCAAATTGTCATTTATTTTCAAGGAAAAAATTAGTTCCTTCTTCGCACACCAGAGGTGCTGTTCCATTTTTTCATACAAAAACGCTGTAAATACTGGAAAGACGCTGTAAAATGAAAGAGTGAAAACTCGTGCTAAGGCTACAGTGCGTGGACTCTATCATTTTACAGTTTTGAAATATAATAGTCACGTATTTTTCTGTCTTACCAAAAGAAAGATAAACATTTGTTGGCCGCTTGTCTAAAAATTGTAACTGCAAAACGACCCTTACATAAACGTGAAATGTCGTTTTGACATTGACAGTTTTTTTAGTCAAAAGTGTTATACAGATATTTGCCTTTTTTATTTTTTGCTCGTATTATTATGGCAATTTTATGATGACATGCAGCTGATCTGATGATGGAGCTGGAAGGTGACCATAGGAACTCTGTTATGAAACGCCGCAAAACTCATTCAAAAAAAAAAAAACAAATATCAGTTTAGACTCGTTTGTTTCGTCTGGACGAGTACTTTGTCTATCTTAGTTTTTTTCAACAATGAAAGCTTGTTTTTTTTTTAAAAAAGAAACATAGTCTTTTAAATGACTAACTTGTTACAGTTTTATGTTCGATTAATCTCCCCTTTTATAGTAATAAAATCGTTAGAATATAGGTATCAACTCAAAGGTGACTGACTGACAAAGTGATCTATCAACGCACAGCGCAAACCACTGGACGGATCTCGCTGAAATTTGGCAGGCAGGTAGATGTTATGACGTTTAAGCATCTGCTAAGAAAGGATTTTGATCAATTTTACCCCCAAGGGGATAAAATAGGGGATGAAAGTTTGTATGAAACTTTGTCACTTTTATAATAATTAAAAATACATTGTTAAGTTCCGACATACACGCGAATGAAGTCGCGAGCACAGCTAGTAAAATATAAAAGGCCATGCCAGTTCAAGAGTTTTTGAAGTGAAAACTTCTTTAGCGGCGTTGTACACTTTTTCTGTAATGGGTAAAAAATTTAAAACTCGCGTCAGGGTCACGTGACCAAAACTCGCGTCAGGGTCACGTGACCCTGATCGAAAATGAGTAAGACGTCATTCAAATTAAAAATAAAACATAGTAACAAAAAAGTTTTCACTTCTACCGGCACTCCTGGAGTGCAACCTTTTTTTTTTTTAAGTATTTTTATGGAGTTCACTGATTTACATTTTGATAAGCACCGCAACATTTCATGGCCCGTTTCAGAGTATTAAAACAGCGTCGTCTGATACCCTGAACAGTTACGTGTGATAACTCAGAGTTAAATCCAACGTTTGTTTAATTACCGAGACGTGAGTTGAGAGGAACTGAGGACGGTTTTAAACTCACCTTAAAATGGCGTCACACCAAAGTTATGGGGAATTTAAGAAATAATTGTTATGCTTTGAAAAGATCCTTGAGAAGTTTTCAAAATATCTTTTGATTTTAGAATTTGTTTGATAATAACTAAACGTTGGTTAAGACTTCTTCTAAGTTTGGTCATTTTCGCTGAGGTACCATCATCGTCAGCCATGTTCCCATTGCTGGGACAGACGCCTTCATTCTGTTAAGTAGGACATAATCCAACACACGGGCCCAGCGCTGTTTGGTACCTAGCATACCTTTGAATTTGTTGGTTCTAGGACAATTTCCTCGTGTTGCTTTTCTTCACCGTCTTAAAAGCAGTGGTAATGAAATAAAAACACAAAGTAAGGTCTGGGTTCAGAATCAGAACCTACAACTCGTAAGTCGGGGCCGATACCACTGCGCCACCTCTTACTGCTTAGTACAAAAATAGTATACTATGCAATATTTCTAGCGGCAAATAGTAACAATAAGTTGTGCTGAGGGATAAAACAAAACTATAGGTAAATTTGGACCTCCTGAACCCAGTAACGGTACTGGGTGTGCCTTTCAAGCTTCTGACTAACAGAAACTACTATCAAATACCTACAAAAGAACCGGGACTAACGTATTTACCTGCATTCCGAAACACGGAAGAAAGTCGCTAAACCTATGTTAGTTTCAACTCGCTGCCCGACCATGGACCATGCCCGGGTCGACGGCGCGTTGTGTCCCACGAGCGCCTCAAAGAGCGTCAGCATAATGACGGGGCCCCCCTCTCAGAGGGCCAAAGCCTGCCGGGGTCGTGGGATTATTTCCTTACCGTGACCCTGGTACATAAAGGGCTATTGAGGGACACCGTGGATTTTAATCAGTAGAAGTCTGACAGTCCCCCCCGCCCTGCCCGGGGTGGGAGGACTCATTTGATGATTTTACCACACTAAAAAAAAAAGCCTATGTTAGTTAAAATGTTTCTAATCGCACTCACAACAGAGGAGAAAAGCATAGCGTTGAGCAATGTTTCTTTACAAAATAAATTGCTCACCCATCCACAGACAAACTTCGGCAAGCGCGGCTTAACCTGAAGATCTGTCTAAGCAGTTTTTAAGTATCATTGAGCAACGAATTCCTCCCAAAATCAAGTCATAAGGATAAAACCTAGCAACTTTTATACGGAAAACTAAATGCCACGGCATGCGACTCGAACCGAATGATAAAATGCTGACATCAGTTCTCTCACTAGTATATTTCATTCAGTTAGCATCGTCAGCATTCTTGCCCGTGACGTCACTATGCTTTAGTTCATTCGTTCTTTTTCATTCATTCTCTGCTAGTTATTTATGGCTCAATATGTTTATTGTTCTTTTGTTTGGCTGAAGGTTTTTTTTATCACAAATGAATGGGATTCCCGAATTGGAATGACTGAAAAAATTGCTTTTTAAAAAAACTCGTATTGTATCTTTGGTTTAGAGTACAAATTATTAATTTTAACACAGATCTACATCGTTAGATTAGCTCTTTTTTTTGAGGTGGTAAAATCATTAATGAGTGCTACCGCCAAGGATCAAAAGGAAGGGACTGATACACTCGTGCTGACTAAAATCCACAATTCTTTGAATAGTCCTTCACGTTCCAGGGTCACGGTTACCACTTTGGACTGTCCCATGACTCAGGTTATCCCCAGGTTAGATTTGCCGTCACTAACTCAGGCTGGAAAAGCGCTACCAGGCGTCCTCACCTTCCGCCTGACGCATGTCCTCACCTTCCGCCTGACGCATGTCCTCACCTTCCGCCTGACGCTAGTCCTCACCTTCCGCCTGACGCATGTCCTCACCTTCCGCCTGACGCATGTCCTCACCTTCCGCCTGACATTAATATTGAATTGGCAGCGCTAAGGACTCCGGATACCTAGTCTATTTAGAAACCCAATGGTATTGAAGTAAATTTAAAAATACAATATTGGAATGGATATTTTGTACTCACTTTGGTGGGTTATGTTTAATGAATTTTTATTCAACATCAACATCATCCTATAAATGTTCCCACTGCTGGGACACAGGGCTCCTCTCTGTGAGTGGGCCATAATCCACCCACGCGGGCTCTGTAAACGCCGCAAAACCCATCGAGTTTAGGCTCGTTTTGACGAGGATTTTGTCAATTGTAAGTTTTTTTATAACAATAAAATATTGTTTTTAAAAAGAAAATAGTTTTTAAGATTACTTATTAATTAACATGGTGGTCACAGTCGTGATGACCCTGAAGTTAACATCTCTCACTTGAAGTTGTGAACCTGTGATTTTTAATACATTTATTTCAAAGAAACATTAAAACAAAAAAAAATGTATATACAATCTCTATTGCAAACTAATTTCGTTTCTGTAAGAACTTAATGATTTGTCACACTTTTTGTTATTTATTACAGGTATGATGTTATTGTATTGTAAATAAAGCAAACAAAACGTTTTCAAAATTCATCAAAATCTGAATAAAATGTGAAATATACAAAAGACAACTCAGGAAATGACATCCTGTAACCTTAAAAAAGAGATACAATATTCATTTGCACAAAAATAAAAAAGCTTCTGTTATTCCATTCGGAAAATAAAGATAATAATATTAGGCACCATCAAAGAAAGAAAACGACAAAAAATATACACAAAAAGAGTGCGTATTTGAGTGACAGTTCCGCGGCGGCCATTTTGTGCCGCCTCAACCATTTTGACATCAAAATGTGACAGCAAGGGTCCCGTGTCACGTTGATGTATCGTTTATAGATATAAAATGTACCTGTTTGGAAAGTTTTGTAAAATATTGCTCGACATTTTATTAGTATTTGTTATTTTTTGACGACAAAAAATCGTTTGTTTTTTTTTTTTTGTTGTTTGTGGTTGTTTGTTTTCACAGACACATAAATTGCTTTGTGGCTAATACGAGTATGATGGGTGCCGGATATGCCGGTTTCCTTCACAGTTTTGAGAGCATAATTATAAAATTACACAAAGAAATGGGCGGGGTTAGAACCCACGACCTACAACTCGGAGGTCGGGACAGATACCACTGGGCCACCACTGCTCTAAAACCATTTTATCCCACAATATCAAAAATCAAAGAAATCAACAGTGGACTCCTAAAAACGGTCCCTTAATGATCAAACCAGCTGGAAAATGTCAAAAAATGATTCAGAAACAAGACTCGAATTCTTCTGCAAAAAGTAAAAAAAAAACTGATTAGTATTCCAAACGTTACATTTTGTTTGTTTATTTGTTATTCAATCAGAATTCAACAGATGATGGTGGAAAGTTCCAAACTTTTACTTATTAATGTAAAAAACAATGCTCGACTTGTGTTGACCCGACTGTGAAGATGATATTGAGACTTGAATTATGTTTCTAGTCATGTTATAAGCAAACTAGCTGTGCCCGCGACTTCGTTTGCGTAGATGTCGGAACTTAACAATGTGTTTTATTATCAAATTGACAAAGTTAAATACAAACTTTCATCCGCTATTTTATAACCTCGGGGGTAACATTGATCAAAATCCTTTCTTAGCGGATGCCTACGTCATAACATCTACCTGCATGCCAAATTTCAGCCCGATCCGTCCAGTGGTTTGGGCTGTGCGTTGATAGATCACTATGTCAGTCAGTCACCTTTGAGTTATACTTCCTTTAAACGTGGTAACACAATGTGAGGACTTGAGTGGAGCGGAAGAATTATTCCCGTTGGATCCCACTTTTGGATCCCATTTTTTAGGTAGTCCCAATGAATCCCATTTTTAATTCCCATTGAATCCCACTTTTTGACAACATGTGTACATATCAGAAGAAAACTGTTACGTTCTTATATTCTTCGTTATTTTACTGATATATTCTGAGTAACTAATTTAAGAATTTTACTAAAAAAAAAAGTTCCACAAGATCCGGCCACCATATAGGCTTTCCATAGACCGGTCACCAGTGTGTGTAGAAAGACGGCAGAGACACATTCTGAGAACTTGTTTCAGTCTTTACTTACAAACTGATAGAATGTCACTAACCAGCAAAAGTACTAGGCTAGCATAAGATCAAGGTGGTATGTTTTGCGCTCTGGCGCCACGTGACACGCAGCGCGGGGGTAAGGTAACTCTAAATGGCCTGCCAAAGTACTAGGCTAGCATAAGCTCAAGGTGGTAGCCGGGAGCCGTCCGACCAAGGACAGGCCCAAGTCATGGCGCGTCGTGTTTCACGCTTACCTCAAGAGAACAGATGGAGACTGGACCATAGGGCCATACGCCTAACTTGACGCGGGCGAAACCGCAAGCAGAAGCTAGTTTTATTATAGCAATTTTGTGATCGAAAGTACTCGCATTCAGATTTTTTAAAGCATGTGGGATCCAACGGGAATAGTTTTTGGGATTCAACGGGAATAAAACGTTTTTCTTTTGTTGTGGGATTCAACGGGAATACATTTTAATTTTTTGTGGGATTCAACGGGAAAAATATTCAAGTGGGATTCAAAACTGGGATCCATCGGGAATAATTCGAGCGGAAGGGACTATCAGACTCGACTGACTGTAATCCACGGTGTTCTTTCAATAGCGCTTTACGTTTGAGGGTCGCGGTTACCTGTTTCATCACCATCATCATCAGCCGGAAGACGTCCACTGCTGAACAATAGTGCACTGCCACGCCGAACGACAATTCCCCACTTGCATCCATCGGTTGCCCGCGAACCTCACGATGTCGTCGGTGCACCTGTTTATACAGTTCCTAATAGTGGTAACATATACTTTGAACTGGTCTACAGTGGCACGGAGTTTGTGTAGAAAAAAACTTTTTAAAAAAAGAGAACCGTTGCAAAACCAAACACAAAAGATTGTAAAATAACTTTTCTTTCGAAAGTCGGTGGCTTTGTTTTTTATTTCATTGACTGTGGCCACCGACTTCCGAAAGAAGAGTTATTTTACAATTTTTTGTGTTTGATTTTGAAGTCGGTTCTCTTTTTTTTTTTAAAGTTTTTTATAGATATTCACCAAAATATTTTATATAATCGGCGTCTTTGAAAATCTACAACCCTTGTAATCAACAAAAAAAATCTATGCGGGCAACTTCACGATGTATCCATTATTGTTATATACCAAAACCTTCTCCAGAATGTAACGAACAGTTTTCTGAAAACCGCATCAAATTGGTTCAGCCAAAAGCGGGATAATCGCGGTCAAATATACATACATAAATACAGGTCGAACTGAGAACCTACTTTTTTTTTTGAAGTCGGTTAAAAAGAGACCTGCTTTTTCTGGATTTGTTACCATTAATGTGCGCCTAATGTAGGTACTTTAACTAAAGTCAGCATTTATTCAAATTGAAAAACTGATTTAGCCTAATATGTAATAGCTTTGTGAAACCTTGACTTAGCCAGAAGCGTTGCTGCAGTTATTGACGGCGAGACATCTTCAATCTGGACAGAATCACGACTAGTGTCAAATTGATTTGTACAAATTGCCTTAATGGGAATAAAAAATTTGCCCTTAAAAAGGTGCTCTGGAAAAAGTTGCTGAAATGGGAATTACCTCTCACCTTTGCCCAGCAGTGTGATGATGACGGGGACCTCTTGACGCCCCCCCCCCCCCTCAGAGGGCCAAAGCCTGCCGGGGTCGGAACTTATTCCATGACCGTGACCCCGGAACATAAAAGGGCTTGAAGGACAACGTGGATTTTAGTCAGTATGAGTCTGACAGTCCCTCCCGCCCTGCCCGGGGTGGGAGGACTCATTTGATGATTTTACCACGTTAAAAAAAAAAGCAGTGTGATGAGATTTTACAGTAACTAAACCACATCCACATACTCAATATTAATGGCTAGGAACGCCAACTGGTAGACAACAGTCATACTTCCGAATTCCCACATTTTTACTTACCAAAAAAGTTGCCACTGAAAAAATAGTATAACAGATAAAAGGAAACATAACAGCAAAACCGAATACCTTATTTCGTTACCAAGTAAACAATACCCACTCAATTTGACATCAATATCAATAACACCGCAAAAACTCACTTCAATAAAATTCACATCAGCTACAAAAATTCCCAAAAAAAATCAGTCCATGGGAGACGGGAACAATGGAAAAAAAGGTCACGTACATACATATTAAATTATCGGTTTCGTAGAAATAAAACATATTACAAATCAATTGATATAATATGCTTATTATGCGGAGCACGGACGCCCCAGTTAGTATGTTAAGAGGAGCTTCTGTGGAATCTGGGTATGGCATGTTTTATTATGATATGGCATGTTATGATGGCAAAAAATTGAGCATTCCTTGAAATGGAAGCTCAGGCTCTGTTACTGTCCGTAAAATTGAAGGTGGCGGTGGCGCTCTATAGTTTCTGCTAAACCCATGGGAGGAAAGCGTTAGTTTATGTATGTTTCAAGAAGAAAATTAGACGAAAAAATTATATTATAAAATCAGTCAATGATTCTTCCCACCCAATGCAGGACGGAAGGGACCATCATGACTTGTACAAATTAAAATCCACGGTATCCTTCAATAGTGCCGTACGTTCCGGGTTACGGTTATCTGACCGCGATACCGGCAGGAACAAAATCAAAAGTCATTTAATCAAATTAGGCTGATTTATCAGCACTTTTTGAAGGTCAATTTTTACATAAGACAGTCCCCCAAAGCGCCACTTCCTAGTGTTTTGGCTGGGAAGAAGAAGTGACGGAACGTTTTTAGACCTGTCTCAACAATATAATATCACCTTTTTCCTAAACGTTCCCTTTTTAATTTAAGTCTTAACCTATCAAAGCCTTCTCTTATTTTCGATTTATCATTGACAAGACTTTGTGGCTAGATTTATTAAATGTTCTATAATGCTCCAAAGTTAGATTTTTTTCATTTTAGTAGGTCAGTATTCAAGATAGTAAAATTCTTCAGCTTCTATCGTTATTTCTCATTTTATAGCGAAGTTTATTCATTTTTTAATTTACGATTCACCTAGATTTTATCGTTTACTTTCAAACTAGGTATATTTTACTCAAAATTATAGAATTATTACCGACGTAGCTTGAATAAAAAGTGATTATTATTAAGAGGTATATTAAAAAAAGTGTTAAAGTTGTCCCACTTTGTTTTAGTAACTATTTTGTCTTCTTTACAATCGGGGATTCTTTGTATATCGCAAGACGTATTATGTGATATATTCAGAACCCAACGGGATTAATTCTCATCAGATAAAATTGCAATATTCGTGAATATAAAGTTCTATCCCCTAAATAACCCCAAGATTTTTTTATGTGTTGCCTTTTTTATCAGCTTTGTTTTTTTATACAAGAAACTTGCCAAGTTTCTTGCTTTTAAACTCAGCAGTTCAAGCTGGACATTGTATGTCATGAATGCATTTCATGATTTTTATTCAGAGACATTCAGATAAAGATTTTGTTTATTTTTCTTCTGTTTCAATCTTTTTACCCGACTGTGCCAGGAGGGTTATGTTTTTTATTAAAATATTTGACTTTTAATCTTGAAAGTACCGTAAAAACTAAAACACTTGTCTAAAAAGGGGTAACTGCAAAACGACTCATAATGTATCAATGTCAAACGCCATTTTGCGGCTGACACATTTTTATACAAGTGTGCAACCGATATGTTTAACTCTCTTGTAGTAAGACAGTAAGTGTTTCATCATTTTAATGGTCATGCGCGAAAAAAACTGCCATTCTAGACGAAAAAAATCTTTCAATTAACCCTACAATATTCCAAAAGTACCCACCACCATCCCAAAAGCCACCTGGCATTTATAATTTAATAACCCTCCATTGCTCGGGTACAAGAAATGGCGTAATATTATAATTTATAACAAACAAGTCCCCACGTGACTGTTAGCAATAACTTCAAGCTCAAATCCAGCGTGTTCGCTTTATGGAAGATATTAATTAACTTAATGTTGTCGGATACGGCTCACGAAATTTCGAAATATGAGCACGAACGGAGTAATCTTTGAAGGGAGTTTAAAATTTGACGATGGAGTTTAATACTTTAGGAACTCTGATTTTCCTTTTGTTGGTTTCTTTTTTTTAAACGGTTACTTATATGAAATACACTCGCGATCAAAAATATGGAATCACTTAGGCTCAACACACATGGTGAAATGCAACTGCAACGAAACTGCAACTTCTAGTTACTGTAGAGTTTCATTTGAGTTTCTGCCATTTTTTTTTTATTTTTTTTAGCGTGGTAAAATCATCAAATGAGTCTTCCAACCCCGGGCAGGGCGGGAGGGACTGTCAGACTTCTACTGACTAAAATCCACGGTGTCCTTCATAGCCTGTTATGTTCCGGGGTTACGGTAAGGGAATAATCCCGCGACCCCGGCAGGCTTTGGCCCTCTGAGAGAGGGGCCCCGTCATTATGCTGGCGCTCTTTGAGGCGCGCGTGGGACACAACGCGCCGTCGACCCGGGCATGGTCCTTGGTCGGGCAGCGAGTTGCCCTTTACTCGCCGCCCGCATGCCCGCGCCTACGGTGGCCGGAGATCATCTCGCGACGTCCGTCGCCGTGGGCGTCCTACACCGCGGTTGGGGCGGAGGGAGGACTCTGTCCTCTCTCGCTCGCGGCGCGCCTTCTCCCTCGCGAGCATTACTGCTTCGCAGAAGGAGGCGACCGCTTCCCACTCCGTCTCGCCCTGCAGCATGGCCGAAACCAATGCCGGGCGCGAGAGGTCTCCGCCTATCGCAGCCGTGAGGACACGGCGGTGCTCCGCCCAAGCTGGGCAGTCCTGCACCGTATGCTCCACCATGTCCTCCGGGCGATCTTCGCAGTGGATGAGTTTCTGCCATAGACTCTTATGAGTGTGCGCACATGACGCAACCGATGAAACCGGTTTGAAATGGTTGCGTCATGTGCTCATAGAGTCTATGGCAGAAAATACTCTCTCTCTTTGCAATTATTTCCGCTCTTGACAATTTTGCTTTCTTTTGGTCTAATATTTCATTAAGTTATGAAATATTGTTATTGTTAATTGCAGCAATTATTTTACTTGACAAAAGAATTGCTGCAGAACATTATTTTTACAGTATACTTACTGTAAAATAAATTTATTGCAATTGGCAAACTTTGCTATAAATGACTGCAAACATTAGTTTTTGGGCTCATTGAGAATCAAGACACTAAAAGTATTTCTGTCACAAAGTGGGCCCATGATATTAAAATGGTTCTACAAAAAAACTAAAATAACGAAGTGCTCATAGTCCCTTGACCGTTTCTCTTAGCCGAGGACCCATTTAAAGAATTTCCACCATAAAAAATATATAAACATACATTTTATTGACTATATTTTCAACAAACCCAATACCCACTACCATAATATTATATTTACCATCAGTTAATACCAGAAACCACACTTCACAAGACATTACACGTGCTCCAGTCGTTACCAAGGGAATATAAAAAGGTTTTCCCAAATACCTACGGGTCCCTAATACCGCGCGATATAAGCTACACGTATTAACCCTAAGTAGAACTTTATTAAATTCTTTTCTGACATTTTTACTGAAAAACCGTCTGAAATGCTTTTTTTCGTACTTATTTACTTTTTTGGCTATGTGGTGAACGGTTTGATATTTTCAGTCTTATTTTTTCCTTCTATTTACATGTTTGCTACTTATCAGGGTTCAGATTATAAAAAAACCGTTTCTTACGTAAGTCAAAATTGACCTTTTACATAGTTTATAGCAGTTAGACGTCACAACTTCTCGTTCCCGACTTTGATGCGTTTTATTTGTGTTAGTATTTATTGATTTAGGAGTAAATAATATTGATAAACGAGCAAATATCGCCATTTCACTATTCTAACGTATATCAACTTATTGACACTGCCATCATACATAACTGGTAAACCCGACGAACTCCGTTTCGCCACCAGATGGCTTCGTTTTTTTCTTTGCTATAAACCTCACGAAACCCGAGACCTTTCCAACGAATGCAAAATCGTGGAAATCGGTTCGTGCGTTCTGGAGCTATATCGTCAGGAAGGAACGCGACTTATTTTTATAAAGTAGATTATAATTCTGCAAAACATAATTTTGATTTAACTTATAAACACACTAGAATTATACACTTTCCGTCTTACTAAAAAAACTATCTTTGTACCACAAAAAAAGTCAAAAATATCTGTTTAACTATTGTCTTTAAAACTAAATTGTATAACGACCCATAAATCAATATAAAATTTTAACGTTGTTTTACAGTTGACAGCTTTAGACAAGTGTTCAATAGATGTTTAATCTTTTGTTGTACGACGGTTTAAGATTTATGTCATTTTTATAACAGTAGGTAGATACACTGTATGTCTTCTCATGCATGCAACCAATCAAACCATTAACTTTTGTACCCCTAGCACGAGTTTTCACTCTTTTACCTTACATCGTCTTTCCAGTATTTACAGCGTTTCTTGTATGAAAAAATGGAACAGCGCCACTGGTGTGCGAAGATGGATTTTTTTTTTCCTTGAAAAATGTAAATTTGAAATTGTCGAAGTTCCAGTTTACTTTACGTCTCAAATACTGAAAACTCGTGGTAAGGGTACTGAATTCACTTACAGAACGTCTGATCGTATTGACATCATAAGCCATTCAATTGAACATTGAGCCCCCATTCAATTGAATCAATAAAAAAATATCAGAACAATCTCACAGAACATAATCTTGAAACGAACTCACATTACATAAAAACGTGCAAATGGCAGGAAAATCTTTAATTTTTTCCTTTATTTTTCGATGTTTCAATAGAATTTAAGTAAAAATGTCGGGATTTGTCCATAACAGGTTTATGGGAAGTCAAAATAAGAGGGACGAGTATTCTGTTTAACACAGATTTTTTATTTAAATTACTGAAAGTTTATGTTATCAAAAAAGTAAAAAAACTATGAAAGCGCGACTGCGAATAGTAATTAATAATATTAATTACACACCTCAAGGCCCTTTTTTTAAAAAACTGTTACTTATTATTAGAACTAAGCCACTAAATTGTAATTCGTCCTTAGGTAAAAAACTTTTTCATGAATATTACGTAAGATGGTAGTTCACTGACAATTGGCGTCTTAGCCCCTAAAGTTTCGAGAATCAATTGAAAGAAAGGTCAAACTCTTTTGAGTTATATGCCTAAATAGTCAAGCAGACTTAGGGTGCCTTTCCACCACGGGTGTGCTATGCAGATGTGCTGCGAGAATGTAAAGCTAAGCTTAGAAACTATATGACCGTTTCCACTGATATGTCGACATGTGAAAGAGACCACAACAGTACATTTATATAGTAAACAATGTGACGCAGCGTACGACCTAACGGGACGCAGCGTCCAGTTAGGTCGTACGCTGCATACAGCATGAAATAGGAGACCATAGCCTTAGCTATGTAGCGTTGCGAGGAAAATGTACTATGAAGATTGCCGCCGGAAAGTAGCTACGCGAAATAGATGCATAGCTCAGGCTCTGCGGTGTATCGATAGTGGGGATGCAACGACTCATAGCAGGCATCCATAGCACGTATCCATAACACACATCCATAGCGCGCATCCATAGCACACATGTATAGGGTGCTTCCTTCTATATATTTGTTCTTCTTTTCTGATCATGCAATCAGTCTTAAGGCTGTGAGCAGATGGTTTGTCAGATCAATTCTCTTTGAGAGTCTTTTCCCCTTAGGGATAGACTCGAACTAGGCTTTGGTAGGTCTCATTGCTGATTATCCAAGTTCATCATTTTACGTCTTTTTAGGCGATTCAGACATCCACAACGTGCTTCCTTCCATATAAAAAACCTATCTTAGTTGAATCACCAGTGCTAAGCTATGTGCACCAATGAAAATGATTAGTGGATATCAAACGCATCCATAGCGACGTAGTATATCACAACTCCGGTGGAAAAGCAGCCTTATTTCTGTAGAGCCAAGGTCCAAGAAAATAGATTCAAGGTCATAGCTTCATTTTATCTGGGGCGGAATAAACTTAGATTAGATTTTCGATGGCAAAATGGTCTACTTTTAGTTGTAGTAAGGTTTATTTATTGATTCCGGGTCAAGTATGTTCGTATGCGAAGTTAGGGTATTTTTTCTGGAACTTTTTCCTTGATTACTGACGTATTTCCCTAGTTTTAAATTAGTGATGGACAGTTAAACATTTTTGAAATATAATTTACCTCTGGTTGGATAGAAAATTTTGAAGATTTTTTTCCAATAGACACCGCTAGTGGATATTGATACGATTTAAAATATGGGTATTTTCTGCGTTCTCAATTGTGCATCATTGGTTTTTATGTGGGTTCCGTAGTAATTTTTATTTTTTGCAGTGACTTCGCTTTTCAGTAATTTTTATCACTTTAACTGAAAACTTATAATGAAATTATTCAATGTGTTATTCTAAAGTATGAAAGTATGACCAATTTTTAACCTAGATTCGTTCAGAAAGACGTGATTGAGTACTAAACGTACATTCACACAAACATTCAAACTTTCGCGGTTAAAATAATAGTTGGTAAGAATTCTATTTAAGGGGGATGCTCCAACCAGCCCGCGAAATTCAAATTTTTTTACGTTTTTTGCAATTTGCAGGGCAGTGACATGTTGTAACTTTATAAATATTTGTGTTGCGCAAATAACAAGTATAATTTTAAATATAAAAAATATCAAAAAACTCGCTCCATCAGCTCTCACATAGAAAAGGTGCATCATGTTAAAATCTCCGAAATCTAACTACGATGCACCTTTTCTATGTGAGAGCTGATGGAGCGAATTTTTTGACAATTTTTATATTTAAAATTATACTTGTTATTTGCGCAACACAAATATTTATAAAGTTACAACATGTCACTGGCCTGCAAATTGCAAAAAACGTAAAAAAAATTGAATTTCGCGGGCTACATCGAAGCAATCACCTTAAGGCGGCGCTAGTCGCGAGCTCGAACTCACTGGCAGGCATGGTCGAAAACCATGATATTTCACCGGAAATCGAACCATATTGTTCATGTGTGCGCGAACGTCATCCCCCCGTGGAGAAAACAGGGGAAAACTTATTCAGTGAGATGCACGATCATTCAGAGTAAAAGGCATGCGTAAAAAATACGAAAAAGCCTTTGGCTGTTGGGGTTTTATTAAAAAACCACTGCACCAATTAATTTCAAATAAAATTTATCAAATTCTTCGATAAATTTGCTGTGTCGGTACGGACTTCGTTTTGGAAATTTGATGCTTCTTAAGCTTCTAATTTACACCTAAAGTTGTTTTAAAATTAGCAAAAAAACGAATCTTTAGAAGCTCGTAACTTTTTAATAGCTCCATATTTTACAATTCTGCTTCCGTACAGACAATAGTAGTTTATGTAACTGGTACATAATGAGGGGTATTATACACGAGTGTGAGTTTATAAAACGAGCGAAGCGAGTTTTATAATAGTATCACACGAGTGGTATAATACCTAGTTATGTACAGTTTCATACACTACTTTATCTACTCTCATTGAACACGAACATATCAAATAAAAGATAAAAATTAATAAACACTAATAATCATCCACCATGTCATCCACCGAAACACAAACGTCAAAATCCCAACATTCCCTTAGAAAGCGCGCGCAGCCACAGATAAAAAAGTAAAAAAAATGTATCTATGATCAGTAATCTGTATCATAATGAAAAAAAAATTAAATTATAACATTGTTTTGTTAGACAAACAGTGTTATAATTTAATTTTTTAATTTCATTACGATACTCTATGGTATAAAGTATGTCATTATAAACTCGTTTTGAGTTTTGTATTTCGAAGTTTACGATATGAGAGTAGATAAAATTAATAATGAGACAAAACAATACTATGTTTAATTTTTTATGTACTTTGTCAAATAGTGGAGTAAAACCCCAACGAAGTTTCTATGGAAAAAAGGTTGACTTGTTTGACCTTAAAGTATTATTTTTGTATGGTATGTATACTATGCACTTGCTATCTTAACTTTCAAAATTACTTCAGGAAACTTGTTCATTTTCAGCAAAAAACATCTAAATAGAACCATGACTAGTCTCCGCGTCCACCATCTTAAAAAGTAAAGCCTTCAAAATTCAACCCTAAAATAACGCAGCTCCATTGTCACGTCGAAAATCACTGAAAGACATTTTATTAACCCTTCTTGATGAAATTAAGTAAAGGGGTACTTTCGACCCCTTACTTCACGACGGCGACGAAGCTAAAAGTTATGAAGGAATTTTTCATAAATACTTTTTTTCTTTTTTTCATGGTGTTGGAAGAATTTGGGTTGTCAATGGATTGTGTTTAAGCGAGAGGGAAGATGGGTTTTCTTTGTCTTTTGTGAAACGCATGTGGATCGAATTAAATAAGTTTTTTGGTTACTGTTTTAGGTTTTCTTTTTTTGAGCGTCGCGCTTCAAAATTGAAATGTTTTGAACTAAGGTACCGAAGAAAGAATATGAAAAGCTGTTTAAAAAAAAATTGAACACACTAGAAGTTTTGTGTTGTATCGTGAATGCGTTTACAAACATAGAAACTCACATTATACAAACACCCAGACTCGCAACAACTACATACAGATCAAATCAATATTTGTTCCGTGCGGGGATCGAACCTGCGACACACTGTGCAGCAGGCGATCACTCTACCACTGTGCCAATGTGTTAAAACTAGTGCCTCTTTTCTAAGCCTTCTCAATCAATAATGCAGGAGAACCTACATTGAGGTTTATTTTTAACTACCCAGTTAAAAATAAACCTCAAACACATCAATTATAAAAACAATTTTAACAAAAAAACTAATTTACATTGAATCCTTACCGTTGACGTTGAACAATCTTGTGATTTTAGCTTGTCTAGGCACTTAGAACTGAAGAAAATCTAAACTACTATTTTAGAGCTGAAGAGTTTGTTTGATTAAACGTATTTAATTCTGCCAGGAACTACGGGTTCGAATTGAAAAAATATTTTTGTTTTACGCTATGATAGAATCACGCTAAGATCGATAGGAGCCTAGCAGCGGGTGAAACTGTGGGAAACAGCTAGTCTATCATAATCTTGAAGTCCTATCATCCGCATTTGTACTGCAGTAATTTGTATAACACTTAAACTTTAACTTAATAAATGTGCCGAAAGTTAGTCAAAGTTGACGAACAGAAATATAGCGACAGCTTGAAAAACGACGCCGAGTGAAAACTTTCAGAAGTCATTCATAATACTCAACGATTGTATTCGATTCTGTGAAGTCACATTTATAATACTTTATCTGTGCCTAAATTACTTGCTATAATCCACAGAGTTTTTTAAGAGTTCAAGGCTAAATAATAGTTATTTATGATACTAGTGCAGTAAGTTGGTTTTTACAAACGAGTAGACGAATGTAAGCCCGAGGCGAAGCCGAGGGCTTACCATAGTCACGAGTTTGTAAAAACCAATTTCTGCACGTGTGTCATACAACGTTTTTCAACACATTTGCGAGAAAACAGTATATAAAATTTTATTTAACAGTAGAAAAGTCGCCACAATTTTTGAAGTTCCTAATGTGAAAATGGCGCGAATTTGCAAATGGCGCCACATGCACGTGGTGGAAATTAAAAATAAATAAAATAAAAAATAAAAATGTTTATTTCTTCACATGAGGATAAAACAATGCTAGGTTTGGAGTCACCTTTTAAGCAAAGATTTGCTTGTAGTAGGTGGTTCCGCTCCTCCATTTTACATTAGTTCTACAGATGTGTGAGAAAAAGTAAAGAGATTAATTTAGGACTAATTAACATTTATAAATCAGTAAGAGGACGCACAGGGTGTAGTTTATGTTTGTGTGTGTGTGTGTATGTGTGTGTGAGTGTGTTTGTGTGGGTGTCCGGCAGGCAAGTGCGTGAGAAATGTGTTATTGGGGGTGTGTGGGGGCGGCGTGTATATGTGAACAAATTATTTATATGCGGAAGTGTTTCTTAGTTATGTGTGTTCTGTATGATGTCTTCAATTTCTTCGTAACTTTTACTTTTGAGCCATTCAGTTAATGTTTTTTTGCAGTCGTGGTATGTTCTAGAGTAGATGGCACATTGATCATTTAGAGCATTATATATGCGGGATGATTGTTTACTAAATTGCCTTGTAGCAAATGTTGAATTCACTGGAAGATCTTCAGCTACTTTATTTTTCCTCCTAGAGCGTGTCTTGGAAGTAATGAAGGGAAGAGTTCTGTGTTTTTTTAATGCAATCTGCAGGACATAGAGTTTCCTAACAGTCAAAAGATTTGAGGTTAAGTATAAACTTTCAGTAGGGAATCTGATTGGTTTAAAGTACATGACTTTCAGTAAAGCTCTCTGTGCCCTTTCTAGCTCCAAAAATTTTGTTTTTGATGCTCCACCCCATACTGGTAAACAGTACATAAGTATAGATTGACCCAGTGAGACATAGATTAGCTGGATCAGATCCTTGGTTGTTACGTGACGGAGGGTTTTGAATGTCCAAATTAATTTCCTAACTCTGCTCATAATTAGTTCTAGATGTAAGTGCCACGATAGCCTCTGATCAAGTATACCACCAAGGTATTTAGTACTGGATACCTTATTAATTTTTAAGCAAGAGCAGGTGTTGTTAGCAAGGCTAGAACAGTACCCCTAGCACGAATCACTTTCGACAAAGTATTCGTATCGTCTCCGAAAGCATTTTGTATGAGAACTTGAACAGCGCCTCTGGTGAGCCTAAATTGAACTAATTTTGGGAGCACGAACAAATACATGTACGTTTCGTATCGTCTTCGTACGAAAACGTAAACGTCATTTGAGCCGTTTGTATGAACATTGGTAGCACGAACATATAAAATGACGGATAGTTTCGTAACTGTCGAAGGCTGGCTTACGAGTTTTACGAATATTTATTCACTTCAAAAATGACAGTGAGAAAACATTCGTCGGATTTTATTTTAGCGATAAAATTATAATTTAAGTGATTGTGTTGATATATTTTGTTAGAAAATGAATGTGCGCTCCAATATTTAATAAAACAATACGTTACCTTTCTATTTATGCTGCCATAATTGACAAAAAATAAGTGTACCGAGTGCGGGAAGCATGAGAGGATTACATAGATCTTTTAGCAACCGTGTTATGATGGCCCTTAATCATTGCTTGATTCATTGATTGATATTATTGTCATGATTAATAAATAAAATCATCGAACACAGAACATTCATAAAGCTTTTCTTTATTTTTACATTACATTTTACATTAAATGTCATAACAACATGCTCCTTATCCTACGATCGTCTCCAGGCCCTACTTACTCTGTGCTATTCAATATCGGTCCAGCAGTATAACGTAAAAGCAGAAAAACAATCTCACATTCGTATTTATTAATAAGGATTTAAAACATTTACATTCAAACAATATCATTGCATTCAAAACTACAAATACACATCTTGTTATGAAAAACAGTTTAATGTATTGCTAGTTAAGGCCTCAAGATAGGAATTTCTTCATAATGCAAGCCATAACGAAAAGTACTGTCTTCCAATTCAAGCTCTTCACCGAATCTCCAAACGAGAGCCTCATCTCATCATTGAACATCGTGGGGGATCCTTCTGTTCAACCGGTCAACAGACCTTCTTGATCAGGGTGTCAATTACTTATTTACTCCATTATGAATACTTCCGTTTAGTAATAGCAGTTTACTGGAATAGCTTACAAAAATATAACAAATCAACAGAAAAAAACAAATCATTGAACATTGTTTTGAAACATCTTGACAGCACAGCGGTAAGATTTGACAATAATTATAGACATTAGGTATGACACAAGTTTGTTTTTTCATAAACTTTTTTCATGGCTTTTTATTTGTGCCAGCATGACAGACTTCGTTTAGGAACGCAGTCAAATCAAACACAACGTTTTAGTAATTAATTTAATTATTACGCCATTTATATAACTGAATATCAACTGTTTCTGCAGTTCCTTTGTATTGCGTCGTAAATTGAACAATATTAAAATTTTAAATGGCCAAAAATCACAAATTTTCTATCAAGAATTCCAGTTTCTGGACGAAACATTCATTCAAATGTACAATCATTCGTTCTATTTTTCCCGTCTCTATTTACGCTAGTGTGACGTCACCAACATTTTCGTATCGCGCCCTCGGTACGAATACGGAGTGCTTCGTGCTTCCGACTTTCATTGTGTTCCGTTATTGTATCGACGGCACGATACGGTGGCGACACGAAATCTACAAATATTCGTGCTAGGGGTACAGGTATGGATTTTAATCTGAAGATCTTGTGATGGCTGGGTACGGTTAGATATGGAAAAGCAGATGTAATTTGACTTTGATATATTCAAAGTTAGAAGGTTCCGATCGAGCCAGGTAGCTATTGTAGACAGACCACGTTCAGCGATGCGACCAACGCTGTCCCATGTTTCACCCGAGAAAACAATTGCTGTATCGTCAGCATAAGAGAATATGTGAGCACCTTCGATGCTCATGTTACATAGGCTGTTTATGTAAATGAGAAACAGCGGTGGCCCAAGCACGCTACCTTGTCCTACTCCGTAAGTCATTATTTCTTCGGAACTAGTGACTGATCCTATTTTAACTACGTACCTGCGGTCACTTAAGTATTCCTTGAAAAGTTTAAGTGGTACTCCTCTTATACCAATGCTTTCCAATCTATCTAAAAGCGTGGGGACAGAAACTGTGTCGAAGGCTTTTTTGATGTCTAAAAAGACGGCCAGACACTTTTCTCGGTTGTCAACTTTTTTAGTGACGATAGATGTCAGAGCTAGGACCGCGTCTTCAGTAGACTTTCCCTGTCTAAAACCAAACTGAGAAGGTGAAATTATTTTATTTTTTGTTAAATATGTAGTTAAACGTTGGTTTATTATTCTTTCGACAATTTTAGACAGGGACGGGAGGACAGATATCGGCCTATAGTTAGACGGATCAGCTCTGTCACCACTCTTATGCACAGGTGTTATTAGAGCATGTTTAAGGGCCATGGGAAAGCTTCCTTGTTCAAAACACAGGTTAATAAGGTGTGAAATTATTGGTGAAATAATGAACTTGGCAGATTTTAAAAAATTAACGGGGATTTTGTCCCATCCAGTAGCACTGTCGGATTTTAGGCTCGTAATTACTCTTGCTACTTCTTCAGCGTCAGAGTTGAGTAGTACAAACGATGAGACCGGTGGGTTTGGTACGTCCGTAGGTATGTTGGAGTTATTGTTGTTAATTAGAACTACATCTTTCCTCTCATTTACTCATAAGTATTAAAGTGAGAAAACGTATTGAGCAAAAGCGCTTCCAAGGAGGTTCGATCAGTCAGGCTGTTTATTCTCAGAACGTGAAACTCTTTGGTGGAATTCTTTTTATTTTTAATGGAAATTAAAAAAAAACCGTAAAGAAAACGCACGGTGCTATACAACGGAGCGTGCGGTAAAGTAGGTACTTATGTGAGAGTACCTATTTTACCGCACGCTCCTTTGTATGGTGCGTAATTTTTAACTTTCGAACAATGTATACAGGCTTCGTAAATGCATTTTTCGAGCAAATGTGTTGAAATAACATCTTTCCTAAATCCATCCATCTATCGTAAAAGTTAAGCTGTGCTTGCCGAAGTCAATCAGTGGATAGATAACCACCGTTTTTCTTCGTCGCTATTAAATGAAGCCTCCACGTCACGGTCTAGGGAGGGACTGTCAGACTCGTACTGACTAAAATCCACGGTATTCCTTCAACAGCCCTTTACTTTCCAGGGTCCCTGTTACAGGTTTGACAGTTTTCCATGAGGAAACCAGCATGTCCTTGAGCCGAAAATGAATGATCAAAGACATGTGACGTCTACCATCCCCGCACTGGGCCAGCAGGCTTTGTCAAAGTCAAATCATTTATTTTAATTAGTCCATCAAAGAGGCACTTTTAAACGTCGATTTTTAAAATTAAGGAAATGGGATGGGATGGGATTGAATCTACACTCATTCGCTAAGGTAGGTTGTATGAAGAAGAATGGGCAAGAAACTCCATACTTACTCTTTTTCAAAATGTTTTACAATATGTAACGTGTAACGTTAAAGCGCAAAACCTCTCGTGGGGTAACTCAGCCCATGTTTTGGAACAATGTTTGATCAAATTTTTTTTGAAAAAAAAAAAAAAAAAAGATTTTTAATACTGATGATGGATGATGGGCTCTCAATTTCTCATTTTGTATGAAAAATCTTTTTTTTTAATTTTTTTTTTTCCAATAGTTTTTGATCAAACATTGTTCAGTAACCTGAGCTGAGTTACCCCACGCGAGGTTTTGCGCTATTAACGTTACACATTTTATAATGTCCTAACATGCAACAGGCTATAGGCTTAATAGACTAATGTTTCTGAAGTTAAAAACAGAGGAGCTTTAGATAATGATCGACTACAACCCAGGTGAAGCCAAATGCAATAGCTATCCATCATAATTCAAGATATTTTCAGTGTCCATATTAAAAAACATCAGCTGCCTAATTTGACAAGGTATTTATTAAATGTAAAAAAAGAAATGTATTTCAAAAGGAATATGACAATATCCATCATCTTCATGTTAAGAGAATCCATTAGGAATTCCTCACGTAAAAAATACGCGCCTTTTCGTTTAAATGACACATTCATATCTTATATTATGTATTTGTGCTATCCTATACTCAGATAATTACTTAGCAATGTTTTCATGTTACTGGTGTAAAGGACTATGGGCAATTTCTATAGACTTTGTCTCTTACGCGTTACCAACTATAGGATAATGTCAATAGGGTAGTTTCCCGGGTCAAAATAATTACATTCTATTTAGTCCGTATTTTAGATTATAAAAAAATATTGGTCACGTATTTTTTCTTTTTTCGATTAAACAAAAAAGAACAAAGATAAAAGCCTATTTAAGTTCCTGTGACGTCACTCTGCGCGAAAAATGCCACGCAACGTGACGTCTCACGTAACTTTAATAGGCTATATCTTTCTCATTTTTGGTCTAATTTACAAATAAAAAATACGTGTCCCTTATTTTTGAATAATCTAAAAGACGGACAAATTACATTTTCATTGAGTGATGTGGTTTTAAATGTCTAAAAAAATATTGTTTGTTTGATTTTGTTGAGAAAATGAGTAAATTGCCACTATCTATAGTTTCATTCCAAGAAAATACATTGACTTATTGATGATGTTATTTTGAAGGGCTTGGTACACTAAATAATACTAATGTATGTGTATGACCATACACTTAAACAAAAAAAATCAAAAATGGAATAAGAATCGTCCCAAATAGTTTTCTGTAGTTTCTGCCAACCCCACTGAGATGGGGCGCTAAGACAGGAAACCTCCACGTGCGCCCGTGGATTGGAGTTCCCTCTCGGATATGTCCGGGGGGAAGACTAGTTTTTCGGGCCGGTGCACCCTGGGATGTGGGCAAAAACTCTTCCTTAGGCACTGTGTGCCTAAGTGGTCTCTTTGCCCGTATGCGAATAGCCTGTCGTGTGGATGCTCCAACGCGTGTCCCTCTGATCAGCAGAGGGCACAGCGGCGGAGCGGGCTTGCGGACGGTGAGTGATGGATAGCTCGCCGTCTGACCAAGTTGATGATTATACCACCTAAAAAAAAAAAAAACCCATGAGATAGTTTATGTAAAAAACCAAATTCATACACGTTTTTTCAAACGCAGTATTTAACGCATTCTGAGTAAAAAGAAACACGAGTTACCCATCCTTCACTGACTACCAATCTACCTTTCTTTTTATTAGATAAACACGGAAACCCGACTTACTTCTTTAATACGTAAAAAAAAACACAACAAAGCAAATGGAAGTACATTTTAACCCCACTGTAATATTTCGGGGTACTTTTTTTCCCACACACAACCCGATAGGCCACGATTTCTATTATAAAGATTAGCATTTTCATTAACCCTCTCTCGGATGCAAAACGCCTTTGTAGGTGCTAGGGGTCCTTTCGAGCCACGGCGGAAAGAATGAATGGAGTGTATCCTTGTGTATCTATAATTAATTATCTAAATGCACTAGGTGTGTGTTTTCTTGTTTGTAATTTTTTTTCTGCAGGTAAATTCTTATATTCTTATTCAACTCAAACTTAGTTTGCATTTTTATACATCTTAAAAAGTGGTGGTTAACACACTGGTAAAGCATAGATTTTTATGAAAAATTGTCTTGCACGAAGTATATTATATACTATTAAAGCAAGATATCCCCCAATTTTTCCTTAATTTATATAATAATGAACCAAGAGACTCATGTACCTTGAAGTTTCACTCGCTCTGTCATAGTTGGACCACACAAACTTTACTTTGAAAGTTTGTGTGTGAATGTCACGAGTTCTGCCAATAGTTGAGAGATATTCTTTTCCATTCAGTTTTGTGCACAATAAATAAATATAAAAGATAATTATGAATAAATCAGAATATTTCAGATTATTTATTTATTTATATAATAAATCTTATAAAAGGATTGAGATTAAAAACAAATTCAGCTTTCTATTAAAAACTACGCTTAAAAAGTTTTTATATCACTAACCCTTCATTGTTTACTCCTCCGCTCAACTAGAAAGAGGGTAGCATCGTGGAGCCCTTTCGGAGGTTCCGTACTTTTGTGAATCGGTCTCAAAGACACTGGGTTCGGAAATTCACTAACTAAAGAAATTTTGCATAAAAATAATAATCGGGTTTTTGATGTAATTCATTATCGAAATATTTATGTGATTTAAGTGAATATAAGCATTTTTGGGTAAATATTTATTTCTATTTGTAGTTCTATTACTATTCGTCGGTATAGTATAGAAACGGGTTTATCGACGAAAGAATAGACCAATAATGTAGAATAGTTTTCAGCAGAGTGATGTTTAAATTTAAAAATAGAAATGTTTCTATTATTTCTTAATTTTAATTTGTTTAGTATGTTGAGCAACAATGTAGTAGTTGTTTTAAGTCAAACTGGATGAAGCTGAATATCAGTATTTTTAACCGACTTCAAAAAAAGGAGGAGGTTCTCAATTCGTCGGAATCTTTTTTTTTTTTTTTTTAGTATTTATCCCGAGGCGATTTCTCGAAGACGCCTGGACCGATTTGGATTTATTTTGAAAGCTTTTTTTGAAAGGGTATACTTTACAATTGGTCCCATGATCACCAGGTCAGGATCTGATGATGAAATCCTAGGGAAATCGAGAGCAAAGTTCAAATTTTATAGGCACTAGTACCATTTTCATATATTTCGCTAAACTCAAGTATTCATCTGATAATCATCATCTCAGGTGGATGACCTGATGATTCAAGGTAGAACTCCTTAACAGTAAGGAGTAGGCACTCGAGCATTTACGTGTTCGCTATCTCCGGAACTACAAGTCCGATTTAAGTATTCTTTTTGCGTTGTAATAGGTATCATTTAACTTAGAGAATACTGCAAGTTTCAATCAGAAATTTCGGTTTAGTAATTTTTGAGATACCTGGAATTTTATTAGCTTAATGTTACATGAGTGATGTAAGTACTGGTGCGAAGGATTACTAAAATTATAGTGCACATGTAAGAGAATAATGTTCTTGACAAGAATTCGGGTTGAATATTTAAACTAAAAAGAGTAAAATAAAAACTTTTTCAAAAAAACTGTAACCGCCTTCAAAAACAACCACAAAAAAGTGTAAAATATCTACAAAATAACTTTTTTTTCGGAAGTCGGTGGCTAAAAAGACAATGAAAAGAAAAAAATCAAAGGCACCGACTTCCGAAAGAAAAGTACTTTTGTAGATTATTTTACACTTTTTTGTGGTTGTTTTTGAAGGCGGTTACATTTTTTTTGAAAAAGTTTTTATACATAGAGCGACTGCCTTATCGGAGCGACTGACTTTGCCAGTCTTTATGACGTAAAGTGGAACTTAATTTGAATGAAAAAATATTTCTTCCTTCGTACACTAGATCAGCATTGGTCACTTTTCCATAGAATAAACTGCAGTAAATACTTCAAGAACTCTATTAACAAAATACAGAAATCTCGTGATAAGTCTCTAATCTCCACAATCCATTAACTGGGTAATATTACTTGGTAAGACTGGTTGTCAGACTTTTGGACTTCTGACTAACAGTAACAACCATCGCAGATGTACACAATCGGGACCAACTGCGTTACATGATTTTCGAGGCACGGAGGAAACTCTCTATGATAGATGGTCACCCATCCACAGACTAACCTCGGCAATCGCGGTCACATTTTGGAGAGTGTGCGATGGAACTGCATGACTTAATTCCGCCTGGCCCTTTCCATCTTCGGATTACTAGACGTACGGTAATTAATGCACCATCGACTTATGGTGGTCATCCTTCCTGTACGTACAAAGCGTTTTGCCAATACCTTTTTTGTACGGACAGCTAAGGAGTAGAATTCGCAGCATCTGTATTTCCCGACAGCTTTAGCAAGTCAAGAGTGAACAGGTTACTTCTAGGCAAGCGTGCGTTCACCGTCGACCACATCTTTGCTTACCATCAGGCGAGCTAGTGGGCAAGGCGAAACTACCTTAAATATTTTTTTCTAAAAAGATTGCCCTGTGCGGTTGTAATTCTTTGTCTAGCGACCTGACTTTGTGTACCAACCTGCCAATACCCACATCGACATAAAATCTAGATGACATAAAAATGAAAAAACAGTCCCAACCTTAACACATAACCGAACGAAACTAAATGCCAATCCGTCTGACGTAATCTATAATATGCACGACCCGACTTACCTTTGTTCCTACTAAAATAAACACTATAAATTCCTCGGCTCCACTTCTGACACCCACAGTTCGTATCCTACTGGCAGACGCATAATTTTTATATTTTATGAGGCACTACACGCTTGTAAAGGTGTAGGTACATGGGTGTATTGGTTGATGGAATATTGGCAAAGTTGTACCAGGTAGTTTTTTTTGGAAGGTAAAATCATCAAAATAAGTCTTCTGGTCTGGACTGGAATGGAAAGGGTGACCAAATACTCACCTTGTTCCTTCGGTTGCTCTTACCTTTCCAGGGCCGCATTGCACCTTTAAAAATAACCGTCGCGACTCCACTCCACTCCACTCCTCTCCGCTCCACTCCACTCCACTCCGCTCCGCTCTACTCCACTCTGCTCCGCTCAACTCCACTCCGCTCCGCTCCACTCCACTCCGCTCCGCTCCACTCCACTCTTTGAGCTCTAGCACCCTTTCGCAACGCGCGATAAGGAACTTCGTTCCAAAAACTTTCATTTTCTATAGAAATAACGATGGAAATTTCTTTCTTTTCTTGGTAGCATTAAATAAACTCTTTTGCAAAAAAAACGGGCACCTTAGGAAATTTACGTTCTAATGTCGATTTGAGTTAATTAAATGAAATTTATTTATTTGACGTAGTCTGTATACTTATAATAGTGTAAATTAAAGCGCGTGAAGTGAATTCCGGCAATTAAAAGAAAAAAAAACGATGGATTCTCTAAAACCGATGTGTGCACGCCCAAACAAGAAGAAGTGGTCGGAAATAAAGACAAGTTTTTTTTTTTTACTTTTTTAATTAAATAAAGTTAAAATGTAAAAACTTAATAACGAGTGTGACCTCCTCTTGCCAAAATCACAGCTTGAACCCTTCTGGGCATACTTTCCACGATGTTTTTAATAACGTTTTGAGGAATACGTTCCCACTCTTCTGCAATGACTCTTTTTAGCTCCCTGATGTTTTGTGGAGCAGGTTGCACTGATCTTACCCGTCTCTTTAGAACATCCCACACATGCTCAATTGGATTGAGGTCGGGACTTCGAGCTGGCCAATCTAAACGACGGATCCCAACTTCTTGCATGTACGCTTCCACGTCGCCAGAACGGTGCGGGCGAGCATTGTCGTCCTTAAAAATGGAATCTTCCCCGAGTGCAGTCAATGTGGGTTGTGCATATGGAATTAAGACTTCCATTATGTACCGGTGTGCATTTAATGTTCCATTTTCTATGAAAACTAACTCCGTACGCTCCGTTGAATTAATTGCTGCCCAAAACATAACGGAGCCTCCGCCATAAGGAGTGATTTCTTCGAAACACACTTCCGCATAGCGTTCCTGTGGTCTTCGCAGTACTCGTCGGCGTCGGTCCTCTCCACACAAAGAGATTCTAGCTTCATCAGAAAACAATACTTTATTCCAGTCCTCCAGAGTCCATGAAGCACAATTCCGAGCAAACTGAAGTCGAGCAACACGGTGCTCACGGAGTAATTTAGGGCCCCGAGCTGGGCGGTAACTCTTGATATTGGCAGCCAAAAGCCTCCTCCTGACCGTCCACAAGCTAACTTCGACTCCTCTTACTTCTTCAAGGCTCTTCTTCAGGTCCACACTTGACGCCTTACGATTCCGCAACGCCTGACTCACCAAAAAGCAGTCATCTCTTGGGTCTGTGCATCGTTTTCTTCCCGAACCGGGTCTTCTTTTGACCGAACCGGTCTCTTGATACCGTTGCCAAGTCCTCTGGACAGTTGAACGACTAACATTTAGCCGCTGAGACACGTAAGTTTGCGAACAACCTTCTTCAAGTAGGGCTATAATTTTACCGGCCCTTATCGATTTATCACTCATATCAAAAAGTGGTATTTAATGTAAAAAGAAAGATTAAATTGTTTAATTTGCAGAAAATATCCAAAAAGTATTAAAATATCGTAATCAGTTAAAAATCGTTTCAGCAATTCGCGCCATTAGTTAAGCAATCTTAGAACATAATCCACAATAATCATTATTTTTCTTTTATTATTTCAAATTTTAAATTTGGAACGTAAAGAATCATGCCAGGATGCTTCAAATAACATGCCTGATACATCGTCAAACTAATAAAACCTATTTCTTTTCTTCATCATTGAAGTAGAGCAAAAAATCTAAAGTGCCCGTTTTTTTTGCAAAAGAGTGTATTAGTACATTGATTATGCTTCGCATGTTACATAATATAATACCTACCTACACAATTTTCTAAACACAACATTTATACATCTGGTAAGTAAACTAACACTACTCTCTAAGATATTTAGCTACACTTGAACATTTAGCGAACATTGAGTATCAGTCAACATTGAGCATTCGACACTTGAGCAAATATAATTATGCTTTAAGCTCATGTCTGTATAGAGTTTATATTGACTTTCTAGGTGATTCGTGACCTAGTGGTATCGGCTTCGAGTTACTTATAGGCATAATGTACTTACTTATCGGTCGTAGGTTCAGATCCTGGCAGGCAAATTACTTCTTGTTTACATCACCACTCCTCTCAAAACGGTGAAGCTAGACATCGAGAAGAAACCTTATCCTAGAACCAAAAAACATTGAAGATTTGTGACTTCCACCAACCCGCACTGGGTCCACGTGGTAGATTATAGCCCACTCCCTCTTATTGAGGAGGACCTGTCTCCCAGCAGTGGGAACATTATAGGCTGATGATGATAAATCGGTGTCACTACTTGGCTACTACTGCTGCATTCACTAATATCATGAAACGATAATTGAATTCACTATAATGACCATTTAAAAATTCATTACACTGGTAGTTACTACAGGTATAAGCAGAGTACCTATTAGTAATTCAGGTTTAAATGGATATCTGTTGAATTAGTTATGTTTAAGTATCTGTTGCTTTGTCGTGTATTGTGGGGTAATAGGATCATTTGATGATGCTTTTAGCCACTTCTACCTAGTCCTATTCTATTCGCGGGCATGCGGGCAGCGAGTAAAGGGCAACTCGCTGCCCGACCATGGACCATGTCCGGGTCGACGGCTCATTGAGTGTCAGCATTATGACGGGGCCCCTTTTAGAGGGCCAAAGCCTGTAGAGGTCGCGGGGCTTACGAATTACCGTGACCTCGGAACGTAAAGGGCTATTGAAGGCCACCGTAGATTATGGTCAGTTTGAGTCTGACAGTCCCTCCCGCCCTGCCCTGAGTAGGAGCAATCATTTGATGATTTTACTTTGCTAAAAAAAATCATTGCTAATATCCAGCCACACCATTATGACTCTCCTATAACCCGAAGAACCTCAAACCAGTCACCAAAAACAATTGCGTGGCGTGAAGATCACGTTTGCACGCCACATCTCCCACACCCCCGTGCGGGCAATTTATTGCTCGTATTTATTGCGTCTCGGTAGATCACTTACATACGTACGGTAGGCCCGATGTGTGCTGTTAAGTGTCGGGTGGAGTCTAGCATGTAATCGGAAATACGAAAATTAAAAGAGATTTCAGTGTATTGTAAAGTTTTCCGCCGCCCGCATACCCGTGCCTACGGTGGCCGGAGATAAGTCCGTCGCCGTGGGCGTCTACCACTGTGACTGGGCTGGAAAGAGGACGCTGTCCTCTCCCTCACTTGGCTTGCCTTCTCCTTCGCGAATATGACTGCTTTGCAGAAGGAAGTCCAATAACTTGCTTGCGAGTTATGGGTCGCTCGCCGTCTGATCATGGAATAGGCCACGCGTGGCTCGAGGAGCGATCAGCAAACTGATGGGGCCCTATAAGGGCACTGAGACCCTGAAACGGGCAACTGACGGATCAGGATGAGTTTTAATTAGTACTTAAAGTCGGTTTTAATTTAATAGTCAGCCCACCTTTGGAAGTTATTTGTAACTTTCACGTTGTGTTATTGTAAAATAATAACAATGTTTGTTTTTGTTTCAGGTAAGACCTACTAGAAAACGCTTCAGTAACCCGTAAGTGGTGGTATTATGATAATAACATTTTGTAAAATTCAGGTACTCATGAATACGTTGTCATAACAATACAGGCTGAATTTGAATTAATGCGACAAAATGAGCTGGGAGTTTTATTTACAGTAACACATTATAAACTGTTTTTTCTAAAATCTGAAGCGTTAAAAAAAAATACGCGATTATCGTTTTCAAAAGATCCATTGCTGTTATTAACTTTATTTGATACGAATCATCGGTATTCCAACATTTAATTTCTGTTTATTTATTTTTCATATTAAATAAATTGCTGGAATACCGATAATATTCGTACATAAATAAAGATAATAACATCAATGGACCTTTTGAAAACGATAATCGCATAATTTTTTTAACGATTCAGATTTTAGAAAAAAAACAGTTTTATAATGACTATGTTGCTGTAATTGATGATCGCATTTCATTTTGTCGCATTAATTAAAAATCATCCTGTATATAATATTCGTTTTTTGTTTAATGTAATACACAATCAGGCGATTCTCTCCTATTAATATTGTAGGTATTCCACTTAATCTCAAATTTAATTCTTCTGCTGCAACTTAACCCTTTACAAAGTAAATGAAAACGAATCACTTAAATAAAACCCTAGAAATATAATAATCGAAAAACTCCTAACCGATACATCACACGCACACATACACACTTACACACACACACACTTTTAATAAAACAACCTATAAAAGTGCGATCAATCAAACAGAACCGTATCAACGCGAAATAGTTTGCCAAGTTTCGCCAAGCTTGGCATTCACCCGCCAAGTTGGCAGCCCAAACATATTGTAGATGTCGATAGTGGCGTTTTTCGAATAGCCGCGACCCTTAGCCAAGTTTCAACCAAGTTTAATTGGCGACAAAGTTTGGAACAAATAAATATTGTTGTAGTCAAATAAAGTTGGGGATTTTAATTAAATATTTGAGTTTTGCTATTGTTTGTTTTTGCGCTTGTTAAAGTTTGGTAGCAGTGGGGAGGGGAGGGGGAAGCACGTCATTCGTTGATTTCGAGTGTCGTTAAGTGATGAGATGGTACTTTTGGCGCAGTTGCTAAATGATTGACTGCTACGTTGCGTGATGCGGGTTTGATTCCCGCATGGAACATTACGTATGGCATAAATAGTTATTCCGAGTCTTGTTTAAGTATTTGTAAAGGCACCCACGATACAGAAGAAACTTTTAATGTAGGGTATGTAGCAATTATCTATTACTGTTTTAACTAACTAGAACTACATTAAAATAGCAGATTTAAAAAAAAACACATTTCACTTTAAGTAAAATAGAAGCTTTTTTTTTTGGGACAAACCCACCACACTATTCCCAACTCCTGAGAGCCAGAATCAACAGTGGCAACCACCAGAAAAGCGCCGAGACAATGAAGCTTGACGTGTCCCGGAGAATGAATTTACCTGTCTTGGATCCTGCAACGAAATTAATTAGAAAATAATAGTGGAGGAGTAGGAAAAATAGAGGCTGTTGCAGAAGGGTTTACCTTCGCCTGTCTGTCGGTATATTATACTACTACCTATCTCTGAGTCGAATTTCATCGAAATCCGTTCAACATGCTGCCATGATTTAGAAAAGTTCATCCAATTTTTTTGTATAATGGATTTGCTCTTGACCTTAGTCTAGGTCAGTAGTGACTAAGATAAGGTCGACGGTGGAGCGAGCTTACCCAGAAGAAGCCTGTTAACTCTAACTTTGAAGAGATTAGGGCTGTATGCGATCGGAAACACAGACGCAGGCAGAGAGTTCCACTCCTTCGCTGTCCGCATTATAAAAGACATTTGGAAACGCTTCGTGCAAATTGGTGGAATAGCAACAAGGTATAATATTAAACTAGATTTTCCTTTGCAACTGTTTTATTATCCTGTATTTTATGTTCTTAACATTCAAAGCAATCTCAACTCTATTCACGCTAACATTTACAATCCAAAACATTACCCCCCTTCCTCTCGTAAATCGGGTAAACAGAATTACTACACAATACGGTATTACTCGATTAGTATCACACATGGAATATTACAATTACCGTGTGGTTTTCGACTGAATAATGGAATTATTACTGTTAATATAATTATTTAGCAAGCTGAGGTTAATTGGTTATTACACTGCTGGATTAGACTTTGTTACCTTTATGTGGGGTGCGAATGGGTTATTACAATGCGTAAATAAATTACTAGAAATTACCAGCCCGTATGTACGTAAGGGGATATTTTTTTAAACAACTTAAAAAAAGAGGTAGTTTTACACTTTCACGCAGAAACTACTGAACGGATTAAAATGAAATTTGGTACAGTTAGCATCAAAAGTTGCTGACCACATGCAGATTATCAAAATCGCTGTACATCCTAATAATACGTACTCGTAATAATACGGTGTACGGCGATGAAAATCTAAATGTGATCAGCGACTTTTGATGCTGACTGTACACTGATAGTCTATTACTTGAATTAACACATGAGAACCTGATTTTATGTTGCTGTAGGATAATTTTCTAGTTGTAGCGGAAAAATTCGGTGGCAAAAGCTAGTCGAATAAAATTGTAATACATTAGAAACGCCATACCTATTAAGGTTTTTTTATAAATACATCCCCGTATATATATCAGTCAGTCCTACCCTACTTTATTCCTATTCTAAATATAGCGGATCGCTAAGCATCGCTGCGCTCACGCTCGCTTAGCTTTCTGTGTCGCAAAGGCCTGTGGCAGGCCAGGTGGAAATGTTCTCGCTTTCAAATGAATGTGTAGTGTGGGGATTATGTAGAAAGGTAGAAACGGAGTCGTTTCATACCATTTTTTTTATGTGGTAAAATCATCAAAGAGTTCTCCCACCCAGGGCAGGGCAGGAGAGACTGTCAGATTTATACGGACTGAAATCCAGATCCTACAATAGCCCTTTTTTTTTTTTTTTAGCGTGGTAAAATCATCATATGAGTCCTCCAACCCCGGGCAGGGCGGTAGGGAATGTCAGACTTCTACTGACTAAAATCCACGGTGTCTTTCATAGCCTGTTATGTTCCAGGGTTACGGTAAGGGAATAATCCCGCGACCCCGGCAGGCTTTGGCCCTCTGAGAGGGGGGCCCCGTCATTATGGACATCGCAGTCCCCAGCCCCCTTTTGTACTCTACATGCCCGCGAGCGTTTGGTACACTTGACATAATACTTGTTTTACCAATACCTTTATTGTACGCACAGCTAAGGAGTGGAATTCCTTGCCGGCGGCATCTGTATTTCCCGACAGTTATAACCTTGGGGTCTTCAAGTCAAGAGTGAACAGGTTACTTCTAGGCAAGCGTGCTTCACCGTCGACCACATCTTCGCTTACCATCAGGCGAGGTAATGGTCAAACGCGAACATAACTTTTTATTTTATTTTAAATACACTTTATTTTATCCAAAGTATAGTCAAACGGTAATCGTTGAATGGCCGGATCCTGAAGTAGTATTGCGATGTGCCTAGGGCATATCTCAATACGGTTTCAGGACTTTCTCACACACACAAACGGTCATACACGGAACAACTACGTCTAGGTACTAAATTTTAATTGTTCCGAGCTATAATCGAACCCGCGACACGTACATACATTCCTTAATCCTTTACATCCCATGTACAGAACACATATATCTACCAACACGTTATATACCTATTTTTATCCCCAAAAACACAGCTCACGGCACGATTAAGGGCAATTTATATCACACGTACGTTACGTCATTCGCTAAAATGCGACAAAGTGTGTTTCAACTTTAACGTGAGCGATGAGCGCATTAATTTTGCTGAGAAAGGCTCATGAATAAAATGCGTATTTATAACACCTTAGGGACGATTTACACTTGTACGCAAAAGTTTGATGCGCGATCCGAGAAAGTGTGGAATTAATTTTCAGTTGGAAGGTACCTGTTTTGGAGTTTTGGGGAGGTGTTATTTTAATTTTCAGATGTATTTTCTTATGAATTTATTCGAGGATTGCTCAATTTTCACTTTGATACTGAATTTGTCACGCTAAGATTCCTCAAAAGGCATTATTACTTATCAGAATGTGATCCTTATTAGCGCCACTATCGAATGGTGTAATAATGGGTAACACAACGTGTTTTTTAACAACCTGTACGATTTTTGGCGACATGGCGACATTTAGGTACATAGCTATAATATAGTTTTTTTTTAAGTCAAAATAAAAACATTTATTTCTGTTAGGCCATCAAAGAGGCACTTTTAACCGTTTAATATTATAAATGAAAGGAAATGAAATTGATTTTCAGCCAATTACAAGAATACAATTTTTCAGTTTCAATTTTCCTCGAAATCGGTCGCGAGACTCTTTTTAATATTTTAGTAATTCCAGATTTTAGATCGCCAAATCCCAGTAAAAAATTGCCCTTAAACGGATTACTCACTACAATTTTATGTTATTATACCAACACAATTATGTAACAATCATTAAAAGATCACCCCTTTTGGCACCAAAAACGACCAATCATTTCATTTGTTCACAACTCAGTTTTAAAATTCATCTGACGTTATTACGCCAAGAAATTGCTCGAACAAAAATGGCTGCCCTATCTTGGAATAGTGCCATAATGACCGGACAACCAGATGGTTGATCACTGTGTCTGATAAGGATTCAGGTGGGAGTTGGTGGCCATTCTTTTGGAATAATTGTGATTATTAAGGATATGGATTGTTCGTGCAGATTTCACACACTATTTAATAGAGGGATAAAAATATAAGTAGTGAATGGAAGGTTTAACTCTCCGCTTACGAACTTACGTGAATGCGAACTACACTGTCATTGTCAGGCCTGTTGGTCTAGTGGTTAGTGACCCTGACTGCTATGCCGGAAGTCGTGGGTTCGATTCCCACCCAGGACAAAATAAATGTTTGTGTGATAAGCACGATCATTTGTTCTGTGTCTGGGTGTAATTTATCTATATATCTATATACATCTATATACATATAATAAAACTGTAGAAAAATAATTTTTGTACAATAAAAAAAAACTCAAAAAATATAGCCAGCGTGTTAAAGGACTACCAATAGAGCCCATTTCTAGCACTTTTAGAATTTTTGTCTGTTTGTCTGTATGTCTGTTTGTATGTTTATTTGTTCGGGCATCACGTAAAATGTACGAAAGCTATGTAGATCAACTTTAATACGTGAGCGATTGAGCGTAACATTTAGTTTTTTTTCCGAGAAAGGCTCATCTATCAAAATGATATTTATAAACCTTTCCAGGGACGATTTCACACTTGTACGCAAAAGTTTGATACGCGATCCGAGAAAGTGTGGAATTAATTTTCACTTGGTGTGGTACTGTTTTGGAGTTTTGGGTGGAGGTGTGGAGTAATTTTCAAATGTATTTCTTATGAATTTATTTGAGGATTGCTCAATTCACACTTTAACGCTGAATTTGTCAAGCTAAGATTCTCCTCATAAGGCGTTAATACTTCTCAGAATTTGATCCTTATTAGCACCACTATCGAATGGTGAAATAATAGGTAACACAACGTGTTTTTCAACTTCGTGTACGATTCTTGAAATTTGGTTTTTCATACAAAATGAGAAATTGATGGGGCCCATCAGTATGAAAAACCAATTCTTTTTTTGTGGATTTCCAAAGGTCTTAGAACAATTATTGTTCAGTAACATGGGCTGAGTTACCCCACGAGAGGTTTTGCGCATTTAACGTTACACGTTGTATAGTTTTTTTTTTAAGTCAAAAACAAAATCATTTATTTCAATTAGGCCATCAAAGAGGGCCCTTTTAAACGTTGAATATTATAAATCAAAGGAAATGGGAGGGGATGAGATTGATTTTACACTCAGTTACAAGAATATAATAAAATTATGCAGTTTTAATTTTCCTCGAAATAGGTCGCGAGACCCTTTTTAGTATTTTAGTCATTCCGGATTTTGGATCACTAAATTCCAGTAAAAAATCGCCCAGTACATTAAACGGATAACCCACTAACATTTCATATCATTATACCAACACGGTTATGTAACACTGCTATTCATTAGTGATCAGTTTCATTAAAAAGATCATCCCTTTTGGCACCAAAAACGACCAATCATTTCATTTGTTCACAATTCAGTTTAAAATTCATCAGACGTTATTACGCCAAGAAATTGCTCGAACAAAAATGACTGCCATATCTTGGAATAGTGCCATAATGACCGGACAAGGGTTGATCACTGTGTCTGATAAGGATTCAGGTGGGAGCTGGTGGCCATTCTTTTGGAATAATTGTGATTAAAGGAATTAATGATATGGTTTATTCGTGCAGATTTCACACACTATTTAATAGACGGATAAAATAATATTAAGTAGTTTGGGAATGAACGGTTTAACTCTACGCATATGAACTTTATGTGAGTGCGAACTACACTGCCATTGGGCGTTTTTCCATTAGACGGCACGGCGCCGGTGCCGGGGAAGCAAGAATATATGAAAATGTATGGCTCGCTTCTCCACTTACCGGCGACGGCGCCGGCCCGGCGCCGGCCCGGCGATGAGTCCTGCCGGCGCCGTCGCCGGCGCCGGGGTAATAAGCTTCCTAGTCGGTGCTGGCCTGGCGTTTTTCAATTAGCCGGCGCCGGCACCGGCGCCGGTGCCGGGGAAGCAAGAATATATGAAAATGTATGGCTCGCTTTTCCACTTACCGGCGCCGGCGTCGGCCCGGCGTTGAGTCCTGCCGGCGCCGTCGCCGTCGCCGGGGTAGCAAGCTTCCCAGTCGGTGCCGGCCGGCAAATGTGCATGTGTGTATCAATTGTAGCCGTGTGCGTGTGTGAGTGCGCAGGCGTGTAGGAGGACGCGGGGCGGAGGGCGTGAGACTCGGTTTGTGGCTCGTAATAAGGTTAATTTAGCCTCTTTACTTCTGAAAGTCTAATGGTAGCCATACACCATACTGCCTATTTGTCAAATCGGCATAATACTGCCAATTTGATCAAATAGAATTGACCGTGTATGGGCGTGAAATGCCAATTTGATGGCATGACATGCCAATTTTGATAGGTCATCAAATCGTTTTTGACACAACGTCAAATCGTCAGCAGTGATGCCATCTTAGCAACTTCATAGATAGTTAGCTAATTTTATAAAGGTGCTAGAAAAAAAGCTAAAAAGTGTAACTTGTGGCTAAACTTTTTAGCTACTTTTCTACAGGGACGGTTAGGCCACGTTCACACGGCGATTATTTTCCCGTATACCGTACACGAGATTTTATCGAATAGAGTTGACCAGTTTTAGGACAACTTTGCACGGTACACGGTAAAATATTATATTTCTCGAACACGGGATTTTCCCGTATGAACGCCGTTACTATTTTTAAGTTTTCATTTGTAAACTGTTATTACTGCTCTAATCGATAAAATCTTGTATACAGTATACGGGAAAATAATCGCCATGTGAACGTGGCCTTACCAGGAAAACTGAGGCTTTTCGCACATGGATCGCATGTACACTCGTAAAAAAAAGAGTTTTTCTTTTTGTAAAACTTAATTAAAACTTGAGAGGTGTCAAGGGACCACGAAAGCAAGTTAAAAAAAGGTTCATGCTATTTTCGACCTTATTGACATTTATGCAAACACCTGATTTTAATGAAGGAGCAATGTTAACGAATGAGAATGTGAGAAAAACAAACTAAATTTTAAATGTCGATAAGGTCGAAAATCGCTTGCACCACTTTTTTTAACTTGCTATCCTTATGCAAATGTTTTCCGACCTTCAAGCGATTTTCGACCTTATTGACAACGATGCAAACACCGGATTTTAATGAAGAAGCAATGTTAACGAATGAGAATGTGAGAAAAACAAACTAAATTTTAAATGTCGATAAGGTCGAAAATCGCTTGCACCACTTTTTTTAACTTGCTATCCTTAAGTTCGAAAATCGTAACAGTTCATTTTTCCACTGCGCCGGTGTAGGAACCGGCGCAGTGGAAAAACGATACCCCGGCGCCGGTGCCGGTGCAGGGCCATGCCGGTGCCGTGCCGTTGCCGGGCCGGTTAGGAACCGGTGCAGTGGAAAAACGAAGCCCCGGATCCGGTGCCGGTGCACGGCCATGCCGGTGCCGTGCCGGTGCCGTGCCGTCTAATGGAAAAACGCCCATTGGTTTGTGCCATAGTTACCGTTGTAATATGCAGATCACTTATCTAGCGAAAAAGCTGTAATCGCTAAAATAAAATTATCGTTAATCTCTTTTATTAGGGTTCCGTAGCCAAATGGCAAAAACGGAACCCTTTTAGATTCGTCATGTCTGTCTGTCTGCCGTCCGTATGTCACAGCCACTTTTCTTCGTAAGTATAAGAGCTATCCTGTTGAAAGTTGATAAGTAGATGTATTGAGTGAACCGCATTAGGATTTTAATTAATACAAAAATTAAAATAAAATTAGTTTTAGTTTTTTTTTTCAAAATTAGTTTTGAGGGTTACCCCCATACTTACAATTGAAACTCAAAAAAAAAATTTTCATCGATTTCATACGTGTGGGGTATCTATGGATAGGTCTTTTAAAATGATATTGAGGTTACTAACATCATTTTTTTATAAACTGATCAGTTTCCGTGAGAAACACTTCCAAAGTGGTAAAATGTGTCCCCCCCCCATGGAACTTCTAAAATAAGAGAATGATAAAACCAAATAAAATATATGATGTACATTACCATGCAAACTTCAATTGAAAATTGGTTTGGACAAGATCAAGTCATTAGTTTTTTTTTAATACGTCATACACCGTAATCCGCAAATTACCTTTAAAAGTTACAAGGTTAAAACCAACTACACAAAAAGGTTTATTATTATGTTACTTGCTGCTACGGAACCCTTCATGGGCGAGTCCGACTCGCACTTGGCTTGACTCGCAATCGGTTTTTTATTTTACAAGAGAAGTAAAGATGTTGCAAGTAGATAGATAAATTATTATACCACGTATAACGTCAATAGCGCAAAACGTTTTGTGGGGTAACTCAGACCATGTAACTGAACAATGTTTGTTCTAATACTTTTGGAAATTCGCAAAAAAAAAAAAATCGTAGTAATGGGCCCGATAAATTTTTCATTGTGTATGAAAAAGCAAAAAAAATAAAAACAGCGTGTTTTATGGCGAGAATCATCCGTTTTATTTGGACTGAAAACATAAACATAATGGTTTTCACATCCGGAGCATTTCTTTTAAAAAAAAACTATTCAAAAACTGTGTTATCAAGAAAAAACAAATACTTCCCATTCCTCCCAATCAATCAGCATTCAGATTGAATAAAAAAAATAAAAGAGCAAACTTAACGAAACTCATTCTAGATTCTTACAAAACCTTTTTTCTTTTCTATTTTTTCCGTCTCTCAAGTATTTTTAACGGAAAGCATTCATTCAATTAGTCCCGGACACGCCTAATGAATATTTTATAAGACAAATCGATGATGGCGAGCGAAAAACAATCAAATTTAGTTGTTACAAATTGAAATCAGTGATATTTTTTTCATGAATTATTCAAGGGCATTCAGTAATCCTGGGTTTTGGGCGATAACACGTTTTTTCCTCAATTTGAAGTTTTGAAGACGGTGGTGCGCTGTCGTTTTCTATTAGGGTAGGTTCTAATGCCGTGTATAGCTGGAGCTCTGCTGAAATTACGTAAAGGTAAAAGATGGGTAGTTGGTTAAAGTCAGTCACCGTTAACAGAAATCTTTTATTTTATTGGTAAATGAGTCTTCTCGCTGTCTGCGTGTCGTGTTTTCGGAACAAATACCTATTTGTATATTACAACGCTTGGTTATTCCGGGTCTGAATGTTTGTTTTTGTGTATGTGAGTTTAAAGGTCATGGCACATTGTACCAGCACCGCAACTGCACAGCTGCAGCACGGCGACACCTCGAATTTAGGCTACGGCTAGCCGTTAGCGTGCTAGCTGCGCGTCGTCTACGAGGTGTAAGCTCGCAGTCCGCGCGCCGGCCGTCTGCAATGTGCAAGCTTGCTGTCACCGTGAACATAATCTTTATAAGGCATTTGTTTCGCTAGCAACTCGGAGTTAGCCCGCCGCAAGCACGCTGTCTGTTCGCTTGCAGTGCGCGGGCTCCGAGGCGAGTTGTATGGTAGCGGTAAGCGCGCCGATTCCCCGCGGTTGGCTTTTTCATATTGACATTATGAAATATATTATGTGACAAATGATTTAAGGTTCTAATTCGAATGACAGGTTAAGTGCTGGGTTGGAGCCGTACCGTTGCCGTGCCGGTATAGTGTGCCATGACCTTAAATGTTACCACGCATCTACGATAAAAGAAAAAGTTCTAGTTTGAGTAAACCCATTCGTACACAAGGCGACGAAAATCGCCGATACCTTACGACTTTGGTATACACGTGACTATCGCAATGCAATCCATAGAGGTTCGTACACAGGCAAGCGTTAATGGATACCAAAGTCGAAAGGTATCGGAGACTTACGTCGCCTAGTGTACGAAGGGTCTTAATTATGGCAAGCTTAGCGCATTGGCTGAGCGATTGGACTGCTACGCAGTGGGTCACGGGCTTAATTCCCGTACGGAACAAATATTTGTGATTACCCACAGTGTCTTAAGACAAGGGTGTTTAACCAGCGTGTGTTGCCAGTGATGACATATGGCTCTGAAACGTGGACTTTGACTGCCTTGTAGAGAGACTAAGAGTCACTCAACGAGCAATGGAAAGAACTATGCTCGAAGTTTCTTTACGGGATAAAATCCTGAACATGGATATTCGGGAAAGAACCAGAGTCACCAACATAGCTCAAAAAATTTGCAAGTTGAAGTGGCAATGGGCAGGCCACATCGCTCGTAGAACTGACAACCGATGGGGAAGAAAAGTTCTCTAGTGGCGACTACCAACCGGAAGACACAGCGTAGGCAGGCCTGCCACTAGGTGCCCTTTACTCGCCGCTCGCATGCCCGTGCTGCGGTGGCCGGCAGATCTTTTGCCGACGTCCAACGACGTGGGCGTCCACGACTGCGTCTATTAAAAACACAACATTATAGACTTTGGTTATAGGTATCTCCAAGTGCCTATCGCAATACAAATCAATAGATGTTCGTACACAGGCAAGCGTCAATGGATACCAAAATCGTATAGTATCGGAGGCCCGCATCGCTTAGTGTCGGATGGGGCTAAATTTAAAAAAAAACACTATCGTTCAGAAGTCTACTTTCCATTTTGTCTTCGATCTTTAGCAAGTATTCGTCGTTAAAACTGAGCTGAGCATTTTTCAACGAACTTAACAGAATTCGTAATTGTGTGAGCACGAAAGTTCATTTAATAAACTTTGTAGACACCTGTGTCCTTTACTGGCGGACTTTCGGCGGCATAGGGATGGGAAAACAATTTTTTCCTTTTTTTTTTTTTTTGGATTCTTTCCAGATCTTTTTTCTGATTTTTTTACTGATTGTATTTGATAGTTTTTTTAAGACTTAAGAAAATGATTATTAACGTGCTTTGGAGATACTTTTTTTTTTTTTAGAACCGGTCTTTTTTTTATCAGTTTTTAATATGCCAGTGTAAGGTACGTAGTGTAAGGTGGTAAGTGTAAGGTAACTTCATACAAACCTTCATTGAAATCATTTTAGAAATTCTATAGTTATAAAAGCTCAATAATAGAACCCATTTAGCGAGTTCGAATATCAGTTTAGGTGAGTGTTTATTACGGTTTAGGTAGGCAATAGGGCTAATTCTCCATCAACTCCATAATGGACTACTTCTCATTATGGCTACTTTTCATTTGGGCTACTTCTTACAAGAACCATACCTTAAATTTAAAAAACCGGCCAAGTGCGTGTCGGGCCACGCACAGTGTAGGGTTCCGTAGTTGCCCATCAAAATACTTAGGCAAACTGATGCGCTGAATTTAATTTTAAAAAGAAGAATTTTCAAAATCGGTCCAGGAGTTTTTGAGAAATCGGGGAAAATACATTAAAAAAAAGAATTACGACGAATTTAGAACCTCCTCATTTTTTTGAATTTAGTCAAAATAGTTGACGATAAAAACCTACCTATCCCCAAAAAACATACCTATAAAAGCTGTAAAAATAAAGTTGACAAACTTACATTTGCAGTTGTCTCCGATACATTTTGTTTAAGAAAATATGATATCAAGTACATTTTATAAGTTGGTCGACGATTACTCGTAAAGTTGTAAAGCCTACTTAGTCATGATAATTTTCTTTTAAACTTCGTTATATATACTACTATTGTGAATTTTTTCACACCCCCAAACATAACCGTTTAGCTGGTAGAGGGGGGGGACACTCAAATCGAGCAAAATTTAGCACTTTAAAGCTTAATATTTCACAAACGAATTTTTTTATCAAAAAATTGTTAATGGAAACTACCATTATTTTTTATAGGCCTATTTAATGATACCCCACAGTAAGGGGTACGCGAGAAAAAAAAAATCCTCACTTTACGTGTAAGTACTGGAGGTACCCTATAAAAAAATATTTTACCAGATTTTATTTTACCACTTTTTTGGCACAACAAATCCGTATATTTACACCAAATTACAGCTCTCTAGTACTGTGCGTCTCTGAGCTAAACTGCGGACAGACGGACGGACATGGCGAAACTATAAGGGTTCCTTGTTGACTACGGAACCCTAAAAATCAAAACTAAAACTTTTTTGTCGTAATATTACTTTGCTACAATATGAAAGTACATCGTAGACGTATTTTGATAGTTTCTGAAATCTAAAGTACCCTACTAATACACTAAATGCGAATGTTTGTGAGGATGTATGTATGTGTATGTAGGTATGTTTGTTACTCTTTCACGCAAAAACCACTGAACGGATTTCACTAAAACTTGGTATACAGATAGTTTAGAACCTGAATTAACACATAGTATAGTTTTATCCCGATTTTATGTTCCCGTAGAAAATCTTTCGAGTTGTAGCGGGTGAAGCCGCTGGCTACAGCTAGTTATGACTGTTATAAATAAACTAATTTCTATATTTAAAGACTCGCAGTTTAATCAAACTTGCCAAATATAACTTGCGAACAAGAGAAGCTCGATTACTAAACTCAAACTAAGTTGATTTGCATCGGACTCGAATCATATTCATTTGTTTAGAATAATTTCTAATTGTTGTGTTTTCGTTTGATGAAGTTATTTGATTCGATTGAATAAGAAGAATATTATTTTAGCTTGATTTTGTATACGGTACTGTAATTTTTAATTTTGTTCTCCGGTCGCATGAATAGGCATTACGTAGGTAGAGACGCCAGCAAATCAAGCTACCAAAATCTTACAAACTCTAATTGATTTTCAACCTTATCACAATAGGGATAGGTTAATGTTCGTTTGGTAAAATTTGATAGATTCGGATAGGTTGACCTGCTGACGTCTGTACATTCTAATAATCACCTTATTTGATTTGTAATAGCAGAAGTCAATAACAGATAAAATTTTGTCTGAAAATTTTAAAATACCTTTGATTTGGTATATTCATAAATTCGCTTTGTGGCTAGGTGGGTTTATTATGACCCCATTGTCTATATGCAGAGAAAAGTGGGAATTTTATAGGTTTTTTTTTAAATCTTACTTGTAAACAAACGTACGTTTATGTATACTTACTTATATTATTTATTCAGTAATACCTGCTGTATTAATTAATATCTACTAATGGGAAACCATTTTCACTGGTTTTTTAAATCGATCAAAAAATCAAATCTTCCCGCTTTTAATAAAATGATTAAAGAAATAAATAAGTAATTGATGGTTGAATAAAAATGAATTAATCCGAGTTTTGAAATTTATTGTTGTTACCATCATGCTAAGTTTAAAAATTGATATTTTACAACGTATAACGTTAATAGCGCAAAACTTCTCGTGGGGTAACTCAGCCCATATTACTGAACAATGTTTGTTCTAAAACTTTTGTTTTTTTTTTTTAATTGATTTTTCATACTGATGGGCTCGATCAATTTCTCATTTTGTATGTTTTTTTTCCGAAAGTTTTAGAACAAACATTGATCAGTAACATGGGCTGAGTTACCCCACGAGAGGTTTTGCACTATTAACGTTACACGTTGTATATAATTTATCGTTGTTTTTTTAAACAACACAACAGATTTTGATTATAAGATAAATACAGATAACATTTAGTGGTATTACTGACATCTCAGAATATTCAATTAACATCTTGTCAAGCAATAGATGATTGAATTGTTGATAAGAAAATAATTAATTGACTCGGCAATCAGTGCATGCGGGAGGCAGAATATAATTATGTTTTAGAATATAACATCAAGAGATATGACGTGTAATACGGAAAGGTAATTAACTGGGATGTACTGGGATATGCATCTTATTGAACGTTAACTAGTTACGTTACGTCTATCAGACCACTGATGAAGGCTTAATAGACCCCACGTCAGTTGTATTGATCTTCTCGTCGTATTTCTCACGCGCCTCAGGGAACTGTCAGTAAAATGACGGAAACAAACGCCTGCCGTAGTTGAGGGACTGTTTAAGCTAAATACTATGGCAATGGAACTTATAAGGCGTGTAAAGGAACAGGTGAGGATTATTATAAGTCATTATAAGTCTGACAGTGAGCAGTGGTGGCCCAGTGGTATCGGTCCCGACTTACGAGTTGTAGGTCGTGTGTTCGAACCCCTCCAGGCGCATTAGGTACTTTGTGTAATTTATTTCATCATCACTGCTCTCATAACGGTGAAGGAAAATATTGTGAGGAAACCGGCATGTCCTAGAACCAAAAATTCGAAGATACGTGACATCCACCAATCCGCACTGGGCCTGCGTGGTGGATTATGGCCCATTCCTTCTCACAGAGAGGAGGCCTGTGTCCCAGCAGTGGGAATATTATAGGCTGATGATGATGATGAAAAGAGTCCCTTCGGCTACATACAGGGCTGGGACTCATTTTTTGATAAAACCACCCCAAAAAAGTAGACACAGTTCAGCTATAAGACACACATGGTTTCATATTATCTAGATACGCGAGAGCGTGGCCAGCCAAGCGATATACCATCCTGCACTTCCCACGTGGTGGATTATAGCCCACTCCCTCTCACAGAGAAGGGTTTTTCCTTTTGCATAATGTGTTGAAGATTAATGCTGAACGTCCGAAATAATCTACAATCTCACATAAACCATAACAACAAGCGCATAAAAGTCTATTTAAATTTAAATATCACCAAAAACCAACTCGAGTTGTTCCAAAAAAATCTAAGCCCAACACTAAACAAATGACAAACTTAAACAAACATTCAGATAAGCTAAACTGAACCTTATTGTTATCTACATTACGGTGCTCGTGTCCGCAATGTAATCTGTCGTATGACAAACTTTTTTGAGGAAAATTTGCTCGCTTTATAGAAGCAGAGGATGTTTATGCTAATTTGGAGATACGGAACATAGAGTGTATGTATGTTTATGCATGTTTATCTCGGAAACTGGAGAGATTTTAATAGATTTTTTGTTCGTTGAAAGCTGCTTTTGTAGTAGGATTTGAGATTTCTGCCATGTTGTTGAAGGAAGTTTTATTTTTGTGGTACAAAAATAAAATTTTAAATATCTCAGTAAAGTTTTTTATGAAATGCAAAGAACAATTTTTATAAGACCTTCTAGCATTAAAATAACATAAAAACACTATTTATACTAAAACTAAAACACACATATACTAGTACAAAACCTGCTCAACCAATAATGAAATGCCCGTAAAAATTGCAGCCTGAAAAGCAAATGAAGCGAAAACTGAGTTCGTACACACATCGCCGGGTGCATGTTAGGCCCTGGTCCCAACTTTAGCAATTAGCGAGAAACGAGTAAAGCTAGAGGAGGATAGTGTTAGTAGTGGGACATAATATTACGTTCTTATAGGCCATCATTATCTATCTATGGCCTTTACCACTTTCTAAGCATAAGCCTCACCTAGTTCCTGCCAATAACCAGAATTTTGGACTAACCTTGGTGAAACCTGCAATAGTATCTTCTGCTTATTTTGACAGTAAAGTTGTAGATTTTGGTAATTTATTTCATCAGTACTGCTCTCAAAGTGGAAAAGTCCTTACAACATCCTGAGCAAACCGGCATGAACAATATGAACATGACCAAAAATTCTAAGATACTGACATTGCGTACAAAAGAGAAGACTTAATATTTCAGCGACTTAATTATAATTATACTACTACTACTTAATTACATACTAGACCAGTGGTGGCCTAGTGGTATTGGTCCCGACTTACGAATTGTAGATCGTGGGTTCGAACCCCCCCAAGTGCATTACTTTGTTTAATTTGTTTCATCACCACTGCTCTTTAACCGGTGAAGGAAAACATCGTGTGTAAACCGGCATGTCCTAGAACCAAAAATTCGAAGACATGTGACATCTACCAACCCGCACAGGGCCCGCGTGGTGAATTATGGCCCACTCCCTCTCACAGAGAGGAGGCCTGTGTCCCAGCAGTGGGAACATTATAGGCTGATAATGATGATGATGAATTAACTACTTGAACTTTTTCCTTAACAGGGTAAAATAATTAAATGAGTCCCCCCACCCAGGGCGGGACGAAATCCTTCCAGTCCGACTTCAGACTTGCACTGACTTTACGTTCCAGGGTCATGGTTACCTCATGAGACAGTCCCTCGACCCCGACATGCTTGGGCTTACATTAGCTATAGACATAAGTAAAATAGTTAAAAACTAAACAGTACCCTTAGCACGAATTTTTCAGTATTTGAAACGTAAAGTAAACGGGAACTTTGATAATTTCAAATTGACAATTTTCAAGGAAAAAATTAGTTGTGTCTTCGCACACCAGAGGCGCTGTTCCTTTTTTTTATACAAAAACGCTGTAAATACTGGAAAGACGCTGTAAAGTAAAAAAGTGAAAATTTGTGTGAAAATATTACAAAGTTCTTACCGCATCATTGCGCGGATACTACAATCGAGAAAAAAATTGCCAAAAACTAGTTGCTTTCCGCTGGCAGTAGGACCTTGCCTTAGACCGAACCTTCCCATCCGTTTTACGTGGCACCCCTGACTTTAACAAATCGTGTGAAAAGATGAGCCCCTAATACATTCTGTTTACTGGCGTCCGAGATGGAATTTTGTAGGTTGATTAGGATATATTTTTTCAGTAAGTAGAGTTTTTGCCAAATATTTGGCTATGTTTTGAAGGAAATTGTGAGATGCTGAATTAAATAAATGAGGTTGTATTTCATTATTTTGACAAAAAATTTTGTCGTTGAAATACACCTTATAGTTCATACACCTACACTATAATATTCGTGGGATCCAAAATATTAAATTGAGATCAAAACTGGGATCCAACGAAAATGAATTGTAATAAATAAAGTAAAAAAGAAAAAAAATAAAACCGCAATGCTAGGTCTTTTTGGGAATTTCGAAAATGAAAGTGACGACTAATTGACCAAATAAAAGCAATATCGCACCGAAAAGGTGTAAAAATCAGAAGCTGAATCATAGATAACCCATATAAAACAACTCTGTTATACTTTTCACGACAATGATATCCAACGCAAAACCCGTTGCCCAGAACTAATAGATACTTGCGAGCACTAGACACAAAAAATGTAGACCAAAACAAAAAAACAAAGACCTGATTCCAACTTGATCTAAAAAAACTTAAATCTAATATAAATACATCTGCAAAATCAACCCAGAATAAACCTAGGACCCTTTACAAATCAATTTCAGCACCATTTTTTAGGCCAAGTCTACACCTGTCAGACAAAACGTTGTACAAGAGGCTCAGATGAATCTGATTCGATTGTAATAGAAGACAGGTGTTCTGCATCTGTAGTTTGGCTGCCAGCCAGGCATGGAATTGCATGTTTAAAAGTTAGTGATCTGTTTGTTCAAAAATAACCTCTTTTTGGTAGAAAGTTGTTGAATTGTGATGAGTGATTATTATTTTATGTTAAGGCTCCATAGTAGTAAGTAGTAAGATTATTGAAGAGTATTCATTTTAAAAAGAAAATTTAAAAATACATAAAATAACATTAGACCTGCTTCATAGTTAGTTAATTTTCATAATTAAATGACTAATTTAAAGTATTTTATGACTGCCAGCGGTTTATTGTTCAATTTAGAGGTAGCTTTGGGATTTTTTCAATAGAGACAATTTTATGGAATCATGTTTTCGCCAAACATAAGACCTAACATTAATCCTCAACTTTACCATAAGTTTATTTCAAAATTAATGCTGCAGTATTTTCGACGTATCACAGGTTTCTCTGCCTGGCCTGTTGGTCTAGTGGTTAGTGACCCTGACTGCTATGCCGGGGGTCGTGGGTTCGATTCCCACCCAGGACAAATGTTTGTGTGATGAGCATGATCATTTGTTCTATGTCTGGGTGAGATTTATCTATAATATGTATGTACCTGTGTCTGATTAGAAATAGGAGAAGTATGTTTATCAGTTGTCTAGTACCCATAACACAAGCTCTGCTTAGCTTGGGACTAGATGGCGTTGTGTGATTGTTGTGGAATATTATTTATTATTTATTTACTCTTAAGCCATTTGAGGTAGTATGGGCTCTTAGAATTAAAATAGATAGTGGTAATTGACAATAAATAGGTCTGAGCGATAATATTATCGAGTATCTTTTTTTTTAAGCCGATCCCGATCAGTATGAAACAAAAGGAGCTGTCAAACTTGACTTTTAAAAACCAACCCGTTATTTTTCTTTCCCCTTTTCCCTTTTTGCGCTCCAGAACCGCAACAACAGTCGATCTCCGTGACCGGGATTATTCGCGTGTAATGTAACATTATAGATTCGACTTTGAGCATTACATTACAATACTACCTCCCTGACTGACGAGCATTCGTGTACATTTATTATAGATTTAATACAAGGTGCGCATTGTGATGCTCGATTGTCTTCCCTCACCGATGAAATGTTCGAATCTGTAACGTTACATTACAGGTGAATGCTCGTGATTAGAGCAGTGGTGGCCCAGTGGTATCGGCCTCGACTTACGAGTTGTAGGTCGTGGGTTCGAATCCCGGCAGGCGCATTACTTTGTGTAATTTATTTCATCACCACTGCTCTCAAAACGGTGAAGGAAAACATCGTGAGGAAACCGGCATGTCCTAGAACCAAAAATTCGAAGACATGTGACATCCACCAATCCGCACTGGGCCCGCGTGGTGGATTATGGCCCACCCCCTCTCACAGAGAGGAGGCCTGTGTCCCAGCAGTGGGAATTAACAGGCTGATGATGATGATGATGAATGCTCGCGGTGAGGGAGCGCCTTGAAGTGCACGTGGTTCACGCCTTTCCATCGACTAGAAACTGCCTACGTCCCTGATTGGACGGCGAGCTACCCAAAACTCACACGCACGCAAAGCCGTCACTAACTCAGTTTCAGAAAGTAGGTCAACGAACATAAATTGACAAGACAATTCACAAAATATCCATAAATACAAACCACGCCAGAAAATAAATACCTCATTATTAATACCAACCTCACCGAATGACATCGCATAAATTCCCATCTCAATATTTGGTTACCATACGTCTTGCTTCAAGTAACTCGACAGTTAAACGGTTTTATCTTGAAACATAAGCATGGGAATGACTCGTAGATGTATTAGCTGGCTTTCTTCCATACATCCATCCATAAAAATAAAGTATTTCATATTCATTTTTGTTTATTTCGATACTGCTATGTTATGGGAAAGAATATGGCCGGAGAATATTTGGGACGAGTCAGGAATTGATACAAGGTCCTTTTAGAACCTACCTTACTTTTATTTTCTTTTATTGTATTTGGGTGGCTTACAGCTAACAATATATAAGTAGATAATGAGTTGAAGAACGATCAAACATTTAAAAAACTTGAGAGGTGTCAAGGGACACCCGAATGGAACGAAGTTACTGTACACACTCAACAAAAATAATCGTCGCGACTCCACTCCAATCCACTCCGCTTCGCTCAGCTCCACTCCGCTCCACTCCGCTCCACTCCGCTCCACTCTTTGAGCTTTAGCACCCTTTCGCAACGCGCGCTATGGAACTTCGTTCCAATAATAATATTTTAATGATAATATTCCACAACTATCACTCAACGCCATCTAGTCACAAGCTAAGCAGAGCTTGTGTTATGTGTACTAGACAACCGATAAACATACTTATATATTTCTAAATACATAAATAATATAGATAAATTACACCCAGACACAGAACAACAATGATCGTGCTCATCACACAAACATTTGTCCTGGGTGGGAATCGAACCCACGACCTCCGGCATAGCAGTCAGGGTCACTAACCACTATCTAGACCAACAGGCCAGTCAAAGATAAGCAGAGCTTGTGTTATGGGTACTAGACAACTGATAAACATACTTATATATTTCTAAACACATAAATAGTATAGATAAATTACACCCAGACATAGAACAAATGATCGTGCTCATGACACAAACGTTTGTCCTTGGTGGGAATCGAACCCACAACCTCCGGCATAGCAGTTAGGGTCAGTACCACTAGACCAACAGGCCTGTATTATATAAAATAAAATACAACATGACTTTTAAATTCATCGTATTGCCTTCATGTTACTGTTCTATATACCTTTTCAATTTAAGATTCACTAGACTATTTACAATCGATTCTCCACCTGAGTTTCCACAAAATAAAGTGTATTTTTGTACGACAATGCAAACAATAGTCAGTTCGGGAACATGGTTGAATTTTCACGTTTTCATACATTTTCATTTGTTATTGTTTTCTATTAATTTTGTATACGGATTTGTTGGGAACGTTTTGTTTTTGGATGATACTTGTTGTTTTAGTGTTTCCTGTAACCAAAGTAAACTGAATTTGATCAAAAATATAAATGTTTACAGGTAGGTAAGAGGAGCTCGTGGCTCAACAATTAAAACCGTAAAGGACGATGCTTCAGGTTAAACCGCGCTTGCCGAGGTTGGTCTGTGCATGGGTGACCGTCTGTCACAGCGAGTTTCGTCTATGCCTCGGAAAGCAAGTAAAGCCGTTGGTCCCGGCTGCCATTTGTAGATCTTTGTCAGTCGTGACCATAGATAATATTTCTGTGGTCGTGACTATCAGTCAGAGTTGCTCTCAAAAACAAAGACAACCAGTCTTACCATGGAATGTAATTCGTATTGATTTTGTCATATCTACAAAAATGTGGACTACATCGCGAGTCTATAGCGTGCTATCTGCCTATTTCTTTGATCAGAAACTGCATCATGACCTATCGCAAACCTTTATTTCCTTTCCAAAGCTCCAAATTTCTCCCAAAAACGAAAAGAAATGCCTTTCCAAAAATAATTCACAAAGCGAAAATAATAAAAATTCCGTTCAAACTACAATTGATCATCGGTAGGTTGCCAGATAGCATGGCGCCCTGGGGAAAGATAACCGTACCAACCTTAGCACTACAAACGTTGCCATATAAGTGAATATTTTAATAGTAATGTCCCTTTTCGGGGTATATTTGGGAATGTATTTCACCCCCTGTTTTTAGGGTTCCGTCTGTACCCTTAGGATAAAATCGAAACCCTGTCACTAAAACTCCACTGTCCGTTCGTCTGTTTGTCGGTTTATCCGTCTGTCACCAGGCTGTATCTAATGAACAGTTGAAATCACGGATGATAGGTAAACTTTTTTTTTTTTTTTATATTTCACAACTATCACACAACGCCATCTATTCCCAAGCTAAGCAGAGCTTGTGTTATGGGTACTAGACAACTGATAAACATACTTATATATTTCTAAATACATACATATTATAGATAAATTACACCCAGACACAGAACAAATGATCGTGCTCATCACACAAACATTTGTCCTGGGTGGGAATCGAACCCACGACCTCCGGCATAGCAGTCAGGATCACTAACCACTAGACCAGCAGGCCAGTCGATTATATACAACATGTAACATAATTGACGTGGGTTCGATTCCCACCCAGGACAAATGTTTGTGTGATGAGCACGATCATTTGTTCTGTGTCTGGGGTGTCATTTATCTATAATATGTATGTATTTAGAAATATATAAGTATGTTTATCAGTTGTCTAGTACCCATAACACAAGCTCTGCTTAGCTTGGGACTAGATGGCGTTGTGTGATAGTTGTGGAATATTATTATTATTAAAAAAATGTTTGTCCGGAACCCTGCATGCCCGAGTCGGAATTGCACTTGACCGGTTTTTCTGAATATAACAGGGTGAATTGTAGTTATGTAAGTCACTGTGCTATGTCTTTGGGGAATTCGTGATAATAATAGTTATGTACATCTAGTGCCTTACTTAAAATAACCCTCTTTGTTTTTGTAAGTAGAATAAATGTCACTAAAAATGCGATCAGCATTGTATTTACAGTTGTGCTGTTCTTAAACTGGATAAAGGCAAATATAGAAATAAAAAAACTTGAGAGGTGTCAAGGGACACCCGGATGGAACGAAGTTACTGTATACACTCAACAAAAATAATCGTCGCGACTCCACTCCACTCCACTCCGCTCCACTCCACTCCGCTCCGCTCCGATCCACTCAGCTCCGCTCCACTCCACTCCGCTCCACTTCACTCCGCTCCACTCCACTCCACTCTTTGAGCTCTAGCACCCTTTCGCAACGCGCGATAAGGAACTTCGTTCCAAAAAGTGTCGTGACAACTTTTCGTAAGATTTTTTTCCGTCTAGCTCCCTTTCACAACACGCGATAAGGAACTCCGTTCCAATATTCTCTCTTATTTATTTATTTTTCTTATATTTTATTTAAAAATTGCTCTTTTATTGCAATATTTTATTTCCCTATTTTTGCCTTTATTAAACCCACTTAATTTAACCCACGGTCTATAATTTGTAAGTCAAAGTGCAAAATTTATAATACTTTGAAAGTTACAGGCGCCAAAGAGTTACTTTTGAAAAAATTAAAACCTATAAACCTAGTTTTTTACTGTGTCAGAATCATTCTAAAAAATCATTGAGATAGGATAACTTTTAGGGGTAGGAAATTAGTTTCTCTTTTAGTATGGACGAGCGCTCGGTAGACGATCCTCTTAAAAACGTTGTCTTTGACCTACGAACTATCTATTTTTACTTATACCTATTCATAATCTAAAGTCCAAAATACACATCGACCACGCATATTGCTTCAAAAACTTCCAAAAGTATATTCAATTCTTTCTTTCTCCGGCCAAAACATACGCTTCTTATCTAAGTCCACCGCTCAGCATAGCCGGATGAGTATGATAACAGAACAGCCGAGATACGATGGCATCGCTGCCCGTGACGGCTCCGCGGAAGTTTAACGAATAAAGTTCTGGCCATGTTAAGGAATTAGTTTCTTCCGCTGGCGTAGACTTTGTGGTGCAAGGCAGGAGCGGAAGCGGGTTTGGAGAAAAATGTCAAGGTCTTTGGAATATACAGTTTTTGTTACGAAAATGATGTTAGCATAAGACCAAGCTTGGGCGACTGGCCTGGACCATGCCCGGATCGACGGCGCGTTGTGTTCCACGCGCGCCTCAAAGAGAGTCAACATGATGACGCGGCCCCCCTCTAGAGGGCCAAAGCCTGCCGTGGACGCGGGACTTATTACCGTGACCCCAGAACATAAAGGGCTATTGAAGGACACCGTGGATTTTAGTCAGTACGAGTCTGACTGTCCCTCCCGCCCTGCTCTGGGTGGGAGGACTCGTTCGATGATTTTACCACGATAAAAAAAAAGTGTACGAATTTTCTAGTATCTTGGGGAATAAGGCGGTTCTCAATCAATAAGAGTCTGACCGTACCTAACGATCCAACTATCAGGAGGACGCACTTAATGATTTTTACATCTCAAAAACTAAGGCTGCAAATATGCAGTCCTTGATGTTCCAGAAAACGTTTTCTTTGTGAGATGACTTTCATCATAATGTGGATCAGCGTATGTGGTTTTAACACGGTTACATCACCAAGAGCAGTTGTGGTGGAATTACTATAGATATAAGGCTCCTTGACCTTGATTTGAAACCATGAGGGCGTCACCATTGGTTTGCCACTGTATTATTCAGACACTTGTGTCTCACAAGGCTCTGAAATAATTACTTGCACAAAAGAAAAGTGGATATTAAATATAGCATTAATTTTGTGGCAAAATCAATACAACTCCATTCAAACTAAAAAAAACGAATAGAAATGAATCTCATCAGGTGGCCTACCATGAACTCTTAACGCGATCCAGTTTAGGCTGTGGGAAAGAGATGGCGCTAGACGACTTGTATAGCTCTGTCTCTTTCCCACAGCCTAAACAGGGGGGTATTACAACGTCTTAAAATCAGGCTTGTTCCAGTGAGTGAACGAGATGGCGCTAGACGACTTGTATAGCTCTGTCACTTTTACTCGCCGGAATGAGCCCGGTTTTAAGACATTGTAATACCCCCCCTGGATCGTGTTAAGAGCTCGTGGTAAGGCCCCTGATAGTACTTTTTGACTTTTCTAACCTATACTTGTACTACCTCCAAAACCCTCTATAAGTTTATGCCTCACACCATGGTCCGCCCGCACCCGTATTGTCCCACCACTGTGTACCAGAACAAGTTATGAGTGGAGACTTTTGTGTCATTCCCTGGATTAACTTTCTGTCGACATACATTCTCAAAGGCTCCCATTGTTCATATTTTTCTTTTTGTTGCTAAGTAAATAGAAAATAAATAGTAATAACATCATTTTCTGGATGAATTGGGGGTGAATAGAATGTTGGGCTCTTGTGTGAGATTCTTCGTATTATATTGGCCTGTAATTGTGGTAGTTAAGGGCAAATACTTCGTTTTGTTCAGAAGAAGAATGAGTATTGGTCAACAATATAGTTGGAGTGAGGTTTTGTTTATCAGTTATTGATATTTGGATAAAAATATACTACAAAATATAGATTAAAGCTACATTTTTTTCATAAATAACTAATTCTTAAATCCGCGCCTCTGTCTATGAGAAGATGGAATGAAACTACATATTAATAATGCCACACTATTTTTTGAATTTATTCTGTCTGTTTTTTATAAAGTCGTCCGAACTAACGATAGTCAGGACTCTTAAGAAAAAAACCTCGAAATAATAGGTACGTATCCTGAAGTTCTGCTTTCTGAATCAAGCTGTCAGACAGATGTGTTGCTGGGGAGTTTGTTCCACCACTTCTTCTTCCCAGCCAAAACACTGGGAAATGTCGAAGAAGGCGCGCTTTGGGGGACTGTCTTATGTAAAAATTGACCTTCAAAAAGTGCTGATTAATCAGCCTAATTTGAATAAATGCTTCTTAGCGAGAGTCTCCTTAGGTGTTGGTCATTATTTCATGATTGGTCAGGAAAGGGTGGACTCTGAATAAATTTTACCTCGTCCACTTTCATAAATCTGGCAAGCAAACCAGTTGCAATTACTACGGACTTGACATTTCAGAAGAAGCTTATTCCTATGCAAATAAGTACTAAAATACAGTAGCTAAAAAATCTACCTAAATACAAATATCAACCTAGATTATTTTACCAGCAGATAGCACAAAAAAGTCATCAAACTTTTTTCAACATCAGACCAGTGCCATCTACGAGCAGCAAGCGAGCGCACTCGAGCGTAAAAGCGAGCGATGACGTCATTAAAGCGAGCGAGCGGAGCTAAAGCGAGCGAAGCTAAGTGAAGCTATTATAAAATATTTACCGCAGGGACCTTGGCATCAAAATGTGTGGATTTCATTTGACATGCTTGCTTGGTTATGCCCATCCTTGGGTGGCTGAGAATTTTCTTCAATTTTATGCCGCGTGTGTTTACGTTTTTTAATCTTGCAGGGAAAATGGGTCATATGATTTTCAGATTCGGATGTGCCATGAATTGCGAATTTGAAATCTTTAGCGAATCATTAAAATTTCGGTCAACCAAAAGAATTAAGGTGCTTCCCTGAGCAAAATAAGTTTAAGACCACGCGCCATACGAATTCACGATAGCCCGGGCATTATATAAATTTTAATGTGAAATAATTATTGGGTTTCGTTAAATGGAGATTTGAAATAAAAATGAAATGAAAGTAAGTAACAATCTTACCAGATTTGCATCCTTTGTGATTTTGATTTATTAATACAATACTTATTAAAATATTAAATCTACTATCATATAATTAAGATTATGAAGGTTGTTATCTCTTTTATAATAAGTAGATAGCTCTATAAAAAGGCCCCAAAACACGGTGTTTTGTTCGTACATGCGCCCTAAACTATCTCATGAAGACGGAATATTAAGAACCTTAATGTTTATTATCAATTTTAAATCAACAGGTGATAAAAGAACTTCGGTAGGACTGAATAAACTACCAGGATCACAAAGTCCATTTAAAAGATCTACTAAAAAGCACAAGAAAAAAATCTTTATGACCTCTCACGGTTTTTTAATAGCCACTTAAACCAACGCAAACATATTCTTCTATCCCAAATACCACACAGACACTGCTTAAAATTTACTCACATAATTATTTACTACCCCAGACAACGTAAATGCGAAAGAAAAACCAGGTCCATTCATAAATAACTGCCAACATGTCTACCCGCTTTTTTGTCTCCAAAAAGATTGTTATACTGTCCTTCGTCACGACCTCAGGTAATGCGATTTACTGCAAAGCGACGCCATAATCGTCTATAACACTGGACATGGACTTATCCCACTGCACGCAGCTGTTTGAGTTTTGGTATCATCCAGCTGTTATTAGCATGACCCGGACCAGAGTGTCGAGTCTGCTGATTATTAGTCAGAATGCCGCCACAATGGCGTTTCAATTTTCGAACCATTTTTTACTCAGCAGTAAAAAATGGTTCGAATAAGCACTACAATTGAAACGCCATTGTGGCGCCATTCTGACTAATAATTAGCAGACTCGACACCCAGGTAGATTGATGCGGGGTCAATAACCTGAAAAGTATATAATATGGACAATTGGACATGCCTCCGGAATTCCGGGATTTTAAAGTGTTTTTTCAGTAATTTTAAATTGTTAGGAACATTTAGGATGAAGATATTATTTCGTGACCTAAGGACTTGCGAGTTGCGTCAAGCGACACAAGCGACCAATACTTTTAATTTTGGCATAAGTACCATTACCAGACTTCTGGCATGATGTTGGTGAGGTTTTTTGTTTGCTTTGTCCGCAATCGCACCCGTAATGCGCGTGTCGCTCGATCTTGTAGGTCGTGGCCGAGTAATAAAATGTGTAGTATGTACTCACACATTTTTCGTCGCCAAAAAGATCGTTAAACTCCCCTTTAACGAGTATTTGCTTTTAAAGCCAGAGACCCATTAATGAAAAAAAAAAACTTCAGTAATGCGTTCCACATTTTTGCTGAAAATTTCAGGTAGTACTGAATGATAACTCATTCAGTACTACCTGAAATTTTCAGCAAAAATTTAAAAAAGAATTTTTTTTATGTTTTTTCTGTTATTTTTCGTTTTTTCGCCTAAAAAGGTGGGTCGTGTTAAGAAAGTGGGTTTGTAATTAGGAGTAAGGAAAATGGCACATAATAAACTGAGCTTAGTATATTATAATTATTTTTAAAGGAGATGGAAAGTTCAAGTATGTGGAAAAATTCAGACAGGTATAGAAATGGGACCTAGCACTGTATAACGCTGAATAGCTAAATATTCATATTTCACATAAAAAAGTTTCTAAAAGGACACTTGTTATATCTTCATAATCATGATAAAAAAATTTGAACACCTACCATCAAAAGTACTACAAAACCATTGCAAATATTGATATCTGGCTATAATACTTTTATGTAGGCGTTTAGTTTTATGTATCTACGATTTTATTTATTTATTGATGACCGCAATCGCACCCGTAATACGCGTGTCGCTCGATCTTGTAGGTCGTGCCGAGTAATAATATGTGTAGTATGTACTCACACATTTTTGTCGCCAAAAAGATCGTTAAACTCCCCTTATGAACTGAGTATTTGCTTAATTAAAGCCAGAGACCCATTAAAATGAAAAAAAAACTAGGAAATCAGTAATGCGTTCCACATTTGATTCTTATAAATAAAGTCTGAAAGAATTCAGGTAGCGACTGAAAATGAGGAAATCTGGATTGATGTTTTTTTCTGTTATTTTTCGTTTCTTTCCACTACATGGCGAAAAACGACCACAAGCTAAGCACTCCCGTCCGTTGAATAGCCGAATAAACGAATTTCACCAGTTGCTCCTGAATGCAGCAGTTAAAACAAGGATGACAATGTTGGCTGAAAGATCGGCCTTTGCGGTATATTATTTAGGAGCTCCTCTCGAGTGTATAGTGTATAGCAAAAGGAATAATCACAACGAACAATATTAATAAGCAGAGCGCAGAGCGTTCAAATGACATCTGACGTTTGTTTTTTTCTTAAAGATGGGATTGGACTCAAATTGTAGGGTTGATGAATCTCAAAATCCACAAAGAAGTAATCTGAGATTTAGATGGTTACTCAGGCTTTGGCCTAATGGTCGCGACGTGTGAGCAAGAACTCCTGAGCTCGATGCCCAGGTAAGCCAAAGTGTAATTGGGTTTTTCATCAGGAATTTCTCAATACCATGGAGTCTGGATTTCCATCCTATAATGATATAATGCTTCCACCGCTGGGACATAGGCCTCCTCTATGTGAGTAGAAATGGACCATAATCCACCACGCGTGTCCAGTGTGGGTTGGTAGTTGACAAAATAATGTCTTCGAATTTTGGTTCTAGGATAGTATAATGCCGATTTCCTCATTATGGTTTTCGTCACCGTTTTGAGAGCAGTGGGTTTTTGTCTAATTAATAGTAAGAGTCTCTTCCATAATATTTTTCCATTTTGTAAATTTCACTTTCTCTAGATCATTGGGTTTCAGCTACTTAATACTTTATCCAATGCACTTATTATGTTGTTCATTACAAAGTATTACTATGAAATGACGACCAAATATGACGACCATATATTGAGTCCATGAAAAACTTGTAAAAAAAGGTGTAACTTTTTACATCCCTAATCAAGTCACTTTCATCTTGGAGAAGAGATAAAAAGAAGCTTAACGCAACAATATAAAAGAATTACCAGAAGTCTCATAGTGGAGTTCTCTTCCGGAGGCTTTATTTCTTTGATAGCTACAACCTTGGAGTCTTTAAGTCATGAGTAAATGGCGACTCGCTGTCCGACCATGGACCATGCCCGGGTCGACGGCGCGTTGTGTTCCACGCGCGCCTCAAAGAGTGTCAGCATTATGACAGGGCCCCTCATACTAAAACTAACTAAAACAAGGCTGAATAGCGAAGCGACCTCTTTTGTCATTAGGCTGAATGCATGATGTCTATTGCCATTAAGATGGTTAGATGTACGCGATCTTTTTGAAACAGTGAAGAGTTTTGTTTTTTTTATTACTTACCGGCCTAGGGCTTTTCTAGCTACATTATTACCGTAGAGCGCTAATTAGTTACTTACAAGCCCCATTTGGGGGTAATAATGACCTACTTACCGAATATGAGAGATGTAAAGATTTTTTATGCAGCCCATGCTGTCTTACTTCTGGGCAAAACAAAAAATGTTTGTAAACACTGTGTGCATCAATTGTATACAATAAAAAATCCTTGTGTTGGATTTTTTTACCAAAAAAAAATTCCTTTTCAGTTGGCTATAAAGAATACACCTTCTGTTCTTGCCTGCCCAATGACATAATTCGTAGCGTCCTTAAACCCCCTAATCTTCTGTGCAAGTAGTAAAGTTCAACTGAGTACTTTATGACGTGTGGGTAATACTTGCAGCTTGTTTTTGGGTTACATGGTGCAATGTTTTAGGGTTGCGAAAGCATGTGCAAAGTTTTAACTTGAAAATTTACACCCTTATTTCACCGCACTAATTAACAGTGATATCCTCTATATGTTTCCTTTTTTTGGTATCTTCTCATATTTTGAAGTTAAAAATCCACTTAGGGCAGTCTACGGTTTTAAGCTATTGTCAAACAGACAGGTGTGGCGAACGCGAAACGAAGCGTCCTTGTTTGTAATGTATGGAATTGTTTGAAGCCAGTCACATAGACTATCCCATCGCTTTTCTATGTGACTGGCTTCAAACAATTCCATACATTACAAATTTAAACGCTTCGGATCGCATTCGCTTCGCCTGTCGTTTTGACTATAGCTTTTACGCTGCGTCTGCGCTGTGACCTTTAGAGAATAGAACTGCAAATTCAGAGTTCTTACCTTGTTACCAAGTTTTTTTTTTATAAAAACGTACCATCAATATAACCAATTACAAATCGATCCAAGAACTCCGCTATCGACAATCACTCTTACTACATATTATTTAACTTAAATAAAAGCAAAACTTTGGCTATGTGGATGGATGGATGTTTGTAACTCCATCACGTGAGAACGGATTTTTTTTTTATTAAAGATAGTTTCGCGTTTGACCACTATCTCGCCTGATGGTAAGCTAAAATGTGGTCGACGGTGAAGCACGCTTACCTAGAAGTAACCTGTTCACTCTTGACTTGCAAATAAATGAATATGAATATGACTTGGAGACCCCACGGTTATAGCTGTTGGGAAATACAGACGGCGGCAGGGAATTCCACTCCTTAGCTGTGCGAACAGTAAAGGTATTGGCAAAACGCTTTTGAGGGATGTCCACCATATATCGATGGTGCATTGCCGTACGTCTTGTAGTCCGATGATGGAAAGGGGTAGGCGGAATCAGGTTGTGCAGTTCCATCGCACAATCTCCGACATGCAACCGATAAAAAACCGACAGGCTGGCCACACGGTGACGATGTTCAAGACTCTGGAGCTTTGAATCTATTCTTAATGAAATTTATCTCAAAGTAGATTATAATCTGAACTCTAAAGCAATACATAGGATACCTTCTATCCCAATATTATGTGTCTGCAGGATAATTTTTGACATACACGAGAATCAAAACCACTGGCAACACTACTAGTCGATAAAGTAATAGAAAGTCTTGCAGATTGATTGAAAATCAATCTAGACCTCTTAAAATCCACCCTAAGCCATCTTGACCCTAACTGATCTCCTACCTTATCAATAAGACATATAACTAGATTGAAGTATTAAGGAACATGTAATATGTATCAGTCCCAGTAACTGATCGGCTCAGTCTCGTCCTAATACATTATTAAAATCTTTTAAGTTATTACTGGGCATTGTCGTAGAATTGAAATCGTATTGAATTTGATGTAAGATGTATGATTATTGAATTTGCTGACATATTTCAAAACGGTGGCCGAAACTGGAAAACTGTTTCGTAAGCACGAACCGGTGGTTTCGGCCTTAGGAATACAAGGAGAGAAATGTCTAGCTACTTATACGAGTACTTCTGGTTGCAACCGTGACAGCAAGACTTACTAGTTGACTTTCCAACATTTCTAATAATAATTATTAAATAAGTAATAGAGATAACAAGGACTTACTATTTATTACTAGAAATGTTGTTAAGTCAACTAGTGAGGCTTGCTGTCTGTCGCGGTTGCAACCAGAAGTTCTCGTACAATTTTCTCTGCGTGCAGTTTTGACAAAGAGCCCGAATTATAAATAGGTGCGTGTGTGTCGTGTGGGCATTTAGTGTGGGCGTGTCTCGGCCGGGAGGACTCATTTGATTATTTTACTACGATAAATAAACAGTTAATGATAAACTTTACTCCTACAGGTAACCGAAATCCCTGATCCCTGGTTCAAACATACGCGATAATAGTTTAACATTCCGAATACAAAAATAAAAACCGGGCCCTCTTAATTCCCACTTTCTTGTCGGTCACTAAATTACGTGTAAATTACAAGCAAGTAGACTAAATACCCTAATTCTTTTCTCTCTCTAACAATTTAAGGCACTATCACAAAGCCACTCACTATCCAGACGTCCTAGACAGCTTAAGACCTAGCTTTAGTCCCTAGGACCAAAATAAAGCCTGTCTAATGAAACCGACTTCAAATTATGTGGTCGCTTTAAGCCTTTTTATTTATGTCTAAGTCGTATAAGGATTAGGTATTACGAATGAGATAGGACGTCAATTTTCTGCGAATAATTTTCGTCGAAAGGTCAAGGCGATTATTTCAAGTGTCCATTTTGGTTCTGAAGTATCATCTGAGTAGCCTTTTCATTAGTTTGCTGGATTCAGCTTTCAGTATATTTGTATGTAGCTGAAAACTGGTTTTGAAGAGGCTGGAAGATTCATTTGATGATTTACCGTCATCATTATCTATCTTCCCAAATATTTTGGGGTCGACTTCCAGTCTAACCAGATCCAGCTAAATATCAGTATTTTACATGGAGCGACAGCCTATCGGACCTCCACAACAACCCAGTGACTGGGCCATACGATATCACATGGTAAGACATGGTTGTCAGCCTTTAGAGCTTCTGACTAACAGTAACGACTGTTAAAGAACTACAAATGACATTTGGGGCCAACGGCTTTACGTGCTTTCCGACTGCAAAACTTGACGGTAAACTTTATCAATCGCATATATTCCCTTGATACGCACTCTCAAACACTAAACTTCCGTAACACCCAAAATTGGTATTTAATTTCAATCCAAATCCCGATCCGATGTTTTTGATGACAGTTTCTGATTAGACATCTTAGGGCGCTCCCTCACCACAAGCGTTCACCATGTAACGTTACAGGTTCGAACATTAGAAGTCAATAAGGGTGCTCCCACATCTATCGACGCGGAATCGGTTTTTCCGTCGCCCTTTCTCTTTCTGTCGCTTAGAACTGCCATTTGCTAGAGTGAGACCGAGACAGAAAGCATAATGCGATAGCACGAGGTGAAATCCTCGAGGCGGCCGCGTGCTATCGCATTGTCTAGAGCATCAAATGGCACACTTTTATATTACATTACAGGTGAATGCTCGCAGTGAAAACGCCTTTAAAGACTTTGATAACCAAATTCGGTCGGTGATTGATAATCTAACAGAAAAAGATCCAACCAAAGATAGCAACCGAGTTAGATTCTACAGCGTTAGTCGATAAACCTTCCAACAAAAACACCGGTTGCCATTATTCAAACTAGAGAAAAAGAAATAGTGGAATAAATTCCCCAACTCAAGGAACATTTTCTCTTAGCCCTAAGAAATAATCCCTAGTATTTTCAACGAATCTTCTACAAATATCCAGACCCCCAATCCCTAAGTCAGCCATGATTATTTATTGGATCTGGAAGCAATTAGCTAACTCGTGATTACAAAGGAACTTGTTACGGCTTTTATCGGACAAGTTTGTGGAACTTTGTCAACCTTGCTAACGTTAGGCCGGGGGAACACGCCCAGGAATTATTGACTGGACACTGGATACACGGATTCGGTTCAGTTTTTTTTAAATATTTTTTTAGGTTTCGTAGGAATCTTTGATGAAATACTTGAAGACAGATAATAATTATAGAATAGCACTTGTGGCATCGCTCTCATTTATATGTTTGACAATCAATTTTGTGACACGTGGCGCCGTTTTATTATAATATATTTTGTCAAAATAAACGTTACTATTATTTGCTTCAGGAACAGTATTTTTATTCGGGTTAATAGATCCTTAAGTAAGTTTCTGTGGTCTCATGTGGAGAACGTATACTTTATGCAAAGTTTCAAGATGATCTGTATGTGTGTAACTTTGAAAATAGATGATAAAATAAGTGAACCAAACAACAAGGTCACCGACGGCGACGTCTGAAGCTGAAGTTATTTCGCACTTTTTTACCTGCTTTGTGGAAGTTGACATAAAAGTCTTCCATTATTAAAAACTTCCTGACCAAAATTTTCCGGAAAATAATTGGATTTTTTCACAAAAGCTTGCGCAGTGTGTAAGCTAGAACACCCTACTAACCCTTTTCACGGAGCAAGGGAAATGGAAAAAAGTCACCTCCTTCTAAGAAACAGAATAAGGTTTTCGTAGCTATCGAAAGAGAAGACGGAATGCGTGAGAGAGAAGACATTCTCCATTAATCTCAAAAATATGGATGGATGAGACTGGTTGCAGAATGCGGAGTCTCGAATCTCATCATCATCTGCCAGCCTTTTAACAACTATATTAGGGTCAGCTTCCAAGCGAACGAGATTCAGCTGGATATCAGTATTTTACATGGAGGGACTGCCTGTCGGACCTCCAGAACCCAGTAACAGGACAATACGATACCCCATGGTAAGACTGGTCGTCAGACATTGCAGCTTCTGACTAGCATCATACAAAACAGCAAATAGCAAACATCTATAAATGACAGCCGGGACCAACGGCTTTACGTGCTTTCCGAGGCATGGAGGATACTCGCTATGAGAGATGGTCACCCATCCACAGACCAACTTCGGCATGCACGGCTTAACCCGAAAGATCGGCCTGTGCGGCTGTAATTATTTAGCCACGAGTTTACGAATCTACAAACACTAAAATCTCTCAGTAACCAGATTAAAGTTCTTATGACAGCAAGCTCTTACTCATCCGATACTAATAAATTGACAGCATGGTTGGCGCAGGAACCATCTGACCGTCCGATCTATAAGTTATTCTGGGTTCGGGTTTTTGTGTTAATTGAGTTTAAAAACAGCGTGTGTCGTGACACAGGATAGATTTCTGATGTTAAAATAGAGACTTAAAGAGTTGTCAATACTTTGATATCACTTTCATTGAATTTTTTATTTTAAATCTACTTCTATTAAGAATAGTACCCAAAAAACGTTCTGCCTAAGTAAATAGAGTTTTGTCAAAGTAGATAAAATTCAGATAAGAACCAATTCATCCATTCAGCATACTTATCAACATAATAATATTTTCAAGTAGCTTAGCTTAAAACTTAGTACTCATCAATGGCTTAAAAAATGGTCCAAAGAAAAACTCGAACACTTGTAACGAGCATAAACGTAACAAGTTGGAACACGTTTGTGTTATAAACCAGTAAAAGTCCATCATAATAAAAGGGGCTGCATCGCTGAGATAGGTTCTAAACCAATTGAGAATGGACGCTTTGAACGGAGCGTTTAAACAAACCCTAGTGAATTGGTTGCATGGTGCCATGAGCGGAGCGATAGCGGGTGAAATGATTTCACATTTAAAGAATACAACCTATAATGGGTTGCCAAGTAGCAGTGGTAGCCCAGTGGTATGGGCCCCCACTTACGAAAAAGGTCGTGGGTTCGAATCCAGGCAGACGCATTACTTTGTGTAATTTATTTCATCACCGGCAATAGGCTGATAATATAATAGGTTGCCAGGGTCGTGGGACTGTGTCACCAGATATCCATGACCCTGGAACGTAAAGGGCTATTGAAGGATCATCGTGGATTTTAGTCCGTATAAGTCTGACAGTCCCTGCTGCTTCTCACAGTGCAAAGGACTGATTCGATGATTTTAACAGGCAAAAAAAATATCGTGAGTGAGCACTGTTTGCGATACTACTCGCTAGATGTACGTGGTAAATACTATTTCATTTTGATGTATTCATGCAAGAATATACGTCATACACGTAGGTAAGTAACGTTACTTTTCAAACGAATTCCCATGAATTTTGGGGGGGTATTACAACGTCTTAAAACCAGGCTTGTTCCAGTGAGTGAACGAGATGGCGCTAGACGACTTGTATAGCTCTGTCACTTTCACTCGCCGGAATAAGCCTTGTTTTTTTAGTCTTTTGTCCCTTACAATGTGCTATTTGTAACTTATCTTCCTTTACCCGCTCCCGCTCCGCTCGTCTCTAACATCAGCCGATACCGAAGATGCAAAAATGGTGTTTGCAAAATATGAATTCCCATTAGGGTTGCTTTTAGTGGTGATGGCAACGGCTTCGGTTGTTTGAATTTCACCGCCTGTTGAGTTTTAATAGCTAAGAATTAACATAACAAGGATTTTGTACAGTTAAATTTTGAAGGAGCTGATTTTTGAAAGAGGGTAGAGGTCTGTCTAAGTATTTATTTGAAGTGTAAAGAGCGTATATTCTGAAAGTTGGCAACGTCGCAAATGGCTGTCAAATATTTACAAGTTTTAATTAATTTTACAAATTTGCTGTTTGAAAATAAGAAATATGGCTGTGTAGTGCATAAAATTGATTAAGGAATGCAATAATAAATATCGTTACACTGGATTTACATACATATAATATAAACATTCAAAATGCCTTTTAGACACCTGAAACGATTACAACATCAAATTCAGTGTTTTAATTACTTTCATAAATAAGTTTTCTAGTGCACTACAGAGCCATATTTCTTATTTATATACAGAAACATTGCCAAATTAATTAAAACTTGTAAATATTTGACAGCTATTAGCGATGTTGCCAACTTTCTGGTTATGCGCCCTTAAAGAGTGATTTTCTAATTGGATAACTTTGAATTTTTTACTGAAATTTGTTTCTTCTTCGCACACCAGAGGCGCTGTTCCATTTTTTCGTACAAGAAACGCTGTAAATACTGGAAAGACGCTGTAAAGTAAAAAACTTGTACTAAGGGTACAGTACCTCGACTCAAAAAAACTTAGACTACAGTCTCTTTCAATGCACCCTTCTTCCAAAAAACAGTAATAAAACCGTCTTCAATCATCTTATTAGCATGACAAAGAGTTTCTGCTTACCCCCCAACATAACCTTTAACTATGGACGTGCGGTCTCACAGACCGCGTGCAGTTTGTGATTCTCGTGCCCCTCTCCTCCAGTGTACCCTACACGTATACTCGCGCAGTGAGAAGCTTTGAAATCATTTAATTACTCTGACAGTTAAGAGTGAACCTTTTTTAATTAAATTGCGTGAGTAATTAATGCTGATTTTTGTAATAAGTTCTGTGAGACAGTAATTTGGTGGCTACATTGACGCCGACGATGTTTCTGTTTTTTTGACTTTTGTGACAAAAGTAAAATTAAATTGTGAGTTTTGAACTGTAGAAACATTCTTTTGAAGGTGTTTTTGATAAGTAGCTTGTGAATTAAATTAGCGATGAAACTTATTTAACACGATGTTATAAAAAATTGCTGGTTAGAACCTACGTTCAGTGCGACTAAGCACAATGAAGGATGTTCCGTACCATTGTTTCTTTTAAAGCTGGCAAAAAAAAATTGTACTGAGAGCCCCCTTAAATATTTACTTTATTCTGTTCCTTAGTACCTATTTGTTGTCATAGCGACAACAGAAATACGTCATCTGTGATAATTTTAAACTGTCACCTAACACGGGGGAGATACAGAAACGGACACAGATGGACAGATAGATTCGAAAAGTCGGACAGCGGAGTTTTAGTTTCCACAGATGGGGATCCTGGACTTTTGCGTGGAAAATGCCTGACTCGTCGACCCAGATCAACTCTGTGTTGTTAAAAAATAGAAGAGAAAGAGGTCAATTTCTGAATAACAAAGTTTAATCGACTCTTTGCTCGGTTTGCCTGATAATGTCGAGTTCTTGGGCCCAAGCTTTTTTCGTAACCTGGGCCACCAAGTGATAAATGCGATTCCTAAAGCCGAAAAACGTGTAATCTGTGCCTTTCAAATTAAAAATGAAAGTGGAGCCCACACTTTCCGGGATCAATGATCAAGCCGCTATACAAAGACTACAAGAATTGCTCGTCAAAGATATTAGATGACCAAGTTGGGAATTGTCAAAATTTTTAGCAGTTTTGAGAAAAGGTAATTTAAGTTTTTTATCTCAATCTGTCCATTGTTGATCATTCGCGATCATCTGCGTGGAAAACCAAGGCTTGGGGTCAAGTCACACCGACTGGCGACGCTGTGCATACATTTCAGTAGAGCTGCTCAAAATTGAACTCTATTTACTTCACGAAAAGATACAGATTTTCAGTATCGTTGCGTTACGTCGCGTTTCATGCAGACATCGAAGACAGAAGCAAAATGATGAAACATATTGTGCGGTCAAATCTTTTTACCTAGCGGTACTGAAAAAAGTTTCTTTTTCCTTTTTTCCCCTTTTGCCTACCAGTATAAAAACTTCAAGAAAACGGCCCGTTGAAATTCTCTTCAAGACATTTACAAAACCCCAAAAAACTTTTCCTTTCAACGTTTATTTAAAAATTAACCAAACGATACAAAAGCCAAGGAAATTAACATAATCTAAATAATAATTATTTTAATAAGACATTAGCACCCGGTTGTCTGAAAGCTTTATTATAATAATGTCAGTAATTATTTTTTGAATGGTCTATGAGGTTGCATTAAGATGTTTTGTGTTGCCAAAACATTTATTTGAATGAGAGGATTAACGAGGAACATGCTTATAGGGTCATCATCTTCCTGCCTTTTCCCAACTATATTGGGGTTGGCTTCCAGTCGAACCAGATGCAGCTGAATATTTAACAATATGTTATACATGGAGCGACTGCCTATCGGACCTCCACAACCCAGTCATTGGGTAATACGATACCCCATGGTAAGACTGGTTGTCAGACTTTCGAGCTTCTGACTGTGACTCGTTACTTGCTTCTGACTGTGATTAACGACTGTCAAAGATCTACAAATGACAGCCGGGACCAAAGGCTTCCCCTGCTTTCCGAGGCACAGACCAACCGCGGCAAACGCGGCTTAACCGGGAATATCGACCTGTGCGGACCAACAAGCTACTGTGAACCCGGAACGTAAAGGGCTGTTGAGGTAAACAGTCCGACAGTTCCTCCCACTCTGGCCTGGGTGGGAGTACTCATTAGATGATTTTCAACGTCAAAAAAAAAAACACAAACAAAATCACATAAAATAAAAATCCTAATTATAAACGTCCAATGAAAATATGGCCGAAAATCTCCTCCGTACCCAAATCTGAAACTAAATCGATCTAAAATACACCATTGTTACCAGTAAAGTGCTAAACATTAAGCAATAACGTATAACTTTTGTCAGATTTATGAGTTTTGTTCCGCTGAAGCGCTGTAAGGTTCCGCTGGAAAATAATAAAGCGCTACATTGTTTAGTTAGCGAGTTTCCAAGTTGAATTGTGTTATGATTATCGGAATTGGTCTGTGTTTGTGTGTGTGTGTAGGTGTTTGAGTTGGTGTGAATCTGTTGGGATTGTGTTCGAACCCTTATGTGTTTAATGGTTTTATTGCTTCTGTGGTTTAGTATTCGCTAATAGGACTTCTTGGTGTGGTGGTTTCATTTCAATATCTATTTATTTATTTTTACCGCTACCGAAAAACGTTCAAACGAGGAATTGAGAATTTCAGCTTGCAGGTGTGGGCTGCCATGGCCTAGTTGGTAAAGGCATCTGGAGTACCCATCCGGAAGGCGCGGGTTCGAATCCCACTTGCAATCTGAATTTTTCAAAAATCATCTTTATTTTTTTATTTACGTTCAAAAGTCATAAAACGAGCCTTCCCATGCTGGGTAAAGCGGCATGAACTGTTAGATTCGTACTGACTAAAATTCACGGTGTTCTTTCAATATATTTTACGTTCCAGGATCAAAGTTATCAAACAAGACAGTCCTACGGCAGGCTTTGACCCTCAGGCTCGCACCTAACACGTCGCGTAGTCAACCCGGACATGGTCCATGATCGGTTGGCAAGTAACCCATTTCTCGCTGTCCGCATGCCCACACCAAAGGTGACTGTAAATTGGGCGTTTTTCCATTAGCCGGCACATGTACATCTTTAAGGGTGTGAAGAAGTCATGAAGTAGTTGCAAATCACTACCAGTTACCGGGAGACATCAATGTCCATGGCAAAGGACATCGCATGGCAGTGGGCGTTTTTCCATTAGCCGGCACGGCACCTATTTCTTCACACCCAAAGATTGAGGATGTAAAGAAGTTTTATACCTATATCGAATAGTTGTAAGTTCGTCAACATGCAAGCGATACCTCTAGTATAGGCTTTTCTTTTACGTTGTTAAATCATCAAATATCCAGGGCAGGACGAAAGGTACTGCCAGACTTGTACTGACTAAAATCCACGGTATCCTTCAATAGCCTTTTACGTTTCGGGGTCGCGGTTACCTAATAAGATATTAGTCCCGCAACCCCAGCAGGAGTGGGACCTCCAAAAGGGACCCCAGCGTCAGATTGCTGACAACTCTTTGAGGCGCGCGTGGAACACGACGCGCCTTCGACCCAAGCATGGTCCATTGATCGGACGGCGAGTTTTCCATTACTCGCGGTCCGCATGCCCGACCACTGATATAATCTAATGTGACCACTTGCTATCTATTGGGACAAAAGAAAAACTAGTCACTGTAAGTTATAAGCCTCCAAAAGAAAAGGTAGTCCTCTTGAACAAGACACTAGAGCACCCGAATTAAAAAGCTGAAAAAATAGCATGTAAAGTTTTTTCGACAACTAACATTAATCTTCCTATCAATCATTTTATTCTCTGAAGTATTACGTCACTCCTATCATACTACCCACTAAAAACGCGACGCGACGCGAACTTTTACGACAAGAGCCACCTAAAAATGGCAACAAAATTCTTTCTTTCTTTCTTATCGCGAATGATTCATAACGTTGTTTTTTATTGTTTCAGGTACGGACTATAAAATGGAGGAATGTTAGTAGTTAAATTACTGTGAGTATAAACGTACTGTGTAGGTATTATGTTGTATTTTATTGCCTTCAAGTGTTGGCTGTTTTATGTCACTTTGTAATGGTTTTTGAGGTAAAGTATGTGTGTTAATTTGGAAGGTATTTTTAAGGTGAAATGACTGGAATTTAATAAGAGGCGATTTAATTTGGTTGTACTATGTCTATTTTGATGTCAGTCAATCAGCCTTATTGTTTTTTCCGCTTCCTTTATAGGTTTTTTAGTAGCCTATTTTGTGTCCCACTGCTGGGCAAAGGCCTCGCCTCTTTCCTTGTAAACCTCTGTATTTTGGGCAATTTCTGGCCATGCCTACCCCGCGAACATGATTTTCTTGAAAAAGTCGCTTCCACATATGGTAAGTACATTTCCTGTCACGAAATACGGACGGCATTTGACGTTAATTTATATAAGGGTTTTGCAGTTACACTTTTTTTGACAAGCGTTCAACAAAGTTTTGCCGTGGCGGTTTCTCGGTGACTGGTCGTATGGCCCGACTATAACATGACTTCTGCATACCCTTAAAGATTGAGGATGTAGAAGTCTGACCTTTAATGTGCGAAAGATGACATAAGAGCGACCCAAAATCAAAGCTGGCTCTTTCTTGGTCAGAGGCTAAGTATAGCCGTGTATACGACGACGGTATATGTATCTAATAGCTGAAAAGAAAAAAAAAAAAAAAAAAAAATTATTTGCTACAGACATGTACATACATTCAAAAAGGACAAAACGTTATAAAGCCAGTCATATATAAACTAATATTGTCGCCGCGATGTTCGTTCATGACGTGTCTATATTTATAATACGTCATTGTATAAAGCTGAAAAAATAACAAATTACATTGTAGGTTCGACAAAGCGCAGGCGATACCTATGTTATAGGCTACGGTGCTTGCCATCTATTGAGACAAAAGAAAAACTAGTCACTGTCACTCAAAAGAAAAGGTGCTCTTCACCTAGACACTAGACCACCGAATTGTTTTAGCTGAAAAAAGTAGCATGTAAAGTCGACAAGACTACATTAATCCCGTCGTCATTTTAAAAGTGTTACGCGCGACGCTCATACGTGACATATAAACTTGTTACGCGCACGCGTAAATTTTACGACGATATTACCTAAAAAGCTTGGAAAATTTGTTCTATTCTTATAAAATGATTCATGGACGGTTATTTATTGTTTCAAAGTACCTGTAAAATCGAGGAACTTAGTAGTTAAATTACTGTGAGTAAAACGTACTGTGTACGTATTAGCTCTGCGACTTCAAGTGTCTGAAACGGTTTACGTCACTTTGTAATCGTTTTTGAGGTAACCTATGTCTGTTAATTTGGAAATTTTTAAGTTGAAATGCACTGGAATCATAAGAAGAGACGATTTAATTTTGTTGTAACTATGTCTATTTTGATATCAGTCAATCAGCCTATCTGTTTTTTCAGAGCGTGATCAAGTAACAAAGTGGAAAAAATCTTATAGTAACCTATTATAATGAAAATGCTGGGCCAAAGTCAATTATTTCCTTGTATCCTTATTTTGTAACTTTTATTGTTTGAGTAACGTGTATAAACCCGTAAAAAGATTTTCCCCAGATGGTACCTGCATTTCCTGTCTCAATCGAAAACGGACGGCATTTGACGTTAATTTATATAAGGGTTTTGCAGTTACACTTTTTTATTAGACAAGCGTTCAACAAAGGTTTAACTTGTCGTGGTACCTACACACATCAAGCTACACATCAAGCAATGCAAAACTATTATAAGCTGGCCGTTCAATGTGCAAAACGATCATATAAAGTGAGTTCAAAACAAACTGGTTTTTATAGCTTGTGTAGCCATGTATAAGACGACGGTTTGTATTTTACTTTCTAAAAAAGTTACTTATAACATTATCTAACCTTATATAACTGCTGTATGAGAGCACCGTAATAAACGTCTTTTGCTAACTAAAATCTTAACCCACCTCGTGTAAGTACCTACCCTCATTCCATACAACTATAAGAACATAGTAACGAACATGATCTTCATAAAAGAAAACAATCTCAACTGTAAAGGTACTAATATACAGACAAATAAAACTGGTAGGTACCTACGTTATTACTAGAGGTGTACACTGTACAGCTTTTTTGGGAAAGCCGACTAGTAGGTGCAGAATTTTGTAGTCGGCAAATCTCGCCAAGTAGTCGGCTAAGGTGACTGATATCAGGTTCCTAATATTTTATATGTGTGGTCACCTTTTTTTACTTGGTATTGTCCTCAAACGTGTCCTCCCACCCAGGGCAGGACAGGAGGGACTGTCAGACTTGTACTGAATAAATCTACGGTGTCTTTCAATAGCCATATATGTTCCGGAGCCACGTCAGGCAACTTGTGGACAGCTGGTGGTCACAATTAAGTTATCATTTTGGTATATTATTTTGGTATGGTATTTAGGTACACCAAAAAAAAATTGCTAAAAATTCTTCACTTCAAAAAGAACTTAATCTTTGAACGTTTTTCCGTATCTCGTAATAATAAATGGATTATGAATTTCCCTTGTTGTATTGCCCAATTTAAAAGAATGTCTTTTAAAAGCAATATAATTACATATCTGTATTTTGCAGCCGACTAGTCAGCTAGTCGACCAAACTCATGGTTAGCTCAACCCTAATTCTCACACAGAACCAAAGAAACATGGCAACCAACTCTAAATACCGGAGCGACATTTAGCTGGGAAGGTTCTAAAAGAAAATGGCCGCCGCCGAAAATTCTCGAACACAGGAATTTTCTTAGTTCATTTCAGCTGTAGGAAATTAGGGGGAATTGTGTTTTTGTTATAGCTAGATTAATTTTGTTAGGAAGAAAATGTTAGAAAATGTGTTAGGTAGGAACGATTTCTCAGATAATTATTATACAAGTATGTAATATGTATATCATTTTATAATACACATGCATCATACGGTATATAAATGTCTCCTTATAAAATACACGTCTCGCAAAACTACACTGTAACTTACAAAATACATAAAATATACCAATTTCATTTATGCCATAAAAGTCATTTTATTTCACCCAGTTGAATCTCAATACCTCCATGTTATATTTCCCACAACTTTTTTACACATAAAAAATCCATTTTTAACATACATACCGACAGAAAATTTGTGGATTTGCATTCAGTTGCGACTACACTTTAAAAACCCTATTCAGTAAACCCAAAAAACACTTCACGTTGTGACATGAAAAAACCCGACACACAGTGGTGCAAAAATAAAAAAGTTCTGGAAAAAATATGTTCGCAACTTGGTACAACGATGCATAGGCCGCAATTGTTTAATTTGATTCGCCCACTGCGTGGCAGAAACTGAGTGTATTTTGACATTTTCGTCCAGAATTTTGCACTGTGGTAATTTTGACGGGACATAGTAAATTCCTGCATAATTGTTCGTTCTGTATGTTTAATTTCATACATATTAATTTTAACGTGTTTGAATTTGTAATGGCGCTTTCATGCTTTATTTCGAGTCACATAAATCGTTACACAGGTAAGTTGAAAATGAATGGGAGCGAAATCTAGTAAGGAAAACTTAAACATTTTATCTAAAATTTAGCTAGTTTTGAGCTACACTTTAGGTAACTTTAGTTTAATACATCATAATCGTAGTCCTTTTTGTAACATTTTGAAAATCTAATATCAACAGTTCATGTCTTAAATAATGGTGCAGTATTTTTGTCTCAAACTACCAGGATTTTGTCACGTGAAATGTATCAATGTGGTAGAAATTCTACAACTCGATCGGGTTGTTTATCTGTTTGCCCTTCACGTCTCATCGGCTAAATGTATTTCGATAAACTTTACATGTTAGTAGTGCTACACCAAATGGGCCAAACCTACAACCTACAGCTCATTGGACATAAGGCACAACAGCCACTTTATTTACCACAGCTAGAGACGTCGCGGCAGACCTCACCGAAGATAGTGGAACGAGCTGGATAAACCAAAGACCACTCTAATCTTGGTCTCACTGAGGTCCAATATTACTCTGTTTTTTCACTTGATAATTATATCTATAAGGTAGGTCTTTCAATAAATCTTTGCATCCTGGGTAGAGCGACAAAATACACGGTGTTCTTTCAATGGCTCTTTACGTTCCAGGGTCATGGGGGGTCCCTTTGACTCTGGATTGAGAAAACTGTAAATAATGGGAAGGGATGTTTGCCCAGCAGTGGCACGATGTAGGCTAGCAGTATCAGTATTAACAATAAATTAAAAGCTTCACAAAACATCAGTTATCTGAAACTCCATTCATTCATACTTACTGTAATTGAGCCACTGAATATTATCCCACAGAATTTCATACAATTGATTTCATTTATCGCATTTATACATGTATGAAATTAATTCGATGCGAGCATGCAAAATGAATAAACATTAAAATTAAGAAAGCAGTTTTAACAAAAGTTATTTAAAATAAGTTGTGCTTCGATGGAATATTTTATCTGCAAAAATGTATTTTTTATCTCCTCCTTGAATAACATTGCTTAAATTAATTAAAAAAGAAATAATAATTTTGCATGATTTCGTTGTCTGTTTTTAATTGTGCATAATGAGTATATGAATGAAAATTAAGATTTTTACAGTTACTGTTGAGATGACATGCTACAAATTCCACTAGAAATGAATAATTTGCTCTGAAAATTGTTAATGTAATTTTTCCATCTATAAACAAGTTATCGGAGCAAATTGGAGAGTTATGTTTTCCATATTTTCTAAACGCAGTCCGCAAAACTGCACAGTGGTGAAAAATCTCCCAATTTCTATGCAAAAATTCAGTTTGACCTATCTATTCGATAACTTGAAAAAAAAGGTGTCTGTGATATTGATAGCTTGGCAATAGCGCCTAGCTGCTGGCTTTGATCAATCCTTTGTCGACAGTGCATTCTTTTTTTATTTCCTGTTGCATTTTAAAACCATTATTCGATGAAGTCGATGAATTTCCTTTTCAAAATTATGTGTTTTAATTTCAATTGGGCGTAAACCGCAGTTTTAATTACGAATAAAACCGCGTTAACCTTAATTTTAAATCGATGTTAATACTGTATCGAGTAAACAATTATGGTTGCACAACCACATTGACCATAATTTAATAATCAAAGTAAATGTTGTACAAAATAATAATTTCCTACCACTTAAAATTGTTGGTTCTGGTGTTGCCAGTTGATGACAGCCAGTAGTCTGAAAGTCTAACAACTAGTTTTACCAAGATGTATCAGATTATCTGATACTAATTGTGTTGTGGATCTAAGACAAGCAATCTCATCACATAAAAAGAAACATCGATGGAGAAAGCTAAACAAGAAATGATTTCTTTAGTAAAGAAAAAACCCAATTCAAAACTAAAGGCTATTTAAATAAAAGCTTATCGAAAACCGTTTCGCAAAATGCTTCAAAAATTACCTTCACATTTAAAATTCGGTAGTCCAAACATGTCACACAAACACATCGCACAAATAATATAAAAATATTCAATTCACGTTTCAATTATTCTGTACATGTCGAATCGGATTTAAAATTTAAAATATCACCTGTTTTCGGTCTCGGTTCCGAAACCTGAGGCCAGATTAAAAACATGCCGATGATTAAGTTTGGTTACGTATATCTGAAATTTCGAATGCGTAAATGGCTATTAAAGTGCTTTGTCGTAATTATTTAAATTGTGAACGATTTATTCTGTTGAATTTTTGTCCAGGACTTTTTCGTTTTGTAGCTCTGTGTGCTCGTACTTGTGACATGAAAATTAGTCTTCTATTAAAATTTTAAGCTATTCAAAGCATTTGATTTTCCCACCACTTCCACACATTTTTTTTCTCAACTAACATACAGGCTTTCCCTTAATCAAGACAAGTGAGTCATAATCGGATTATATAGGTTTAAATGCTCCTAAAAATCCTACAAACACTGTTAATTTCAATACAACTTAACAAGTTCCTCACAAATTACTTTCACATTCAAACTTTCTATCTAAAAATAACTTCCTCATAAAATATTCAGAACGAAAACAGACTTAAAAGCGAATGTAGCTGAGTATTCATTATGATCAGATAATTAAGTTACTTAGTGGAAAATAAATGCACACGTATTTTTAGCTTGAAATAAAACAAGTTGTAACTTCACAGAAATACAGAAATTATTTTACTACAGACTGCCTTTTGTGAATGATATTTAATATGCAAGGTTTTTATGTTAAATTAAAAAAGTTTTCAAAAATGTTTTTGCATTTATTTCACGTGAAAATGTTAAATATTTTTGGTCAAAAATCACTGTTGTCCCTATTTATGACAGCACAGTTAACGTTTCGGCATTAGACTGCTACTTAGCGTGTCGCGGGTTCGAACCCTGCATGGTACAAATATTTGTATGACCTACAAGTAGTTGTTCCGGGTCAGAGTGTATGTGTATGAGCGTTTTTATGTTTGTAAACGCACCCACGATACGGGAGAAATTCCTAGTGTGGGACATGTTTTTAAAAGACTTATCTATAATAGCTGCTTCAAAGTCGGGTTTTTCTGCTTCTGCTGAGTCCCGGAGATCACCATAGGTGGAGCAGAAGGAACAGTCAGTGTCTAACTGAATAAAATCCTCCCTATTTCTTCAATCACCATTTACGTTTTAGGATCACGGATTGCCGGCGTTGAGGCCTAATGGGGGCCTGAAAGAGATTAATGCAAAATGGGATACAAAAAACAAACTCATAAATAATACATGTATTACCAATGATTTTTCTTTTTATCACAACCAACAAGACTGTACACAAGTTTAATAATATGCTTATCATCAGAGTAAATAAAATTATTGTCCTTATCGAAAGCTAAGCCGTATATATTCTTCATGTCCAAAATCTTCTTCAAACCTTCAAACTTACCGTCTACAAATACACCACAATTACTGACAATATACGTGTCTCCTTCATTATCCTCGACAATCTGTCTAACAGTTATAAGTTCATTGACTACTTGAGACTCCATTTTATCATTATTATACTTATATAAACCTGTTTTGTTAGCAAAATATATAACATTGACACCGCTAACATGAAAGTGATCAATTTCGAAACTTTCAAATTCTTTTACTGGAGCAAATTTTCCGTCGTACTCTATGTGGAGTCTCTGATCTGGGTAGCTAATGTAGAATAGATTCTTCTTGTAGAATAAAGACCAGATATTTTTGCCCTTTTCTTTGTAGAAATCAGCTAGTTTGGTCAGCATATTATATTTGTAGATTCCTTCTGTGCCTCCGAAGAAAATATCGTCGTTTATTTGGTCTATAGCAACTGCACAGCCGCCTTTGATGCCAGCTATTGTTTGATACTCTTTGGTATCCACATTTAAAGAAGCTAGCTGAAATTCCAGGTCTGAATAAATTTCTGGAAGGGAGTAACTGAAGAATAGGATGTTGGAGCTTCTGTGGACGTTGAGGTTGTATGGTCTTCCGATGTTGGCCCACAGAGTATCTCTGTCGTACCAATTCTCTCCTATTTTTATACGGTTGCAGGCTATCTCTGGTACTCCCGCCACGGATGCTGCGACTGTTAGCAAAATGTGGAGCTTGAGAATCATTGAGGGGTTCCTGAAATTAAGAATGCAAAGTTTTTGGAAGGACTAGAAAATTATGACCTAGAACGTTGGGCCCTTCACACACAAAGTGACGCAAGTCACCGATACATTAAGGCTTTGGTATCGAAGTCTAACTAACGCAATACAAACCCATAGAAGTTTCAGTTTTCAAAAGATACCAAAGTCGTAAGGAATCGGAGACTTCCGTCACTTTGTGTACGAAAGGGTTAGTAATCCGCCAGACAGGTGGATAGATGCGATGATTGGAGTGGTAAACAAAACTTCAACAGCGGTCGTTTGGATGAATGAGAAGACCAATTGTCTATTGACTAAAAAAAACTAACTAATATTAGTCATTTAGATTTTAGATTCAAAAATTTTCGACTCGTATTTTTTCTTTTGCTACATAAACCAAAATTGATGAAGTTGCGACTCTTTCAAAATTGGCAATACGTTACAATTGAGTACAATTTCTATTTTAATTCTGACGTCTCTAGTTCCCACTCTCAAGTTTCGATGCGGTATATATTTATCTTGTGTAAATAATCATTGATTTTCAAAGGAATAAGTACACACGTACTTACATACACGTCGTTATTTTTAACCGTCTTCAAAAAAAGGAGGAGGTTATCAATTCGACTATTTTTTTATGTTTGTTACCACATTTGCAATTTATTGATGCTGTCAAATAGATGATGAAATTAATAGTAATAAATAGTTCGTTATTTTTCAAAACTCTAAACATTTGCATTAAATTTATACTGTCAAATAGCCAGTTACACAGGGAATTTGATAACAGAAAATATAAAATGCTACTTACGTAAACCTAGGTGTATTAATATCCATAACGATTACCACTCAAATTAATATAACAAGCAGAAATATTCTCCCGGCACACGTCATTTCTCTACCGGATTCATCTGAACAATGATCAGAGGTTTGTTATTAATTGAATGTTATAAAATTCTTTGTTTGTTTTGTTTCTTCAACCATTGTTACAACAATAATAAACATTTGTTGAAGAATATACAAGAGCATTCATTGTAGGATGTTTAAAAATATTATGATGGTCATGTCCGTTTAGGTAACCGATGGCCCTAGTATGAATTTTCCCGTTAGGGCGGGACACGGGAGCTTTGACGTTAATTTGTTCAAAAAAATAGTTCCTCCCGGTTTGTTCCGCGTTCAAACCCCAATTATTTCTCTCTCTTCCGCGTTCGACCCCTAAACGTTTCCACATTCAACCCCTGAGGGTTGAACGTGGAACTCAGTACATTGAAGGACTTCATGAAATGCATGGAAAGCTGTAATACGATGTATCGTGCTATAATGTACATCTTTCCACTATAGCTGCTGTGTGTGAAGCCCTTAAGTCTCGACCTTGAAGTAGGCTTTAAAACATCACCATATCAGCCGCAAAACGTCCACTGCTAAACATAGGCCTGGGACTATAGACTTCCAATTAGGACCGATTGGATTGACTTGCATCCAGCGTGATCCTGTAGTCTTCATAAGATCGTCTGCCCACCTTGTGGGTCTGGTCTTACGCTGCGCTTGCCGATGCGTGGTCTCATCGAGAACCTTACGGTCTCTCAGCCATCAGCTGTAAATAATACTCAGTTATTTTCTGATAAGGCTTTTATGTTTTTCAAATACTGGAAAGTCTGTCAACCAATCGGCATCGATGACTGCAAATGTACGTAGACCGTTCAACTGCTGTGAAGCATGTCGCGGGTGTTCGTTTCACGCACGTAGCAAATATTTGTAGTCTGCAAATCGTTGTTCCGGGTTTATCAAACATCCATGTAATGATACACACTACGTTTACTACATTATACTACACATACACATTTTAAATTACAAAATTAAATTAAAAGGGTTTTAACGCATGCACCCATGATACAGGAGAAAATCCTATTGCGGAGCAAAGTTTAAATAAGAAAATGTGTTGCCAAGGGGTGTCGTACAATCCAGTACCAACTAGTTTCTAGAGTCTGATAAGCAGTCGCTTCATGTTAATACCGGTATTAAGCTGCCTCTAGTCTGAGGCCCGGCATCCACCAAAGCGGAGAGGAGAGGAGATGTGTCCAAGAATAACCAATCATGTGTCCACATCTCCTCTCCGCTTAGCTTTAGTTGACATCTGTTGATATCTGATTGGTTATTCAAAAATATCTCCTCTCCGTTTTAGTGGATACCGGGCCTCACTGAAAGTTGTGCTGAATAGATAATTGGAAAAAATCTGTTGAAGATTTTAACTTATTGAATTTACGTAACAAGTTTTAGAACTTTTTAAAATTAGTTGCTAACTTTTAAAAAGTCAAGGATACTAATAAATAAATAAAAATCCCTAACTTTCTTAATTACGTCTTTATTCTTAAAGTCTAACTGTAATGTATAACATAACTCACTCTATTTACATCGTTGCAAATTTTTCTCCACGTTTTATTATTCTCACGGGTTTTATTTTCTCTTATGTTAGATGTGCCAACATTGCCAGATGACGACCTGGAAAGTCCTATACTATTTCTCATTGGTGAAGCGCTTTAGATGGGAATAGGGCCTAACTTTATGTATTTTATATCTTTTGATGACATCATTGCCATAGTTTCGCTTACGAGTCATAATTATTAACCATTGTTTTCTTTAAATAATTTACTTAAATCACCGCCATTGATTTAAACTTTAACTCAAGAAAGAATTCTGCTGCCTCGTCTCCTCATTAGCCAAAGCATTCAAACATAGATTACTGTACTGACTCGTAATCAACCGATAAATGTTATTCCTGTCCGAATATATAATGTTATCTTTATCATCGAAAGTAATACCAAAGCTTGATCAACATCAGCTACTTTTCTTACTCTATGCAGAGGTTTCTCTTCCACATAAATCCCATCACCAGCACAAAAGAAAACATCACCATAATTATCTTCAACAATCTGTCGAACCATAATCTCATCGCTCAAAACAATCGGATCTTTGATTGGCCTCTCCACTTTATACAAAGCTGTCTTATTCGCGAAGTATACGTCGAAATGTTTGGCCACAAAGAACGTATCAACTTCGATATCTACTGCCTCGGCTACTTTAACGAACCGGTCATCTCTATAGACAAAAAGTTTTTGTGTTGGATACTCAATGTAGTAAAAGTTTCTCCGGACAAACAGGCCCCATATTGACTTCCCCTCTTCGGCGAAAAAGTCGGCTTCCTTTGTTAAGAAGTTGTATTTGTAAATGCCGTCATGGCCGCCGAAGTATATGTCGTCGTTTCCTGCGTCATAAGCTATGGCATAACCTCCCGGGACGCCTTTAATCTCTCTGCAAGTTCCCTTCTCGAGGTGGCAGGCCCTGATGCCGAAGTCAAGCTGGGAACCGTTCTGAATCGTGTGGCTGAAGAACAGGATGCCTGAAAATCTGTTTAAAAATGGACGTTGTTAATTTTATTGATAACAGCAGGTAGATTCTGTTATTTTTTCGTAGAATATTGGAAAACAAAAATATATTGCCTAGAAGCTTGAACGACAATCAATTCTTATTAGTTTTAATATTGATAATAGCCCTATAACATTTATTTTGTGTGCGATTAATTTCATCAACTTTAGAAACGCCTAAGTTACTCCTTATTACATCTGCTACCTGCCTATAAAAGTCTTGTCAAAATCGACCCTGCCATTTCAGAGATTAGCCATTACAAACAGACAGACAGAAAGACAGACAAAAATTGATAGCATGTAGTAAAAAGAGGTTATTTCAATATTACAAACAGACACTCCAATTTTATTTATATGTATAGATATAGATTGATTATCACTAAAATTTATGAAAATCAGAACCAAAATTACACTGTCCTGTCCAGTCATGAGGTCATTACTCATTCCTGTCATTTTAAAATGTCAATATAAAATCATGATCGCGTAGTTTAAGTTTTTATTAAAATGACGTCACGACTGACGTGGAGTTAATGGATCGCATTGTGACGTCATCAGTTTGAGTGAGACACGATATGATGTTTTTAATTATTATCTGTGAAATTGGTGTCTTATTATTGTACATGTTTGTTTATTGATTGACGAATACCGATGAGTTCATCTTATTTTGATGTGAAAACCGTAAACATATAACTTTTAATGAAAAGGTTTTTGCAAATATTTACTTAATAAATAAGTTAAGTTTTTCGATAAAAATGAGTACACAATATATGAACATACCCTTAAAGTATCGGTAATAGCAAATCTAATACTCTGTAGACGGAATTATTAAAAAATCGGTTAATTACAAACAAACAAAAATCCAAATCTTTTCTTTTTTAAATGGTAAAGAAAAAACATCATCATCATCAGCCGGAAGACGTCCGATGCTAATCATAGGCTCCCTATTAAACCGTCAATCGAATGGCAATTCGCCACTTGCATCCATCGGTTGCCCGCGACCCTCACGATGTCGTCGGTCCACCTAGTGGAAGGCCTGCCTACGCTAAGTCTTCCGGTCCGTGGTTGCCACTCGAGAACTTTTCTTTCCCATCGGTTATCACTTCCACGAGCAATGTGGCCTGCCCATTGCCACTTCAACTTCATCATCTGCCTGCCTTTTCCCAACTATATTGGGGTCGGCTTCCAGTCGAACCAGATGCAGCTGAATATCAGTATTTTACATAGAGCGACTGCCTATCGGACCTCCACAACCCAGTAACTGGGTAATACGATATTCCATGGTAAGACTGGTTGTCAGACTTTAGAGCTTCTGACTAACAGTAACGACTGTCAAAGATCTACAATTGACAGCCGGGACCAACAACTTTACGTGCTTTCTGAGGCACGGAGGAAACTCGCTATGACAGAGGTCATTGCCACTTCAATATGAAAATTAAAAATTAAAAACTTGAGAGGTGTCAAGGGACACCCGGATGGAACGAAGTTACTGTATACACTCAACAAAAATAATCGTCGCGATTCCACTCCACTCCACTCCACTCTTTGAGCTCTAGCACCCTTTCTCAACGCGCGATAAGGAACTTCATTCCAAAAAGTGTCGTGACAACTTTTCGTAAGATTTTTTTCCGTCTAGCCCCCGTTCACAACGCACGATAAGAAACTTCGTTCCAAAAACAAAAACAAGAACTTACTTATGCATCACCAAATTGTAAGGTCTCCCAAGATCTCCAAACAGGTGTTCCCTATCATAGTAAACGTCATGGAATATGATTCCATCACACTTGATCAGGTCATTCTGACTGGCTGGAGATCGGCTGTCGGCCATCATATAGCTGAAAGTCTTCGCCATTATAAGGAGGAGTTTGAAGGGATATTTGTTCATGACTTTAGGCTGAAAAAGAAAGTTTAAAGTTGATAAGATTTAAGGGTTTAACGAGCTACCGTGACCCTGGAACGTTAAGGCTTATTGAAGGACACCGTGGATTGTAGTCAGTAGAAGTCTGACAGTCCCTCTCACCTTGCCCTGAGTGGGAGGACACATTTGTTGATGATAGGCGTTATTAGCGTGTTTTAATAGTAACTACTTTTTTCTCCTATTCACTTTTTATTAAATCTAAAAGTTGTTAGATATCCGAATGTCAAAAAAATTGTAAAAAATATATTTCGATGTAAAGTACGACATTATTTAGAAAAGTATGACATTATTTCTGCAAATAAAAAGAACATTGAAAGTATCTAAATTAAGAAATTAATAAAACGGCACTGTTGGATTTTGTTAATGTTATCAAACCGAATGCCAATTTTAAACGAATCAGCTATACAAAACGTAAAAATATTACACCAAACACCTATTCATCACTGCAGTAAAATAACAAACTACGTAAAAATAAGAATATAGAAATATCAACTGAAAACACATATTTTCACGAAGCAAAATAAATACTATCAATAATTCATTACCTATCAAAAATAAAATCCTCAATAACCGAAAATGAAACTTAAAAACTGCACTGAAACTGTTTCCTAAAATAAAATGAAAAATTATTTTATTCTTTACACGTCCGTTTAGTTGTACGAGCATTTTACAATAAGAAAAGTGTTGTACAAATAATTTAAACATTGCATCTTATTGTTTATTTATTTACTTACGTCATTATTGCAACATCCAATGACAATATTTTTGTTTACAAATTGTACGCATGTTTGAGGACTGAGTGACAATTCTGCAACTCATCTATCAATAATATACAAATCAATGCCAGTTTTCGTTGTAATTTTATAAACATAAAATAATGTTGTATATAACCTTTCAAGACTCACGTGTGTCACGACTTTGTTGTTAAAAGCGACCGTAAATAAAAAAAAAAAAAAAAAAAATCAAAAGAGTAGGTATTGACTTTTTTCTTCAGGCAATTCGATTCTACGCAGTCGTAGTCTATTTAGACCCGTAATTACGACCCTTCTAGACTATAATGTTATTGTTTGTTGTAATAGTGAATATTAATTGTAGTAAAATAGAGAATATTCTAAATTCAAAAAAATATTGAAGAAAAGACCCTGTAATAATATCATAAATACAGACTTTTCAAAAAAACTTCCCAGTAACCTTAATCATTGAAAAATTCCATTCATATTTTTATAGGTACTGCTCGTAAAGTAAAATGAAGATAACCCTATCGCTGCGCATACGATATACTTTTATTATATACTTCCACAGGCACTAGTTACCAACAACGGGTCGCAGTTGATATATTTGAAGTACCGATGTTATCACCGAACGTTATTTCAAATGGTTTGTGTTCCATTCTCTGGAATTTGAAGAGAGTATATAATAGACTTTTGGTATATACGAGCGAATAGAGTATATCGTAGGAAGATATGAGAGGTTCTTCTTTTTGACGTAAAATCTTAGGTGAACAGTGTATAAGACGGGGACGCGAGGTATAATGGGGACATACACTCTTTAGGCATAATTAATACAGCACTAACGTAGCGCAAGCGCCATCAGGACGTCATTTGCAAGCGGCCATTAACAAATAGCGTTCTGTTGGCGTTTGCGCTACGTTAGTATTGTGTTAAGTTTGCCTTAAGAGGAAACACAAGGATCGTTTTATTTTTCAATGGTTCTTAAGGAATTTTAAACCTTGTTCTCATAGTCCTAAATGCTTCATACGTTTATCAGGAAACATTTGGCCTTTTACATAGAAAAATTAGAAAATACAATATTGCATATCAAAATTAAAGGAAAAAAGTAAGACACACAACATAGAAATAAACCAATAAAAATATGATAATAAAAGCATAAATTATAAGTTAAAAACAACATAAATAACGTTGTGTGTCTCACGGCTACGTCAAAAGGGGCCAGTTCAGCAAATTGTCGAGTAGCTAGTGCTCGGCCCTGGTTTTCAACTGGACCTGCACGTTATTATTACCACACAGCTGTTAAGACTCATAAAAAAATCATACGGTTGAAGACAAAACAGGTAAAAACCACGACGAAAACGTTGAACAAAATCGTAATTGAAAGACCAAAGTCGTAACAGTTCCAGTATAAGTCGTAACAGTTCCTATTCACAGTTCCACATACTAAACACCAAAAACCCGTTATATTACACATTCACTAAAAGGAATTACTGGGGCCTAGCCACACGGAACGAAAACATACCAAGCGTAAATGTAACGAAAAACCACCTAGTGTGTTCACACAGGTGAATTTGCTTCTATTAAAATAAGCTTGCTTCAGCTACCATCTAATTTTGTAAATACGAATTTATTTCGCTCGGTTAAGCTGGCTTGTTTGTTCCTGTATCCTTAGCACGAATTTTCACTTTACAGTATTTACAGCGTTTCTTGTATGAAAAAATGGAACAGCGCCTCTGGTGTGCGAAGACGGAACTAATTTTTTCGTTGAAAATTGGCAATTTGAAATTTTCAAAGTTCCAGTTTACTTTACGTCTCAAATACTGAAAATACGTGCTAAGGGTACAGTCACACAGTACTGTGGTCGATGGGTTGAATTTTTTTGGATTATGAATAGAAAAAATATTAGTAAATGATTATGTAAGACAACGAAAGCGTGTATCAAATAGTTATTTCTCTGTTTTTTCTCAATTACCCAGGTTAATTTCTAAGCTTCGTGGTTGCCACTGAAGAAATTCCTGATTTTTGTTTTGTAATTACAAAATTTTAATAAAGAAGATTGGAGATTTTTGCAAAACTTCATTCTAACCAAATGGAAATGTGACACTAGGTTATTCTGACATGTGGACATTTTGACACACACGAATATTACTATAAACCAATAAAACTGCAGTCGCCTGTGCGTTTAATCACGTGTGTTTCTTGACTTGATTCGCGGCTTGGCTATTAAGCCATTGGCTGACATGACCATCGTTACAATGATCGTTTATGACGTAGTAATCATGATAGTAGGTTAGTAATAAAACTAAATGATTATTATCGAACCTATTATTAGATATTCGAACTAATGGTTAATAAATGACAGTCGCACAGATCGATCTTCCGGGTTAAGCCGCGCTTATCGAGGTTGGTCTGTTGATTGGTGAACATCTGTCATAGCGAGTTTCCTCCGTTCCTCGGAAAGCACGCAAAGCCTTTGGTCCCGGATGTCATTTATACATATTAGACAGTCGTTACTATTGGTCAAAAGCTCTAAAAGTCTGAGGTCAGATAGGCAGTCTCTCCATGTCAAATACTGATATTCGGCTGCATCTGGTTCTACTGGAAGCCGACCCAAATATAGTTGGGAAAAGGCAGGCAGATGGATGGCAGATTATATTACTATCTTCCCCGCCGGGTCCGCGGGACTTATTTCCTTACCGTCACCCCGGAACATGGGCAATTGAAGGACACCGTGGATTTTAGTCAGTACAAGTCTGACAGTCTCTCCCGCTCTTCCCGGGGTGGGAGGACTCATTTGATGATTTTATCACGCTAAAAAAAAACCTTCCCAGAACTTCTTAATGACATATCCTTTTCTTTCATCTTGTGCTCCCCACACCAATTCTTAAAACACAGTGGCTGAAATTCAAAACAAACTCTTAAACCCAATGGCGTTTTTCAAAGCAATATTACTTGATAGCTGAAATGGCCATAGGCAAAACATTTTATACCCTTTGAGGGTATCCCCAAGAGTTGGAGAACTGATAGGATAAGAATGGAATCCTAAAACAGTTGATATAAGAACCTAGAACTTATGTACAGTCACGAGCAATATCATGTAAACACTGAACAAAATTCAAACGCAATTTATTCGTAAAATACTAGTTTCCACTTTGAAATAAGACCTATTTCGTAACAGTATGGCTTCCAAAATATATTTCAAATGAATTAAACAAAAGTCCAATCAATATGGTAGCAGAACATCGCTTTTGAATACTGCTTAGTGTATACATACTATTGCTCGTGACTGTACTTGTGTGTGAACTTATCTTCTGTATTATCGCAATAAAATAGACCTTCATATGTAGATATTTGAGCATTAAACTGTAAATAAAATGGTATGGTTTTAGATGTAAAATACTACGTGTGGCACTCGGGAACTGCCGCGGTAAAGCTATTGCGTAGCATTTTTACCAACAGCAATTTTTTTAAGGCTATGGTCAGTCATAAAAACGTAACGTCAATAAAGTGAAACGTCACGAAAAACAAATACCGAGCCGAATTCTGCCGAACTGAAACGATGTTGGACGATGCAGGCTGTTAGGATTATTTTCGTTACGGAATTTCTTGATGCGCATAGTTGTTATAAAAATATTGGCTATTGATAAATATGATTGAAAATCGAGTACGCGCTGCAGATATAAGAATGTAGTAATATGAAACTAAAATTTTCAAAGAAATAATGAAAAAAGGAAGCACAAAGTATGACGTAGACCGTATATAAGGAAAACGCGTCACCGCTTGTCATCTGTTCTTCGTCTAAACTTTTTAGCGAAACTTCACCAATTTAGAAAAAGTTGTTACTCACTTCTAATGCGGAGGTTTTCATTCTCCATACAAAAAAAAAAGAATAAAGAAAGCAAAAAAAAAATCTTAATTTATAAAATCTTATTAGGTTTTGGCCTGAACAAAATTAAGAGGGGAGGTAGTTTGCTCAATTCTGTCACTAAAATATCAAAAAAGTCGGGTCGGAAACCAACCCCCTACTGAATGGTATGTATGCATTTATTTGTACTGTTATCGTTATTATAAAGAGAAAAACTATTCCGGGTTTTATCATTGTTTGGTTTACAAATTTAATAATACTGTTTGTCAGCAGTAAATCAATAGTAAACTAGTACTTACAATAGTAGTATAACTTAAGTGCCTGTCCTTAAGTCCTTATCGGCTTTATTACAAAACGTGGTTTAACTTGGACCAAGCTTTAAATCAAAAATGATTTTTTGAATTTCGAACTTTATTTCTACTGTCGTACAGTTATTATTACAAAATTACCGATTTAGATCCCGGTCTAAGTTGTCTGCGCATTTCTGAGGTTGGTAGCTAATATAGCAGGTGGATAGCTGAAATTCAAAAATTGATTTTTGTTATATACCTGGGTTTATAGTTAGACCTCGTTTTGAATAAGCACGGTAAGAGTCCTGTTGGTCTGTGCCAAGTTGTCGGTGGTTAAGTGACATCTTTGACTGTCGTATGCTTTTAGTCAGTGGCTCTAAAATTCCCACCCAGGACAGAGACTGCTGTGATGAGCACGATCATTTACCCTGTTACTGGGTTGTGGATTTATCTATAATATGTATGTATGCTCCATATAAAAGTACTGTTATATCAGTTGCATCTGGTACGACATGGAAGCACAAGTCCCTGCTATAGCTTGGGACTAGATGTCTAGGCAGATGGTTGGAGATTATGTTACTACCTTCCCTGCCGGGGTCGCGGGGCTTATATTCATTTTGTATGGAGAAGCCTCAAAAACTCCCCTTAAACAAAAAAAAAACTTATTCGTCAGAGATACGCCAGGATTTCTTTGTGTGTAATGAAATGGTCTAACCATTTTAACTTCGCACAAAAGAGCCTTGTTTTAGGACTCATTTCGAAATGTTTACTTATCCTAGAAAATAAACTGTCTGTCCGTGAACTTCTGAAAATGACATATCCGTTTTGTGCTTTCATCTTGTGCTCGCCAATACAATGTGTAACTTTTAATACATTATTTTGCCGTAAATTCAATATTAATTAAACTATATAAATATAATAATACTAAATTCAAAGCAAATTACTAAACTATCTGAAATGGCCATCGGCAAAACATTCATCCTCAACGCTGTCAGCTGGTAAAGTGCCCAGGAGACTGGCGGCTGTTAAGCCTCTTTGAATGGCAATACTTAGCCAGTCTGGCCAAGGTAAAAGCCAGCTCTTGGGTCACGGGAAGCGTCAACAAGTCTTTTAGCGATATCTTGTAGAGACTGTGAGCACTCGGACCCCATGGCCCTATAGTTTCAACCCCAATTTACTCGTCAAAATATAGTTACCACTAAGGTTGCTATATTTACGCCGCTTGAGGTTTCAGCAACCGCAGCAGCAGAGCTTCAGCAGAGCACGATGAACTTGGAAGATGGGATGGCGCAAGAGTATCGACACAGGTAGCAGTCCCATCGCTAAAGGCCTACCCAACTTCCAAGTGTAAACAGAGACATACCGTCCGGTCTCTTGCCATCGTACTTGCGTGCCAAGCCGTTGGGTTCTAAATTAGCTGGAACGCCGACGGTAACATAGAGCTCGTCGAATAATGTCGTTTATGTTCGCGTGGCGCGCATTAAACGGCCCGCGCTGCGGCCGCAAGAAAGGCCATGGTGTCCGAGGCTGTTAGACGGCTAAAAATACAGTGATTTATTTTATGAGGTTCAGCAGAGTGGGGATCCTTAAACGGAGAGCAAAGCAGCCGGAAGGTGGTGTCGTCGAGTGAGGTACCGATGCTCGACGACGGCAGTGCGTGAAGCCAAAGACCCGACTCCCACCTACCCACAGCCAGTAGGCGCGCACGCTCATGCAGTAGTAGCAGATGTGTTCAGTAAAATAAGCTACACTTACTTAGCGGCTCATCCCACTGTCTCTGGGAAGATGGATTGCCGGGTACATCGGAATTCGGGCAAGCGATTTTCCACACACAAAAGTAAAAGCACGGCACATCAAAATCAGTTAGTGTAAAAGCCAGGATATTCCTAACTAATTTTTCAGTGCCGTGCACAGAAGAATGAACGCCGGTAAGCTGATACTGGATATTCCAACACTTGTAAGGTTGACAGATTTGTGTAATTGTACACTTGTAAGACTAGGGGTTTCTGAATATGCGGTTAATAATGGCTTTCTGTTTATTTAAAGAGTCAAAGTGGAGATCGATAACATCACTGTAGTCATTTACTGCTCTACACATTCTTGCAAGGGGCGAATTGGATCCCGAAACAGTTCTTCTGAAAGGCAGACAAAGAGGTGTGATGGCACTACGTGGCATTCTAGCGGGTGCACGAAAACTGAATAGGGCCAGCAATTCGGGACTATCGATTTGTCAATAATTTTGATGTCTGGGGCTATTGAGTTGAATTTAGGAATTGTTAATTGTCTGTCGTGTGGCTGTCCGTTAAAAAAAGTTCACATTTCGAAAGGTTGAGGTCTAAGCCAATGGAATGAAGTTCATTCTTCAAACAGCAATTAGGTCATTCAGAACGGTGTCAACATCGCCAACCAAGGTCCCATCATCGAGGTACCAAACGTTGAATTTAGAAAGCTGTCGAACAATGGGGTGAATAGCCAAGCTGAAAATCACTGGCCCGAGGGGAAACGACCTTGTTGACGATGCCAACAGCAGATGTCTAAAAGGTTGTTTCGATACAGAATTTAGATGGGTGCGTATAACACTGCCAAAGAAAACTATAAATGTCATAAAAATATTTTAGCTATTCAGCCAAAAGGTGTCCCTGTTAACCGAATTGACAGGCATTCTTAATGTCAACCTTCAAGTATGTTAACACTCACCTTTGCCAGAATTTAGCGATGGTCTGCAAAGCGTGTACGGCAGCCTCACAGCTTTTTCCTTTAGAGCCGTAGACTTCTAGCTGGAGGGGCATGACTATTTACCGAAACAGGTCTCATTTCAAAAAATTTGCAGCAAATCTTGGCTGCCATTTCGACGGTAGGTTGTTCCCACGGCAATGGGGCGAATACCGCCATCCCTCTTGCGCAGGGCACATAAATTTGCCCCGTATTGAACGTCGATGACAGACTCGCTCACATTGCGCGGAGAGCATGAGGTTAATCAGTAGCCGTAAGCTCCCTCAACAACGATTCACCAGCTTCCCCGGCGCCCAAGCAGATAAGATCCTTAAACTTAGGCCGTCGAGGCCGCCGGCGGAGCCGCTTCGGAAGGAGCAAACGGCTGAGATCACCTCTCGACCTGTAACGGTGAGGCAGTGAATGTCCGGGTCAGGAGGGTCGGGAAAGGAAAGGTCATCAGCTGGCGCAGGGTGTTTAGACTCCAGGGCTGCCAGTGTATCTGGAGAACACGGTGCCAGCACATCGCTGCTGAAGAGAATCCTGGCTGCACCACTTATGTCACCTTCCCCTAACTTAGATTCCACCAAGTGGGATATGTTTCTAGCGTTATTAAAGCTCTGAGTCAGTAATTTGGGATCGAAATGAGCCGAAACGTTACAGTTTTCTTTAATTTGAGAAGTTAAAGTTTTTTTGGTTGACAAATTTTTTCTGAACGTGGAGAATTCTGTAAGGGAAGGTGAGCAGTTTTACCCAAGCACTAAGCGAGTTCTCCCGGACCGCAAGGCGGACACAACCAGCCAAAGTTTGTGCAACAAGAGGTCTGGCGCCTCGGGGAACTCGCTTTAATATAGGGACAGAATTTTTGAATTTTGAAAGTATTTTCCAAAGCGGGTCAGAACAAGTTGTTGTTTGTGATGTAGGAGGAGAGGGTAAGACAGGGTCTGATGTTGGTACGTTTTGCGGTTTGTGCGCTTTACCTATATGAACGTTCAGACCCCGCTTACCTTTAAAAAATCGTGCCTGGGAACAAAGTGGGCATCTCTCCAGGGATGTCAGCGATGTTGAAGATTGACATGCACTATCACCTACCACATCACTGCTGCTACAACTCATGAGTTATTGAAAAGAAAAGGGCTTAAAAATAAATATAATTAATTAAGATACTTATAAAAACTAAATTGATATAAACACACGAAAGTAACTGGAATATAAAGGAACTAAAACAAAGATGAACACTAAAACGGTAGTCAGGAGCAGTATCACCAAAGTATCACTGTTTGATTCACAAAGACACTGCTGCAGGTGTCGCACTCCGGAGCACGGCGCGGCGCTGCGAGCTCAGCGACACACGGCACCGGCTGCACACGTCACACCAGAAGTCGCGAGCTGGCCGACTATAAGCCCCTGCTGCATGTAAAAATATGATTCTTCGTCGAGCTTCTTCTTTATTTCGAGTCAGACATTAAAGTACTGGCGGTCACCATCGTTTTATTTATGGGGTCACGTTTGATCAAAGCGCATACTCCATCTTTATAGGTGGCACCAGGTCAAATTGTGGAGTATATTTAATAGCGATTCACATCGGAATATTATCAAATTTACAAAAATAATTTTGCGATTGAAAAAATTTAAGTGTCATGTCGTGACATGACACATGTCAATTCTTATTTTTGTACTGAAGTTTTTAGGTATGGAGATGAGATGTTCGTGACAGGAATAAGAGGTCTGACTTTGTAGAAATTACTTGATAAAAGTTATGTCGTTTATACGCTGGCTCTTGCCCGCAGCTTTACTTGTTTTAATTTAAATTTTGACAATAAATTCTTTGTCACCTGGGGACATCTATTATCAAAACGATTGTTTTCCTTGAGTACTACGTTTTTAATTATTTTTAACGTAATAATGCATCCGAAGAGTGTCGTAAAGATGATTTTTTAGGAAAGAAAAATTCAGTTGCAAGTAGCATTCGAACCCGCGTCTTCTGAATGTATGTACTCGTACTACGTTACTACATTAGCTATTTCAGCTTTCAAGTGTGAGTTGCGATGGCCTTGGCGACTGGAGTACTTATCCAAAAGACGCAAAAACTACCTTTTGTTCGTTTGATTTTTGTATGACGTGTGGCCTTAACGGTCACCCGCCATTTTGTTTTTTTTTTTCAGAGTCGCGTATATTGTGGAAGAGGAAACTTAGCGAACAAAAATATTTTTGGCGTAATGTACAAAATAATGCCCATCATAAATAAATTTCTAGTATTGGAAACAGGTATATTAAATTTTGAAATCGAAGTATTTATTTAACGTTTACACCACAAATTCGCGCTAGTTACTCACTTAGCTCACAAATGAAAGACATGCCAAAAAGATAATAATAAATAGACACCATCACAAAATTGCGAGCCCTCTTAACTCATGAAAATATGTGGAATTTTAAAAGGGCTTTTGTGATGATGGAAGTGAATCTCGTTACGAACACAACCGGCACTTCCGACCCGTTTGATGTGATAAAAAATAAGCATACTTACTTATCTCTGGATGAGGACACTCGAGTAAGTTGAGAGAAACAAGGATATTTTGGCTCTTGAGTGACATTAATCTATACGTCTATACCTACATATAAATAAAATTGGAGTGTCTGTTTGTAATATTGAAATAGCCGTTTACTACTACATTCATATGACTATAATATACGGCACATTCATACGACTATAATATAAACCAAAATAGTAATAATGTTCCCACTGCTGGGACACAGGCCTCCACTCTGGGAGTTGGCCATAATCCACCACGCGGGCCCAGTGCGGATTGGAAGATGTTGCCGGATGCCGGTTTTCTCACAATGTTTTCCTTCACCGTTTTTAGAGCAGCGGTGATGAAATAAATTACACAAAGTAATGCGCCTGGCGGGATTCGAACCCACAACCTACAATTTGTAGGTCGGGACCGATACCACTGGGCCACCACTGCTCTCAGGAGGACTCATTTGATGATTTTAACACGATAAATAGTCGGTTAAAAACGGGTTACCAACTGAATAATAAAAAATAGAGATAATAATTATTATTATCATCTAAGGATAACATTCCAAGGGAGTGTGCTCACATACTCCAACCTATTTCCCCCCAGTTTCCCCTTTTGCCCCTTGTTTAATGTGATCATTACGACCCCATTATACTTTTCCAGTCGTCTTACCTCTGTAACATCTTTTGATTATGTCACAACAAATATTTATATTATGAATTTGTTTCTTATAAATAATATGAGTAAAAATGATAGGCTTGTAAAGGAAACTTTTTTTGTGAAAACATGATCAAAACATGACGTCTCGGGTTTTTATAAAGGGTTGGCAGTGACGGTAGTCAAATATGTGATATACTGTACTTTTCTTTAGTGTCATATAATTGGATACGAGAAAAAGCACTACCTCTGTCTTTAAATATATGACTGTAATGCTTTTTTCTGTACATTATATATGTCACCGCAAAATTGTAAATACCATCACCTGCCTGGCCTTTTCCCAACTATATTGGGGTCGGCTTCCAGTCGAACCAGATGCAGCTGAATATCAGTATTTTACATGGAGCGACTGCCTGTCGGACCTCCACAATCCAGTAACTGGACAATACGATACTCCATGGTAAGACTGGTTGTCAGACTTATGAGCTTCTGACTAACAGTAACGACTGTCTTGAGTGACTAACAGTGACGATCGTTAAATACAGTCAGAACCTCAAGTCTAACAACCGGTTTTACAAAGGGGTATCATATTACCCAGTTACTGGGTTGTAGATGTTACATAAGCACTACCCCCAGTTGAAGCTATTTTTGAACTGATCATTGTTTTTTGCCAGGCGCATTACTTTGTGTAATTTATTTCAACACCACTGCTCTCAAAACGGTGAAGGAAAACATCGTGAGGAAACCGGCATGTCCTAGAACCAAAAATTCGAAGACATATTGTGATATCTACCAACCCGCACTTAGCCGGCGTGGTTTAATATGACCCACTCCCTCTTACAGAGAGGAGGCGTGTGTCCCAGCAGTGGGAACATTATATAGGCTGATGATGATGGTTCCCTTGAACTGTTTGTAAATAGGGTTAAAAAAGGAGCCTAAATTAATCATGTCGTGTGTAAAAAATATTTTATAATATTTTGTTTGTTTAGCTTCTGTTGTGGACGTCCACTACTAAACATAAGCTCTCCACGACTATGACTACTCAACAAACATATTTAATAAAACATATTTGTTTTAAGAATTAAAATCCCTTGAACTGTTTGTGAATACGGTTTAAAAAAGGAGTCTAAATTAATCATGTCGAGTGTAAAAAATATTTTATAATATTTTGTTTGTTTAGCTTCTGTAGTGGAACTAAATTACAAAATAAAATTACGCTTTTGCTCTTCACGACTATAATACACAAACATATTTAATAAAACATATTTGTTTTAAGCAAATAATTAAGCGTAAAGAGTATGTTTTGTCCCTTCTAAAAAAGAGCGACATTTCAGTTGGAATTTGAACTCTAAGTTCACAATCGTTAGGGTTAAAAATCCAACAGATCTCTTCCAATTTTAGCATTTAGTTAGATTTGCAGGCTAGTCGCATATGGGCAAACTGAGACCACTTAGGCACACAGTGCTTAAGAAAGAGTTTTTGCCCGATCCCAGGGTGCACCGGCCCGAAAAACTGGTCTTCCCCCCGGACGTATCCGAGAAGGAACTCCAGTCCACGGGCGCACGTGGAGGTTTCCTGTCATAGCACCCCAATAAATTCAAGCTCGGATGTAAATAATGAAGGGGTTTTCTATAAAATAACTCGTAATCTCCGTAGCTGATTCTTTTTATACATAGCGGCACGTCTCTGTTTTTTTTTTTTAAATATAAGATTGTTTTTTTACTACAAACAATTTTTAGTCATCAGCATCATCAGCCTATTAATATTCCCATTGCTGGGACACAGGCCTCGTCTCTGTAAGATGTAGTGGGCCATAATCCAACACGCGAGCCCAGTGCGGATTGATGGATGTCACATGTCTTCGAATTTTTGGTTCCAGGACATGCCGGTTTTCTCACGATGTTTTCCTTCATCGTTTTGAAAGCAGTGGTGATGAAATAAATTACTCAAAGTAATGCACCTGGCTGGATTCGAACCCAGAACCTACAACTCGTAAGTAGGTACTCGTAGGTAGGTTCTGGGTTAGTGGAGAGCAGTGTTGGCCCAGTGGTATCCCACTGGGCCAACACTGCTCTCCTATTCTTAGTTACTCTGTTTTTTTAAATCGTGCTTAAATCATCAAATGAATCCACGGCTGTTGAAAGGCACCGTCGATTTTAGTCAGTACGAGTCTGACAGTCTCTCCCAACCTGCGCCGGATTGCGGGACTCATTTGATAATTTTACAACGAAACAAAAAGGTATCGGACCTTCTAAATGACTGGCCTGTTGGTCTAGTGGTTAGTGACCCTGACTGCTATGCTGGAGTACCTAAATTCGATTCCCACGTCAGGACAAATGTTACTCGACAATTATCACAGAATGCCATCTGTTCTGTGTTGGGTGTAATTCACAGAATTTATCTATAATATGTATGTATTTAGAAATATATAAGTATGTTTAACAGTTGTCTAGTACCCATAACACAAGCTCTGCTTAGCTTGGGACTAGATGGCGTTGTGTGATAGTTGTGGAATATTACTTAAAAACTACACACAAAGAAACGTACCTATAAAACCCATCAGTAAAATAACCCTTCTTTGCAATTGAACTGTCCATTCAACAAAATTGCCAGTATTGAGAGCATTTCACGATTTCTAAGACTACACTTACATTTGAACAGCCCTCTCTCACTAAACACAACTAGAACGTTCCTTACCTGTATCGCATTACAAAAAGGGACACATTCACACTTGCCTTTAAAATGACCCTTTTTAGGGTTCCGTGTGTAAAAGGGTCTCGTGGGTTAAAGGTTGCTAAATAGTAATAGGGTATAATTGAAACAATGTGGTATCTTTGTATCGTAAAATGGTAAAAATTAGTTCTTGAAATCCACACAGTGTGTTTATAAGTAATTATGGTAGCTATAAAAGATAAAAAAGCAAAACAAAAAAAAAAAGGTTGCACTCCAGGAGTGCCGGTAGAAGTGAAAACTTTTTTGTTACTATGTTTTATTTTTAATTTGAATGACGTCTTACTCATTTTCGATCAGGGTCACGTGACCCTGACGCGAGTTTTGGTCACGTGACCCTGACGCGAGTTTTAAATTTTTTACCCATTACAGAAAAAGTGTACAACGCCGCTAAAGAAGTTTTCACTTCAATAAAAAGGGGGGACACGGTTGGCGCAGTGGCTGCGATCGACTGCTACTTAGTCACGATAATTTTCTTTTAAACTTCGTTATACTGCTATTGTGAATCATCACACCCGCGACATAACCGTTGCTGCGTAGTCGCGGGGGACACTCGAATCGAGCAAAATTTAGCACTTTAAAGCTTAACAAACGAATATTTTTATCAAAAAATGGTTAATGGAAACTATCATTATTTTTTAAAGGCCTATTTAATGATACCCCACACTAAGGGGTACGCGAGAAAAAAAAATTTCTCACTTTACGTGCATACTGGAGGTACCCTAAAAAAAAATGAGATTTTATAAACTTTTTCGGCACAACCAATCTGTATAATTATACCAAATTACAGCTCTCTAGTACTGTGCGTCTCTGAGCTAAACTGTGGACAGACGGACGGACGGACGGACGGACGGACGGACGGACGGACGGACGGACATGGCGAAACTATAAGGGTTACTACGGAACCCTAAAAAAGGTTACGTTGTAATTTAAGCAAAAATTACATTTATACTATTGGTATTAGTGTTTAATGTCTATATTTTGGGAAAAAAATCTAAATTGAACTTTAAAATAGTGAAAGCTATTCTCAAACATACAGGCGAAGTCAAGGAGAAGCGAACGCAATCCGAAGCGTTTTATTTCCAGTCACAGAAAAGCGAAAGCAACCCGATAGTCAATGTGACTGGCTTCAAACAATTCCATACATTGCAAATAAAAACGCCTCGCTTCGCATTCGCCACGCCTGTCTGTTTGACAATAGCTTTCAGGTGCACGAAACTTGCGCTTTGCTCGAACTTATTAACGGTGTTACAGAACCCTTGTGTGCAAATCCAACTCGCTTCGCCAATTTTTTCAATAACCACGTAATAAGGGTCTCTCGGACCCCAGGATCTGTCACAATCAAAGTACCACTTGGGGTCTGAAAGGGTACATAAGGAGAAAAAAGCAACACTTTACTAAAACGGTATGGAAATTTTCTCATAATGTTTCTTAGGTCGCTTTTTGTGGCATCTTGGGTGTGAATGCTCGTGTAGTCAGTGTGTTACTTACTTTAATGGAAAGGACATCGTTTGGGAACTATAGACTAGATTCTTTGGGAGAAAATTGGAACGTTTTGGGCGGGAGTAGTCGTCACCCTTTTTTGTGTCGTTTATTTAGTCACATAAGCCTTTCGAATGTATATTTGTTGAGCGTTGAGTTGTGTTCTGAGTCAAGCTACACGATAACCGACAAATGCTTGCACTGACTGGTCAGGTCCACTCAAATCTGTGTGGTTCTTTCCTCAAAAGACCATCCCAGACGCCCGCATGGTCCTCGTATGACCTGAACAAAACAATGTCTGGGCTTTAAAAGAGACTGTGGCTTCTGAGTTTGTTTCGGATGTTTCTTCTCAGAGTAGTCAGGTACGAAACACAGGCCTCATCTAGGTTATTAAATATTGGTTGTGACGTGTAAAAGTGTTTTTTTATAACCAACTTACAAAATAACTATCATTTATCATAATGTCAAAAAAGTAGGTAGCTTCATCTGTATCTACCTACTTTTTTGACATTATGCCATTACGTATAGCCAGCACGTATAGCTGCCACAATCTGTCAATTACTTTAATAGATTTTCAACGTTATTACATAAGTAGAAGGTTAATGTTCAATTGTTAAAATACAGATTCGGGTATGGCTTCTGTACCTCAAAATAGAACGACCACTTTAATGGAATTAATTAAATAACTTCAAAAATAATATTTAAATACCAAAATTATTCAAAAAAGTAAATGAATATAGGTAGCTAAATAAAATACTGCACACGTTTATTGAAACAAAACTCTTTCCAATAAGTTACCGATCCAATCAACTAGACGCAACTCCAAACAATAAAATACGAATAGAATTTTACTAGAGATACCAATAATATTGATTTTACCGAATGCCGAATACTCGGCTTAGCTCTCGGCCGAATATTAGTACGTTTCGAGAGCGATATTTTCCGATCTGCATCACTGAAGTGCGTGGGGTAACTACGCCAATATTAATATTGTTTTTTACATAAATTGATATTCGGTGTTCGGCCGAATATTGCGAAGTATTAAGGTGCATTCACACACATCAGATGACCCATTTTGATAATAAATCGTTTGAATCCTTCAAACTGACAAAGATCAAACTCGTTACCATGGATATGTATGTTTACGCGAATGTGGATCTTATTGTATTTGAAAGTCTGTAAGAAAATAAGTTTATGGTGGGTCATGATTTAACTTTGTCGACTGTACCTATATGCAATAAAAGTAACTGATAGGCCGAATACCGAATAACAGCCGAATATTAGTGACGGTTCTAGTTCTTACAAGAAAATGTTCAATATCGCACGTAGCAATAAAGAGTGTCTAGAAAAAAATAATTGAACATCTGAAAAACAAGTACGAAAATGAAGGGTAGGTTTCAGGCGTGTCGTAAAACATATTATTCTTTATTGTAAGGAACGAAAACAAAATACATAGAATTGTTCAAGTTTGACGGTTTAGTCGCCATTGGCGTAACGGCGTATCCCTGTTATGCAAAAATAGGTATACAAGAAAAAAAAAAACCAGGAACTCCACGATCTCATCCCAACAGCCCCTTTCTATCATCGAACATCTAGACGCACGGCAAATTACCATCCTTACCTTATTGCTATATATAAATAAAAACAGTGCAATCACTGTTTTTTTAAAAAAAAACAATGTTCCGTATGTCGCAAAGCGCTGCAAATTTAATACACGTTAAAAAACGGTAAGAACAACCTAATTCCAAATTTGCAGCGTGTTACTAATTTTCTTGGCAATGTTATTAACGAAAAACCATTTTCACCCCTTTTCACCCCTTTTCAACCCTTTCCGTACACCCCAGAACGCTGCAAAATCACCCGGTATGTTATTTTACCTTCCTTAAGAACCCCTAAAAATTTCAGCGTGTTACTAATTATTTTCGGGTTTAGGCTTTAGTGACTGGACTAATACCGCCAATTCGCACTAAGCGTTCCCAGACTTCTTTTATAATGCGGACAGCGAAGGAGTGGAACTATTTGTCTGCGTCTGTGTTTCCGAACGCATACAACCCTAATCTCTTCAAAGTTAGAGTGAACAGGCTTCTTCTGGGTAAGCTCGCTCCACCGTCGACCTTGTCTTAGTCATTCCTGAACTAGACTAAGGTCAAGAGCAAACCCATCACATATAAGAAAAGGGGTGGAGCGTACAAAAAGAAACTATACCTACCCTTAAGAATATCTTCTGTGGGCATACGGGCGGCGAGAAGTCCGACCATGGACCATGCCCGGGCCGACGGCGACGGCGCGGCGCGTTGTTATTTGTTGTGTTCCAAGTGCGTCTCAAAAAGTGTCAGCACAATGACGGGACCCTCTCTAGAGGGCCAAAGCCTGTCGGGGTCGCGGGACTAACGAATTACCGTCAGCCCGTAACGTAGGGGTGCTATGACAGGAAACCTCCACGTGCGCCCGTGGACTGGAGTTCCCTCTCAGATACGTCCGGGGGAAGACCAGTTTTTCGGGCCGGTGCACCCTGGGATGCGGGCAAAAACTCTTCCTTAGGCACTGTGTGCTTAAGGAGTCTCTTTGCTCGTATGCGAATAGCCTGTCGTGTGGACGCTCCAACGCGTGTCCCTCTGATCAGCAGAGGGCACAGCGGCGGAGTGGGCTTGCGGACGGTGAGAGATAGGTAGCTCGCCGTCCGACCAAGGACCAAGCCCGGGTCGGTGGCGCGTCGTGTTTCGCGTCAAAAGCCTGCTGGGGTCGCGGGTTTTTTCTTAACCTAGGATACCGTGGCCCCGGAACGTAAAGGGCATAGGAAGGAACACGGGTGGATTTCAGTCAGTACTAGTCTGACAGTCCCCTCTGCCCTGCCAGATCTGTAGGGGTTTGTAAGTTATCGTCATACTATTTCACAAGTTCAAATAGGAATCAACATAATAATATTGATTGCACGAATATTATCTCCTCCAATATTGGTCCAATAACTGTCTTTACTTTGTTCAAATGCAATTTCACGTTCAGTACTATACATACATGTCCAACACACTCCATAAATAAATCATACACACGTTCTCATAAATATATAACCGCTCGGTCCTTTCCCAACTGTACCTCCTTGTATTCCCACTGGACTGTTAGACCACAGAATAGGACAGAAATTCAATTCAGAACAAAGATCGAAAACATACACACATACGCACACAGACACACGGTTGACGTACAGCGAATCCAAACGCACTTAGTACCAGAGATGGGTCGAGGGCAAAAACTTTTATGAACAAAGTGGGCATAAACTTGTCAAATTGGGCAAAAATTAGTTAACGCCCAAATAAATGCTGTCGCATTGGGCATTAAAACAAGTAATTGTTTAGTGGGCAAACTGACTTAAATGATATTACGTTCAAATAAATGCTCTCTCATTGGGCATTAAAACAAGTAATTGTTTAGTGGGCAAAAACTTGAAGTAAATTCATTTACTGAGCGTTTACGGGCATTTACCGGGCGTTCATTTAATGAACCCAATATGTCCACAGCATAAATCCATCTCTTTTCATTTGTAAGATATCTCTACGCACACATTGACACGCTTCACGTACAACAAAAGCAAATGCACTTGTAAGCGACGTGTCGCAGATCGAAGATCGACATGCATACGCGTCAATATTTGAGTACATAGTGCTGCATTGTGAAAGAAAACACTGAGCCCACAGGATTTACAGAATCAATTTCCCAACGCGGAATAGATGGCTATAGAATCGAAACTATGAGGAATAGCGAAAAATCATGAAAAGAGTCTCGAGACCGATTTTAATGAAAAAAAAAATTATATTCTTGCCCAGCAATCCAAAGCGTTGAATTGAGAAAAAAAAACACCCCTGTATAATCCACCACGCGGGCCCAGTGCGAAATGGTGGATGTCACATATCTTCGAATTTTTGGTTCTAGGACATGCCGGTTTCCTCACGATGTTTTCGTTCACCGTTTTGAGAGCAGTGATGATGAAATGAATTACACAGAGTAATGTGCCTGGCGGGGTTCGAACCCACGACCTACAACTCGTAAGTCGGGACCGATACCACTGGGCCACCACTGCTCCGTTCCGTTCATTATTACAATTTAATATTATCAAATGACTATTCCCTCGTACACTGGGCAGACCTGTCCCAGCAGTGGGAAATAATGCTAGTGCTATGGGGAGCTCGCCTTCTGTACCTACTTATTCTGTGGCAAGACCTAGTTTTTACGACCTAACCTAGACTGCTTGTGAAAGCTTAGATAAATTATTAGAATCATATTATAAGGGTTCGGTCGACGTAATATATTATGTATTTGTAATAACATTTGTCGGGAGTTTTAGCATTTATCGTTTTAGGTTTTTGTTGTTAGATTAAATTCAGATTGGAAGTTAAAAAAAAATGTTTTTAATAATACATACAAAACCACACATCTTTTTAGCAAAAGGGTAGACAGAAACCGTAGAACGCCACCTATTTTTTTTTTTTTTTTTTTTTTTTTTTTTGGGACAAACCCACCACACTATTCCCAAACCACTGCAACTCCTGAAATCCAGAATCAACAGTGGCAACCACCAGAAAATCGCCGAGACAATGAAGCCTCGACGTGTCCCGGAGAATGAATTTACCTGTCTTGGATCCTGCACGAAATTAATCAGAAAAGAATAGTGGAGGAGTAGGAAAAATATGTTTCCACTTCCCTCCATGCAAGCAGGAGACAGAAGAAAACAAGGCCAATAGGCACAAAGGGGGCATTACAACTGGGAGAAGCCCAGTTGCCTAGCACCACGGGTAAAAATGACTACTAATATTAATGGGTCCTAAGTTGTGAGCTGCTATATTTGATTCCAATAATAGGTATGGCAAAAACGCTTGAACGCACGGAAGTTTGTTCGAGTTTCGACAAGGTCCATATAATAAATGACTCCAGATGTAGTTTGAACAGCATCCAACATAATATTGCGTTCGTTTTGCCAAAGAATACACTCCCAAAGAATATGATGTGCTGATTGTTCATATTCACAGTCAGGTGTCGAACATTGACAAAAAGGCGAGGGAACAAGCTTGAAGGAAAACAATTTACTTTTAAAGTTACCATGTCCGGTGAGAAATTGGGCAACACAGTGATCCACCTCCAGCCACGTCCTAGCCAGCCGCTCACGAACGGATGGAAAGAACTGGTAGAGGTGCCGTCCCTTGATAGAATTATCCCACCTATTTTGCCATTCGGATAAAAGATCCTCCCAGACGTCGCTCTGGGGTTTGAATTATTCAAACCCCAGAGCGACGAGATATCTTATCACGGTCACGTTGCGGTAGAAAATCAGCGTCAGTGGTCTCCCGTGCGGAAAAGTACATAGCAGCGCGTCGTTGCACTTCAAGATCTACCGGTAAAACACCAGCAAGTACCGGTAAAGCTTCAGTACTGACGGTCCTATACGCTTTACTTAAGAATAACAAAGCCAAGCGCTGACTTTGAAGCAATTTACGTCGTGCCGCGCCTATGGTGGCTCTATCGGCCCAAAACAGGTGCTCCGTAGCACACACAGCCCAAGTAAGTAGCCCCATAAATAGATTTTAAGGTTAAAAATGACAAACCCCAAGTAGATTTAGATATTCTCGTTAGGGCATAAAAGTTATTTTTAGCTTTTTCACCAACCGTTTTTATATGTTCTATAAATGTGAAATTCCTCTCTAAGACTAAACCAAGATAGCACACCGATTGTTTTCTCTTAACGGGAACATTATTGAATTTAATACTAGGCCACGATTTAAGGTCACCCTTTAAAATGAGTTGATAGGTTTTTTGTGGTGCAAAGGTCAAGCGGTTTCGATCGCCCCACTGAGATATTAATCGTAGGCAAGTGTCAGCCAAATTCTCGAGTCCAGCACGAGTACTTGACTGAATGAGCAGAAGGCCATCGTCCGCATAACCAGTTAAAGAACAACCACTTGGAAGAGGAATCGCGAGGAAATCATCGAAGCCTAGATTCCATAAATGAGGACCGATAACCGAACCTTGAGGACAGCCCATAGTAAGAGGTTTCGATACGGAATGATGTCCGAGCTTAAGTTTAGCGTATCCGTTAGAAAAGTACGAATAAAGAAGATTAAATATATTTTTATAGCAACCACGAGCTTTTATCTTAAGTAGTAGCATTGGCCACCATGCGTTATCAAAAGCCCCGGAAATGTCTAGAAAGATACCTAATACGTACTTGTGCTCGGAGGTATTAACCATTTTTCTAACAGAAAGTGCCGCGTCAACAATTTTACTTGTTGATTTGCCGACAGTAAAACCGAATTGATTTTTATGGAATTTGGGTCCGTCCGGTAACAATCGTGGGACGATAAGACGCTCCAAGAGCTTTCCCAAAGATGGTAATAATGTTATGGGCCGGTAAGACTTAGGGTCATCTGGTGGCCACCTATTAGGTATTTTTCAATTTTCAGTCTATCTTGGATAATCACTGATACAGTGAAGGCATATATCGTGAGGAAACCTGGATTCCTGCTATACTCATATTATCTATCTATAGTATTGCTGCTCCTCAAACGATAAGGCACTTAATATTTTGCTCTGTATGGGCCAACTAATTATAGATTGTCAACAACATGTTAGCTAAGAAAAAGATCTGTATAAATCTCAGATCAAAGAAATAGGCAGATAGAACGCTCAGAATACGCGAGTGTCTCCACCAAAGTTAATACAAAATCAAATAGAATTACATTCCATAATGTTTTCTTTGTTTTTGAGAAGACTTTTACAATGGTTAAAGACTCGTGACGGCATATTTTGGCAAACAACAACGACGACGCGCAGCTTGGTACAACGCGTAGCTTGGTACTGTCGCGACTTTGTATTCGATTTTGATTTTGTATTAACTTTGGTGGACCCACTCGCGTGTTCTGAGCGCTCTATCTGCCTATTTCTTCGATCTGAGGTATAAATTTATATAGCTGAAGAGTCATCATAATCATTTCACCCGTAGTACGTCCACTGCTGGACATAGCCCTCCCCTATAACTTACCAGTAGCCGGAAGCAGCTTGCATCCAGTGCAATCTGATCTGATGAAATGATGATAGTATTATCCTGGCTAGAAAGAAAAAAAAATACTGAAAATATAGCGCTTATTTTGAACTCTCATTCAACACCTGTATTATACCAGCATAGCTCTAGCTCTAAACCATAAAACTTCTTGCAACTAAAATACAGAATGCAGATGAGAACAAATACTTAGCTCATAAAACCGCACTATCTTACAATGTAAGGCCATCTTAAACATTTCCTCACGAAATTCTCGTAACATTAAGTTACATTGTATATATTCCTAGCGGAGAAAACTAAGTAACATTCTTCTATGTATATTTCTACTACTTCATTTTCTTTTGGGGGGGTTGAATCTTCAAATATGTCCTCCCTCCCTGGTTGGAATGGAACGGACTGTTGTGAGCCTACCACACGCACAAGCCAACAAAAGCCGATCAAAAACATTTGTGTATTAGCCGCGGAATCTCTTCTAGTAGTATCGGTTCAACAGAACCTGTAGCCAAACGGCAAGCAACAATCGTTAACGTTCAGCCGTCGCGTCGCTAATACTTTTTCAACTTTATACCCCATCGAATAAAGTTGAAAATCTAGTAAAGACTGCTGAGCGATAGCGAACGAAACAAACGAAAACGGTCTGTAATCTTTGATAGATTTTAAACTTTATGCAATGTGGTTTTTTGCACTGCTCGTTTGGGCGTTCAGTTTTGCCGATACAGATATACCAAGATAACGCAAGAGCAAAGTTATCACATGCCAAAGATGTTTTCAAATCCTAGTAATAATATCAGAGATGAACGTGGTTAAAATACTAATCCACCATATTGCTCTGTTATACATAGTATAATTTATGTTGTACATAATATTTTTATCTTTCTGTCAGAGTAACCTTATATTAATACTCCACATCACTATGCTTTCACTCTAATCTATGGCGTATTAGTAAAAAAGGTTTCCTGAGTTCAGCGTGTACCAAATATACACACATTTGTGTAATAAATTGGCGTAGGGTGGGGAAAATTATAAACACAAAATATCGATGTTTTTTTTTTTGTTTGCCTTTGCTCTGCTTAAATGTTTGCTAGAAATATTTCCACTCTAAAACACTAGTCTTAAATATGTATAAACACTAGTCTCCTCTATGGCCACCATGAGTAAAAACATTCAAACGACAATTCTATTCTACCATGATGCAAAAAAATACTATAAAAATATGCCATAAAGTTACGAGTAGTTCATTCTTGGTGCTCTTAAAAAATTTGGTTTCAGATAGGAAAATACTTTTCACAACTTAATAAAATTAAAGAAAACTTACCTCGTATTTAAAATCCAACTCGTATTTTTTAATCGATCTGTTGAATTTTCCCTGTCAGTTTATAAACATTCAAACTCACAAAACACAGACAAAACTAGACAACTACTTGTAAATCATACAAATATTTACTTTTAAACTTTGATTCTTCATTAACTACCCCATGGATATGTTAAGTCCTAAACCACCACAAAAGATGCCCTCAGAGTTTGGTCATTTAGTTCTTAGTAGGTCACAACCTCCTCTAAAAAAAAGTTGACAACTAAATAACATCCGCTTCGCAAACACTATACTTATTTCAAAATTTCGATCGCGTTCAGAAATGAACAGCACTCCTATTATCTTAAAACAAAACAACAGTACTTTAAGATTATTCTCCATAAACCGCTCAATCCACAGTTATTTCATTTTATGACTTTTGTATCATAAACTTTTCCAATATAACATATTGGTGACTTTTACTGTATACTATGCTCCTGTTCTGTAGTGTAGGTCGTAACACTTCGGTTTATAGTACTTTAGGTCTTAAACTTTGAGCTCCTACCTACCTTTATGTGGTTGGTAAACATCTAAAAGAGATATAGACCATCGTTCTTGGTTAAGAGTCTAAGATGGCTGTGAGATATTGATGTATAGAATGTAGTGTATATTTTATTGTGCACTCAAATTGTCACATAACTCGAGTATTTTATGCAACATTTTCTTATTTATTGCCATCCAAAGTAGCACAAGGTAATACAAAGTCTTTTATAAAAACAGTGGAACCTTGCTGTTTGCTTTTAATTTACAAAGAAAGAAACGATTGCTATAAAAAGACACTATAACCGTAGCTGTAGAAATAACTGGATTTTAAATCATGACCGTTTTTAATGAAGAAGCTAGTAACGCTAGTAGTTTTTTAATAAACCAACAATGCTTTGTGGTAAGAAAAAATAGAAAAACTCTATATTCTGCACGAAAAGGAACGCGTTTTTTAAATTAACACAAGCTTTGCTATAAAAAAAAACTATCGATAACTTTTCTGAAAAAACATCGACACTTGTCCCACCCCTACTCGAAAGCACCACGTAGTAAAAATGTTCGAGTTTGGCAGGGAGACGTATGAGCATAATTTTTACATGTACCCGTCTGATGATATCGCTCGTACATTGTGACTGGTACCAACAGAAAGAATGAAAGAAAGTAACTAATTTTCTTTCTTTTATAGCTCTGTGAATTTCGGTCTATTTTATTTAGTACTCTTTGCGAATTTGGTCACTAAAGTAACTTAGGGATATTTTTTTGGGTTGGCAATATAATATACGAGTTTTCAGATACATTAGTAGGCTTAGTAGGCTTGATATTATTCCTATGTAACAGTTGGAAAGGAATGTGTACTTTTCAGAAACTAGCTTTTGATCTTAGCTTCAGTAAAATTAGTTTAGAGTTTGCCAATCATTTTGACCAAAAGTAAGGTGTTTTATTGACGTGACAACGTCTTATAATTCTATGGCAGCTGCACGCACGAAAAAGATGACGTCATGCGGCGTTACCTCGCTCTGTAGCGTTCCATAGCAACTGCGAGTGAATTGTTTGTTTATAATGTGTAAGTGCAGTATTATCAAAACCCTAATTAAAAAATATCCTGATGGGAAATTCCCAAAAAAAAGGAATCCCGACAGTTTACAATATTGCACCCGTCCCAACTTATCTGTGACATATTAAATGCCTTCCTTTGTAAAAGTTTGCCCTGCGAAGTTAAAATTTGGCATAGTTTCACAAAGTTGCTGATGTTACGCTACATACTAAGAAAGTTTTATTTGGCCAGAAGTTACGGACGACGAAAACTATGGAGTCAAAGTTTATTGAAGAACGGGGTTACATACTGATAAAAAAAACTCGGAATAGTGTAGTATTATTTATGTTTTTGTAAACCATCTTTTTGAATTTATTAGTAATGCTAACTAGTGCCTTGTTTTTTAATGTGAGTTTATTTATTTCAACTAATATTATTTAAAAAAAATGCTTTTAATAATCACAATGTTAAGTACCGGAAAACGCAGCGTAGGCAGGCCTCCCACTAGGTGGACCGACGACATCGTGAGGGTCGCGGGCAGCCGATGGATGCAAGTGGCGAATTGTCGTTCGGCGTGGCGGTGTAAGGGGGAGGCCTATGTTCAGCAGTAGACGTCTTCCGGCTGATGATGATGATGATTGTTACGTATGATGATAACATTGTAACTTTAGCTTTTTCTGTGGTAGAAAATCGTCAAATTAGTCTCCTTACTGACTATATTAATATTCTATCACAATTCAAATCCTGTTCCTTTATTTTTGGCTTCGAATTGGACATCTTTAAGACACAGATAGGCTAATTTGGTCGTTGATTAGTTACACACAAAGATCGGAATACAACAATTTATTAATTTCCAGTGTTATACCCCATAGAGCAGTGGTGGCCCAGTGGTATCTGTCCCGACTTACGAATTGTAGGTCATGGGTTCGAATCCCGCCAGGCGCATTACTTTGTGTAAATTATTTCATCACCACTGCTCTCAAAACGGTGAAGGAAACCAGCATGTCCTAGAACCAAAAATTCAAAGCCATGTGACATCTACCAACCCGCACTGGGCCCGCGTGGTGGATTATGGCCCATTCTCTCTCACAGAGAGGAGGCCTGTGTCCCAGCAGTGGGAATAGTATAGGCTGGTGATGATGATAATGATGATACCCCATAAGATTGCTGACACCTCCTCCTTGAGACTCACAAAACTGTTTCTCCTCCACATAATCGACTTCTAACGACAAAATAACATCACAGCATTTATTTGTTTTAAACAGTTATAAGTACAATCCTTTATAATCTCCACTCCTAAGCTATAATACCTTTTTCTTCCCTCCCTTCCCTATGGCGGCCCTACGAAATGACTTTTCAATTAGGGTCCACGAACGGATGGTGACGGATAATATTTAAATAATAAATAACCCAGTTGGATCACAAACCGGCGTTTATACAGAAAATTGGTTTTTGAAAAATCTCTTACTTTAAAATTATAGTTTTTGAAGTGAAAACTTCTTTAGCGGCGTTGTACACTTTTTCTGTAATGGGTAAAAAATTTAAAACTCGCGTCAGGGTCACGTGACCCTGATCGAAAATGAGTAAGACGTCATTCAAATTAAAAATAAAACATAGTAACAAAAAAGTTTTCACTTCTACCGGCACTCCTGGAGTGCAACCTTTTTTTAACATGGTTAAATCATCAAATGAGTCCTCCCACCCAGGGCCAGACCGACTAAAGTCCACGGTGTCCTTCAAAAGCCCTTTACGTTCCAGGGTCTCGGTTTTTTTTTTTGAGATGCTGTCATGCGATTATCTAATGCAACTACTAGCACTAGAATACCACTTACTTGATATCAAATCAATTACTATTTATGTATCATCTAATTCTACGAAAATGTACCAATAACGAACACTAAAGCTACCTAAAACTATGGTTAGGTAGCGTTAGGTAACACTAATGGGAAATTAAATTATAGTTTCGTTCACGATTGAACAACTTACCAAAATTTTGATAAGTGCTCAAATGGGAATACGTCTTTCTTCGATGAAAATCTATAGTTTAATATCCACAAGTTCAATTCGTTTTCGTTTCATGAAAAAAAAACAAAAGAAACGGAATACCCACAAAGAGTACCTTGACTAAAATAGTTCACTAGTTCACAGTCGTGACGTCAGAGGTAAAGGGGTGAAACGGGGTGAAAAAGGGGTGGTCGTAGTATAAATTTCCGGGACAGTACTTTCAACGGGCAAGACTTTAATGCCCATCAAGCTAGAGCGCGTAAGTTGAGCTGTAGATTGCTCTGGAAGGCTTTAATAAATTCAGTTTTGGAAGAGGTTTACGCCATTTAATGTTAAAATATTGGTAAAGTTCTTAGGTTTGAGGGCGAACAACAGATGCTGTTTTTGATTGGTGTTAAGTGTTTATAGACCTCAAGTTTTAATAAAGTTTGTGGGGATATTTATTAAGTGCGCGCAGTTCCGCACAACATCGAATCACCCCAATAGTCACAATAAGTTTCGTTCAGTGTATGTACAGAAACAATGTGAATTCTGTTTTTTTTAAATAAGACATTGCTTCGCGCTTGGATTTTCTCAAGGCGCTCCCTCACCGCTAGCATCTTAACCTGTAATGTACGAGTAACGTTACAGATTCGAACATAATTTTCATCAGTAAGTAAAGACAATCGAGCATGCACCTTGTATCAAATCTATACTAAATGTACGCAAATGCTCGTGAGTCAGGGAGCTTGTATTGTAATTTAATGCTCAAAGTCGAATCTACATAATGTTACATTACACACGAATGCTCCCGGTGAGGTAGCGCCTTTATGTATGTGTATGTTTGTAAACATAACTTCACGGAATAACACTTGTAGATCATTCATGTTTCGCACGAGATTCGAACCTGCGACAAAAGCTCAGCCACTGCGCCAAACCTGTCGGCAACATATTTCTTTTATAAATAAAACGTATTTTATTAGTAACGATATTCCAATGTCCCATTAACAAAAGTGTTTCATAAAAACATAAATTAAACCACATTATTATATGAACTTATAACCAAAAACATTAAACAGTATTCAACTTATGCCATTAATTTACTTCATTTATTTTGCTTAAAATTCCATGTCTGTGTTTCAATAATGTGGCCGATAATTAGTATTAAACTCATTAATACATTATTTAACTTTGAATAATAATTGTTAGTGTCAAACAAATGTGTTATTTATTATTATACAACGTGTAACGTTGATAACCTTGTTAAAACCTGTCGTGAGGTAACTCAGCTCATGTTACTGAACAATGTTTGTTCTAAGACTTTCGGAAATTAGCAAAAAAAAAATGATTTTACATACAAAATGAGAAATTGATCGAGCCCATCAGTATGAAAAAACTTTTTTTTGCGAATTTCTAAAAGTCTTGGAACAAATATTGTTCAGTAACATGTGCTGAGTTACCCCACAGTGTGTTTGGTTTCGAACTAGCGATACTTGAAGGGGATAATATAGACTCATTTCATCGACAAAACTGCTTTAAAAAATTCTTACTTCAACACTTCGCGAATGGCGGCCATTTAAAGTTTTTTTGATCGGCCGAACTTGGGTATGTACAATAAAATGCAAATATCTTTAAATCAAAAAGGCCTACATACATGCAAATAACTTTATTGCGAAGTTATACGTTGGACTTTTCAAAAACTTACGAAAGTTTTCTAAATACTTAATGTGTAAAAAGAACCAAAAGACATGGGCAAACACGAAGTTGTACACATAAATTACTGAATATTTTCACATTTTTCACTGTAGCTCGAAAAGTACCCCGTATTTTGCATGGGTTCTTGCATTATATTAAAAGTATTCGAGTCAGTTTATAAAATTATATCAAAATTATGACTCTACGTTAAGTATTTTAGGAGTTATTCTCTGTTGTACAAATCAGAAAGGATGAACGTTAGCGGATGGGCCGTAGAAAATCACTCACAGGGAAGAGTGGAAAGTTATGGTGGGAGAACTTTGCCCAGCAGTGGGACAATAAATGTAAAACAATGCTTGTACAATATTATTTACAAAATATTCAAGGACTAATTTCCCCCTACACCGGAAAAAAGGTGTGAGTTCAAATGCATTTAACTAAAACATAATTTAACTATGAGAAAAACCTCTCAGCTTTATAAGTATACTAGCACTACGCCCGCGACTTCGTCCGCGTGATTTCCGAACTTTGCGTTTGCGAATTTCTAGTCCCGGCCACCCTCATATGGGATACTGATGGAAAAACGAAATCAATATTCAACAAAAATTCTATCAATCCGCAATATTGCGTCGTAGGTAACACCTAGGTCCTAAAATTTAGAGTCCTAACTATGAACCGCAGTACAAACTTTTTAGGGTTGAATTTCGTATCATCCTCTCTTAGTGAGAATCTGTATCCGAAATAGAAACCCCCTGCAATGTTGAGTCCTCTAATTACAAACTCCTAAGACAACCCCTAAGGGGTCGAACTTGTAAAATTCCGTCTTAGTGAGAACCTAGGTCCTAAAACAACCCCTATGCTGAGAAACTCCTAACATTTTGTAGCAACAATGTTTCATACCAAACTGTCAATCCCATAAACAGCCCCTTAGGGGTAGAATTGTAGTAACAAAGTTTCATACAAACCATCAAACACAAAAACAAACCCCTTGGGGATCGAATTTCGCAAAATCTCGTCATCTCTGTCCTATAAAGGATCCCAGTGCAAAATTTGAGGCTCCTCGCACTTGTAGTAACAGAGTTTCATACAAACTATCAACCCCAAAAACAGGGGTTAGGGGTCGAACTTCTCAAAATTTCTACCTTGGTGAGCATTTACATCTTAAAAAGTACCACCATACAAGATTTGAAACGCCTAGCACTTGTATTAAAAAAGTTTCATACAAACCGTCAACCCCAAAAACAAACCCCTTAGGGGTCGAATTTCGCAAAATCCCGTCATGGTGACCATCTACGTCCTAAAATGAAACCTCATGCAAACCTTGAAATTCATAGCACCTGTAATAAGGAAGTTTCATACAAACTATCAACCCAAAAAACAACCCCTTAGGGGTCGAATTTCGCAAAATCCGTTCTTAGTGCTCACCTACGTGGTACAAGGAGGGCTTATGCCAAATTTCAAGTTTCTAGGCCCAGCGGTTTGGACTGTGCGTTGTCAGATCAGTCAGTCAGTTTTGAATTTTATATATATAGATTTGTATATCAAATAAGACATTTACCTTACAAGGAACCAATCCAAATGATAAGTGCGTATCTCGAAGCGAATCTAAAAATCTCCCGATTTGTTGGAAACGTACACGCGGAAAACGGAATCCGAAATCAGCTGTTTATACCTGCCATTTTTATGCGCATTTATTTCTGAGAGCGTATACATCAACACTGTGCGATTTAAATGGGTTACTGAAAATAGAATCGTGTGATATTTCTGTATTGAAAAATAAGCCTTGCAAAATTGCTGTTCATCATCATCATCATCATCTCAGCCATAGGACGTCCACTGCTGAACATAGGCCTCCCCTTTTGTTCTCCACAGATACCGGTTGGAAGCGACCTGCATCCAGCGTCTTCCGGCGACCTTTATAAGGTCGTCTGTCCACCTTGCTGGTGGACGTCCTACGCTGCGCTGTTCGGTAATGATAAAAAAAAATAAGTTTCCGATGTCGTCCGACGATGTAAATGATGTTCAAAATGAAGTTAGAAAGTATTTACATATGAATTGAAAAAGACACATCCATCCCGCAAGACTCATTTGATATAATGATGCATGAGAACCGAGGCACTAAATAAATGCGAGCGAATCCGCGGATAGAAGCTAGTTTTCTATAACTTCGATATTGCCAAATTGGTCATCAATCTGCCTGCGTTTTCCCAACTAAATTGGGTTCGGCTTCCAATCGAACCAGATGCAGATGAATATCAGTATTTTACATGGAACGACTGCCTGTCGGACCTCCACAAACCAGTAATACGATACCTCACGGTAAGACTGGTTGTCAGACTTTACAGCTTCTGACTAATAGTAACGACTGGCAAAGTTCTACAAATAACAGTCGGGACCAACGGCTTTACGTGCTTTCCGAGACACGGAAGAAACTCGCTACGACAGATGGTCACCCATCCACAGACCAACCTCGGCAAACGGGGCTTAACCCAGAAGATCGGCCTGTGCGGCTGTAATTATTTAACCACGAGCTCTTCCTATTGCTAAATTAGTCGTACATTGTATAAAGATCGTTCTAGCGAAAATTTTCTCCTAATTCGATTCTCTACAACAGTCAGTTTCGTACAATTTAAGCTTTCAGTAAATTTTGATTATTTTGAAAGTGATTTCGTCACGGTTATGATCCTACTGTTTTGAGACTGATCAGTTAAAATTTCTTGGTCAATTTAAAGCTTTATATTGGAAATCGTTGAGAAATATTTCTTCAGTAAGATTTATTATTGATTTTATATTTTACCAGCTTTTGGGTGTGGTTACCAGCCATAGGTTCCAGACTTTTTTAATCAAAATCACTTCAGTAGTTTACAAAGTTATCACCTTTTTTTAAGAGTTGTAGGTTTTTGCGCTCGAAATTTATTTTTTAATTCCTTCAACGGATTTACTTGTAAAATTTTATAAGACAGCAAGATTTACAAAGCATTTTAATATCGGCAAACGACCTCCGGCCACCGTAAGCGCGGGCATGCGGACAGCGAGTAAAGAGCAACTCGCTGTCCGACCATGGACCATGCCCGCGCCTCAAGGGCGTCAGCAAAAATGACGGGGCCCCTCTCAGAGGGCCAAAGCCTGCCGGGGTCGCAGGATTTATTTCCTCACCGTGACCCCGGAACAGGTCTGACAGTCCCTTCTGCCCTACCCGGGGTGGGAGGACTCATTTGATGATCTTAACAAGGATAAAAAAACATTTATGTTTAATTCAAAATCAAAATTATACAGATTTATTAGAACTAAGATCTATCTAACAATTAATAACCTTATTTTAATTAGATAAACACAAGTAGAATTTGTCAGCGATTAATGGAAAATGGAAAATTATTTATTATGAATATTAATTAGTGTTTGGTTAATGAATTACAAATAATAAAATTTAGCTAATAATTTGTATCCAGGCTTATACAATATCAGGAATTCTTACATAACTAGTCTTTGTCAGCGGCTTTGCCCGCGTAAAACTAGAAATGGCTTGTTCCAGAAATATCCAGGATGTTGTTATTCAATTTTTGACAGGCCTGTTGGTCTAGTGGTTAGTGACCCTGACTGCTATGCCGGAGGTCGTGGGTTCCATGGACCCAGCCAGGACAAATGTTTGTGTAATGAGCACGGTCATTTATTTTGTTCTGTGTCTGGGTGTAATTTATAATTTATCTACAACATTTATGTATTTACCCTTATCACAAGCTCTGCTTACCTTGGGACTAGACAAGATGGCGTTGTGTGATAGTTGTGGATTATTATTAATTGTTAAATACAATACTGTCATTTGTGTCAACATTGCAGTACTGTCAACGTCAAAACGACATATTTTCATGTTGATACACGGTCGTTTTGCAAAATACACTATTTTGTGATGATTGTGATGTTTACCTTTCTTAAGGTAAGATGTTAATCTTTTGCATTTATAAATATATTATCTTAGATTTATAGCTTATCAAAACCAAGTAAACAGCTGTCAATGTAAATATTGAATGAAATAGCAAAAATAACACTGACAGGTTTTGAACTAAGTTCAAATATACTGATCGCGTTCAGTTTATTTAGAGTTTGCTCTAAATCGACATAACCATGGGTCGGAATAAGGCAAAGTTATTCATGTAAATCCCGAAATAACTTTTAAAGAGCAGAAAAATTACGCGATTTATAAAATAAATAAAAATTACTTTCACACAATTTATAAATCTAATGTATCTCTGGTGTTTTTTATTATTATTATTTATTTGTACAAAAAATTCCACACGAGATTGTCTATTATAAACCTGGGAAGATCCATATTAGTATCAACATTTCGATGCAAGTAGCAGTAACGTACGTACGTACGTGCAGTAACGGACTTCGCGGTAATGAACATTCGCTGTAACTTACATTGCGATAACGAACTTCGCAGTAATGACGTACACCCCAAAATAACTCCACCTTATTCCGACCTATGGTTATAACTCAAAAAGCAAATCATAAACATACAATGCCTTTTCTTTCAGTGTGTTTCATTAATAACTGCCTGACATAATACTACCGAAATTAACTTACAAACATTTACAGTTTTACACAAATAAACTGAATTATTGACATCATCAAAAACCGATTAAATTCGCTTTAAAACAGTAGCACTCAATAAATTCCCATCCATCGTTGTAAATTGTCCCTAGGTACAAAAGAACAGACAGACTTTATTGTTAGTAGACATTGTTATTAAATATTAATTCACCAATCAATTTTCGATTACGAAAGTAAATTAAGCGAACAATTTAATCATTTTCGGGACACATTTGTGTTAATTATTTTTGCTGTTTGATGTTTTTGAGGATAGTTTACTCGGGAGACTTAATTTATTTGGCTCTTTGTAGCGATATTAATTTTATTTGTTTTTATTGTGTATCTGTGAGCAGTGGTGGCCCAGCCTGCCAGGCGCATTACTTTGTGTCATTTATTTCATCACCACTGCTCTCAAAACGGTGAAGGAAAACATCGTGAGGAAACCGGTATGTCCTAGAACCCGGACTTTGCTCGCGTGGTGTATTTTGACCCACTCCCTCTCACAGAGTCCTCTCGCTGAGAGGGAGTGGGTCTATATTGTTGAACAATATAGGCTGATGATGATGATGATCTTTAAATGACAAAAGACAGAAAGGTTGTTTATTTTAATTACTTCCAACACATAAAAGGTTGTTATTACTTTATAAATAAACCTTGTATAGTAATCACAACAGAGAAACATTAGTGTAGCACACATAATTACCATTCCAGTTTGTAATGAGCTTCTGTTATTACAATCTTAATTCTGTATTGTGCTGAAAACAGTCGCAATGTTACAAGAAGTATTGCTGTTCCAATGTGGCATTATTTTATGCAGTATAAAATGGATAATAAAAATAATGTTCGAGAGACGAATACGAAAACTCGCCTTTATCGTGGTAAAATATATTCTTCAGGGGACGAGTGGGCCCCTCAAAACTTCCAGGGTACGAGTGGGCACAGGGTACGAATCTTAGGGTGCGAATGGGCTCGAATGTTAGGGTACCCGGTAAAATAATCAAATGAGCCTCACCCAGGCCAGAGCCGGAGACACTGTCAGACTCGTACTGACTAAAATCCACAGTCAGTGGCCCTTTACGTTCCGGGATCACGGTAATTCATCAGTCCAGCGACCCAAGCAGGCTTTGGCCCTCTAAAGGGGGCCCTGACTCTCTGTGGTCTTGAATAGATTTTCTACTTTTGTTTCCGGTAGTTTGCATGTCATTTTTATGGCGAAATGTGTTTCAACAAAACAACAACATTTAACGCAAATAAATAATTTTGACTTTATTTCATTCTGTATATTCTTATCTAGTAAATAAATAAATTCTTTAGAGTTTAAAATTGAAAATCAATTAAAGACTACGACATGAACGAACGAAAACTGTAATATTTTTGGCACGAAGTTCCTTATATCGCGCGTTGTGAAAGGGTGTTAGAGCTCAAAGAGTGGAGTGGGGTGGAGCGGAGCGGAGTGGGGTGGAGTGGAGTCGCGACGATTATTTTTGTTGAGTGTATACAGTAACTTCGTTCCATCCGGGTGTCCCTTTCAAGTTTTGTATCCACACCTCTCAAGTTTTTTTTACTTTGTGGTTTGTTTTGTATAAACAGCCAAGGATTGATCACACTTTATTGACTCAGAAAAATAATAAACAAATTTTTCGTCGTACATCCGAAACCCATTACCGTTTCAATGTCGAGTAAAACACAGTGTTTACGTTTAATAACATCTCCGCTTACATCCCTCGAGCTGATTACTGTATCATTTTGTTCAGTAGCACTGAAATTATGTAAGCAAAACCGAGAGATAATGCCTAGACTTATTGTACAAGTAATGAAGACATTAGAAGTGTTGCCATTTTACCACAAAAAAATAAACATTATTTGTTGAACGTTTTTAAGACAAGTGTTTAATGGGCCTACTACACGCACAAGCTTCACCACAGTTTTACTTGAGCAAGTTTTTCGCATGAAAAAACAATACACGGTCGGCAACACTGAACGCCCAATCACACACGCAGGCACGCGCAGGATTGACTTGCGGAGGCAAAACTGTGGTGGGTGAAGCTTGCGTGTGGTAGGCCCATAAGTTTATCTTTTGTGTGGTAAGACGGGCGTAAGGGTGCTTGTAAACTGCGCATGTAACCCGCGTAAGTGCCTCAACATGCTCAAGCTACATGTGCCGTGTACAAGCACCTGCGGGTAGCTTGATCAAGTAGCTTGCGCATGTTACTCGCGCGGGTAAACCGCAAGCCCGTACCTTTACTTGCGCAAGTTACATGCGCCGTGTACAAGCAGCCCGCGGGTAGCTTGATCAAGTAGCTTGCGCATGTTACTCGCGCGGGTATACCGCAAACCGGCACCATTACTTGCGCTAGTTGCAAGCGCCGTGTACAAGCACCCCGCGAGTAACTTGATAAAGTAGCTTGCGCATGTTACTCGCGCGAGTTACCCACACCTCTACTTGCGCGGGTTACATGCGCCGTGTACAAGCACCTAAGGTTGTTAATGGTCTACAAATAACACTTTAAAGTAATCACAACAGATAAACATTACTGTAGCACACATAATTATCATTACAGTTTGTATGAGCGTGTATTATCACAATCTTAATTCCGTATTGTATCTACTCAAAACGGTCACAATGTAATGGCAAGAAGCGTTGCTATTCAGAGCTGGCATTATTTTACGCAGCATGAAATGGATAATAAAAATAATGTCCGAGACACGAATACGAAAACTCGCCTTTATAGTGATAAAATATATTCTTCAGGGGACGAGTGGGCCCTTCAAAACTTCCAGGGTACGAGTGGGCACAGGGTACGAATCTTAGGGTACGAATGGGGTCGAATCTTAGGGTACCCGGAAAAGTCATCAAATGAGCCTCACCCAGGGCAGGGCCGGAGACACTGTCAGACTCGTACTGACTAAAATCCACGATGTCATTCAATAGCCCTTTACGTTCCAGAGTCACGGTAATTCATCAGTCCCGCGACCGCAGCAGGCTTTGGCCCTCTAAAGAAGGGCCCCGACTCTCTGTAGTCTTGAATGGATTTTCTACTTTTGTTTCCGGTAGTTTGCATGCCATTTTTATGCCATTAACGCTAATATAAATAACTAGCTGTTGCCAGCGGCTTCACCCGCTACAACTCGAAAATTATCCCACGGGAACATAAAATCGGGATAAAAACTATCCCATATGTTAATCCAGGTTATAAACTATCTGTGTACCAAATTTTAGCCAAGTCCGTTTGGTGGTTTTTGCGTGAAAGAGTAACAAACATCCATACATCCATACTTACAAACTTTCGCCTTTATAATAGTAGTAGGATTTTGACTTTGACTTTACTTCATTCTTTGGAGTTTAAAATAGAAAATCAATTAAAGATTATGACATAAACAAACGAAAACTGTAATATTTAAAATATTTTTAACTTTATGGTTTGTTTTTTATAAACAGCCAAAGACTGATCATACTTTATTTACTCAGAAAAATAATAACAAATAAATTTTTCGTCGTACATCCTAAACCCATTACCGCTTCAATGTCGAGTAAAACACAGTGTTTACGTTTAATAACATCTCCGCTTACATCCCGCAAGCTGATTACTGTATCATTTTGTTCAGTAGCACTGAAATTATGTAAGCGAAACCGAGAGATAATGCCTAGTCTTATTGTACAACAAATGAAGTGTTTGCGTTCAATAATCAAGGTCTACGCATTTGCTACGCCGTAGCTGTGGTCTCTACGAGTGCTACGCTTTCGTAGCAAGCAGAGTATAAGGGTGCTTGTACACGGCGCATGTAACCCGCGCAAGTGCCTCAACATGCCCAAGCTTGGCATGACATGGCCGTGTATAAGGCCGAGAATCCACCAAAGCTGTGCGAGTCGAGACGTGTTTTGAACAACCAATAAAATTGCGTTGCGGAGTGCAGCTTTGTCAATAACGCAATTCTATTGGTTGTTCAAAACACGTCTCGCTCGACACAGCTTTGGTGGAGTCTCGGCCTAAGCACCCCACGGGTAACTTGATCAAGTAGCTTGCGCATGTTACTGGGTCTACGCATCTGCTACGCCGTAGCAAGTGTCTACGAGTGCTACGCTTTCGTAGCAATTAGAGTACTGTGTCATTTTATGTTTTTCTATAATTTCGTATCTACGGCGCAATGCTACGCGTGTTGAGCATGAGATTTCAGGTTAGATTTCTAGGCATTGTATTATTATGCCTTTATGTCTAGAATTGCTCAGTATGCCCAGTTGGTAGCAATACGAGTACGCTCGTGCCGTATCTGGATATAAGTCGCTTCCAACCAGTCCTTTTGGAAATCTATAGGGATATAATATTATATGTTGATAGATGATATTAAATATGTAAATTGCTTAACCATTTGAGGGTTACAGGTGTGATCTAAAATTATATCAACCCTCACCTTAATATAACCATCTATATCAACTAAAAATAAACATGAATCCATCACAAATACATTACTCCAATGACAGACATACATCAAATACAGATCCATTAAGATATCTTCCTATTCCGTCTAGTGATAAAAAATCGTGTCATTGTAAAATATTACGGCATAACTGTACAGGAGGAAAGTACAGTAATTCAGGTAGTACCAGGGTTGTATTGATTAAAACGAGTTGTTTTAAAACACCTGTTATAAACAGTGTTTAAAACAGTTTGAAATTAAACAGTGTTTTTTATTGCATGTTTTATATAATCTTAGGCCTCATCTTTGCTTCTAGGCTAGATTGGGGCCAACAGAAAACTCATAAAAACAATGTCGGCCTTAGCACAAAAAAAAATAGTGGCTAAAAAAAGTGTGACTGCAAAACGACCCTTATATCAAAGAGAAGTGCTATTTTGACATTGACAGTTCTTTTAAACAAGTGTTCAACAGATGTTTATTTTATTTGTGGTAACACGATATAACTTCAACTTATACACATACAACGTCTAACGTTAATTGCGCAAATCCTCTCGTGGGGTAACTCAGCCTATGTTACTGAACAATGTTTGTTCTAAGACTTTTGAAAATTCACAAAAAAAAAAAGATTTTTCATACTGATGGGTCCGATAAATTTCTCATTGTTCAGTAACATGGGCTGAGTTACCTCACGAGAGGATTTGCGCATTTAACGTTATAAGTTGTGTACTCTTTTCGCCCTATCCAAACTCATACAATGACATCTGGACATACTTGCACGCTGGCAAAATGCGGTAGTACGTGTGTTTAAAGTAAAAATAACAGAACATTACAATGTCATTACATCGACGACATTCAGCATCGTTCATAAATCCATTATCACAAAAACGCTCGTCGCATTGTAAAATGGAACGCCGCTACCGTACAGGGGGTGAGCAGTCCAGTTAATCAGGGGGTCCCAGAGAGGCTGAGCTACAAGATAACTGCATTACTTTCATGTGGAGCCGCTCATTGATTCCGCAAATTATGTCGCTCCCTCCGAACGTAGGGATAGCAGGAAAAGTTGCTATAAAATTAAATTATTTTAGGAGTAATTATTTTATTTTTAATGCTTATAATTTAAATGAAATTAGTTGTAATAGGGTATTTTACAATTTTAACAATATTTTTTTTTAACCTCTGGTGCCCCACAACGCCCCAATGGCACAATTTTGTGCCACCAAACCCCGACCGATTTTAAACTGTATTTTTGAAAAAATAAGTCTTATTATCGGTCAGGGTTTGTGGCAAATTTCTTTTCTCGGGGCTCGAGAAATAAATATAATAAATTTATATTTAAAATAATAATAAATTTCAAATCTGTTTAGTGCGTAAGAATGTTAAAAATATAAGAACACGCATTTATAGTTTTTTAAATCGATGAATTTTGACAGAAATAAACACTTCTAAATTCAGGAGTCGGGCTTGTGACGTCATAACGTTTGTGAAGTTTTACCGACCGAGTGACGTTTTTTTTGTATCTGCATTTAATTTTGGTTTACCTAACAAAACAAAAAAATACGGGTCAAATATTTTTTATAATCTATATTTCAGACTAATATTATTATTATTTTGAGGAAAATAGCCTATTGAGATAGAATAATAGAACTGCTTTCTCGCTGACAGTAGAACTGCTTTCTCGCTGAAAGTAATAAGGTATCGGACCTTATTACTAGTTTTCAAACACGTTCCGCCAACAGTTTGTACCTAATTTTAGTTATGTACAAAGTTTTCTTCTCACAATGAAGGACAGATATATTCTGATAAAACTAGTTAGACCGAAAACCGATCTAGGCCGAACTGTGGACATACTTTAGACAATAATAATGGATAAAGTTTCTTATTTAATGATGTTGGATTGACAACAAGCATACTTAAAGCTGATTTACATTGACCCAGTGCTATATTGGCACTCAATTTTTTTTTTCAGAAATAAAACATTTTAAAATAAAAAATGGGCAGTCCACCAGAATGACTCATTTGATGACTATACCACGATAAAAAAAGTGAATGATTTAAAAAAGATCCTCATACTAGAAACGTTAATAATCAGGGTCTCTTCATGAATCCCTTCTCTTTTAAGATACGGAACCCAAATAAAATAGATACGTAACAATCTTATCGCTTTAAAGTAGTAAGACACGTGGTAACCACAAGGAAGTTGTCTTAATTAATGTAACACGGGTAAGTTTAACAAATTGATTAAAAGCACTACTTTCTAAAGCTTTTTAATTACGTTACAAACTACCGTCCAACCGACAGAAAAAAAACTAAGACCAAAAAAAAATACGTTAGAAACCGCTTTACTTTCCGTATCCGATTAATTAACAAAAAAAAAACTAGCAGATTGTTTTGTTAACCCTACCACTTAGAGGAAAGATCCCTGTTTTTATACAACGAAGAAAAAAGCTCGCCTTTACGTTGCATTAGTACGATTGTCTTTAATAAAGTTTTTTTTTTGCTAACCCTCCTTGGTTGAGGGATTTTGTTTTTATTTATTGTGTTCTAGGTTCTAGTTGCTTGGCAACCTTATCGCATTCTTTGGGTTGCTATTTACTTTTTATTGAATATTTTTTTTTTTCTGGGATTTTGAGGTTGAACGTTGAATTTGGTTAAAGGACAATCGGCAAAAATGTATGGAACCTGGTCTAGGACTCAATAACAACCACATGTATGGCATTAGACAGCTCATTAAATGTACAACAATAGTTATTATAACGGGTCATTTCAAATCGTTGTGAGAAAAAAGTTATTTTATCTATTAAATACATAAATAAACTATACGAATACCTACATACTTTTTTGTACAGTTAAAATAGGTCTGGTGCCTATAGTCTACTTTTTAAATGTTGCACTACACTAGGAATAAATTCTGTGTCATGGATGCGTTTACACAGAATATTAACCAAATTCGTTTAGTTGTTTTTGAGAGAGTAACAAACATCATCCATGCATCCATCCAAACAAACATTCATATTTATAATATTAGTAGCAAGTAATAGTATGAGAATAGTATCATACCACACAGCATTTCATTGCACTTTAACAAAACTTAAACAATACATTTCTTACCCCCAGTAGGCTTTATAAGCAACATTTATAGGGTCAAGTAGGGGTGAAAAGGGGAGATATTAGGGGTGAAAAGAGGGAAAACTTGTACGTACAATAAACAGTTTTCATCGTGATAATTTGAAGTATAAATTATAGCAGGAAATAATAAAAGTTAGTGTAATTTTCTTCGCACGTATTTTCCTGTTTAAAAAGTTGATATTTTTATTTTTGCGTTGTCACAATATTGTTTATGAGCGTTGTTGGGGACACACGGATAGTACCAAGTCGGAAAAGTAGTTACAGCTTTTTTTTGTTTTCAGAAGCATACATTTTTGCTATTTCTTGATGTAAATCTTGTGACTGTAGTGTTACGATGGGGAAGGTTTAGTATTTATTTTTGTTGCGATAAAAATGCTTTGTTTTATGTAACAGTCGTGCTATTTAAATTACTGGTAAATGCTCTTTGAACAATACAATTTCTAACTATTTTTCGTTTTTTTTTCCACTACTACACGCACACAACGCCATGTAGTCCCAAGCTAAGCAGAGCTTGTGTTATGGATACTAGACAACTGATAAAACATACTTATATATTTCTAAATACATACAAATTATAGATAAATTACACCCAGACACAGAACAAATGATCGTGCTCATCACGCAAACATTTGTCGTGGGTGGGAATCGAACCCACACCTCCGGCATAGCAGTCAGGGTCACTAACCACTAGACTTATTGGATTGTAGGTACTGTCCGGATCAGGATTTTTAATTATAAAACAATAACTGATTGGCTTTTAAAACGCTAATTGAATGTTTTGGTTTTCATTCCAATTGGTCTTTGTTGGATTTATGTTATTTTTTGATATTGCAACACTAAACTTTAAATGTCAGTTAATATGTAAACGTGTTTACTTGTCCGCCATTTTATCTTCCTCGACACCAACGCACCAATACCTCAACAGCCCACAACACCACATTTCGGTAAACCACTGCATAGCCTATATTAAAGTCTATTTTGTTGAAATGCCAAGCTGATTTCAACTACATTATAAAGATCCTAAGATTGATTTTACAATACAGCCTGATAGAATATCAATCAAACAAAACTAGCTACACACCAGCACCACACCCTTAAACCTCTTAACGAAAAGTAATCACAGAATCAAAGTTGGAAAACAGACCGTTTTGTCACAAACATTGAGTTTATATTACATTACACTTGAACACTTATCGGCTAAATAGTCTTCCGTTTCGAAACGACCTTTGTCTTTAGGTCGTATAATGATATCGTTATGGACCTTCTTAATTTCCTATTTAAGAGAAAAAATGGTAAAAGCTTAAGGGAATGTGGTTTTGAATCAAGGATGCGTGAAACTGTTCTGAGAGAGATTGAAGAATTTAACAAAAAGTTCTTTTTTTGAAAAAAATATTACAAGCGCGACTCGAACCTACATCTTTCTGGCTAAGTATTCTAGGCTCTTTACCACGGCGTAGCGGGACAAACGAGCTACCGTGACCCCGGGACGTTAAGGGCTATTGAACACTGGATTTTAGTCAATACGAGTCTGACAGTCCTTTCCCTCCTACTTTAGGAGTCCTCCCGGGACTCATTTGATGATTTTACCACTATAAAAAAAGAGGACCACACACAAAAGTCACTATCTCAATTAAAGTCCAGACAATATTTAGGTCAATTCATGTGAGGACGATTACCAATCTTCTAAATGTTCATATCTCAAAGGTGACTGACTGACATAGTGATCTATCAACGCACAGCCCAAACTACTGGACGGATCGGTCTGAAATTTGGCAGGCAGGTAGATGTTATGACGTAGGCATCCGCTAACAAAGGATTTTGATCAATTCTACCCCCAACGGGATAAAATAGGGGATGAAAGTTTGTATGAAACTTTGTTAATTTTATAAAAAATACATTGTTAAGTGCCGACATCCACGCGAACGAAGTCGCGGGCACAGCTAGTCCAGACATTAACACCTCCTTTTGTTAATACTGATCCCAGGAGTCTCGAGGCAGTTCCCATAAATGCCCAGTAACTGTGGCTATAGCACTAAGTCTCTAACGACCGCTTTGAGGACAGTTGTGTCGTCAAGTGTTAGTAGTGACTGCCTATTGTCAGTGGCATAGTGTAATTGTTACATGAATATACAATACACACTGGGAAGCTCTGAAACTAACCCGGTGGACTAAATATAACCGGTTTATGATAGTTGCTCTAACATCCCTTAAAGACAGTCTTCAAGGATAGCTACAGTTACCGAGGTTGGTCTTTCTTTGACCATAAATTATATTGAGTTTACTCCGTGCCAGGAAAGCACGTAAAGATGTTAGTCCCGGCTATTAAAAAAACAAAAAAATATAAAAAAATCATTTCATTCAGACAGCTTGATCCATATACGGTGTGTTCAAATAAAAACTATTAAATTATTAAAATTAACATAAAAGTAAAATCGGTATTAATAAAAATTAAGTAAATTAACATTAGTACAAAACAAAATTAATACAAATAATCATTAAAGTAACAAAAAAAATTCAAAATGCTAATATTATGATACAATGAGAACATTCATATTAACAAGAATTTAAATTTACTATTGTATTGTTGTGCGCCACCTCTGAACGGATGATTGCTTATTAAATTGCTACTAAGAAATCTATAATAAACAACCCAATAATATACTAATCGAACTGGAAATCAAACCCAAAACCTCATGTTCAGCAATCTATCTTGGGCCCACTTGACCAACGAGCACCAATATAATATCCATCCTCAACGAATGGTGTCTAATCGCGCACCCATCCACATTTTTTTATATAAACATACGTACATTTGGACCAATAGCCATGATGGCTATTGTACGCACACAATGGACACAGATTAAATTTCTTTGAAAGGAAAGTTACAAAATAAGAATTCTTACTCGGCGCAAGTTAGAAGCGAGATTGTCTAGATTCGCAGAGGTTTTTAGAACTGAAATTATATTGGGCTGTTCTGTATTTTTATTTGATTGTTTCTTGTCCAAAATCTCCAGTAATGCAAAGAAGGAAGACAGCAGTCATCTGTCTGTGGTCTTTCTAAGTAATCTAACCTAACCTAACCTTGACATTCGAACGACCGATGGTTTTTAGTCAGTACTAGTCTGACCACTTCGCTTATCCCAGAGCAAGAAGACACTTGATGATTCCAGCATCTAAAAAAAGTTGAAAATGCTTGTCTAGTGGTTTAACGGATCACTTTTACGCGAGACCTATTCTTTGTCCGTTAGGTTCCAAATGTTAGTTTATTACAGCCACCCAACACGCAACGCATCTATCATCAATCTAGCTACGTAGGTATGGACGTCTTCCTGCCCTAGGTGTAGCAGACTTTAAGACTCTTCATCATCATCATCATCAGCCGAAAGACGCCCAATGCTGAACATAGGCCTCCTCTTAGACCGCTACACACTGGCCGAACGACAATTGGCCACTTGCATCCCCACGACTCTCACGATGTCGTCGATCCACCTAGTGGGAGTCCTGCCTACGCCGTTCTGGTCCATGGTTGCTTCACCATTAAGCTTCAGTGACTCTTTTCTTTTAGAGCCACGATATCTTGCTTTTTCTTACTAAGACTGTCATGCATTTCGGGGACTCTTTGAGGAGTGGCTGGATAGGCGTCACGGCGTCCTGACCTTCCATCTGACGTAGGTCCTTACCGGACTCGGATGTTTCGGAAGGTACCTGTGTCTGATGAGGAAGGAGGAAACGTCTGGGTGTCACCACTGCGAGGATCGCCTGGAGGACACGGTGGAGCATACGTGCCAGCATGGACATGATCAGCATTATTTGATGACTTTACCACGCTAGAAAAAAAAGACTGGCATGGATTTGGCTTTACGGGTGTCCAGTCAGTTTTCTGACAACTCCATGATACGCGCGTCGACCCGGGTCCGATTCTTCGTACCCACTAATAGATGAGACTTTTTGAAATAGCCAGCAAATTCCAGGTCTAATATAAGGTACGCTATAATAACGTAGTCGGTACTTATTCCATGATTGAAGAACTAAATTAAAAACAAAATAAATCTTAAACGAAAGACGGCAAATCACCCGTAAAGCAACAAATCTTTAACCAAAAATCGTTTTCAACTAGATTAATATTTGGCAGAGCTCAGTAGACAATATAATTTATTATCTCCCCAATAATCGGTTCCTTAGGGAATTCCAAACCGATCGGTTCCGGCTCACTTGCATCCAACGACTTTTACGTAACCTTCGCCTTATTAAATCGAAGTAAGATGGGGAATATTTTGTCTATGGTTTTATCGTTCAATTTTTTATTTTTTATCTATGGTTAAGGTTTTATCGTCAAAACTTTTTTTTACTGGCGGACTGTATTTTTTTTTTTTTTTGATTATTCTTCCGTATTTGAATTTACTTGTATGACGAAACATGACCTTTGGAAGATTTGTTAGCAATTTTCTTTAATAAAATGTGCTGTGGCGCTTGAAAGAGCACTTGGAAAGTTATGGGCAGGCCTTTGCTAAGCAATGGGATATCAAGGACTAATAAAAATCGAATGAATGCAATTTTTATACATACAACCTTAAATCAACCTATCTATTTAAATAAAACAAGCTTCAAAATTCGTTGTGTAGGTATTTTTAAAAGATAAGCATACATAGGGACTAACGGGAAGCAACTTTGTTTTATACTATAGAATACTTAAAGTAAAATAATTGGCTTAATGTAAAGTATAACTGTCTATTTTATAGAAAAAAAAATCTAAATAAAAATAAGTTCGATATGGATGCACCTTAAGTCACGTGCGGGTACGACGTGCCCGCAGAAATAAGGTTATTGTTAATATCTGAAGCTGAAGACGTGCCCAACACGGTATTACGTATTACATTGCACCCCCTAGCTTATTAAAATGATGAAAAATATCGTATTAGGTGAGGGAGTGAAATTGGCTTTAGGTGATAAATGAAGACCAGATTTTATACGTAATACGCTTTTGCATTTGCAAATATTTGTACATGGGTAAAGATGACTAAAAAATTTAATTAATCCGTCATTTGTATTATTATATTTAGTTGACCCGTATTTTTTTCTTTTTTGAAAAAACGCAGATACAGTGTTTTAAAATATTTTCACAATACATCAATTCTAGGTATAATATAGTTTTTAATAGTTTTGTTTTCACGACCCCGCAGGCCCGAGTTTTGATGAATATAATCTTTGTCAATATTCGATTTAAAATGAAGTGTCCTTTTTAAAATTGTGACTTTTAGGTTGCACAATTATAATTCGGTGTCTATACTAGTGATTATTATTACCCCGCTCAGTCGCATTTATTCAGTGTTTATCGACGTTATTTCTGTTCAATCAAGGCATGTGGGGTATGCTATACCCCTCTCAAATACAGTGCCAATTTGGAGCCTCTCAGGATATTTTGTTGTCGTTTGACTTTAGTTGTATGAACTTCATTGCAATCTAGCCAGATGGGGTATGCTATACCCCTCAGATGCAGTGCCAGTTTGAAGCCTCTGAAGATATATTGTTGTCGTTTGACCTTAGTTGTATGAACTTCGGTGCAATCTAGCCAGATGGGGTATGCTATACCCCTACCAGATTTAATACCAGTGTGATTAGACCCCTATTAAACTCCCATTTCTTGGTCCCCAGGTGTCAGATGACATCGGCTACGTGGTGTACTCAGCGCTGGGCAGCTTCTACATACCGTCCTGCATCATGGTGTTCGTCTACATCAGGATATACTACGCGGCCAAGGCGAGGGCGAGAAGAGGGATACGGAAGAATCCTAGGCCTAGAGCGGTGAGTCATCATCAGCCAGTAAATGTTCTCACTACTGGGACACAGGCCTCTTCTCTTTAAGAGGGAGAGGGACGGAATCTAGCTAGAGGGCCCAGTGCCGATTGGCAGATGTCACATTGCTTCAAATTTTTGGGTTAAAGGATAATTATGCCGGTTTCCTGAAGATGTTTTCCTTCACCGTTTTGAGGGCAGTAGTGATGAAATAAATTACACAAAGTAAAGCGCCTGCCAGGGTTCGAACCTTTGAGCTACAAGTAAGTCGTAAGTCGTGGCAGATACCACTGGACCACCACTGTTCTATTCTCATAGCAACTACATATTTCATTGTGTTGTTGTCTTTGTGTAAGGGTGAAAATAAGGGTGCTTGTACACGGCGCATGTAACACGCGCAAGTAAAGGTGCGAGTTTGCGGTTTGCCCGCGCGAGTAACATGCGCAAGCTACTTGATCAAGCTACCCGCGGGGTGCTTGTATACGGCGCATGTAGCTTGAGCATGTTGAGGCACAAGCATTCTTATTTTCAACCAAAATGGATGTAAACATGGTAGATTAAATTGTTACGACACATGGTGTCTTTAATTGTTTGGAAATTGGTTCAAATGACGGTACTAATTTCCACATTGTATCAAGTTTTGTAACAAGAAGAAATTTAAACCATGGTTCTGCAGATAAGCTTGGAATTGATAATCCAGGTTTATTTAGTTTTTGTACTAAGATTGTGTTAATATAAATCTTCTGTTTATAGAACGAGCAGCAGACGAGTTTCAGTAACCCGGCGAAGGGCACGCGACCGATGCCCTCCACTCACCCCATGCCCCCGGGACACCTTAGTAATAATAACGGGTAAATATACACCTTTAACTTTTAGTCTTAAGGTTCAAGGTCGAACAATACGTAGAGAAGATGTTAACTGTGGAGAAAAGACAAAGAAAGAAGTAATTCAGAGCATGTTTTAAACTTGGTTGGCGCTGTGGCTAAGCGGTAGACTGCTGAGCAGCGTGTAGCGGGTTTTATCCAAACACGGCACAAATATTATTGCTCAGGGTCTGGGTATTTATGTAATGTTAAATTTTGTAATCGTACCCACGATAGAGGGGAAATTCCTGGTGTAAGGCAACACTTTTAGAAAGAACAAACAAAAAAACAGATCTCTGTTTTCCCGCCAACTAACATCCGCACAGGCCGACTTTCAAGGTTAAACTACGCTTCCCAAGGTTAGTCTGTAGATGGAAGACCATTTATCAAGTGAGTTTCCTTCCCAGCTGTCATTTGTAGATCTTTGACATTCGTTACTGATAGTTCTGAAAGTCTAACATCCAGTCTTACCCAGTTACTGGGTTGTGGATTGTAGATCAGTCAGATAGGCAGTCAATCTTTGTGAAATACTGATATTCAGCCACATTCGTTTCGATTCGAAGCCGACTCCGCAGCATAGTTGGGAAAAGGCTAGGTGAAAATTCGGGTGGTTCGACAAGAACAGCTTAAAAGTATATCGATATTTACAGCTAAAGATAAAGAAATGTACACAAAAATTCCCACTAATAAATTCAGCTTTTTTAAATCTCTCCTGAAACAGTAATGTGGTGTTATTTATTCTAGTAGCCACATGCGCGTAAGCTGAGGTTCTAGGTTCAATTGCTGAGTCTGCCATTGTTATAGATACAGTGGGTTTTTCAAGTTGTGGTTTATTTTGTGCTCAATTAACAGACCTTTTTATTAACAATCATGGTAAAATCGTCAAACGCATCCTCCCACCCAGAACAGGCCAGGAGGCACTGTCAGACTCGTACTGATCTAAATCCCCGGTGTCCTTAACGTTCCGGGGTCACGTTAGCTTGTTAGTCCTACGACCCCGGCAGGCTTTGGCCCTTAAGGGGGCCCCGTCATTATGCTGACAACTCTTGAAGGCGCGCCTGGAACACAACGCGACGTCGACCCCCGGAACAGACTATATGCTTTGATCTCAGACAATTTGTACGAGTAACAAAAACTACGAAAACTATAAAATAAAATCAAACAGAAAATACTACGCTCTTTTACTTTTTGATGGACACGAAGAAATTATAAAAGGGATCCCTATTAGATACGGAATTCAGAGACCAGTCTCGAGATCCGGGTTGATACGGATTTTTAGGATTCCTTAGTGGATACGAACATCGTTGGAATCTTTTCTCGTTAGCGAAATTTCTTCGAAATTCTTTCTCGAATATCATTGCTTCTATAAATGTAAAAGTAAATAGGTTTGTTTCTTTATTTAAGCCTAGATTTTTACTACGATTGTGAAACGATTATACAAAAGATCCTACTAATATTACAAATGCGAAATTTTGTGAGGATGTATGTATGTGTATGTAGGTATGTTTGTTACTCTTTCACGCAAAAACCACTAAACGGATTTGGCTAAAATTTGGTCCACAGGTAGTTTATAACCTGGATTAACACATAGGATAGTTATTATCCCGATTTTATGTTACCGTGGGATAATTTTCGAGTTGTAACGGGTGAAGCCGCTGGCCACAGCTAGTAACTTTCATAAATAAGAACAATCCTTGATTATATCCACATTAACTATATCTCATACTTAATGAACTTAGTGGAGTTGACAAGACGCACCTGACTCACTGCCATCTTGGCAGAGTGGCTAACTGATCGACTGCTACGCTGCGTCTCGCGGGTTCGAATCCCACACGAAACAAATGTTTGTATGATCTAAAAGTAGTTGTTCCGGGGCCTGGATATTTGTGTATGTGAGTTTAAATGGATGTAAACGCACCCAATTTCCCTAAATGAGGAAGTCCTGGAGCAATGGTAAAATAATAGTGTCGTTTGCGTTATTTTTTAGTGCTGGTCAGACAACTGACAATGTTCAAGAGTCACATAAGTCTTTTGGTTCACGCCTTAGCCCAAAGCCATTTCTTTAATTATCTTTCCTCCTTTTAAATTCGCCATATGACCAACTTTCAAAAAAACTGAACTAATTGTAAACAATTATCCAATTCCAGCGAAAGCCAAATATCAACAATAGAGACGCCACAAGTTCAGATCCCGACGGTGACCTGCGAGTTAGCGTCTGACATATCCACAAGCGAAGCAGGCGACACCCTGCCTCCACCGCCCGACGAACGGAAGGATACCCTCAAAGTAGCCTACCAGGTACTGATCATCATCATCATCATCATATTAGCCGTAGGACGTCCACTGCTGAACATAGGCCTCCCCTTTTGATCTCCACATATACCGGTTGGAAGCGACCTGCATCCAGCGTGTTCCAGCGACCTTTATAAGGGCGCCTGTCCACCTTGCTGGTGGACGTCCTACGCTGCGCTTGCTAGTCCGTGGTCTCCACTCTAATACTTTTTGACCCCATCGGGCATCTGCTCTGCAAGCAATATGGACTGCCTTTTGCCACTTCAGCTTGCTAATCCGGTGGGCTATATCGGTGACTTTAGTTCGTCTACGGATCTCCTCATTTCGGATTCGATCACGTAGAGAAACATCGAGCATAGCCCTCTCCATAGCTCGTTGAGCGGCTTTGAGCTTTGAGATGAGGCCGATAGTGAAAGACCACGTTTCGGTGCCATAACTTATCACTGGTGACACACATTGGTTGAAGACTTTCGTCTTGAGGTACTGAGGTATGTCGGACGAAAAGACATTGCGTAATTTCCCGAAAGATGCCCAACCGAGTTGGATTCGGCGGTTGACCTCTTTGTCGAAGTTGGACCTACCTAACTGGTGATCATCATCATCATCACTATCATATTATTATTATAACACGCAGAGAAATGTCTAGCTACCTATACGAGAACTTTCTGGTTGCAACCGTGACAGCAAGACTCACTAGTTGACTTTGCAACATTTCTAGTAGGTAATAAATACTAAGTAAGTAGTAGAGATAACAAGGACAGAAATGTTGTAAAGTCAACTAGTGAGTCTTGCTGTCACGGTTGCAACCAGAAGTTCTCGCATACATCTCTCTGCGTGTAGCCGTAGGACGTCCAATGCTGAGCGTACGCCTCTCCAATACATTTCTAATAGGACCTGGAAACGGTTTGCATCCAGTGTGATCCTGTGATCATTAGATCGTCCGTGTGTGCAACTTGCTAATTCTTTAGGCTATATCGGCAACTTTGGTTCATGTCCATATCCCTTTTTTTCTGACTCGATCTCGCTGAGAGACTCCGAGCATGGCCCTCTTATAGCTCATTGGGCTATCTTGAGCTGACTAATGAGGCCCATAGTAAGAGACCCAGCTATGCTGAGTTGGCAACCTTTTAGTGTGGACAATTGGACATGCTCGGCACAATTTCTTGTTATATTTTTTTTATTTTATGTTTCCAAAATCAAATAAATATATTCTATAATGTTATGATATGAGCTCAGATAAAAGAAATAGGAAGATAGAACGCTCAGAACATGCGAGTGTCTCCACCAAAGTTAATACAAAATCAAATCGAATTACATTCCCTAATGTTTTCTTTGTTTTTGAGAACAACTTTTACGATGGTTAAAGACGGCATATTTGATAAGATGGCATATTTTGGCAAAAAACAATAACGACGCGCAGCTTGGTACGACGCGTAGCTTGGTACTGTCGCGACTTTGTATTCGATTTTGATTTTGTATTAACTTTGGGTCCACCCACTCGCGTGTTCTGAGCGCTCTATCTGCCTTTTTCTTTGATCTGAGGATATGAGAATAAAAAAAAATGCATATGCCCGGTTAACCACCTCCTAAACTTAGCTTAGAATCACTATCGGTCTTCAACACTCATTCATAAGCTCCATTGTGACTAAAAGCAGGTAAATTGAAACTACAGTCTATCAATTAGAAGCGACTGCGATCCGTGCATTTAATTTAGCAGTGTCTAAGTTAACTACGAGTACAAGTAACACTGTGCACTAGTAGTTCTGAGGTCGATCCAAGTTCGGTTGACTTTCTGTCGATTTGCACACTGTGTGATCAGTTGCAGTCAGCTGTTCTGTTGATATTGTGTGGATTAAGGGTCGGTTCACACCGAGGCACCACGCGACGCGACTTGACGCCATGACACCTGAAATGTGTATCTTTTTTTGTTGAAAAATGAGGTTCAATATTGAGTCGCTAAAAAAGTGCGTGCGATGCCTCGCTGAGTGACGTCATCGATGAAATGTGTACCTTTCTGTGTAGTAAACAAAGTTAGATTTTGAGGTACTCAATTAAAATGCGCTCGCAGCGTTGCGTTTCGGTGTAAATTGACCCTAAGTGAGCAATATATTGTTCAAAGATATACCACTATTTAGAAAACAGCTGGTGGTTATCGCAAATTGGACAAAACATAGTAGAATGAAAATAAAACATGTCTGAACTGGAGCCTTCGAATCCTTACTAAAGCTGAAATCTTTAATTTACAGGCTCCTATGTTTTTTACTACCTATAAGGTCAAAAATTACAGGCACAAAACGTTTGACTCGGCGGTGAGTGGAACATACCCAATGATGATGAATAACCTACTCCTAACCTGCTCTAAGACCGCCCATTGTGTCACTGTCACCCTTTGTATAAGATATTGTTGATTGGATGTTTTCTGTAATTTGTATGGCGTACATAACAAAGAGTATCCCATTCTATTCAATAAGATATTAAATGATGCTGATTTGGTCTATCCTGTTGTGTGCCAATTTCATAAGTTAATTCGCACTTCCTGCGCTATCACTACTACCCATCCATTTTTCTCGAACACCATCTTCACGATAAAAGTTAAGCTAATCACCATCTCTTTCCCCAGGTCGTAACATCAGCTCAAGTACAAAAAAACCCACTGGCATCCTGTCCACTGAGAAGTTCAACACTCTCAGTAAACGGGGAGCTTCAATTACAGCAAACGAGGGGCAGAGCGCCCAGCGTGGCGATAGATGCCGACATGGTCTCAGAACTGGAACCATCGTCGTCAGATTCCGGGGTCGTCAGCCGATGCGGCGGCGTCAAACCCCTAAAACTCCGCATATTCAAAAAGACAGACAGAAGACAGGAAAAGTCTCAGCCAAGTAAATCAGAATTAGAACCAGCGCTGCCAAAGCCTCACAAGCCAAGAGACCCAGAAAGGGAAAAGAAGAGGTTAGCAAGAAAGAAAGAGAAGAGAGCTACTTTAATTCTAGGGTTAATAATGGGGAGTTTCATCGCTTGCTGGTTGCCTTTCTTCTTCTTGTATATATTGAAGGCGGCTTGTAGGAACTGTGTGATACCCTCGAGCGCGTTCGCGATAGCCTTCTGGCTTGGCTATATGAACTCTGTTCTAAATCCCGTGATCTACACGATCTTCAACAAGGATTTTAGAAGAGCATTTAGGAGGATATTGTTTAAGTGATGTTTAGCCTACGTGTGCTGTTACCGCTGCGTCGCCAACAGGATACTGATGGCTCAACGCAGGGCGGCAGCACCGAATCTTTACAATGTACGTTGAATGGACTCTCAATAGTTTTAACAATGATTGGAACGGTTCAGTGATATCCCGGGTTTGTACTTTGACTGATATTAACAGTACCTACTCACTCAAACGACTTTTAACCAATTAATTATTAATAATTAGTTGGTTAAAATCAATTAAGTTGATTAAATCATAGTTAGATACGTTTTATATTATAGTGTTCGATAATATCAGTCAAGGAGCGACGAATCAGAAAAGCAGTTTAAAGAACAATTATTAACAGTGGTGAACAAAAATTACGCTTACAGTTATCATAAAATAGAAAATATTTATCTTATCATAATGTCTTAGGTCGCTTGTTCATATTTTTAAGCTTTTTATATAGAAACTACGGTCATTTCATGTACTCGTACAACTATTAAATAAATAAGTACCCATATTCTAAAAGATTTTAAATAACCACACTGTTTGCAAAAGTGTTACTAAGAATAGTTGATCAACAATAATTTTAATGAAATAATTATTTTAATAATGTTCATAATTGACTAGTGCCAATATTATTAAAAATAATGTCAATAGTTAAGAAAATAATTAGAGTATTCATGAAATGACTACATTTTTGTTGCAATATAAAAAAGGAATTGTAAATTATAAAATACATTATTACGTAATTCATTTCGTAGGATTTTTTAATATTCGTAGCAAAAATCATAGATTAATATATAAAATATGAAGAAACTGCAAAAACACTAATGGATTTGAAAAATTATACATACTTATGATATAATTATTCCTTTAATAGTACAATAAAGGAATTACATAGCTTTAATGTCATCAGATTTTGTAAAAGATTAATTAGCATTAGCTTAGTACCTTTGTCCACTGTAGTGTAACAAATAAATAATTTATCATTCAATAGAAGTTTATTCATATTTAAAATACCTAATACCGATGAAACAAAATTTCAGAAAACGTTCAACAACACAAACTTCTATTTATTTTTTAAATTAATAAAATTCCGTTTCAAGGTACAAGCATGTATTTATTTATTTGTATAATTTCTTCCGCTCCTAGCAATGAAATGAAATTTAGTAAATAGGAACACATTGTTTTGAACATGACAACATAATTTACCTGCCTAACTAATTAACGTAACATATAAACCTTACATCCACATTTCGGTTTTTATGTATCCCAAGTAAAAAATGTGGCATAAATACCTCACTTTCATATTTTCAGAAATCTACCAAAACGAACGATTCAAGTTATTATTGCGTGAAACACAAAAAAAAACGCTACGACAGAAAATTATTATAGTATGTTATACCATAGTGGGTAAAGGTCTTAGAGACTTGCTAGAAAAATCACTAAAATAGCTTTTAATTGATATTCAAATACATTTGTTTCATATATTTCTTTAACGATCCCTTGAAGACTTACCCATACGCTTATATACGTACAAAAAATAGTAGAGTATCCGTAATTTTCATGTAAAATTATTTGCTATATTTATCCCTAAGATTCACCATTCTAAATTAATCACAAATGAATTGTTCTTTTTAAAATATTTGTTTTTATAAGAAATCTTTCAAAAATGTTGTTGCTGTCCATTCTACAAAGCCATGTTTTCTAGAATAACTATTTTAGCATAAACTAAAAAAAATAACAATTAAATATTTATTTTAATATAAACTAAAAAAAAACAAACAAATAAACTAAAATAACTTTAAAAGACAATATATTTTTTTGTGTTACTGAAATATTATTAACCTTTATTTTGCAAATTGCTTGTAAAACACTAACTTTACTAGGTTGGATACCAGATTTATGAACGATTTCTTATAGAAAAATATAAAAGCGTGTGAAATTAAATATATTTAAAACTGTAAAATCACAACAACTAATTAATGTAAAAAACTCAAAATAAAGCAATCATTGTAAAGATGCGGTGTATAAAATTATACTGATTATATTGTGAAAGTAATTTAAAGAATTAAAAAAACTAAACTGTTGTTTTTACCAAAATCGGTATAGACTAGGTTTATTCTAAAATAGAATATTAAAATATAATATTTATTATAATTATGTTACATATTTTAACCAAAAATAAATAATAATTTATAAAAAGGGTTAATTTCTCTAATAGAATTGAATGCGATCAGCACATTTTCTAGAAATGTGACTGACATTATTATTGTAAAATATTGACATTGACAGCTCTTATAGAAACGGTGAAATTCTCCTAAATTATTTAATAGATACAGAAGTTTATAATTCTTTCACAATGTGAACAGTTTTATGTAGGTTAAATATATTTAAAAATAAAATAAAAATGACTGTGCCTCTGTGCCTATCGACAAGCACTACACAACAATAAATTGCACTTTATTGAAAAATAATGTAAATATTACCCTTAGTTTAATTTTCCTTTTATCAAAGGATTTTGGTGGAATTTGATAATCATTATTTTAAATGTTTTTTAAATAGCGCTGGTCGCTTTTAAATTTTTGTTTTTTTTCTTTACACTTTTCAATTGTGAATATTGTACTTATATGTAGCATAAGTTGTATGTTAGATATAATTAAATATAATATACCAAAAAGAACACCAAATACTTCCTGTAAATTTTCTAATCTTATGAATAGTAAAACGTTTTATCCAGTAAAATTTTAACCTTGTATAAATATTGTTTCCACCTAGTATGTAAGGGTTGTTTATATTTTTAGTAAAATGTAGTCCTTTTCTATATTCTTGAGTTAATTATTCTATACAACACAAATCCTTAAGATGTGTTTTAATTTCCTGAAATAGATAACCTACTTGTAATTTTTCACTCCTTTTCTGTGAATTTTCTATTCAAATTTTGTTGAAATGTTTATCAACTATACCTACGACTGATGATAGTTTTTAATAAAAAATCTTTTTCCAACCTAAATACAATTGTAAATAATATTTCCTCAATAATTATTGCGAAAATCTTGTAAAATAATTATTAATGAACAACAACGACAACTTAATTCTAAATCGGTGTAAACTAGTTTCTTGGATTTTAGAGTTAAGAATTAATATTAATAATACTTAACAATTAAGTATTATAACTATTTTTAAGTAAAAATAATAACATTGCAACACCATTGCCGGAATAGTTATAAAATTAGATTTTTAGATAAAATAATTATTAGATATTAATTATGTACTGAATTCAAAAGCAATAGAGAGTGTAGTTTTCTTTTCGTATATAATTTCTTCACTATTTTAAAATTTCATATAGTCTTCCAAAGTGTGTGTGATTATATCAAATAATAGTAGATACATTTCCTTTCTTATTTGTAAAAATAATATCAAAAATATATTTAGTTTTTCTTTTTTTTTTTAGTTTGTATGAAGAATGTGAAATGATTTGTGGATATAAAATATTTTTGATGCGGAGTAACAATTTTTTTATAAATCTAGAACCCCACAATCTAGCACAGAGCCCTTGCTGATTGTGCAGGTTCTATTTTGAAAGTCGATAAAACGACTTTAGACTTTAGAAATTATTCACACAACACTTCCATCAAAGTGTTGTGTGAATGATAAAAAAATGCAATAATTTAAATTTAATTTTAATGAGTGAATTATAAATGTGAAAAATATTGTTTAAGTGTGTAAAAGTTTCAAAAAAATACATACAGGTTTTTGTACAGTTCTTAAAATCTTGTAAAAATACAATTTAATGCCATTATTTCTTATTTAGTGAAAAATATTTAGAATGTTTTTAAAATTAAATAACTTATAGGTGGCTATCCTGTGTATCTAGTAACTTGTTCAATAAAAATGTTCTAAATTAATAAAAAACTATTTATACTTATAGTATAATAATCTATATAGTATTTGTTAAATATTTTAATTTTTAATATATAAAATTCGGAACGCGTTACGTTTATATAGTTCTTAATAAAAAAATATAATTATAATTATTAAAATCGTCTAAGACTATACGATTAACTATTAATTCTTATCGACTCAAAATGTAAATGAAAAAATATACGAAGTACCAATATACAAATTTTAATCTTTATTTATTTGTTTTATTACCTTCAAAATGCCCTACCCTTTACGAAAAAATCTGAGTTTGGCATCTACATACCCAATACTTGTAACTTCCAGTCACTTTAAAATGATAGAATTGACTGGCCTGTTGGTCTAATCTAGTGGTTAACGACCCTGACTGCTATGCTGGGGGTCGTGGGTTCGATCCCCACCCAGGACAAAATGTTTGTGTGATGAGCATAATCATTTGTTCTGTGTCTTGGTGTAATTTATCTATAATATGGTATGTATTTAGAAATATATAATTATGTTTATCAGTTGTCTAGTACCCTTATCACAAGCTCTGCTTAGCTTGGGACTAGATGGCTAAGTATCGCGAATATTGGAAGGAGGAGAGGGAGGCCTTTTCCCAGGAGTGGGACTGAACAGGGTCCTAAAACAACGTACTCTTTTCTTGGCATGGGAGAAACTCAGCATGGATAGTCCATGGTGACACATCTACAAGCCGCCCGGCGCTAGACAGTACGGCATAACCCAATATATCAAACCGTCTGGCTATTATTTACCTTCCAAATTTTATCTCCATTAAGTCTGAACAAATTCTGAGAACACTAGACAATGCTATTGTTCTAAATACTTCAGCATTCCTTCAACTAGAACTTAATAAATCGATATCATAGTTTAGTGCCATCAGGGCCGGCTTTTCCAAAGGGCACTTATACTTTTGGGCCTCGCTATTACTTCGGGTCCCGGGTCCCTCTCACACAACGAGATTTTTAACTAAATACCTGATTAATTCTAAATATATACATATTATGGATAGATTACAACCAGACACAGAACAAATGATCGTGCTCATTTGGCTCATTTGGCATAGCAATCAACCACTAGACCAACAGGCCAGTCAAGATTAATTCTTATGTAGAAATGTTAACTTATCCTAGGAGCTACCTAATTTTCGAGTTTGCTACTGCATAGTCTCTAGATTATCTGCAGCAGATCTAACAAGGGCAACTTCATCATAGGCTACCTGCGATGACGACTAAGCACTTCCCACTCGTGGGTGTAGAGTGTAGGCCTCTCCAGGATCATCTAACACCCGACCACCATCATAATATCAGAGTCCAGCTTCAATCAGCTTTTTAGTATATATTCCGTTGGTGCACAAAAGTCACAGAGTAGTACTACAGTAGTACTTTTATAATAGTAAAAAAGTCTTTAAAAAAGAACTTTCTTCTTTCGTCTTTTAGAAAGACCATCTTAGGTCTCATCATTGCTTCTAAATTTTTAAAGTTTACATTGTGAGCTGTTATTTTCAATATTCAGACCCTGTTGCTCCTCACATACATAACCTCCGTCACGTCTTGCGGTCACTCGCGGGCTGCAAAGTTATTGTAGGCGCAGACGTTAATGCGTCTTCGTCCTTGTGGTATGGCAAAGTCCGGTCCACGGACTACGAACGGCGCTGCGCTGTAGAAGACTTCATTGCTGAAATGAATCTAACAATTCATAACACCCCCGATGCACCACCTACTTTTTGCAGCCCAATGGGCGAATCTTGTATTGACGTCACACTTTCTAGTGCCGACGTACAGCTGGATAGGTGGCGTGTCCTACCGGACGCGTCTTGTAGTGATCATCGCTTGATCGTGTACGAGTTTGTTCCGGTTTTTATTCAGGGTGCCTCACATGTCATTGGTAACTTTAGGTACAAAAGTATTAAAAAAGCTAATTGGGAATTCTTTAGATCACTTTTAAAAAGTCATGCCAAAGTTCACTCGCGATGGACTGTCGCTGAAGAAAGTGCTGAAATTATGTCAGACACCATTCACGTACTGTGCTGACATTGCCATTGGTCGCGGATCTATGACCAATATACGTAGATGTGACTGGTGGTGTGACTACCTAACCGAACAGCGTAAAACTTATCGACGGGCGCGTAAACATCTTAACAAGCTTAAAAAACTTCAAGTCACCGGAGACTTGCTAACAACTGCTTTAAATACATTTAGAGTTGCCAAGTCCCGTTACCCAGAGCATCGGTTGAAAAAGCTAAGGGTATCTGTTGCGTAAAGTAGTTGATAAATTGGAAAAAGAAGGTCTATGGTCTCCTTTATATCATGAGTTTAAAGCCAATCGATCAGTCGACCTCGCGTTTGTTCAGAACATTAAAGTAAATAATATACACACGACGGGTATTGAAGAAACAACTGAGGTTCTGTTAATACTCTTATCCCGGATGATTCATCTGTTAATGACAATGACTACCACAAACAAAGTAAAGCGTGGGCTGCAGTCGCACCTGAATCACCAGCGTCAGACCTTCCATCAACTGACGAATTCCTTAATGTTGTCAGGAGACTGCCCCTGCTAACAAGTCATCAGGTGAAGATAAAATTCGAATCGTATGATAAAGAAGCGTGTAAATATCCAAGACGGGTGACGCGATATTAATTGTTTACAACCGGTGTATTTCCGAAGGCGTTTTTCCTCGTATATGGAGACACGGCTTCCATAGCGTAAATACCTAAATACGGCGATCATACCACCTGATGACCCTAAGTCTTACCGGCACATAACATTATTACCATCTCTGGGTAAGCTCCTTGAGCGGCTTATTGTTCCGCGATTGTTACCGGACGGACCCAAATTCCATAAAACTAAAGGTTTACTGTCGGGAAATCTACCGTAGACGCGGCACTCTCTGTTAGAAAAATAGTTAATACCTCCGAACACAAGTACGTACTTGGAATCTTTTTGGATATTATAGAAAAGTTTTGGCTGGGGCTTTTGATAACGCGTGGTGGCCAATGCTGAGACTGCTTAAAATAAAAGGCCGTGGTTGCTATAATAATATATATAATCTCCTTTGCTCATACTTTTCAAATGGTTCTGCAAAACTTAAACTCGGACATAATTCCGTATCGAAACCTCTCACCATGGGCTGTCCTCAGGGTTCGGTTATCGGTCCCCATTTATGGAATCTAGGTTTTGATGATTTCCTCGCGATTCCACTTCCTAGTGGCTGTTCTTTAACTGGTTACGCGGATGACGGTCTCCTACTCATTCAGTCGAGTACTCGTGCTGGACTCGAGAATTTGGCTAACACATGCCTACGATTAATATCTCAATGGGCGATCGAAACCGTCTGACTTTTGCACCACATAAAACCTATCAGCTCCTTTTAAAATGAGACCTTAAATCGTGGCCTAGTATTAAATTCAACATGTTCCCGTTAAAAAGAAGCAATCAGTGTGCTATCTCGGTTTCACCCGTACCCGCCTCCTTTTGATCGTAGCTTGATTTTATATAGCCAAAAGCCTTTTCATTCATAGATCATATAAAATACGGTTGGGGAAAAAGCTAAAAATAACTTTTATGCCTTAACGAGAATATCAAAATCTACTTGGGGTTTGTCGTTTTTAACTTTAAAAGCTATTTACGGGTGCCACTTACTTGGGCTGTATGTGCTACGGAGCACCTGTTTGGGCCGATAGGGCCACCATAGGGGCGGCACGGCGTAAATTGCTTCAGAGTCAGCGCTTGGCTTTGTTATTCTTAAGTAAAGCATACAGGACCGTCAGTACTGAAGCTTTACCGGTACTTGCTGGTGTTCTTCCAGTCGACCTTGAAGTGCAGCGACGTGCTGCAATGTACTATTCCGCACGGGAGACCACTGATGCTGATTTTTTACCGCAACGTGAACGTGCTAAAATATCTAGGTTATTCAAACCACAAAGTGACGTTTGGGAGGAACTTTTATCCGAATGGCAATGTAGGTGGGATAATTCCATCAAGGGGCGGCACCTCCACCAATTCTTTCCATTCGCAGCGGTTGGCTAGGACGGGCTGGAGGTGGATCACTGTGTTGCCCAATTTCTCACGGGACATGGTAACTTTAAAAGTAAATTATTTTCTCTTCAAGCTTGTTCCCTCGCCTTTTTGTCAATGTTCAACACCAGATTGTGAATATGAACAATCAGCACATCATATTCTATGGGAGTGTATTCTTTGGCAGAACGAACGCAATATTATGTTGGATACTGTACAGGCTACATCTGGAGTCGTTTACTATACGGACCTTGTGGAAACTCGAACAAACTTCCGTGCGTTCAAGCGTTTTTGCCATACCTATTATTGGAATCAAATATAACAGTTCACAATTTAGGACCCATTAATATTAGTCATTTTACCCGTGGTGCTAGGCAACTGGGCTTCTCCCAGTTGTAATGTCCCTTTGTGCCTATTGGCCTTGTTTGGTTCTGTCTCCTGCTTGCATGGAGGGAAGTGGGAACATATATTTTTTCCTACTCCTCCACTATTCTTTTCTGATTAATTTCGTTGCAGGATCCAAGACAGGTAAATTCATTCTCCGGGACACGTCGAGCTTAATTGTCTCGGCGCTTTTCTGGTGGTTGCCACTGTTGATTCTGGCTTTCAGGAGTTGCAGTGGTTGGGAATAGTGTGGTGGGTTTGTCCCAATAAAAAAAAAAAATACCCTTGTGTATTCGCACTTCGGGAAAATTTAACGAACGTATGTAATGTAAGTATTTCCTACTGAACTATCATCAGTGACCAGAAGTTTAACAAAAGTTGCGGACAGTCTCGATCAGCGATGCCCCGCCGGGACCAGACGCCATGTTTAATACATACATAATAATGTAGTTGCCGAGTAGTCTCACATATCGAAACAAACGAAGCCAACTTGATTGTTGAGTTAGGCACACTTTGGGAAAGTCTGGGTTGGACATACGGGTAGCAAGTTTTGGCAGCAAGGCTTAAGATGTTCTCTAGAGGATTTATTTTAAGTTGTAAGGGTCATACTTATGTGGTTGAAGATGTCTAAAGGAAAACATCATTACAGGGAAGAATCGTGGAAGCATTTTTTGCGTTGAACGAGCGTTTTCTGTCTCGGAGTATAGGAAATAGAAACAATATTGACTATATTGTTTCTATACAAATTTTAAAAAAAATTGTTTCCCTGTAACGAAAATTTGAAGTAGCTCTTTCTATCTCTTATCCTAAATGCAAGTCGGATAAGAAGTTGCTTTCTTATCTGCCTTCCACAAAAAATATTATATAACAAGACTGGCCTGACAAAGCTCTTTGACTATTCCGAAAGAGTTATCAAAGATATACGAATCACATACTGAAAGTAATGTAGAAAAAAAATGTGGGATCGAGGTCACAGATCGGTTTCTGAATTCTCTAGTTAATCTTGAAAACAGCGTGGCTGTTATCATTTAGCCATGAATCTGGTTCGACTGGAAGCCAACCCCCAATATAGTTGGGAAAAGGCTAGGCAGATGATGATGATGTATTTCGAGGTACAGGAATGTAAGTTACTTTTTGGAAACGGTGTGGCTTTATTATTACAAACCACCCAACAAGTTAGCTAACCATCCTTCTTACCCGTGTGTCCCCGAAGGAAGCCAGAGCACGCCGCTTGGGAAATGTCCTGTTAACTCACACACAACATAATTGAAAATACGATTTCAAATTTATGTTCTGCCCAAGTAGGGGTAATGAAGTTTTCTCAACTAACCAACTTGCTCGCGATACTTAGAGCCTGTGTGTGATGACTTATGACTACTGAGGAAACTTCGGGTTCTCTTGAGGACTGGGTTGGTACCTAGTTTATTATGTAGGTTGGAGTTTACGGTAAAAAATGCTAGAGGTATTTTAGCGTAATTTACGTTGCTTACTGTATGAATTTGATTAAGAATGGGGATGGCAACTGGGGAAATAATGGCGCTAGTATAGCTAGTTCCAAGCATCGTCATTGGTTCAAATCTTAAACGTACTTCAATATAGTACTACCTCATTGGTCGGATTAGGACTTAGCTATGGTGGCGCCATCTACAATTAGCTTTGACCGGCCTTCATCATTTTGTGAGGACTCGATAAAATAGTGAAGATGATTAAAATGTAATTGACTTGCTCCAACAACCGATTCAAATATAATTTCGACAAACAACTCATCTTTATCTTAGCTAGGTTGGACAGAAATAATAACTCAACCGTGCCGTTATTATTAGAATTTAGTTTTGAGTGTTTGTTTGCTAGGACTTATAAATGCTTCGATTAGCTAGTGTAGTGAAAAAATAAATTACGAAATAAAATCAAACAAGAATTACACACTAAATAATTATTGGTATCACGGTCATTACTTTTCATCATACTTAATCTACTTTCTACTAGAAAAAAAAAAAACAAAATATTAACGTATCATAGACCGTGTTATCATAAAGTATTATTTACGCATTTTTATTCCTGGAATAAAATTCTTGTCGACAAAAAGTACATGCAAAGTCGTTTCTAGGTCATACAGTCGGTTTCCTCACAACATTTCCTACTAACTATTGACTACTAACTACAACAAACATAAAACACAATTAAAGTTATAGATATCAACAACTTACATGAACATGTCAGGTTAAGCATCGCACCGCGCTAACTTAACGCAACTTGAGCTGACGCTAACTTAACTGTAACTTGAGTTAGATCGAGAATTATAACAACTATCGTTAATCCTGGTTAAACTGTTCCTGTTTGTTAAGATCATGTCCTAACTTGAGTTAAGTAAGGTTTAAGTTTATGCTTAGTTCTGCTAAGTTGAGCATAGTTTTGATTGGTCTGTGTTCTAGAACGAAGCTGTGAGTTTAGATTTTAAATTAGAATTTAATTAATGAAATTAAAATAAACATGGACATAGGAGTAGACCTAAATGTACGTACTCGTAATTTCAACCTACTCCTAAGGCCGCATTCAGATTTCAAAAATTACTAGTACACAAGTTTTAAATTTTATGCAACTTGAACAAACCTGCATACAAGTTACAAGTTAAAATATTTTAAGTAACGAAACATTTTGCTGAATTTTGAAAAATTCAAAGACACGACGCAGGCGTTATTGCTTATAAAATAGATTAAAAATATAAAAAACCCACGTTTTTAAATGTCCTAAAAATAAGAAAATAACACGGGGTTGAGAGAGGGCCACTCAAAACGTGGGGGCGTATATTATTTAAGTAATTATTCATAGGGTGTAACTTTCAAAGATACGCCTAAAAATCAGCTTCGGTCACGGGAAGCGTCAACAAGTCCTTTAGATGTCTGTCTTAAAAATATAAGTAGTTACCATTAAGGTACTCCCACTGCCGGCAATATTCCCACCAGCCCAAATATTGGTTCTGATTCCTCACGAAGGTATTAAATAATTTTCGCTGTAGAATTGAGCAAGCTATTTCCACTTTCAGGCAGACTATAACAGGACACGTTGTACATCACACTTTAGTCTAAAGTTGTACAAGTTAAAACTATCGTCTACCGAGCTTTCGTCCATACAAAAAGAGAAATCGTTTTCCTCCCCCTAAATTTTATTTACTAATTATGTAAGAATTATCGAAACAAGTGTATTAAAATAATGTTATTTTTGTTGATTATTTGTAGTTTTGATATAGATTTAGACTTTCTTATTTCCATATTGTATAGGTTCTTATACTCGTTGTTTTTAAAATGTGATTTTACATGAAAAACTAGTAGCCCACTCAACGAACAGTTATAGAGGGAAATTGTTAAAACACGATTTTGGACTACGTTACTTTGTTTGAGCTAGTTAGGAGGTGAATATAATTATCAAAAGTCGCCGCCACTAGCCCTTGTATGTGAAAAACGTTTTCTCCCAGCTGTGGGGTAGGGGGGTTTTTTCAACGCGTGAAGGTTCCATTTTTTGGTTTTTCGCTTACATCTTGGATTTGGACCGGAGGGCTTTTGATATGTACACCTCTAACTAGTCCAAATAAAAACCAAAGTTACGTAGTAAAAAATGAGTTCCTAGAATTACCCTCTATGCTTTGAGCATTCCTTGACTAGATTAAACTTCAAAATAAAAGAAATTATTCGAATTTATGCCTTTTTGTTCAATATTTATTTTATACAATGATCGTCATCGTCTTATCTTAAAATATATGTGTAATTTCTTAGATTCACTGACGTGTGCGGCAACAATGGGCAATATTGCCGGTAAAATACCGGGAATATTGCCAAAAATTGCCGGCAATTTTGGCAATTTTTCCCAAAACAATGTTTTTTTTGTATATAATGTAGGTCATGGTCCGTAAATGCTAATTTTAAGTGTGTTAAATAGTTTTCCTACTCACTTTGACTTAAAATTAAGCAATATTCCCAAATATTTCCACTCGCGGCAATATTGCCGGCAATATTTCCACCTATATTCCCACCTTGGGCAATATTCCCGGCAACGGCAAATCTCTAACTGCGACACACCATAAAAACGTTGCCTAAAAGTCAGCTCTTCGGTCACGGGAAACCTCAACAAGTCTTAGGCCCTTCGTACACAAGGCGACTCAAGTTTCCGATACCTTACGACTTCGGTATCCAAGCGGCTATCGTAATACACACCTATAGAGGTTCGAACACAAGCAGCTCAATGAATACCAAAATCGTAAGGTATCGGAGACTTGGGTCGCCTAGTGTACGAAGGGGCTTATAGATATCTCTCTATAGTTCTCGTATGGTATAAGTCTTAAAAATATAGGTAGTTACCACTCAGCATCTCAGACATCGCCAAACCCAAATGTGGTACGAAATAAGTAGTTCTAATCCCACATTCAGCATAATTTTATTAATAGCAAACTACCTCCACTTTTAGTTTGTGAAATGAAATAAAATGATACTTATTTTTGCAAGTAGGTTATATATCTTCACTTTTACACGTCGTCTTTTTCCAAACTAGATGAAGCCGGTGTTTCGTACGGACACGGTGTGCAGACCGTAATCGGACACATTGTACTCACACTTTAGTCCAAAACTGTACAAGTTAAAATCTATTATTTAATAAACCAACATAAACTTGATGCAAACAAACAATTCTAAACAAACTTTGTAAACAAAAACAATCGCGGGAGCATTTAAAACAAATATTTATACAGGATGTTTCGGATATTGACGGTGGCTTTATAAAAGCAGTTGATTGCAGGACCTTCTTTTTTGAGTGTTAGCAACATCATATATTATATACTAGCTGTTGCCAGCGGTTTCACCCGCTACAACTCGAAAATTATCCCACGGGAACATAAAATCGGGATAAAAACTATCCTATGTGTTAATCCAGGTTATAAACTATCTGTGTACCAAATTTTAGCCAAATCCGTTCAGTGGTTTTTGCGTGAAAGAGTAACAAACATCCATACATCCATACATACAAACTTTCACCTTTATAATATTAAATAGGATGATGTTGCATATTTTAATTATTTACCAAGCTTTTTGGTCATAAATCTAATTAAAATATATTTCGAGCCGCATTACTGTAACACGACAACACCGATATTTTGGCTCGTGTCAAGTTTCGGAACTAAAGCCGACATCTTATTTTAATCTTTCATTTGCCAATAGATAATTCTACAAAAAAAAAAAAAATCTATGTAAGGGCTGATTTTTAACAGTCAGATAACTTTTATTTATTCAAATCTGATCAATCCGAGGAATAAAAAAAATGGTTTGACTTAATTATTTTCTATAAATAAGCTGTCAAACCGCCATTTTTATTCCTCTGATAAAAGTTATCTGACTATTGAAAAATCATCCCTAAGTATTTTATTCAATAAAGTAATGAAACCTTTGATATTCAGAATCGTTTTCTTAGACAAGTAACGCTGTAAAGTAATATAATTCTTAGTTTTGTTCGATGTTCGGTTGGAAAGAATGTACAGACGCCAGCACGTCAACCTACCCGAATCTGTCAGATTTTACCACTCAAACATTAACCTTCTACTCTTGTGATAAGGTTGAAATTCTATTAAAGAAATCTGACAGATTGTGGTAGCTTGATGTGCTGGCGTCTGTACATAGGATGTACTGAATCTGTAGGTCGAACGTTCAAGTTAGCAGGATTTTCGCGGTCCTAATTTTTCTTTTCATTCAAAATATTTGAAATTCGTGACGAATGCGTATCATTATTATGTTCATTGATTTCACAACTTATCTTTAATAGCAACTTTGAACTTTCAAATTCCTAATACTAACACTTAAATTAGGCTAGGCGTGCAAAATTTTCAACCCCGCAATAAACGCTATAAAAATCTTCCACCAGGCCACGACTTCCACTTTAAAACGCAAAAATGTATACCACAGAATAAAAACTCAGACTTGATATCGAACTACCCAAGTTTGTAATAACTTTCGACGCCCCCATTTCCCCCTTGGATTGACATCGTTTAAACCACCCTGTATACAGTAGTGCAGAATCTGTAGTTTCTTAAAGTGTGCTCTGAAGTTAGTGAAATTCACTTATCATAAAGTTCTGAGACATCCGCGTCGGGTTTAATAAGATATGAAGACTTGGGGGTGTTACATTTTATAATTTATTGTTTTTGAAGATGTTTGGGATGTTTTTTTGAAAGTGGGATTTTGGGGGGAAATAAACGGAAATTGCTAATGTAGTATCTCGGTTGCAATTGCAACTTTGATCACGACCTTTGTAAGCAATCATCATCTGCCTAACCTTTTCCCAAGTATATTGGGGTCTGCTTCCAGACAAACCAGATGCAGCTGAAAATCAGAATTTTACATGAAGCGACTGCCTATCGGACCTCTACAACCCAGTAATTGGTTAATATGATACCCCATGGTAAGACTTGTTGTCAGACTTCAGAGCTTCTGACTTTAATAACGACAGTCAAATATCTAAAAATGACAGCTGGGACCAACGGCTTTATGTGCTGCAATCACAACCAGCATGAGTGTACGGCCAGATGTATGAACAAATTGTGTATGTATGTACAGAGATAATAAGAGTATGTATGGATTAGGAATTAAAACCTCAAAATACTTTTCACAGTAAAAAACTCTAACTCCATTCTTCTATCTGACATAAGCTTGTCATCACTGTCAAACAAGTAATTGTCTACTATCAAAGAACAAAATGGCAAGACCAGAGAAGCACAGTTTTAAAAAATCCAGGCAGAAATGCTTGTAACAGCAAATATGCTTCTTTGGAGTACCCCTTGCCTGTTTGAGGATTACCCTGGTCTAGTTCCAGGTCCAAAGCTGATGGGCACATGTGTTTCTGCATATGCGCCCCGCGGTGGTGCTTATTTCCGTCCATTTTGAGCCCCTGCCTATCCTGCCTGCCTATATGTATCCAAGGTATTGTGGAATCATTTGCCCAGTATTTCTAAACGTTATTACGGTTAAGATTGGTTTGTAGTCTAACAAAAACTGGTTATTTTATAGTAGGGTAAAACACCCAACTATTGACCAAAGCGGTTTCGCTTCTTTCGCAAAATAAACTAATGTACGACAAGTGGATGAATGTATTTGGAAGATAAAAAACATTGGAGAATGTGAAAAAACATTATTTCCAGTCCCAAAGGTAAAAAGTGTTTTTATTTCTCGAGTTTAGCAAGAACAGGCCATTTGACCAGTTATTAACATGCGTTGTACCAAATTTTCATCATGCAAATGGACCAATTTTTGACGTCCTGGTGTATAAGAATAAACTCAAATAATTTTTATTATGAATGTGATACGAGGTTTTATTGACAATTTGTAAACAAAGCTGTCTTAAGCCCTTCTCATTTTCTTTACACTATTAGGTCTTCAGTCTTCAAACGCCGTCAATAATATTCTTGCTTAATTTTGAAATTTTGTAGTTTTTATCACTTTTTGTTGAGTTTTTATCACTTTTTGTCCAATTTTTCTTCTTTATTAAGTTATTAATTTCAAAATTCTGTATTATGCAGCAATAACTCGCCGGCAAAATATAAATTGAAATCACGGCATTAGATCTACAAAGTGAGTGTCAAAACCTTTGAATAATATTTTCTAATTACATAAGACGGTTTTAACTTTTTAAACTTATGTAAAAGACCTCACAAATGACAGAGTTTTAGATAAAATAAAAATCAGCTCACACTGCTTGCCTAAACATGCAAGGGTATATTTTGTCATTTTTGCATTAAACATTGCGTGCTGAGGCATTCCGTGTTATATTCTGCAATTGTCCCAAGGGACCATAAGCACCGACATGGGCACATGTGTATTTGCATATGTACACCCACTTAACCAGGTTTTAAAATAATCTGCCGTCCATTTTGTGTCAAAATCCATTCATCCTGCACTTTTCTTATAATATTACAAGTCTAAAAGTGGAAAATATTCAGGAGGATCCAGAATGTTGACAGTAACCTTGAAAATTTGAGTACCTCACTCAAATTATGCTATTGTCAGGTTACTACGTAAGGTATTTTTTATAGTTTGTGATTATGCAGATACCACCTTTAGGGGTGCCACGCCCATGGGCTTAATACAACTCGAAAATTATCCTACGGGAACATAAAATCAGGAAATAACACTCCTATTGTGTATTCCAGGCTATAAACTATCTGCCTACCAAAATTTAGCCAAATCCGTTCAGTGGTTTTTTGAGAAAGAGTAACAAACTTGACACACATAAAAGCATTGCCTGTCAAATAACCAAAAAATACCAAACTTTCAAAGGATTTATCGTGTAAAACTGAAATAAAGGATATTGAAAACAACCGTCAGCTTAGCAATTAGTTAAATTTCTTGATGATTTTAGGAGTATTTTGCTATCATAGGTCTACGGACGCATTATATTCCGCTTTATGTTAAATTTTCTGTGACGCCAATAAACAAGATAACATTATATTTCATTTTCTGTAATGCAACAACTCAAGAAGATTTATTATTATTCTTGATACTGAACCAGATATGCGGTCAATAGTTCCGAGGGAGGAGCAGTTGGGTACTGTCCCTAGTTTTTCCAGCGGCCTCGCAGGTATGGTAAGCACCTTCGCACACAAAGTCGGGATAGCAAGTGTCCTAGATATACCTTACAACTCGGTTCAGTAGTTCTGTGTCTGGATTTTTACCGTAATGACCAATACTATGTTAGTAAACGCACCCAAATACAGGAAGAAATTCGTAGTGTAATAATAATAATAATATTCCACAACTATCACACAACACCATCTAGTATCAAGCTAAGCAGAGCTTGTCTTATGGGTACTAGACAACTGATAAACATACTGATAGATTTCTAAATACATACATATTATAGATAAATGACACCCAGACACAGAACAAATGATCGTGCTCATCACACAAACATTTGTCCTGGATGGGAATCGAACCCACGACCTCCGGCATAGCAGTCAGGGTCACTAACCACTAGACCAACAGGCCAGTCAACGTCTAAAATAAAATAAAAAGTAAGATAAGATCTGAGAAGAAGAAATTATTTTTGACTCTAATGTCAATAGGTAGGTATTTTGTTTAGAAAGGCTGGTATTTTGAAAGACATAGGTGGACTCACGGTATTCACTGCCAATCAACCCTTCACTTTGACTATGATTAAATTTCCAGGTGTAAAGTCTTGCCAGTGCTTCGTAGTGCACATTGATGATGATGATGATGATGACGAGTTCCAGAAACCTCAGAAGAAGCAGAAACATTCTGAACATTCTCATTTGTCGACAGTTTCAAAATAAATGTATTTTCGAATCAATTAGTTTTAATCTTTAAATAGTACAAAAATAAGTTGCTTTTGGTAAAATCCTATGAGATCCCTCCGTGTGTGGAGGGGAAGAGACTGTCTTCTTGTGCTGACTAAAAGCCACGGTGTACCTTGAATATGTTCCTTGAATAGCCCTTTGAATTCCTAAAAAGGTCACACGAGCCTGAATCACGAATTTGCGCCGTCTGCTCGGGCATGGTCCATCATCAAACGGCAAGTCACCTAAACTCGCCGTGCGCATGCATGACTATGGTGGCCGGAAATCACCTCACGACGTTGGTCAGTCTTTGGGCGTCTCCCGCGGCGTATTAGTCGTGAGGTGGAGGCTGTCCTCTCACGCGTCCCGCTCCTTCACTAGAAGGACTGCTTCGCAGAAGGAGGTATCTCTTTCTCACCCCGCAGCATGGCCTCGACCGGATGGGAGAAATCGACGCCGCCTGCTGCCTCCGTGAGAATACGACCTCTCGAAACATCCGTGTCGGCGAGTCAGGAGGAAGGTGAGGACGTTGGCGGGTCGTGTTCCACGTGCGCCTCAATGAGCTGCTGAAACTGCCTTAAAATGATACCCAGGGGGGTAATACAACATCTTAAAACCAGGCTGGTTCCGGCGAGTGAAAGTGACAGAGCTATTCAAGCCGTCTAGCGTCATCTCGTTCACTCACTGGAACAACAATGGTTTTTAGACGTTGTAATACCCCTCCTGGCTCTTGAACACAAAGGGAAACCGAAGGAACAGAGTGAACTTAGAGTCTGACAGTCCTTTACGGTCCATCTAGGGCGGGAGGACTTATTCGATTTACGACCACAAAAAAGTTGCCGTTTAGTAGTTCCTTATAAATCCTTATCTATATATACTCCTCTTGTCTATGCTTTTGTACAGTTCTTTTCAGTTAACTTATTTCTGGCAGCAGCAACTAAAAACAGCCTTATTGCAATGCCAATAAAGATCAATATAACCTTGGCAGAATAATCAGTGACAGTCACTAAAAAGCAATGATTTTGACAGTATTGCCATGTCAGAAGTAAAATAAGTGCGAAAGAACTGTAATCCTAAATTGACATAACTTGTGACAACAGTGGCATCAAAAATCCTAAATAATCTCTAAAGCAAAAAATGAAAAATTTAAATTTCGTGTGTTTACGAGTATTTCTGAAATAATTTAATACGAATCTTTCGTCCAAGCTTTAGTCCAAACTATAAGCCAGACTTGCATTCTGAATATGAAGCTTAGACGGAACAAATTAATGAGAAAGTTGAATTTGATATAAACTGCTTCATTTGTATCTGATTTAATAACACAAGCGGTTATTTGGAAGCTACAAACTAAGCTCAAAATCATAGAAGACAAGAGAAAAGAAGAAGACAGATTTAGACTGCCGAATGTGCATTTTCTTGCATATATTAAGGCTCGTAATTCCTTGCGTCGCATGCGCTATTTTTTGCTATAACTGTTTTACTTGTGCTCCATTTAATGACGACGAAGACACTAACAGCCTTCCTAAGCTTAACACGAAAAACCAAGCACGAAAATTAAAAAATACATGAGTAATACGAAACATATCAAAACTAAGCTCGAAATTACCAGAACTGCTAAGTTTTTAAACTGATGTGTTGGGTTTATTGTTTACCATTTATTCTGCTTGTTATTGTTGCTTTATATCCATTAATATGTCCATGTTTAATTAATTTCTGTGTAAAAAATAAAAATGAGAAAGTAACAGTGCAATTAATTGGTAAAAAACTTTGTGTTTGCAAATGTAATAATAGTATACTGGAAGTGTAATTTAAAAAGTAATAAAAATATGTTAATATTAAAGATTTTTTATTGATTTTAGCTTGATTTATTTTTTAAATAGGTTTGCTCCAAACCTAGTACGAAGCAAAGAGGACATATGGAGCTAGCTCACACAGAAGTAACTAGAACTCCTGCGCACCGACGAAACACATTAAAATTTAAGGATCGTGGTGGAAACTTGTGGAGAGTGGTTGTTAGCCAATTTTCTTTATGTTCTAATCAAAGATGACGTTCGAAAGTGGCTGTGAATGAAGATGCCGCCATAATAAGTAATATGTTATCCTAACAACATCCTTAACTCGTATAATAGTAAACAAGTAACTTCAGCTAGTAGGTGGGAACAACGAAGGTAATATTGAAAAAAGCGAATTAAATTACAAAAACTTTAATCATCACTTAATTAAACGTACACTAATAGACATTACAGTACACATTGAAGTTCATCGGCAACAACTTGCAATGAACGTGCAAAAATGGTCATAAAATAAGCACAATTTTCGTTTCGAAACATCACATTTCGCATCAACAAAAGTTTTCACTTGAAAATTTTAGTCCGTTTCGTTTTTAAGCTTAGTTTTTGTGCTTAGTTTTTATTAGCATTCCCCGCCTTGCATCACTTGAGGACACTCATCTGGACACTCCTTAATGTCCATTACAGCTCTCAGGCAGCAGTCAAAACATGGAATGCACGAAACGAAAGGACTTGCAATAAGTGGTAAACATACAAAACACATTTATTTTGTTCTCTAAACGTGGCCTGTTCAAATCTTAGAATTAGGCTTACTTTGTATTCTTACAAAATGAGCTTAGTTTCAATTCACCGAAGAAATTTCACGTTCCAGTTATGTAAGCTCAAATAAAATTAAGCTTGGTTTTTTTAATCCGATTCTGTTTCATTTGAGTTCTTCTATTTGTACATAATTATGCAGCAACGGCGTTGTTTGTAAAACCAGAGTAAGTAGCAGCTGGGCAGAAGGAAAAGGCAACTTGGGCAACAAAAAGGCAACGGTATACAAATCCAGGGACACATGCAAAAGAGAGGCAACCAAATACAGGCAGCAACTGGGGTACCAATAACACACATTAATTTATTTAAATTTTGATATCACTAAGAATTTTGTAATTACACTTTTTGAAAGAAAGAAATGTGACAGAAAGGAGGTCTTTGTAATTGACAGTATGTATTCGTAGTTTAAAAGTATATCAAGAAGAAAAGAGGCTCAAAAGTTATGTCTATGGTGGATCTTCTCAGTAACATTGCCGTTGCATCGGATAACCCGGAGAGAGAATAGTCACTCACGCGACTTGTTTTTATTTTTAAATAAAACGTTCAAGACTTTGTCATTAACACCATAAAACCATTCTTCAAAAATGCTGTCAAAATCAAAGCATGACCCTCTTCGATCGTCAATCAGCATCAGTCTGGCCCTTTCCCAACTATATTGGGGTCGGCTTCCAGTCGAACAAGATGCAGCTGAATAAACTCGTATTTTACATAGAGCAATCCCCTGTCGGACCTACACAAAACAGGAACTTTTTGGGTAAAACAGCGAAAGAAAGGAGTATGCATAGTATATCTCTATTACTCTGTGATATAGCTGTCATTTTAGTATCAAAATCGATGTCATTCTGTGGTGTCATTACAAAATTTACAGCGGATATAAATTAAAATAAAATTAATGCGTGAGAGCGTTTCTATATTTTCTGTTTGTTGTTGGTTACCTGTCTTATGTTTCTGTCCGTGGATTCTTTGTGTCCCTTTCTGTTGTCCTAGCTGTCTCTTTCTAGTACCAGGTTGGTACTTATTGTGGTTCTTTGGTGACGATGACGGAAGAAGACGCTGATTTAAGGTCACTTTAACGCAAGCAAAACAGCTCTAATTCTGCACGGAAACACGGCTACATAAAGCCTACAGTTGTACAAATGGTAATATGAATGAATTTGTGGAAATGTAAAATAAGCTTCGCTTTAGATGACCTTTTGAAGATCAAAATAAATCTGCTTCTAACTGAAAGTCCTTTCGTTTTGTGGAGTCCATGTTTCGACTTTTGTCTAAGAGCTGTAATGGACATAAAAGAGAGGTAAGAAAGGCGGAGAGTGCTTATAAGAAACTAAGCTCGGAAAACCAAGCTCAAAAGTTTAAAAAGACGATGATAAGGCTTTAAAGCAAAATGTATAGCTTCCAAACGAATGTCCTTCATGTATGGTCGTATCTACCTGTTGTAGTCCATTCTGTGGGTAGTTTGGTATTACGGTTCAAGCCTATGTTCGACGTTGTGACCGAGAAAAAAAGGGAAAGAATTTTGTGCAATTGTTCTAGTAATTTCTGATTGTTTTTATGTAACAGTAACATGTACCTATTAAAGTTATTGAAATGTTTTTCTTTGAGTTTTTTTTTTCTGTCTCATTTCCCCCTATTTTACGCAAAAATAAAATCAATCAGCCTTCTCCCCGATCCCGGACAGGGTATATTAAGGTGTATGGCGGCTCTGCACATTAGTGCCGTGAACCCTCGTGAACAAGCGCGAACGAGAATGTGGATTTTTCGCGGGGTTCACGCGCGTTCGCGCTTGTTCCCCGATCAGTGTCGGTATTGTGCTGAGAATTCACGGCGAGAATTGGCGGCGTGAATTCACGGTACTATTGTGGAGCCGCCACAATAACAATGACTTTACTACTACATTTTTTTTGTTATTAAGTAATGAGTATTGACAAAGAGCTTCCGAATTCGGGAGTGGGGGGGGGCTTGTGATGCCATAATGCTTGAAACGGAACTAATCTTTTTGTTTGCTGACAACGTTTTAAAATCTTTGATATTTGATGTAAACAAAGACGCAGGTTTGTTAGATTTATTATTGTGCCATAAAACTAACGTAATAAGTAAAAATAAATAAAATGAAATCATTCAAAGTTCTGGTAGCGAGAGCACAGTGGCGACTTCCGGTTCTCTACTGTTTTTTGTCAAGCTGTACGTAACAAAAGAAAAAATAAGGTTCTAATCATTTTTTTTATAATCTGTATTTCGGACATTTTTTTTGAGTAGAATAGCCTATTGTTTGAAAAAAAAAACTCCTAAAATCTTTTTAAAGTAGGTATTACGTTTTCCACAACTAAAGTTCGTTACCCTAGTAACACTATCTTCTCACTATCGATAACCGGTAAGTATAATAACAGTGTTGCCATCGTCGCGAAAACTCTTTATGACTTAAGTTCGGTTTTAAAATTCGCACTTATCTTGTATAATGTGGAAAGTTTGTTCAGTAGAGTGCAGGATCGATCGCGAAGAGCTTTCGGTGAAAGATGAGATTGGAGAATATATTTTAAGACTAGTTTTTGAACGTGGCTTGCGAGATAAAAATACCCTCATCATCATCAGCCTATAATATTCCCGCTGCTGGGACACAGGCCTCCTCTCTCTGAGAGGGAGTGTGTCATAATCCACCACGCGGACCCAGTGTGGGTTGGTAGATGTCACATGTCCTAAAATTTTTGGTTCTAGGACATGCCGGTTTCCTCACGATGTTTTCACCGTTTTTATCGATCACGTTGTTATCTACGATGATAGTACTAACTAAACACGTATTTATATATATTTTACGAAAATCTACAGAAAATAAGACACGTGACATTTGCTATGCCGAATGCGCATGAGCATGTACAGACTGGCGCCTGTGGGAGTCGCGGTATTATTTAAACAGTGTGCAACACTGGAACGCAAAGAGCAAATGAAGGGTATGGGAGTGGGAGGTGTTCAATAAGAGTCCCAATAGATCGACGATCGATAGACGATCTGGGTAGGTAAGGACTAAAAACCCTTTCTTTCAGTTGGCTTTGCTTTCCAGGGCCACGGTGGGCTGTTAAGACGACTCCAAAAACCTGGCAAGCATTTGGAACCATAAAAGGTCATTTTCAGTTTGCTGACAGCTCCTTAAATCACGCCATAGAAAAGTGTGAATTAAACAAAATACTAGTAAAACATCAGTGTTAATATTATGAATACGCTTTCCAAAATATTAAAATACAGACCAAAACTCAATAAGTCAGTATTCAGCTAAATTTCAATTTGCACTTATCATACGACTGTGAAGATTGGCAGGCATCCCGTCCGTCGATACTCGTTCAAAGTTGAGCCACACTCGGCTGGTAGAGCCGAGTGTGTCTCGGCCACAACCACCAGTTTTACGCGTCTTAGAGCCTATGCTCGCCACGTTTTTTAAACGCGCCGGTGCAGTGCGTTTGACGCGATGCAGACGCGATAGGTAAGATTCCCACCAACCGCCGGACTCAGCGGCATTTTACAATGCGGTAAAGAACATTGAAATCTATCCACAATAAGTACAGTTCATATTGCTAGCAAAATTTTCTCCGTCGGCATTCCGCGACACGTAGCGACGTGTCCCGTAAGTTGCAGCAAATATGAACAGACTGTATTTACTGTTGATAGATTTCAATGTTCTTTATCGCATTGTAAAATGCTGACGAGTCCGGCTGGTTGGTGGGAATCTTACCATACGCACTCAAGTCAGACGCAGCCTAGAACAAATGACAACAAACTGCTCTAATGAAAACGCGCCGTCGATGCGGTGCGTTTAAAAACCGTGGTGTGCTCATAGCCAGGGCAGGATTACCCTTAATGCCTAGTTCGGACTAGGCTAGTATTTTGGTCGAGCAGCGAGTACTTTAGTAGATAAACGTGTCTTGTCCGAACGCCAAAAATTTAGACGAGTAGGTTAGTAAGTCATTTAGTCTAGCCAATCCATTTGGCAGAGTAGGCAACTGCCTGAGGGCCCTCTGCACACACCAAGAAAAATCATTTCATCAAACGAAAATCGGGATTCTTCCTCAATAATTACATTATACTGCATCTTTTTACACTTTTTTGACCCATGTTTGTTTTATTTTAATGAATTCAATTTCTCACAGGCAATTTGTAACGACGGTATCGGCAGAGAACATAGCTAGAAACCACGGCATCGTAACTTGTCAAGCGAAGGCTCCGCGAATCGCATCTCCCGAGGTCGTGTACGTGGCCTAACGAATGCTGATGCACCAAATGGTAATACTTCTGATTCTGCTGAAGTTTGAAAAGATGAGATAAGGAATCGGAGAGATATTATCATATTTGGTCGTAGAAGTTTTATTTGTGCAATAGGCTTGACGAAGATTTTGTGGTTTGGAGTGACTTTTGTGTTATAAAATTAAATTCCTAGAGCTGAATTGTAATCATAGTTTTGGCCGCCGTACCCCAGTAGTTCCATTTTCTAGTTCTACTATAGAAATACTGTTTTTTTTTTTACCTAATCCCATTCATTCCAATAATGTAAATTTATTAAGTAGGTTTTGGACTCCAATGCTATACTGTACGTGCTAAAAAGGCAATGAAAAGAAGAAAAAAAAAGCCACCGACTTCCGAAAGAAAGGTTATTTTGTAGATTATTTTACACTTTTTTGTGGTTGTTTTTGAATGTGGTAACATTTTTTTTTTGAAAAAAAATTAATTAGTGTTCAATATGTCCGAATGAAAAAACGGAACCCTTAGGTATTGTTCAGAGTAGGCAATTGCACAGCATCCACAGTGATCCGCAAAGGGCTATTCAAAGCCCTTTACGTTCCAGGGTTAAGCTTAGCCCCGGGAACCTATGTTCTGCTCCAGCCTTTACTCTTCAGTTCAGTTTACAGTTAACCCCTTCGTACAATACACGCGTGAAGTCATAACACAGACTAGTTCTACAAACTGCATCGCCTGCAGTCTCTTCTCGTTATAGTCGATCGTTATCGTTGACGTCTCGATAACGCACACGTTGCGTTTGTCTTTGTGAGGCACTGCCGTTAATGTGTCCGTATACGATTCTATTATTCCAAGTTAGTGGCAAGTTCAACATGATAATTTGAAAGTTGAGCAGACAAGAACTAAGATTAAAAACTATAATTGATAAGCTTCAATCAAGTAATTAAGTATCTTTAACTCGTGTGGTATGATGAAAGAAGAAGTAAGCAATAAAATTGTAATACTTATTGCAAGTAGGTACAAGTCTCGGTTTTATCGCGACTTTAAGGTACTGATACACATGCTTTAAACTAGCATCAAGCAAGAGAGCATGCTACTTTTAAGCAAATGCTACATTAGCATGTGTATCAAAACCATTTGCTAATAATGAGCATGCTAATTTAAATGTAAAATATTCTTAAGAGGAAACAGCAAGGGCTGGAGAATTGAAAAATAGGTATTTGTGAAATCTATTGCTGTCGCGCAGTGCCCACAACAGAGTTACAGAGCGCGATAGAGACAACAGCAGCTTGGACCGAAAATACCTTATTAAATGGCACAAAATCAACAATTCGTAGTCCCCTGATTACTCCTCCAAAACTTAACCGATTTCACTACTTTTTCTTTCAAATATAAAGAAAGACATTGGCCGTGTACCTCATCATCTGCCTAGCCTTTTCCCAACTATATTGGGGTCGGCTTCCAGTCGAACCAGATTCAGCTGGATATCACTATTTTACATGGAGCGACTGCCTGTCGGACCTCCACAACCCAGTAACTGGGTAATACGATACCCCATGGTAAGACTGGTTGTCAGACTTTAGAGCTTCCTACCTACCTATGTTTTCCTTTTTTTATATAATCTTGTCAAATCTGTTTTCTGGGTATTTGAACACAGCGGAAAATCTGGCCATTTTTTTAGGATTTTGAATGTTCATATCTCTTTTACTAATTAATTTATGGAAAAAAGGAAAACATAGAGACATGCCAATAGTAGTAATAGATTTTTCCTAAAAAATTATGTCTTTACTGGCATTATCCAGGGAGAAAACAGGGGACTACGTTTGTATGGAAAAACGGCCGTGCTGTTTCCTCTTAAGCACGAGAGCATGCTACTTTTACTTAGTAGCATGTGTATCGAAACCATTTGTTAATAATGAGCATGCTAATTTAAATGTAAACTATATGCATGCTCATAAGCATGCTCTTTTAGCATGCTTTATGCATTAGGTATTATGATTCAAAACACAGAAACGCAGAACACACACTGATGGATCAAAATGTGTGTACGAAATTACGAGAGACTTTGAAATTAATTTTATTTAAACATTTTGGGTCAGTATTGTAGGTGAGGTTAAGTGAACCTGCTGTGAGGCGTGTTGTTCAAAGAAACAGAGTCTGCTGAATATGAACAGCATCTAATACACGATCCTTATCGTAACTCGAAATGATGGAACACAGCTGAGCCGCAAGTTCACAAGTTACTCACGAAGTCACGACAGTACTTCATGAGTTTGATTCCGCCTATGCTGTGGTACTTATGTTTTAACTAGCGGTTGCAAGCGGCTTCACCCGCTACAACTCGAAAATTGTCCCACGGGGACATAAAATCGGGATAAAAACTATCCTATGTGTTAATCCAGGGTATAACCTATCTGTATAGGTACCAAATTTTAGCCAAATCCGTTTAGTGGATTTTGCGTGAAAGAGTAATTAACACACATACATCCTCACAAACTTTCGCATTTATAATATTAGTAGCATTTTTAATACCTTATGCACTAGTTGACATCCAAGGTGAACCTTCAATAAATCCTTTGCGTTCTAGGGTCACGGTTAAATCATGAGTCAGTCCCGCGACCCCACTGGGCCACTGTTTAAATCAATGTCGAAGATCTACAAAATTCTTAGATCAAACGCAAGTCTAATCCTGGGGCCTTACCACAAGCTCTTAAGGGGAATTTTAAATATAAAAAATATCAAAAAATTCGCTCCATCAGCTCTCACATAGAAAAGGTGCATCATGTTAAAATCTCCGAAATCTAACTACGATGCACCTTTTTATATTTAAAATTATACTTGTTATTACCGCAACTCATATATTTATAAAGTTACAACATGTCACTGGCCTGCAAATTGCAAAAAACGTAAAAAAAAATTGAATTTCGCGGGCTACATCGACGCAATCACCTTAACGCGATCCAGTTTAGGCTGTGGGAAAGAGATGGTGCTAGACGACTTGTATAGCTCTGTCTCTTTCCCACAGCCTAAACTGGATCTCGATAAGAGCTCGTGGTAAAGGCCTCAGTTTTTTTTACTGTTACTCAAAATACACATCTTTATGACTCAGATTATAAAATTCTTGTATTGGTTGCGATCGCGACTTAGATGATAAATAAGTTACAAACAAACATTTAAATATCAAACAAACGTATCTACAAAGTGACAAAACTTTAATAACGTACATAACAAGATACTACATCGGCTTCCATGCCGCTAAATGCATGGCACACGGAAATTACAAACTATCGGAGAGAAGTTTAAAATGACACCAACTTGCTATCAGTATTGTGAAAGTTTAACAGCACTGTCTTCTAGATACCCTGGACCAGTGCCGCTTTGATGAAAAAGTAAATTATTAATATCGGGTAGGTAATAGGCGCAATGTCTACTAACTACTAACTACGCAACGTCTTTTCGTCCGACATACCTCAGTGCCTCAAGACGCAAGTCTTCAACCAATGTGTGTTACCAGTGATGAGTTACGGCACCGCAACGTGGTTTTTCACTATCGGCCTCATCTCAAAGCTCAAAGTCGCTCAACGAGCTATGGAGACGGCTATGCTAGGTGTTTCTCTACGTGATCGAATCCGAAATGAGGAAATCCGTAGACGAAATAGAGTCACCGATATAGCCCACCGGATTAGCAAGCTGAAGTGGCAATAGGCAGGCCATATTGCTCGCAGAGCAGATACCCGATGGGGTCGAAAAGTATTAGAGTGGAGACCACGGACTAGCAAGCGCAGCGTAGGACGTCCACCAGCAAGGTGGACAGACGACCCTATAAAGGTCGCCGGAAGACGCTGGATGCAGGTCGCTTCCAACCGGTATATGTGGAAATCAAAAGAGGAGGCCTGCTATGTTCAGCAGTGGACGCCCTATGGCTGAGATGATGATGATGATGAGGTACCTAATAGTTACTTGCTGTGCGATCATGGATCATGCCCGGGTCGATGCATCGTGTTCCAAAGAGCTGTCAGCTCAATGACGGACAGAGGGCCAAAAGCCTTCCGGGGTCGCGGGACTAATGAGCTACCGTGACTCCGGAATGTAAAGGGCTATTTAAGGACACCGTGGATTTTAGACAGTACAAGTTTGACAGTCGCTTCTACCCTGCTCTGGGTGGTAGGACTCATTTGTAACATTTGTTGATATTACCACGCTAAAAAAAGGGGTTGATCTCTACAGAGAAGTGTTTTCAACTACTAAACTTAAAAAAAACAAACTCAACACCACTTATTTGTTATTTTATTCATTTTGAGAGTATCAAAATAAAAAAAAATAACAACAATTAATTAAATGACTAAAATAGCCGGCAACAACTACCATGCAACAACCATGATTATTATGAAAAAATCTTGAATGTTGTTCTACATTTTGTAAGTTATTTTCTGAGTCCAAAAACCAGCAAGTCCAACATAAGTTTGAATCTAATATTCCTTTTATCTAAGGATATAAGTACTTCAGTTTTGTGACAAAAACACATATTAAAGACTCGGATTTATCAGCTTTCCAAAGTCAGTGACAAAGTTTTTCGTAAAATAGATAAAACTGCGAAAAGATTTAGGTATGGATTTAGTGTGACTTATAGGTTACCTTTTTTTGCCTTTTGCAGAAAAAAGAAAGCGCTTTTATTTAAAACACTATGATTAGAAGCTACTTAGCCCTGCTAGAGTGAAAAGAGAAAAAAACATGTAAAAAAATAAAATAAAAAATGATTTCTCTTAAAAAACGAGAAATTGATCGAGCCCATCAGTGTGATTTTTTATTTTTCCAAAAGTTTTAGAACAAGCATTGTTCAGTTACATGGGCTGTTACCCCACGAGACGTTTTGCGCTATTAACGTTACACGTTGTTTAAATTATAGGATATATTATAGTTGGTGTAGGTACTATTGTTACTGTTCTAAAACATGGTAGTAATCTAACAAAAAATCTCGATAAGACAGTCAATACGATCAAGTTCGTTCTAAAAATATCTAAGTAAGAAATATTTTTATACATAGGTTATAATTCTTTTCTTTGTAAGAGATTGTAATGTCTCAAACTCTCAAGAAACTAATATTCTAAGTATTTGTAACAATATCGAGAAAAATCTACAAAAATTTAGCAGGTGGCAATTTACCAACAAATTCTTCTACAGACAACTTTTAGTACCGAAACCCGTTTATTTATTTACACTCTAAAGAAAATCACAAACTATAAACCCGTAGCGTGATGTCAGCACTTTCCTAGATTATCAGACACAGGTTTAACATCGCTTTTCTTTGAAATTGTTATTTTTCAAGTGACTCATAAAATTGTGGCGTGTATCGTAAAAATAAGAGTGCATCGTAAAAGTTACAGCGGTTAATGTGGTTTAAATTTTTCATAGCAAATGGATACAATGTGGGTGGATAAGATAGGCAATCTAGATTTTATAAGAATGGGAACTTTCACAATATTTCTTCATCCATTTTACAAAATACTTATGTCTTCGCTCTAGTTTCTCTTTCCATCAGAGACGCACTGAGCTGATATTTTGCGATAATGAGCTAAGCTTCACAATGATGTGACCGTTTCCAGTAATGCTACGCGAAGCCTCGTTTAAATGAGCGAGTCAAGAAGATACAAGAATACTGTGCGAAGAAGATGCGCAGCTCCAGCTATGCGATGACGACGGGACGTTTCAATATTCTGGCACAGTCTCTCGCCACCAATTTAGGTACTCGTATACCACGCATCCACTGCTTGCATTCTCACATAAAAACGTAGTGCACACGGGCCACAAAACGCCGCCAAACTTCGGCAGCCCTCTCTCTCTCTTACCTCAGTAATTCATTTCAACTCCATATGCCGTGATGTGCTCAAGTTGTAAAAGTTTAGCAGCCAGTGTCACAATCGCCATACACCAATACCTCTGTTCTCCCGAGAACCATAGCCACTTTGCCACCATTTTGATGACAGAACTAAAATTTTACACTCAAATAAAGTGCTTAAAATCTAACAATAAGAAGTTATCTAATAGAACAGTTGTGTGCACTTTCAATCGGTTCGTTCGCTATAGTCTTGGCCACGACCTTCACGATCTAGCGGTGACACACGTTTAGTGACGGTGAATGAAGGGATGTTCCTTGATTAAATCCGTACCATGTGACGTACCTTTATTTTGTGCAGGAATACCTAAATTGCATAATTATAAGGTCCACAGCAATGATCATGTGAGCTAGAGTTATTAACAAATAAATCACAATTATCATTATTTTCGTAAAAATAGTTTGTCACTTGGCTCCTGACACATAAATCTATAAATAAGTAGCAATTACTAACCAGTTTTTCAAGCCCAGGCAGCAGGCATAGTCAAAAGATGGTGGTCTAAATTGGCCCTGGATTGGAAACTAAAATCCAGGGATAATTCTTTGCCCAACGTGGGATGACGCAGAGGGCACCGTTGTCAATAAGGTTACTGTTTTTTTGGTTTTGTCAGTGGCAAGATAAATGTTAAATGACACCAAAAATGACACAGACCCCTCTATTGGTGACACAAGTCACAACGACCGAAGGTACCTATCCTCACTGGAGAGAAAAAGGTGACGTGCATAACTAGTGTTTTTTGTTCGCGTCGATTCGCCCGAGGTCGTGAAAGAGGCATAATGTGTTACAATAAGGACTTATCTTACAAGACAGTTGTGTGCAGTTTCAATTGATATCGTGCTCCCATATATTTCTACGTTTATTTCTTTTATTGGTGTACATAATGTGCAAAATTGGTCTTATTTGAGTTGGAAAATAGAAAATAACACCTTTGTTATCCATTGTTATTGATTTCGGATGTACCTTTACTGTGCAGTAACAAACAGACAATGAAAAAGCATGCCAACTCCTAGAGTTAGTTAGACACACAATTTATTGTGTTATCAGCTGAACTCGATCGAGAATATAACTAGGCACTGATCAAGAATGTATGACAGCAAATTAACCTATATCAATCTGTCTTTCTTTAATAGATTTTTAACCTTGCCACAATAGTAGAAGGTTTATAATCGATTGGTAAAATAAGACAGATTCGGGTAAATTGACCTGCCGGTGTTTATACTATCTGAGTGTATATGTGTGACATTTTTAATACCTAGTTCGATGCATTGTCCAGTCAGTGCGATAGTAGTGCCACAACCATAGGTTCGGCCTAAGTATGAGATTATTGACTATTTGGCTTGTAAAAAATACCCTTTCTCACAAGGACTTAGAGCTCTACATTCTACAAGTCGACTACGCGCCGACAAGGTGTGATCACCTTCCCATCGTCCAAGTAGTAGTAGGCGAGATATGAGGCGAAGCGCGAGGCGAGGATGATCAGGGGCGCCGTCTCCGTGGGTGCTCGGGTACTCCAGCACTCACGAAGGTAAATAGTGGGTGCCGAGCACCCACTTCACCTCTCAAAAATTCGAGTAATTGCTGTACTTGCTAGGTATGTCATTAAAAAAGCTGGAGCACCCACGGGAATTATAAAAACTCGGCGCCCCTGATGATGATGTCATTGTGGTGGCAGTACCAATTGATAACTTCCTGATATACCGCTAATATTGAGGGTACTACATACTTACATACAAATCTACTAGGAACTCGTACTAAGTACTCCTTTAACCTATTTTTCACTTTGATACAGTAAATAAAAACGTGCGGTCTAAACTAGATAGAACCTAAAAGACGTGACCTCCACGGAGCTTGGGTCACGTTCCGTGCAAATAACACACGCGCGCAGCTTTTTTTATTATATTTTGGCGCGAAACCGCCGCCATTACGACGCGCTGCGGGCATGCATCTTATTGTGATATTTTTTTAAAGTAAAGAGAAATAGCAGGGTGTTTTTTATTTTGACGTGCGTTTACCGTAATTTATGTTCTTTTAGATTTGGAGACTTGGAGTTCAGAGTAGATAATAAGATTTGGTTAGAAAATAGGTACTTAATCTTTATGAACACACAATCTAGCTACTACCGAGTTTCTTTTAAATATCCGATAAAAGCAGGCAATATCTTTGAGTTTATAATTACTGGCCTGTTGGTCTAGTGGTTAGTGACCCTGACTGCTATGCCGGAGGTCGTGGGTTCGATTCCCACCCAGGACAAATGTTTGTGTGATGAGCACGATCATTTGTTCTGTGTCTGGGTGTAATTTATCTATATTATGTATGTATTTAGGAATATATAAGTATGTTTATCAGTTGTCTGGTACCCATAACACAAGCACTGCTTAGCTTGGGACTAGATGGCGTTGTGTGATAGTTGTGGAATATTATATTATATATTATTATATATAATTTCAGCACTTAAGTATCGATGTCAATGATATAAAGCCTCATTTAGACAATGCAAGAACTCGAGGGCGAGTTTATAGGTAAAACAAATTCAGTTAATGAAACAAATTCCGCAATGTAGTGAAACTCGATACGAGTTCTGGCTCCGTCTAAATGACGCTTTAGTAATCCTAATCATTGATCGATGTCCAATATGTTATTGATCTCAAATTATACCTACAGGCACAATTCAGTAAATTGGGTTGCCGCAGAAAGAAAAATTAAATCAGATCACATAATAATTATTATGGCGTGGTTCGTGTAAAATATCTTAAAGAACAGGTAGAAGAAATAAATTACTTACAGGAACATGTTTTCCGAGTTAAAACTTTACCATACACTACACTACACTAGTAATCACTGACTATTACGAAAGTAATAATTCCACATGCATGAATAATTAATTTACACTACCGTTTTTCAATTTAGAAATGAGTTTTATTTAGAACTGCAAAACGTTTCATTTTTGAGGGTAGATTTTCTGGTAAGTAATTTTGATAAATGGCAACTAAAGCCGATGGCAACTATTTTGCCATTCTGCCAATCACTAGAGATTACTGATTTAACAAAAAAAAAGTATTCGATACGATTGATATTTTAATTGTAGATTTTCAAAAATAAAATAATGTTAGTATGAAAATTAATATCACAGTATTTTCTACTAATTTTAATCGATGCTTCATCGATAGCAATTTAAAAATTACAAGGCCTAAAGTCCCAGTAGCCAAAAAAAGTATTATCAATGACAATTCATTTTTCTGAACTCTATTTTCTATGGTTGTCGGTTGTCAAGTTGTCACTTGTCAACGCGGAGAACTGTCAAACAATAGTGATTTTCGTTTTTGCATTTATCACGAAAACATAATTTTCAATTAAAAATGCCTGCCGGACCGTCAGCCATGGACGGGCTACGTGAAAAAGCCTTTCAAGACTACAGAAAGAAATTGATGGAGCACAAAGAAGTGGAATCAAGACTCAAAGAAAGTATGTATTTGTGTTCCTTGTCATCGAATTTGCCGAATCATGACCCAAACTTTTGTCAAAAATTGCAATATTCTGTTATTCAATGGCAATGAAAGCTGAATACTATCTTATTTAAACAATTAACAATATTAATTAAAGTTTAATTCCTAAAATACGATATTTTTGTACAAAAAGGTTAGTCTTTTTAGCTCAAGCTCAAACTTTTTGCTACTAAAGCAGTACTGTTTAGTTCTTCGGATATTGTGTTCAGGATAGACTGTAATATATTGACATACCATGTTTAAACATAATTTCCTGTAAAAATTTAACCTTATAGTGCCATTATTTTAAAAACCCATCCAAGAGTTAGCCTAGTTTTTTAACCTCATCATAAATTACAGTGCGGGACAAACTGAAGATGTAACTAAACAGTATGACAAGAGTGAGAATGACCTCAAAGCTCTGCAGAGTGTCGGTCAGATTGTTGGCGAGGTGCTGAAGCAGCTTACTGAAGAGAAATGTGAGTATATTTTCTTTTTTTTCTTTAAGAAATTCATTATTTTCACAGCTGTAAGGGATCATAGAAGATAGCAGCATTTTGAGGAGGCTCTGTTTTCCTTTTCTACATTAATTTCGGATCCACTAGCTAACCGTACACACAGATACATTGCTGCGGGGTTTGTTCCGCCACTTCTCCTTCCCAGCCAAAACACTAGGAAGTGTCGAAGTGGAGGCGTTTATGGGGACTGTCTTATGTAAAAATTGACCTTAAAAAAGTGCTGATAAATCGGCTTATTTTGAATAAATGACTTTTGGTGTTGCTAGCAGTCCACTGTGGGGTACAGGCGGTACAGCAATGATAAATAATCCCACTGATAATGGTACCCCTCTCTAGAGCGTCCAAGTTGCTTGTGACCACCATCCTGTTAGAGTCTGGCATCAAACAGTTTTTGTTGTGTTCCAGTCACTTAGATTTCTCTCTGGCCTGTTGTTCTAGTGGTTAGTGACCCTAACTGCTATGCCGGAGGTCGTGGGTTTGATTCCCACCCAGGACAAATGTTTGTGTAATGAGCACAATCATTTAATTTTGTTCTGTGTCTGGGTGAATTTATCTATAATAATATGTATGTATTTAGAAATATGTAAGTATGTTTATCAGTTGTCTAGTACCCATAACACAAGCTCTGCTTAGCTTGGGACAATGGCGTTATGTGATAGTTGTGGAATATTATTATTATCTTTGCTTGTGACCAACCACCAATTTTTACCTGACTACCTCTATTTTTTTTTTTGGAGAAGACTGATACAATAATGTTCTCTGTTGGAATTTTGTTATAATTATACTGTTATTCTCTTCCAGTCATTGTAAAAGCCACAAATGGTCCCCGCTACGTGGTTGGTTGCCGACGTCAGCTGGACAAACAGAAGCTGAAAGGAGGCACCAGGGTTGCCCTGGACATGACCACCCTGACCATCATGAGGCATTTACCTAGAGAGGTAAATAATATTAAAATCATCAACAAAAAATAAAGAGAGGGAAAGAAATAACCTCTATGTTTGCATACATTGTTGGAAATCAACAGTAAATTAATATAGAAACATGGAGAGGAGAGGAATAACTTCTCCATTGGCTGTCGAAATTTTATCATCACATGACTAAATTAGAGAGAGGTGTAATCTGTTCCTTTCTTGGATCATCAAAATGTACAGTCGCAAAAACAAATATTTTTCATGTCTTCCACTTTTAAGAAATTACAGTCCCAGAATAGGCCATACATAGACGAACTGCATAAATAAGTCCTTCCTCAGTCCCCTTTTTCATCATATTCCATGGGCAAGGAATCATTAATTCAGTTATTCTATTGTAGACTGATAGCTAGTGACCGACCGAAATTTCGGTTTCGGTTTCGGTTTCGGCCGGTTTCGGCCAAAAAATCTAGTTTCGGCCTTAGTTTCGGTTTCGGCCAAAATATAGCCGAAACTTTCGGCCCCGCCGAAAGTTAAGTGTTCGTTCATTTTCGTGCGTCGTTCGGTAAAATTCGCAGCTAACACAAATGCCTGCTCTCCGGTGGGGCCCCGGCTCAGTTCGCCACTGTTTATTTAACCGTGAGTTGAGGTTATGTTCTTTTGACTTTACTGCCAAGATTAAGTCTTGCATATTCATGTCATGAATACTAAAATATTTTTGTTACGTACGATAATGATTAAAAATTTATCAATCGTCAAGGCAGTGACTATTCGAAACGTTGATCCTTTGACTTAATTTTGTAAAAATATAGTGCGATTATTGAGACTTCAAATCCAGCGAAACATTGAAAACACAGATATTTTATAATTTCGAATAGATTATGGCTCAAAACAAGTTAAATAACATTAAAAAATAGCAATTTCTTAAAAATCGGCTATTTTAGTAAGTTTGCCGTATTTTATTACTTCCCAGAATTTGATCCTTATTACTGGCAATATCGAATGCTGTATAATACAGAGTGTGATTTTTGTCAAAAATCAGCAGTTTTGGTTTCTAGGCAGGATTATTGATTTTTCTAAAATCCAATGATGAAGCTTTAGTTTTCGTCAAAATTGGTCTCGAGACTCTATTCAACTTTTTTCGATATTCCTCATAGTTGAGGATATAGCCATCCACGCCCAGTTGAAAAATTCACCCTGTATATTTAACACTTTTTAAAACGTAAAAAAAAATGGAAATATTTAGTTTTAAATTATTAATTTAGTTTTAAAAAGTTTCGGTTTCGGTTTCGGTTTCGGCCGAAACTGAGAGCAAAGCCGAAAGTTCGGTTTCGGTTTCGGCTGTAAAATCAGTTTCGGTCGGACACTACTGATAGCCCATGGTGTACAAGGATTTAACAATAAAAGAGACTTCGTCTAAAGGCTCTTGTACAGTCAGTAGCCAGCTTCACTTGATCCACTTTAAGATTAATTCAGCAAATAAGATGGGTCATTTATAATTATGGGCATACAACTGTACTTAATGTAGATGTGTTTAATAATTTTATTTATCTGGGTTCTTTCAACTTCTTTATATGGAACAGAGTGTTAAATGCAGTAATCACCACTTACTTTTACCCAAAAGTGTAGCTTGCTTAGACGTATCGACCCTTAAAAGCGATTTTGTCGTATCTCGCAAAATGTTTTTTTTTTTTAAATTGCATATATGAATTCAGAAAAAAATACTGCGTTGGACAGACTGATCCATGTTTTCCTAAGAGGTTTTTTTTATGATACGATGTGGACTTTTTCGTAACTTTTTGATTTATAACTGACTAGCTGTTGCCAGCGGTTTCACCCGCTACAACTCGAAAATTATCCCACGGGAACATAAAATCGGGATAAAAACTATCCTATGTGTTAATCCAGGTTATAAACTATCTGTGTACCAAATTTTAGCCAAATCCGTTCAGTGGTTTTTGCGTGAAAGAGTAACAAACATCCATACATCCATACATCCATACTTACAAACTTTCGCCTTTATAATAGTAGTAGGATTATTTATAACTGTGCTCTATTCCAGGTTGATCCTCTAGTATACAACATGAGTCATGAAGATCCTGGTGATGTTACATACTCCGCCATTGGAGGTCTGCAGGAACAGATCAGGCAACTTAGAGAGGTTTGTTGAAATAAAAATTTTGTGAATCATCCGTTAACATTCAGACTGGCCTGTTGGTCTAGTGGTTAGTGACCCTGACTGCTATGCCAGAGGTCGTGGGTTCGATTCCCACCCAGGACAAATGTTTGTGTGATGCGCACGATCATTTGTTCTGTGTCTGGGTGTAATTTATCTATAATATGTATGTATGTATGTATATGTATTTAGAAATATATAAGTATGTTTATCAGTTGTCAAGTACCCATAACACAAGCTCTGCTTAGCTTGGGACTAGATGGCGTTGTGTGATTGTTGTGGAATATTATATTTTATATAAAATCATGTCTTGGATAGGCAATAGAGTTATTGTAAGCTAGACGACGCGATACGATGCAATTCTGCCGATTCAAACTACAAGTGAAAATAAACCTTCCCACTCGGCATATGACATAAAACGCGCAGTTGTATACGGGTAGATCAAAAACAAAACACGATCGCCACGACGACATCAAGTCAATCGAATTGCATCATTATAATTGTAGTGGCAAAAATCAAAATCAAAAACGTTTATTTCAACTAGGCCAATTACAGGCACTTATGAATTGTCATTTTTAGTTTGTAGAAATCACAAAATTTCAGTGAATCTCGCCATTCCAAAGGTAAGCCTATGGTGAGCAAGAAACTCCATGGACACTCCATCCCTTAGCCCCTTCCTACACTAGGCGACGCAAGTCTCCGATACCTTACGATTTTGGTATTCATTGACGCGTGCTTGTGTTCGAACCCCTATGGGTTTGTATTGCGATAGTCGCCTGGATACCGAAGTCGTACTAAGGTATCGGAAACTTGAGTCGCCTTGTGCTACGAAGGGCCTTATAGTCTCACATGCCAGACTACTGAAGAATGGTTCCAGGTTTGACACTGGTCTGGGCAAAAGTTGGGTAAACATTAATTATTCTTCATTTTAACTCTTTTTTTTTACGAAAATGCATAAATCTGCATGCGATTTGCTTTACATGCAGACTATTAACAGACAATGAATTCAATCTGATCAAACAAATACTGCAATGTAGTCAAACTTCCATGCAAGTTCTTCAAGGCATCAATTTTAACATTCTCATTTTTATTTTTCTTTCAGGTAATTGAGCTGCCTCTGATGAACCCAGAGCTATTCGTCCGTGTCGGCATCACTCCGCCCAAGGGCTGTCTGTTGTACGGTCCGCCCGGGACCGGGAAGACCCTGCTCGCTAGGGCTGTGGCCTCGCAGCTTGATGCTAACTTTTTAAAGGTTTGTACTATAATCATCTACACCAGAGATGCCTATACTTCCTGCTGTGAAGATCGACTTGAGGAAAAGTTAAGGGTTTAAGATCAACAGCTTTATTTTTATGTAATTTTAGTCACACAGTTTCTGCAGCTTTTCAGCAGTTTAACAAATTAACAGTTTCTTAGGGCTTTCAGGTAATTGAGCTTTGATGAACCAGAGCTGTTCGTGCGTGTCGGCAATCCGCCCAAGGGTTGTCTGTTGTACGGTCCGCCCGGGACCGGGATGCTTTGTGGCCTCGCAAAATTTTATTTAAGGTTTGTACTAACATTCATCTAATACAGAGATTACTTCCTGCTGTGAAGATCGACTTGAGGAAAAGTTAGGTTTAAGATCGACAGCTTTATTTTTATGTAATTTTAGTTACACAGTTTCTGCAGCTTTTCAGCAGTTTAACAAATTAACTGTTTCTTACTCTTGTAAAGTTTAAACACATTTGTAGATCGGAATGCTCAGTAGGTAATTTATATATTTTCGAAAATAAAATCTTATAGGTACTAACTTGCTTAACCTCTAGGATAGACCGTGGAACCTTTCGCGATCGACTGTTTGGGCACCACTGATCTACACCAATAATATTATAAGCAGGAAAAAATTGTTTGTTTGTAATGGATAAACTCAAAAACGACTGGACCGATTTTTAAAATTCTCTTTCTCTCTCCATCTCTTTCCAACAGCCTAAACAGGATCGCGTTAAGAGTTCATGGTAAGCCACCAGTACTGACCTCTTCATCTTCCTCCCCAGGTGGTGTCTTCAGCCATCGTAGATAAGTACATCGGAGAGTCAGCTCGTTTCATCAGAGAGATGTTCAACTACGCGCGCGACCACCAGCCATGCATCATATTCATGGACGAGATTGATGCTATCGGTACGTTTTTAAATTCATCATCAACGTCAGCCAAATGTTCCCAGGGCTGGGACACAGGTCTCCTCTCTGTTAGAGGAAGTACCCGAACTAGGCCCGCGTGATGGATTATGGCCCCATAATCCATCACGCGGGCCCAGTGCGGGTTGGTATGGTCGATGTGAATGTCTTCGAATTTTTTATACCAGGACATGCCGGTTTCCTCAAAATGTTTTCCTTCACCATTTTGAGTTGAATTTTCTAAAAAAAAAGAACATCTTTCCCCAGGTGGTCGTCGTTTCGCTTAGATCTGAAGGTACGAGCGCTGACCGTGAGACTTCAGCGTACGTTGATGGAACTGCTGAACAAGATGGATGGCTTCGACTCGCTCGGCCAGGTCAAGATCATATGGCCACCAATAGGCCTGACACTCTCGACCCTGCGCTCTTGAGGTAAAATACCGGGCAGATTGGATAGGAAGATTGAGATTTTTCCGTTTTTTTTGTATAATGTAGGTCATGGTCTAGGCTAATTTTAAGTGTGTTTAAATAGTTTTCGCACTCACTATGACTTAAAATTAAGCAATGTTCCCAAATATTTCCACTCGCGGCAATATTGCCGGCAATATTTCCACCTATATTCCCACCTTGGGCAATATTCCCGGCAACGGCACATCTCTAGTGCCACCATAGCTAGGTCCTAATCGGACCAATGACGTACTACTATTTTGAAATACCTTTATGATTTGAACCAATGACGATGCTTGGAACAAGCTATTCTAGCGGCATTAGTTCCCCAGTTGCCATCCCCTTTTATCGAATATGGCTATATTAAAATTACGCTATGACCAATACAAGCCAAGCAGTGGGTGACACCGCAGAAAATGGCTTTATTGTGATGAATCGGCTTTTTGGGTATGAGAATAATTGGATTGTGTTCATCATCATCAGCCAAATGTCCCAGGCCTCCTCTCTGTGAGAGGAAGCGCGCCATAATCCATCACGCGGGCCCAGTGCGGGTTGGTAAAAGTCACATGTCTTCGAATTTTTGATACTAGGACATACCGGTTTCCTCACGATGTTTTCCTTCACCATTTTGAGTTGAGTTTTCTAAAAAAAATAACACCTCTTCCCCAGGTGGTCGTCGTTTCTCGGAAGGTACGAGCGCTGACCGTGAGATCCAGCGTACGTTGATGGAACTGCTGAACCAGATGGATGGCTTCGACTCGCTCGGCCAGGTCAAGATCATCATGGCCACCAACAGACCCGACACTCTCGACCCTGCGCTCTTGAGGCCTGGCAGATTGGATAGGAAGATTGAGATTCCGCTGCCTAATGAGCAGGCTAGGTAAATATTACTTTGCCCGGTATGAAGCAATCTCAGGGCAGTGTAGGAGCACATGGGCTGCTGTCTCGTCCTCCGTCATACAGGCTCTGCACACTGCTGTCTGTGATACCTGGGACAAAGAGGCGGCTGTAATAGGGTAGTTACCAGGGTCAAAATAATTACATTCTATATAGTCCGTATTTTAGATTATAAAAAAATATTGGACACGTATTTTTTCTTTTTTCGATTAAACAAAAAGAACAAAGATAATAGCCTATTTAAGTTACCTGTGACGTCACTCTGCGCGAAAAATGCCACGCATCGTGACGTCACACGTAACTTTAATAGGCTATATCTTTGTCATTTTTGGTCTAATGTACAAATAAAAAAATACGTGTCCTTATTTTTGAATAATCTAAAAGACGGATTAATTACATTTTTTTAGGCAACTAGCCTATTGTATGTAGCTGCTGTTTGGTTAACCTGCAGGCGTAGCATGGCGCCGTGAAAGGGGTTTTGTCGACGGAAGAATAGACAAAATGACAGAACGTAGAAATATTTTTAGCGTTTTATGCATGTTATTGTAAAAATCCAAAAATCAACGTTCTTTCTTCAATAGTGTACTTGAATATTTGTGCAAGTCAACAGTGAATAGGTTAAGACAAGTATAGCTGTCGCATCGATTAGAATAGAGATAGAATCGCCATGCTACGCGTGCTGGGCACGAGTTTGAAGTCAGCGTCATTGCTTACCATGAAACTGGTGGTCAAACACGATCCTATCATAAAAAAAATTACAAATGATGTTACTTGTATCTTCTTCCAGACTTGAAATCCTAAAGATCCACGCAGCTCCCATAGCCAAGCACGGCGAGATGGACTACGAGGCGGTTGTCAAACTGTCTGACACATTCAACGGTGCTGATCTCAGGAACGTCTGCACTGAAGCTGGACTCTTCGCTATCAGGGCGGAGAGAGAGTATATTATACAGGTGAGGATTTATTTTATGGCAAGTAACCTGGCAAGCAAAGGGGTGGTAATAATTATGAAATGTACGGGTTCGAATCCTGCCCGCGGATCGAATTTTTCCTTTCCTAAGAAAATCTTTGAAATTCGCTACTCATGCGTTAATAAAATTAATAAAAATATATAAAAATATTAATTATGTAATGATTTGTGACAATGGCTAAATTGCCAACTTTCAGCTGTTGGTTCAATGCTTGATTAAATCTTTTATTTTAGCGTGGTAAAATCATCAAATGAGTCCTCCCACCCCGGGCAGGGCGGGAGGGACTGTCAGACTCATACCGACTAAAATCCACGGTGTCCTTCAAACGCTTTATTTTCCGGAGTCACGGTAATAAGTCCCACATTCGTCTACCGAACGCTCGTCCATACTAAAAGAGAAAACGTTTCCCGAAATGTTATCCTATCTCAATGATTTTTTAGAATGCGTCCTACACAGTAAAAAACTAGGTTTATAGGTTTTCTTTTTTTTTTCAAAATTTATAACAGTTTGAAAGTTATAGGCAACTAAGAGTTAATTTAAAAAAAATATTAAATGAAACCTTTTCTGTTTTCAGGAGGATCTAATGAAAGCCGTGCGCAAGGTGGCCGACAATAAGAAACTGGAGAGCAAGCTTGATTACAAGCCCGTCTAAATATTATGTTTTATATTAATAATTGTAATATGTACCCATTTACTTGCTAATAAATAGTTACAGTGCTTCCTCGATTATTTTACCTCTGATCTTTCACTGCCGTAAAAACAAATAATTTTTAGTTTTCGTTTGGATAAGGTTGCTGTTGTCAGAGGTAAAGTAACTGTGAATGGTCTGTATGTATCTTCTATTTTGAGTTTTTTTTTTTTTTTCATGGAAATCTGGGATTAGTCAGCAAGAAATATGCCATTTTTAATTTATTCATGAAGAAGATTGATTCCGATTATTCTTTCACTAGTACAAAGCTGCGATTAACCTCAAGTGTCAATCGCTATTTAAACATTTCTATGGGATAATTTCCACTCATAACACACAATAGTGGGCGTAATAGTTTACCAGTAAAAAAATTACGAAAATAATATTATTTTAATAATATTAACATTTTATTTACATACAACGACAAACATAATAATAGTTCTTGTATTGTAACAATATTTTTAACACAAAAGAAATGTCAAAAATATCTTTTGTATTTTTTTAAGGCAAGTGGTGGATTTTTTTAACACTTTTGTCAAATAGTTTTTCTGTAAAAAAAATTACATTCTGAAAATGCTCAGCAGCATAGTTATCTGATATGTATCACAAACATTAAATGGTCAGAAGCTTCATCGAAGTTCCCATATCTTAAAAATTACTTAATAAAATCAGGCAGTGTCCCATTCTTCCTTGCCTTGGCAACATTCTCGAAATAACAAGAAAAATCAACGTAACCCTTGATTTTCCGATCCCTATCAAACGGTCTTCCCGCGGGATAAATATCCGAAGTCGATTCCATTGACCGATTAGTATCGATAATCGAATCGTTCGTCGTCTCGATTTCATTCGTTCCCGAAGAATAATTCTCTGAATCGATTTCGTTTAGCAACGTATTTGATTTTGATTGGACGATTGGATTGAAGCGGACTGATGCGTTTTTTGTAACTCCATGAGTTGGGGCGTTTTCATCTTCGTTTGTAGGTAGAAAGTTGAAATTTCTTATTAATAGAGACATGTGGGTGTTTGGTTTTGGTGTGAGGTTATTCTTAACACAGTATGAAACAAATTCTTGTTCGATTTCTTCTAAGACGGCTTGGCTGACCATTTTGAAGTTAGTTTGTTTTCTAAAGTTTTCTACTATGATTTGTGCTAGTTGTTTATTTGTTTGCTCGTAGCTCCCTTTCGCTTCTTGAATGCGTTTGTATACGCCGGCGCTTACTAGGACTAGGAATCTGGAATAAATGGAAAACAAATACATTATGTGGTATTGGTCCCGACTTACGAGGTCGTGGGTTCGAACCCCGCCAGGCACTTTACTTTTTGTAATTTATTTCATCACCACTGCTCTCAAAACGGTGAAGGAAAACATCTTGAGGAAACAGGCATGTCCTAGAAACAAGAAGACATGTGACATCTACTAACCCGCACTGGGCCCGCGTAGTGGATTATGGCCCGCTCCCTCTGTGTGCCCAATGTGCCATGTGTCCCAGCAGTGGGAACATTATAGGCTGATGATGATGATTTTTTTAAAACCTTGCGCTATACTAGGATTTTTTCCTGTATCGTGGGTGCATTTACAAAAAATTTAACTCACAAACTATCAGACCAGAAATAACTACATGTAGATCATACAAAATGTTTAGTGGGGGAATAGAACTCGCGACACCCAACACAGTAGTCGATCGCTAAGCTACTGCGCAAACCGTGGTGACAATGTCTCAATATTTTGTTTGAATGTGATTACTTATCTTAAACCTTGCAATTTTGTAAACAAACACAACTAAAGTTTATTATTAGCCAAGCATTTTGCTATCAAATAGCACATCGGGTCAAAAGGCGAAGAGATACTAATAATATTAATTTGCAATTAAAACACTGCCAATTTTCCTTTCTGAAATGCTGCAATAAACTTTAGATCTTCTGGTCTCCTTTTTAGGTTCAGTTTAGCTTACCAACTTGTATTCTAGGAGTATGGTCTGGTCGTATGGAATTTATGAACGTAATAATGGGCGAAAACAGGCAAAACTAGGGCAGCTAGCGAAGATCATTTCGCCCAGATTTTGTTGCTAATTACTACTAATTAATGTATACAAATCAACATTTCGATGCAAGTACCAAAATAACTCTAGCCTATGTTAATTAGTGACAAAATGTTTGTGTTATCTAAATTCGAAATAAATGGTTACTCCATTTTAAAAGTGAGAAGTACAGCTTGGCCAGAACGGATTGAAACGGAACCAATCTTTTTGTTTGTTGATAACGTTTAAAATCTTTGATATTTGATGTAAACAAAGAACGCAGGTTTGTTTGATTTATTATTGTGCCAAAAAACTAACGTAATAAGTGAAAAATAATAAAATAAAATCATTCAAAGTGCTTGTAGCGAGAGCACAGTGGCGACTTCCGGTTTTCTACTGTTTTTTGCCTAGCTGTAGGTATTGATTGTTTACCTGCAAGACTCATCTAGTATGATAGGCCCATGTATCTCCGGGGCCGCGATGACAGGCTCGGTGACAGCCGCACTGATGGTTGGGAATGCTTTGTACAGCCCCTTCACTAAGTAGTTGCCTAGACATCGCGTGCCTGTCTGATTGCCGAGGTATTGTGCTGTAAGAATAATTCAATAGTTAGGTAAGCACGATTTATAACATCGATCAATTAAAAGCGAAAATCATCCTTAGTACTACGACATAATGATGGATTTCGACTGATCATCGTCAGTCCTGGCAAGCTGGGTTTTTCAGGGTTCCATAGCCAAATAGCAAAAAACGGAACCCTCATAGATCGTCATGTCTGTCTGTCCGTCCGTATGTCACAGCCATTTTTTTTAGAAACTATAAGAGCCATCCTGTTGAAACTGGTAAGTAGATGTATTAATGTGAACCGTATTAGGATTTTCACACAAAACACATAGGTTGATTTTCACTTGTAGACCTTGTAGTTGGAATTCGTTCTTATCGCGACGCATCGCGCCCTGAGTAAAGTCCCATATTGACTGAAAATCCACCGTGTTCATTCAGTAGCTCTTTGCTTTCCAGTGTCACGATTACCTGATACTGCAATCATCAATCATTTAATTTCTTTTCTTTATGTTGTTTTTTACTATGATGGATGGTCCTAGTTTATCTTTATGTGCCTTCTAGTCACGATTGAGGTGTAATCTCGGATTGATGTATAATGTGAATGTTCTGCGAAATCTTGGTTCTTCTAACTTCTAACTGTACAGACAGAAGTGTTGCTGGCAGTTTGTTCCGCCACTTCTTCTTCCCAGCCAAAACACTAGGAAGTTTCAAAGGGGGGGCGCTTTAAGAGACTGTCTTATGTAAAATTTGACCTTCAAAAAGCGCTGATAAATCAGCCTAATTTGAATAATTACTTTTGATTATGATTTGATTAATAAAACTATCACAAAAATACTCACAATTTCTCAACTTATTAACATCCAGCCCCAACTGCTGCAGCCTCAGCAGTTCATCCTCATTGTTCAAGCTGTGGTCCACGGTCAGCTGCACTACCCTCAACACAGCGTTATCATCAGTCCGGCAGAGCAAAGCCCGAGTGTCTCCTACGTGGGCCACGAACAATTTGTTGGCATGGACTAGGGCTATTACTACCGCTGCTCCCCCGGAAAGGTGCACGTCTATTTCTTTTAGACGGGCTAGGATATTGTAGTTTTGGGAAACCTGGAATTTATAAAGGGTAATGGAATATTTCAAGATTGTGGAGCTTGGCACAAACAGTGGGTGAAGACGGGCTGTGGATGATGATGATGATGATGAATGTAATATAAACAGTTAGGGACTTACAATCGGGGCAATGCGACGCCACGCGATTCGTGCGATATCGTGTCGATTGCCGATTTAAGTCGCACGTATTTACTAATGGAGTGATGCGGTGCAAAACGACCGTGCTCTTCAAAAATCTACCTTAATACAATGACATAAAGGTTGCTGCAAAGCAAAGACAAAAGATGTCGCGAGAGACTTGTAGTTGCGCAAGCAAATTTCGAACAGAGAAAGAGTACATTGTCATTAGTACGTACATGCAATGGGGATGGCAACTGGGGAACTAATGGCGCTAGTATAGCTTGTTCCAAGCATCGTCATTGGTTCAAATCTTATAGGTACGTCAAAATAGTACTACCTCATTTGTCGGATTAGGACTTAGCTATGGTGGCGCCATCTACAATTAGCTTTCACTGGTCTTCCCCTTTTGATATCGAGCAGATCGCGAGTGATATCGTCAATCCGTGCGACTCCATTAGCAAACACTAGCGATTGTCGATATGTATCGACAATCGCTAGTGTTTGCTAATGGGTAATTTCTTCGGTCGGACGCTAGTGAGATATCTGACCGATGTTGTCAATCGATGCAATTCGATATCGCGTCGCGCCATGGGTCTTGTAGTTAACAGGTATATTTATTTCTAATTTACTAGAGCGTGGGGCTATCTACATAAATAGTATCTATGTCAAAGCAATACGTCAAATGTCACTTAGAACTGATTGACCAATTTTGTTCAAACTTTTGTTTTGGATAGGTGAGTGAGCCCATTCTTGAGTTATAAAATTACAATGAAAAGTGGCGTTGATTTTTATATACATAGAATATTATTATGCCTGTATTGCACCAATGCAAAGCCTGCTCGGTTTGCTAGCCCTATTATAAACTACTTCTGCTAAACTGAAAATAAAAGCAATCACCTGATTTTCATTCAGTGTTTGTAGCTGGTACTGCAGGCTGGTTCTCTCAGCGATCATGCCGTCATAGTTCTCTGTGTATGCCTTCTCCACGGATATGAATGCAGTCCTGAAATAATTATAACACATAATAATAAAAATATTTATTACAGATAGATCTAAACATTTGATTCACTCTTAAGATGGTTTGGACACGTAATAAGGCGAGACGAAGAACAAGCTGTTAAGAAAGCATTGTGTATCCCAGAAAAGAAGAAAAGCATAGGGAGGCCACTAGCCAAGTGGCTGACAACCAATACCCGGGATATGGAATGGGCACAGCTGAATCCACAGACAACCCAGGACAGAGCGGCCTGGCGCCGAAATATGAGGAGGGCTAACCCCAAGTAAAGGGAAAAGGCAAAGAAGAAGAAGAGATCTAAACATTTGAAAGATAACATTTTCAAAATATAGTGTCACAGTTAAATTAGATCAATTTAATATTTTCCATAAAATAGAAATTTTCTTCTAATTTTAATAAAAGAATTTCTACTACTTTTTTTGTAGACCTTACCCTGCTAATTCTTGCAATGTTTTATGAAAAACAGTTCTGTTATTTCAGAAAATAAGATTCTTACCTTAGCCGTTCTCTAATCTCCTCATCAGTATTAGCTGAGGGTGGCGGAAACAGGATCTCGGCAGCCATCCTTTGCATAATAAACCTCGCCGCATCCAGTCCATTGTGTGGCTCAAATACTCCATAGAGGGTACTAGAGAATAAGATGATATTAAACAGTTTTTTTAATATTGGTACCTGCCATGTTTTTGTTTTTTAGGCTTGCTCTTGTTACTTAAAAAAAAAAAGTTTTTATTACTTCAAATATGTTTTTTGTTTTTACTGCTTTATTTTATAATAATTTATCTCGGTTTATTCAGTATCAACACAATATCTATAACATATCTGACACATGGAGAAAGCCAAAAATAGAATCATTAATTTGGTCTGTGCATAACTGCATACCAACTCCCAGGATTCGTTATGTAACTAGTTATTGACTACTATACACTGACTAGACCGAGATAAAATGTAAAACAAGTAACACTACTTACAAATTATCCTCGGTTTGGCAATAAAAACATAAGTAATCATCAGTAGTGTTCGTATTTCCACCTCCTAAACGGGAGAAGTAAGATGCTACGCAAGTGTTTTTGCATTTTGGCAGATCGTCTGTCCACGGACGGGCTATCATTATAAAAAGTAGCACAAAAATCTAGGATACCCTATATAATTTTGAACACAAAAATATTTTGGGAATAATATTTTTGCAACTTGACAAGTTGACTGACACTGACGTCTGTCTGACAGGAGTGACAGGACACGGACAGCGAACAAATGCGTTCTGAAATCATGTCTCTGCTATTTTTTCTATCTTTTTATTCAAGTAAAATAAGAATAATATCATCTTATTAGTCAATCTACACTTTGCTAGGTATTTAGAATAGTTAATTGTGTTACTTATTGTTAAATATAGTTAAAATATGACCTAATTACTGAAAAAAGGCCCATCTTACCTACCACAGGAAAGATAAAGCTTCGTTGAACAGGTATTTGATCAAACGTAGAGATATTTAGATAAACGTTTAGTTTTTGCTAATACCTACTATAAAATAAAAGCACGAGAATTACTTTTTTTTCCGTTTTGAATGACTCATAAAATTGTATCATTAAGTTATCTGAAATAAACAGATAAACTGAACTTCTATGAAATAATAAATTGATATAAAAATACAAGTAGGTCAAACACACATTGCTAATCTTGTGCAGTGAAGTGAATGACATGACTAAATAAAATGATAGTAAGTAGAAGTACACGGAATCAAACCTACTATCTACAACGAATCTATAGGATAACCGGAAACCACAGTTTCCTTTCCCACAAAATATTTATTAACATAGATATATCGCTTTCGAAGACATTGTTATTAAATTCCTTAGCATGCCATTCCAATATTTATTTTACCATGTGGTAAACACATGTCTTTTTTTTAGCATGGTAAAATCATCAAAATGTGTCCTCCCACCCAGGGTAGGGAGGGACTGACTGTTAGATCGAACTGACTAAAATCCACGGTGTCTTTCAATAGCACTTTATGTTCCGGGGTCACGGTAATGAGATAAGTCCCGCAACCCCGGCAGGCTTTGGCGCTCTAGTTGGGGGTCATTCTGACACTCGTCGAGCCGGGCAAGGTCCATGGTCGGACAGCGAGTTGCCCATTACACGCCGCCCGCATGCCCGGGCAAACATGATGCCTTGGTTGGACTTTCATGTGCTTGCAACCAAGAAACTTTGTAAGGGAAGATTACGGTTCTAGACCATTTCCGTGATTTCTTTTTCTCAGATAAATAAAGCACTACCAATGGTCTATGGATTAAAGATTGGAATTTATCATCCCACTATAGGATTTTTACTAAGTACTAATTTGCTGGATAATCATGATACAAACTATTATGGCATTTAAAATTATAGAAATGAAGGTTCTATTGGCCTACACAATTTACATGTCATTGTATTGGCCCACAGACATTTTCAGCTTTGCACTGTCTAGGTATTTTAGGTAATGAGCAAGCAAGACATCAAAATGATAATTGAAATCAAGTGCTAATGAATAAGTCAAAGTAGGTAGGTACTAACCAAAGGTCAAATGAATTACTCATCAGGGGCCCATCCAGTACAAGTTAAAATATTATGTTGGTAATAATAGTAAAATAAAAGTCCATTTTCTTCGATCAAAGTTTTAATGTTCTCTTCGCATACCAAAACTCTAATCATTTACAAATTTTTGCAATTTTTATAATTTTATTTATACAATGTTAGCTCAATAACTTATTATAGAGCTACCTGTGACTAAACTTTTGTTTTTATATCTATTTTTTTGAAAGCAAATCTTTACCTCGGACATGAATCAACAACTTTAGAAAATATTTTAAAAATATTCTAAGGTATATTTAACACCTTTTTACTATACATATTTTATTATATACTCTATGATTTCCTGGTGCACTGTCAAAAATAATGTATAATATTATATTTTCTCAATATAATGTAAATGTTACCTATTACGCCAATATCTCAACAATAGGTTCATTAACACTTAACTAGGTCCTATTTTAAGAGAATCGACAAGTTTCATATCCCATTATGCTGTATGTTACAATATAAAACTAAAAATAATGTATTAGTGCATGGCATAAGAGTTAAGCAGTTTTAAATCGGGATGGTTAGGGTTTCCAAAGTCACATGTAATTAGAAAAAAAATAATTAAAAACGGTGTCCCTGTACCAACATAACCACATTCACAATTTACACATACAAATAAATGTAGAAAATGATAAATTCAAAATACATTTATTAGGAACACAATGTAAAATAAAATGAGAACTATTTGAGACGCCTCTGTGGCTTTGGAAACCCTTTGTCACTGGGTGAGCAAAATTAAAAACTACACCGTTGTGGCCGACTGGAAGTTTAATCGGTTTTCTTGTCTGCAGCTTTGGTTTCTGATTCTGGTTTCTTTTCTTTTTCCTTTTCCTTCTCCTTTTCTTTCTCATTCGTGATGATCTCCTTGGCCTCCTGCTTCGAAGCATCATCGAAGTTGCCGACTAGGTTAGGGACCTCATCATCCTCGTCGAGTGGTTTCGGCGCGGCGACGCTTGACGCCAGCCTCTTCAGCTGGTTCAAACCCTCTGGGCCGAGCTGACTAAGGATGCCGGGCAGCATCTCCGCGATCTGCTTGTTCTCTCCATGACCAGTAATAGCGAAAGTGTTGGCCGCGAGGGAAGCCTGCGCTTTCGGATTGTTGAAGTGTATCACTGTGCCGTCATCTTTTATCATATTCACCTCCTCGATGCCAGGGATTGTGTTCACTGACAGCTTCTTGAGCGACGATTGCAATTTCTTGTCGTCTGTCGCTGCGGTAACGTGAACAACCTTTTTCTTGCGTCTCGGTGTGCCCTTACCGCCGATGCGCACCTGTGACTGCAACTTCTTTAGCTTTTCGGTGTTCATTCTGTTGTTTTAATACACGTTGCCCGTTTATCGAAACTCGGCGCACTTTTTAGCGTAAGTATTTACTTAATATGCACCGTGATCCCACAAGTTTTCCATGTAACTTGATCGTACGCACGTGTTTTGAACACCGGTTAGTTACAAAGGGAAAATGGTGGATTTGAGACAAGTTATTTCTGATTTCCTACTTCTTGCAGTTGGCAGCACTGTTGGTTTTGTTGTTCCATTTCACTTGACATAGAATTGAAGTGAACAAATTAATGGGTAAAAAGAGTTTTAGTTATGAAGAAAAATATGAAAAACTGTAAATAATGTCATATATTATAGCGCAGTATAATTTACACTTATGTATTAAATATTATTTGTTTCTTCGAATTTGTAACGTGTTATAATTACAATGGATGAAAGATGAAACCTGAAACGAAACATGAAAATGTTGCCAGCGCTTAAAGCCAGTGACATCTATGAAAAGTTGCAACTAGAGAAAAAAGGTAGTCATTGATTTAAATATTCAAAACTAGATGGCGCTAAGAAGTTGTTTAAATTAATTACTAGATGGCGTTAGTAGTTTCAAATTATTCGAAAATTCAGAGCTGAATAAAATAATTATTGACCAAAAGCTGTGTAACCGTAACAATGAAACGCAGAGGGCAACGGGTAAATGAAAAGGGCCGATTTTTAATAACCTATTATGAGTCTGACAAGCCTCCTTCACCTGGTTCCATCCTGTGGATGTGATGATTTTATTTACAAAAAAAAGCATCCTCGGAAGAATACTTTCTGGGCCTCGATAATAAATAATTATGGTTTTATCGAGAAACGAGTGAAAACAGTTCAAAATAGAGAAAGTTTGAAAATGAAAGCTTCCTGAACCGCGGTAATAAAATTATTTACTGAAAAATTATTGAGTTTTTTAGACCACTACATTTGAAATTTTTATTTTCAGGTTTATCAGTGTATTCGGGTCGCCGGGTAGCTACGTCCTTGGTAGAAGGCCTACTTTCCACCATGGTTAGAAACATTGGTGACTTGAGCACAATTTTTTTACGTGGTTTTAAAAATAAAAATAATAAAATAAGTAAATATTTTTTACCTACCTACTTTGAATGAGTCCTCTCACACAGGGTATGGCAGAAGGAGGGACTGTCAGATTTGTTCTTCGCTAGCATAACTGCTTCGCAGAAGGAGGTGACCGCTTCCGACTCCGTCCGTCCGTAGTATGGTCTCTCTCACCCGATGCCGGGTGCGAGAGGTCTCCGCCTAACGCAGTTGTGAGGACACGACGATACTCTGCCCAAGCGGGGCAGTTCTGCTCCGTATGCTCTACCCTGTCCTCAAAGCGGTGACCCAGGCGTCTCTATCTTCCCTATCCGACACAATAACCTTCCGAAACTTCCGTGTACGGCGAGAACCTGCGTCAAACGGAAGGTGAGGACGCAGTGGTGCTTATCCAGCCATCTCCTTAAAGAGGAGTCTTACCGCCGCAATTATGACGTGCCTAGACTTGAGCCCCTACGCCTGTCCAGCCACTCCTCAAAGAGGGGTCTTACCGCCGCAATTATAACGTGCCCAGACTTGAGCCCCTACGCTAAGTGGTAAGAAAATTTGCTTAACGAATATAGTCATTCTTTTCTGATTAATTTCGTTGCAGGATCCAAACAGTTAAATTCATTTTCTGGGACAAGTCTAGCTTCATTATTGTCTCGTAGGTTTTCTGGTGTTTGCCACTGATTCTGACTTCCAGAACTTGCAATGGTTCGAAAATAAAAGTAGTATGATGGGATTGCTTTGCAAAGGAGTTGAATTCTTCTCCATAAAACCTCGAATAGCTACAATAAGAGTAAATTCAGACAATGTATCTGAACGCGATCAGCAATGTGACACGGGAACTTTGACATTAATTTGATGGAAAAAAAATAATTCATTCGCACACTAGAGGGGCTTTTTCATTTTCCTATGAATAAACACCGTAATTCTTCCCCCTTTTTAATAAACGTGGACTAAAGTTAAACCTGCTAGCGTCAAGCTTAACCTGTAAATCTATGATTATAATGGTTGTGACTTTAGTCCACGATTAAGCCTTTATAGTTCATTTAAATTAAAGAAACGGACAGTACAAATAAACACTTAGCTGCTCTCAGTAATCATCATTGTTTTATGATTAACAAGTTCTCAAAAATGTCTAAAACGCACATACTCTTATTTTATGGACAAACATCCGATTCACAGAGAGCTCTCAGTTACGAAAATAAACACTACTCATCAACATAACGCATGTTATTGGACCGATAAATATTTATCTGCATTTACTAAATGGACTCCAAAATGGTGGACTATAAAGCTGTCATCGGGCAATCTGTTCGCGCCATATTTTCGAATTATGTGGGGTTGCTAGGTTTAGAAAAGAAGTTCCTTAAAAAAGGTACTTTTACGTTTTACTCACAGACCGACGCACTAAAATCTTATTTAAAGTTTTATTAAAAGTGCAAAAATATGCTCGAAAATCATAATTATTTTTGTGCCAACAAACTTATTTTAAATGTAATTTAACAATGTTCGTGTTCATCGAATTGTGATTAAAAAAAAAAGCCTGATTGCTACAAACTCGAGCTAGGCATAAGAACAGTGATTACAAAGGTTGTAACCTATGTGAAACTAGATATTCACCTTTTGTCAGTCGTCACCTTTAACAAATGTCAGACGACATTATTATAATAGGGCCATGACAGCTGAACACACAACACGATTTCTAAAGATCGATTTCGAATTCGATAGGTAGATGCAATATCACTGTTAGATTTCAGCTTAAACTTACGCACAGCTAGGCAATGATGGCCTCCCCGAATTCATCCCCTGTATTTTTTTTTTTCATTATCAAAATCAAAACATTTATTTCAAGCAACAATTAAAATATAATTATGTACTTAATTAAATAGGTACTACAAAAATAATGGTGCTACAGTCCCAGTCACAAGACGTAGCAACTGAGGCCTTATCATAAGTTTTCAGTTATTCTATCTAGTAAACTGGTACTTTAACATTTTCAAATTGACAAATTTCGAGGAAAAAATTTGTTCCTTCTTCGCACACCAGAGGCGCTGTTCCATTTTTCCATACAAGAAACGCTCTAAATACTGTAAAGTCGATGTAAAGTAGTGAAAACTCGTGATATAAGAGCACTATGAAAGTACCGTAGATGCCCATGATGATAGGACTAGGAACCATCGCTATCGTTTTCTGTGTGAAACTTAGCGGTACCATCTATTCCCCAATATTTGTATGTCAACAACTGCATGTTTTCAAAATCTGCAGCTTTTCCCCAAATTTTATTCCTGGCAACCCAACCCGTCAGGTCATCAATTCGCGCCTTCACTTCGACAATAGCTCAGTTAATATGAACGCATCTATGTTATATTACGTTTTGCTAATGTATCCGAACGCGCGCCTTCGCGCACTTATCTGTCGCGATGACAGATCAATAGGCCAGTCGGGAAGAAAAGTTTTAGGAAGCTATTTTTTTTTTTTTTTTTTTTTTACTTTCTCTGTACTCCTTGGTTCGGCTTCTGACATTCTGATTTTGAACTACGCCTCGCGACTATTGAAGGCCTACCTACAAAATGACAACTGTCTAAATGAAAGGGATAATCAAATGTTTTCCGTATTGAAACACACAGAAATTAACGTACATTAGCATAAAATTACCTGCTTTTAACTTTTAAAGAAATAAGTATAGTCACTGGTGCACAGCTAGCAACAGATCTGTTAAAGATAACAAACAAAAGAAGCTAATTAAAACTCAATTAGCACATTCATTTGAGTAAAAAAGAAGAGATCGCACACCATAATTAATTAGACTTGCAAATTAAAATCTAGGAATTAATGCAGCCAGGCGTTTAATGATGCTTTTTTTATTATGGAACTGACCAAATCTGTATTTGGAGTGAGCAAGATCTACTTATTGATTGCGGGGCCAGATTCATGGCTATTACCTATAATTACCTATAGGCTCATTTACTCATACCAAACTATCAATTAAGCTCCTGCCGGTGTCGCGGGATTATTTCCTTACCCTGACCCCGGAACAGAAAGGGCTATTGAAGGACACCGTGGATTTTAGTCAGTAGAAGTCTGACAGTCCCTCCCGTCCTGCCCGGGGTTGGAGGACTCATGTGATGATTTTACCACGCTAAAAAACAAAAAACTATCAATTAATGAAAATACTAGTGTTGTGGAGTCAGGGGTCTAATCGTTTGTAAGTACTTACATCCGTACATCTGTAATCTGTCTTATCTCGTAAACGGACTTAGAAAGTAGACCCTCTGTTCACAGGCAATGCTCTTCTCTTTTCCTTTAAATCTTGCAAGAATTAAAAGACAGAGCTTTGCCGACAAACGGCAAAAACGACACGGTAATAACAATCACCGTTTTCAAAAAAAAAAAAAAAATGACGATGGCCATCGACTTTCTTATAAGTCAATGAAAAAAAAACAAAGTTTTTTTTTTAGCGTGGTAAAATCATCAAATGAGTCCTCCAACCCCGGGCAGGGCGGGAGGGACTGTCAGACTTCTACTGACTAAAATCCACGGTGTCCTTCATAGCCTGTTACGTTCCGGGGTTACGGTTAGGGAATAATCCCGCGACCCCGGCAGGCTTTGGCCCTCTGAGAGGGGGGCCCCGTCATTATGCTGACGCTCTTTGAGGCGCGCGTGGGACACAACGCGCCGTCGACCCGGGCATGGTCCTTGGTCGGGCAGCGAGTTGCCCTTTACTCGCTGCCCGCATGCCCGCGCAACAAAGTTACCCTTTCTAATTAAATGCGTGTTCTTCTTTAACACTTTTCTGCGCGACTGTACAAGACTGACTAATAAACTAATGCACTTAATTTTAGTTTCGTTACCCGTTTATTGCTTTTTTATAGTCATATTTTAGTTGTTACGACGATTTGCTGATACGAGTATGGGTTACAGATGAAGAGCTAGGCATCTAAAAAAAGATTACTCCTAAGTTTTTGGTATCCCGCAACTAGGTAAATTAGGTAGGTCTAGGTACTAGCTAGCTAACATACCGACGCTTGAAGGGCAAAAATTACCAAGCGACATGTAGCCAACTTTACAGGAGAGCATTTTAAAGTTTTTATTTTTGGAAAAAAAATCGTATAAAATCACCTATTTGTCATAATTACGTAATTCCAACGAATTTTAAATACATTTTACAGGCTTAATAAACTGGCATTTAAAGGTTATGGATTAGGTTATGGTTGAATTTTATAAAAAATAACAAACAGGCAAAAGTTACTTACCGACATCAAAATTTAATGATAAAACGACTAAAATTAACTAAACCCGACTATTTTATTATTGTGTTTGAAGCAAGATGACGTATCTTGGATTGGCGCATGTTTGACTTACAGGTAAAATGATCTATATAGAAAACAAATATACTTTTCTAACAGCCAATTTTTACCATGGTACAAATTAAAGAAGGTTAGTGTAGGTTTTTTTGAATAAGTAACAATAAGTTTAGGTTTTAATACACAAAATTAAAAACCTTTGGTTAAAGCTTTTCGTCACCATCATCACAGTTTTCAATGTTTCACTGGATTTGACAAGTGTCAACTATCGCACTGTATTCAGCTACTCGAAATGACTGAGTTGAAAAAAAATATATTTCAAAGAAGAAACGGTTAACTTGTTTCGAATACGGTGAAGCCTAGCATCTTTAAAAAAAATAGATGTTGTCGATCAGTTTGCCGTATATGATTACTTCCCAGAATTAAATCCTTATCAACACAATCGAATGGTGTAAAAGTACAGGTTGTAATTTTTTTCCAAAACCAGCGGGTTCGATTCCTTGACAGAATTATTGGATTTTCTAAAAGCCAATCATGCAGTTTTAGTTTTAGTCAAAATCGGCCTCGAGACTCCTTTCAACGTTTTTCGATATTCGTCATAGTTTCGTATGTGGCAATCAACGCCCACTTCAAAAATTCACCCTGTATATAGTAATGAAATTCATCATCATCATGCCAGCTGTAGGACGTCCACTGCTGTACATAAGCCTCCCTCATAGATTTCCAATAGGTTCGGTTGGAAGCTGCTTGCAGTCAGCGCGATTCTGTGATTTTCATCAGATCATCTGTCCACCTAGCAGCGTTGCCTTAGGGCGTGGTCTCCATTCGGGAACCTTGCGTCCTCATCGGCCATCGTTCTGCGTGTTATGTAGTCTGCCTACTGCCACTTGAACTTGCTGGTTTTCTGGGCTATGTCTGTAACTTTACTTAGTCTACGAATCTTTTCATTTCTGATTCGATCACGCAGAGGGACTCAGAGCGTAGCCGTCGCCATAGCTCGTTGGGCTACCTTGAGCTTACTAATGAGGCCCGTAGTAAGAGACCATGTTTCGGCGCCATAAGTCGTCAGAAATTTGCCGAAAACTATGAGGCACTGAGGTATTCTGGACGAGAAAACGTTACGCAGTTTCCCGAACGCTGCCCGGCCGTATTTGATTCGGCGGTTGACCTCTTTTTTGAAGTTCGACCTGCCTAGTCCAACGGTTTGTTCCAAGTAAATATACGAGTCAACAACTTATCACGTCTCCCTGTCTTACGCTTTTTTCAAAGGACTAAGCCTTCCAACTCTGCACCTGTACTCGGGTCGATATAGTGGTCTTATTGTTTAAACACGTAAACACTTTAATATACCGATAGTCAATACGACATCGTTGGAGAGATTCAAGAACTGCCCAGTTCCCCACATCTCCACCGATTTAAAGTCTTTCTCATAGTCCAAAAACGCCAAACATAAGGGCAAGTTATACTCTTCGGTGTTCTGTGTAACTTTCCGCAGCGTGTGTGTGTGGTCTATGGTAACCTTTTCGGAAACCGGCTATTTTGGAAGGTTGGAAGTCATCAAACCTGCGGTCGAGACGGTTCGTGTTGATGTTCCCTCGATAATAATTTATAAACGTGGCTCAAGAGCGAGTAATTTCTTAATAAGGTGTTGTCATCCTTCTTAAAGAAAAGAACCACCAATTTCCACCCACTTTCAAAAGCTCTGAAATGCCTCCATCTTCACTCGGCGCCGTTATTATTTTCAGTTGATTAGGGGCCATCCTAATTTCGTAAAGGATGTCTTCAATGTAGTGTCGGGTTAGCTTGGCCCTTGGATCTGTGGCCACGCTGCTAACAGGTTTGGCAACCGAAGCTTATAGCTGTGCATAAAGGTTTTCGACCTCCTTCAATACCTCTGCTTTCTTTGCATCTTCTCGTTTCAGCTTTGTCAGCTGGCTTTGCCCGATAGATACATCTCTTGCAAAACCTTTCGTCGTCGTCGTTCGTCGTCTCTTTAATGTGGTTAGTATTAAAGAGATCACCGTGCCGCAAGGTTTTTGAATTTGTCTATTTATCTGCATAGATGACTCGGCGTCACCGAAAGTCCGTAGTCTTAATAAGAGTCGTTCAGTCATGAGGTTGAGAGTGATGTCGGAAAGTTTCTGAGGTCTATTTGCACGGCGGGGTCTAAAAACCTTAGAGCATACCGTTTGGTCAGTTTCTACGATTGAACTGTTATTAATCTCGTCCACTAATGCAAAATTTTCGTAAATTAATTCCATGTATTGGAATTGCCCTAACAATTTAACTATAATTTAACTTATGAGACTTATTTTGTATTGCATGCATGAAAGGAAAACCAGTTCCATTATGGAACTAAAAAAAAAACAGTAGTTCCATAATGCAACTAGAAAATGGAACTGCTGGGATACGGCGAAAAGTTTTAGGTGAAATGAAATTCGGTTTAATATTTTTCGAACTTATGATAGGCAAGACGAGTAGGTGATACATCAATATTTCGAGTTACGCGACGTACTACGTGCGATGTAAGCGATCACGTGGTTTGCCTAAGTGACAGTTGAGTGAAGAATAATCGAAATTATTTGACCAAAATTTGGAATAAACTGATTTTTGTACAAATTTCATATCGGAAATAGTTATCTAAGTGACAAAAAACAGTAAAAAAAACGGCAGGTAAAATATTACCAAACGACAAAATTCATTTTTTTTTAGGCAGGAAAAATAGTACTATATTACGTTTTAAAGTACACTGTATTTAGGAAGAAAATACTAAATGAAAATGAATACATAGTTAAGGTGTGTTAAAAAGACATAAATGAAGAAAAATATAAAATAATAATCAGGTAAAATTACATAAGCAATGCTCACACTACAGATACCGTAAAGTAAAATATACTTAATGTTAAAACGCATTAATTCATGTCAAGGCAAAAGTTACTAAGTGTTAAAACTTGAAATAAAATATCTACCAAGTGAAGTTATTCATAAATCGGTAAAATTTTGGTCGCTTAGTCGCCGAAATTGATGAAAATGTGTACTTTTTTAAGTTACCAAGCGACAGCAAAAGTCTTCCTAGAGGTACGAGAGTAGGATCAATCGACGCCGAAAAATTTTCTGATTTCAATAATATGTATAACTCAATATCGCCCAAAATGTCGCTTGGTAACTTTTGCCTTTCAAGCGTCGATACTGTTTTATTAAAAACGACTGCAAAATTAAGGGCGCATAACCAGAAAGCTGGCAACATCTCAAATAGCCGTCAAATATTTACAAGTTTTAATTATAGCAGAGTAGTCAAGGAACTCATTGCCAAAGAAGAAAAAAAAATTGGTAAAACTGTATGAAAATAAGAAATATGTCTCTGTAGTGTACTAAAAAATAGATTTGCGACGCTGTCACAAGGTTTCGAGGTTTTTATTTACAGCGTACCTACATGAAGTTTTACTGCATTTATTGTATGGAAAATTGAAATCCCGCTTAATTTTTTTCAACAAAATTACGTAAAAGTTCCAGTGTACGTCATAAAAACAGGAAATTTCATTCCATGGCCTCTGTGTATCGCCCGGAGGACACGGTGGAGCATACGGTGCAGGACTGCCCAGCTTGGGCAGTGCACCGACGTGTCCTCACGGCTGCGATAGGCGGAGACCTCTCGCGCCCGGCATTGGTTTCGGCCATGCTGCGGGGCGAGACGGAGTGGGAAGCGGTCGCCTCCTTCTGCGAAGCAGTAATGCTCGCGAAGGAGGAGGCGCGCCGCGAGCGAGAGAGGACAGAGTCCTCCCTCCGCCCCAACCGCGGTGTAGGACGCCCACGGCGACGGACGTCGCGCGACGATCTCCGGCCACCGTAGGCGCGGGCATGCGGGCAGCGAGTAAAGGGCAACTCGCTGCCCGACCAAGGACCATGCCCGGGTCGACGGCGCGTTGTGTCCCACGCGCGCCTCAAAGAGCGTCAGCATAATGACGGGGCCCCCCTCTCAGAGGGCCAAAGCCTGCCGGGGTCGCGGGATTATTCCCTTACCGTAACCCCGGAACGTAACAGGCTATGAAGGACACCGTGGATTTTGAAAGTAGAAGTCTGACAGTCCCTCCCGCCCTGCCCGGGGTTGGAGGACTCATTTGATGATATTACCACGCTAAAAAAAAAAAAAAAAAAATGGCCTCTGTGTAAATCAAAAGAGTTTGTGACCAAAAGTGACTTCATCATCATCATCATCAGGCGGAAGACGTCCACTGCTGAACATATTGACTCCTGAACTAATTTCTAGTAACCTATTTAGATTTATTCTGAGTAATAATTTGATATAGTGTGGCAATGACGTGCAGTAAACATTACTCACGACGAGGTATGCGTGAGAGCATTGCGTAAATCACGTCTGTATGTTTGTTACAATTACCCATTCGTAATATCTGATACATTCCAATTTGTGATTCATTGATGCAGCGATATTTTTATGAGAAATACTTTTGGCATAATAAAATAGTTCTTTGCTTTAATTCTGGTTTTATTTCGAATTGAATAATAATGAGAGAATCTCGAAGAGAATTACGTCAATGAAATTGAACGTGATCATTGCATTTAAAACGCGTTCTTTATCTTTGATTGTTAACGTAAAGAACGGAAATAATATATCTTTATTGGGAATGCACAAATATTTACATTTATTTAAATACTTAATTCAATAACCTAATAATCTATCTATCTTCTTCTATATATATAATCTATCTATTATCTATCTATTCTATATTCTATTCTATCTATATATATATATACATATAATAAAACTGTAGAAAAGTAATTTTTGTACATTCAAAAAAAACTAAAAAAATATAGCCAGGGTTATAAAGGACAACCAATACAACCCATTTCTAGCATTTTTAGAATTTTTGTCTGTTTGTCTGTATGTCTGTTTGTCTGTTTGTCTGTTTGTATGTTTATTTGTTCGGGCATCACGTAAAATGTACGAAAGTTATGTAGATAACTTTAATACAAAACGACTGACCGTAACTTGAAGTAACATTTAGTTTTTGTTTCATTGAAATCGGATCAGTCTATCAAAAGATATTTGAATTCAAAGTGTACCAGAAGTAAAATTACGGTCAGTTTACACCGAACGCGCAGTTCAGTAGCGCGATCTAGCTTGGAATAGGAAAACTACATAATTCAAATATAATGGTGTGCACTGTAATGGAGTGGTTTGGAGTGGGATGTTGTGGGATAAATTGGGATGGAGTGGGATAAAGTGGGATGGAGCGGGATGGAGTGGGACTGAGTGGGATGGAGTGGTATGGAGTGGGATGTAGTGGGGTAAAGTGGGATAGAGTGGTATGAAGTGGGATGGAGTGGGATGTAGTGGGATGGAGCGGTATAGAGTGGTATGAAGTGGGATGGAGTGGGATGTAGTGGGATGGAGCGGGATAGAGTGGTATGAAGTGGGATGGAGTGGGATGTAGTGGGATGGAGCGGGATGGAGCGGGATGGAACGGGATGGCGAGGGATGGAGCGGGATGGAGCGGGATGGAGCGGGATGGAGCGGGATGGAACGGGATGGCGAGGGATGGAGTGGGATGGATTGGAATGGAGTGGGATGCAGTGCGATGTAGCGGGATGGAGCGGGATAGAGCGGAATGGAGCGGGATGGACTGGGGTCGAGTGGGATGGAGTGGGATGGAGTGGGATGTAGTGGTATGGAGTGGGATGGAGTGGGATGGAGTGGGATGGAGTGGGATGGAGTGGGATGGAGTGGGATGGAGTGGTATGGAGTGGGATGTAGTGGGATAAAGTGGGATGGAGTGGTATGGTGTGGTATGGAGTGGGATAAAGTGGGATGGAGCGGGATGGTGTGGGACTGAGTGGGATGGAGTGGTATGGAGTGGGATGTAGTGGGATAAAGTGGGATGGAGTGGGATGGAGTGGGATGGAGTGGGTTGTAGTTGGATGGAGTGGGATGGAACGGGATGGCGAGGGATGGAGCGGGATGGAGCGGGATGGAGCGGGATGGAGCGGGATGGAACGGGATGGCGAGGGATGGAGTGGGATGGATTGGAATGGAGTGGGATGCAGTGCGATGTAGCGGGATGGAGCGGGATAGAGCGGAATGGAGCGGGATGGACTGGGGTCGAGTGGGATGGAGTGGGATGGAGTGGGATGTAGTGGTATGGAGTGGGATGGAGTGGGATGGAGTGGGATGGAGTGGGATGGAGTGGGATGGAGTGGGATGGAGTGGTATGGAGTGGGATGTAGTGGGATAAAGTGGGATGGAGTGGTATGGTGTGGTATGGAGTGGGATAAAGTGGGATGGAGCGGGATGGTGTGGGACTGAGTGGGATGGAGTGGTATGGAGTGGGATGTAGTGGGATAAAGTGGGATGGAGTGGGATGGAGTGGGATGGAGTGGGTTGTAGTTGGATGGAGTGGGATGTAGTGGGATAAAGTGGGATGGAGTGGTATGGAGTGGGGTGTATTTTTATTTTATTTTATTTTATTTTTAGCGCGATCTAGCTTGGAATAGGAAAACTACATAATTCAAATATAATGGTGTGCACTGTAATGGAGTGGTTTGGAGTGGGATGTTGTGGGATAAATTGGGATGGAGTGGGATAAAGTGGGATGGAGTGGTATGGAGTGGGGTGTAGTGGGATAAAGTGGGATGGTGTGGGATGTAGTGGGATAAAGTGGGATGGAGTGGGATGGAGTGGGATGGAGTGGGATGGAGTGGGATGGAGTGGGATGGAGTGGGATGGAGTGGGATGGAGTGGGATGGAGTGGGATGGAGTGGGATGGAGTGGGATGGAGTGGGATGGAGTGGGATGGAGTGGGATGGAGTGGGATGGAGTGGGATGTAGTGGGATAAAGTGGGGTGGAGTGGTATGGAGTGGGGTGTAGTGGGATAAAGTGGGATGGAGTGGGGTGAAGTGGGATGGAGCGGGATGGAGGGGGATGCAATGGGTGCTTTGAACGCTGCTAGGTGGGCTTTGAACAACAGAGGGCATTTATCACAAACAGCTCAAATATTCTTGAAAAATCTAAATAAATTCTAATAATAATAGGGTTTATATGAAAACGATTATAATTAACAAGGCGAAAATTAAGCGCTTCGAACTAAGAAAACATTATTAAATTCCGACATCCACGCGGACGAAGTCGCGGGCACAGCTAGTTTTTTTTACATATAATAAAACTGTAGAAATATAATTTTTGTACATTAAAAAGAAACTTAAAAAATATAGACAGCGTGTTATAGGACAACCAATAGAACCCATTTCTAGCATTTTTAGAATTTTTGTCTGTATGTCTGTTTGTATGTTTATTTGTTCGGGCATCACGTAAAATTTACGAAAGCTATGTAGATAACTTTAATACATAACGACTGATCGTAACTTGAAGTAACATTTAGGGGTACATATTTGAATATCGAAGATTAAAATATCTACGCTTAAAAAATCGATGTTCAGAATATCGAAAATTAAAATATCGATTGTAACAAAATATCGAAAAATGTTACATCTACGCTTTATACGTCGAAGATTAAAATGTCGACTGATTTAAATGTCGAATGATTCAAAATATCGAAAGACGTTATGTCGAAATTCAAAATATCAACGTTTAATACATCGCAGTTCATAATATCTACGTTAAAAATACCTACTAGTTGAAATATCTTGGCGATGGCGGGGTCTTTCAGGACCCGCCATCCTCTTCGTACCTGACCTGTCCAAGTCGGGGTGCCCTAAGTCCCGGATAAAAAGTCGGACTCGCTTTTGCATCCTTAGTCAAATTGCTGATAACCACCTACCAAAGTATGTCGACGGAGCCCCGCTATGCGGGGCTCCTATTTCTGTTTGCAAGGTTTAAAGTAACCTAACATGAACCTTTCTTCGAACCTAATCTGTCCGAGTCGGGGTGCCCCAAGTCCCGAGCTCGCTTCGCTCGCTCTTGCGTCCTTAGTCAAATTACTGATTACTACCCAACAAGGTAGCTAGACGGACTTCGGATGCAAGAGCGAGCGAAGCGAGCTCGAAACTTGGGGCACCCCGACTCGGATAGGTTAGGTTCGAAGAAGATGGCGGGGTCTGAAAGACCCCGCCATTCTCTTCGTGTTAGGTTACTTTAAACCTTGCAAACAGAAATAGGAGCCCCGCGAAGCGGGGCTCCGTCGAGTTACCTTGTTAGGACATTCGATAATCTGTATTTCGATATTTAGATCTTTCGATGTAACTTTTGTAGATATTTAGATTTTAGATATATTGGACGTAGATCATTTAATCATTCGATATTTTAAACTTTCGATATTTTAATTTTCGATTTTATGGTCATTCGATATTTTCATTTTCGATATTCTGAACATCGATATTTTAAGCGTAGATATTTTAATCTTCGATATTCAAATATGTACCCAACATTTAGTTTTTGTTTCATTGAAATCGGATCAGTCTATCAAAAGATATTTGAATTTAAAGTGTTCCAGAAGTAAAATTACGGTCAGTTTACACCGAGACACGCAGCTCGCAGTTCAGTAGCGCGATCTAGCTTGGAATAGAAAAACAACATACCTATTCAAATATGGTGTGGTCTGGAGTGGAGTGGTTTGGAGTGGAGTGGAGTAGAGTAGAGTAGAGTAGAGTAGAGTAGAGTAGAGTAGAGTACAGATGAATGGAATAGAATGGGATGGAATGGAAAGAAAGATAAGGTTTTTATTTGACTCACACTAGAATGGGATGGTAGCGGATGAAGTGGGATGGAGTAGGATGGGGTAGGATGGCGTAGGATGCAGTGGGTTGGAGTGGGATGGTGTGGGATGGAGTGGGATGGAGTGGGATGGAGTGGGATGGAGTGGGATGGAGTGGGATGGAGTAGGATGGAGTAGGATGGAGTGGGATGGAGTGGGATGGAGTAGAATGGAGTGTGATGGAGTGGGATGGAGTGGTATGGAGTAAGATGGAGAGGTATGGAGTAGGATAGAGCGGGATGGAGAGGGATGGAGTGGGCTGGCGTAGGATGGCGTGGGATGCAGTGGGTTGGAGTGGGATGGTGTGGGATGGAGTGGGATGGAGTGGGATGGAGTGGGATGTAGTAGGATGGAGTAGGATGGAGTGCGATGGAGAGGGATGGAGAGGGATGGAGTGGGCTGGCGAAGGATGGCGTGGGATGCAGTGGGTTGGAGTGGGTTGGTGTGGGATGGAGTGGGATGGAGTGGGATGGAGTGGGATGTAGTAGGATGGAGTGGGATGGAGTGGTATGGAGTGGGATGTAGTGGGGTAAAGTGGGATAGAGTGGTATGAAGTGGGATGGAGTGGGATGTAGTGGGATGGAGCGGTATAGAGTGGTATGAAGTGGGATGGAGTGGGATGTAGTGGGATGGAGCGGGATAGAGTGGTATGAAGTGGGATGGAGTGGGATGTAGTGGGATGGAGCGGGATGGAGCGGGATGGAACGGGATGGCGAGGGATGGAGCGGGATGGAGCGGGATGGAGCGGGATGGAGCGGGATGGAACGGGATGGCGAGGGATGGAGTGGGATGGATTGGAATGGAGTGGGATGCAGTGCGATGTAGCGGGATGGAGCGGGATAGAGCGGAATGGAGCGGGATGGACTGGGGTCGAGTAGAATGGAGTGTGATGGAGTGGGATGGAGTGGTATGGAGTAAGATGGAGAGGTATGGAGTGGTATGTAATGGGATGGAGAGGGACGGAGTGGGATAGAGTGGGATGGAGTGGGATGGAGTAGAATGGAGTGGAATGGAGTGGTATGGAGTAAGATGGAGAGGTATGGAGTGGTATGTAATGGGATGGAGAGGGACGGAGTGGGATAGAGCGGGATGGAATGGCATAGGGTGGGATGGAGTGAGATGGAGTGGGATGTAGTGGGATGGAGTGGGATGGGGTAGGATGGAGTGGGTAGGAGTGGGATGGTGTGGGATGGAGTGGGAGGAAGTAGGATGGAGTGGGATGGAGTAGTATGGAGTGGGATGGAGGAGATTGGAGTGGGATGGAGTGGGATGGAGTGGGATGGAGTGCGATGGAGTGGGATGGAGTGGGATGGAGTGGTATGGAGTAGGATGGAGAGGGATGGAGTAGGATGGAGTGGGATGGAGAGGGATTTAGGGGGATGGAGTGGGTTGGAGTAGGATGGAGTGGGATGGAGTATTATGTAATGGGATGGAGTGGGAAGGAGTGGGATGGAGTGGGATGGAGTGGGATGGAGTGGGATGGAGTGAGATGTAGTAGGATGGAGTGGGATGGAATGGTATGGAATGGGATGGAATGAGATGGAATGGGTGCTCTTATCCAGTAGCAATTGAATAGTACTGCCTTTGAACGACAGAGGGCGTTTATTACAAACACGTCAAGTGTTCTTGAAAAATCTCAATATGGGGTTTCTAAATAAAAACGATATGATTTATAAAAAACGTGGCGAGGATTAAGCGCTTTGCACAAAAAATACATTGTTAAATTCCGACATCCACGCGAACGAAGTCGCGGGCACAGCTAGTAATTAAAATAATACGGCAGTTATTATGTCGACAGTCGTGTGTGCCAATGGCTTATAAATAAAATTGCCAAGATCCTGCGGATCAAGCGCTTGATTCAGAAGGCAGTACTCACTCAGGAGGTTCCTCTCTCAAGAGCCCTGACCACCGCCACCGGTAGCCCAGACCCTGTTCCCGATGCTGGAGGGCTGCTATTTTTTTTTATTTAAATTTTTTATTTCTTTTTTTTTGTAAAAATATTTAAAAATGTAACTAATAAGTTTAAAAAAAGTATAAAGAGATTAAAATACTTAACTAAAAGAAGAGATTCAAAAATTCATCCACATCGTTGTCAACAGGATAAGTGCTCGCTGGCAGCATTGCCACGTTACATGGCAATGCTGATTCTTTGACGAAGAAATAGGCCAGCTTTCTCGTGTTCAGCATAAGTGTGTCTATGTTCAGTATCATTCATTAACGAAACCAATAATTCTCTTTTAAAATTATGTAATTAGTTTTTCCTTTTGCCCTCTTATAATTTTACTCTTATTTCGCTAAGAAAATAAGAAATTATGTGAGTATAGCTACTTTTCCGGTAAACATTTTTGCATAGGTTTATGGGAGCCATTTTTACTAAGTACCTACCTATTTAAACAGCACACCTTTACAAACCACCGTTATAAACTCGCGTCCTCCGCGAGGACATCCGTTCGTTCCTCTTGACATCCTAACCAGGCGACAATGCACACATTCTACACATTTTTTCTCTATCCCGTTACATTTAACACATTTACACACGTCAACACAAAGCTGTATAAAAACTTTTTTCCCCAAACTGTTCAAAAATAGGGCAACACAAAAAGTCAAGCGTGTTTCTTAACAATCGTCGGTTCTTTTTTTGAATTTTGTAGGTTTTTTTTTCTACACTTTCGGATGCGTTCATCGATCCATCAGAGACAATTCGGTCGGATTCTGTCGTTACAACAATTATTGTTTCGCGTTATCATTCTGTCAAGTTTAATGTTTTCGGGGTAACAGAAATAGTTTTACTTAAATGAGCGCCTTTTTCAAACTAATTTGGGCTCTGAATGATATTTATTTAGATTTAACGATAAGGGCGCATTTTAAGGTTTGTTTTTTGTTTAGTTTATGGGATTTTATAGTGGAAATGATGGTTAAACGAAACATCATTTTATCTGGCATAGTAACGGTTTGTTTTCAGTATTATTACCTTAGGCTAGTAATACAGTGATAATAACTACCTAAATGGATGACTGAGTAATACTTATGTAAGTTAACATAAGACGTAACAAATTAAAAAGTAGATTGATCGTGGAGATTTAAGTTCCCAAAAATAAACAACAACATTTTTTATGAACAGTTCCAAACATTTTAGAACAATTTGAAGAGCTTTCTGTAAGACATAATTCATGTTAGATTCTAAACTAAGATTATAATATCACATTGCAAGCTTAAAAGTGTTTTTAAAAACACATGTTAACGACTTCGAGATAAGTTGCGTTCATTAGTTATCTAAACAGGTCGGATTATAAGGATTAAATATGAACGCGACCACCCGTGCGAAAACAGCTGTCAATTTAGCGGCCATTTTGATGTTTTTGTTTCTAATGAAGCAACAGTAACATAAATTAGTGAGCCCATGGAGTGAGCCTAGTTTTTGTGTGGAGATTTATTAGACCATATTTAGCGTAAAATTTGCGAGCGCTGAAGAAATTATGGGCGCAAAAAGTAGTAAAAGAAAGATGTGTCGGCACGATCTAACTTTGAATTATACTTACATTGAGCTGCCGAAATAGAAAAAAGAAAATACTTGTAAGCAAGAACTAAGTATCTTCGAAAGATGAATAAGAGGTGACCTACGAAGGGTATTTGTCTAACTGGAAGCATCGGACTTTCTATGGACTAATCTTGCTTTTGATGTTCTACAAAAAGGTCGTATGCTTAGTGCAAAACGAGTGCACTACGATAGTGCAATAAACGGAAGTGCGATGAACGCTTGTGCGACACAACTTTACTGCGACACACCATAGTTCGAATGCACGCTTGTGCGACACACTGAAGTTCGACATCGCGCTGGTGCGACAAATGATTTTGTATGAACATAGACGAAAGGAGATTGCAAACCTATGCAGGTTTTGCGTACCGTACTGTACCTACTCCCTTTTTGGGGGTATATAAAAATCATCAATCATCCTGTTCCTACACATGCCCTTTTGCATTCCAGGGCCTCGGTACCATTTTAGGAGAGTCCCTTGTGAAAAAGAAACGTAAGAGAAAACAACGTGAATATCACTCAATCCTATCATACTATGTCGCATTTTACTGCTAAGATAAGATAAGCTTGAAATTGCACAAAATGAGCAGCTGATGAACCATGACTTAATCCTTAGTTTTTTCTCAACAGTTCCAATATCCGAGTTAAACGAACACCCACATTCCCGGAACCAATTTGTCCTTTAAACATTAAATGATGAGTTATGAGTATGACGCAAAAAGTTGTCCCTTTCGTTGCCTCTGTTACAAATTTTGACGCAGGGGAGCTTTTACTTAGATGGTTTTGTTAAGTGATAGGGAAGTTAATCTTTACTTTAAATGGGTGTTAATCGAGTTTTAGAGACGCTGTGTTAATTGACGATTGTGCAACATGTTTGGCAGCAGAACCTAAAGTAAAATCTACTAAATTTATTTAATCTAACACTCTTACTTAGGGGTGCTATGACAGGAAACCTCCACGTGCACCCGTGGACGGGAGTGGGCTCTCGGATACGTCCGGGGCAAGACCAGTTTTTCGGACCGGTGCACCCTGGGATGCGGGCATAACTCTTCCTTAGGCACTGTGTGCCTAAGGCGTCTGTTTGCCCGTATGCGAATAGCCTGTCGTGTGGACGCTCCAACGCGTGTCCCTCTGATTAGCAAGGGGCACGGCGGCGGAGCGGGCTTGCGGACGGTGAGTAATGGGTAGCTCGCCGTCCGACCAAGGACCAAGCCCAGGTCGGTGGCTCGTCGTGTTTCGCGCCAAATGCCTGCTGGGGTCGCAGGTTTTTTCTTAACCCAGGATACCATGGCCCCGGAACGTAAAGGGCATAGGAAGGAACACGGGTGGATTTTAGTCAGTAAGAGCCTGACAGTCTTTTCCGCCCCGCCCAGGGCGGGAGGACTCATTTGATGATTTTACCACCTAAAAAAGAAAAACACTCTTACTTAATCAGGGTGTGGTAAACTGTGCTATAACTCCGTCTAATCATACCTGAAATAATAGAAATGTTACATTTACATTTTCAAGGCACGGTTCTTTCGATTTCTTCTGATTCCTATACACTTAACGCTTTCAAATAAAATTGCAGTCTATCTTTCTTTCAAAGCTCTTAGGTATAGCCTGTTATGACCCTAATAGACAACAGTGAAAAGAGATGTAGCAAGTCCATCCCCCGAACGGTTTACACAAATTGGAACAAATTCCAAACCAAAGCGAAACTAATTCAATTTATAAAGAACACCTTTTTGCCACACTTGTATCGGAAACAAAATCTCCCACACTGCGAGTTATCTCACACAGAAAAAAGAAAAAAAGGTTCCAAAAATACATTTAAAACAAACACAAAACAATGATACGGTTCGCTGTGATAAAATGGAATAAAATGGCCGATGCCGGAACAAATTCAATCGTACGATCTAACGAATGTAGGACGGGGGCCGATTTGTGAAAACAATATAGAAACAGAAACCTTTTTGTTTTGGAACCAGGATACTTTGAAACTGGATAACTGGAGTTCTGTTAGTAGATTTGAGAGAAATGGGATGGAATCGGATTGATATTTTGTGGAAAATGTAAAGGAATCAAAGGCCTTGTAGTCAAACTTTGCAAGTTTAAGTGGCAATGGGCAGGTCACATCACTGATAACCGATGCAGAAGAGAGGGCTTCGCTAAGGGGCTTCGAGTGGAGTCCACGAAATAGACGACGCAGTGTAGTCAGGCCTCCCACCAAGACAGTGGACCGACGACATCATGAGAGTCGCCGACAACCGATGGATGCAAGTGGCGGATTGTTGTTTGGCGTGGCTAAGGAGGCCTTGTTCAGCAGTGGATGTCTTCTTGTTGATGTTGATGACGATCTCTAAATGTTTTGGGTGATGAAGAAGTCAGAAAAGTATTGGATTAAAAAGCTAGCAAAAAGCTAAAGTCAATCTTTTTAACAATAAGTTCAAAAAATCACAATGGGTTTAGGAAATTAGTTACTTGGATCATAAAAAAGTCACGATATATTATAGGTACTTACTCATTTGAATAGAAGGCACAATTAGGTCATAAACTTACTATGATTGTTATAGTGAGGCAGTTAAACAAATAATATCCGATCACCTAGCTAAGCCTACCTATAGACCCGGGCACGCCGCAATTGCGGCGGTAAGACCCCTCTTTGAGGAGTGGCTGGAGAGAAGTCATGGCGTCCTGACCTACCGCTTGACGCAGGTCCTCACCGGACACGGAAGTTTCGGGAGGTACCTGTGGCTGATGCGAAAGGAGGAGACGCCTGGGTGTCACCACTGCGAAGATCGCCCGGAGGACACGGTGGAGCATACGGTGCAAGACTGCCCAGCTTGGGCGGAGCACCGACGTGTCCTCACGGCTGCGATAGGCGGAGACCTCTCGCGCCCGGCATTGGTTACGGCCATGCTGCGGGGCGAGACGGAGTGGGAAGCGGTCAGCTCCTTCTGCGAGGCAGTAATGCTCGTCAAGGAGGAGGCAGGCCGCGAGCGAGAGAGGACAGCGTCCTCCCTCCGCCCCAGCCGCAGTGGTAGGCGCCCACGGCGACGGACGTCGCAAGATGATCTCCGGCCACCGTAGGCGCGGGCATGCGGGCAGCGAGTAAAGGGCAACTCGCTGCCCGACCAAGGACCATGCCCGGGTCGACGGCGCGTTGTGTCCCACGCGCGCCTCAAAGAGCGTCAGCATAATGACGGGGCCCCCCTCTCAGAGGGCCAAAGCCTGCCGGGGTCGCGGGATTATTCCCTAACCGTAACCCCGGAACGTAACAGGCTATGAAGGACACCGTGGATTTTAGTCAGTAGAAGTCTGACAGTCCCTCCCGCCCTGCCCGGGGTTGGAGGACTCATTTGATGATTTTACCACGCTAAAAAAAAAAAAAAAAAAAAAAAAAAAAGCCTACCTATAGACACTTGGGTCTATCGAAAATGGTCGCTCACAAAATTTGTTTCTTTTGGAGGCAAAAATCTTTGTCACTTCGTTCGAAATCGATCCGCCGGGAGCAATATTCGTTCAAGAACCGTTGGAAATATCACTAGGGTTTCGTTTCCGAACGGATTTAAGCGCCGAATGTCGAATATAAGATCGTCTTTGTTTGTATTTTATTTTGTTGACTAGTTTCGACCGCGGCTGCGCCCACACTTAAGAACAATGCATGTTAATAGGGAGGAAGATGTGGAGGATGTTGTTTACTTTGACTTGATGTTTGGACTTTGTTGGCAATCATCATCGGATCTGCCAAGACTTCTCCCAACTATAGAGGTATAATAGCTCCAGTTGCACCAGATGTAGCTGAATACCAGTTTTTTACAAGTAAAGACTACCAAACGTCCAGAATTCAGCAGTCGTTCAAACAAATAACTTCTTCAGTTAAGTTTTCGGACGAAACATTTTAAGATTTTTTGTGCTAATTACTTATGACTTCTCATGCTTCTTCCTTTATGACGTCTTGAATTAGGACTCTTATCAACGTGTCTGTAAGAAAGCTTAACTATGAGAATTAGAACAAGAATTTTTTAATTAGAATTGGACACACTCAGAAAGAAACAATCCACCAAGTTTAGAAGCTCGCCTTTGACCGCATTAGCTCGCCTGATGGTAAGCGAAGATGTTTGTGTCCGACGGTGAAGCACGCTTGCCTAGAAGTAACTATTCACTCTTAAATTAAATACCCCAAGGTTATATTGTAGCTATCAGGAAATACGGTTAACGTTGCGATCATTATACTATTTCAAATTGATAGTAGGTATACTATACTAGCATTTAGATTAGTTAACAATAAGTAGATTAATTAACATAATTTCCGCCGTTGTAACCATAGAATTAGAAATATTAAAAAAAAGTTTTTGTAACAATTTTGGTGTACAACAAAGTGTATTCTATCTATCTAAGTATCTATCTATAATTTGGCAATCAAGTTTCACCCATTACATAAACTAAGCAACATTAAAAGGAGGAATCCTTTTTGACATGCTTTCCTGAGTTTTGCTATTCTCATCCAGTTTTCATCATTTCGGAATATCAAATCCATTTAGCTTCTACAGTCCCGCAGCAACCATTAGGCAACTTTTATCGTGATTACTTAAAATATACCAAAAATATGGTATCCAAAAGATTCTTAAGACATTTCAGTTTTGAAAGTAAACATTTTTACGCGAAACATTTTATTGTGGACTATCGTATTTTTATTAGTTTCCTCTCTAGCCCATTTTCTTTTTACTGCCAGCCGACATATTGAATAGAATTGGCGCGAAAGTGTCCGCCATATTGGTCTCGTGTGATTGTCGCTGGAATAATGCTTTTGGGATTATTTTGAGTGTTTTGTTTAGGAATTGTTTGTCATATTATTCCAAAGTTTGTAAGATTTTTTATTTTTATTTCAGATAAATGTATATTAAATGGAGTCTCCAGCAATCAATGTTGTATTGAAAATTTGTCGAATGAAAGAGCTTCTACCGACTTGGGAAAAGCTAATATGTCGATAAATGGCATACTATGATTAATATGATACTAAATAGCTTTCGAGTTGCGATTATCTCCATTATTATTTCGACAATTTGGCTATTCACAGATAATCTTACGATGTTCACATGGCAGGTGCGCCCAAATCGCGTCGAGAGAAAATGGTCGGATCCTTCTCTCGACTTTTTCTCTCGATCAATAGCCGAAAGAGAAACGTGCTGATGGCATTCTTACGACATCTTTTGGTAATTGGGTAAATATACTTAGATTAGAAGGGCCCCAAACAAGTACGGGGCCTCTTCTGGTTTAGCTACGCCACTGGTATTCATGAATTCCACTAGTTTTCAGTGGCCCCTAGCTAAAGGAGAGCATCGACACCCAAGTCGCAAGCAGCACAAACCAGAGAGGACGAATCTATCGCTTTAGGATTTATTATGTCGCTAGAAAATTGCTTTGAACACATAAACCCTGATTGCTAGTGTCGAGTTACTAGTTTATGTTGGTCCGTCGGTGTTGGGTTCCAACCAATTATTGGTGTTCTTCATTTTGGGGTTATGGCCGACCAATTTTTAAGGATTTTTAGGTGTTTTGAGTTTGGCGTAAAGGGGAATTGAATTGGATGTTGCGTTTTTCTTTAAACGTGGTAGAATCATCAAAGGACGTAGTAGCGGGTGTTTGGTAGAATCATCAAATGAGGTGGAGCGGGAGGGACTGTCAGACTTGTACTGACTAAAATAAGTAGCTCTATACGTCCCAGGGTCACAGTTATTTGATGAGGCAGTTTCGCGACCCCAGCAGGCTATAGAGCCTGCCGGGGTCGCGGGGGGGCTGTAGGAGGACCAAAGGGTCCTCCTGGCCCCGTCAGATTGCTGACAGCTCTTTGAGGCGCACTTGTAACACGACGCGCCGTCGACCTGGACATGGTCATACGGCGAGTCACCCATTACTCGCCGTTCGTCTGTCCGTTTGGATGTCGCGTTGTCTTAGAATTGTCATTCTTAGAACGTTCGTTACGACAAAATGGTAGCTAGCGTTATCTTTACTGTCAACATTTTTAAATCACAAACAACTTGGAACGTGGAAACGCTATGCGGATATACATAAAGTATTATTTCGGGAAGTAAATCTAATTAGTCTAAATTATGTGCCTGAATCTCTAATTAGTCTAAATTATGAATGAGGAAGTTTGAATATTCGTTTGACAGGCTATCACTAGTATCTGAGCCCGAGCTTTAAGAAAAGCATTGAGAAAAGTTTATTTAAACTCAGACAGATGTTATCCAACTATATTGGGGTCGGCTTCCAGTCGAACCAGATGCAGCTGAATATCAGTATTTTACATGGAGCGACTGCCTATTGGACCTCCACAAACCAGTAACTGGGTAATACTATACCCCATGGTAAGACTGATCGTCAAACTTTAAAGCCAGAAACACATTATTTAACACGCCACGCGACGCAACGTGTCGACACCCGATGTGCAGTGAGCGCCTGTCGTCGCGTCGGGTGTTCATAGTGTGATTCTGGTCATAGAAAACAATACATTTGATTTGACTCAACACGCATCACGTTTCGTTGGGTGGCGTCGGGTGTTAATAATGTGTTTCCGGCTTAAAGCTTCTGACTTACTGTAACGTGCTGTAACGGCTATCAAAGATAATAAACACTATTAATTTTGCACAAAGTATTTTATTCCTAAACATTACTTTCAAGTGACAGAAAGATCATTGACACTCGCCTTCTTATTTGAACAGCATACTAATTATCTACATCTATAACTACTTAATGATCTAAACTAATTCCTATTTAATCAAACGCAATTATCTCTCTATACTCTCAACCCAGCATCCATACCTACATCTCTACAAATGGCCCCCGTCGCCGCTTATACTAACAGCTCGGTAATGGGGGACAAATAACACCCCCTTCGACCCCTTCCCGACTCGTCACCCGCCCCCAAGCTCTTGGAGAGATAAGTGCCACCCCTGGGCATAGAGTACAGACGAGGACACGTTGTCTATGGTTTTTGGAATAAGGGTTGTTAAGTATTAAGACACACAGGTCCCCGGGTCGACGGCGTGTCGTGTTCCACGCGCGTCTCAAAGAGCGTCAGCATAATGACGGGGGCTCCCAAAGCCTGCCGGGGTGGCGGGACTTATTCCATCACCGTATGACCCCGGAAACATAAAGGGCTATTGAAGGACACCGTGGATTTTAGTCAGTACAAGTCTGACAGTAAAGGTGGGAGGACTCATTTGATGATTTTACCACGCAAATCACCAAAAAAAGGGTACAGGTCGATCTTCAAGATTAAGGCGCGCTTTCTGAGGTTGCTCTGTGGATGGGTGACCATCATAACGAGTTTCCTCTGTTTTTCGAAATGCATGTAAAGCCGTAAAACCCTGACTCCTTACTACCATTTGTAGACCCATGGCGCGACGCGATATCGAATTGCATCGATTGTCGATATCGGTCAGATATCACACAAGCGTCCGGCCGAAGAAAATGTGTGGACGATCGCTAGTGTTTGCTAAAGAAGTCCCATGGATTGACGATATCGCACACTGATCTCTTTGTTATCGAATTGCATGTTATGTCCTAATGATTCTTTGTTCTAAATTGGATTGCGTTGGCGACATCTTTTGTCTTTGGTTTGTGGTAGTATTAAGGTGAATTTTTGTGCTGTACTTCCTATCACGACCGTGAACATATTCATCATAACTTTTGATGGTAATAAATTCCTATTACTTTATATTATATACCACTAATTAGTAATTTTGTACCTCTCAATTACCGTAGATAAGCAGGTTGTGCTAGGAAGATTGCTTCCCAGCACGTCCACGCTAAAATTCCAGTTGGCATTAAAGTTGAACACACGGGGCCATGCCTAATATTTTGTGCTCATTTATACTCCGATTTAGTTTTATGTAGACTTAATTTTGATTGCCCTCGACGCTCTAATAAGAAGAAAGAGACTATTGATAAAAGAGTTTCAAAAATCGTAATAATGGGGCTGTCGACTATGGGCAAGAGGCATATACTCTTTGTATTAAAATCATTTATGTAAAGAAAAATGTATTTAATAGCCCTTTTCCCCTCGCCTGTACATAAGTGGGAGGTATTTGCTAAAGGAGTGATACTTGCCGGAAATGGGATTGTAAGACGATGGATTGAGTGTCCCGTCTCTCTCTGTCACATGCCCTTGTCTCTATCTCACACCAATATGGATCGGACGCTGAATTCCTTGATGCTTCCCTTATGTGGGACATTTAGGATTACTTTGGTCTTATTATCTTTTTGGATAGAAAGGACATGTAGGAGGTTTATTTTAACAGTAAGTTAGTGAAAGAGGGTCGCGGGACTAACGAATACCGTGACCCTGGAACGTAAAAGGTTACTGAAGGATCACCGTGGATTTTAGTCAGTACAAGTCTGACAGTCCCTCCTGCCTTGTTCTGGGTGGGAGGACTCATTTGATGATTTGATCAGGATCATGTGAAATGTGAAACTTTCATTATAGGTGATTGTTATTCCACCACTTCGCAATAAGCGTTTCCAAACGTCTTTTATAATACGCACAGGAAACAAGTCTCTACCTGCGTCCCTGTGTTTCTGAACGTCAGGCTTTCTGGGGAAGCTCGCTCCATGCATCGTAGACTGTATCTCTGTCACGTTGTCAATTAGAGTCAAGAGCAAAGCCTTCACAAACAAAAAATAAATAAAAAAACCCAAAACGGGATAAAAAGAACCATGTTAATCATAACTTTGTACCTCTCAGAACCACGTTTCGCAACGCTTTTTATCGTATATATTTACTTGACATAATTATATTTACTCACCTTTTAAACCTTCCTTGGGTTTTCAAAAATAATTCTAAACCAAAATTATCATAATTGGCCCAGCTGTTTTCGAGTTTTAGCAAGACTAACACACCGCAATAAAATTGTTTTTAATAGTTTTTTTATTTTATTTTATTTTTTTCCAATATTTAAGCTCTGGTCAAACATGGCACCTGTTTTCAATACTTTGATAAAAAATAGTGTAATAAATATTATATTCTACGTTACCATCTAAGTACAATTAAAACAGTCATGGCTCCCTTTGTTTCGTTTCAGAAGATTGAAAATGTACAGATTACAGATAATTATTGTACCCACAAAAAAAAAAACTTATAATAAAGACATTAGGGTACCATAATGATAGTAACAATATAATTACCGGTTCATAATTCGCCAAGATTCCACCCAATTAATTAACATTCGTGGTCGGACGCTATTCACACCCATTTTCTTTAACAAAATGTCTCCTCCCTCCTACAGATTTAACGTTTACTGTTTGACTACCCTCCTACCCCCTCTTACCCCCTTGGGGACCCCTCCTCCTCTTACGTGTGCATGTGTGAGTGAGACGTGCAATACAGTTAAACGTGTCATTACTAACATCTGAGATATGGGGTGCTCCAAATGTTTCGAAAATATTATAATGTTTTGACATAGTCAAATAAAAGCCCTCTTCCGCTCTCCTACTATTGCAGTGCCCGACAGGGTCCACAATGTTCATAACTTTGTAAAACCTACCACCTAAGTACACTAGTGGAAGCAATAAATGTATTGAGTATTGAGTAAGTATTTAATAAATACCTGGTGGCATTACATGACATCAAGCGAGTGAAACTGCAGTGTCGAAAAAAAAAAGACAGAGCTATGCAAGTCGTGTAGCACCACCTTTTTCCCACACTGGAATTACGACGTCATGGTAGTGGGTCACCTGATTGTTATCACCTGATCATCATCAACTGTCGAAAGATAAAATCCATTGATTTGCTGTTCTTTTTTTACGTATCTTCCCTAAATTACAATTAGGGACAAAAGACAGTAGCTATAGCTCTTTTAACTCTTTCGAGGAGTAAAATGGTGTCGTGTTCATTTGTTTTTCTTGTTTGGAACCTACAACATAATAGTCACATTGACTGTATTAGGTATTTATTATTACCCGTATTAGTGGCCAATACAATAATCATTAATTAATTAGATCCTTGAGTTCTTATATTATGAATCAATGTTATTCATATTCGTTGCTCATCTGACGTTTTATACATGAACTTTTAAGCTAATGTTATTCAGATTCATTGTAAAATGAATTTTGAATAAATTTGAACTTTGTATAAAATTGTACTGAGGCCTAATTATCATGAGTTTTCATTTATTCTGACGTAAAGTAAACTGGAACTTTGACATTTGCAAATTGAAAAACAAGGAAAATTTAGTTCCTTCTTCGCACACCAGAGGCGCTGTTCCATTTTTCCACACAAGAAACGCTGTAAATACTGGAAAGACGCTGTAAAGTAAAATAGTGAACACTCGTGATAAGGGTAATGATTAGTCTCAAGAGCCAACAAGCAAGTAACGTTTGTGAACGTGTTAATTTCTATAGACAGAATATTTCAGGCAATAACAATAGATATTTTCGCAGTCAATTTTCACAACACCCTATACCCCCATATCTGCATAGCACAAATAGCTGTAGTAACATGTGCGCAATATTCTCTTCGCAGCCGACCAATCAGGACGCTCCGCTCCATGTGTGAGTGTCCTGTGTACTTTATAGGTGGCTCCCGTTAAGGGGGCGCTCTTTACACCCAATTAAAGTTTAATGCGACGATTGTTATGTAATTGGGGGAAGGGGGAGGTTTTGTAGCTTCATTGTTTAAGGGGGAGATTAAAAAAAAAGGTTTTTTGGCTCTTGTATCGGCATGAATTTATGATACGTTTTAGAAGAAGAGAATAGTTAAATTGGCATGGATACCACCCTGTTTTATCACTTTTGCGAATGGTTTTAGAATTAATTGCTACAATTTTTCTTTCATTTTAATATTCTACTTTCAAAAGTGCCTTTTTGAAGGCCTATTTGAAATAAATGATTTGACTTTGACTACTTATTTTGATTGGCTCGAGATAAGATTTACCAATATGGCGAGTGCGACTGTAACGAGTTGTCGCGGGCCTAGAAGTTTTATAGCGGTCGTTTCATGTACAACCATAAATTATGGGTTAGATAGGAAGACGTTTTGTACATACATCATAGAAAAAAAAAATGTTTTGACTGATTATGAGTATTACGACACAAAGTGTTGCTATTCAAAGAATCAATAGGGACTTCTATTGATTCTTTGAATAGACAAACTAACAAATTGTCGCTAATCGCGCAATCTAAGTTAGTTGTTGCTTTTTGCGTTTCTGGGTCAACAGTATTCTGGTTCCTTCAATGCTATCGAACGGGTTGAATTACTTACAATTGCTTTGCTCCAACAACTTTAAAAAGGATTTATGTAAGATTTCGATTGCAAAAAGAATAAAATCTGCCAAAATTTTCATCATCTGATAGAATTTTACCTTGTCTTATTCATCAGGTAACAATCTTCAGAAAACAAAGACTGAGACATGGAATTCCACCTTACCTTGTAAAGGTACAATGTTGGGAAAATGTTTTGGCCATAATTTCTTTCACCTTCATAGTATAATCTTGGTAAAACTGCCAAAAGTAAACACATTTAATCAAAAACCTCATGTTTCAAGAAAATTCATGAATTTACCTCTACAACAATATAAGTAATCAAAGGAGAGGTAATTTTCAAGATTTTATGCTCAAAATTACGACACTGAATCCTAAAAATTCTTTAGCAGATTTAGCAAATTGCAGTATGCAAATACCCTCCTCTTAAAAGTGCCATCCGCTTGAGGAAAATCAATAGAACTTGTGCGAGGGAGACGGAAATATCTTTCACAATGTGCTAGAAAGGGATAAGATACCAGCCTCTTTCCTCTAGGCTCAGTACTGTGAAAATCTGATACTGAAGATACGTTATCGCGATTTTCAACCGTATCTTTTTAGACCCACAGTTGATTATCCATTGTTTGAAACTTTTGTCATATTATTTTAAGACCACGTCTTTCTGTTAAACGATTTTGATGTTTGTCACAAAAGGGGTAGAGTTAATTTTCCTTTGAGGAAGTTTCAGAGTAATTTTCTTCCCGTAATTGCTAGTGATTTCATAATAGTGATAAATGGAGCTGTAGAAAACGTTTGCTAATTATTTTTATTGGTTGTTAGCCAAAGTGGCGTGATATTATGATGTGTTCGCCAATAAAATAATTTATCTAGTTACAACCCTGGATTATTCTGAACTGTTTTTGAGTAATCTTTAGCACGGTAATAATATCTACAGTACTTGATCTTCATACAAACGGACGAAACGCGAGCTATACCACGTGACTCGATGTCGGGGCGCGCTCGGTGCGCTGACAGTCACGGCCGTACCGTAGTGATGAACGGATGGTGTGTTGTTTTTTTAACAAAATCATTTCATGGACATAATTTAATATGACGAGTAGGAAATATTGTGCTGTTTTTGGGTGTATGAATTCGTCAATAACGTATCCAGTCATAAGTATTTTTTTAAATACCTGTAAACTCTGAAAAGTACTGACTATAAAATAATTTTACAGTACTAGTAGCTGGCAGGTAGGTACATAATGTGTGACTTTTTAATGGATAAATATTTTCTATTATCTCACGAAAAAAAGGGTATTTGGATTAATAAATACAGTGAATATACTAAAGGAAAGTTACTGAAACGAGTGAAATAGGTAAGTTATAGGCAGTTCTGAATGAATCATGATACGGTAGGCACTTATGCTTGTGTTAAAATCCTTCCTATTCAATATACAAAGTATTTTATTTGTTTACTGATATAAGAAAAGTATATTTACAATCACAAAACTAAATAGATACAGAAAGTAGGCAAATGTAATTAAAATGCTGGAGACGGGCGTCGCGTCGGATCGAACAGCCCTAGCGCATGTTTACGTACCGCGCGGCTGTAGGTATTTATTTCTATCATGCGGCCGAGATCAACTACTGTAGATATTTGGTAGTAGGTAGTGTCTTTAGTGTTTTGAGATAGAATTAGTTTATGATACTTGTTTTATGGGCTACGGGATGTTATATTATTGTGAGACCAATCTACTAGTTTCTCGAAGGTTCCACAAGGTTCTCGAGATTAGTCTGAAAGTTTCTAGAAAATTCTACCCTGTTCTAGATGTTTCGAGATGGCTCTGGAATGTTCCAGAAGGTATTGGACTATGTCGAAATCTGTGGATGTTTCCAGAACATTCGACCATCTTCCAGAAACATCTAGTGTCTACTACTCTGAAGTCACATCTCAAAAATCGACCCCATACAAATGAAATTATAACGTGATAAGTGTGATAACACATAATAATATTATCACAGTGATAGGGAGGGTGTAACGTTGTAAGTTAAATTTCTCCATAATATCAACCCCCATGGTGCACCCTGAGGGGTTGTTACGCTATAATCTGTGATGCTATTAAAATTAAGTGTTTTCGAAAACGAATTATAATATTTAATGTATTATTCTGCTTAGCGGGTGATGGAGCATACATGTGCAATTGTCCATACGACATGATAAGTAAAGATTAAAATGGTGATTCATAAACAAAGTCGTTTTTCCTGTATTCTACTTTGTTTACGTGGTCACATCATCAAACGAGTCCTAACCCAGGGCAGGACAGAAGGGACTGTCAGACTTGTACTGACTTAAATCCACAGTGTCCTCCAAAAGCCCTTTACGTTCCGGGACCACGGTTACAAGATAGTCCCAGCAGGCTTTGGCACTCTAAGTTGGGCCCCGTCATTCCTGTATTATACCTAAAACGTATTCAGTATTTTGAAATTTCGAAGAAAACAAAAATGATTTTTGATGATAGTACATTGAAGTTTCCTCATGATGTTTTCTTCTGTACTGTTTTGAAAGCAGTGGTGATGACATGAATTTCACAAAATGGTGGTGTGTAACTGATAATTTTCCTAAATAAAATAAAAAGAAATTCGCCTGGCTGGGTTTGAACCAAACACACGCACATATTGGTACACGGGGGTCAACGTATTTTATTCCACACTTATCTGGTGGAAACTATAGATAACTTACCACAACTAAGTTACTACTAGCATTTAAACCTCATAAACCACCATGCTTTGTAATAATATGAATCATTATTAATAGTATATCAAAAATGAATAGCCCCCATACAATCATGTTGTAATGGGGAGGGCGTGATATTGTAAGTTAATTTGTTCCATGATTTCAACCCCCATGGTGCTCCCTATGGGGTAGTTAGCTTGGATCTGTGACGGTATGGCGTATGTAGGGATGTATGTGTAGAAAGTCATAACTATCTTGATTGATAACTGAACATATACAACATGTAACATAATTAATGCACATCCTGAAATTAGTTTGTTCAGAATCGTTTACTGAATCGATTTCTATCATTTTTAACATAGGTAATTTTTTATCAAAAATAATTAAAACTACGGAAATTATAGTCACATTACCCCTATACAGTCAAAACAAACTAAGATAGACCGTAAATCAAAGCAACAAGTGACAACAACAACACACAAACAACAACTTAAAAGTGCAATTTTATTTGTATTAATACAAATTTCGTCATTCAATACAAAATAAAGAAAAATAAACTCTACTGTAAAATAACTAAGTAATTTAGTTAATAACAATGCATTTACATGTTAAATTAAAAATTCAATATATATGTATTATGATTATAACATAAAATTCTAATTGGGGTGTCTGAGGGTGTGCGTTAATTACGTTACATGTTGTATATTAGGTAATGCCTGAATTTTTTATAACAAAATAAACCTAGTCCTACCAAAAATTAAAATAATATGTTGTCCTATAAAACAGTCAGGTGCAGCAGAATAATAAAGCATACAAGAAAAAAGGCTTTTAAAAAACTGAAATCAAATAGTAATACCCTTTCAATCAGCGAGAGCAACAAATTCCGCGGTCGTTAAATCTGCAGCCGTATGCCGAACATGGGCACGACTGACGTCTTGTGTGACATACGGGAGAATATGGCGGACTGGACCGCTGGAATTAAAAGGCCTGTGTTTATAACGCCTACCAGAAAAGTACCTGTTTTAAAATAAAAATACGAAGTACCTACCAGAATGGATAAATGCTCACCAAAGGAGTATGAACATTTTTGGATGGGGAGTGCACCAGGTTTTTGATTTTTAGGCAGTCACGTCTGAAACATTCATAGATCGATAGATCATATCAATACAAACATAAAATGTAAGCGGCAAAACTTCGTAAAACGTCACGTTTCCGAGTTATGAGCTGTCAAACATGTACAAATAGCTACGAGGTTTTGCGTATGAATGTTTCAGACTTTCAGACGTGACAGCCAAAAAATTTAAATGACGGATGGCACCCGGTACAAAAGGCACAAAGCCGTTTTGTATCATTAAGTACTGTAGAAATTAACTTTCTTCATTTTCTGTAATAGGTACTAGAAAAACGGTCTAAGCAGTTTCGCACGACTTTTATTTCTGTTCTCTTGTATCCCGAAAAATGACTTTTTTCCGAAAAAGATTTTTTATACTGATTTCCTGAAGTGTTTATGAATTTGTAACTTTAACCCCATCGTTCATGAGTTGTTTTATTTTATGGTGTATTCAAATCATTGCGTAGTTATGTTACGCTTACGCGTGGAGTTGTAATCCACGATAAAAATATTATTTAAATTACAAGGCCATCTTGATTTATGCGTCGACAGATCAAATTAACTCGACATAAAATTATGTTAAACGCTAAATTGCCAATTTTAATGGCTTCACTTGATTATCCATAATCGACAAATCTAGTTTGTTCGCTCGTCGGTTTGTTGAAAAATTTAAATTACCTACCTTACAAAGTCTTCTTCTTCTTCCTGCCCTTCATCATCATCATCATCATCACCTTCCTGTCCTTATCCCATTTTACTTGTTGTCGACGCAACACGTTTTCTTCTTCCATTCTCCCCTATCAGACGTCACAGTATCATTTACTCCTTTTTCATTCATATATCAATCCTTAGTTAGACAACATCCATACATCTTTTCTTTGGCCTTATTTAAATTACCTTACAAGTATTTTTATTTATTTATTTGATAAGGGTTTGCTCTAGATTCTAGACTACATCAGGGGTGACAGAGACAAAGTCTACGAAGGATTGTACCCAGAAGAAGCCTGAGTCCTTACCACAAGCTCTTAACGCGATCCAGTTTAGGCTGTGGGAAAGAGACAGATCTATACAAGTCGTCTAGCGCCATCTCTTTCCCACAGCCTAAACTGGATCGTGTTAACAGCTTGTGGTAAGGACTCCGTTCAATATAAGTTTGAAGAGATTCAGAATGTGTTTGTTATATCAAACAAGTAGGTATTAAATATCAATGTTGTTCTAATAAATCTTTCTAAGATAATTATTGATGAATTGACCAAAAAAACCTATCAAAATGTAAGTGTCTAATGACAGACGCCCTTACGGGACACGGCTCCTTTAATAAACACCTCTTTGTCCTAGGTATCACAGACGAGGAGACGCCTGGGTGTCACCACTGCGAAGATCGCCCGGAGGACACGGTGGAGCATACGGTGCAAGACTGCCCAGCTTGGGCGGAGCACCGACGTGTCCTCACGGCTGCGATAGGCAGAGACCTCTCGCGCCCGGCATTGGTTGCGGCCATGCTGCGGGGCGAGACGGAGTGGGAAGCGGTCAGCTCCTTCTGCGAGGCAGTAATGCTCGTAAAGGAGGAGGCAGGCCGCGAGTGAGAGAGGACAGCGTCCTCCCTCCGCCCCAGCCGCAGTGGTAGGCGCCCACGGCGACGGACGTCGCTCGATGATCTCCGGCCACGGTAGGCGCGGGCATGCGGGTAGCGAGTAAAGGGCAACTCGCTGCCCGACCAAGGACCATGCCCGGGTCGACGGCGCGTTGTGTCCCACGCGCGCCTCAAAGAGCGTCAGCATAATGACGGGGCCCCCCTCTCAGAGGGCCAAAGCCTGCCGGGGTCGCGGGATTATTCCCTTACCGTAACCCCGGAACATAACAGGCTATGAAGGACACCGTGGATTTTAGTCAGTAGAAGTCTGACAGTCCCTCCCGCCCTGCCCGGGGTTGGAGGACTCATATGATGATTTTACCACGCTAAAAAAAAAAAAAAAGGTATCACAGACAGCCCCCTGTGCAGAGCCTGTATGGCGGAGGACGAGACAGCAGCGCATGTGCTCCTACACTGCCTTGAGATTGCTTCATACAGGGCAAAGTACTTCGGTAACCCAGGTACTCTCCGCGAAATTGTCGGCAACACGAAGGCGTTGCTGGCTTTCCTCAGCGAGCTGGGGTGGATCGAATGATTTCTTTCCCACCCGCACGCAAATTTACGCGCATATGACGTGGAGTTGCGGATACCAGCCCGTTATACAATACAATACAAAGTGTCTAATTAGATATCATAACATTTCCAAGATTTTAAACACAGTTTTCACTGGAAATCAACACTGGATAGAATAATTTCTTAGACCTATCTAAATATTTACAGACGCCACGTACCTTCCTTACTTATTGAAAATGAGCTTTATTCTTTGGGGATAAAGTGCAAAATAGAAATCATTGTGATAGCTTGATATGCTGGTTTCCACACACAAATAAACTTTGGCACTAAAAAAGAAAATTCTACCAGATTAGACAAAAGTATTAAATTAAAAAAAAAAACCCTAATGGATTTGTTACAAGTAAGACATAGCAAGCATGGGCGGAACGCGGTACTAACAAGCTACCGTAACCCCAGAACGTAAATGGCTATTGAAGCACACAGAATTTTAGTCAGTACAAGTCTGACAGTCGCTCCTGCCCTGCCCTGGGTGGGAGGACATATTTCATGATTTGACGACGATAAAAAAAAATGGCATAACAAGCAAACTCACATCGTAAACCTAGTATCGCCATAAAATATTCAAAGTAATTTAGAATGTCAAATGTACAGTCATCAATAGTAAAAGATTATGTTATCGGTAATCAATGAGATGACGGACGCTATTATGAATGATTATAAGTGATTATCATATCATTAAGTCAACCTCTTTGATTGAATTAATGTGGTTAAGTGTGAGTCAGTTTTAGAAATGGTGGTTCTTGATAACGAATTACGATTAAATTGACTAATAACTATGCTTGTTTGTTACTAAAACTATGCTTAATTTTTTTTACGTTGCCCCACACTAGCAATTTCTTCTTGTATCGTGGGTGCGTTTACAAACATAGAAACTCACACACATACACAAACACCCAGACCCGGAAAAAATACTTGCAGATCATACAAGTACTTGTTCCGTGCAGGGATCCAACTCGCGACACGCTGCGCAGCAGATCGCTCAGCCACTTCGCCAATTGTGTCGCCAATTTTGTTTGATGAAAGAGTTCGATATTTTTTTTATTAGCCTTATTACCGTCTAGGTAAAAGCCTCCTAAAAGACCTCGGAGGATCTCTAATCCTGCCTCATAGAATCAGACCTCTTTGTATGCCACCAGGTCGTTACGGCCCGGGTAGGCTCCAGCGTTGCCGTCCATCTTCCGGCACTACCTACTATAACATTTATTGAGACAAACTCAGTAATACTGATACTGCTAGCCTACTTCAACCCACTGCTGGTCAAAGGCCTCTCCCTATGACCTCCATTTTTTGCGATTTAGGGCCAAAGTGGACCACTGTACCCTTATCACGAGTTTTTACTACTTGACTTTACAGCGTCTTTCCGTTTTAGGTATGGAAAAATGAAACAGCGCCTCTGGTGTGTGAAGAAGGAACTATTTTTTTTTATTGAAAGTTATTTTGAAAATGTCACAGTTCCAGTTTACTACACGTCTCAAAAACTCAAAATTCGTGTTAAGGGTACTGGTAAATTCATTGGGATATCTCATTAAAACTTGCTGACTTTTCTATCTGACGGTTATAATTTATTATTTGCTTTATGTTGATTAATTTCATCAGTCAGTTATATTTCAGAGAATCCAATGAAAGTCTTAATAATATGAGTTAGACTGGACATTAGTTGGATCCGAAGTAAAATCTAGAGAGATACTATAGATTTTTCTTTTAGAAAACGTTTTCTCAACTCTACTTAAGGAACCCAAATCCCATAAAACCAATGTTATTTACAAAGTTAATTATGTAATTGGCTGCTAAACGTATTTCTCATGGACATTAGCATGTTTTGCCGGATCTCAAGAATACAACATTTAACATGCAGACACCATTAATCCCCCATTGATTTTAAAACTAAATAGTGTCTGATACATGGCGATTTATATCTCTAGATTGACATTATAGAGATACTAATATTTTCTCTATTTTTTTAAGGAAAACATTCTGAGTACGTATGTTTCGTATTCTAAAAATAGAATTCGAAGATTTGTGGCATGCAAGTTGCACAGAGCTTGCATGGTAGATCTTACTCACTTCCAACTTGCGGAGAGATTGCGTGTATACCAGTGATATGGTACAGAAAATAAAATGATACTGCTTCGTTGATAATGAATTTCCTATGTGTTAACCTTTTTTTGCGACATGACAACGTAAAAAACGTGGGAAAATAAACAAAATTGTTGAAGAAATGTTATAGAAAACATTGATCTCAGGGACCGCTACAGAAAAATTACTATAATGACTCAGACTAGTTTAAACAAGCAAGTATAGAAAATACTAGCAAAGCAGATGCTTTGCTAGTATTTTCTATACTTGGTTTTTCCTGACAGACGTCAGGACGCAGTTCTGCCGTCATAAGGAAAAAAGACGTATCTACACTTTTTGTCAAAATTGAGTTACACATACACACATATTCTGAATCAGTAAAAAAATGCCACAGCACAGTATTTTTATATTTCCCATAATTTAAAGGGAACCCTGTAAATCCAACTGTTAAAAAGGACGCATCTGTGATATGACAGGAATATTACTAAACAGAACGACGCGCGACGTTTTTAGCGTACCCTAAGTTGTAAAAAGGCATTTTAGTAGAGTCTTTTTCATCTCATTTTAGTAGAATTGTTAAATATATTTACAAAACATTTAACAATTCATAACATGAAAAGACAATTCTGGTAGAAATGCCTTTTCTACTTAAGTTTGCTAGTAATGCAGGTGAAGTGGGGCTCGCAGTTTGTCTTTAACGTAAACAAGTATCTATTTTAATAGACTTTGGTAAGAGCCACTCTAACGATTTAAATCTTCCGCGATGGTTATCTTCCCACGCGGTTTAGTGTCAATGGGTTATTAATGGCATGTGTTGGTGATTAGTAGATAAACATAACCAGAGATTTGTTACGTAAATGTTTTTACATAGTTTCTCAGATTAGTTTTGCGTTCCTTAGATCATAGGTCTTTGGGATACAGATTTCTCATTGATGGTGTTTTTAAAGATTGCTATAGCTGATTCCCGTGAGTTATCAACAAGTACTGGTTAAACTTAACCTTTTACCTTTACGATGGTCTATCGTTTTGAATTGAAGAGGTAAGGCAGGTTTATTGATCCACTAGAATGTTTATTTCATTCTGTGTTTTAGTGTTTGTTTTAACTTTGCTTTGGAGACTTGAAATCATATGACATCTTACGACTTTGGTAACTTGTTTGGTATCCCTGCCTGTGTACGAACCTCTATGGATTTGTATTGCGATAGTCACCTGGCCCTGCAGTTTCGACAAATCTAAAGCGCCTCGTCCACGGAGAGAGAATGGGTCAGAGCCCATTCGTACCCTAAGATTCGCACCCTGTGCCCACTCGTACCCTGGCAGTTTTGAGGGGCCCACTCGTCCCCTGAAGAATATTTATTTTTATTAATTCTTCTAATATAAGTACATGTACATGTGTATACTGTAGCTTGGTAGTCCTGGTACAGTCGCGCAGAAAAGGGTAAAAGCAAAATATAGTGATTCGGTAGATATCATGTTTATTTAAAATAAGATTAAGTTTAATAAATGCCTCTAGGCTCTAGGCATTATGTCAGTCTTCAAAATAATTAATCAACTTTTAGTTTCTTGTACATTTGTAAATATTTAGCAAAATGTTTATTATAACTATAATAATCTTTATGCAGTAAAATAAAACTGTGTAACTGTTTAAATAAAATTTCAGTAATAACTGATTTTAGATAAATATACATCCAGTGTACAAACAAATAACCAAATATCAATAGGTATCAATATAACAAATAAACAATTAATTGTTAGTACTTGGTACAGTCAAAGAGATCTAGAAAATAATGCAATTTTACAATAATAACTTTGTATGAAAGAAATATAAAAAGTAAAATCAGTCTTTATCAACTATGTAAAACTAACATTTTTACTAACAACAAATATCTTGCGCGCAGATACTCTGGCTAAGTTTACCCCTCCCGCTACTGCATTCAACACCCCGCGCACAGCTGGAGAGTACATACTTACCAATTTTAAAGCAATTTTTGGAGCAAAACAGAGTTAATGTTAGAACGTTCATTATTTTTAACCGAGTTCCAAAAGGAGGAGGTTCTCAATTCGGACGTTTGTATTTTCTTTTGTTTGTTCGGGCATAACTCCGTCACACAACCGATTTGAAACATTCTTTTTTGTTGGATAGGGTATACTTCATGAATGGTCCCATTAAAATTTTATCGAAATCGGACTAGCACATATTGAAAAATCAACAAAAACCTATAAAGTTTTGAACTTTGTCTACCTACACCGATTACTCCGAGGTTTCTGGTCCGATTTCGATGATTCTATTTTTGTTCGATATACTTAGTATATCTGCCATTTTGCCCAATAAAATTTGGGTTGAATAGTGAAACTAAAAAGGATAAATAAAAAACTTTTTCAAAAAAAATGTGACTGACTTCAAGACAACCACAAAAAAGTTCAAATAAACCTACAAAAAAACTTTTCTTTCGAAAGTCGGTGAAATGGTGGAACCAAATGGTGGAATGAGCTGTTATGATTTATTTAATTAATTCCGTTAATAAACTGTTCACAAGTGTACTCTGTTAACCGTTTTTTATGTTAAATATAGCTAATTTTATCTCAGGGGACCAATAGGCACCTGAATAGGTGCCGAATCTTTAACTTTTATTGTATTATATTAGAGGGTACGAATGGGTACCTTAAAAATAATATATTTTATTAAAGTATTAATTGGTACCCTACCAGGAGACCAATGGGCACCTATAAAGGGGCCGAATCCACAACTTTAATGCTGGGGTACGAATTTTAGGGTACGAATGGGCTCTGACCCGAGAGAAGAGAGAATAGAGCTAGACAGCTTGGAGACTAATCTAATCTATACTCTCATTTCTACGTACACGTAGAGATCATTAGAGCACCCTTTTGCATTTTTTGCTCTATCGTAGAGTAGCTCTATCATAGAGAAATTTTGGCCCGCGTACACTACACTACTCGTAGACCGTAGATTGCCCTATGAGACTCGCTCTACGTTATTTTAATCTATCGTGGACGAGGTGCTTAACGACAAAAATCGCTCGTTAACTCCAACGGTTGTCAAATTTCTTCAATAGATTTTCAACCTACCTATATGGTTTCGAAATAAAGTTGAAAGTTTATTAAAGGAATTTGACAACGATACGACTTAGCGACCGATTTTTGTCGCTGTCTAATGTCGAGACTGCAGGGGCTGGATACTAAAGTCGTAAGGTATCGGAGATCCGGTCGACGGCGCGTTGTGTCCCACACGCGCCTCAAAGAGCGCCAGCATGATGACGGGGCCCCCCTCTCAGAGGGCCAAAGCCTGCCGGGGTCGCGGGATTATTTCCTTACCGTGACCCCGGAACATAACAGGCTACTGAAGGACACCGTGGATTTTAGTCAGTAGAAGTCTGACAGTCCCTCCCGCCCTGCCCGGGCCGGAGGATTCATTTAATTTATACCACGCTAAAAGTATCGGAGATGCGTCGCTTAGTGCACTGTCTCTACAGCGTGTCTTAGCAGCACCAGTTCCGACCAGGTTTCCCGTATGTTTCCAGTATCCCTGTACACTCGGCTATCTCCACATTTGACTCGCAAACTCAGCGCGCGTCAGTGATACGTATCGCCACACTATTTGGTTAAGAGTTCGTTTTACAACCTCATAAGAGAGCTGGCACAATGGTGGTAGACGTGGTATAACTCGGTGACAAGGTTAGCACAGTGGCTGCGTGATTGACTGCTGCACTATATGTTGCGGGTTGGAATCCAAGACGGAACAAAAAAAAAGTATCACACACAACTATCAAACAACGCCATCTAGTCCCAAGATAAGCAGAGCTTGTGTTATGGGTATTAGACACCTGATCAACATACTTATGTATTTCTAAATACATACATAATTATTATTGATAAATTACACCCAGACACAGAACAAATCATCGTGCTCATCACACAAACATTTATCATGAATGGGAATCGAATCCACGAACTCCGGCAGCAGTCAGGGTTACTAACCACTAGACCAACAGGCCAGTCAAATGTAGTCAAACTAGTATGACTTAGGTACTAGTAGTTGTTCTGGGTCTATAGATATTATGAACTAAATGTTTATAAAAGCACTCATATCAGGAGAAATACTAGTGTGGGTTTTTAAATTTTTAAATGGCCTTTGTATCCATAATTGTAGAATAGAAGCGATAGAACTTCAAAATCCATGATCGTGTAGAGAAAAAAGCTAGTTTTGGTGAATTCTTGAACCTTTACGTTGATTTTTTTTACTCGAAAATAATTATTGAGGTCAGTTAAATTAAAGTAATGAAAGTTTCTCTATTGATTGTGAAGTTAGCTTAACAGTCCCATAAGTACCACACAATATGGCACATTCACGACACATGACGAGAGTCTTGATCAAAAGACGAGCTACGAATTTTATTACTCTCCATAGTGGTAGCTTTAAAATAAAATGTTGAAAGTACAGTTACATATCCAATGAGCAAACTCCTTTACCTCTCGATTATACTTTTCCATATGAAGTGGGGACATAGCCTATTTGAAAACAATCGAAGTGGACGCCTCGGTGGCGACTTGATTGACGGCCATTCTTTGCCTCGACTCGTGTAAACGAAAATCGACCAACACAACTCGACTAAAGCGAAAAAAAAGCGTATACATAATAAAATTTTAAGATTTCATTCGCGATTTTGTTTGTGCACCGAAATTGGGGTTTGTATTTGATTCCCGGGTCGAGTGTTTGTGATTAACGTAAGGAATTGGTATTTGGACTTTCTTTTATTTATTTTTTGTTGCGCATACATAAATAAAATAAAAGTCTTTCAAGTTATTTCTTGATTGTAAATTGAAGAGAATTCGCAAAACGTTTCTTGGTTGAGGTCGCAATCATGACTGTAATCATGAGAGAAGTGGTGGCCCAGTGGTATCGGTGTCGACTTACGAGTTGTAGGTCGTTGGTTCGAACCCAGCCAGGCGAATTTCTTCGTTCATTTTATTTCATAACCACTGCTCTCAAAACGGTGAAAGAAAACATCGTGAGGAAACCGGCATGTCTTAGAACCAAAAATTCGAAGACTTGTGACATCCACCACACGGACTGGGCCCGCGTGGTGGATGGCCCACTCCCTCTTACAAAGAGGAGGCCTGTGTCCCAGCAGTAGTAACATTTATAGTTGATGATGATGATGACCATAGATATTGTAAAGAAATAAAACATAGTAAAAAATAGTGAAAGATCGGAAAAAAGCATGATAACTGGGAAAAAACTTATTTACGGTTTTAAAATTTTCCCGAAAAAACACTTAAAATTAAATCAAAAACACCCTATAACTATCAAATAATGTCATCACCATTATAATTCCAATAATTCTGATCGAAAACCAACAACCATATTATTTCACCCCCTCACTTAACTTTACCACCCCATAACTTGTAACGGTTTACCGGAACAACCCCCAAGGGACATGTTATGGGGTTCAGCGATACTCCATAACAAGGGTGCAAGTGCAACAGCCCATGGGTTTTGACTATCATTTGTTTTCGCCAAGATTCTGGTTAAGTAATAAATTGAGGGTATGATGTTATGGAGTATTTCTTAGGGTATATTTTTTTATATGGAAATCTGATCATTTTTATGTTATGGGATTGTATGAAGCTGTTAAGGGTTTAGATAACATAGTGATGAATTAGTTTATGAAGAGAATGGTGGTATCAAGTGTGTGTCGATCTATAGTGGTAAAGTCATCATTATGAGTCAGGAGGACTCATAATGATGACTTTACCACTATAGATCGACCCAGGGCATGGCGGGAGGGACTTGTACTGACTAAAATCCACGGTGTCTTTCAGTAACCCTTTGTGTACCGGAGTCGCGGTATAAGTGCGTCTCAAGACCCCGGCAGGCATTGGATCTCTGGTATCAAGTGTGTTATGATAAGTTTTTTTCTTTTTGTTCTAAATCTCAGTATATTCTTGGAAAGTCAATATTACTCACAGTACCCTGTTTCTTGCAAATGCTTATCTTAAATTCCTAAATTTTTGTATGCTGAATACTAGAGTTTATCATAAACAGGGTAATTTGTAAAAAACATTTAGAGCCTTATTACAAAAACTTAAACATCTGTTAACCACTTGTCTAAAAAAAGTGTGACTGCAAAACGGACCTTATTTCAACGTCATAATCTGACATTTTTTTAGACAACAGACGCTGGAAGACGTTTGAAAGTTTTTGTGGTACCACGGTTAATTTTCTATGAAACTCTTGAATGTTTGTTTAGTCTTTCAGGGTTGGTTTCATAGTAAAAGTTGTGATATAAAATGTTATAAATACATTCAGCCCATTAAAGGTTTTAAATGTTTTACAAAAAACCTTGTAGTTGTGAAAAACCTGTGGTCGTCTCAATTATACATAAGGCGCTTAAATAATATTATTTTACCCCTTATTGGACTAGGTAATGCCTTTGGATGATCAAATTTTATTTACATCATTGACAACGCATCCGGAAACCCCTTCAATTGTGTTTTCTAAAAAAAAAATTCACTTATAACTGTCCCACACAATAAAAAAATACCAAAACCTTTAAAATTTAGGCTTTCCCTTCCTTCAGCAATTTAATTAAATTCTCGCCCAAAAAAAAAAGGATTTTACAAATTGTTGACACCGTTACATCAAGTTGACAACATAATAAAAGTTCTGTCCGTCTGGGCTGGGCATTTTGGACAAAAAACTCTGCCCCTAATGAAGAGATTCGCACGTCCTCGGGAATTTTCGCCGCGATCAAAGAAAAAGTTGGTCGGCGTGAATTGTGTGTGATGGCCCGTGATGTGTGTGCTTCGACTGTAACATAATGATGGCTTATGTAGTACATGTAGCTACCTACTACCCTGTATAGGCATAGAGATATAGGCGTTGCAGCTAAGATGGACAAGAATGTGCTAAAATTTTAAACAGAAAAAGAAAATTTAGAAAAAAATATCAACAAAAGTCAAACCATTGCGAGAACCTTTTTATTACGTTTTCTATTCGTGTATTTCTTCAAATATACTGCAAGGGGAACAAGTTCGGTCCACACGTATAACTAATAATAATATAATAATAATAAGTAATAACTAATTCAACTACATCATCTGCCTAGCCTTTTTCCAACTATATTGGGGTCGGCTTCCAGTCAAACCAGATGTAGCTATAATCATTTTTAGGGTTCCGTAGTCAACAAGGAACCCTTATAGTTTCGCCATGTCCGTCCGTCCGTCCGTCCGTCCGTCCGTCCGTCCGTCCGTCCGTCCGTCCGTCCGTCCGTCCGTCTGTCCGCAGTTTAGCTCAGAGACGCACAGCACTAGAGAGCTGTAATTTGGTGTAAATATACGGATTTGTTGTGCCAAAAAAGTGGTAAAATAAAATATCGAAAAATATTTTTTTTTAGGGTACCTTCAGTACTTACACGTAAAGTGAGGATTTATTTTTTCTCGCGTACCCCTTAGTGTGGGGTGTCATTAAATAGGTCTTTAAAAAATATTGATAGTTTCCATTAACAATTTTTTGATAAAAAATTAGTTTGTGAAATATTAAGCTTTAAAGTGTTCAATTTTGCTCGACTCGAGTGTCCCCCCCCTCTACCAGCTAAACGGTTATGTTTGGGGGTGTGAAAAAATTCACAATAGTAGTATATATAACGAAGTTTAAAAGAAAATTGTCATGACTAAGTAGGCTTTACAACTTTACGAGTAATAGTCGACCAACTTATAAAATGTACTTGGATCACATATTTTCTTAAACAAAATGTATTGGATTCAACTGCAAATGTAAGTTTGTCAACTTTATATTTACAGCTTTGATAGGTATGTTTTTACGGTATGTTTTTTGGGGATAGGTAGGTTTTTATCGTCAACTATTTTTAACTAACTTCAAAAAAAGGAGGAGGTTCTAAATTCGTATTTTCCCCGATTTCTCAAAGACTCCTGGATCGATTTTGAAAATTCTTCTTTTTAAAATTAAATTCAGCGAATCAGTTTAGTTAGTTCGCATATAAGTATTTTGATGGGCAATTACGGAACCCTACACTATGCGTGGCCCGACACGCACTTGGCCGGTTTTTATTTTATTATATCCAATTCACCTTCATACTTATTAAAACTATCCTATGTGTTAATCCAGGTTATAAACTATCTGCGTACCAAATTTTAGCCAAATCCGTTCAGTGTTTTTTGCGTGAAAGAGTAACAAACATACCTACATAAACATACATACATCCCCACAAACGTTCGCATTTATAATAGTTGACTGGTACTGGTTAGTAGGACTGGTTGAAAATGTCTAAGGTAGGTTAACTCCGCCTATGAGTACTTAGTTCATAAAGTACTAATAAATTAATCTATACCAATAAAGACGAAGGATTCGGTTGAATCGGTATTGAATAGGTTCCGAAACTACTGGACCGATTTTAAAAATTCTTTCACCAGTTATAAGCTGCTTTTGCCCTGAGTGACGTGGGCTAAGTTGAGGGCAAAGGCTAGAAAGTAATAGTTCACTAAATTACAGTTTAAACATTTGCTGCCGTACCACAAAAACTTTTAAACGTCTGTTGAACACTTGTCTAAAAAAATGTCAGATTATGACGTTGAAATAAACGTTTTGCAGTCACACTTTTTTTAGACAAGTGTCCAACAGATGTTTATGTTTTTGTAGTAAGGCTTATGTGGCACACGATAAGTTATAACTTTGTAAGTGAGGAACTATCAACCCTTATTGTGTTCCACAAATCACGTTATGAAGGCTACTAAACTACGCAGGCTATTGGTCAACCTGTTACTAATTTACACTAACATTGGATATAAACTTTTTCACCCTTTACAAAAAACCTTACTACAACAACAGATTTAACAAATGACGTCATAAATTAAACATTAAAACCAGACAATTTGAGAATCACCTTAGTCAGACAAAAACCCATTGTCGGTCGGTCGATATAAATCGGTAGGACTACAAGAAGTCCTCTAAAGTATTCGTTGGTATAATGGTACAAATGTTCTGGAGCCATTACGTGCGTTTCACGGGTTTTTCATGGTGCCTCATGCATGGGGAACGTGCGGTGTTCGTCTTTTATGTTGGGGTACGGTGCAGGAGCGAGCGGGGAGCGAAGTTCTTGGCTGGATGGCTATTGGGGTCGATCCCGAAATTGATCTACCCTGGAAGTTGTCTGGGATGCCACAGACATAAAATTAAAAAAATAACTAAAACCGGACTACGAAAAAAATGCGCACTGAAAAGTATAAATAAAAACAATATTTATTTGATCGATAATTTATTAATTTATACACATACCTACATATTGTGCTAGCCGGTCGTATGCCACACACAACCACGGCTAGCTCAAATGAATATTGTTCATGTTTTTACCCGACTACGGCAAAGCCAAAAGGAGGGTTATGATTTTTATACTTTTCAGTGCGCATTTTTTTCGTAGTCGGGTTTTAGTTATTTCTTATTTAGACTATTTTGGGGTTATAATATTAATTATTTGTCTATTATTATCTACACTAATATTATAAAGGAAAAATTTGTTTGTTTGCAATGGATAAACTCAAAAACTACGAGACCGATTTTAAAAATTCTTTCACCATTAGCAAGCTACATTATCTGCGAGTAACATAGGCATAACTTAATTTTAATACGCGCGGATGAAGTCGCGGGCGAAATGCTAGTGACAAATAAAGCAAAGTAGTGCGTGAATTTTAAATGTATGTCTTTTTTTTTTTTTTTTTTTAGCGTGGTAAAATCATCAAATGAGTCCTCCAACCCCGGGCAGGGCGGGAGGGACTGTCAGACTTCTACTGACTAAAATCCACGGTGTACTTCATAGCCTGTTACGTTCCGGGGTTACGGTGAGGGAATAATCCCGCGACCCCGGCAGGCTTTGGCCCTCTGAGAGGGGGGCCCCGTCATTATGCTGACGCTCTTTGAGGCGCGCGTGGGACACAACGCGCCGTCGACCCGGGCATGGTCCTTGGTCGGGCAGCGAGTTGCCCTTTACTCGCTGCCCGCATGCCCGCGCCTACGGTGGCCGGAGATCGTCGCGCGACGTCCGTCGCCGTGGGCGTCCTTCACCGCGGTTGGGGCGGAGGGAGGACTCTGTCCTCTCTCGCTCGCGGCGCGCCTCCTCCTTCGCGAGCATTACTGCTTCGCAGAAGGAGGCGACCGCTTCCCACTCCGTCTCGCCCCGCAGCATGGCCGAAACCAATGCCGGGCGAAACCAATGCCGGGCGAAATGTATGTCTTGGCTGAAAACAATCAGAGAACTATATTAACTGTCCAACGTTACAGTTATTGCAGGATCTACCTAACATTTTCGATCATACCAGCTCATCAAACCTCTTCTCTCCTACACCAAACTCCGTGATATGTATTTATTTATGAGTGTTGCGATTCGATGTCGCCTCGGACGCGTTTTTGTCGACGACGCATAATGATCGCCAGTTTAGCCCGCGACGAGATTTGTACGACGATCGAGCGACGTGCAAGAATGTCGGCTTTAAAGTTCTAAGCGAAAAGGTGTAGGTAGAAGAATAGCTCAAATTTTGTGAAATTTTCGGCCTCTCTATAAATGATAAATGATATTTATATTTTGGGCCTCGCTATAAATTATATTTATTTTGCAAATAGGTTGGTTTTCACAAACAATTTTTCAAGTCAAAAACATTTTTTTTTAGCTAGATGAGGCCGGTGTTTCGTACCTGACTACTCTGATATGAAACATCCAAAACAAACACAGAGGTCATCGTCTCTTTTAAAGTCCAGACATTAAATTGGTTAAGACATGCTAGGACCCTGTAGGTTTGTGTCCGAGATGGTATTTTGAAGAAAGAGCCATACAAAGAGTGGACCTGTCAATAAAATAAAATGTGAACAACTAGATTTTGCCCGCGGCTTTTTCGGGATGAAAGATATGCTTTGGTGTTTTTGTATATATTTAATACTTCGCATTATATAACATTAGTTAGGACTAAAGTTCGTTTATAAACGAATTTAAAAGAAAGGTCCAAGTAGACATAACCATAAGGCTTTTACAATAAAACAAGTCGCAAGTTATTTATATATGCAACTTGTAACATTAAAAGCGCAAAACGTCTCGTGGGTTAACTCAGCCCATGTTACTGAACAGTGTTTGTTCTAAGACTTTCGAAAATTCGCAAAAAAAGACTTGTCATACCGATGGGCCATTGGGCCCATCGGTATGACAGTCTTTTGTTTTTTCAATTTCTCATTTTGTATGAAAAAGCAAATTGAGAATTTCCAAAAGTCTTGGAACAAACTCAAATTGTTCAGTAACATGGGCTGAGTTACCCCCAAGAGGTTTTGCGCTATTAGGTAACGTTACACGTTGTATAAATAATGTGATCATGTCACTATAAAAACTCGTATTTTTACACACACTACGGATTAGAACTTATTTACCAGTTTTGCCAATGACAGTTGGTGAATGTATTGTTCGAAAGTCGATGCCAGGGGCAACCCGAGGTTCGGTTTGGTTCCTTTAAGTCCTAGAGACAGAAAAAGGAACCCCGCATAGCGGGGCTCCGTCGACCTGAACGCGTAAAACATTGACAAAATAACCAAATTAATCCTAGTACACAACGGCGAAGTCAAATACGGTTTCAAAATTGAGATAAATAGATGTACTTCCTTTTCCACCACAGGACTTATCATTAAACTAATGATTTCCAATCCTTAAAAATATTACTCTTCTAAAAAAATCATCTTTCCCAAATCCAATAACACACTTATTCTATCTAATATTTCATCGCAACATCAAATACATAAACGTGGGGCCACTAAACGGGCGTAATATAAAACACAATTAATTAGCGGCCCAATAATACTAGTTCTCACTTGAGGATGGTTTAACAAACTGCTGAGCCGCTTATATGGTCGCATGCTGGGTTTGGTGCAAGTTATGAGCGGTAGCGATTTCAAAATTTTGCATTTAGGAGATGTAGTGGTGACTAGTGCTTGAACATTGTATACTATATTTTAATGTTATTGTTTATGATGAGCCGCGTACCTATCAGTTTATTTTTAACAATTATATTGTCGTCCTTAATAGCATATTTTGCAATCATAAATATGCTTGATAAAGTTCGGCCGTTCAGAGAATGCATTCCTGACACCTATCAGTTAGTACATGTATTTGTCATAAAATTACAACATACATATTTTTATCGTAACTGCAACGCCATTACAAAGTTACGTCGACAGTTCAAAATCGCGACCTGTCAGGAACGCATTCTATGAACGGCCGAACTTTAGTCACCTTTCCTACACATATAATTTTATCAATTAATATTTATAGTTAAACAACATTTTTCGGCATTGAAAGTTGATGCAATTATGAACTTCAATTAGAATCCAACTCATGGTGCAACTTCCTAACTAGGCACGGTTTTCCAACTAGAGCGAACATGTAATATGACACAATCATAACATATACCTACTCTAACAGGATTCTTATTAGGAATATCAACAAGTATAAAACCTACTCTACTGTAACTACTAAAAACATTTTGAATCATTAAATTTTCATTGTTTTTAGATATTAAAACGGTTTTACCGCTTCATCTTCTAACTTGAAACACAAATAGTCAAGTCTAATAAATCGCCTGGCCCGACGTACCGGGGTATCTGTTCACATTAATCGAGTTTATACATGCCGGAACAAATAGTGTGCTCTCTAACAAGCGCTCTTCACTGCAGCGTTAGGCACTGGTCACACAAAACGCGTCTAGACGCGACTCGCGAATACATGAGACATGCGGCAAGTGACAGAGGAACAAATGTGCTCTTGACGGCTGTGTGAGGCACTGGTCACACAAAACGCGTCTAGACGCGACTCGCGAATACATGAGACAAGTGGCAGAGGAACGAATAGTGTGCTCTTCACGGCTGTGTGAGGCACTGGTCACACAAAACGCGGCTAGACGCAACTAGACGCGACTACACGCGACATATCGCAAGTGATAAAGAAATAAAATAATACTCTCTTCATTCACTGTAGCCTAAGGAACTCAAAGAAGGCCACACAACGTGCGACCAGACGCAACACGCGACTACTCTCGACATTCAAGTGACAGAGGAACTTCACTGCATCATGATGCATTGAGAGAGACAGTAAACGATATACATGAAGACAATACACGTTAAGTCGCTTGTTCGTCACGTTTTATTGAGTATTTATAGAAGGAGAAGAGGTCTAAAATAGTATCATAACATGAAGAACTGGTATATCTACTATATAAAAATACGAGTAAGTCGGGTTTTCCTTCCTGACGCTATAACTCCAGAAAGCACGGACCGATTTCCACGGTTTTGCATTCGTTGGAAAGGTCTCGGGCTCCGTGAGGTTTGTGTGGCAAAACGGAGTTCGCCGGGTTTGCTAGTGTATTATAAAAGCGTGACAAGACGTGACACGCGTCCATACGTCCATAAGTCCTTGAGAGACCTCACTATCATCATCATATCAACCCGAGATCACCATCATCATTTTGAGCATATCCATGAGAGACCTAAGGTACTAGAAAAACTGCTACTAAGCCAACCGTGTAATATCGCGTTTTGGACTCTCAATTTTCATGATAAATTGCTGTCCTACCTCTACCCGTGTATTTCAAAATATTAGCAACATCGTCAGTAAAATTATAACACATTACCCAATAACCCCGTAACCGCGCGTCAAAAACCGCGTCCTACTCAGTATGCCGTGAACCTAAAACGTTTGTATGGTGATTAAAATATTTATGTTTGTGAAGTGTTGTGGCTAGTTTAAAGGATTCGAAATAGTTTTGTAAGGGTTCCGTCCAAGAAGTGAGAGTTTGTCTCAACGTTTAAACATAATAAATAGCGTGTAATAAACATTAGTGATTTTTTGTACATGCTTACTCTTGTTTTCCCGAAAAAATAAAAGATTTTGTATACGGTACATCAGGCCCAAAAAAAATACCACATTCTATAGGTAAGTATATGTATTTGCGGAACGGGTGGTCGAAATTAGGTTTCTTAATCCTGTCTTAGCATTTGTAGGTACTTACGAAAGATAGTAGGTATCTAATTTAATGCTATCTAGGCAGTCTTGTATTTCTTCTTTTTCTTTACTTTGTAAAGTTTTCTATGTAAAAACATTAAAATTTACTTTAAAATACCGACAAGATCTAAATGCGTTCTTAGTAGCAATATTTTACTACTCTTAAATACTTTTCCTTCACAAAAAAAAAGATTAATAAATAATTTAACACACAATGAAGAGCATTAACTCAGCCCACCTTCCACAGAACACAGCGTGAAAATATCTCCTCAAAAGCATAAAATTAAACGATCACACACTAATTATCATAAAAACCCTCGTTTTATCTCAATCTCTACGGAATCCGAATGACATCATCAAGCTAAGATGGTATCGTATCAATAAACCACCTGCGGGTCCCCAAAATGGTGCCCGACACCTTCTTCTATTAAAATTACCAATATAATAGGTGATTAATCTTTCAACCAACAAAAACCTTTGGATTTACGGTTGCTGTCAAAATAAATATAAGTTGACTACAGATAACAAGATGGTCTTAGTTCTTTTTTACCCCAAATTTAGTTGTTTAACAAAACATTACAAAAAGAAGAGCGAAGTAAAGGTTTTTTTTATTAATTGGGTATTGGGCGATGGCGTTGTTTTTTCGGCCCGATGTGTATATTATTGGGGCGATATATGTACGCGCACATTAACGCGCGTTTCGGATTTGTTCGGCTTAGGTTAGACCGACAGTGGGCAGTGAATGAATGAGTGAATGATTTGAGGTTACAAACTTCGTTTCTACATTCTTAAAGCACTGCAGCTGTCCCTTATAGTCACTGGTGCTGTAAAAGGACTAAGGAAGGGTACTAAGGTACGTTGTGAATGCTCACTGATGATACATCAACATAATTATATAATATGTATATCTGTTTAATGACGAATGTACAATTGTACATCATGCGTATACATGTGTGTTTAATATAACAGTTAGATTCGATATTACCCCAAATGTGTTACGTTTCACCGAATGATTTAATTATTTTACAAATCTTATCTGAACAAAGAAATGACCATTAAATATTATGGCACAGCCTACTACTAATTTAGAATGAACGATTAGCCATTTCAAACTGCATGAATTTGTCAACTAGGTACTTAATATTTCTTAAAAATACGAAAAATAAACATAATATTTTATAAATGAACGATTGAATGAACCATTCCATTTAGCCATTCATTCGTTCACTCCGAGGTATGCAGTTCAGTGTGCGTTATACCTCACCTGATGTTATCAGTGCGTTCCGAGAAGGACATGTGTCGACCAATAAACTAATTGGTCGCGCTATGCTCACGCTCACAGATAGACGATTTATTTTGTTTTTTATCTTAATATAGTGATGTTCTGTGGTTCTGCTCGGGTAGCAGGAATTATTGTGAAGGTGGTTGTTATCTTAAATGGTTGTTTATGGAGTGTGAAAAAATGGAGGCTGATAATGAAATGGAAGTATACTTATTAAAGTTTTTTTTGCCAATAAACCTTTTTGTATTGTTTGTGTGTGATTATTTAGATTTTGTAGATATCCAATTTTAAGCTTCGTTTATAAACGAAAAAATAATATTCTTTTTTTTGCTATTATTATAAAAATCAATTGTTGTTCGTTAGTCTCACTAAAACTCGAAAACGGCTGGACCGATTTGGCTAATTTTTGTTTTGAATTATTTTTGGAAGTCCAGGGAAGGTTTGAAAGGTAATTTTGAGAAAATAAAAGAAATCGATGAATGTAGTTTTTTAAATGTTATTGCTGAATCTAACCAAAATGCTTTTGGTGGTATGGCAAAGAGCTTGTATAAGATGATATACTATCAAAATTAGAAATGACAAAATATTCAAAAACTAGCTGACCCGTGCCCACTTCGTTGGGCAGAACATTTTTAACTTGTGATGAAATTATAAGTGTGGTTCGGTTAGTACTTGTGCTATGATTTATTTGAGCTGACTGCCAAAAGGAGGGTTTTGTTTTTATTGTATACTGTACTGACTGTAACTGCCCACTGTCTTTCTGTTGGTAGGCGCTGCGCATGTTCAGCGCTAGATTCCCGAGCACGGGCCTGTGATGTTTATACTCTTTGGTTAGCGAGCCTCTGCGAGCGCTCAGCGCTAGATTTCCGAGTACCTGCGAATGTTCTCCAGCTTTGGTTGGCAAACCGCTGTGAACGCTCGGAGCTAGATTCTCCAGCGCGTGCTTGCGAAATATTTTCTCTATTCCTCGAGAGGCGCTGATGATTTTCAAGAGCAGACTCTTCCATACGGCGTACTCGATCTGCTCTTGTTTTTTTTTTCACCCCGGGCAGGGCGGGAGGGACTGTCAGCCTTGTACTGACTAAAATCCACGGTGTCCTTCGGTAGCCCTTTGTGTGCCGGAGTCGCGGTATACGTATGTCCCGCAGCCCCGGCAGGATCTGCTCTTGTCTGGGATGTCTGACGGGAATGTTGTGATTTCCTTTGTGGCATGATAAACAATCGCTGAAACTTTCAGTTTAAAACGTTGAAGTTGTGGAGCTTCGAACTCGAAGAATAAGAACGAAGTAGTACCAGCTATTTGTGCTTAAAGAAACCGAGCAACCAAAACAATTTTAAAGACCAACACGTAATTTCACAACACCTTCTATACGTAAATGGATAAAACGTCCGTACAAAGCATGTTCTAATGCGATTCGTGAATGGACGGCGGCATTTTGCGATTTAGTAATTTTATGTTATCTTCGAAACTATTTAACCAATTGACATACTATTTGCAGCAAATCGTATCTCTATGATGTTCTTGTGATAATAATAATAATTTTTTCGATAAGGTTTAATATTTTGTTGTGTAAAAAATCGTCCAAAGGCAAGTACGTCGAAAATAACCTTTTTTATCTCATAAAAGCTACTATATTTGCTAAAATATAAAAGATAAAAATATGGTGTCGCGGACTTTATTGTAGAACTATTCAAAGCGGACATTTTTGCTATACATTGTTTTCAATTATACATATACAACTGCTAAGGCAGCGCATGCTAATAACTGTGTTGGAAGAGCAATTTTATTCCGCCTGGCAAGACAAAAATTGAGATATTTCGGCTAATATGCATGATATCTTTATAATTTATAGCCTATAGCACTCACGGATAATGTAGCTTCTACCATTGAAACAATTTTTAAAATCGGTTCATTACTTCCGGAGATTACCCCGTACATACAAACTTACAAACTTACAAACAAATTTTACCTCTTTATAATATTAGTATATAGTATATCGTGTAATCTAGAAAAAATCTTTGTAGAATATTTATTTTGTGTTCTAAACATCATCAAAATAAGTCCTCTCGCCGTGAGTGCAGCAGAAGAGACTGTCAGACTCCTGACTAAAACCAACATGTTTGTTCACATGCTATTTGCGTTCCAGTACTGCGGTATCCTACTATGTTATCCTGCGCCCTCAGCAGAAATTTTCTTAGCCCTCCAGTCGATATTTTATGTCAACGAATAACTGTTCGTGACAGATTACATAAACAAACAGACAAAACCAATTCCCTTACATGTATCGCCAAAGATTTATTTAATTCGATAACATTGGACGTTTGTAACGTAAAGCGGAAAGATATACATATTGGTATTTCACTGATTTCATCTTTTTTAACTCTTAATTAATTTCAAAATGGCCGCTCGTATTTCTAAACGGTAATAACATGTGTTATAGTAATAACGTTCAAAAAAGAACGTGTCTTTTCCGTTAATTTGAATACCTTTAGTTAAAAAACTATGTGTCTATTTAATTAATTATTCTGGTTCCGTATTAAGGTTATTTCGAATACTTTGCGGTTCTAAACTGTATTGGTTGTCGGAATTTGTGGTTTTTGGGTGATTTATTTCGTTGTTTAAAATGTTAATGATGACAAATGGGTTTCAATTTCTATAATGGTGTTTTGCAAATTAGGAAATTTGTGATTTAGTTATTGTAATGGTACTCCCACACTGTTGTTAAAAATGTATTAACAAATGATAGGAATTTTTATATTCTGTTAAGAAATTTTTGATATTTTGTTTGCTCCCAACACTGATAACCGGAGAAGAACCGTGTCGAGTATAGGTTTGATTGCATGGCATTTCTTTCCATTTTCTTGCACGTGTGCATAATTATGGATGTTAGCTTAATTGCTGCATGTGTTGTGTATATGCATGATTGCTTAGGGTGTAATTGCATCCTGCAACAAGCCTGAATTTTTTTCGCAGAAGTAAAACTAGATATTTTTCATAACATTTAAATTTATCCTAATCAGGTTGCAGTGGACAGTCACAATCTTCTAAATATAAATTCCCATGTTGTGCTTTCGCTTGCCGTTTGCGTCTCAGGGCTGCGAACCTGCGGTACATTGTTTGGACTGTCTCACGACCCAGTTTGGTCAAAAAAGAAGTGGAATTCAGTGTTATGTCTGCAGATTTGGAGAAACCTATGTGCAGCAGTGGTCTGTCATAGACTATGTTGTATGATTGAGAATAAATTATAATGCATGATGTTTTTTTTATTAATTTTAGCATTTATTTTGATGTCCTTGAAAGACCCAATAGCTGCATAACAGTCTTAGTGGTGTAAATACATGATAAATCTTTTAGAAGACAATTCAATATTACTGATGAACAAAAAATCACAAATAACCACGCATAGACAATACCTATGTGGTCTCGCAAAAAAAAAAAAAAACAAAAAACATGTTTTTAATCCCAAATAAAGGCATTCGAATAAAGTCATTAACATTAAATCGAGCACATTCCGTGTCAAGAGATCTACAAAAAACATAAACTAAAGCAGATCTGTTGAGATAATCATTTTATTACTAATTCTTAATGATGTCCTCATTAATACTGTTTTATTTTTTTAAACGCTATTTTAGTGAAGCATAACGTGGTTTAATTACGCTTTATTTATAGTAACGCAAATTAATTACCATTTTTGGACGGAGACCAAAGGTGATACGATGACCATAGAGTCTTAAGGAACCATAAACAGCTGTGATAAATCTTAATGTCGCCATTATGACATAATTATCGAGTTTGACACCTTGGACTTTCACCTACACCATATAAGTTGGTTATTACAAGTAAATTATGATGTTTTTTGGTTTTATTTTGTGTAAATCGTACTATATGTAAAACTAGCTTTTGGCAGCGGCTTCGCTCGCATTCATTTAGCGTTAAGTGTCCATTATTTATTATCATGAGGACGTTATTTTAGTTTTCTTCGGGAACAGTACCTACTTTTATTTGGGATCAAAGTTATCCTACGTCCGTTTCTAACCGGAGTCGCGGGACTTAACAGCTACCGTGACCCCGGAATGTAAAGGGCTATTGAAGGACACCTTGGATTTTAGTCAGTATAAGTCTGAAAGTTCCTCTTGCTCTGCCCTGGGTGGGAGGACTCATTTGAAGATTTTACCACGCTAAAAAAAGGCTTTTTTGTATACCTGACAAAGTATAAGCAAACTTTTAGGACGATCTGTTTAGTAGTTTGGTGGTGAAAAGACTAAGAACAAAGTAACTGAGGCTTTAAAAAAAAAATTAGTTGCGGTATTGAAACTTAGTTTTCTTCATTGCATTTAAAATAGCTTCAATTATGACGGAAAGTTTTTAGTATCGCTCTAATTCCTGTTTATTTTTTTTTCAAACACCAGCTTTATATTTTGAATTAGGCTCATAACCTATATTTTTCACGGTTATCAGAACTTGTTCTGTCATGTCATTATGACAGTTGACGTAATAAAAAAATAAAATGGCCGCCATAAATTATTAATAATGTAACTAATAAATGTGACACGAGAGCCTTAAATACGACAATTAAGGTAAATGCATGTGTTTTTAAGACTAAGAAAGAGATTAACATTATAGATAAGTTGTTTGATTAATTTAAAGTTTTATCTAAGGATTGCTTGGAAAGTTTTTTTTAAATGTGAGTTATTTTTTTAGATTAGCTTGTGATTGTTTATGTGTTAGAAAAAATACACTTTCTGTTTTAATTGGTGTGAAATAGAAAACACTTTCTATTTCATCCTACTTTTTTTTCATTTCAGAAGCTATTTTTAACTGCTTGCAAGAATTCACTCATAACACTCACAAACTACACATTTAACTATTTAGCTATTTAGGTCAATCTGAGCGTGCAAGGAATGAACAAAAAACGCCAGTAAACGTCATCTGTCAAATGTCACATAAAAATTACTTTTGGCGAAAAAACTCTGGGTTCATTAATTTAAAACAAAATCGATCCTTTATTCATTATTTTTCCTTACTCTTTACATTTTTTTAAACTAAAAAAACATTTTTTTAAAAATATGTCCGGCCTACCGTTGGTCAGGGCTCCTGAGAGAGGATTTACCTAACATTACGTGCCGTGTCCAGACTCCAGAGGCCTTAACATGAGTTTTCAGTAATTCTGACGTAAACTGGAACTTTGACATTTTCAAATTGATGAAGAAAAAATATTGTTCCTTCTTCGTGCCTTCTTCGCACACCAGACGCGCTGTCCTATTTTTCCATACAAGAAAGGCTGTAAATATTGAAAAGACGCTGTAAAGTAAAATAGATAAAAACTCGTGAAAAGGGTAAAGAAGTACTGCCTTCTGAATGACTTTTGATCCCGCTGCCAAGGGAGAGCCTCCTCAGAAAAAGAAATGTTTATTATTAAGTTGTTGATGTTATTTTCATATGGCTACATTTATTTATGAGCGTGCAAGTATTTGAAAAAAGTGACTTCACAACAAAGACATTAAACTATATACGAGCAGTAGACGGAACAATTAAATCAGCTGATGATAAAATTAAAACAACCTGGAAAATTATAAATAATGAGACAGGCAGGAATAAACAGCGTAATAACGAATTCAATTTAGAAACTGCACATGGTCCTATAAACACAGATAAAGATGTAGCTCAGGAATTTGAAAAGTTTTTTTCGAACATACCTCTTAAGACTACTGAGGCATTAGATTCGTCACCAGCACTCTCTGCTGCCTTACTTAGAAATAATGTAAAGGCATGCCCGATGGAGTTTAGGTTTCGGCACACAAACCCCCAAGCAGTGATTAAAGCATTCAAAGATCTTAAAATTAAATCAACAGAAGATCTCTGGGGAATGTCTGTGAAGGCCTGTAAATCAATGATAGAAACTGTAGCGCCTTATTTAGCTTTTTTATTTAATACCAGTGTAGACCAAGGAGTGTTTCCGGATCTTATGAAGCATAGTAAGGTAGCTCCACTTTTTAAATCGGGTGATTGTAAGGAAGCTAACAATTATAGGCCTGTGTCAATTTTACCAGTTTTCAGTAAAGTGTTTGAAAAGTTAATGCTTGAACAAATGCTATGTCACTTCAATAGAAATTCCATCTTTCATGATCAACAGTTCGGTTTCACCAAAGGTCGTTGCACAACTGACGCCGGTGTTACCCTATTGAAGAACATTTTTAACTCCTGGGAGGAAGCGCAAGATGCCATAGGAATCTTTTGCGACCTCTCAAAGGCATTCGATTGCGTAAACCATGAAACGCTTTTGCTGAAACTGGAACATTATGGAATTAAAAATACAGCTCTTGAGTTACTTAAATCATACCTTAGAGACAGACAGGTTAAAGTTCAAATAAATGGTACAAACTCATTAGGAGCTAAAATGACTATGGGCGTGCCTCAAGGTTCTATTTTGGGTCCATTCCTTTTCTTAGTCTATATTAATGACTTACCCCATTTACTAAAAAATCAACCACAGATGGTGTTGTTTGCCGATGATACATCGTTAATTTTTAAGATAGATAGACGTGCACAAAATCTAGACACTGTTAATGACTGTATTTCTAAGGTTCAAAATTGGTTCACTGTTAATAATTTAGTTCTTAATGAAAAGAAAACAAAATGTATTAGATTCACTTTGCCAAATGTTAGAAGTAGCGATTGCGACATTTTATTGAACGGAGAAAAATTGGATTTTACTAATCAGACAGTTTTCTTAGGAATCACGTTAGACGATAAACTACAATGGGGCCCCCATATAGCATCTTTAGCGGGGCGACTCAGCTCAGCCGCTTATGCTGTTAGAAAGATAAGACAGTTAACTGACGTCGAAACTGCGCGTTTGGTTTACTTCAGCTACTTTCACAGCATTATGTCTTATGGTATTTTACTGTGGGGCCGGGCAGCTGACATTGAATCCATTTTTGTTTTGCAAAAGAGAGCCGTCAGAGCAATTTACAAACTATGTCGCCGCGAATCTCTTAGGGAACTATTTAAAAAGATTAACATAATGACAGTGCCTTGTCAATTCATTTATGAAAATATAATGTATGTTAGGAAAAATCTTCATCTTTTTAATAAAATAAGTGATAGACATAATTTTAATACTAGAAATAAAGATAAAATTGATCAACCTTATTATAGATTGTCCAAAGTCCAAAAATCTTTTATGGGGTTCTGTGTTAAATGTTATAATAAAATACCTAGCGAAATTTTAACTCTAAATGAAAGAAAGTTTAAAAGTCACATAAAAAATACACTTAGTAAACAAGCATATTATAAATTAGAAGATTATATCCAAGATAAAAATGTTTGGAAACATGCCGGTCCTGCTCCATAGTACAATGTAGGGCTTAAGCAGAATCAAGCTGGTTGATATTCGAATGCTCACACACTTCTTATATTTGTAAAATAGCTTTGATTGCAATATTTTGTTAAAATGTGAACACCATGTACCTTTTTGATTTTTGTAATTCTTATTATTTAATTATTTTCTTTTATAATTTATTTAGTCTATATTTTCAAGGTACATTGCTTCCACATTGTATATTATTTCAAATGATGTTATAAAAATATTGTAACAGACGTTTAAAAAGAGTAAGTATGGAGTTTCTTGCCCATTCTTCTCCATACAACCTACCTTAGCGAATGGGTGTAGAATCAATCCCATCCCATCCCTTTCCTTAATTTTAATATTCGACGTTTAAAAGTGCCTCACTGATGGCCTATTTAAAATAAATGATTTGACTTTGACTTTGACTTTGAAACATCACGAAGAAATTTGTGATCCAAAATTTTTTACCAATAGGTAAAAAGTCCCTCAGTCTAGTAGTCGCGTTGCTATGCAACGCTTAGATAGTGCTACTGACGCACGGCATCAACAATTTTGTATGACAATTTTCCCAATGCCCGCTCTATAGGTTTTTTAAATCTCTTTGCTTCACAATAAGGCACCTTAACTTTTTTTTATATCATTAAGAAAAAACATATTATCTTTGATCTTACCCTCATTACGTTTAGGGAAATACAATAACAAAAATACATTGTTTTTCTCCGAAATGTATGATTATGGTTTGTTTCAGATTGACTGAGTATCGACTGTTCAAACACTGATGTATGGTCTGTCATAATTCAGGCAGAAGCCATATTTTATGTCTAATCAACGCGCAAATACCAATGTGGGTTTATTTCATTTGCAGTGGAACTCTAATTTGGTACCTCTTTGTTGTGTGGTATGAGCAGTGGTGGCCCAGTGGTATCGGTCCCGACTTACGAGTTGCAGGTCGTGGATTCGAACCCTGCCAGGTGCATAACTTTGTGTAATTTATTTCATCACCACTGCTCTCAAAACTTGGTAAAATCATCATATGAACCTGCTCGGGCAGGGCGGGAGGGACTGACAGACTTGTACCGACTAAACTCCACGGTGTCCTTCAATAGCCCTTTGTGTTCCTGGGTCACGGTGATAGAATAAGTCCCACGGCCCCGGCAGCAAGCTAGAAAGATTATTAATATCCTGCGTAGATCCACAAACAACATTATTAACCAAAGGTTAGTTCATTAAACTCACTTTAGCTCTTCAAACATTTTAATCCAACACATACGCAACTTGACAACCAAAAACAAAGACACATCGCCTGCCAGGGGGTAGACTTAACAAACAGAGAGATCTTTCAATTAAGACCTCAATCACTTGCGAGACTGGCAGGGTAATTAGCTGATGGTAAATGATCTGTCTCTCCCCTGTCAGTGATGTTGAGATCATTATTGTGAAGATGATTAGCTTGAGATGATTAAAGTGTGCCGTATTATTTGTATTTTATCACTTTATACATATTTAATTTGTTTTATTTCATCTAACACTACTTAGTATGCGATGAAGGAATTAATCACTTGAAAATAACATTTAGGAATAAAATACTTTGTATTTTTTTTTTATAGTTTGCATTTGTATTATCTTGTCAATGTGGTTTTCTTATAAATGATTATTGTTTATTTAAACATGATATGGCGTCATCAAAATCCTTTTCCCAACTTTATTGGAGTCAGCTTCCAGTCTAACCAGATGCAGCTGAATATCAGTATTGTACATGCAGCGACTGCCCATCGGACCTCCACAACCCAGTAACTGGGTAATACGATACCCCATGGTAAGACTGTTTGTCAGACTTTTAGAGCTTTGACTAACAGTAAAGTCTGTCAAAGATCTACAAATGACAACCAGGACCAACGGCTTTAAGTGAGGCACGGAGGAACATGTTATGATAGATGGTCACCTATCCATAGACCAACATCGGCAAGCCTAGTTTTAATACATACCTTTTAGTATAATCATGCCAGGTAGCTGCATTTTTTCTCTAATACAAACTATTCCAAATATTGCTACCTCTTGGAATTGTTATTAAATAATAAATCATTAACGTCAAACTGTATTTCGTCTGAGTTTAGGGGTATAGGCAGAATATTGTCGAGTCATTGTGCCACCTACCGATATAGGAGTCATCATTTCTTGTATTATTTTTTGGTATTGTGTTCCGTAGATCCTTAGGTCATAATTATAAAACTTTCAAATAATATGACTGTATTTTAAAACTTGAAAACTATTTCAGTCTTTTGAATGAGACCACCTTTTTCACTGTTAATGGCAAAATAACTGAAACTCTTCGGCCAGTTTATCATTCAAAGTTAAATAAAACTTAAAAGGTTTTGTTGGTTCAATCGTTCTCCGTCTATCCGTAAACCCTCTGTTTCCCAGTTTAGACGTCTGACGATGGCCTCAAGCACTGCTGAAAACAATTTTGGAGAGATTCTGTGGCTCATCAAACTTGACACTCGTCACTGCCGAGTTTCCCGAGTTAGTTTACATTTCTGTAATATCATCATCATCATTCATTCATTCATCATCAGCCTATAAATGTTGGGACACAGGCCTCCTCTCTTTGAGAGGGAGTGAGCCATAATCCACCACGCACGCCCAGTACGTGTTGGTAGAGGTTACATGTCTTGGAATTTTTGGTTCTAGAAATGCCGGTTTCCTCACGATGTTTTCCTTCGCCGTTTTGAGAGCAGTGGTGATGAAATAAATTACACAAAGTAATACGCCTGGCTGGGTTCGAACCCACGACCTACAACTCGTAAGTCCGAGGGCAGGGACTCTTTTGAAAGAAAAAAAAAATGACCTTAAAACTATGGTTGTTGACCAAAATAAGTAATAAATACAAACACACACCCACACCCATTGACTAGTGGACCTCTAAAAGGCCAGCGCTGGGCCAGTGGGCATGGGGCATGGTTGTAAAAACAAACAGTGATGATTATCCTTCATTACGGAGCGTGGTGTGTCGTTAATCATCGCGTCGTTAGATGACGGTTATATGATCATTATCTGTGGGGTGAAGGCACCGGTTAGCGGTTAGTAGTTTTAAAAATGTTGAAGTTGAAATGGGATTTTTGTTCATTATTCATCAAATTAAATATGAAATGAAAAGGAGTAAATGATACTCAGATGTCTCATACGTGAGATTTGAAGAAAAAGACAATGTTAATTAAGGGCAGGAAGATGATGTGTTGAAATTATTGGAAATATCTTGTGATTAGCAAGACCAAACATGAAAGCTCCACATTTCAAGTTTTTTCATAGCGTATAAAAGCGTCCTCAAACCCAGGGCAGTGCAGGAGGGACTGTCAGACTTGTACTGACTAAAGAAATTCCATAGTGTCCTTGAATAGTCCTTTATGTACCGGGCACATTTTATTAAATGTAGTTTTTTTTTAATGCAAAACTATTCGAAAACAACTAAACTTTCGCGTTCTACCCATTTGAATCTCCGATATGCCTCTCAGTTTGCTAAAGGGCGAGTGTCCTTTGTTGTATCTCTTATTGCGTTAAAATAAGATAGTTTAGTACCACATAATTATATTATCTCAGCCACAAAATTAAGTTTTAACTACATTTGGTATTCTGCTACTAATTTAAGACCAGGTTTTCCAGTGACATTCCATTGAACTGCTATCAGAAAATTTGCAGTCTGCTCTTCAATCGTGTTACAATGAAATTGTAAATCGAATGTGGATTTTATCGGTATTCTACTCTCTAATGACAATACTTATAACTGTTCAACTGAGAGTCAATTACAATTACACTACGATTCCATTACGACTCTATTGAGCTTATACAAGTTTTTGCAGAATACCAAATTTGTTCTAATCGTAAGTCGTGATTGAGTCACAATTGAATATCAATAGCAAGTGAGTTAACCGTCTATTGGTGACGTGCCGTCAAATTGACACCTATTAACTAAAACCACTGAATATGTGTCGAACGACTGTTTCCCCTCACCCGCAGTTCTCAGTAGCTGCAGTTAGGTCAGTTTGGCGTCCGATTTCACACAAATTGGTCGTTGCAAACGCACAGATGATGAGATATAGGATACACGACGTCAATTTGACGTCACGTCACCAATAGTGTCCGTAATTTATACTATTATCAAGTTGTAGTTTTTCATTAAAAAATAATCCAAATAACAAAAATTACGAGTATTAACACTGAGATTTTAAAACAAAGTAGCAGTAATGAGTTGGAACAGAATCACTGAGTGGAATCTGATCGTAACACGAAAAGTGAGCAGAAAGTCCAGAACCTGACACGGACTCCGAGGATGAGTTTTTTAGTAATTTGAAAAGTGATAGGCTTTTGTTGCTCACTAAGTTCCGCAAAAAATAAAAAAAGAACATCACATCTATACAAGTAGTGCAAGAATCCTGTCTTTATTGCCTTACAAAAAACCCACACCTCACCAAAATTAATCTTTATTTTTTTCCACTGTAGTAGTATGTTAAAACATTTTTTTTCGTTACTTATTAAAGTATCAATAAGAACTGAACGTTGGATTTCATTTTGATTTATTTATTTAATTTATTTTAATTGATTTCAATATCTACGAAAATGCAAGCTGAATATTAATACTAAGTTTGTGTGAATCATATACGTAAAATTTTCTATTGTAATAATATATAAAAAGTGTTTAATTTATGAAAGTAAGATATCTACTTGTAAATAAAGCCATTTGTTTCATCCCCATGCACTCAGTTGTCCTGAAATTCGGCTTTCCAGAAGTACGTCAAAATGACGGTACGTCACCAATACTGTTACTCAATCTGACGTCACCAGTAGAAGGTTAAATAAAATTAGCGGACTTGAGGCCCAGATTATCAAGGGGTATAATATTAAGGTCTTCGCACATTATAACAACTCCACGCCAACGCGGCAGCAACTCTACTCACACTCTCGATGAGTAGTCAACTAGTTGATCCACCCAATGGTCACTAGTGGACAACGCGGTGTCAAGGAGTGGCCAACGCGGTGCCAACGAGTGGGTTATTCAACAGACAACTCGTCTAACCTCAGTTTTCCCGTCACGCGTCAGTCGCAAACGCATAGTCGTTACGTGGACAACGTGTGGTCGTTGCGTGGACGACGTATGGTCATTGCGTGACAAACGTGTCGGGGTTGACCTCTAGTGTACGATGCGTAGGCCACTCGTTGTACACTACTTTATAATCATTTTTTGAAATTGAACCTTGAACATATGATACAGGGCTTAAATTTCAATGTCTAGCATAGAGTCGAGTCGCCGGTGAGTTGTTATAATGTGCGAAGACCTTTATCCAGTTACACGTTGGATAAGTAGTTGTTCCGGGTCTGGGTGTTGTGTTTAAGTGAGTTTCTATAAATTTTGTAAACGCACCTACGGTACATGAAAAAATCCTAGTTTGTAAAAAAAAAGCTACACAAATATTATAATGTGCCTCATAGCCGCTAACTGGCACACTCACCTGAGCCGTCAAGTTATTTCGTGTATTCTCGATACACATGAGTCATTGGGTGTATAAATAATTTATTTTAATTCGAACCGTATCTGTTTTAATATCATTAGTTATCTTATATTAGTATTATGTTTCTTATTGGTACTACATAACTTTACGCTTGTGTTTCCCGATGGGATGGATTGAGATTTACTTTACTGACATTATTTTGGTCACATAATATGTTGTAAGTTAACCACAAAAATTAATTCCCCACGAAAAAAAATGTTGCTCGTGCTCTCCTAGAACTTTTTGTTCGGATTCCACATTGTGTCCTCGTTTTCATTAGTTTTGTGCTGGAATTCATTGTTTGATTGTAAAAAGGAGGGAATTTACAAAAAAAAAAATGTTTGGCTTAGTTATACCTACATACTTTTTTTCCGTGGGGAATTAAGTTTGTGCCCCACATTTCCGCAGATCTAGGTAATAGGGGCAACCTTATTGCTATCACATGGTACCTCAGGTTAATCAACCACTACCACTAGATGAAAGAGGTAGTGGAACATTTATTAAACCGTAGTTTTTACCAATTTAAGTTTGAGAATTAAACCAGGATCTTTAGTTTAGCCGGATCTTTAATTAAACCCCGTTTTGTAATAAGACGGTCAATCTACAACGTGTGATTGACACCAAATGCGCAAAACCTCTCGTGGGGTAACTCAGCCCATGTTACTGAACAATATTTTGTTCTAAGGCTTTTGGAAATTTGCATTTTTCATACAGATGGGCCCGATCAATTTCTTATTTTGTATGGAAAACCATTTATTTTTGCGAATTTCCAAAAGTCTTAGAACAAAAATTGTTCAGTAACATGGGCTGAGTTACACCACGAGAGGTTTTGCGCATTTACATGTTGTATAATTAGTGGATCCGTATCTGACTGTTTGTGTCATGTGAGTATACATGTTTGTATATGAGTATTTATTTTTAAATAAATCTGTCCTAGATAGCCCAACATAATGTCACATTTAAAGACAAATCGTCACTTACCAGGTGCAAACCTAGAACCTCACACTAACAGCAAATTCTTTAACCTCTGAGCTATGGCGTATCATATTTCTTAAAGCCATAGATTTTAATAAGTACTGAATAGTGATAGTTCCGTGGTTAAGGTGTTGGGTAACGGAATGTTGTGGGTTGCATTCCAGAAGTGTAATAATGTTATTTCATTATAGTTAGTAGTCTTGTCAGTGTTTTTAATTATTGGAATGTGGTTAGAAGAATTTAAAGCCAATTATTTCAATAAATAAATTGACAGATATAGTATTACGCTTGTGTATATGTGTCTCTAGTATAATAATCATATAAACTGACATAATATAGAGACTTTTATAATACAATTGTATTTTAAAGAAAAATAAGTAAATACTCTAACAGTAATAAAAGATGATGTTATATTACAGCTAGATATAATACAATCTCGAGCCGAGATTAGCAATTCGAGATCTCGGCGACTAAATCTGACATCGATATTGTTATAGTCTCTTATCTCGAAATAATGTAACCCATTGTCTTCGGTATTCAACGCGAACAATGAACACGTAACTATACGAATATGATTTGCACTCTTAATCAACCACAATCACAATATAGAATGATATCTTTCTCCTCTCTCGTTAAAAATCGCGACAGATCTCGAACGAAACGAGGTGACTAATTATGCCGAGATTTCGCGATATTATTGCGAGATCTCGAATCGAGAAAGTCCTGGATGTTATCGAGATTGCATTCCCTACTTACAACAAACATCAACACATCCATAGCACCTTCACAGCTCTTCAATCACAACCAACCCCATCATCAACAATCTTGTAAAATCACAGACAACACCATGACCTCCCAATCACCTGTCAAACTCAATCGATCACCAGAGCATTCACCTTTAGCTCAAAAAAAAAACCAACGCATTCGTTTTAAAACCCAATCGTTCAGAAACGCGTTAAATAAACACTTGAACGCGTGACTTTTAATATCTTTATACATTAAAAAATATCAAATTATAATATTAAGCTCATCTCGACTGGGTATTCATTATTTTCTCGTACAATGGAACCCCGTGGTGCCATGCCTCGGTTGAGGGTGTCAGTATAGCTACCTACTTTGACGTCTCGATTATGCTGTTTGTATTAAGATTAAATTGATGATAAATCTGTGTTTGTTCGTCTGTTTTTGTAGCCTGTTGTTAAGGTTATTTGTTGCTAAGTAGATTGTGATGTAATGGTCTATTTTGAGGACTTAATTTGATGGTGAGACTTCGTAATGTCTTGGCAGTTTGGTTAAATTATGACTGTTTTTTTACGCAAAATTCTAATCCATTACTGCTATGACTAAAATGCACGGTGTTTTTTTTTTCGGGGTCAACGTGACTTGTAAAATCATCAAATCAGTCCCACCCAGGGCAGGGCGGGAGGGACTGTCAGACTAAAATCCACAGTGTCTTTCAATAGCCCTTTAAGTTTCGGGGGTTATAAGATAAGTCCCGCGACCCCGGAAAACTATGACTGGCTTGCATACTTTTTGAGTGATCGCGAGAAATGAATGCAGAGACTTTGAGGAGAGACGCTTAAACTTTTACAATATTATATTTTCGAAAATACAAGTTAGTATCACCCAGTTAGTGTAGGTAAGGTTTCTAATATACTGATATATCAGATGGTTACGGATTCAAATCCTGCTTGCAATCGATTTTTCTGTCCCCAACAAAGCTGATTTGATTTCAAAGGAAGACGCGCCTATTACCTCAAACGAATGAAGAATATGTATATGTACGAAACTTTCTTCATTCACTTTCATTATATACTTGTTTTTTCTTAGTTCGTACAATATTAACTGCTTGTTTAAAATACAGAACCGATTATTATTTTTGTAGAGCAAAGTTTATACAATAAACAGGTCAAATTAAACAGCATAATGCTTTCTTCATTTCTCAATAATCGTGATACTAAATGTCAGAAATGTAGAAATGAAATATGAAAACAAGCAAAGCCGCGTGTAAAACGAGTAAACCCATTTATAACGTATAATGTAATCCAACGTGTGTATTGCATACTTAAGTCCTGGTCAAGATAATCTGCATTTTACATATCTCTGTCCATTTTGTTCTGAAAACCAACTTAGTTTTGCCAATCAACTGAACTTTGCTACTTCTGTTTTAAGGATTATTTTTGCCTAATTTTGTAGAAAAATTAATTTGTAAATTGATCGCACCTTTGCAGCTTCACTGAACTTTATTTTCAGAATTCTAAGAACGCTTTTCTTTTGTTTTTGGGTCTTTTAAATTGGTAAAAATGTCATTTATTTAAAAGGATTCCGTAAAGGCATTCTCTATGTTTTTTTATGGTATAATGGTATAATTATGAATGTTTTAAAATAGTTTTCTTTATGTGTGGAAGTAAATATTGCTTATTAGCGCGTGGTATCAAGAAATGTTAGCTCCTTGTCTTAAGTAGGCTCTCGGAACATTTTTTGGATAAAAGGCAAATCTATACAAGCTATTTAAAAAATAAATGGGCCTCATAACATCATCATTTAACTTACGACCATAAGGTCTAAGCACCTAGTTTTCTTCTTCATTCTTCCCCTGTCAAATGTCTTATCATTTACTCCTTTATTGGGACTGCCTCATCAGGCAACCGTGACCATGGATTGTAAAGAACTGACTGGCTTGTTGGTCTAGAGGTTAGTGACCCTGACTGCTATGCCAGAGGTCGTGGGTTCGATTCCCACCCAGGACAAATGTTTGTGTGATGAGCACGATCATTTGTTCTGTGTCTGGGTGTAATTTATCTATAATATGTATGAATTTAGAAATATATAAGTATGTTTATCAGTTGTCTAGTACCCATTACGCAAGCTCTGCTTAGCTTGGGACTAGATGGCGTTGTGTGATAGTTGTGGAATATTTAAAAAAAAGGGGCAATTAAGGAACTCTGAGGGTTTTAGTTAGCACAACAGGCTGGCAGTCTGACAGGTTTTCCCATCCCGTGAGAGGACTCTGACGATTTTATCACGCAAAGAAAAACTCATTTAATTATTTTTCTTTCATAAACTTGTGGTGTAATTTTTAAGTAACAATTGCCAGATAGAGCTTATCAGTGTTTCAGTCTATCAAGGGCTTTTTCCTGAAAGTAAAATTGACTAGTTATCTTCACTAAAAGTACAATAAAAATTACCAACTTCTTCCAACGAATAAATTCACCCACTAAATCAACCAAAGCACCACGAGCCCAACCAATTAACTTCCCAGGTCAAACCATGATTACTTCAAACCCATTCCATACATCTATCCATTAATATCGCCAAGTAATACTCAATACAAAGTTTGACAGTTAAAAAATGCTACCGTAGAACTTGGTGGAGCTTTGTAACAACATCATTAGAGCTTCTGGCTCTATATAAAAGAGCAAATAGGCGGTAAGCTTATGCCTTATTATGGTAGGGTGGCCATGGAGTATGGTTGACGAAGGATATAGTTGGTGGCGGGTTAATTTTAGACTAGGCATGGTTGATGTTGTGGTGCTATGACAGGAAACCTCCACGTGCGCCCGTGGACTGGAGTTCCCTCTCGAATACGTCCGGGAGGAAGACCAGTTTTTCGGGCCGGTGCACCCTGCCTGGGATGCGGGCAAAAACTCTTCCTTAGGCACTGTGTGCCTTTGTTTGATATTGCTATTTACTTATCTCAAAATTCAAAACATTATGTATGCATTAAGCGAAGTGGCCGAGCGATTGCCTGATGCCTCGCTGGTCGTGATTTGAATTCACACACAAAGAAAAATTTGACGAACTAACTACGAAAGTAGACGCCAGAGACACAAATAATTATTATTCCGAAAAAAAAAACAACTGAGTGCACATACCTATTCATTAGCTGTAATTTTGTGCATAGTGCACACATTTTTGTGCTATTTTTACTCTCATTGTCCTATAGGACGACATCCTATTTGGTTGGAAAAAGACCGGGAAAGGGAACCATTTGGCTTTTAGTGCTTTCCGAGAACAGGAAAATACCACAAACTTTGAAATTACGAGGCACATACTTTGAATTACTTTAGGCTAAAATTTAAATGCGCATCAATACCTGTTTGTAAAAAATAAATAAACAAACTCATCACATTACATCCTATTGCAATTTTCCTTCTATTAATTCACAAATCCCGGTCAAGTCCAAAGCATGGTCACCTCAAAATAACTGCTTAAATAAACATCGTTAACAGTGATAGATATGGGTAGTTATGAAAATAAACCAAAAGATAAGCTAACTTAACGAGCGTGAGTACCAATGACCGTTAACAAACGATTGTTATGAAGTGTTTTGAGTACATTGATGGGTTTGTATGGAGATGTTTTAAGAAAATTTTGAAGGGGAAAATATATAACGTGTAACGTTAATAGCGTAAAAAGTCTCGTGGGGTAACTCACCCCATGTTACTGAACAATGTTTGTTCTGAGACTTTTGGAAATTCGCAAAAAGAAAAATGATTTTTCATACTGATGGGCCCGATCAATTTCTCATTTTGTATGAAGAAGCAATTTTTTGTTGTTGTATATTAACACTTTCACTGTCCGCGCAGCAGACACAATACCTAAACAATAGTCGTGGATCACATGTGATTCATCGGACAGGGAAGTGGTTAAGCACATTTTTTCCATGTCAGCATTAGTGTCTTACTAATGATGAACTATGCTTGCTTCATGGGAAAAGGGCGTAAGTTAAATACTTAAAAATTAGATCGAAAATTATCAGCAAATCAAAATTCTGGTGGTTGCCACTGTTGATTCTGGTTTTCGATATTTACAGTGGTTTGGGAATTAGTGGGTTTGTCCAAATGCAAAAGTTTGCGGTAATATTACAGAATTCCGTAAGAAATCAAGCTCTTGACCTGCCTTGAATTTTCGTATTAGTGAATTTATCAGAAGGTATTTTTTTAGGGTTCCGTAGTCAACAAGGAACCCTTATAGTTTCGCCATGTCCGTCCGTCCGTCCGTCCGCAGTTTAGCTCAGAGACGCACAGTACTAGAGAGCTGTAATTTGGTGTAAATATACGGATTTGTTGTGCCGAAAAAGTGGTAAAATAAAATCTCGTAAAATATTTTTTTTTAGGGTACCTCCAGTACTTACACGTAAAGTGAGGATTTTTTTTTTCTCGCGTACCCCTTAGTGTGGGGTATCATTAAATAGGCATTTAAAAAATAATGTGAGTTTCCATTAACAATTTTTTGATAAAAAAATTCGTTTGTGAAATATTAAGCTTTAAAGTGCTAAATTTTGCTCGATTCGAGTGTCCCCCCCCTTACCAGCTAAACGGTTATGTTTGGGGGTGTGAAAAAATTCACAATAGTAGTACATATAACGAAGTTTAAAAGAAAATTATCATGACTAAGTAGGCTTTACAACTTTACGAGTAATAGTCGACCAACTTATAAAATGTAGATACTTGATATCATATTTTCTTAAACAAAATGTATCGGAGACAACTGCAAATGTAAATTTGTCAACTTTATTTTTACAGCTTTTATAGGTATGTTTTTGGGGATAGGTAGGTTTTTATCGTCAACTATTTTTAACTAAATCAAAAAAAGAGGAGGTTCTAAATTCGTTGTAACCTTTTTTCTTAATTTGATTTCTCAAAGACTCCTGGACCGATTTTGAAAATTCTTCTTTTTAAAATTAAATTCAGCGAATCAGTTTAGTTAGTTCGCATAAGTATTTTGATGGGCAACTACGGAACCCTACAGTGTGCGTGGCCCGACACTCACTTGGCCGGTTTTTTTTCTATTTGACAGCTTCAGAGAAACCTCACTCTCTTTAGTACTGATTTCACTAACAAAAAGGGTGAGTTTTGTCTGAATCTTAATTATCATAAAATGCGAATGAGTGTCTCTTACAATATTTATAAAAAAGAAAACTGAAATAATCTTAGTAAAAATTATATCTATAATTTATGGAAATTAAAGACACTCAACCAATTTATTATTTTTTTCGGTATTTTATCAAGCAATACCCAGCCAGCAATGTAACCAAAACACATCAACAAAGCCACTCCGCCATCTTAACCCGTTCATCCAACACAAGCCCGGGAAGATACCCCGCTGTGACGTACCTAAGTTTATCCCTTTCACATCAATTGAAAATATATTATATTTGTCCTTTTTCCTCGCAGTCAAACAGTTTAGTGGCGTGATTGCTTCTAGACTTATGAATATTTAGATTCGTCTAAGATTTATCTTGTTTGACACGATTAAGTGGTGTTAAGGCTTTTGTGAGGGATCGTACTAGTTACTAAGGATGGTAGATTGCATCAATGGTTACCATTTTGAATGAAAATTACTGTTGTTTTTTAACCGACTTCAAAAAAAGGAGGAGGTTCTCAATTCGTCGGAATCTTTTTTTTTTTTTTTTTTCTTTATGTATTTTCCCCGATTTCTCGAAGACGCCTGGACCGATTTGGAATTTTTTTCTTTTGTTTGAAAGGGTATACTTTCCAATTGGTCCCATGATCACCAGGTCAGGATCTGATGATGGGATCCTAGGGAAACTGAGGGCAACCTTCAAATTTTATAGGCACATAGTACCATTTTCATATATTTTCTAAAGCTGTTCAAGTATCTGCATCTGATAATCATCATCTCAGGTGGATGACCTGATGATGGAAGGTACAACTCCTTAATAGTAAGGAGTAGGCATAGATTGATTTATATCTCCGGAACTACAAGTCCGATTTAAGTAATTCTTTTTTTGTTGTACTAGGTATCATTTAACTAAGAATACTGCAAGTTTCATCAAAATCGGTTTCAGTAATTTTTGAGATATGGAATTTTATTAGCTTAATGTGTACATGAGTGATGTAAGTACTGGTGCGAAGGATTACAAAATTCTAGTGCACATGTAAGAGAATAATGTTCCTAACAAGAATTTGGGTTGAATATTTATCTAAAAAGTGTAAAATAAAAACTTTTTCAAAAAAAATATAACCGCCTTCAAAAACAACCACAAAAAAGTGTAAAATAATCTACAAAATAACTTTTCTTTCGGAAGTCGGTGGCTAAAAAGACAATGAAAAGAAAAAATACAAAGGCACCGACTTCCGAAGAAAAGTTATTTTGTAGATTATTTTACACTTTTTTGTGGTTGTTTTTGAAGGCGGTTATATTTTTTTTGAAAAAGTTTTTATTTTACAGGGTGAATTTTAGTTTATAAAACTGGTTGTCAGACTTCAGAGCTTCTGACTAACAATAAAAATTGTCAAAGATCTACAAATGACAGCCGGGACCAAAGAAAGCCGTTGGTCGACTGATTATTGTGCATCTGTAATCTGTATCACCTACTCTCATGTCTCATCATATTTATGCCAAATTTCAGCGCAGCGTCGAAGGAATTTTTCGAAAGTCTTCATACAAAAAAGTTCTCGTTGACTGGACTACACGTAGGAAACCCGGTATGAAAGATCCCCCTCCACAGACCAACCACGGCAAGCGCGGCTTAACCCGGAAGATCATCCTGTCTGGCATTTTATTATTTTTTGCCTACAACTTGGTCGAAGTATGTATGTATTTTTGATAAAGGCCAGAGTTTATTTATGTAGCCTACAAATACATAAATATTAAATAAACTATAGAAATATAGAAACACTAAATTAAAATTAAAATAAAACTAAACTAAACTACAAATACTATAGAGCATCGAAAAATTCATCCTCAACGCTGTCAGCTGGCAATGTGCCGAAGAGACTGGCGACGGCGTTGCCTCTTTGAATGGCAATACTTAGCCTCTGGCCAAAGTAAAAGCCAGCTCTTGGGTCATGGGAAGCGTCAACAAGTCTTTTAGCAATATCTCTGTAGAGACTGTGAGCACTCGGATCCCACGGCCCTATAGTTTCAACCCCAAACGGCTCGAAAATATAAAACAAACCACCTATCTAGACATTCCTAGTCCTATAACTGTTATGATCACTTGGCGTCCATTGCGTGTGAAGTACAAAACGTATGAATTAATTACACGCAAGCCATTCCTTAGTGCGATTGCTTATACGTCTGTCTGTTTGTTTGTGTGCGTGGTGGTGATAACTGATGGGCAGATAGCGATGCTGTATAAGATGAGGTGTGTTATAAAATGATCTTCTTTTTTTTTATTTGATTTGGTTTCTTTACTTTAGTTCGGGTCAAAGGTGACTGAGACAAAGGGTACGGTTAACCGATTCAAAATCTGGACAGAAAATGCTAAACGGTCATCTATGCTGACTAAATTATCGGCTGAAACCATGCTGAGTTCCGACGAAAGTGAAGCATTTTGACAGCTGTCCTCAGCCTATGCTACTCAGCATTCGCCATTTTTCTTTTAGTGCTGCTCAAATTTTGTATCGGCTAACCAAACCACACCCAAAGATTACGAAGCTATCTTACATAGAAGAAGCCTGTTCACTCAAATTTTTGTTTATGTTTAAATCTTATTTGTTTTTAATAAACTTGATGTTAAAATATTTCTAGACGACTTCCTAAGAGCATATTAGTGCTGTCTTCCTAAATATGAATGACTTGCCCCAGCAGAAGTGATCGTAGCAGTAGTTGCTTCCAAGCGATGCCGACGGATAATAATAAAATTGGGTTTTCAAAACACAATACTCCTCAATAGCTTTTTACTTATTATACTTATAGAATCACTCCAATTCCGAGAGATCTTGAGTACCTAATAACTATTAATAACAATAACGGGCCGGGGGTGAAAATGGTTTAATATAGTTAGTGATGACATGGTCCATCGTCAAAGATTTTCTTAGGAAAGGAAAAATTCGATCCGCGGGCAGGATTCAAACCTACGGCCTTCGGATTCAGTACATCCGACGCTCATTTCCAACCGAGCCACCGAGGATCTTACCTGCCGCGGCGAATTCTTCCTTCCATTTCCAACGTCTCATGGTGACGTTCATTGGTCCATTGTCACACAAAATTTTCTTCAAAACGTTTAAACAATGTTATGAAACATTCGGCCTCGACTGTGCTGTGGTGCCCTTCTTGCACGAAGTTTTTATCCAGAAGGATGCGGTTTCTAGAGCTGCTCGAGTACTCGATACTTTTCGAAAAATTCTACTTCGCTGTCGAATTTTGCCTTAAAAACACATAATATTTCATAGGAGTTTTAAAGTTTTTTTTTTTTGTAATAATAAAATTGTTGCAACAAAAAATCATAAGAAGCCCCTGATGGAAAGCAGTCATCGTAGCCTGCACAAACTTTAACACGCCCTTTTTGAAAAGCCCCACGTTGTAGCTTATTGGAGTTTATTCTAGAGTCTGATTGTTCTCGGAAGAAAACATCTTTGAAATTGGGATGGTCACAGCCATCATGGATTTATTAATAGTTCCAAGCAGTGGTATACCCGTAGTCCCGTATACCATAGACTATGGCCGGATCGACGGCGCGTCGTATTCCACGCACGCTTCAAAGAGCTCTCAGTATTCTGATGGGGCCCTTAAAGAGCCAAAGCCTACCGATATTGTCTCATCAGGTAACCGCGACCCTGGAACGTAGAGGGCCATTGAAGGATGACTGTGGATTTTAGTTAGTAACAAGTCTGAGAGTACTTAGAGTAGATGTACCTTCCGTCCCGCCATTGGTGACTTGAGGACTAATTTGATGAATTTACCAAAATAAAAAAGCAGTGGTAAATCAACGCTAGATTATTATGCCTATGCTATCACTTCCTTTTAAGATTTTAGTCAGTTAATTTAAGTTTAATTAAGATAAAAACCCGGACATTACACATACATAATCTCTAAATTTTAACTGTAACTAAATTACTTACTAGAAAGTTAACACGTAACTCGAGATTAACATTAAAATCTTCCCACTTTAACCTTATCAGATGCACCATTCAAATTACCTGAATACAAATTACATTCATCCAAATCTGAATGGAACCTTAATGAAAGTCATTCGTTCGTTCTTGACAAATTAATTCGTTCATTCGTTCGAAGCTTGCATGTTAATGAAGGTTTTAAATAAATGAGATTCACGCAAATGAGGTAATTTTGAAAACGTGTGTAAGTAACGTGTGTGTGTGTGTGAAGGATAAGGTTTTGATATTTGATTATGTTATTTGTAGTTGTGTTTTTAATAGGTTAGAGTAGTGTTTTTTAAACTTTTTCGTGGCGTGGTCTCTTTAAAGAAGAAAAAAAAACTATTGAAGGGACACCGTTATTTAGTCAGTACGAGTCCGACAGGCAGGACTCAATGATTTTACCACAATAAAATTGGTAATGATGATGATGAAAATTATAAAAGCACAATCACATAATTTTTTTGCGTAAAAAAATCTCATTCAATTGTGATAACTTAAAAAAAATATATAATACATTGTTAAAATTCTATTTAAATATTAAAATAAAATAAAACAGCTATAACTTAAACGTACTTTAACTTTAACGTTCTAATAAGAAGAAAAAAAACTTAAACTTTGTCCAACCTATACAAAATCTAGGCCTAACTAAAAATAGGCCTATAATCTAAAACCAGTAGTACCTACTAACGAGCGAGATGACAACATTCACCAATTTCCCAATCATAGCAAAGAAAGAGACAGACAGACCTCTCTTTTAAACGAGCGAGCAAGACCGCAATACAGAGACAATGGTGCTCAAGCATGCAGCTCCCTGATTGGTCGACTGGTTAGTTCCAATTATTTGTAAATGCGTGAGAGTACTTGTAACTTACTTCTTTTTATTTTGAACTTGAAATTAACGAGTCTGTACTCTGTTTGTTTGCAAATAGAGTTGATTTTTGGCTGAGATCACAGTAATGTATGAAGTTGTAAGTTAGTGTATGGATTATCGGATTATCACTTGGTTAAGTTAAATTGTGACTCTAAGTTATGTTGTGAAGTGTGAAAAATGGTAATAGAGGGCGACTTTTTTGAAATGTATTGGTTTTATAAATAAATGTTTAAAAAGCGCTTCAGGGGACATTGTAAAACATTATAAAATGTAAATGTCATCCTTATTTCATTTATTTTTCAGTCATACCTGAAGAAAGAGCAATTTTTAAAAGTAACAATATTTATTTCTTTCACTAGTTTAAAAGAATAAAAATGGCCATGGTAAGTCACACCATGGCCCATCCTCAACAATAGTTGTCATAAAAAAACATTCTTAGTCTGTAAAAAAATCCTTTTAAACTTTATCTATTTTCCCACGTTTTTATAAACTTACTTTTCTTGGTTGTTTTTTTATTATTATAATGAATTGTTGCTTTCGACTTTTGGTTACCTTCAAAATCATTCTGGCTATGGAATTAATTATTCAGTCGATTATTATTACTTAGGGCTGATTTTTCAATAGTCAGATAACTTTTATCTGAGGAATTAAAATAACAGTTTGACATAATTATTTTCGATAGATAAACTGTCAAACCGCCATTTTTATTCCTCCTTCCTCTTTATAAGTTATCTGACTATTGAAAAATCAGCCCTTAAAGGTATTTTTATACATGGCATAGATTAGGAGTCCAATAACTTGCCATAAGATCGGTGGATTCAATAAAATAGAAAATTTCAGTGCTTTTCTGAGGACTCTACAAATAGAAAATTTCATCGCTCTTTTGATCGATTGATGATCAAAAGTGCCAATTTATATCCATAGATGGCGTTACTTACTTCTCTGATCTATAGGATTTATCACTTGAAATGTGCTTTACAGTAACATAATTATTGATTTGGGAGAACAAATAATATTTCATACATTATCACTTCATTGTTACGTTACCCACAATTTAAATGGGAAATAGAGCGAATAGTAAAAATTCAAACACACCTTGATCTATAAATTAAATGTCTCTACCAATAATTGAAAAACTAGAATATTTCCCATATATTATCCCACATTCGTAAACCACCAACAGCCACTCTCACAGAGAGGAGGCCTGTGTTCCAGCAGTGGGCACATTTTAAACTCATGTCATCATCATCACGAGATGACGTCGACTATTGAACAAAAGTCTGGCTGACCGCATCTTTATTAGTTGACACTATCTTTGAATACCTGAGAAGGAGCTCGTGGCTAAATAATTACAGCCGCACAGGCCGATATTACAGGTTAAGCCGCGCTTGCCGAGGTTGGTCTGTGGATGGGTGACCATAGCAGTGCGGAGCTGCAACAGAGGATGCCGTATCTTTATAGTCAGCCATATATATGACATGACCACCTTTACCAAGTGGACAAAGTACAAGAAGAATTTCACACAGTCATATAAAAACAGGACACTTTTCTTCAAGAAGTTTTCCTTCATACCTTTTAAGAACAACTTCGACCCACAACCTTTAAATCATTACCACTCCTCTCAAATTGCTATTAATCAACAAAATGATACTTCTTAATAAAAAGTTAAAAACATAATCACGACTCGACATTCTCTTATGGGTAAGTAGTACCCACCTATCCAATAATTATACGTTTACCAAAACTACACTGTCAACTAAAACGGAGTTTGAACCCAAGCCTAGCATTTAACCAGCTATGATTAACTTTAAACGGTTAATCATTTAAAAATTAACATTTAATTTTAAGGGGTTCACACATAGGTTCGGTTCGGTATAATTCGACACAACTGGACGGCAAAATCGCCATTTAGATTTAAAAAAATCTATTAAGCATGGTTTAAATTGTGTTAAGTAAATCCGAATGTGATTGATAATAATTAGATATTTTATTATCTATATGTATATATTACATATTTTATCGACATAAAAATGGAAGTCAAAGATGTGTTTTCGTCAGCTTACCGTAGTGCACTCTATTTAATTTTACTGGCCATTCATCTCGATTCTTGGCATCTCTCATCCAGCTGCTACCAAACACCCTTAAGAGTTCGTCGTTTGACCTAAGATCAGTCGAATTTACTGTTATGGGGCGCTTAGGAAAGGAGATGGCGCTAGACGACTTGTGTAGCTTTGTCTCTTTCTTACGGCCTAAAACTCATGCTTTACGACGTTATGGTAGGCCAGCAGCAAATCCTTGATCAACGGAACCAAATACCCCAACTTTCAAACTGAGGGCCGCTATTAGGACTCAAGGAAATCCTTATATTAATTTTGGGACCATCCGGTAAGATGCTCGGCAGTCGACAAACCAATTTCACAAGCAATGCTCAATCGAACGTGCCGACCCGAACAAGTCTGTAGTACCCTTCATAACTGTTTGTGAAAGGTTAAAGACAACGCGTTGATGTCTTTATAATGGCAGTAAAGTTGCCTCATGACGATCACGGTAATTCTATGAAATTATATGATTCTCGCATTTATTGTTCCATAATTTTCAATTCTGGACTTTACAATAGTGTCTGTATGGTTTTTTAAAACTCTGCCCTCGTTATTGAACTGTTTTATTCGCTAAGTTTAAGTAGGTAAAAAAACTGGAGCTTAGATATCAATTTAGTTCAAAATAAGGTCGGTGATACATGGGCTGTTTTGAAGCAGTCAGTAGCGACTGCTATGAGCGGTGACTGCTTCAAACTACAGTCTATTAAGTACAGACATACAACTACCTAAATCTGTCAATTTTTTAATAGACTTTCAACCTTATCACAGTTATCTTATAGTGGACAGGCAATGCTCAATCGAACGTGCCGACCCGAACAAGTCTGTAATACCCTTCATAACTGTTTGTGAAAGGTTAAGACAACGCGTTGATGTCTTTATAATGGCAGTAAAGTTGCCTCATGACGATCACGGTAATTCTATGAAAATTTATGATTTCAATAATTTATTGTTCCATAATTTTCCAATTTAGTTTACAATAGTGTCTGTAATGGTTTTTTAAAACATCTGCCCTCGTTATAGAACTTTTTTTTCGCTAGTTTTAAGTAGGTTAAAAACTGGAGCTTAGATATCAATTTCTTTGTCAATAAGGCTTTCGGTGATACATGGAGTTGTTTTTAAGCAATCAGTAGCGACTGCTTTAAGGTTGATTGACATTCAGTAGTCTTTCAGTCCACTTTACAGACATAATGCCTATATTTATTGAAAATTATAATCTACCCAAATGTCCTTTCTTTGGTATTGTTCATCGTGTCGTTGAGCTCCTTGTGTTCTGACTCGAGCTACACGATAACCGACAAATGCTTGCACTGACTGGACAGGTCCACTCAAATCTGTGGTTCTTTCCTCAAAAGACCATCTCAGACACCCGCATGGTACTCGTATGACCTGAGCAAAACAATGTCTGGACTTTAAAAGAGACTGTGACCTCTGAGTTTGTTTCGGCTGTTTCTTCTCAGAGTAGTCAGGTACGAAACACCGGCCTCATCAAGCTATAAAATATTGGTTGTGACGTGTAAAAGTGTCTTTATAACCAACTTACAAAATAAATATCATTTATCTAGACCTGACCTGTTATCCATATTAAGACTGCGAAATGAAAAGAGGCGTAAAAAATTACTGGAAAGGTTCTTACAAAACGTTTTCAATAAGTCCATGAAAGATAAAAAAAAAACATAGTTTTATGTTGTTTTTAATATCTATGGTGAATATTGACGAACCTATAATACTCTTAAAGGTTACCTTATTTTCTCAAGTTATTCTAAGGCGGTCGCGGCTCAAAACAGCCACCGTGACCCCGGAACGTTAAGGGCTATGAAGGACACCGTTGATTTTAGTCAGTACGAGTCTGACAGTCTCTTCCGCTCCTCTTAGGGCGGGAAGACTCATTTGATGATTTAAAAAACTAAAAAAGACACTGTAAAGATGGAAAACAAAATATCGTGATCCATACTTAAACTTTTCTTTACGAATAACAGTTACATTCTACTAATATTATTTATAACTTCAGGCAACTTCTCATAATTCTTGAGAAAATTGTGGGAGTATTCCAACAATGTATTCATTCGTACTTAGTTTCATATCCGCTAGCCAAAGTGTGATGGTAATAGGTGGGGACTGAATGTAATACTTGCCTTGTTTGGTTGTGTGTCAATAATTTAAAAAACAGCGTATCATAACAAAAAGAAACACAGTATGTGTTTCTTTTTGTTAGTTAGCAAGTTAATACAGTCTTTCTTTCTTTCAAATATTTTGTATTTAAAGATGGATGAGACGTACTTTCCTATGCAAAGAGCTTTATGCAAAAAACTTTTGAAAGAGTTCTTGGCACGTAAATGTACATTTTATTTTTGACATTTCTTCTCAAGGGCAGTCTGCCTTTAGGAAACTAATTTAGGTATGAAAACGATTCTGATATATTTTTTACGGAATAAATAATTTAAATACTTTCATTCATAGTAATAGATGATAGAGCTTGCTACGTTCGTATTCAAAGTTAAATGCAAAAACTTTTTTCATGTCCATGACGGCACTTGTACAATATGAACAAACAGATGCTTGGTTCGGGTTGGTCACTCTTTTCAGGAGACATACAGTAAACTGGAACTTTGACTAAGGCCAAATTGACAGATTTTCACTCAATACTAAAGTAGTTACATAAAGCTATAGCACACCAGAGGCGTTGTTCCATTTTTTCATACGAGAAACGCTGTAAATACTGTAAAGTAAAAGAGTGAAAATTCGTGCTAAGGGTACTGATGCTTGTTTCGGGTTGGTCACTATTTTCAGGAGACATATTTTCTCTTACTCTTATTTTCACCCCAACGTAAGTCTAATAGTCAAACTTTCAAGCTGCTGACTAACAGTAACGACTGTCAAAGATCTCAAATGACAGCCGGGAACAATAGCGTTACGTGCTTTCCGGTTCACGGAAACTAAATTACTGCCAGAAAAACTTCCCCTTTATCATAATTTAAAGAACCTAGTTCAAACGTAAACTTAAACCTTCATATCTCGAATCTAAACTAATGAAAGCTTAATTAAAATGGGTGCGTGTTTATGGACGAGGAAAGTGGCAAGTGTGAGCAGTATTATTTAACGATGCGGGTATAAATTACGGCGGGAGAATGAGAGCCACGCCCTGCGCCCAGACGCCGCCGGCGATGAGGGTGGGGATGTGTCGATAGATCGAATTTATCGATAGATTGACCTTTCGATCGTTCTGGATGCGTAGAGGGTTGTTAGGGAAAGATGTGTTTAATTTATCGATGGATATAGTGAATATGAAGCATACTTGGATGATTTGATACGTCTGGAGACTATGACTGGAATGAAATCTTACACATAATGTAACTGGAAACGACGTGGGAAAAAACGTCCTAGAAGAAAAGAAAGAAAGGAAGATATGCTTTTCTAACTACTGCCAGTGGATTGACTCGCACGTAGGCGGATAATCATCCCACGGGAACGCAGTACAAGGACGAAAATATCCTAATTTCTATGTATTATTCCACACCTAACTCTGTACCAAACATCAAGATCTTCTCTGTGGTTCTGACGTTAGATTGAGTAACATACATTTATCCATCCATTTATCCAATCACTTTCATTTAAAATAGTAATAAGGATACCTAATACTCGTAGATGGAGTTTTTTCAGTGCATTTTACACTTTTCTGAAACGGATTTTCCGAACCAATGCTGCACCAAGGCCATTGTGTGCTACGATACATACTCCTCAATCTACCAATGACGTAACAAATATTTTTTAATGGCACTATCTGAGGTCATCGATGCTAATTGCTATTCAGAACCTATATTAAAACGTGTCTGTCTACCTACAGCTACTGTATACAGTAGCTCTGAGTTTCGTCAGTTATTGACTGGCAGGAAGGTTATAAGAATGTAATTTATTTAATTTTTTTTTTACTAAAGCCACTTATTTTTTCAGTTACATGGCATGTGTGTTTTATTAGATTGTTTGAGGTTGGGCCACGTAAGTGACTACGCATTTCTTCCACTCGTATATAATCTACTGTATAATTATTCTACGATTTTTAACTGTTGAACTTGTCCACGAAAATAACTCTTTTCGTAAGCATACTGTTTTAATAAGTCGATACGTTGCTCAAAATAATAATAGGTTTATCGATACCGTTGTCCCTACAGCACATCCCATCACTATTGCTCTCAGTAACAAGGCAGCATCGAACGATGCATTCTGGTGATTAACCATTATTATATAAAGTAAATTCAATAATGGCCCGGTGCTAACTCGATGTTTACTGATGGCCAGTAATCGCTACAAAATGACTTTCAACCGCAATCTATTTAAATTTAAGTTTAAATTCATTCAGCAAGATCTCAACGAATTTTGACTTCGACAAAATTAATTTTGCAGTCAAAAAAGTATTTAAGCCGTAGAATTTAAGGGGGATGCTTGTTTGTGAACTGCAGGTGGAGATTTGTGATCGTTATAGGGTAATACTAACCAGTGTTGCCAGTATATCGCAAATTACCCACATAAAGGGTAATTGTGCGAAATTTTAGGGGTTGTCTGGTAAGTGTTCGTGAGTTAATGACTATAAGTGCACACATTTTGCTGTAAACTTTGCTATATGAGGCTGTGTGTTTACTTATGTGCATATTTTCACGCCATTTTCTTTTTTGGAGTCAGTAGAGATTGTTAGTAGGTACAGACGCTAGCACATTAACCTACCTCAATCTGTCAAATTTCTTTGTTAGATTTTCAACCTTATCACAACAGTGAAAGATTGATGTTCGATTGGTATAATTGGACAAATTCGGGCAGGTTGACCTGCTGGTGTCTGTACTTTGTTGATTTGGTAAGAAACATGACTGGTTTTACATATTATTTTTGCTATTGTTTGTGAAGCCATGTTTTTTTCTGTTTAACCCTTAGCCATTAATTCTGATAAAGATAGCCCTAAATTCATTATATCAATAAAAATTATAGAAAGAGACAAATTTTTTTTTAGTTAAGGACTGAAATGAAAAACCAAAAATCGTAAATCAAATCAAATAGAAAGTGGATGTAAAATTAAGAAATATTCTAAATAAATTGTCACTTGTTAAGTGTTATATAAAAGAACTACAATCTAAGTATCTCCTTAATCCATTTTTTTTTTTAGAATAAGTTTTATTTGGTGTGAATCTCAAACCTCACAAAAATAAAGACAACACGTATTACTTCTTCCAAAAAAAAATACAGAAAAAAATGAACCCATAATGTTTCTCAATCCACATGGAGCTGTCATAGCCTCGTAGCCATAAACTGTCCGTAAACAGAATTCATTAAAGAACTGATAATTATAAATAAAGCAAACGAAACAGCTATTAATATCACAGCACAAAATATATAATTTAAAATATTAATATTAACTAATTATACGTTTAAAAGAAATATTTTATGCATAATGATATGATATAAATCTCGTTTCGGTTTAGGGTTGGGATAAGGTCGATGTTTTGGTGATTTGAATATCGATGTTTTTTTTTGTGTGCTTTAAAAATGTTAATGTGATGATTTTGTTATGAATTTTGTTATTGGCTTTGTTATAAATCACAATAACACTTGAATGATTTTCAATCATTTTTTTTTTCATACATAATACGATCAAGGTTAAAGCTCAAATTTTCTCTCCAGATATTATCCTTCTATAATAAAACCCTTAAAAATACAGTAAAAAGAGGAAATACAACCATTTAACAAATAATACTGAACAACAAGGCAGAAATATCACAGTAAAAATTCGAATGATTATAATAGGCGTCCAGTACAAAATCAAAGAAGTGAGATGGAGTTAACTTCAGTTTAATACAAAACGTCTTTTTTTGTCTCTCTCAGTAACACGAAGACCAACTCGACACAGGTCTATAAAAGTCTATTTTAGCAACGCCTCTCTCATAATCCGCGTACACAATCGCATATCACCCACCTCAGCAAGCACCAATTCATAACCGATTCTATCGACGTTCGCATTCAATAAAACACGCTCTCAGACGCCACAGACGCAATCAATGCACATAATAAACATCTGAACGTCCACGGGCGTAACTTTAAAACAAATAGTTCTCAGAAACGGAAACTTTCATAACTTTACCAAATTGACACCTTGTTGAGACGAAGCAATTCTTGGCGATTTGCGCTGCTCGTAAGTGGCCTATTATAAAAGTACCAAGATACTTTCGAAACTAGAACATTCGATAAAAGCTCTTATGTGTTTACACGTAAAGTCCGAGAAGAGTGTAGTAGTAAATTTGTAGAAACGGTCTCAGAATATCGGGCCAGAACACATCTCATCGACAACTCGTTTTGTGTTTTTTTCCCATCACGGAATATCAATGAAATTTGTTCGAGCCCCAATTATGTGGGCATGCCTTTATTTTCGTATTGGAAAGGGTTCCGTAATGATTTTTTAGTTTAACGCGTTTATTATTGGTCGTTTATATCGTATTGGTGATTAATCAACGTTTTTTGGGGTGCTTCGGTGATTAAACGGTGTGGTAAGGTGCAAATAAGGTTCTAAGAATTATTGGGATTTTTTTGTTGAAATTGATACTTTATTATTAAGTTTAGAGGGTATCACCTTGTTGGAAAATGAATTGTATTTAAAGGAGTTCCATTTTTGTGGTTTATCTTTCAAGTAGGTAAGTCTTGCCGCTCTTGTGCCCCTCCCCTACGTTGTGCCTGCGTGGTAAAATTGCGGTCTATTCCCTATTTTAAAGAGGAGGCCTGTGCCCCAGTAGACTAGACCAGAGAAAAGCCGAAGACCAATTAGAGCAAATTAAAAAAAGAAGTCGGTTCAAAAGGTTTGGAGCAGTCAGATTTCGAATGGCAACATTAAAAAAAGCTTAGCTTCCAATTTCAAACGTTTAAACCTTCCAAATTCAAACACCAGTACAGTCAGCTCGCACTTTAACCATAAAGAAAAAAAAGGCTTCAATTTTTAAACGCAGTGTTACGTCACAAGGGGCTGCGCGCGCACGTTTTTTGCCCGTGTATAATATGTTTAAATATTTGTTAATGCTTCGCAGCGGTAATAGTCCGTGAGTTATATGAGGACACGCCCCGTATCGATAGCAGCGCAACACTAGTCGATAGCGATAAAAGATTGCTTTTCTATGTACCATGGTTTCTTGTTCCAATTTTGAAAATTATTTGTAAGTACTGTGTTTTTGTTTTGTAATGAGAAGAAGAAGAAAAGATGAACTAAGGGATTTCAACTTCGAATTCCCTTATTTAAGCAAGAATTCACATTTTATTCCCGATTTTTCATTACATAAGAGTTACATTAGTCACTATAATATAATCAAGTGTGGCAGAGATTGTTATCCATCGGTCACTTATCGAGAAACTGCTACTAAGAAAAGTGATGGTAAAACTCAACAACACTTTGCTTGACCGGGGAATCGAAGTACTTACTCTAATGATCAGAAGCAGCGCCATCGTCAGCCAATAATAATTATGATATTGTGTGTTGTTGCAATATAATATAATTAGAACTCTAGACATATTTAATAAGACGACGACAACTTTTTAGGTCTCTTGCCATACTACCACATAATTACAACCTAGACATACCTATTATCCAAAAAACGATATATTTTTTTATAAAAAATCAAAGATTGAGGGATTGTCAACATTGACCTTTTAAAATTGAACAAAAACTCAGAGACTGTTTATTATTTAGGTGCAGTCGTATGCATAATAAATGCACTATAATATAGACCAGGAAACTAGTGCATTAACAGTTGCATAATAATTATTATCTGGTTTGTATAAATTATGTTGATATTAAAGGCTATCTGGATTGTCATATCTCTTCCTGTTTCTAGATGTTCAAAGACAATGGTTTAGCTTGAACCTAGATTTTAATCTAGATTAAGTAAGCATGCATAGTTCTGAAGATAATTACATTTTTAACGTTATTAAAACTGATTTGTCGGAGTACTATTTTGGACAGCAAAGATTTTCTGTTGAACCTATCAAACGAACAACCAGTACTTTGTAGGTAAGAGCATCAAACGCCCGTGGTTCAATATTTTCTTTCCTTACAATATCTTTGAAATTCACTACACAATGCGTTATTTTGGTCATTAATTTAAAAAACCATTGAAAAATAAAATATATCCTATGTCACTTAAGAAGGTCGCGTTACTAACGAATTACCGTGACCCCGAAACGTAAAGTGCTATTGAAGGACACTGTGGATTTTAGTCAGAACAAGTCTGACAGTCCCTCAGGCCCTGCCCTAAGAAGGAGGACTTATTTGATGATTTTAATTTGAAACCAAAATGTCACTTAGAAATAATGTAGCTTTCTTGTAGTGAAAGAATAACATAAGTTGGCTATTGCTAAATATATTTGAAGAAATATTAAAAAAAAGGAAAGAGGAAAGGGAGGCCTTTGCCCTGCAGTGGGACGATAGAGGCTTATAATAATAATAAGACCCTGCACAACCGTGAGGTATGCAGTCTCAGGGAATATTTCCTAGAAACCGACGTGGGGATGCACCGAGATGTGGTCACGGTGGATAAGGGTCTTACTCCGCTCTCCTTGGCTAACGAGAACTGGCGCAAACCTAAAGTTTTAGACACTAATGATCGTAAGGAGGTATGGCAAAGCAAGGAGTTTCACGGACGCTATTACCGGGCACTACATGGTCCCGATGTAGACTTTCTAGCGTCCGTATCCTGGCTACGCTTCGGTGACCTGTTTGGGGAAACTGAAGGTTTTGTCTGTGCAATTATGGACGAAGTTATGATGACAAATAACTACCGGAAATACATTGTGAAGGATGGCACGGTTGACATATGTCGGGCATGCCACCGTCCTGGAGAATCTATCCGACACATTATTTCTGGGTGTTCTAGTCTGGCTAACGGAGAGTATTTGCATAGACATAACCTCGTGGCCAGGATTATCCACCAGCAACTTGCTTTGAAGTACAACCTTGTGGAATCGGAAGTGCCTTACTATAAGTATGCGCCCGACCCAGTTCTCGAAAATGGCAATATCTCGTTGTATTGGGATCGACCTATCATCACTGACAGGACTATTGTTGCCAATAAACCTGACATTGTGGTGATAGATCGATCGGAGCGTCGCGCAATGATTGTTGATATTACGGTCCCGCATGATGAGAACCTCGTGAGGGCAGAAAAAGATAAGCAATTCAAGTATCTTGATCTGGCTCGCGAGGTTGTTGACATGTGGGACGTAAATACGGCAGTCATTGTGCCGATAGTCGTGTCTGCCAATGGCTTAATTGCCAAGAGCCTCGAACAACATCTGAAGAGGCTCTCGCTTGGCAGCTGGATCAAGCGCCTGATTCAGAAGGCAGTACTTCTGGACACGGCGCGTATTGTTAGGAGGTTCCTCTCTCAGGGGCCCTGACCACCGGCAGCCCGGACCCTGTTCCCGATGCTGGTGGAGTGCTATTTTTTATATTTTTAAATGTTTTTTATTTCTTTTTATAAAAATATTTAAAAATGTAATCTATAAGAGTTATGATGAATAAAGAAATAATTAAAAAAAAACATTTTAGCAAAGTAGCTATTTATCATTTTTTTCCATTGCCTTCAAAAAAAGGAGGAAATGTACTTACTGTTTTTTTTTATGTAGGTACCATGCGGTTACACTTGACCTTAGTCCAGATCAGGGGTGAAAAAGATAAAGTCTACGATGCAGTGAGCTTACCCAGAAGAAGCCTGTTCACTCTAACTTTGAAGAGATTAGGATTGTTTGCGTTCAGAAACACAGACGCAGGCAGAGAGTTCCACTCCTTCGCTGTCCGCATTCTATAAGACGCTTGGAAATGCTTAGTGCGAATTGGTGAAATAACAAGAAGGTAAGGATGATAATTTGCCGTGCGTCTAGATGATTTATTCGATAAGGTTATTTTGAACGAATACTTTCCTTAAGTTTTATCGCTCCCTGTTCTGCTGTCCGTCCTACCGGCGCAGGCGCAGCACGATGTTCAGCAATATGCTGCGCTAATTACCGTCTGTAGCTGTACTCTTGTTTCTCTTAGTTTCAACCCAGCCTCCTTGCTTGATCTGTGTTGTTTCAAAAAGATTTTTTTGATAAATGCACCTTCGTATCGTGAAAATGGACCAGTTACAGTTTTCAGACAATAGTTTGTGTTAAAAAATGATATGAAAAACATTTAGTTTTAATTCCACGACAAAAATCCAGGCTTGTTGCAGGATGCAATCCCACCCTATGCAGTCATGCATATGCACATGCAGCAAAGGACCCACCCTCCCGCCCTCATGCATATGCACACATGCAACAAACGGAAAAACAAGCCATGCAATCAAACCTATACTCGACACGTGTCACGGGGCATCCTCAGGAGATGTTGACTCGACAAGCGCTCGGCCTCGAATGAAGCCTTGTCATAAATCATCATAATTCCAGACTCAGTGGCTGCTAACTGAGTTATTTCTGACTGAAAAACCCAATAACACTTTAATATTATACCTTCGAACCTATGATTCATGTTCAGAAGTTCACAAGTCCAACAACTTGAAATTACTTGACTAGAGTCTCAGGTATTTTGATTTTTACCTTCCTTAAATTCTTACCTGCCCAGAAGTGGCAGTTAAATCGGTAGAAACTGCAGTTTTTCCCTATGCCAAAAAATACATGATGACGTATAATGATTCTATTTTCTATTCTATTGAAGTAATTGCCAGATTTGACCGACTATCAACCAAGAGTTTCCTTCAATTGTCCTTTGCGTTATAGGGCCGAGGCCTGCAACCCACAGGATGATTATTCCCAGCCTTTAAAAAAAAATCTCAGCTTTTTTAATACTAGTAAATATTATGTGACTTTCTACCGATGGGGAAGAAAAGTTCTCGAGTGGCGACCACGGACCGGAAGACGCAGCGTAGGCAGGCCTCCCACTAGGTGGACCGACCCGACGACAGAGAGAAGGTCGCGGGCAACCGATGGATGCAACTGGCGAATTGTCGTTCGGCGTGGCGGTCTAATGGGGAGGCCTATGTTCAGCAGTGTACGTCTTCCGGCTGATGCTGATGATGATGATGATTATGTGACTTGTTAAACCTTATTACAAATCTTCGCAGCTTTGGTTCCAACTACAATCAAAATAAAATTATTAAAAAGTACAATTTTATCTGCCCCCGTCTCACGCCCATGCAAGGCTAGTTAAAAAAATCAGCGCATTCCTACCCGATACAAATCATCAACATTCCGAGAAGGTCCATAATTGGCCCGATATTGGCCCAAATAATAGGCTTTAATGCCCAAATTTGGGGCCCATAAAATAATGAACTAATGAAGTTACCCTCGGGCTTTGGGCACGGAACATGAGTTATTTTTTCGGGTTGTTAACAAATTTAGAGCTCGTTCTTGAGGGGTCTTGGAGTATTTTTTTTTTGATAATTCTGTGTGAGGTGAGTCAGATGAAAGTTTAATAAGCGCCATGCTTTGGAACTTCCTCGTCAACAACGCCAAAATTGGGTCTGATTTTATGAATTTCGTCTTACTCTTGTAATCCGTCAGAGTACCAAAGTTGCCGACATAGTAGAAAGAATTAGTAAGCTGAAGTGGCAGTGGCTGAAGTATCTCTCGCGAGACAGACAACCGCTGGGGTAGACGTGTCCTTGAGTAGAGACCACGATTCAGCAAACATGTAGGACGCCCGCCGGCCAGGTGGAGTGACGACCTACGAAAGGCAGCCGATAGGGACTGGATGAGGAAAGCTCAAGATAGGGCTCAGTGGCGCACATTGGGAGAGGGCTATGTCCTGCAACACTTATTTACAATGTCCAGACGCCAGCAGGTAAACCTAATCGAATCTGTCAATTATTACAAATCGAACATTAACCTTCCAGAATCCAGTCTTGTGATAAGGTTCAAAATATATTTTAAAAGGCCTCATCTAGTTCAAAAATAGTGTCTTTTTGACGTGTATTAGAGAATGCCAAAATCAATTTGCTAAATAAAGATCATTTATTGAAGAAAGACAAATTTAGGTAGGTACAGTACAGTTATAAGTTGGCCTATGTTATATTCTCTTATATTTCATCACCACTAGAGCAGTGGTGAAGAAATAAAAACGATGAAGGAAATCAACGTGAGGATCCATTCGAATACGTGTGACATCTACCAAACAGATCTACCAATCCGTACTAAGCCCGCGTTGTATAGATCATGGCCCACTACCTCTCACAGAGAGGAAGCCTGTGTCCCAACACTGGGAACATTAAAACCACACTTAGTAAACAATCCTGAAACTCCATAACAAAAGCTCAATAATTTACTCCGTCGAGCAAATTAAACCAACACAAAGCGAAGTTATGGTCGTTCGCCATATTTATTGAAATTATTGACATGGGCCGCATATTTATCCTATATCTTTAATTTTAACGTCAGTTAACCGACTTGTCCGAGAAACTGGTATTGTGTATTTGTGTTGGGTACTGTTGTGAACAGAAGTCGTTGTGGAAAAACTTTTTTGTAAAAATCATCCCGTACATTTTTGACGTGATAACGTCTTATAATTTCAATGGGCGGTTGCACGCACGAAAAAAGATGACGTCATGCGGCGTTACCTCGCTCTGTAGCGTTCCATAGCAACGACGTGTCAATTGTTTGTTTATAGCAACGTAAGTGCAGTATTTTTTATTACGTTGTCACGTTCCACTATCGTCAGTAAACCGACTCTAAAAACAACAATAACCTTCATATGATATTAGATGGCGCCACTGGTGCGAATTGATTGTCAATCCCTACATTCTGGCCGTGGAACTAACGTATTACCGGGACCCCGGAACGTAAAACGTTTTCGTGGTAAATTTATCAAGTTGACTGTTAGACTCGTACTGATTAAATCCTACGGTGTTCCTTCAATAGCCCTTTATGTTCCGGGGTCACGATTTAGTGATATGACAGTCCCGCGGACAAGATTTAGTGGAATCTTTACAATTTCGTTTGAAATGTTTATTTTTTTATATTAATGGCAATATATTTTGCTCCAACGACATTACAAAACTAAATGAATTTGAGCTAAGTATTGAATGCAAACATGAGTATACACCGACACACCCCCCTGTGTGTGTGTTTGTTAGTGTAGGTGTGTATGTGTGTGTGGTGTTGAGCTCAAATTGGCTCCCACTTCGCCTTTGAGCATGAGTTGAGGAACTAATAGGCGGGGCTATGCTCAGGGTTGGCAATAACAAGTAATTTTAATTTTAATTCATTTTTAATCTTTTGGCAAGATTTTAAATAAGAAAGTAAGGTATTCTTATACTACATACAGTTATTAATTAATTTAATTTTTAATTAGGGGTTTTTATAATAAAAAAAAACTATATGTAAACATGACAAAATACATCTACAATTTAACCAAAAATATGATAACACTGTCTGATTTCCGCAACACTTCTAAAAAAATAAAACAATTTCCTTATTGGCATTACTTCCAACACAGCTCAAAATAAATATTTGCCAAAAGTTATTCTAACAGTGATTTAGTCAAAACTGATCCATGATAGACTCATGGATTCCCCTCCATCCGGATCTGCGGAGCGCTCATTTGATGCTTTAGCGAGCGAAAAATAGTTATCCCAGTAGGTACCTAATCAATTTATTTCGCAGTAATAATTAAAGACCAAAATCTTTCTCAAATTAAAATTACCAACTCAGAACAAACCCACTTAATTCCTTACTAAGTGACATAGTTAGTCATGTTAGTCGTAATTGATGGTCGGATCGAAACGGATTTAGCTAAAATTTGGAACATAGATAGTTTATAACCTGGATTAACACATAGGATAGTTGTTAACCCGATTTAATGTTTCCGTGGAATAATTTTCGAGATGTAGCGGGTAAAGCCGCTGATAACAGCTAGTCTTGAATAAAGGAGAAAATTTAGTACGTATTCTCTGTGGCATAAAGCTTCAAATTAATTTTTAATTTTTAATTTATTTATGAACGAAATCAATACAAATTTTGGCTTAAGATTACAAACTCGCCAAACTGTTACGTTTGATGGCGAGAGGCGCTCTTTCACATTACAACGGACCAAGGTAAAAAATAATGGGTTATACAATACTACACAGTAAATTATAAATTAACTTGTAAAATTAAAACAATGCAAAACAATGTAAAGAGTCAATTAATATTATGTACTACTTATTCATAACTATCCTGTATGTTTATTTTTAATTTTGCTTTAAGTGACCATTTACTAATTTTAACTTTCTCTCGCAACAAATCTATTTTATTAAACACTTTGGGTACCAGATACTTCGATGTTCTTTTACCGTAGTAGTTACATGTCTGTGGTTGAACCAGTTTATTCTCTCTGACCCTACGTGTGTTGAACTTATTTTTAACATTTACTTTAAATTCATCATTGAAATAGTAATGCAGACCTACTAAATATTCAATTTTCTTATCTATTGGTAAGATTTTACAAATGGGAAACAGCCTGTCATACTCCTTATTGCATTTCTCTTTAACGTTTTTACTAACAAGGAACTTTATTAGTCTAATTTGAATATCTTTAATGTCCCTTAAATATGTGATAAAGGTTCGGCCGTATACAATGAGACCATAACTTAATAGCGAGTCGGCAAGTGCGTAATAAACTATTCTTAACGTCTTTTTGTTCAGTACATTTTTTAATTGATAAAACTTACTAAGCACTGATCTTAGTCTATTGCAAATGTCACTTACATGTAATCTCCAATTGAAGTTTCTATCTATTGTCAGACCTAAATATTTAAATTTATCCACATAATCTAAATGAGTACAGTTGCAATTATGTTTATTTCTGTGCAAACATTCATATGTATGTCCTATCACTGTGAGGTGCTCTTTCTTTATGGATTTAGCCCTTCGATTATATGGCGAGTGGATATGCATACATTTAGTTTTTGCAAGATTCAATATAATTCCATTGTCGTGTGCCCATTTGCTAATATTTTCAAAGTCCTCCTGTATACATTTCCGCGCCTCGGTTATGTCCCCGGAGGCATATATAAGACACATGTCATCAGCGTACATGAACACCTTACATTTACGCACAACATTAGACACACTGTTCACATGCATTATATATCCCACGGGGCCATAAACCGATCCAGTAGGAACACCTAAATCAACAATAGCCTCTTTTCCAGCCACGCCAGAGATAATTGTGCTTATTTTTCTATTAGTAAGATAATTTTTAAACCAGCTTTTTGTGGGACCACGAATTCCACACTCATCCATTGCTTGTAATAAAATGTCATGATCTAAAGTATCAAACGCTTTTTTATAATCAATAAAAAGTACAACAACCTGCTTACCAGAATCTAAGCATTCGTTAATATAGTCTGAAAACCCTAACAAAGCAGTCACAGTGTTGCGCCCTCTCCGGAAGCCGTGCTGAGAGTTACATAATATATTGTGTTGTTCTAAGAACGCGCTAACCTGTTCTAAAATTATTTTTTCGACAATTTTATCTATTACAGACAATATTGCGATAGGCCTATAATTGGCATATTCTAAATGACTTCCTGATTTGTAAATAGGACGTATAATTGCACTTTTTAACTTGTCAGGATAAATTCCGTTTGATACGGACATATTTATTAAAGAAGCTAGAACAGGACTAATTTGTTTACGTACATATATAATATCTTGGGCCCGAATTCCATCAAAACCGGGTGCTTTCTCACATGACAATGTCTTTATGACCTTTTCTACATCGGCCGCAGTGACTTTAGTATACCTAAAACTCACCTCGCTTGGCTTAACATAATTACTTCTGTCTAAAAACTTTAGGTTACACACATGTTTTATTCCCTTTATTTCTTCCGTAAATGTTTGTGAAAAGTTTGTACAAATCTGTTTTACGCTGTCTATTTTTCCTAAATACCTTAAAATTACATCGTCCAAGCTCGGTTTGTTGCGACCCAACCATGTGTTTATATTTGTCCATATTTTCCTAAAATCTCCATTACATTTTACAATTTGTTGCTGTCTATATATATTTTTTTCTTTATTAATTAATTTATTTACTTTATTTCTAAATTTTGTAAAGTCTAATCGCTTGTTCATGTTCTTTGGATCAACTTTCCAAACTCTAAACAAATGATCCCTACGCAATATCATTGTATATAAGTGTCTATTTATCCATGGCTGTTTTATTACTTTCTTGTTATCTGTTTTAATTTTAATTGTACTATCTTTGTAAATACTTTCAAATACACTACACATCGTTTTATACAATAATAATGGACACTTTATTGTCATTAACTGGGTCCAGGCATATTTATCCAGCTTTTGTCTTACAGTTTTGTCAATTATCACTTCGCGTGTACCGCTATTATTCATATTAGCACTCACACTTTGATTTTCGCATTCACTGACACATAGGTTCAACATTAATCCGATTCCGTGATGATCGGCGATGTGCGACTCGAGTACATAGGCGCACGCGCCATGCTCGCTCCGTCCTGCTCGCACCCAAATATGATCTAGGCACGATGCCTCAAGCCGACCGTCGACGATCGCCTCGCGCGTAACCTCTTCGGTCGGTATCGCACACAGCAGGCCGCATTCACACAAGGTGTTTTTGTACCTTGTTACAGTAGGATTAACCGTGTTATTTAATGTGTTAATATTGGTGTCGCCAATCACTATTACATTTTCAAATGCTGGCACAGACCTCACTATGGTCTCTAGCTGCTCAATAAATATGAGTTTACTTTTAGCAGGCGGTCTATATATTGCGATTATATGTGTTTTATTTTTTCCGTGCTTTAATTGACCATGAAGTGTTTCCACTGCTTCTGTGTTTTCTATTTTAGCTTCAAAGTGTAAACCATTCTTAGTATATATTAATATTCCCCCTCCTCTGCTTGTTTCTCTAGTGTGTATATATGTATTGTATCCTACTATCTGGTATAATGGGAGTTCTTCCTTCTTTATATTTATCTCGCTTAAAATTAATATATCTATGTTATATTTATTTTTATCCAGCAATATTAATAACTCATTAAAATGTTTTCGAAGAGATCTTATGTTTATATGCAAAATGTGAGTATTCCATATATTTTGGGATAGGTCGTTATTTAGAGCAATTATATCATAGTATCTTTTGAAATTAAAGTTATCGGAGAAGCTATCCGTAGGATCGCCTTTTGCTGTTAGATCTCACCCTGTGTGTACTCGCCGAGTCATATACTCGTGTTTACTGTTTACCTTCATCAAACTTATTTAAATCATCCTCCGATCTAATGTTGTAGATTTTTTTTTCGTCACTGTTCTTCTTGACCAAGATACTACAATTCTGCACCCATATATATTGAAATCCCTTTGGCTTAAGTGTATTTCTTACAGTGCAAAGGAGCTGTCGTTTATATTTTGGCAGATCTTCGTTAATGTAAATGCGGTTTTCACTACCATTATCATAGATCTTATTATTCGATATTTTGGTTTCCTTCTTAGCAAGCATCCAGCTGTTGCGAGCAGATTTCGACCGAAGCGTGACCAACACAATCTTGGGCTTTGTGTCGTCTGGTTTTTCTTGGCCTACCCTCTGTGCATCTTGAATTTCATTTGGATCGAGATTTAGTTTAACTGCCAATTTTTTGACTACTGACACAGTATTTTCGTTTTCGTGCTTCTCTAAACCATGGATTTCAATGTTTTTCTCTTTCTCTTTCACTTCCAATTCCTGTATGTTCTTCTAATGCCTTGTTGCATTTTTCCAAATAGACATTTCTCTGTTCTAATGCCTTAATTTTCTTCTGAGATTCTTCCTTAAACTCAAATAACGTCTGATACTTATCAGCATAGAAGTCTACATTGTTGGTAAGCTCTTCTATTTTCTTCTCCAGATTATAAATTACAGCTAACTTTCTATTCACCTCAGCCAAGACGTTTTCTCCAGACTCCTCTCTAGGGTTTAATGTAATTATTGCATCATCTGGATTAGCTTGCTTAGGGCTGCTTTTATTTATCTGACAGTCGTCACAGAGTGTACTGATCAGGAACTTTTTAGTTGCACATTTTTTATGGTAAACATTTTCACATTCACCCTTACATCTCACTATATCATCTTTAGTCAAAGATATAAACAGTTTGCATTTTTTACATTGCACCATTTTGACTTTCACTTAAGTAGTTATTTACTTGCGAAGTAGGTAATTAGTCGTTGTTAACGTATTCAACTCGTTACACACTACCGTGCGTTGAGCGCGCGCGCACAAGGCAATTGTGTACAGTCATAACAGTTAGTGGTGATAATGTCACACAGATTTTCTTACCGTTGTTTTGCATATAAATCTATTTGAAACGCGTAAAGCCCCTTCGCATTCGCACGCAAGACGACGCAAGTCTCCGATTCCTTACGTCGGTTTAGGCGCAAAAAGTCTAGGATTTGTCAAAATGGCAACGTCTCTCAAAGCCTGATTCTCAAAATGGTAAATTTTTGAAAGGCCTTATTCTCAAAATGTTAAATTCTCAAAAGTTTACACAATTGCAAGTATATTCTTGTAGGTATATTTTTTCTCCACTTCGATTTAACTAAATTACTTCATGCGCAAAAATAATATATTTCTAAGAATAATTCTCGCAATTGCAGAAAATCTTCCATTTTGATAGTAACCTTTTTGAAACAATAATAATAATAAAAAAAAAAAAAATGTAGGTACCAAGATTTAACTATCCAGCAGACGCAGGTTCGAGCTCTGCTCGCAATCAGAATTTTTCGTTACTTTAAAAATATTTTACCAAAATTTAAATTTAAAATTTCTCCCTTTGTGCAGCCCTGAGCAACAAGCCGCAGGGCCATCAATATAACAATTTAACAGGGACGTTTCAACAGCAATAAATTAAATGAGTTAACAGCCTGCAAATACTCGCGGTTGCTCGCAACCGACAACCAGCAACCAGACATACTACAACGTTTAAACACATAAACATGATTATGGTTATAATTTAGAGAGAAAGAGGTTTTCGGTTAATTATGTAGTTATAAAGCCTTAAAATCTAATCTAACTGATATTATGAATGTGAAAGTGTTTGAGAATGGTTTTATGGATGTTTGTTTCTCTTTAACGCAAAAACAACTGAATGGGTTTGGATGGAATTTGGTACGAATGTAGTTATAACCTAGATTAACACATGGAATAGTTTTAATCTCGATATTATGTTACACTGAAAATAAATATTAATTGGAATTTTCCAAAGTCCACCAACTGATGGCCGTTGGGACAAAAAATAATGCACAGATGTAACGGCCACTATGGTGTCTGTTTTAGTGGTGGCCGTTGGGAGTAAACCCTTATTAGATAATTTTCGAGTTGTAGCGGGCGAAGCCGCTTGCAACAGCTAGTCATGAAATGTATGTAATTAGAGTGCTTTTTGCAAACAAAATTGTCTGAAGATTTTTTTAAATATTTTTTTTAACCAATAAAATTTCTGATTAATTCGCTAAAGCAGATAAATAATAATAATAATATTCCACAACTGCCACACAACGCCATCTAGTCTCAAGCTAAGCAGAGCTTGTGTTATGGGTACTAGACAGCTGATAAACATACCTAAATACATTATTATATATCATTTATATTAAGACAAATTACACAGACACAGCAAATGTCTTGCTCGTCCACAAACTTTGTCTGGGTGGGAATCGAACTTTGGACCCGACCTAGACCAACAGGCCATTGGGCTCGAGATGATGGGCAGAAAAGCCAGCCCTTGATATCCTAAAGTTATGTCATACACATAGCAACAAACCACAAAATTATGGTAATGAACACATGAGAAAAATTACCAATTTCTTTCCCAAAACCATTCCAATACTTGACAAATGTCCACAAGATGCCAATGTTTGTTTTAAACTGCGTCCATCGCTTCCTGTCTGTTCGTTTGTCTGTTTGTCGCGACCTGTTTTCATCACAAATATTGGATTTCCGTGCTGATTTAGTGGAGCGAAAGAAAAATAGGCTTATTTGGGGTATTTTCTTTTTCAAAATAGATGCTCGCTTATGGAAGGAAGAAAGTAATCAAAATTCTATTAAAATAATAACTACAAGACACCGTGGACAAAGTAAATGAAATTGGATTAATTGTTTCCATAATAATCATCATCATATTAACCGTAGGACCTCATTATCATCATCAGCCGGAAGACGTCCACTGCTGAACATAGGTCTCCTCCTTAGACCGCCACGCCGAACGACACATAGTGGAATGTGTAAAAACAGCACATAGTGAAATATTGAATGGTCCACTCAATAGAGTGGCGTACATTGGGACGGACCTATGTCCAGCAGTGGACGAATAGAGGCTGATGATGACGATTCACAAAAAAACAAATCAATTGCTCAACAGTGCAATAAAACAAATAGGTATCGCTTAGTGTTAATGCAAACGGGCATCTCAAACTTCCTACCAACCTCCTACTTACCCCGCATGACGCAGCACACTCACAGCTCCGGTTAATATATTGACACACAAACACACACACATCCGTTTCCGTCCCCTATTGACTTTACACTATGGCCACCTACCTGATTAGGTACTATGGACAAAAGAGCTTGGTATGCTCCAGAATATACGGCAGGTGTAGGAAGGTAGGTACTCTAATGGTAGCCATACACCTTACTGCCTATTTGTCAATTCGGCATAAAACTGCCAATTTGCTCAAATAGAATTGAACGTGTATGGGGGTGGAATGCCAATTTGATGGCATGACATGCCAATTTTGATAGGTCATCAAATCGTTTTTGACACAACGTCAAATCGGCAGCAGTTGCCATCTTAGCAACTTCATAGATAGTTAGCTAATTTTATAAAGTTGCTAGAAAAAAATAAAAAGTGTAACTTGTGGCTAAACTTTTAGCTACTTTTCTACAGGGACGGTTAGGCCACGTTCACACGGCGATTATTTTCCCGTATACCGTACACGAGATTTTATCGAATAGAGTTGACCAGTTTTAGGACAACTTTGCACGGTACACGGTAAAATATTATATTTCTCAGCACGTGGATTTTCCCGTATGAACGCCCGTTTAAACTGATTTTTAAGTTTTCATTTGTGAACTGTTATTACTGCTCTATTCGATAAAATCTTGTATACAGTATACGGGAAAATAATCGCCATGTAACGTGGCCTTACCAGGAAAACTGAGGCTTTTCGCACATGGATCGCATGTACACTCGTAAAAAAAGAGTTATTCATTTTATTTTAAACCAAAATACGATTGAAAACTTGAGAGGTGTCAAGGGACCACGAAAGCAAGTTAAAAAAAGGTTCATGCTATTTTCGACCTTATTGACATTTATGCAAACACCTGATTTTAATGAAGAAGCAATGTTAACGAATGAGAATGTGAGAAAAACAAACTAAATTTTAAATGTCGATAAGGTCGAAAATCGCTTGCACCACTTTTTTTAACTTGCTATCCTTAAGCAAGTATTTTCCGACCTTCAAGCGATTTTCGACCTTATTGACAATGATGCAAACACCGGATTTTAATGAAGGAGCAATGTTAACGAATAAGAATGTGAGAAAAACAAACTAAATTTTTTATGTCGATTAGGTCGAAAATCGCTTGCACCACTTTTTTTAATCTAATTCGATAGTCTCATGATGAAATGAAAAGGTGCTGGAAATTGTAGCTGTCGTCACCGAATAATAGCCAGATCTAGTTGCCGAGTTGGCATCACTGGTGCAGATTTGAAGTTGTGACAAATCTATCGTATCGATAGGCAGGATGGTGTATGGTGTATATGGACGAACTGCCGATTTGAAACAATTGCAAGCCGCAAATCTATCGTATCGATAGGCAGGATGGTGTATGCCTACTATAATGGAGACCGCGCAATAATAGACACACATAAAAAATAACCTGATATTGTTTTTTTTCATTTAATGGAATAAAAATTGAGCTGTTATATTGTTAAAGAACCTGTAAATTCTAAATCTATTTTTTTTAAAGTAATCTAAAGAGAAGAATAAATCACAATATAATCTTATAAGTACAATATACAAAATATTATCATCATCATCAGCCTATTAATGTTCCCACTGCTGGGACACAGACTTCCTCTCTGTGAAAGGGAGTGGGCCATAAACCACCACGCGGGCCCAGTGCGTTGTGGATATGACTGACGATGTGATATGATGACGGTATTGGTGGATGTCACAAGTCTTCAAAGTTTTGGTTCTAGTACATGCCGGTTTTCTAACGATGTTTTCTTTCACCGTTTTGAAAGCAGTGGTGATGAAATAAATTGTACAAAATAATGCGCCTGCCTGGATACGAACCCACGACCTACAACTCGTAAGTCGGGGCCGATACCACTGGACCACCACCTGCTCTACAAAATATTCTAACGTAACAAAAAAAAAAAATGAGTTTTCAAAGCGATCGCAAACTTTTTTTGATGTGTCCCCGGCAAAATGTCTCGTGTAATGTCTCGTCTAATCGATGACCTGAAGAACATAGCTGACAGTGGCTGGATGAAAAAACTGGAAAATCGTGCGCTGTTACGCTCCGTGCGAGAGTCCTATGTCCAGCAATAGACTGTAATGGTCTGAAATGGTGGTGAAGAAGTTTCTTTCATTTTAGTGACCTGCATACTTAAACCCTTTGTCGACAGTACATGCCAAGTGTTGTTGTAGCGTCCTACATTCCGATTTCAAGATAAACATATTAATAAATGGTAGTTTTCTTCCATTAGATATGAAAATATTAGACGTGTCATCGTTGTGAGGGTTGGCAGGAAGACTTGAGGGATGAAATCCATTTTGAGCTATGAGCTAAAAGGTTCTTTCGTGGAATTCTGGTAGATTTCAAATTGATGATAGTAAAACATTTTTTGATAGATTGGATTTGAATTATTACTTGAATTACTCGTAATTATCAGTGTCGCGTAACAAAGCAATGCTAATTAAAGCTTTTACGATTAAAACTTTTTATTTAGGTAATAAAATTGTCACTATGATTTTTATTGATATAGTCGTATATACTTATTGTAACAACAATTCTTTTTATTCTTTATTTATTAAATACATGTAATTAAAATAACATTTCACACTCGACCACTGCACCATCCCTGCCTATTTAATCAGCTCCAAGCCCAAATTATCGGGGTCGCGGGACTGTGTTATCAGGTAACCGTGGTACGGGAACATAAAGGGCTATTGAAGGTTAATGTGGATTTAAGTCAGTACGTACTTATTTCTTATCATTTTATTTTTTTAACAATATTTAGTCTAGATTTAAAGGTACATTGCTTTCACATTAATCATTACAAACGATGGCGATGTTAAAAAATATTTTAAAACATTTTTTAAAAAAGAGTAAGTATGCAGTTTCTTTTGCACATTATTCTTCATACAACCTACCTTTTCGAATGGTTGTAGAATCAATCCCTTCCCTTCCCATTTCCTTAATTTTAATATTCGACGTTTAAAAGTGCCTCTTTGATGGCCTATTTGAAATAAATTATTTAAGTTGAGTACGAGTCTGACAGTCCCTCCCGTCCTGCCCAGGGAGACTAATTTGATGAATTTTACCAGGTTAAAAGAACCCTCGGGCATGCGAACAGCGAGTAAAGGGCAACTCGCTGTCCGAACAAACCATGCCCGCTGTGGACCATGCCCGGATCGACGGCGCGTCGTGTTACAAGCGCGCCTCAGAGAGCGTCAGCAAGAATGACGGGGCCCACTGCTGGGGTCGCGGGTTTTATTTCCTCACTGTGACCCTGGACCGAACATAAATTGCTATTGAAGGACACCGTGGATTTTAGTCAAGACAAGTACTTACATACAAAGTCTGACAGTCCCTCCCGCCCTGCCCGGGGAGGGAGGACTCATTTGATGATTTTACCACGCTGAAAAAAAAAGACCTAAATCTGCAGCATAGTTCTTTTGCTATTTATTCTGTTCATTAATCCAAATAGGTTATTTATCAACACTTTCAAACACCATCAACACTAACCAACATTAGCTACAATACTATTTAGCTCCAAGTTGTAACAAGCGCTTCAATACTACTCAGCTCCCTTGTATAACAACCGTAATGTTCATTTAAAACGGCGAGCAGTGCACCGGGGCAGCGCGGAAACACACAATACTTTATATTAATTGTCTAGATAATCGGGGAACAAGTGGTGTGCTTCCAGTTAGGGAAACTTTTGTTTGGGGAAAAGTAAATTTAGAAAGTTCAGAAAAATGCTGGCCTTAAATTACACAAAAAAAACAATATTTTATAAAAAACGGAAATGATCGTAATAACAAGAAAACATCGAGAAAAAAATATATCATACATCCATAATATCATCATACAAAAGCTCTTTGATTGTATGGCGAAAGTTGAGATAGTAATGATGATAGTATGTTTACAAAGAAATTAATAGGTTTTTAAAAACTGAAACAATCATCATTGTATACTTGTCCCCTTTTCTAGAAAAATCTTCATTACACAATTTATCCTTTTCAATTATCTTCTTTGAACTTTTATATTCGTCAATCCTGAAAGAACACAGTGGATTTTAGTCAGTACGAGTCTGAGAGTCACTCCAGTCCTTCTCTGGATAGGGAGGACTCATTTGATTATGATTTGAGGCTGTAGCTCCAAGTCACTAATGTAGGTATACTTAAAAATCTAGGCTGATCCATAAGTACAATTTTGTTTTTATTTCACTTTGTAAATGAAACGTTCTCCTTTCCATCTTGGGCCGCGGTACCGTCTGTAAGAGAACTGGCGCTGGAACGCAAATGTCAACTGAAGGGACAGGATGGACTTTTAGACAGTACAAGTCTGACAGTTCTTTCCGCTTTAACTAGGGCGTTTGATGAATTTGACACCAAAAAACAAAATTCTCCCCAATTGAAAAGTCCCGAACTCGTCCCAACCCATCCAGCGGGGGCGTTCCACCATTATATATTGCTTTTAATTAGCTATCAGACGCCTCCATTTTGTTAGGCGCCTAACCGATCGTAAGTCAATGATCACTGGCTTTAATTATTAACTCAGTGAAATAAGGCTTGTTTGTTCATAAACGATGAGTGGCGGAAAGTGATTTCTAGTGAAAGCGGAATTAACAGATTTAAGCGATTGTAGAAATGTTTTTATAGTATCTTTCAAGTTTCTAAGCTAATTAACTGGATATTACAAGGAGTTCGTGGCTAAATAGTTACAGCTGATCAGGTCAATCTTCTGGGTTAAGCCGCACTGGCCGAGGTCGGTCTGTGGATCTGTCATGGCGAAATTCCTCCGTGTCTCGGAAAGCACGTATAACCGTTGGTCCCGGCTGTCATTTGTAGATCTTTGATAGTCGTTACTGTTAGTCAGAAGCTGAGAAGTCTTCCATCGGGTATCGTATTATCCGGTTACTGGGTTGTAGAGATCCGATAGGCAGTCGTTCTATGTAAAATACTGACATTCAGCTGCATCTCGTTCGACTGGAAGCCGACCCTAATATAGTTGGGAAAAGACTAGGCAAATAGTGAATTGAGGGTCTTAGATTTTTCAATGGATAAGTACATTCGTGCCAAGAAATGTATGTACTTATTGCCAAAAAAAGATCAATAAACAATACTTATGCGCAATAAAATTTTATGACTCTCGTGCCCCGTTATGAGCATGTTAAAATACACAGTGTCCATATCCTGGTCAGTTAATATTTAAATAATAAATGATAAATTGTTAAGAGCTGCACAAAAAGCACACGACTGCAGTGGCAGTGTTAATCATTGCAAATTAAAAAGGTTTGTCTCACTTTGTCCTTAAGGGTTTGGCGCAAGTTAGAAAAGTACGGAGATAAAAGTAACAGGCATCCACGATTTTTATCACAATTCAAGGTAGTTTTGACTAATTTTTCTTTTTATTTGTACAAAATGAGCAACATAGCTATGTTCTTCAACAGTAATATCACAGGTAATATTTTGAAGTCGAAAGCTTCGATAAAAATGTTTGTCGGAGTTATTTCAGAAACAAATATAAGACATCGCTATTCAGTTATGTAATGGGTTTAGAAGGTACCATTTTTGGTCTGCTCCAGAAAACCGACCTTTCCGTTTGTGTACCAAAGATTCTGTTATAATTTTGGCGATCTAAAAAGAGTGTCCATAGAGTTTCTTGCCCGTTCTTCTCCATAGAAATCTACTTCTTGGAATGGGCATCAACAGTACTTTCACAGTTTTTATGTTTTGTGACTGGGACTGTAGCACCATAATTTTGTAGAGTTTAATGGTAGCCATACACCATACTGCCTATTTGTCAATTCGGCATAAAACTGCCAATTTGCTCAAATAGAATTGAACGTGTATGGGGGTGGAATGCCAATTTGATGGCATGACATGCCAATTTTGATAGGTCATCAAATCGTTTTTGACACAACGTCAAATCGGCAGCAGTGATGCCATCTTAGCAACTTCATAGATAGTTAGCCAATTTTATAAAGGTGCTAGAAAAAAAGCTAAAAAGTGTAACTTGTGGCTAAACTTTTTAGCTACTTTTCTACAGGGACGGTTAGGCCACGTTCATCATCATCATCATCATCAGCCTATTAATGTTCCCACTGCTGGGACACAGGCCTCCTCTCTGTGAGGGGGGGGGGGGGGGGCATAATCCACCACGCGGGCCCAGTGCGGATTGGTGGATGTCACATGTATTCGAATTTTTTGGTTCTAGGACATGCCGGTTTCCTCACGATGTTTTCCTTCACCGTTTTGAGAGCAGTGGTGATGAAATAAATTACACAAAGTAATGCGCCTGCCGGGATTCGAACCCACGACCTACAACTCGTAAGTCGGGGCCGATACCACTGGGCCACCACTGCTCGAGGCCACGTTCACACGGCGATTATTTTCCCGTATACCGTACACGAGATTTTATCGAATAGAGTTGACCAGTTTTAGGACAACTTTGCACGGTACACGGTAAAATATTATATTTCTCAAACACGGGATTTTCCCGTATGAACGCCGCCGTTTAAACTATTTTTTAAGTTTTCATTTGTGAACTGTTATTACTGCTCTATTCGATAAAATCTTGTATACAGTATACGGGAAAATAATCGTCATGTGAACGTGGCCATACCAGGAAAACTGAGGCTTTTCGCACACACATGGATCGCATGTACACTCGTAAAAAAAAGAGTTATTCATTTTATTTTAAACCAAAATACGATTGAAAACTTGAGAGGTGTCAAGGGACCACGAAAGCAAGTTAAAAAAAGGTTCATGCTATTTTCGACCTTATTGACATTTATGCAAACACCTGATTTTAATGAAGGAGCAATGTTAACGAATGAGAATGTGAGAAAAACAAACTACATTTTAAATGTCGATAAGGTCGAAAATCGCTTGCACCACTTTTTTTAACTTGCAATCCTTTTTTTTTTTTTTTTTTAGCGTGGTAAAATCATCAAATGAGTCCTTCAACCCCGGGCAGGGCGGGAGGGACTGTCAGACTTCTACTGACTAAAATCCACGGTGTCCTTCATAGCCTGTTACGTTCCGGGGTTACGGTTAGGGAATAATCCCGCGACCCCGGCAGGCTTTGGCCCTCTGAGAGGGGGGCCCGTCATTATGCTGACGCTCTTTGAGGCGCGCGTGGGCACAACGTGCCGTCGACCCGGGCATGGTCCTTGGTCGGGCAGCGAGGTGCCCTTTACTCGCTGCCCGCATGCCCGCGCCTACGGTGGCCGGAGATCATCTTGCGACGTCCGTCGCCGTTAGCGCCTACCACTGCGGCTGGGGCGGAGGGAGGACGCTGTCCTCTCTCGCTCGCGGCCTGCCTCCTCCTTTACGAGCATTACTGCCTCGCAGAAGGAGCTGACCGCTTCCCACTCCGTCTCGCCCCGCAGCATGGCCGCAACCAATGCCGGGCGCGAGAGGTCTCCGCCTATCGCAGCCGTGAGGACACGTCGGTGCTCCGCCCAAGCTGGGCAGTCTTGCACCGTATGCTCCACCGTGTCCTCCGGGCGATCTTCGCAGTGGTGGCACCCAGGCGTCTCCTCCTTTCGCCCGAAACTTCCGTGTCCGGTGAGGACCTGCGTCAAGCGGTAGGTCAGGACGCCATGACTTCTCTCCAGCCACTCCTCAAAGAGGGGTCTTACCGCCGCAATTGCGGCGTGCCCGGCCGTCGGTCGCGACAGTCGTTCCTTCCATACTGCCCTGAGATCGCGCCGGAGGTCTTCGCGCCGCGCCTCGACTTCGCGAGGCAGCGGGGTCACGCCCCGGCGCTGCGCCTCCACGCGCCACTCATCCTCCACGCGCCACTCATTAACTTGCAATCCTTAAGCAAATGTTTTCCGACCTTCAAGCGATTTTCGACCTTATTGACAACGATGCAAACACCGGATTTTAATGAAGAAGCAATGTTAACGAATGAGAATGTGAGAAAAACAAACTAAATTTTAAATGTCGATAAGGTCGAAAATCGCTTGCACCACTTTTTTAACTTGCAATCCTTAAGCAAATGTTTTCCGACCTTCAAGCGATTTTCGACCTTATTGACAACGATGCAAACACCGGATTTTAATGAAGAAGCAATGTTAACGAATGAGAATGTGAGAAAAACAAACTAAATTTTTAATGTCGATAAGGTCGAAAATCGCTTGCACCACTTTTTTTAACTTGCTATCCTTAAGCAAGTATTTTCTGACCTTCAAGCGATTTTCGACCTTATTGACAACGATGCAAACACCGGATTTTAATGAAGAAGCAATGTTAACGAATGAGAATGTGAGAAAAACAAACTAAATTTTAATGTCGATAAGGTCGAAAATCGCTTGCACCACTTTTTTAACTTGCTATCCTTAAGCAAGTATTTTCCGACCTTCAAGCGATTTTCGACCTTATTGACAATGATGCAAACACCGAATTTTAATGAAGGAGCAATGTTAACGAATAAGATTGTGAGAAAAACAAACTAAATTTTTAATGTCGATAAGGTCGAAAATCGCTTGCACCACTTTTTTTAATCTAATTCGATAGTCTCATGATGAAATGAAAAGGTGCAAATCTGCACCAGTGATGCCAACTCAGCAACTAGATCTGGCTATTATTCGGTGTCGACAGCTACAATTTCTAGCACCTTTTCATTTCATCATGAGACTATCGAATTAGATTAAAAAAAGTGGTGCAAGCGATTTTCGACCTTATCGACATTAAAAATTTAGTTTGTTTTTCTCACATTCTTATTCGTTAACATTGCTCCTTCATTAAAATCCGGTGTTTGCATCATTGTCAATAAGGTCGAAAATCGCTTGAAGGTCGGAAAATACTTGCTTAAGGATAGCAAGTTAAAAAAAGTGGTGCAAGCGATTTTCGACCTTATCGACATTAAAATTTAGTTTGTTTTTCTCACATTCTCATTCGTTAACATTGCTTCTTCATTAAAATCCGGTGTTTGCATCGTTGTCAATAAGTTCGAAAATCGCTTGAAGGTCGGAAAATACTTGCTTAAGGATAGCAAGTTAAAAAAAGTGGTGCAAGCGATTTTCGACCTTATCGACATTAAAAATTTAGTTTGTTTTTCTCACATTCTCATTCGTTAACATTGCTTCTTCATTAAAATCCGGTGTTTGCATCGTTGTCAATAAGGTCGAAAATCGCTTGAAGGTCGGAAAACATTTGCTTAAGGATTGCAAGTTAAAAAAAGTGGTGCAAGCGATTTTCGACCTTATCGACATTAAAAATTTAGTTTGTTTTTCTCACATTCTCATTCGTTAACATTGCTTCTTCATTAAAATCCGGTGTTTGCATCGTTGTCAATAAGGTCGAAAATCGCTTGAAGGTCGGAAAACATTTGCTTAAGGATTGCAAGTTAAAAAAAGTGGTGCAAGCGATTTTCGACCTTATCGACATTTAAAATTTAGTTTGTTTTTCTCACATTCTCATTCGTTAACATTGCTTCTTCATTAAAATCAGGTGTTTGCATAGTTGTCAATAAGGTCGAAAATCGCTTGAAGGTCGGAAAACATTTGCTTAAGGATTGCAAGTTAAAAAAAGTGGTGCAAGCGATTTTCGACCTTATCGACATTTAAAATTTAGTTTGTTTTTCTCACATTCTCATTCGTTAACATTGCTCCTTCATTAAAATCAGGTGTTTGCATAAATGTCAATAAGGTCGAAAATAGCATGAACCTTTTTTAACTTGCTTTCGTGGTCCCTTGACACCTCTCAAGTTTTCAATCGTATTTTGGTTTAAAATAAAATCAATAACTCTTTTTTTTACGAGTGTACATGCGATCCATGTGTGTGCGAAAAGCCTCAGTTTTCCTGGTATGGCCACGTTCACATGGCGATTATTTTCCCGTATACTGTATACAAGATTTTATCGAATAGAGCAGTAATAACAGTTCACAAATGAAAACTTAAAAATAGTTTAAACGGCGTTCATACGGGAAAATCCCGTGTTTGAGAAATATAATATTTTACCGTGTACCGTGCAAAGTTGTCCTAAAACTGGTCAACTCTATTCGATAAAATCTCGTGTACGGTATACGGGAAAATAATCGCCGTGTGAACGTGGCCTAACCGTCCCTGTAGAAAAGTAGCTAAAAAGTTTAGCCACAAGTTACACTTTTTAGCTTTTTTTCTAGCACCTTTATAAAATTGGCTAACTATCTATGAAGTTGCTAAGATGGCATCACTGCTGCCGATTTGACGTTGTGTCAAAAACGATTTGATGACCTATCAAAATTGGCATGTCATGCCATCAAATTGGCATTCCACCCCCATACACGTTCAATTCTATTTGAGCAAATTGGCAGTTTTATGCCGAATTGACAAATAGGCAGTATGGTGTATGGCTACCATTATACTAATATTTTATTTTTCTTTGACAATTCAAAAGTTACAGGTATGTAACTGGTTCATTTGAAAGAAATGCTTTGATTTTGGTTTTGTAAAACTTTTATATCTTTTAAATAAAACTCAAATTTTATCAAAACCGCTCACCGCTTATGACTCATTCCACACAATTCGTTCCAGCGATTAATTTGGTGAGAAGTGTAATCGATTTTTCGTCCAACTGACTCCGATACAAATAATGAAAACGACGTCTGATGATAACTGTTCCAATAAGTGAATAACATGTTCCAATTCATTTATACACTTCATTTTTAACGAGGAATTAAATAACATTAATTTTATGTTACTATATCAAGCTGTTGATGGCAAATGCATTCTTATACAACGTGTAACGCCAATAGCGCAAAACCTCTCGTGGGGTAACTCAGCCCATGTTACTGAACAATTTTTGTTATAAGACTTTTGGAAATTCACGGGTCCGTCCGGACCTGTGTGGGAGGACTGTCAGACACGTACTGACTAAAATCGACGGTGTCCTTCAATAGCTCTTTACGTTCTAGGCTCACGGATATGGGCGCTCCACAATTGCGGTGTAAGACCCCTCTTTGAGGAGAAGCTGGATAGTTTTCACGGCGCGGCGTCCTGAACTACTGCATGACGCAGGTCCTCACCGGACACGGAAGTTTCGGGAGGTACCTGTGTTGGGTGAGGAAGGAAAAAACGCTTGGGTGTCATCACTGTGAGCATTGCCCGCAGGACACGGTGGAGCATACGGTTGTAAACTATGAAGTTTTTTTATTTTTATTCCACAACTATCACACAACGCCACCTAGTCCCAAACTAAGCAGAGCTTGTGTTATGGGTACTAGACAACTGATAAACATACTTATAAAATATGTTTCTAAATACATACATATTAATATTATTATAGATAAATTACACCCAGACACAGAACAAATGATCATGCTCATCACACAAACATTTGTCCTGTGTGGGGAAAACAACAAACAGTCAGGGTCCCTAACCACTAGACCAACAGGCCTGTCAAGTTTTGCACTTTTCAACAATAACTTTTATTAGCCAACACACACACACGCACTCATATGACGTCACCACAAAACGACGACACGGCAAGTTCAGTGGCCAATAAATAAATAAATACATAATAATTAATTTTTCGCACCGTCTGTCTGTCTGTCTGCCTGTCCGCTCCGGCGCGCGCGTGATGTACGGCGCTCCGTCGCGATCCGATGCCGGTTATTATATTATTTATTTTATTATACTAATAAGGAGATAACGATTTGTTTAAGAAGGGTACCTTATGGTATTCTGATGAAATGTATAGGAAGCGTCGCGACGTAGCTACCTTGTGACAGCACATCTTCGTAGCGCAGCTACGCATCTTCATAGCGCAGCCCTTGTTACAGCGCATCTTCATAGCGCAGCTACCTTGTTACAGCGCATCTTCGTAGCGCAGCTACGCATCTTCATAGCACAGCCTGCTACCTTGTGGCGGCGCATCTTTGTAGCGCAGCTACCCTGTGACAGCGCATCTTCGTAGCACAGCTACCCATCTCCATAGCACATCTTACCGCACAGCTTCATAGCGAGCATCGGTGCGCCCCGGTCACACAGTGTTTTAGCTTCAGCTTTATACATCCTCGCATGCAAGAGCTACGAAGAGCATCTCTGGTGGAAAAGCAGCCTTTGGGGGAGGCATATGTTTAGCACTGGACGTCTTCCGGCTGATGATGATGATGAATTTGTAATTATCAACTGAGCGAATTCCACACACAATGAACACATTTACAGACAACCAACAAATCCTCAATCACTGTGGGAAAAAACACGCTTAACCCAAAAGAAAGTCCAACAAACAAAAAAAGAAAATGAAAGACTTCAAAACTCCATCTTTTTACAGAGAAACAAACATGGTTTTTTACGAGTAACCATCCAGCATCTTGAAGGCACTGCAGACCACATAAACCTTTGTGATTTAAAAGTAAAATTGTGGACAGAGAGACGAACTGTCGCCGACATTGATATACAACCTGGTTGGGTCGGGTGGGACAATAAAACAATTGTTACGGGGTCCACAGCCGACGGATGCCGCGCATAGCTTGGACCCCAATTAAGATCCCGTAAGATTGTCCTCTTGTGTTTTTAGTGGGGTGTAGGGGGAGCATATTAGAGGGTTTTAAGGGATAATCCCGTTATTTAAGTATAGGTACGCATAATGCATAACACTTACTTAAAAAAATTGTTATGAATTTTGTTCGAATTATAGACATAATAATATTATTTCCATTTCACTGCACAAGCTTTTGTAATATAAATTGACTGTAATGCATTTGACAACATTTTGATTTTTATTGATTGAAAATGATAAAATCGTGTTGTTATTTTAATATCATCCGTCATCCGTCATCATCAAAAACCTAGGTTTTTGATTAAAAAACTAATTTGATCGTAAAACCTACGACATTTAAATGAATTCACTAAAGTAGCATATTACAGTCTGAATACACAAATCTAGTTCAAATCCTAATAACGTAACATCTATTATACTTTTAAATTCTTCTTGGTTTCTTATCATAAATGCTAATGATGACTTCAATTACATATGATCGACTAGCTAGACAGTAGACCTGAGCCATAATGACGCCTCACAGTCATCCAAAAACAGGACTATCCTACAAAATCCGTCACCAAAGCCACCCTACACAACCGAATACTTTTTCAATGTTTTTATTTGTCCCAATCTGTTTTTCAACACCTCCCAGCGGCTGCGCACTGGCCAGGCCGGTCTCAACGGGGAGATCTCCTGATTATTACTACAACCAATTTAATGAGTTTGTTTCTGATTTTACTAATCGAGATTACGGTGATTCATAACTAACAGGGTTACGTGCTAATCACCGTGTCGGGTTTGGGCTTAGGAGGTGGGCAAAGATGGTTTTTGACTAGGCTTTGGGAGGATTGCACTAAATGCAGGCACGAGTGGTGCAATGGCTAAGCGATTGGACTGCTGCTCTGCGTGTTGTGGGTTCAATTCCCGCACGGATCAAATTTTTGTATGATCTACAAGTAGTTATTCTGGGTCTGAGCGTTTGTGCTGTCATCATCAACAACCTATAATGTTCCCACTGCTGGGACACAGGCCTCCTCTCTGTGAGAGGGGGTAGGCCATAATCCACACGCGGGCCCAGTGCGGCTTGATAGATGTCATGTCTTCGAATTTTTGGTTCTAGGATCGATTTCCTCACGATGCTTTCCTCCACCGTTTTGAGAGCAGTGGTGATGAAATAAATTACATAAAGTAATGCGCTGGCGGGGTTCGAACCCACGACCTACAATTTGTAAGTCGGGAGCGATAACACTGGGCCACCACTGCTCTACAGCGTTTGTGTATGTGAGTTTATACAACGTGTAACGTTAATAGCGCAAAACCTCGCGTGGGGTAACTCAGCCCATGTTACTGAAAGATGTTTGTCTTAAAACTTTTGAAAAAAAAATGATTTCTCATACTGATGGGCTCGATCAATTTCTCATTTTGTATGAAAAATCTTTTTTTTTTTTGTTATTAACTTTACACGTTGTATTGTTTGTAAACATATCCACGACACAGGATAAATCACCGTATTAAGAAAAAAGTGAAAGTCATCTAGTTAAGTCATCAGTTTCGAACTCACAACTTAAAACTTCGACCTAATTGATGCCATAAATACTACTGAACTCAAATCAAAAATCTATTTTGAAAAAGCCGATTGCCCCAATAAATAAAATCCTAAATACTTGAACATCAAAACTGAGGCCTTACCACGAGCTATTAACGCGATTCATTTTAGGCTGTGGGAAAGAGATAATATAATAATAATATAATATTCCACAACTACCACACAACGCCATCTAGTCCCAAGCTAATCAGAGCTTGTGTTATGGGTACTAGACAACTGATAAACATACTTATATATTTCTAAATACATACATATTATAGATAAATTACACCCAGACACAGAACAAATGATCGTGCTCATCACACAAACATTTGTCCTGGGTGGGAATCGAACCCACGACCTCCGGCATAGCAGTCAGGGTCACTAACCACTAGACCAACAGGCCAATCAAAATAAAAATAAAATCCTAAATAATGTTCAAGCATCAGAACTGAGGCCTTACCACGAGCTATTAACGCGATTCATTTTAGGCTGTGGAAAAGAGATGGCTCTAGACGAGTTGTATGTCTCTGTCTCTTTCCCACTGCCTAAACTGGATCGCGTTAAGAGCTCGTGGTAAGCCCTCTGATCTCAAACCAAAAATCTATTCTAAAAACTCAATTGCCCCAATAAATAAAATCCTAAATATGTTTACTTGAACATCAGAACAGAACAATTTTAAGAAACGTTATTAATCAATCAGTCGGTAATTATATTCTGAAAGTCGGCAACGTCGCAAATGGCTGTCAAATATTTAAGAGTTTTCATTCATGTCACACCTGTATGATAACAGGAAATATGGCTCTGTAGTGCATTAAAAAATTGATTTGAAAATGCAATAATTAATATCATGAAAATCGTAAAAAAGCATTTCGAAACATTTTAAATGAATTCGTATATCAGTTTTCTAGTGCACTACAGAGCCATGTTTATTATCATATCATACAGTAACAATGCCAAATTAATTAAAACTTGTAATTATTTGACAACTATTAGCGACGTTGCCAACTTTCAGAATATGCGGCCTTAAAAGTTCGACCCAATTAGATGCCACAAATACTACTGAACTCAAATCAAAAAACCTGATCACCCCAATAAATAAAATCCTAAATACTTGAACATCAGAACAGAACGATTTCAAGAAACGTTGTTAATCAATCAATCGGTAATTATCTTAAACGTTCGACTGCTTGTCCATGTAGGTGTGTTAATAAGTTCCTAGTAGGTTCGTTTTATAGTCTGTGGTTGAGGAGACTATTGTGACCAATATTAATGTTGACTACTTATTTAGTTTGGGAAGGTTTTACACCGAAGCGAATGTTTAGAAATGATTTTGTGTCATGTATTTTTTTATCGTGCTAAAATCCTACCGCGGCGGGACGGAAGCCCTTTGCGTTCCAGGGTCACCGTTACCTGATAAGACATTACAGCGAACTGCGCCATGTTTTGACCCTCTAAGGGCCCGTCAATTTCGTTTCATGTAGGGTAAAATTTGGTAATAGGCCTATTTGACAAAACGCCCCGTAATCATTTGATTTTTGCTTATTGTATACTAACTTTGAAAACCACTTACCTTTTTTAAGAATGTTTTATTAGTGGAGCCCTGACACAGCCAGAATGCGTCGCGGCAGACCTCGTAGAATGTGGAGGGATGAGATGGACAAAACTAACGACCAGTGGCTCACATTAGCCCAAGACCGTAATAGTTGGCTTTGCGCAGCATTGGGATGACACAGGCTGACAGTAACAGTATTTTATTAGTGTCTCAATCATGATTTGATTAAACTATTCAAATAATTTTGGATGAATACTCTGTACTTTAAAATGACTCTTTTTTTGTACAATTTCTCTAATTTTGTTACTTTACAATTATACTTTTGAATAACCAATGGCGACCAAAGAACCAGCTGTAATTAACAAAAATTAACTGTGAAGAAGAAAACCACAAAAAACGAACATGCAAAGTCGATTTTACACTTATGTTCATATCAAATATTGGCGCAATATTTGCACTTCAACAAATTAATAAACCTACTAAAAATACCAACTTCATACACATTTGTGAACCGAACATTCGTTCGAACCGAACAAACCTTTTTCCAAACAAACATTCACTTGCACCACGGTCTTACACTTTGGTGTAAAAGCAGTCCACATAACAAGGCTCCCGTCATCATCGAAGCTAACAAGGTGATATAAAACCAATTATTAAGGGTTGTAAACCATTCTCGGTAACCAGGGTGTTCAGAAAATAAAAATTGTAAACATTATACTGTAAAACGATCGCTGAAATTCGGTGAAGGCATGTGTTTTATTTATTTGTTAGTGGTTTTAAGATTTAATTGTCTTTTTTTAACATCTAACTGGTTTGGTAAATTGTTAACACTGTCATACAATTTGCTTTAAGATTGGTATCCAAGATTTTCGCACGATATGATAAAAGGATAAAAGTATGAATGCCTTATGAGGGCCAAAGCCTGCCGGGGTCGCGGGATTGACGAGGTACGGTGTCCCCGGAACGTAAAGGGCTGTTGAAGGACACCGTGGATTTTAGTCAGTACAAGTCTGACAGTCCCTCCTGCCTTGCCATGGGTAGGAGGACTCATTTGATGATTTCTCTCTATCACTGAGTTACCTGTCTCACAAAAATAAACCTCCCTTTACCTTATATCATCATCATCAGCCTATAATGTTTCCCCTGCTGAGACACAGGCCTCCTCTCTGTGAGAGGGAGTGAGCCATAATCCACCACGCGGGCCCAGTGCGGGTTGGCGGATGTTACATGTCTTCGAATTTTTGGTTCTAGCATGCCGGTTTCCTCACGATGTTTTCCTTCACCGTTTTGAAAGCAGTGGTGATGAAATAAAATACACAAAGTACCTAATGCGCCTGGCGGGGTTCGAACCCACGGCCTCCAACTTGTAAGTCGGGGCCGATACCACTGGGCCACCACTGCTTATACCTTATATGATTGCTTATATTTAAACAGATTAAAAACTACTTTACCATCTTAAACTGAGAAAATATAATTTTCCCGTTTTAATTTGAATCCTTATCGCAGCATTAATTAACCGTTATAGGTAATTATAAGAACAAGGTGGAATTAATTAGTTTTTCGTAAAGCAATTATCGGGTGATTCGATAATTAATAATGCACCTTGCTATTATGATTGTTTTGAATTAGGATTTAATTTACTTTTGTTTTGAACAGCGGGTTTTTTAATTTTTTTCTTTATTAATTTTCTTTACCTTTACGATCTCGTGGGTCTTATGGTTATAAATGTGAATGCTGGATGTGAGGCTTAGGTTCGAAATCCAGTATATAGTTCGGGTCTTTTCAGCAACAATTTTGTATTCTTTCTCAATTCGGACATAAAAAATACATGGTTGGCACTGTTTCCTTATTTTGATTTTTTATTTTGTCTTTCGATGTGGTTAACTGTGCAGCTAGGTCGAAAACCAAAAACCCAAGGAATAATACAATTACAAACTTTTCAAGTAGGTAGCCTAATTCAGTCGATACTTAATACTTATTTTATTTTGGTTTGCAAATCGTAAAGGTTTTATTTTCATCTCATAAAACTAGACTTTTAGAATTTGATTTTAATAGTAGAGTAGCTGCCGTTATAGGAACTTATTCATACTTTTCTTTGTGTACTGTTGAAAGAATTAAATTATGTGTTAAATTGCCTCAGGGAATATTACAACGATTACAAGATTACCACTTCTAGAAATTATAATTTTAGTAAATGGATATGACTTCCGTTGCAATTAATTATAATACGGATCATTACTATAAAGTACACGGAAAATACGTTTCTAGTTCTCATCATTTTTTTTTACTTGTAAAATATTCGTGAGTCCAGCCCTGGGTGGAGCTGGAGCCCCGTGGCCCAAATTGAATTGCCCAAATCCAGACCGATTTTAAGACTTATTTTTCCAAAAATACAGTTTAAAATCGGTCGGGGTTTGGTGGCACAAAATTGTGCCATTGGGCCCGCATTGCTTAGAGGTTAATATAATGTCAGACTCGTACCTACTGACTAAAATCCACGAGGTTCCTTCAATAGTACTTTACGTTCCAGGGTCACGATTACCTGACGACACAGTCCCGCGACCCCGGCAGGCATTTACCCCTCTGGCCCCGTCAGATTGCTGATAGCTACACGACGCGTGGAATACGACGACCTACGCATGGTCTTGGTCATGATCAGACGACGAGGTACGCATTACTCGTCGTTCGCATGCCCGCACTGTTGCCATTAAACTTAAATTCAGATATGGCTGCTACTGATAGCATAGCATCTTGATAAAAGCCTGGTCTTTACTCTTTGCTCGTCCTGGGTAAACAGCTTCATAAACATCATCATCAGTCGGAGGACGTCCACTGCTGAACATAGGCCTCCCCCTTAGACCGCCTCGCCGAACGACGATTCTCCACTTGCATCCATCGGTTGCTTAGTTCACCTTTATTAGTTCTATCAGAGATCAGCCTGCTTACCACCATGAAATCAACAAGACACGATCCGTCTTACTACAAAAAATTTAAACATCTGTTAAACACTTGTCAAAAAAAACTGTGAACTGCAAAACGGGTTTTAACGTTGATATAAGAGTCCTCTTGCAGTTACACTTTATTTAGACAAGTGTTTAACAGATGTTTAACTATTTGTTGGTACGACTGTATAAATCTATAAAAGTTTATAGTCATATACTTAGCCAATCTCTTCAATAATGTGGGAACATCTTACCGCAGCTCCACATATGAGTCCCCACACATAAAAAGTGGCAGTAATTATAAGTTGAGCGTACAAACAGACTCGTTATTTGTTCGTACTCGCAAACAACAATAAACAACGTTGTAATGTGGTGTGTTTCCGGTGGAAAATGTCTATCTAACTAGCCGGTAAATATCTGCTGGACACACAGGGGAAAAGTCCGACGAACTTTTTTTATAAAACTTTGCTATTATTACTGTCGTCCCACAAAAATTAAACATCTGTTTAACACTCGTCTAAAAAAAGCGTGATTGCAATACGACCCCCATCAACGTCAAATGCCGTTGACCGTTTTTTAGGAAAGTTTTTAGCAATTGTTTAACTTTTTTGTAGTAAGACGTTAACGTTTAACGTTTTTTGTAGTAGTGCAATCAGTCATAATCAGTCAATCTCACCAGATTTATTAAATTGATTACTGAAGTTAATTGAGATAACTGGAGTCATTCTGCTTCATTACGTGGATAGTGGTATATTTTTATTAATCACTGATGTCGGGTCATATAACACATCGACTTCCATTCGTGTTTTTATTTTGTAAATGTAACTCTTAGGCCTAAATGTAAGTTAGGGTTTTTTCAAAATTATGGCTTTATTTTGATGGAAGTTACGCTCTGTAAAATCAAACTTTTCTCGAAACATTCTCATATTTCCTTCAATCGAAACTGTCCCCTCTGTTGTCCCTCCCGTCTGTCCGTATGTCCCACCACAGCTACGGAACGTTCTCGTTCATTTCATTACCGATCGTGAGCAGATATCGTTACTGCGTGCCGAGTTCACTCGCACAGTATACGCAAGATATTCAGATAAATTGTCCACAGTAATTGGTGTGAAAGTAATGTATTTCAATTAGGAATTAGTCGCTTCAGGTTGAATAATATTTTTGAGATGTTAGAATTCTTAATCAAACAAGTTTTTAAACTATTAGATTAGGAGGAGGATCACTTTGACACCTAAGTGTTGCTTCTTGTTTATTTTACTTTAGTGACCTCTATAAATATTCTCTTAATATTTAGTTCTAAGTGAAGTATGGGGTGTCCCAGAAGTAAAGAGACAAATTTATTTTCAAGTTTTTTAATATAAAGTAAACGTCAAAAGTAATAATTTTGGTTGAAAGCTATAATAAAAGTAATTTAATTATTATATTTATATTAAATTTGCGTTGGCAACACCTTTGTAAGCAATTTTTCTTAAATTTTCTGAGGCCCGCCGCATTACGGCTGTTCCTGATTTTGCAGCCACTTATTTGGACAATTTGGTCCATATTTGCTTGAAAGCTTTTATGGATTTAGGTTTCTCTGGTCGTTTCTTGTATTTCCTTTTACACAGGGACCAAAACATTTCGATACCGCGAGCTTGTGGTACATTCGGAGCGTTTTTAGGGTTCCGTAGTCAACAAGGAACCCTTATAGTTTCGCCATGTCCGTCCGTCCGTCCGTCCGTCCGTCCGTCCGTCCGTCCGTCCGTCCGTCTGTCCGCAGTTTAGCTCAGAGACGCACAGCACTAGAGAGCTGTAATTTGGTGTAAATATACGGATTTGTTGTGCCGAAAAAGTGGTAAAATAAAATCTCGAAAAATATTTTTTTTTATTGTACCTCCAGTACTTACACGTAAAGTGAGGATTTTTTTTTTCTCGCGTACCCCTTAGTGTGGGGTATCATTAAATAGGTCTTTAAAAAATATTGATAGTTTCCATTAACAATTTTTTGATAAAAAAATTAGTTTGTGAAATATTAAGCTTTAAAGTGTTAAATTTTGCTCGACTCGAGTGTCCCCCCCCTCTACCAGCTAAACCGTTATGTTTGGGGGTGTGAAAAAATTCACAATAGTAGTATATATAACGAAGTTTAAAAGAAAATTGTCATGACTAAGTAGGCTTTACAACTTTACGAGTAATAGTCGACCAACTTATAAAATGTACTTGGATTACATATTTTCTTAAACAAAATGTATCGGATTCAACTGCAAATGTAAGTTTGTCAACTTTACATTTACAGCTTTAATAGGTATGTTTTTACGGTATGTTTTTTGGGGATAGGTAGGTTTTTATCGTCAACTATTTTTAACTAACTTCAAAAAAGGAGGAGGTTCTAAATTCGTATTTTCCCCGATTTCTCAAAGACTCCTGGACCGATTTTGAAAATTCTTCTTTTTAATATTAAATTCAGCGAATCAGTTTAGTTAGTTCGCATAAGTATTTTGATGGGCAATTACGGAACCCTACACTGTGCGTGGCCCGACACGCACTTGGCCGGTTTTTTTCTTTACGTACAAAGTCGATTTCTTCGCACTCTAAGTACCGAGTAACATCAGTAGCGTAGTGACACGTCACCATGTCCGGCCAAAAGATAACCTTATCCCTGGAATGATGCTTGTCTATAAAAGGTATCAACCGTTTAATAATGCATTCGTTCAGATACACTTTTGCGTTCATGGAGGCTGACGAAATGTATGGCTCGGAGACATTGCCAAATTGGTCTATAGCTTGCCATACTAAATATTTTGCGAAAAATTTGGCTTTTGGTACAACTTTTTGGTCGTAAGCCACATCTTTACGACTGGTACAATGGAAATACTGCTTTCCAGGAACATCGTTGGGATCCACCGGAACATAAGTTTCATCGTCAAGAACGAGTACTTTGCTTAGCTGACTGTTGTAAACTCTTCGGCACCCTCGTTTTGCACGTTGCTCTTGGTCCTTTATGTATTTAGGAGCTGATTGTTTTACATATGCTTTCAAACCTAGATCATTCTTCTTTATTCTGGCGACAGACGACTTAGGTATTTTCAATTTATCAGCTGCAACTCTGACGGACGTCGAAGGAGTCTTGTCAAAAATCGATTTAACCCGATTTATATTACGAGGTACCGCCACTGTCCTATTTCTTCCCGGAATCTTCTTAAAACTAGTCTCACCCGTTTGTTCGTAACGTCTTATTATTCTATATACACTAGTTCGCCTAGCACCTTCTTGAAGAAAGTGGTTTACTGTATCCTTTTTATTATGAGACTCGTAAAATAGAACAACTCTGTTAGCAAATACTTCATATTCTTGACGCTTCATTTTGAAAAAATATTCCGCAATAATGAAATTCCCGCTTTAAATGACAGATAACAAAACCATAGACGCCATGACACCTAAACTTTTTTTTCTTTCTTATAAAATTTTCGGCCAGTAAGATTTTAAAAAATGTCTCTTTACTTCTGGGACACCCTTTAGATTAAAAATCCTACTACATTCGTGGGTGATTTGGTATCAGGCTTTTTGAAGGCTACAAGAAGTTTTAAATTCATTCCAAATACCAAATTTAGCCTTCCTTTGTATTCTATGTTGAGTAATAATGATTCGTTTAAGCACTTGTTCTTTCTTATATTGATGTCAGACAGATACTTTGATAAAATTGTAGCTTTGTAGATTTTTGTCTTCTTCCTTTCCTTTGATGTAACTGTAAAGAAACAAAAAACAATTAAAACAAAATTGATAACATGCAAATTATTGATTCTAATTTAATATAATATCAATCAACAAATATAAAAGTTTATCTGAAAACGTTGCATATACTACATACAAAACCCACTCGACTCTAAAACATAAATAAATAATTACATGATTATGTTGAATGAACCTTAATCACCTGCTAATCACAGCTCTTGGAGTACCAAGCAGACTAATAACGTAATGACGTGGAAGCGAGAGGGAGCTACATGACGGACGGAGATGGCGATAGGTCGCGAGATCGCTTCGAATTAAAAGCTATGCGCGCACGCAAATTTTTAGAAAGTCTTTTGTAAAAAATGTTTGGTGTTTGGATAGGTTTTTGGTGTGATTGAGAAAGATGATTAAAAGGGGTAATGGTATTAGTCATTTCTAGGAACTTCTGACTATTTTTAAGTTTGCTGTCATTATGCGCCTGCTCTTGTTCTAATTTGGGTATTCTTCGAAGAGTATCAAGTTTTAAATGCACTTGCACTAACGATGAAGGATTTGTAATAAATAATATTGATAGATTCAAAATTATTCAACTGTCCTAATTATTTATCTATTGAAACTTGAATTATACTAGAAAGAAATTAAATAGAAAGAAACAAAAAACTGTTGAATCTGAGCAGGCAACTTCTTTGAACTAGTTTCAGGGGTTTTATCCTGAAACTAGTAAGAATTTCTGAACGATGATCACCCAATCCCGTCCGGCCCTTCCAATCCCATCGGCTCATGAACGCAAACTCAAAACAGCAACATAAAACTTTTTTAAAATTAAAAAAAGAGAACCGACTTCAAAACCAAACTCAAAAAATTGTAAAATAACTTTTCTTTCGGAAGTCGGTGGCTTTGTTTTTATTTCATTGACTCTGGCCACCGACTTCCGAAAGAAAAGTTATTTTACAATTTCTTGAGTTTGGTTTTGAAGTCGGTTCTCTTTTTTTAAAAAAGTTTTTTATTTTACCTTTTTTAGTTTAGATATTCAACAAAAATTTTCATATAGTCGGCGTCTCTGAAAATCGACAAACCAAGTAAGCAAAAACGGGTCCACGCGGGCAACGTCACGGGATATCTATTAGTGTTATATACTAAAACCTTCTCCAGAAAGTAATGAACACTTTCCTGAAAACCGCATCAAAGTCCGTTCAGCCAAACGCGAGATAATCGCGGACAAACATACATACATACATACAGGTCGAACTGAGAACCTACTTTTTTTTTTGAAGTCGGTTAAAAATCTTGAAAATCAGCTGCTCTACATACAAATAAAAAAATGAACATCTTAAATATGTTCATTTTTTTTAGGGTTCCGTAGTCAACAAGGAACCCTTATAGTTTCGCCATGTCCGTCCGTCCGTCCGTCCGTCCGTCCGTCCGTCCGTCCGTCCGTCCGTCCGTCTGTCCGCAGTTTAGCTCAGAGACGCACAGTAGTAGTAGTAGAGAGCTGTAATTTGGTGTAAATATACGGATTTGTTGTGCCGAAAAAGTGGTAAAATAAAATCTCGTAAAATATTTTTTTTTAGGGTACCTCCAGTACTTACACGTAAAGTGAGGATTTTTTTTTTCTCGCGTACCCCTTTGTGTGGGGTATCATTAAATAGGCCTTTAAAAAATAATGATAGTTTCCATTAACAATTTTTTGATAAAAAAATTCGTTTGTGAAATATTAAGCTTTAAAGTGCTAAATTTTGCTCGATTCGAGTGTCCCCCCCCTCTACCAGCTAAACGGTTATGTGTGGGGGTGTGAAAAAATTCACAATAGTAGTATATATAACGAAGTTTAAAAGAAAATTATCATGACTAAGTAGGCTTTATAACTTTACGAGTAATAGTCGACCAACTTATAAAATGTACTTGGATATCATATTTTCTTAAACAAAATGTATCGGAGACAACTGCAAATGTAAGTTTGTCAACTTTATTTTTACAGCTTTTATAGGTATGTTTTTTGGGAATAGGTAGGTTTTTATCGTCACCTATTTTTAACTAAATTCAAAAAAAGGAGGAGGTTCTAAATTCGTTGTAATCTTTTTTCTTATGTATTTTCCCCGATTTCTCAAAGACTCCTGGACCGATTTTGGATCAGTTTAGTTAGTTCGCATTAGTATTTTGATGGGCAACTACGGAACCCTACACTGTGCGTGGCCCGACACGCACTTGGCAGGTTTTTTTATTATTTAACAGTATTCTGTTGCTCTCTATGTAAAAGTTGTTCATTTTGATAAATAGCAGCTCGACCTACCCGAATCTGCCAAATTTTACCAATTGAAAACCTTCCACTATTGTGATTAGGTTAAAAATCTATTAAAGAGATTTAACAGATTGATGTGCTGGCGTATATACGCAAAATTCAATTTTTTTGAAAATGACATTTCATACAAATTCTGAAATTACTTAAGGCTGCTTATTCTTAAAGTTGGCAACGTCGCAAAAAGCTGTCAAATATTTACAAGTTTTAATTAATTTGGCAATTTTTCTGTATAAAAACAAGAAATATCGCTCTGTAGTGCACTAAAAAAATGATATAGGAATGCAATTAAAACACTGAATTTGATGTTATAACCGTTTCAGGTGTATAAAAGGCATTTGGAAAGCTTCCAAATGCTTTTTTTACATCTAAAACTATGTATTCAGTGTTATGATATTAATTATTGCATTCCCTTATCAATTTTTTAGTGCACTACAGCGCCATATTTCTTATTTTCATTCAGTAACAATGATAAATTAATTAAAACTTGTTAATATTTGACAACCATTTGCGACGTTGCCAACTTTCGGAATATACGCTCTTAAACAAATAACTGCTAAAGCGAATAGGTCTAAATGTGAACGCGGAACGAAGAGCGAACGGGGCGAAGTGCGCATAACCCCTTCACAAACAGCTAATAGTACTACTAGTACATAGGTCTTAAAAGATAGTACATAGCAAATATTTATGAAAAGCCTTACAGTTATATTAAACCCATTTTTTTTAATCATACAAACAGATTACCTTTTTTCACACAAGTTCTTAAACTTCAATTATCTTATAAGAATCTATTTATCTATTAATCTACTGTTATGATTCAAAGACAGGTGTTTTTTACGTTCAAAATGGGATTGTGAAGAATAAACGATTATTTGGCAATTATGATTATTATTATGTAGCAGTACGGTTATCAAAAAGATAATCTTTCAACAATAAAAATAACACCTTTTAAGAAGCTGCACTTAGTATTCAATAAAAAGATATAGCATTTTATTACTATGACGTAATCAAATACATTTCCGCTTAATACCTTATTGGTAACATAGTCCAGTCATTAAAGCCAAAACCCGAAAATAATTAGTAACACGCTGAAATTTTAGGGGGTTCTTAAGGAAGGTAAAATAACATACCGGGTGATTTTGCAGCGTTCTGGGGTGTACGGAAAGGGTTGAAAAGGGGTGAAAAGGTGTTTTTTGCTAATAACTTTGCCAAAAAAATTAGTAACACGCTGCAAATTTGGAATAAGGTTGTTCTTACGGTTTTGTAACGTGTATTAAATTTGCAGCGTTTTGCAACATACGGAACATTGTTTTTTTTTTAAAAACAGTGCAATTAGTTAAAAACAGGGGTAAGAAAATTAGTAACACGCTGCAAATTTGGAATTAGGTTGTTCTTACCGGTTTGTAACGTGTATCAAATTTGCAGCGTTTTGCAACATACGGAACATTGTCTATTATTAAAAAAAATGAAATTATTTAATCAGACGGGTGAAAAAAATTTGTAACTCGCTGTAAATTCGTAATTAAGTTGTTTTTACCGTTTCGTAACGTATATCGCACTGTTTTTTTAATAATAAACAATGTTCAATTTGTTGTAAAACGCTGCAAATTTGATATACCTTACGAAACGGTAAAAACAACTTATTTACAGCGAGTTACAATTTTTTTTCACCAGTGTGATTAAATAATTTCATTTTTTTTTAATAATAGACAATGTTCCGTATGTTGCAAAACGCTGCAAATTTGATACACGTTACAAACCGGTAAGAACAACCTAATTCCAAATTTGCAGCGTGTTACTAATTTTCTTACCCCTGTTTTTAACTAATTGCACTGTTTTGAAAAAAAACAATGTTCCGTATGTTGCAAAACGCTGCAAATTTAATACACGTTACAAAACCGTAAGAACAACCTTATTCCAAATTTGCAGCGTGTTACTAATTTTTTTGACAATGTTATTAGCAAAAAACACTTTTCACCCCTTTTCAACCCTTTCCGTACACCCCAGAACGCTGCAAAATCACCCGGTATGTTATTTTACCTTCCTTAAGAACCCCTTAAAATTTCAGCGTGTTACTAATTATTTTCGGGTTTAGGCTTTAATGACTGGACTAACAGCTGACCTGAAAAATACACGCAATAATCATTCTTATACTAAAAACAAAAGTGTCTAAAATTTTGTGAAAGATGTTTTACAATGATGTCACATTTTGTGGTGTACGGTTACTGATCAGAATGATATCATTCTTATTTAGGCGAATTTATAAGTGAATGGTATTGTTTATTGTTGGTAGTGATATAATTTTGGTTACACTCCTTTAAAAATGTGGTGTGGAATATTTAGGCACATCTGCTTTCAAAATATTGACATATTTTGAAAGCAGATGTGCCTAAATATTCTGCATTTACATCAGCTGCTTGCGAAAAGATTGACAATTGATATATTTAATTACATAATAATAATAATATTCCACAACTATCACACAACGCCATCTAGTTCCAAGCTAAGCAGAGCTTGTGTTATGGGTACTAGACAACTGATAAACATACTTTTATATTTCTAAATATATACATATTATACTCGTAGATAAATTACACCCAGACCCAGACCAAATGATCGTGCTCATCACACAAACATTTGTCCTGGGTGGGAATCGAACCCACGACCTCCAGCATAGCAGTCAGGCACTAAGCCACTAGACCACCAGGCCAGTCAAATTTCTATTAAAACTTCTTATATGTTTCCAACTAGAATTGGGATTGGAATCTTCGACCACCAGTCCTGTTAACCAGCCCTTTATGCACCATGACGGGACCCCTTAGAGGGCCGGGGTCGCGGGACTAAGAGCTATTAAAGGGCACCGTAGTTTTTAGTCAAACTTGTGTTTGACAGTCCCTTCCGCTGGGGCCTTGAGTCATTTGATGATCTAACCACGCAAAAAACAATCCTTTGATGCGCTCAGTGCGAGCTTCATTCACTGCACCCTGGTCTTGCCAATTGTGGTCCTGGTCCGGCAATTTCTCCGCCCCTACAGGATATATGCCCTGTACCTGGAAACATGTTGACACTCATTTATTTTCGACACTCATCATCTGCCTGCCTTTTCCCAAGTATATTGGGGTCGGCTTCCAAACAGATGCAGCTGAATACCATTATTTTACATGGAGCGACTCCCTATGGTGGAGGTCTCCACAACGCAGTAACTGGGTAATACGATAACCCATGGTCAGACTTTTAGAGCTTCTGACTAACAGTAATGACTGTCAAAGATCTACAAATGACAACCGGGATCAACGGCTTTACGTGCTTTCCGAGGCACGAAGGAAACTCGCTATGACAGATGGTAGCCCTTCCACAGACCAACCTCGGCAAGCGCGGTTTAACTCGGGAGATCGGTCTATGTGACTGTAATTATTAAGTCAAAAGCTCCTCAATGCCAAATATGTCTATGCATCTCCTTAAATCAATCAAGCAACCCGGATTCTCAGGTAGACTGTCAATCGCAATGAACGTCATGACAATGATTTAGTGGAAAACTCGTGATCGTATCAGTTTACTAATGTAGTAATGAACACTTTCTCTTTCGTGACACGGACTTAGAAGGCTGATGATGCTGGCAGGGGGCCAAAGATGATGAAAACGTTGAACAGGATCGAATGGACGAGGTTGGTAATTGTGTAAGGCAGGCTAAAATTTAAATGCTCATCAAAATAGATAAATGCTCATTAAATCTAAAAGTCGCTTTAGCTAGATTTCAAGGACACCCCTAAGGTCAGTATGGTTAGGTTCCTTTAAGGATTCATACAAGGTCTAGCAAATGGCAGTTCTAAGCGACAGAAAGAGAAAGGGCGACGGAAAAAGGCGATTCCGTGCTGCCAGATGTGGTTTAACCCAAAACCCTGCAAAAAGAAACATAAACCGGTTGGTAGATGTCACATTTCTTTTGCATAGGTATTTTTTGATTCTTGTACATTTTCTCAGGATTATTATTATTATTTATTTATTTGCTCATAATAATACAAACTTATAAATTAAGCCACACAAAACCGTTGTAATGGTTTGACTATGGGATAGGTGAATCTTTGTAAACAGTCGTTATAATTTTTTAATTAAAGCTGATATTATTGATAACGGTAGCACTTTCACACATTTCTAAATACCTAATATATTTTTAATTTATTTTTAAAACTATTTTTATTCTTTTCACTCCTCATTTCTGTCGGCAGATTATTCAATAGATAAGTAAGGTAACCGTTATTGGATCTTTTCCTTTATTGAAAGCATAATTTTAACTTTTCAAGAGTAGGTATCACTTATCAAGTCATCACCTTTCCCTTACATTTCTTGCCGGGGTCGCGGGACTGTCTTATCAGGTAACAGTGACCCTCGAACGTAAAGGGCTATTGAAAGGCTCCGTGGATTTTAGTCAGTACGAGTCTGACGGGCTCTCGCGTCCCGCTCTGGGTGGGGGAGGACTCATTTGATGATTACCGGTATAAAACAAAAAGTCGTCACTTCTGCCCACCCTGCTATCGTCAAGCATGAAGCCAACCTCAGTGATATCAGTTGCATCACAATCAGAACACGTACGATGACTTAACGACCATACATTAAGAGACAAGCATGCGTTGAGAGAATGCCTAATTGTCGAGGGTTGAACAGGGCTGCTTATAAATCTCAATAATTTCATTTTGGAATGCTATTTCTTTAGAATCTCAGAAACAGCATGAATTCCATTCGGCCATTCAGCATAAATTAATTAATAGAAAATGGGGAAGAAAAGTTCTCTCATGACGACCACGGACCGGAAAACGCAGCGTAGGCAGGCCCCCCACTAGGTGGACCGATGACATCGTGAGGGTCGCGGGCAGCCGATGGATGCAAGTGGCGAATTTTCGTTCGGCGTGGCGGTCTAAGGGGGAGGCCTATGTTCAGCAGTGGACATCTTCCGGCTGATGATGATGATGATGATGAATGGAAAATAAATACCTCTAGGCGCTAGCCACACAGAAAAGACGTAAGACGCAGACGGGGCGCGGACATTTGTCTCTACAGCGTCCCTTTCATACTCGTACAAAATGTTTACAAGCGTCGCGACGCAAAACAAATGGTATTACAACAGGCACAGTTGTAATACCATTTGTTTTCCGCGAAGCGTCCTCGTCTTACACGCCGTATTCCAGTATTATGGAATTACTGGGATACGGTCGTCTGATGTCTCTACTGTGTGGCCTGCGCTCTAGTGTACGAACGAGGAACTAGTTACTATCACACCTTTTTCCTCGGATGTACTTCAGAGCTGTCATTCACAGAGTACCTACGTCTCTTGTTGACTTGAATGACCCTGGCGGTTGAGTGTGTCATGCTCACTCAACTGTCTCGCTGATGGTGGCGCGTGTGTCAGATCATTTAGCTCCCTTCAAAATGGTTGAGCTGAATGGTGCTGATGCATGTGTCAGTGTTTATGTCTTGTGGCTGGGACTGTAGCACCATAACTTTTTACTGTTTAATAATAATTCCTTTGTCTCTGACAATTTCAAAAGTACCTGTAACTGGCCTACTTGAAATAAATGCTTTGATTTTGATTTAGAACTAAATGTTTACATCGTAGTCCTCGTTTCACGTTTACTTCATGTCACAAGAACGTGAAAATTTTCACGTTACATCAAATCATCATCATATCAGCCGTAAGACGTCCTTGGCTGAACATAGGCCTCCCCTTTAGGCTTCCAATAGGACCGGTTGTAAGCGGCTTCCATCCGGCGTGATCATTGTTTTATTTCTAAATATTTTGGACCAAATTATTTAGAATTTTATAAGTGGCAACCCTAATCGGAGACAGAACCAATGAGTGACAAATGAATGTTTGTTCAATAATGTAGTTCGAGTGCGTAACTGATGCAACTGTGCTACTGCTTAACTATAGTTTAACTATGTGGGTAAACGTTACATGGACTATACAAGTACTTAAGGCTATTTTTCTTATAGTTAGGGTATGCAGAAGCTACCTGCTGCGACCAATACAAGATGACCATTAATAAAAGATAATTTTTCCAATGACCGTTGCCAAAAGCAAACTTCGAATTTTGGTTTAGGAATCGATCAAAACTTGCCGGGGTTGCGGGACTAACGAATTACCGGGACCCTGGGGGGGTATTACAACGTCTTAAAACCAGGCTTGTTCCAGTGAGTGAACGAGATGGCGCTAGATGACTTGTATAACTCTGTCACTTTCACTCGCCGGAATAAGCCTGAATCTAAGACGTTGTAATACTCCCCCTGGAACGTAAAGAGCTTTTGAAGGACACCGTGCAATTTTGGTAAGTACAAGTCTGACAGTCCCACCTGCCCTGCCCTGGGTGGGAGGACTCATTTGATGATTTTAACACACTAAAAGAAAAAGTCACAAATACGTGAGGCCACGTGATAGGACCTCAGAAGGCTATCTAGTTTTCTGGACATTTTTTTTTGGGACAAACCCGCCTCACTATTTCCAAGCCACTGCAACTCCTGAAAGCCAGAATCAACAGTGGCAACCACCAGAAAAGCGCCGAGACAATGAAGCTCGACGTGTCCCGGAGAATGAATTTACCTGTCTTGGATCCTGCAACGAAATTAATCAGAAAAGAATAGTGGAGGAGTAGGAAAAATATGTTTCCACTTCCTCCAAGCAAGCAGGAGACAGAATAAAACAAAGCCAATAGGCACAAAGGGACATTACAACTGGGAGAAGTTCAGTTGCCTAGCACCACGGGTAAAAATGACTACTAATATGAATGGGTCCTAATGAGCTGCTATATTTGATTCCAATAATAGGTATGGTAAAAACGCTTGAACGCACGGAAGTTTGTTTGTTTGTGGTCCGTATAGTATAAAGTTTTTTTGGTCCGTAAACACCAAGTCATACCAGCCCTCTATTCACGTGAATTAAATTACATACATCCTTACATCCAACTTATCATTCTTAGATACACCACACGATTAGTCCATAGATTACTAATAAGATATGATAGGAATTACTGGCGCTATTCCTATTAATAGCAATAGGATATGTCCGTACTATCACTGGATACGTAATAACTATCGGCACTATTACTGGGTGCTAAATTAATTAATTACTATCGATGACTATTGATAGATTCCATTGTGTCATATTAATTAGTACTGGGAAGTATCGGGAATAGTTTGTAAGTTATTCTAATGACGATGGGTTTTGCCATCGCTGAGTGCCGATCTCCTTTACAAAGTGTTTTTCTATTGTTCTTCTTCGTTTCGTGCGTTCGTATATGTCATGGGGTATCGTATTGCCCAGTTACTGGGTTGTGGAGGTCCGATAGGCAGTCGCTCCATGTGAAATACTGATATTCAGCTGCATCTGGTTCGATTGGCAGCCGACCTCAATATAGTTGGGAAAAGGCAGGCAGATGATTATTTTGTTGTCTGTTACTAAGCCATCTCTGGGAACATCACAGACCTTTGACATGGCTTTGGACTTATACATTATATTTATCTAGGTTTCCTCACGATGATTACCTTCACCGATGTCAGTGGCGTCCAAGATAAACTGAAAAAGACACATTGATACTTCCCTGGGTTTGAACTCGCAACTTTAAGCATGAGAAGCGAATTTCTAAACCTCCGAGCCATTACGAATTGCATTGTTAAATTAATAACACATACATTATCGTCTATACCGAATCAAACTACTATAAGTTGAATTCGGAGGAGACTTCAAAAGGTATAAATAGGCGAAGAAGAACCTTGCCCCCCTAGACAAGTCGCAAACGATAATCGTTAACGCTCGGTTCTCCCCAATAGATTTTCAACCTTATTCTCCTTCGAGTCGTTAGTTGAAAATCTATTTAGGATTTCTAAGCGTTAGCGACTGGAACGAACGACAACGCCATGAAATCTTCAATAGATTTTCAACTAAAGACTCGAAGGAATAAGGTTGAAAATCTATTGGGGAGAACCGAACGTTAACGATTATCGTTTGCGACTTGTCTAGGGGGGCTTGTTAGAGCGATTAGATACAAATTCCAATAGGTACAATCAGAATAAGACCCTTTTTTTTACGTGGTAAAATCATCAAATGAGTCCTCCCCAGCAGGCAGGGCGGGAGGGACTGTCAGACTCGTACTGACTAAATTCCAAGGTGTCCTTTAATAGCCCTTTATGTTCTGGGGTCACGGTAATGAGATAAATCCCGCGACCAGAATACAAGACCCTAGTTCAATTTTTCATTTTCCTTTGGAAGAGTTCATGTTATTGCTGCCTTTTCCATTTTATTTGGGGTGGACGCAAAACATTTTCATTTTTCATTCTCCCCAGTATCAGATATGTCATCATTTTCTCCATTTTCTTTCATAACATTAAATGTACTTATCCATAGTTTTATTGGCCTTCCTTTCTCTCTACAAGATCTATGTGTACATTCATACCCATCATGCACTTACATAATGACATGCGTTTCATCCGCCCTCATCACATTACTAGTACAGGCGATTCCTTTTTCTATTTTTTTAATCTTAGGGCCACACGGGAAATTTCGTGAACGATATAAGAACATAAAACTAATAACGGCATTTCCTGTTAGTTTGGCCCAAGAAGAGCCTCTTTCAATTCACAGAATATGAAAATGACAAAATGATCCTTTGTCAGTTAAACCAAAGATACGTAACCATCTTCAAACGAGTGTAAAATACCAATAAGATCAATAATTCCCTTTGAAAAGTCCCGCTCTCTGCACATTGCCTAACAATGTTGCGATTTCCAACTTTGACAGTATCATCACGCTTCCACTTCCTTTGGCGTGGACAGAGATCATATAATGATAGCTTCATTAGTTACGCGAGTGAAATAAGTTATTGGTTATTAAGGATTTGTGGCGCTTTCTAAAATGTCTATTTATCGACAGTAAAGTGTCGTTCAAATTGTTAATATTTGCCTGTTGTGTGATCTTTTCCTGGATTTCGGTAGGCCAATGATGTGTATTTAAGTTAGTAAATCGTTCCATGTAAAGTTACTTACTTCCATGTAAAGTTACTTATTACTGGGAATATAAAATTGCTACTTTAACAAATTCAAAATGGAATTGCGATAAAATCGTTCTCTGTTGGTTCAGCAATAGTAATAGAATAGAATATTCTACCAGCTGGTATTCAAGACATCCAATTTTAGCCGGTCTCAGATTTTTTTTGGCAAAGGCAATACAGATGGATGATGTTAATATTGTAAGGAATAAGAATAAAATAGAAGTTAAAGCACTATATCATAAATTTATCTTAATATATAATCCTTTTAAAATGTCAAAAATAAGTATATTTAACAATAATTATGTCTCGCTAAGATTATTCAACTCATAATTTTTCTTAACCTTATTTTAACTTACTCTTTCTTTGTTGGTTTTAAATAAATAATTAAAAGTGTAAACGATGTGATGAGATTCGATTTGGTTTCGAGTTTTGATTGACACAATTATTTAAAATAGAACATTGTTCTATTGTCAAATCAAAAACAAACAATTTCATTGTACACCAAGCACAACCACACGAAAAAAAAGAAAACAATTTAAAAAATAAAACTGTCAGCTGTCAAAACTCCCGCCAACCGTGCGTTTAGTTGCTGCATCACTTGCATTCCCTCTAAAATTAATTCTAAGCGCATAATACGAATTAGTTATGTTTAAATGCGTCTTGTTGCCTCGCCACGCATAGTTATACGCACTTGACCACACCGTGTGTTCCTGTAGTTTTGAATTGAATGCAACGTTGTTTATTGAAGGTATACGGGTTGAATATCATATTTTTTGTAAAGGTATGGAGCTGATTTGAGTTTTTTTTTTTGGTTGATGAGATTCCTCATGAAAAAATGTTATAAAAAAGTGCAATTCGAGATAAGATATTTCGAACAAGATCAATCTAAATATTAAAGTCACTGGAAAAATAGTTGATAATCATAAAATCAGGCATAATTTAATGGCAAATCAGATGAAAGTATACTTAATACGAATATAATGTAAGTATACTAAAACTAAAATACGAGTATAATTAACGATTTGTTATGCAGACTACATAGACTGGCAAGAATTCGGAATGCTACTAAGAAATTCTTAAAAGAAAAATAATATTATATGAAAAGTTCTTTTTTTTATTAAAAAATCTATTTAGAGTCCACGGCACCAATTTGACCTTGTAGCGGCGGTATTGCAATATTTTGGAAAAACAATTAAACAGAAAATTAAAAAAAAACTATTGTGTCCGATGAGTTCTCTGTCCCACAATTTTTCCATGCACACATAATTTTTGCGATCACAAGTTGTCTTGCCAATATGATCGTTACAAGTTGCCATCAATATGCAACACAGGCGATTATAACATTATAAGTTTAACAAAACATTAAATATTACTTCAACAACGTTTGTATCTTGTCTGGTTAAGAATAGGTGGTCTTCTATGTTTTAATTCCTTTGCAGTTGAATGTTTGAATCGATACATAGATAATTGCGCTAATATTCATAAAATATTTAAAAAATAAAATTATTAAATTATTAATTGATTATCTTCTACTAGCAACCCGTCCCGACACGGGTGCAGTCTTTAAAATATTATGCATATTGTATACAGATAAATATACAACGTGTGACGTTATATGCGCAAAACCTCTCGTGGGGTAACTCAGCCCATGTTACTGAACAATGTTTGTTTCAAGACTTTAGGAAATTCGCAAAAAAAAAAATTGTTTTTTCATACAAAATGAGAAATTGATCAAGCCCACCAGTATGAAAATCATTTCTTTTTGCGAATTTTCCAAATGTCTTAGAACAAACATTGTTTAGTAACATGGGCTGAGTTAACCCACGAGGCGTTTTGCGCTATTAACGCTACACGTTGTATAAACCTTCCTCTTGAATCTCTCTATCTATTTAAGAAAACCGCATCAAAATCCGTTGCGTAGTTTTAGAGATCTAAGAATACTTACATAAGGACAGCGGGAAACGACTTTGTTTAATATTATGTTGTGATTTTTATTGTATGAGCAGAAAATAGAATATTCCATTTTACTATTTTTATCTTGTCAAACCATCATGTCAATTACAAGCCTTAATTTTTATATTTAGGCACGCTATAAAATTTTCTTCTTTTCCCCCCTTAGAGAGCCAAAGCCTGTCGTGGTCGCGGGACTGTTACTGTGATCCTGGAACGTAAAGGGAAATGGGAGGGAGGACTCATTTGATGATTTTACAACGCTAAAAAAATCAAGTCTTTTGAACAAGACGTAAATATTCCACCTACTCCACATCCGGATTGCAATATGATTTCCTTTTCTTAAGCTATGACGCAAGAACTGCGCCGTTTGATCTATTCTCTGTCATTGCGTCATTGTCACCATGGCGCATCCTTTGACACGCATTGCCTACAAGACACCTAATTCTCTGCAATCCAGTATAGAGTTAAACAGTAAATCAACGAAGATTTTTTTCCCAATCAAAAGTGCATTAGGAATGTTAATAAAACATTTTGACGCTTAGATAACAATATGTAATTCTCATTAACATTACACTATTTTGACGGCACGGTTGACAGTGGCTAGGCGTTCAACTGACCCGCGAATATATTTGTATGTTATGAAAGTATTAATTACAGATCAAAGTGTTTGTGTATGTGTGTTTCTATATTTGTAAACGCATCGACGATACAGGAGAAATTCTTAGTGTGGGTGAGGGGATGAAGAAAAAACTATGATAACCACTCGTAATCACGTATTAAACGTGACTATTTTCTTTCGATGGGACAGAATTGATGTAAAATATTCTTTCAATATAAGATTTTAAACTGACATGGTCACTATTATACATATTAGGGTTTAAAACGGGATATTTACCATGTTTATTATTTGTTTTGAGTTTCCGATATTTCGGCACTGTTGCAAGCACCATGATCACGGATGAACTGAAGTTTTTGCGGGTGGATGTTATGAGCAGACAAATCGGTCTACCCTCCGTCTCGTTCGTTTTTTGCGTTCGACTCCACTACCATTGTCACTAGTCTCACTCACAACACGATATTGTTCCCGACACACAAAACTCACTGTATCTGCTCGCGAAGTAGTTACCGTGTTTTTTGGGTTTTTACACAATTGGACCACTGGGTTCCAGGCCCTCGACAGTTGAAACCCATCCTCACGATTGAAATTTTTATATTTCGTGATTTCAATCGCTTCACGAACCAATCTCGGTATGTAGTGGCGTTCTGTCGAGATGACCTGAGGGTTATGTAACTCGATCCAGTGGTTAGGACCCGATTCCAATAGATGTTGAGCTATTGCTGATTTTTGGATATCGTTGTTTTTCACTGCCCTAATGTGTTCCGATATTCTGCAAGCTACAGTTCGCTTAGTCTGCCCGATATACGCCTTTCCACAGCTGCAGTCTACTTTATAAACACCGGGTTTCTCCAACGGGAAGTTGTCCTTCGGCGAACGCAACATTTGAGACACCTTCTTGAATGGAGTGAAGATAGTCTTTACGGCATACTTTCTAAGAATGTTTGCAACCTTATCTGTCACTCCCTTCACGTATGGCAAAAACGCTGGTTGTCTCTCAACCTCGCACTTCCGGTGTTTATGTCCAGTTTTATGCCTGCGCTGTTCAATTTTTACCGTATAGCCATTCCTCTGTAGGACCTTCTGTACGTGTGCTAGCTCACCTCGTAAATGTTCTTCGTCACATAAATCATATGCGCGGTTTGTGAGTGACGTCACTACAGAGTTCAGCTGTTTGGGATGGTGGTGTGAATCAGCGTGTAGGTATCGATCCGTATGAGTAGATTTTCGGTAGACTGAATGCCCCAGAGAACCATCAGTACGTACCTGTATCTTCACGTCCAAGAAAGGAATTGTTCTCTCGTTTTCCATCTCATAGGTAAAATTAATTTTGCTATGTATGCTGTTTAGGTGTGACAAGCATACTTTTGCATCTTCTTCATCTCCTTCAATTATTGCAAAAACGTCATCGACATACCTCTTCCACAGTTTGATAGGTGTGAGTGCAGTGGAGATAGCCAGTTCTTCAAAATGCTCCATCCAAATATTGGCTACCACAGGAGCTACTGGACTGCCCATAGCTACACCATCAATCTGCAGGTAGTACTGACCTTGGTAGATGAAGTAACAGGTAGACAAACAGTGATGTAATAACTTACTGTATTCTACCGGGATGTTGTTTTCTTGCAATTTCACCTTAACTACCTCCATACAGTCCACCACTGGTACGTTTGTAAATAAGGACTCAACGTCGAAACTGACCATTGCATCATTTGGTTGGAGTTCTATGGACTGCAGGATATCTATGAAATGCCGAAAGTCTCTTACGTAAGACGTTGAGTGCCCAACTAAAGGTTGAAGCACACAAGCCACATGCTTCGCTAGGTCATACGTGGGTGAGTCAATCTGACTGACTATCGGACGTAATGGAACACTCTGCTTGTGTACTTTTGGCAAACCATATAGTTTTGGTGGCTGTACGTTTCTGGGACGGAGCAAGTATTTAACCGTATCTTCAGGAATCATGTTAAAATCTCCGAAATCTAACTTCGATGCACCTTTTCTATGTGAGAGCTGATGGAGCGATTTTTTTGATAATTTTTATATTTAAAATTATACTTGTTATTACCGCAACTCATTTAATTATAAAGTTACAACATGTCACTGGCCTGCAAATTGCAAAAAACGTAAAAGTATTTGAATTTCGCGGGCTACATCGACGCAATCACCTTAAGGCGATCCTGTTTAGGCTGTCGGAACGCACAGCCTAAACTGGATCGCGTTTAGAGCTCGTGGTAAGACTCCTGAGCCATGTTGGCGCAGCCGTGAGTCACACAATATCTAATTTTTTTGACGTTATTAGTTTTCTTTTTATTTTATTTTTTCTTTTATGTTGTGTGTACTTATGTCATTTGTGTCAATAAACGTTTTTTCCTTCTTACTTTCTTTCAACATTGTAAAATTATAAACCTTGTTCTTAGTTGAAATACTGAAAGTAATATCTCTACAGTAGCGCATCCTTTGACTCGCTTAGCCTACAAGCCACCTGATTCCTTTTAATGCCACAGTTAACGCACAGATCACATGCGCAGGAGTCTACGCCTTGCCAAATGTAGCAAGGTTTCGTAAAAAATATACTAATAACAAACAGTTGGTTTTGACACCGTTTTGTAACGGTCGCGAAGATGTATTGGTTCTTGCAAAGAGATCTATGATGTACTTTGGTTACACGCACAGACTAGGTTACACGCTTGTTGTCGATAAAGAGTGACTGGTCTTTGACGGTTTGTTGGCAGAAAGATGACCTTTTTCTGCCTTTACGGTGCATCCACACCGCAGTTACTTTTTGTAGCTCAAAATTTCCAAATGTTACTAAGTGTTGACGTGTTACTGTAAGTCGAGTAACGTTGCTCTACAATCGGTAACAATGTTTCCCCCTGCATCCAGACCGCAGTAACAATCCCTATAATGCAGTAGCATAGAAAAAAGTGGATTTAAAATCTACTTCTGAATTCTGAATATGACCGACTATTTCTGCAGGGCTACTTTTACCCAAACTCTAGTATCCAATGATATTATAAGTAAAAAAGGTGTAGATACGTCATACGCGCTCAATAACGTAAACGCTCAAATGAGGCTGATCCACACATCTTGATCTCAGTAATATAAGATTTTAAACTGACATGGTCACTATTATACGACGTTGCCAGCTGCACTTCACGTACCACAGACTGAATTAAAAGTAAAAGTGACTCAAAACTACCAAAAATGCCGTCGTGTGTGATGAGATATTGTACAAATTAAACATGCAAGACTTCTAAAAGTCAAGGAATCACATAACATTCGTAAATATACTATTTATCTTTAATATTTTCACAAATAAAACATTACGTTTCTATAAATATGGCGTCGTAAAAGAAAGAGTGCGAGCACGGGTGCGAGTGAGAGGAGACCCTGACGTGCGGGGGGATTGATGACGCGTGGCGCTGTTTGTTTATCTAGCTGTCACTTTTTTTCTTATTGCATTGTATCAAGCTATCCTTTTTACTTGTAGTGAAATGTAATGTGTGAATAAAAAAGTGTGTATCTGTGCTGCCGCTCGGCGCGGCACAGTTTTTTACGTCGTTTTGTACGCGTATAACATATCTATGACTTTATAATATCATTGCTAGTATCTATAGCAACTTCTACAGCTTAAACCATAGATAAGAATCTGACAGTTCTACCAAAGACAACTCACGCACAAACGTCATAAATCTATCACCTTGACCAACGTATCCTCATTTGAATGTCTGTCTGTACGTGGTTTAGGGGGTAACAACATTTTATTGTCTCCTAGAAAAGTATCCAGTTCTTCTTATGACACATTCTTTCAACACAGTCATAATTCACTATTTCGAAGTAAATTAGTCAATTTAGTGTCACCAGAAGCAACATTTTTTAACTACAGAGTCGTTTACACGTAACACATACACTCGTGTCATGGAAATCAGAATTCCCGTCGGGTGTCATAGTAATAATTTAATGGGTGCGTCAAACGTGCAAGCTTCCTGCGACTAGGGTGGGGTGTCTATGTAATGCATTGTGATGCAGTGAAGCACTTGACGTTTTTAATCTATGACGTGTGGCGTTTTTGAATATCGAAGATGGTTATGGCTGGAGAGAAATGGTTTTGATGGGCTTTACACAATGGACATATTGGTGATAGTTTTTTTTTGTTTGTTGATTGATTATTAATTTCAATGAAGTGTGAAACAATATTTTGAGTGCGCCTGTCTATGTTAGACCCTCAAATGGAGAGGAAAATGTGTACTGGAACATACTTGAGGAAGGCATACAGACAATCTTTAAATAACTTGAAGCAGACTAGATTCAAAAGGAGGTTAATTGAAAATGACTGACGTTCAAATACGTTTAAAAATATTGCTCTGCCATCCAGTTTTTTAGCTAAATTTAAATAAAACTGCTTTCTTGTATCTAATCAAATGTGAAATTACTGCCACTTAGTTATCTATCAGTTAACTTTTCAAAACGCAATTTTCAATCTATCGCATTATTAATAATAGCCATCAATATTCTCCTTCCTAGTATCTATTACCTTTTTCATCACTATCCCTTACAATTCCGATAGAAATTCGCAAAAACAACACAAACCTATGATTATCGTAAACTATCCCTCATTCCAAATCGATCACTCAACGAAATGACAGATGCGTTCCTTTTTCAAACTTTTTGCAACGAAACGTGTTTCGAAAATCGAATCCAAACATGTTTAAACGGCCAATTATAATGGCAATTTGCTGCCATCGCTCCCGACAGCGTTAGAACGCCCATTTTAATACTTTAAAATAACAGTTTTTGTCCATGGTTTACTTATGATGACGGTGGATCACTTTACAAAGCATTTTTTTAGCCCTTCTTAGTTTTTTTTTTTTTGTTTATGGTCTGATTTATAAAAATGTTTTGTGCGTAAATTGGTTATGGTATTGAAGTAATTAAGAAAAAGAAATGTCATCTGTAAAAACTCCCGCCTAAAGTTGCGTTTAGTTGTAGATATGACAAAATCTAAAAAACTGAAAACAAAGTTCTATAGTATTTGTCGTACTTTACATAAAAACACGTAAATTAGTAGTATGAATAAAAGTAGATTTCATAAATAAAAGGCTTTTTCCTATACAATAAGCTTAAAATTGTACCAGGCTTGCATACAAATAAATAATCAGAATCAGATCAAATAGCCTTCAAGTGAAGCTATAAAATTGATTCGAAGTAATCTTTTCATTCATGTAACTTATACTTACTGACTCGTACACATTACCACAACCACACACATGTAGTTACAAATTTCCAATATAGCTTGACCTTGCCTTGTATGAAGTTCCCGTACAAAGAACGATCTGTAAATTCTGGTTATCTAGGTATAGTTTGATTGGTATCCCTCTGTACTATTTGTAATCGTAAAATAGTAACATTTTTACTATCAATTGTGACCTCTGTCTAAAATACGTTATGGCCACACAAGGACGTAAGGTTAGGCTCGCATTAGCGATTTTTAGGCGACCGTCGTTTGATTTTTATGTCTAATTAGAAAGTGAACCAACCAGTCAAATAAAAATTTGACTGGTTGGTTTCTTTGGTGGTTTCATTATTTGAATGTTAAAATAATTTAATGTTTACCATGAATCCTTTCTTCCACTTGACACCACCAAATCGAAACCACCGGTGGTGTCGTATGGAATCTCTAGTTCATAATTATGACACCACCCTAGTGATGTTCAGAAACGCGTATTTTTGACAAGCAGCTCCCAATTTATTATTTTAAGTTATCTATAGTTAAACGATAAATAATAACCCCCATTTGAGTGACAGATAACTTTGTCAAATGACGTACCTCATTAACGAAACTACTTGAACTTAATTGGACTTTTCTTATCAAGAACTTTGTATGTAACCAGACTAACAGTCGGTGGTGTCATATGGACCAGAGATTCCATACGACACCGGTGGTGTCAAGTGGAAGGAAGGCCATGAATTAGGATAACAAAATTATGCTACTTGTTTAAATAAATATAAGTACTTGGTTTTAGTATCTCGGTGGAAGAAATTACAGGTCTAATAAATGACTGGACTTAAAAAGTCAATCTGTAATAATCAATAATCATAAATTAAAGGAATGATTTGAGCTAAATTCAAATGAATGCTAAAACGCCATACGACAAAAAAGTCGCAAGAAAAAATCGCAATTCTGAACCAAACCTTACTATTCAATATGTATCACTGAAAGATCTACGCAATGGCCAACCAATGCACAACCCCAAACAAAAATCAACCTTACAGTAACACCTACAACGTTCCCTTTCCCTTAATACCGTGTGTAGTACATTAGGATTCAAACCGTCGTTCTAATAAAGATGGTTGATAAGATACAATTGTCACAGATTAAATTACTCAATTATAAACAGGTCATGTAGGACTTTTAATGTGTTTTTGCGGATTAAGGAAATGTTTGGCGACGAATACAGGGTTGTTTTTTATGACTGGCCTTGGTTATCGTCAAAAACTTCACTTCCTTTTAAAAAACATTAAGTATGGCTCTTAATAAACATTATTTAAACTATAGAAATATTAAAATACTAAATTAAAATAAAACTAAACTAAACTATTACCTATAGAGCATCGAAAAATTCATCCTCAACGCTGTCAGCTGGCAAAAATTAATAACTAAACATTAATTTATCAAAATCATTGTCATAGTCCAAAAAAAAAACAACAACTAGCAACAAAAACTTTTGAGCAAAATTTTATTCATGCACACAATGAATTTATTATAGGTATTGCAACTATAATAAAAATGTGACATTAATAAAATCTGGCGTATTTGATAGAATCTGGCATTCATTGAATCTGGCGTTATAAACTCGTCTGACATTTCTAGAATTTGGCATCTGTCTAATTAACCGAAAATTCGAAGACATTTGTGACATCCACGAATCTGCACTCGACCATCGGATTGGTGTAGGTATACCGCATGTGTTGAAATATGGTTTATTAATAAATTACAAATCAAATACCACAAGAATGGTAACGTTTATCTTAAAGAAAATTAAAATTTTCCTAAATGGAAAATGTTCCCGTATGTACTAACTAAATCGCAGTCAAGTAACAAGCCAATAACTACAACATAAAGTATAAATCAATCAACTATCCCATATTGCTCAAAATCTCGAACACATTTACGTTTCTGCGAACAATATTATACCTCTTGAATTTCACGCTTCTCCAACTTTACGATTTCATGTGAAAATTATTTGTCAAACAACCGCTGTCATATGTATGGCAAAGATATTTTTTTGGCGCCAAAAATATTAATTTTATATTAACGCGACGGTGAAAAGGGATTGACAGTCCGATGGTATCGTTTTCCACTTCATAAGTTAAGTATCATTATTGTGTAAACAAACTTATAATTTGCGGTCGAAAAAGTAATAAAATCCCCAAAAATCAAGATATTAAAGTTTAAAATCGTTTGGCTGTAGAGAAAGGGAGAAAGAATGTGGCTAAGCTATCAATAAAGTAACAAAAACTCATAAAGGGAAGGAACGTTTGATTTTTTTTTTCTAAACAACTGCCGTTTTCTGAGAAGGTGTAAAGTGGCTGTATGGCTATTTTATTTTTATTGTATTGTTAATAAGCATGCTAAGGGGAAGTCTTCGTAAACTATTAAACGGTTATATCGAACTAAATAGAATATAATGACCGTGAATAATGTACAATAGGCAACGGCAATCAAAGCGCATTGTTAAATCCTGACTTGACGTCTTTATCCATAGACAACATTAACTCTGCAGTTCTGTACTTGTCAAACCTCTTTGCAATAAAGTTCAATTTGCCCGCCAACAGATTTTTGTACTGTGGCAACACAGATAGATTTCAAATTTGGAAATAATTGTGTCATGGCGCCTTCTAAGAATGGCGAGTGACAATTTGTTGCAAATAATTTCGTTTTTATGGTCGACATGATATCTTCTTGTTACACAATGAAGTGTAGGATTCTATTCAACATATCGATTGGTTATTGATCTACTGATGTAAGGATTTTGACACTTATATTGAGAAAGAGGGCTGTCAATTGCTTTGGTTGTTATTTGAATGGCGGTAAGGTAATCGTAAAGTTATTGAGATGTCACTTTTGAACCGTTTTTTGTAAGTAATAAAGTAATATTGGTTAACTATCTTTAAATGTTTGGTACCACATTAGCTCTTTCTGAGCTCAGTATAATAGATTTCATCAATATAGATACTTATATAACAATATTCGAAATTAATAAAAAAACTACAATAACATTTAGAATGGAAGATTTTCGTAAGTGGTATCGAATCGATCTCTAAAGAATATGATTATAACGACTAAAGAAGAATAACAGATAATGAAATTATTCCGTGTTACCTGAAAAAAAAACTTATTTCTCCATAGCCCAATTATTGGGTTGTGTGTGTGCAACTTCTCTCCTAAAAAGGCCAGTTGTCAAACTTCTAATCATGTCCATATTCTATGATCATTATAATCAGACCAAACATACAACCAACCAAATAACAAAAAAAAGGTCCAATTAAAATGACCAACCTTCAAAATAAAATCTAAACAGGCAATAACAAAAATCAATTCAACTGACTTTCAAATAAACTGCCACTACACACATTAAATCGAAAGAGGGTAGATCACATCACTCGTTCCTAATTCAATTTGAACCAATGAGTAACGGGCTGCGCAGAATTAATTGCGCACGCGTTTATAAATTACTTTTAAATTGTGAAGTGGGGGAGTGTAATGGGAATTAAAAGGGAATTTTATTATCTTTATTTGTTGTATTTAATCTTTTATTTTATTGACTGTAGGTAATAGTTTTTGTGAAGTTTGTTATTTAATGCTGTAAAGCTGAAGTGACGTCTGACAGGGGAAAATGAAAAAAAAAACGTGTTGCCCCGAAATGGAGAGGAAGATTATGTAGGTAAGTGATAGCCAATATCTAATGAGTTTATGATTGCATCAACAATTATAGAAAATTGTAAGTGTACTTCTATAATAAATAAATAAATAAGTAGATTTGCTTAAACTTAAGCTCGTTTTCAGTAACACTCAGTCGAGTCGACATTACACAACGATATTCAAAGATGGAATGGAATGTAATATTCAATTAAAATTGAGTTAAAAGCTGGGATAATAAGTTAATAATGCATAATAATAACAAAAACTAAACTTACTTTAAAAATCGAATAGTAAATTACCTTAGTGGCTTAGTATTACCACGTATTACTGAACGTGTCGCTGCATACTACAGCATTACTTAAAACTAGATTCAAGCTTCAAGTCATTTCATCATCATCATCATCAGCCTATTAATGTTCCCACTGCTGGGACACAGGCCTCCTCTCTGTGAGAGGGGGTGGGCCATAATCCACCACGCGGGCCCAGTGCGGATTGGTGAATGTCACATGTCTTCGAATTTTTGATTCTAGAACATGCCGGTTTCCTCACGATGTTTTCCTTCACCGTTTTGAGAGCAGTGGTGATGAAATAAATTACACAAAGTAATGCGCCTGCCTAGATTCGAACCCACGACCTACAACTCGTAAGTCGGGGCCGATACCACTGGGCCACCACTGCTCTATCAAGTCATTTGATTGGTTGAAATTAGTTTTAGGTAACGCTTGAGTCTGGAAAGATGTTATTTATGATAATTCTATTTTTGAGCCATTTGGGGTTGAGACTCTAAGGGCGTGGGGTCTGAGTGCTCACAGCCTCTATAGAGATATACGAGTATACACAAGACTTGTTGACGCTTCCCGTGACCCAAGAGCTGGCTTTTACCTTGTTCAGAGGCTAAGCATTGTCATACAAAGAGGCAACTGCAATTTCGGCGTTTGAAAAAGAGTGTCCATGGAGTTTCTTGCCCATTTTCTCCATAGAGATCTACGCTTTGGAATGGGCACCTAAAGTACCTTCACAGTTTTTAGGGTTCCGTAGTCAACAAGGAACCCTTATAGTTTCGCCATGTCCGTCCGTCCGTCCGTCCGTCCGTCCGTCCGTCCGTCCGTCCGTCCGTCCGTCTGTCCGCAGTTTAGCTCAGAGACGCACAGTACTAGAGAGCTGTAATTTGGTGTAAATATACGGATTCGTTGTGCCGAAAAAGTGGTAAAATAAAATCTCGTAAAATATTTTTTTTTAGGGTACCTCCAGTACTTACACGTAAAGTGAGCATTTTTTTTTTCTCGCGTACCCCTTAGTGTGGGGTATCATTAAATAGGCCTTTAAAAAATAATGATAGTTTCCATTAACAATTTTTTGATAAGAAAATTCGTTTGTGAAATATTAAGCTTTAAACTGCTAAATTTTGCTCGATTCGAGTGTCCCCCCCCTCTACCAGCTAAACGGTTATGTTTGGGGGTGTGAAAAAATTCACAATAGTAGTACATATAACGAAGTTTAAAAGAAAATTATCATGACTAAGTAGGCTTTACAACTTTACGAGTAATAGTCGACCAACTTATAAAATGTACTTGATATCATATTTTCTTAAACAAAATGTATCGGAGACAACTGCAAATGTAAGTTTGTCAACTTTATTTTTACAGCTTTTATAGGTATGTTTTTTGGGGATAGGTAGGTTTTTATCGTCAACTATTTTTAACTAAATTCAAAAAAGGAGGAGGTTCTAAATTCGTTGTAATCTTTTTTCTTATGTATTTTCCCCGATTTCTCAAAGACTCCTGGACCGATTTTGAAAATTCTTCTTTTTAAAATGAAATTCAGCGAATCAGTTTAGTTAGTTAAGTATTTTGATGGGCAACTACGGAACCCTACACTGTGCGTGGCCCGACACGCACTTGGCCGGTTTTTAAGTCTTCTGACTGAGACTGTAGCACCATAACTATTTTTGATCTGGTTTTATTTTAAGTCTTCTTAACAATTCAATAGTGCTTGTTTATGGCCTAGTTTCAATCAATAATTTAATTTGATTTGAACGATGTATTTTACGATGCTTTGTAACAGATTACTTTTTTTTATTTTCTTTTATTCAATATTTCTATATTTAATTTTGTTGCATTGTATTAAATCTTCAATTTAATCGAATTAGAAAAATTATATTGTGTAACTGGCTCATGGCGATGGCGCCTTCTAAACGCCCCACCGTTCTCTCCATATTCTTTGAACATAACCAGCTTCCCTAACACAAAGACTTAACAATTTCATCTCCCGTCCAGCCACAAATCTGACGGTCATAATAGCGCAGTGTAGATACAATCTCACAGTACAATGCCATGGTCTGACGTGCAGGCGTTACAGAGTTGCCCCCCGCTGGGCTGAACTATTGAGGGCACAGGGACGGACTGGGGATGGGACGGTTTGGATATTATCATTGGTGTTTAGAGTCAAGATTAATATTTTATTATCCGTTATTTCCAAAATACTCCATTTTGTTGTTCTAAACAGATAAGAATCCATGCGTTGATTGATTCCCAAGTGGAGTAATCCACGGAATTACAATAATTAAAAAAAATACTATTTATTATTCTTTTATTCCAATAGCGTACTTGTTGTATGATTTGCAACCTAAAAACCGGTATACTGTAAAATATCCTGATACAGTAATGTTGTAGTTTTTAATCAACAGCTTAGTTAAAACTATTATTGAGCTGATTGAAGACTTTTCCTTTTAAGTGATATTACTGAAACACTGCTGATTAAGACAATTAAGTACAGCGAAGTAATTATTGAATTTAAACCAAAATTATTTTAAAGCTAAGTGTAAGTAAAACCTTTTTGAAAGACCTTACTCGATTTCAAAATACAAACATCATCATCATCATCAGCCTATTATGTTCCCACTGCTGGGTCCGTACAGACCGCGGTCCCGCTTCGAGGGAGTGGGCCATGAACCACCACGTGGTCCCAGTGCGGATTAGTGAATATCTCATGCCTTCATTTTGATGGTTCTCGCACATTTTCGTTTCCTCACAGAATACATTAAAAAACACTACATTCCGGTCCTCAAAGTCCATCCCTGTACCCCAATTCACCCGAAACCCAAAAACATCCAATACACCAGAATTCCGCTAATTATTAGGAGAATAATGGCCGAACCAATTTATGGCCCTCGACAAAGATATATGGTCATTTAATGGCCTGTCCGGGCCACAAAGTGGCCTTTGTCTTGTACTATGGCCAAACACTGGTCCTTTGACCATTCAAGTTGTTTGGGCACCATAACAGGCCATGTAAAATTTTATGAATTAGTCCTTTGTGTACAGATGATTATTTTATTTTATGAGATTACAAAGTGGTTGCGATTATTATTTTATGACAAAATTTGTGAGACTGGAATAGAACAATGATTGGATTGTTTGTTTTATTGTTGTAGGGGCTTTGTTAATGCTGGTTAAATATAAAACACTTTTTTTTAGAACCTAATAATGTTGCCTATTTTTGAACATAGAAGACAGCTTAGACAAAAGGACACAAGACATGGCAAACTCTTTCAACCTTTTTCGTTGGTCTACAACATCTTAGATAATTTTTGTCATATAAGTACTTTTCGGTAGCTTAGCTAATAGAATGTGACTCTAACTAGGCTTTAGGTATACAAGAAGAAAGTTTGAAAATACAACCTTAATTTAACACCTGCACTTTTTTGACGTGAATGATTAAAAGGCGAAAATAATGTTTTATCAGAAAATTATAGTTACCATTTTCAGAAATCATATTTGATGGGTTTTCTTGATGACACCTTATAGCTCATTCGTTTAAATACCAAATATATGCAAAATAGATAATAATGCTTCAACATTCTATTCTTTTTCTACAAACTATGAAATATCTGATTTTAAGAAAAATATCTGTAACATAACAATCCAGCAACATAATATAATTATGTAGGTACCTATAGCTTGGCAAATTAGAAAAGAAAACTGGAAGTCGCCACTGTGCTCTTGCTACCAGCACTATGAATGATTTTATTTTAATTTTTTCACTTATTACGTTAGTTGTATGGCACAATAAATCTAACAAACCCGCGTTCTTTGTTTACATAAACTGTCAAAGATTTTAAAACGTTGTCAGCAAACAAAAAGATTAGTTTCGTTTCAAGACGTTCTGACCAACCCGTACATCGCTAAGAATCCAAAAAACTTCCTTTAATAAAATACTTAACAAACGTATGAAAATAATCATGTATAACTGTGGTATAACATAGTTCTGTCCTATTCAACTCCCACGCATGCACGTTTGTAACAAAATGTAGGAACAATATTGTAACTCGATTCCTTCTCAACTACACGAGTTTTGAAACAATTGACTGTAGAAACCCATGTTCGATTTACGTAAGAATGTGGAGTGTTTCTTTAATATTATTCTGTCATATATTTTTTAGGATGCTAGCTATGCTTATTAAACTTAAAGCTTCTAAATAACATGTCTTGCTATGGAAGAGAGGGCTCTCCTAATACAAACACTATTTGCTTAAAAGGTGAAGCCTATCAGACTTTTGTTTACCTATTCCTATCCAGATTTTACCAAAACTGTATGCACAGATATACAAATGAGTTACCGTGACAATGGATCGAAGAAGGTTATTAAAGGAACACTGGATTTTAGTAATCATAACCCTGATTGTACTTTCCGCAATTCCGCCCCACCTAAGGCCAGAGGACTCAAATCATCATCAGACTATAATGTTCCCACTGTTGGGACACAGGCCTCCTCTCTGTAAGAAGGAGTTGGCCATAATACACCACGCGGGCCCAGTGCGGGGTTGGTAGATGTCACATGTCTTCGAATTTTTGGTTCTAGGACATGCCGGTTTCCTCACGATGTTTTCCTTCACCGTTTCTCATTGAACACAAATGATGATTTAAAATTTTTGAAAGTATTTAAATTGATTCAAGACTGACATTGTTGTTTAGCAATCAATCCTCAAATCTACATACAAACCAAGACACACATCTAACTTTTCCCCATGGAACAAGCCTTAAACAAAACAAAGTACCCATCCCTAGATTTTAAACCCGACAAGCAAGTAAACTCGCGACAAAAAAGTCGTTCGTTTGTACAGCACCATTGTCAAGACGTTGCCTTCCTAAATAATAGAGACATCAGACACTACAAGACAGCTATAACTTATTCAAATTAGTCGTAATACGATACCTGGGTCTGTCGGGTACGTGAGCCCAATATCTGGGATCTTTGTGGGTTTTTGAGTGGAGATGGGGTTAAGTATGAGATGTAATGGGAGCGATGGAGAGGAGATCTCAAGCTACTCAGGCTCATTTAGCCAGAAAATTATTTGTTTACACACTTTAAAACTAGAAACAGGTCGCATAAGTGAGAGAACAGTAAGTTCGGTTATAATAATTATATTATATCGCAACTGACATCTTTGCTAAATCATAGAGTAACTTTGTTTGGTTGACAATATCATTGGAATATTATCATTTCACTCGTTGGTACTGAAAAATAGTATCTTAATCATACTTACTGTAAGGATTTTCTTGCTTAAACTAAGTGAAGCATTTGCACAATCAGGAGAATAGTAGACGAAACATTTTTTTGGAGTTTATGTAGTGCATAGTAGACGTTCTTCAATTTTGTGTGCAGTGATGAAGTTGAACGACTTTTAACAAAGAAATCGCTAAACTAACTATCCTAACCAAAGAGTTTGATATGAGTTGTTCATAAACATTATTATCTTTTTCACAACCTTTATCCATTAACGTAGTGCTTTGGACTGTAAGTAACTATCCAAATTCGCAACATTTTGCTATAGCTTTTATTTCTTATTTCAAACGCCCCTACTGTTAACCTTAACTAATTTCTCGCTTCCCATAGCCTCGCATCGCTCTCCAACTGACCGACATACCCAACCCCTCTGATTCTCGCACCAAACACGGCGCTTAGTGCCATCTGATTTATATAAACTTATCTTGTAAAGAATTATATTACGGACGTGCCTGTTATACCCCTAATGAGTTATATGCGTGAAATTCTTGTAAACATGGACTCGTATGATTGGTTGACTGTTTAAGGGGAATATTTTCATGGTGTCTACGTTTTATAAGTTATGGTGTAACTTTATATTTTGATGCGTGGATGTTTTGTTTTAGAAGTGAGTTCTAGTGCGTATAAAGTGGGTCTATTGTGGGTGTTAGAAAGAATATTAATATCTAAATATATGAGAGTTATAGAGCCTTTTTAGAAGTCAATGCACGCTCTTAAAATATGACTTGAAGCATTTCTCTTGCTTGCTGTTTATGAACAGATATTTAAACTTTCATCACTGTTAGAAGCTCGAAAGTCAGGCAACCAGTCTTACCAGAGATATCGTAATACCTAGTTGCTGGGTTGTGGCGGTTCGATAGGCATTCGTTTCATTTAAAATACTGAAATTCAGCTGCATCTCATTCGACTGGAAGCCGACCCCAACAAAGTTGGGAAAAGGCAGGCAAATGATAATGATGACTTCAACGTTCATTGACTACTACTATTTCTATCTCTCAGCTGTATTATTACTGATAAATGATTTATGTCATACCAATGTAAGTTTACAATACATAATTATGAAATTTTACAAATTAAACGGATGTTGTTTTTATTTTGGGATTGGAAACCATCAAATGAGACCTCCCCCCGTAACTGTTCTTACGTAATAGACAGAGATTTCTACTTTTTTTTGCACAGCCCTTTCGTTTAACCCAATTGATGTCTACGATAGCTGTACTAAAATTATGAAAATCAAAGAGCTAATTTTGATGAATACAGAGATACCTATCGTTTTTGTGAATAAAACTGAAAAGGAAAGAAATGAAAAGAGAGAGCAAGACTTAAGTTTTAGTAACGATTAAATAAAAAAACAAAAATCGTGAGATAGATCAAGCCTGATTGAAAATTACAAGTCTTATAAAAATTCCACCTGTCAGAAACGAAAGCTTTACAAAAAACTTTACCTCACCATTTAAGTTCTAAACAGACTTCCGAAAGATATGTGACATCAGACTACAGCATTACAATATATTAAATTAAACGAAAAGGTGACTTCCCGCGGCTTGATGGCCGGCTGTCCATTGTGTGGTAGCTAGCTTGCTACCTTATGTTAAGAAACAGGCAAGTCAGAAGGCAATGACACAATAAATATGTAGATGTTGCCATTAGACAAATTCAAAAATATTGACAGAAAAAAAAAGAATGTTATTGAAATGGCAACAATCGCTGTGTGCGCTTGACTGCCACTCCTAGTTCTCTCTCATAGAGAGGAGGCCTGTGTCCCATTTCTGGGACACAGGACTCCTCTCTATGAGAAGGAGTGTGCCCTAATCTACCACACGGGCCCAATGCAGATTGGCAGATGCCACATATCTTCGAATTTTTGGTTCTACTTTCAGAACATGCCAGTTTCCTCGCGATTTCACTGAAGAAAAATCCTTCAGCGTTTTGAGACCAGTCATGCTGATTTAAATTACACAAACTAATGCGCCTGCCTGCCTGGATTTGAACTCACGACCTACAGTTCGTAAGTCGTGGACTTGGATGTTTTGAACAGGGTAGGAGAGATTGAGCAGTGAAGCCGGAAACACATGATTAACAACCGACGCCACACAATGAAACGTGATGCGTGTTGGGTCAAATCAAATGTATTGTTTTCTATGACCAGAATCACACTATGAACACCCGACGCGACGACACGCGCTCACTGCACATCGGGTGTCGACACGTTGCGTCGCGTGGCGTGTTAAATAATGTGTTTCCGGCTTGACTGCTTAGTTACAGATGTTAGAAAATTAAAACCTTTAATAGATTTTCAACTTTATCACAGAAGAAAAAAGTTCATGTTGGATTGCGGAAACTTGACAGTTTGTTGTAGTTGACGTCTGCGTGCTTGGATTGTGTGGACCTTCTGCCCTCTATCTTCCATACACCTCCACGATTATGAAGATATCCTAACTTTTGAATAAAATTAAATTGAAATTGCTGTCTACTTTATAGGATTTATGGTCAATTCTGAATTTTTGCCGTGTTTTGTTATGTAAAACCGTTGGCTTGAATGGAGGTTGTTGTATTGAAAATAAATGGGTTTATTATTGCGTTTGGTTCCGTTTGGTCGTGTAGGAAGTGTCGTTTTTAGCTTCTTGAGTCAATTCTTACGCAAATGACTACTTTCAAGCTCATTCATTCAATGTGGATTTGAATAGGTAATTCTTGAATATCTATCATGACGTAAAATGTGAATTTCATGGTTCCTTTGTCTGCCGTACACCATTCTTTGATTTTAAACTAGGAAAAAGAACTTTAGGAAAATATGGAGAACCAAAAATAAAAGTACTCATTCCGCTAATTCGGCATTGTCACAAGCTTGGTTAACATCCCGTAAGATTTGTGCTATTGATAAAATTCTAAGTAATATTAGACTACTTACTATTTGATTCTAAACAAGATAATCATGTTTATTATTTGTCTCGGGTTTCCTAAAATAAGTTAAAAACATTTCGCTGATTTCAAGTTTTAAAATGGGCTTCAAACCAGCATACATTCTCTAAGATATCCCAGGTCTTTTTCAGAACATTGGACCTAGCACATTAATATTTATCAGTGATTTCTGCGTTTAAAAAAATAATAACTGAACTGACAAGCTATCGAAAAGCTGTCAAAACCGTAAAATGTATTGCAAAAATACGAACCGCTTACAAAACGATAACCACTTGACAACGCCCACAGAACAGACAGTTTGCCGGCAAAAATTATACAGCAAATGTTGCGTAAAATTCTTTTAAAACTTATAATATCTTACTGGACAGCTGTGTCCTCACACAAAGATCATGAAAATGACCAAGTAATAGACTTAAAGTTAACAAAACAAGATGTCAGCAACTCCACGTGTCTATGACAATTTATAATGTCATTTTGACACCTTTTCTTTTTTTTTAAGTCACACAGACCATCTGCCGCCATTGTGTGAACGGCCAACTAATGGTGTTCGTATTGAGTTCTAATTTTGCGTTAAATTTTAACAATGTTTGTGTGAATGCTTTTTAAAATGTTTGTATGGTAGTTATAAATGGTTTGAATGGGTTGTTGTTTGATTTGATGCAGTGTTAATTGATTTGCATGGAAGTTTTGAGGTTTATGTAAACATGGCTGAGGTAAGTACTTGAATAAAAGTTAAAGTGTAACTGACATTGACCCTAAGGTGAATCGATGATTTTACTGTAATTTATTCATTTTGAATTGGAGTTCGTTTTCAATATACCCTGCTAGTTTATTTATATACAACTACATACCTATTTTCATTAGATAAATATTTGGACACCAACTGAATTCAATAGAAATGGATTTTATTAAACTGAACAAAAGACAAAATGACAGAATGTAGAACGAATTCTATCGTCGAAGATGTTTAAAATAGAAAAAAAATGTTTCTACTACTAGAAAAAAAAGAATTCCTTGTGGAATAATAAAGATAGAATTGCTTATGCTACACCTGAGACCCCGCCATGACTTTTTTAGTTTTTTACGACACTACAGGCGCTTTTTCATTTCCCATACAATAAATACAGTTAATACTTCAAGTATACCGTAAATGAAAAACAGAAATATTATGACTAAGGCCTCTGCAGTTCTTAGGCCATATTAATCAGACTTTCTATCGGGTCAATCAACCTCACATCAGTTAAAGAGAAACTCAAACCCAACATCAACAACTCACAGTTGCGTGTTACAATTCACAACTACCGTCATTAACAAAAAAAAATCTCTTAACTGACTTTAAAAGGGAGCAAAAAAGGCCACTTGAAAAGTGACCGTAGCTAATGAAAAGCCCACAATATCACAATGGGTAGCTAATTGAAATCGACACTGGGTACAATAGTATACAGTCGTCTGTCCCGACGAGGGTAGGACAAAAAATTTGGACATCTGGCGGGTAATATACAGGGTGTTTGATTTTGTAAAGTGCGCTATTTTGATGCTGTTTTGTTACTAGGTGTACTTTTTGTTGGATTAAGTTTAAGTAGACAATGCATACGTAATGTTTGATCGTTTAACTGGCCTGTTGGTCAAGTGGTTAGTGACCCAGACTGCTATGTCGGAGGTCGTGGGTTCGATTCCCACCCAGGACAAATGTTTGTGTGATGAGCATGATCATTTGTTCTGTGTCTGGGTGTAATTTATCTATAGTACGTATTTATTTAGAAATAAAGTAATTATGTTTATCAGTTGTCTAGTACCTATCCATAACACAAGCTCTACTTGGGACTAGATGGCGTTGTGTGATAGTTGTGGAATATTATTACTATAATGTATATGAATATGAAGCAAATAATCAACATCACATTACTAAAACTCAAACATGATTTAAAACTAGATTCAAGCCATTTGATTAGTTGAAACTATTTTTATGTTATGCTTGAGCTTTGATAGTTGTGTCTGATACAGGGAATACCTTTAGACTGATATAAAACAAGTAAGCTTAATTATGTAGATACGAGTAATTTAACTATTTCAGACATAATAATGTCTGAAAGACTGCAGTTGAGCTAAGTTTAAGTCTTTGTAGGATTAAAACTATTTTATTGTAAGGGAAGAATAAAATGCCTTTATCCAGGTGGATAAAGGCATTTTGATATTATTATTATTGATATTGGCCTTTAGGTATAGGCAAATATCTAACAGAGAAAAATCACCGTCGTAATCAATAACATGAAATCAAAATCACGTGTCTAAAAAATCGCATCCTGTATAGTGAAATACCATCTAACAACAATTTGCAAGCAATTGAGCATACACTAGTATTCACACCCTGGATAACAAGAGAATACTCATAGAGTCAAACCATAGCAGATAATTTGAAACTAAATACTTTGGAATAGGTACTAGGATTGCACGAATTTGAAAAAGCGCATATGAAAAACAGTATTTTCATTGAGATTTTGTATAGTGGCGTGACTTCTTCAGTACCTAGACCGGGAATGAAGAAGTCGCGCCAAAGGAGATTACCCAACTGCGATCTAAATGGTGCCCAGGAATGGGAGTACGTGCGCTGGGTTCTTGGCGTATGTATAATCTATATACGAAATATTTTAATAATCTATCCTGGGATTTATTCACATTTTTATGTTGATGACTTTATTTTTATCACCATGTTTTTTTTTGCCGTATCTTGCGCCTGTCCAAAGGCTGCCCAGGAATTTCGAACCCCAGAGTAGATTTTAAAAATATTTCGTATATAACACAGACCTTAGTGCCAGGAACACAGTGCACGCACAATTCCTGGGCAGCATTTGGACCAAGTCCCAAACAAAAATGGCCAATGTCCTTTTACTTTTTGTTTGCACTGTTTTTATTGTGTCATGCTCATATGCATAATGAATTGTATTATCATCAGTCGGAGGACGTCCACTGCTGAACATAGGCCTCCCCCTTATACCGCCACGCCGAACGACAATTCGCCACTTGCATCCATCGGCTGCCCGCGACCCTCACTATGTCGTCGGTCTACCTAGTGGGAGGTCTGACTACGCTGCGTCTTAATAATTTGTATACTTAATCAATAATTGCAATTTTTTTGAAAAATAAAAGAAGTCCATAGCTACATCTACACAGCTCGTGGCCAAATAATTACGTACAGGCCAATCTTCCGGGTTAAGCCGCGGTTGCCGAGTTTGGTCTGTGGATGGGTCACTATCTGTCATAGTGAGTTTCCTCCATGCCTCGGAAAGCATTTAAAGTCGTTGGTCCCGGCTGTCATTTGTAGATCTTTGATAGTCGTTACTGTCAGTCAGAAATTCCAACCAGTGTTCCCATGGGGTATCGTATTACCCAGTTACTGGCTTGTTTAGGTCCGATAGGCAGTCGCTCCATGTAAAATACTGATATTCAGCTGCATCTGGTTCGAGTGGAAGCCGACCCCAATATAGTTGGGAAAAGCTAAGCAGATGATGATCATAGCTACATCACCAACAGAATTATTTAAGTGTTATTTAGTGATCATCATCATCGTTGCCTATTAATGTTCCCACTGCTGGGACACAGGCCTCCTCCCTGTGAGAGGTGGTGGGCCATAATCCACCACGCGGGCCTAGTGCAGATTGGTGGATGTCACATGTCTTCGAATTTTTGGTTCAAGGACATGCCGTTTTCCTCACGATGTTTTCCTTCACCGTTTTGAGAGCAGTGGTGATGAAACAAATTACACAAAGTAATGCGCCTGCCTGGATTCGAACCCACGACCTACAACTCGTAGGTTGGAGCCGATACCACTGGGCCACCACTGTTTTAATGAAAACAAGTGATAAATCGCTCTAATTAAAACAATCAAAACCGCAAAACTGAAAATTTACTTCATCCTCAAACTTAAAACTATTTGACTTTCAACAAACCCAACCTATTTCACGCTATTCAACCATTCACGGCTTTTGCAAAGAAACTTTTTCTAACCCTCTTGAAGTTGAGCCGTTTTTTTCTAACCTTAAACCAATTTGCTCTAGTGGATTAGGAGGGTTTGAAATTTGAGTCAGAAGTAGATTTGTAAAAGGACATGATTATAAGAAAGATTTTTAATGAGCTTCAAGAAAAGTTCGGTTAACTTTTGAAGGATTTAAAAGGGACGTAACGCGTTTTTGTATGGGAGGTATAAAGGCGTGGTGTGTGATCTTTTAATTGATTGTTTTATCTTAATTTAACAGGATTTTGGCTAATTCGTTTTGCTAATAATTAGTTGGAGGACCCGTTTCTTGCATCCACTTAGGAATGCACAAGATTCCTTGTTACAAATCAGCTAAATAATTACAGTTCACATACCGATCTTCCGGGTTAAGCCGTGCTTGCCGAGATTGGTCTGTGGATGGTTGACCATCCGTCATAGCGAGTTTCCTCCGTGCCTCGGAAAGCACGTAAAGCCGTTGGTCCAGGCTGTCATTTGTAGATCTTTGACCGTCGTTACTGTTAGTCAGAAGCTGTAAAGTCTGACAACCAGTCCTACTATTGGGTATCGTATTGCCCAGTTATTGGGTTGTGGAGGTCCGACAGGCAGTCGCTCCATGTAATCTAGCTATACTGATATCCAGCTGCATCTGGTTCGATTGGAAGCCGACCACAATATAGATGGGAAAAAGTCTAGGCAGATGATGACGTTCACGTAAGCGATTGCATGAGGTAACAAGGTTTAGTTAACGAAATGCAGTTATTTTAAAAAATACTGAGGCTAATTGTTATTTAGGATCATTTTACAACTAGTTACCCAAATGTCCTTATTAAAATTAACAACGAGGGTAAATTGGAGCAAGCCAGAAAACGTCTAAACACAAACACACGATCAAGAAAGTCCACGTACGTTCAACAAATGAACATAAGACATAACGACCGTGTCACACGTCGATCACATAATACTAGCATGTACTCACTTGAGTACACGGACACATGTGGGTACTGCCGCTCATTTGTCTGTTATCACTCATCTGGATGTACTCGGAAACTGTTTAGATAAGCACCGTTGGATGTGGCTGTCCAATATTGTCGACAATAAAGTGTCAAAGGCATTGGCGAAAATAATGTTTCTAACTTTTACCTAATTGTTATTCTTTCACATTAAATAACAGAACGGATTTGAATGTGGTACACAACTCAGATAGTGTATAATCCTGGATTTTAATACAGGGTACTTTTTATCCCGATATGCTGTTCCGTGGGGTAATTTACAAGCTAGAAGCCGCTGACAACCTCTGCGCTGGTACAATTTGCAATGTAAAGGAGATGTTCCCAGTTTATAATACTGCCAAGTGACTTTTTGACTGGCCCGTTGGTCTAGTGGTTAGTGATCCTGACCGCTATGCCGGGGGTCGTGGGTTCGATTCCCACCTAGGACAAATGTTTGTGTGAAGAGCACGATCATTTGTTCTGTGTCTGGGTGTAATTTATCTATAATATGTATGTATTTAGAAATATATAAGTATGTTTATCAGTTGTCTAGTACCCATAACACAAGCTCTGCTTAGCTTGGGACTAGATGGCGTTGTGTGATAGTTGTGGAATATTATTATTATATTATTATTATCAAGTGATACTTTAGGTATACCAATTAGACTTTTGGAAATCATTCTTAGTGCCCATAATTATTTCCTAGAATTCATTTAGCTGGAGAGCTACCTGCATTTTTAGCGAAAGTGCTTGAGGAATGCTGTAAACTTGCTCCTTCAATTATCCCTAAACAAGAAATTATAGAACCAAGCCGTATCTGGCTTTCAAGATGCGATTTTGGAATTATCTTTTAGGTTATTAGGTTTGCAATAACAAAGGATAATACATAAGTGTGTAATCAACACATTCTAACCGGATCTTCACTACCGCGTCGACACAGCAACACATTGGACAAGCGCCTCCGCACCGTCAGGACTGCGTGGCGTGTGACAACTTTTGCCGGAATTCTGTCGATTCCGCGACACACCGGGCTTACATGGGTTTTATGCAAATTATGTTCACTAATGATCTATCTATTCAAAGAATACAAAGTCTCTTGTTATCATGAAAAGCGTGATTGTAGAAGATTTTGAGAGGATATTTAGATTGTAGAGCCATAAAGTTACAAAAACTTAATAAATAAGTTGGCTTTCAGTCTAAACGGAAACATCGAAGTATCAATTATAATAACTATCATCATCATCATCAGAAGACGTCCCCTGCTGAACATTAGACCGCCACATCATCATCGTCAGCCGGAAGACGTCCACTGCTGAACATAGGCCTCAACCAAAACCAAACTAAAGCATTGCGTAAATACTATTATCGTGCTGATGAAATACAATGAAATGAAGTAGGTGCTCATTTATCAGCATAAAATCCCCTAGACCGCCACGCCGAATGATAATTCGTACTTACATCCATAGGTTGCCCGCGACTCTCACGATGTCGTCGGTCCACCTAGTGGGTCGCCTGCCTACGCTGCGTCCTCCGATCTGTGGTCGCTAATAGAGAACTTTTCTTCCCCATTAGTTATCAGTTCTACGAATGATGTGCCCTGCCCATTGCCACTTCAACTAGCCTACGAGCTATGTCGATGACTATTCTATGGTTCTTTTTCAACTAATATCCTTGTTCTGAATTTTTTATCCCGAAAAGAATGGTAGTATGTAAAGCTTTTATAAGTTTTATTTTTAAAAGAGTTTATTAAAAAAGGAGGAGGATTTTCTCAATTCATCTTTTTTTTTTCGTTCAGTAAGTTTATGCATCTGACCATACCTAAACTAGCAGATTTAATACCCAAGAAAATGTAACTCATCAACATAAAGTATAAATGTTCTATGCAAGACTACTACACCTCCATACCTCCATATAATTCCCTCCTCACAGGTCACAGATCATCTCATTGATGTAGCAGGAACACGTTACACTATCGCACACAACATTATGTGGCACATCAAGTGCTATTATGTTCAACATAAAGTGCTATTAGCGACAGAGTAGCACTGGGAACTTTATGGTGTAGGGCCACCACCTTGTGTTGAGTTTGAGGAATTTATAGGACGCAAATATGTCTATTGTTTTAGTTTCTGAAAGAACGGACACAAAATGCTGGGATAAAAAGTACCCCATATTTATGTTATTGCAGATCGACGATCGACGAACCAAATTCGTTCAGTACTTTTGTGTGAAAGAGAATTAGACATGCATCCGCGTACATCCACATTAAACTTTCTTTTATGTGCCAAATTAACTTGGTACGCTCAAAAAAAGACATGTCTCACTTGACTTTATGTTGTGGTCATCAAAAGGACTTTAAGAGTAAAATGGTGTGTAAAAGTGACTATTTCAGTTCCTACAGCAATTACAAAGTAAAACTAATATTGTTACTTTTCACTGGCGACATACATGAATTTCTGATTGAATTAGTAATTTTGTGCAAGAATAAATGTTTTACTGGTCTAATACATGAGTGCGATAAAATGAAAACCACCAAGATTTTGAAAACAGACGTCCACATAATCGTTTACCCAAGGACTAAACAAGACTTACAAAACCATGGTCACACTACCCCACGTATGACCTATGACGGTTTTTTAGGAAATCGGAACACAAAATGGTCGTTCTTCAAACGGGTTGCGAGACAATTGTCGTTGTTTTACGGTTTTTACGGTAATATGCGGTTTATTGTTGATTTTATTGTGATAAGACGTGACGCATTGTGTTCGGGGAAATCCGCGGGGTCACCACTGTCTGGGTTATAGGGGGTACTACAATTAGTGGGGTCTTGTGGGAATGGGGACGAAATGTGGTAGCTGAGATTTGCAAGTAGGATTTGTACGTAGATAAGCAGGTATCTGCATATAAATCCGTCAAGATACAAGTCTTACAAAAAGTAGACTGCATGTCAAGTACCTTTTTTTTTAGCGTGGTAAAATCATCGAGTGAGTCCAGGGGGTGACCCATACTGTCAGACTCATAGAGAACAGAGCTCGAGAGCAGTGGTGGCCCAGTGGTATCAGTCTCGACTTACGAGTTGTAAGGTCGGGATTCGAATTCAGGCAGGCGTATTACTTTGCGTAATTTATTTCATCACCACTGCTGCTCTCAAAACGATGAAGGAAAACATCGTGAGGAAACCGGCATGTCTTAGAACCAATTGATTGATTGGTATATCACTAAGAAAATAAAACTAGGTTTTTTTCTTAGTGATACTTATACCAAGTTTTCAAAATATTTGCACATTTAAATTTGCCAAAAAACAAAATAACAAAAACACGAGTTACGCTTACAGTCAAAAAACATAAAAAAACTGTGAAAGTTCAGATTGCTCATTCCAATGCGTAGATCTGAAATATTCCCGCTGGATCCCACTTTTGAATCCCACTTGAATATTTTTCCCGTTGGATGTAGGTAGAGAATGGGCTAGAAACACCTGCACGGTGGACACTCTTTTTCAATCAGGAAATGGTTACAAAAACATAATTTTTATCGATGTAACGATGACTTCTTGCATTACACTAATACCATATCCAAATTCAATTTACAATCACGACCCACAAAAAACATAAAAACTTTTGCATAAACCCATTAACACTTTTAAAACGATATTTAATATCTTATAAACAGCACGTTTATGTTAAAACACGAGCCATTAACATAACTCACGATCTATGTAACATAAATTGTACATCAAAAGTCATAAATTATAGAAAAAGTTCCAAACTATTCAAATTGATGGTCACAACTGTGGTTACAAGACAATTACTTATTTTGGAAACATTTTTATGAATAGTTAAACATAACACATTGGGAATAATAAGTTGTATTTTATTATTTTATTGGAAGGAAAATTTTATATTCACTATATTCACAATGCAATGTTTTAAACAATGATTGATAAAGGTTTGGTACCTTTTTAAGGTGGAAAATTTTTGACCTTAATTTTTAAAAACGTATTATAACGGGATCCCTTTTACTCTTTGTTTAATTACTGTAAATAATAGATATTAAACAAAGTAAAGTAAAACATATAATATTTTTGTCCTAATACACATTGACATAATTGCATCCCCATATTATTTTTGGCATAATAATACTTTACTATAACTATTGTGAATTTGTTTTGACATAACTTTCGCATAAAGTTAGTAGTCATGGCAATTACAATGGCGAACGATGAGATGCGATCGGTTCGGTTTGGTTAGGTTCTTATAAACCCTGCAGATAGCAATTGGAGAATCCGTCGACCTTACTTCTTTATGTTATGCTTAAAATATCTGGTTGACCGAACTTCGCTCGGTTTTTAAAATGTTTATATCTTGGGAACCGAGCTTTTCTCGAACCTGGGATCCTTGATAAATCGATTCCTTGAGCCAAAAAACCCCTAATCTGTAACTTTCATGAAAATTCTTGGAGCCGTTTCCGAGATCCTAATTATATATACAAGAATTGCTCGTTTAAAGATATTAGATATAATATTATGCTTAAATATCATTAGGCGTCAACATTATAAGGATAAACAAAAGTGTGCATTGTGTCTCAAAATGTTATGCAAATACTTATTATGGTGGTAAAATCATCAAATGAGTCCTCCCACCCAGGGTGCGGCGGGAGTTACTGTCAGACTTGTACTGACTACAATCTACGGTGATCCTTCAATAGACCTTTACGTTCCAGGGTCACGGATAACTGACGAAACAGTCTCCCAAACCTGGCAGGCTTTGGTAAAAGGGGGGCCCCGTCAACAAATTTTAACCTGATTTTAACTTTTATTCAGACACGTGTTTTTAACACCTTAAAATTCCTCGACTAGTATTTTTATTAGACATTTAAACCCAGCTCTTGTTCTGCCCACCCTGCTTCTAACAAGTGAGAAGCCATTAGTAAAATAAAAACAGCTTTCTTAAGAATTAGTAAATGGTCATACAAACAGAATGACAATTGTGTTTCATTTAATATTCTGTTCGCGGACTAGTGTAAGTAGTTCTTGTTAATTTTCGGATCTATTTTATTTATTTTTTTGGTGATAATTGTTCAAATGGTGTTAGTTAAAGTAGAGACTTGAGATATTTTGTTTTGCACAGGTTCAAATTGTCGACCTAACCACGGGTACTTTTTTGGGAAATTTCGAAAAAAAAGTGATGAACAAAACGTCTAAGTCTGTGTTACTGGCCAGAAATGAGAAAATTGTTGGTGATTTTTGGGCAAAACATTGAATATCATTTCAGATAACGCGATGTGTTTCTCGACTTTTTTCAGTACACAGAAAATGTTTAAATTTATTTCATGAAAATGTTTTACAGAATAAAAAAATATTGCTTCATCAGAAAACGGATCATACTTTAGAACATAAATAGGTTAAATTATGGAATCAGGCGTTACTTTGCGGAAATCCATGCAATACGAGTACATGACAGGGGCGAAACACGTGTCGAGTATAGGTTTGATTGCATGGCATGTTTTTCTGTTTCTTGCACTCGTGCATATACATGGTAATCGGGAGGATGGGTCCTTTGCTGCATGTGCATATGCATGATTGCATAGGGTGGGATTGCATCCTGCAACGAGCCTGGATTTTTGTCACGGAATTAAAGCTAGATATTTTTCATAACATTTAACATAAATAAGTATTATTTTTCTTGTAATTTAGCCAGACATCAACACAACAAAAAACAAATATATCTACTAAGTACCACATAAAAAGTAGCAAGTTACTAGTATAATGGGTAAGCACCGCTACAAGTTTTAGGAACAAGTAATATTCAAATGAACAAAATGACCGAATTGTTTTGTTTCTAAGAAGGAAAGTTAGAAATTTAATTGCGTATCACAGTGTCTGTTATCCTTTGAATTGGATGCTTGAGGTATTTTGTACAAAGAAAGCGAGGCGATAGAGATAAACTAACTTTATTGTTGGTTAAAAATTAACAAATGAGCTTCTCCGCCCTCGATGGTGAAATGAAATGATGTAATGTAATGAAATGATATAATTTAATGAAATGAAATGCTGAAATGAAATGAAATGATGTAATGAAATAAAATGATGTTAGTGCTAGTAGGATACGTCAACACTTTAACATTCCTTTTTCATAAAACTAGGAGAAGCCGGTGTTTGACTACTCTTCTGTAGTCAGGTACGAAACATGTTTAATGAAATATAACGAATAGACGTTTAAAAGTGTTGATATAACCTAACCTAACCTAACCTAAAAATAAACAGCCGAAAGAAACCTTTACCGTGGTACCACAAAAACTTTTAAACGTCTCTTAAACACTTGTCTAAAAAATTGTCAGATTATGACGTTGAAATAAGGTCCGTTTTGCAGTCACACTTTTTTCTGACAATTAGTGTTCAACGAATGTTTAACTTTTTGTAGCGAGGCTGTGTTTGTAAAAGTCTAGACTTTAAAAGAGATTGTGACCTCTGAGGTGTTCTATGGTGTATAATATATCCTAGCTATCTCCTAGCTTCCACTACTACCCAACACCTTCCTTTACTATGCAAGTCTCGCGACATGATTGGCTGCCACTAAACTGACGCGCGTGCATCGAATGCCGCGCTCTGACTTAACGGTCGCTAGCCCCGGTACACACGCGCGTAACACTAGTTCTTAGTAGCACGAGTTAGGAGAACTGACCGAATGACGTGAAGGTGTACTGTTGGATTTGTTTTTTTAGTGGAAAGTGTTACGGAATGGATGGTTTGAGTTAAATTTAAATATTTTCATAAGTAAAAAGCAAATCTAAGAACTTACCTACCTACTCGTATCATTGTCACTAGATTTTTAATCGATAAAAGAAAATAATAATAATTTATTATAATTATAATAAGAATTTAATGACTTCATGTTTCAAAGTAATTTTTTATTATTATTATAATATATAAAGTGTAATTATACGTAATTACATAAAAGTGTATAATATATCATAAGTATCTGTTACTTTTTATTAAGAAAACATGTCATTTAGGTAATTATGGATTCTCAAAAGTAATAATAACTGCCCTTATCGAAAAAACCACCCCGAAATGTTCCTAGCACAAAACACATTACTTATTTAATTTTATAACATTACAGTCATTACATATTATTAGGTACCTCTGTAGTATCCACGAAGTCTGTGCTTTTCCTCAACTGATGGCTCTATTTTACGTTTGTCTTGTATAAAACTCTGGTTGACCCTTCAAGAGAATTTATGCAGGAAATATTCATTTTTAATACACTTCAAGGTATTTTGATATTATTTAAAAAAAACACAGTACATTAGATAAAAGTTAACATAATGTTCGAAACAAAAAAAAAACCATTTCCAATCCTAACAACCATTGTAGCCCAACCCTAACATACCATAGAGGTCAACCAATAACGATTTTTATTGAGCTGTCAAAATTTATTGACAGGACCAACAACCATTGGTCGCAGAGGCCAATTCAAAGAACTCAATGAGTACCCATTGTGGTCTAAACACATCAACCAATAAGATAATGCTTAACATCCTGTTACATACTCTTTTTAGATTCTAAATCGGTTAATTAAAGTACTAGTTGCTATGCGTAAGTGTGTAACACACTTAATATAAGTTTTTGCGAATGTGTGTGAGTGACTTTGGCCAATGGAATTGCGTAAAATGTATTTTACGTGCTAATGATCAGTGTGGATGTGAGTGTGTGTGTAAATTTATGGTTAAATGAAGTGTGTGTGTGTGAATTATATGGTGATTATTATGTGAGTGTGTGTGTAATATAGAAGTAATGGAAAATTGAGTTTGTAAATTCAATTTATTTGCTAATGTGCGATTGTTACATACCTTTGTATGTATTTCGAAGTACATTTTGTGAATATTAGAATCCTAATTGTCATTGCAAAGGTGACTTTTAATAAAATTACTTTTGCATTTAAAGTTTTATAGATTTTAGAATATTTTACTACGAAATGGATTTTTAAATAAATGTTAGAACGCTTTTTATGAGCACACGTATGTGTTTATGCCAAATAAGGTCTACGTTTTACGATGTCAATGCAAAAACATAGAATTTTAATACCATGAGTTCATTACTAAAGTTGAAATTTTGTCACTAATATTGTTTAAAGTTTTCTGGATTACTTATTACCCAGTTACTGGGTTGTAGAGGTCCGATAGGCAGTCGCTCCATGTAAAATACTCACATTCAACTGCATCAGATTCGACTGGAAGCCGACTATAAAATAGTTGCTCAAAGGAGGTCTATTTAGAGGTATTACATGTTGGGCACTCGAATTTATGGCACCTGACGTTTTCCACATAACTAGTGCCATGGGTGGCATAGTTTTCTTGCACAATAAAGTTTATTAGGCAAGACATTTCCTTCAAAAAGAGACACGCACTTGAACTCCATAGCCCGAGCCTTTTGACCCCAAACTGCACAAAACTGTGACCCCATATGTCTCGAAACTGTCACAGCAATTTACTTATTCTTATGGCAGCTCCACATTACCGACACTGATCGGGGAACAGGAACAGGGTGCGAAGTGGAGCCGACATTATGGCGGTTCCACATTAGTGCCGTGAACCCCCGTGAACAAGCGCGAACGAGAATGTAGATGATTTTCGCGGGGTTCACGCGCGTTCGCACCTGTTCCTCAATCAGTGTCGGTATTGTGCCGAGAATTCACGACGAGAATTCGCAGCGTGAATTCACGGCACGAATGTGGAGCCGCTATCAAAAGTACTTAACAAAATCCTTCGCGCCGAAGTCTTATCAGGTTACCATGACCCTGTAACATAAAGAGCAATTGAAGGAACACAGTGGATTTTAGTCTGTACGAGTCTGACAGTCCTTTCCGCTCTTCCAAGAAAGGGAGGACACAGTCGATTCATCATCAGTCTATATGTTCTCACTGCTGGGACACAGGCCTACTCTCTGGGAGAGGGAGTGGGCCATAATCCACTACGCGGGTCCAGTGCGGTTTGGTAGATGTAGTCTTCGATTTTTGGTCTAGGACATGCCGGTTTCCTCACGATGTTTTGAGAGCAGTGGTGGTGGATAATATTACACAAAGTAATGTGCTGGGTTCGAACTCACGGCCTCTAACTAATAAGTCGGGACCGATACCACTAGACCACCATACGGTATACTTTTATTATGGCGACATTCTTTAAATGTGTAAGGTTTACCTAGAATATATGAAAATATCAACCTAACCTAAGCTCTGGTAATATTCTCCAACTGATTTGAAACAGTTTTCTTTCGAAGCGTGTGGTATATACGATATAGGTTTACTATGGCGTAAAAAAGGATACAAAATCATTTCCACAAACTCACACTGTGTGCATTCTTCAATCACATATCAATTCAGAATCTTTACTACCGTAATTAATAACAGAAATTCGTTAATTCATATCATATGAAATTAATTCAAATGCTACTGGGAAACGATATAAACATAAAATATATACACTTTACTTGTTTTATAGGCGTGTATGAAGACATTAACTTTGTTCGATAGAAATATGCAGAAGGTCAATTTTCTATCTCTGATACCTTACGATTTTGGTATCCAGGTGACTATCGCAATGCAAAGCCATAGAGGTTTGTACACAGGCACGCATCAATGGATACCAGAGTCGAAAGGTATCGGAGATTGATCGGAGATTTGCGTCGCTTTGTCTCGAAGGGTACTTACTTACAAGAGAGTCTTGTTTTTAGTGACTCTGAAAAGCTTGTAATTATCTTTTGGCTTCTGAATCGTTGACTATTCGAAGCGAGGGATAAATTAAAAGACCAAAATAAGCCCTTACTTACCTCTAAAGCCCTTACTTACTCTTTTCACTTGTGAACTGTCTCCCACAACATTAAAATTGTGGTGAGTTTCTCAACTAAATTGAATTATGTATTCGTCGGTACCAAAAATAGACAGTTTGTCCATAATTTCAAGTAATCAGTTGAAATAACAATAAACCACCTGTTTTGTAAAAGCAGCAAAAAATTAGGAATATTTTTATTTTATTACTAATATCAAAAACAAATAGCGTATTGTTAAAAATACCTGGTTGACCGAGCTTCGCTCGGTTTTTAAAATGTCTATATCTTGAGAACCGGGCTTTTCTCGAACCTGGGACCTTGATAAATCGATTCCTTGAGCCGAAAAACCCCTAATCTGTAACTTTCATGAAAATCCTTGGAGCCGTTTCCGAGATCCTGATTATATATAAATAAATATAAAAGAATTGCTCGTTTAAAGATATTAGATACTACGAGTACTACATTGGTGGTTTTTAGACATTTGCATCATTATTCTTTTGGGGATGAAGCTAATGAACTCGGTCGAATCATTATTCATTCAATTTGATCAGTCGAGTGTGTTTTATCTTAGTACCTTGTTTATTTAGTCTTTCAGTACCCTTAGCCCGAGTTTTCACTCTTTTACTTTACAGCGTCTTTCCAGTATTTCCAGCACCAACTCGTGCTAAGGGTAAGTACAGGAGATGTAAAACCATTTGTAAGTACAGCGATCTTCTCCCAAAATAATGCTAATTTTTACTATTGTATGAAATTAACCTTCTGATTTAAACATAAAAGCCAGTGTCACGGTTCACAGTAGTCCACTAAAGGCCCCATACTGCGCTTCCCTAATATATAGTCCAGTAAAAATTCCACAGCGAAGTTATAAAAATTGTAATTTTCTTGTTTTTCTGTTATGAATAATCAATGAGCGAAGCCTTATTAGTGGGTATTTTTACGCTTTTAGTCAAGTGGTGTGAGCAGAGATGTAGCTGATTATGTTTTTTGAAGTATTCGTAGCAATTATTTTTATTTAAGAAACATAGTAGTTTTCATGGCTGTAAACCTACTTTGCTAACTATAGAATAGTCTTTTTTTATCGTGGTAAAATCATCAGACTTGTACTCTTACTAAAATCCACGGTGTCCTTCATTAGCCCTTTATGTTCCGGAGTCACGGTAAGGAAAAAAACTGAAAAAAGTCCCGCGATACCGACAGGCTTTCGCCCTCTGAGAGGGGGAACCGTCATTTTGCTGACGCTCTTTGAGAGGCGCGTGGAACACGACGCAACGTCGACCCGGGCATGGTCCATGGTCGGGCAGCGAGTTGCCCTTCACTCGCTGTCCGCATGCCCGCGCGTAGATGAGAGTCTATTGGATTTTTAAAAGGACTACACCAATAACCATGCTGAAACAGCTATTCATGTAAGTTGTTAATGAACTTAATATCTAAAAGCTACCCTTAATATTTAAAATGAGCAGTAAATATTTAATTCGATTTTACTTACCCACCTTCCTACTTACTTATTTAATTTGATTATAACTGCAAAAAACTGTTTCTGTTTATAAATGATAGGTGACTAATAAAACTAATAACACGATATTTATGACGAATCTCATCAAAAACAGGTGAAAACTGTAAAATTAATTACCTCTCACTTCGTCATTCCCACGGAAAAATTATTTAAGTATAAATTATGACACTAATTATAATATTATAGTATTAATTTATTTATCTAATAAAGCAATAAACGCTAGCCTTCATAATTAACATTCATACTTACGAATAGATGGACGGACAAACTGTATAGAGTTTGATGATATTTAAGTCGTTTCGATTTTGCGTTGAGTTGATTTTGTGTTCTTTGTTCTTGTTTTGGTATAAAAGATAGAATTAAACAAGCATATAAATAAACATTAATCGATTATCGATTTTTAGAATAAAATGATGTCTATTTTATTTAAATATAACATTATGAATACATTTTATGTACATTGGTTTCTAAAAGAGTAAAAAACATTAATTTGAGCATTAATTTGTTGTTAGCTTACCTGTAAATAGAGTTGTGCAAAAAAGCCGACTAGTCGGTTAAAAAAATTCTCCTACGTTGCTCAAAAACTATCTAAATTACGAACAATTACAAAAAAAACCGTCAAAGCTTAATATTCTTGAACTACATACTCATGTTAAATTCTTCAATATGTGACAAAGTTACAAACCGATTCATTAAGTTACTAGCTTATACCCGTTGAAGTTCAGTAAGTATTCCACAAGAACTTTATACTCCTAAAATAGGGACAGGAGTAACAAACATCCAAGCAAGCTGTCAAAAAACTGTCAAATAAACGGACTAGTCGGCGCCTTTGGCCGACTAGTCGGCGGGAGTGTCAAATTAATATTTTTCCTCGATTGCTTTAGCGAATAGGACACGTATCAACTTATAAATGAATTATGAATTACGCGAATCTATTCAAATTAAATGTCTTATTTGAATAAATTCGCGTAAAACCAGTGACTCTCAATCAAAATAACTAATTTTATAATCAGAATATTTCATAATTATGTTAAATAGAAATATCTAAATTATTAATATTTATACGAATAGAAGGTAGGTAGAATGTCTAAAATGAACACCTGTTGCAAGCTATTCTTAATAATTAAGTGCAACAAAGCTTAATTTTTCGGTCATATTTGAAAAGTTTCTGCCATATTGTTGCATTTACTTCACGTGTTTATATAGTCTAAATTATTGTAATCGCCTTTGTTTTTATTTCATTACCTTTTTGGTCTGATTGCTAATCCGATCCTGCTTGTCTTCACCCATGCACTAGATTAAATCGCGGAATTTTTTTAAATATTATTGCAAATTTATCTTGAATAGATACTACCTATTAAAAGGCTTTTACTAGCTTGCCTTAATTTTAGCTTCTAACTCCCTTTATTACATTATTACGAAACAAAACTTTTCTTTTTGCAGCTATACGTTCCACAGCTGGGAAAAACCTCTCTTTTTTCCTTAGAAACTTCTCTATTTTGCGATTATATGCAATTTCTGACTTTGTTTATCCCGCGAACTTGATTACGTCACTATTCAAATATGGCTATAATTTATACTATGTTGAATCTTTCTAGATAAATAGGCGTAAAATTATATTATATTTGAAAGATACGCACAAAGGTGTCAATAAAATTACAGAAAAGTAAACACTATTAGCAAAATCCAAAAAAAAACATGTGTTGAATACCTACAAATAAATAAAATCCTTCACTAAATCAGATACATCCGGTATCTTAGCCTTATAAGTTGACAGCTAAACCCACCTTTAGTTGCTAAAAAACAACAAATCTATTTGTTTTTTTTTTTCCTCAAATTCCCAAGTATCTCACAATGGCCGCGTCCACTAAATAACGCCAGAACGTCACTATTACCATACGTCACCTCTAAATGACCATAAAATCCTATAATACACATTAATAAGCTATAAAACGACATTTATTACTAAATAGTCGTTGAGGTGACATTTGAACATGTCATCTGGTTTGGGACCATAGTGTAGAAAAGATTTGTAAAAGGTCCATTCGTGGAAAAACCCCGCTTGAATTATTTTTTTAACATGTTAAAATCATCAAATGAGTCCTCCCACCCAGGGCAGGACAGAAGGGACTTTCAGACTTGTACAGACTAAAATCCACGAGCTCCTTAATTAGCCCTTCACGTTTCAGGGTCACGGGAATTCGTTAGTCCCAAGACTCCGGCAGTGAAATAGTCTTGCTTAAATTAGGTTTCAGTACCTCTTTTCCGCCTATCAAAGATTAATATTTCATGGCTCCAATCACTTACTTGGTCTTTGTCTTTATCTAATCATCAAATGAGTCCGCCCTTTGCATTCCAGGGTCGCCGTAACCTGCTTATACAGTCCCATGACTCATGAGTTACTTTATGTCTTACAAACGCTAAGTGTCTGATCACGTAATAAAAAATTACACAGTTTTTTCAATTTATTTCACCTTCATTAAAAAAGTTTTCATGTTTTGGATAATTATCTTGCTGAACATTACATGTATGAAACATATGCATTATAAATATATTGCCGCATAATACCATTAAATTATATAAAAATTAAATTCCGCAAGTATCAGTTAATCATCGATTTATTAAATACTAGCTGTTGCCAGGGGCTTCACCCGCTACTACTCGAAAGTTATCCCACGGGAACATAAAATCGGGATAAAAACTATCCTATGTGTTAATCCAGATTATAAACTATGTGTGTACCAAATTTTAGCCAAATCCGTTCAGTGGTTTTTGCGTGAAAGAGTAACAAACATCCATACATCCATACTTACAAACTTTCGCCTTTTTAATAGTAGTAGGATCTATTTAATTCCCTCAATCATTAGATTTTTTATCGTGTTTCGGTATTTTTTTCAAAAATAAAACTTCTTAACACATTTAAATCTAAAAGAAACAGCCAAACTTTTTCTCATCACATTTAATTTTTTTGTATGAAAGAGTCATCAAGTGGATACGTAATGGTACTTCTGCATACTTAAGGTGACTGGTCAAGTTGTATTCGTTAAGCCGTGATGTATGTGTTGTATAAAAAACGTCGAGAGAATTAGGCTGACCATAAATAGTGAAGTTTAAGTCAAGTTAAAAGTTAAGATTATTGTTGACTGGGCAGGTTGTGAGAGCAGTGAATGTGTGTTAATTCGTAAACCACGTATCCGTCCAGGTCCAGTTGAAAACTAGCGTCGCCGTCGGGCACTAGCTGCTCGACAATTTGCTGAACTAGACCTATTTGATGTAGCCGTGGGACACACAATTTGTTTTTAATTTGCGACAGGTTCCTTTGTTATCATGTCCTTTTATTTATTTATTCTTTTGTTGCTTGTTTGTTGTGTGTACGGGCTCTCAAATAAACGTTTTTTCTACTCTCTTTTTTCATTATTGTAACGCCATAAGCGCAAAACCTCTCGTGGGGTAACTCAGCCCATGTTACTGAACAATTTTTGTTCTAAGACTTTTAGAAATTCAATAAATTGGTTTTTAATGCAAAATGAGAAATTGGTCGGGCACATCTGTATTGAAAAACCAAATTTTTTTTTGCGAATTTCAAAAAGACTGAACAAAAATTGTTTAGTAACATGGGCTGAGTTACCCCAGGTTTTACGCATTTTTATAATTTCATCTAGTTTCTCTAAATAATCGGTTAGTGATTACCCGATTACAAAAGGTGGGATTAATCTCTCGTCCCAGTTTCAAAGTGGGACAGGTTTCCCCCCTAAAACTAATGACTACTACTACTTAAAAGTTATTGAAGAGGAGAAATGAGATAATGACCAATGATTGTTTCTTTCTTTTCTTTGGAAAGAAAAATTCGGACCGCGTGCAAGATTTAAAACTGCAACCTCCGAAATAAGTACATCTGACGCTCTTTTCAACCGAGCTAGCGAGGTTCTTACCTACTGCGTCGAATTCTTCAATCCACGTGGTTCGAATTTTTCTTTCCAAAGAAAAGCTTTAAAATTCGCTACGCATGCGTTAGATTGCAGACCTGAATGTACTGTGAGACTGATCTGTCGTATTTCGACTGCGCCCCAAAAACTGCCGTTGAAGAAACTACGATATCTCGTCAGATATTCATTAAAATCAAATTATGTCAAGGGCAATACGTATATTTTTTTATAAAATATTGATGATCGTTATAATTGTGGTTTTATCCGTTTTAGTTAGAACCATAATATGCTGTTCTGTTTTAGATTCACTGTTTACTTTAGTATTAATAATCGATCTACTGAAATTACATACTAAGCTCTCCAAACAATTTGTTGCCTGTATCTTTATTGAGAAAAAAAAAATTGAACCACTCTGAATGACCATTACCATTTTAAGTATGTTTTACATTTTGTTTTTTCTTTTCATATTTTTACATATTGTTTATATGTAGTTTGTTCATAACAGTATATTACCCTACGGCTTGTAAGGAAATTCGTTAGCTACTTTATTGGAAAATTCATTCTGTAATCGAATTATGTTGAAAACTATCTAGACTTTAAATACGCCCAGCGAATGCAGACAGCAGAAATATGACAATCAAAGAGATTTAAAAGAACCTATAGAGCGGGCATTGGGAAAATTGTCACACAAAATTGTTGATGCCGTGCGTCAGTAGCACTATCTAAGCGTTTTGCATAGCAACGCGACTACTAGACTGAGGGACTTTTTACCTATTGGTAAAAAGCTTTGGATCACAAACTTGATGTCCCGTCTACTGCTCGTATATAGTTTAATGTCTATAGTTTAATGTACAGACGCCAGCACGTCAACCTATCCGAATCTGTCAGATTTTACCACTCAAACATTAACCTTCTACTCTTATGTGATAAGGTTGAAATTCTATTAAAGAAATCTGACAGATTGTGGTAGCTTGATGTGCTGGCGTCTGTACCAACGAATGTAGCCGGCGAGAATATAATAACAGATGATGCAAAACTTACAAACATACAAAACCATCTTCAGACATCCACAACTTACCTCACAAAGTATCCCTTAACAGACAAAGTAAGGTAGGTGAACCAAGGAAGGCCACACTAACAAATAAACAGTTATTATTCGTTTATTTACTAAACAAATAAAACTAACAAATATTGTAGGTAGTAATACTTTGTTTTATTACTTATCATAAGACCACTTTTTTGAATTGCAGATTTAATCAATATTAATTAGACATAAGTTTTATTGAACTCTACCAAATGGCCTAACTAGGAACAGGGGCTTCTATGAAGGCCATCGTAATAAATAGGTTATTTAACACTAAAAGTTACTGTTATTAAATCTACGTTAAAAAGAAGTGGTTTATATGATTGTTATATAATAAAACAAAGTATCACTTTAACATTTGTTAGTTTAATTTATGCAATAAATGAATTAATAATAACTGTTTATTTATGAGAGTGGCCTTCCATGGTACACCACCTTAATTTTACGTTGTCTATTCCCGATGTCCAAGAAGCGAGGGCCTGTTATGTACTACCAAAATAATAGCGCGAGCGATTCGCGGCTGCGTCTGTGATTTTCAGTTGGATGGATCTTTGTAAACGGAAGGAATTTGTCATCACATGGCAATAACTACGAAATTTTAATAATTGGCCTTCGAAGGAGCATGGCCTTCCATGGTCCACCCACCTTACTTAAATAAAATCTAGATAAAGATGGGCGAATAAACACTAATATTGTAAGTAATACTCATCAGTTCCAAGACGTAGTTTATTATAATGTTGTAAAACAGTCACACGACTTAAATGCCATATTCAAAGTATCAAGTGACTGTTTGTGGTGTGGACGTAAGAACGAATGGAGGAGGCAAGTTTGGAGAAAGGGGTTTGTGGTAGAAATGTTTAGCAAATATACAACTGTTCCACGCTGTATTATGGATAAATTATATCTTAGTACAATTATTAAATCACGATTAATTATGTTTGATAATCGCGTAGACAGACACAATGGAATTTTGTGAGTGCTTATGTAAAAGAAAATAAAGTTTCGGACACGTGGCCTTGTCACACGATTTTTGTATTTTACTAATATATTGTAGTAAGTATTTACTTTTTACCTTACTATATAGAAAATTAAAAAAAGGGCTATAGGTTTTTCATTTACGAATGAGGAACTATAATATTTTCCATAATTTAACGTCAAAGTTCCCGTTTACTTAACGTCACAAAATCGTGAAAAGTTCATGCTAGGGCTTCCGGTGTGGGCTTGCAAAATAGGGACACTTACAAACCTGCTTCGTTAGACATCACCGGGTCCAAATCTGTGATACAAACCTTCCAAATCAGATATACGGACACAAGTTTTCGTGTAACTCAAATAAAAAATTTGGAACTATAATTTTACTTCGAGAAGATGGATGAATCTTCAAAACCTTTTTTCCTTAGATTTCCTGGATTATTCAGCGTGTGGTCAAGTTTCTTCATACATTCTGGTCCAGATTACATTGTGTACAATAGCAGAACTATTTTGCTGCCCACACATTATTGCCTGCTTGCACCTCCAAACAAAAATCATCCTTAAACCTCAATAGTTACAAAGCTTATTTCGACTACAACTCTTACATTGTCGCATAAGGTCTTTATATAAAACTGTTTGTTTTTCCTTTTGAAGATTTTTACGGCATTTTGAACGAAAATGAGACAAAAGGTAGTGTGAGGGATATAATAAATTCAGGTGTCTGTGAGGTAAATCACTTTGCATCATCATACAAAACAATAATCATACAACGAACAACATAGCATTACTTAGAATCAAATATAGCAGCTCACACTTTAGGACCCATTAATATTAGTAGTCATTTTTACCCGTGGTGCTAGGCAACTGGGCTTCTCCCAGTTGTAATGTCCCTTTGTGCCTATTGGCCTTGTTTTGTTCTGACTCCTGCTTGCATGGAAACATATTTTTCCTACTCCTCCACTATTCTTTTCTGATTTATTTCGTTGCAGGATCCAAGACAGGTATATTCATTCTCTGGGACACGTCGAGCTTCATTGTCTCGGCGCTTTTCTGGTGGTTGTCACTGTTGATTCTGGCTTTCAGGAGTTGCAGTGGTTTGAGAATAGTGTGATGGGTTTGTCCCAATAAAAATACAATGAACAAAGCGCTCCAAAATTATCTGACACAGGGTTCCTTCTTCGTGGTGGTAAAATCATCAAATTATTACATTCCATATCCTAGAAAGTGATGAGTATGAATGTTGACGGATGGAGAGGAAGAGGAAGGCCAAAGAAAATATGGATGGATTGTCTAAGGAATGATATGAAAGGAAAAAGAGTAAATGATACTGTGACGTCTGATAGGGGAGAATGGAAGAAAAAAACGTATTGTGGCAACTTACTGCAAGGAAAATGTTATAAGGGCAGGAAGATGATGATAATGATGAATTGATGAGTACATCCAGTACAGACATCATCAGAGTCCACAGTGTTGTTTCGGTGTTTTAGCGTAAAATTCTCAGGACTGTCTAAGCAGGTGACTGTGACCTTGTAACGTAAAGAGCTATTGAAGGAACACCCTGGATTTTAGGCAGTACGAGTCTGATTCATTCACTCCATCGATTTGCGAACCCTGAAAACAAAAAACATCAATGCAAATAAAACGGAAAAGTGATGAAACGGGTTTTGCCGTTAACACAAAATGACAGAAAACCTTTGCCCCTTCAATGAAATAATTACAGCTCAATAAAATATCTCTTGCCACAAGATTAACGTGGATATGCGCTATAAGTAGATACATACAATAAATCGGATACATATTGAATGCGCGTCGTAAGTCTTCACAATTATCATGTTAAACAAACTGTGACTCGAGAGCCGGATAAACGAACGACAGGCATTTTTGAGAAAGGACTAATGTGGATAATACATTCTTAATAAAAATTATATTCTTTTTGTCATTTACCCACTACACTTGCGTAAAAGTTTGCGATCACTTTGAAAAGTCGTTTTTTTAATTATATGAGATTAAATTAATGATGGTTTCTTCTTGTTTTTGAATAAATAATTTACCCCCTTACTAAACATTGATTAGACGTTACTTATCATAAATAGCTCTTAAGTCTCTTGCCATCTCTATTCATTGAAATAGAAAAGACAAGGACAGGTGATATTTAATCGGTAGCTTAGCAATACAAGTTTTTATAAGTAAGGGGTTAGTAGTTAATTATAGATTTAAAGTACAAAACAATAAAACAGTTCAATTTTATTTCAACAGTTAAATAAATGTTTACTTACTTACTTAGCTTTATGTGTGTACATTGGAGATTTTAGCTTGGAACCAAGTCAGGATTGCATTACCTACTTTCTACAATTTATTTCATCACCACTGCTCTCAAATCGGTGAAGGAAAACATCGTGAACTGGAACTAAAAATTCGGTAGACATATTGTGACGTCTATCAATCCACAAGCTCGCGTGATAGTATGTATGCGAAGAAGCGTGTTTCCCAACAGTGGGAACATTATAGTTCTTTATCATAATTATTGCAAATCACCTGCTAACTTAACTTTCTAATTGATAGACCAAGAAAACATCCAATAACATCTTTCACACACACCCCGTAACAAAATAAACTACACTTGAAAGTCAAACACCACTTTGTCTTCACTTACCAACTTATTTATAACTTAATTTACTTAACTTAAGCCCTCCACACATTGTACTAAGTTATTCCATACAATGCTTAAGATAAAGCCTTCTCCGCACTAGGATGTACCACAAGACGTTTATATTAAGTTGGAATAAGTTATCTCACTTATCATAATCTAACAAAAGATCACAATAGACTGTTACAGCATCATCAATATATTACTGTGTGAGGAGCGACTGAGAGGTCTTGATACTCGAAGTAACCGTACAAATGAAACATAAATCATAATGTCTTGTTTTTTAGGCTTGCTTCAATGTCAAAGTGTTCATAATTGCAGAAATATGATTGATTTTACACCCGTCCGCAATATAATTGGATAAATACTAAATTACTTAAAAACCTCTATAAAATAGATAGCAGGCTGCCAGTAACTTACTATTCATGGTCAAATGGAAAATGAGTTTAAAAATATTTTCTATTCGGTTTAGATTGTCTATCTCTAATATTTTATAATAAATGAAAACTGGACTATGGTAATCATCCGTCCCTCCAATCATATAATCGACACGAGATTCGTCTACCTACAGTTTTTTTGTTCTGTTCAAGAGTCGTGAAAATAATAATAAAAATTATGCTCTTTTAGCTGTCTCACCAATCGAATGCCTCTTCTTAACTTACCTCTACTTAATAAAAATACCTACCTATCTTAAAATCTCCAACAATTTTTAAACTATTCAATTTTACTCTTAGTCTTTTGATGATTCAAAAGTGCCTGTAGATCTACTTGAAATAAATGATTTGTTTTTGACATCAATAACCCAAGTATCAAGACCGTTCAATCCACGTCGACATCCCGCAATCCCGCGAGGTGTGAGTGGCGTGAATTACCGTCACAGCGGGGCGCGGATCCCGCGGCCGAGGGGCCGAGGGGCCGAGGGGCCGAGGGGTTCCAAGAAACGATGCTGATACTACATCGTCGAGGCTTTCTGATGATGCTGCCTCGAGACGAGATCTATCGCCAGGTGATTCAATAGACTATTTTACAAAAAATGTTATAATTCCGGAAGGTAAATATCAAAAATATTAGACACTTAGCTATATTTTCTTTTGGTAAGTGAACCAAAATTGACGGAAATACAATACTTAAAAAAATCACAAACGTCACTCGGTCGGCATAATTTTACAGGCGTTATGACGTCACAAACCACTCCCAAATATCGAAGCGTTAAAATAACTAAATTAATACTTGTTTCGCTTTTTTTAAAAGTTATTCGATAATGTCTACGCTTTGTTGTCTATTTCTCTTCTGTCGCTGGTCTGCTGGAAGAGATTTCTTAATGAAATAAGCAGTACCTTTGTGCTCTTTTATCTTAATGTTATTTCTTTTTTTTTGTGTTCTGTGTACATAAATAAATAAATCTTTTGCAAAAAGCGACTTTGATTAAACGTAGCTTATGCCTTCTTTATAAAACTAGATTCATATGAAACTAGCTATCCGTCCCGTGTACCTACTCTGAAAATAAAACCTAAGTAGCCTATTTTACTTTTTGATAATGTAAGTATCTTTTAAGGCCGCATAACCAGAAAGTTGGCAACGTCGCTAATAGCTGTCCATTATTATAAGTTTTAATTAATTTGGCAATGTTACTGTATGAAAATAAGACATAATGGCTCTGTAGTTAACTAGAAAACTGATATTAGGAATGCAATTAAAACACTGAATTTGATGTTGTAACTATTTCAGGTCTGTATAAAAGGCATTTGGAAAGTTTCCAAATGCTTTTTTTCGTCTGAAAATATATATTCGGTGTTACGATATTATTTATTGCATTTCCTTATCAATTTTTTAGTGCACTACAGAGCCATATTTCTTATTTTCATACCGTTTTGTAAAATTAATTAAAACTTGTAAATATTTGAAAGCCTTTTGCAAAGTTGACAACTTTCACAATATGTTTTTCAAAATCGGTCCAGTAGTTTGAAAGTTTATCCATCACAAACAAACATAATTTTTTTTCGAAGTGTAGTTGTATTACTTTATTTCTTGCTAACGCTATGACCGACACTCAACATAATTTCCATCTGAAATAATAGAAACACATAACAATAACTCAGCCGGGAACGAACCCCGATACGATCGATCGTTTATCTATAACCGTTTAATATGAACATGTTTAAATAAAAAGGTAACTTAACACCTCGCGATGTATTAATAAAATAAATAACTTTATTACGAATCATAAATAAATGTTTATGAAAATTACTATATTTGTTATGTGTATGATGTATGGGGGTTTGTATGTCACTGTACAGACGCCAGCAAATCAAGCTACCACAACCTGTCAGATTTTTTTGATAGATTTTCAACCTTATCACTGTAGTGGAAGGTTAATATTCGATTGGTAAAATTAGACAGATTCGGGTAGGTTGACCTGCTGGCGTCTGTACCTTTGGACATAAACTATGCAGATGGTACTTGTATAGGTACTTATATCATATTGGTACATAAGATACTGTGACATAAAGCTTCAATCTGTACCCTTTTTTGTTTTTAAAGTTGTAAAATCATCATATGAGTCCTCCGCCCTGGGTGGGGCGGAAGGGACTGTCCAGCTCTTACTGACTAAAATGATAAAATCCACCCGTGTTCCTTTGACCCCAGCAGGCATTTGGCGCGACCCGGGCTTGGTCCTTGGTCGGACGGCGAGCGACCCATCACTCACCGACCGCAAGCCCGCTCCGTCGCTGTGCCCTCTGCTGACCAGAGGGACACGCGTTGGAGCGTCCACACGACAGGCTATTCGCATACGGGCAAAGAGACCCCTTAGGCACACAGTGCCTAAGAAAGGGTTGTTTTTTTAGAGGGCACCCGGACGGTTCCGAGAGGGAACTCCAGTCCACGGGGTTTCCTGTCTTAGCACCCCCAATCTGTACCCTTAGCACGAGTTTTCAGTATTTGAGAACTAAAGTCTCAACTTTGAACTTTAACAATTTCAAATTGACAATTTTCAAGGAAACAATTAGTTCCTTCTTCGGACACCAGAGGCGCTGTTCCATTTTTCTACACAAAAAACGCTGTAAATACTGGAAAGACGCTTTAAAGTTAAAGAGTGAAAACTCGTACTAAAGGTACTGTTTTATGAATTAAATTACAGAATTAAATGCACCCAGCTAGCTTCGAATCCACTGGGCCACCACTGCTTTAATTTGCCGTGCGTCTAGATGTTCGATGATAGAAAGGGGCTGGTGGGATGAGATCGTAGAGTTCTTGGGCACACTCTCCGAAGTACAATAAAATAAAAAAGGCTAACTACACGACTTGTGACATTGTCACCATGTCTGTTAGCTCCTATTTCTGATAAATCATAACATATTTCAATTTGCAAACGCTCCATGTAGTCTCTAAAAACAACATTCTAACGAAAGTGAAAAAAAAATGTGAAGAATTCTTACCTAAAACAAAACTTATCGTTGGTATTCAAATTAATTCTCATACCAACACTATTAACAAGGAAAATAAATAAAAACACGAACCGTGGTATGTGTTGGTGGACACATCTCACATAATTCACGGGTTCCGTACAAATACGCCGATATCAGTAGGTTTAATAACCAGTATAAGTGGATCTCTCGTTGTCAAATACAATCGGCCTCAAATGTTCTCATGGGTGGAATACCTCCATTTATTTTACTTTGTAAAATCATCAAATGAGTCCTCCCACCCAGGACAGGGCGGGAGGGACTGTCAGACTTGTACTGATTAAAATTCACGGTGTCCTTTAATAGCTATTTTCGTTGCTAGATCACGGTAGCTCATTAGTGCCGCGACCATGCCGTAGTCAGTCTATAACATTTATGATTCAGAGAGAGTAGGGATTATATTTTTTGGTCATAGGATTTGACAGTTTCCTTCCATTTTAAAAGCCCAATGCTCATAGGGAAAAGATTGAAGAAAGCAAATTAACTTCCGAAAAAAAAGAGGACGTTCTCAATTCATCTGCATCATTTTTTTTATTTTTTATTTATCTGACTATTCCATTCGACATTCATAAACACACACACTTTTATTTTGATTTATTTCAATTAAAAATTAGATGAAAATCTAAAAATATAACGTCATACAATAAAAAAATGCTACATATAAAAAAAAAGTGTTTGTTCTTCAGGAATTCGCAATTCAAACCTGATAATTTTGTGCAACATGAGCTCATTCAGGAAAAGCCTAGAAATCTGTTATTTCATACATTTTTGTTTATCATAACCATCTAAATGTAAGCAAAGTGATTTCAAGATTGGCTTCGATGTCCATGAAAATACTGAAAAAAATGAGCTTAAATATGCGAGGTCAGCTTACATTAGCTACGTAGGTATGCTTGATATGTCTTCTGTATGTTTGTATATTAGTATAAGATGATAACTCAATCTAACACGTAACAAGTGCGTTATAACAGGTGGGATAAAACACGTGTGTCGTGTAACGTGTGCAAGGGCTCTAAGTTATAAATTAAAAGAAAAGAAAATAAGATTTTTTGTGTTGTGTCTTTTATTTTTTTTTATTGTTTAATTTTTCTGAAGTCTAATTCATTTGTTAAATGATTTCGTGTTGTATTTTTAGGGGTGCGGGAAGTCATCGACCGCCGTTTTCTCGTGGTCCTACTATTTTGTCCTACTGGTAGGACCACGAGGGAGACCAGCTGGGTCTGGGAGAGAAAGGGACCATCAGATTCGTACTGACTGAAATAGACAGACACTCCGTCTTCTTCTATGAGTTCCAGGCCGCGGTATCTCTTTCAAATATTGTTTTACCTGAAATCTATTTTACGGATTCATGTGTAGTACATATTTGAAATAGAGGAAACGACTATTCTTGATTAAATTAGTCGAATTAACTTTTGTTGCAAACAAAGTACTTTTACAACGTGTAACGTTAATAGCGTAAAACCTCTTGTGGGGTAACTCAGCCCATGTTACTGATAAATGTTTGTTTTAAAACTTCTTTTATTAAAAAAAAATATTTTTCATACAAAATGAAAAATTGATCAAGCCCGTATGTTTTTTTTTTCCAAAAGTTTTGGAACAAACATTGTTCAGTAACATGGGCTGAGTTACCCCAAGAGAGGTTTTGCGCTATTAATGTTACACGTTGTTTAAGTCATTGATAATGGAAAATGGCGTTGCAATTGGCGCCAAAGCTTACTACCATCTACTTGTAAACTTTTATGAAGAATTAACCTAAACATTTCTTCTTAATACAGCATCAAAGCAATAAATTACAATTAACAACCACCTCAAATTCTCCACACAACCCACGGACCCTAAAAACCCACGTACACAATGAAAAATCACGTTAAACATTTCAATTTCGAAACTAAAAGGTTCTTACCACATATAAAAGTCTTACGTTCATTGTAAAAGTATCAGGTTACTGATAAACTGCGCGGACGCAACGTAAAATGTCCCGAACGGGCCTCGATTAAGATCGGGAGCCTTCGGGCGAGATCGGAGTTCGTCGGGGAGCTTCGGTCGAAGAGTCTGTTTGTTTAATTGGATTTGAATTGGTAGGGAATATTCTGGTCGACTGGTTGGTATTCCAGGCTACTAAGCCTTACTAGACACAAGATTTAATCCTCAATTTAGTTTTTTTTGTTTGGGTTTGGGTTTAATTGAGGTTTAAATCTGTTTAGAAGCCTAAGGCGCGGGCCACATAGAAAGCCCGTAAAAAGAGGACGCGTCACGTACTTGCGAAAACGCACACGCAGAGAAATGTATACGAGAACTTCTGGTTTCAACCGTGACAGTAAGACTCACTAGTTGACTTTACAATATTTCTAGTAATAATACTAAGTCCTTGTTATCTCTACTACTTACTTAGTATTTAAATTTACCGTATTTTCACGGGTTCGGATCGGATTGGAGATAGAGCAGTGGTGGCCCAGTGGTATCGGTCCCGACTTACGAGTTGTTGTAGGTCGTGGGTTCGAATCTCGGCAGGCGCATTACTTTGTGTAATTTATTTCATCACCACTGTTCTCAAAACGGTGAAGGAAAACATCCTGAGGAAACCGGCATGTCCTAGAACCAAAAATTCGAAGACTTGTGACATCCACCAATCCGCACTGGGCCCGCGTGGTGGATTATGGCCCACCCCCTCTCACAGAGAGGAGGCCTGTGTCCCAGCAGTGGGAACATTAATAGGCTGAGGATGATGATGATGGATCAGATTCGGATCGGACGTAGTGCGTAAACGCCCTCAGTCTTCCTTTCGGAAAGCTACATTCCTTCATTAAACCTCCCATATATTTCCACTCCCAACACTTTAACTAAAAGTAATGATCCGTCACTTCCCGGCGTACACTCCGTCAATAATGTTAGTTCGTTTGTCCGTTGCCATATCGAAAACAGTGGGCGGTACGATTGAAAGGCAGCGTGATTTGATTTGAAATCACGGTAGCTTATGGTGAAGTGATGGGTTCTCACTTATGGTGTGTACGAGGGCATGGGAAACATAATTTTGTCGATTAAAGCTGCTTGTAGTAAGCTAGTCATAATTTGTTTAGGAGAATTATTTTCAGGAGGGTCTATCAGACATGTACCTACTGACTAAAATCTACGATGTCCTTCAATAACACTTTTCGTTCCGGGGTTAGATAAGGCTAGTTAATTCCGCGACTCCGGCAGGCTTTGGCCCTCTAAAGGATCCCCGTCATTGTGGGGAAGATTGAAGCACGCTATCACTGATTAGTTAGGGTGACTCGCCGTCTGATTCTGGATCTGAAAGAGCTGTCAGCAATGTGACGGGACCCCTTAAAGTGCCAAAGTTCTGCCGGGATTGCGGGACTCTCTTATCAGGTAAACGTGACCCCGGGATGTAAAAAGGCTACTGAAAGATACCGTGGATTTTAGTCAGGACTGACAGTCCCCGTCCTGCTATTGGTGGCAGGACTCATTTGATGATTTCAACACGTTAATAAAAAAATTGTAGATTTTCTGTGAAAAGCTTTTTTTAGTAGAAGCTATATTGCTTTACAACTGGGTACAAACTTTGTGATCGCCTTTTATATTAATTACTGCAACATTAATCTACCATTTTGGTAGAAATTATATATCAGAAGTTTGGTCATATGATACACCCACATAGTAGTAGTAAACGAAATCACTTAAAAGCCAGATCTATTTACAAATTCAAAACTTCACAGTGATTTGACACTTAAAATACCAAAATAACCAATAACATTGAACTTTCGAAGTTGTAACCTAATCCTACGTTACCAAAAGAGAAAAAACCTCCCAATTTTATAGTAGAAACGCTAACAGCAATAATAAAATACCCTAACATGTTTATCCGTATGTCTGTTTCACGTACAAAACCATTCGTTCTCATCAGTTGTCGGTTTGTTACACCTCTGCTTACTAAAGATCGGGTTACATAGCGTAATGATAATGACTCTATCGAATGTTAGAAGATAAGGTTACAAGAAAATATTAGTAAATGTTTTGTATTGAGAAAAATAATGGGACAATAAATTTCTTAGGTGTCGGTTGTAATACTTTTATTTTTATGTTTCCTTTTTTAAGTAACTAACTGAGATCCGCTGCTTCGCTTGCCTCCCTAAACATATAGCCTATAACCATGTCTAAGGTATCATCTGCTTCTGTGTCATAAATCATTAAAATCGAGTCAACTGTTTAGACAATTTAGTACTTTTTAAAATTTGAACATACGCCCCTTTGCATTTCATATTGCTAAAACCGACCAAAGTAGAGGGCCAAAGTCTGCCAGGTTCGCGGGAATGTCTCATCAGGTGGCCGTGGCCCTGAAACGTAAAGAGCTATTGAAAGATCAAAGTGGATATTAGTCATTACAAGTCTCACAGTCCCTTTCGTCCCAGACGGACAGTTTTATGATTTTACGAATGCTGGTTTCGTGCTTAGAGATTAGATCTCCTAGAACAGGCCACTTAAAAGTTATAAGTACTTATAACAAGTACCAATGTGTAAAAATACTTCCCATTTGCTTTAACTGTTACCAGTTATAACCAACGTTACTAACTTCAACTCATATATTAATATGTAGATATTTCTCCCCTTTTTTCTATGAACCCCAAATTATTATATTAATGGCTTAATTATTTCATAACAGGTCATGTCTCGCTGCTGGGCAAAGATCACCAAGCGGTTAAATAATTAACTGCTACGCTACGTTTTGCAGATTCGAATCCCGCACGGAACAAAAAAACTTGTCTGATCCTCGTTGTTCCAGGTTTGGGTGTTTGTATTTGCGAGTTTAAAATAATGTTTATAAACAGACTCACGACAAAAGGCAAATATTGTTAGTGCAGGGTTTATTTATTTCCCTTTAAAATCGTCAAATGAGTCCTCTCACCCAGGGCAGGGTGGGAGGGACTGTCAGACTTGTACTGACTAAAATCCAAGGTGTCCTTCAATAGCCCTTTACGTTCCGGGGTCACGGTAATTCGTTAGTCCCGCGACCGCGGCAGGCTTTGGCCATCTATTGCAAAAAATGAAAATTATGTTCTTTTTTGTAACGTCACAAAAATACAAACAATGACAAAGTTGAATAAACCAAAAGCAAAGTTAAATAAAAAAGAAACCCAATAACATTTTAGTAAACAATTACTGGTGCAATAACTCTGCCTACACAGATATGTTTAGCAGGTAATATAGTTCCCGAGGTGCGCGCGACCAGACGGACAGACAGACAAATTTATAAGCACGAGTTAACGAGATGTATAGAACTGTGCTGGTTGGGAGAAAAGGCGTAAATGCGATTTTAATACCAGATTTTTAATGGAGGTTTTTTGTTATGAGTAGTTATTTGGTAAATTGATACCTTTTAGATTAGTTACGTTATTAGTTTCTAATTACTTATTCGAAGATCCGGATCCGGATTCGGGTTAGCAAGCTGAAATGGCAGTGGGCAGGCCATATTGCTCGCAGAGCAGATGGTCGATGGAGTCGAAAAGTGCTAGAGTGGAGACCACGGACTAGCAAGCTCAGCGTAGGACGTCCACCAGCAAGATGGGCAGACGACCTTATAAAAGTCGCCGAAAGACGCTGGATGCAGGTCGCTACCAACCAGTGTTTGTGGAGATCTAAAGGGTTGGCTTGTGTTCAGCAGTGGACGTCCTATGGCTGAGATGATGATGATGATTCGAAGATCTATTTATTACAGATCTTCGAATTATGGATTAGAAAAATTGTTACCAAGTATTATTTTGTCATATTAAGACCAGTTAAACCCGAATCTAATTTGCAGCCAATTAATACGTTGAAATGGCGTTTTTTATTGAAAATTAATTGAAATTATTATGTTGAATTTTATTTTATTAACAAAGATAAGTACACTTTTTATCGTGGTAAACTCATCAAATGAGTCCTCCCGCCCAGGGGCTTTTACATTCAAGGTCACGGTTACCTGATGAGATATTCCCAAGACCCCATAGTTTTACACTGACAAAATTAAACTTCGTTTTTTCAATCCAGCATAGAACCATCTAAAAATAATTCAAAAGTAAGTTAAGCACCTTTTACACTACCGAAAACCTCATTTACGTTCCCAAATTACATAAATTCACAAATGCAAACAATTCGAAACATCAAATATTTCACGCACGCCCTTATCCACGAAGCGCCACTAAAATAAAACGCGTCGAACAAACAAATAAACAAATATAATAATGTGCAGGTGTGAATGGGTTTCGGCTGCCGTTGAAACGAGACAAAACATACAGCTTCCAACAAGGGTGAAAGAAACAGGTATACTTTCACGAAGATATACGAAGATGCACGAAGTTGGAGTTGGTGGTTATAATTAGTTCTGTTTTTTATTCGTTTTCCTTACTAAGATTATAAGGTTGGGTCGCGGGACTTACCAATTTTTTGACCCTGGAACGTAAAGGGCTACCTATTGAAGGACACCGTGGATTTTAGTCAGTACGAGTCTGACAGCCCCTCCCGCCGGAGGACACATATTTAGATGATTTTACCACGTAAAAAAAAAGATTATAAGATTGCTAGAAATTGCGAAATAATTTTTTAATATTTCAGGCCTACATAATCATACGTCAAAATAACTTAAAAATAGAGGTTTTATAAAGACGTATATATAATATGCGTCCCACTAGGTGGACCGACGACATCATGACGGTCGCGGGCAACCGATGGATGCAAGTGGCAAATTGGCGTGGCGGTCTAAAGGGGAAGCCTATGTTCAGCAGTGGACGTCTTCCGGCTGATGATGATGATGACGATGAAATAAATATTAAACAAACATCATCTCTTTAAAGGTCTCCCAATTTTAATAAAGTAGGTAAGTATAACATAATTAGGCTAATTCAAAATAAAGGGAAATCTTTAGGGACTCTTTTGATAATTTTTCAACCCAAAAGTAGGAAGATCGATGTTTGTTACTCTATTACGCAAAAACGGCTGAACGGATTTGGATAAAATTTGACAAGCAGATAGTTTATAATCTATATTAAGATATAGGATACCTTTTATCCTGATTATGTTCTCGTGGGATTAATTACGACTACCAGCAAAAGTTAATGGTTACATAACACCACTTTCACTTTTAAGTCCTTAAACCTTAAAGTTTTATAACCAATACATCAAAAAATAATGTCCTTCATTTTTAAACAAACATCTTATTATTCCGCACACAGTGTTTATTATTTAATTATTTAACAAAATGACCTCTTTTAAGCGCTTTAACGACAATTCTGATCCCATAAATGTGTTTAACCGTTGCATGGATATTTTTTACGACAAACCTTAGGACATACAGGCCGAAAAATAAAATAAAAATAATAAAAAAGAAAAAAATACGTGAACGATTTTAGTGAATGTCTCAGTTTATTTTTGTAGGAAGATCTTTTGATGTTAATCTAATGACCATCATTTCAGATCCATTATGTAAATTTTATTTGCATTAATTTTTAAAGTAGTAAATAAAATTCCATTCTCCTGCCCTAAAATATACTTACAATTGAGATGCCGGATAAATCGATATTCCGATATAGATTCATCCGGCATCGGCCGGGGTTGATTTTTATAAGTGTCTTAATAGTTCTATATGTTCTATGTTAGGGGTATTGGTTTCCGCACTTAGTCCTTCATATGGACCATTGTGCGTGGGCCATAGTGGATTTGGTGGCTTATTCCAACCAGCCCAACTCCCTCCAGAAGTTGATCAGGTTTTTTGGTCTGTGGAGAACATCTGTGTAAGTCCTGGGTGTCCCGAGGGTCTCTGTCCTGATCTGGGTGACACCTGTGCACTCGAAGAGCACATGTGCGACGGTTTCCTCAGTCTCCATGCAAGCCCTGCACAGGGTCTTAATAGTACTACCCATCGAAATGATATACTGTATGTGTTAATTCAGCTATTAAACTAAGGGCGACTTTCACCAAAAGTTAAACATGTTTAAAATTTTATTTAGTGTCAATTTAGTATCAAATTCAATAGAATTTTGACACTAAATAAAATTTTAAACATGTTTAACTTTTGGTGAAAGCCCGCCTAAGTCAAATTAACTTAAAAAAATTGATCCGAAAGATAAATTCATAAAATATTTGACCCATATTTTTTCCTTTGTTCCAAATTCAATCCGTGGTTTTTTCCTCTACAGAGTAACAAAATGGTTTACCCTTGTTTGGCAGAACAACTTTTCGTCGAAAATCACTCCGGCTAATTTTGGTTACAATAAAGTCGTTTCGTAGAATTATTCATTTCACCGAATAATTAATTGTTACATTTTTATTTAGCCTATTTATTTCTCTGAAATAATTTCATTTGACCGAATTTTCAAATGCACTAATTTTATTTAAACTAATGTTTCACTAGACTAATAATGATTTAGTCGAAATATCGCATCGAATATTCAGTTATGAATTGATTATTCGTTTCCCTTCATTGTCTATAAAAAAATCGGGCTCCGCCGAGCTACCTTGGTAGGTAGTAAACATCAATTTGACTAAGGATACAAGAGCGAGCGAAGCGAGCTCGGGGCTTGGGGCACCCCGACTTGGACAGGTTAGGTTCGAAGGGGATGGCGGGGTCTGAAAGACCCCGCCATCCCCTTCATGTTAGGTTACTTTAAACCTTGCAAACAGAAATAGGAGCCCCGCGAAGCGGGGCTCCGTCAAGCTACCTTGGTAGGTGGTAATTAGTCATTTATACGCTCGCCCTTAGTCAAATTGCCGATTACTACCTGCGAAGGTAGCTCGACGGAGCCCCGCTTCGCGGGGCTCCTATTTCTGTTTGCAAGGTTTAAAGTAACCTAACATGAAGGGGATGGCGGGGTCTTTCAGACCCCGCCATCCCCTTCGAACCTAACCTGTCCGAGTCGGGGTGCCCCAAGCCCCGAGCTCGCTTCGCTCGCTCTTGTATCCTTAGTCAAATTGATGTTTACTACCTACCAAGGTAGACCGACGGAACAAATATTTACAATGTTTTCTTTTCTGCATTACATTACACCAATCGTATATTCGATAAACTAAATGTTATACCAACTGAACATTACGTCAAATGAACATTATACCTTTTGATCAATTGTTCAAATGTTGTTATCGGAAATAAATATTCGATGAAATGAAAATTAAGTTAACCGATATTATACAAAGTGATTATTTTCTCAAACGTTGTTCGAATTAGTAAAATTATATCAAAAGTTGTTCGACCAAACAAGGGTGAACCTAACAAAATCACCTTTAATACAAAAAAAAACTAAATTGAAATCGCTTCATCCGTTCGGGCTCTACGGTGCCACAGACAGACGGACAGACAGACACGTCAAACTTATAACACCCCTCTTTTTCCGTCGGGGGTTAAAAATATGGATTTATGTTTTCTATGTTTGTAAACGCACCCACGACACACGAGAAATTCAAAGTGTGGGGCAACATAGGTTATCTTAGGCAAGCGTGTTTCATCGTCAATCACATCATAATATTCAAACGCAAAACTATCGTGAAATAAAAAAGGACTTAAAATAAAGGCATTAAATTCACAAACGGTAAAGGAAAACATCGTGAGGAAACCGGCATGTTCTAGAACCAAAAATTCGAAGACATGTGAGATCTACCAACCCGCACTGGGCCCGCGTGGTGGATTATGGCCCACTCCCTCTCACAAGAGAGGAGGCCTGTGTCTAAGCAGTGGAAACATTATAGACTGATGATGATGAAATCCATAAAAAGTACTCAGACATCAGTTCCAAACTCGTACTTATCAATCCACAAAACAAAAACCAAAAAACAACATCTTACACCCGCTAACGATATTCAAAATAATTACCGAGAACCTAATTATTTTATTGCAAATGCGAGCGCAAAATACGACAGTGTATAACTGCCTTATGGCCCCCGTTACCGTGAGATGTGTTACAGCGGTCACTATTATAAGATTATTAGCATCGCTGGTCTGTACCAGGCTTTATTGGCTTTTTATTGCCATCTCTTGAAGTGACAATCAGATTACAACTACCTCTAAGCATAAGGTCGTAACTTGAGATACGAATACGCAAATTTAAATTCTATTTGTCAGAAAATTTGGTTGTTTTTTGAATGGTGGTGGTTAACACGTGTGTATTTTTAGGTTTTGTTGAATTCTGAGGGCAAAAGTGTCGTAAGAACACTTTGTTTTAAAAGATCTTAATTTCAGTTTGTTAGTATCCACATAAAAATGTGTTTTATTTTATTGATATCCGTTTGAGATTGTCAATTTGTTATAACACCTACACCTTAGTGTTTTTGGGACCTAAATTAGGTCCCAAATATGACGAGGGTCTGAATCTAAAGAGGTTGAATTCAAATTATATTTTAATATACCTGCTGTTAGAGAGGCAATGATTAAGTAGAGTAAATACTTCTTTTTTGTGTATTTGTTGGCTGGTTAGGTGGATTTTTTTATTATTTTTAGGGTTCCGTACTCAAAAGTTACAACGAGACCCTATTGCTAAGGACTCTTCTGTCCGTCCGTTTGTTTGTCTGTCAGCCTGTAACCATCTAACATCTCATCATCAGTAAAAGTTAAATAGTTGTTTTCACAGGTGATATTTATATACTGTTGCCGCTATATCAACAAATCAAGTATTTTTTGATATAGCGGCAAACAGAATAAAATAGTTGAAACAGAGAAATAAATAATGAAACAGGTGGTTGATTGATTTTTGCCAGTTTTAAAGATATGTTTTTTTTTTAATTTTGGTGGGGTGTTTGTGTGTGTTTCTATGTTTGAACACGCACCCACGACATAGGAGATTTTCTCCTATGTACGGAACCCTTTGTGCGCAAGTCCGCCTCTCACTTGGTCGGTTTTTTATATGGCAATAGAGATGGCGTGGAGATTGTCGTTTTTATTTATTTTAGAGCATCTTTCTTTTCGTTATTTTGATCTGACAATGTGGTGAAATGTTGCACCTGCTTTATTTACTGTAAAATAATGATAATAGCAAATAGTAATGGCTGTTTCGCTGTTCATTTGGTGTTAATCGTGTTTTTAGGTGTGATAATAGTCTTCAGATAAAGATATATTTATTGCACAACTGTATAAATTAATTTCATTAAACATTCTATTTTTAGTTTTAAAAGTGTTGCCATAACTTAAACAATATTATTTAAAAGAAAGTGCTTAGTGTTTACAAAAATATATTTTTTTGTAAAAACTCATGGAGATTTTATTTTTGTTAGCTTTAATTTTTTTTTTATGTATTACATTTTTCATGCATTGGTCAGATTAGTCAGATGCAATCGATAAGGATAACACTTATATGATCATGACCATCATTATAATTTTATTGCCTTTGACAAAAGTATTACACCGCAGTTTCTATAAAAAAAAATAAAAATGCGTTCCAAATGACTCATTCACTCGAAACCGAAAATTTTGAATCCGATAATATTATAAAAGCATGCAAACAAAAACATAAAAAAACACAAAATAAAAAAAATGTTTACCTTTCGCGAAAATTATATAAATACCATAGTGTTGCCGTTTTAAAAAACAATTCTCGAATCAAATAATATGACTCTATGGTCTCTTATTCGAAATTTAATAAAAACGTGTTCGCAAAGGCTTTAAATATAACCAACAATCGTTTAATCTCGAAGTGAGCCAGAGACAAAACGGTGGTGCGTTATTATGCAAAAATTAATTTTCTTGAAGATAAAAAAATGGTTGCATATATGAAAGTGTCGCGGGTTCTGCATAGTTATTATATTTTTAAACTTTTTTGTTTGAGGTTACAGTGGTATAGAGTACGCGCCACCACTTATGATGATCTTTTGACCAGCGCTAGTGTCTAACTCTATGTCATTACAGCTTGGCAAAACAGAGTTGAAAACCGGAAGTCGCCACTGTGCTTTCGCTACCATCACTTTCAATGATTTTTTTTATCACTTGTTACGTTAGTTTCATGGCACAATAATAAATCTAAGAAACCTGCGTTCTTTTTTTACATAAATATCAAATATTTTAAAACGTTGTCAGCAAACAAAAAGATTAGTTCCGTTTCAAAACGTTCTGGCCAAGCTGCTTCAAATTGCATAGGCAAATAAAATGTAGTACCTTGTACTTGCCTAAATAAATGCTTTAATTTTGATTTTTGATGTTGTTCAACTGCTCCTATTTGGCCCTAAAACCCCAAAAACCCTTCAAAAACCCCCACAGATCTCTAAGCCAGGTCACAAAAGGCTCGCAGTTAAAGTCAGTCGCGCCATGTTTACGAGAAGCGCGATATTTATTTATTTCGACACGCTCCTATGTGTGAGTTGTTTGTTGTATTGAAACGTGTTGCCGATCAATTTGGCGAACGGCTGAGGTGTACTGTGGTGATTCGTGGTGGTGAGGGGAGATTTATTAGTTAATATGAACATAACGTGGCTTGACTGGCCTGTTGGTCTAGTGGTAAGTGACCCTGACTGCTATGCCGGAGGTCGTGGGTTCGATTCCCACCCAGGACAAATAATGTTTGTGTGATGAGCATAATCATTTGCTCCGTGTCTGGGTGTAATTTATCTATAGTATGTATGTATTTAGAATTAATATAAAAGTACGTTTATCAGTTGTCTACTACCCATAACACAAGCTCTGCTTAGCTTGGGACTAGATGGCGTTGTGTGATAGTTGTGGAATATTATTTAGGTCAGAAAATAAAGAAAGGAAGAAGATGATGCTGAAGTAATGGCCGGTGGTCATAATAATATTTTGTGATTTGTTAAATTGCAAACACATCTACAACATTTTTAAATATATATTACATTTCACAGTCACCCTTTAGGTAGCTGATGTACCCATTGCCGGAACATAGCTTCTCTAAAAGAGTGGTTCGCCGTTAATAAAACAGTACGGGTTGATAGATCCCAGATGTCATACTTTTTAAGATGAGAGATGCTGGTTTTTCATGATGTTTTCTTTCATTATTTTGAGATGATGGATTAATATCTTACATCAATTAAAGACTATTGAAATCGTAATATTGATTGCAACTAGTCCCTTTCTAGCGTGACAGAATCTTATAGGTCCAATGACCGGAAATAGTTCAAAGTGAAATAGATTCTACATATAGCTGCCTTTTGTTCAATCTGAAAAACATGAAAGAAGACCAAACATCTATCATTAATAACAACAATAATAGAAGTCTTTAAAAAATCACCAAATTTTTTGAAATGTCATGCAGTTTAAATAATTTATTCGTCCCTTCATCCGCAGTACACCTCCAACGTTATGCAAAAGTTTTATTTTTAATCGGCGATCAGATTTCGTTGGCTCGCTCTGTGCGTGTATTTTATTTATATTACATTAAAATTGCTTCCAATAAATATATATTTCCATTCCAATAATAATATTGATTGCGGAACCCCGAAAAATAAATTGTGATCCATGTTCCTTTGGTTCCGTATTTGTATAAAGTTAACTGTTTTTGTTCACAACTTTATGCTTTATTATTGTTTATAAAGTTTTGTTGTTGGTTTTATTTTTCCATGGGAAGCGTTATTTAATTCTTCCTAAATCATTGCTGTAAGTAATCAATTTTAAGGATTCCTCTGACCCTAGCTGGAGATTCTTTGGTTGCACTTTGCGTTCCAGAGTCAAGGTTTTTAAATCTAAGCCTAGGTGTTTAAATATATGTAGGTTTAATTCTAATGCAAACTTTCTAGAACTATAAAAAAAATTCTCCACTGTAAATTAATAAATACACTTTTAAATTCTTAAATGTCACATAACAAACGCTTTTGTTGTTTTTTTTTTTAAACATAATATAAGTGTATTTGAATATGTTAAAAACATGATACAAGACAAAATACATAGATGCTGTATTATGATGTGTACAAAACAAAAAAGTGTTATAAACAAACATACCATAACAGAAACAATATGATATCAAACGACATGGCAACGAGACTGCATGAATAAATTGTAGACATTCCATGAATTTTGATGAAACCCACCCCTATTTCTATACATTCTTTATTTTATTGATGAAGTCTGACACTTTCAGGGTGAAATAGTGAAACAACAGAATGAAATTGTATTAACTATAGTGTGGAATACTATAGAAGTATTTTTGGGGCGATATATAATGTTAAAAAAGGCATCGCTGGATTTTCATTGTTTCGAATTTGGCCGTTGACGATCACAAGGGAAATTACACTAAAATATTTACTATCACAGAAATGTGACATTAATAGAAACTGGCATTAATAGAATCTGGCATTATGAGAATCTGGCATCTGTAGAATCTGGCATCTGTAGAATCTGACATTTGTAGAATCTGGCATTAATAGAATCTGGCGTTTTAAACTTTTCTGACATTTATAGAATCTGGCAATTATCGACTAAACCACTGCATCGTAAAGCTTTGCTCTTCCGGTTAAAGGGCTCTAATCTCTAAACACGAAACCCGTAGTTTCGGCCTTAGTGACAAACGATTTGACAACGACTCCCGAATGATATTACGATTTGTCATATAGCTCCTTAGAGTTCGCGCTACCACTCATGATCTGCGGTGTGGTACTAAATTTTTGTAAAGCAATTTCGATGAAATGACATACTAGACACTAGCGCCTTGCCAAATGACTTCAGTCTTGGCGGTATTATCCATTCGCAAGTTGATTCTGACGTTAGTAATTACGTTTGTACAGCTTGGCAAATTAGAGTAGAAAAGCAGAAGTCGCCACTGTGCTCTCGCTACCAGCACTTTTTTTCACTTATTACGTTACTTTTATGTTACAATAATACCTAAATCTAACAAACCTTCTTTGTTTACTAAAAATCAATTATTGTCAAAGATTTTTAAACGTTGTCAGCAAACAAAAACATTAGTTTGGTTTCAAGACGTTCTGGCCAAGCTGTACACATCCGTATCCGTATCCGTATCGTCGTTTACGGACTTAAAAGTAGACTTCAACCCATATAATATAATAACATTTTCCTTTGTGCTATAATAATAATTCTATAGTGTAGTTAGTCCATAATGGTTGCTCCCTTTTATTGATATCAACAAAACCAATTAATACTTAACGATATCCCTTTCAAGACAAATTCCTACAGTAAAACTTTCAATAATAAACCCTCAGGTGTTCAAAACGATCATTTAGAACGCTCTCAAAATAATTAAATTTGTGTCCGGCCATCTTGTATGCGATTAAAATAATGTTACTTACACTGAGCCTCGGCGGGAAAGTTAAATTGTTTAATTAATACCACGAACCTATAGCATTTAGAAACAAGAATTTTGTAAACTGTCCTGTATATTTTCAGGAGTCTTGGTTTTTTTTAAACAACGTTTTTTCAGTCTTGCTGATATTTTTTACTGCTGTCATTTGAAGATCTTTGACAGTCTTTATTTTATCAGTCAGAAGCTCGAAAGTCTGACACCCAGTCTTACCATAGGGTGTCATATTGCCCAGTTACTGGGTTGTGGAGGTCCGATAGGCAGTCGCTCCATATAAAATACTGATATTCAGCTATATCTGGTTGAAATCGACCACAATATGTAGTTGGGAAAAGGTTAGGCAGATTATAATGACGATATTTTACTCTAGCGTTTTTTCAGCTTCGTTCAGCGACATTTTCATTATAAGGTTTTTGTCTGTCATTCTTAGTTTTTTTTAGCCTCATTTTTATAGTGACATCCTAGCGCGCGTTGTTAAAAACTTCAGTACTAGCATTTTTCAGCATTGATCCAACATTCTGGTTTCCTTATGTGGACCAACGTATTAAAAAAATGATAAAAACCTTCTTATATATTTTTATCAAAGCTCAGTCTCAATCAAAACTCAAGATAATACTAACATTGGTATAAGGAACTTCCCGTGGTAAGTATACCTACTACTAGATCGCTTCGTAGTACTACGGGTTATTTTTTACGCATTTGTACTACCATTAGTACAAAGGATAAAAAATAACTCTGGTTTCATGTACTAAGTATGTTGTAACCACGAGTTATTTTTCACGGGCAAGAAATGCTTTTAAGAATCCAAGGCCCATATTACAGAACGTCACTTAATACTCAAGTATTACTAAAACTAGATTCAAGGCATTTGATTGGTTGAAATCTAGATTTAAATAGAGATCAGTGCTTGAGTTTCGTTCTGTAATACGGGCCGAAGGCGTAGAATTTATGGATACTGGCAACTCATACCGTCTTTAACTCTTTAATGATTTTAAAAAGAGTAATTTATAACGAAATCTCCCGTGACCCTCCCACCAGTTCCTTAGTTAAACACGATATACCAAGTACCAACACAAGTACAGAAAACATATAATTATATTTATTATCTTCCGTAGCCCACAGCCTATTTCAAACCAAGTGATAATTCTTCCCCAACACCAAGAATTAACTCCAAATAAAATATCAAGAACACCTTACCACACTAATAAAATCGAACTCCCAATAGGGCCATAATTATAAAAATTAACATTTTATTGGTCAATTATAATAAATGATTTAGAAAACCTTCGGGCTAACTTGCTCGTTAAAGCGTTCATGATTAAATGGTTTTAAACCAAAATAATCTCCTTTAAAAATAAATATTTAAGACTTTTTATTTTCGCCACTGTCTCGTTACGGCGACGGAGAACGCAACTTCAAGACGGCTTACCTAAAATATATTTATCTCTTTCTTTCTCAGAGGTTCTTGTATTAAGGTGTCTTGTGGTCTCTGTCGCACGTCTCGGCAATTTGCCGACATGTTGTTATGCTGCAATCAATTGCCATGCGCAAACAGACGTCTATGATATATCCAATTAAGTCGAGCTCGCGGGTAAGGGTGTAGCTGTGTTTTTTGTATTTATTTTATTGGGTATGTGTGTGTGATGTGTCGAGTTTTATTGTTTGAGGATGGAAGTAGCGATTTGTAAGTTTTTAATTGAGGAGCTGGTGTTTTTTTGTCTTTTAGTTTTGACTTACAGGTATCTTGTGTAAGTGTGTGTTTAGTACTTGCGCATTCTGAGTTTCTTTTATATTTTTCTATCCTTCTATAGAAGCTCTTCCCGTAATGAGGCGAGACAAAGAGCACGCTGTTAAGAAAGCATTGCGCATTCCAGAAAAGAAGAAAGCCACTAGCCACGTGGCTGACAACCGTTACCAGAGATATTGAACGGGACCAGCTGGATCCACAGACAACCAGCTGAATCACAGAAATACGAGGAGGGCCGACCCCAAGTAAAGGGAAAAGGCAAAGAAAAAGATTATATACAGGTTCTTCTCTTGGTTCACAATATAAATCTTCTTGTTTTCTTCGTTCTGTCAACTAATTTCTTCTCCTACCCTACTCAAAGCTAATAATTACTCTATTGCCTGTTCACAAATATTATTTTCTAGTTTAGCGCCACTGCTTCGCTGCTTATGATGTCACTTGTACTTATTATTATTCCTACTGGCATGATATATTTTGAACCATTTTTCGCACAGTATTTTTAAAAAATGTGTATGTTTAATTCTACCATTATAACCTCCAATCAAACTAATTTTCATTTCCCTACTAAATATTTCCCTACCAAGTATTATTTCACTATTAAATATTTATCCAAATATTTTAATAAAATACAAAAAGTGCCTCCACAGCTCTATCCGTTTGGCGCGTCCGTCAGGTAAACTTAAAGAAATTTACTGAGTATTAAATCTTTGAACAAACAAGTTGTTCTTGCTTACACACACAAACACACATACACACACAGCTGTAGGGTGTATCGTGTTGTGTGTTTATGTTCAACACACACTTCTATAGGCTGGTTAAGGCTTAGCTTGGTAGCATTTGGTTTTTGTAGAGCAAAACTGTGTGCTACAGTTATAAACATTGTTTATAATATTTTTACTACTCGTATATTTAATATCGATTGACTTTTTTAGAACTAAAGACTGCAAAGGACGCAATATCGGGAAATGTCATGACGTTGATTATCGCGCGAATGGACGTTTATAATTATGTTCATATAAAGATTAATAGAAATATTAATACATAGTAGTATCGAGAAAATCAATGAAAAATGCCCCTGGTGTGGTTCGGCTATTAGAATTTTATTGTTTATCATACGTAATAAAACTTTCATGTAAAGCTGTTATAACTGGTAAAAGCAAAACAGCTTTACATTAAAAACAAAGAGCTTCAGTGAGCAAAATACTGTGTTGAAATTTCATTTTCTCACGAATCAAAGATACTGCTTTAAAAAGGTAAAAAATACCTGCTTAAACAAATTACATACTTTCAGTTTTTAAAAAGGATTCTAATTCAAATCAAATCAAAAGTCATTTATTCAAATTAGGCTGATTTATCAGCACTTTTTCAAGGTTCATTTTTACATAAGACAGTCCCCCAAAGCGCCCCCTAGGGTTTTGGCTGGGAAGAAGAATAGCGGAACAAACTCCCCAGCAACACATCTGTCTGTACGGTTAGAAGAACCAAGATTTATACAATTTAATAGAACATTCACACTATTAAATCCGAGATTACACCTCAATCGTGACTAGAAGGCACATAAAGATAAACTTTGAAACTAAGTTATATCTTTTATATCGACACTCAACAATTACAATCTCCCCCTTAACACACACACACCCACACCAACACACACACCTACACCCCACGCTATCTCAAGACGTATTAGTAAGGGGTGGTTTTCACCCCATTTAGATCAACTAGCCGACACAATTGGTTAATGGGGTGAATGATTTTACAACCCTTTACATGTGTATGTGATTATTGTCCGTGAACGAATGAACGATGGAATGAGTGAGTGAAGGAAGTTTTTTATTGATGCTCGTTAGTAGCAAAATGGATGACAGGGTCTTTTGTTTAGGTATTTGAATATCTTTGTTTACGTTTGTCGTGTAGTAATTTGTGTTATCATCATCATCAACCTATAATGGCCAGCCCTCTGCTGGAACACAGGCCTCCTGTTTTGTGAGAGGGAGTGGGCCATAATGCACCACGCGGGCCCAGCGCATATCGGTAGATGTCACATGTGTCCGAATTTTTGTTTCTAGGATAATTATGCCGGTTTCCTCACGATGTTTTCCTTCACTGTTTTGAGTGCAGTGGTGATGAAACAAATTACACAAAGTAATGCGCCTGGCGGGGTTCGAACCCTCGACCTACAAGTTACAACTCGTAAGTCGGGACCGATACCACTGGGCCACCACTGCTCTTTATTTTAATTATTTAATTTTGTGTTATACGACAGCAATAAGGGAGAAAACGTCAACTCTCACTTGGAAATTACGTTATTTTTTTTCTTTTCCACAACAGAGCAGTGGTGGCCCAGTGGTATCGACCCCTACTTACTAGTTGCTGGTCGTGGGTTCGAACCCAGTCAAGCACATTACTTAACTTTGTATAATTTATTTTATTTATTTCATCACCACTGCTCTCAAACGGTGGAAGAAAACATCGTGAGGAAACCGACATGTCCTAGAACTAAAAATTCGAAGACTTCTGACATCTAGCAAACCGCACTGGGTCCGCGTGGTGGATTATGGCTCACTCCCTCTCACAGAGAAGAGGCTTGTGTCCCAGCAGTGGGAACATTATTATATCAAACCTTGAGTTAATCAACTATAAATTCCCAAATCAAAAACAAAATACCGTTCGAAACCCAGTCCCTAAACGTTTCACCAACCTGATTAGTTCCTAAACCACGTTATTAAACTCCGATCAAAACCCGAAAGGTGCAACAAAACATGCGTACACGCATCCCCTAACCAAATCAACCAATTTAAACTGCGTTTAACCTCAACATCTGTCCGGTAAGACAATGCTGCAGGAAATAATCCTTATTAACTAATAAATTAACTTATAATTAAAGTTTTGGATGATATTCTAGTTAACGATTTTCGTATTTATATAAATTGGTGAGGTCTAAACGTTTGTGTGGGTGTCCATTATTGTTTAGTAGCTGATCACGAAAGAGCATACGATACGAACTTGTATCGTATGTTCATTTTATGTGAATACAATCTGCTATGTCGTCGTTAATCGTATGTCATACCAATATTGTAAATAGGAATGTTTGTGAGGACGTCTGTTTGGATAGATGGATGTTTGTCAGTCAAAAAATACTAAACGGATTTGTAACAGTTAATTTATTGACCTGAATAATCATCCATCTATCCAAACAGACGTCCACGCAAACTTTTTACACAAACAATTGTGTGTGTGAGCGAGTTGTAGGCAGTTTCAAATATTTTCTCAGTCATCAGTCGGGCACATCAAGAAGGCTGATAGACACTTGTCTTGCCCTAATTCATATCCACCCGAAAACCTGTTTTCTAAGTGACAATAGAATTTCGAGAGGGTGAAAATAATCTACCTCCTAGCGTTCCGGCCCTAAGCAACTGGCAGCTGGTGATTTGATTTGATTTGAAAAAAAAATAGCATGGCAGGACGGGAGGGATTTTCAAACTTATACTAACTAAAATCCACAATGTTCTTCAATACCCTTTACGTTCCGGGGCCACGATTACCCGGTAGTCCCGTGACCCCGGCACCACCTGTGGCCTGAGGTAAAGGCTGAACGATCCTACTAACGGTGGTATACGCAACTAGGGTCACCTGGATCGATACCACCATCCTGTCGAAATCCGGCACCAAACATTATTTCCTAAGTTGTGTGGATGCCCCAGAGTTCCAGTTTCTTTAGGGTAAGGTCGCTCTATCTTAGGTCTCATATTTTGATAGATTGATGCCAAAAGTAAATCCAATTAAAATAATATAAAAAGATGATATCCACACCACAGCCACAGTTAACCGATAGTACCTACCATAACCCAGGAATTATTCACGGTTAGAGGAATCTGAGAGTCTAACCCTCGATCACCTCTCATAAAAATAGTACCAAATTTCTCGTAACCCAATGGACACGTACCACCGGCGCTATCCCATTCAGAGGGCAGTACCCGCTGATGGGTTAAGTGGGTGTTTAAATCCCCATTTTTGGGGTAATTTCCCATGAAAACGCCCCTTACCTGTCGAGACGAGCTTACTGACTATTACTCATTTTATTTTGAAGCTAACTATTAGAAAATTATTGAGTAAAGTGGTAGGCGGATTAAAAATGCAGTTTAAGAAGTTTTAGATGGGGTGGTAATGGGTTTTAATGCTGTTTAGGGTTTTGCTAATTAACAAAGATGGGTTATTAATAAAAAAACTTATCAGGCCTATCTTTACTAACTATAATATATTATTCCACAACTAAGTATCACACAACGCCATCTAGTCCCAAGCTAAACAGAGCTTGTGTTATGGGTACTAGACAACTGATAAACATACTTATATATTTCTAAATACATAAATATTATATATAAATTACACCCAGGCACGGAACAAATGATCATGCTCATCACACAAACTTTTGCTCTGGGTGGGAATCGAACCACCATAATGATAGCAGTCAGGGTCACTAACCACTAGACCAACAGGCCTGTCATAACCACTGATCTAAATGTAACATTAACAAATATGTAGGTATTACTAGCTGTTGCCAGTGCCTTCACCCGCTACAACTCGAAAATTATCCCACGGGAACATAAAATCTGGATAAAAACTATCCTATGTGTTAATCCAGATTATAAACTATATGTGCACCAAATTTTAGCCAAATCCGTTCAGTGGTTTTTGCGTGAAAGAGTAACAAACATACCTACATACACATACATACATCCTTACAAACTGTCGCATTTGTAATATATTAGTAGGACTATTTTACGTGACGGCGTTTCCCGCATGTAGTTCGTATAGTATCCTAAAAGAAGTGGAAACATATTTTTCCTACTCCTCCACTATTCTTTTCTGATTAATTTCGTTGCAGGATCCAAGACAGGTAAATTCATTCTCCGGGACACGTCGAGCTTCATTGTCTCAGCGCTTTTCTGGTGGTTGCCACTGTTGATTCTGACTTTCCGGTGTTGCAGTGGCTTGGGAATAGTGAGGTGGGTTTGCCTAAAAAACAACAGTACAGCAATTTTTAGTTATGCGTTGAACTTCAGACATTCATTAAGCCTCTATCTACGATGCCGAATACAGAAGCGATCCTCAATTAAATATAGGGTAAAGGGAGATTATTTGATGAGACAGGCAACTCAGTGATAGAGTCTTATAAGTCTCTCAAAACGTTACCTATGCATGCTGTAATGCGAAATGATGTGTCACTACATCTTGTCCACTTAAGTGGTGAACTAGTTTTGCATCATTTCACACAACAGCATGCATAGGTAACGTTTTGAGAGACTTTTAAGACTCTATTACTGAGTTGCCTGTCTCACCAAATAATCTCCCTTTACGTCTGGGTCTATCTGAGCAACTATATATTCTCTTTCAATTTTTAGCATGGTGCAGAATTTTGTATGATATGTGGTAGGTACACCTACTTATCGAGAGAAAAAAACAATACATAAATCACCACATCTGTATATACCGTAACAAAAATTATAATAATTCTAATCATATTAGTTTACCGCTAACAAAAAATACTAGAATAGAATAGAATATACTTTATTGTACACCAAAATAATAAACAGCATTTTACTAGACACACTACTAACGAATAAAAAAAACAATAGAACATCAACATCTCGCAACCGCCAATTTAATTTTCAAATAAAGAACCATAGACTCACCAATAACAGAGTGTGTGAGAGTGTTGCCACACCACAATAACAGTGTTGCCAGTTATAATAACGTGCCATAATGTTGCTACACTGCTTCGCCAATCACACATAATGACGCTTATTTAAAGTTTATTGGTTTATTAAATGGCGTGAGGTAATGTATGATAACTTTATATGTCGAAGGCTGAGTAATTACGTTATATGTGATATTTAAATAGCTGGTTATTGGTAACTAGTTATTGGTCAATAGTAATCTTCGTAGATTTTGTTGCTCATTACAATAGGTTGTATGAGTTTGTTGCCTATGTCCAATTAGAGAAACCTATTGACTGTTAGTGTGGACTTGCATCATACTAACAAACATTAATACCACGCCTTTTTCGATGTAAGTACAGAACCAATAACAATAGTATTTAGTCCTTTTCCTCGTCCATGTAGACATCATCATCATCAGCCTATAATGTTCCCACTGCCGGGAAACAGGCCTTCTCTGAAACAGAGGGAGTTGGCCATAACTCACCACGCAGGCCCAATGCGGGTTGAAAGATGTCACATTTCTCGAATTTTTGGTTCTAGGACATGCCGGTTTCCTCACGATGTTTTCCTTTATAGTTTTGAGAATGGTGATGAAATAAATTATTCAAAGTAATGCGCCAGGCTGGGTTCGAACCCACGCCATAACTCGCCATAAGTCGTTGCCAATGCCACTGGACGTTAATGAAAGGGGGGCCTTTAGAGAGGCCAAAGCGGGACCGACGAATTGAATTGCCGCGACTCTGGAACTTAAGAGGCTATTGAAGAATCACCGTGTATTTTAGTCAGTACAAGTCTGACAGTGCCTCCCGCCCCGCTCTTGGTAGGAGGACCCGTTTGATGATTTTACCAAGGAAAAAAAAAGACGAGCTATTAAGCCCTATAAGTTACCAACAGTAAATAATTTATCTTTACTGCATCTACCATTGAACTTTCTACGCATTTCTCTAACGCACCAAAATGGCTGCGTATTCCAACCATTTTGAATCACGGCCTCTGATTGGTTCTCTCAAAATGACGTCACACACTGATCGACGGATCATCTAGATAGCCTAATCAAATTATTAGAACAAGTACGAAACTTACTTACGCTTGCAGTCGCACATTTGGAAAATCAACTCTATTGTTAAGGGAATGTTGAGGAAGTGTACGTTTTTAGTTGCAAAGTTAAGTTTGTATATTTGTTAGTTAGTATCGCTTAATCTCGAGCCGTTGACAGCGGTTTAAGTATTAAGGCGAACAGTTATTTTAGTTTTAGGAGTATCTGTGTCTGGTAATCTACTGATTTTATTGTTAATGTGACAAGTCTAAGTATTTGGTATAAAAATTGTCTTTCTTGATGATAAAATAGGATAAGTGACATTTTGGAGCTACATTATGGGTTTATGTCGCTCAAGTTTTTTTATTTGTTTTGTTTCGTTAGAAAGTTGTTGTTTTATTAATAGCAATACAATAATTATTTATAAACACTCACTTTCCGTCAATAGGAGTCAAGTGGGAAATCGGTTTACGAAGCAAGTGAGTTAGTACTCAGCTGGGCGTGTTAAGATTGGATCCCAACACCTATAGAATCATAAAAATCTTTACATTATGCTAAATGTTAAACTATATTGTAATTTTTGCTGAAAAAGATGAAAAATTAAATTCAGTCGATTTCTATCAGTAAACCAAAGCGGGAATTAAATTCATATTTCCGTCACACTAGGATTAATCCAAAAAAAGATCTCGTATGGCCCTTAAAACATGTTCCACATTGATGCTCAATGACCATAATTAATTAAAGCGCGGTCACTCTTGACACATGTCAAACATGTCGCCGACCATCGACAAAATTATGACAGCTGCTGTCAAAACCATTTTGAGCTTTAACTCCAGTGTTGTAAGTGTAAAAAAATATTTTGGCTGGTAGATTTATATTGGTAGATTTTTCTGTGATGTCCGCCGAAACATATTTATTTTAATGTTATTAATTAGTGTAGTAGAGTGTTTTGATTGCTCAATGTTGTATGATTGAATGGTTCACATTAGTTAACTGTTGTTAGTGAAAAATTTGTTGTAAGATGTATCTTTTTTTTTTTTACAAAACAATGATGCTTGGTTTTTATGCGAAGTATTTCCGGCACTCAATTTTAGAATTCGAAATTAAAAAAAAAAATGTCATATATAAAATGTAACATTTTTGTAAAACTATTTCAAACCTGTACTAAAATTCTTTGTTTTCAGTAAGTAAATAAATAAATAAAATGAATAAATAAATCGGATAGTTCGGATACAAATTCAACCATAGTAATATAAAACAAACAATTTCTGCAAAAGAAAAATACTGAAATGAAATACCTACATGTTAATCAACTCCTAAAAAGAAAAAATAAGTAGTCAGTTAACCTTTCCTTAAATATAGAAAAGAGAGCAAATTCACTGATAAATTAAGTCATACTAGCTAAATTAAAATTAAAAGTGACTGTTTTTGAAGAAACTCCATGACAGCACTTCCGTTTAAATGGTGACTTTGCCGCTTGTCACTCTTCAAAGCGACTTTCTGTTGCGATCTTACTTTGCGATTGACGTCGTTGCTATATTTTTAAGTTATAAAAATTCACAAAAGATTCCTTTCATTCTGGTTGGGGCGGATGGGACTGTCAGACTCGCAAACAAGTAAAAACTAACCTGTTCCTTTAGTTGCCTTCGGCGTTCCAGGTCCATATTACCCGAAAGACAGACCCGTCTAGTCAATGAAGACGACTTTTTGACGCCCTGTAAGTTTTAATTTAGTTTGTTTGTACATATTTATTACCTTTGATTTTAGTATTCATTATGTAGATAGTATTATGAATATAAAATTTAAATTAAGTACCTAAATGAAGACGATAAAACATGAACTAAAGATTCACTACAAAAATAACAAAATGCTATCTAAACTTTTATTGTTGAACAAAGTTTGCCCAGCAGTGGGTACAGATGATAATGATAGCCACGCTAGTCATGGCTGGCTACAATAAGAGCTCGCCATTGTTGGACGGTTATATTAATATAAGTCACAGGTCATCAACGCGGTCTGGGGTACACCGTTAGCGTGTGGTGTAAGGTATAAGATGGCAGCGATTTTTATATTTTTATTCACCTGTTTTGATGTAGTTAAATCTTCAGATGAATCCTCCCCTCCCCTGGTGGAGCGGTAAATATTGTCAGACTCTTTCTGACTATAATCCATGGTTTTCTCTCAAGAGTCTCATACTTTCCAGGGTCAGTTTTACCTGTTTAGATAGTCCTGCGACTTGAGAAAGCCCTGTGACTAAAACCTGCGGAATTTCTTCTGCATCGTGGGTACTTATAAACATTTGGATAAACCTGCACAAACAACCATTTAAATTACACTTGCTAAAAAAACATTTGCGTTTTGTTTTGTAATATTCAACCCAATGTAACCTTCTGCCTCGATCAAGTAAATATGCATTAAGTCCTGTTTTTTATCTTATTATTCTTCGTTAAAGTCGACATAAAACTTTCGCCTCTCGCAGTGCAGAAATCTTTTTGTCTGAATGTTACTATACGATTTAAAAACATACTAATTTGTGGAATGGCTCCTCATTTGTTGTCTATCTCTGCAAACAAAGGGCTGAACTTGAGATCAAAGCCCTCCTTATCATAATTCTAGCTTTTGATAGCCATAAGAATCTGTCTGACGATTAAGACTATCGTCTACCGAGCTTTCGTTCATACAAAAAGAGAAAACGTTTTTCTACCCTTAAACGTTATCCTATCTCAATGATTTTTTAGAATGCTTCTGACACTGTAAACAACTAGGTTTACACGTGGTTTACAGTTTGTTTTAATATTACACATGTTTAAAAGTCAGGCGTATCGAGTTACGCTGTCATGTCGCTTCCTCGATCCCATACAACTTATCGCTAAACGTTCGAATGAAATCGCCTTTTTCTCCAAACTTGTACTCCAAACCACACCCTAGATACAAAGATAACTCTATAGCGACTTGACGTGGAGATCTCATCATTTGTAACAATACTGACAGATAACTTAATATCCAGCCGTCGCCTGACTAACTAATTAATAGCTTGCCATAGTGTTTGTTTAACGCCTTGTTTTGTTAAATACACGTCCAGGGCCTCAAGTCTGCTAATTTTATTTAACTCACATGCTATCCTCGATATACAATTGAGACTCAATCACGACTCCATTACGATTAGAACAAATTTGGTATTCTGCAAAAACTTGTATAAACTCAATAGAGTCGTAATGGAATTGTAGTGTAATTGTAATTGCCTCTCAGTTGAACAGTTATAGGTATTGAAATTAGAGAGTTGAATACTGATAAAGTCCACAATCGATTTACAATTGTAAAACGATAGAAAGCAGAGAGAGAATTGAGATTTATTGGAACACACAGGACAGAACAAACAAAAATTACATGAATAAAAACAATCAAATTAATAAAAGAAAAAACAAAAAAAAAAACAATTTAGTCCCGTGCGAGGCTCAGACCTCAGCATGTGCTGCGACATTTGTCTCTAGGTACTTGTAAAACCCCCAGTTTCTCTACAAATTCTGCTTCTTTATTGGCTAAGACAAAAGTAATGATTATGTTACGAGTATATCCATAATATATGTTTAATTCCTACCAAATTAATTTAGCAGGAATTAAACATTACCTAACTGTAGTTGGGGAGGAGTGGTTGCCCAGTAGTATTTGCTTGCACTTACTTACGATTTATGGCTTGGAGTCATGCGAATTCTTTTGTGTCATTTATTTCATCACCACTGCTCTCAAAAAGATGAAGGAAAACATCTTGATGAAACCGACATGTCCTGAAACTAAAAATTCGAAGACACGTGACATCTACCAACCCGCACTGGGCCCGCGTGGTGGATTATTATTATTATATGGCCTAACTCTCTCTCAAAGAGAGGAGACCTGTGTCCCAGCAGTGGGAACATTATAGACTCATTGTGATTATATGATAATTATTGACTGAAACTCCTAAAACTGTTTTAATCTCAAAGATATTTTTAAAGAAACGAAAAATTTCAGATTGTGAGCAGGACTCGAACCTGCGTCTTCTGGATAGGTACTCCAGACGCCTTAACCAACTAGGCCATCGCAACCACTACTCAGTTTTTTGTTTTAAACCCTTTCATCATTTCAGACAACAGTCACCGACATAGCTCATAAAATTTGCAAGTTGAAGTGGCAATTGGCAGGCCACATCGCTCGTAGAACTGACAAGTAGCGTAGGCAAGCCCCCCACTAGGTCGACCGACGACATCGTGAGGGTCGCGGGCAACCGATGGATGCAAGTGGCGAATTGTCGTTCGGCGTGGCGGTCTGGGGGAGGCCTATGTTCAGCAGTGGACGTCTTCCGGCTGATTTCAGACAACGAACAATTATAACTTGCCTATTGACGGACTTATCTAATACTTCACTAATCTGTTTGTTTAAAACTGCTTTTTACAGTTAAAAAAAGATGAGTCAAGGCGGTAAAAACTTCAAATCTATTAAGTTGCCATACAGTTAACTCAAAAGGGTTTAGTTTCCTTTTTTAAAAAACTGTTTACTCTTTCAAAGGGTTAGGAAAATACTCAAGTCTAAGGGATTTGCCCGTTTTAATCAGAATTAATTTGTAGAAAAAAAACCTGAAGTCAACTTACAAAAGTTGCCCTTTTTAAAATCCTTTTAGTGATTTAAAAGATTTTAATTATAATTTTGTGGTGTTTTAATCCTCTTTCTTAAGCTTTGTGGAGTTCAGACATTTGCCGAAAATACCGTAAACTAAACTAATAAGCGTCGAAACTATAGACTGTAATAAAGTTTCGTTGTCGACAATTTAGAGAATAGCATAATATATACAACGTGTAACGTTAATAGCGCAAAACCTCTCGTGGGGTAACTCAGCCCATGTTACAGAACAATGTTTGATCAAAATGTTTTGGAAAACGTTCGGTTCGTACCTGACTACTCTGAGAAGAAACATCCGAAACAAACTCAGAGGTCACAGTCTCTTTTAAAGTCCAGACATCTTATATGTAGAACAATAATTATACGAGGAACATGCAGGCAATGTCTGAAATTAAATGGTCGTTTGAAGAAAGAACCACTACTGCCACTCAAAACCACAAAAACGTTATAGCAGATCGATCTGTTACCTATTTTAAACCTTGCACATACATTCATGTTTTACATGAAATATTATTCTTATCTATTAATAAGAACATTAAGTCGCATTACAATGAACAATAAACCAATTATCCCTTGGGACTAATCTTGGCCAGCAAACAATTTAAGATCTTTACTGAATGGTTTTATCTTCCTTCTTTATACTACTTAACTGTTCGGTTAACTAATCACAGTAACTAAAAAATTGTCCAGTTAACTCCAGCTTAACAAAATTTAATCTATTTAAAATCTACCGTCAAAAAGGCGGTGACGGTACACAGAATAACTTCAAAAAATCATCAAAAAATTATCTTAAGTTTGTTTGTGAAATCTTTTAATATCCTTATAATGTGCCACCCGCATCGTTTCTCGGAAAATTGGCTTACATCATCCGGGATTCGAACCCACTTACCTGCTAAGTAATCCTTTTAACTATTTGACTTTTCGTGCGTCAGTGGTCACATCAGTTTGGTGAAATAAGAAAAATAAATTGCTTTATTTTTTTTTACTTTTATGCGTGAGAATCAAGTTAAGCTCAGATGGGTAAAGATAACCTAACCACATTTATGAGCAATTTTTTACACCTTTAGTTAAAAAACTGGCAAAATGTGGTGTGGTTTATCGTCTGATTCACATTCACATTAATAAAATTAACCACGTATACCTTTTCTATATTGTGACTTTTGTAGGGTTTCATTCTCTGCTAGGTTTTACATACAAAATATCATGTAAGTAACGATCAAGACCAGAATTCTGGTCTGGTTTTCTCTCACCTTATTTTAGCAAATCTATCAATATAAGTTATACTAGACCGTACCAAAGTAGAACAAGAGCCATTTATTGTCATCATCTGCCAAGCCTTTTCCCAACTATATTGGGGTCGACTTCCAGTCGGACCAGATGCAGCTGAATATCAGTATTTCAAGAGCCTCTATTTATTGTGAAAACTAAATTTCAGACTCAGAGACTTAAAAGTAATAAAATTATTCTAAACTTTACGCACTCTAGGTACGATGGGCCTTCATCATCTGTTAGTAAACTATATTTGGGATCGGCTTCGAATGCAGCTGAATATCAGTATTTTACGTTGAGCGATTGCCTATCGGACCTCCACAACCTAGTAACTAGGTAAAACGATGGTAAGACTGGTTGTCAGACTTTAGACTCTAAAGTCTGACAACCAGTCTAGCTGTAGCTGTTAGTCAGTAGCTCTAAAGTTTAGAGCTTCTGGCTAACAGTAACGACTATCAAAGATCTACAAATGACAGCCAGGATCAACGGCTTTACCTACTTTCCAAGGCACGGAGGAAACTCGCTATGACAGATCCACAGACCAGTCTCGTCAAGCGCGGCTTAACCCAGAAGATTGGCCTGTGTGCCTGTAGGTAAGTTTATTTAGCCACGAGTTCCTCAAACCCAAGCCTATCGTTCCATAAGTATAGTAAGGGTTTATTTTAGAACTTCTGTTTGATTCAGTAAACTTAACACTTTCACTGTCCGCGCAGCAGACACAATACCTAAACAATAGTCGTGAGTAGGGCTACCATATGTAAATAGAGGGGTGCCTGTCTATGGTACCGAAAATGCCTGAATTTTCAGAAAAATGCCTGTCTAAAGCAAAACGCTGTAGTGTAGGTAATAAGTAAAAGCCAACAGATTGGCGGGAGGGCGCGAAATATAAAAATGCCTGTCTCAGACCAATGCCGGCCGCACGCCTGTCTATACCTTAAAATACCTGTCAAATGCGGCAAACGCCTGTCATATGGTAACCCTAGTCGTGAGTCACATGTGATTCATCGGACAGGGAAGTGGTTAATATTTAATTTATCCATCTGCAAATGCTGTCTGTCTGACTGAATTTAATCGGTAGAAAAAGAAATACTATCTTCAATACTCAATTTCAAACAATTAGTTACCTAAGAACCGTTTATTTAGAGTCGTTTTCTATTCAAATCACTTCTAGAAACTACTGTTGTTTGTCCTTACGTATTTGGCATTGTGAAAGTACAGACGCCAGCACATCAAGTTACCACAATCTGACAGATTTCTTTAATAGAATTTCAACCTTATCACAAGAGTAGAAGGTTAATGTTTGATTGGTAAAATCTGACAGATTCGAGTAGGTTGACCTGCTGGCGTCTGTACACTCTACAGCAGAATACTTTTAAAAGTATAAGTAGACCTTAAAGGTACTCATTTAAGATTCATTATTCACTAAATAATTTTACAAAAAGCAAGCCCATGTTTTGCCTAAAAATAAATCATTTTCGGTAAATCCCTTTTTACGAAACGAAAAACAATGTAAACAGTAACCACACGATGCACTTCAATAAGTACTAAACTTCACTTTTCATTTCACTAAACATACATTTGAAAACCGATAAGAATCTTTACAAAGACCAATAAAATACAACACTACCGTGTAGGTAACTTACATTACGAACCTCCTTGAATAAGACCTCACACTTTTCCTCAAAAAAAACCATCGACAAACTCCTCACGATCATTTTCGCCATAAAATCCAATCTGATAACTCTCATACCACAAACAAAAGTTCAAGAAGATAATAAAAGAAATAAAAACCGAAAATTTCCGACATTATCGATAGTTGATTAGGGAGTTGTGTCACGTCCCTACTCTGCATTCATCGCGTGACGTTAGTGTTGTCATCATATCGATGCGTGACGTCAGGGCTATATGTGTGGTCGTTCGCCAATTTCTTTATATTAATTTCTAGTTTGGACTTTGGTTATTTAAATCAGAAGGAATTTTTCCTAGATTTTGTTTATAGTGTTTTTTTAACTTAAAATGGTTGACATTGAAGTCTAATTTCTATTCAAACTGTTGCATTTACAATTACGATGTTTATTGGCTCCGTTATTCGTTGCTTGCTTAATGTATGTTGAGCCTATTAAACATTTAAACAGCAAAAGTGAGGACTATAATTATTGTAAGTAATAAGAAGTTCATCTTAGTAATGTATTATTGTGTTAGTAGACCAAGAAAACTTGACTCACCGACATGGCTCTTTTTACAGTGGCAATGGGCAGGCTACATCGCTCTAAGAACTGCTATCCTATAGGGATCAAAGGTTCTCGAGTGGTTACCACGAACATTTCATTTGTGCAGTCATTTTATACTTGAAAAGTATCGCATACTTACACGCCTTTAAATGTTTCAATTCAATTCCTCATTATCAGCCTATTGCCGTCCACTGCTGGACGTAAGCCTCTCCCAAAGAGCGCCAACCATTCCGGTCCTGGGCAGCCAGCATCCATCCACTGCCAGCCACCTACCTTAAATCTTTGACCCATGATTCAATGGGTCGATGATTCAATTCCTATTACCGTAAAACTTCAAATTTTTCGCTAAAATTCTTGTATGCAGGCTCACGACAAGAAAACCCGAGAATTCCCGAGAAACGTGAATGTGAGAGGTTTCTCACTTAGCGCAGTGGCGGGACGATAGACTACTGCGCATCATGTCGTAGGCTTTCTTCCCCGCATTGCATTGAACACATATTTTTATGATCAGCAAGTATTTGTTTCGGGTTTGGGTGTTTGTGTACATGTGAGTTTCTATATTTGTAAAAGCACCCATGATTTGGAAGAAATTCCTATCGGCAACGTTTCTTCAAAACCACTATTATCGTGTTTTATATGTAGAGCAGACTATTCAATAACCCTCCTGGAGCAATCGGGTAAAAAGTTATATTTTAAACGCATAACGCCTGCGTCGCGTCTTCGCAAAGATATTTTTTAAAGAAACGAAAAATTCTGTTGCGAGCAGGGTTCGATCTTGCGTCTTCTGGATAGGTACCCCAGACGCCTTAGCCACTAGGCCATCGCAACCACTACTCACAACGCTGAATTTCTCGTTCCCTTGTATAGCAGACTATCTTTGCAGATTATTCAATTCCTATTCCATCTCAATTAAATCTCTAAACTTTACCAGCATCCTAGCTAATAAACCAAATAAGACGTGACATGATTAAAGCATTATAACTCTAAGTCCTGAACCCGTGACCTTTCAGTAGTTACCGAGCACTTTACCCGCTGATCTACAGACGTTTACCGCCATTTACTTTAACATGTTAAGTATTTGAGTCAATCTTCATAATTCTTAAGTTTTCCTGAGGTGGTATGTTGGGGTCAACACAAGTCTGAACTATATAGGGTGACTGGTAATAATTAGTGTACAATACATAAACACGTGATTGTATTCATGATAACCAACAATTTTTGCTATGGGAACAAATCTGAAAACTCAAAAAAAAAATGAACTGTTCATTACATTTATGTTTGCTTAATGTACTGATCAGCTGATATTTTTTTCACGATTTCGGCTTTGCTCCCATAATAATAATTGTTTGTTATCATGAGCACAATCAAGTATCGTACACTAATTACCAGTCACCCCATATATAAGGGGTTAAATATCTGTGTTTATGTTACTTATCATCACCTGCCTAGCCTTTTCCCAACTATATTGGGGTCGGCTTCCTGTCGAACCAGATATGTAGGTACGATACTCCATGGTAAGACTGTTTGTCAGACTTCAGAGCTTCTGACGAACAGTAACGACTGTCGAAGATCTACAAATTACAGCCGGGAGCAACAGCTTTATGTGCTTTCCGAGGCATAGAGGAAACTAGTTATCACAGTTGCAGACCATCCTCGGCGATCGGCTTATGCGGCTGTAATTATTTAACCACGAAGTTCTCCTGGTCATGCGGACAGCGAGTAAAGGGCAACTCGCTGTCCAACTATGGACCACGCCCGGGTCGACGGCGCGTCGTGTTCCACGCGAGCTTCAAAGAGCGTCAGCATAATGACGGGGCCCCCTCTTAGAGGGCCAAAGCCTGCCGGGGTCGCGGGACTTATTTCATTACCCACCCCGGGCAGGGCGGGAGGACTCATTTGATCGCTAAAAAAAACGGGGTTCTCCTATATGTTTTTGTTACTTACAATATGTAAAAAAATCAACGTATAACCGGCCATACAGTAAGGTGTTTCACGGGGCTGAAAACCTCGTGTTGCGCAGAATCGAGATCCCCAGTCGCTGCAGAAGACACTCAGGGCATAAGACGTTTCGGCTACTCTAAGGTAGGTACAAGGTCGCGGATGGTGTTTAAAGGGTAGCTCGCCATTGGATAAAGGGACAGAACTCAGTCCACGGCGTGTTCCACGCGCACTTTCAGAAGCTGTCAGAAAATTGACGGGGATTGACCTGACGTCTGCCTCTGTCAAATAAAAATGCACCAAGGCCCTGGGCCACAAAAGGCATAAGATGGAACAAAGTTGTTTTTAATCAGTCTGTAAAAGTGGTTCCTCTACCCAGGTCGTGGGGATTCATTTGATACTTTTTTAACAAGCCCTACGCTTACCAAAGACCTGACTTGCAAATCAGATTTCTGCAATCAGACTTTGTTCGTTTCTGTTTGTTTTGGAATGGTGTATCAGTGATTTCTCTATACTTTCTATGCCTGCGGTACAAGGTCTATACACCTGGTAATAAAATCTCTATTATGGCAGCACAAGGCTTATAGACCCTGTAACATTTAGGAAACTTAAGCCCTTTTTTGGCTGATATAATTTCGTTACATTATTATAGTCATCTCTGACAGTGAACCAAATAACTTCATTATGCCATTCCTTACCTTCATTCACTTTTTAGCAGCACTGTAAATCAGCTCGTATTCAAGATGTTTAGACCTGTAACCACGAATTTTCACTCTTTTACTTTACAGCGTCTTTCCAGTATTTACAGCGTTTTTGTATGAAAAAATAGAACAGCGTGCAGCGCCTCTAGTGTGCGAAGACAGACCTAATTTTTCCCTTGAAAATTGTCAATTTGAAATTATCAAAGTTCCAGTTTATTTTACGTCTCATATACTGAAAATTCGTGCTAAGGGTACCGGTATTGCACTCAACGTGTTTAAAGGAAATAATAAAAACAAAGAAAACCACAAACTAAATGAGTAAAAACATATATTTTATATATCACTCGTTGATTTTAAATTACTACATTTTCGTATTGAGTTAGAACGAAACATAACTGGGGTACAGTCGTGAAGAAAAGTTACTCGATATACACACAAATACACTTGAACTGTATTCTTTTACAACTAGACACACATTATGTACAGTTTTACTATGTTTTTAATTAAATAAAGAATGTACAACTAGCCTATAAGATTGTTTAATGTTAATTAAGTATTTACAAACTGTTTCAGTGGCATTTACCAGAAGAAGGAACATTTTTTTTAATTATAGGGACATTTACAATACAAAAAGTTGGGCGCAAATGGATGGACTTGTTATTGGCGCTTAGTTTCTCAGCAATTATTTGTAATTTATTTCATAATTTGACACTTTACAAAAATTTGACATGTCGGTTTGACGTAAAGCTGTCAAAGTTTACAAACTAACACTGAGCTACATCGCGGTTTTCAGTAATAAATAAATAATAACTTGAACTTTTAATTTTTAACTACCCAAAGTAAAGGTTCCCTTTTTTTTAAAAAAGCCTTTCAAAAAGTGTTAACCACGAAAACTGTGTTTTGTTCAACAAATTGTTTATGTCCGTCAGACCCCATATGCGCTCAACCTTACACATAAATTCCATAGTAAGTACAAAGTAAGAAATAAATAGTTTTTATTTACAATTTTCTGTATCCTTTTAATTTTTCTTACAATACATAAAATAAATCGGTCAATTTTCTCGTCTCACCATCTGTCAACATGTGAATGATTCAGAACGAATGATTGAATGGGAATGCTTGGAGCGATCTCATTCACTGGACTTTATAGTTGAATAGGAGGTTTAAAGGGTATTGTTTGAAAGCAGGCAGTGCCGCGGGCGCGCACGAGTTTGCTTCTTATTATGGTAAAATGTTTTTTAAAATTTGGGCAGTCATTGTAGGATGAAAACCACGTTTTTTCTTCAAGTTACACAGACAAATTGTGTGAGAACCTTTCAAAAGTAGGCCTACATGCCTTCATGAAAATACTAGTTTCTGTCGTCAACTGTCTGTAACTCCTGAATTTTAAAAGTACAGAACTAATATTGAAAATTATTTAGGAAATATTACTTCAAGTTTTTTTTTTGCTGTGGTACTCGTAATTCTTGACAACCAATGACAGCAGTAGACATAAGATTTGACAGCACGTATTTTGAACGATTTTCAAAATTAGATCCGTTAGTTTAAATTATGGAATGTCAATTTTCAAACGTGAAATCTAAAACGTAGCAAATTTGCTCAAAATGCCTGTCACTTGCTTATGGTCAATTAAAAAAAAGTTGGGTATCAAATTTTTTTACTTCAAGTATTTTTTATACTTCAAGTATAAAAATCGGATACCACTTTTTAAACTGACTATACAGACGCCAGCAAGTCAAATCATCTAAATCTGTAAAATATACCAATCGAAAATTAACCTTCTACTTTTGTGATAAGATTGAAAATCTACATAAGAAAGACAGATTGAGGAAGGGTGCCGGGCGTTTGTGCTTACAATTCATAGACTTATTGTTGCCATTGAGTTAGCGAATTTACGAGTTTAATTACAAGAATCATTTTATTTATGCACAAACTTGACTCTTTAAGGCTGTGCCAGTCGATATTTATTTATTTATATGCTTTATTGTTTCTGTCTTACGTCTGAAATCACAAAATATCTTTGTGGATCTGTTTGAAAAATTTCTAATCGTCTTGTAACTTTAAGCTTAGAAGAAAGCTCATTTAATCGACTTAAAAAATAGGAGGTTATTTAAATAGGTACATACAATTTCTTAATATAGTAAAAAAAACATTAATGTAGTAGGTATTTCATATACACTCAAAAGGTTTAAAATCGACATCTTAATACTACTAGCACAGCCTTAAAGGATTATTTTCAAAAAGGTCGAAATAAAATTAGGACACACATGACGTTTAAATTGACGTTTAGCTGTCAAAGTTGTCAATCTAACTGTCAGTTCCGTCACTCTTGTTCAAAGAACGTGAACAGTTTTCTTGTATCTCGTACTTTTATTTTGAGCCATTAGTAGTTGTTACAAGTGTACATTTATTGCAAAAACGTCGCTTTTACATAAATACAATTTATACAATTCTCATGCCTTCACAAATGGTCATAATGCTTAAGGATACTTTTCTTTAAAAAAAAAACATGTCTGCCCGCTTTCAGTGGCTTCCAGTTTCTTTCGAACTTATTTAAAATCCAATTATACTGACGGCCATATTATTTTACAAGGAATAAATAATAGAATTTAATGTGAAAAAGTCATTTCAATTTTTAATATGGACATCAAAAGTGGCGGTTATTTAACAGTAATTGGTTACCTATGATCTCTTTTTGCAATAAAACAGAAAATTTAAATAATTGTAGTTATCTAAATTAACGACAAAATGCTTAAATTATTTTTTTGGAAACCATAATAGAAATTACATATTTAGTTTTGAGTTGTTAACACCTGCCCTGAAAACGTTGCGTTTGACATTCTGACGTCAAATTACAAACATAAGTCAGTTTTCCTGACGTGAACTGACGTCACATGGTCAAAGAACTAACGTCAAGATGTAGAATTATTATAATACTGCACAAAGTTGTTAGATATTTTTATTCACATAACATATTATTACTCTAAAGGAACTGGCTTAATAAAACTACTATATTTGAGCGAATCGTTAACTTTATAGTATGTAATATGATTTACTTCCATGTGTATTGCTACTCAATTTTGAGCTTTAAGTACGAAGGACCAATTTCAACAAAGCAGTCAAAAGTTTTCTGAAATAACATAAATAATAAACATTTAAATTTTTAACTTCTAATAAGTACATCAATCTGACAAGTATTTATTTTGACTTAGTTATCGATTAACCACCAAGTTTTTTTCGTTGAAATTGGTCCATTTTTTCATAATGACAACATTTATGTCAAAAACAATGAGCATCACTCAAAATCCTGACGTCACAGTAAATTCAAAAATCGAATAGCCTTATCTCAACACCCAATGACTTCAATAAACCTTATAATGTCACATAATCAGCGAGTTAAAGGCAATCAATGCGAATGTAATTAAAAACGAACTTTTACGAAAGAATACATCGTAAAATATCGACATGCTCGCTAATCGCAAACACTTAATGAATAAAATCGATAATTAAAATCGACTAAGAGTTAATTGAGCTGAAAATGGAATCTAGATTTCAAATTACGAATGGCGTGGAGGCAAACGCTTTGCCTGTGTTCTTTTTTTTATTTTTTTTTAATCGTGCATTTGAAAGGAATAGTGTGGTAGTTAGCGCATTCCGACGTTCGATTTTTGAGTTTTATTCGATAAAAGAATTCGGATAATCTTTTTATTGTGAATATTTTTAACTTTGAACATCAATAGAGTTGTTCACAATGTATTATTTGATTTATATCGAAGGAAATATTACCTCGAAACATCTTTCAAATACTTTTACGTTTTGAAAAGCAATTTTCTCACGACAAAGCCTCGCAATTAAAAATATATACCTCTCATGTTTTCAAAACTACATTTTGTAACAACATGGCATAACCACACGGGTACCGAACAAAAACAAAATAGTTTGTTTTTAAAATCGATTCACTCGGTAAATTGATTCGGCGAGAACTCGATACTCGTAATCGTAAATCACATGAACAAAAGACGGAAAGGAAAATACAAATTAGCCTTATAATCGCTCGTTTAAACTTGGGTTGAAACTTTTGTAATCGAATTTAGACCAAATAGGTACTACATCGTTTAGAAAACTACATAAGGCGCCAAATTATTTCTTTTGGCGCCATAGTTTGCCAAACGATGAGTTTTTTTCATTATTCAAGTTTAATTAGTCGAATTTTTCGTTGCTAATCAATTAATTGACCGTTAAGATTTTAACATTCAGCTATAATCCACCATAAAATGGCCGCTCGCTGGCGTTTAGAATGATTTCATTTTTATTTTCGGAATCACGGCAACGAATCCAAAGCATCCACACCATAATAAAAACTGGTCTTTTAAATTGATAATGGTCATAAAAATACAGACTTTCAAGATTAAAAAAAGAATGTGACACATTAAAACAATAGTCCAGACACGTCGTTAGTCAAACTAAACAGTTGAGCAACGCGTTAAAGAAATCATCAACAACAAAAAGATCTCTATCGATAAATTCCTAACGCGTAGACAAATAGTCGTGGAGAACAATCGTCAACGACTCGAAAACAATTTGGTTACGTCGCGAGCAATTACGAAACGCGATTCGAGAACGCGATAGTTTTCGAACGCATCTCTTAATAATAGGGCCCTGAACGCACCCATAATCGCCTTCATCTCTATATTAAACCTATCTCTTTCTAACACCAGTAACTCTTGTAGTGTTATCCTCGTCTACCGTTGACAGCGCTCGTTGAGAAACCACAGACCCTGCCTATCAACGTTTCAAATCTAAAATGTCTAATTATACCCACATCACTGGATGAACATCAAAAAAGAGCCATTTTTAATTAATTTAAACCCCAAAACTATTATAATACGGCCAATTTTGTTATCTAATAAGCCGTGACGCTAACAAGGCCCGGGAAGCCATTTTGAAACCGTTTTATAAAGTTGATTTAATGATATGGCTGGTTTAATGGCTTTAGAATTGATATAAATTATTGCAAACACCAACTCACGCCCACTTTTTGAAGATTGATCATGTTAGCTGTTGATAAATGAGGTTTAGTAATCAAATAAATTTTAATTAAAACTTGCGAATTTGATTGCGACATGCTAAGTGCCAAATTAATTATTGAAATTAAGATAATTGATGACAAATTCTTGGAGTTGGTCTGTTAAACATGAGCTATTTTAGTCACGATGAAATGCATTCATAAATCAACTCATTCCTCGCATTAAATTCAAATGTACTTAACGGTTTTTATTACCCTCGCTTTTCAAATAATATCAAAGTCATTGCCAGTCGAGATAAGGCTATATAGACACCCTCGTCGTCGCCAGTGCTAAAAATCTCTTAAAAATCATAAATAAATAAAACTATACTCTAATCATCTAGATTACATTAATATTTACACGATTTTATCACTTAGTCCACTGTCTTACGTTTCATTCTCACTTTCACTGAGTTCATCCATGTCCATATCGATGAGTTCCTCATCATCGTCTTCGTAGGAGTTGTTAAGTTGGCTACCATCGTCTGGCTTCATATTCGAGGAGCCTGACTTGCCTCCAGTCTTTGCTTCTTCTTCTTGCTGCATTCGTTTGTGTTTCGTTCTTCTGTTTTGAAACCAAACTTTTACCTGTTGACAAAGAATTTTTAGTTTAGTATGACAGGTACTTTGAATTTATGTGTTTAAAGGGAAGTTTGGCCAATTAGGCACTAATTGGGATTGGGTATCAGCATTAATTCACGTTATTTACCTGAATGATAAATAAGTCGTAATGAGATTTAAGGTTTTAAATACAAAACAAATACAAAAGGTTTATTGATTGCTCTTATTCTAAGCAAATGTATAGTTAAAACTAAAAACATTAAAGCAACAACAAAATAGAAAACACAAATCATAACATAATTTCACGGTTGACGAACAGCAATAAAGGATTAAAGGAACTAGCCAATAAAAAACTATTCAATGCGACCCCTACAATCATATATCACAAGCTATTGAAAGAAAAATCCGTTGTCGAATTTTTCTGCACACAACAGATTTCCCGCCCAAAAAACGTCGGCGGCCATTTTGTGAGACAATTTGTCACGTGGTTAATGGCTTGCGAAATGTATTCACGTTCTACCCAGCCAGTACGCTTTTGAGATATTGTAACTAATGCATGCAGTCTGTTTATCTGTTATTCTGCCAAAAATGGAGCTAAGGCTGTACATTACGCTTATTTAGGTTAGCAATAGGTTTATATCTTTGAATTGTCTGCAATCTGGTTTATTACAGTGAATGAGTCATTCAATAAAGGGTAATTGCTGATAATAATTTAAAGTTGGCTATTGTTCTGGAAGAAATACAAGGTCCTTATGCCAATTTAAGTGCATTGCTTTTGCCAAAACATTGTTTGTAAATCGTGGTAAACTCGACTGAAACTGTCAAATCAATCAAACGTAGTCAAGTAATAAGTAGACATTTTGGTGTTATTGCAGTTACAAAAACTCTAGGAAGTAGGAACGATGTCTATCGACAACGACGAGTTTTATCCAGAAATTGGAAAGTTTATGGAGTCCTTAGAGAATTTTCCACAATACAAGATTAACTATTATTAGGTAGAAACATACACGATTACATTTTTATAATCGAAAGCAATAAGTTATCAGGATTTCCATTAAAATTTGAATGCAGCGGTAAAAACAGTCAATCGCTATGTTAGTTACATGGGATTGGCGTGAAATTGATCCAATCATACATTTATAGCTCCTTACAATTCCGTACATGTTATAAATCACATTTTAGTTTATTACTGATAAAAATTTACTAGGGAATAAGCTATTAACTTTGCTTTTTGTACGATTTTCTATCAAACTTTTTAGTTTTATGGTCTTTTCTATAATTGGTCTTTATATTTTTGTGAAATGGGACTATAATCTGCATTTTAACTTGTTATTCGATGTGCGTATTCATATTTTTACTACCATTCCAGGTTCTATAGCTACTCGCAATCTGTGAAAACAGCGAGGAATTATCATTCCGTAGCTAAATTTTGGTGTTCATATCCACTTTTAAATTGGAGCAATAACTTAAATATTGTACCTCGTTCATGAGCCCCTTTCTCAGGACCAGTTACAGTCATTAAAGAAAATCTTTTTTAAAACTTTCATTTGATAATATGCCTTAGTCTTTGTCTCAAACTTCCAGTCTAATTGGAAGCAGCTGAATACTGTGTTTTACATGGAACGACATCCATTACTGACCTCCCATTAAATTCATAATAACGAGACTGCTTGTCAAAGTCTTTAAGGCTACTTCTAGTTTTAAAGATTAATTCATATTAAAACCTAGCATCATCATCATTATCTCTCTGTCCTTATCCCATTTTACTTGTGGTCGTCACAAGACGTTTTCTTCTTCCATTCTCCCCTATCAGACGTCACAGCATCGTTCACTCCTTTTTCATTCATATCATTTCTTACACAATCAATCCATCTATTCTTTGTACTTCCACTTCCTTTCCATCCATCAATATTCGTATTCATCACTCTCTTAGTCACATGAGTCTCATCCCTCCTCATCACATGTCCATACCAAGACAGACGATTCCCTTTCATTTTTTCCGTAAAAGGCACCACTTTCAAACTAACCCTTATAAACTCATTACTTCAGCGAGCAAAAGCCAAAAAATCAAGTGTTATTAAACAAGCAATTGACTAGTTAAAATCATAATCTGTTCCACCCAATCTTTCAAATTTTCAACCAGAAACTGTGAGAGAAAAATGACAAATATTAAAAGTTCACGGCTTAATGGTATCTCCCCTTCAATTATAAGGTCTCTCAGTGCGACAGTCACGCTACATTACCTTCCATATATCGACATCAAATATCAATCAAGCTGGTTCCGATGCCACCCTTTTGTAAGAAGTAATGGTGCGTGAAGTGGGGAGCATGTATACTATGTAACATGGTGTTCTGTTTATCCTAGAAAGATCTATGTGGGAGGGAAAAGATTTGGGATGTCATAAGCTTGAGAATTTAACAGAAGCTTTTGCAACTACAGAAACTTTTTTACAATATTAGAGGCAAATGCTTAGAAAGGTACTTCAAAGATTTGTTAAAATTAACATAGTTGGGTTGCGGAAGTCTACAAACAATTAAATTCAAACAAAGAAAATATAATCAGGTTGGGCTTAGCTCGTAATAAAGTAATAAACTGAAGTCAAAACAAAAGAATATTGCAAATATTATAACATCAAAATACACATGAACTCGCTCACGATCCTCCATATCTATGAAAACAATTTAAGAATTATACAGATCAGTTTAGTTTAGTCGTAACAAAGTAAAAACATACCCTAAGACTTTTCTCACCAGAGCTTGCAAGTTTAAAATCATGTCAAAATATTTATTGACATTAAAAATTGTTTCTTTATTTGGTTTATAGTATAGACCATATTCTTGCAAGTGTACACACAATTCACAAATATTTATCCGTCGTTAGTCTATCTAAACTTAGTCTACACCTTACGTGGTAAAATCATCAAATGAGTCCTCCCACCCCGGGCAGGGCGGGAGGGACTGTCAGACTTGTACTGACTAAAATCCACGGTGTCCTTCAATAGCCCTTTATGTACCAGGGTCACGGTAAAGAAATAATCCCGCGACCCCGGCAGGCTTTGGCCCTCTGAGAGGGGGCCCCGTCATTATGCTGACGCTCTTTGAGGCGCGCGTGGGACACAACGCGCCGTCGACCCGGGCATGGTCCATGGTCGGGCAGCGAGTTGCCCTTTACTCGCTGCCCGCATGCCCGCGCCTACGGTGGCCGGAGATCGTCTTGCGACGTCCGTTTCAATGGGCGTCCACCACCGCGGGTGGGGCGGAGGGAGGACTCTATCCTCTCTCGCTCGCGGTCAGCCTCCTCCTTTACGAGCAAACTGCCTCGCAGAAGGAGCTGACCGCTTCCCACTCCGTCTCGCCCCGCAGCATGGCCGCAACCAATGCCGGGCGCGAGAGGTCTCCGCCTATCGCAGCCGTGAGGACACGTCGGTGCTCCGCCCAAGCTGGGCAGTCTTGCACCGTATGCTCCACCGTGTCCTCCGGGCGATCTTCGCAGTGGTGACACCCAGGCGTTTCCTCCTTTCGCATCAGACACAGGTACCTCCCGAAACTTCCGTGTCCGGTGAGGACCTGCGTCAAGCGGTAGGTCAGGACGCCATGACTTCTCTCCAGCCACTCCTCAAAGAGGGGTCTTATCGCCGCAATTGCGGCGTGCCCGGCCGTCGGTCGCGACAGTCGTCCCCTCCATACTGCCCTGAGATCGCGCCGGAGCTTAGTCTACACCTAAGCGAAGTCTGTCTATAAATTCTCATGTCTGTCTCAGGTCCACACACAGCCTTAAGTGTTTCACATATAAGTCCAAATGACCGGTTGCCGCTTAAAACTACAGATGTTACAGCCTACGTAACGTTTACGACGCGATAGTTATGTGTTTAGCAAATAGGACATAGTTTTAGATCTTTATTTATCTTTTGACACAGTTGAGCAGACGCATTATCTTGCTAGTTTTGAGTTTGTAGAGGTATTTTGTAGCTTCTCAATTACAATATAACTAGCGGTAAATGTGACCTAACTTTGCTGTTTTAATTCTGCTGATCCGAAATTATGTAGAACAGAAAGTAATCATCTAATAACGCTAGGAGTACCGCTAGGCACTATGTTCGGACTCGTGACTAACAAGCAAGAATCTTTCAAAACTTTATTGGGCAGTTCTATGTATTTCTCAAATACCTAAGTATTTCTTGTGCTTTTTATGTAAAACCACTAAGTAATAATAGTACAATCACGCTAAGAGTACAACTGCAAGGCGGTATACTCGGACCAGTATTCAATCAGATTGTCTTTTTCTGGATATTTTCATGACTAAAATCAAAATAATTAAAAAAAAAAAACATATTTGCAAAGTGTCCATAAAACGTACACAACGAAAGTACACACAGAACACTTTTGACTCATCTTACCTTAGAGTTTTATGTGAATTTTAACGACCATCCACTGTTATTACAATAGCTTTTTAACCTGTGTTTAGTCGCTGTAAATCAAAGTTTACTTAATATCAAAATGGATATTATTGCATCTTTTGTGTTAAAGGCAGTTACATGAAGATTTTACTGCTAACGTCTTAACTGTCATAATTATGGTAGTAACTACAACTGTAGAGAATGGTGTTGTGTGTTTAAAAGCGCAAAATGTTACCCAATTCGTGTTAAATCTTTTGGAATTTACGCTTTAAGTTGTTTCCTCTTCTATTATTCTGTTGCTGTGAGACACACTTGTGTTCATCATCAATGACTTCTTTTGACAGCAATACTAAGAGCAATTATCAAACAAAGCAATGAGTAAATAATTACGGAATACAAAAGATTATGTGTACTGAATCTTTACCAGTTTTTAGCAGGAATTGATGGATAATTATGTAGCTTTAATGATAGTTTAAGTTGACAAGGCTATATTTTGGTATAGCCTTTACAATCCTGAATAATACATTTTCCAACATTTTATTTATTTCATCTTTTCATTGATCCTTATTGAAAACTGCTCCAATTTTCTTTTTACTCTTATCAATATTTTTTTTAAACAAGCCCATGTCAACAGTATTATCATCAATATAAACCGTTGCACTACTTTTTTAATGAAAACAAAAGCAATATTGTGAAAATTGCATCAATTTTGGGCTAATACAATACAGTAAATTTTATCTATCTACATCTTTCTTACAAAACTTAACATCGTACTTTTTGTTTACAATTATCTACATAATTCAAAGACCCTATCAGGATTCTCCATTCAACCCTTGTGCCGCCGGTCCCATAGGCCCATTTGCCGGTTACGGGTTATTCGCCGCTCCCATCCATCATACGGTCCTTTTAACCCCCGGGGATGTGTGCTGTACTATGTAATTTTGTATCATTTTACTTTGATGTTTGTAGGGTTAAGCTTTTTGAGTTTGTTTTTGAGCATACATAAAGATTAAATTCCGAAGTGAGATTCTTGATGTACTATGTTCATTTTTCATTTAAATGGTCGCAACATAGGTACAGTACCTATATGAGTTAATTTACTTATCACAATATTAAGTTACTTTTATTATTTTCAAAGAACAATCTTCGAAAATAATAATAGCAACTTCGAGTTCTAAAATTGTGTACAATTTACTTTAAAAAAAAAAGTGTGGGTCCAAAATCAAGTAGCTAATTATATATGTGTATCCTTCTTCAAGGATTGCCAAGGAGTGCCATACCATTAATTCTAATGCACACTCACATTGCAATTGCAAAACCCACAAACTCACATTAAACCTCAAAAAATTCGCAACGAGACGGACCATCAAACAATTATCACATTCTGATGCTAATTTAATGTACTACCACTCCGCGTTACAACAACAATAAAACTTTAATTCGTTCTCGACGACGCATCTGCTCATACGCGCCAAACTACCGTAAAATGAACCCTCATAAAACTCTATTATAACAACAAAAGAGGCCTAACAACGCTGGTCGTTAAATAAAAGTCATAAGTCTCCGCAAACAATCGTTATAATAGGAAAAGGGATCCGAACAATGATACCGTACTAAATAAATAGGGGTGTCATTCAACATGGCCCCAAATGCGATTAAGTGCTTATGTACCCGATTATGGCGTTCCCCTACGGATTAGAGAGTGAGACAGACTTATACAAGCTATATGACATCAGAAAGAGAGAGAAACGAGTAGGGGAGATACGCAATTAAGAATGCCGCGCGAATTTGAAGGAAAATTTAAACGGATCGCCGTATTACTTTATTGTAGCTCCATTAGCGAGGGAAAAGGACAGATATAGTTTAGAAAGGGACATTATAGTGACAAATTGGGGTTGTTAGATATTTGTAGGGTTGGCGAGCTTTAATTGGATGTTAATAAAGTGATTCAGTTAGAAATGAAATGTTTTTTTCGGTGGCGACATCGCATTTTATGATGGCGACCTTTTTGAAACTTTTGTGATCGTAAAGGGTGATGGAACAAAGGAGACGTAGTAAATTAATCTTTTTGCACATTAACAAACAAGTTCTACTTTATTTTTGTATTAATAATGATAATAATCACCACTGCCCTCGAAACAGTGAAGAAAAACATGGTCGGGAAACAGGGGCCTATGCCCTAGAACAGAAAAATTCAAATACATCTTCCAGCCCACACTGGGTCCGCATGGTGGATTACGGTACACCAAAACGATACCTAAGGCTGAGCAATCAAGCTTTTAATACTATTAGTTTGTCCAACATCATCATCATTATCAGCCGCAAGACGTCCACTGCTGACCATAGGCCTCCCCTATAGACTTCCAACGGTTGGAAGCGACTTGCATGCAGTGTGATCCTATGGTCTTCATGAGAGCACCTTGTGGCCACGTCCTACGCTGCGCTTGCCGATGCGTGGTCTCCATTCAAGAACCTTACGGCCACATCGGCTATTTTGTCCTTCTTGCCACGCGTCATTTTCCCGCCCAAAACGCAAAAATGAACACCAACTGTCACTGTCAATTTGACAAACCCTTTCCAAAATAATGGCGTCGCGAGCAAAAGAGACAGAATCACTCAAATTAACGGCTACCTATTTCATTTTTAATTGTATGTTATCTGCTTTACGGCTGGTATCATTGATTGATAGTCGAATTTCTTATTACATGGTCGCCATTTTGGTGTTTACTACAGCTACGTAGTCACAGAGAATTAGCAAGTTTGTATTTGAACTAATCTAAAGTTAGGGGTTGGATTTTTTTGTCTTGGTTGTTCTAATTACAGTTAATATTGAAAATATTTCTTTTTTTCAGGTCTCTTGTATTCCTGATGAAGTGAAAGTAAGTTTTTTTTATTGTTTAATATTTTTTTACTGTTATTGGCAATTACATTCATAATATTCATAATAATATATCACTTCATTTTATTATGTAATGAACATTAGTTTCTTAAAAGCAAGGGTGCATAAGTATTTCCTCGCTTGGATGAAATATTTTCGACCACATCGTCATTTTAAGTAGATACTTGTAATTTTTAATTAGCTACAACCATCAACTAACGAGTTCAAACATATGAAGCCTACATGAAACCTCCTTCAACACTTCCAAAGACAACATCAATTAAAATCGTTACCACAGACAAGAGCTCATCACCAAAGCGTTCATCAGCAAATAGGCCAGTCAACGAAAACAAACATGAAGTTAGAACTTAGAAATTAACCCATCATTTCAACCTTCATGGTACAAACACGGCTTAAGGCGAGGTTGCAGTACAGTGTGTAAATGTATAAACGCACAACCTCTTCCCCGCCCCCGCCAAAATGCGCGCAAAATAACCCGCATTTTGAATGTTCTTCGCTTCTTGTTGAGAAACAATAAAGAAATTATAAAGCATGTTTTTATCATTTACTTTAAAATAAAAAGCTCTATCTATTGATATAACTTACATACAAATACATAATGAAATTTCTTAACAGTAGGCGCGTTTAATATGGCGATTTAGTGTCGGCATTTTTTTTTCGACCCTGTTATTCCAAATCGTATTTCTATCTTTAAGATTTACTTAAAAATATGTTCAATTTTTATATGATTTTTACATTTAAGTACATATAATCTTACATTTTATTAGATTCTTAGGCGTTCAAAAATCTTAAAAATTACTGCAACCTCCCCTTAACGCGAATTTCCCTTTGCCTAAGTGATGGCATTGCACGATAAAACGCAAGAGTCGATAATCGAGTGCCGGCCGGATGTGGAAAAGCGCTCGCTTACGTCGCTTCCGTTCGCCATTAGTGAAGCACAGAATTGTTTTCTGTAATCGTTGAATTTGTTTTGTGGAAATTGGCGGTTAGTTAAGATTTAGTTCGAGTTTACAAGGAGGATTGATAAGGGTTACGTTTTAACTAACAACTGCAACTTTTGTACAGAGTTGAAAGGAAATAAGTGATAACAAATACTAGGAGAAACTGTTTAGAATTTCAGAATATTTGGACACTAGGCCGCAGTTTTTGCTTGGGCATAAATAACGGAATAATTTATATTGAAAATAACAATTGGAAATGTTTAAGTGGAATGGCATTTATAACTCCTAATCGACGAAAATGTCGCTTAATTTTAATATTTAAATTACGTCTTATTTTAATTCCCCGTATTGTGTAAGTATAATTCTAAGGGCTGTCAATGTACTTGACTGAAATACATAATAATTATGTTAAATCCGATAGATAGAAATAATTCTCCGACTTTTTCTAGTTCATATGTGAAAAGATAAAAAGGAATTCCTTGAACAATTTATTACTTTATCTTTTTAGAATATCGTGCGTAAATTAAAATAAACCATTTCCATCAAAATTGATCTATCTAACTCTAGCCATTTTGCAAATCAATTCAAAACGATTAATTGCTGCAGTTAAAGGTATTAATTTAATAAACGCGAAACTAAGTTCAGTGACTCCTAATCAAAACAAAAGACAATAATTCTTCATTCAAAAGTCAAAACCAGAGACAATATTGTAGAAATGTAGACGTTGTTATCCTACTTTGTTTATTATTTTGTGTGTCTGGATGTTGTTTGGATATTTTGTGACTCAATCTCCAAAATGACTGAGAGGGTTGATGTGAAATTTGACATGGAATAAAACTTAAGATATTTTTTATCCCAGTATAGAACATTGCCTAATGACTATTGACACGCAGACGAAATCAAAGCTAGAATTGAAACATTGAACTTAACTAAGCTAAAGTTTGAAGAAGTAAGTTAAATAAATAAATAAATCATATTCACCTAAAGAAAAGTCACTAATTGTGAAAAGCTGTTGAGAGCGTCATCGAAAAAAAAAAGTTACCGTGCAACGAGCGAAGTCGCAGGCACAAGTTAGAAGACAATAATGTAAAATTCCGCTACAATTACATTACTGGCCACCGGACACAAGAAACTTCGGCAGCACCGGAACGGTCGGCAATAAAACCGAACACGGGCCGAACGCGTGTCGATTTCCGACATTAAACGTCGTGAGTGGAAAACGGGCCGGGACCGGAGACATACCGTTTTAATGGCGGATGATTTATAGGTTATATTTTTGTTTATGGTATGTGTGATGGTAATGGAGGATATCTCTGGACAATTGTATGTGTCATGTTGTAAATAATTTCAGAAAATTATAAGTAATTGCGCTTGCTGCGTTTGGTCTGCGGATGGGTGACCATCTGTCATAGCGAGTTTCCTTCGTGGCTCGAAAAGCACGTAAAGTCGTTGGTCCCGGCTGTCATTTGTAGATCTTTGACGGGTTTTATTTAAACTCTAACAACCAGTCTTACCATGGGGTATCATTATTACCAAGTTACTTAGGTTGTGGAGGTCCGATAGGCAGCTCCATGTAAAATACTGATATAAACAGTTGAATCTCGTTCGACTGGCAGCCGACCCTAATAAAGTTGGGAAAAGGCTAGGCAGATGAGATGAAAATTAAGTAGGTAAGTTTCCAATTCAAAGCAGGCTTTTAAAGTGAGAAATCTTGAAATGAGTTATTCCACCCTGGTTGGGACGGGGTGTACCTACTGTCAGACTCGTACTGACTAGACTAAAGATAATAAATTAGACTTGAATTATATTTAATTTTTCTAATTCCAAACATTTTTTTTTTTAAATAATTTGTTTTCAGTTCCTTTTTTTGTCGTACTTTCGATGTTTTTGTAATAATTTGTTTTCAGTTCCTTTTTTTGTCGTTTGGTTATACCTACTTACCATTACATTATAATAGAGCAGATAAATGTTATAGCAATCTGAGGTCATCCAACTTTACACACTACACTTAAATCCTAAAGAAATCGCCGCACTATAGATATATATTTAATTGATCAGTTTAGTTAGTTTATTGAACTTAATAAAAAACCACCTAACAAGACTTACGTACACACAAATTAAAATATAAGGACATACTATATATAAAAACTAAAATTAAGAGTAAAACATTTACAGAAATAACTAAACAAAAACTAAAATTTAAAGGGCGTCAAAAAACTTGATTGACATTATTCCGAACATAAATGGCAAGTAAAACATCTTTTTCAATTTCCAATTTACAATACCCTGTCTTTATACTTATTTAATAATCCTGTAATTATATCCATATATGACAAGACCTCTCTTCATACAAACATAAAACAGCCGCCATTGCTCTACCATAGACAAATCAAAAAGGCCTCACTCAATTAGCAGTTACATTTTTTTTTCATAAAAATGAGTGATATCGTTTCTCGCGTCCCCTTATTCGCGCCCCCCACAGGGGACCGTGTTAACTCCGCCGTAGGACTCCATAGGGCTCCGCCCCCAATATCACGCACGCGCAGTAACAGAATAAATATTTGCCGCCTTTTTTATTTGCCCAATTGAGACGTAATCGAAATAGGTTTTGAGAATCGGAGCGATATTTTTATTCTGCGAATAGATAGGAGTTTTTATGTTGATTCTGACTTAAATAAACAGTAGGTGATAGAATTGGAGGGAATAAAAAGCGATTTAGTAAATTGAATTTTTTCGATAGATGTCATTGGGGTGGGGAAAAGGGAGGATAACTGAGTTCGGGTGGCATTTTCAGGGTTAATTTTTATACATCTTTTTAAAAATATAGGCTATAAAATGTCTGTTAATTATAAAAGAAAGATGTGGAGAACCTCCTTCTTTTTTCTAAATCGGCTAAAAAAGTTAAAAAGACTTGATATTGCTCAAAAACCAATTTTATTTTTAAAACATTTAAGTACAGATAATTTCGTAACAAACTCGAAGGTGTGAAATTATAAGAGCACTCTCTTACCAAATATTGCATAAAGAAATAATAATTAAATAAAGCAGAGCTGTTTTAAGTAATGTGCCACGATATTTTAAAACAAATTACCAATGAATGACAAAATGTTATGATAATAGTTTCTCAACAACAATAAATAAAATCAAGACTCGTGCGCGGAGCAATCGAGAAGAAAAATAAAAATAAAATAAAAAACTTCGATAAAAATCAACTCGCGTAATGGAGAACGCACATTTAAAACTTCAAAAATCGAACACTTTAACAACACCCCGCCATAATGTGAGAAAATTATGACTAATTAAAAAAAATATAAACCAACATAACGAGCGAAGGTATAAAAACATACAGCCGAGCAAGCATTTCCCTCAAAAATTACGTTTTCACGAGTTCCAATAATCGAATTAAGTATGGTAAACATTTTATCTTAATAGTCGACTATATACGAACATACGAACGAGCCAGCTGCGTGTAATTTAGTTAATAATATAAAATTACTTGTATCGAGAATAACCTGTCCTGGCCGTACGTCATAGTGGCTTGGCTTGAAAAAAAAGCAAATTGGATTAAAAACCGCGATGGCTGATCTGTTTACACTATGGTTTACACTTTGTGTTGCCATTTTCAATTCATCGATTTCTCCTAAATTACACTTTAGTGTCATAAATACAGCCGAATATTATCCTGGATAAACTTTTTAGATGATAAACTCCTTTGTCTGATAAAGCTTTATTCTCTCATTAGTTCTAATTATCTAGGATGCTTCTTGCAATCGGTATTATTTTTTACCTAAATGTTATCATTATGATTCCTGCTCATGCTCACCCACAAAATTATGTTCTATCTTATCCTAACACTACATTAAGTTATTTTTTATTGCAGAATACAGTAAAAAAAGGTAATTACTGTGTTCAAGTTATTCAGGCGATATTAATCGACGTGCAATGCGTATAATAACAGACTTACTACATACATATACTACAGAATTATAGCTACTTTAAAATCAATTGATGGCCATAAACACGTAATACAAAAGAAGAAAATATATAGACAAGGAGCTTAATTGTTTTTTTTTTTCATAGAATAGCATGTCACTTTACTATTTATTTAGATATTTTAACTGTAGGTTATCAAATTGGCAGTCTTTCCATGAAAAATACTGGTGATACAACATAATTATATTTTTTTTCAAAAAACTGTTTCGTGAATAAAAGCTTGCCTCAAAAATCAATAACAATTTCTTTATTTCTAGTAGGCAGGCATTTTCAGGCACTTTTGAATTGTCAAAGACAAAAAAATGGAAACCACAAGATTATAGTGCTACAGTCCTAATCACAAGACATAATAATTATTGTGAAAGTACTGGAGAATCCAAGAAAAAATAGTAAAATGGTAGAATTCCTCATTCAAATACCATGGATAGTAATTCATTTGCTTACAATAAAAACAACTATAATTAAGGAAAAGCTCATGTTCTAAATATTCAAATCGGAAGGCGGCATTGTCTATGGTCCTAACTTTCACCTCAAACCATAACTAACGGTCTTCTAACAACCATAGACAAGCAGCTGCTATCAATTAACCCGCACCTAATTACAAATAATTTTCATTTAACATGTAAATTCATCAATTGAACGCAATATTTAAACATACCTAACCGTAAAAAGCATGGTGCTCATCATCTAAGTACCATAAATTAGATCGGCTTTCAAGCCTCATTACTCTATAATTCTCTATGGTAATGCGTAGTTGTGACGGGAGATAATGATTGCTACTTTTTATGTTGATGGAAAGACTTTTTTTTAGGATTCCGTAAGTTTGAAATGTGTTAATGAAGAGGACTATTTTTGTAACAATGTTGGTTTGAATTGAATGCCTCGCCTAGTTTGGAAGCTTGTAGAATTTGATGTTGAAAGGTTAATTACTATTAAATGGATCAATTGATGGGTCCTTTGCGTCTATGGAAACTTATTTTTTGTTGAAACGATATGAACTGCACTATCAATCGACCAATCTAGCATATTTATTTATTCAGTCATTAGGTCCCGCGTAATATACCTACTTACAAAATTACTGAAAATCCTGTCAAAAATGTATGAGGGAACGATTTTCTAAGAAATGATCGGTAAAACTAAACAGCATAAAACCAGAATTAATAAAAATTGCATTAATTCATCGTACGGAACCACTGCACTCATCTATAAATCGCTCAACATTTTTTATTTCATCACCAGTGTTGCATGATGCCGATTAGCCGCGGCGCTAATTTCCTACTGGCTGCCTTAATCAACTGTGTAGCCAGGTCCATGTCTTTTTTCTACCAAATTGGTAGTTTCCAACATTTATCGAGTTAGAACGAAGTAGGTTTTAATAATAAATTACTTGTTATTTGTGTTGTCTTCACAATTAATCTTTAATTTCGAAGTAAAGGTGTAATTTAATCAAAATACATGGATAAGTCTTAACACAAGCTCTGCTTAGCTTGGGACTAGATGGCGTTGTATGATAGTCGTGGAATATTATTATTAGTCTTTGAATGGTATTACAGTCTATCCCCTTTTGGATGAGAAAACAAATGTGTTGGAATTATTAATGGCTGACAAATTATTTTTGTAATCAGATCAAATAATATATTGATGACATCCAAACAGAGACTTTCAGATGACCTACTGAAGATCAATTAAGATATTAGGTACTATTGAGCTTGTTCTAGAAAAAGCCCGAAATATATCATCATATTTCTTAAAAAGAAGACGTTGATACGATAATTATAATTACATTGTACCGAAGCTACAAATTCTTTGCGAGACAAAATTGGTCAGGCCACATCGCTAGTAGCACTGACCGATGGGGAAGAAAAGTTCTCTCATGGCGACCACGGACCGGAAGACGCAGCGTAGGCAGGCCTCCCACTAGGTGGACCACAGACAGAGAGAGGGTCGCGGGCAACCGATGGATGCAAGTGGAAGATCGTCGTTCGGCGTGGCGGTCTAAAGGGAAGGCCTATATTCAGCAGTGGACGCCTTCCGGCTGATGATGATGATGCTACAAATATTTGTATTTGTAAAGATCTTCACGATTGTTTTTCAAGAAGTTTTCTTAGCGACTAATTCAAGTAACAGCATTAATTTTTATTAAAGGTTATTACAATTAACAGCGGTAGAACGCCATGTTATAGATACCCTGAATCCACAAATACCTTTTAGCAAATGGCTTTACAAGAAGGATATCCACACTGACATTCTATTTTATTTTGTTATAAATTGATTAAAGCTTTCAAGTTTTAACAATCACGGGAGATATCCCGAAAGTGACAGCTTTAAACTTTGTAATAGTGTTTTCCAGTATGACTGTCTTTTTTGAAGTCGGTTAAATATACTTTTAAACTATGCAGACGTTTCAGCTCCTCGTCGCCTCAAAAACAATCAATTTTCACGTTCTAACAACTGACACAAAACAGCTGAAAACTGGAAATAAATCAAACAATTACAGTACTGACTTAATGAGTGTGAAAAAAACATCGCAAATGTGTTTAGAAACTAGGTTGAGCTATTAGTATTATAGTAACTGACCACACCCGGTGCATTTGCAACTTTACGGACGGATAGCAAAATAATCAATTAGTTATTACAAAATTATTGAATAGATTAACCTTTTTTCCTCAGAAACTTCCTGAACGTAAGACCACACCCTTTGGACATTTGTAGTACCGATAGACGGTAATAACAAACAGAATCTGTTTTGTATACTGAACTTTGTTTAAATACCAAAGTTCGGCTTTCTAGCACTTTAGGAAGTACCCTAATATTTTAAGGTCTCATACAAACTTCCACCCCTTTGAATACAGTAGACCTTTGAATCAGAAACGAGACTGAAACGACTATATTGCCTTTTCATTATGGGTACACTGATTAAACTTTAGGCTGGGATTAAACAGTGTTGCTTTAATGACAGAAGTATAAAATTATTTCAACATACAATGGCATTTGCTGAAGACAATATACGGCACAAAGAAAGACAAAGCAAGGCATGATAAATCAGTGTTTGAAACAGAAGAAACTGCTCGGAGGGAAAGAAAGCTAAACCATGAGTTTGCTCAAATGGTACAAATTGCAAATGGTCAATGAAATTCTTTATCAACTGCATCATCAGAACATCATCATCAGACAATGAATTCAGTTGATTAAACAAATTGCACAATGTAGTAAAACTAGCATGAAATTCCTTACATCGACTAAATGAGGCTATATCTTTTATTGACACAACAAACAAATCACATAAAGAAACAGACAATTTTAATTATCATGCATGACAGAAGTTCCGTACTGATTGCTCTTTCGAGACACCATGAATTTGAACTAATTTGATTCTACACTGTGTAGTCTAGAACCTGCTGTAACTATGATTCCGTGCGCTAAGTATCATTAGCCAACCAGATAAACAAATTACCCATTAAACAAAACACAACAAAAAAACACAAAAGAAAAACTATCTTCAATAAACACAGCTACTGCAGTTGTTGACGGTACCGGCGCACACGCACGCCAACGCCTAATGATCCAGTAATTAAAACGTTTTTTTCGTTCAGTTTCGAACAATTAGACGCAACGCTTGATACTCTTATCGCGATTTCATTGTTACGATAATGTCGGTTATTATTACACTTAATCCTCTATGACTTTGATTGTACTTGTGAGAAGGCGTGAAGGTCAGTTTGAGGATGCTGTCTTTCAACTAGATTATTCCTGAAAAAATGATTACAGTTGTATCAACTCTATGTTGGGAATATAGGCCACCTTATTCTGCCTCGTAATCTCTCCATTCTGTGTAATTTTATCTCTTTTTCGAAAGGAATTTCGAGTATGAACCAGCATGTTCTAGAATGGAAAAATGTGTGGGAGATATCAATGAACAGACCTACAGTCCACAATCTCTTAAAGAGACACCTATTTCTCACCATTGGAAATATCATAAGCTGATTATGCAACTCTAGTAGACCATACTGATGGCTGAAGTTAGGAGTTGAAACCCTTTTTATTCCGCCAGTTCATTCCTGTGAGTTGGTATTCAATCTCCAAACCAAACTGTAGGAAAAAGCAAGTGGCAAAATAATGATAGTGATTAGTTTCTATTGAAGGAATTAGGACTAGTTTCTGCGGAACTTCTAAAAACATTTTTCACATTGATTTTTTGAGTGTCGTAGGCTATATAGAAGTCGTTCCTTTCGAATAATTTTCGATGACTTAATTAAAGCAGGTTAGTAAGACAAGAGAGTACCGTAAAATGCTGCAACTTTGCACGGATTTTGACGTTTTTCTTCGATAAATCTTTAATCGTTAAGAAAGTCGTATGTTTTTTCAATTACTGTCCAATATTGGACTTTAAGCTATAGGAATACGTTTGCTACTAGTAAAAAAAACACCTATAAAGCACCAAAAAACTGCTTTGAAAACGTAGGCAAAGTTGAGGTAAAAACTACAACATTGCCTGTCATAATATCTTTTTAAATGAATAGGTATTTTGGTAACGGATTTGACACCCATATTGCCATGAAGTTCTTTTCCACGCCAGACTTCACTGAATCTTGAATAGCACAAGAAATTTTTTTTTACAATGCTAGGCAAAGTTGTGCAGGTTTCTCTAAAACTCCCATACAAAAGTAAGTTCGGTGTAGGGCTGCCCCAAAGGAAATGCAACAATTTTTCTTAATATTCAAATATATTTTTAAGAAATCAAAATTGTTGTAAAATCTAATAACATTTTTTCATAGGAAAACAAATATGTTGGTAGGTAATAACATTTAAAAAATAATAATGTTGGTACCTATTACGTATAATAAAATCTGTCGAACAATATTATGATAACATAGGTACTATAAATGACTTAAATAAAATTACATTCGACATCCTTAACTTCTGATGATGATAAATAAAGAAACAATAGTTTTAGCTTCTATAAAACGTTTTTAGATCAATTACAAAAAAAAACAATTACACAAGCAAAACCACGGTCGATTAAGAGTTTGTTGAAAAAATTTAAAGTGGCAGCCCTAACCCTAGATAATGTTGAGTAAAAAGTTGCGAAAATCTGACACAACTTTGCCGACCATGATTTAACGGTTTAAATTAAGATATAATACAGAAAAAACAGTTTAAATATGTACAAGAGCATATTTTCTTTGCTATATAACATATTACGCTAGAAAATAAAGCATAAATATTCACAAAATTAAATTTTCCTGAGAGCCGGTAAAAAGCATGTATCCGCAGTGACAATGAAACTGACACTGACAGTTTGTTAACTAAAATTTGGAGTGACGTATGATCGAATGTTGCCATAGAGATTGCCGACTTTCTTTTAGTAATACCATAGGCAGTAAAAAACATTTCGCAGCGGGAATAATTTAACTTTTTTGAATTTAGGCAATGTTGAGCTATAAAGGCAATGTTACAGCATTTTACGGTAGATTTTTTTTAATTTAGCGATAAGCTTGCGATTGACTACTAGGTATCTCGCTAGATAGTAAGCTATTATCGGGTCGACAATGAAGCACGCTTGTCTAGAAGTAACCTATTCACTATATTCACAAGATACAATAATGATGCCCTTATACTAGCAGTAACTACCAAATGCTAATATAACAAGGATGAATAAATTCACTGATCGACGTGAGAATGTAGCGAACATGGGTTTTATTGGAATTTAGATCAGGTTGTGCGATGAAGCGAAGCTAATGACGAAACGGCACGGTCAAATAACTAACTGCATGATTGTATCGACGGAGTTTTTAAGGATTAATTTTCCTTGCAACTATCAATTGTGTTTGAGTGCTGGGCTTTTAGAGGAACTAAGAGTCACTCAACGAGAAATGGAAAGAGCTATGCTCGGAGTTTCTTTGCGGGATAAAATCCGGAACATGGATATTCGGCGGAGAACCAGAGTCACTGACATAGCTCATAAAATTTGCAAGTTGATGTGGATTTGGCCACATCACTCGTAGAACTGACAACCGATGGGGAAGAAAAGTTCTCGAGTGGCGACTACGGACCGGAAAACGCAGCGTAGGCAGGCCTCCCACTAGGTGGACCGACGAGAGCTCGCGAGGTTCGCGGGAAACCGATGGATGCAAGTGGCGAATTGTCGTTCGGCGTGGCGGTCTAAGGGTAGGCCTATGTTCAGCAGTGGAAGTCTTCCGGCTGATGGTGATGATGATGATGATCAATTTGAAATTCAAAATGTCACCATTGTCGTATGATGAGTCATAGTTGTGATTTGATGATAATTGATAAATAATTACAATTGAAGCTGAGAATCGTTTTGAATTGTGAGGTAGATTAAATTTAATTTTCAGAATAAGAAGTTACCAAACCGATTGTAGTATACGCAAAGTCAATATTATAAAGAAGAAATTATTAATTAATGTTTTCTTTTTGTGTTTTCTGAGTCTTAGTTTCCTCCGAATAAGAAATCATTTGTTTTGTGTTTCATGTAAACCCCATATGAAATTGCTTTATAAGGAACATTAATTGCTTGCTAAGTTACTTTAACTCAGCACGCCTGAGTGACCAACCGCATAAAATATAATTTCTACCAAACATCAACTCATGTTTTAGCGAAAATAATCGTAAACTAAACTAAACTAAATTAATTGTATTGTTAAAACTTTCTATTAGTCGCGTGTTAATTAATTTTATAAAACTAACAACAGGTGATGCAAAAAATAAACCGTAAATTATTTTATTAATTGTGTTGCTAGGGCAAAATAATTATATCAATTTCGCGCTTTTTATAGGTTGATGTGGTCAAAACAAAGAATAATTTAATGTCGTTTGTTGGTTTAGTAATTCATGTTTACTATAATACCGTGAATTAATAATTCTGTTTGTGTTTTTTTAAAGAGTTTTTTATGGGTATGATTTAAGCTGTCACCAATTTAATTCATTTTGTGTTTCTTAAATAATAGTGTTTGCCCTCAAAATAGTAGATTTGTCATCAAAATGTAGTCACCAAACAATATAAAATCAATTCCACAATAAATTACCGAAAATCATGAAGATATGGGGTCAAGTACCAAATAAATGGTTTTGTATGTACGAGTATTATAATAGGTTTGTCCTAATAGTATTTAAGCAAAGGTGGGTCGACGGAGCCCCGCTTCGCGGGGCTCCTATTTCTGTGAGAAAGGTTTAAAGTAACCTAACACGAAGGGGATGGCGGGGTCTTTCAGACCCCGCCATCCCCTTCGAACCTAACCTATCCGTTTCGGGGTGTCCCCAGTCCCGAGCTCGCTTCGCTCGCTCTTACATCATTGGTCCATTTGTTGACTACCACCTTTTGGTGACAGATCTACCATTTTGAGCACCAAGCTATTATTTAAGTAATAAAACTATTATTATAAGAACGAAGTTTATATTCATGTAATGCACTACAATTTTATTGGTAATCCATCTCATATTTTACACATTATATTAACAATAATTTGGTAATTCATACCTGGGAACACTCTTTGTTTATCTGAGAACGAAAATATTTCGTGGCGATAGATCTATTTATTAGGTGATACAACTTGATGACAAATATAAATTTTGGTGACAAAGTTCCCTTTTCTTAATTGCGTTTTTAAACTATTACCTATATTATAACGAAAATTATCTGAGTAGTGTGCTTACTTTTTAATCCTTTTTCTTTCGACGCATTACAGTTTTTGACACTTTACCAGAGGGACGCGGATTTTGAAAATTGTCTATGGAAATTGTTTTGTTTTATAAAACAAGATGGCGCCTCGAAATTCGCGCCAAAAGATGCTTGCACATTAAAGAACTATCCGTCATACTTTTTCTCACCACATAATCATTTTACATGACATAGCATCAAAATATCAGCCTGGTATTTCAAACTTATCATTTTATTGAATCTGAAATGTTTACATTACCCTTTAAAACACTATAATTACTAAATCGTTAACAGCAGTAGATAATTAATCAAGAGAATAATTGTTTTAGTAATTTTGTAAGATAGGACCTTCTTTGAAAGCAAGTAAATAGAAGATACTTCATATTTCCATACCTTGGAGCGATATCCATACATTTAGGAGTTAATAATACAGTTGGAAATGTGATAGATTATAGTCATAACTACTACCTACATAAAAAGTTTCTAAGCACAGCTGTTGGTCAGTATATTGATACTTATCTCAAAAACATATAAAACATAAAATATTCGCTACGTTCCAGAAGTGTTTTATCTATACAGATAAAATAACCATAAAAATATTTAGTTACACAATCTCATGATATCTAATAAATACTTCAATTATTTACTTTAACTTTAATAATTATTAAATTCTCGCAAATTATTTTACAGTATTATTTTTAATAATATAGAGCAAGATGTCAAATCAAATTGACAGTTATCAATGACGATATGGCTCTTGACCTTAAGATATTAATTGTTATAAATTAAACAATGATCGAGATGTTTTTAACAAATAGGTTTGTTAATTACAACATTATTTTTGATATTACAACACCCAGTATCATTACTTGCGTACTCGTAAATTGTGCAAAAAATCTTAAAACGGTTTCTTCTTAAAAAAAATCAACTAAAACTTATTTTATTCATGCGCAGAGAAATGTCTAGCTACCTATACGAGAACTTCTGGTTGCAACCGTGACAGCAAGACTCAATAGTTGACTTTAAAACTTTTCTAGTAATAAATATTAAGTCCTTGTTATCTCTACTACTTACTTAGTATTTATTACTAGAACCGTTGTACAGTCAACCAATGAGTCTTGTTGTCACGGTTGCAACCAGAAGTTCTCGTATACATTTCTCTGCATGCGCGGGTTTTGACGCGGCGCTGGTGTCTAGGGTGTCTAGGTAATTTTTTTTTATAAAAACGTTACCCCACACTAGGATTTTCTCCTGTGTGTTCGTATGTGAGTTTCTATGTTTGTAAACATAGAAACTCACATACACGAACATCTGGGTGTCCCGAAACAACTATTTCAACTCTGGCCCACGGATCCCTATGCAGCCTTTCTTATTGCTTTGAAAGTTAGTCACCAAAGAAAAAAAACAGAGAGTAAACTAGGCATAAAACCAACCTGTGTCTCCGTGAGGCTCAATGCCTGCGCCAGCTGCTTTCTCTCCGCCCCCACGACGTAGTGATTCTTCTCAAAAGCGTGTTCTAACTTCAGGAGTTGTGAGGGCGAGAAGGCTGTTCTGATCCGCTTCGGTTTGCGGAAGGGCTGGAGGAGGAAACCTGGGATGTCTGGACCTGTGAAACAAAGGTTTTTTTGGTTAGCCTAGATATTATAGACAGGCTTAGGTCCTAAGCCTGTAACAGCAAATTTGAAACAAGCAACTTGTCCTATCTTCTGCTATTGGCTGATGCTTGTACATAACCGCTTTTATAGCAGCCGAGCGCTGCATAAAGGTGAACGCACATCTAGCCGCACCGCAGTCTCCGCAGTCCTTTTTCTTACCGATTCTGCGGCCACTGCGATGCGGCTAAGTGTGCGAGGTTTCATAGAACTTCATACAAAGAATTCGTAATGCGGGGACTGCGGAGACTGCGGTGCGGCTAGATGTGCGTTAACCATAAGGGAATACCTAGTCTTTATAGGGTATTTATTAGGGTGGTAAGAGATTACATTGACCGACTGTACAATCGACAAAGTGGAATCATGACCTATTTTAACAATAAATCGTTTGATTCCGTCAAATTGACAAAAATCATAGTCGTTACCATGAATAAGTATGTTTTATGCGAATGTGTACATAATTGTATTTGAATATCTGTAGGAAAATAAGCTTATGGTGGGTCATAATTCCACTTTGTCGATTGTACATAGATGTCAACTTCGAAATGGCATTTGACGTTTTGCAGTTACACTTTTTATAGACAATAGTTTTCAAAAGGTGTTTAGCTTGTGGTACAGACGCTAGCACAACAACCTGTCTCAATCTTTCTTTCATTAATAGATTTTAAACCTTATTACTATAGTAGAAGGTTAATATTCGATCGGTATTGTTAGATTCGAGTAGGGTGACCTGCTGGCATCAGTACGACAGAGAGTGCCTAATATTGTTTATATCTGTCCTTTTCATCTACCTAAATTAAAAAAAAAAAAACATTTTGCATGAAGGTTAAATTTTTTAAGCAATTACCTTTCAAAGTCAAAGTGATTAGTACCTAACAAGTTAATTTATTATTTAATTTGTTTATCATAATTCTCAGTGGCAACGTAACTAGTAGGGGAAAAAAATAGCAAAAAAAACTAGTACAAAATGCGGGTCTCATTGATAGGTAGTATTTGTGAGCTACGTTTTGCAAAATATGTTTGACATTACTCCCATACAATTACAGTCATACTTAAAAGGTGTTGACATGCTATCGAGTTAATTTTCTACCGCTACAGTACGAATAGGTACAGTTACAGATTTATTAATTTAATATAGTAAAAGTCCATTCTAAGTTGCCACGCGGCGAAATAAGGAACTAAATCTAAAATGTATCGATTTTGACAGCTCAATGACATTTGACTTAACAAATGTCGCCGCCAAGAAGTTTCAAGAATTATTGGACACGGTAATCGTTTCTAAACAAGCGTAAATATTCTTACTTTGACAAGTTCGATTGATACAACATAACTTATATGGGCACACAGACATGACAAGAACGGTAATAAAATCGTCATTATACACACTTATTGAATGTTAAATATAAAATTCTTTACGTTTATACATAATTCATGAGTTTATAGAACGTACACTGACTTTGGTTATAGCTATAAGTCAGTGATGAAATTTTTAAATGATGGTAATTTATTTTGATTGAATAGAGTAGTAGAATTTCGGTCAAAAAACGGTATAATTTGTGATAATAACATTGGTCACACCGTTTAATCATAGACAATGCTAGAATGACACTTCCCCAAATCCTGGCCGTACACAAAACAGTTTAAAAAAAGAAGCAAGTAGAAAATTCCTCGCGCACTATCCTTGTAGTGGCGTACCGACTATTAAAATTAAATTAAACAAAGATTACCACTAAACGACCGCTGCCCCGGGAGGATAATCCATCATCCACTTAAGTTATTTCTACGTACTAAGAAATATGAAGTAATGAAACACCACAAATTATACACTCGAGTGTTTCTGCTTTATAAATGCTATTTTAGTTTTGTGTTGAAATTTAACGTTTGTTAAATTTACACAATAGTACTTTAGCGTTTGTAAAATACCTATTATTATACGTTTTGCGGGTTATGGATTGTAATCAGCAGGATGGTAATGTAATTCGCATATTTACACGTTAATTTATGCAGACGTTGCTGCGAATGGATAATTCACTTCATTCATTCATTCACATAGTGGTGACAAATAGGCGCTTGATTGAGTTGTTTATTCTATGAATGACACATGATCCATTGTGGTTGCGATATTTCTATGCAAATTGTTCCCTAGAATAATTTAAATAAGATGATTAAAGCATAGTATTTAATCAAATTAACACAAAAGCTCGCTTTATGATCCATGACTTAAGTATTATGCTCCAAATAATTCTGTGGCTTTTCCCACTCCCATAATGGTTCTATTCAAAGCCCCACTAGGTACCGGTTTTGAAACTTCTGTACACAAAAGCAATTATATAATTATAATTAAAAAGTGACACGCCCACTCCAAACAATTACTTGTAGATTACTGAACCAATTTAGGCCTCGTATCAAAATAACAGTCGTGCTAAAGGCCTCGTCCAACTTGGAACTTTAATAGGCCATTAGTTATGAGGAATAATATTACCCGTGGGTGGCTGCATACGCGTTCCGCACGCAGTGGCCTTGTGGCGACGTCCTGACATTTGCTAATGACATTATAATTGCACATATGACCATTTTGCCCGGACCTATCTTCACCAACCCACGGTTCCACGCACACAATTCCACAAAGTACCTTATTATAATGGTCCTGCGTTTATAATGTAATATTTAAGGTACGATATCAATTACATACAACGTCATTGTTGGTCGAGACATTAAAATTGAGATGTTATCGTTTATTTTTATTTATTATTCTCCGGTGAGTTTTAATGAGGAGATTACTTTGTGAGCGAGATAAAACTGTCATAATCCAAGGTATTTCCACTTACATTGTCGCGCTTACAATACTATTAATGTCAATGATAAATATGTTACCTTCAATAAATGCACGTTATTAAAGTTAAAATAACCGTAAATGTATGAAAAAGGCTTTAATTTCTTCATGAATTAAATTTTTTGACAACTCTCTTGCATACGATGGCTTTCTGTGATAATGGTGGCAGTGACAGAATGAGTTACTACTTATTTTTATTTACGTCTTATTTACTTTTGACTTTACGCAATGTTTAACTGCTCGTTTTTAATTAGCTGTCAGTCTTAAACCTCAAGTTAAAGTTGTTAGCGAATTCTTCAAGTAAATTCGACATACAAATAGAAACTAAGGGCCTCCATTCGAAGAGGAAAATTCAATGCAGAAACGTAACTTTACAAAAGGGTTCTGCGGTTTTCCTTTACAAATAGTATTACATTGGGCAACAAGGTTGTGGGCAACCGAATATTTGCATGAGAAAATGGCGTAGCGGTAAATGAAGTTGATAAAAGAATATTTAGGCCGTAACCTTTGCGCTAACAAAGTGATTACACAATGTATCGTCTAATTGGTGACATAATTGGGGACCAATCATTGTTAATTGATGGGTATGTAGGTGTGTGTAATTCCCTCATGACAAATGTCAATTTGTGGTCGAAATTAAGTTTCTGTTCTCAATATCCGCGTTAATTATACAAATTATATATTATTATCGTCTCTGGTAAGTTGAATGTAAAAGCCTACTGTTAAACTGTCAATACGTTTCCTGAAATACTTCAGAGTACCTATTTCAACTTGTGTTCGTGCCAACTGTCAGCAGTTGGCATAAAATTTTATACCCATTACCCATGTTAATAAGTTGTCATTCCGTGCCTCGGAAAACTTGTAAAGCCGTTGGTCCCGGCTGTCATTTGTAGATCTTTGACAGTTACTATTAGTAAGAAGCTCAGTCTGATAACCAGTCTTACCATAATGGGGTATCATATTACCCAGTTACTGGGTTTTGGAGGTCCATGTAGCAGTTGCTGTAGCAGGCGCTCCATGTAAAATACTGATATTCAGCTGCATCTGGTTCGACTGGAAGCTGATCACAATATAGTTGGGAACGGCAGCCAGATGATATTATAGTTTATTATTCTATGTTCATAGAATAATAAGCTGTTACTATTTTTTACAACTGGCGCCGCGCCGTAAGATAAGAACATGAAGCATTGTAATTTCATATTGATAAATACTTGAACAGAGCTATAAGAAAAATATTAATGCTATTACATTAAGCATCTGTTCCTTGCTAAGTATTTGATAATAGAGACATCACGCCACAACCCTCAACATTATTACGTAAACTTAGACATTGCTTAACTCATTAAGCCCATATAAGTAAAAACACCAACAATAAACCGCTTATATAAAGTATATAATTGCTGAATAACGACAATTTAATTACTTGCTACGTTTATGTCAACGCAAATGTGCGTTTTGCGTGATAAGTGTGATAATGTAAGGGTTTTCGCACAAGTACGGCCATTTATTTCTATAATGTGTTTTCACACTAGTCTTTACGTTTGGACTACTTGTGACTTATTAGCCTCTATTAGCAGCGATCTGATAAAGTGCCCTATATAACGTTGGCTAAGGAATTGTGTTGAACATGCAACGATAACTAATGCCGGCTGTCGTTGTTGTCAGTTGCAAAACGATTTTAAACACAATGAGAAAAACCGTGGTGCTTTTTTTTTTTGTATTTTCTGTGTAAAGTTTTCTTAACAGAATTCAGATATCATGTGGAAAAATAATACAAGATTGACACTTTACTACTGTCATAAGTAATTGAAATCACAAACATGTTTATCTAACTGATAACCCGTGGGGGTGTCACAAAACACATAAACTTTTTGTTTTACGACCGCGAGACAGATAATTATATTGACGTTCACAAAATTAAAAGCCAAAGATAAATTCATTTACTAAATTCCAGTTAATGATAAACAGATTCCAAAAATATTTTGAAATAGTAAGTAATTAAAGCCGCCGTTGTAAGGTCACTGCGCGTGAACTCTCTTAATGAATGATTTTTTTGATAGCAAACACAATTAACAGAAATTATGAATTGAAAATGCACGTCATCAATTAAAATAATCTCCGAGATAGAGTTTATTATATTATTTGTATAAAACGATGATGAACCGTGACATCGTAAACGATTTAGATACTACTGTACGATATTTCATTTCGACAACACTCTTTTAATTAAACATCATCTTTTTAATGTGGCGATGGCCGAAAAAAGTTGATAAGCTTTGAAAATTATCGCCCAAAACAAATAAAACGAACTTCTAATAAGATTCCCATTATCTCAAGCGGGTTAAAGCAATAACTCAAGTTAATTAATCATAGTTTTCGTTGCTCTCCGTACCCGTCGACATTGTAAATCATTTGTCTAACTACCGATCGCATCACTAACAAAATGGCTGCCCACTCAACGTTACCAACATAACAATCATTATAAATCGTTGCTTTTTAACGTCAGTTAATCGTCGCAGTCGCCCGACAACAAAGTAAGCTCAAATTACAGCCAATTATAAGCTATTCAATCCTTTTAGTGGAAATATGGTTTGAAAAAAAAACACGTGGTTTAACAATATGTGGTAATTAAGAAAAAAGCGCGCGTAACGAAAGATGTGACGGGCAGTGCTACCAACATGCTTAACGAGGCAGATAGTGATGTGCAAGTATCGATAAGTAGGACGATTGATAATGACATGCAAATAAGCATCTTATTAGCGTTGCGATTTAAACGAAGCATACTTGACAAGCTCACACGACCAGTAGTTCAAACAAGTATTTTTTTATGAATCATAATGATAAATAAGCACTTACAAATATGTATACGATTATCTGCGTCGGTTAATAATGTCTATTAATCTTGTTATTGGCATAGAAAGTTTGAGTATAATTGCATTAAGCATATTTTTTGCCTAATCATCACTTTCTACCTTTAAAAAAAGAAGATACTTTGGCTAATTTCAAACAAATATTATCATTTATGTTGAACCCAATGTAATGGGATCAAATTGAACCAAATTAAATTCTTCAAAAAATAAACTAATCGACTAAAGAACAACACTATAAAATAATCAAATTTCGAACACACAATGGCGTCAGTTGATAATCGGGAGCCCGGTCCCGCTCGCTCACATAAAACTTTCTTTGTCAAAACGCTTATTAGTTTTGTATGAAAAAAGGAGCAGTATATTTTATTTTTATTATTTCCCCCTTTTTTGTGTGACGATTTTGACGGGCTGCGCGTTAAGCCAGTTTAATTAAAATCGAGTTCTTTACAATGTCGTCGGGTTCATAAAAATAACATTGGGTCGCAGATAAAAATGGGGATGATAAAGCAACTAATCCATGGAGTTTATTTTATGAATATTTACTGTACGGATACGGAAGGAGGGACAAATTATGATGGCGATGGTGGCCCTTTGTTGACTTAAATAATGGTGTGAAATTGAGAAGGGTAGTTGGATATAACTTGGGAATGGTAGGGGCTACTGTTTGCATTGTAAGTAATCTATTTAATTGAGTACGTGTATGAAGCGAAAAATAATGTTCTTGGATATATCAAGTAGAACAAGAGAAAATGTTCGTTGAAGAAGTTATGGTATGGTATAGGTATGGCCTAAAATATGGGAACGTTTACGGGTACCTATAATACTTACTAAATTTATTTTTTCATAAAATAAATAGCGGCCGCGTTAATCATTAAAACACAAACAGTACTTAAGACCGTAAGCTCCTATATTCATAACACAATATTAACCTCCTGTTCATCGCCCGCGCAAGTTACAAGAGCTTTATAAAAGCAAAAAAAAACACTTAATGAGAAGGTATTCCTTTTTGTTCTACCAACTGAACAGAAAGAACACCCGCCCGTCTGTAACCCGCCCTATAAAAAAAAAATGAACTGTCAAACCATAGACAAAGAAAATGAGCAAAAACTGACAGCGTCATATTATTATGTCAAAAAAAAACAGTTTCGCGCCTAAAAATGTTCACACAAATCCGGGACACATCGCAAACGAGACAAGAAACTATAAATTCATGCCGTTATCTTCATAATTATGTTATCACCGTTTTAATTGCAGCTAATGGGTCGATAGCTACAATGTATTCGGGGTATAGGCTATCGGTATACAGTAATGAAACAGAGCACGATCAGGTCAAACGTCCATGATATTGTTTCAAAATAGTTTTATTGCTGTGTATTTGTTTTAACGTCTAGTTAGAGTCATAACTTACATTAATTATAGACTAATTGCTTATTTAGATCTAGAATTTGCCCACGACTTTGGCTTCGTGAAAAAATACATTCTTTGTCACTCATTCTTCACACTTATCATCAATTTAAAAGTGTTTGAAATCGGTTGAGCACATTTTTCCAGACATTATTTCTTACTTTCATTAACTTACATCCAAATATTTAATTTTATTCAAAAACTCTCTATAATATCTTTTAAGATGGCACATTAGAGTATCGACACATGTTGCATCTCACACAGAATTTATTACAGAATTTTCACGGCTTTGTTATGGTCACACCATTTTTGGTCTCCACCCATAGTTGCGTGTCAAGCTACTGCCAGAAGCCACACACACTTTTGAGACAATGGCAGACATACTTAATAAACTAAATTTTGAAAATTTAAAATTTCTAGTTTACTCTGGCACACTGCGTTTTTGCTAAAATGGAACTGGTACACACGGCTATATAAGGCTATGAACATCCAGTATAATCTAATCACTGAATATGGGAAAAATCATACAAAGCGAGATCACATTACACTGGTTTTATATAGCTTTATGGTGTAACCGAGTGTAGGTATGTACAGTCGACAAAGTGGAATCATGACCCATTTTGACAATAAATCGTTTGAATCTGTCAAATTGACAAAGATCAAAGTTGTTACCATGGATATGTATGTTTACGCGAATGTGGACCTAATTGTATTTGAATGTCTCTTGGAAAATAAGCTTATGGTGGGTCATAATTCCGCTTGGTCGAATGTACAAAGTGTTTAATAAGTTCAAAAATAAATAAGCATCATAATAAACAATGCTCAATATGTTGTTCAATCAAAATAATGTCAATGTTAACTTTAATATCATTCAGGTGGATCCATAAGAAGAGTTGTATTAATGTTTTTCTATTTCAATATCAACTCCAGCTTCCGGACTATTGGCGCCCCCGCTGGGACTCAAAACTACCAACATAAAAATTAAAAGTTATTCAATGATCAACCAGCTTCTCTCCTTCCACTACAGACCCCTAAAAAAGAAGACTAACGCAACACCAACTAATTACGAACTATACGTTGTAATTAAATCATAAAATTTTAATTGACTTCATTAGATATGAGTTGTAAAACATATTAATATGGTACATCTATGATGGCTTATATACGCGCCTATGTATTTACATATATTATAATTGTGATTAATGTTGAAAGATTGGTGTTAGATCGAGATGATTTAGTTCACAGTGAAATTTCTTACAAGCGGAATTAGAAAAAATATAACTTTTTTCAAAAAAGTTTTTGCTGCAGTCAAACTAGATTTTTTGCTATGAAGTAAACTGAAAAGTTGTAGTTATAGTACTTACATTCGGCCATTTTTCGTATCTAAATAGAACAAGATAGACTACATAGCTAGCGTTTTTTACATTTTCTTAACAACAAATAAAGTAGTGAAGTTAAAATGGTTATCTTATTTTCCAGTGAACCCAAATTTTAGGCAGAACGTAAAGTTTAAAAAAATGTTAGGATTTCCATAATTTGCTGTAGTAGTAAAGCTTTTAAAAAGTACGTTACGAGCCAATACAATATAATTGAACTTTACGAATACTTATCCTAAGAGACAAGCAAAAAAACAAAAAACCGTTGATGTAACTGAACTAACGGACGAAATAACGGCATTTTTCCTAATTTACCAAGTTAGTTGAACGGTAAAAATTAAACAAATAAAGCAGCTTAAAAGGATAATCTGACTTCAACAAGACAATAGGAATAAACAAACTTATTAAAACCTCTTTGAACTTCAAACAATTGCGGATTAAAAAATATAAAAGGACTATAGTTGTCTTCAAAGACATTTTTTAACTCTATGGTCTTTAAAAAAACACTTATGTCAACCAAATTTTTATGACATTTGTATTTTTTAAACCTAAATAAAAAATGAAATCGTGTCATTTTTCTCGTTTAGGTTTGACTTAATCTAACTTAGACCTGTCAAATCGTCAATGAACTAACAGAAGAAGATCACAATCTTAACAATTGACAGATTGGCATATTTACTGATAACTGTACCGAAAGATCACTCCCATTAGTAAAAATAACAAAGAAAATTCAAACCTCACAAAAACAGAATGGTTAAAAATAAAATAATTCCTAAATGCCAGACTTTATCATCTAATACCAAAAAAAGAACCTCACGAAATGCCAACCTAACAAACACACACTTCTTTATTTTCGCGCCAAACAGATTAATCTGTTACTTTCTTTTTACAAGCAAAGACAACGATCTCAACGTACTCAGATAACGGGCTTTTTATCATAATGGCTTCGTGTTCCGATAAGCTACTACTTTTTTAAACATTTTAATTCTGTCAACGAACGTATCTTTACACGCGACGACCCGGGCAAATCGATAATCTTTTTTTTCAACTGTTTTTGTTTAAAAAAAATGTGACCGTGTCAGTCCTCCTTACGTATAATAGAGAGAAGAAAAAAAAGGTTTTATGAGGTACAAACACAAATATCTCATGATACTTTTCGCGATGTGGTTACGTTAACAAGCGGCGATAACTTGATGATTTATTGATCAATACGAAATATACGCCCGACACATTGCGCCGTTGTAATGATAGGGCTGTGGTGTGGTTGTGGTACGTGTGTATTGACCCTTACGTATAAATAGAAAAAAAAAAGGTTTTATGAGGTACAAACACAAATATCTCATGATTCTTTTCGTTAACAAGCGGCTATAACTTGATGATTTATTGATCACGAAAGCGCATTTGTAATGATAGGTTGCTACCCCATCGCATACATCCACTGTAACCTGCAATAAATTGAGCAGCGCAACCATCCAACATTCGAAGAAATACATATGAGAACAACTATGCAACCACAAATAAATTATCGATAATTATTTATTTCAAATTAGTCGAATAAACACTTCACTAGTAGGAAAGTTAGCAGGAAATGAAAATCTGTTGAATAAATTGGAACTGCATGTTATACAATTTATAGGCTTATGAGAGTTAATTAAGTGCATAAGTTAATGGACTTCCCTTAATAACTAAGTGCGTAATGGGCGTCTATAACATTTCCTTACAAACGGCGGGAATAAAACCGCCATTTTGAAAATTATTATGTCATTAGATACTAGATAGCAAATAGGATGTAATCGCGTTCAAATTATGAGAACAAAAATCAGTGTGAAAAACGTTTAGAACAGAATAATAACTTTATATTGTAATCCACAAAAAAAAACATCTTGGAAAAAAAAACGCGTCGGAAGATATTCACACAAAGTTAACGGTAACTATAAAAAAAATATAAATTAAGTTATTAAAATATCAAAACAACTGAATATTTAATCTGGTTTATAATTGTTAATTTGCCGCCGGAAATTCAAATCAGCGCCAAATTCGACAATAAATGTCATATTTTTGAATAATTTGAATCATAAAACTAATATGATCGTAGAAAACGTAATTATCTAATGATGGGATGTGTATGTATCGTGTGTTTATTGTGACATGATAATTAAGAAAAGTTATAAAAGTTTTTATTTTGACATTATGGCGTTGAAATCGGTGATCGGTCGGCAATGGCCTTTTCCACACCGGGATAGCACGAGCATTGGTCTCCACATTTGCTCAAGACTGGTTAGCGATTTCAGACTTTTATGTTGACTAGAAGGTTTCTTAACGATATTTTCACTAGAAGGTTTCTTAATGATGTCCAAGATAAACAGCTGAGGGACGAAAAGGACCAACTTACAAATCTTAAAATTTTTGCGGCAAAGAATACGGGAAAAAAATCAAACACCCAAATCTCTCCTACCAATGGAATAAACTATGAAAAGCAGGAAAAATGTTAATGTTATACAATAAAAAAAAACAGAATAATCACTCAAAGCCGCAAAATACGCGCTTTGGACTTCGAGTTTCGGACACCTGCCCGTTATTCAGCAGATAAATTATTCTCAGAGATGGAAAAGTACTCCAAATACTATGATCAGACGGCAACTGTCGCGGAATATTTTTCCTCATCCTTAGCGAATAAAAGAAAACAGAAGGGAATCTCACAATCAGAATGAAAAAGGATAATGCGATGCCGTTTGGTTTCAACGGTAATAAGTATACCGAGCTATTGCCAGATATGCGTCAGGAAAAACCAATAAAGGATATTGGCTCAACACCAGAGAATCGACAAGAAAGGCCTACGGAGACATGACCTCAATACGCGGAAGATAGTAGGTACTAGATTATATCTTTAGTTTCAGACATTATGGTACTAAAAGTCGATGGTATACAGATGATACAAATGACTTCCAAAATAATGCGGATCAAAACAATGACACAGCGAAATCTTCCAGCCGATATCCTAATTTGTTGTGATTGATGATTTTTCTTCCGAACATCAGTCGTCGCCGCGTCGCTATACGTTTTCTCTCCCTTTCTATCCATCATCCATAAGAAGAACAGGAAGATTCCAACACTTGACTGATACAGAAACTGAGCAAATGTGCGGGGAAAAAAATACCGGAGCACATTTCTTTCCATGCAAGTTTTTTGGGTCAGATTGTTAAGTTTTTTCAAAAACACGCCTCGGCCCGGCTTTGGACAGCAAAAATAATAGGCAATCTAGCTGTTCTCATGAAGTCGTGATAATAAATAATGGCATAATTGGCCAAATATTTGTGGGAACATGCTTTTTTGTATTAACTTTAATAGCTTTTTTACCGTAAGTAGGTGCCGATGTAAAAAGCCAGATGATTAATCAAGTGATTACATATTCTAAGTTACTTTTAAGAATTACATGAGTAATATGGGTATTACACCTATGTTTCTTTATGCTTCTTTTTTGCTGTCTTAAATACTGTGGGAAATTACTAAGAACATACTTATAGCTCGAAAATATCATGGTCCCATTTTGGGCGCCATTAGCCAAATCTTTCCCCAAACGGAATGTTATTATAAAAAGGACCTGTTTTCTGACTGAAAAATGCAAAGCCTTTAACAAATCGACAAAGGTTAACTGTAGCGGCGGATAACTGATCCGGTCAAACCCAAAAACAGTGAAATATTTGACTTTCTTGAAATCTTAACAATACCTTAGATGCTATTTAAGAATCAGTCACAGTGTCTAAATGACAAGGCCAAGGTCTATTGCGGTTTAGGAAAAAATGGCGCAAACTCACAGGAGATAGAAGACATGAATCCAACAGCCAAAAAAAATCACTATTCACTTCCTCAAACTGATCAGCTGAACTCTATGATAACACGTTTTGGTCATAAGGCCCCACCAGTCAAAAGAAAATCAGAAGCTAATTTTCAGGACTTACCTCCAGGAAACCGGTGAGGGAATATCCTGCCGTGCCTGTTGATGAGCCAGGGGTACAGGGTGTAGGACTCCCGGGGGACCGGCGGCTGCGGGTGCGGGGGCGGGTGCGGCGGGAGAGGTCCTCCAAAACCCTGCTGCTGATGCGCCAAAGCCGCAGCAAGAGCAGCCCCTTGGAAGTGCGCCAAAAACTGGTGGTGATGACTCTGTGCGTCCAAATATGGCAGCCTCTTCAACTCAGGAGAAGGAAACACCGCAGGCAACGCACTCGGCCTCAACAACGGTCTGGGCGAAGGACTCCTCGGAGACGCAACCGGCGAGGGAGAGCCAGGACTCGCCAGCGGCGGCGACGCCTGCTTTGGCCGCTCCGAACCACCCACTATACTGTCTATACTAAATCCTATCTTCGGTTTCGATGGCACCGCCACCACAGGGGTCGGTGCGAGAGGCATCATGCTTTTACACACAACGGGTCCGTCACAAAAAAAATAATACACAGAATCAGAAGCACATGTCACACAGAACACAATCCATCGTGACGCGAGCGCGCGATACGAACGCCAAGGCGGCGCGCGGCCGAATGAGCCCTCCGCGCTACCGAGACGCCCGGCGACACGGAAAAAAAATAACGAACATGGACTCCTCACCTCCTATTGGACGGTATTTACCGAGGGGTGGCGACTGATCTCCGAGCTGCACTCTTTATTTGAATGTCTGCAGCGCGATTGGCCAGCAGGCGTGTAGAGGTGTTATTTGAATTTGGAATGCTTTCCCAGTGGGCGGTTTGAGTTAAGAGCTTGTGATTTAGCCGGCCGTATGGCGTATTACACCAGATTTGTGGCGTGAAACGCGTCGAGTGGTGCTTTCGAATTTAGCTGGTTATGATTCAATTAAGGCGTCGATTGGGTGGGTAATCGCGGTCGACTTGCTCGTTTTGGCCGCTAGTCGGCTCGCGCTGCGCTCGCCCGCTCTGCTCGCCGCCGCTCCGTGTAATACTTTTTAATTAAGTCCGATGCTTTATTAGCTTAATGTCGCGAGATAAACGTGGATTTTTCAACGATTCCCGCCAATAATTGATTCTTACAAAATGGCGGACGTTTATAGTCGCGTTCGGTTTAATTATTTTTATCGATAATAAAATAATTTGTTGCAGCGGCCGTACGATTGTTTTCTTATGTAGTTGAATTAAATTTTAATGAAACCCGATAAAGTTTGAATTTCACGGATATTTTCCACCATTACAAACTAAACAGTGTTTGGTAAATAGTTGATTTTTTAATTAAAATTGTTATGCTTTATAGTCTATGGTGCGTTGTGATTGATTTTTGTTTATAAAATACAGATTGCTTACTTTATGATAACTAGTCATTATGAAACATTGAAGTGGGTACAAACATACAATACTTACTGCAATTATTTTTATAAATCCTCTTAGCCAAGTTATTTTTAAATAAACTTAAAAATTTAAACTTCATTTAATTTTGGAAGTAAACTAATGTCTCACATGTGACACCCTTATCTACCTAATGTAAGTACGGAATACTTATTAGGTGCCTGCTACTTATATAAAAGTTTTAACTCTAATAAGTTTAAGTATTATTTATATAGGTACTTAGATATATAATTTAACGCAAAAGTAGTTAAAAAAAAACATTGGAAAATATACAACTTAGGTATGTCAGGGTGATAAAAAGATAAGGAGGTATTTTCACACGTAAAATCCTTAGTTGATACAATTGCAATTATAAAACCTATTTTAATAATTGTAATGCCAAATATTTACAAGATATCGTCTAGATCTCACTGAAAATTATTACAGTTATGTTTGGGGCAACTTTTATTTCGTTTTCTTCATTACTTATTGAAAATGCTATTTTCCTCACTAGCTTTTAAAATTAAACTAAACTAAGGGCTGATTTTTCAATAGTCAGATAACTTTTTTTGAGGAATGTAAATGGCGGTTTGACAGCTTATCTATGGAAAATATGTCAAACCGTTATTTTAATTCCTCAGATAAAAGTTATCTGACCATTGAAAAGTCAGCCCTAAAAATAATACCTAAATTTTAGAAAAGGCTAGATAAAATTACCTACTTGTCAATACACAGGCGGTTGCTGAACTAAGATGCAAAAAATTACTGAAATAAATTGGAACTCCCATATTTTATGTATCTGCCTATGGCAGAATTTTCAAAGTATTTTCAAAATTAAATAGTTTTCGAAACGCTGAATGTCAACCTTTTTTTGGGTTGTTAAAATCAACCAAATGTGTCCTCCTGCCCTGAAATAGCCATACACTTTATCCTGCCTAAGTAGCCATATTTGTGTAATCAAGTAAGACTAAAAAAAAGCCTATAGGTATGCTAAATTTTTACTCCATGTAGGTACTTATGCCTTGATTGCTCTATTATGGAAAATATTGTAAGTAAATTCTTAATGATGGAAAATTGCACCTAGTAACCACTAGGATATAAGTATATACCTACATACAATATAATATAATAAAGACTTTAGTCTAAATAAAGCAATTTTTATTGATTGAGCACTTCAAAGTGCATAGGGAATTAAGCTTTAAGTAATTACACATACCTAGTTAACTTACAGTAAAGAGCTGGGTATTTAGCATAGCTTAGGTATTATCTAATTGCTTTATTTGCAAACTGTGGTTTTATGTCTCTTTCACATGTGTCTTGAATTAATTAGAGTTAAGAGTGTGTTGAGTGAATAATTCACTCGAATGAAACGTCTGATACCGGCTTTAAGGAGTTGGAGAGATGAGGACTATATAGGTACTAGCTTTTAGCCTAATTAAATAAAAATGATCCCCAAAAATATGTTGACCTAACCTACCGTTGTTTCTGAATTATAATGTCTGCATTGCATTAAACATAATTATCTGAAAAAAAAGATCTGTCGGACTAAAAGTAAAATTTTCGTTGCAAGTTTATATATGTAACCTAAAACTATAAAGCAAAATTTTGTGAGGATTTAACTATTTTGGCTAAGTACTCTTTCTCGTAAAGTGTTCGAATGTATTCAAATAACATTAAAATTTACACACACAAGTTGACAACCTAGATTGACACCTTTAATCCCAATTATTATAATTATTGTTCCAATAGGATAATTTCGACTTCCACGCGAAGAAAAACGCGGAAAAACTGCATAAACATTAACATCTAATCTTCTAGAAAATATTAAGTAAAGTTATCTTGTCGCGGGACTGTATAAATAGCTACATAACTGTGACCCTGGAACGTAAAGGGCTACTACTAAAACACCGTATATGTATATTTGAGTCAGTAGAAATCTGACACTCCCTTCTGCTCTTACTACCCATGACGGGAGGACTCATTTGATGATATTAACACGAAAAAAATTATGATACCTAATACCACTTTTTTCGCTCCGTGAATGTATTAAGGCTGCATATTCTGAAAGTTGACAACGTCGCAAAAAGCTGTCAAATATTTACAGTTTTAATTAATTTGGCAAATTTTCTGTATGAAAACAAGATATATCGCTCTATAGTGCACTAAAAAAATAATATAGGAATGCAATTAAAACACTGAATTTGATGTTGTAACCGTTTCAGGTGTATAAAAGGCATTTGGAAAGATTCCAAATGCTTTTTTTACATGTTAAACTATTTATTCGGTGTTCCGATATTAATTATTGCACTACAGAGCCATATTTCTTATTTTCATACAGTAACAATATTAAATTAATTAAAACTTGTTAATATTTGACAACCATTTGCGACGTTGCCAACTTTCAGAATATACGCTCTTAATACAATATAAGTTATACGTATTATTAAAGTCGTAAAATCTACAAAACCTCTTCAACCACACCTATAAAATAAAGCCTGCAGCTCCTAACCTAACCTATGACCTGGTTGTATCACCCCACAATCACCGATCACCAAGTGGTGATTAAGGCAATCATCCCCAGCGCGGTGTATACTTTCGGTGCCGTAATTGAAGACTTCCTGCTGACGCGACCTTTTGTTCTTTGCTTTTCTTTCACAAATAGAACTTTCACACTTATGCTGGTATTTTTATGGGAAAATGAGTTCATAGGTTATCTAAATAACAAAAAAAATGTGAGTTTGTTTCTTGTTTCTAAAGATTATTGTTAAGAAGCCCGATTTTTTTTCTTAAATTTTATTAGGAAGTTAAGAGCGCAAATTCTGAAAGTTGGCAGCGAAGCAAATGGCTGTCAAATATTTACCTACAAGTTTTAATTAATTTTACAAATTTATTGTATTAAAATAGGAAATATGGCTCTATAGTGCACTAAAAAATTGATTAGGGAATACAATAACAAATATCGTCACACCGAATAAATAGTTTTAGACATAAAAAAAGCATTTGGAAACATTCCAAATGCCTTTTATACAACTGAAACGCTTGCAACAGCAAATTCAATGTTCTAATTGCATTCTTGTATCAGTTTTTTAGTGCACTATAGAGCCATATTTCTTATTTTCTTACAGAATATTTGCCAAGTTAATTAAAACTTGTAATTAGTTGACAGCTTTTTGGCACGTTGCCAACTTTCAGAATATGCGACCTTAAGGTAAGTTAAGGTAGATTACCTGCCTACTCATCAAAGACAGCAAATACAGCTTGGCCAGAACGGATTGAAACGGAACTAATATTTTTGTTTCTGACAACGTTTTAAAATCTTTGATATTTGATGTAAACAAGGTCCGCAGGTTTGTTACATTTATTATTGTGCCATAAAACTAACGTATTAAGTGAAAAAAATAAAATGAAATCATTCTAAGTGCTGGTAGCGCGAAGACAGAGGCGACTTCCGGTTTTCTAAAGTTTTTGCCAAGCTGTACTTGGGTACTGAGCAAACGAAACGTAGACAAGGTTCCTAACTACACCTCTGCCGACCCTTTATAGAACTACAAGCTTGATAACAACCAGCTGATCTCTTCAACAAATATTCCCATAACCCCGAACAAATAATCGCGCACTTAGCCGCCATTAAGACGCCATCTTTGATTCAGTTCAGAAATAATCAAATCTTGTGAACACTATAACACCTTTGTTGGTACAACTGGTATTCAGTTATTCAAATGTGGTCACGATTCAGGCCGCTCCCTTAGTACGAGGCGTGATAATAGACTGATTCTATAGTCTATGGTAATTGTGTGTTGTTTTTAGTATTTGTTTCGTTTGGAAACTTGTAATTTGATTGTTTATGGTAGGTGCTAAAGATAATAGAATCTTTGTCTATGCTATGTTGCTGTAGCAGTCCAAATTACGTTCAATTTAAGGTATTCTAATAATAGCTAAAATTTACCAATACCACTTTGCTAATGCTGTTACAAGAGGCTGGAATTCGAAAATATCCCGCATTGTAGGAACACACAATAATCAGGATAAAATACTATCAGTGTTAATCCAGATTATAAACTATCTGTGTACCAAATTTCATTCAAATTCGTTCAGTATGTTTTGCTTGAAAGAATGAAAAACATCCATCCATACAACCTCACAAATAAAAGATGATAAGATTCTAATTTACACGAGATAAACCGCAAGCTTGAGCAGTTATGGCCGAGTGGTATCGGCCCCGACTTACGAGTTGTAGGTCGTGGGTTCGAACCCAGCCAGGCGCATTATTGGTGTAATTTATTTCATCTCCACTGTTCTCAAAACGGTGAAGGAAAACATCGTGAGGAAACCGGCATGTCCTAGAACCAAAAATTCGAAGATATGTGACATCCATCAACCCGCAATGGGCCCGCGTGGTGGATTATGGCCCACTCTCTCTCACGGAGAGGAGGCCTGCTGTGTCCCAGCAGTGGGAACATTAGGCTGACGATGAAACCGCAAGCAAAAATTTGATAATTGTATCCGGGTCGTGGGACAGTTACATCAGGTAACGGTTACCCCGGAACGTAAAGGGCTATTGAAGGACACCGTGGATTTTAGTCAGTACAAGTCTGACAGTCCCGCCCTGAGTGTGAGGACTCATTTGAAGATTTTACCACCATAGAAAGGGTAATTAATATAAACCTACAAGCCAATTCATAGCGTTTTTACCATACCTATAATTGGAATCAAATATAGCAGCTCACAATTTAGGACCCATTAATATTAGTAGTTATTTTTACCCGTGGTGCTAGGCAAGGAAGTGGTAACATTTTTTTTCGTACTCCTCCACTATTCTTTTCTGATTAATTTCGTTGCAGGATCCAAGACAGGTAAATTCATTCTTCGAGACACGTCGAGCTTCATTGTCTCGTCGCTTTTCGAGTGGTTGCCACTGTCAATTCTGGCTTTCAGGAGTTGCAGTGGTTTGGGAATAGTGTGGTGGGTTTGTCCCAACAAAAAAAAAAATTGCCAATTAATAGATGAAATAAGTATAGTCCGGCAGGAGTTAAGATGGTGACCGCATCCGGTCTTACCGGAAACCGAAATAACATAAATGCAGAACAAGTTGAGAACATAGTGTTTCTTGATAAACACGATTAGGTGTTGAAAGTTGAAATAAAACAGCTTTATCGTTTCAGGTTAGTAGGTTTATTGTTTCAAATGTTTTATTGTGCAAATAAATCGGAAATGTAAAACTAGGAACACTGTACTTAGTGTACCAACCTAAATATTAAAGTATACAACGTGTAACGTTAAATGCGCAAAACCTCTCGCGGGGTAACACAGCCCATGTTACTCAACAATGTTTGTTTTAAGACATTTGGAAATTCGCAAAAAAAATGGTTTTTCATACAAAATGAGAAATTGATCGGGCCCTTTTTTGCGACCCCGATTTTGTGAATTACCAAAAGTCTTAGAACAAACATTGTTCAGTGACATTTTTTTTACAAAATATACTTGCGCAATGAAGTTACTAGGCATAAGGTACTATGCCTAAGCTTTGGGGATTACAGGAGTAATTTTTAAACCTCTACTCTCAAAAAGTCAAGATTAACTCGCTAACTCGCTGTCCGACCATGGACCATGCCCGGGTCGACGCCAACGGCGCGTTGTGTTCCACGCGCGGCTCAGAATGTCAGTGATGGGGCCCCCCCTTATAGGGCCAAAGCCTTTGCGGGACCAATGAGTAACCGTATCTCCGGAACTTATAGGGCTATGAAGGACACCTTGGATTTTAGTCAGTACAAGTCTGACAGTCCCCCCTGCCCTGCCCTCGGTGGGGGGAATCATTTGATCTTTTTTTACCACGCTAAAAAAAAATTACTCTTTTGATCCCAAGGGGCGCCAAGTAAGTTGAAACTTTAATTTATAATTGCACTGCTTACCTCCTAAGTGACCTACAGCGTCGTAATGGACGCTAAGCAGCGAGGCTCGGTTAAAAGCGTACGCGCATAATGCAGTGTAGTGTTGCGCTTCACTGGTTGCAGATTGTCGATGCAGTAGGGATGGTGCGGGATCGATATCGATAAATTATGAATTTGAAATGACGGGATTTTTTTATACCTATGTCGTAATAACGAAAACAAAGGAAGAATGTAAAAAAAAAGGTTTTCCACCGACCCTAAATAATTTGACTGTTTTGTAAGTTAAAAAGTTCGTTAACGCACCCACGACACATGAGAAATTTCCAGTCTCGGACAACGTTTTAATAAAAATAATAATAAGAATATAAACTATACAACTAACTAGCTGTTGCAATTATCCCACGGGAACATAAAATCGGGATAAAAACTACCTACGTGTTAATCCAGCTTATAAACTATCTGTGTACCAAATTTTAGCCAAATCCGTTGAATGGTTTTTGCGTTAAAGAGTAACAAACATACCTACATACACATACATACATCCTCACAAACTTTCGCATTTATAATATTAGTAGGATAGGATATAACATGACAAAGAGGTGATATCTGTTTGCTATTAAGTAGAGGGTAATGTCTAAAGCTACTGCACAAATTTTAAAATTATTTCACCAGTAAATAGATGCATTGAATATAAAGAGGTCCTGGAACTAATGAGCGGGCTAACACCTAGTATTGATTAAAGGTAAGAGTGTCTATTGATAATGCGTTCTCTGTTCTGCTCTAGGAATCGAGTCACTTTAATAATAACATACGTAGTATCTCTAATAAGTAGGTACTTTCAGAGTGCTATAGTACTTAACTATTTTTAATCTGTGTGCAACGCTTATGTCAAAATGACTGTCAAATAAACACGCCATAATGGCAGATTTACATTGAGTCAGTAACTGACGTCAGTCCACTGACGAGTCAGTGCTGACCTGGCACTGCCATAGTGTAAATTGATTTCAAGTCAGTACAGTACCTACTGACCACATACCGACTCCGTATAAATAGCACGAGTCAGTTTTCGGCGCCAGCACTGACGTCATCAGTTACTGACTCAATGTAAATCGACCATTAAGCTGCATTTTCACTATGAAACAAATGTCGCGGAGACCCAACATTCACGTGGTATGTCTCTGCAACATTGTGAGATAATGTCGTTCAACATTTTCCTTGTTTACATCAATGTCACGTAAATGTTCCGCGCGACGTTGGGTGACATGTCGCGGGACATCTGAGTTTTGTATCTAGCGAAATAGTCGCCGAACAAATGTCCCCTTTAGTGAAAATGGGGCTTAAAACCTTCATCAGCCCTGAGTTATTTAATTCTGAATCCTTAAAATTAACACGATATTTCAAAAAGAGCCTCTATTGAAATGCATTGATTGGTCCATCAATATTTATTAACGAATATATAGGAAACTTTGACATATCAATAGGTATCTTATTTAGTAAATAACTTAGGTAATGGGTAGATAAATTAACTAGGTAATTATTTATGCAAGATTAAAACGATATTACTCAAACCAACTTCCCGAGACCTGTTATTACTTATTAGCACCACTACGATATTAAATAGTAGATAATATCTGTTTATAACAAGTCCATGGATACCACAGATTATATAAAATATAAAATTGCATTGATTAAGGAGGTTTTAATTTATACTTATCTTGTCTTTGGTAATCACGCTTGGTAACTGGTAAATTAATTATAACTTTCTCATTATTAACTGGTACATTATATATAATATGAGTCGGTACATGATTATAACTACGCTCTGGGAGAAAACTTGTCATGTACTTATATTGCAAATGCTTTTCACAGTAGAAACTTATTAGTTACGACGTCTAGGTAAAATATATTAGGTAGGAACCATAAACTGTATGTAAATATGACAGGCGTATAGAGAATTATTAATATGAAATTTAGTCTTATAAATATGAACGTTAGACTGCGTTTCCACTGAGGTGAAGCGGAGAGCAATTCACCAATCACATGGCTTGAGTGGAGAAGAGATGTGGAATTCAAGCCATCTGATTAGTGAATCGCTCTCCGTTCCGCTCCTCCTCAGTGGAAACGCAGCCTTAATGAGGATGGATAGATGAATGTGATTATAATATTTAAAAAAAAATGCAAAATGGATTGAGATGACAATTTGCGTACAAATATTTTATAATCTGAATTAAAACATAGAATATTTCTATCTATTATTATATTATTGACCTTCAAGCGGGCCAAGCTCAAGGATGGGCTAGTTTTCACATATAATGTAGTATAATTACTGTTGGGACACAAATCATGACGTCAACGGGATGTCATGTCAAAATTTTTGGTAATAAAAGCCATTTCAATCAACATTTTTTTCCTAAACCGTTTTGAGAGCAGTTGTCAAAAACTAACATAATTAAATGCACCTGCCTGGGGCTTAAAGGGCCACTTCAGGACAATGATAATGTTAATTTCGATTAAATTTACTCGTAAATCGGGGTGATACTACTGACCCACCACTGTAACTTTTCCTTATTCAAAATAAGTGTTTATATCCAGTGAATTAATTAATAATAATCTTAGAAGTTTACATCACTACAGCCTTATTATATCTATGTGTCTTGCAAAAAGAAATGCTTACTTCTAATTTTCAGCGAACTCAAGAAGTACACCTTAATCATTTTGATTATAACATTTGTAACAATAAACGTAGTACAAAATTAAGCATTTATCGTTAACGGTTTATATAAGTATTTTCATATCCCAATGTATAAAGCAATAACAATCCCACAACAATTATAATAACATCAAGCACAATCACAATTATCCACTCAAACAAAAACTATTAATCATACGGAAGTTAAATCCATCGACGTTTTTTATCGATATGAGAGTCGCATCCCTAATAGCATCAATCATAAAAACGTGGCTGGTAAACAATGGGCGCGGGTGGGCTGCGGCGACGCGGGCGGCCGACACTTTAGCGACACTTTGGAACTACATCGATACTGGCACAACACTATTTTAATTAATTGATTTCCGCTACCGTGAAATCCGCCAACTTTGGTTTTCAAGCCTAACATTGGCCAGTTACCAAAAATAAGCAAAACAAGTTGTAACGACAATATTGTCTCAAATGGCAACATTTTACAGTCTGTTAAGGAAAATAGGTTATATTTATGGCAATACTGATAGCAAGTTCACTTGCTACCTTCACTCAGTTGGCCGTCAAAGGTCGTCGAAAGAAAGTCGATTCGAGTGGTACCAAATTGTGCATCGTGTTTTGTGATCCTAGTAAGCGTGAAAACTTGCCGAGATGAGTAGTTTTTTGATATGTTTTTGGGTGAATTCATGATAATAACATGATGAGCTTTTTTAAATCTTAACGAGTCTTTTGAACTTAGAAATTTAGCGACCAATGTTACAATCACTTTCTGCGAACACAAGATGTCAACTTTGGCCACCAAAAAACATGTGCTAGGGTTGCCCCTACTCACTTTGTAACCTATTAAATAAGTAAAATTGCCATGTTTTTATACCTTAATTTGTTAAGTATCTACAGTTATAGGTACCTAATAAAAATGATTGATATTAAAACACGTTTTTCTTAAAAACATCCAACCGATTTATTTTATTTGGACAACCCTATGTCTAAAAATCATTTGTATGAATTTAAAGAAAAAATATTGGGTAACTTTGGCCACTGCCCTGTACGGCTAAATTCGTAACCTTTTGTTATTATTATCTTTTAACCGTCAACTTTAACCAGTTTCCTATCGTAATTCTTAATTATACGGCTGTAAGAGCGAAAATCCAAGAGTTATTAGCAGTGGCTAATGTTGGCAGAAAGTCGAGGTAATTTTGGTTGACTATTTAAATTCGTTTTTGGGTATAAAAAGTCATAAGTTTTGCAGGTTTCGAGTTTAATATCAAGAGTTAAGGTTGCACTTGGTTTGCAAATAAAAAAAAAAACTAATACTTGTCATATATTTTTTCATAGTTGTAGCCGATTATGTGTAAAAACCGGCCAAAGATGGCGAGTTTCACGGTACCGAAATAGTTGCCTACTTGGAGTTGTGGTTATTCCGTCGGGAAAATGATATTTGATTGGCGATTTAATAGCAAGTTTTTTAAATATTATTCTACTATCTTTATTTCATTCATTTATTTTGATGTCTTGATATTTATTCTGCAGAAATGAATCTGGTTGTTATTTGTTTAATATCAATTTTTATTTTTTATTGCAAAAATAAATGCTTATTGATTCATTGGTCAACTATGGGTTACATGTGATTTGAAATGCTTTAATACTTAATAAAACTAGTTGTTGCCTGTGGATTCACCCGCGTTTTACTCGAAATTTAACCCCCAGAGTGACGTTATATCGGGTTAAAACATAATTGATCCAGTGTGTAATAACACTGTGATTTTTTCAGACCTAGGTATCTCTGAGCCAAATTTCACGAACAATTCATATGAACAAGATAACGTTCAGCCATTCTGACGTAATTAAAAAAAGTAGTTGGTAACAAACATTCATCCATTCAAATATTCGCATTAATATAAGACAGGCATAGAAAAGGATGTATTATTGGAAAAATCAAACTGACTTATTGGAAACCTATTGGAAATATTGTTCATCTATGCTTTTTTCTTTATGACTGTATCGGATTTTAAACTTTATGAACTAAAACCTAAAGTTGAAAATCCACTAAACCTTAGCTTCAGCGCTACCCCGGCGTTGAAAATAGCCAGTACTGGCTACTGGCTATTTTTACTTTTGTAAATACCTAACGTAAAGTACTTACTTATAAAGTAAATTACGTTTCTGTTTAAGTAACAATTCGCAATCTTGCACAAAATCAAGCAAAACCTAATTTATTTCGACCTCGTTTACAACAGTAATCAAACTCAAAAACAGAACAACAAGCAATAGAACGGGAGCCATAATTCCCTTCGTCTATAGTCTATACCTAGACAGATTATTTCAACAGATAAAGAGTAAAACCCATAGTTTTATCTAAATAGCTGTGAAATAAAAGGGCGCAGACAACATTAACCTTTTGAAGGGCCACGGTTGTTGTGCTCAGTGTAATTAGATAATATCTCGACACGCTATATCTATTTAGTCATAGTCTAGGAGTGAACTGCCCCTGCAGTCTCGACAAATACAACGACAAAAATCGGTCGATAAGTTTAATCAATGTCAAATTTCTTTAATACTTTTTCAACCTGATGCTTTGGAAATAAAGTTGAAAATCTATTAAAGGAATTAGATAACGATACGACTTAGCGATCGATTTTTGTCGCTGTCTAATATCGAGACTGCAGGGGCTAGACCAGAGAGAATAGATAAAGTGACATTATATTATCCACGATGATGAAAAACTTTATAGAATGACAATAGTTGCTAACGAATAGTTTAAGTCAATCTAGTAGAAGACTTTCGCAGAAATCGATAGAAAAGTCAATGAGAGGTTTTCTTTTTGGAGTTTAAAAAAAAGTAGTTTCCAAGAACTCTATAGATGGCGTTGAACTGACGGCGTTACTCTAGGAAAAAGATGTATGCCTTCATTTTTGCACAATATCCACGAGGCACAGACTTCTCTTCTTTTTCTCTTGGGACGTTTTCTTTCTGGCGTGGAAAACTCATAAATTAAAAAGACTGGTAAATGAATATTTTTTTCTTTTTCCTTGTTGTTATTTATTTTCAAAAAATCATTTGCGTGATGTGACTGACAATGACATCACATGTACTTACTTACGATCTCAAAATTACATCCAAGTGAAAAAAAACAAAAAATGACGTGACGTTCCGTTCATTGCAGTAGGTAACATATCAAGTTCAGCTCCATCTATCCATTGATTAGGGAAAACATAAAAAGAAAATCCCTCACTGTCAGAACTAAAGGGATGTTGAAAACATCTAAAATAATTCATAAAGAAGGTTATGTTGAACCCAAAATTATGTTTAGGTAGAGGCATACCAAAGCGTTTTAATTCAGTATTACTAACCTAACCGGTAAAATAAAAAGAAAAACAAATTGCGAAAAATTAGCAACAGAAAATTGGCTCATTTTGACTTTCATTTTCAATCTAATCTAATCCAATAAATCTGTAAGAAGGCCTTAAACACAGAACAGAAAAAATGCCTTGTGGCCTATAATATTTTCTACTACTTAGGTAGCTAACTCGACACAGATCGTGGTGATTAGGACCAAAAAGTTATTACTAAACGAAACAATGAACTTCAATTTACATTTACAAGCAAACATTCCAATGTTGCCAGATAATCGTAAAAACTTTCCGTAAAATATAGAAATAATTGTGAGAAGACTGGCAAGTTTACTAACTGTTTAAAACATAATACTTTACTGCTAAACGAATGCCAGGATATAATAAAAACAGTTAACTAAATGTCCGTCAGTATACCTTTTCTTAACAACCTGATGTTTGCTAATTATAAATTATGATTGAGTATTTTTATGACAAGACTTAATGGAAGTTTGTATGTTTTTTAAACAAGTTAGGGCTTATGCGTACCTAAGTCAAATAAAATAAAGATGGAATGAGGTTTTGGTAATTATGAAGATGTTAAAAACTTGGTATAACACATTGTACTCTTACGCATACAAAGTCCAATTCTGTGTAGATACAGTTAATGCCTGAATCCCGAAACGAGAAGTCGAGAACCATTAGGAATAAGTATTCGCTTTAACTAACTCAAGGAGATGCCTTAATAAAGGCGTAGGTAGGCACTGCTGCATTTTCAACATTTGGCTCAGTGCCCGGAGTTTGATTTTAACAGCTGCATTGATATTCAGGAGGCCATTAGAAATGCTCCAAGTATACTATTTTCGATTTTTAAATTTTATTATATTTGTCAACTAGGTATGCTCAATTTTTTTTAAATCTTGTACTTTGTCTCCTTGTCCTATTTGAACAAAACGAAAAAACTATACGAAGTTCTAAGTTACCAGGTTCCAAAAAAAAAAAAAACAAATTTAAAATTCGTACACAAAAAAAAAAACTAAGTAAATAGTGCTGCGCCCCCAATAATCGACATCGACATTCAAACATCGAACACCGGACCAACATCGGCCATTTTGTAAAACATGCCATTTACGATCGCACGGTGAGCTCAACAAATGCGTTCGAGATTAATTTAATAATTCGTAATTGCTGTTTTTACTTCCGTTCTCAATATAATGAGAAAATGTTTTGATTTTATTTTATTGCTGTTTAACGGACTGTGAGGTTTCGTGTAATAGTGTTTTATGTAGCGGCCGGTGTGGTCGCTTGTGTAATGTACTGTTTAGTTTACTACACTACTTGTGTTTATGCATGGAAGTAGTTACAGAATAGGTTCATAATACAACGTGTAAAGCCAATAGCGCTAAATCTCTCGTGGGGTAACTCAGCCCATGTTACTGAACAATTTTTGTTCTAAGATTTTTGGAAATTCGCAACAAAAAGAAATTGTTTTTTCATGCAAAATGAGAAATTGGTCGGGCACATCTGTACTATTATACATTTATAGAGAACAAAAGTTGTTCAGTAACATGGGCTGAGTTACCCCACGAGAGGTTTTGCGCATTTAACGTTACACGTTGTAGAGGAAACATTACTATGTATAAAAACTAAATGTACTTTATTTTTGTATGTGGGTGTTCGCTCACTGTGTCTACACTGCCACGATGACCTACGAGTTTGCATTTCGCCGAAGCTTTGCCGTGCTACGACAGGCCTACGTGTTAGCTACGTAACAGCTACGTCGTAGGCCTACTCGCCATCGCTTAGCCAAATTAATTTGCTGAATGTCAATCTAAGACGTACCTAGCATCATGCGTACATAATCAGGAGCGTCTACTGTATCAATTTTGACATTATTGCAATAAAAAAAAAACTTATAAAAATAAGCCAGACATTTACTTTATGAAATTCTTATAAGTCTTTTCTGCTATACACAAAGATAATAAACAAATGAATTAAATAACAATTTACCCGACAAATTATTCATTTACTTTGACATCTATGTGGTACCTAAAATACACGTAATGATATGTAAAAACATGACAAACATTTTATATTATGATAAAAAATATGTCTATTGTGCTGTGTCCACATATTGGCTGGCTATTTCATTTATATTATTATGGTATAATTTGGCACATTGCCAAGTGGCATTTGGCGCCAATACTGAGTGAATCCTGGTGTTATGTACTTATTTTACATTTAAATTAGATACTTAAGTTATTTATTATTTTTATGGCTACACGTTATGTACAAGTGGTGTATGGCAAACGTGTGTAGAAATAAAATTGTTTTATTATGATTATTGTGTTGACCGGTGTCGACTTTGATATAAAAATACTTATGTACTTACTGTACCTAGTTATTATTATAATGCTTTAATAGAAATAAATGATAGGTGGACAGATTAAATACCTATCAGTTACAATTTGCAATTGCAACTGGTTTGACACGACCTTGTAGGTTTTTTAAACGCTATAGCTTCCGTGTTAATAGGTATACCTATATACTTAATAGTATGAAGTCGCAGCCTGAAGCTATTATTTATTATTATCGTCTTCCTGTAATTCACCTCTCTCAGGGACGTCATTTCTCTTAGAAATAAGTAGCACCTTTGTTTTTCTTCTCTTTCCTATTTTAATCTTTCTTGTAAAATTAATTAATCTATCAATTCACGCCGAGTTGCCATCAATCGATCAAATGACTCTCGAAGTTCTGTTATGGACCCCACCAGACAACCGAAATACAATACTTTCCCCTTAATTAAACTCTACTTAAGTATTGATTAAATAACCAGTCACGTAAATTATACCAACAAAGCTCTCTCAAAGCAGGTGGAGACATTGCCTCTGTTCATTAAAATAAATACTGAGCATTAAAACCTTCGTGCATTCGAACTCTTTGCCTACATGACAGATGTCAAAATGGCGTCTCAAATTGGCGGGAATCGATTTTCATTACGTTTTTTTCGTAATTATGAAATTAGAACGCCATTATCGGTTATCCGATGATATATTACTCGTAAATTGTCAATAATTCGTGTTCGTTTCATCATGAATTGTAATAAAAATGTGAATAAGAAGTTAATTTCTGCGTCTGGCTTATTTATGAGGTTTATGATTGTGTGTATTCCTGTATTGAATGGACGGAATATAAATAAGGTTTTATATTATATTTACAACTCTTACAAGTTTTATGTTTTCCTCGGTGACATGCACATTGTCATCGTTATTCTAGAGACATGTCAATGGCCGCTGTCATTTGTCACTTACTGAAAATATAGCTGCAGAGCCAAAATCGTCCTCGTATCGATATACATCGATACGCAAAGTACTCAAATTGCAATACGTAGCCACCGCACAGCTCTGTCATATTTGCCTCGTTCAAATCTTGGAAGGTACAGGTGATTGGGCAGGATGGGCACCAAAAAAGGTGGGACGTATCCTGTACAGAGGCTCTGCACTGGTATAGTGTTTGGGAGGAGTCCTATAATATATCCTCCTTTGTAAACATCGTTCACCACCAGCGTCGAATTCTTCAATCCATGTCTACGTTTTTCGGTGACGTTTAGCGCCATCTATTGCAGAGTATTTCAACTACATCACCAACATATTTATTTTACAGTCAAATCAATGTTGTTACTGATGACGTCTATCATACTAAATATTTTATTTATGTTTTGTTTCATACTAAATATTTTATAAATGACAGACAGACAAATTATTGTTTCCTTATAAGTATATGCAAATAAATAATTGTTTTCCTCTCTTTCTAGAAAAAAAGAACATTATTTTATCCGTCATTTGACGCCAAAGAAGGAAAGCGCTGTTCATCCTTTTAACTCTATGGAAACTACTTACCTCATAGACTATATTATAGCTTTAGCTTGTCGTATTATCAAGTAAAAGTGACATTCATCATGGTGCGTACCTACCTACTTACTTTTATGGAAAATACAGGTCAACCCTACATAATAATTATGTATACTTAATACAACTTTCCCTAACATAGTACCTAATGAATCAACTCTAATTACAACTCCGCCTCCCCAGTAACGACCATAAGCGTCATGGTACTCGTACCATTTATTTAATTAATGCAAATAAGTCCAGTTACTTATTTACCAAATTAATGGCGATCGAATCTATATTCTTCGAGCCTTCGACTATAAATCCAAATTGCTAAGTGTTTATTATCTTATAAAACTCTAGCTAGAACAAATTAGATAGTAATAATTCAACATGATCAAATACACATAAAACTACTGTCCTTTTACATTATAATTACCTCCTGTTATGTTGGCTGACATAGAGTTTGTGCAAAAAAAAGTAGTGAGCCATATAAATGGTTCTGCCGTCGATGTGTTGTTTGAAACACGTGTTTCAGTGGATCTTTTAACTAAACCTCGTTTTTTTCTGTGTTGAGTGCTTAATTTAGTGCTGTTTGTGTTCTGTGGTGTTAAGTGTTTGTGTTTGGTAACTGTTTATTTGTATAACTCCCCATTTCCCTCATTTTTAAATGAGGGAAATGGGTGATGACGATCCCCCTGACGGGGGTGGCAGTCGTCCACCAGATACAAGAATGGAGACCCAGGATATAAGTCTTCCTCTTAGTGGTCAGCCTGATAGGAAACTGAAACGTCCCGCTACTGACGATACGCCCCATGAGCCCAAAAAACTTATATCGCCTTCGGTCTCCAATCAGTCTGTCTATGTGAAAGAGGGTTTTGAGTCAGACTCTAAACTAGCTTATAATAAGTGTGACAATGGTCCCTTCATAATCCATGTCACTCGTTCCGAACCCGACGTGTCAGCCGGTCAGTCCATTAGACTGTTAAAGTTTGCCCAGCTAATTCACCGTAATAAGGTAACTGGCATAGTCGAGGGAGGAATTCAGTCTCTGGGAAGAAATAGGATATGTTTGGAATTTCGTTCGGCTGATGACGCTAATTCATTTATAAACAATGAGATCCTGTCAGCTAACAAATTTGTTGCAAATATCCCAAGATTCCACATATCACGAATGGGTGTCGTAAAGGATATTCCAACAGACTGGTCGTTGGAGGAATTAGTGGAAGGTATTAAAACCCCTTCAAACTGTGGACAGGTTATTAGGGCCCGTCTTTAAATGTAAAATCACGAAGAGATGATAGTGTTACTTGGATCCCGTCTACTTCAGTTGTCCTGACTTTCCTCGGTCAAACTCTGCCTGAGAGAATTTTTTGCTACCACTCTTCCCTTCCAGTTTCTACATACCAGCTCCCTACTATCCAATGCCGTAACTGCTGTCGGTTTGGACATGTCAATTCCCAGTGTCGCTCCAAACCACGCTGTTACAAGTGCTCCCAAAACCATGGAGGTGATAGCTGTTCTGTTCCCCAAAACAAATATTCATGCATCCTTTGTAACGGCCTACATATGGCTACAGAGGCTAAGTGTCCTGAGCATGCCAGACAAAAATCAATTAAAATGGTCATGTCTCAAGATAACATCAGCTACTCACAGGCTTCCCTCAGATTCCCCCTCTCTAGACGTTCTTATGCAGACATATCTAGCTCTTCCCGCTCTCCCCATATTGAGTTGTCCCAATATCCTCAATTAGCCCATCCCCTACAATTGTCCAACAATCCCAATTTTCTCAAGATGTTCAATCTTCCCAGCAATCCTATTACTCCCCCTTACATCCGCCCCGATCCAATCCTCAGGTCTCTTATACTAAAACTATATTTAAATCCCCTCGTCCCAGAACCCCTCTGGGAAAAACTTATGATGTTATGGCTCATAGAGACATAATTAGCTCTCCCCAATCCTCCCAGCCTAATGGTTGTGGCCTGTCCCCTCCCCCTGTAGAGTCCACCCCTTTCCTTACTCCAAATGATAATTTGATTGAACTCCTCACATGCTCCCTTATTAATATGATATCCAAATTTTCTGACTCCTTACCGAACAATGTCGTTATCCTACTCCAGCAACTTCTCGAAAAATTAATTACCAAAAATGGCGACCCTTCTTCAGTGGAACTGTAGAAGCATCCGCCGTAAGAAACATGATCTAATCTTCCTGATAAATCGATTTAAGCCTGTTCTCCTTGCCGTCTCGGAGACTTGGTTGAAACCGGGATCCATTTTTAGGGTCTCGGGGTTTTCCTGCCTGCGGGATGACAGAGATGATGGGTGGGCAGGTTGTGCCCTCCTGGTGTCAAGATCCATTACATTTTCACAGATTGTCATCCCTAGACACAGCTCTGATCTTCATGTAGTTGCAATGAGAGCTCAGAACATTTCTTTTGTATCTTGTTACATTCCTCACCCTAATAGTAGTGTCATTTCCGAACTAAATAATATTCTTTCTTCAATCCCGGGCCCTCTTATTGTTTCAGGTGACTTTAACTGTCACCATACAATGTGGGGGTCTCACTATATAGATTCTTCTTCTTCCTTTTTTCTTGATTTACTTGATGATAATAATCTCTGCATTCTAAATGATGGATCTGCAACCCGGAGGACTCCTCCTGGTCAAAATATCAGTGTCCCGGATTTATCTCTTGCATCTCCTTCTTTAGTCAATTCTCTATCCTGGTCAGTTCTTCCTAATTCGTACGGCAGTGATCATTTTCCAATCCTAATCCGCCTCCTTCAGTCTCCTCCCTCCCCTCCTACTATCCCCCCCTTACAGCGGTTTAGACTTAGTGATGCTGACTGGGATAAATATTCTTATGCTTCTGATTCTAAGATTCTCCGTCTCCCCCCCGTCGATTGCTCGAACTTCCTTACAGTATATGAGGATTTTATATCGTGTCTACTCTCAGCGGCTGAGGAATCCATCCCTCTTAAAAACTCTTCCCGTGGTCGTATCCCTTCACCTCCTTGGTGGGACGCTGAATGTACAGCTAGCGTCCGTTTACGCAAAGAAATGGAGAAAAAATATGCAGATAATTTAACTATGCAGAATTATCTAGACTTCCAAAAATCCTGTGCTAAAACAAAAAGGCTTTTATCTAAAAAGAAGTCAGAGGGTTGGCGCAGGTTCTGCGAATCCTTGTCCCCTCGTACTCCTGTAACTGTTGTATGGCGCAAAATCAATAATTTTCGTAGAATCTATGTAGAACAAAACATCTCCTCGAATGATCCTTCTGCTTGGTTGGATGGCTTTCTGAACAAATTAGCTCCTCCCTTTGTTCCTTCCTCTGACTGCTTCCCTCTATCACAGCTCCCTTTTTCCTCTTCAACTGACAGAATGAATGATCTGTTCTCTTATTCAGAGCTCGCTTGTGCTCTTGACAACCTCAAGGATTCCTCCCCGGGCATAGATGGCATCCCTTACTCTTTCATTTGTAAATTATCTCGGTCTTCAAAATTGATTTTCCTTAATATTATTAATGAAATTTTTTCCTCTGGGCATGTTCCGGAGTCATGGAAGACTCAAATAATTATCCCAATTCTAAAGCCAGGCAAGGATCCGAACGACCCGTCATCATATCGCCCTATTGCCCTATCTTCAGTCATAGCTAAAACCTTAGAACACCTCGTGAAGAATAGACTGGAATGGCTTCTTGAGAGTAGAGGTCTGCTTTCAGGTAGCCAATTCGGATTTAGACGAGGCATGAGCACAATGGATAGTCTAAGTATCTTTGCTTCTGAGATTAGGCTCGCTTTCTCTCGGAATGAAAATGTTATTGGGGTCTTCCTTGACATCTCGTCTGCCTATGATAATGTCCAGCTTCCAATACTCAGGCAGAAGATGCTCGATCTGAGTATCCCTGTGAGACTGGTCAATATAATCTTCAATCTTCTTATTTGTCGCTCTATTCGTGTTCGTTCTCAAGACTCCCTACTTCCTCCCCGTCTCGTCTGGAAGGGCCTCCCCCAGGGTTATGTCCTAAGCCCCCTCTTATATAACTTATATACTGCCAACCTTGATTCGACTGTTAACTGCTTCTGCAGAATTTTACAGTACGCGGATGACATAGCGCTATATATCAGGTGTTCTTCTCTGTCAGTTGGATCGTCCCTATTAAACTCAGCCCTTCACTATCTAAATGATTATCTTTTAGATCATGGTCTAAATTTATCCATCCCTAAATGCAGTGCTGTAGTTTTCACACGTAAACGAAATATCCCCCCTCTAAATCTCACGGTAGCTGGTGAATCAATAAGATTCCAGGATAAGGTTAAATTTTTGGGAGTTATTTTGGATTCCAAAATGTCTGGCTTCTTCCACCTCCAACATATTTATAATAAGTGTGAAAAAAATACTAACATTATAAGAGCTTTGTCTGGAGTACGTTGGGGCTCTCACCCCTTTTCACAAAAAATTCTCTACAATGCCATTATTCGTAGCCACTTTGATTATGGTTGTTTCATCCTGGAGCCCTGCAGTAAACTAGCCCTCAAACAGCTTGACAAAGTCCAGTCTAAGTGTTTACGCATAATAACAGGCGCTATGAAATCTTCCCCTATTAACGCCCTTCAGGTAGAGTGTGCAGAGCCTCCCTTACTTCTCCGTAGACAATTTCTCGCAGATAGATACTTCTCAAATGTATCCCAATTTTCCTCTCATCCGATTTTAAAAATCCTACATCGTCTTGCTCGGTCCATAAACTCTTCCCCATATTGGGTTAATAAATCTCCCCCATTACTAGTTAATAGCCTCAATACTCATAAGAATCTGTCTTCTCCTGTCATGCAACTGGAAAAACACCCCCTGTTTATGGTTAGTTATGATTCGCTTATATTTCAGCCTGAGGTAATTTTGAATTTTGGTATCGACAAAGACTCTGAAGATGCAAATAATAAATTCAACAGAATTATCTATACATATAATAAAACTGTAGAAAAATAATTTTTGTACATTAAAATAAAACTCAAAAAATATAGCCAGCGACTTAAAGGACAACCAATAGAACCCATTTCTAGCATTTTTAGAATTTTTGTCTGTTTGTCTGTATGTCTGTTTGTCTGTATGTCTGTTTGTCTGTTTGTATGTTTATTTGTTCGGGCATCACGTAAAATGTACGAAAGCTATGTAGATAACTTTAATACACAATGACTGACCGTATTTTGAAGTAACATTTAGTTTTTGTTTCATTGAAATCGGATCAGTCTATCAAAAGATATTTGAATTTAAAGTGTTCCAGTAGTAAAATTACGGTCAGTACACACCGAGACGCGCAGTTCAGTAGCGCGATCTAGCTTGGAATAGTAAAACTACAAACCTATTCAAATATGGTGTGGACTGGAGTGGACTGGAGTGGAATGAAAGAAAGAAAGAAAAGGTTTTTATTAGACTCGCAAATAGAATGGGATGGAATGTTATGGAAGAGGATGGAGTAGGATGAAGCGGGATGGAGTGAGATGGAGTAGGATGAAGCGGGATGGAATGAGATGGAGTAGGATGGAGTGGGATGGACTGGGATGGAGTGGAATGGAGTGGGATGGAGTGGGATGGAGTGGGATGGAGTGGGATGGAGTGGGATGGTGTGGAATGGAGTGGGATGGAGTGGGAGGGAGTGGGATGGAGTGGGATGGAGTGGGATGGAGTAGGATGGATTGGGATGGAGTGGGATGGAGTGGGATGGAGTGGGATGGAGGGGGATGGAGTGGGATGGAGTGTTATGGAGTGGGATGGTGTGGGATGCAGTGGTATAGTGTGGGCTGGAGTGGGATGGAGTAAGATGGAGTGGGATGGAGTGGGATGGTGTGGGATGGAGTGGGAAGGAGTGGGATGAAGTGGTAGGGAATGAGATGGAGTGGGGTGGAGTGGGATGGAGAGGGATGGAGTGGGATGAAATGGGATGGAGAGGGATGGAGTGGGTTGGAGTGGGATAGAGTGGGATAGAGTGGGATGTAGTAGGATGAAGTCGGATGGAGTGGGATGGAATGAGATGGAATGGGTGCTCTAATCCAGTAGCAATTGAATAGTACTACTGCCTTTGAACGACAGAGGGCGTTTACTACAAACACGTCAAATATTCTTGAAAAATCTAAATAAATTCTAAATATAGGGTTTATATGAAAACGATGTGATTTATAAAAACGTGGCGAGAATTAAGCGCTTCGCACTAAAAAATACATATTGTTAAATTCCGACATCCACGCGAACGAAGTTGCGGGCACAGCTAGTTAATAATAAATGGTCAGACTGGGTTTTGATTTTTACAGATGCGTCAAAATCGGACTCGGCTAATGTAGGCGCCTCTGTTTTCATTCCAAAATTCAATATTGTTTTGAGCTTCAAATGCCCTTTGGAATGCTCTATTTTCACTGGTGAAGCTATCGCTATCCTAGAGGCTGTCCTATATATAGATTCAAACCGAGACCACTTCCGTAAGTCTCTGATTCTAAGTGACTCGCGTAGTTGTTTAGATGACTTGAAGAAACTTCCCTTCCACAGCAAATCTAACTCTTTTATATCTCTCAAAATCAAAGAAGTCCTTTACAATTTGCAAAAATCCGGAATTACAGTTGTGCTAGCCTGGATCCCGAGCCACACGGGTATTTGGGGGAACGAAGCTGCTGACATTCATGCCAAACAGGCCATACAAATAGGTTTACAAACCATTCAAGCGTTCCAGCTCGCGACCTATGTTCTTTGTCCAAACCACGCATGATAAAATCCTGGGATAATTTATGGCAACAGACAAAAACTGTAAAAGGGAAGTATTATGGTAGCATTCAACCTAGTATTCCATCTAAACCTTGGTTTTTTAAATACAAAACAATAAATAAATTAATTACTTCTATGATTATACGCCTTCGTTTGGGTCATGTTTGCTCCCCAGTCTTTCTAGCTAAACTCCGTATACGCGATAATTCTATATGTGAATGTGGCATGGAGGAGGGTACATTGGAACACATGTTTTTTTCCTGCTCCAATCTTGTATTTCCTCTTTATGACCTCCTTTCTCCCAACATACCTAGACCCATCAACATACCATCTCTCCTCACCCTTTCTAAATCCTCTTTTAATAATGTTTTATGTAAGTTTATTCGTGTCAATAATATTAGACTTTAATCCTCATTTTCCAACATTCCTTGCTCCCTATTTGTTTTCCCACTGTTTTGCTCCTCTTGTTGTTTTTATGTTATTGTGTCATGTTTAGTTATAATGTTACTAACTGCATGTTGTTATGATCTTGTTTTAGGCAACTCAACTGGATTTGTACCAAATAGCCTACCAAACCGTACCATAATCAATCTTGCTTTTCTTGTTTCTTTCAACCTTGACATTGGCAGAATCATCAAGTAAACGATGGAGCCATCTAACTAAAATTGGAATTGGAATTGGAGCCATATAAATAAACCACAGCTTAGCCAACATAATAGCCAGCCGTAAATAAACTGTGAAAGAACTGTACCAATAAGAAACCAATTATTTCAGTCTTGTCATTATTTAATAATAACTAGGCGTGTATTTAAAAAGTGTCGATTCTATTTTTTTATCGCTTTCGAACCTCGAACACGTTCAGAAACGTAAACCAAACAATAACATGAACACACTCATTAAAAAGGCCCGTACCTCTAGGCTGTATATAAATAACGCATTCAAAATCCCCAGTTCTCTGTCCGTTAATTACTAAAGCCAGTTCCAAACAGTCAATTATTATTTGAAATATAAACATTGAAACGCCACGGTAACAGTTCTAACTACTTATTCTTAATTACTTTTAACTAAGACGTAACTCACTCGCTGAAAGTAGGTATTTAGTGGACTTATCTTTAACTAGAGACGTTGATGTATTTTATTTTATTTTATTTTATTTTTATTGTATTTGGGTGGCTTACAGCTAACAATACATAAGTAGACAATGAATTGAAGAACGATCAGCCATTAAAAAGCCTCCACAGTTAGCAAAAAAATACTATTGTTGCACACAAGACAAAAACAAAACATGGTCATATTGTACAATATGACCATGTTTTGTTTTTGTCTACTAGTACTTACACAATAAAAATAAAGACACCAGCACACCAAGCTGTCCCAATCTGTCAACATACATTAATAGATTTTCAACCTTATGACAAAAGCATAGGGCTCAATTATTATTTTTCTCACTCTCAGTACGCTTTACAGACCGGGCAGTCCGATTCGCTGGCGTCTGCACGATTAGAGAACAGGGCCAAAAATAAAATATAATACCTATACAGCATGCAGGCATGCATGCATAACCATTACAGAATAGATTATACATCAAGAACAACACTTTTAGACAAGATTGTACTGATTGAAGCTAAGCTACTTGTAAACAAATCAATTGAAGGGTGTTCGTTAATTACAACTTGGTTAAATGCTTTGATTGAGCGAAGCAAAAAAGAATTGCTACGATAAACTGTGCGAGCGTAGGGTGCACGTAGAGGATTTCTCAACCGTGAATGCCGAGTTGGGACATTCAGAGATAGTTTAGAAAGTAGTTCAGGGCAATCGACCTTTGATTGTGCTATTTTGACTAAAAAGCGTATGTCAGATATACTTCGTCGAGTTACAAGTGGAAGTAAGTGAAATCGAGTGCACCGTTCCTTGTAACTCAAATAAGGGATTCTGAATTTGTAGCCCAAATATTTAGTGAATCTTCCTTTGAATTCGCTCCAATCCCCCTGTCCGAATGCACTGCGTAATTCGGATTCCAAATTTGGCTACCATATTCGAGGTGACTGCGGACGTAAGCACAATACAAAATTTTCAAGGTTTTCATTCGTCCAAATGTACTGGCATTACGAATAATGAATCCCAGCGCTTTGGAAGCTTTTTTGGCAATGTTGTCAACATGATAATCGAAGGTAGCTTACTGTCCAGAAAGATGCCAAGATCTCTGGTGACATGAGTTCTAGATAGAATTTGATTTGCGATTGAATAATTAAATATTATTGGTTGCCCAATTTTTACGAGAAAATGTGATTACTAAGCATTTAGAGATATTAAGATCTAATTTATTTATTGTGCAATAGTTGACTAATCTGGATATGTCTGCCTTAAACGTAAAGCATCGTTTTGACACTTAACCGATGAAAAGATTTTCATATCATCCGCAAACATTAACGTGTTTAGAATGTTTGAAACACTCATCGATGTCATTAATAAATAGAACGAACTTAGCAGCGGCCCCAACAGGGACCCCTGTGGCACACCAGAAGGGATGGTTAACCAGTAGGATATAAAACCATTGAGGACCACTGCTTGTGTCCTTTTTTGCACGTAAGACGAGAACCATCTGTAAAGGTCGCCTCTAATGCCCAGGTTGAAAAGCTTCCTCAGCAAAATTACATGATCAATTCTATCGAATGCCTTACTATAATCGGTGTAGATTGCATCTACTTGGGATCCAGCTAGCTATTACTGGGTGAAACGGAGCGTTATTTTTATTTTTTTAAAAGCCCGCCCGCCGGCCATGGGCAGAACTCATTCGGCGCGAGGGAAGTTTTACCGTAATATTGGGAAATATTTGAATAATGTAGTGACAGTTACTATTTATAAAGTTGAGCTCGAGTAGAACGGAATTTTAAATTTTAAAATTGTTCCTGCTGAAACGTAGGTTGACAGTGAAGGCTGGTAGATTGGGCGAAACCTATCAAGTGAAAATTTGATTCCATTATTTTAAACTTATTTATATTAATTATATTAACAATAACAAATATCCTACTACTATTATAAAGGCGAAAGTTTGTAAGTATGGATGTATGGATGTTTGTTACTCTTTCACGCAAAAACCACTGAACGGATTTGGCTAAAATTTGGTACACAGATAGTTTATAACCTGGATTAACACATAGGATAGCTTTTATCCCGATTTTATGTACCCGTGGGATAATTTTCGAGTTGTAGCGGGTGAAGCCGCTGGCAACAGCTAGTTAGTCATAATTGTGTTGGGGTCCTAGTTTTTCATTTCTCTACTGTACCTACCTGTCTAGAAAATACTTCGTAAAAACATTAAGTTCAAAGAAGAATAAATGTGCAAACGATGCGGAAAACGTAAATAAATCATAAAAACTTTGTTTAATTGACAGTAATTACTCCGTGGAAAGCAGAATAAAACACAACAAATATTTTACGATTCTTATTGTTGGTACTTACTAAGAAAATACAAATTTTGTTTTTATTCGTTAATTTGGGGGAGCTTAAGTTTTTGTGGCTGGCAACTCAAGCGTGGCCGTTCGAGCGAACCATGTAATTAGGTGGTTATAAAAACTTTAGGTACCTAATTAATTGTGTTGCTTTGTGCTGTTAGTGTGCGTTAAATTGATATTTATTGTTGACATTTCGTGCCGTGAGCGGCGCTCGTATTTAATTGTTGTTAATTCGTACACACGAGGTAAAATGGCGCTCGCTCTCTGTCGGTATTTGTATTGCAATTAAAAAATATTCTACAAGAGATATTGGATTCCTATCACAGTTTCTACATACAATAATGATTTCGTGTAATTATATTTTTTGTAACGAGAACTTTTAACAATTACTGAAGTAAATAAAAATAAATTAGTTACGATCATGACTTGCTTTTATTTATTTGTATTTTAATTTCCTTGTTTGTTATCCTTTACATTAAATAAGTTGTTATCGTGTCAATTAGTAAATTACACGACAGTGAAATTGTCTACGGAAGAGTTAACACTTTGAAAAACAATGATCCATTCTGTGATACCTATCTTACAAAGCGTGTCATAAAGTCAAAATGTACCTAAGTGTGATTCAAGTCCTTTGTTTGATATAGGCTATATAATAGCAAACAATCTACCGATACAAGTGACAGCCACAAAAAATATCGATAAAATAACTCTTAACAATTTGTTCGTCCCCGCCCTACCAATAACAGAGCGGGAAAATAGCCCGCCATCTTTTAAATGGTACCTCACTGACCTAAAATATAAAATTATGGTTAGGAAAGCATTTAATTACCCGTAAACGCGATCGAAACCAAGTTTAGACGTTGTTATTAAGCTAAATATGTTTGAATTGCTAATTAATCGACACGAAACGACCTCTACGCACGCCATTTTGAACCGCAGCTAAATTAATGGTGGTCGACACAGTATGGCGGCGATTAGCTATTGTTTCCATTTTTAAATATGGTGGGGGTTAATTATTTTTCTAAATGTTGCTCTAATCGTTATTATGGCCACTTATTGTTATAATAGTTTTGGTACAAGGATGATGGCCGGTGTGTACTATTGTTTCCTAACTCATTTAATTTTATACCTACCTGATAGATTCAGAATTGGTTGGTACCTAACTTGATGGCATAGACAAACATAGCAAGTTATTATGTTCTTCTTTGAATTAACAGCTATTAGCTGTTGTTTATGAAAACTTGTCTGTCTAGTTTTATTAGCGGCGGACATCTTTGAGTCATACTACTACGGAAGGTTTCAGCAGTTTTAAGCCTTCTTATGGTCAAAGCAGGTGATTAAGTAGGTAGGTACAAATATCAAACAGAAATTAGGACAGACCTGGGATCCAAGTATTTACAATGAAGACCAAAAAAGACGAAAATGATTTTTAAGTTACAGGTACCTTATGTGACTAATGGTAAATCGTGGATCCTAGATGTAAACAAAATGATAACCTTACGACTGTAGATATGTAGAATTCCTTAATGATTCTAAAATGTTCTTATATACAGGGTGGACTTTTGTAATGCCACCTGAAGGGAAAGTACCTACTCTTAAAACTGCAAATAGAAAATTTTACTCAAAGGAAACATTCCTTTATTTTTGAATAGAAAGCAAACTGCATTCAAAGATTTACGAAAATTGTCTTCTACTTAAACCCAACATGATAAGTAAATTAAATGAAAGGAAAACCAGGAAATCTTAAATAAATTTAATTATTTACAAAAAATGGTAAACTAACTAATTAGTTGCTCGAAATGGGCTCGAAATGGCATTTAATTTATCGTGTTTGTTAGAGAGATTTCATCCTAAGAATTCTATATTTTTTTCAGATTTTAGCCGGTCCGATTCCCGGGTGTGGGAGAAAAGAATTTTCGAAAATCATTGAATGCAGTTTGCTTTCTATTCCAAAATAAGGGAATGTTTCCTTTGAGTAAAATTTTCTATCTGCAGTAATTAAGAGTACTTTCCCTCCAGGTGACATTACAAAATTCCACCCTGTATACTGCCGAGGCACAGTACCTACCCTTACCACAAGTTTACTTCAAAAAAAGGAGGAAGTTCTCATTTCGATCGGTTTGTTTTTTTTTATATAATTGTACATCGATTACACCGAGGTTTCTAGTCCGATTAGTGTGATTCTTTGTTTCAGCACAAACAAAGTGCGCTTGCATAAAATACTTAAAAAAAGATAGGGCAGTAAGAATGCATTCCATGTTTTACATCAACTTATTGGAACTGCATTTTAAGCGATAATAATCTAATCAGATTCACCTAAGTGCGTTAACTTTTTTTGTCTTCGATAACTATTCCTACTCGTAAATTAAAAAACTACCTATCTTATCTGGATCTGATACAATGACTTTCTTTGTTGGAAGTAGAAGCGTAGGTTATCAATCCTCGAAATCAATCAATAAGCACATTTATCTACCTAGAACAAAATAACTTTCTATTAGCCTTGACTGTAATGTAACGCAACCCTGTATTACGCAAAAATAATATTGCAGTTTCATACTTTTTTCCAATACTAGGTATAAAACATTTGCCGTTTTTTATACACAAAACAAAATTCTGCAATATTTTTCAACAACAAAAGCTGCATTTTGGTGATAAGCGATGTAACTTCGTAAACACAAACGTTATGTCAACCGTACTCTGACGTTTTCATGACTGTCACTGCCTTACTGTCAATGTCAAAACTGTCAATTTTCGACGTTATCAAAACAGTTTACGGATTAGATTATTTATTAATTAAATTTTAAAGTTCACGTGAGAATTATGTGCTTAAACAATATACCTGTTTATATTTGACAGTAAGCATAAATGAGTCGAAGGATTAATGTAATGGGTTACAGATTAACAGCATCGAAATGTCTCGCCCTTTGTTTGGTATTAACATTTGTCATGGGTTGTTATTTAGCAGCTTTACCTATTCGATTCGGTGAGTATTTATCAGGGACGTATTAAACATTTTATAAAGCTTATATTGAGTAGTTTTTTAACAATTATATACAATATTTTCCACAGAAAAAGAGGCCTTACCTAACCCAGTACGACGACGAATATCATCGAAAGAACTACCAAAAAAGCGCTTAGCAGTGCTCGTGCCATTCCGAGACCGCTTCGAGGAGCTTCTAGAGTTCGTCCCTCACATGTACCGCTTCCTAAACCGCCAGAAAATACCATTTCACATATTCGTAGTACAGCAAAAGGATAATAATCGTTTTAATAGGGCTTCGTTGATAAATGTTGGGTTTAAGTACTCGCAGAAGAACTATGACTATATAGCGATGCATGATGTGGACTTGTTGCCTTTGAATGATAATTTAAAGTATGATTATCCTGCGGCAGGGCCTGTGCATATTTCATCCCCACAGACTCATCCAAAGTACCACTATGATACATTTATTGGTGGTATTCTGTTGGTGAAGAGAGAGCATTATGATCTAGTGAATGGTATGTCTAATAATTACTGGGGATGGGGGCTCGAAGATGATGAGTTCTATGTAAGATTGAAAGATGCAAACTTGACTGTGATCAGACCAAGCAATATTACTACTGGGATAGATAATACTTTTAGGTGAGTAACCACTTATTTTTTATTGGGAGTAAATGGGTCAAAAATTCGGGGCGTATCCCTAATGCCTCGAGAAGTCGAGACGAGGCGGGAAGAGCTCCGGCGCGATCTCAGGGCAGTCTGGAGAGAACGACTATCGCAACCGAGGTACGGGCTAGCAGCAGTCGCGGCTGTAAGACCCCTCTTTGAGGAGTGGCTGGATAGGTCCCACGGCGTCCTCACCTACCGCATGACACAGGTCCTCACCGGACATGGCAGCTTCGGGAGGTTCCTGTGCATGATAAAAAAAGGAAACGCCCGGGTGTTACCACTGCGAGGATCGCCCGGAGGACACGGTGGAGCATACGGTGCAGGAATGCCCAGCTTGGGCGGAGCACCGCCGTGTCCTCACCGCGGCGATAGGCGGAGACCTCTCGCGCCCGGCATTGGTTGCGGCCATGCTGCGGGGCGAGACGGAGTGGGAGGCGGTCGCCTCCTTCTGCGAAGCAGTCATGCTCGCGAAGGAGGAGGCGGGCCGCTTGAGGCAGAGGATACCGTCCCTCTCCGCCCGAGACGCATGGTAGACGCCCACGGCGACGGATGTTGCGGGACGATCTCCGGCCACCGTAGGCGCGGGCATGCGGGCGGCGAGTAAATAATTCCGCATATCCGACCAAAAGGACCATACCCGGGTCGACGGCGCGTTGTGTCCCAATGCTTCAAGGAGCGTCAGCATAGCGACGGTGGCCCCCTATAGAGGGCCACAGTCCTGCCGGGGTTGCGGTACACACGTATACCGCGACACCGGCACACAAAGTACCGAAGGACACCGTGGATTTTAGTCAAGAGTACAAGTCTGAATGTAGCCCTTCCCGGGGTTGGAGGACTCATTTGATGATTTTACCACGTGTCAAAAAAAAAAAAAAAAAAAAAAAAAAATGGGTCAAAAATTATCTTGCTGACTTATTTTATTTAAAACTCATCTTAGTAATAATTGTCTTATTGACAAAGTGCTGTGTGTAGTAATTCTCAATCTCTTAGTTAAAAATACAATATAAAACATATTATTTTCTTAACCAGGTACTGATCTAAGAAAACTTTTCCTGCTGTTAAACAAAACAAAACTTGAAGTTCTGAGTTGAGTCATCAATTAACAAAATGCATTCATTGACTGTTCAGATCCATTGAGTGATGCTTTCCTAAAAACTCATCTTAGTTGGGATCTGTATGCTTCACATATGAATTGATCTACAATTCTACAGTATCCGAACTCTTAGAAATACAACTTCAAAGTTTGTTTTGGAAGATTAAAATACATTGTAGTGGGATTAATCAATGAATTCTATATTAATCACCTAACATATAATTCCAGACATATCCACGACAAAACCTACCGTAGACGAGACATGCGTAAATGCTTCAACCAGCGCGAGGTAACCCGCCGCCGCGACCGACACACCGGCCTCCACGATGTGCAGTACAACTTACTCAACACACACACAGTAGCGGTGGACGGGTTAAATGTCACCGTGTTGAATGTAGAACTTCTTTGTGATAAGAATAGAACTCCTTGGTGCCAGTGTCCAGAACCAGTGAAAGGCACTCCTAAGAAGAATTAGAGAAAAATTTGAAGGTGATTAGTTGTTAAGATTTTGGTGTGATATTGTTTCTAAATTAACTGTTGTCTGATTGGATTGCTGTGTTTGTAAAACTTTATTCTAACTCTATGTTTATACATCTTTATTTTGTTTCTTATTTTTGGGTAAGGAAAGACTAAGTATGACTGCATTGTAAGTTTCTGTCAGAAAAATTCTGATGCTCGCCGGATATGCATCCCGAATGGATTTTTCAAATTTTTCTTAGTGTATGGTATCTAATACAAAATGTATTATTATGCAGAAAATGCCTTCTTACGAGCATCTGAATTTTTCATAAATTAGGTTATTTTTTAAAGTTTACCATGCAATGAAGACCAGTTTGCGTTTATGTTAAATAATCATAATCTAATCAACAATATACATTTGATAACTCTTATTAACCACTGATATCAAACTTTTGGATTGTTTACGTACTAAAATATTTTATAAGTATAAAATTTATATACCTACTTTTACTTACTTATGTATAAGTATATAATTTTAAGTTTAAACACTCGATAAATACTCTCTTAGCTAGTCTAATTCATAGCCATTTAATTTAAGAATATTTTATTCTTTAAGCTAAAAACTGGTTATTCCAATTGGATCTAAAATTAATGTTTTATTTGTTTTTAGAAATCGGGCATAGACACTTTGAACTTTAAAGCATTCCACTTTGCCCCTGCCTATCTATGGTAGGGCAGCAAGGCTGATGATGGGTGGGGCAAAGTAGAATAGGCCTACAACTTTCAGACTGAGGCTACACTAGGTAGCGATTTACAATGAGATTGAAGGGCGAAATGAAACACGTGGTATCGCTATGTGGGGGAATAGTGTAGTGTACAACCCGGGCGCAATAACTTGACACCTGGCTTCAATCTCGATCCCGCTCCCACTACAGACATTTCGGGGTAGTGGGAGCGGGATCCAGATTGAAGCCAGGTGTTGTAGACAGGGACGAGAGTTATAATGGGGATATACACTCTTAAGGCATACATAACACAACACTAACGTAGCGCAAGCGCCATTAAGACGTCATTTGCAAGCGGCCATGTTAGTATTATGTTAAGTTTGCCTTAAGTGTGTAATTTTCCATCATACATCGAGTCCCCGTCTTATCCACTGTTCCCCCTATAGGCGTAGCCTCAACATAACGTAGCAAAACAACATTAATGATTGATTATGTATTTACACTGCCATAAAATGTATAGCGATAACGACGCCGCCGTTTCGAAAAAACATCGACAGTTTCGACTTCTTAGTAATCGTCTAGTTATCTATGACAGTGACACACGCTACATAAGTGGTATTAATAGTGGTTCGTTATCCGTTTGTGGTGTGACAGAGATAACGTTATGCACCGCCGATACTGGCCGATTATCTCTTTCAAAAAGTCGGTGGGCATTATTTTATCGCTGGTGGGTAACTGTAAGGCCCTTCGTACATAAGGCGACGCAAGTGTCATACCTTACAACTTTGCTATCTAGATGACTACCACAATTCAAATCGGGTATATTACTGGATAAATAAATCGAAAATCTGTTTAATCCGCCAGAATATGGAAAATTATAATGGACACACATTTTTTATACAATAATGACATAGTTAGATGAATCCGGGAGTGGAGGGGGGGCTTGTGACGTCATAATGCCTGTAAATACCGTACGCATCTAAGATTTCAAAACGTAACTCAGTCGGAGTTACGTTTTGAAATCTTAGATGCGTGATTGTCAATTTTGGTTTACGTAAAAAAATAAATAATACGGGTATACTTTTTCTTTTAATCTATTATTTCGTACTACCAAATTTTTTTTGAGTAAAATAGCCTTTTCACAGAGGTTCGTATACAGTCAGTGGTGCCCAAACGGCCGATCGCGAGAGGTTACACCGTCGATCTTAGAGGTTAAGCAGATAGCAGATTTTATTTTCGAAAATTTATAAATTACCTTTTGAGCATTCCGATCTACAAATGTGCGTAAACTTTACAAGAGTAAGAAACTATGTAAAACTGCAGAAACTGTGTAACTAAAATTACATAAAAATAAAGCTGTCGATCTTAAACCCTTAACTTTTTCTCAAGTCGATCTTCACAGCAAAAAGTATAGGCATCTCTAATACAGGCACGCGTCGCCTACATTTGAATTTTTTATTTCGGTAGTCCTTTAAATACCAAAGTTGTAACAAAGATAATGTTGTAATAAGGTATCGGAGACTTGCGTGTATCGTAGAGCCTAAGTCGTTGTATTTACCTTTAACTGGACCACCTCAGTTTTAATAAAGGTATTGTAAATAAAAGAAAAGAAAATGTAAATAAATAAACCATTTTATTTTGACATAATTAAGCGTTTGTTTTTACATTCATTGGTAACATTTTAGCGGTTATTATTATTATCAGTTTAAACGTTCGGTTCTACAAGAGGCGACCTAATCTATTGATTTGAACTGATTACAGCATGTTTCTAACTTACTAAACATGTGTTTCGTTTACTATGGTAGTAGAAAATAGCTGATAGTAACGACAATAGATAATCTAAACAGGTGAAAGAAGATACCTAATCGGTTTTTATCAAAGCTGTAAATTAACTAAAACTTCATTGTATTAACCTCATTGAAGTCTGTTTAAGATATCACTGTTTTTACAGCTACAAAAAATTGCTAATACCCGTTTTCACTAACAATAGGCAACACTTAACATATGTCTAAAAAATGTTACAAGCACTGTTAAAATTTCAACTCTCAGTAGTAAGCCAAGAGTCGCAAATCCAACACATGTGCTATTATTAAGCTTAGCATTACTTTAAAAATAAATGCCGCATAGTGTTAGTAAAAACCGCATTGATATAATTAATAGTCGCCATCTTTGAAGCACGTATGTTCGAGAAAAAAGACTTTATTTTAGTAAATGTTCAAGGAAACTAATTGATTGTCAAATTGTTCACAGAATGCATAATTGAGATGCAAGCGCGCAGTGTGCTTGCACGAATAGCTTAGCATTTCAATAATTTGGTAGGCAATTTGTTCAAAATTAATTTATTTGACTTTATATGGAGCAGAAAAGCTGTATTTTTTATAAAAGCAATCTATTGTTTTATTTTCATGACTATAAACAGTAAATAATTAAAAAGTGATTTACAAAAAACACATCTAATAAATAAAGTTACAAAAAGGTCAAGATTAAGTTCTTCGCACGTTACATAGACTCGAAAATGACTCCACTCCAATTCCACTCAGTCAAGCATTGACGTGTGAGCTTCAGATTCTTTTCTGTACAGTAAAAAGTTCAATATTCTATTGAAAATATTGTGGATATTTTTTTTTTAATTATTTTCCTACAGTTAAGAACACTATTATGAGTTCCTAATGTACTCTGTAACAACGAAAAATTAGTTACTACAGTGGGAGAAAACAACTTTTTGAATGCAGATATTAGTGATCTTAACTGAATACCATACAAAATGAAGATAATATGAAAAAAGTTGAATTAGTGACACAGGTCACAATTGTGGCCAATTGAAATTCTATCGTAAAACACAGGATATAAAGCTTCCATTCCAATGCTTTACTGTGAGTCGAGTCTGAGTTGAGCAGAATTCGAGTTTGTAATATGTAAAGTCATTAAATAATTTTACATCATAATTATACTTAATAACAGTGTCTTCACTAACATTTAGTGATACGTTTCGATGTTTTTAAGAATATAGTTTTATTGTGTGCATAGTGATTATCTTATTCGTTTTATTAAACATACAATTGTATAACTAATTTTGGTATTAGACGTTTCAATTTCACAAACCTATCACTCTCAGGAAAGTCAATATCTCAGTATGCGCTGTGTGGTGTTCACGATGACAAGTATGACGACGCCTCGTAGTGACCGCATTATTTCAGAACGTATAGTCTGTCAATTTTTGATATTTTGCCAAATATTTACGCTTGCTTCTCATTAAAAATCAAATAAAACGAGAAATTACTTAAAAAGATTATGGTGCATATTATGCACCTTTTTAAGTAATTTTTCCGTTTCAATCGCCCTTTACGTTCCAGGGTCACGGTAACCTGTTTAGACCGTCCCGCGATCCCCAAATCATTAAGTCGTAATAGTTTAAAAATAGTTACAGTGCTACAGTCCCAGTCACAATACATAAAAACTGTGAAAGCACCGTAGATGCCCATAGCAAAGCGTAGATCTCTATGGAGAAGAACGGGCAAGAAACTCCATGGACATTCTTTTTCAATCGCCAAAATTATAACAAAACCTTTGTTACATCATTCAACTTGAGACCTATCTGCAATTGATGTAAAAAATGTTTTATTCCTTTTCTTAGACTTTAGAGAAGTTGACACTATAATTTATGAAATGGAAACGTTTAAACCGCTAAGTGACAATAAATTACAGCAGCTAGAAACATACTAACACAAAGCTGTGGTAATATTCATTATAAGTACAAACAGACACCAGCAAGTCAAAACAAACTTGACAGATTGAGGAACTATTCTGTCAAATTTTACCAATCGAACATTAACCTTCCACTATAGTAATAAGGTTTAAATTCTATTATAGAAAGACAGATTGAAGTAGGTTGATGTGCTGGAGTCTGCACATGTTAACTAAATGCTAAAATAAGACTTTAAAACTATAGGAATTGATTCACATGTGAATGCATTTTACTAAGATGCTGTAGAGAAAAATATTTTTCAAATGGATTAGTATCAAGGTGTTTTTCGTGATTTTAAAACTTTCGAATTCAATACCGTTACTGAGTCTGAATAAGTTTGCACATAAAAAAAGAAAATACTAAAAATAAAATACTTATGTAATAAAACATACTTTCCCAGAAGCGGCCATTAGTTTTCATTACGAATTTTTTTTTTCCATAAGTATCTACTTCAAAAGAATATCTATTCAGGATTCCTAAAACCATTATTCTTTTTAAATAAGTAGGTACCTATTTAGGTTTCTTTTTTTTAAATCTCTTAGCAAATCTGATAGAAAGTAATTTATTACAAAGTTGTTTTACATACTTTTATGCCCAGTTTTTTAATCCTCAAAACCTCAGGTCCACATTTTAGCACAATATTTTCATGTTACCTACAGCATACCTACTTGAAATATTTTCGGCGTATTTTGTTTAGGAACTGAAAAAGCGCTTCTAGTGTACAAACGAATAACTAATTTTTCATTTCAACATTAAAACGTGAAAAATCGTGTTAGGGCCTCAATTATAGGTTATTTGGATATTATTTTTCTACAGCATCAACTATGGAATACAAGTGTAAAGTCTATAACTCACGAACCTTACCTACTGGCTAAACCAAAAACAAGGAACACAGGTATTAAGTAAGTATTCTGTTGTCACATCCCTAATTGAATGACATGCAAATAATATACAATATTAATAAATAAGGTACTTGAAAAGTTACAGATTCTCATTCGACATATTGGGCTAGAAAACATTGTATCTTTATACCTACTATTTTGAAAACAAATGTTGGGATATGCGATTACAATCATCATTAGCCTGCATTTTCCCAACTATATTGGGGTCGGCTTCCAGTCGAACCAGATGCAGCTGATTATCAGTATTTTACATGGAGCGACTGTCTATCGGACCTCCACAAACCAGTAACTGGGTAATACGATACCACATGGCAAGACTGGTTATCAGACTTTTAAGAGCTAATAATCTAATAGTAACTTCTGCCAAATATCTACAAAGGCTTTACGTACTTTCCGAGCCACGGAGGAAACTCGCTATGACAGATGGTCATCCATCCACAGACCAACCTCGGCAAGCGCAGCTTAACCCGGAAGATCGGCCTGTGCGGCTGTAATTATTTAGCCACGAGTATGTGACTACTAACCTCACAATATGACGCGATCACAGATTTATTCATACCGTTGACGTGGAGTAAAAATGGAAGAGATTTACAAAACAAAATGTGTATGTACCTAAAATATCAACTTAACTCAGTTAAAATATGGACTAAACTCCAAAGCCCGATACAAAAAGAATTATTAAAATCAAAAGACGAAAATTAGAAAAATTTCAACCATCAACTTTATTTTAATTCGGATAAAAATATATAAAAATAATATCATTTACATGTCATTCAATGCTAGTCAGACAACTAAAAATAAATAACTAATCAGATCCTTAAAATTAAGTACACATTTTATATGTATAACTATTAAATAATAAGTATAAATTATATGGATTAAAATCATAATAATTTGAATATACAAACAGAATTGATACAATACAATATTTGAGAAAATTAATTTTAAGAATAACACTATAAATAATAATTATCATATATTTCAATTAAATTGTATGTAGCATTATTGATAATATTTCATTATTTGATCTTTTTATTTATTTAAATATCACGAGCCAAAATCATTAATATTTTTTTTTTGAAAATAATCACTTTACTGGGATAAAATATTGAAAGAAAACAAGACAGAATAAAGTATTTTAAGAAAACAATAATTGTTTAAAGTTACTATCTCAACGTATTCAAAATGGGATACGATAATACTTTTAAAAACTTTTTGTTTATGTCAATAACTGGCATGTTACAAATTAATAATTAGTCCGCAAGTTTGAATTTAGAAAAATTATAGCCAATATTTGGAATTTTTTTATCCCATTTTGAATACCCAAAGATTGTAATAACATGCAACCAGAGAAAGATAAGCAAAGCTCATCACAGTCACAATTCGAAGATTACTTTAAAGATCACCGCACATTACACAAAAGTCGACTTTATTGAATAAGTAATTAGACTTAAAATAACAAATAGCTAATTAGTCCGTCTGATAAATTACAAAAAAATAGTTGACCAAAATTGACGAAGTTACATTGTTTTGAAAATAAGCAATACGTCACAGCATTTTACAATTTTTACTGGACTGTGACGTCACGAAATCTCGAGTTTTGATGCGTTTCTTTGTAAAAACTCATTGATTTAACAAAATAAAAAATTAGGGGCCATTTTAAAAACCATTTGACGAACTAATATTTCCAATTTAATAATGCAGTCAACAAGCCTATTATGAGCTTTATATCGTATTCCTTAAGGTAGAATTTCGTTATGTACGAAGTTTGTGTTTCCGTGCGACGACCTTAAAGCACATTTACGTTTTGCAAGGCATGTTCATGTACACATACAATTATAGGTTTTACTCAGTTCAAAAACTCTCTAGTACAAAATGCTCTACTTAAATAATAAAGGGAAGTACACAATAAGCCTAAAAAACATGCTAAGAATAAGATCTAGATTTATATAAACGATTGTGCAGCTCTTTTTAAAACTATAGCTATATTTTTATAATTATGATTACCAAATACAGGGTGTAAGGGAAAGCCCTCCACAAACTTTCAGGGCATGCTGAGTAGACGAAACTGAACAATCTGCCACAATTTTATTTTCAGGAAATAAAAACAAAAATCGGCCTCTCCATACAAACTGTCTAATCAAGTTTATAACAGCCTGGCCAGAACGGGTTGAAACGGAACTAATTTTTTTTATTTCTGACAGCCTTTTAAAATCTTTGATATATATAATGTAAACAAAGACCGCAGGTTTGTTAGATTTATTATTGTGCCATAAAACTAACGTAATATCTAAGTGAAAAAAAAAAAAACATTCAAAGTGCTGGTAGCGCGAAGACAGTGGCGACTTCCGGTTTTCTACATTTTTATGTCAAGCTGTATTTTTTCATTTTCTGATAAAAATTTGTGGATGATTGTTCAGTTTCGTCAAAGCAAGCCCTGAAAGTTTGTGGAGGTACTTACACCCTGTATAGACTTTAGAAACCAATAAACTTCGTTTTTAGTTTTAAACGAGAATGTGATTCTTTACAAATTATAGGCTTTAAAAGCTACTGCATAGAGTTGAAAATAGCAGAGTTGCATAGTCGTCTACAATTTAAGTATTCAGGCAGAATAAGGCTTTATTTTAAGTATAGAAGCGCTGTTACGGTCAGACACGAAGCTAGACTAGTTCTGTACCGCGGCGATGCTTGCTTGAAACTTTGGGGAATACCCGTTAAAAAGGTATATAAACACTTCTTAGATCAAACCTTTTGTCCTGAAAAAATGGTGGTATATGTTTTAACTTCAAAAGATTGTAGATTTACCTAAGAAAGGCTTGCTTTTATCAAGACTTCTCGGCTAATAGTCGTATGGCAATTTGACCAGTTTCGTATAATTTAAATAAGTCTCACATAATAAGTAGAGTTTTTTTCTAGAATCAGATTGATAATTTTATACTTAATTATAAAACTCTAAAGATGGCGCCGAAAAACGAAGCTCTAAAAAAAGGTTTAGAAACAAAATTCTAATAAAAAATAGGCGAACATCTCATGCAGGTTTTTCCACAAAAGCTTCAAATAAGCCTTTAAATATGTGTCCACTAGTTGATATTATATTATTAACAAAATTACATTATTATATAGGAACCCAAAAATACTTAGTTTTGCATACAAATGCAAATATTGAGCACATATAAAATGAATACGTTCATTTCATAAATATCCTCCAAAAATATGTTACTTTGCCACAACTTTTATCACAATCCTTTGCATTTTAATGATATTTCTTTATTTTTATATAAATACATATAAAAATTAATATTATAACAATTTAATATTTCATCACTGACAACATTAGACAAAAATGGCAACCCCAAAAATGAAACAAACGTCAAACTAGTGGACACAGTAGGCACTACGTAGACAAAACTTAAAACTATTGTCCTTTCAGCTATTTTACCTCTGACTATGCACAACACATTAATCTTTATTCACGTTGGAATAAGGTTGCGATTGGTCTAACAGCAGAATTATGGGTGCTACAAGGTCGCTACTGTCAGAGGTAAAACATAGGACGGTAAGATTAGATAGGGTGTGCGCGCTCCGCCCTGCCCGCTACGCTTGCTACGAGTTGCTACGGAGTTGCTACGAACTCGCTACGTCCCGCTACGGCGTGACGTCATCGGCGCGCGCGCAACACGTCAGCTACAACGCGCAGCCGCCTCCCTACGCACACAACACCCATGGTTAGGAGAAAAATAAAAAGGGGGGGGTAGTAAAAAAATTGTACGGCATGGTTCTTTCGGCTCATGGTCAAAATAGGGGCTAGTGTCGCCATCTTGTATTATTTTTCAATAATAATATTTTTATTTGCATTTAATTAAAGACCATGGTCTTTAATATTATATGCTTTAGATCTACATTTGCTCATTCATTGTTTTGACAATATAATTCAGGAACCAAAAGAAACATATCGTACTATACGGACCTAGAAATGAAGCGATTCTTTTCATGCCAGGAAAATTGAAAAAACATCATAAAGATGTGCACATTTCATGAAGAAAATCCCAAGTTATATAAAAAACCTTCTATATTATGAAAATCTGGCTTTTCATAAATATAATCGTCTTACTTTTAGGTCCATGGGGGCAAGACAAGATACAAAAAACAAAACTTATAGAATATTTATCTATGGATACTGGGACAGTAGTTACGTTTAGACAAGAAGAAAAATCTAGAGGAAGCGACATCAATAGAACATGCTAAAATAAATGTATTAAAAACCATAAAGATAATATTTTGTTACAATCACATAGACAGTATTTTTTAATTATTTTGAAGATCATACTCTTTTTTTTTACATATTTTTGTTACTAAATAAATAACAAAAGCATGTTAACTATTTTTAATTCCTAAAGCTTTCGATACGTTATAATTCGCTTAAAGCGGTCTTTTGTTTGAGCACAAAAAGTCAATACAAATTAAGTAAAACAGTAGATTCGACAAAACACCATGTATAATGTCATGACAAACTAAAAATATATATCCATCAACATTATAATTCAATAAATAAATATTATAATAATTATATTATATAATTTATTCTCAAAATTCATGAGTTAATAGCTTTTATAAATACTAGGTACCCTAATTTAACAATCTATTTAAACATTTATTTCTAGTTTAATACTGTAACATTTAATAACGATAATTTTATCTTTAAATTTAGAGACGATAAATTGAACGTTTAATACTATATTTTCATGCTAATAATACATACAATTTATTTAATATTTCATGCAAAACATCAATAAAATAGGAACAGTTATAGATTGGCACTATATTTAAAATACTGCTTTTTGAAACGCTATGTACTGTTTTCAGAGTAAATAATTGAAAACCTTTTAAATAAAAAACAAAGTGAATTTATGGTATTGGTATCATCGTTTTTAAACATAGAATTAGTTAGGTATGTATTAAATAACTCACATTTGACAGCGCAATTTATTTAATTTTATATTTTAAATCATTACGTTTTGCCCAGCAAAAGCAGTAAAAAAAGTTAATCACACATGTTTAGGGGCAGTTTTCAGGGCGATAATTATTTTTTATGTATCATTTATTTTTTGAACCTGAATATTCTTTTTTAATAATTTTTTGTGCTCTGACATTTGGCATTTATACGATAATATGCTTTAGTAATACTTGTTAGGGTTCAGTTTTGTTTAGTAATCAATTTATTATTTACATAGTAAAATAAAATTTTAAACCGCTTAATTTATAAATCCATCTAGTTAATTATCTTGTTATATTAGGAAATGTATTTTATTTTATTTTTTTATTAAATTATGTTTCTAATTTAGCAATATTATATGAATACAAACATGCATTATATATAATAACCTTGTGTTTATAACTCTCTCTTTAAAAGTATATTTTCTATGGTAATAAATGTATAGAAACATGTTTATCTAAAGAAACAACACTTTATGCCACACTCAGACTTCATTATAACCGCAATCAGAGGATTCACTCGAGTGACATATCCACTTGAGTAAACTGTTCACTCAAGATGATGGTTCACGTGAATGAATGATATTCAGTTTTGTTTCATTTTATATTCACTTTGTTTTCAGACGTTTCACTTAGAGTGAAAAAACTAAATTACTAATTGAAGTGTCTGATTGCGAAACAACGAACCTCTGAGTGAAGCAATTTAAACCTTATATTTACTAGCAATAAATACTACATTAAAACATCTTATATTAAAAAGGTATAATATTATAAAAAGGAGTACATATATAATTATTTACAAATGATTATATTAGGATGTAAAGAACATTAATAGCTTTATTATAAATTCCACTGTTTAATACATGAAATAGCCTATCAAAAAGACTTATTAATAATTATTTATTATCTAATGAGTAATAAAAGGGGGCATGAAAGAGTGATTTCGCCAAAATGCAGTATGTATATTAAGGAAGTCTTTTTTTCTATTTTGTAACAGTCACTTCAGCTTAGATTTTTTCAGCCGAACTACCGATTCAAAATCATTATGTCACCGAAAAATAGTTTTATTTCTTATTGAAATAAACATTGATATAATAATTTTTGTATTAATTTTTAATTCTGGCATTAACACTATTTATTCAACTTCAAAGATAAAAGTGAAGAGTGCTTATTCTGGGTAACAAGTCACGTGTCATCAAAAAAAATTGTATAATTTTTTAAAACAATAAAAAAATGTCGCTAGTGTATAAAGATTATAGAAAAGGCACTGGTAAAAAAAAACTGATAAGTAATTTTATTTCAAATCAATTCATTAGTTTACGTTTAAAAATGTCAAACATGTTTATGTTTGCGGGCATAGTAAGTTATACAGTTTGATTTTGAATCGGAGTCCGATTTGCCAGAATATTATTTTAAAATGAAGCAAGCTCGAAATGTTATGTTTTTTTTTTTAATATTATAAAGTCAGTCAGAAATTGATGAAACTGGCTTAAATGCAAATTGACAAAATAAATTCACAGTTTGGAAGACATTTTCTAGAAAAACTGTTCGACCAAAGACCTTATTTTATCTTACTTTCTTTTTTTTTTAAGTAATGAAGTTGTAGAAACTTACAATTCCAAGTAAATTGACTGTATCAGGTATCTTATGAAATTCCGTTATTTTTCAGGCGATTATATTTCTGTGCCTCTAGTGAAAAAGGGTATAAGTCCGATTAAATGAAATAGGACTTATACCCTTTTTCAGTAGACGCACAGATTTGTCTTCTAAATAACCCAAGTTGAGATTCTACTGGAGTATAATTCTGTCAGTTTGTCTGTTACCTTTCAGAGCCTTAACGGAGGACCAGATTTTGATAAAATTAGGTACGGTCTATCTTAAGCACAGGTGAAGTCATGGGCCTTTTTAAAGGAGCCTTTTCTGGGGATCGTCACTGTCAATTCTGACTTTCAGGAGTTATTTGTTTGCGGAAAAAAAAAGCCCTTTTTAAATCCTAGCAGAATCTCAACCTTAAGCCACTGGTGTAAGAGCCAAAATTTCTAAACAATAGCTTCCGTATCACTTATAACATGTATCCCATGCTTAGTTAAAATTAACCTCACAATATCATTACAACTACGTGTCTTATAATTCCTCCCGGAATTATCTTTCATTTTAATACTCTTCATCTTATCACACAACTTACTGACTTCTGACTTCGACTTCTTCATTTCCTCAGGCTTCAACTTCCTGATGGTTGAAGAACAGCGTTTTTTCGAAGCCTCGACTTCGACTTTCTCGACATTGCCTTCACTTACCCGTCTTTTATACAAGTCAAAGTCGGAGTCTTTGCTTAAATAGCTATCAAGGGAGCAGTAAGTGGTATCTAGAGTTACCTTGTCAATTTTGTGTTCAGTTGCATCGCTGATGATTTTGACAGCTTTTCCTGGGACGTAGGTCGAGGGAACTTTGTCGAGGTAAGCCATTTTGGGCTTTAAAGGCTCGCAGATAGGGGATACGGAGTCCGTGTGGGAATTGGGCATTAGGAAGTTGGTCTTTCGCGGTCTTTTCACGGTTATGGTCTCGTCTATTATAGAAGGTTTGTCTCTGATTGATATGAGGATGTTTTTGAAGCTGGTTTCCTCAGGGGAAGCCATTATGACATCTTGTGGTGAACGTTTGTCGTAGCTAGCGATTAGATCGTTGAGGATGTTATACTCACTGTTATCCAGGCAGCATGAAAGAGGTTTTTGTATTAGTATTTTTATATAAAAATGTGGTTTAATTATAAGGTTAAAAGGTCGATAATTGCCTAAAAGAGTTCAATATAAAAATAGCTTCATACGTTTAGAGTATAATGATTCAGCATTAATAAATATCATCAAAATAAAACGAAAATCGAAGAATAAAAAGTACAGTATTTAATTACTTTTATTTTTCGGTTTTAATTTAAATATTGAAAGCAAACAAGGAAATAACCATGATTAAAACCTTTATTTCTTTGCATAAAATATTTATAAAAACATTTTTTTTTTTTTTAAAAAATATTTAATGGTCAGCAAACTTAAGGCGGTGCCTCACCGGAGCATTTGCCTGTAATGTAACAAACCCAGGTTCAATACTGAGCATAATTTTGCAATTAGACAAACCAGCGGATACAAAAATCACACGGTACGGGACGAGGGAGGTATGGCTTTTTTTTACGTGGTAAGATCATCAAATGACTCCTCCCGGACAGCGAGTTGCCCTTTACTTGCCGCCCGCATGCCCGCGCCTGCGGTGGCCGGAGATCGTCTAGTGACGTCTGTCGTCGTGGGCGTCCACCACCGCGGGTGGGGCGGAGGGAGGACATTGTCCTCTCTCTCTCGCGGCCCACCTTCTTCTTCGCGAGCATGACTGCTTCGCAGAAGGAGGCGACTGCTTCCCACTCTGTCTCGAGGGAGGTCTGGCTTTGGATTTATTAGCCAACATAAAAAAAGAGGTTCCTAATCGACTATATAACTTGAAAGTCTAAGTGCTTTTACGATGTCAATAATCATTGATAGATGTCATCGATGTCCGAAACATCATCTGCCTAGCGTTTTTCCAACTATATTGTGGTCAGCTTCCAGTAGAACCAGATGCAGCTGAATATCAGTATTTTACATGGAGCGACTGACTATCGGACCTCCACAACACAGTAAATGGGTAATACGATACAACATGGTAAGACTGGTTGTCAGACTTTCGAGCTTCTGACTAACAGTAAAGACTGTCAAAGGTCTACAAATGACAGCCGGGACACACGGCTTTACGTGCTCTCCAAGGCACGGAGGAAACTCGCTATGACAGATGGTCATCCATCCACAGACCAACTTCGGCAAGTGTGGCTTCACCCGGAAGATCGTCCTGTGCGGCTGTAATTATTTAGCCACGAACTCCTAGTGAAACAAGACGTCCGAAACAATCACTTGTTTAAATGTTATAAAACCAATTTTTGTCAGTCACCTCACCAGTTAAAAACTGTTTAATTACTTTTTTTATTACTTTATACGCATACGTAAAGCGTCTAGAAGGAGGCAAGTTTGTTATTAAACTTAACGCAAAAAAAAAATTACAGTTAGCGCACTATTGCGCTTTTCGTATCCAAACTCATTCATTACAAACAAATGCTCCCGCTTTGGAAGGGCCTTAATAAAAAAATATTTACACCCAAAATTATTGTTTAATAAATCATTTTCCATGTAAATATAATGTATCTAAATAATAATATCAGAATATGAAAAAATAAACAAATAAATTATATCTTAAACACTATAAACAACATCACATTATAAAAATAAAACATCTTCAAAATCAAAGAAAATCTATGAAAACTAAAGTAATTCTCAAATTATATAAAAATTAACATCATACAAAGCAAACATAAAATAACATAAATGAAATCCATCGAAATTATATTTTATTTTTCATAAAAAACAGTTTAGTACTGCAAATAATTAGATTGTTGACACCATTAAAAACAATTCGAAAAAAAAATATTTTTAAAAGACTTAAAATACATTATAATTTAAAATGGAAATCAATAAATAGGTAGTCTAAATCTATGAAAAAATATTTTGAAAGTTCATAAAACGTATGTCAAATGATTGGTGGTGCCAACTGGTGTCAACAAACCAATTGACCTTTACAGGTACATATTATATCAAAATATTTGGCTATTTCATGGAAATTCCTTTCTATCGAAACACCTTCCAACCATTCCTTTGTCCATCCATCCATTCTTCAGGCAACAAAACAATTGCACAACTATCCTCTAACCGCGTATAAATGGCCCGCTCCTTTTTACAAAGACCATTGTCCCAGCAGTGGGAACATTACAGCCTGATTGTGATGTGATCTTCAAGCCAAAATTAGCCCAACTATTTTTGAGATTACTCATCAATTTCACATCAAATAAGTAGCTCTGCCAACATGGGCAAATAGGTCAACCAACTGGAGCAAATGAGTAGACCAACGAGGGCAAATAGGTCGGCCAACTGGCGCAAATGGGTCGACCAACTGGGGCAAATAGGTCAACCAACTCAGTCAAATAGGTCAGACAACTGGGGCAAATGGGTTGCCCAACTAGGGCAAATGGGTCATCCATCTGGGGCAAATGGGTCGTCCATCTGGGGCAAATGGGTCGTCCATCTGGGGCAAATGGGTCGTCCATCTGGGGCAAATGGGTCAACCAACTGGCGCAAATGGGTCAGCCAGCTGGGGCAAATGGGTCGGCCAACTGGGGCAAATGGGTCGGCCAAAAAGTGTACTCACGTGACACAATGCGGAGCCCCGTACAGCCTGTGTTGCCTGACGTACGCGAGCACGGCGTCGTCTGTTAAGTACTTAGCGCTCTCTCCGCGCCGCACCAGACGTCTGATCTGTGTGGAGCTCACCTCGTTGGCTATGTAGTTTGTTACTAGGATTACGTTGTGCTGAAAAGATTATTAAAGTTTGTATCTATAACCTTTCTTTTCTATATGTATATAAAATCAATTGCTGTTCGCTAGTCTCGCTACAGTTTTAGCGAGACTGTAGTGAGACTAGAGAACGGCTGAATTGACTAATTTTGGTTTTAAATTATTTTTGAAAGTCCAGGGAAGATTTAAAAGGTGAGTAAATAATTATGATAAAAAAATTCTAAGGCGGTACTTAGTTTGCCGGGTCAGCTAGTAATTTAATTCATTGAAGAGTTAAATAATATAAAATAGTTTGTTTGTTTAGTTGAACGCGAATCTCAGGCACTACAGGTTCGTTCGAATCACCCTGTGTGGGAAGACTCATTGGAAGACATTGCAACATAAAAAATAGTGATTGTTGCTGGATGGAACCCTTTGTAGAAAATAAGCTAGGTAACAAAAATATGAATCATATACTTACTCTATGTTTGTAGAGCATGTCGGACTCGTATATGAACCGGCCCGGGTCGCAACCGGACCGGGACACCACCACTAGTCCGTGACGACCCACTATGTTTTCCAACTGAAATAAAAATCAATATGATTTCAAAACGACAACTATTACCGTGACTAATGTTAAAACTCCATTGATTTTTTTCATTTCACTATATTCGATTTTTTGTTTCCTGTGGCATAACGAAATGGTTTTGAAATTATAATAACATCATCCATCTGCCTGCCTTTTCCCAACTACGTTAGGGTCGGCTTCCAGTCGAACTAGATGCAGCTGAATATCAGTATTTTACATGGAGCACTATCAGTATCAGTATTTAACTGCCTATCGGACCTCCACAACCCAAATTGTAATAACAGGAAAACAATATAACTGTTGTAATTTTGTGTTTAGTTAAGAAAAGACGTGTTTCACAGTTTTGTTATTTTATTGAAGTGTCAGGTAACCTAGTTACATAGAACAAGAAGAATTTTGAATACGTTAAAAAGAGAACGCTATAAAGCCAGTATTATTACAACAATAACTATGTTCTCATGTTGATATATTTCGCTGGTTAAAGACAAAAGGGCAATTTTGTATGTGAGCAGCGATTTGTGCATAGTCTAGATCCAGCTGTCTAGAGGGTCCCTTAGGTGTTGTGAGTCTTGGCAATAAAGCCGGAAACACATTATATAACACGTCACGCGACGCAAAGTGTCAACACCCGATTTGCAGTGAGCGCGTGTCGTCGCGTCGGGTGTTCATAGTGTGATTCTGATCATAGAAAACAATACATTTGATTTGACCCAACACGCATCACGTTTCGTCGGGTGGCGTCGGGTGTTAATAATGTGTTTCCGGCTTAAAGCCGGACGCCACGCGACGCAACGTGTCGACACCCGATGTGCAGTGAGCGCGTGTCGTCGCGTCGGGTGTTCATAGTGTGATTCTGATCATAGAAAACAATACATTTGATTTGACCCAACACGCATCACGTTTCATCGGGTGGCGTCGGGTGTTAATAATGTGTTTCCGGCTTAAAGCCATTAGCTATCAGGAGACTACATAACTGTTGTACTCACATCCTCATCAGACCAAAGGCCCGCCGTCGCGAAGGACTCCAACAGATCAGCTCCACACAACAACTTGACAGTGACTCCATCCTGCACGTTGCCGTTCAGCTTTTCCATCAAGTTGTCTGGCTCATCCAAACTGTTCAAGTTGAGGATGTCGTCCGGGAGCCAGGAGGGAGGGTCCGGATCTATCTGGCCTGATAGGTAGTTGTTTATTGTGTCCTGAGGGGGCAAGAATTGATATTTTAATCACAATGGCAAAGGCAGGGTGTTGTATGTAAGTTTCCATGTTTTTAAACGCACCCACGACACAGGAGAAATTCTTAGTGAAAGGCAACGTTTCTTTAAAAAGAATGAAAAGGGATAGTGCAGCAAGACTGTCGCGCTATATGTCGTAGGTTCGATTGCTATATTGATACGAGAGAAAAGTTATAAAATCATATTTCAGTGCTTTATTAAGTAATGGGTGCACGCGTGGCATGACACTGCTGTTTAGAAACAGGTAAAATGACAGCATTAGAAGATTGCTATCGTCTTGAGCGTGGCGATGTTGAAAAAATGTTCCTATTCTTTGGACGTGTAAGGGTCGTGGCTTGACCGGGCAATAAAATGTCTTATATTTAAAAAGAACTATTTTTTTCTCGATAGTATTGGTTATGAATATTCGGCGAGGGAAGAGCAAGAAAATTTCGGGACGTTTATTTTGCAGATGCCTGTTCGATATACTTAAATAGGTAATAGAAAAAGAAATGATCGTCAAAATCGGAACATGATCATAGTGATGAATATACCCTGAGATGACTTTGCTCTTGGTTCAAGTCTACATCAGAAGTGGCAGAGAAAAACTCTACGTTGGACGCGACCTTAACCAGAAGAAGAGCAGTGGTGGCCCAGTGGTATCGGTCCCAACTTACGAGTTGTAGGTCGTGGGTTCGAACCCCGTCAGGCGCATTACTTTGTGTAATTTATTTATTTCATCACCACTGCTTCCAAAACAGTGAAGGAAAACATCACGAGGAAACCGGCAAGTCCTAAAACCAAAAATTCGAAGACATGTGACATTTACCAACCCGCACTGGGCGCGCGTGATGGATTATGGCCCACTCCCTCTCACTGAGAGGAGGCCTGTGTCCCAGCAGTGGAAACATTATAGGCTGATGACGATTACCCAGAAGAAGCCTGTTCACTCAAACTTTGAAGACATTCGGGTTATACACCGTGACTTTTTAGTCGTCTTACAAAAGTGGTCCACTTAATGTATCCGATCTAAAATACCTCCAGGTGAGTTTTTTTTATTTTTTTATCGTAATAATTATTTTTAACAAATAGGTAATTAGAAATATGAAACTGTTAAAATGTTTACGTATCAAGCTGTAGAGTATACCTACCCAACGCAATAGTCGGGCAGATCATTCCATTTCAATTTTCTATGATACAAGGGTGTTTCTAACTAGGCCTTGCATCATAATAACGAATTAAAATTTTATTATTGAATTTTTCAAATCTCTAAAATACCAATTTTTTTATTAAAAACGTGTTCTAGTCATTGGATACATGAACTGGGCTGCTTTTGTAAGACGACTAAAAAGTCACGGTGTATGCGTTCGGGAACACTGACGCACAGGTAGTGTCCAGTTCCACTTTTGTGCGCATTATGAAGGAAGATTGAAACCGCTTAGTACGAATTGGTGGAATGGAAACTAAGTATGAATGGTAAGTTCAAGTGACTCTAGATGTCTGCTCAAAAAAACTATCAACATGATACATCACTTTTTAAAATTGTAAACAGTGAATGATAAAAATCGCTGTACGTACGGTCAGCCAAGAAAGTGGTGTACCAGTTTTGATTTAGTTTCCCGGTCATCGAAAATTACAACAAGGTTCGTTATAAAAAGATATTACTGAAAGAGACAACATTATCATGACGTAAACCTATGTATTTAGTATTCATTAGGGCTTGCAGAACCGGTACTTTTTCAAGCCCGGTACCGAAGTTTCGGTACTGGGACATGGAACCGGGATTTCCCGGGAAATTCGGTACTTTCGGTACTCACGTACAAACGCTATTAACTTATCGAATGAAAGGCACGAGTGCGTGCACACTACATAAAATTATCTAAATCAGTTGAAAAATGAACTCATTACAAATGTGGGTGGGATGGAGTAGTTCATAAAACTTTGTTTTATTCGTAAATCTATAATTGACGATAATCATCAGAACATAATCTCAAGGAACCGAATTTAAATGCTTTTTAAATCTATTGCATAGCTTTTATCGCGGGCTCTGATCGCGGCGCGGCGACCAAAACAAGACATTCCCAACAAAAACCTAACGAAAATATCCGACACCACGCATCGTCTAACGTTGTTTCAGTTCGGGAGACTTAATATCCGGAAGATAAATATCCGTCATAAAAACAATTTACTTTATCTTACTAATTCTAAACGGCTAGCTACAAAAAGAGTTTTTGTAATGAAACCTACTTATAAAATTATCCTAAAACAAAGAAGTTCTATATTACAGTAGTGCATCACAAACATTTTAATTTTCTTTTAAAATAAAATAGTTATAATATCGACTTTGCAGCCTTGCTTATCTTTCAGTGTCTTGCTTACGCTCAGTTTTCAATCCAAGTGGGATTGAAAACTGAGCGTGGCGAACTTTTCAAAGGTACGAGATGCAGAAAAACTTTGCTTCCGAATGCAACACACAACTTTTTACCTCACTAAGCGAGGAAATGCAGTAGGTGTGACTCTGCGCCTCGCCTGCCAGTGAAGAAAATAATTGACTACAAGATATTTTGTCCGAATTTTGAACAAATCTTTGCGTTCTAGCGCGCAAAATGGAGTTTTGCGCGTTTTGCGTGCAAAATGGAGTTATCAAACTCCATTTTTCACACAAAACGCGCGAATGAATAGAATCTTTCCGAGCGAGTGAAGTGGAAAGAAATGTAGCTTCTCACAATCTCCGAGTACCACATGTATTTTTTTTAATTGATATAAAAATAACTTTTAAATATAATAATTAAAATATGTTTTGAATATTGGAAATTCCTACTATATTTTGAATTAGAAATAAGCCTATCTTTGTCACGTAATTGCTTTCTTCTTTCCTCTATAGAATAAGTCTTTAACATCACATACTTGGGCACTTTTTTCCTTCTACTATAAATAAATATCATTAAACAAACTGTAGCAAAACAAAACTAGTATAATGCTTTAGCGAGATGAAAAAAATATAAAACTCAAGAAAAGAATGTAACAAACGCTATTTTCTTTAAAATAAAGGTAGTATCATAAAAAAAGTAAAAGCTTTTTAGAGATTAATTAACCAAATAATTATAAATACACAAAATCTGAGCATTATTAAAGTTATTCTCTTCAAAATGAAAGTAATGCAATAAATGAATCATAATCATCATTACAACTGACCCCTTACTTACATTGCTGATTAGTTTTTGTTTATGAAATTCTCATTATTTTCAAATAAAATGTTTTATATCAACAATATTGTAAAAGAATAGTTTATTGGATATGATTTGTAAATTTATATTGACAAAAAGAAGGAAAATAATAAAATACCGAAAGTATCGAAAGTACCGGGACTAAGGGACGAAGAACCGGTACAGGATTGCTTTAAAAATTCCCGGGATTTCCCGGTATTTTCGGTACCGGGATTTCCCGGTTGCATGCCCTAGTATTCATACGTCATATGTCACATATAAGTACATGACATTTTAACCTTTAGTATAAATGAAAAGGACATTAGTTTCTACAAAGCAATTGAAATGTTTCCAAACAAAAGTAATAAAAACTATTTAAATAGACAACCGAATTCCATTTGAAAAAGAAAACTGACAATTGACATTTTGTCAAATATATGCAAAAAATCGATATATTTTCCGTGTTATTTTTCAATCAACTGCATATAAAATCATCTCAATGCCTGCCAACTTGACCATTGCCGAAAGAGCACAAATAATTGCCCAATTTAATGAGGGAAGCAGTATCAGTGCGATATCCCGGAATTTGAATATATCGAGGCGTTCTGTCCGCTTTTGGATTCGTCGTGAAGGAGAGGAGGGAAGTTTGTTGGATCACAGAAGAAGTGGTCGCCGGCCTGCACTCTCCAATAACGATAGAGAATTCATGAGACGGGAATATGAAATCAATGGTTTTAAGCCCACAAAACATTTTGCGGAGATGTTCGATGTGAGTGCCCAAACAATAAGGAATCATCTACATTACATGGGGTTGCACCACAGGCATTACGCCAAGAAAATATATTTGACGGATGCTCACAGACTTGCTCGTCTGAACTTCGCCAGAGAGCACTTAGAGTTTGATTGGTCTAATACAGTGTTTTGTGATGAAAAAACGTTTAAATCCAGTCAGCATGGACGTCTTCACCTTTGGCGATATAATTCAACACGGTATAAAGATGATCATGTAATTCCAAATAGAGAATCAGGTCGAATTTCCGTAAATATTTGGGGCTGGATGAGTGCGGATGGTGTAGGTGAATTGTGTTCTCTACCTCCTCGAGCGACGGCTGTAAATTATATCGACGTGCTTCAGAATGCAATGCTACCGACAGTCCGTAATGTTTACCCGGAGAACGAAGTGCCACAATTTGATTTTGTTCAAGATAATTGTTCAATTCATAATGCGAGGATCGTAAGAGCCTGGTTTCGTTCACACACTGACGTAAGGGTAATTCAGTGGCCCTCAAGATCGCCGGACCTCAACCCGATAGAAAATCTTTGGGGCCTTATGGTCCAACGATGGTCGCATCAAAATGAAAGAACCAAACAAGCTCTTATTAGTCACTGTAATTATATTTGGGAGGAAATGCGGGGAACCGATATTTGCTCACGGCTTGTTGGTTCAATGAGGTCTCGTCTTTTAGAGGTTATAGAGGCCAACGTCGGTTACACCCGTTTCTAATTTTTTAAAATTTTCAATATCTTCTAAATATTACTATATATGCTATGTTTTTGTTTGTTATAAGTATTTTAAAATTGATTGTAGAAATTTAATAAAAGGATAAATCTATTTTTAGCTTGTTTTTTATTGATATTGTAATTACAAGTTTACAGAAATTGTAGGTTTGTGGATTCGCCTTGTGCCTTTACAATTTTATGTAACTTGTTGATTACAATTCTGAATTTGTAGATACAATTTTGTCATCAAAATCTACAGCCCCCCGCCGTTGATTTTACGACGTCATTGGTTCCATCAAGTTCAAACTAAGAACAGCTGTCACGTTACAAACAGTAATAGTCGTTATCAATAATCAGATAAAGACAGCAATAGAAGTTGTCAGATCGATCTGCAAGCGAAACTAATCTTTATCAACTATGAATCTGCAAGCGATATTCAACCTTAGGGTGGTACACCACTTTCTTGGCCGACTGTACATTATTTAGAAGACTAACATTTTCAATATTGAACCATAATTACACTTTCTCAAGGTTCAATATTGGAAAACTGTAGTTTTTTGTACTTTAAACTACAAAAAAATACTGTAACTTAATCTTATCAATTTAAATGTACCCATAAATTATGTGATACATGATGACTTAATAAAAAGTTTATTTTTACAATAATTAATCACACTGTTTATAATTTGACTTACTATATCAAAAGTTGATGTCATTGTTTAGTCATTACTCTTTTATATGATTAAAAAAACTACCAAAGGAATTAAGAAACTCCATTTTGAAATGGTCAACAAAAAAGTGTTATAAGAAAATATCGATAACATTATATTATTGCCATGATCATTTGGTAGTAATGGAGGGAGGCCCTTGCCCAGCAGTGCGAACTGTTTCAACATTTTCATTTTCATTTTAATTTACTCTCCCCAGTAACTTTATGTGGTATTGTAGCTCCCAAACAGATGAACCGATTTTCATTTAGTTCTTTTTCTGTGTCGTAGATAATTTTTATCCCGATTCTATCCCTGAGGTTAAATAAATTCTGAGTCTTACCTGATGATGCTGCAGTGTAAGCCTAGTCCTCGTCCAGCCAGACTGCTGTGTCTCCCACTCCGATATCTTCACCCATGATGAGGACCTCAACGCTAGCTTCAACATGGCTATCCTGGAATCACATACATCTTCAGATATTTGACCGTACAAAATTATCATTAATCATAATAAAGCCCCGTGACCATAGAACAAGAAGGGATACCGAAAAAAAAAATGGGTGGAAGCAGTATGCACCCAGGGCAGAACTGACTTAACGATCTTATCATCTCAAAAAAAGGTATTACTTTACCATTATGGTGCGAGATTGGTGATCAGTGATGAATATTAAAGCTGATGCATGGAGACGGTGTGAAAGACTAATTAAAATAGTGTGTTGATGGATTGAGTGAAGAATATCATGTAAGGTGGGTTATCAGACAGAACGGACTAAGAGGAATAAAATCACAAAAGACTGGTGTCCGAGCAGAATAGAATTGGAAGGGCAGAAAGATGATGAAATCGGTTCCCTATCTAAGATTTTTGTAAGTTTCAGTGTACAGGTGTGTTATATTTCCAGACAGCACATTTATGTTTAAAAATTATATTAGTCCAAGAATCGTTATAAAAGCAGTGATGTGTCATTTTGAACAAAATTTTAAATAACAAAAAAATATATCAAAGAAATAAATATAAGAACAGCAAAACCCATGATGTGTTTGGTAGTGTATGAGAGACGATCTAAGAGTAAGATTGAAAATGACAATTTGAAAGACAATGGAAAGTTCTGTCTCACATTTAGAATCAATATTTTTAGACATTCTTATAGGCTATTCCCAAATGTGGGAATATTATACCCCAATGTATACATATATTTAAATTATAATATTAAATATTTATTTCATTTAATGTTTATATTATGTCTTATCATCACCTTGAACTGTCTAGTGAGATAACAATTAATATTATTGTCTCACTATCTGTGTCAACTTAAAGATTTATTATGTGTATTTGGCAAGGATGTTATTGTGATATAATATGACTGTGTTACATGACCTAATTTCTTTTCTCAGGCTAAATTATGTGAATGAATTGTAAGCATAAAGCTTATGGCATCTTTTTATGGTTATTACTTAAACATTAAAGAGACAAAAATAGTGGAAATTTCTCACAATTATATATTTTTGTGCTTTTTTTTTCTGGGATATCTGACGTATCCCAGAAAAAAGTTTTGGACATCAGGATATTTAATTTTTTTAATTTATTTAATTATTGTGTCCTATACAAAGTATAATGTTAATAGCCCTAAACCTTTTGGGAATAAAAATGATTTTTCATACTGATGGGCTTGATCAATTTCTCATTTTGTATGTTTTTTTTTTTCCAAAAGTTTTAGAACAAACATTGATCAGTAACATGGGCTGAATTACCCCACGAGAGTTTTTGCGCTATTAACATTACATCATGTTGTATACATATACCTAAAGTGGACCTTTATATTTTATAATAGCTTGTAAACAAATGTGAGAGGAATTGTTTTTCCTATCTAATATAAACTTCCGACAGTATAACCAAGGTAAGGAAACTCAATGCATTTGACAATAATAAAGGAAACTCAATGCATTTGACAATAATAAAAATAATCTACTTACACTTTTTTGATAATATCAACAAAAGTTTATATTACATAATATAAAATCGACATTATAAGATTAAGTAGTAAGTCATAAGCTCTAGTAAAAAATACCATCATGTATGGCCAATTGCGCAAGTTATGAAATAATGTTTTCAGTACGTGCTGTACCTATAACTTGCTTGAAGCCCGAACCAATGTGTAATACCTGAGATAGGTTGCACACTAGAGAAGTTTTAGATGGTATTTTATTAGGTATATCAATTATCCTAGGCCTACCAATTTCTAATAATATTCTAGTTAGAAATTTTTATTTTAACTATTTAGTAATAAAGGAAAACTATACAGATTTTCCAAAAGAAACCTTGACTAAGTAGACCTTGGATAAAATCAATCATATATAAAATGGTGCACACATAAAATTCTTGTGCTTTTTATTATAAGGTTTAAGTTATAAATTTTACCTGTGGTGGGCCGGCACCAAATCTTTCTTCCCATAAGCGTCATGTACAGGACACACCAAGCCTCCAACCACACTGCCTAGATTCAGGTTGTGGATATAATCTTTGGCAATTTCTAGAAAAGTAATAAAATATTCATAAAATTCTGTTATGAAACCTTGAGTAAATAAGTTGAGTCATTTTTCTAAGATTTCCGTAACTAACGCACAAATCACATAGCTCAATGAAGTTACATCTATTCTTAATGCCAAAGGTCAGTAGTTCAAGTTCACTGCAACAGAATTATTGAAAAATGCAAAATAATTGCGCATTTCATGTTCGATTTCCGATACTTACCGAACATGCGAAGGTGCATGTATGTCGGTGGGCTAAAGCTGCCACAAGCCATAATAACAATCTTTCCGTAAGACATTTTGCGGCGTTTTTTATTCAACACAGCAACTACACTAAAATAGACTTCGATTTTGCAATTTTTATCACATCACAACAAATTCGCACGTCTGCAAACTGTGCCTTCATTGATTCAACTACAGAATGCAACAAAATTGAAAATTCACAAAATTTTATGACGCACCACAAAATTTAATGTAATTTTTTCATGATCGGGTAATGTAACAATCAAAACTACCATTTTACGCAGAATGGAACAAAATTCACAAGGCGAGAGTCAAGCATGATTTCAGTTGAGATGTTTTCTTACAATTTATTTTCCATTAATTTATTAGATTTTAAAAACCTCGTATTGCATAAACAAATTATTGTTGTGGAATTATTGCGCTGAATTTTTGATCAAATTCAGTGACACAGTGACACATCTATTGGTACATAGATGTGTCACCTGAAAACGTGTAACGGAACTCATGATAAGCGACCAAATTGAAATTGCATGCTTTTGCAGTGAAAAATGCTGAAATTAAACGTCACTTTTTTTCACCGCGTAACTTTCATTTGACATTTTGTCCTCAACTTATTGCGGACCGGTAGAGTCAAAGAAAATAAATTCGAGTCAATTTATTTAGCTTATTGAGTTTGTAAATACTGAAATATGAATAGAAGCGTATGAAAAGGACGCATTGTTGCAATAAACAAACAAGAATTGACATTCAAAGTTTACAATTACTATCATAACCTTTCTGATAATCAGCTGGGTAAACATTGTAATTTTCCAAGAAAATGAGATTAACTTTGCGTTTGCTTTCTTCTGTTGTGCAAAAAACTCCTTTTTATGTCACCACGCCGATCTTTTATGTGAATGCGGGTAAGTGGAAGACACATGTAGCAATTTTTTTTTTAAATCACAGCATGGCACAATGTTTAAATAACATTTGCTGGATCAGGTTCAAGGTTTTCTTTTTAAACAGGAAATAAAGTAAAATAACGCCCAATATAAGAACTTCGCTATTTAAAACTTTCTCATAGAATGTGCATTGATAATATAGAATCTATCTATTTCCCTAAGATGACCTACTGACCTCTTTTTGATATCAATCTTGCTCATATAATAGCTCCAGGCTAATATTGAGATATCTGGCCTGACCGCCAATGTTAACTATTTCTGTTGTTTGTTATTTGATTAAGACCTGGTTTTTGCTTTTGATTCCTTGATCAGTCCATTTACCTTTACATACTATTATAAAGCTGTGAGTTTATTTGTTTTGTTGAATTCACTAATTTCAGGAACTACGGACTTGATTTTTTTTTTGTGAGCTCGGTAAAATCATCAAATGAGTCCTGCCACCCCGGGCAGGGTGGGAGGGACTGTCAGTGTCAGTGTCCTTCAATAGCCATTTATGTTCCGGGGTCACAGTAATGAGATAAGTTTTGCGACCCTGGCAGGCTTTGGCCCTTTAATTACGGACTTGACTTGAAACCACACAGAACAGCCAGTTATTAATATCTACGTGAAAACATGTTGCAATGCCCTTAAAGTTTGGGGTAGGAGGAACAGAGGGGAAAGTTCCTCACTACACGGTGAAAAGGAAGGTACCTCCCGACCAGACGGATATTGTATCTGGTGGGCAGAAAGCCTTCTGCCACTGTCTAGAAGCCATCTAGTAGGAAGGTACCTTCCTTATCACGGGGTAGCGAAGAGTTGGGATATGAGCAGGAGGATGTTTCTGTAAAGAGTGTTTTGTTTTCAATCTTGTAATTCAGATCTTAGTAAAAACAAAAATTTTTTTATTCCAGCTCCACATTTGGGCCACCTGTATTCAGCAGTTGTCGCAGATGCTATACAGAGATTTGAGAAGTTGACTAACCCAGACTGCCATGTCATATTTAGCACAGGTATTTATATAAATCAAAAATTAATTTAAAAACAGATGCTTGGTTTAGGTTGGTTGTTGCAACAACTAGCAAGAAACTCCATGGTTACTCTTTTAAAATATTTTGTTGCTGCAATGATAATGTTACATAAAACAGGTTTTCAAATGATGTGAGGACTTACTAGTAAGTTTAAAAAAAATTGTATACCTTTTTTGTGGTTTATCATTGATTGAGTCCTCTCACACAGAGGAGGTACTGTCAGACACTGCTGACTAAAATCCACATTTGTCCTTCAATAGCCCTTTACTTTCCAAGTTCATGGTTACCTTATAAGCGTCAGTTCACACCGAGACGCGACGCGAAACGACGTGACGCAACGATACTTCAAATTTGTATCTTTTCTTGTAGTAAACAAAGTCAGATTTTGAACGACGTGCGCGGCGCCGCGCTACGTCGAGCTGCGTTGCGAAAGGTGTATCTTTTGTTTTTTAGAGTTACGTTTTGAATAACTCTATTGAAAAGTGCGCGCAGCGTCACGTCTCGGTCTGAGCTGACCGTAAGGCCGTCTTATGTTTGGCCCTCTATAATTGAAGACCACTAGGCAACAGTGTGATGATATTGATGATAAGGACTAGCAGTAACCCCACCCCTAAATATTTTTATTGACACCTAGCAAACTGGCCATGTATAGTCACCTGGTAATAACATTTTTTTTTATATTTTCGCATTGACGCACTTGTATATAGGACCTCAGTAGGTCAGTGAGTAAGAACGTCTGATGAACTGAATCCGGAGGTCACCTGCAGTTGAATTTTCTTTTCAACAGAAAATCTTAGGCTCCACCCAACGACGATATACCTAATACTAGACTCCGCATGCACGATCTAAGCAATAAAAATTATTCTGTCAACTCGCTGTGGTACTACGTAAGCGAGGGGGACGGGGTACTGCGTTGTGATTGGCTAACTCAAGGTCTGTTCTGTCAAAACGTATGTTTACGGCTCACAGGATTGGTCGAAATGAGACGAATATAAGACTTTTAGCCTGTGTTGACAGACATCGGTCGCCTGTTATTACGAGTCTAGTATTATATCGTTAATTTCATTTTCTTCCAGGCACAGATGAGCACGGCACAAAGATCCAACAGGCAGCTGCTAAAGCCAAGCTGTCCCTGCCAGAGTACTGCACCAGCATATCTAATGAATACAGGGAGCTGTTCAAGGATTTCAATGTCGATTACACAGACTTTATACGGACCACAGAGGAGAGGCATAAGGTTGCGGTCAGACATTTTTGGGTAAGGATTTTTCTTTTGCAGTCCATCTACTCATTTTATAAACGATCAGACAATTTTGGGTAAGGATTTTTCTTTTGCAGTCCATCTACTCATTTTATAAACGGTCAGACATTTTTAGGTAAGGATTTTTCTTATGCAGTCCATCTACTCATTTTATAAACACATAGTGTTCGAGCTAAAAGCTGACGTTTTTCCGAAAGGCACAATGTGGGTTTACAGATTCGCTGCTATCTCCGCAGTTAAAATAGCTTAGTGGTAATAAGTGTCGGGCACGCCGCAATCGCGGCGGTAAGACCCCTCTTTGAGGAGTGGCTGGAGAGACGTCACGGCGTCCTAACCTATCGTATGACGCAGGTCCTGACCGGACATGGAAGTTTCAGGAGGTACCTGTGTCGGATAGGGAGGGAAGAAACGCCGCGTTCTCACGGCGGCGATAGGCGGAGACCTCTCGCGCCCGGCATTAGTCGAGGCCATGCTGCATGGCGAGACAGAGTTGAAAGCGGTCGCCTCCTTCTTTGAAGTAGTAATGTTCGCGAAGGAGGAGGCGGGCCGCCAGAGGGAGAGGATAGCGTCCTCCCTCCGCCCCAACCGTAGTGGTAGACGCCCGCGGCGTCGGACGTCGACAGACGATCTCCGGCCGCAGTAGGCGCGGGCATGCGGACAGCGAGTAAAAGGCAACTCGCTGTCCGACCAAGGATCATGCCAGGGTCGACGGCGCGTTGTGTTCCACGCGCGCCTCAAAGAGCCAAAACCTGCCGGTGCCGCGGGATTTATTTCCTTACCGTGACCCCGGAACATACAGGGCTATGGAAGGACACCGTGGATTATAGTCAGTACAAGTCTAATAATCCCTCCCGCCCTGCCCGGGGTGGGAGGACTTATTATTTGATTATTTAACCAATCTAAAAAAAAGGTAATAAGTGTTGATCTTCCCCTTATTAATAGGCCTTGTATTATTTTTTAAAGGTTTTCTTTTTTCTCAATGAAGCAGATCTCAGTTGACCTAAATTGGCAACACAGAGTTAAAACTCCAACCGTGCGTCCCTGAGTTGACGCATAAATTTTAAATACCTAATACGAACTATATGAATTTTTTGAATAACTAAAATTTTCACAAGTCGGGAAAATTGTTATTGACTTTCTCTCTTTTTTAACCCGAAGCCTAGTTTAGCTGTTGTTGACGATAATAAAATCACCCAAAATATGGGTCTAAGGTATGTACTTGTAGGTGCATCTTTGCCTGAATCTTCGTACATTTTTTTTTGAAGTGAAAACTTCTTTAGCGGCGTTGTACACTTTTTCTGTAATGGGTAAAAAATTTAAAACTCGCGTCAGGGTCACGTGACCAAAACTCGCGTCAGGGTCACGTGACCCTGATCGAAAATGAGTAAGACGTCATTCAAATTAAAAATAAAACATAGTAACAAAAAAGTTTTTTTTTTGGTAAAATCTTCATAATACCACCCAGGTCACGGGTACTTGATGAGACAGTCCCGTGACCCCGGTAGGCTTTGGCCCTCTAAGGCCCCTTTTTATCTTCTTCTTTGAATCTTCGAAGCTAACAGAATGTTTTGTTTTCAGAAAAAGCTAGTGGCTAAAGATTACGTGTACAAGTCCAAGTACAGCGGCTGGTACAGTGTCAACGATGAGGCGTTCGTGCCCGAAACGCATGTGAAAGATGAACTCAGGGATGGAGAGAATGTAAGATTTTTGAAGTGAAAACTTCTTTAGCGGCGTTGTACACTTTTTCTGTAATGGGTAAAAAATTTAAAACTCGCGTCAGGGTCACGTGACCAAAACTCGCGTCAGGGTCACGTGACCCTGATCGAAAATGAGTAAGACGTCATTCAAATTAAAAATAAAACATAGTAACAAAAAAGTTTTCACTTCTACCGGCACTCCTGGAGTGCAACCTTTTTTTTTTAATTTTTTTACTGCTGAACTTGCCAAAAATACTACTAAAGAGTCTCATTCTGCACTTTTTGCAGCGCTTCTTGTGGAGACCGACGAATGTTGTTATTGGGTTTTTCAATAAGCAATTTATTAGTAACAACCATGGAAACATACATTGTAGCCTAATTTCTGACTTGGCTAGTTCTTTAAATTATATTATAGCCTTCAAGTTCTAAACCTATTAATTTTCAGTTTTTAGGGTTCCGTAGTCAACAAGGAACCCTTATAGTTTCGCCATGTCCGTCCGTCCGTCCGTCTGTCCGCAGTTTAGCTCAGAGACGCACAGTACTAGAGAGCTGTAATTTGGTGTAAATATACGGATTTGTTGTGCCAAAAAAGTGGTAAAATAAAATCTCGTAAAATATTTTTTTTTAGGGTACCTCCAGTACTTACACGTAAAGTGAGGATTTTTTTTTTCTCGCGTACCCCTTAGTGTGGGGTATCATTAAATAGGTCTTTAAAAAATAATGTGAGTTTTCATTAACAGTTTTTTGATAAAAAAAATTCGTTTGTGAAATATTAAGCTTTAAAGTGCTAAATTTTGCTCGATTCGAGTGTCCCGGGGGGGGACTACCAGCTAAACGGTTATGTTTGGGGGTGTGAAAAAATTCACAATATTAGATATATATAACGAAGTTTAAAAGAAAATTATCATGACTAAGTAGGCTTTACAACTTTACGAGTAATAGTCGACCAATTTATAAAATGTACTTGGACATCATATTTTCTAAACAAAATGTATCGGAGACAACTGCAAATGTAAGTTTGTCAACTTTATTTTTACAGCTTATAAAGGTATGTTTTTTGGGGATAGGTAGGTTTTTAGCGTCAACTATTTTTAACTAAATTCAAAAAAGGAGGAGGTTCTAAATTCGTCGTAATCTTTATTCTTATGTATTTTCCCCGATTTCTCAAAGACTCCTGAACCGATTTTGAAAATTCTTCTTTTTAAAATTAAATTCAGCGAATCAGTTTAGTTAGTTCGCATAAGTATTTTGATGGGCTACGGAACCCTACACTGTGCGTGGCCCGACACGCACTTGGCCGGTTTTTTTATTTTATTATTCCGAAAATTTGGTTTGCTTGTAGTACTAACCATCGAACATAATAATTCGAACATAATAACTAGTCCAAGTCAGAAATTAGGCTACAATGTATGATCCTTAATTATAAGAAGAAATATATTTTATGTTGTTATATTATACAGGACTGACCATTGAACTTGGCACCCATGTAAATTTCACTTCTTTTTTCATTGAAATCAACAACCAAGGCATATATCATAATATTGAGCTGGGCTCTCATTTCACATTATGTTTTTGATGGGTAAGGGTATATCCTAGACTATAGGTAATTTTTCACAATCCCCGTGGATTGTGAGCTGTAGAATTCCAGGTAAACCTCAATAAACTCAGGATAAAAATAGTATTTTAACTTTGTAGGTAAAAGTGTCAATAGAGTCTGGTCACAAGGTTGAATGGACGGAGGAAACAAACTACATGTTTAGACTGAGTGCCTTCAAATCACATCTAGCAGAATGGTTGAAACAAGGTATTTATTTAATTATATGGATACATACAAAAGTAAATTTACGACATATTACCATGGGGGTAAGTAGAAACTACACTATACATTCTGTTTCGAACTTTACTTCTTTTGGTTCCTCCATTTTCTGTAATATGTTTGTTCCTTACCTGTTAATATGTACACTCGACAAAGTGGAATTATGACCCACCTTATGCTTATTTTCCTACAAACTTTCAAATACAATTAGGTCCACATTCGCGTAAACATACATATCCATGGTAACGACTTTGATGTTGTCAATTTAACGGATTCAAACGATTTATTGTCAAAATGGGTCATGTGTCATTCCACTTTGTCGAGTGTACAATAATAAACAATTTAATTTTCTGGTTGGTTTAGCTGTGGCTTCACTTGTAGGGTAATAAAAACGCTCAAAAACCATTACAGGGCGTTTTCATTCGTTTGTGTCACTATCTTTAATAGATTTGAAAGACTATGTTCTAAAAAATTAAGTTGAAAATGCTAATTGTCTAGGGGAGTTGAAAGGTATAGCGCAGTTGGGTGATGGGATATGACGCGGAAGCTTGGAACCAAAACTTCGCGGTTTTAACTTTATTAGTACAAATAAAATCATCATCATCATCATCATCTCAGCCGTAGGACGTCCACTGCTGAACATAGGCCTCCCCTTTTGATCTCCACACATAAAATGAAAACTTTAAAACATAAATGTTGTTCACAGACGGCGTTATAACCCCGTCGAAGTTTCAGAAGCAATTACAAGAGATGGTGGAAGACAACGCGTACTTGCCCGACATATCGGTCAGTCGGCCGTCCAACAGGGTGCATTGGGCGATACGGGTATGTCATATAAACAGACTTTTTTTTTAAGGTGATGGGTCAATAAAAATACGCTTTTTATTTTTTACTTTTCTTCGTACGTATCTGGACTGCAGATCTTAAAACTTGGAATATAGTAATTGACTATATGATGTAAATTCTCACAAAGTTGAAAACACGATTCAATGAAATTTTCTCGATACAAAAAAAATGCAAAGTTAGGTCTACATTTTTTCTTTTTTGGACTTTATGGCATAACTACTATGAGTTATGGAAAGGATGTTGTTTTGAATTGTAGAAAATACTAGTATCTAAATTCTGTAAAGACAGTTTTTCAATTAATAACAATTTTAATTCATAAAAAGACGTCAATATGTTTGGGCACATACGCCGTTTTATTCTGAGCACACATTCACTATCGTCCTCTCATTTTTTGCCTTTTACAAGTAGTGTCATCACTTTCGTTCCTTGACGAATCAGTCAGCCAGCGTGGCTCTTACAGGCTAGACCTGTGACACTTTTTTTCAGATCGCGGCTGTCAAATTTTCGTAATAATAAAATTGGTAATGGATAAAAAGATCGAGAAAATACAAACGAATGATACGTAGGCTTATATAGTCCGGTCAATTTAGACATTCGAGGTTACATAAAGTCCCAGCAAGCTGAATTTCTGTGAAGTTGTTCAAAACATAATTATAAACAATGTCTAAAAGTTCCCCATCATTCCCCTGTAAGGAAAAAAAAAATTCAAGGTCAAAGGTAAAAAAAATGAGTTTTTCGCGATTTTCAGCAAAACGGTAAGTTTTATCATACAAGTACCTCAGACAAAAATTGTAGATCATAAAATTATCTATAAAAATGTGTTAATACTTTTTTTCTTACGAGCCACCGTTTCAGAGATATAACGATTCAAAAAGTTATAAAAGTTGTTATCGTCATAAGCATCTAATGAGGTAACTGTACTTAGCGCGTTTTTTTTTAACGTGGTTTCCCCAGTAGGCCTACTCCACGGGTCAGTTGTGATCCTGTTTATTGTAAAACTATTGCAAAATAATGGAAATTTTCAAAGATTGGGAAAGATAAAAGCGTGCCTGTCCCTGTGTTCAATTTACTTGCATCCAAAATGAAGATGATGAAGAAGCAGGAGAAGAAGATCAAGAAGAAGAACAAGAATTTGAAACTTACGAATGAGACGAATAAACTTCACCACTTTTTTTCATTTACATCGCTTTTATCTTTCCCAATCTTTGAACATTTCCGTCATTTTGCAATAGTTTTACAATAAACAGGATCACAACTGACCCGTGGAGTAGGCCTACTGGGGAAACCACGTTAAAAAAAACGCGCTAAGTCCACTACCTCATTAGATGCATATGACGATAACAACTTTTATAACTTTTTGAATCGTTATATCTCTGAAACGGTGGCTCGTAAGAAAAAAAGTATTAACACATTTTTATAGATAATTTTATGATCTACAATTTTTGTCTGAGGTACTTGTATGATAAAACTTACCGTTTTGCTGAAAATCGCGAAAAACTCATTTTTTTTACCTTTGACCTTGAACATTTTTTTTTCCTTACAGGGGAATGATGGGGAACTTCTAGACATTGTTTATAATTATGTTTTGAACAACTTCACAAAAATTCAGCTTGCTGGGACTTTATGTAATTTCACTCACATTTTTTTGTCTAAATTGACCGGACTATATACCTAGATTATTCAAAACTATGTTTCGATGTGTTCAATGGGACGTGATTGTAAACGGACATGACTGTAAATAAGTCACGTAAACTTTCTTTTTTCAATAACACATTATTTTCATTAATAAATTAAGAATAAAATAAACTAAACTTACTGAATAAATCATCGCAGGAAATTCCTGAAAACCCCTACAGAGCAAACAAGGGAAATGTTAGAATACGTATGATACATGACGAATTGTTCCTATCAATATAATAAATTACTCACAGTTATAATTATATCAATGCTATCGTGATATCGTACTATTGTTGTCGGATGGTTCCTCTGTGTCCATCCTTCTCCCATCTAATCTTTATGCATCCAAATACCATTTCACATGAACTAATGATAAATGCACTGATTTGCAGTCAACAATTTGAGACAATATTTATGTAACTGAAAACAACTTTTATTCGTATCAAACTGCGATATAGGATAAGAAACACTTCACTTTTATTATTATTTATTTAGTTTCGTCACAGATTTATAACAATTTCGAAGAAACAGGATTAAAATAAATTAAATGAAAACTGCTATTGTCAAAATTTTGAATACTTCAAAATTACATGTCAGCTAGATACAAATAAGGCATAGCACCCACCACCCTGTTAAATATCGCCTATATACTTATACTGCGACTGCGATGAAAAATTGGTGGTCATTGCTGTCTCACCGCGTGTTCGATACAAGTTGCTTCTCGCTCTATTTATTGCTTTGGAGGCAAATAAATGATTAGCACTGGGCTCATTATTTTGGAGCCGATAGATATCTCTCAAAGGTTTCATTTAACAGAAAAGTAATATTAAGACCTTGTCCAAAAAAAAAATTGATAGGATATTGAAGAATGAAGATTCAATTATAAAGAGGTTAGAGACAATAAAATTGTTGTACTACAATAATCTGTGTACCTAAGCTGTACCTCATAATATACGAGTAAAAACTACTAAGTCCCTTTTACGCGTCGGGCACGCCGCAATCGCGACGGTAAGACCCCTCTTTGAGGAGTGGCTGGAGAGACGTCACGGCGTCCTGACCTATCGGATGGACACGGAAGTTTCGGGAGGTTCCTTTGTCTGGTAGGGAAGGAGGAAACGCCCGGGTGCCATCACTGCGAAGATCGCCCGGAGGACACAGTAGAGCATACGGTGCAAGACTGCCCAGCTTGGGCAGTGCACCGACGTGTCCTCACGGCGGCGATAGGCGGAGACCTCTCGCGCCTGGCATTGGTTGCGGCCATGCTGCGGGGCGAGACGGAGTGGGAAGCGGTCGCCTCCTTCTGCAAAGCAGTAATGCTCGTGAAGGAGGAGGCGGGCCGCGAGAGAGAGAGGACAGTATCCTCCCTCCGCCCCAACCGCAGTGGTAGGCGCCCGCGGCGTCGGACGTCAGCAGACGATCTCCAGCCACTGTAGGCGCGGGCATGCGGGCAGCGAGTAAAGGGCAACACGCTGCCCGACCATGGACCATGCCCGGGTCGACGGCGCGTTGTGTCCCACGCGCGCCTCAAAGAGCGTCAGCATAATGGCGGGCCCCCCTCTCAGAGGGCCAAAGCCTGCCGGGGTCGCGGGATTATTTCCTTACCGTGACCCCGGAACATAACAGGCTACTGAAGGACACCGTGGATTTTAGTCAGTACAAGTCTGACAGTCCCTCCCGCCCTGCCCGGGGTGGGAGGACTCATTTGATGATTTTACTACGCTAAAAAAAAGTCCCTTTTACGCGGCGCTAGTGTCTGTCATTACATCAAAATGCATCAAAAATTAGTACCAACACCACCCTTAGCTATACATTATCGAACATATAAAGATATCACGCAACCAGATTTCTGAACGGACGTTAAAAAGGACCGTGTGTTTGGGGCTTTTTTTGCTTTGGTAAAATAATCAAATGAGTCCTCCTACCCAGGGCAGGGCGGGTACTAAAATCTACGATGTCTTTTAATAGACCTTTAAGTTCTGGGGTCACGGTATTCGTTAGTCCCGGGACCCCGGTAGGCCCTCTAAGGGGGAGCCCCGTCATTATGCTGACACTCTTTCAGTCACACGTGGAACACAACGCACATGCCCGTGCGCGCATGTATTTGGGGCTTTAGATAATTGGGAATTGTCACTTTCGCAAAGTGTGCCAATTTTATTAATTTTCTACCAAATAGTAGTTTTTTACGTTTTCTCGGGACGTCAAAATCTGTGTCAAAGTGTTATAAAATATATTTAAGACTGTGAATGATAAAAATATTTACAAAATATTTATCCACATCAATAAGTATTTCTATCATTTTGTTTTAGTAAATGTTTCAATATCCATAAATCAAAATATTTCTACTAGAGTAATACATGTATTTTGCGCAAAGGGAACACTTTATGAAATGTCGAAGTTGACGAAATGAAATACATAAAACTTTGGATTGCGTTAATTTCGCGATACTGGCGCCTGCTGGTGGCGGTGCGTGGCAACTTTTCCGACTCATCAAACGATGCTTTCGCTTTGCCGTACGGCCTTAAATTAACCTTGGCTATTGCTTGGCTGCGATTACAAACATAGTAATAGACAAACACCCAGAGTCGGAGCAACAACTTGTTGGTCATAAAAAATTAAATAGTAAATCTTTAAGTAATATTTTGTATTAATACATGACATTGTTAATAATAAGCTTCCTCTCTCCTAAACTTACTTATTTGCTGTGCCCGTCCATGTTATGATCTATTTATAAGTTTTACCACCTAAGAAAACATGTGGAATGCAATAAAAGTATTGAGTAAACTGCTGACCGGGCAAACTTCGTACCGCCTCAAAATCACCTTTTAAACCTTCCCTGGACTTCCAAAAATAATTCAAAACAAAAATTAGCCAAATCGGTCCAGCCGTTTTCGAGTTATAGCGAGACTAACGCACAGCAATTGGTTTTTATAAGTATAATCTATACATCTACATAAATAAGTAAAATTGGAGTGTCTGTTTGTAATATTGAAATATCCGTTCTTTACCACATGCATACGAATATATACGGTACTGTAGGGATCGATGTGTGTAATTAAAAGAAAATATTATTTGCGAATCAAAATTATATTCATTGACACACGACACACACAACATAACTTGTTTTCTTCTAGAACGTACTAGACAATTCTACTCTTTATTTTTAATATTTGAATTCATTGAGCGGCTTGATCCTGCCAGCGCTTACAAAACTCTCTGACGTTAGACTTCAGAGTAAAACCTTTACAGTACATACACCAAAGTAACATTTCTTTTCAATTTATGTCTGTCTGTTTGTAATGGCTAATCTCCAAAATGGCGGGGCTGATTTTGACGGGACTTCTATTGACAGGTAGCTGATGTAATAAGGAGTAACTTTGTTACTTTAATTTTAGAAAAAAATACTTTATTTAAAAAAATACATGGTTGAGTTCTGACATCCACGCGAACGAAGTCGCGGGCCGAGCTAGTGGGATTATAAAAGAAGATAGGTTCCACTTAAGAAAAACGGCATATATTTTCCGGTATACGTGTCTACATACCCCATATCTTCCTTCCCAGGTGCCCGACGATGAAGAACAGAGCATCTACGTGTGGCTGGACGCTCTGATCAACTACCTGACAGTGGCCGGGTACCCTCACCAGGACAACATGAGGACGCTGAGGGCCTGGCCTGCTGATGTACAGGTCGTGGGCAAAGATATACTCAAGTAAGGATTACTTGGATTTTTTTGACAATGACGAATGAAGAGCAGTGGTGGCCCAGTGGTATCGGCCCCGACTTACGATTTGTAGGTTGTGAGTTCGAACCCCGCCAGGCGCATTACTTTGTGTAATTTATTTCATCACCACTGCTCTCAAAACGGTGAAGGAAAACATCGTGAGGAAATCGGCATGTCCTAGAACCAAAAATTCGAAGATATGTGACATCCACCAATCCGCACTGGGCCCGCGTGGTGGATTATGGCCCACTCCCTCTCACAGAGAGGAGGCCTGTAGGCTGATGATGATGATGATGAACGAGCAACGAGCGGTATTCCTTCAATAGCCCTTTCATCCAGGGTCACTGCTACCTGGCCCTATAGCCAAACGGCAAGCGACAATCGCTAACGTTCAGCAGTCGCTAATACATTTTCAACTCTATACCCTATTGCATAAAGATGAAAATCTATCAAAGACACTTTTTTTTTTGTTTCGTTCGCTATCGCTCAACAGTCTTTACTAGATTTTCAACTTTATGCGATGGGGTATAAAGTTGAAAACGTATTAACGACTGCTGAACGGTAGCGAATGTTGCTTGCCGTTTGGCTACAGGATTTGTTCAGACAGTCCAGCAAACCTAAGAATTAGACCTAACCCACCTAAATTCCCAGGTTCCACGGCATATACTGGCCAGCGTTCCTAATGGCCATCAAATGGCACCCACCACGTCGCCTGGTCTGCCACTCACACTGGACCGTGGACGGCAGCAAGATGTCCAAGTCTCTGGGCAACGTGGTCTGTCCTCGAGCCAGCGTCGTGGGCAACGAGGGACTGAGGTACCTGCTGCTGAGGGAGGCTACCATGGCCAGTGATGCTAGTGAGTTTAAAAATAAAAAACTGTAAAATAACTTGTCTTTCGGAAGTCGGTGGTTTTGTCTTTTATTTCGTTGACTGTGGCCACCGACTTCTGAAAGGAAAGTTATTTTTCTTTTTGTGTTTGAAGTCGGTTCCCTTTTTTATTTTATTGAAACGAAGTTCCTTATTGCGCGTTGTGAAAGGGGGCTGGACGGAAAAAATTCTTAAAAGTTGTCACGACACTTTTATCCGTCTGCGCGACGCAAAGGAGGGTAATGTGTGGAATGGAATGGAATAGAGTGGAGTGGAGTGGAGTGGAGTCGCGACGATTATTTTTGTTGAGTGTATACAGTAACTTCGTTCCATCCGGGTGTCCCTTGGCACCTCTCAAGCTTTTTTTTTAATTTTCATTTTAAAGTTTAGATAATAATAATAATCTTCATATAACCAGTGTCTTTAAAAAAACTTTTTCAAAAAAAAATGTGACCGCCTTCAAAAACAACCACAAAAAAGGGTAAAATAACCTACAAAACTTTTCTTTCTTAAGTCGGTGACTTTTTTTATTAATTTCATTGTCTCTTTTGCCACCGACTTCCGAAAGAAAAGTTTTGTAGGTTATTTTACCCTTTTTTGTGGTTGTTTTTGAAGGCGGTCACATTTTTTTTTTTTGAAAAAGTTTTTATTTTACTCTTTTTAGTTTAAATATTCAACCTTCAGCACTAGAATTTAGTAATCCGTAGCACCGGTAATAACATCGTTAACATCTCTTTCATTCATTCCCTATGTCAAAAACTACTGAACCGATTTTGATGAAATTTGCAGTATTCCCTAAGTTGAACTATACCTAGTACAACAAAAAAAGAATTACTTAAATCGGACTTATAGTTCCGGAGATATGCGAACACAAGCATAATTTTCTTACTTGAGGTGTTGTACCTTCCATCATCAGCTTAGCTACATGAGATGATGATTTCCATACGCAAGTACTTGAATTACATCATAAGATTTGCGAAAAACTATGTGTCAGCCAATAAAATTTGAGGGTTGCCCTCGATTTCTCCAAGTTCCAATCATCAGATCCTGAAACGGTGACAATGGGACCACACGGGAAGCACCAGCTTTAGAATAAAAAAAGAATCATGAAAATCGGTTCACCCAGTCGCAAGTTATGAGGTTTAACAAACATAAAAAAAAAATACAGTCGAATTGATAACCTCCTCCTTTTTTTGAAGTCGGTTAAAAACTACAATCCTTGTAAGCAACAAAAACGGAATTATACGGGCAGCTTTACGAGATATCCATTATTGTTATATACTTACTAAAACCTTTCCCAGAATGTAACGTACACTTTTCTGAAAACCGCATCAAAATCGGTTCAGCCAAACGCGAGATAATCGCGGGCACACATGCAATCGTCTCTGAAAATCTACAATCCATGTAAGCAAAAATGGATCCACGTGGGCTACGTCACGGGATATCTATTAGTGTTAATAAACCGTGACTAAACCGTTTTGTGGCGTTATTTTTCGAGCCGTTTTTGAAGCGCTCATCGGGAATCTAGTACTATTTTTGATCGAAGGCCCGGGGCGTATGTTTTCATTGACGGACTAAGATAGTAGACGCCTAGACTTTTCTAGAGTCCTTTGCCCACTTGCCGCTAAAAAAAAAAAAACAATTCCATGTTCAACCCTTTCCAGATTACAGCGAAACAAAACTAATAAACGTAGCGAACTCCGAGCTAGCAGACACCCTGGGTAACTTGGCCTCTCGCTGCTGCGGAGTAGCTCTCAACCCTCGCCAGGAGCTGCCCACACTCCACGCGGCTGAGCTACTGGCGCTGGCTGACAACCAACATGCAGCCCTGCTCATGGACTATGTGGAGGCACTGCCTGGTGAGTTTCTTCATCATCATCAGCCGGAAGACGTCCATTGCTGAACATAGGCCACCTTAGACCACCACGCCGAACGACAATAGGCTAGTTGCCCTAAAAAATGTAATTAGTCCGTCTTTTAGATTATTCAAAAATAAGGGACACGTATTTTTTTATTTGTAAATTAGACCAAAAATGACAAAGATTATAGCCTATTAAAGTTACGTGTGACGTCACGATGCGTGGCATTTTTCGCGCAGGGTGACGTCACAGGTAACTTAAATAGGCTATTATCTTTGTTATTTTTTGTTTAATTGAAAAAAGAAAAAATACGTGTCCAATATTTTTTTATAATCTAAAATACGGACTAAATAGAATGTAATTATTTTGACCCTGGGAACTACCCTAATCGCCACTTGCATCCATCGGTTGCCCGCGACCCTCTCTCTGTCTGTGGTCCACCTAGTGGGAGGCCTACACTGCGTCTTCCGGTCCGTGGTCGCCACTCGAGAACTTTTCTTCCCCATCGGTTGTCAGTTCTACGAACGATGTGGCCTGCCCATTGCCACTTCAACTTGCAAATTTTATGAGTTATGTCGGTGACTTTGGTTCTTCGCCGAATATCCATGTTCCGGATTTTATCCCGCAAAGAAACTCCGAGCATAGCTCTTTCCATTGCTCGTTGAGTGACTCTTAGTGTCTCTAAAAGGCCAGCAGTCAAAGGTAAGGTGATACCATACTTCTGAAGAATAGAATTCATCATCATCTGCCTGCCTTTTCCCAACTATATTGTGGTCGGCTTCCAGTCGAACCAGATGCAGCTGAATATCAGTATTTTACATGGAGCGACTGTCTATCGGACCTCCACAACCCAGTAACTGGCTAATACGATACCCCATGGTAAGACTGGTTGTCAGATTTTTAGAGCTTCTTAGAACATATTAGTAACGTCGTCTGTCAAATGTCGGTCTCTGTATGTTTTGTGACTTTTAACAAACTTCGGACTTCTATTTAGAAAGTTAATAAAGCCCTAGAATATAATATTGTGCCATTTACTATCATTGTTAGTGGAAGTGGTATCCACTCCTTGAATTTATATTTTTATATCTTCGCAAGATAATCCGTAAACATAACTCTTCAGAAACCCTTAAATAAATCATCCAATTATTTCTACAGAAATCTGCCACACTCACTACAAAAACTACCAATTCTACAAAGCAGTGGACGCCGTCATCAAAGTTCTGCACGTCGCCAACCTTTTCTTCGAAAACACGAAACCTTGGGAGTTGCGCAAAAAGCCAGAATGTCAGAAAGAACTAGACGTTATCCTACACATTACTATGGAAACTCTAAGAATATGCGGAATTATTTTACAGCCAATTATACCAGAAATGGCAACAAAATTACTAGATAAACTACAAATTGGTAGGGATTGTCGAAGCTGGCAACATTGTGAGACGCCATCTTGGAGGCTCAAGGGCGCCATCTATGAACCTAAGAAAATTCAGAGCGGGAAATTCGTTCTTTTCCAAAGAGTTTACGAAAAGAAGGTTGCAAATGACCAGAGACAAAGTTCTGAACAAAAACCTGTGCAAGAAAAAAAGAAAAAGGCTCAAAAGAAAAAAGTGACGGCTGCATAGATTTGTGATTCTAGTGTAGAATGTGGTTAGAAAAAACGGGTCTTAGAATTGGATTAGAATAATAGTAAAATTCTGCAACCATTTAAAAGTTTACTTAAGTTTTATCATCGGGTAAGTGACTATCAGTGTAATACAAGGATCTTAGTCTGTGTCTAAAATTGGAACTAACACGTCTTCTTCTTAAATCTATGACTCCCTTTTTGTTCAAACTGGATAGCTCTGTAGATTGCCTCAATCAACAAAAATAAAGCTTTTTTTTCAAGAGTACTCTTCTTACTACACTATCGATCAAACTATGGAATCACTTGGACTTGATTCGGGGAAGCTCCTTAAGTAATGGTGTGATTTTTAAAGTTAACCGCTTTACCACAAAAATATAAACATCTGTTGAACGCTTTTCTAAAAATATGTTACTGCAAAATGACCCTTATATCAATGTGAAAATGTCGTTTTGACGTTGACAGTTTTTTACAAGTGTTCAACAGATGTTTAAGTTTTGTAGTAAGTTCTAAAACTGAACATAACAATTTCAACCTTAACTCCACAGCGTAACGCATATATTACTTCTAAGATTTTAAAAAGTCGCGCGCATTCTTCAGAATTCGCGCGTCTGCGCGCGAACAACGCCGATCGTGAATCGTGAAAATCTTAGAAGTAATGTGTGCGTTACGCTGTGGAATTAAGGTTGAAATTGTTATGTTCAGATTTAGAAATTCGCTTCGATGCGGTTCGACTCTGCGCTAGTATAAATCGACCCTATAAATGTTTAAAATCTTTAAAATGGTATCATTTCTGTTATTCTTAACTTGTTGTAAAAAAAAAAAACTCAAGTTCACGCGAAATCGGAGTTAGTGATTCTATACTTTTGCTCGCGTGTGTAATTCTCGAAATATTAATAAGGAATATCTTTCTAGGGTCAAGAGATCCATAGTACACTGTTTTGTATGCATTTTTTCTCCAAAAGCCATTCGATCCTTGTAGCACTGTATTTCCATTATTTATCTATATATATAAAAGAACAGGGGTTTTTCTTTTGACACGACTACAGCCGAAACCGCTAAACGCAGAAACTTGAATTTTGGACAGCATTTGCAGTCTACCATGTAGATTGGCAATAAGACGGGATTTTGCGAAAATCCTCCTCTAAGGGGGTGAAAAGGGGTGAAAACTTTTGTATGAAAAATCTTATTCCTTGGGTTTATAAACTTGAAACTTACCACGAATAAGAACATTAGTAAATAAATAAGATTAGCACCACAATTTTTTTAAAACTACCCTCCATTGGTAATCTAGACGATGTTAAAGTTTGTATGGGAAAATCATAACGCGTGAGCCAATGAATTTGAAAATCAGTATTTATATACTAGATAAGAATTAATGAAACACGTGCTTTGGATTTTTCGAAAATCACCCCCTAAGTTGGTGAAAAGGGGTATTCAAGTTTTAAAGAGAGGATATTAAACCACTAAACGTAGAACTCTGAATTTTTGATGGTAGTGTCAATTTATTATGTAGGTGAGCATTAAGAAAGGATTTTGCGAAAATCTACCTCTAAGGGGGTGAAAAGGGGTGAAAACCTACGAATGTAAAATCTTATTCCATGGGTTTATAAGCTTGAAACTCGGTACGAATATGAGTACAAGTAAATAAAAAAGATAGTCATTATTCGTTTTTTATAACTACCCCCCATTTTTGGGTTTTTCGAAAATCACCCCCTAAATTTTGAAAAGGGTTGATTAAGTTTTAAGGGAAGTATTTACTGCTTGCTTCGATAAATTCTAAACTGGGCATAAATTATCTCTCAATCGAATAAAGGATACGTATTTATTAAGTATATTTAACAAACCAACCCCTATCGTATTTTTGTTTGTATTGAATAGGCCCCGAAACTACTAGAGATTTTCCAAAAGTATCCTATAAGGAAGGTAAGCGGGAATTAAAGTCACTGAGTTCGAAGTTAGAAACACGCGCAGACGAAGTCGCGGGCAAAGTGCTAGTTTACTATAAATCATTCATACATGGGTTAAGAAAGCCTTTATTGCAGACATATCGAAATATATAAAGGCCCATACTTTTATAAAGATCGTTGTATGGGTATTTTAAGACATTAACTTAGCTAAGTACTTTAAATTAACTTTTGCGAGTTTGTGATTTGTGTGCAATATTAAAATTCCATTTATTAATATCTACCAGCAATTGTAATGTGTGTTACTGAATTTTAAGCTTGTTTGCTGCACAAATCAGGTAGCGACTAGCGCTGAAGGTATAAAATCAGTACCCTTAGCACGAATTTTCAGTATTTGAGACGTAAACTGGAACTTTGACAATTTCAAATTGACAGTTTTCAAGGAAAAAATGAGTTCTTTCTTCGCACGCCAGAAGTGCTGTTTCATTTTATCATACAAAACGCTGTAAATACTGGAAAGACGCTGTAAAGTAAAAGAATGAAAATTCGTGCTAAAGGTACAGGTTGCTTCCACCATCTTAGAAAAAAAATCATTTATTAGCGCTAAACGTTTTAAATGATTCGTGGTGCAAACAAGACGTAATGTGTGCTTATAAAGCTCTCCTAAATAAGGGAAGTTAGTGTATTTTCTGATCTGTTTTCTAAGACAGTTAGCATTTCACTTTTGAGTGTCTTATCAAAACTAAATGGGGTATGAAAGTGCCTGCCTTTGTCCCAATTCTTAGGGTCGATTTATACTAGCGCAGAGTCGAAGCGCATCGAAGCGAATTTCTAAAACTGAACATAACAATTTCAACCTTAACTCCACAGCGTAACGCACATATTACTTCTAAGATTTTAAAAAGTCGCGCGCATTCTTCAGAATTCGCGCGTCTGCGCGCGAAAAACGCCGATCGTGAATCGTGAAAATCTTAGAAGTAATATGTGCGTTACGCTGTGGAGTTAAGGTTGAAATTGTTATGTTCAGTTTTAGAAAATGCGCTTCGATGCGCTTCGACTCTGTGCTAGTATAAATCGACCCTTAGGGTTGACGCAGAATGTCTTGTTCTTTCATGCTTCTTTATTACTCGTCATTCATCTTGAAAATAAACTCTTCTACACACTTCATGTGCATATACTTTTATTTACTACTGGATAATCCAGCTCCAAGGACCGTAGTGATAGTAGCACTACAAAAATTTAAACATATCTTAGGATCCGTTTTCCTTGAGCTCTAACATGGTTGAACACTTTTTGATGACTAGAAAGGACTATATCAGTATTGACTCTAAGTATAAAGACACAGATGTTAGCTGCTTTTGTTCGAGGATGAGCATTTTTATACTTAAAACCATTATCAAATACAGTCCTTTATCCAGTAGCAAAATTGGTCCGGACGGATCCTTAAATAATAATGAGATAATAGATTTTTGATGAGACATTCTTCATTTATATTACAGTTATGAATATAATGTTTAATATCTTATAAATACTCCATATTTATAGTAGTCTTGTATTATCTAATGAATTGACCATGATTCGCAACTTGTATTTATGTAAAGTTTAATATTAAAATTAACGAAAAGACTGTTATTTCTTCTAGTGTAATAGTTTGCTTCCTTATCTAAAGGTACAATTTCAAACGCGATGGCAAACGGCACTATTGGCGCAGTGGCTAGGTGATCGACTGTCGCACAGCGTGTCGCGGGTTTGATCCCCGCATGGAACAAATATTTATATGATCTGGAAGAAGTTGTTTCGGGTCTGGGTGTTTGTATATGTGAGTTTCTATGTTTGTAAACGCACACACGATACAGGAAATAATAATGGTGTTGGGCAAAGTTAAAACAAAAATGCTTGGATAGATGGCGACACTGTCACTTTTTTTCAGAGTAAGCCCTTCGTACACAACGCAACAAAAGTATCCGATATCTTCCGACCTTTGTATCCATGCGACTAACGCAATACAAATCCATAGAGGTTCGTACACAGGCACACGTCAATGGATACCAAAGTCGTAAGGTATCGGAGACTTCCATCGCGTTGTGTGCGAAGGCGCTTATATAGAAACTTCGATCAACAATCGAAATAGATGCTGGCTACAATATAAAACCTATATTTGTTTACTAACGAATTGCGAAACACATTCAATAGAATTTGAAGTTCAATCGAATTGCAACCTTGGGCCCTAGTAACAAAGTCTCATATCTTCAAAATATTACAATCGTCACAAAAAAGTAGCAAAGTTATTAATCGAAGTATAAACAAGTTTTTCTCTGCGGTTTGTATATTTGTGGTCGCGTTCGAAATTGTACCTTAATGTATTTGAGATTTTGATCTTGATTAGTTATATAAGTAGAATAGCTTGTGGTGCATTTTTGTATAATTCTGATTTTAACCAGATTATGTTTTGTCCAACTGTTATTTATGTTTAATAATAAATTGTTGAATTTGAATTGTGCAATGTTGTTTTCTACTGCACCCTAGAGATCACTCCTATTACTGTTTACCCGACTGCCCGAAAAAAGTATGTAATGTTTTTGTTGACGTGTTTGAGGACCCTGTTGGCAGAAACGAAAAAAAAAATATGCCAGCTAGTACTGCCGTTCCTCGTGAACGCAACTTTTATGTGACCCTTAAATTAAAATAAAATTAATCAAATTTCTATAATAAAACAATACCAAGTAAATGTGAAGCCTAACATTCAGAAAAAAAAAGTTTCGAACAAAAAGGTTATAAAGAAAACACACATTCTATATCGGAGTCAATTTATTTACGAATATGCTTATTAAATAATAATATTTGCATCAAAATACTGCAATAACGACTAACAGTATGAAGGAAAGCTAACCATAACACTATTAAGCTAGATACAGCAACGTGTTACGGTTGCATTGCAACCGAACACGCAACACGATGCAGTAGCATGATACACGAACGACTTCGGGATCGTTCGGGTCACGGAAATTGCCGAATGGAAAGAAGATGGCGGCTAGAGATGTGATTTTTTCTCTTGCCATGTTGTCTTTACAATTTATTGTGAATGTTTGTCAATATTGCTTTCTTCAAACGATTTGTCCTGAAAGCGAAGAATTATGGCTCTCCCTTTCAAAAAGGCAGGCCTGAGTCCAAGCAGTAGTAATTTGGATACTGCTCAAGCGCATTTTTAATATTTATGTTTGGAAATCTTCGTAATACCCGAAGTTAGCCGAAGTCCCAGTGCATCACACTACTACACTTCAATACACTTAGTCGAAAATGCATCAAATGAGTATGATACAGGTTTACTAATTAATTAATCATTATTATATATAAATTCTTACAAAAATTCGGTGACACATACATTTTTGCTTAAATGCTTATTTAAAATCTGTTATCTGTGAACGCCGTTATAAAAAGAAATTACTATTTTAACTATTTAGAAGATAAATTGGTACTAATTAAACTATCTTTCATAAGAATATATTGGCATTAATTTCACTGTCTTTTATATAAAGTTATTATAACTTCTAATACAAAATGGTGGCGAGGTTTCGACGCACATTGCTGCCTTTGTATGAAAATTTTCATTCTATTAGAGTATAAAGTAAAAAAATTGACAATGTGCGTCAAAAATCGCCTTTACTACCATTGCATTAAGCCTTGTTATTGTTTAAAACAATGTTCACAGACAACACTATAGCTCAATGACTTTGCCCTAAAAATAACGAATACTAAAGAAATCTGTACAATTGAGCTCCCAAGTTGAGCATTGTTGAGTATAGCTCTTCAAACTGAGCATTTAGCTCAACTTACTTGCATTCTGATATTGACTCTACAACTTAAACAGTTTTAAAAATTAAACTGTCCTTGTTAACTTATTAAAATAACTTAAATAAAAATGCAAATGGATGGTAACGCTATAACTTACATGCAATGAAGTTGACAAGCTAAAACGATAATATACACAGCTATGTAGAAAGTGACGAAAAATAGAGTGACCCTTATTACTGAGTAGGAGAGCCGAAGATGGCGTGGTCAAACTATGTTTCATCTCTTTCTTTCTTAATAGTATCGGCAACTGTCGATTGCCGACCCTACGTATAAACAATGATACAAACTCATAGTACGTCAATATTATACAGAAAAGCACAAAGATTAGCAATAGGTACATGAGTTAGGTTGCCGCATGTCACACTCATAAAAATCAACTAATGAAGTGATCACGAGAATATTTTAACAGGATTTTTATGAGTGAATGAGTAATAAGTCTCTTTGTAACAAAATTGGCAACATAGTTTTCGTTTATTATGACGAAAATAAGGGTCATAAAGTCAATATCGGAATAATTGCTTATATCGAATAGGAGCGTGAAGCATTGAACGACTTCACTCGTTCCATTCACTCATTCAATGATAATTAGTTAGGTTGACTGTAAATTCAATGATTTCGGGACGGAAGATTTTATATTTTTATGATTATTTTTCTGCGACCTCAAAATGATGAATAAAATTTTAATGTTGGTTTCAAAATGTAGCTCATTTTCTACATTTTGACCATAGTATTTGTGCTTAACCAAAATGGCGAATAAAATTCCAACTTAATTTTGGAATTACAGTCAACCTAACAACAAACTGAATTCCCAATTACTTAGATATTTTTTTATTAATTGAATGAGTGAACGAGTGAAACCATTCACTTTGTGCGAATAAAACATAAAATCGTAGCGAAATGACTTGTCTTACACGATTACCCTTGCATGCCTAATCTGGGCGCTACACTTCGGCTGTTTCCGTGAACATTCGTGTGTTTTCGTAGATGGAGAATCCAAGATGGCGTCAAATGTTCAGAGCGCGAAGCGTAGAGCCCGAATGACGAATAAAAACGGGAGGCAAGTAATGACTGCGTGTGACAGAGAAGTTTTCTAAAATAATTATTTAATCCCTCTTTTCTAGAGATTACATACACAATGTAGAACATTTACAGATTTCTTTAAAATTTACATCCAATAAGAAATCTGCAACGTTTTTTCTCTTGAAATGACTTTAATCTTACATCAATTGATTACTATTTTTTTTTCATTCACTCTAGCTCAAAATGCTCTATAATCCATAATGCTTCCATAGGACCAAATGGATCAACGGGCCCCGTAAATAAAACACTTTTTTTTTTTCACTAAATTACACCCAAAATGGCCTCCTAAAACTAACCTAATTTCATAATGGATACCATGATTTTATTTCTTGTATCGCAAGCTTTTTTATAACTACTAATGTTAGTAATAGCTCCTTATAACTAATTCTTTTGTTACGGCTTAAACAAGCCAAGTTTGGAACATTTTTCAAACCCGTAATAATTTGTCAAAAAATTCTTCTTTTCGGAATATTAGTTCATGTGAGACATTGGCTAATATTCCTATCTTTCGTACTAAGCTAAAGTATGCTTATTAAAATGGCTTTTTAGCCTATCGAGGCGTCAAGCTAACTCTCAGATTATTTACTGCTATCTACTAACTTGGCTAACTTCAGATTTTAATGTTTTTTTTTTTTTTTATTACTGATTTTGTTCAGCTTGAGCCTGTGTATTTATCTGTTTCAAACCTTCTGAATGTTTTTCCAACCACTTTTATAGAACCTTCACTTATGAAATTTACGTTCCAGAGATAAATATAACATTAGCGAGATCAAACCAGAAAAAAAATTGATTGATTTTCTGAGCTTTTGAAACCCATTTTTTAAAGAGTCCCTAGAAATTTTTATTAAACCTATTTTTATTTTTGTCCTCAAGTTAGCCAACTTAATAAATTAGCAGTAAATAATCTGTGAAAGTTTATAAACCTTTTAAAACCCGGTTCCCCGTCACACGCGATCAGCCTCCAAAAATGACAATAGGCATCGAAATATTCAATAACAATAAAAGTTACACATCAAAATGCATTCAATACTTATTACTAAATACAATACAAACATTGGAAGTGAATTGGCAATGTACAGTAAGACGAAAAAGTTTTTTTTCCAGTAATTTGTGCGACTTTTTTTATATTCACAATGTTTTAGGGAAGGGAACATGATACCCGGTTTTTTTTTACAAATTAAATAAAACCTTTTTTTATCTTTCTTTTTACTTCAATTACTTTTTTTTTAATTTAGCACTACCACGACAGACGAAAACAATTAAATACGTAGATTCCATAGATTTCCTCTATTCGTTTCATTTATTATTGCTCGATTATACACTATCTAGCTTTTACGTGACTTGTAGGAGGCGGATGACTTGTTTTATATTTATTTTGACAAGTTTACTGAGTAGATGTTACGGATTTTTGTAAATTATTGCTTTTAAGATTCTGGTTTAAGTAATTTTTAAATAACATAATAACACGCCTGAAATCATTGAATAGTTAAGAGTGCCTATTCTGAAAGTTGGCATGGTCTCAAATAGTTGTCAAATATTAACAAGTTGTACTTAATTTAGCAATATTACTTGTATGGAAATAAGAAATAATTATGGCTCTGTGGTCCACTAAAAATCAATTGTCAATGTAATATCTATAACATCTACTAAGTAAACTTGTTAAGCACGGCCATTAATATCTGGTTTTTTAACATTCATAATAATATTGCAACAGCTTCAATTCATAGCTAAACTTGTCTCTTCATGATTCTCTTAGAACAGGCAAGATGGTGGAATAAATCTAAGTAGTCCGCCAGCTGGATTATGAAAAAATATTTTAACCGTATTTGTTTTTGCTTCATACCCCAAAATTGACGAACATACGAATTCACAATGCGTTATTTTTAGAGCCTATGCACACCACGTTTTTTAAACGCGCCGGTGCAGCGCGTTTAAAAAACGTGGTGTGCCTAGGCTCTTAGATGCTGTTACTAGTACATACTTTGTTCTTAATACTTTGTCAATTTTCAGTGATTTAAAATACATGTCAATTATTTTTCTCTTTAATAACCTCCTAACAACGGACTAAATAGATTTACAATTAATGCTATTATAATGCCTATAATCCCTTTCCGTACCTCTCTTTTGAACATCAATAAAGCCATCATTAGGAAATATTCAAATATTATATCTCATCAGCCATTCATAGAAAATAAAATATCAAAAAAACATTCTAAGTATATGTAAACGTACGTATGTATCATAAAACATGTATATAATAAGTCGTAAAAAGTATATAGTATCACTACTTGGTAAAACAATGGGATATCCCTTCTAAAATATAAGATTGGCATCGATATTTCATTATATTGGTGATATACAGACAGACAACATCCAACTATTTTAATGACAAGAGTTAAAATCAATTTATCGATACAAAATACCATTTTTCCCAACACTATTGTCTATCGATACATCACCAACATAAAAAAACAACCCTATAAAATACATAAACGAATAAAAACAAAACTTTCGATGAATAATAATATCAATAGTGACAGTACTCGCAATTATAATACGAAAATAATAATAATATAAAATACACGATAATAATAACGCTATAATATAATAATGTTTGTTCGCGTAATACTACCACGGTTTCTATTGAGCTAAATGCATAATGTTTACAGAATAATATCAGTCATCCATACGAGAAATATTATTTGTTGCTGCACTTACAGAGCTGGGGCGATTATAGAGCTTATTGCTTCGTTATAAAGTTGATAATTAAATATACTGTGTGAGAATTTGTAAGGCGAAAATCGCTTGCACCCGGAGTATTAGCCAGAGGCGTGCAAAGGGTTGTCCGGGAATGACCGTCACTACAAAAATTATAATATCAAACGAAAAATTATTTTACGAAGTTATTTTGTGAAAAATCTTGAATTTCATACAAAGGTAGTACATACACTTTCAAAATCAAATTAAAGAATTTGAATTTGAAAATATATGGACCAAATATACATGTATTTTAAATAATCAACGAAAAATTACAAATATTGTGGTGGGCTCAGATCAAAGAAATATGCAGATAGAGCGCTCAGAACACGCGAGTGGGTCCACCAAAGTTAATACAAAATCAAAATCGAATACAAAGTCGCGACAGTACCATGCAAATTATTTATAGAAATCTTTTCAGACCTACATTCTGTTATTTCGGATATATTCGTCAAAGCCCTGTAAGTCTAGCCACAACATTTATACTTGGCAATTGTAAGAGTCACGTCAATTTTTCATACTAACGTATTTAATTTATATTCAATGTCTAAGCGTAGTATTTTAACAAAATTCATTTATAATTTTAGATTAATCAGAGTTGTAACTGATCTCTTTTTCTTTCAAGACACCCTTACAGTTGCCAACGTAAAAAAATGTACTAAAATATTAATTGTTCATGTTTTTTTCAACTGTTAACACTTTGCTGTTTTACGTATCGTCAATTTTATAACATTTACTTGCTTGCTAATGTTGTTTTTGTACCGATTTACATTTTAAATGTATATTTTTATTAAATTAATAATTATGTATATTATATTAAATAAATTAATAAGGTTTGAAACAGCTACATGTTTATGGGCTAAGTTATACTTATGGATTATCATAAGAGACTTAGCATACAAAGAAATAAATTAATGGTACTAGTTTTTTTTAATTATTGCATATCTTAGGGGCCTATTTCTAGATGTAGATGGTACACAAATATTAAAAAATACAAAAAGTATGTTAAAACGCCAATAATAATAAGAAATAGTGACTTACTATAACAGCTGATTTAATAGTTTTATTGTAAACTTATTGCATCTTAAAAAATAATGAAAAAGGGACTTCTGAGCGACTTTCAAAGAAAGTTACATCAAGGATCAAAACTTAAACAAATCAAATGAAAATAAGTAAAAAACAACATTTGTAAGCTCTCGTTAGAACATTCAACAACCCGAAACAGATACACTAACCCACAGGTACAAGGAGAAACACACCATATTCCTACGTATACAGGTTCCAATTTCATATACACTCTAATTAACGATTACTTTTCGAGACCGATTAGGACTTTAAATCCATCTTAATTTTTTAAATGTGGCATCAATTGTATAGAAGCTGAAAAAAAGAAACTATTTTGTGTAACAACATTAGCTGATGTAGTTTTTTACAATAAATTATTTTCCACTTTTATTATAAATTATTTTCTTTGACACTTCATCAGCTTTTTTTCCGCCTCATATCATACATAAAGGCTGGCAACATTTTTTACGTAGAAATTTGACGGCACAGTCAAATAAATAATGTGTGTATCTAAAAGTAATGAAAATATTTAAATTCAAAATGAAAAATGTTTTTTTAATGTTTTTTTTTTCCTATTCACAATCTCATTTTCGTCATTGCTTAGTTTCAAGTGCAAGGTATTGCTACAAAACTCCTTCATACAATAATATCATAGATTTCCATTCAAAACCTTCATTTTTGAGCGTCAAAAACTGCTTTGGGAATCGTAAATATAAGTTTTCAGCATTGTAGTGCCATGCTTTGTCATAAGGACTATTTTCGTCTGATTTTTCAGAAGAATAATCATATTTCTGCTTACTTGTACACAAAAGGTCAAGTTCTAATTGTCATTGGCAGAGTATCGCGCTGTCCAGTACTGTGTCATCGTTCTTATGAAGCGGGCGGTCAGCTGTTGGCTGGTGGAGCAGTCAGGGAGGAGGGAGGAGCGGGGAGAGAGGGCGCGGGGGGAGCGGGGGGGGCCGGGGAGGAGGGGAGGAGGAGGTGCTCGGGGACGGGGACTGCACGTAGTCGAGCTGATACTTTCTTTTGTGGACATAATACCTGTGAAGGAGATATTGTTTTGTTAATGCATGCTTTTTGGCCGTACTACTAGAAACATTGATTGTGGTCATATTTTATTAAACCACTAAGTAATAGGAGCCCCGCCGAGCAGGGCTCCTTCTATTCGGATAACGTTAACAAAATTGACGTGAAGTATTACAAGTTTATTTAATTTGATCATGTTAATGGATAAAAATCACCATTCTTAAAATACATACCCTTCTGGCGAATAAAAAGCATCCCTTCTCCTCTTCCGGCGTCGTGGTGGCTGGTACTAGCTGTAGGTCCACCGTCGCACACTCCTTACTGTCTTCTCCTATAAACGACAAGACAGTTTATTTACAAGAAGGTGTTGCCAGCGGCTTCACCCGCATTAATTCGAAAAAAAATTACCCCACAGGAACAAAAAAGCGGGATAAAAATTATCCTTTACGTTTATTGAGGTTATGAACTATCTTTGTAGCAAATTTTAGCCAAATCCGTTCAGTGGTTTTTGCGTGAAAGAGTAATAAACATCCATCTATCCAAATAATCTTTCACGTTTATAATACTACTAGGAGGAGGTAGGATTATATTATTATAAAAATATAATTAGTGAATAAAAGACGGGTGAATCACGATCAAGCGAAGGATTCTAACGACTGAATCACGACCATATGGAGCGATTAATGATGATTGAATCACGAGCGTAGCGATAGATTCAAGTGTTTGAATCACAAGCAACACAAGTGATTCATGGCCCTGGATATAAATCCGTTTTATTTAAGGGTTGAACACTATACGTTGTACTATGACTACCTGGGGTCGCAAGACTGTATTATCAGGTAATCGTGGCCCCGGAACGTAAAAGGCTATTGAAGGATGACGTGAATACTAGTCAGTACAAGTCTGACAGTCCTTCCTACCTTGCCCTGGGAGGGAAGACTCATTTGATGATTTTACCACGATAAAAAAAAGTAAACTGCTTGTCGAAAGTTAAAACCCTGCTCGCAATCAAATTTTCCATTACACAAGAAATAAAAATTGAGTTATTTACCTCTAGCAAACACATTAAGCTCCGCGAAGCAGCCCGTTTCGATCATCTCAGTCTGCCAGGGGATGCTGACGGAGCCGGTGTTGAACTTCCCGTAGAAGGTGTCGTCTCCCGCGTCCAGGTTCACTCCCTTCACCGTGCTGAACTGCTCTATGTCCAGCACGTCTTTTGCGTACACTGCGTGTGGCTGAAATCAACATTATTTTTCGTTAAAATCATTCCATTTTTCTTATACAACGTGTAACGCCAAAAACGCAAAATCTCTCGCGGGGTAACTCAGCCCATGGTTGCGGGATTATTTCCTTACCGTGACCCCGGAACATAAAGGGCTATTGAAGGACACCGTGGATTTTAGTCAGTACAAGTCTGAAATTCCCTCCCGCCCTGCCCGGGGTGGGAGGACTCATTTGATGATTTTACCACGCTAAAAAAAAAGGTTAACTCAGCCAATGTTATTGAAAAATTTTTGTTTTGAAGCTTTTTGAAATTCGCAAAAAAAATGGTTTTTCACGAGAGGTTTTGCGCTTTTGGCGTTAGATACATGTTTTAGAAAAAAGTTGGATTAGGATCCTAACACTAAACATTATAATTCCTAGTCTGTCTGAACTGTAATGCGAATCATACACCTAAATGAAATTATGACAAGGAAAATAAAATGCATTTTTTATATAAGCTGACTAACCATTTTTATTTGATTTTTATACTGCTACTAAATATCGCCAATAAAAACAACCTCCGTAAATAAATACTTCTTTGGACTATTAGTATGCGTAACCAAAATTTAGAAACCTATCAAGTCTCGAGGATTCCTTTATGACAAACAAGATACTCGTAGTAAGCTCCAAATTTTTTTTATAGTTCCAAAACTCATTGTAGAATTTATTAGCAAAAAGAGGACAGTATCGCAGTTTAACTTTAATGATAGAAACGTGCAGTTTAGGGTGCTTGTACACGGCGCATGTAACCCGCGCAAGTGCCTCAACATGCTCAAGCTACATGCGCCGCGTACAAGCTCCCCACGGGTAGCTTGATCAAGTAGCTTGCGCATGTTACTCGCGCGGGTAACCCATATCTTTACTAGCGCGGGTTACATGCGCCGTGTACAAGCATCCTTACTGACGCAAGCAGACAAAAACATTCAAGAGAATACTCACATCAGGAACAAAAGGCGCATCCACCATCCCGGCCTCTAACCTCGCCCAGTTCAAATTGGTGAAGAACCGATGTGCCTTCACCTGCGTGGCCCCTCTCCTGCCGGCACCGCAGCCCAGGCGAGACGAGGGCGACTTCGCTAGCAAGGCGGAACATAACGCACGAGCGCAATCGCTGAACTTTGACGAGTATTTTTCTTGTTCATGCTGGGGAATTAAGGAAAAATGGAGAATATTAATTCACTATAAAAATAAACTAAATAAAGTATTCTTTTTTTCTGCCCAATCTCAGGAATCCAGATTCGAATGCAAAATTATGGGATGGATATGGAGAAGGCTTTGCCCAGCAGTGCGACGGAATAGGTTATTAAACAAAATGTTTTTATTATGTTTTGGGGTCTCTTGAATACCCTATAGATGTTTTATTTAGTTTAAAGATTCAATTATCAATCAGAAAGAGATTAGATTTTATTGGACATTGAGTCTGGTTTTCGTCAAATACAAGTGGATTCTTAAAAATCATCGAGACCGTATTTATACTGAAATCTTAGTAGCTTATATACAGTTTTTACATATTTATGTAGTACAAAAGTTACTTTTAAGATAACTGATTTAGATTTGATTAAAAAAAAAACAGATGAAAATTTACTTTCAATCGAGTTGGCTTATCTAGACGACATAATTATCTTCTCAATGAGGAAGGCAAGTCAAAGCTAATGTAGATGGCGCCACCATAGCTTAGTCCTAATCCGACCTATACGTAGTACTATTTTGAAGTACGTTTAAGATCTGAACCAATGACGATGCTTGGAACAAGCTATACTAGCGCCATTAGTTCCCCAGTTGCCATACCCATTTCTTAAGCCCAATATTAGTTTATTTCATAAAGGATGAAGAATTTTTTATTACATAACAGCTGACCTTGACCCTCCGATCGACCTCCTCCCGTTTGACCTTCTCCTTGCGCGCTCTGAAGGGCGCGCGACCTTCGATCATCTCGTACACCAGACAGCCGAAGGAGAACCAGTCCGGACTGTAGGTATACCTCTCATTGTCTATCACCTGAAATACACGAAAAAAACACTATTTATACCATTTCTCTATTTAAAATGTGTACAGCTTGACATAAAACTGTAGAAAACCGGAAACACTGTCTTCGCGCTACCAGCACTTTGAATGTTATTTTTTTTTTCACTTAAGACGTCAGTTTTATGGCACAAAAATAAATCTAACAAACCTGCGGTCTTTGTTTACATCAAAAATATCAAAGATTTTAAAACGTTGTCAGAAACAAAAAGATTAGTTCCGTTTCAATTCGTTCTGGCCAAGCTGTAGAATTTTCCGTCTTCTTACGGATTATGAAGTTCAATAATTTGAGCGCTTTTACATTAGACTCTACAAACGCGTATCGTCCGTTCTCGCTCATTCTCAGCCTCAGGTCGGAGATGATGATGATGCTAACATACCTCAGGCGCCATGTACCCCACGGTCCCGACCCGGCCCCGCACGCTGCCTCCCTCCGGCACGTCCACGGCCAGATGATGATGATGATGATGATGATGCTAACATACCTCAGGCGCCATGTACCCCACGGTCCCGACCCGGCCCCACACGCTGCCTCCCTCCGGCACTTCCACGGCCAGATGATGATGATGATGATGATGATGATGCTAACATACCTCAGGCGCCATGTACCCCACGGTCCCGACCCGGCCCCGCACGCTGCCTCCCTCCGGCACGTCCACGGCCAGCCAGATGATGATGATGATGATGATGATGCTAACATACCTCAGGCGCCATGTACCCCACGGTCCCGACCCGGCCCCACACGCTGCCTCCCTCCGGCACTTCCACGGCCAGATGATGATGATGATGATGATGATGATGCTAACATACCTCAGGCGCCATGTACCCCACGGTCCCGACCCGGCCCCGCACGCTGCCTCCCTCCGGCACGTCCACGGCCAGATGATGATGATGATGATGATGATGCTAACATACCTCAGGCGCCATGTACCCCACGGTCCCGACCCGGCCCCACACGCTGCCTCCCTCCGGCACTTCCACGGCCAGATGATGATGATGATGATGATGATGTTGCTAACATACCTCAGGCGCCATGTACCCCACGGTCCCAACCCGGCCCCACACGCTGCCTCCCTCCGGCACTTCCACGGCCAGATGATGATGATGATGATGATGCTAACATACCTCAGGCGCCATGTACCCCACGGTCCCGACCCGGCCCCGCACGCTGCCTCCCTCCGGCACGTCCACGGCCAGCCCCAGGTCGGTGATGATGATGATAATGATGATGATGCTAACATACCTCAGGCGCCATGTACCCCACGGTCCCGACCCGGCCCCACACGCTGCCTCCCTCCGGCACTTCCACGGCCAGATGATGATGATGATGATGATGCTAACATACCTCAGGCGCCATGTACCCCACGGTCCCGACCCGGCCCCACACGCTGCCTCCCTCCGGCACTTCCACGGCCAGATGATGATGATGATGATGATGATGTTGCTAACATACCTCAGGCGCCATGTACCCCATGGTCCCGACCCGGCCCCGCACGCTGCCTCCCTCCGGCACGTCCACGGCCAGCCCCAGGTCGGTGATGATGATGATAATGATGATGATGATGCTAACATACCTCAGGCGCCATGTACCCCACGGTCCCGACCCGGCCGCGCACGCTGCCTCCCTCCGGCACGTCCACGGCCAGCCCCAGGTCGGTGATGATGATGATGATGATGATGATGATGCTAACATACCTCAGGCGCCATGTACCCCACGGTCCCGACCCGGCCCCGCACGCTGCCTCCCTCCGGCACGTCCACGGCCAGCCCCAGGTCGGTGATGATGATGATGATGATGACGATGATGCTAACATACCTCAGGCGCCATGTACCCCACGGTCCCGACCCGGCCCCGCACGCTGCCTCCCTCCAGCTCGTCCACGGCCAGCCCCAGGTCGGTGATGATGATGATGATGATGATGATGATGATGCTAACATACCTCAGGCGCCATGTACCCCACGGTCCCGACCCGGCCCCGCACGCTGCCTCCCTCCGGCACGTCCACGGCCAGCCCCAGGTCGGTGATGATGATGATGATGATGATGATGATGATGCTAACATACCTCAGGCGCCATGTACCCCACGGTCCCGACCCGGCCCCGCACGCTGCCTCCCTCCAGCTCGTCCACGGCCAGCCCCAGGTCGGTGATGATGATGATGATGATGATGATGATGATGATGCTAACATACCTCAGGCGCCATGTACCCCACGGTCCCGACCCGGCCCCGCACGCTGCCTCCCTCCGGCACGTCCACGGCCAGCCCCAGGTCGGAGATGATGATGATGATGATGATGATGATGCTAACATACCTCAGGCGCCATGTACCCCACGGTCCCGACCCGGCCCCGCACGCTGCCTCCCTCCGGCACGTCCACGGCAAGCCCCAGGTCGGAGATACGCACGTGACCCGCGTCGTCTAGTAAGATGTTCTCTGGTTTGCAGTCTCTGGAAACAGAATATTGTTATTTAGGAAAATGTACCCTATTGCTTAGACATTAAAAATTTTGAAGAAACTTGCAGTGGCAGATTGGATAGTCGATGTAGGGTGGGTCTCATTTTGTACCTACCTATAAACAATGCCCATCTTGTGTAGATGCTCCAATCCACACGCGACCTGCGCCGCGTAGAACCTCGCTCGCTCCAGCCCGAGACCCGTATCCGCGCCGCACATGTTGTAAATGTGGAACTTTAGATCACCACCTGGAAACATAAATACATTCATGAATAAACAATTCAGTCGTTTGCCCGAAAACTTATAAGCGATGCTCGCGAGGCAGACTTAATGCAGAAGTCTACGAGCATCTGGAACGGACAACAGAAGGTAAGGAAACTACTGTCCATTCTTAATGAACATCAGGTACTGAGGAACCTTTGAGCGAGTGCTATATACCAACCCCAGAAAGAACGGCCCGAGAGACGGTCATACCGACCGAGTTATTGCTAGCGAGGCTGCCGCGCGAGCGACTGAGCATTTAGGTCGCGAGGCTGCTGTGCGAGCCCGTGCGTCTGATATGGATGCGGCGTTTGATGTTACGCCCAGATTATGGCCATAAACTCGCCACGTTGTACATCTCTACCTTATTAGTATTGTTATGGGATTATTAGCCCGATTTTGTATATTAACCGTTCCATAGTATTCGTTGTAATTTTTACTCATGGGGCTAAGCAACTGGGCTTCTCCCAGTTGTAATGTCCCTTTGTGCCTATTCGCCTTGCTTTGTTCTGTCTCCTGCTTGACATGCAGGGAAATGGAAACATATTTTTCCTACTCCTCCATTATTATTTTCTGGTTAATTTCGTTACAAGATCCAAGGCAGGTAAATTCATTCTCCGGGACACGTCGACCTTCATTATCTCGGCGCTTTTCTGGTTGTTGCCACTGTTGATTCTGGCTTTCAGGAGTTGCAGTGGTTTGGGAGGGTAGTGGGTTTGTCGAAAGAAAAAAACTCACCGTTCATGATGGTGAGTACCAAACAGAGCGCGTCCTTGGTCTCGTACGCGTACGCGAGGTTGACGACGAACCGCGAGTTGATACGTTGGAGAATCTGCTTCTCTATGAGCACCATCGCCTCGCCTTTGCGCTTTTTTATGCGTTTCTTTTCTAATTTCTTGCACGCGTACATTTTGCCTGTTGCTCGGACCTGTAATAGGGGAAACATCTTTATTACCTTACGTTCTAGATCTAAAAATATATAAATCCATAGAGTTTGAAATTCTGGGGAGGGGCCTTTGCCCAGCACTAGGATGAAACAGGCTAAAAGTAACAGTTACTAAAGCCCTGAAAGAAATGTTACTAAAACCTATTTACTAATTGCCTTTAAATGCTTGGACCCTGTTCCTGATACAGGTGGGCGGGCACTATTTTATATTCCATTATTTAATTATTATTTAATGTGTGTAAAAAAAAATATATTAAAGTAACCAAAGATGCATTTTGTGGCCTTTTAAATTCGTTCTTCAACGTCAAAATAGTTCCTGTTCACGTTCTTGTAGACAACTTGACAGTGATCTTTCGCTTCCTCATATCGAAAATTATATATATTTGCCATCCCCTGTCCCACTCTACTGAGCGGTGCAACTGGCGGAGCGAATAAGACATTAATTTTTACTTTGTTAGTACGCGAATTCGCCACTGGCGGTGTGACGTCATGTGTTACAAACAATTAATTAATTTGATCTAACCGCTCGCCGCTGCGCTCCGCTTACACTATGTCACCATTCATAGGGGTAAGGAAGGAACGGGACGTATCCAGTGAGAAAGAGAAGACACATTCAACAATTTAAATCTTTGTGCTTATCGAATTAGAAATACAAATAAACTTTTAATTATTTGTAAATTTCCTATTAACTTGCTCCAACCTACAATACTGCACTCTACATTAAATTTATTAGGGTCACTTCACAACAACATGCGACGCGACGATTCCGGGAATGTGTATAATTTTGTGTAGTAATTTTCAAGTTACACTTTCAATCGCTCCACAGTGTTTCGTCTAGTACAAGCTAGCGAGACAACATTATTTTTTTACTTATTTTAATTGTTTACGTATAAATAAGGTGTCTAACGTCGTTCTGTGTTCTCTAAGTCCAAAGGTGTGCATGCAAGATGGTCACCAAATTTCCTACTTTTTTTTACAAATATCACAAACATGAACGATCTTTAGTACAACAAAAAAAGAATTTTGAAAATCGGTCTACAATTGACGGAGCAATCGCGTAACAAACACGCAAAAAGTAAAGATCATCTTGTCATCCAAGTAGCCGAAATGAATAAAAATGCTCACAAAATAAAAAGTACTGAACCAAATTGGATGAAATTTTTATGAGACCAAATGGCAAGTATAGTGCATCGAACAAAAAAAGAATCACACTAATCGGACTAGAAACCTCGGAGTAATCGGTGCACATACATACATTTATTATAGCTATGGCTCGTTCTGAAAGAATAGTTATTTGTGCAACAAGAGAGCAAAGTCGTTTTTTGCTGCGAGTGCTGATTTTGAATCTTGAGCAAGCGAAGGATTCAAGGATTGAATCACGAGCGTAGCGAGTGATTCTAAAGTTGAATCCTGAGTGTAGCGAGAGATTCAAAGGCACGAGATGCAAAAAACTTTGCTCTCGTGTAACACACATAACTTTTCACTTCAGCAGCGAGAACACTTTAGGAGATAAAATAATAAATAGGAATAGATTAAAATAACTTTTTTTTAAAAGTAGCTTTCAACAATAATTAAATACTCCGCACTGTAGATAATCGTCTCGTCTGTGATAAATCTAAAAAATAAGATAGCAACACCGTCTCCGAAAAACTGCTTTCGCCCTTTGTTAAGTCTCCATTCATTGAAGACATGGTATGGTTTCAGATATTTAGTAAGAGTTAGGAAATTTAATTCTGCATTAATAATTTGTTGTTTTAAATGGTTATGTTAAAATAAGTACTGTTCTCTTCGCTAGTTTTACGCATTTTTTTTTTTTTTTAACTTATTCAACTCTTTACGCCAGCCATGAAATTTTATTCCCGCTCTTTTATTTTTAAATTAAGGCGTGTTCGGAAATAGCATCCATAATATTTTATTATTCAAAATATTTATTAACATAAATTGAAACTAGAAATAAATATTTACAGTAAATGCTTATTTTCATTTAAATACAGCAATAAGTTAAAAATTCAATAAAATACATTCGAAGACATTATTATCTTTTTGCATTTCTTTGGTTAGTACAAATTTCCGAACGTGTTTGTCTTTGAGACCAAATTCAAAATCGGAACTTCGAAAGGGCTGGTGTTTGTCTCTCTCTCTTTCTATTGGCGGGAAAGAGATAGAGTGTTAATGTTTCGAATTGTATGATTAACTCAAGGCTGAATATGATATTCGCGGCTTTTTTTAAAACAAAAATTAAAAAGCTACTTTGTCTCACTAGTGAGCAAAATCGCATTTTGCTCACTGATTTCAGGCAGCAAAACCTACATGTTTGAGCTACTGAAGTGAAAAGTAAATTACTTTATCTGCGGGCGATTTCGGGAGCCAAAAACTAAATTAACTTACGCCTGAATGTTTCAATTATAACATACAGAAAAATCTAGCCGGGTACATTGGGATACAAAAAGTTGCAACCCTTTAAAGTTTGAAGTTAAGAAAAAATATGTGGGATTATTTCAACATACTTGTAAACTCTAATTTGGGCAAATAATTTCTTTGAATTTCTAACCTGGGAAGGGTTGTTTACAAGATGTTATCACGAATTCCTGGAAATGACGTCATGAATTTTGTCCCGCTAGCTTGTACTAGACGAAATACTGTGCGCTCTATTGAAATGGCCTGTGTAAATTGGCCTTTATCGTCTAATTATAATACCCATATGCGTCAATGCACATTCGACACTTACAATTATGGTTTTTCAAACGGAAAATAACTTAAAAATTAGACAAATAAACAGTAATTAAGGAAAAATATTTTATAACATGACTAAAATGAATTGTGAGAGCTTATTACTGAATTTCCTGAATACCTCCTACTGAAATTGATGAGGTTACTGTGTTGGCTACGACCCAAGTTAGTAGAAACTTGTGTAAACAAGTTATATACCTACTTAGTGATAGTGGTTGGTCACTGCCAGGGACATTAAGGTATCAGTCTTAAGACGGGACATTTTGACTAACATGACTGATCGGTGACAACGAAAATATCCATATTTTTGGAACTACTATTATTTTGTGACAGCCAGATATAGGCTACTTTAGACCTACTGAGGAGCTCGTGGTTTAATACAGCCGCACAGGCCGATCTTCCTTGTTAAGTCGCGTTTGCCGAGGTTGGTCTGTAGATGAGTGACCATCTGTCATAGCAATTTTCCTCCGTGTCTCGGAAAGCACGTAAAGTGGCCCTGGCTGTCATTTGTAGATCTTTGACAGTCGTTATTCATAAGCTCTAAAAGTCTGACAACCCATCTTAACATAGGGTATCGTATACTGGTTACTGGGTTGTGAAGGTCCGATAGGCGGTCGCTCCATGTAAAATACTAATATTCAGTTGCATCTGGTTCGACTGGAAGCCGACCACAATATAGTTGGGAAAAGACAGGCAGATGATGATGCTGTCAAATTGGCTATTTTCATAGTTTCGACGTACCTGACAGGCGCAGACCTCTCCGAAGCCCCCCTTGCCGAGTACCCGGTACATGCGGAAAGTGTGCTGGGTGACCGGCTGCGCCTCCAGCCACTTCCACTGAAGATACCGGTGGAAGTACATCGAGCGCTCGAACTCCGCGAACGGAGCGCCCGCCAGGAAACTCTTCACGCATCGCACGCATTCTATGAATATGTCTTTAGAGCCGGCTGGAATTGAGAAAAAAAAACAATTAAACAAGGTAATTACTTCACTCGATGAAGAGTAATAAGAAAGTAGTGAAGAGTAATAATAAAGCTATGCAGACCACGTTTTTAAAACGCAACTATATAGATACTCATGCAAGTCAGACGCAGCCTAAAACAAACGACAACAAACTACTCTGATGAAAACGCGCCGTCGACGCGCGTTTCTAAAACGCGCTGCATCGACGCATTTAAAAAACGTGGTGTGCATAACCCACGACCCTGAAAAGCAAAGTTCAACTTTATGAGTATGACAGTCCCAGTCCGGACTACTTTCTGCTCGACCCAGGGTTCCCAGTCCTAGGACTGATTTGAAAATTTAACCAAAAATAAAAAAGGAAGAAAATATTAGGGGGCGATTCTAATGCCATTATGTGGACACAAAATCAGACGCCGTGGTTACTACTTAAAAAATCTTGTTGGACAATCTCTCCTACAAGTCTTCGCGTTTACAAAAAAATTAACTTACACACAAACCTTTCATATCAGCCGATACGTTGCCATACAAGATTGAAAAACAGATGATATGCAAACCACTAGACATTTAATCAAAAACAAAAACTCCATTGATTACCTATCACCTGTTATCAGCGACGTGTGATCAGATAACGTTTACCGCACACCTTTCTCTGTTCAAATGCTAAACCGGATTTGGCTAAATCGGTAATTTTGCAAATGGAAGATTAAAAACACTTGCAATGTTCAGAAACTGTGAATCTTCTTTACATACAAACCTTAATCTTTATCAATATGTAGGCCGGTCAATATCGACATAAAAAAACCAGTTATAGCGGCACAGACATACCTAGATCTCCGTGGTTAACTATCACGGTTCATGAGAAACACAAAAACTTGGTGGATTTTGATCTCGAATTAACGCTGGCAGAACCAGTGTTGCAAACTTGCGTTCACTCTCAAACATTCCAGTTAAGATGGCACAACTCGGACATTTCCTATAAGCCGTATACCGACATAAGTTCCAGTACAGCACTTTTATTGAAAAATTTCACCTGATATGCAAACCACTTTTAGATTATTTTTAATCAAAACTGACAAGTAAACTCTATCATTGATTGCCTGATCTTACCTGTCATTATACAGCGACGTGATAAAGATCGGATAACCGTATTGCCATCTTAACTGGCACCAACTATAACAACATATAAAAAAATCGTAGTTACATGCGCGTTTGCAATGTTTGATGTCGATATTGACTGGCCTAGTGTATGCAAGTTCAGTACATTTATGTCAGCATTTTACCGCCTGGCCAACCAATATTATACTCGAAAAGCTTTGATATCGCGTGTACTCATTTAAAATGCAATCATACTTTAATCAATAAATATCAATCAATCAGTAAATCAGCGTATCAATCAGTAGCAACTCAAGGTTTTTCACCTTGAGTTGAAAAAAAAAGTATAGGTAAATCTTACTGGTCCTTCGAGGCGGTTATACGGGTTAAAAGTACATAGTAAAGTATGCCTGTTAGTCCTGTTACGAGAGGAAAACGCCAATTTAACTTCTCCTTCTAACATTTCAGAGTCCCAGTACCCTTAACACGAGTTTTCACTATTTTACTTTACAGCGTCTTTCCAATATTTGCAGCGTTTCTTGTATTAATAAATGGAACAGCGCCTCTGGTGTGCGAAGAAGGAACAAATTTTTTCCTTGAAAATTGTCAATGTTGCAGTCAACGACGATAGTTGCAGTTTACGTCTCAAATACTGAAAACTCCTGCTAAGGGTACTGTCCTATCCCATAGTAGAGTATAGTAGCGAGGGGATACTTATTTCATTATCTTTCTCCGATATATTTAGTGATAAATCTTCTTTTACCTTCTACTACAGTCTTCAATGAATCGCTGTAAGGCAAATGTCTCGTTATTCTCTTCTATTTTACCCTGTATATTTTAGTTTACTATTAACAGAAGTAAAATATATGATAAAGGATTATATTAACCCATTTCATTAATTGTATCGTCAAACCATGTTAATAATATAAACTATAGATCCGTTGTCCGCACTCTAAAATGACGGTTTACCCTTGTTTCGTCGAACAACTTTTGATATAATTTTACTAATTCGAACAACGTTCGAGAAAATAATCAGTTTGTATAATATCGGTTAACTTAATTTTCATTTCATCGAATATTTATTTGCGATAACAACATTTGCGCTATTGCTCAAAAGGTATAATATTCATCTGATATAATATTCAGGTGGTATAACATTTAGTTTATCGAATATTCAATTGATGTAATGCAGAAAAGAAAACATTGTAAATATTTATGTTCCGTCGATCTACCTTGGTAGGTGGTAATCAGTAACTAAGGATGCAAGAGCGAGCGAAGCGAGTTCGGGACTTGGGGCACCCCGACTCGGACAGGTTAGGTTCGAAGGAACCTTGTCCATCCCCTTCATGTTAGGTTACTTTAAACCTTGTAAACAGAAATAGGAGCCCCGCGAAGCGGGGCTCCGTCAAGCTACCTCGGTAGGTGGTTATCAGTAATAAACGCTCGCCCTTGCATCCTTAGTAAAATTGCCGATTACTACCTACCAAGGTAGCTCGACGGAGCCCCGCTTCGCGGGGCTCCTGTTTCTGTTTGCAAGGTTTAAAGTAACCTAACACGAAGGGGATGGCGGGGTCTTTCAGACCCCGCCATCCCCTTCGAACCTAACCTGTCCGAGTCGGGTGCCCCAGGTTCCGAGCTCGCTTCGCTCGCTCTTGCATCCTTGTAAAATTGCTGATCACCACCTGCCAAGGTAGCTCGGCGGAGCCCGATTTTTTTATAGACAATGAAAGGAAACGAATAATTAATTAAATGAATATTCGATGCGATATTTCGACTAAATCATTATTAGTCTAGTGAAACATTAGTTTAAATAAAATTAGTGAATTTGAAAATTCGGTCAAATGAAATTATTTCAAAGAAGTAAATAGGCTAAATAAAAATATAACAAGTAATTATTCGGTGAAATGAATAATTCTACTAAACGACTTTATAGTAACCAAAATTAGCCGGAGTGATTTTCGACGAAAAGTTGTTCTGCCAAACAAGGGTGAACCTAAAATGACAACATGAAATGAAGCCAATTGGCCACATCGCGCTTAGTTACGCACCAATCTGTCGCGCGACGCTACGTTTGTTATTAATTTATTAATTAGTGTGTGTAAACCTGTGCAAAACATAAAAAAACATGCCGTCGTGTGTTTTAAATAATCGTAATAGTCGTTGTTTACTCTTTCTTCACGAGTATAAGTAGCTCTAGTATTTTCGCCGTTTTTATGCGCCGCGATGTTCGTTCATGACTTGTCTATTTATAATACGTCATTGTCGTCAAATACACTCTTTCAATGTATCTTATTTATCTATGGCTTAAAAAGTACACTCACCATCAATAGTAGCACTGGCCTCATCAATGACTTGTCTGCTGACGACGTCAGTGACAGCTTCGCAGTCGTCAGTCTTCAGGTACCTGCCGAACACGTCAGCAGCGAGCATCGCCCGCGTCTCGTCCACCTCCACCTCGTACCTGTCAGTCTGCAAGCAAAACTATGGACCTTCGAACATTGGTGTCATCTGATTCATACAACATTTTAGGGTGCTTTGGTGAGACAGGCGTTACCAGACCGTGGAGAATCGATCATCGAGGGTTCACATTTTTTTTTTTTTTACAATGGCTTTGCAAAAAAATTTTGAAAAAAGAAAACTTTAGCTGCGAGCGTGACTCGAACCCGCGTCTTCTAGATAAGTACTCCACGTCGTAATCACTCGTTTTGAAGTTGAATTTTTGATTCCCTTAGAACCTTTATACGAATTTTTCTTTCCTGAAAAACCTTTACGAAAACCCGACCCATGGGATCGTTTTTGAACGTTTTTTCAGCAGAATTTTTCGTTACTCAAAAGTCTTTCCGAAAACGTCACACAGGCGTTTTTAAATAAAAACTTTATGCTAACTATAGGCTTTGCTCTTCGCCTTTATCTAGCCCAGAAGAGCTAAGATGGAGAGAGTTCACCCAGAAGAGATTAAGACTCTTGTGCAGTGATAGAACATCAAGAATTCCTTAATAGAAGCTTGAAGCTCGAGATTTATAGTGGCTTGCTCCTTATTGATTTCATGAAACTTGAAAAATTTAGGTGTGGGTGCGCTAAAGGTACAGCCTGATGTTTAGGAATTACGGGGACTATTAATGTCTTTTTCTTTTATGTTGAAAATCGTCGATCGACCACAGTCTGGAGTAACCTTTAGTTTGTGAATGAGGAGGGGGCCTCATTTGCTTTTGTTTTGATATCTCTGATCAATTAACTAAAGTGTTTTGCAAGTTATGCATATGGACTAGGAACTTCCAAAAAGCTGTGTCTCATTCGTATCAAACAAGGTGCATTGGGGGGAACAGTTTCATTAAGTCTGGTTTCCTAAGAAAGCGGTCAAAATTAGAATACTCTGTATGATGCACACCATACCAGTTACAGATAATTATATCCATTTCATAGTACCGTCAAGATTTTTTAGGAATACCAAAATAAGAACTTTATTCTAATTCTGATCGCTCCCTGAAAACCCAAACTTTATTGTGTGTTTGGACAGCCTCTGATGGAGGTGGAACTAAGGCATCAATCAACTAGAAAACAGGTACAAAATCATTCAAAAATTCAATAAACATGCCATCAACCACAGTCTATTTTGCAAACCAGTGCATCAATACAAAATTCGTGAAACTATGGATTGATGCTTAAGTAAGAAACAGGACCTATTAATGCTCGCGATATTAATATTCTATCTCAAAACAAATCCCGGTTGATTTTCTTAAGCGGCTGCTTGAATATCTTTCAAAACTCGGATAGACAAAGCAATTGTTGATTAGTTACAAAGATAAAGATTGAAACATCATCATCTGCCTGCCTTTTCCCAACTATATTGGGGTCGGCTTCCAGTCAAACCAGATTCAGCTGGATATCAGTATTTTACATGGAGCGACTGCCTGTCGGACCTCCACAACCCACTAACTGGGTAATACGATACCCCATAGTAAGACTGGTTATCAGACTTTAGAGCTTCTGACTAACAGTAACGACTGTCAAAGATCTACAAAATTGAGGAGAGAAAGATAAAGATTGAAACAGAGATAGTTTATTAACTTCCAGCATTAGTTGGATGGTTACTTATTTTCTCTTAGCCTATACTATTACTATTCCACTTCTGGACAAAGGTCTCCTCCTGATTAACTAACTATATTAGTATATTTTATTGCTTATTCTGTGTGAGAGAACTACATACTTCTTTTTCATTCTTGCTTCAAATATGGTAAAGGGGATTATTGGTGAGACAGATAACTCTGTGAAAGAGTCATACAAGTCTCTCAAAACGTTACCTATGCATGCTGCAATGCGAAATGATGTGTCACTACGTATTGTCCACTTTAGTGGTGAACTAGTTGCATCATTTCGTATTACTGCATGCATAGGTAACGTTTTGAGAGACTTTTAAGACTCTATCACTGAGTTACCTGTCTCACCAAATAATCTCCTTACAGTCTCATCGAAAAATCTTAAGAAAAGAAAACTTCTTTGACGATAAACACAACAGAATTCTAAATAGGGCAAGTCGGAACAATCCCCATTTCCCATTTATTTATATCGGTTTCGTTTTATGTATTCGCTACGAATATTCGAGATTGTATCGTCGGCTTGTCGCCATATCTGAATATCGCATATCGATTTGATACCGCAAAACCGAATAGCGATCAAAAGGTTGTTTTTAGGTCACTATTCGAATAAATATGTTTGTTTTCTTGCCAATTTTGTTTTCATTTTATGTGGAGGTCAGCATTTAGGGAATATCTGGTTTTGTTAGATTTGGAGTTGCAAATAAATATAATGTACATTTGTCTAGTGGTGAATTATTTCGTTACAAAAGTAATTTGACAAATACTTCTCACGGAAGGATAGAAAGATTTAATCTTCTTTTATCTCATAAAACTCTGTATTGGATCTATTGATTGAAACCATCGTCCAAATAACCATAGATTATTGTAATTTTCCCTCTATAAACCTTCATCGGCACTTAAAAAACCTGGACTGTTCAGTTTATAGTGTCCTTTGAGATGAACCGGCAGGAACCTCTTTGATTCCTTTATAAGCTTTCATATTATTGACATCTATTTACTTTCAAAACTAACCCAGTATCATAGTTTGGTCGCAGAACTTATTCCATCACCGTGACTCCAGAACATAAAGGGCTATTGAAGGACACCGTGAATTTTAGTCAGTACAAGTCTGTCAGTTCCTCCCGCCCTGCCCGGGGTGGCAGGAATCATTTGATGATTTTGCAACGATAAAAAAAAAAGTATCATAGTTTCATACACTGAAAAACAGTGGGTTATACCTAGATATAAATAAGAGTGCTAGAGTGCGAATATGGCTAAATTATCACTCTTTAACAAACTGTAAAAGGTGCTTCAAAATCTGTGCTCAAAACCCTCCATGCAGGGATAATAACTATAAATTAAAAAAGGTGGATTCATCATATGAATACTTACCGCATCTAGAAAGTTATTGTACTTGTGGTACTGAGGTCTATTCCTCTCGCAGAACTGTCGAAACAGCAGCTTTCCGATGGGCTGCTGATCCACTACGTAGTCGTAACCTACATCTGGAACAAGGAGAGGGGAACTTTAATACACCTTCGAAATCAGAGAAAGAGATTAGGAAATAGAACGAGAGAAAGGCACGCATAGTCGTCACTAAAAATTAAGGTATGAACTTGTAGGAAGGTACTGTGTGCCTCACGGTTGTACCAAATAAGCTCAGTTCAGCAAAAAAGGTAGGCTATTAGATAACTGAAGCTGGTTTTCAACTGGGCCTGTTTGAAATAAATTGGCATTTAAGCCTAGTATCATAGTACAAGGGTAGTCAGAAGATTTCCCGGTTATCTACAAGAAATCATTGAGGAACTGGAAAGTAACTTAGAATTTAGGTTGTGTGGTGATACTGGCTAACAATCAGCGCGTCAGCGACGGTAATCCGAAGGTCTGCCCTTGAAATCACTTTGCGTTCACTCTTAGCCAGTAGTCCTTTTCAAGACGATAGAAATCGGTGAGGAAATGGTAAAACTACGTTACGGTTCGAGCGGTGATGGACTGTCTAGCAACCAGCAAGTCGAGGGATGTAAATCTGGCCGTATACTCCATTTAGATTGAGCACCACCGTGTCCTCACGAAGACGGACCTCTCACGTCCAGCATTGGTTCAGGCCAAATGCCAGAGCCAGAGACCATAGGATCGAATTTGAGTTTGGTTTGGGTGAATTGGGCTCGACGTCTAGATGCAACCCCAAATAAAAGTTTCCTATGAACAATTTATATTTGTAAAGCAGGTTTTCTTTCTCAGGATTGCCAACCATTTTTTTGCCACAAGCCACCTCTAAGGTGATTTGGATAACTCTGTTCGAAACATAAGTTAACTCAAGGACTAAACGTTACAGCTAAAACAATGAATATAGAGCGAATATCAACTTCCATCTATTGTACCTACTCTAACAACTTGAAAGGTTTCTATTATAATCTTGTATTTCACTATTATTCTAATCAAAATGATATTATCAAGACCCAGTAGTGAGAAACAGGCAATTTCAACCAGTAATTTCTAGTTGAAATCCCGTCTTTACCTTATTCAATAATTCACCCGAAAACGTATAGATAAGGATAAGATAAGATAGATAAGATATTTATCTAGAAGCTTTGCCTGAGGCTAAACCTGCTTGGGAGCGTCGAAGCCCAAGTTTTTACCAAATCCGTTCAGCCATTACACCGTGATTGAGTTACGAAGTTCTTACCATATAAACATCAAAGTTTTGCATTAGTTTGAGCTTAAGGCTATGTTTCAAACCCTTTTCTTATGTAATGGGTATTTACTTAAATACTTTGAACGATCAATGATGAGTCTGACAACCAGTCTTACCAAGGGGTATGTTGTTACCCAGTTACTGGGTTGAAGTTCGGACATTATTAAACTCTACTGTCAAAGATATCGCCAAGGCTATACAATTTATTGGCCTATCTTTTTGAAGTCTGCAACGTTTTTATGACTTCACTATTTAAAGGTACTCATGATAATTTGAAACATCATCATCCGGTAAACTTCCACTGCAGAAGGCCTCACCTTTGGTTACCGGCGACTCTCATGATATCGTCGGTCCACCTAGTGGCAGGCCTATCTGTGTAAAGTATGCCTGAATGTTTTGTTAGGTAACTGTTTTGCTTGCCTAAGTTAAGGCCGAAAGTATAAGGGATCACTCAATTTTTAAAATAACATCTTAATATTGTACCTTCTTTCAGTGCAAATAAACAATTATTCTATTCTAGCCTAAGCTACGTTTTCCAGTTAGTGGTACCCACTTGACAACTTTTCTTCCCCATCGGGTATCTGAGTCCTTACCACGAACTCTTAATGCGATCCAGATTTAGCTGTAGAAAAGAGACAGTGCTAGACGACTTGCATAGCTCGGTCTCTTTCCCACAGCCAAAACAGGATCGCATTAAGAGCTCATTGTAAGGCCTCAGTTCTACGAGAATCTAGCCTACCCATTACCAGTTCGAGACTAAGTTCGATAAACTAATCAATAAGGCACATTTTCGCATATCCGCACATGAACTCAATTTCCATCATTCATACTGAATCCCCTATATTCGATTTTCTTATCAGAAGGCTTGCCAATCGATTGTAACATCTAATAACTTCGGAATTTCCTCAACCAGCAAAGATTTGATTATCCGGAATATTGGTATTTATATTGGATCTTATTAGTATGAATGTTTGCCTTGTGGATTAGGAACCCTAGATCAAGTGGTATTGGGAAAAAGGTTGTCGTATAGCACCTTTTGCGCGTCGTAAGGGATATTTTCAAGGGAATGGGTTGTATGTTAGGGTATGGTAATAATTTCTTGTTTACTGAAGTCGGCTAAGCCCATCGCTTGTGATTTATAAGATTATCTACTAGCTGACCAGTGTCTCTGGGCTAGCTAGGCGTTAAACATAAAGGACCTCACACACAGCAGCTACAATGTAAAGATGTACATTATAGCACGATACATCTCATTACATATTTCCATAGAAATCGTCAGGAGACACGACAGCTATAATGTATATTTTTACATCTTTGAATTTCTATGGAAAGATGTAATGAGATGTATCTTGCTATAATGTACATCTTTACATTATAGCTGCTGTGTGTGAAGCCCTTTATTATAAAATTAAATAAATAGGAGTTGTGGGTAGAAAGGACAACGACTTTACGATCTATTCTCGTAATACTAAAAGACATTGAAATCGGTGAATCGGTTTCGGAGGAGTGCAACCACATATACCAAGACAGAGAGTTACATATTAGAAGATTTTTATATACAGAAAGTTGCACGGCAGTCTGACGGAACACCTATATGATAGAGCTAAACTCCTACCGGGTTCGCGGGTAAAGGACACCGTGACACTGGAGCGCGAAGAGAAACTGGAGGAACAGGCTGTATTTTTAGTTATGAAGAGTCTCTTAGTCCATTTCGCGCACAATTTAGGACCCATAATTATTAGTTAGTAATTTTTATATGTATTTTATCCCAGTTCTAAATGTCCTCATATGCGTATTGGCCTTGTTTTGTTCTATCTCCTGCTTGACATGGAGGTAAGTGGAAACTACTTATTTATCGACTCCTCCACTATTCTTTTCTGATTAATTTCGTTGCAGGATCCAAGCAAGATAAATTCATTCTCCGGGACACGTCGAGCTTCTTTGTCTCGGCGCTTTTCTGGTGGTTGCCACTGTTGATTCTGGCTTTCAGGAGTTGCAGTCTTTTGGGAATAGTGTAGTGGGAGTCCTTTCCATTCCACACAGGACGGAAAGACTCATTTGACGATTTTACTACGCAAAAAGACGTCGCGCAGCAGACCAGAACTAGTTGACCTCTTGTTCTATTAAACCTCTATACTTCTCTAGGCCAGTTAAATGTTGGCGACGCTCTGTCTAATGTCATATCAACGAATTTCCTAGTTTTATGTTTGAGTCACAACTTCAAAGAACATGATTGTCCATTAATTTTAATTGTTTATGATTTTTGTTTAACCGCGGACCACAAAATAAATTTCAGTTTAATTTTATTATTTGGCCAATAAATAGTAGGTATGTTTACATTATTGTTTTGACTTTCATCATCATCTGTTCGGAAAATGCTATATTTTCCGGACTATTACCACCAGTTTATTCGAAGCAGCTTAATATCAGTAGTATTTAGAGAGTGATTAGTGGATTTTCACAACCCCTTAGTGAGATCTTTGTTTCACCCGCTACACCTCGAAAATTATCCCACAGGAATACAACATCGGGATAAAATCCATCCTATGTATTAATTCTGGTTATAAACTACCTGTGTACCAAATGTCACTGAAGTTCATTCAGTAGTTTTTGTGTGAAAGAATAACAAACATGCATACATACTAACAATCGTTCGCACTTATAACAGTAGTGAGACAGCCGTTACAAGCGGCTTAATGTGTTTTTCTGAGACACTAAAAAAATTAGGTATGTTATGAATGGTCACCCATCTATAGACCAACGTAAGCAAGCGCGACTTAACCTTGGAGATAGAACGAACTCTTCAATTGTTGTATTTCCATAAAAAGAGGAAAATATCCCGAAATAGATGCAGCATACAAAATAATAACAAGAAAATAATGGGAGGGGCTGTCAGCGGAAGATATCAGATAAACTATCTGAAAGTTACAGAAAGAAATAACGAAACATACATAATGCAGAATGTTGGCGAACTAACAACTATGGGGGACTTGGGTGAAGGGTAACATGAAGCCTCGATCACGACCTCATACGATACGAATCGCGAGCGAGATCGTCAGGAGTATAATCTGCGTCAGTTTCCAGTTCCATCAATCGGAAAAATCATGTCTCAAAAAATAAAGTAAAGTGGAATCATGACACCCCACCATAAGCTTATTTTCCTATAGACTTTCAAATACAATTAGGTCCACATTCGCGTAAACATACATATCCATAGTAACGACTTTGATCTTTGTCAATTTAACGGATTCAAAAGATTTTTTGTCAAAATGAGTCCTGATTCTACTTTGTCGAGTATAACATTAGGCGCCCATGCATCTTCGGACCTTTAATTTCAGCATCAATTCAAGGCAATACTGATTTGTAGGTATTCCATTTAGTGACAAAATGCATTTTTCCCTTACTGAAAACTACCCAAAGTCGGTCGTGCTGACTTGTTTCATAATTATTTAAAGCAATTTCTAACGTTACCTAGTTTTCACAACCGACGTAGTTGCAGCACGCTCAACCGTCTTGGTCGTGGCCAAGTCATAAGAACTAAAGTAATATCTTGCTGAACGAGCTCTATATGGGAAAATTTTGGGAACTGGAGGCCTATGACCCGTTATAGGGATTTACGTCGGGTTAAGAAATTGGAATACATTTGGAGCGAAGATTGTGATTGTCTCATCTCAATAGTGGCTGTAACTTTGCAGATAATCCTGTGCTTCCAAGTTTCAAGGTTCTTGCGAGGGAGTCAGTAGTGTATTAGGGAGTGACTAACACTAACTTATTGATGATTAAAGGGCTTCACACACAGCAGCTATAATGTAAAGATGTACATTATAGCACGATGCATCTCATTACATCTTTCCATAGAGATTAGAAGATGTAAAAATATACATTATACTCGTAGCTGCAGTGTCCTGACGATTTCTATGGAAAGATGTAATGCCATGTTCATTGACAAGTACTCGAAGATTTTCCGTTTCCTGTTTTTTAACTATAACCAACACAAGTCAAACCCGACTCAAACAAAATTATAACGTTTGTACCAACTCAGTGGCAATCAAGGAAAGAGTTATATTATTGTTTCCACACTTTCCACTAAATAAATCGTTACACCCATTTATACTTCTCCAGTGAGTTACGACCAGTCTTAGTATAAACGAAACGAGTGTAGACGTATTCCCTTTGAACTCCACGAAATTACATTCGTACCTTCCGCAAGCAATATTTCTTCTAACAAAAAGTAATCTCGGGGAAACGCCCACAGAAAGACCAGACATTGTTTTACGAGCTGCGCATAACTTACGTTTCTGTCTCCGGAAGATTGAAAAAATAAACAGAATTAGTGAAGCCAGCTTCTACCATTTTAGGCCATTGCAATCCACTACTGGACAAAGGTATCGTTCAAGAAGTGCTACAGCGTCTTTATTCCCATCCATTGTGGCGAACTGGCCAACCTTTGAGCTTGCTACCAGGTGGTGGTTGATTCCAATTTCTATTTATAACAGCGGCCCGTTTCGGCTTCGCACGGGTGGACATGATGATTTTCGTCCTTTAAAACCTGGCGCTGATGCTTACAAACACAACAAAAAAAGAAGTAGCCGAATCGGTCGAGCCGTTTTCGAGTTATGAGCTTAGCAACACATATTGCGAACCATTTTTATGTTGATAGAAGAAGATATAGATGGAAGAGGTTGTCCAATAAGAAATGTAAATAAACCCAAATAAACCCCTCATCATCAACCTATTAATGTTCCCACTGCTGGGACACAGGCCTCCTCTCTGTGAGAGGGGGTGGGCCATAATCCACCACGCGGGCCCAGTGCGGATTGGTGGATGTCACATGTCTTCGAATTTTTGGTTCTAGGACATGCCGGTTTCCTCACGATGTTTTCCTTCACCGTTTTGAGAGCAGTGGTGATGAAATAAATTACACAAAGTAATGCGCCTGTCTGGATTCGAACCCACGACCTACAAATCAAAAGTCGAGGCCGATACCACTGGGCCACCACTGCTCACGGGCACCGCTGGGAAGACAGGCGCATTACTTTGTGTAGGTAATTTATTTCATCACCACTGCTCTCAAAACAGTGAAGGAAAACATCGTAAGGAAACCGGCATGTCCTAGAACCAAAAATTCGAAGACATGTGACATCCACCAACCCGCACTGGGCCCGCGTGGTGGATTATGTCCCACAGTTCCACACTCTCTCTCAGAGATGTGGAACTGTGCCCCAGCAGTGGGAACATTACAGGCTGATGATGATGCAAACATCGATCCATCCATACGTCCTAACAAACTTTTACGTGTCTTTTCTAGAACAATTAATTACACCTATCATCGTTCTTCAAAACCAACAATACGAAAAAAAAAAACTGTCAGTAATTATCACCTCACGAAAAGCACAATAAGTACGTCTCGTTGAACAATGACAAGCATCTGTACATTGTCCTAATATTCCCAAATGAGTATACGAAGTATATTTCCATGTACAGCCCGATAAACAGACGGGATTGCTTTCGACGATCGTATCCCCAGAATATTGCCAAGTAATTGTTTCTTTAGTAAATATTGAATGAACAAACACGGCTTCATTACGATTTTATTATAGACGTGTATGAGGATTGGCACGAAAGGACCAAGTGCTCGTCGGCTTTCTTTCTTTTTAAGGTTCCGTAAAACGAGACCCTATTACTAGGACTTCGCTGTCTGTCCGTCTGTCATCAGGCTGTATCTCATGAACTGTGAAAGTGACAGTTGAAATTTTCAAATAATGTATTTGCGTTGCGGCTATAATACTAAAAAACTAAATAAAATAAATATTTAGGGAGCTCCTCTTAAATATTTATACAACAAACATGACTTTATTGCTCATTTTTGCTCGATTTTGAGAATGGCAACAGGTACTATCTTGAAATATTCACAGAATATTAAGTAATATATTAACTTTAAAAATACATCATCATCATCATATCAACTTGGGATCACCCACTGCTGGGTATAGGCCTCCTCGTTTTTGCCATATCTCTTGGTTCTGTGCGTCTCTCATCCATCTATTCCCCGTGATCTTGAAGATATCTTCCACCCAACGGGCTTTTGGACAAAATACAAAATTAAAGCAAAATAAAACAAATATTTAAGGGTGGCCTCTCATACAAAAAATGTGTTTTCTTGTCAATTTCTTAAAGGTACGGAATCCTTCGTGCGCCAGTCCGTTTTTAGTGACAGTTTTCTTTTACTTCAGCGTGGGTGGGGTTCGTGGAACCTTTTAGTAGAGACCGTTTCGCGGTTTTTCGCTTAGAAGAATCACATTTTTCCATTTCAATTATATTGGTAAATGTCAGATGTGAATGATTCCTTATTAGTATGAACTGGATTTTGCCCGCGGCTTTGCTCGCGTTTCGCTCGTGTTTTTTATAGCCTTAACTAAATTAAGTGTTAGAAATACTAATGTTGGGGCAAAGACATTAAACTATATACGAGCAATAGATTGGATATCACGAAGAAAGTTGTGATCCAAAACTTTTTACCAATAGGTAAAAAGTCGCTCAGTCTAGTAGTCGCGTTGCTATGCAACGCTAGATAGTGCTACTGACGCACCGCATCAACAATTTTGTATGAAAATTTTCTCAATGCCCGCTCTATAGGTTTTTTAGGGTTCCGTAGTCAACAAGGAACCCTTATAGTTTCGCCATGTCCGTCCGTCCGTCCGTCTGTCCGCAGTTTAGCTCAGAGACGCACAGTACTAGAGAGCTGTAATTTGGTGTAAATATACTAGGTTAGTTTGGTGTAAATAACTTTTCGCAATCGAACACGAACCTTCTTCTTTTGCGACAAAATTGAAAATCTATTTAAAAAAGCTTAATATATTGGATTAAGTTGGCTACTGTCTGTATTTCTAATCTGTTTTTCATGATAATTGCAGAGCGGTCGACGGCAGTTGTCCCATCTTTTTTACACATAAGCCCGACTCACAACGTAAATCTTTTCTAAAGGAAAGCTTAATCTGTTTTCAAGCCTAGATGTCAAACCTAGGGCATGAGATTTGGGTTAATCCAGGATTTACAATCCTTACATTCGTGTTCATTTTTTTTTTCTTCCGAATATTTGCGCTATACTTGGATGTGATACAAGTAATTGAGCTTTTTATTTCTAAACTAGATCTAGACGTAGTGTCAAATAATTCTCGAGAATTATTTGACACTTCCGGAGCCACCTACGTCCTATAAACTTAGCGTGTTCTGATACACAAAAAGTTACAATTTTGTAAATGAGACTGCATTCACTTTAAATATGAAAAATGCAACTAACAAACTGTAAGAGCAGCAAACTAGAGCTCATGCATGCACGACAACGCCGCCGCCGCGGTCGCGAAGGTATAGTATACACACCAAAGCGGCGCGGTGCAGACCAAGAAGATGGCCAGATGGAGGAAATAACAAACAATCGAAATTTTAGGAAGGGATGGAGGTAGGCCTTTACCCAGCAGTGGGACATTACAGGTTGGTAAAAAAAAATACAGTGCAAATAATATTTAGATGGTAAAAGATCTCGAACTTAAAACAGTTCTAAGTCTTCAAACAGTATCCATATCAAATCTTCCCATCATTAGCCACACGGTCTGAGTTCCACACAACCCCCTACCTAGACGTGGCTAGTATACGGCGGAATAAAACTTTACGAGCAGTGAGGGGCGGCTATATAAAACACATTCAATTAAAACCACATACATATGTAATTTTAACTCGCCAACTCCATCAATTTAATGAAATTGTCTTTTCACTTGGTTTTTCCGCTGCTAGCGAACACTAAGCATATAAACTGCTCATAAATTAGGTGTTTAAGTGAGAACGTTGTTTATGTAGCTGGAAAGTAGTTACTGCTCTATGAAAGAGCATCTACGGCCGATAGGTTAAATAGAAAACTATTTAGTAGAGCAGTATGCCTATAGTGTACAGAACCAGGTAGAGGGCAGGAGTAAAAGAAAAAAAATCCGTTTATCACAGTTGATACCACTAAACCGATCATCCTGAAATATTTCATGTAGGTATCGAGGTACCTACATGAAACATTGTACAGAGACGGAGAGGCTACCATTTTTCCCGAAAAAAGTACTGATCCCGAAATAAAAACTTTTTGGAACGAAGTTCCTTATCGCGCGTTGTGAAAGGGGGCTGGACGGAAAAAAATCTTACGAAAAGTTGTTACGACACTTTTATCCAACTGCGCGACGCAAAGGAGGGTAATGTGTTTACCATGGAATGGAATGGAGTGGAGTGGAGTGTTTTCTTTTTAAATTTTGCCCCACACTAGGAATTTCTCCTGTGGCGTGGGTGCGTTTACAAACATAGAAACTCACATAGTACACAATAATATTAGTTTTCCTCGTTTTAATATAGATTGGGCCGCGTATCGGCGAATCCACTGTCAAATTCGCGCAAGAGAATCCGCGGACAAAAGCTAGTCATAATCAGGTCATAACCCAACACATTTGCACAAGCAAAACCCAACCTAGTTAAACTAAACCCTTTTAGATTTATTACCCATACGAGCCACCAAAGGGGGTCGACTGTCGGTAGGAAGCATTAATTAATTATTTCTAATTGATATCAATTGCAAGGAGACCGTGTCCCTCACCAATTAAATACAAAGACCTATTTACAATTCTAAATTTATTTATTGACTAACCTAGTTCTTTTATATGATAGGATTATGTGAAGAAATGTGAGTATGTGAGTTGCCATTGAATTGATAAGTGGAAGTTAAAACTAGAAATATTTAGTAAGTAAATATCGTCTTATTAATTCTTCCTATAGCCTGTTGAACTATATAATATTTTTAGGCCTAGCATGCATTTAACAGAGGACGTTACTTTTAGATGTCATGGTTATAGTAAAGCAAAGTACACATATAGGGTAACTGGTAATTAGTGTACGATACTTAAACACGTGATTGTACTCATGATAACAAACAACTTTTATTATGGGAGCAAAGCCGAAATCGTGAAAAAAATGTCAGCTGTTCAGTACATTAAACAAACATAAATGTCCTGAACAGTTGATTTATTTTCCGCGTTTTCAGCTTTGTTCCCATAGTTAAAGTTGTTGCTTATCATGAGCACAATCACGTGTGTTGAAGTATCGTACACTAATTACCAGTCACCCTATATAGACGAAGCCAGTTTTGGCTGCTAGTTATTATCTTCGTATAAACAGATTTTAAAGACAAGCTGGCACTACTAGTAACCTACACCAGCGTGCCCAGCGTGACATAAGAATTTCTACTCCGGAATGAAATGGATCTATTGGCTCTATTCGCCTCATCTAAACAACAACGGGCAAACCAGCGCAGGCTTGTCCGAGGACTGGCGCCAGCTTTACTAGTCTCGTATAAACTCTGTTTTAAGTAACAAGTTTGTGGGGTCGCACTACCCTTGTCTAGCGGGTGCCATCTTGGAAAAAGGGATGCAGGTGGTATTTATCTGGCGAACTATTATTGGTCGCACAGAAAATTTGTAGAAAAGTTTTTGTTGCGAATTGTTTATTAAAAAGGTTTACCGACGCTTCTGTGTGCAATAAAGTAAATTAAATTCTTTACAACAGCAGCGGTTGGCTATTTTTAGGTAGCCAAGGGTCCCAAAGTTACAAAATCAAGCTACGGGGGTCGCAACTTCCTATCTCTGTACAAAACATCCAAATCAGCGTAAAACGTTTGTGCGAAAATGAAACTCTTCGACCCATACATCCTTTCAAATTTTCGCATTTTTATTACAAGTTAGATTGTCAATTAGTCACAGTTTCACCAAGTAACCAAAATCACCCAGGTGTCTGCACTCCACAGGAATTAATGAACGTAAGAAAACGCCTTCCAAATTCATAAAATTAGTAAGAAGTTAGATCGTCAGTTAGTGACAGTTTTACCAATAGACAAGTGACCAAAATACCCCAGATGTCTGCACTCCACAGGAATTAATGAACGTAAGAAAACGCCTTCCACATTCATAAAATTAGTAGGAAGTTCGATTGTCAGTTAGTGACAGTTTTACCAATAGACAAGTGACCAAAATCCCCCAGATGTCTGCACTTCACAGGAATTAATGAACGTAAGAAAACGCCTTCCACATTCATAAAATTAGTAGGAAGTGAGATTGTCAGTTAGTGACAGTTTCACCAATAGACAAGTTACCAAAATCCTCCAGATGTCTGCACTCCACAGAAATTAATGAACGTAAGAAAACGCCTTCTACATTCCAAAAATTAGTAGGAAGTGAGATTGTCAGTTAGTGACAGTTTTACCAATAGACATAAGTGACCAAAATCCCCCAAGATGTCTGCACTTAACAGGAATAAACGATCCAAAAAAGCGCCTAAAATTGGTACTAACACTAGACCTATAAAATATATTTGAAGATGAAATTATACTCAAAGAACGGAAAACCGCCCGAGGCACACTTCCCTCTTTCCCGGCAAGTTTCAATCGCTCCGTACATTTCGATCGATTTTATTGTTTTACTATGAAAGCTTTCATTGTAATTTCTCGTCTAAGGATGTTTTATTGAAGCGAGTAAGTATCGATATCGGCATTTTTAGTGCCTATTGAGTGGAATTGACACTAAAATTGTAGATAATGGCCGATGACTCGGCTGTCATGCGTTTTTTGTTCTATAGGGTTGGAACATTTTTTTTTTTTTTTAATAATTTTCGGGTTTTTTTTTTAATCGTGCATCCACGTACAAATATTTGTTTCTTGCGGGAATCGAACCTTCTTCTTTTACAAGAATATGTTAGTGATCAGCATTTTTGTTGAACTAGACGAGTATTTGGCGCAGCTGTGATTATATTTAAGTTCTTTTTTCTATTTTTTTTTTTTGTGTAATGTTGCTGTTTATTGATCTCCTGTTATTTATTTTTTTCATTTTTGTTGTACTGTGCTATGGATTTAGCCAAACAAATGTATTTTCTTCATTTCGCTTAGTAAATAAATTGTATTCTGGTATTTTGTTTTATCAAAACTCTTCAATGGCAAATATCAAAGGACCAGGAAATTGAATTTATGCCACAAATAATTTAATTTTACTCAAGCAGCCTGCTCCATAATTTCCGCCCACCGTTTTTCTAAGAAACACCGTTAAAGAAGAGTAATTATTTTATTTATTATATGTATACTAGCCTTTGCCTGTGGCTTCACCAGTGGAAATATAGCCGATTGTAATGTTATACTGGGATTTAAGTTAATAATAATCTACCTCTTCGTCTTTTTCCATAAAAATTTGTTTAGTCGTTTTTAGGCTGCCTTTCCACCAGAGATGCGCTGTGCTACGTTGCTACGGATATGTTTGTTATCCACCAATCACATTCATTTGTTTTCATAACGCACACACACATAATGAGTATGATTGGTGGATATCAAACGCATCCTTAGCAACGTAGCATAGCGCAGCTCTGGTGGAAAAGCAGCCTTAGACGTGGCAGAGTAACAAACACCAAACTACTTCTCAAACTTTACCATTTATAGCTTTTTCGGGGGCAAACCCACCACACTATTCCCAAACCACTGCAACTCCTGAAAGACAGAATCAACAGTTATAGCTTACTAGCATAAGCCCGCGCGAGGATCAGAGATAAAAAAATATCCTAATCCCAATTCCATTCAATTCCAACCCGCAATTTTTACTTCAAGCACGCCTGGCGCACTCCACGGTGTAGCCACGTCAACGGGACCCCGCGTGTGCTTGTAGTATGAAACTGCATAAGGCTGCCTTTCCACCAGAGATGCGCTGTGCTACGTTGCTACGGATATGTTTGTTATCCACCAATCACATTCATTTGTTTTCATAACGCACACACACATAATGAGTATGATTGGTGGATATCAAACGCATCCTTAGCAACGTAGCATAGCGCATCTCTGGTGGAAAAGCAGCCTAACACGCGGGCGCACCGTGGACTTTTTTCACAGTCGGTTGCCGCCCGCCGCCCGTCACGCTTTCCGTACATATTTTTACTTTATTCTCACGAGCAAAGATTTTACATTTGCTTGTTTTTTGGGAAGTGTCACTTCTGTACGTAAACTTTTAAGTATTCTGTGCCTGAGGAGTAACAAAAATTCCACCTCACAAACTCAGCAATTATAATAGAAAAGTAATTAGTAATATCCTAAACAAAATCACTAATAATTTAATAAATAATGTACTCTCCATACATATAATATACGTCTTAACACATAACACATGTTCAGACTTATTACTTCTAAAGGTACTAACGAACTTCGACACATTCCCGGAACAACGAACTTCGACATGTTCTCGGAACCTCGTTTCATTTGTAACACGATGAGTGGGAAACCCGATATTTTCTGGGCACAATCTTTATTTCCTATACCTTTGGAACAATACAGGGTGTAAGTTAAAACGTCATACTAGAACTTTATAGAGCTTACTATATAGTTGTTGCCAGGGGCTTCCCCCGCTTCAACTCAAAAATTATCCCACGGGAACATAAAATCTGGATAAAAACTATCCTACGTGTTAATCCAGAACTATCTGTGTACCAAATTTTAGCCAAATCCGGTCAGTGGTTTATTTGTATTTTCGTTGTGTATGATCTACAAGTAATTGTTCTGGGTCTAAAATAAGTTTATAACTTCATAAACTCACGACACGGGCGAATTTACTAGGGTGGGTTAACGTTAAAAAAAACTGATCACAAATATAGTACCAACAAAAAATTTGTTTTTCTCTCATATTTTTCAGGGAACGTTTCGTAGTAAAACTTGTTTATGTTCATCCTATTTTGGTCGCCAAAAAAAGAAATCCGCTACCATAATTTGTTGCTCCATATATTTGATGTTCCCATAATTTGATGAAATGTAGGATTTTTTCTTACTGCAAAGTCGGTTCGTTTATAAAAGCTACTACGCAATATTTACCATTTTTATTACTGGCTTTATGAATTCCATATATCGGTTAGTGTCCCGTTTAAGTTCAGATAAAAGTTTTAGATACCATCACTTTAAAAAAAATAGCAAAACTATGAGTATTCCACTCCCTTTTTTCGGGGTCGAAATGATTTCTCCCGGCTTGGTTGGACTTGTATTGTGACTCAAAATCCCTTTCCATCAGTTGCTCTTTGATTTCCAGGTACACTGTTTAGAAAATCTCCCAGCTCTGGAACCTTATGATAATAGTAGAATTTCTACAACAATATAATTTTACACAGTACTGTCAAAATTTCTCTACATTGAGTTTAAGAATTAAAAGATTTAGCCACAAAATCTGTTCATATCTAAGAGTCATCATCATTAACCTATAATAATGTGTATGTTTGGTTCTAAGACATGCCGGTTTCCTCACGATGTTTTCCTTCACCGTTTTGAGAGCATGGTGTTGAAATAAATTACACAAAGTAATGCGCCAGGCGGGGTTCGGACCCACAACCTACAACTCGTAAGTCGGGAGCGATACCACTGGGCCACCACTGCTCTCATATTCATGAGTACTTGTTACGTAGTTTTACCAAACACCCTGTATACCAAGGTTCACAGAAACAAGGCACACACACGCGTCCTTGAATGGCATCATACGAGTGTTCCTTCATAGAAACTTGGCGTACAAGTCGCACGAGCCAAGTTGGATCGTAAACGCCACGCGCTTGTATTTTATTTGTACAATGTAGGGTGACAAGCTTTTATGTAATTCAATTAATTGTAATGTCAATAATGTTTGTTTAAAGCAATGTAAGTACAGAATTTTCTTATAACGTTGTCACGTTAAACTATCGTCAGTAAACCGACTTTACAGATAACCGATTTTTTTACGTTTTAATCAACAAATGAGTCCTCCCGCCCAGGGCAGAACGGAAGGGACTGTCAGACTTGAACTGGCTAAAATCCACTGTGTCCTTCAATAGCCCTTTACGTTTCGGGGCCACGGTTACCGGATAAGACAGTCCCGCGACCCCGGCAAACCTAAGACCCTTTTTTTTAGCGTGGTACAATCATCAAATGAGTCCTCCCGCCCAGGGCTGGACGGAAGGGACGGTCAGACTTGAACTGGCTAAAATCCACGGTGTCCTTCAATAGCCCTAACGTTCCGGGGCCAAGGTTACCTGATAAAACAGGCGGCGACAACAACAACAACAGTTCCAGGACCCGACCAAACCTAGAACGCTAGTTTTGACTCTATTACTTTACTACATTTTTGCACTACTTTAAGTATACGAGTATCCCTAGTCTCTGGTGTTTCCTTAACCGACAAGACGTGAAGAATTTGTCTATCCGTCCTGACTGGATTTGCAAAGCAAATCCAACTTTTCTGACAAAAAATTAAAGGTTGGATCGTGTGAACAGTTTAGGAAAAAATCGGCCTTCAAAAAATAATCACAGCTTCTACGATCTCATTTATGTACTTCCCATTACGAAAAACATACGCGAAAAACCCCTAAAAATTACCCCTATAATAATTTACAACATGTAATAAAATATTTGTCAAACGTTTACTGGTTCTTAAACACTTAAGCACCCGGTTAGCGTGTAAGCGAGCATAAAATGAGGGAATTTTACGCCTCAACAAATAAAACAGAAGTATTCAATCCTATTTTCGTATTAATAGATGGTTAATGTACTTGTATGGAATGGCCCTTTGATCTGAGAATTTCAATTTGAAAGTCTTTCATATGCTTAGATGTTTTGCTCAGTGGAAATGGCAGCGTCTTATTACGATAAATCTATACTTATGATGATGATGGCGCCATCTGGCCGATTTCGGGCCCAGCGACTGCAATTGGTAAAAAAACGTTTGTCAAACGTGGTCTTTCACTATCGGCCTCATCTCAAAGCTCAAAGTCGCTCAACGAGCTATGGAGAGGGCTATGCTCAGTGTTTCTTTACGTGATCGAATCCGAAATAAGGAGATCCGTAGACGAACTAAAGTCACCGATATAGCCCACCGGATTAGCAAGCTGAAGTGACAATGGCCACAATTGCTCGCAGAGAGATGGCCGATGGGGTCGAAAAGTACATACTAGAGTGGAGACCACGGACTAGCAAGCGCAGCGTAGGACGTCCAACAACAAGATGGACAGACGACCTTATAAAGTTCGCCGGAAGACGCTGGATGTAGGTCGCTTCCAACCAGTATAATGTGGAGATCTAAAGGGGAGGCCTGTGTTCAGCAGTGGACGTCTTATGGATGGCTGAGATGATGATGATGACTGCAATTAATGGCTTTTAGAGTGGTTGAGAGTTTTGATATACTGTGGGTCTATAGCTTTTAGGTCGCCACGCTTCCTGTCCATAGATATTCTAATGCTAAAGGTTTATTTACTTGATCGTGCTAATGTAAAGAACGACTGGTTCAAGTTAATCAAATATTTTTGTGCTGAATTTGTAGATATTGTCGATGCAGGCTATAGGCTATATAACATGACGATTCGGCCAATGGGAGCTAAGCAACAAGAGTGAAATCGAGAGGAACAGCTATTTAATGTTATTAAGCTGAAGGGTTTGTTTGTTTGGCTGAATGCGGCAACCTCAGAGTCTACTGGTTCTATTTGAAGGATTATTTTTGTGTTAGATGGTCCATTTACTGAGGAAGGCTATAGGCTATATTACATCATGCTCCAAGCAGGGGATGAACCCACGGGATCAGCTATCAAGTTCTTCAAAATGACAGAACCAATTTTAATAAAACTACTTCAAAGTTAGCAAGAACTTAATCGAGAATATCCCTTCATTTTAATGTGTAACCGTTCTTCTTCAAGACAAATACCCAAGACTTTTCTCCTAACTTCGTCAAGTGAATTCTATTAGACATCAAACAGTCCTTCTTGACATCCACTAAGATACTTGTACATAAAAAGATTACTGAACTAAGTTCAGAGACAAAGTTCTCAGGATCTACTTTATCTAACATACTTCAAAATGAAGAATTCAGTGAATTGTTAGTTACTTTAAGAGTTTTATCTTTGGGTGCTACAATGGTGGATGAATGGTATCGGCCCCGTCTTACGAGTTTAAGATTGTAGGTTCGAACCCAGCCAGATGGCATTACTTTGTCTAATTAAAATTGGTTTAATCACTATACTGCTCTCAAAAAGACGAGAAAACGTTTTGATGAAACTAGCATGTCCTAAACCCAAAAATTCGAAGACATGTGACATCTACCAACTCGCACTGGGCCCGCGTGGTGGATTTATAGCCCACACTTTCTCATAGAGAGAAGGCCTGTGTCCCAGCAGTGGGAACATTAGACGCTAAAGATGAAGGTTCTGCTAAAGTCACATTTTAAAACCCCACAATTTTACAACTTCCATAAACCTTTTAGGACTTCTGGTCTTAGCTGCATGTAGTTCATTCGGGAAAAATCCTTTCGGCTTAGTTAGATTTGTACCAAATTACTGATTCGATACGAACAATTCAACGAGACGGTAAATAATGCCGAACGAATTTTACCGATCGTCACAACCAAAACAAACCGAGATATCTGGATATGTATACCTACCAATGCTCAGGGTCGAATTTGCAGTTCAACAAATACTGCCGAATCAGAGAGATCAGGAATTCAAGTACTTAAATCATGTTGATTGGGATCAATTTAAGCTGGCTTCATTGGATGATCAACTGCGGTTATTGATACATGAATCATCGTAAAGCTTTGTCATTAATTTCAAAGTAAGGTCCACTGATGAGCGTGAGTAAGATGAAAGTGAAATTTTAACAGACTGACAAACTAAAGAAGTAAGATATTTTAGGAGGGGCTTGCGTGAAGCTCGTTGCCTGATCAAGGACCAGGCCCGGGTTCAAGGTCCCTAGAGTACAACGCGCATACAAAGGAGCTGTCAGCAAAATGATGTGGCACCTTTAAGGGCCAAGAGCCAATATTGAAAGTAACCGTGACCTTGTAACGCAAGACAATTGAAGGTGCATGGTAAATTTTTAGTCGGAATCTGACGCTCCACACAGGGCGGGTCGACTCTTAAAAAGATATATCAAGAGACTAATCACAAAATAAATGTCTAAGCATCCATTAGACAAGTCTTTCCACAGCCCTCCTTGGAAGTGTCCTTGAAATATAAGGGATAGATGAATTCAGTCAAAACCACTAGAAGCATCCGAAAATCAAATTACCTAATAGATAAGAAAGTTTTAAGCGGCAAACTAAATCTATACCCCGATACCCACTTCAGAAATCAGTATCAAAGCCAAAGGGATCGGAAAGTACCAAAGCCCGAAAGCCCCGAAAAGCCCGAAGGGATCCCGATTGGTCCCGAAGTCAAGCGAACATTTTCTATACAACCCTGAATTGAAAAGCTGAAGGTAGGGATCGCAATAAAAATAAAAGCATCAGACGGAAGCGGATTTATTCCAATCGTAGGCTTACAAGTAAACTAGGAAAATATTTATCACAGTGTCGACAGAAAAACATTCGAGAGATTCGAAGTATGGATAAGCTGTAGAGCGCTAGCTGAAGTCGTAGCAAAAATTACAGATAGAATTAATTTTAATATTTACAAGGACTGATACCCAACGCTTTACATACGACATTCATGTCATAGGGATAAACCTTGATGAGGCTATAGTGAATTAGTGACGCAATGCTACCAGAACGTAGTAATTGGAGCAATGTAAACTACACCCTTGAGTTGCAGAGGAATTCAAGCTGTGTTTGATAACGATCAGATGTTTATTTATTTATTTATTTATTTAAACTTTATGCACAAAAAACATGTACAAAGGCGGACTTAATGCCTTGGGCATTATCTCCCAGTCTACCTTAGGGTGATGCAGAGACAAAAACAAAGTAGGTGCAACATACAAGACAATTCCTTAATGAGGAAATGAGTATAATTTAGTACATATAAACAATACATAAATACATACATATACTAAATACATACATACAATACATATATACAATACATACCTACATACAATACATACATACAGAGTTTAGAGAAATAAAGGAAACTAAAAACCAGTTAATTTAGAGATGAATCTGCCAGCTTCTTAGTAATATACTCACGAGCTTTCAGCTTGAAGGTGAACCGACTGGATACCGTCCTGATATTCCGAGGAAGCGCATTCCATAGGAAAACTGCCTGGATTGGGAAAGAAGATTTGAGAAAGCCAGAACGGTGAGAGGGACATCGTAGAAGACGATTATTACAAGAACGAAGATTTTTGCTATGCGCAGAACATAAATATTGGAAGTGAGTTGTCAGATAGGACGGAGAAGTAGGTTTGTCAAGTAGGGAAAACAGGGTGGTTAAGGCCCTTAACTCTCTGCGCTGGCGAATGGGCAACCACTTTAAAAGTGAGCGGTGTTCAGAGACGTGATCATATTTTCGGAGATTATAGACGAATCGAATGCAGTTATTCAGAAGTCGGTCAAGTTTATTGAGTAAATCTGAATTCAGGTCATAGTAACACACATCACCATAATCAATTATGGGGAAGATAAGGGATTGAACGAGCAAGGCCTTCACGCGAGATGGGAGAATATTCTTCAACCGATAAAGGGACCGCAGCGTTCCAGTGACTTTTTTGCTCACAATCGCGACCTGCTTACGCCAATCAAGGCAAGTGTCAACATGTAAACCCAAATCCTTGACATCAGAGCTGAACGGAATGACGCCACCATCAAAGATAAGCGGAGGCACAGTCAACCCACTCAGTCTACGCAAGCTGTAGGGGCTCCCTATAATGATAGCCTGACACTTGGCTGGGTTAACCGCTACCCCGAATCGATCAGACCAGTTCTTCACCGTTTTTAAATTCCTGTTCAGCTCCTCAATCGCATTGGATACGTTGTCAACACTTGCCTGACAATAAAGCTGCAAGTCGTCAGCATAAAGATGATACGCACACTGAAGCTCGGTAGTTAAAAGGTCTATAAAGATAGAAAAAAGATGTGGAGATAAAATACCGCCTTGAGGGACGCCTGCTTCAACATCGCACCAGCTGGATGAAGTTTCGCCAGTGAGAACTGACTGCTGACGCCCCCGAAGATAGGATGAAAACCAGTCTAATACATCGTGAGAGACCATAAGATAGGAGAGGATGGATAAAAGGACTTCGTGACTGACGGCATTGAACGCATTGGAGAAATCGATCAGCACTAAAACGGTAACCTTAGTGTCTTCCATTCTCCGCCTAATGTCGTCAGTCACTTTAAGGAGAGCTGTGACAGTACTGTGCCCGGGCCTGAACCCAGATTGGAGAGGACTGATGAGGGAGTTCTGGTAAATAAGGGAGGAGAATTGTTTGTGTACACAGGCCTCAAGTACTTTAGATAAAAACGGAAGGATGGAAATAGGACGAAAATGACAGGGAAGGGTGGGATTAGGGATTTTCGGTAGTGGACGAACATGGGCTTTACGCCATAGGGAAGGGAAAATACCGGAATAAAGGGAGTAATTAACGATATGGGAAATTGCAGGCAGGAGCTGATCAAGAATCGTCACAATCATGTGACGACTGATGTTATCGCAACCTACTGCTTTGGATTTTATGGATAGGATGATCTTCTTGATCTCTCCCGGATCGACTGGGTTGAAGGTAAAGGGACTAATATTGGGTCGCGTCAGACCATTAAGGTAATCCAAGGTTTGAAGTTTAGCTAAACTATCAAGTGTGGTAACAGTGGAGAAGTGATGATTTAGATCGTCTAAGCCAATTGTGTTAGGAAGGTCTGAATGCCGCGATCTACCGATACCTAGAGTTCCAAGGAACTTCCAAATATCAGCAGGAGAAGCAGAGGTGACATTATCAAGAATATGTCGGCGTTTTGCGTTGCGTATCATCTGATTGCAACGATTGCGAGCAGTTTTGAAGAGGATCCACTTATCTTCCGATCTATTCTTTTTAAACTTCCGAAACGCCTGGTCCCTTCGTCGCATTGCCATCCGGATTTCCGAATTCATCCATGGCGCAGGAGGGTGCTTAAGCTTTACTTTCCTGATAGGAGCGTGAATGTCATAAAGCTTGAGTACAAGATCATTAAAAATTTTAACTTTGTCGTCAATAGTAGTGGCTTCTTCCAACGGGCTCCAATCAATATTAGAAGCATCTTCCACAAGCTTCTCACCATCCATCCGCGCAAAGGCACGCCTGTACTGGAACGTAGGTTTGGGTTTAGGAGGTTTCAGGATATAAGACAGGAAAATAAGGTCGTGTCGGGAAAATCCAGGAGCGTCAAGTTGACCATGAGAGGATACTAGTGAAGGATTAGAGGTGAGGATTAAGTCGAGCCAAGTATCATCTCCAGCAGTGTTGTGATGAGTAGGATGGAGAGGTAACACGTGCAGATTAGCTGACTCGACCAGGTGTAACAGCTTACAGGATCGAGGGGAGGTTTGGGCAAGGAGGTTGGTGTTGAAATCACCCATGACGATGTGATGTGCGTACTCTGAACCCAAAGACTCAAGAACCGACTCGAATTCGGTGAAGTAGTCTAAGGAAGGGGGACAATAGACGACACCAAGGACAGTTTTAGCACCTCTGACACAAACCTCTAAAAAGAGAAATTCAGCTGAACTATTAGGAGAAGAAGTTGCAATAATTTTAAAGGGAAAGTCAGCACGGAGATATATAGCTACCCCACCCCCTCTCTTACCGATTCGGTCATTCCGAAGAAGAACGAATCCTGGAAGAGAGTAAGTGGTCGACAACAGATCAGGTTTGAGCCAAGTCTCGGAAATCAGGACGGCATGAACATTGTTGTTGGTAAAAGTCTCGTACAGTTCATTGTAATGGCTTGGAACACTCTGGGCATTTATGTGACAAACTAGAAACATTCGGCCAAGATCTTGATCGAATGTTTGACGTAACAGGTCACCAAGAGTGTCTTTAACCGAACAAAAACTGTTACCACTAGAAGAAGCAGCAGAATCATTGGCAGAAAAAAAAGTTTCATCGTCAGAAGTTGTTTCCATAACTTATGAAGAGGTTATAAATAAATAAATATGACTATAATATAATAAATAAATATGAAGTAGAATTACACAAACTGTTGGCACGACGCTTGCATCTCTGCACCACCCGCCAGCTAACATCATAAAAAATAAATAAAAGGAAAACATAGTTTAATTAAGCAAAATGTAAACAAAAAGAAATCAAAAGCAGGTATACATACATGTTGACAAAAAAACAATCGATTTGCGGTAATCGGAACGCACCTATACGAACTGAACCCATTTTGGTTTGAGATCTGGTGAACGTATCCGAATATACGTCAAATAAAATGACAATGACAGCAAGTATTAAATGACAGTCACGCTTATTATTGTATCATAGATGAAATAATATGAAAATATTAGATGGATTGAGGGTAAATGAAGCTGTGTAATTTGTAATAATAAATTGAGAACTTGCGAGCAGTGTTAAGTTAAAAGAGAAAAAAAAAAAAAAAAAAAACATTATGCACTATGAACTAAGTTATAGAAGTTACGAGGTGAATGTAAACAAAGTAACACAATAACTACATTAACGGTGAAAGATAGCAAAAACAAGGTAAGATGGAAACCAGTACTAATTACCTAATGCGTGACTGCTGTTTTCTACTGTGACATAATAATCAATGCTTCTTGTTTTTCAGGCTGTCTCCTGACCCTTCAAACTTGGGATACTTGACCAACAGCGGACTCAATTCTTCAGAGGATGTGACTTTGTGTCTGCTTCCATCTGGAGCTTTAATAGATATCACACCGTCCTGGGTCCAGCACGACCTCATTCCAAAGTGCAGCCTTGCTTTACCGAATACAGATTGCCGGGCCTTTGTCAAGAACTCCTTGACTGTGATTGAAGTACCCTTCAGCCGTGTCTTCGCTTTCCATACTGCTGATTTGTCGTCATAAGTGGAGAACTTCAGTAGGAGAGGCCTGTGGTGTTCCTTATTGGCTGTACCGATCCTGTGGCAGACCTTAATAGAGGATGCAGAGATGTTCTGTCAGACGGAGGAGTTGGTTCATCAATATGACTAGACTACTGAGAAAAAACGTTAATAGCTTTAATATCTATGTATAGATATTTCTTGAGCTGACATTTGGGTAGGTCTCATACTGCCAGTCTGACACATCAACACTGAATTCTGCTTTTTAGGCCGGGACTCCACCAAAGCTGAGACGAGCGTAGATGTGTTTGAATAACCAACCCCACCGAAGCTAAGCGGAGAGATGTTCAGTGTCGAACTGGGGCATGATTTTCATTTTGTCACAAGGACTCCCGAATCATGGACGCGTCAACAAACAATTAAACACAGAACCCGACCCGAAATAAATATAGCTGGTATTCTTCATACTCTAAGCCAGTCAATATCCCGAGATGGTCGATACTGGCGCCATCTATCACCCGCGACGACAAACATGGGTAACAATGTGTATACAGAGACGTTTAACGCTACAGTTGACATCGGGGATAAAGAATACGGCACTATTTATTTTTTACAACTAGCTCTATCAATGGGTTCGACTCGACAGGAAATACGAGATTACAGGTTGTCTCTGGATTGAACGTTTTAACCGCCAAGATTTGTTAAAATCAAAATCAAATAATTTATTTCAAGTAGGCCAGTTACAGGCACTTTTGAATTGTCAAAAGACAAAAGTAAAATTAAATAGTTTAAAAAAAGTTACGGTGCTACAGTCCCAGTCACTAGACATAAAAACTGTGAAAGTACTGTAGATGCCCATTCCAAATCGTAGATCTCTATGGAGAAGAACGGGCAAGAAACTCCTTTACCTTTGACTTACTTCCAGCGCCACGTGTTGGGAATACTTAATATCGATATATCGAGGCACTATTAACACAATCAATAAATTAGAGAGTGATGAATATGAATGTTAATGGTGGAGAGGAAGAGGAAGGCCAAAGAAAAGATGGATGGATTGTCTAAGGAATGATATGAAAGAAAAAGGAGTAAATGATACATTCTACGACGCCTGATTGGGGAGAATGGAAGAAAAAGCGTGTTGGGCCGCCCCCAAATAAAATGAGATAAGGGCAAGAAGATGGTGATGGAGAAGCATCTTTCTGAAGAAATATACGCAAAATCTAGATTCAAAGATACAATTTCTTTTCGGTTAAAACATCGCGTGTTTGAAAGCAATAAAAAAAGTTTCCCATAGTCGGCCATAATGGGCGCTAATAAAAATATGAATAGAGAAAATAAATCAGTAATAAAATTGTTGTTTACAAATTCGCCTTCCCAGTTTTTCGTAAACCAGGGCGAAAAGTTGGAACTACTTTGGAAGCTATAAACCTAGAATAGAATGAATTTCAGTTAGGGGTGGATGTATTTCATGAAAAACTTAAGGTCCATATTTTTCTGAAATAACTGAACCGATTTTAATGAAATTTCATACCCATAAGCAGCTGACATAGGTCTGAAAATTTTTGTAGAAAACATCTTCGAAATCTTTAAGAAATATTCTGGAATTTCAGTCTTGGCAATTTTACAAAAGGTCTTATTGAACGTAAGTATATTTCGAAAATAATTTCTACTAACTTTTGGACATCTTTAACCTGCACATGTGTGCGAAGTTTCATAAAAATCGCTTCAGCCATTTCGGAAAAAAAGGACCTAGTTCGTTTAGAATGCCGTAAGCTAAACACGTTCGTAATGAAGATGTCATCAAAACGATCAGTTAACTGCTCAACCAATTAAGTAAGGGGGTTAATGCGAAACTAAATGCGGAACAACATGATATCAGAACGAAGCATCAAATTCCCTAGGGCCTTAGGAGTCTGATATCACATCCGTACATTGCTGATGGCATGTGATCCCAAGGGAGAAATCTATCTTCATTTATCGAGGTCAATTTCCTTGGACGTTATGCAATCAATGTTTCAAGGAAAGGCAATTTTCTCTAGTTATTTGTAAGGGGAACCAAGAGCATAGGTATTGGGATTGCACTCAATATGTGAAAACAGAAGAAAAAAAAACAGATCAATGATGAATAGGTATTGATTGAATAGAATAATACATATAGCATAATTGTAGTTGGAGCAAAATCTCTTATACAAGTCACTATCTCCTGTTGTGTTGATTGACAGTATGTTATTGCGAATATGGAATTTTTGAACCCGGACTATTACAAAATATGTTTGCAGAACCATAGCAGGATACACAACACTCTACCGGGGTTGCGGGTCTCCTAAACTGTGACTCTGAACTTTTACCACCTGAAAAGGTAAGATCTTAAAGCAATGTACTATAGTGTATTAGTTCAATGTTATTATTATTATTCAATGTCTGAAAGTTTCAATTGCACGTGCTGGCTTGTAAGATTCTATATTAAAAACCTACAGTGAAAACCATACAAACGGATCACGATTCCACGACGTCGATTCCATGGAGAAGAACCGGCAAGGAACTCCCTGGTTACTCTTTTCAAACATATTATGGTTTTTCAAACAGTGATAATTTTTGAATACTTAGATTTATGTAAGGCCTGGTAAAAAGGAGGAAGTCTTAACGAAGAAATAGAAAAGCCGACACAGAAGTCATCACAAATCAATTTATCTAAATTACATGGTTATTCAAGGCGCGAGCCGTTGAGGCTCAAGCCCCAAGATACAGCTGATAATCTAATGACTTGCCTCATTTAGTCGCTGAGTTAGGGACGGAAATAGTACTGTGTTTGATGAAACTGTGGATATCTTCTTTGAGTATGAACGTGAATTGCAATGACATTAGGGGATGGACAAAAAAACTTGGATGGGCTACCAAATTTGGAAATGTTTAAAAATAGATGCAGAAGAATCTCAATGATGTGGATATTTTTATAACTGTGGTTTTGTTGAAGTCTGATGATTTAAAAGCAGTAGGCATAGACATCTAGAAGGACCAACAACCTTAGAGAGGTTCGCATAACCAAAATTTCAAGTCCATGGAGTCTCTTGCCCATTCTTTGTCATAAAGTGCAACTACGGAACTTTCACAAGTTATTATGTCTTGTGTCTGGGACTATAGCTTAGCTTAATTTTTTGAAAAGAACCTGTAGAGGTCTAAATTAAATAAATGCTTTGAGTGTAAGGTGGCAGGAGACTGCATGTGGATAGACTAGACAGACAGCAGATCATTTGGTTTGATGGTGCAAACCCAAAGAGATTTAAAAGAACCTATAGAGCGGGCATTGGGAAATTTGTCATACAAAATTGTTGATGCCGTGCGTCAGTAGCACTATCTAAGCGTTGCATAGCGGGGTGCTATGACAGGAAACCTCCACGTGCGCCCGTGGACTGGAGTTCCTTCTCGGATACGTCCGGGGGGAAGACCAGTTTTTCGGGCCGGTGCACCCTGGGATGCGGGCAAAAACTCTTTCTTAAGCACTGTGTGCCTAAGTGGTCTCTTTGCCCGTATGCGAATAGCCTGTCGTGTGGACGCTCCAACGCGTGTCCCTCTGATTAGCAGAGGGCACAGCGGCGGAGCGGGCTTGCGGACGGTGAGTGATGGGTAACTCGCCGTCCGAAGGACCAAGCCCGGGTCGGTGGCGCGTCGTGTTTCGCGCCAAATGCCTGCTGGGGTCGCGGGTTTTTTCTTAACCCAGGATACCGTGGCCCCAGAACGTAAAGGGCATAGGAAGGAACACGGGTGGATTTTAGTCAGTAAGAGTCTGACAGTCCCTTCCGCCCCACCCAGGGCGGGAGGACTCATTTGATGATTTTACCACCTTAAAAAAAAAAAAAAAGCGTTGCATAGCAACGCGACTACTAGACTGAGGGACTTTTTACCTATTGGTAAAAATTTTGGATCACAAATTTCTTCGTGATGTCCCGTCTACTGCTCGTATATGGTTTAATGTCTTTGTGCAAACCCAAGATCCAGAAGAGACTTGGGCACATTTGAACAGATTTGATACTGAAAGCAAAAACGATGTCAATATCTCTAAAGATTCCAATAATAGAGTTATGTAATATAACAGAACGTAACTTGTCAAGTAAATAATAGATTTACGCAAAATAAATAGCAGATAAGTTAGTATTGGTAAATGATATTAACATTAAAGATATAAATGATATGTCAAATATGGCACCAAACATTTTAGTACTCATTTCTTAATATGAAAAGGCCAATTGACGTTCGAATTTATTTCCTTTTCAGAACGACCAAATAATCACCGTTTAGCAAGTTATAGCTGTACTAATATCGGGTTTATTTTTTACGGCTCAATTTACATTACCCGGGAATGTCAGCGAATTTTTGTATCGAAAGCTTACAAAGCATTAAGAAACTTTTTTTGTAATACTTTGCCCTAGTCTAGGAATTTCTTCCTGTATCGTGGGTGCGTTTACAAACATAGAAACTGAAATACACAAACACCTACAATCGGAACAACTACTTGAAAAGCTTACAAATATTTGATCCGTGCTGCTTTATGCGATTATCGACTTTATGCTTGTGTAACGTAAGGTCTAACATCAATTCATCATCCATCATATTGTTAGCCGTAGGATGTTTTCTACTGATTAAAGACCTTCTCCATCAAAGATATCATCACGGAGGCGGCTTGTATCCAGCGCGTTTAGGCCTTAAAAAAAAACATGTCTTGTGTTTTCCGGGGAATTCTCGCAAATTCTCGAGAATTTTCGTAGTTAGGATCTCATATCAAGTTTAAATACATTACAACTAAGATATAAAGTTCATAATGCCTTGCACAAGTAACACTTCATTTCAAAAGTTCACTTTCATTCCATTCCAAGACATTATAAAAAAAGGCTCACTTTTCTATTCCATTCACCTTTCGTCAGTAATTCTTGGCATATTAAGACCAACCCGCATTGGGCCTGTGTGGTGACAGCCCACTTCATCGTATAAAGAAATGGCTTGCGTCCCAGCAGTGGCAACATAAAAATCTGATCATTCTTTCATGACTAATAATTCTCTAAGTCTAGACTAATACGCTTTAGATAAGGAGGCACTTTTGGAAAGATAAAATTTAGATGAAAGCTTCAATAAATCGTATAATTATTCTACTCGTCTGTCCGTGAACAATAAAATTGGCATAAACCAGTAATCTGGACAAATAAACATAAAGTTTATTAAACTAACCTAGTTTATAGAAGTTATTGGAGATAACTTGTATAAAATAAACAACTATTTTGCTTGAAAACTGCTTGGAATAATAAAATAGGCCTTTTTAGTTGAGGACAGGATTCAAATCTTTATTACGGATAAAGACACTAAACTGAGGATCGTAAATTTTCAAATTTTGGTTGAATAAATTCAGGGATTGTGAGAAATTTTCTTAGCGAAGATTTTAATAAAATAGCGAGGCCTCGTTAGCTTTATAAGCTTGCTGATAAAACATAAAGATTGTCCTTGATCGACCTTCCAGCAGAACAGTCGACAGACCTTCGTATGATGTTGGAAGATCTTTTCAATTTAAAAAGATGCAACTCCGGGTCCTTAAAGCAGTTACAAAACGGCTTTCATAATGATACTGGAGTACCCCAACATCATTCTCCTGTTCTTGTCGATGTTAACATAAGATCGGGGGCTGTTCTTGGTCCCAATTTAGCCCAGAGGCAAAGATGAGGCCTAAGATGGAACGAGCCCATCATCAGCCCATTAATGTTCCCACTGCTGGTACACAGGGCTCCTCTCTGTGAGAGGGGGTGAGCCATAATCCACCACGCGGGCCCAGTGCGGATTGGTGGATGTCACATGTCTTCGAATTTTTGGTTCTAGAACTTTTTGAGAGCAGTGGTGATGAAACAAATAACACAAAGTAATGCGCCTGCCTGGATTCGAACCCACGACCTAAAAACTCGTAAGTCGGGGCCAATACCACTGGGCCACCACTGCTCTCCTTGTAAGTCGGGGCCGATACCACTAGGCCACCACAGCTGTCAACGAGCTCACCCATTTTTTTTTTTTTTTTTTTTTTTTTTTTTTTTTTTTTTTTTTTTTTTAGCGTGGTAAAATCATCAAATGAGTCCTCCAACCCCGGGCAGGGCGGGAGGGACTGTCAGACTTCTACTGACTAAAATCCACGGTGTCCTTCATAGCCTGTTACGTTCCGGGGTTACGGTTAGGGAATAATCCCGCGACCCCGGCAGGCTTTGGCCCTCTCTGAGAGGGGGGCCCCGTCATTATGCTGACGCTCTTTGAGGCGCGCGTGGGACACAACGCGCCGTCGACCCGGGCATGGTCCTTGGTCGGGCAGCGAGTTGCCCTTTACTCGCTGCCCGCATGCCCGCGCCTACGGTGGCCGGCGCCGTGGGCGTCCTACACCGCGGTTGGGGCGGAGGGAGAACTCTGTCCTCTCTCGCTCGCGGCGCGCCTCCTCCTTCGCGAGCATTACTGCTTCGCAGAAGGAGGCGACCGCTTCCCACTCCGTCTCGCCCCGCAGCATGGCCGAAACCAATGCCGGGCGCGAGAGGTCTCCGCCTATCGCAGCCGTGAGGACACGTCGGTGCGCCGCCCAAGCTGGGCAGTCCTGCACCGTATGCTCCACCGTGTCCTCCGGGCGATCTTCGCAGTGATGACACCCAGACAACGAGCTCACCCATAAGAATTTATTTGAAAATCAGCAATCATCTCATAAATCATTGCTCTCAGTTTGCTATAATTATCATCTTTTACACAATCTATTCAACGTTTTGTGATACAGAAGCATCATCAACAGCTGTTCTAACTTACCCAAATATAAACTTTTTATTGCCACGCAGAAAAAGACATTTGTCTGCTTTGTTTAGTCTGGATTTTTAAGTGTTGCAACTCAGTCTGTCTGCACTTACATCTTTAAGTATTAGAGATCATTACGTATCTAAATTTTACTGACGAGAAGTGTCTAGAGCGCAAACACGCTTTTAATCTTCCAAAGGTTATGCAGATATGTTCTTAATAGACCCACATTTTATCGCGTATGTTTTAGCCCCATTTGATAAGAGCAGCGTCCATTGCTATAAGCGGGATGTAAATCCAGACTCAGTAGCGGCCACTGAGAATCCTCATATAAAAAAACAATAACACTGCAGGATTTTCAGAATTGATCATACTCAGCAGTTGCCGACCACAAGACCAATAAAGCAATCTTAAGAAACTATCAGAACATTTCACAAACAAACAAAATTAGGACTAGAATTTTTGGCACACCAGAAAGCAAAACAAGTTCCCAAGAACGGAAATAATAGTTCAACATAAAAATGGCGTATAGCAGAAAGGGGAGACGTCCGAATAGTAACTATAATCATCCGAATAAGTAAGGGAACTTTATTGATCGACTTTATTGGAGAATTGTACCACGTAGGTACAGTAATATAATAGAAGCCTCTCCGGAATATTATGATCGGAACGTGGTTCTTATTTCCGCAACGATTGCATTTTGGGGACGGCTCAATGGTATCGGGTCAATTCTTGGCGATGAAGATTATGAGTAGTAGCTTAGGGCCGAGAAAATAATCTTCCAATCGAAGAGTAGCTCAACATGAATGGTATTTTAAAGGGTTTTGCAACAATAATTTGATTTAAACGAGTGCCCATCGTAGATTTTTCTCCAGAGATTTCTACGATTTGTACTGGGCAATTATAATTCTTTCACAGTTATCAGCTTTATAGATGGATCGAAGATTCATTGTTTGATTCAACATTCAAAAGTGGCTATTTGATACTAATGCTCTGAGTTTTAGCTCAGAGCACGTTGATTTATAAAACGTATTCCACGACACAAATACAACATTTCAAACGCAAATTCGCGACCAACCGTCTGGCTAAGAGTGTGAACGGCAGTAAAACGGTATTCAAACATTTTGAAAGTCGTAACAACTGCATGATTACCCAATTACGTTACATTTCAAAACATCCGATGTTTGATGTACTCCTGGTACTATTTCTGATGCTACTCACATCATCGACACTTGCTAAATTCAGCCGAGTTCAAGGGATGTCAGAAGTTGGTGGCTATTTTAATTGTGACTTGAAATTTTAGGCTCCACGCAAGTCTCCGATACCTTACGAATTTGGTATCCATTTAAGCGTGGCTGTGCAAGGACCTCTATGGAATTGTATTGCGAAAGTCACCTGGATACTAAAGTCGTAAGATATCGGAGTCTTGCGTCGCTTAATGCACGAAGGAGTTAAGGGCAGTGCTGATGAATTTGATGAGAAACTCTTCGACCTCATCCCACTGGCCCATTTCTTACATAGGACATCTACACACTGCAAGTTACCATCCCCATAACTTATTGCTATACCAGCAATTCGCACTAAGACTTCCAAATAAATGACACTTTCTAGCTGCGTTATTTCATGTCCGTCAAATATCTCTCACCTTTTCAAAATTAGAGTGAACAGGTTGGTCTCTACCTTTGACCCAGACTCGCTCAACCCATGTATACTTGTGTAGTCGAAAAGTCACCTTTGACATATCTCAGACTCAAATCAAAACATTCGACCATGTTAAAAAGAAAGAAACGTGGATAAGTTCAGAATTCTTTGTTATATCTACGACAGCATAACTATTGCGACGTATTAACAGAAAGAGATATAAAGATTGTCTTACTTTGTTAACGCGTGGGAATCAAAATATCATCATGAAACCTTTGTGGTTGTACTTGTAAAACGACAACGCGCAAACCGAAGAGCCAACTTGAGTTCTATCGAAGATTCTTCAGAAAGGTCAAGTGTGGTAGGTACTTGCAAATGTGTGGTGTGTTTGGCGAAAAGGAGTATGTAAGGATCAGCAGATGGTGTTCTACCGTTTCTGAACACCTAAGCTGAGTATTTTTTACGCAGTGTCTACCTTGGCAAAGTTTTCATTTGTGTCACGCGCTGATGGCACTTGACACTTGTTTTCCCGAATGTACATGAGACGTATCTGATGCTTGTCGGAGACGTCGATTGTGTTAAAAGGGCTTCGTGGTTGCAAACCGCAAAGGGCAACTGAAAACACAGCTCCTTTTTTGAGCAAATAAAAAAAGTTACAAATGGTTTCCATTGCTGAAATAGTTCCACGTTTTAAAAGTCCGTACTACAATTAAAAGTCTTTGTTTGTATGACCCTTCCATCAATAAGGTATCACAGGGTAACAGGGTTGCTATCAGAAGCTCGCAAATGCCTTAAGTTACAACTGAATCAATACTGTTAACATTTCCTAAATATCCCAAACAATTCGAAGTGTTGATGCTTATGTTAAAACCATCATATGACTCGGGAAGTATTTTACCGATGATGCTAAATGTCAGCGAGCTATACCGTGACGAATCAACTGTGTTGAAAGGAGTGAAGTACTTGCCACATTCCAGTCAAAGGTCTACATGGTAATCTTTGACATTCCGGTAGTCACGAAATATTCGACGTAATAGATATTGAAACGAGATGCTCACAAGAAGAATTGTTATGCTAGATAGACTTATTGCTAAGATACAAATATTAATCATCACCACGCTCATTTGATGGGACAGGACAGTTTCGGACGTGGCACGGGACTGGATAGGACACGGGACGGGACTTGTTCGCAGTTAAGCGACTGATGCCGTACTGATGCGATTTCCATATTGGACTTATATAATATATATAATATATTCCACAACTATCACGGAGACGTCGATCTGTCCCAAAAGCAGAGCTCCGTGGTATGCATACCGCAAACAACTGATAAACATAGCTTATATATTTTAAATACATACATATTATAGATTTACTTCTGACTTCAGAACAAATGAATCGTGCTCATCACACAAACATTTGTTTGCAAAGGTCGAACCCACGACTCCGGCATAGCAGTCATTAAATTAGAAAAAGTTAAACTTAATATTGATCTAAAGTAGTTGGCTTGGGTCTGGGTTGTAGTGTATGTGAGTTAAAATGTTTTTATACGCATCCACGATACAGGAAATCCAAGATGAGGGTAGTTAAAAAAAAACCAACTAATATTATAATTATCAACACACTCGAGGTACCCGCTAGGCAGATGGATCGTGCGCTTGATTCAGAGAATAGTACATCTGCAGCTTTGACACGGCGCGTATTGTTAATAGGTTCCTCTCTCAAAAGCCCTGACCGCTGCTAGCCCGGATCCTGTTCCTGATGCTGGTAGGTACAGCAGCTATTCTTTTTATACTTTTGGAAAATCAGGAACATCGAAATTTTTCTGTCGTTATATAAATTTATTTAGATTCGGCGCAAGAACATTCTTCTTCCTTACTTTTCTTTTATATTACTCGTTACATTACCAGTAACATCCTAACTTCCTACATACTACATGTAGGTAGGTACACCATTCAATCATACAAATTAGAGATATTGACAAGTGTAAATTTTTAACATAGACCGACAAAATGAGCGGTCTTATCTTTCTAGACAATCACCGGATGGATTTCTGGGAAAAAGGGGAGACCTTTTCTGAAATATTTCTAAAGGGTAAGCTAAAGGTCACACCCACATTCCGCGACTTATGTTGAAGTCCTAAGTAATAGCAGACGAGCTTATTTTCAAACTGGCACGAATCCAGACTATAAGCTACTAATATTTTGATCAGCGTGCTATACCTTGACGTGTTGAAAGGAATGTTCGATTCGTAAAATTGCCACATTCCAGTCAGGTTGATGTCTACATGGTACATAAACTTGCAAAATTTCAGCTCAATCGGAAACCGAGAAGTAGATCAACTTGCAAAATTTGATTACAGACAACGAGACAGGTGAAAGTAAATAAAAGCTTGTAAAAGACCAAAAACCAATAAAGTGAACTCTTGAACCCCGTGCTCAAAAGCCTGACCATCAACCAGAAGACTAAGAACAATTAACTAACACAAAAGTAATTAGTAAACTAAACGAGAACCACTAAAGTAAATATTGTAAGCACGTCGGATTAGTATCGGGACAGGAAGGGACGGGATGGACCATTTCCATTAATCATCTTCTTGCACGCCATCTAATGGCACGGATATGCTGGAATCTAAGACTAACCGGTGACCTAAACCTTTGCTCTTAGAGATCATTTCTAAAAATACATCAGGATCTTCTCGAAGACATAGTGTACTAACGAGTTTGATTTGTACTTTTTTTTGATTTTCAAGATAAGTCTATTGTCAACGGGACGGGGCGGGAACAGTCGGAATCTAAACGGAACGGGACGGGACTCTGTTGGTGCAATCGCTATTTGTTTAAGCGTCTCCAGCACTCTGGCCAGTGCTACTGTAACTTGCTGAAAGTGCGTTATTTCCGATACGTGAATTTTTTATTGATTGATCTAAAGTAGTTGGTTTGGGTTGAAACTAGGGTTGTAGACTGTATGTGAGTTTAAACACCGTGTTTTAATAGCCTTTTACATCCACGATACGCGTTTGGACAGTCTAAGATCCCAAATTATGTAGTTAGGACTTTAAAAAATCCAAAATCGTAATATTATAATCAGTACACTGCTGCAACCTCGATTGGCAAAAGCCATCAAGTGTAACCGAATTGATTCAGAGATCACATGGGATTTCATCTTGTTAGCTTTGACCACGGCTACGCTAGACATTGTTAAGTAGTTCTACAACTCTCGAATCTAAGAGCCCTGACCACTGGTAGCCGAAACTCAAATCGTGGTTTAAATCGTTGAGTATTTGTATATATTATGTCTTTAGTTGTTATGGTTACAGAATCAGGGTACTTTTAACAAGCATTTCAAATATTTTTAAAGAATCATCTAAAATGACAATGGGCAAAAGCGGTCCAAGATCCTCCACTTATGACACTTATGGGAAATGAAAGAACCTAGTTGTGACATCATTCTGGCAAAATTATCGAAATCTGTCCTGGGGTCTTTTTTTATTTCGGTTTGAAAGTGACTACCTAATCTAACCAAATCTAACTTTTCATTTAGCTGTAAACAATGCCCGACGCATATTGAACCATCTGGGAAGGCGGTTGGCTCATGTGTGACTTACACCCACTAAAAATACCAACGAAACCTTAAATAGCTAACCTAACCTAACTTTTTTAGTTCAGATAAAAATGATGCCCGACGCATACTGAACCATTTTCTAAAGGCGGTTGGCTTATGTGTGAGTTACATCCACTAAAAATACCAACGAAACCTTAAATAGCTAACCTAACCTAACTTTTTTAGTTCAGCTAAAAATGATGCCCGACGCATACTGAACCATCTGCGAAGGCGGTTGGCTTATGTGTGACTTACATCCACTAAAAATACCAACGAAACCTTAAATAGCTAACCTAACCTAACTTTTTACTTTAGCTAAAAATGATGCCCGACGCATTCTGAACCATCTGGGAAGGCGGTTGGCTCATGTGTGACTTACATCTACTAAAAGACCAACGAAACCTTAAATAGCTAACCTAACCTTTTTTTAGTTCAGCTTAAATGATGGACGCACACTGAACCATCTGGGAAGGCGGTTGGCTTATGTCTGACTTACATCCACTAAAAATACCAACGAAACCTTAAATAGCTAACCTAACCTAATTTTTTTAGTTCAGCTAAAAATGATGACCGACGCATACTGAACCATCTGGGAAGGCGGTTGGCATAAGTGTGACTTACACCCACTAAAAATACCAAAGAAACCTTAATAGCTAACCTAACCTAACTTTTTTAGTTCAGCTAAAATTATGCCCGACGCATACTGAACATCTGCGAAAGCGGCAGTGGCTTATGTGTGACTTACACCCACTAAAAACCAAAGAAACCTTAAATAGCTAATGGTACCGCTTAAGCAGTTCGAGTGCGCAAGTTAGCTATTCAAGGTCTCTTGGTATTTTTACCTGGTTTAAGTCACACTACCAGGCCACCGCTTCCCGTACCATTATTTACAGCTAATCTAAAAATATAGCTAACAGCTAAGGTAAGGTTGGGTAGTCTAAACTGCCACTAAAAAATATGCGGCACTCGGGGACTGCCGCAGTAGTATCTAAAGCATAGCACTTTTTACGGAAGGCGGGGGAACCATTACCTACTTTCCACCTCCACCTCCATCCCCGTCTCCGTCCCCGTGCCAGTCCCCGTGGCACGTCACCGTGCCCGTTGAGTATCTCCCCGACCCCGTCCCCGTCCCCGTTAACCGTCTCCGTCTCCGACTCCGTCTAAACCTTCTCCGTCTCCGTCTAGTCCCCCCCGATCCCCGTCCCCGTTCCCGTCCCCGTCCCCGTCCCCGTACATCAGGATCTTCTCGAAGACATAGTGTACTAACGAGTTTGAGTGTTACGTACTTTTTTTTTTGTCTTCAAATAAGTCTATGGTCAAGCTGGAGCGTAAGGAACAGTTGGAATCTTAACTAACTTTAACTCACTCTGTTTCTTCAATTGCTATTTATTACTTTACTATTATCTTCAGCAATCATGGCCAGTATTACTTAACTTGCGGAAAGTTGGTTCATCTGTTGAAAGTTTTTTTTTTTATTATATCGGTTCAATGATCAAATACGTCCATCCTCTCTGCTCTTGGAACTGTAGGGACTGTCACGACTCATAATGATTTAAATACCCCGAGTTCCATTAATAGCCTTTTACAGTCACGTTTACGCGTTTGGACAGTCCCAAGATCCCAGATTATGTAATAGTTAGGACTTTAAAAAATCTAAAATCGTACAATTTTAAGTACACTGCAGCAACCTCGAGAGTTAAAAGCCTATCAAGTCTAACCGAATTGTAAAGAGATCACATGGGATTTCATTTTGCCAATGATATCTAGGCTACATCTAGACATCTTTAAGTTTACTACAACACCTCGAATCTAAACCTAATTATTGTAATCGAAACTCAAATCGTGCTTTAAACCTTTAGGGATTTGTATTGTATCTGTTATGTCGTTAATTGTTACGGTTACAAAATCAGAGTACTTTTAACAAGCATTTTAAATATTTTTAAGTTTAAATCAATCTGACGGACTCAATTTATTTCAGTAAACTTGCCAATTATATTTAAAATTGTTGTAAAGATACAACACGCTCTAAAATCGATTGCAACTTATCTAGGCCCTTTGGTCCCTCTGCCCGCAAAAGTAAACCATTTATTCCACCAAATTCCATTTGACCAGCCCCTATTTCCAATTCAGAAAACAAAAGGCAAACGGTTTTTGGGTCTTGTAACCCCGACCATTACCAACCGCTGTAGATAGGCATAAGTTTTAACTACATATTACTTTTACTGTCCTGTCCTATCTCGTAAACCGAACAAGTCCTTTCCATTGCCCTGCGTATCTGCTCGGCCACTTACATCCGAATTTATTGTCCATTTAGACGCAGATATTTTCCGCATTAAGAAAAAGTGGGTTTACTTCAATTTACTGGTTCATTTAGTGTCTTTACTGTCGCTTAATTGGTGGTCAGGGTTAATTGATTGTCGCGGTTCAATGTTGGATGGGTCGTCTTTCTTGACACTTCGAGATTTGACTTCGAATTTTGGGAGACTTGTGTTTGAAAATCGGTGGAAGTCGAATGAAATAGACGTAGACATAAGGAAAACTGAAAAGTATATCCATCTTTAAGATGTTTTAAGTACACCGGCAATAAAAAAAGATGAAATGGTCACAAATTGTCAAGAAGCAGAAAATTTTCCGAACAATAAAAGTTCAAAGTTCAACTTGAACGTAACGCCGAGTCAATCTAATCACACAAATAACGTCAACTAATGAGATTTCTTAGAAATTTTCCTTTACAAGAGTACATCTGTAAGGGTTTCATTCGAAAACCTCTAAGGCTTTTCTAAGCTTTGTTGGATTAGGAGTTACCTTCCAAGCATTAATTAAATTTGCGTAAGACTTACATTGCAAACATTACACACATCAAAATATGAAGCTTTCTGTACAATTTGCATGTCAGTCAAAAAATTTGGATGGAAAGACCTCGAATTTTAAGACGATGAGTCACACTCAAACGTTCCATGATAAATACTTAACGCTTTATTTGATTACTGCAATTGAACCCTGAGACCTCTGTCTTACTGAGAATTTTTTATGCTCCATTAGCCTACTGGCCGAATGAACGTTTGGGATTTTGATGCGATGTCATTGTGTTTTTATATTTTTATCGCTTTGGAGCTGAGGGTCATGTTCGTGTATTAATTTTATTCACATTAAATCGACCTGATTCTAATAATAATGTCTACGTCAAGATCCAGGCTAAATCTTGAGTTCTTTATTTTATAAAGGTTAGACTAATTGTCTAAGAGTGTCTTCGAATTCCACACAAACATAGCAGTCTGTAAAATCTAGTTTATAGAATAATCCCGACGAATACCACCATTTGTCTCTACAATTACGAATGTCTCCGTAATATATCATATTGTCTGCGTCTTTGAGATAAGCATCAAGAGCTGGAGAGAATTTGGGGCTCGGAGTCGCGGGTTCAATTAAGTTTTATGTCTATATATATTCAGTGAATCTTGAATTTTGTTAAGTCTATCTGTGCCTTCCAGACTTGCTATTATTTCTACGCACCGCAAACTTCTTGATTACATGACAACAACTCTACCAGTACCATTCCAACATCTCCAACATTCATTAAACTTAATAAATGTGTTCATTAATTGTATTTGTTTCGAGACTCCTTTCATCTTTCTAGCGAGTCGCTTTATGAATAAATAACTTAACATAACATTTCCTTTATTTCCCCGAAATATCAAACAGAGGTGAACCTAAAGTACTACCTATAAGTACGCTCTCATTTTGCAAGTATTTTTTAAGTACCATGCATAATGCTTATTCATCTGAAATCGCATTAAATCTTAGTCAAACGCCTGTCCCGTGATTACTAAACTATAAAAAACAAAAAATTCCACTCTATTGAGCATAAACAAAACAACGTGCTACATCGAAAAATATACAAGGAATAGATTGCCATGGTTCTACCCGATAAGTTATTCCACCCCAAGGTTTCCCGTCAATCTTGAGCGGTAACATTTGCAGAATCAGGTCAGGGCTTATGTGTTGCGACTTGATGGACAGCATCCATTGTTTATTAATGAAGTCTACTGCCAGGCATGATGGGGTTTGGATTGCAGTTCCGTACTGAATCGATAGTCGACTAAGCTATGAATTTTTGATGAGATAGTATTTTTTTTCTAGAATTTATCCCAATTAAAATTTATTATCCACATCGATGATTTTTGTTTTTCCTACAACTCTGTTTGTTTCCTCTTATTTGTTTAAAACTCTATACAGCAATCACAGCAACAAAGTAAAAAATTATATCTTCGTCTGTTTGTCCTCTTCCTTCTGTGCCTGATGAACATGTCAGGCGCCGAAGTAGACTCGAGATAATCAACTAATTAAAAACCAAAGCTCTCAAATTTCATTCGAAAATAATTCATAGGTTTTTTTTTTTCATTTTGATAATGAATAAAACTAAATGCAAGAGTACGAAATAAAATGGTCCTAACAATTTTGTAGTACAATATTACATTCTATCTAGCTACCCTAGTTATTATTGCAAGAGACTCGAAGGACTTGAGCGCTTTATGAATTAATCAGAAATCATTTCCATTCAACTAAGCACGGTAAACAATAGAAAAACAACCATAGCCATGGCTATAACCGATAAGTAACGTTAGAATATAAGCGACACCCGTCAACAATATCTCCTGAGGATGCCCCGTGGACGGGCGAAACACGTGTCGAGTACAGTTGGTTGCATGGTATGTTAATTTTATTCCTCGCTTTTCCTCCTGCAACCAATCCTGAATTTCTGTCTCACGGCATTAAAATCAGATGTGTTTTCCTAACATTTTGATGTCATGGATTTCCGCAAAGTTTCGCCTGATTCCATAACTTAGCACCGATAGTCCGGTACAACATACAATTAAGTTAGTAGAACCAAGGGAATACAGACAGATTCACTAGACAGCACACATACAAATACATATAACAAAAGGATTAGTTTACTTTGTAGGAGCAGTGTGTCTTTGAACATAAACTTAGTCGTATTTTATGACACTGTATGAACGACGGACTTATATCTGAACATACGTTGTACAATAGGGTCAAGATGAAAACTAAACCCCCCACGGTTTGGTAGTGACATCCCTACCAAATGGTCGTGGGTCGTACATGTTTTAACATCTCAGTTTTGACAAAACTAAATCTTAACTAATATTATAAATGCGAAAGTGAGTTTGTTTGTTATGGTCTCACGTCTAAACTACTGGATCTATTTTTAAGAATTTTAGTATAGAGATATTTGGGTCCCCGCAGATGGCTCTCTTTAGTCTAGAAAGCAAAAGGTGAAAATTTGAACTATTTTATTGTTTTGATCTTATAAAAAACATTTTTTAATAAAGAATCTAGAAAGAAGAAGAAATCACAATATAATCTACCGTAACGAAAAATATATTTTTTTTTCAAAGAGACATTACATTTTTTTAGATGAGAAGGATTTTATCTCAATAGTACGTTATGTATGAAAACAATTTCGACAACCCACGAAAAAAGCGAAGCTGTAAAACATAACAACGTACACTTTGTTCAAACTCGAAATGAAACACACACAGTTGTCCAATTCAACTTGGTTACAATTCTGTAACACGTTGAGAAGCTCTGTTACAATTAGTGGGCTATTGTCTTGGGATTGCTAAAGGCATCACAGTCACGTGGATAACAGAATATCAAAGTGCTTTTGGAAATTTGGGAGACAAGGTAACAAGCACCGAAAATATGTTAGTATTTTCTTACTCATCCGTTATTATTTTCTGATTAATTCCGTTTCAGGATAAAGTTAAATAAATTCATTCTCCGGGACAAGTCGAGCTTTATTGTCTCGGCGATTTTATGATGGTAGCCACTGTTGATTCTGGCTTTCAGGAGTTCCAGAGGTTTGGCAATAGTGAGGTAGAATTGTCCCAAAAATAACAAGCACTAAACAACAATACCATAGCAACAGGGACCTCAACACTATTTCTAACATCAAACGTTATAGATCGTCTCATTATTTTTAATGACCCCTAAGTCCCTAATTGCCATATGAAATTATTCCTTATCGTAATAGGTTACAAAGGTGTTCGGATACAATTAAATGCAAAATATTTTCAAATATGACTAGACAGTATTTTGTTTTTTCAATTAAAGAATATTTATAAGAAATTGACACAATGTTTAAAAAAAAAGTAGTAGTAATACAGCTTAGAGCCCAAATCTAGATCTAAAAGAAACTCTATCAGAAAACAGCCCACTTATACCGATCACAAACTAAAAAGTCTGACAATAAAGTACTATGCAAATACCAGAGAAAGTACAAAACAACTGAGCGAGCATCAGCATGCATATGCCACAGCTAAGTGCCTTTAGAAAGGTCGAGAAGGCGAGCTTGTAAAATGTCCTTTTAAAGACAGTAATTAGATGTGACTATGGCATAAGAACTCCTCGCTTCGTTGTTGGGGAATCCTTTCAACTTTTATTCACTTTACTTTATATTGGATGAAGAAGATCAAAGGAGTCTAAATTCCGTCAATAATAATATTGTGATGAGTTTGTCTTTCTTCGTTTAAGCTTTTAAGCAAATCTGCTTCTACATCATAGTCCTGTGATATACTGATTAGGTTGTCTCTTTGATAAAAGGCTGCTTTATCTAAATTTTTGTGTACATCGTTGATTACTATGACAACGGTACTTACAGATTGTTCATCTTATCGACAGGATGTAACTCTTAAAATCGCAATACCGCTTAGGTGGTGATTCAGACTTCACAAAAATGAAAAACGTCACTACCCTCGCCCACGTGGTCCCCACATATTCTGCTTTGGTTTACTTTTCCGTGGTGTCACCCTGTTGCTCATCCCTATCGATAAACGGATGTTAAACAGTCTGTACATTTCCTGAATAAATAAACAATCCAACACAAGAGCAACTTTTCCATTCGAATCAGTAGTTTCTGAAACTAGCGCCCAACAATCAACTCTTCATCATCTTCCTACCTACCCTTACTTTACTTAGGGTCACAACTAACTAATCTCGGTAGTACTGTTTCGTGCTGCCGAGATCCGAATCATACCTTTGCAGTTCCTGTATACAGGATGGGATTAAAATATTTCCATATAGTTTTTCCTTTCTATCCTGGATTCCTTATGTCTTCCGCAAGTCGAAGCTCATCTACCATCTCCACATGAATGTGATAAATAAAGGCTATTAAGATAAATATTCCTGCCGTTTTTTCTTCTAATTAAAGTCGTTGCAGGTAACGAGACACTTTAACATTCTCTGGAAGATGCTGAACATTGCTTGCTAGTACAGCGTCTGAAGGTAGATTATTAAATTTCTAGATACCGTGTTCAAAACAAAAAATGAATCTGTACATTCTATATCCTCACACGTTGACTGTCCGTGCATTACATGTACCTAATGCATTTTTGGTTTAGCTGTGACGTCCGTGCATTACATGTAATGCATTCGCCAAATGCCACTGAATTACGTTTTTTGGGCTGGACGCGTACGCTAGAGCTATGGTGAAAGCTGTAATAAAAAAAACTATTGCACGTTACTATAATATTTTCCAAAATGGACAAGATTGTCAACGTGATTGCTAGTGTTATTTCTTCGGAATTCCTTTCGAGTGTCTCTACTTAGACTTCTTTGTCGTATAGAAAGAAAGACCATTTGTCGTAACCTCCTAATGAAGTTGTTATCTTGACGATTGATCGATGTTCAACGTCGTGCTTAGGACTTTGATTCCTCAGTGATCGGAAAATAGTTAATACCAAGTCAGCTTTGTATCTTCAATTTGTTTCATCAACTACTCGATAATTGTGTTACGTCGATTTGAAGGATTTTTGAACGTAATCCGTTGAACTTATGATGGAAGATGATTTGGTTTCATAAGATTGTGTTACGCACTTATCCTTCTGACTGCTGGCCTTTTAGAGAGACTAAGGCCCTTCGTCCACTATACGACTCAAGTTTCCGATACCTTACGTGATCCAGGCGACCACGTAGAAATGCATATACGTTCGTAACATGCACGCGACGCGCGACGCCAATCGCGTGCTGACCTATCTGCTGATCGCGGCGAACATAGGGCGGTACATTTTATTTACCTTTTTAATTTTATTCACAGAATAAAGGGTTGTAGCATATTCGAATAATCTCTGTGAAAGTAATTACATATAAAAATCTCTGTACAATCCTCTATCAAATCATAATTTTAGTATGCACGTTGACTGTCCTATTTTATTGAATAAAAATTTTACATGTAACGCATTTTAATGTTAGGTTCTAGGAAATTAACTGTGAAGGACGGACTGTCACACGACTGATCTTATACATTCCGTTTTTTTTTTGAATTCGGAACCCTAAAAAATGCTTCGATCGTGTGTCAGCCATTTTACGTTCATATTCTTGACTCATGACTTTTACGCTTCGCTATGTCTATGTCGTTGAGATCAAATTGCAAAAACAAAGTACCTCGAATTTTCCGCAGGTCATGAGTAGTGGCGAAACCCTAACCTTGTACGAGACGCAAGTTTCCGAACCTTACGATTTTGGTTTCCAGGCGACTATCGCAATACAAATCCATAGAGGCTCGTACACAGGTCGCGTCGCCGACATTTCGCCGACTCTAGTCAGAGTCACGCAACGAGCAATGGAAAGAGCTTCTCGGAGTACTTTGCGGGAAAAAACCGGAACATGGATATTCGTCGTAGACCAGAGTCACTAATGATAGCTCCTACAATTATGCTTGACGATGATCGATGTTCACATCGCTCGTAGAACTGACAACCGATGGGGAAGAAAAGTTCTCGAGTGGCGGCCACGTGATCGGAAAATAGTTAATACCACGTCAGCTTTGTTTCTTCAATTTGTTTCATCAACTACTCGATAATTGTGTTACGTCGATCTGAAGGATTTTGAACCTAATCCGTCGCACCTATGATGGAAAATGATTTGGCTTGAAAATAAGATTGTGTAACGCACTTATCCCGCAGGTGGTACACCACCAAATGCAAATGCACCGACGACACAGCAGAAATTGAGAAATTCCTAGTTTGGGGCAAACATTATTTTTAATTAAGAAGAAAATGTTGGTACTACATATTTTCTTAAACGCTTATCAAAATGGTTTCTTACTTATGAAACAATACGTTACGTAGGTTATTGCTGACTGGCATTACCAAGACAGAAAAGGTTATTCTCTAAAGTTTTTGCCAAAAAAGAAAATAATATTACTCATTTTCTACTAGAAATATATTATTTTATCTCACTGGCTACCCTATACAGTGTATTTAGAAACAAAACCCTTATTTTAGTACACATTGTAAGATATACTCCCTTGTGATAGGAATAACGACCTTGTGTAAATAGACCCTGGTCATAAAGTTGTGTAATATTCATTTATGTTATGTTCTAGATATATTTTGTTATTTATTTTCTGCGCCTCTGTTAGAATAACCACTAAAGTTAGTAAGTTAAACATATTTCGGGTGCCGAAGTAAATTATATATTATCTACTAAATTACGGTCAACACCAGTAATTATTATTCTTTGAAGAAAGACCTCTCATCATTTTGAGAGGAAAAGATGATGTATTTATGCTGAGTATGTTTTAGCAGTTACGGATAAAGTAATGTTTTGGCTACTTAGTTATCGAATTTTTGATATGAATAGCTGTGAGCCAAAATAACCACTTTGTGGAGCCCTGACACAGCCAGAAGTCGTCGCGGCAGACCTCATAAAATATGGTGGGATGAGCTGGATAAAACCAAAGATCAGTGGTGGACCACTACCAAAGTGGAATTTGGCCTTGGATCGCGAAATCTGGGGGTCATAGGAAGAGGCCTACGCCGTGAATATTTCGTATATATTTTTGTAGTTCAGGGGTTCTCCATTCATAGGTTATCATTGCCCTTTATTCTAAAGCTCTAGCAAAACTTATGTGAATCCTGCAGCTAGTGGTTTTTAGTCAGTCAAGTCTCTGACTCTCCTAGGGCGGGAAGAATCTCAGTAGAACCAAGTTGGCACAAGAGAGAATGTCGTTCCACCACACGCGTAGGGATCGCTGTTTGGCTAGTTTCACCATTATCCTATTATTAGTATATCACCCCATAGTGTCCCACTGCTGGGGTGGCCACGTGTGTCGAATGCCATGCAATCGCTGGACAAAACATAATTATTTCAGATTGGATGCCAAAATAAAGAACTCGACATCGTGGCAGGTCGAAGCGAAGATGGCGAGATGACTTGGACCGCTACATGAAGTACTGGACCAAAGTCGCAGAAAAAATTAGTCCATTAATTTAGAGATATTTTTTCCCAAATATCTTTGTGTTAACAAGTCTATTAATCCACAGAATTTAGATGTCCCCGTCAGCAATATCCAAACAAAGCGTTCCTAGATATTTTTTTCTAGAAAATAACTGTTTCAACGTTAAATTCCTGCTGATAAATGATATTAGCTAAAACCCTTTTACAAAGGGGCCTTAAAATGACGAAGTTTGTGTTCAATCCACTTTGTGGATATTAGGGCGGTATATACCGTAAATAGCTTTACTTGAGACAGTATCACACATTACAGGGGCGCTTCAGACGTTAAGAAAAGGGATACACGTGTTCAGACTACCATAATCATGTTTCACTTTTATGACTGTCTTAAAATTAAAATATTCATATCCTTATATTGGGCTTTAACAAAATGATGGGCAGAAGGACAGTTCAGGATTGTGTATAAGTTAAAGAGTAAGAGTTCTGTAGTTAGGGAATAATAGTAGTGGAAACAAAACAGATGGATAAAGGGCACATTGGTTCTGTGAGAGATAGTGACTGTCTAAATGACAAAAGAAAAAAAACAATTCATGATTTGTGACAAACATGATGTAGAAAAGACGGCTTACAATAAATCAATTAAATGCCGAAAATTGGTTGCAAGGAGGTCTATGGAGTGAAGTGTGGAAGGAATTCATAGTGGCCAACATCAAGATGGTTGAAAGAGGCTGAAAAAGAAGAACACAAAAACAAAACATCAAATATTCAAGTCGGGAGAGAATGTAGAGAGATACTTTTTTATGTTCAAAAAGTAGTTTTTATAGAAACACAAAGTACTAAGCGGCAGTAAGAATAAGAAACAAACAATCATCTTCCTTTGTACAAAAGCCATAAAAAACACACTAACTTACACTGTAAAATAACGACCAACAAATTCCTTATCCACTAATCCTTCTGTACAATCCTATTTTTTCATGTCTCATAATCCTGAAGAAAAAAACAGTCCACAAAGAGGGGTGGCCCCATTTCATTGCCTTCTTCGGACTATTTATAACAGAATTGTGTACTAAAACTGAATGTTTACAGTCAACGACTGTTACCACGTTTGACGGTCGCGGCCGATTGCGACAAAAAATATTTCTAGGGCTGCTAGTGTGGTTATTAGAATAAGTTGTGGATATGAGGGTAGTTCGAATGCTTATATTTCATGCGTTACGGTGGGTGTCAGTGACGATTTTTATGTACTTCAGTTATCGAATTTTATTTTTATGACAGGAATATATTTTTTCCTCGTACATTTTTATCGTCATCATTATTATTCAATCCAACATCTATTCCATTTAAATCGATTTTGTTATCATTCAAAGCAAAATTGATAAGAACGAACACAAAATAAGACTTTTCTAGGTCGCCATCATCACTTAAAGTGAAATATACAAACGAAAATTAAATCCACAAAATTATTCCAACAACGTCGAGAAATCCAATATAATTCTTATTTTCCGTCCGAGATAATTTATAAATGTAACAAATTATTTTGTGGGTGACAGCCCTACCTCGCCCTGAAGCACCCATCGCGATGTAATAAGTAGGGACATCCTCTCACTACAGTAACTGCGCCCATAAGAATTTAAATTTAATGCTAAACGCTTTTTGAATCATTTCATGTACGCAAAACCTACTTTGGGATGAATGAGAGAAATATGTAAATTTTATGATCCCGTAACAATTGCACTAATAACGGTTCGTCACGAAATTTCATTTCGTTTTATGAAATGTGGAGGAATGTGTAATTTGACTGTGTTGGAATCAATAAACGCCTTTGAGAGACTTTCATTTAAGAACAAAAAAAAAAACGGCGAAAGACAGCTTTGTAATCTATTCGAATCTGTTTCCATGTAAATAACGAAACGAAAGAATACATTTTATCTTACATTCATCTACAATAAACTTATTTGGTATGGGCCCCAAGACACTACCCTGTGACGCGCCTTAAATTGTATCTCCTATTTCACTTGTTTACTACTGTGTTCCACGACAATCGTGTCTAGATAACACAATCTAGGGAATGCGCGATGAGATGAGACCTAACAAAGAAGAGTTTTCGGAGAAGACGAATGAAAATTGGTGCTTATGTTTGTCAAACGCTAAGCAAAGGTCTTCCTACATGTAAATGTACTGAACAATAGTAGTAACAGTCTTTTTTACACAACAACCCCGATCCGATTCGCGACGAGTAAACAACGAGTATCCGCTCCTGAAACTCGATAAACTCGATATAGACTACGCTTGTGTACATAGTGTGTCTATAAATGTTTCACACTGTCGTGAGTGCTGTTACGAGTACAAATCACATGCACAAACATGAGGGAAATACTTTCCAAGTTTACGGGATCGACAGCGCTACGTGTATTCATATAACGTAACTTCACGGTCTTCACAACTATAATAATATTTGAATAGTACGTGTAAGTTAAACATAAGAACCGCACGAGTTTTTTTTTACTAAAGGTTATTATTAGAAGGCAATAGAAACTATGAAACGACTGCGTGAAAGATGGTATTAAAGTGTTAAAATAAAAGAAAGTGACTACTCGTCTATGACGATTAATAGAGCAAAATTTTCAAGTAAAGAAAATAAAAGTTCATTTTAGCTGATATTAATTTATTTAAATGAGGTTTATGGTTTGTGCAAAGGCCTTAAAGCCACAACATACAATCGTGATGGTATGATAACTATTAACATAATTACCATGCATGGACATTATGATGTTATCTAATAAACCGCAGTATTTTGTATTAATAGACATGAGGATGCTGTATATTTAAAATAATTCCTTTATCCTCGGATATCTTTCCTCAAAACATTTTCCTCTTTCGTAAAAAAGAGGAACGAGCTATGTTTTATCTTATTGGCGGCTATAACTTGGAATATTCTGAACAAATAAAACCTAGAAAATATTTCGTACAATCTGAGGATAAAACACAGGCTTGGGACTACTAAGCCGCAACTGTAGAGGAAATACGAATTTTCGTCCATTCGCGGTAATTGAGCTCTTAACCCTGAAAACAGACACTTTGTTTCACTGTGTTGCCATTAAGATCGTCATATAGATAGCTTATACATGCTTAATACGTTAATATCAGCGTGACAGACATTTATTGCGAAATTCTCTCTTCAAGTGACAAGAGGAAGAAAATTAGTGTCAGACATTAGTTACAATTTGTGTGGCAATTTGTGTACAAAGATCTTAATGAAGATCGTTGCGAGTTTTACAGTTTCTGGGTATTTGATTAATGTTTCTGTTGGTTGAAGCTCAATACTGGAAATCGAGGCGTTAATTTTGGCCACGATGTCCTTAACGACTGTCAGCTAAATCGGCTCTCCAAAGATACTGGTGTCACAAGTGTCATTTATTTTGGAGTGCGGAAACAGGGAAGAGTGGAGTAGACATAAAGGCCCGCCAGCCTCTTAACACATTTGGTTTACGAACATAAGTGTTCTATCATTTTGCTACGAACTTCCCCTGCCCGTCTTTCTCATGGCACTTGCTTGCTTAAATTACTGTAATCAAACAGAGTTTATTGCATAAAGCGGGTACCTATGAATTTCAAGTCTATTTATATGGAACCTAGCCTGGATATTGATCAAGAATACGGAAGCATCTAGACTATTCTTAGGGGAGAACATAACAGTCTAGGAAGGAGCAAAATCAATAAAAACTTTGCCCATAAATCCAATGTCTTTATTGCCTCTATACTTCAGCCATTCGGAATGAAATTACCAATCCAAGTTAAATAAGAAATTATAAGGACGGTAATGTTAGTCGGTTCGTCGAATCATTGTATATTTATGGTCAATTACAATATTATTATCTATAATTACGTTGAAGGAAAACGTTTCATTAGGAAACAATTATTGTTAATCTGCTTCATCTGTCCATAACCATTTTACTTCATCGAAAATTCTACACAGAAAAATTAAAAGACGCTGGGGTCATTTGAATTTTGAAAGTTATAAGTACATTTGTATATGTCAATTTAGACCTTTTATAGGACTTCACCAGTAAGGTTAAACCGTGACCTTCAGCGGCGTCCCCTCCTAGCATTTCCGACCTCCGAGCAATAAATTCCATGCATTAATCGCCATTAATCATCCATTCTACATCGAATAACCCATCATAATTCATCCTGTCTGCGTGATCATCAGAATTATAGTTCATACTAACATTATTTAGCAATCCAAATGTAACTTTGTTATATTTTTCTTCTTATGCCTGAGCTACTGCCTACAACAAACGTTTGAAATTCATGGACATCTAGTCATTTTAGATCACAGATGAAGTTGCGGTCATCAGACATGATCATCCATTAATCTACATTATCATTCTTCTGGGATTGGTGCAACATTTCTTCCCAACTTTACTATAATCTTCATGTTATAGCAACAGTCACCTCTTTAGCCTAAAAATTACGGTTCATTACCAAGTCTAAATTAAACCTATATTTTTAAACATGGACGCCCTTCTCCGCGTGCGTTGGAAGTATCCACATGAGAGAGCTTTAATTGTTTTTTTTTTTCTTTTTTAAACAATCATGTGCGTCAAAGGCATGCTTGTATAAATGTATACAAACTATTTTGTATGAATGTTGAGACTGCGTTAGTGACTTGTTAGTTGTTTTGTCTAATCAACGTAGCTTTCTTTCATTCATTGTTATCTACGTCATTTAATTTTATTCTATTGGGTTTTTATTCAATGGTCTTAGTATCACGTCATCACTTCATTGCCGTACATTGTAAAGGATTATATCACAATACGAATGCGTATTAAAAACCTGTTCTATCAGTATAGGTGGAATGTAATATGTTTAGACAAGCTGTGATTTACGTCAAAGGCTCCAGATTGTATGGAATGTGTATAAGCAAGAAATACTGGGTATCAACTACAAATAACAGAAGGATTACAGGGGAGATTATTGCAGTACCTATTTGATTTTTGGAGAACAAGAAGTCATCTTAGAGGTGATTGCATAATATAACGTCAACCACAACACACTGACATAGAGAAGATGCAAAAATTTTGATTTGAGATGACCAGGGCTAGGAAAGATATATTCCCTTTACGTCGAGTCCCGTTACGTCGAGTCCCGTTACGTCGAGTCTCGTTACGTCGAGTCCCGTTACGTCGAGTCCCGTTACGTCGAGTCTCGTTACGTCGAGTCTGGAAGTCTATTGTTCTCCAAAGTGTTGAAGAAGTACAGTCAGGGATGTAAATTAAAAGCCAATGGCATCAAAACATTGTTTTATTATATTGTTCTATTACTTTTTTCGTATATTACAGGATCACAGGAGCAAGTCGACGGAGCCCCGAGCCCCCGATACGCGGGGCTCCTACTTCTGCGTGGTTTAAAAAAAAATAACCACGAAGAGGATGGCGGGGTCTTTCAGACCCCGCCATCCTCTTCTAACCTAAATTGTCCGAGTCGGGGTGCCAGCAAGTCCCAAGGTTCGACAACCGCACTTCGGGCTTTAACCGTAACATATATCTACATTTCATTGGACGTGACTGTACTTCTAAAAAATGCTAAAATTAACTCGACATAAAGGGAATAGAAACGGGACGAGGCTTATAGAAGCGAGGCAAGGTTTTCGATTCGACGTAACGGGACTCGACGTAAAGGGAACATACCCTAGGAAACATGAAAACAGATTACAAGTAATTTTGATTTGAATAATAGAGACAGTGAGATACATAGTGACGTAACCAAAGGGCTAACTAGAAACTAAAACAAACGACTTGGGTTGGATTTTTTCTTCAATTTCTATGGTAGACTAGCACTACGCCCGCGACTTCGTCCGCGTGATTTTCGAACTTTGCCTTTGTGAATTTCTAGTCCCAGCCACCCTCTATATGGGATACTGTTGGAAAAACTAAATCAATTTTCAACAAAAATTCTATCAACACACAATATTCCGTTTTAGGTACCTAACACTTGGGTCCTAAAAATAATCCCATTGCAAAGACTCCTAACTTTCAACACCAATACAAACTTTTAGGGGTCGAATTTCGTATCATTCTCTCTTGGTGAAAAACTGTATCGTAAATAGAACCCCCGTGCAATTCTGAATTGTCTAATTACAAACACCAAAGACAACCCCTAAGGGGTCGGATTTTGTAAAATTCCGTCTTAGTGAGAACCTAGGTTCTAAAACAACCCCCATGCTGAAATTCCTAGCATTTGTCAGCAACAAAGTTCCAAACAAACTGTCAAATAGTGCCTTGGTGTGCATTTACGAGTACGTTATAAAAGAACAACTTTGCAAAAATTTAATACTCCAAGCATTTAATTATGTAGAAACGAAGTCATACAAAATATCAACCCCTTGGGTCCATTTCTACAAAACACCCGTAACTACGTTCAAAAAAGAATGTCTATGCAAAATTTGAGTCTCAAAACTATTAAACACAAAAACAAACCCCTTGGGGGTCGAATTTCGCAAAATCCCGCAATGGTGTGCATCTAAGTCCTATAAAGCAACCCGGTGCAAAATTTGAGGCTTCTCGCACTTGTAGTAACAGAGTTTCATACAAACTGTCAACCCCAAAAACAACCTCTTAGGGATCGAATTTTGCAAAATCCCGTCTTAGGTATTACTTACGTCCAAAAAAGAACCGTATGTAAAAATTTGAGTCTCAATACTATCAACCCCAAAAACAACCCCTTAGGGGTCGAATTTCTCAAAATGTCTACCTTGGTGAGCATTTACATCTTAAAAAATACCACCATGCAAGATTTGAGACGCTTAGCACTTGTACTAAAAAAGTTTCATACAAACTATCGACCCTAAAAACAAACCCCTCAGGGGTTGGATTTCGCAAAATCCCGTCATAGTGAGCATCTACGCTCTATAAAGACACCCCATGCAAAATTTGGAATTCCTAGCATCTGTAGTACCGAAGTTTCATACAAACTATCAACCCCAAAAACAACCCCTTAGGGGCCGAATTTCACAAAATCCGTTCTTAGTGCTCACTTACGTGGTATAAGGAGGGCTTATTATGCCAAATTTCAAGTTTCTAGGCCCAGCGGTTTGGGCTGTGCGTTGTCAGATCAGTCAGTCAGTTTTGAATTTTATATATATAGACTAGTATTTGCGCGTTGCGCGAGCTGCAAGCAGCTCGCGGGGTCGTGTTTTGATAAGTATTTCTTACTTAGAATTTTTTTCAGTCGCCATTTTAGATTTTGATTTTGACCTTACTATCGGCTTTAGCATCCTCGAAAACTATTAAAACGACTCCCATAATGAACAATACAAAAATGATCGCTGCCGCCATCTTAGATTCTGATTTAGACTTCACTATCGGCTTAAGCACCCTCGAAAACCATGAAAACGGCATCCAATATAAAAAATATGATTTTTTTGAAGTCGCCATCTTGGATTTTGATTTTGACCTCACTACCGGCTTTAGCATCCTCGAAAACCATGAAAACGACTCCCATGATGAACAATTCAAAAATTATCGCAGCCGCCATCTTGGATTTTGATTTTAACCTTACCGTCGGCTTTAGCATCCTCGTAAACCATGAAAACGACTCCCATGATGAACAATTCAAAAATTATCGCAGCCGCCATCTTGGATTTTGATTTTGACTTCACTATCATCTTTATTACCTTCGAAAACCAGGAAAACGACATCCGTGATGATATCTTTGAATTTTTTGCTATCGCCATCTTTGATTTTGATTTTAACTTCACTATCATATTTATTACCCTCGAAAACCATGAAAACGACATCCATGATGATATCTTTGAATTTCTTGCTGTCACCATCTTTGATTTTGATTTTGACCTCACTATCAGCTTTAGCATCCTCGAGAACCATGAAAACGACTCCCATGATGAGCAATTCGAAAATTATCGCAGCCGCCATCTTGGATTTTGATTTTGACCACGCTATCGGCTTAAGCATCCTCGCAAACCATGAAAACGACTCCCATGATAAACATTTCGAAAATTATCGCATCCGCCATCTTAGATTTTGATTTTAACTTCACTATCATCTTTATTACCCTCAAAAACCATGTAAACGACATCCATGATGATATCTTTGAATTTTTAGCTGTCGCCATCTTTGATTTTGATTTTGACCTCACTATCGGCTTTAGCATCCTCGAAAACCATGAAAACGACTCCCATGATGAACATTTTGAAAATTATCGCATCCGCCATCTTAGATTTTGATTTTAACTTCACTATCATCTTTATTACCCTCGAAAACCATGAAAACGACATCCATGATGATATCTTTGAATTTTTTGCTGCCGCCATCTTTGATTTTGATTTTGACCTCACTATCGGCTTTAGCATCCTCGAAAACCATGAAAACGACTCCCATGATGAACCACTCGAAAATGATCGCAGTCGCCATCTTGGATTTTGATTTTGACTTCACTATCAGCTTTATTACCCTCGAAAACCATGAAAACGACATCCATGATGATATCTTTGAATTTTTTGCTGTCGCCATCTTGGATTTTGATTTTGACCTCACTATCTGCTTTAGCATCCTCGAAAACCATGAAAACGACTCCCATGATGAACAATACGAAAATTATCGCAGCCGCCATCTTGGATTTTGATTTTGACTTCACTATCATCTTTATTACCCTCGAAAACCATGAAAACGACATCCATGATGATATCTTTGAATTTTTTGGTGTCCCCATCTTTGATTTTGATTTTGACCTCACTATCGGCTTTAGCATCCTCGAAAACCATAAAAACGACTCCCATGATAAAATTGATGAACAATTCGAAAATTATAGCAGCCGCCATCTTGAATTCTCATTTTGATTTTGAAAAATGATTTTGACATACTCTGGGCCCCAAGAGAAAATGTTCTAAGTTTCTTCTGAGATCCACTTAAAGGGGGGAGAAGGGGGTGAAGAGGGGAAATTTTGAAAAAAATGTTTTTTTCTTTTCCGATCCTCCTCCATACGAATCCGTAAAAAAACACCAAACACGGGTCTCCTAGTTTCTGAGATACGATAGGGAGGGGGGGGGAGGCCAAAAAGCGGAGGCTTGGTACTTTTGCCCTACCTATGAGAGTTATTTGTAAGTTTGCTTGTCGTCACCCGCGAGTTACGCTTCACCCGCTCAACCTTCGTTACGCTTCGGAGGTCGCCGGCTCGCTTCGCTCGCCACCTCCCCCTTCGCTCAACTCGGTCTCGCAGGTTCGCTCCACTCAGGACCTACCTACCACCGGAAAGCTATCGTGACCCCATTCCTACGCTTCGCTTTACCGCTACATAGTTTTTCCGATATACGATGGGGGGATGGGTGAAGAGGGGGAAATGGGGGAGTTTAGAAAAATCATTTTGACCAATTCCAGGTACCTCGATGTGAATCTGAAAAAAAAAATGTTCCAAGTCTCTTCTGAGATCCGCCTAAAGGGGGGAGAACGGGGTCAAGAGGGGGGGACTGTGAAAAATGGTTTTTACTTTTCCGAGCCTCCTCTATACGAATCCATAAAAAAACAAAACACGGGTCTCTTAGTTTCCGAGATACGATGGGGAGGGGGGAGAGGGGGGGCGAAAAGGGGAGGTTTGGGATTTTTCCCATACTCACGAGAGTGACTTGTATACGAATCTGTCAAAATATACCCACCTCCCCCTTCACCATCTGGGAGAACAATTCTGTCAGTCAGTCAGTCAGTGAGTGGTAATCGAGCTTTATATAGTATAATGGGTATGTCAATTTCAACACTGCAGGTGCTTTCGTCAAGTCATCTAAATTGCAGGTGTACGAAAACATAAAACACATCATCAAGTACCATCGTTTGGTTGGGAGCACCGAATTCACGGAGTATCAAAAGTAACTTAAATCCCCAAAGAAATGCGAAAGCATGAATATTGTATGAATGAACAAATTCAGTCAACAAAGCCCTATTTCTGTACATAAGCCTCCTTTCCATAAGGGGACTATGCCAAAAGTGCGAAAACAACTGCTGAAACTGAACAAACATAGCTTACTAAATTTAAAATGTCACTTACGGGATATCTTCCGTGATTATAATGTTTGTTTGAGTTCCCGATATTTCGACGCTGTTGCAAGCGCCATGATCGCGGGTTGAATGGAGATTGCAGGAAATAAAATCGAAATATCGGGAACTCAAACAAACATATAATCATGCAACATATCCCGTAAGTGACATTTGAAATTTAGAGACAAACCGTGAAAGCTTAAAACAGTGTTTAAACCTTACTGTTAATTAATTAATGTAAAACCATTTAGCAATTAATATTAAACGTTCAATTGGTTACAATGCACTGGGCACTGATGTACACGGATAAAGTGGAGTGGACAATGAGGTCAATACAGCGCATTTATATGTTATAAGTTATATTTTTATAGTAAACAATATTATTAAATGACTATCAATCGCATACGAATTCAAAGTTGACGAAGTTTTATTTATTTAATGTAAATTAATGGATAATGTTAAAACTATGGGAGCAGTGATCCTGCTTGCCAAAATCGCTAATGAAAGTTCTTGAATCAATCTCAGCCAGGCGCATTACACCTCACTTCTGGAAGATACGTAGCATTTACCAAAGGGGACTAGGCCTTCGTGGTAGATTACAGTCCACTCCCTCACAGAGAGGCGGCACGTGTCAAAGCGGCGGGTGGTGGAAAATTTGTGGGTCGAACTTACACGATTACCCAAAAAATAAGTGTCATAACTGTGGCTGATGTCTGTAATTTTCATCAAAATGGCTGATTTCGAATCATGTCAAGTCTTGAGTCCAAATACTGAAAAAATAACTGATAATAGTATATTTTAAGGTGATATCAGACAGTTCACTCGAATGATTGTTCACTCGAGTGAAACTTAATAATTTATTCGGCACTCGTGTTTCATTTTTTGTTCAGACATTTCATTTCGAGTGAAATGTACCGAATGAAAGGTAAAAATGAACAAAAAATGAACCGTCTAAAAGTACCTTTACATTCAGTAGCAAGCTTTCTCTAATATTAAAATTCTTACTACCAAAATTCAGCGTTCTTATCTTTAAATTATGTTGCCTAACCGCAAAATGATTTGCCTTCTTGGATAAGAGCAATCATCGCCACATTTCATTCTGGAAAGTTCTGAGACCAACTTTTCGGAATAATTCAGTTATTACAGTAACTTAACTTGTGATTCCTAAATCTTAAGCCCGACTGCTCTTTCAGGGATGCTACAGAATATTTTGAGGACGCAGAATAATCCGAATTTTAGGATTTTGGTACACATCCCGAATAATCTCGGCTAGTTTTCGGACTCCAAATGTCCTGATCAACTATAATTAAATTTTGACAGGTTAAACAAAAATCTGTAAGCTACAAGACAATAATGTTTGAGTTAGTTACATCTTTTTTGTCCGTAAACTCGTGATAAACAATCACCATAAAGGTTTACAACTCCACGTGTTATTTTTTAAAGCTTTTACAGCTATCCCGAATCGAAAACCTAAATCCCTATGAGTTAAACCTTCCGTTACGAGACAGATTAGACCTCGCAACACAAGCACCACCCTTCGGCAAGCACCTCAGGCAGACAAACTAATAATAAAGTGTAACCCTAGACTCAATATCAGGTCGGTTCTCAAGTCCGCGCACTTTGGCATTGAACGTGAGTCTCATAGCAATATGCGTCGGTTTTCCTTCCAATACTTACTAAGAAAATAAATGCTTCGTCCAAGTATAAAGTTGGAACTTGTGCGACCTTGTCGGCCATTTTATGGAAAATTGACAGTCTAACACGGGTTTTAGTGGAGTTTTGGGAAGAATGAGACCTTTTCAGTGAAGGTTTTGGGTTCTGAAAGCTTTTATTCGATCGTTTTAGAAGAATTGGGCGATTGAGTAACGGTTGTTACTAACTAGCGTTGGAATTGTTTGACACATTTCCTAATACTTTGAAATTTGGAAAACCTAAAATAATCTCTTCAGCTTAGTGACGTAAATATAGCAATAAAAGTGTCGAAGGCGTTTCCATTGTCATTGTATTGTCGTGTATTTTAACCGAAACATCGCTCGTAGAACTGACAACCGATGGGGAAGAAAATTTCTCGAGTGACGACCACGGACCGGAAGACGCAGCGTATGCAGGCCTCGCACTAGATGGACCGACAACATCGTGAGGGTCGCGGGCAACCGATGGATGCAAGTGGCGAATTGTCGTTCGGCGTGGCGGTCTAAGGGGAGGCCTATGTTCAGCAGTGAACATCTTACGGCTGAGGATGATGATATTTTAATCGAAAAAACAGAAGGACCTACACAAATCAGAGAAAGCGTTTAGCATACACGCTAAACATCGTTCTATTACACAGACAACTGTTGTAAATTAATATGGTTTAAATACATTTAGGCATGTTATAATCCAAACGAGGTTTAATCTATAAAACTGGAAAGAACCCTCCCAACCTGTACTTATTCTATTATATCTCTACAAGAAAGTATAAAAGCGAGCAAAATGAAAAATACCTCGGACCTCGCCTTTGAAGAATGTCGGTAATAGAAATGTAATTCAGTAGAATTCCTTGGATTACACGTGTTTTCTGTTATTGCCTATTGAAGTTTTATTGTTAGACATAACTTGGGAGCCTCCTGAAGGGAGGAGAAGGAATTTCTAGTGCTCACGTATAAAGGCAAGCTACAGGGGTGTTTGTTTTTTCCAAGATAAAAATATACTTCTTTATAGTGAACATCATTTATAATAGCGAGTTTCCTCTGAGCCTCGGAAAGAACGAAAAGACGCTGTTCCCGGCTGTCATTTGTAATCTTTGACAGTCGTTACTATTAGTCAGAACCTCTAAAATTCTGACAACCAGTCTTACCATGGGGTATCGTTATTATCCAGTTACTAGGTTGTGGATGTCCGATAGGCAGTCTTTCTTGTCATCATCATCATCAGCCTATAATGATCCCACTGCTGGGACACAGGCCTCCTCTCTGTGAGAGGGAGTGGGCCATAATCCACCACGCGGCCCCAGTGCGGGTTGGTAGATGTCACATTCTTCGAATTTTGGTTCTAGGACATGCCGGTTTCCCACCGTTTTGTGTCCTTCTTGTAAAATACTGATATTCAGCTGCATCTGGTTCGACTGGAAGCCGATCCCTATTTATTTGGGATAACGCTAGACATGACGATGTAGGTACGTTTCAAGGCAAGCTACAGAAGTTTTTTCCCAAGATAAAATCCTAAGCTTCTTTGTAAAGAACATAGACGCTAGTTGTATACTTTTCTTTGATGCACAGTGCTGTCTTCTATCCGGAGTTTTTTAATAAGGTTTTACTTACCTTTGCAATTAAAATTAGTTCTAAAGCTGCTTGGAACACAATTGGCTAAAGGCTTATTTAACGCTTTCATGACTTAAATAGACGTACGGATATAATATAGACTTATTATAAACCTTTCTCTTGGAACACTTGGATCTATTGATGAAAATCCGTTTGAAAGATCTAAAGCGTACAGAGATGGGAAGAGACTTTGTTTTGGGCTTTATAATAAAGATAAGAGTAATAAATAGCCTATCTCTCTCATCTTTGAACAGTTGAAAGGAAAAGATATATTCAACAAAGGGAGACTCCAGTTTTGACGTCTTTTTGATGCACAATGATTTATTTTAGCTAAAGCGATTTACATTGCCTCTCTGCGTGATCGAATCAGAAATGACGAGATTTTTAGACGAACTGAAGTTGAAGGCATAGCTCGGTGGATTAGCAAGTTGAAGTGGCAGTGGACAGAGCACATAGTACGCAGAACTGATGGCCGATAGGGTCGTAAGGTTCTTGAATGAAGACCACGCACCGGCAAACGCAGCCTGGGACGTCCACTGACCATCTGATAAAAATCACAGGATCACGCTGAATGCGAGCCGCTTCCAACCCGTCCTACTGGAAATCTATGGGGAAGGTCTATGTTCAGCAGTAGACGTCCTACGGCTGATATGATAATTATAAAGATGACTACATTAGATTACAGCTCAGTTATTTTGAACGTTTTTTGTACGTCTGTCTGTTCGCGATAAACTCAAAAACTGTAGATAAGTTGGTTAAAATAGGACGATAATTGTTGAAATAGTCGGAAAATGTCAAGGCTTCATCGAGCTGCCTAATCTTTTAGAAATTTAATAAACATGAAGGCATATGCTTTATTAGTCGTGCGAAGCTACTGCTGGTCTTTAGTAAAACATAATTTTGTCTCTGTCAACTTCAAACGAATGAGAGAAAAAAACAATGTTTTAAATAAGTCTAGAGCTTTTCTGATGTGGGGCATTCGGGCATTAGATTAGCCGCCTCTGCACTTTAATGTTCCCTAAAGCTTTTAGCAAAGGCCTTCTTTTTGTGAACAATCGGCATCTGCTCTTATCGTCAACTGGGCACAACTCCAATTTTAGATTGAATTGGAACTTTGTGTGGAGACATACTAATACGCTAGTTTCTTTTTTTGTTAAGATCTTGGATAATTGGTTCGTTTTTGCCAAGTTTCTCGTCTGGTGGAATGCAACTGCTACAACATAATATAAACCTTTTTCCAGAAAATTCTTAGGTGTTTGTTTTACTGTAAGAGGCCAACACTGAAGTCACAAAATCAGCAGACCCATAACCTTGTGCAATTAAATAGTTGAGTTACTTATTCAAAACAATGACTCTCCAAGAAGTTCCTAGTATAGAAACACTAAGGTTGTATAGTCGGAAGATCCTCACTTTTCTTTTGAAAAAAAAGGGCCATATAGTTTCTAGCCGGTTCTTCTCCATGGGAACGACCAACACAAATCGTGCACATATCTTGAGAAGTTTCATAGTGCCTAAGTCAAATGACAATGCCAGATCCTGCCCCACCTTTCAGCCCTTATTACAGGAAATATAAACTAATGAAAAATATTAAATGAAAATAAGACCCCTGATTACATAATTGTTTTTCTGCAAAGGATGCTTTTAAAAAGTTAGTGATAAAAGGATTTCGAAAACCCAAAACCCATTTCCTGTTTTCATCGCGGCCATGTGCGTTACGCATTAAGCATACCTACACGCAGAGAAAATGACAAATGACACCTTTTAATGTGTTATTGTTCGGATTTAAATATGCAATATTCAGTTTTAATAAAACATTATTTTCAATAAGTGTGTTTAACGAAAATAATGTTTTTTTTTTTATTTAAATCACATTATGAATATACACTCTTAAAAATATTTCACATTTGAGCATGAATGATTAGGTACAACGAAACGTCATTGACGCGGAAATACCTAATCAAAACATAGCCCTATCATAAAATCTGGACTGAGCACTTCAATTTACGTAGTACCCAAAAATGAACCGTAATCGCCACCGTTTAGGTTTTTTTTGATTTGCTATAATTAGCATGACGAAAGAGAAGAGCAACTTGGATGGCGCTTGTCCCTTCCCTCCTATTCCCAGAAAGTAGTATGGATAGAAATAGTAAAATATAACTCTTACCTATTTTTTTTTTTTTACGTGGCAAAATCATCGATTGAGTCCTCCAACCCCGGGCAGGGCGGGAGGGACTGTCAGACTTGTACTGACTAAGATCCACGGTGTCCTTCGGTAGCCCTTTGTGTGCCGGAGTCGCGGTATACGTATGTCCCGCAACCCCGGCAGGACTGTGGCCCTCTATAGGGGGGCCCCGTCACTATGCTGACGCTCCTTGAGGTGCGCGTGGGACACAACGCGCCGTCGACCCGGGCATGGTCCATGGTCGGGCAGCGAGTTGCCCTTTACTCGCCGCTCGCATGCCCGCGCCTGCGGTGGCCGGAGATCGTCCCGCGACATCCGTCGCCGTGGGCGTCTACCACTGCGTCTCGGGCGGAGGGAGGACGGTATCCTCTCCCTCAAGCGGCCCGCCTCCTCCTTCGCGAGCATGACTGCTTCGCAGAAGGAGGCGACCGCCTCCCACTCCGTCTCGCCCCGCAGCACGGCCGCAACCAATGCCGGGCGCGAGAGGTCTCCGCCTATCGCCGCAGTGAGGACACGGCGGTGCTCCGCCCAAGCTGGGCAGTCCTGCACCGTATGCTCCACCGTGTCCTCCGGGCGATCCTCGCAGTGGTGACACCCGGGCAACTCTTACTTGTTAACCTTATTTACTTTTTCGGCTTTAAAATTGCTTTCAGGTTTATTTTTCAATATTCTTTTTTTATTTTTGTTGTCGCCAATGTCCCTGATATTGTTGTGATAGACAGATCGATGCGCCGCGTAATGATAAATAATAATCAATGATACCATCTCGCATGACGAGAACCTTCTGAACTGAAAGCTGAGAAATATAAATAAATGAAATATCTCAACTTAGCACGCGCGGTTGTCGGAGTGGGAATGTGGGCTCGGCTATCATTGTGCCGATTTATCGTTACAGCCAATGGCCTGATGGCAAAGAGCCTCGACGAATACCTTTCAAGGCTCTCTATAGGTAGTTGGATCAAGGGCCTGATTTTGAAGGCAGTGGTCCTAAATACGGCCCGCATTGTGAGGAGGTACCTGTTTCTGTAGCCCTAACCACCGGTAGTTTGGACCCCGCTCCCACACCGGCGGACTACTGTTTTTACGTTTATAAATGTTTTTTAAGAAATATTTAAAAACGTAATACTTAACATGTATTTTGGTTACCTACCCTATTCATCATCATCATCATCATCTTATCAGCGGTAAGACGTCCACTGCTGAATATAGGCCTCCTTTGGACTTCTAGTAGGACCGGTTGTAAGCGGCCTGCATCCAGCGTGATCCTGTGGCCTTCATAAGATCGTCTGCCCACCTAGTGGGTGGACGTCCTACGCTGCGCTTGCCGGTGCGTGGTCTCCATTCGAGAACCTAACGGCCCCATCGGCCATCAGTTCTGCGAGCTATATTATGGCCTGCCCACTGCCATTTCAACTTGCTAATTCGTTGGGCTATGTCGGTTACTTTGGTTCGTCTACGAATCTCCTCATTTCTGAGGCATGAGTGCGCAGTCCATTTTGTATATTGTTTGTGTATTTTATCCTTGTGTCAAAATGTCACAACTGGCATTATGGACAAAGTCATTGGATTTTTGGGTGGCTATTGTGTTTGTTTATTACAAATTATAAATGTGTTTGAATTATCTTACAGCTTCCACCAACATCTGTAATCCGTCAAGATTGTTAGTAGGTATTGTATTGTGTGTGCTTTGTGGCTAGACCAGCATTGTGAAAATAGGGACGTGACGTTAACGTATGCTCGACATAGGTATCTAACCTAAATGTGATATTTTATCCAATTAAACAGAAACGGCAGGATTATAGACTTATAAAACATGATTTTACTTATAACTGATAAAGCACAAATAGAATGTTACATTTGGTATAGTTGGAAGCCAAATTTTATTTGGTGGGTCATAGCTCTAAGGAGCGACTGGCATTGTCTTTTAGTACACTAGCTGTTGCCAGCGACCCACTACAACTCGAAAATTATCCAACGGGAACATAAAATCGGGATAAAAACTATGCTACTCGTATGTGTCAATCCAGGTTATAAACTATCTGTGTACCAACTATGTGTGTTTTATCTGTGTGGTTTTTGCGTGAAAGAGTAAGAAACATACCTACATACACATACACATACCTACATACGCCCTCACAAATTTTCGCATTTATAATATTAGTAGGATCGATTAGTATTGTACATATATATTGAGAAACTGACCAATCAGTTCTTTACAGACAAAAACAAAAATTTCTTCTTATTGCGCTAGACTGCCCTTTGGCCACTCTTCGCCTGATGTTAAGCAATGATGTGGTCGATTTTACCTTTGTGTTTATTTTTGTGTCGCATCAAAGTTCAACAAAGGTCTCTTTCTTTAATGGTCACTAAGGGAATCAAAGAAAAGAAAGATCGATTTGCTATCCAAGTTATTTTTTTCCGTGTGTCAGTCTTGCTCTACTTCCTAGTTTCCAGACCATTGCGTCTCTACGGTCCAACTAAGCCTGGCTATGTTTTTCCTGTCCAGTGCGTAGGTTCCTAAACTAATTAACTATATTGCTTCATATTGTTAGCATTTCTAACAAGCGAGCTACAGAGTTTTCCAGAAAATAACTAAAACTAGCTATTCATTTTTCACCTAGTAGTCATTTTTACCCGTGGTGCTAGGCAACTTGGCTTCTCCCAGTTGTAATGTCCCTTTGTGCCTATTGGCCTTGTTTTGTTCTGTCTCCTGCTTGCATGGAGGGTAGTGGAAAACTACTTTTCCTACTCCTCCACTATTTTTTTCTGATTCATTTCGTTGCAGGATCGAAGGCATGTAAATTCATTCTCCAGGACACGTCGAGCTTCATTGTCTCGGCGCTTTTCTGGTGGTTGCCACTGTTGATTCTGGCTCTCAGGAGTTGCAGTGGTTTGGGAATAGTGTGGTGGGTTTGTCACATGAAAAACAAAAAATAGCTATTTCCTGTGGTTTCACCCCCGCTGCTCGGGTCCTTTTGGTAATAGCGTGATGTTTTATAGCCTGTTGCCTACCACGATGAATGGACTATCTCACACAAAAACGTTTTTCAATTCGGACTAGAAGTTCTTGAGATTAGCGCGCTCAACCAAACAAACAAAGCAGCTACAATATTAGTATAGATAAGTCTATAATATAAAAATCAATTGCTGTTCGTTAGTCTCGCTAAAACTCGAGAACGCCTGGACCGATTTGGCTAATTTTGGTTTTGAATCATTTTTAGAAGTCCAAGAAAAGGTTAAGGTGATTTTGAGGCGGTACAAAGTTTGCCCGGTCAGCTAGTAATTTATAAATATCATAAAACACATAACAACCATTCATGAAAACACTCATATCCTTTTAAAAACCCAACAAGAAATTGAATCATACGGATACCATACTGGGTTACATGATCCCTACACGGTGATGTACACCATGCTGGGTGTCTGTGGGTTATGCGTAACGACTTGTAAAGATACTTAACACCTTCCAAGAATTTTTACGAGCATTTACTGAACGCGTTACTAGATCACGTCGCTGCTATGGCCCAAGACTAGAGCTTTCACTAGAAATTTTCACAATTAAAGTAAAGGTGCGGGTTACCCGCGCGAGTAACATGTGCAAGCTACTTGATCAAGTTACCCGCGGGGTCCTTGTACATGGCGCATGCAACTCGCGCAATTAAAGGTGCTGGTTTGCGGTTTACCTGCGCGAGTAACATGCGCAAGCTACTTGATCAAACTACCCGCGGGGTGCTTGTACACGGCGCATGTAGCTTGAGCATGTTGAGGCACTTGCGCGGGTTAAATGGGCCGTGTACAAGCACCCTTACTATCTTTGTAGAAAATTCACAAAAGACGCGAAAAATCGCCGTCAGCAACATACCCCTCCCAAAATCGTGGCCAAAGCATAAAAATCCATTACAGTACGACTTTTCCGATCTACATAATTTATGATAACGAATACTGGACTTCCTTTTGACAATGAATAATTTCCATTGATGTTCTAATAGCGCTATACGGCAAAGGACGGAACGAGTCCATACAGTTGCCAGATTGCATGGAGTAGAGCCTTCTTTTTTATTCAGTTTCAGGCGATAGATACCAATGAAATGATGATTATCTATATTACTACATCTATACTACTCGTAATATAACAAAGCAAGAAAAATTACAAACCTTTCCCAAGCTTAAATTTTTATTAAAGTAAACTCAAAAACTACTGGACCGATTTCCAAATTCTTCTGAGTGATATACGCTATAAGGAGGCATTTTAATACAAATATAATAATTATATTCCACAACTATCACACAACGCCATCTAGTCCCAAGCTAAGCAGAGCTTGTGTTATGGATACTAGACAATACTTGTATATTTCTAAATACTTAGGATAGATAAATTACACCCAGACACAGAACCAATGATCGTGCTCATCACACAAACATTTGTCCTGGGTGGGAATCTAACCCACGACCTCCGGCATAGCAGTCAGGGCCACCAACCACTAGCCCAACAGGTCAGTCAAATTTTATTGAAGTGAGAGCTTGAAGTTTTTCTGATTCACCACTAACATCGGTATAGCCGGGATTACAGAAGAAAACAAATATTTAATATGGAACATGTGCCAATCTGGCTTCAGATACCACAAACCGTACTTAAATGGTAGTAATAGTAGGAATCAGTCATAGATAGCATTTTGGCTTAGAGTTTTGGTTTTCCTTTCATTAGGCATTAATTTATAATCTTATCAGTTGAAGATTGATGGATTACGAGTAGTAAAGATTTATAGATTACTAGTGTTTGCCCGCGGCTTCGCTTGCGTTATTTTAGAATTTGAGAAACAAAACGGATCGTGTGGCGCCATCTGGAATATGAACGTAATTGTTTTCTCGGAAACAGCTCTCTTCTGGTATTCGGGATGTAAGATACCTTATATCCGTGTCTAATTGTCTGTACTCCTGACAACGTATATGCTTTTTGGGACGATCGATTCAGTAGGTAGTAATGCGTGAAAAGGTAAAAAACCAAACATACTTGCATTTTTATTATTAGTTTAGATCAATAATGTTATATCTAGGTACATAGTTTGCATAGGAAACTTATTTGAGCGACATTAATTTCAAAGAACCGTGTTTGTTTTAAACATTAGACTATCATTTTTGGGTCGATTTACAGTATCGCTGCAAATTAAACGTACGATAGCATTGCTCTTCTCCCTTTAGCATACCGCGTGATACCTAAAAAATAACGAATTATCTGACTCGATGAGTACAACTTGTCGTTTAAAACAGAATCTATGCACTGGTTTGAGCACCAATTCAAAACATAAATAAACACAAATTATAGAAACCCTGATTTTTTTCTTATCTTTAAAATTCCACACCTCGAAACAATTAGAATTTAAAAAAATATCCAACTTATTACCTACAATTTAAATCGGTGTAGATTTATATCCTAGAGAAGTATTGAAAAAAAATAGTAATTATTTAAAATCGCGAATAATATTGAAACAAAAGTATGCACATTTTTTTTAATTACGTATTTAAAACTCTCAGGACAAATAAAAAAAAACTCAAAAAGAGAAAAAAAAAACTGCGAGATTTGATCCCGAGACCCCTTGCACGAAAGTCAAGCAGGTTACCGACCGGACTGGCTAGTACGCTGACAGTGATTTTCAAATAGCGGTTCTTGTACAAATGTCAACAACAACTGAAAATCAACATATTATAAAATTGCTAATCCCCCAAGGGGAATAGCGTAATTATACATATCCTATTATATGAAGAGCATTTTAAGGAATGTTTGAGGAAAAATTGACTAAATAATATCCAGTGGTTTAGCTTCCAACTAAAAACAAACATCTAAAAACAACAAAATTCAAAATTGCTTATCTCCCAGGAAAAATAGCGTAATAATACATAGCATATTAACAGAAGCATATTATTCGGAATATTTGAGGAAAATTTGATCGACAACTTTACAGTAGTTTCGGAGATAGATCAAATCAAAAAAACATAAAAAATTTCGAAAAAAAATAAAAGTTGATCTGGCATCAGAATCGATCCCTTATCTCGAAAAAAATACAAAAAGAAAAAAATATTCAATGTACAGGAATGACATCTCTACGATTTTATTATATGTAAAGATTATAAATTTTTGAAAATTTTTGAAATTTAAATCAGTTTTTAAGTGTGACGTTGTTTTAATTTTGGTATTTTATAGTATTGTGATGTGATGTAATGTATTAATAATATTTTGGATGTAATTGTCTGACAATAAATAAATAATAATAAAAAGAGGTTTCGGTTAGGGCTTCAATAGATTTCAATGATTAGTTATAACTTGGCAAAAAGGGGCTAATTCTATCAATCTATGGACAAACTTAGAGAACAGTTGCTTATTTATGCTTGGTCACTCATCCATAGACATTCCCTATGGAACTTATTATCATCTCTGAACCTTTTGACTCAAACCTTTTGAACTCAGCTCAAGCATAATAATTCAGTCCTCTAAATAGAACTTCCTCATTCAGATTGAATAGACTTCTCTTCGTCAGTAGAAACTTAAGGAACAGAACAATCGATGAACCCGAAATTAAAGTACAATGGCGAAATGAAATACGGTACCAAATCCCCCCCAAACTTGATTACATTTTAATTGTAGCCAACTGAAATTGATACTTCGTCTTCGTTTCGAAACGAAGTTACAATCTCATCGAATTTCTTGCGGTCTTGAAACCGTGATTGGTATTGAAATATAAATTTTATCGAACGAACCCTAATTGTCTATTTCCTACACATTACAAACTATTCTCTTTGTTGTGGAAAATCATTAAGAGGAAACAGCACGGTCGTTTTTCCATACAAACGTAGTCCCCTGTTTTCTTCCTGGATAATGCCAGTAGTGCAATAATTTTTTTACAAAAAATCTATGACCACTATTGGCATGTCTCTATGTTTTCCTTTTTTCCATAAATTAATTTTTAAAAGAGATATGAACATTCAAAATCCTAAAAAAATAGCCAGATTTTCCGCTGTGTTCAAATATCCAGAAAACAGACGGGATTATATAAAAAAAGGAAAACATAGGAACACGGTCAATGCCTTTCTTTATTTTTTAAAGAAAAAAGTAGTGAAATCGGTTAAGTTTTGGAGGAGTAATCAGGGGACTACGAATCGTTGATTTTGTGCCATTTAATAAGGTATTTTTGGTCCAAGCTGCTGTTGTCTCTATCGCGCTCTGTAACTCTGTTGCGGGCACTGTGCGACAGCAATAGATTTTACAAATACCTATTTTTCAATTCTCCAGCCCTTGCTGTTTCCTCTTAAATAACTCTTCCCATCCTAAACGTGTAGGTATTATAAAAAATTCTATCTCTACCAAGAGTAAATGAAAATACACATGTGTATTTTGCCCAAGTATGACAAGACCCATGATGACTGAAAAATGAAAACATTTGTAACATTCTACATTTTCAAATTGCCATACTATTGCATGCATTGCTATAATATCTTTCTATTTTATCTATTCTTCCGTCGACTACCTCCGTTTCTACGATGTCATGCTACGCAATACGCATGCTGGGAGACGTCCTCTATGTAATTACTGATCGCGTTTAATTTTGTTGGTGCTGTTCGACCAAAAGGTTTATTGATTAAATTCTTATAGGCCCTGAGAACTGGACCGGATTCTTGGTATTTCTAAAAGCAATATTAAAAGTCTGTCACAGATTTAAGGCCTCATTACTAACAGGGGATAGCCAAATCTGAAAGTGAAATCAGGGCTAAAGTCACGCCCTGCTTTAATCGAATTTAGCTTAATATTTATATGTATATACCGGTCTTCTCTGCTCTATTAAAAAACGACCCTTTTTTAATACCCCACTACACAATAAGTACTTTAGAGTGTGAAGATGTGGATACATCTTATGGTTTAGCAAAATAGACGTGTCGCATGGACTTAGGTCACATATTACATATGTATAACTCACTCCATACAAAATGTTCAATACCTACCGCTATAATAGCCTACACTTTCAAGTCGATAGACGCTGCGAACGAAAATGTGCCTTAATCGTACAAACGTAAAGTAAATTTCGCTTTGAAGATGCGCGCCGCCGCGTGGAGATTCTAAATACGAGGGCTGCCTCTGTCGACAATGATGTTAGTACGTAGGGTTTTTTTGACACAGTACACTTACTTTCCTACGAATTTGTTTGTTTATCAACACTTTATAATTCAGAGTTTTTTTTCTCTAATTTTTTTGTGCTTTTGATATTAAACATTCGATAATTCGTAATAGCGAGAGTTGACGAAACTTGGCTGTACCTATTATTACGAGTTCATCTGCTCAATCGGAAGCCGGGAAGTAAGTCAATTAAAATTATCAACTTATCAAGATTTTATAACAGACCGCGAATGGAACAAGTGAAAATTAAAAATATACCCTTGTAAAAAGTTTTTTTAAATTGTCCTACACCGGAAATTTCTCCTGTGCCGTGGGTACGTTTAAAATAATCGAAACGTAAAATCGTCGATGAAAAATGTACCTACCTACAACTTTATAATAAACGACAGTATTAAATAATTAATACTGTTCATTACATTTTAACATTCATTACCTTTTCGCGTAGATTTTTTCATAACAAATAAAACCTCTGCATCACGAGGAAAATTGTAAAAATAGTTTTTATCTCTTCAACCATATCTTAGTATTTCAAAACTAACATCAATTCGACCGAAATATGCGTACGTGCGCGTCGCGCGGCTATTGACAACCCGCTGCGCTAAGGTCTTTCTACGGACCGGCGGCCAGTAGGTAGTTAGCGCGTGTAAGTACATGGAGTGCATTATCTGGTAATCTGTGCTTAGGTATTCCTAGCCAAATGTCGTCAAAAAATATTGCCATAATCTCCAGAATGAGACAAAAATGTAGGGCCATGTCTTTCATAATGATGTCTATGTATTAACGGAAAGAGATAGAAAACCATTTTATTGATTTTCTCTCTTTCTAGAGAGTGTAACAATAATTTTAAGCGGATGATGTTAGGTCCATACATAGTCTATGATTACCAAATATGTTTACAAATGTATACTTTTAGCAAAAGAACTTTAACACTCACAGATAAAGTTGCAATTCCAGTTACAGCTCCATAAATTGACTTGTTCACACGTCATTCGAAAAACAACTTTTACAGTACCACACAAAGTTGTTATTCTTTTAACAACAACATCAATTAGAAGCAAGGATTCCAGTAGGTATAGGTAAACTCCCATAAGCATTAAAACTAATTCGATGTAGGTACGTAACGTTATGTATTGACGTAATAACTTCCTATCTGTAACGTTGTTGAACGAGTTTGTAAATAATTAAATATAGATTTGTGGTTGCCTTCTAAATATAAAACCAACCTTTTCTCTTGGTAACGCATCATTTGCTTAGCCTATAGCCTTTTCCCAACTAGGTTTGGGGTCAGCACACCTATGTGTATCTATTCTCCCGTCGACAAAACTGTCTCTACGGCGTCATGATAGCATGACGCCGTAGAGACAGTTTTGTCTACGAGAGAATAGACTTCTTATAAGTAAAAGAACCAGATGTAGCTGAACATCAGTATTTTACATAGAGCGACTGCTTATAGGACCTGCACAACCCAGTAACTGGGTATCACGATACCCCATGGTAAGACTGGTTGTCAGACGAGCTTCTGACAAACTGTAACGACTGTCAAAGATCTACAAATGACAATCGGGACCAACGGCTATCGGGGATAACGTGCTTTTCAAGGCACGGAGGAAACTCGACATGACAGATGGTCACATTGGTCACCCCGGAAGATCGGCTTGTGCGGGTATTTTTATTTAGCCACGAGCTCCTCTGGACAAAATATACGTAACAATATTTAACGTTAATAAATAATATTGAAATTGATTTTTTTTTGCATTAAATAATTTGTAAGTACCTAACAGTTGGAGGTCGTTGACGTGTTCACCCTTATCGTGGTCGCAGAGTATGCCTAGACAAGTGCGGCTTAAGGATGATTCAAACGTGACGGCATTTTTAAGCCACGAGCACGGTCTCGAGACAATATACGTACAATATGTAACGATCCTTAAGGTGAACGCAGACCTAGCCGTACCGCAGTCTCCGCAGTCCCCGCATTACGAATTCTTTGTCTGAAGATCTATGAAACCTCGCACACTGACCCGCATCGCAATAGCCGCAGAAGCGGTAAGAAAACGATGACTGCGTTCTGCGGTGGACTGCGTTCACCTTAAGGATGACTCACACGGACACGTAAGCGGCTAGGGACTGGCACACCTTAACCAAATACCGATCCATGCGGTTTTTAATTATTTAGCCACGACTTCCTCTTTTTTATCCCTAGGTAACTAAGGGATACTATTATAAGATTGGATGGGGGAAATCCATTTGACATTATTTATTGTACGCACAAGTATTATTGAACTTCCTTGTTGGATATAGGTACTCAAGTTGTTTCAGCTGTAACAGGGATAGGTTTATAAAACGAGTGTTTTAAACCTCAAGCATCGAAAAATATTGTTACGAGCTGGGTATTGGGATTTAATTAACACCAATTAAAACCAAGATACATTTATTCACAGACAAATCACAAATTAAAACAATCACAAAACACTACTCAACACTTTATCACTTGTACACATTTAATCAACGTAGAACTCACTTAAAATCGCTTGTAGTTCGCTTCGAGTTGCTGCGATCGTAGTCAAAACCAGACTGCCGAATCGCTACTCGGACTTTTTATAACCCGGCCGTACCCATTAGATGTTTCAGTAGAAGGTGGTCGACATGTTCTGGAAACATCCATCATTCGACATGTTCCCATACCTTCGAGTTGAACATTCTACATCTCGAAACATCTAGAACACATTGTAGAATGGAAACATTTAATAGAAACAAATGCAATCTTAACTCGAATAGTCGAGAACCTCGTGGAACTCTTCGAAAAGCTTTTAATTGAACGGATCACCAATATTAATAGCATCTATCTACACTTGGACTGAAACAGATATCCGATCTATGTCACAAAGTATGTAGCGATATCAGCAAAAAAAGTAGCAATATTTAGTTTCCCTTCAAAACCAAATCCAAAGTCAATAAATAAAAGCCCAGGTTATCTGGGCCTCCTCATAAAAAACAATCCGATATCGGAAACCAATCAATCTTCAGAAACGAATCAAACATTTCTTGCGAATAATTTTCTCATCGAAGTTACAACAACGTCTTTAGACGGAGCTATAAATGACAGTAGGCTATATAAAAGTGAAGTGTTTGCCTGACTACTATAACAGATATTTATGGACTTGTTGACTTACCAAAGCTTAAAGGAGCAAAAGAAAAACATGGGACAAGCTATAAATATAAAAAAAAAAAAAATTGGTACAGGAAATCTCCTTCAATACAAATACAGTCAAATAAATGTACTTCGGTGTCAAAGGAGTGCTTTGATTCGTATACAGGATTTACCTGTATCACGAATAGCCAAGTACCTTTATCTCCGGACCAGCATATAAAAAACAAAATAAAGGGTAAAGATAAATATAATCCAAATCTGGGCCTCCTCATAAAAACTCAAAAAAAAGCCAGATTTCGATAGTCCAGATTTTAGGTATTTGACAAAAAGAAAAAACGAAAAGAAAATAACAATTTCTAATCAAATTTTCTACAATGTGAGTTGTGTTTGTCTTTAGGCAATTTGTCTGTGTATGTAAATGTTGTATATGTGTATGTGTGAAATCGTATTGTCCTGCGACTAAAAAAACGTAAATATTGAATTTTATCTAACTAAGTGTAAAAGTCTCTCAGACTCTTCATAAGTGAGTCCTTTTAGCCACGCACTTACAGCGGTCTAGCGGTCTAGCGGCTATACAACTCATCAAAACAGAACTGCTATAGCCGAATCGGATTAAAGTGATTTGAGCAGGATAACCGAGTCAGATCCACCAATCGGCGATTGCCAATCTGAGGCTTATGCAGTTTCTAATAGCAAAAATCATCACTGATTTAGTAACAGAGACATAATTGAATTGTCCTTCATAATGGAGTATGAAACTGCTGTAGGCTCTAAAAATGAACAGGATAGTCAAGTCATTTTAACAGGAAAAGTGGATTACCTGGTAATGAGAGTTATAAGCTAGACACTTGTCCCAAGTACACCTTTATTTTAGTGTTCGGAAAGTTGTCTCAAAAGTTTAGAACGCCAAAAACAAAACAAAGGTATGTGAATTTCTAGCTTCGAGCTAGCAGCTACTGGTTTGAATTAAAAAAATCTTTGTGTTGGATGGCCCATTTATCAGAGGAAGGCTATAACAACAACGTTTTGACCATTAAGAGCTGTGTAATCGGTAAAACCGAGGGAAACAGCCAGCAGTTATCGCTATAAGCGATCTATTCAACACATCCTTTAGATGGATTTGAGAAAGAAGGAGAAAAGACGATCTCTCATTCCAAGATGACATCCTAATTTTGACTGGGCCTTTGTCATTTTTCCTACAACGTCTCCATTGAGGAGAAAATCTTCTTTAGGGCCTAATAGGGGTCGATAGATGTCAGTAATCCTCAAACGCCACATTAGACCTCCATTCCTTCCAACTCTTTGATACGAAGCGGCGATAATCGCAACACAACAGCCTTTCAAATGAAAAGCATCCTAATTGTCCTCCAGACAAAGGGGTTCACGTAAATTGTGGATTGAGGCGTCTGAGTTAGGAGACAGTAGAAATACTTAAGCTGCTTATCAGCCCACGCGACTGGTGCCAGTTGAATGGGGTCACCACAATAGTTCATTGGGAGTTGAATTCACGGATTTATGAGCTCTTGATTCGGTTGAAAGCTTCAGGGAAAGCGCGAGATTTGACGACGGCTGGTGATATTGCAGATGTATTATTTGCGATGTGTATGTTTTTGGTTGCAACTCGTAGGATATAAATAATTGAGATTAAAGTGATTTTGATTACTACGTTCATTAAATTTTAATCCACCATCCTACATACTGAATGATGATATGGGAAGCTGGGTTTGCATGGAGCGGGACGAATGACGCGTAGCAAGTTATGTGTGTATGGAATCACATGGTTGCGGCGCGATCTTTTTATTACAATGCACGCAGATGGATGTGGGTGCTCTAAACGTACAATTGAATAGTGACGGCCAATACAGAACATCGATGTACAAAATAAATTTTCGTGAAAGGATCAAATAAAATTATGAGGGTGTTTATGAACAACGATAAAATTATACTGGGAGAATTAACGCTTTTACAATTTGAACATTGTTAAATTCCGAATCCACGCTGTACGAAAGTAGAGGGCACAATACTTGTAGTTAAATAACAATAAACCTTAAAAACTTAGTGAAGCTTAACCCAGTTTTTAAGTATTTAACCTCATTGTGACGATACAGCCAGTTTAAACCGTAAACGCAAATAAAGGTGCATTGAAAAACTGTATTAGTAATGGCTGGGCATTAACACTGTTATACTCGTAGGTACATATTATGCCGATGCATTTAAATTGCATTATCTTACCAAAATTCACTTCAGCAGTGCACTGACGAAGTGCGCTGAATTTTGGTGGCACCGTACGTACCATATTAGTGTTGTCCAGATCTACTACGGGGTTTTCATTAGCTAGGGTTCGAAAAAACTAAATTTTAAGGTAGTAATAAAAGTGGACTTACCTATTTTTGTTTTTATATCTAAACATTGTGATATGTGTGGAAACTGGAGGATTTTCCGCCACTTTTTGCTCTTCCCCTTATTGCTATCGGAACCTCCTGAAACAAAAAGAAAACGTACTAAGTATTTTTTATTGAATACATTTATAACAACCAGTTCACGAAATTAAATTGGTCTTACGTTTTTTGCAATTTGTGAGGCCAGGGCTAGGTTGTATGTTGATACAAAGAAATTCCTAAGACGTGTGGGGCAAAGTTGAAAAAAATACTTGTTTTTGAACATAAAGACCTTGAACCAAGGAGCAAGTTTTTATATTATGTTTACTTATTTATTTACAAGCCTGTTTTAGCACTGCTTTTCGTGATATCATAAAAAAGAATGGCGTAAGAATTAGAGAAGTAGTAAAATTTATTATTTTAATACCAATAAAAATCAACATCATAGCCTCACGCCCGTAATTCCCGAACGAAGGATTAGGTAAGTAGAGGTTTACACTTAAGGTGAATGCTCCAACGGACAGGGAAGTGGTTAAATGTATAAAAATTATCAAAAAAATCGCTCCATCAGCTCTCACATAGAAAAGCTGCATCATGTTAAAATCTCCGAAATCTAACTTCGATGCACCTTTTCTATGTGAGAGCTGATGGAGCGAATTTTTTGATAATTTTTATATTTAAAATTATACTTGTTTTTACCGCAACACATATATTTATAAAGTTACAACATGTCACTGGCCTGCAAATTGCAAAAAACGTAAAAAAAAATGAATTTCGCGGGCGACATCGACGCAGTCACCTTAAGGTGGAACCATAGTAGCAATCTACATAACATGATTAACAAGTTATAACTTGATCTAAGTATGATTCGCGACAATTACAAGTACAATTTTAAATATAAGAATTATCAAAACATTCGCTCCATTAGCTCACATAGATTTGATAAAATTGGTTAAAATCCTAAATCTAACTAATTTTGCAGCATGATACGCAGCGCAGACGCGTTTCCTTTGGAGTCAATGGGGAAGGCCGGTCAAAGCTAATTGTAGATGGCGCCACCATAGCTAAGTCCTAATCCGACCAATGAGATAGTACTATTTTGAAGTATGTATGATCTATAAGATTTGAACCAATGACGATGCTTGGAACAAGCTATACTAGCGCCATTAGTTCCCCAGTTGCCATCCCCATTGAACACTGCGCTATCACGACGCAAACGTCACACACGCGCCCGTTCCGTTTCCGTGCTCCGTGTGAAACTAGGCAAACGCTAGTGTGAAGGTGCTCTAAGGGTGAACGCAGACCTAGCCGCACCGCAGTCTCCGCTGGCAGTCCCCGCATTACGAATTCTTTGTATTGTATGAAGTTCTATGAAACCTCGCACACTCACCCGCATCGCAGTAGCCGCAGAAGCGGTAAGAAAACGATGACTGCGGAGACTGCAGTGCGGCTAGGTCTGCGTTCACCTTAAAAGATCTCTGTGGGGGAATGAGCACTTTAATGGACCCTCAAAACAGTGATACTATTAATAAATTACTGTTATTGTGGTGGCCCAGTGGTATCGGCCCCGACTTACGAGTTGTAGGTCGTGGGTTCGAATTCCGGCAGGCGCATTACTTTGTGTAATTTATTTCATCACCACTGCTCTCAAAACGGTGAAGGAAAACATCGTGAGGAAACCGGCATGTCCTAGAACCAAAAATTCGAAGACATGACGTGACATCCACCAATCCGCACTGGGCTCGCGTGGTGGATTATGGCCCACCCCCTCTCACAGAGAGGAGGCCTGTGTCCCAGCAGTGGGAACATTAATAGGCTGATCATGATGATGATGATGATTGTGAATAAATTACTTGTTAATTTCAATTTTCTAAAGTATCACCTTACACCCTCGTTTCGCTGTTCGGCGGCGAGGCTATCAAAACCGATTTTCATTATAGATTGCAATGATATAATTTACTGAATGGCCTTTCTAACTTTGCGTTAAAAATGTAAAATTACTCGGTCGATTTTCATATCAGTTTGTTATCGACCTAGTATGATTTCATAGTTTCTCCAAAATATGACACGGCTAAAGATAAGGAAATATTTCTAGATGGTAATAGCACTTTTATTTTAACCAATACGGAAACAAATCTATACTGATAATATAATGCTGAAAATTTGTTAATTTGGTTGAACGCGCTAATTTCAGAAACTACTGATTCGATATGAACAATTATTTTTGTAGAGATAGTCTATGTCACCGTGACCCAGGAACGTAAAGAGCTATGGGACACTAAGGATGCTGTTTGTTATGGCGTGAAAATTTACCTAACAGACAGACAGGATTACTTTTAAATTATATTACAGAGCAGTTATAATAATTAATTTAGTAAGCACGAATGATACTTTCAATTCGATTAACACAAAGAAGAACAAAAAAAACTGTTTTTCAGATGTGCCCGACCAATTTCTCATTTTGCAAAAGAATTTCCAAAAGTCTTACAACAAAAATTGTTCAGTAACATGGGCCGAGTTACCCCAAGACAGGTTTTGCGCTTTTGCCGTTACGTTTGACGTTGTCTAATAGAAAAAAAAAATGCAAATTCGCATTGATAAGAAAAAATACGTTTCCATTATTTTTCAAAACTAGCAGAGACTATTTTTTACAATTAATTGATGCTGTCAACATAGCCTTTTAATTATTTGTCTAAAAACAACTCAAACAAACACACAGGACTTTCTCTAAATATAATATACCTACCAGTTTTTATCGACAAGATAAGTATCGCAGTATATAAAAATGTGTTTTAATTAATCTGAGATCTCTATCTATGGCGGGAACGGTACAATGCAGCACTAATTACTTTTTTCTAAAAATAAAATGAGCTTATTCATGTCGCAATATTAAGTAGTGATGCAACTAACAGATTACGGATTAAAAATCTCACGCGACCCGCCTCCTCCTTCGCGAGTATGACTGCTTCGCAGAAGGAGGCGACCGCTTCCCACTCCGTCTCGCCCCGCAGCATGGGGCAGAGGTGCTCATATTATGCATAATAGAGCTTGGCGCAGTGGCTGAGGGATCAACTGCAGTGCTACGTGTCACGGGTTCGATTCCTTTATACCTATTATTTTTATATTTATCTTTGACGCAGATCCCTTTACAAAATTTCCCCGTTGTCTAAGAAATATGTATATGACTCTAGTGAAAACACATGGCGGATATTGTGAAATAATTTGTGATCTTTGGTTTCCAAGATTACACTTTTTTATTTTGGAGGGAAAAGGGGAAGCCATCGAAACTGACTACCAAACTTGACTGACTAAATCTATTTCCACTTTTTTTATAATGGTAAAATCATCAAATGAGCGGAAAGGGCAGACGAAAAAGTCATTGAGTAACTAGTTGAAACGAACCAAATCTCGCCATAAACATCAACCACATAACCAGTAATCCTCACCTAATTACAAATTTACGACCAATAAATTAGCGACCAACGTTCAACCACGTTCTTCAGCCGTCCGCGACCACGTCCAACGGCTTTACAACCACACTCGCGGTCAATGCGCACTTCAAACGACCTAATTTACGGCCAAATTGAAATATATACGTAGTTTAAAATAAACATTTCTGTTACGTTTTTGTATGAGCGTAGGGTTACCATCATCATCCGCCTAGCCTTTTCCCAACTATATTGGGGTCGACTTCCAGTCGAACCAGATTCAGCGAAGCAGATTTGTCATGGAGCGACTGCCTATCGAACCTCCACAACCCAGTAACCGGGTAATACGGTACCTTTTAAAATTTTCTTACGTTTTATGCAATTTGCAGGCCAGTGACATGTTGTAACTTTATCAAATATGTTTAAAAAGTATAATTTTAAATATAAAAATTATCAAAAAATTCGCTCCATCAGCTCTCACATAGAAAAGGTGCATCATGTTAAAATCTCCGAAATCTAACTATGATGCACCTTTTCTATGTGAGAGCTGATGGAGCGTAAGAAAATTTGAATTTCGCGGGCTACATCGAAGCAATCACCTTAAGTTAAGATAAATAAATCCATTTAAGTTTTCTAAGTTGTAATTCTGGTAACCCTATTTAGCGTGTCTTCATTTAGTGATATTCGGGATTTGCACGAATTACTCACTGTGCGCAATTAATGATATTGCTGCGAACGTGTGATCTTTGAAATAAGACAGAGTTATGGTAGTCTCATAATAGTTACATTTTGTTATTGCATTTCATTTCTATATTATAAACCGACTTAAAAAAAAGGAGGAGGTTCTCAATTCTATTCAGTTTTTTTTTAAAGTTGAATTAGCACGTGTAGTTTGAGAATCTCCGGTGGTTTCATTAAACTTGACAGCTGTCATTTATGCCAAATTGACATCAACATTGCGTTTGAGTCCGTATTTCTTCAAAAGTAGGTCCTTTACAAAAAGCTTTACTGTAAGTGTAAATTAACAGGCCCACATTCACAACCAGCGAAAACGGGCAGCAAATAAAATTTTATGAAGAGATTTCCCCTATTTCCTTGCTGACATTACTCCCTAAGTCAGTTAGTAAGTGGTGATAGGCACGCCCCTGGTAGCCCACTTTATCGGTCAGTCCCAGTGTCCGATTACAATTATTGAGAAATTCCTAACAAAAAAAAACCCCCGATGTCAGAGGTCGAATCGTAGGTACCTAAACTATCAGTTAGTTGGGTTTTTGAGCGTTTTTTCGGTATAGGGGTCATCATAATACAACCATTTAGCAAGAATTCATTGATGCTTCTAGAAATCTAGACACCTAAATTAATTTTAAAAAATCCCCTAACGCTTTGGATATTTTCCTATAACGATTTAAAGTCGTTAAGCAAAACAATAATTCTCTGAAAAGTATGCACTAAAAAGTATGAAATAAAAAAAATATTTAACTAAAACAAAAAACCCGACTGCGTAAAAAACTAAAAAGAAAGAAACAAGCCCAGTAGTTAGGCGAGAATTCACTCATTTGGTACATTCACGTCGGGGCCCGTTGGGAAGATTGATTGGTATAATTTGAAACTGGGCCCCGACTGTGAGTGTGAATGAGTGAATTCTTAACGGCTGCATCCAGCTTGTTCTTTCACTTTAGTTCTTTACGCAGTCGGGTTTTTTGTTTTAGTTAAATATTCCAGAATTTACAGTTCAATCAGCACGTGTACGTTTGAGAATGTTAGGCCCGCCCCTGATTTCGTTAAATTAGGCACGCAGCGTTTGAGTCCGTATTTTTATTCAAAAGTAGCGTCCTTGTACAAAAAGCTTTAATTCTATGTTTGTATTGCAGAAAACCACTTCACAGCCAGCGAAAACGGGTATCTGAAATAAAATTTGTATACGAAGAGATTTTCCCTATTTCCTTGCTAACATTACTCCCTAAGTCAGTCAGTAAGTGATAGGCACGCCCCTGGTGGCCCACTTAATCGGTAGGTCCCAGTGTCCGATTACAATTATTGAGAAATTCCTCACAGAAAAAAAACCCCTATGTCAGAGGTCGAATCGTAGGTACCTAAACTATCAGTTAGTTGGGTTTTTGAGTATTTTTCGGTATAGGGGTCATCATAATACAACCGTTTAGCAAGAATTCATTGATGCTCTTAGAAATCTAGACACCTACATTAATTTAAAAAAAAACCCCTAACGCTTTGTAAAAAAGTTACCCTTTTCATATGCCCAACAGATGATGTTTCTGCTTTATTATGTCTATGTTTGTACTTAACGGCAGCAATAGGAATGAAACTGTAATCGCGCCATTTTGTAATGTCATGCACGCTTTTCTCACACTTACAAGCTCCTAAATAAACTATAAATATCACGATGATAACGATAGTAAATACTTCATCAACATCATCATATATCAGCAGTTGGACCACCACTTCCGAACATAGGCCTCCCTTAGCCCCTTCGTACACTAGGCGACGCAAGTCTCCGATACCTTACGATTGTGGTATTCATTGACGCGGTTCAATTTACGGGTTTGTATGCGATAGCCGCTTGGATATCGAAGTCGTAAGGTATCTGAAACTTGAGTCGTCTTGTGTACGAAGGGCCTTAGAGTTTTCTAATAGGACCGGTTGAAAGCGGCTTGCATCCAGCGTGATCCTGTGGCCTTCAGATTAGGTCGTCTGTCCGACATGCAAGTGGACGTCCTACGCTGCGCTTGACGGAGCGTGTTCTCCATTCGAGAACCTTACGGCCTCATCGGCCATCAGTTCTGTGTGCTACGTGGCCTACCCACTTGCATCCATCTGCTGCCCGCGACCCTCACGATGTCGTCGGTCCACCTAGTGGGAGGCCTGACTACGCTGCGTTTTCCGTTCCGTGGTCGCCACTCGAGAACTTTTCTTCCCCATCGGTTGTCAGTTCTACGAGGGATGTGGCCTGCCCATTGCCACTTCAACTTGCAATTTTTTTTTGTTTACTTACACAAGTATATTTTGAAGTGATTGTTGACAAATTGAGGTCATTAAACTGTTTGTTCATAAATCTTGGACGAATTAAATAAATAAATTGATCGCCTAAATGGAAAGTCTCACTAACCACGAAGTTATTTGTTCGGAAAATATTTTTATTTTTTAAACAAATAAATAATAATGATTAAATACTACGCAATAATAAATCGCCAATTCCTTGAAAATGAGCTGTCAACGACTGACGTCAACGGATTGAATAAATTAGTAAAAAAAACATCAAATATTGATACGATTTGCCTAAATATTCAAATAACTACGTTTTGTCGACATATTTTGAATTTTTATCAGAAGAATTTGTGACCAATGACCTGATAGGTACTATTTGGAAGATGACGGTTATAGTGATGAATAAGTCAATGACCTTAGTGGATCTTGATAACAGGATCTTTTGATTTGATTTCATGATCAAAAAAGGGGGAAAACTCTAATTATGTCCTCCGATATACTCCAAAACATTGTTTTCTACAAAATCTATATTTTATACATAAGAAAAGCTGCACGCAAAAACTGCCTCAGTAATACTTAGATCCACTTTCGATACCTCAACAAACAATAACAAAACATGATTGCGACAGCGCAACGGCCAAGTCAGTTCGTTCGGACGTCATGAAATCATGATTTATAAATGAAATCCCTCAGATCAAAGAAATAGGCAGATAGAACGCTCAGAACACGCGAGTGGGTCCACCAAAATCAAATCGAATTACATTCCATGTTTTCTTTTTTTTTTGAGAACAACTTTTACAATGGTTAAAGACACGTGACGGCATATTTTGGCAAACAACAACAACGACGCGCAGCTTGGTACGACGCGCAGCTTGGTACGACGCGCAGCTTGGTACTGTCGCAACTTTGTATTCGATTTTGTATTAACTTTGGTGGAACCACTCGCGTGTTCTGAGCGCTCTATCTGCCTATTTCTTTGATCTGAGTGAAATCCAATCAGAAGTGGGTCTCCTCGGTCGACTGTTTCATCGGTACCACTTAATCAAATCATATATTTTATAATGACGTTTAAATAATGAACACTTGTTTCATCATGAGTGTGGGATCTTGGAGTTTGGTGTTAGGGTCGGCTCTGACTAGTTTAGTTAGTAAATATAAAATTATATCTATCGAATGCTTATTTACGGGTCGCCGTCGAGTCAGCATGACACATAGAAATCAGTTATTTGACCTAGGATGCAAGAGCGAGCGAAGCGAGCTCGGGACTTGGGGCACTCCGACACTTACAGGTTAGGTTCGAAGGGGGGGTCTGAAAGACCTCGTCATCCCCTTCGTGTCAGGTTAGGTTAGGATACGAATATTATAAAGCTCAAGTCTGTTTGTTTCTTTGAACACGCTTATCTCAGGAAGTTCGAATTTGCTAAAATATTTTGTTGGATATTCTATTTATCGAGGAAGGCTATAAGCTATAAAACGACTAATAAGAGCCGTGCAGTGGAGTTGAAACCACGTGGAACAGCTAGTCATGTGAATTAATACATGTTTGATTTTCATGTGCTTGACATGACAACTCTTTTGAAAGCTATATTAGAAAGGCTAAAATCTTTCAGGAATTAAGACTTAAAAAAGGCTAAATTTTCGAAAGCGCTGAAAAATTTACAGTTAACATACAAAATAGACTCGTCTATAACACAATAAGAACGAAATCTTAACGTAGAACCTTTCTATTCAATGTACTTGGACTGTTTTCGCAAATTCAAGAGCCTTAATTTGAAACCATTGTCAGAACATTTGAGAGGCACTGTCCTTGAGACTTGGAACAACAATTGATAAATGGGTCAAATCTCTTCTTCAAAAGCTGTTTACAACAAGCTGAGTTAATAAAGGCCTAAACAAGTCGACAATTTCGAGACAGACTATTCAAATTTTTCAATGTAAGATGAAAATTTAGAGTACGTAAGCGGAGAAAAACTCGTGTCTAGCTCTGGAGGCCTAAGGAGGCCACTTAAGCTGTCACAATAGGGTAATAAAATGAATTGCGATAAAATTCGTAAAATGGCCGCGAACACAGTTAATATTGTGAGTAAGATTTAAAGATTTTTTATGGAAAAAATTGAAACCGCGAGCAGGATTAGAAGCGACCTCCGGATTACATCTGACGCTCTTTCCAACTGAGCCACTGTATTTCCTGAGAACAGCGTCATATTCTTCTATCCGCTTTTCACTTCTTGAGGTTTTTTTTTTCTTTTTTGAAATTCGAGGCATATGCATTAATACGTTTAATATTTTATAAGATATCTATGATTTTTTAGGAATTTTATCAAAATTCATTTTTTATTATCCCATTATGACTCAGTTAGTTACCTTTTTGGGCCTTTTGATGTTATGCAACTCACGAATGCATACCTAAAACTTGCTAAAATACTGGTTTTTCTTGAATATAATTCTGATTTATTAGCTACTTATGAGTTAGAATTTTGATTATAATATATCAATATAAATAAAACGACCACATCAAAGAATATGGTTATAACACACTTCTTAGACGTTACGCAACTTGTTCGATTCGAAATAATATCTACGAGTGTTCACATAGATCCAATGACTGCCGACCTTAATGATTCATAACAACGGTACCTTAAACGGTAACTGTTGTAACTATTATAGTTATTGTGATCTAAGAGGTTACTAAACTCTTGAGACAGATAAAAAAAAACATTAAGACGAACTAAATCATTGCTCAGGATTCGCTGTCGAATTTAGAAAGACCAAATTAGGATGACAAAACCATCAAGAAACTTTATAACAGAATTTACGCGTACGTATTCGAATATATCCCACATTTTTACGTTTTCCTTTATTATCAAATCAGCATGAATAAACCATAATTTTGGCTATATTTCGCCTTTTCTTTTTACACAGTATATCGGAAAAATAACTTTGTGGGGAAGATACATATTTGGCATATCGTTATAAGCAGTAACGGGTAATAAAAATAAATTCGAAATATGTTACATATGCGACATTTTTGCCAAGGACTTTGGGGATATTGTGACAAGCTATTGATCCGCGGGTGCGGGTGCGTCCGCCCTTAACTATTTTTGTTAAAAAAGGACTTGGAACTTGGAAGCCCACGCACCCTTCTGCCTAAAGAGGTTCCGTAAAAGAATTTTATTTAGAAATGGGCCGACAGTGACTTTGGCCGACAGGCCCACTGGTCGTCCATTTTTACGATTTGTGACGTTTAACTTGTGAGCTTAGACGCCATGAGTAAATTATAAAATGCACTGGATCAAACCTACTGTGCTGTCATGGCAAAGGCCTCCCTCTATTCCTTCCAGGGTCCACGGCTTTGCGCCATTTCTTTCCAATTCTCAAGGAAGACATTCAGTTCGTCAAGCCATCTCCCACGAGATCAGCCGGTCAAATTTTTATGTTAAACGTTGAACTTATGTTTCTGTAGAATTTAGTTTTAGCGTATTCATCCAAAGAAAAAAGGGATTCATTTATTATAGTAATTAACTTTTAGGCTGATTATAATAGTAAAGCTTATAATTTCATACTAATTTTCGTAGTCGCCTAGTCGGCACATCTCTAATTTTGTTGTAGAGTTATGAATAGTCTAAATTTACTATATTTTTGGGTCTGGAAATACGTTTATCTTACCTCCAGCCAAGATTTAGATGATTTGATGATGATATAATTTACTTCGAAAGATCAGGAGGCATTTTCCCAGCAGTGAGACATTAAAGGTTACCTAATTAAAAGTCATTGGCAAAGCAATTGTATTTCCAATCGCTAAATGTAGGTACCTTCCTATTTTCTGTTCAGTTCGAATTAGCCTTATCGACAGCAGAACCGGAAAATTCATTAAAATGGCGCGAAAACATTTACATACGTCGTCACCGCTGTTGGTTACGGCTATAAATTAGTCTCTAATGATTTGACGGCATTTTCCTAGATATATTTCATTGATGGAGATTTTTGCGTTTGTGACGTAGACCATTAATAAATAAGTTACCTAATAAAACAAGTAATTCCAAAAGGATCGTCAGACATCTTTTTTTTTTCACTTCGTAGTTTCGTACCTATATCGAAACTTCGAGTAAGTGTTGGCTTATCATCAAATTGCAATACACTCGTAAAAAGTACGAAATAATGAAAACATAACAGTGATTTATATACTATTGTTCATACTATGTATTGTGTATAAAAGTGTATATTTTTCAAACAATACAGGTTAATAAAAAACTACAACGTATTACAAATTTTATTTACCAGACGTTGTTTATGTAGATGACATAATCATTGAACTGAAATAAACGAATGTACTATGAATCCAAAACTAACCAGTATCTCAATATCCCATTCTAAATTCAAATTTGACAGTTCAAGCTAAGCACACCCACAAACTAATTACATTTTTTAACTCCAAATACATACTTTAAACCTTTACTGTCAATCAAGAACACTAGATACCCCTAAGATGGGGTGACAGTACCTACTACACATGGTCAGCTCAACTAATAAGACCTCAATTAAGGCAAAATTATCAGAGGACAGTAATAAAAGGCCAACAGAACTCAAACATGAGTAATGCGACACTGATACATTCATTTTATTTAATGACAATTAAGTAATGATAAGGTAGTACACATATTGATGAAGTTAAATAGGCCAGCGATTGGTTGATTGAATAATGTTTTGATTACTGCGGATGGTTATAAGCAACGACGATATAGTACTAGACTCCGCATGCACGATCTAAGGAACAAAAATTATTCTGCCAACTCGCTGAGGTACTACGTCAGCGAGGGGGACGGGGTACTGCGTTGTGATTGGCTAACTCAAGGTCTGTTCTGTCTCAACGTATGTTTACGGCTCACAGGATTGGTCGAAATGAGACGAAAATAAGACTTTTTTGCCTAATGTGTTGGCAGACATCCGTCGCCTGTTATTACGAGTCTAGTATTATATCGTCGTTGGTTATAAGTGTGTAGGAAGACCAAATAAACTTTGTGTGGAATATGATATCGCTAGAGATGAGGTGAAATTCGTTAATAGTTAAGATATCGGAAGGTTTATTTGGCAACGTCGAAGTCCTTTCTTTTTGTTTTCCGTGCTTCATAATCGTAATTCTCCTATTTATCTCCGGGAGCTGTTTGAGTTTCTTGTCCCTAGAGGAGGCCTTGTCGCTCATCCTCATCTCTTCTCCTTCGTGTCCCTTCTCATACTTTGGGCCGTTATGATAGATCGTTTACTGTGTGTGCTGTTCGCCTTTGGAATTCTCTTCCTCACTCCTTACGCGAAAGCCCGTCGTTAGAAGTTTTCAAGAGAAAAATTAAGGAGCATTTCCTGTCATCATGATCTATGACATACTGCGTCGATACTCGATATAGATAGTGAAAGTTTACTTGGCTCAATCTTTAATTTTGGGACTTCTGTTGAGGATAATGACGCCGATACTTTTACTGCTAGTGCAACCATCCATGAACTAAAAATCTAAATTATTTCAATTACATTTCATTTAAATGAAATTAAAATAATTTATATTTTTGTTTTTCTGTCACAAAATTGAAGATTGAGCCACTTACTGATGATGATGATGTTATTAGCTTTTGACATAAACGCTTTAGCTTTTAGGAAGAGGCGAAAATGACGAAAACACACCTCATATAACAGGTGGCCTACCATGACGTCTTAAAGCAAGATTAATTCCAGTGTAGGAACGAGACGGCGCTACACGACTTGTATAGCTCTGTCTCTTACCCACTCTGGAATTACTCTGGCTTTAAGACGTCATGGTAGGCCACCAGGACCCTTCATAAAATCTGCAGTATGTTCACTCTCAGTAAAGCCTCGTCCACATTACCGCACGGGGCGCGGCCGGCTATCAATCAGCAAATGGGTAACTTGGCTAAGTCGCACTTAGGAACGGCTTGCTAAGTGGTTTTACTTGTGTGTCGTGGTCCTTTAACATAATTCATCATCCAATGAAGAAAGTACGCTGCGAATATTTTTCAATTAAGCTGAAGAAAATTACTTTGTTAAGTGACCTAAGACGGTGGGTGGCAGTGTTTTTAATTTGATCTCATTATGTTGACAGTGAAGTAAGAAGTATCGTTTTTGGTCTCATTCCTCGGTTCGTTGATTGCTTCTGTTATTAAAATATCATTAGGTAGATGTTTAGAAGGTCCATGCTCAGCATTCGACGTTAGTTGATAAGGTTATTAACTACGTATCAAAACTTTTTTCATTCTAACAGCCAATGGGTCGGCAACCAATCAGAATGGCTGAATGGTAGACATTTGACATTTGAAGCACATAAAAACTTCAGATGAAATTAATTACTTTGCAACTCTACGATCTGTGTGACCTACTTTTGAATGTTAAAATTAATTAACATTAACACTGTAAGTAATTACTAGAATTCTTTGATTGCAAACTGTTGGTGTAAAAACCAGTACTGGAATGTCAAGTTTTCTAATTATTTAGATTTATATGTTCACATCTATCACACTTAACGTTGTGTCTCAATAATCCTTAAAATGTTAGGTTTACATAAATAAATCTAAATGTTAAAATAAATGCGAAAGTTCAGTTCCTCGGACAGATTAGTCAATGACCTCGGACATAACGGAATTAAGAAAAAAAAATTAAAGCGAAGGCAGTAAGTAGTACCTAATATTTTTTTCCGCTTAGTATTCAACCACATACCATTATGCAACCGCATCCATAGGTTACCCGCGAGCAACCTATGGATGCAAGTGGCGAATTGTCAAAATTGGACGATTTCTGGTTGATGATGAAGGTACAATTTCTGGTCAATTTAATCTGCTTTTGAGGCAGGCACTTTGAAAAACACTGGATCTGGAATAGTAATACCAATATCTTACTTTTGGAGAATATGCTTTAAGTGTGTGCGAATTTCAATGTTTGTAAACACATGCAGGATACAGGAGTAATGGCATGATGGCAACTGGGAAACGAATGGCGCTAGCATAGCTAGTTCCTAGCATCGTCATTGTTTCAAATCTTATAGGTACTTCAAAATAGTACTACCTCATTGGTCGGATTAGAACCTAGCTATGGTGGCGTGGCGCCAACTACAATTAGCTTCCGTGTGGTCGGCCTTCCCCATTCCTAGTGTGGGGCAACATTTTGTTTGTTGGGGCAATCAATCTTTTGATGAAAAGGAAAAGTCTCAATAATCCATGTTCATTCATCCAACCCTTTTCAACTTTTACTGACGGTCTAATTATGTTTGCAATTTTGTTGATGCTGTAAACTATCTTATTTGAGACCATGAGCTTTGTATTTAATATTTAGCAGTGACATTGACCTTGTGATAAGTAACCTTGTTGATATTTAAATATATTCGTCGAAATAAACTGGTTCGTTTTAATTAATGACAAATATGTAAATATTAATGAAATAAAAACTATCGCCGAAAGTGGATGTACTAGACGACGATGATCTAAAAAAACTGCGGGATTATTTGGAAAGAGTTACTGTGGTGGTCGCGGGACTTACCGAATTACCGTAACTCTGGAACGTAAAGCGATATTGAAGGACACCGTGAATTTCAGTGCGAGTCCTGGGAGGACTCTTTTGAGGATTTTACCATGATTAAAAAAAATGGTTGTCTGTAAAGTCCGTTTACTGACGACAGTTGAACGTGACAACGTCGTAAGAAAATACTGCACTTGCGTTGCTATAAACAAACAATTGACACGCCGTTGCTATGGAACGCCACAGAGCGAGGTAACGCCGCATGACGTCATCTTTTTTCGTGCGTGCAGCCGGCCATCGAATTATAAGACGTTATCACGTCAAAAATGAGTCACCGTGTTTCTGATACCCAAATAAAAGTTAAAGTAACAGGGTGAGTATAGTCAGTAAGTCTGGAAGTGTCATTAGCACATAAGAGCGGGAAAAAACTCTGATGATGTCCCAAAATAAGTGTTCAGTTAATTTTAGAAAATAACGATCATTATCTTAAAACATAAATCTGCTAGTACCCTCATTAAGCAGCCAGCTCGCTAAATACAGTGACACAAAAGCTATAATTAGAACAGCGGAACGAATGGATAAATGAAGACACGGAGACAGAGTAAAGGCAGAAACATACTAACGTGTCGTGAGAAGAGATACATTTAGTGCGACACGACACGAAATTCAAATCTCAGTGCGTTTATTCGAATTTGGAAAAAGGGCCGTAGCCAAACGGTAAGCGACAATCGTTAACGTTCAGCAGTCGCTAATACATTTTCAACTTTATACCTACTAAAGACTGCAGCAGGCGTAGCATGGTGCCGTAGAAAGGCGTTTTGTCGACGCAAGAATAGACAAAATGACAGAACGTAGAAGTAATTTTAGCGTTTTAAGCATGTTTATGTAAAAAATATGGAAAATAAACGTGCTTTTCTTCAATAGTGTAAGAATGGTGTCATAGATAGAATCGCCATGCTACGCGTGCTGGGCGATAACGAACGAAACAAACGAAAACGATCAGTCATCTTTGATAGATTTTCAACTTTATGCTATGGGGTATAAAGTTGAAAACGTATTAGTGACTGCTGAACGTTAGCGATTGTCACTTGTCGTTTGGCTTCAGGCTCAGTTTCATAGATTTAGAATAGCTAGAGAATTTGAATAACGTGTCAGGTGTGATCAACTCATCCGAAAAATATGTGCTCCAAGGATAAAACGACACCCTTCAGTAATGAAAGGTGTCGACTCGTCCGTAAGTTCGGATGAGTCGTCGAATAGCTGGTGACACGTTACGCCAAATCTATGAATCCGAATGTATCTGAGTCGTTACGACACGTAAATATGTTTTTGGAATTACTTTACTATTTATATTTGTATAAAATTGATACGTTTCTGGCGCGTCACAACACGACACGTCAATATACGTAGAGGGGACTAGATAAGTTTTGAGATTTTATATCAAAATGTTAGAGTTTTTCAAAATAGTTTCCGTCGGCTGCAATACACTTTTCCATGCGTCGAAACCAATCATCAAAAATTTTCTTCCACACTTCTTCAGAGACTTCCTCACACGCCAAGTCCCAAGCATGAATTAATTGGTTATCACTGGCAAACCGTTGACCTTTCAGTTTATCCTTTATCATTGGAAAGAGACCGAAGTCGCAAGGTGCGAGATCAGGACTGTAGGGAGGATGCTCAAGTGGAATTAGACCAGTGCGGCTCAAAAATTCTTGAGTGAGTTGAGCGCGATGTGCGTTGTCATGATGGAGCCGCCAAGTGTCAAGCCGTGAGTTTGGTCGCAGGTTTTTGAGAAACTCAATCAATTGAGGTAGACAAACTTCTGTGTACCATTTCGCCGTAACAGTCTTCTGTTCATCAAGACATATTCTTTTAATAATACCCCTTCTGCCAAAAAAAACAACGACCATTTTCTTTTTCACGGATCGAGACTGTTTAACGACGGTGGGCTGTTCCTCATCTTCAAAAATCCACACCTTATTTTTGGATTTAGATTTGACGTCATAGTAATACAGCCATGATCATCCCTGGACTTTCCAGGATGATTCGTCACCTGTTACTATAGAATTAACATTAGGAGATTTTCCTCCATCGAACAAAGTAAGCATTTTTTGACACCATTTCTTACGGCATTCCATTTGGGTCGCTGTCAAAAGATGAGGTACCCACAACGTGCAAATTTTTCTTACTTGAAGATGGTCATGTAAAATAGTGTGAATTGATGGTGCACTAATCTTCAAGAGTTCCTCTATCTGCTTGTATGTTACATGTCGATCTAGCTCAATTAGTTCCTTCACGGCTGCTACATTTTCTGAAGTCACTGTTTCCACAGGCCTTCCTGAGCGAGAATCGTCTGACAGATTAAAATCTCCTCTTTGGAACTGTTTATACCACCGATACACTGAGCTACGGGATGGAGCTTTCTCACGAAACACAAATTTTAATTCACTGATACAGTCATCAGCACTCAATCCCCGCTTGAAATTATAGAGCATAATTGCACGAAAATCACGACGCGTTAACTCTGACATCTTGAAGCAAAGAAAAATTCACAAAATAAAATTGCGGGTAATTAAAGATATTTTTTTACTTGATACTGACTACTAATTAGAGGCACTATTATCAGTGACAATTTGACGCATATACTTCCGATAGTTTTAAGATATCTCAAAACTTATCTAGTGCCCTACGTATTTCCGCCTTAATAAAATTGTATGAGCATTTAGACACGCTTTTAAAACATCGTTTACAAAACAAGTATTTTCCATACTAGTCTTTAACCGACTTCAAAAAAAGGAGGAGGTTCTCAATTCGTCGGAATCTTTTTTTTTTTTTTATGTATATTCCCCGATTTCTCGAAGACGCCTGGACCGATTTGGAATTTTTTTCTTTTGTTTGAAAGGGTATACTTTCCAATTGGTCCCATGATCACCAGGTCAGGATCTGATGATGGGATCCTAGGGAAATTGAGGGCAACCTTCAAATTTTATAGGCACATAGTACCATTTTCATATATTTTCTAAAGCTGTTCAAGTATCTGCATCTGATAATCATCATCTCAGGTGGATGACCTGATGATGGAAGGTACAACTCCTTAATAGTAAGGAGTAGGCATAGATTGATTTATATCTCCGGAACTACAAGTCCGATTTAAGTAATTCTTTTTTTGTTGTACTAGGTATCATTTAACTAAGAGAATACTGCAAGTTTCATCAAAATCGGTTCAGTAATTTTTGAGATATGGAATTTTATTAGCTTAATGTGTACATGAGTGATGTAAGTACTGGTGCGAAGGATTACAAAATTCTAGTGCACATGTAAGAGAATAATGTTCTTAACAAGAATTTGGGTTGAATATTTAAACTAAAAAGAGTAAAATAAAAACTTTTTCAAAAAAAATATAACCGTCTTCAAAAACAACCACAAAAAAGTGTAAAATAATCTACAAAATAACTTTTCTTTCGGAAGTCGGTGGCTAAAAAGACAATGAAAAGAAAAAATACAAAGGCACCGACTTCCGAAGAAAAGTTATTTTGTAGATTATTTTACACTTTTTTGTGGTTGTTTTTTTGGTATTCTATGAATAATCTTCACTTTGCATATTGGGTTCTCGTGTCTCTGTAAAGGTTCTTTATCCTAACTTATTGGACAACCTTCCAATGTATTGGCAAAGTGTTTACCTTCTTTGCATGAAATGATTGGTTTGCCACATTTATGCATCGTACGTTGACCTTATGCTTGGTTCAACCGTTCAAGAAGCCTTCAGTTTTATTTTGGAATTTATTACGTATACTAGCTGTTGCCAACGCAGCGGCTTCACCCGCTACAACTCGAAAATTATCCCACGGGAACATAAAACCGGGGTAAAAACTATCCTGTGTCTAATCCAGGTTATAAACTATCTGTGTACCAAGTTTTAGAAAAATCCGTTCAGTGGTTATTACGAGAAAGAGTAACAAACATACCTACATACACATACGTCGTCTCTCGTTCTACAAAATCTTTACGAACTTGCTTAATTTTAATCTCTGGATTTTTCTTTTTAATTCGTTCAGAAACAATTAATTTATTTTCCCGCGCTGTCAAACACAAGTGACGTATGGCAACCGCGGCCTGACCACAACCTCTGGGGAAATTAGGTTACAATATACGTTCTTATTTACAACACACGTGCCGGCAATGTTGACTGTGTCCTCAACTTGGCGTTAAATTTGCCTGTCGTAATGATCGATTGGTTTCGTGATGGCTTAAGAATTATCGGGAATAATATGAGGTTTTCCTAAAGAAATTCTTCTGTACTTATAACATTCTATGTGCGAATTCAGTGTTTAGGACTATAAAATCGATCGCAGCGCCCGATGTGTAAGAGATTTGAAGTAACGGGGGACCTGCGGAGTGACGTATGTCAAGTTTATTACACACCACAACCTTTTTTAGTACTTGTATAGGTTTTATTTAATCTAAAATGAAAAGCTAGCCGAAATATTTAGTAAGAATGATTTGGCAGATATTATGTCAACAAATTATGTGCTCAATGCCTCAATAAGAAGTTCTGTCATCGCGCATATAGCGTGTAACCTCCTTTTGTAATTCTAATGGATTTTTATCGTATTAAAATCATCAAATGAATCATCCCATCCAGGGCAGGATAGGAGGGACTATCAGACTTGCTGACTAAGATCCACGAGTCCGAGAGTCCTTCAATAGCCCTTTACGATCCGGAGTTACGGTAATTCGTTAATCCCGCGACTAGAAAAAATATGCTCTTATAAAGAGAAAAATAATCAAAGCATACAGGTTTAAAACACAAGTAAAGGTCAAACGAAGAAAAAGTCCAAAATAACTGGGAAAGACACATTCGGTACTGCGTTATTTTAGCGCGTTTTTTCTGTGCAAAAAATATTTTTATTTCTCTTCGTTTACTTGTAACAGAAAACTCGCTGTCGATTGAGAAGTCTTCTGAAACTGAAAGTTGTTTGTTTGTGTTAGAATTAAAGGGAAAAAATAAAACATTCTCGTATCAAACCCATTCATCTTTATGAGGTCAGGGGGAATTCTTTTTCGGAGAGAAAAAATTCGGCATTCATCGGAAGAAAATGTTACTTACCTATTTCAACCGTGACTATAAAGGCCTGTCAGTAATCCATGATTTGTATGGGTATATTACTGACTGGTTTCTATGAAAATTTATGGGTAGAATCGTTAAACGTGAGGCAACCTATTGTGCTAATGTGTCAACGTGGCCGGCCTAATTAACCAGCTTTTTAGGAACCGAAATGGACGATGATAAGGTAAAAATCAGCGTCAAGACAGGTGACACACTTCGTAGGTACTGCCATCTGGCTGAGCTGAAGAGCTTTTGGCATTAAAAGGTTCTTTTATTTATATTTGAATGGTTTTAATGGAAATTAAAGGTTTTTTTTTCTTTCTATCAAAATTGTCTATTGTACGATTGAAACGATGAGAGATTTTTAATCGGTACGAAACAACCGCCACGATACGCAGCCATTGCAGAATAAACCCCAAAGCAGTACACTGTACGCATGTGAACGAACTTAATACAACGAAAGGTTAAAATGTAGAAACTAAATTAAGATTAAAAAAAAACATTCATTAACTCAGTTCTTTATTCAAAATAAAAGCTCCCATTTAATCGCTAATACCTCTTTTAATCTTAGTTTTACGAGGGTAGTAATAAAAATGAAATTTACTACGTCTATTTCGTTCATACAGCTCAAACGGGTAGGGCTGGAGCTAGTTTTTAATGAAATTCTAGGAAAACTGTAGGACCCCTGGGAAATTACTGGAACTGATGTAAGTACAGTCTTTACGAGTAGCTGCGGCACGTGTAGGCTGTAGTTAAGATCTTCGTACACAACGCTACGTAAGGGCTCCTGTACACGATGCCGCCGCTACTGCTCCGCTTTGCCGTATGCCTTCGCGATTTTGAGGGGCTAAAACTAGAGTGCTTTAGAAACTTTTAATTCCATATGTTGTCATCTTCAAAATCTGTTAAATAATATTAAATTAGGTCGCCTAAAAAGCGTCAAACAACTCATTAGTAAGAGCACGTTATATTAGCTGGCTGCGTAAGTTTACAAAATCTGTATCGAAGACTCGCCTAGCTTCGTGTACGAAGGGCCTTTACGAATTGACATAAAACACGGGTAACGAAGTCGAAACAACAATGAAACAGTGAAACGGAGCACTTTTTTTTTCTTTTATTTTTTCGTCAGAAAAAGTATGTGAGAAGAGCGTGGTCATCAAAGTCAACGTCACGAAGCTAACTGCCCATACACAAGAGACGCACAGGAACCAGTAAAAAATAATGCACTTCGAATTTCAAAAATGGAATAGCGGCTAGTATCGGCTTTAGCCTCTGTTCAGACACGGCGGGAACCGCGCGATTTCAGAATCGCATGGTAATCGCGTGAGTCTTATTTGTATGAGTTATTAAGTAATCGTTCAGACATAACCGCGCGATTCCCGCGCGGTTCCCGCCGTGTCTGAACAGAGGCTTAGACCGTTGATAAAGTCAACAACACTCACTACCTGTGACGTCTGCCACTGGTTCGTCTATCCTGCTTGGTTAGTGATTTGCGCGACAGCAACAACGCTCGAAGCTGAAACTAGCCAGTTACAAATTCTATCATGAACATTACAGTTATGAATGATTTAAAACTCCTGGTTGACGCAAAATCATTTGTTTCGGTTCCATTTCACTCTATCAACCATCAGTCTCAAGCTCTCAAAGTTACCATTTAAGCAACGATCGCCATAACAACCTCAATAAAAAAAAACATAAATAATCCAATTACCTTTAACTTTCCAAGAGGAGACTAAATGGATCAGTTAACATGATCTGTGGGTAGCGCAGGGACTAAGCCACATAAGTATTTAGTAAAGCGTTTAAGACTTTCAACGCCGAGGGTCGTGGGGTCGCGGCTCAGAAGATTGATTCCTTCTAATCCTTAGCAATACAATGTTTGTATCTTTCATTCTTCGCTGTGAGAATTTTCTGGAAGGAGCAAAACAATGCCTTCTCATAAACGCGCTTTTTTTTTTAACGTGGTAATATCGTCAAATGAGTCCTCCCACCCCAGGCAGGGCAGGAGGGACTGACAGACTTGTACTGACTAAAATCCACGGTGTCCTTCAATAATTTATGTTCCTGGGACACGGTGATGGAATAAGTCCCGCGACCACCACGGTAACTCTTTCCATTAATAATCCCGCAGTTTTTAGAGCAAAGTCGTCTTGCTAGTACATCCACTTTCAGCGATAGTTTTTTTCGTTTCATTATTATTTACATTTTTGTCATTAATTAAATTAATTCTGTGAGGAGCAAAACAATGCCTTCTCATAAACGCGCTAAGGTTGCTTTTAAAAAAACTAAAGGATCCAATGACAAGCTAACTTGAGATTGAAAGGATAACTGTCATCATCCCTTATCCTATTCTAATTCGTTTTCTTCTTCCACAATTATTCTCCTGACCAGTCAGAAGTCACATCATCACTTACTCCTTTTTCTTCCAAATCCATACTCGTAGAAACTATCCATAAATCATTTATTTAAATCTCTCAATCCATCAAAACTTGAAACTTACTATTTTAATTCGAATATTGTGCGGCATATAAATAAATTATTAATAACTCCGTTATCTGGTATAATTATACCAGCGGAAAAAACTAAACCCAATCAGTTCAGTGCAGACTGCACAGATATAGCTGTTATATATCAAATTTATCCTGTTTTGGCGCTTACCGAGTCATGATCAAGCAATAGCCAGTCAGTTTTATTCTGGTTCAGATATTATACAGTTTGAATTATCGGGGTTCCTTACCTACCTACTAACACTGTTTTCGTCTATGCTTCATCATCAACTTTTTGCTGTATAGTCTTTTCTTTATCTTTAGGTTGCCTATCGCTTATAATACGACGCAGTTTGATATGAATACTTTGAGCCACTGCCTATTTGACCTCCCCTTTACCCTTTGGTAAGAATGAAAGTCTGACTTTCCTATATAGGTCATTATTACATCATCAGTCGGTAGACGTCCACTCCTGAACAAGAACTTCCCTCTTAGACCACCACGCCAAACGAACGTTCGCCACTTGCATCCATGGTTCGTTGAGTGACCCGTAGTCTCTCTAAAAGGCCAGTAGTCAAAGACGACATCCCAAAACTATAACAAGAGTCTCCCTTAGACCACCACGCCAAACGAAAGTTCGTCACTTGCATCCATATTTCGTTGAGTAACCCGCAGTCTCTCTGGCCGACAGTCAAAGGCGACGTCCCAAAACTATATATACTGTCATCATAAGACTCATAGCGCTGTAAGTTTCGCCTTACGGCCTACAAATTGCTACTGCGTAGCTCAACCCAAAGTAACCTCAGTGATCAAGTACCGAATGTGTTCCAAATTCCCAGAAGTAGTCCAATTACCATGAGAGCTTAACAGGACTCGCCTCGTATTACTTGACACCTTACCGTCATCAGTGAATTAACTGCGGCAACTAAACACCTTTGGACAACCCTATGCGCTATGGGAAATGGGAGTTCTCAAATTCGAAGTTCCTGCAAGTATTACTTAGCTTTTCCCGCATTTTGACTGTTGGAAATTATGTCGAGTGAAGGAAAATCCAAATAAAAAGGAGTATCTATGTCGTGATTATTAAATACTCCGCCCATACTCTATGATTTATGACATGGCTAGAAAGAACCAATGAGCTACAACATGGGGTTCTTCGTGCGTGGAAAAGTTTCTGCAGTGTCGACGACGCGCACGCAGGCGATACTTCTGATGTTGCAGATATCCATAGACTACGGGGACCGCTTTTCATCAGAAGGTCGGTTGTCTCCAAAATACCATAAAAAGGTTGACTAGAGAAGTATGAATGAAAAACGTGCTGCGATAACCTCAAATAAATCAGTTTGTTAAGGCGTTAAAAAGTTACAGAGTTGCTCTCGAGTTTAATTTGAATTCTTGTTATGCTTCACAGCCCTAGAGTAGGATACTTTTTAACTTGACTTAACTCACAAGTTTTTTGGAAGAATATTTTTGAAGCGTGCGTAGCCAGGCGGAATATTTTAGTGAAGTTTTCTAGCTATTTGTGTGTCGTTTTGGGAAACTTTTATTGGATTTTCTTAAATTCACAAGTGCCATGAATATTGGTTCGAGTTTACGCACGTATTTTTCGATTCTTCCAAAATTAGCGTTCTTGAGCCGCCTTCAAAAAAAAAGTTAGTGAGCAATACTGGGCTTGTTAGTATTGGTCGGTGTAGCAGCCTGTAGGTCACAAATCTGTGTCTTTCAAGTGCTAGTGGATAAGATAACATGGGTCTATTTGCCTGAACCGACCAGTAAAGATCCTTGCCGACCTGTCTGTATGGACAACCTGCTTCTTTATAAAGTTATCGGGTTATCCATAGGCAAAGATGGATTACCATAAGAGCTTCCGCAGATAGCTAGAACAGGGAAGCGAGTAGCTACACTAGCTTCACGTTATAGAATAATCATCATCATCAGCAGCCGAAAGACGTCCACTACTGAACATAGGCCTCCCCCATATACCGCCACGCCGACAAAACAATTCGCCACTTGCATCTATCGGTCAGAATAATCATGACGAGGAAAAACAAGTACAAAATTAACTAGCAACTGTATAAAATATGTTTTTTTATCGCAACCACATAAAACATAAATTGATAATTACAATTTGACCTTGGGGATGGCATTCGGTTATCCGGTAAATCCTGTTAGTAACTGGATAACATATTTTCCCGTCATAATGTACTATCTGTTTTTATGCACTACTCATAGAATTACATCGGCATTTCGAAACAGTAACTAAGTGCACTTTAAGTAATGAAAGCTCTCTAGGTAATGATCATTCCATCTTGCATATAATAGACCAAAAGCTAAAAACGAAAAATGTTTGGCAGAACATGAATAGGGAATTTTGTTGTTACAAGCAACGTTTCGCTTTTTTGCTTTTATTTTAATTTGCAGTAAAAAAAGAGACATTTATTCCTATTAGGCTGATATTCAGCTCTTTTCGGACGTCCATAAATACATGATGCAGTCCTCCAAAACGATGGAACATTTTTCTGGACATTAGCTGATGAAACTCCCCAGCAACACATCCACATGGGCGCTACTAAGAACGCATGGCACGCCTTGAATCTATCGAATTTCATAGAACGGACATGTAGCACCCTTAGTTTTCGCAAAAGATTCATTGCCTTTCACATTACACGTGGTACCAACATGTAAGAACTTTGGCACACACCAGAAAACAATTTCTAATCAAACTTACCCCAGGATATAACGCTTCTTTATTAACAAAACACTTCCCTTAATAAAGGGAAAAATAGTGATAATAGTAACTAGTAAGTTTCTTGTTTATTTGCGCAGGATTCACGGCTTACTGCTCTTTGTAACTCTGTTGATTTAGGAGGCAAGGATAATATAAACACGAATAGTTGTTCAGCAGTACCCTTTGAAGACAGATAATGGAGGGCCCTTTGTTCGTCAAGGGTGCGAAGCTTCAGAGGGTATCGGTCGATGATCTTTAACGATGAATTAAGACCGTTCTTGTCAACGCATCTTTCTTAATACCCTCACTTTGACGTTGTTGGCCGGATTCGGTTGAAAGATAGAGATTCATTGCAGGATACTTTTTTGTCCCCATCAAAATTTATTAGACGAAGAAGCGCTGGCAAAATAAATAAGGAAAAGGTATTTTCCTTATGGTGTAAAAACGAGTATTCAAAGCATAACTCAGGTAAAGTGCAAATGCTCCACAAATCGTCTAACAACTTTAAAATGGTTTGTTTATCCTAAATCACAATCTCTCTTCATCTCACGTCTAATTTGACAGTTGTATGAAATGGCCCGGTAAACTGACGTTAGCTGTCATAACATTTTATTTAGCTGCCGACATTTGCCCGAACACATTTTTACAATCACTTACGTCAATGGCGCAAACCACGTAGAGAACATCACATTATTTGCATGTTCCACCAGATAGCGGCCGGATACCGGCTATCAACCGACACATTGCCGGAAACCTAATACTCAGTGATTATCCGCTGTGTTCGCAAGCAATTAGGCGTACAATGTAATTAGAATCACACTGTGTTAAGTACTGGTAGATACGAGAATACAAGCGTTACTTTGAAGTTTGAGGAGGCAAAGCTTGATGATATTTACCAAGTTATAGGTCACATAGGTTAATAACGGCTCGTGGCTTGGTAATAACAGAGGCGCAGTTCGGTCTTCAAGGTTAAGAGGCGCTTGTCGAAGTTCTTCTACCGATGGTTGACCGTCTATCATAGGAAGTTTTCTCTGTGCTTTGGAAAGCACAAAACGCCGTTGGTCTAGCTCGAAAGTCTCGTAGGTTCGGCAATAACTCGATTACTTGAGGTTGAGATCAGATCGGTAGTCGCTTCATACAAACAGAGGTTTCCAAGTATTTCTCAGTACATAAATCCTCGCACTACCATGAATGTCGGACAAACTGGTTAAGAATTTAGACTAATTACTAACTGAGTTTATTCTTTAGGTCATTGGCACATACCATTACTTAAACGTAATAGGCACATTGCAATGTTGACTCCTCAAATCCAAATAGCTTTAAAATGAGGTAATAAACTTCACACAAACATTATCTCGGTACTTTGTCCTTGACATCTATAATCCACTAATATTATAAGTAAAAGAGAAAGGATGTGTGTTACGCTAATGGCCGCCTCGTGACCGTCACGCACTTTTGGTAAGCGGACTTTGATTGGAAGGAAAGCTTTGACACCTCTCTCGTTAGTTTTAACTCCATTACAACGTTTAAAGTTGAAATTATCATGTGAAATCAGAAAGCAATTTCCAAAGTTCCGGCTGTCCATCTATTTTGCCGACCCTTCCAAACAGCAGGAAATCTAACGGAAGGAAAATATTGGACTACTCGCACTTACAAGGCGATTGGAGAAATATCCGGAGCAACGAAATAGATGGTTTTCTCACTGGCAGTGACACTGCGGTGTCGGTACTACTAGACCAAATTATGTTTTTTTTTTTTTTTGGGGGCCCCGTCATTATGCTGACGCTCTTTGAGGCGCGCGTGGGACACAACGCGCCGTCGACCCGGGCATGGTCCATGGTCGGGCAGCGAGTTGCCCTTTACTCGCCGCCCGCATGCCCGCGCCTACGGTGGCCGGAGATCGTCGCGCGACGTCCGTCGCCGTGGGCGTCCACCACCGCGGGTGGGGCGGAGGGAGGACGCTGTCCTCTCTCGCTCGCGGCCAGCCTCCTCCTTTACGAGCATTACTGCCTCGCAGAAGGAGCTGACCGCTTCCCACTCCGTCTCGCCCCGCAGCATGGCCGCAACCAATGCCGGGCGCGAGAGGTCTCCGCCTATCGCAGCCGTGAGGACACGTCGGTGCTCCGCCCAAGCTGGGCAGTCTTGCACCGTATGCTCCACCGTGTCCTCCGGGCGATCTTCGCAGTGGTGACACCCAGGCGTCTCCTCCTTTCGCATCAGCCACAGGTACCTCCCGAAACTTCCGTGTCCGGTGAGGACCTGCGTCAAGCGGTAGGTCAGGACGCCATGACTTCTCTCCAGCCACTCCTCAAAGAGGGGTCTTACCGCCGCAATTGCGGCGTGCCCGACCAAATTATGTTTAGAAATAAGATAGCTATCCGGAATGCATAGAAATCTATCGGAAAGACTTGCATCTTACGTTGCTTTAGTCCTGAATTATCCTAAGAGTTGATACACTCCAAAAGTGCAACGTAAAAGTTCCAAGTCTTCTATCGCAGAAATTAGGAGCGTTGATTCACTTCAAAAGTGCAACGTCAAATAGGTATCCCAGTCAAGACTTCTATCGCAGTAACTAGGGGGATTAAACTTTGAGTACACTCTTAATTGATAAGAAGTTATCAAAATATGTGCTTTAGGTTCTATTACTCAATTATCAAATACGCTACCAACATCTAGAACAATTAAGCTCTAATGAAAGATAAACAGACGTCTATATTAATTTGAGCACTCTCACCCAATTCCCCGAAAAAAGGGAGTTCTGAACCAATTACTGCCGAAAATACATCGTCAATCCATTCATTGACTCTCGAATCTAGATTATCGTAACATCGAAGCCCCGGGAGGTCACTACACCGTATCGCATCGTTACAAGCGATAAACGATTACATTCAGATTCACGGCCACTCCTACGCAACTAGCCCACTCTAATGGCTGCTACACACCTTACGATAAATCGTTACGATTAGTCGGTACAGTTCAAACTGCAACGATAAATCGACAAGTGTGTATGAGAAAAACTGTACAGTTTGTTCGATTTTTCTCATACACACTTGTCGATTTATCGTTGCAGTTTGAACTGTACCGACTTATCGTAACGATTTATCGTAAGGTGTGTAGCAGCCATAATACTTGAATCTGGTGCATAGATTTCAAGGGTATTGTTTTATTTACTAACTTTGTGCGTCTGGTGTTAATGAGATGAACAAGTTTCAGTTATGATTTTTTATGGGGTTTTGCTTTTGTGAATCGCCTAAAGACTACGTGAAACCGTTCTCCATTATTCAACCAGACAGACTTCCCAACTAGCAAAGAGATCCTATGAGCAATTACTCTTACGACTATAGATCGAAAGACAGTCGTATGAAACATTCTAGAATTCAAAAAGCCGTTTAAAAGCAGCTCTCTCGATATTTTAGCCTTAAACGCTTTTTGGCTCTATGTCTTTCGTAAACGTCATATTTGGTATTATGCAATTTAGGATTTGCACATATTTCGTCGTTATGACTTATTGATTAGGCTCTCTCTTTCCTTTGTATGCTTCTATCGGGTTATTAACGGACAATCGCATACTAGTCCAAATTGCCGATTGTTATATGAAATTAGATTACAAATGTGGAGTCCTTAACCTTTGTACTAACATTTCAATGTTCAATAGGTCTGTTGTTCAAAGTTAGAAGGGTCTCTGCTATCCAGCTACCCCTTACAAATTGTTTGCTCTTCCGAAATAGTTGTCAATTACATAGGTAAGGTGTTTTCAATGAACACTTTCAAGGTTTAATCACAGCCTTTTTGTTTTCAATTAATACAATATTAAGGTCCTGTATCAACCAAAATAAATAAGTGAGATCGTGCAGCACCAGCAATCGATTAATTACGCCGTTTGAATTCGACATCGCATCTTTTGCGACAAAAGTCAACGCGAAATTAGTGATTCTTGCCTCTTACGGCTCTTACTTAGGTCACATCTTGCTAGCCCTTGCACTACTCCGGTCCATAGTATTCAAAAAACACTGCGGTCGCCTCAGCTTTAGTGAGAGCGGGCTTTGACAAAATCATCATCTGCCTAGAATTTCCTCGAATATGTTAGGGTCGCCTTTCAGACGAGCCGGGTGCAGCTGATTATCAGTATTTTACATGGATGCACATTTCACAATCCAGCAACTGGGTAATTAGATACTGGTGACCCTCGCCTTCGTAAGACTGGTTGTCAGACTTGTAAGCTTCTATTAACATCTGTCAAAGATCTGCAAACAGCCGGTACCAAAGGTTTGGCGTGCATTCCGAGGCACGGAGGAAACTCGCTATGATAAATGGTATCCTTTGACAGGAAAAATATCTCGAAAATGGAACAGGGTGCGACATACGTGAACTCTGTGAATAGTCGCGGAAACGTGTCGTCAAGCAAAGAAGCTTGTGTCTGTGCGTGAATCTGAAGGCGCCTTTGAAGTTCACTGGGTTATTGCTTGCCAAAGCGATGTGAAGTGGGTGCGTTTGTTTGATGGTGTATCCTCTATCACGATCGCGTACGATCCACAACTACACTTCTATATCTGTAGCAAAGAAATGAAACTATATACGAGCAATAGACGGGACATGACGAAGAAAGTTGTGATCCAAAACTTTTTACCAATAGGTAAAAAGTCGCTCAGTCTAGTAGTCGCGTTGCTATGCAACGCTAGATAGTGCTACTGACACACGGCATCAACAATTTTGTATGACAATTTACCGAATGCCCGCTCTATAGGTTCTTTTAAATCTCTTTGATCTGTAGTGTATTTTTCCCGCGAAAGTCGATCCAAACAATCAAACGTTTTGAAAACTTTGGTTGGTACCTACTTGCAGAATTTTGTCAGTTGACGTTGTGCGAGTAGGGTTGCCATCCGTCCGGGTTTCCCCGGATTTGTACTAGTTTAGAGGGCATCCGGGCAGCGTCCGGTTGGGGGCTTCATTTGTAGTCCGGGTTTCAAAATTAAAAGTCTTGGGCCGCCGCGACACACGCACACTTCACTGTCCATCCTCCCACTCCTCCCGATGCGGTTCTGGACTCTAAAATCCAGAGTTTTCAGACGTCTTGTCCTGGTTTCCAAATTTTAAAGATGGCAACCCTATGTGCGAGTAAATTGCAGAAGTCTGCTTGCTTATAGATGGCATTGAGCCTGTCTTAGTACATTTGTAAGCTTACAATTTTTTTATGAATAAATTCTTGCTGTCTTTTTGTATTGTTTTTTCCGTATGTAAGAAATATTTGAAATGAAACTAGAATAACAAATCAACTGATTTTTTTACTAATGAATAAGTTTTTTATAAAATAATTAATTAAATTAAATACTTCTTATCAGTATTTATCAGTGCCTACACCAAATCAGGCAATTATAATATGAATATGTTTTAAACCAATTGTATATTTCATGAATAAAAAATATCTACCGCACCACCATGCAGGTAAACTTAACATTTTTAAGTAATACCTACGAGTCTTGCTTGTGAAGGTTGTTTAAAAACAAGATTATTGTTTAATTATTAAACATAATACTCAGTTGAGGATAACTTAGGTATTTGTTAATTATAGGTTCATTGATACCTGCTTCAACATTATAGATTTTATGTATAAAAACCTGCTTTTTATACCTGTTTTATGAATATTCTAAGGAGGTTTTTTTCTAATATAGTTTCGTAATTTAAAAGTCATCTTAAAAGTTTTAGTATTCAATGTGTTAATGTTTTTAATAAATATTAAAATCACATCTTAAGACTACTGTAAAAATAATGTCATGAAAAATACTAGATGTTGAACATAACTCGTCATAATTAGGCATTTGATGGCCTAATAAGTAAGAAATATATAACGCACCAAATTCTCGTTCTGGGTACCACGGATCACACTCCGTTGCAGATAAAATGCTTGCGTACCAGTAGCGGGAACATTATAATTTTTGGGTTAATTTAAATCACGTACAAATAATAATTACCTGCACTAATCAGTAATAAATATAACTTTTATAATAATATTGTCCTGTTTTATTTGTCTACCTCATTCCAATTTCCTTCCTTCTGATATATTGTGTTATTCCTTAATTTAAAACCTTGATTTTTTTTTCCTTTTTTATTTCCTGCTAACTACCTATAGACTATGTCAATCAAAACAGCTGTATTTGAAAGGTTGAAGAACGAATATTGCAATATCCTATGGTGGGAACAATTTTACATGATGAAATATATGTATATTTTTAGGGTTCCGTAGTCAACAAGGAACCCTTATAGTTTCGCCATGTCCGTCCGTCCGTCCGTCCGTCCGTCCGTCCGTCCGTCCGTCCGTCCGTCCGTCTGTCCGCAGTTTAGCTCAGAGACGCACAGTACTAGAGAGCTGAAATTTGGTGTAAATATACGGATTTGTTATGCCGAAAAAGTGGTAAAATAAAATCTCGTAAAATATTTTTTTTTAGGGTACCTCCAGTACTTACACGTAAAGTGAGGATTTTTTTTTTCTCGCGTACCCCTTAGTGTGGGGTATCATTAAATAGGTCTTTAAAAATATTGATAGTTTCCATTAACAATTTTTTGATAAAAAAATTCGTTTGTGAAATATTAAGCTTTAAAGTGCTAAATTTTGCTCGACTCGAGTGTCCCCCCCCTCTACCAGCTAAACGGTTATGTTTGGGGGTGTGAAAAAAATCACAATAGTAGTATATATAACGAAGTTTAAAAGAAAATTATCATGACTAAGTAGGCTTTACAACTTTACGAGTAATAGTCGACCAACTTATAAAATGTACTTGGATAACAATTTTCTGAAACAAAATGTATCGGAGACAACTGCAAATGTAAGTTTGTCAACTTTATTTTTACAGCTTTTATAGGTATGTTTTTTGGGGATAGGTAGGTTTTTATCGTCAACTATTTTTAACTAAATTCAAAATAAGGAGGAGGTTCTAAATTCGTTGTAATCTTTTTTCTTATGTATTTTCCCCGATTTCTCAAAGACTCCTGGACCGATTTTGAAAATTCTTTTTTTTTAAATTAAATTCAGCGAATCAGTTTAGTTAGTTACAAACAAAGGGCAACTACGTAACCCTACACTATGCGTGGCCCGACACGCACTTGGCCGGTTTTATATATTATCAATGTTAATTTAATGTACCAGTAGTAAACCGAAATGTTATATTTACACATACATTGAAACTTCTGCAGCGATAATTACAAAGCAATACCCATAAATTGTATAATACATGTATAACTGCATATTTTATGATTGTGTGTGCATCTAGTAATAAGAATATAGTACGGGTTTGCAAGACTTGTCTAATGCATATTCAAGTGAAGATATTTTATGATTAATTCTGTTACGACTACAGTTTATAAATCACGAGCTAACTCACATGTTTTGTAATTTATAAAGAGGTAAAATTAATTTGTTTTTAATAAACAAGTTACACTCAGGAATTAATGACCCAATTTTATTTCTTTTTATCCTCTAGAAAGGGCCATAATTCCTGAGTGCTATACGCTAAATGGCTACAAATGATATGTTTTTATAATATTATTGAGGTCTTTTTTTATTTGATTTAGAGAGTTAAAAGTGCATTTGGGCAGTGTAATAACATTGCCCAAATGCACTTTTAACAGTTTTTGCAGTTTTGGTCTCCAACCCACTGACAGACCAAAACTGCATGCAAAATAAGTTTTGCAACATAGAAACAGAAGAAAATTCACAATAAATAGCCGATTTATGACTTCAAGAATAGTGAATTTTTTTTCACTTTACAGATTTGCATTTGACAGATTTAAAATAAAGAATGTAGTTTTTCCTTATTTGTGAAGATCACACAAATCAGTGTCAATATGTTCGACCAATGGTAATAACAAGCGCAACTCATTAACAAGTAAGTGCATCCAATTACCTCAATGGCAGTCATTGCAACATAATTTATGTAGAAGTTAAAATATACCTTGAGAATAAATGTTTAGAACATTAAATCCTTAGCAACAAAGTTATAGATGAAGACTACCTATTTTAGTTACTATTAGACAACATCTTAAAAAATTACTATTGCACCATTGTAACATCAACTTTCAACACTAAACTGAGAGTTGAAAATTGAACAGCTTGCTTTTATAAAGGTGTTGTCCTACTGTTGGCGGAAACAGGCATGTTCTCATCAGACTGATTTCTATTCTAATTTCAAACGATCAATACTCATGCAGAATAACTGCATTTGCAATTCTAAAATTAACTTTATTGTTCTGTTTGCAAGGTGGAAATTTGAATAAGCAGTTTTTAATTAGAAATTATGAGTAGATTTTTTTATCAGTGAACATACTGTTTTGCTTGATTGCATAGTTAATGTAATACTTAGAAATTATTTATGAGGATTCATGTTTTTCTTTACTTTAGATTAATAAGTAAGATATTGGAATGGATATCTTCTCATCTTGGTCAGCTCAGCATCTTACAAAAACTATAAAGTGTGATAAAAAAAACACTCCTTTTCTCATACAATGACTTATACTTACCAGTTTTCAAAGTGGTTAAAGTTTATTTTATGGTAGCTATGAAAATTGAAGAACACGATAATAACAAACTTAAGTATATCATTTTAGCGTCTTTTACCGTGAAAATAAGCTAAGATTCTGAAAAGAAGTAGTCATGTCAAAAGTATAATGTGGTACCTACCCTCTCTGGCTTTCAAATAAACAGTGTTCGCGACGATATTCTCTAATTCCATCAGTTCCAGTGTGGCTGATTTTATCGTAGACCCTCCACAAAGCAAGGACCCGCCGCTGCGGCCTCTCAGCCGCCTGCCAGACGCGCTCGACACAGCCCATCAATGTGTGTCCCGCGCGCAACAACACAACTATGCAACCCTACAACTTGCACAACATAACACTACACCAGACACAAATTAACGTAATCCAACCCGTACAACAGCCTCAAACGCTGCCGTCGGCAATAAACACGCAACAGTTCACGAATACGAATCACTATACCCAGGGGTGTGGTGGAAAGCACGATAGCATGACAATCTTTCAGCGGTAAACAGCGGCGCGAACGCTCGTGTGCGTCGGCGGTGGCGAAAAACGGTTAGTTTATTTCAATAAATGCTTGAAAGGAGCACACGCCCGAATTACGCGAGTTATTGATGACGGACAGCAATACGCTACGAAAATTACCACTTTTACAGTGTTTCTACTTTCCAGTTGCCATACCGTCGCTCTAAAAAACTACCAAGGCTTTTTATACCCGACTGTCACTGCAAAGACGTGTAATGTTTTTCCGTTTTGTTGAATTAAATATGGATGGTCCAATAAGAAGTATAATCTAATAAAAGTAGCGCGTGGATTCAGAGACTCATGGGTAGATTTTTGACATTTTATAATTATTTATTAATTAGCTGGTTGACAAAAACACATGTTCATCACTTGGTCGTCCGCAAATGACCTTAATGTCATCCGCGTAGAAAGTCAACACTTATAAATATGATTTAGTAATGAGATATTGAAATATGTTATTTTGCTGGAAAATTGACTGTTGTTTTGTCTGTGATGTAGTTATCTTATTTTTTGGTCCGACTTACTTTTCTTAAATCAGGAATACATAAAGTGGGTAGATGTGTTAAAGGAGTTCGTATGCTGGATACATTTGTTGCTAGGTTACCTACTTTGTTTATAATAGATATGTCACATTGGAAAATTATTGTAATAAATAGTTAAACCATTTTTACGAGTTTTACTCAAATCTGCTCACAAGATATTTCCAACAAGATGACCATATCACATTATATCAATATTTCTAAGTTTCAATAAAATACAAACGCAACGCACTTCAACCGAAACTGTTTGACGTTGAAATTAAAAAAGTGAGCCTTCAAAATATTTTGATGTCTACAAGAATTCTTACGATTATTGTGCGTATTTAATTTTATATATTTTTATTACTACTACTATAGTAGGTTTTCATTTGTCATGGCAACAATTTAGCTGTCAATTTTAATAAACTTGCCTATTGTAAAAATAAATAATGCCGATCGCGAAAATAAATAATTTGGTACAAAAGTACAAAATCAGCAGCTTGTAACATTATTTATTTGTAAGTGAAAACATACGTTTTTTATGGTATATCTTGACTAGGCTAATAAATAAAATGCCTAAGTTCCCAAATATTTTTGGTGGATTCAACGATTTCTAGGCGGAATATTATTTTTAAAAACAGTAACACTGGATTTTAGCTTTGACATTGACATTTAATGGCGGGAGTCAAAAAAAATCACATGTGTTTCATGTTGATTGTTTATTTTCGTGATCAATCTGTAGTTTAGTCTTAATATTTTAATAAAATGCAGGCTTCCGATCCCTGTGTAGAGTGTGGGGGCACTGAGTTAAAATTATTAGATGGATACTATTACTGTGTAGAGTGTAACACTCAAAATACAAATGCGCGAGAAACTGTGATAGAGCAAAAAACTGTAGGAGACGGCACTTTTGCTATAGCAACAAAAAGAAAAATCACCAAAATACATGATATCAAGATTCAAAGTAAGTTGGTTTTCTTATTAGTGAGTATTTAGTGCTGGCACGCATAACCACACTTTTGTCCAAACACAAATCTATAGGTACCTTCAATCATCTTTTAGCTGACGTTACTTTTTACCAGTTATATAAAGGTATTAGAAATTTCGAAGAAGATTATAGTTACCAGACAGTTCAAAAATGAAGAACATTGTGTAATTTTACATTTAGTACTATACTTTGACTACTTAATCTACATACTTTTTCTATTAACCAGAATTGCATACTTTATTTTTTCTATTTATTGCTGCAAAAAAAACTCAATACATAAATTATAGATTTTGACATTAATTTCTCAATTAAAATGTTTTTTTTCAGTGAGCCCAGAATGGTACAAATGGCATGCATTTAACTTCATAATATCAGGGCTAGCGGATGAACTAATCAATGCTGGGGCCAAGCCTACCTTTAAAATGAAACTCTTGTGGATCTGGACGAGATATGTTAAGAAATATCAGAAGAAAGATGCAGTGGGGTAAGATAGCATATTTATCATAGGTTAGGTTGTTTCCCAAGGGGCAGGAGCCATCTTATAACCAGGCTTGTTCCAGTGAGTGAAGGAGATGGCGCTAGACGATTTGTATAGCTCTGTCACTTCCACTCGCCAGAACAAACCTGGTTTTAAGACATTATAATATGGCTGCAGTACTGTTTTTGGTATGAGAGGTACCTTTATGATATCAGTTTCTGTACATCTGACAGTATAATTATGTGCAGATTCATCGGTTCAGTAATTTGTTGATGTGATTGATATTTGGTTACCTGACAAAAAATTATATGTAGTTACCCTTATTATTGAACAACCTATAGATAATAGTAAAATGTGACTAATAACATCAAAACTATCATTTTTACAGAATGGCAAAAAATACAGAAGAACAAAATAATGACAACCTAACATTAGCGAGTTTCATGGTAGAAGAAAATAGCAGCAGTAACCCAGTACCAGATGGAAAGGAGAATGATGAAGAAGAAAATGAAGACACAAGTAAAAATATAAAGAAAAATGTTATTATGGAAGGCTCCAAGAGAGACATTGGATTCGTCTCGAGAGGCGTTATAATCGCAATGTTCTATTTAGCATTGAATCTAGATGAAAGTGACATACAGCTATACCAATTATTAAGATTTATTAAAGAAAAGCGGGTAAATCTCTCCGACATAAAACGTTTTGTACCTAAGGAAATAGATTTAAAAAGCATACATGGTGATTGGTTGAAATTTTTAAGCAGCAAAGTATGCACAATGTTTAGGATCCGTGCGTTAGCTATGACTTTGTTGAGACAACTTGATTTAGGAACACCAAAGGTACCTAATATGAAGAAAATTATTGATGATTTTGTAGCAGAACTATGTCTCCCTAGTGATGTAAAACCTTTGATATACTCTTTGATGTACTTCCATCATTGTGAATTTCTTGATATAAGTAGTAAATCTAAAGAACACCTCATATATACACCTGACTATGAAGGTGTGGCCATGTCCTATGTTCTTGTAGCTATGAAAATGTGCTTTGGGCTGGATGGAGATTACGAAGAGAAGTTATCTGATGCTGTTGACAAGATCAATGATGAGAGGAATTTAACAAAATCATATAGGATGGGAAAATACTCTGATCCAAGCACAAGGCTATTTTCTTTTAGAGAATGGTGCAGCTATTTGCAGTTCAGAAAGATTACACTTTGTAAGTCTTGCCTACATATGGCAGAACAGCATTTTTTGGAAATTGATGACAATGTTTATATAGAACATATGAATGAAAGACCACAGAACAACAAAGAACTACAAGATGAAACAGCAATGAATTTGCTTAGTAAAATACCTGATGATGAAGAAGGGAGAGTTATTCCTAAACATTTGTTTCAGCCGACATTGACACCTATGACTGATTACACAGAAATCATTATTGAGCATACTCAAGACCAAGAAATAAAGGCTCTTCTAAGTGAAGATTTTACTCAATATTCTTTAGGTTATGCTTGCGAACATTTGCAGTTGGTAGATTCAAGTTCAGAAAACATAATCAAAGGTGTCAGTGAAGACAGAAAGACAGTCAGCAAAGATATTCTCGGCACAATAGTTATGAAAAAGAGTAAAAAAGAAATGGTATATGTTAAAAACTGTGAGAACAGAAATTGGATGATAACCAACCCACCTAAGATGGAGCATGTTACGTGTGAAGATGCACTGAACACAAGTAATGATAAAGAAAGTGATCATGGTTATGATTCGGAGCACCCAGTGAATGAAAAAGAAGTTTGTAGAGAAACTGAAAATGTAGATGAAAATGATCACAATATGACGAATAATAGCAGTGGAGGTAACAATTCAGAACTAGCAAAGGAAAACGATATGACTAAACCCACAGAAAATAGTGATGGGAGTATAAGTGGAAATAATATGGTACTACGTTTCTCAGAAAGTCTAGTAAATGAAAGCGAAATTTTGACAAAGGAGAAAGAAGTTTCTGAAGTAGATAACAATATAAATGACAGTGATGATAGTATGGGAGAAAATAGCAGAGGTATTAATGATCCAGAAAATGCAGTCAATGAAAAAGAAGTTTCTGATGATCCAGAACCAAGCATTGATCAAAATAATAAATATACGGAAAAATCAGCAAAAGAAAAAGAAGTCTCCGAAGAAAATGAAAATATAGTACAAACTACTAATCAGGGTAACAAAGAAGATAAAAGAGGACTTATTATAACAGAAGAAGATGATGACAAGAATATATTCGATGACTTATTTATAGAACTTGATTTGAAAGACGAAATAGAACAAAATAACGAAGAAGAATATTACGCTGATAATGAGGAACCAATACCGAACAACAACTCTGTATTCGATGACCGCGCCAGTATGAGTGACGTCACAGATGACGACCGTGTATTCGCAACTTTCAACCCAGACACTTTCGATAGGGAGCAAACAATTAAAGAATTAATACTGCACGCTTGTAAAAAATACAAAATCCCAATCCCCAAAGAGTATAGGCAAGCCAAAGAACCTAGAAAAAGAAAAGCTAATGCATTTGGCGATGAGGAAACACCAAGAGAACCCAGAAAAAGAGCTAAAGTGGACAAATTCGAAGCCAACAGAAAAGTTGAAGAACTAGTTAGTGGTTATTACAGTATTAAAGAAACAGATTTATTGAATCAAATGCAGGAAGCAGTCAGTTTAGCTATCAGAAACAATCCCTTTGATAGTCTAGTGAATGTTAATCAAAATGAAACAGCAAATATAGAACAAGCTAGTAATGCTTTAACCAGAGCAAGTTCCTTCTTAACTAGCAATGTAGAAAATCAGTCAGTTGTTACTCTGCAGAATCAGTCAAATGTAAATCTACAGACTAGTCTACTAGAACAGACTGACAAGGAACAAAATCCGGATAAAATAAATGATGAAGAACAGATAGACGAACATTGGGAAGCAAGACTATTTGAAGGAGAGGAAGAAACGAGATTAGACGATCCAGTGCCGAAAGGCGACCCGAAGTTTGATGAAGAAAAGTACGATGTCAATCAACTGTACATTAAAATAAAAAGGGAAGAAAAAGAAGACGATGGATACAATTTAGAAGAAGTCCCTCCTAAACTAGAAGAAATTGTTAACCAAAAGATAGAACAGTGTAAAAATAGTGCTGAATTTGCTAAACTAAAACCTGCTAATCGTGTAAAGTCAAAATTCGAAAGCGATGATTCAGAAGATGAAATACCATTAAAAGTTTTGCAAGAAGAAAAGAGGTTGCTAGAAGAAAAGGTTTCATGGGAAGACAATTTCGAGCCCTTGATAAACAAAGATAACGTTTCGGAGTTTAAATATTGGTTCCGGCATTACGACGAAAATTTTATGACACGATCCGCGGACTGGCGTACAAAGTTTGACGAGGAATTAAAAGAGAACACTCCTACCAGTTTCTACTTTGTCATCAGAGAGTGTGCCGCCATTTTGAATTGTACAACTTTTACGTTGTACAAACACATGCAGAATTTGGAAAAGTATATCAGTGCGAGGGCAAAGTATCCAGATTAATGAAGACTATAATAAATAGAGGAAAGAGACACAATAAAATGATATAGGCGCAAAAGCCCTAATTCTCAAAATGGTAACTGATCTCGGTAAGTATTTTTGAGAATTTGCGGTTTTGAGAACTAGAATTTTAGATTTGCCATTAAGGCAACTTTTCCTTTTGCGACTCGGTTGCTATTAGGCGTTTTACGCCATATCCAATAAAACTTTTGGGTACTATACCTCCACATAGTCTATGGCAGGCAGGCAGGTTTCGTTCAGTCGCACTTCATACGAAATTAAACCTTACTAGTGTAAATATAATGTGCATATTCCTACAAGCGGCTATAATAGAGTATTTTATATGAATTAAAACATTATTGTCAAACAAATAAGGTACATTTTCGGATGAGGGAGCTAAGCCCAAGATCACTATGAAGTTGAATAAAATGACATTCGAATATGAACTGTATTTAAGTAAATAAGAATAATTTTTCAATGTCATCAACTTAGATACAAACTGTTCATAGAAATGTTTTTAGTTGATAAGAACAATATGTGATCGGTAATGTGATAAGAATTTAATTCATGGTGAAGTACATCGCACTTTAACTAAACCGCCTTTATTCCGTAGTATTAAGAGTCGTTTTCGTATTTCGCGTTCGTGTGTTAATGCAAAGGATGCGTCGTAAACGGCAGCTTTTTTGTAGTGGATTTTCTCCAATAGATTTCAAACCTTATACTCTAAGCATAAAGTTGAAAATCTATCGGGGAGAATTTGTCAACTTTGCGCATTGGGCTGTTTTATTAGAGAATAGTATGGCTGGACTAATTAAAAGTCCAGAATTTTATTATCGATGTTATTCAATCTTATACACATGGCAAGAACGGATTGAAACGGAACTAATCTTTTTGTTTGTTGACAACGTTTATAATCTTTGATATTTGATGTATAAACAAAGAACGCAGGTTTGTTAGATTTATTATTGTGCCATAAAACTAACGTAATAAGTAAAAAATAATAAAATAAAATCATTAAATTCAAAGTGCTAGTGCTAGTAGCTAGTAGCGTAGCGTAGCACACTTCCGGCGACTTCCGGTTTTCTACTGTTTTTTGCCAAGCTGTACAATAGTGCTTTTCACAATTTTGTTATGTAATTTGGTGTGAAAGGAACGTCGCCAGAAGGCCCATTTTTTTTTGGAGACTGTAGGACTAGGTATGTCTCTGCACTTTTACTTAATTTGAATCTATGTTGAGGATACTTTTCATGACAGAATACCTCATTTTAATGTTGTAATAAGTACAGTACCTAGTTAATTGATTGTTAAATAATAAGATAAGTGCGTAATTTATTTGATTAAGTGTTAAAACAGTGAGATTTATTTAAATAATAAAATGACTTGCATACGAATAGCGTGTTTTATTCATCCCTAATTCCAGAAGTCTTACTACACGTCTATCGGAAGCTTTTAGGAATTTCTTCGGTATCGTAGGTTACAATGTTTTTTTTTTAGCGTGGTAAAATCATCAAATGAGTCCTCCCACCCCGGGCAGGACGGGAGAGACTGTCAGACTCGTACTGACTAAAATCCACGGTGTCCTTCAATAGCCCTTTATGTTCCGAGGTCACGGTAATGAGATAAGTCTCGCGACCCCGGCAGTCTGTGGCCCTCTGAGACGCTGACGCTTTTTGAGGCGCGCGTGGAACACAACGAGCCGTCGACCCGGGCATGGTCCATGGCCGGACAGCGAGTTGCCCTTTACTCGCTGCCCGCATGCCCGCGCCTATGGTGGCCGGGGTTCATCTTGCGACGTCGGTCGCCGTGGGCGTCCACTACCGCGGGTGGGGTAGAAGGAGGACATTGTCCTCTCCCTCACGCGGTCCGCCTCCTCCTTCAACTGGGTTACTAATGTTTTAACATATCCAGCCATCAGCCATTACATCACCTGTTAATAGACCAATATTTGTTCTAAATCGAACGAACCACGACACGGAGCGCTGTATTCAATAACTTCTCAGCAACAGCGCCAACTATTGCCGTCAACTTTTTGAGTAGGTCATCTTCTTTCCCCGGAACATAACAGGCTATCGAAGGACACTGTGGATTTTAGTCAGTAGAAGTCAGACAGTCCCTCCCGCCCTGCCCGGGGTTGGAGGACTCATTTGATGATTTTACCACGCTAAAAAATAAAAAGGTCATCTTCTTTGCTTGCTGAAAAGAACCTTCAATATTTTTTTAAATAAAACAAAAAAGCAGTGCCGGATCAAGCCGGTGCGGGGCCCGTAGCAAATGTAACCATTGGGGCCCTAGAGTTACATTGCCTTTTTTTTACGGTAAATTCACGGTGTCCTTCAATAGTCTTTTTCGTTCCGGGGTCACGGTAATGAGATAAGTCTCGCGACCCCCGCACGCTATGGCCCTCTAGAGGGGCCCCGTCATATTTGTTCTTTGAGGCGCGCGCGCGCGCGGAACACAACACGGACCCCGGGCCCATTCGAAGAAGTCGCCCATTACTCGCCACCCAGTGCCCGCGTCCACAATGGCCGGATCCGTCCGTCATTGTAGCTTGGTGAGGGGAATGCTGTCTCTCTGTTGCGTGGGCACAGGCGCGGGGCCCCCTAAGGCGCAGACCCCGTATCATTTGCTTGCCTCCTGCTAATGGCTAATCCGGCACTGCAAAAAAGTTTTTATGCATAATCACTGGCATTTAATCACCTACCTAATGTGAAAATTAAAAAAAAAATGGATTCAAATACCGCATTGACACAGTTTGTCAATATATCAAAAATATCGTTTGCGAAGTCACATAAAAAATGTTAAGAAGTAAGTGTGGTTCGTTGCTACGTGCGGCTGCATTGCCGTCTAATAATGTCTTGAAACGGGATTTCGCTCAAGTGGGCCATATTATTTCTACCCCGCCAAGAGTCAGATGTTCTCTTGGAGTAAGTTCTATTTGTTTTTAAAAACTCGACTTATTCTCCTCTTGAGGGACAGTAACCTCAATTCCGCTGATACTTTCCACTTGGTTATCAGCAGAAGTGTCTACCACACAGTAGTGAGCCAGTGACGTAGCTAGACCAGCAGACCCCGTATCAAAACTTCTTTGGGCCCTCCTAATCTGTTTATAGTTTTCAGAATAAAGACAACTCATGTATCTAATACTAGTGCGATTATTTAGAGAATTTCCCCAAATATCCCCCCTGGTTGGTAAATGCCTTAAGCTTTCGCATCTTTCATGATGTCTTTTTCATATAATGTGTTGTTATGACGTGCAGTAACATGCTGTCTACAAGATGTGATACGTTCTAATTTTTTCTAACATTTTTCAGGAAAAGTGTCTGCACATTTTATTCATGCACATAATATGGTTGGGCCCGGTGGCGTATTTCCATACTCAAATAAAGTGTTGGAGACGGTACTACATCGGCGATAAATAGCATGTTTAAATTTGTTCTTGCCTTGTTTTGAACTTTAGAACGAGAATAATAATAATAAAGTGGATTTTATTAATTTTCTTTTTTTATTATTGCGGAAAATGAGGATGTACAATGTACATTTACTCAAAAATGCATGTAATGTGGTCATTATTTTGACAACCTTGTTTGAGCAAAGTCGACTTTGCGGGTCTGTTTCAAGGAGCGGCCAGCAATGTTTTTGCTGGCCGCTCTAATAGGTCGGCAAAACATTGCCGGCCGCTATTCTGACGTTTCAACGTTTTAAAAAAACAAATGCAAAAAGATTTTATTAAATACAGCTGTTTGTTTTTAAAGAGGTAGGCACAAAAAGATTGAATACCATATTTAAAAAAAAAAAATCAAAGAAGGAACAAAAGCGCGGTTCAGTGAATTTTTTATTTTTATTTAGTGACTTTTTTGCTATATGTAAATAAAGTAATAAATGAAATGCAGTCAAACATCGCATTAAAATTATCGCAAACTATTAATAAGTTACATGAAACCGGGAAAGTCGGTGTTGAATTTTAGTAACTGTATTTTTCATAATTGTTATTTTAATTAAATTTCTAGTTAATTAATATATATTTTATTTAAATCACTTGCTGGTTTTATGTAGGTTAGGTACTTGCATTTTTGAGTAAAGCACTATACAAGCCTTGGCCCACTATGTCTGCTTCGCTGGTCACGCTATGATTGCCTCCAGCTAGCTTAGCTACGCTCTAGGCCTTCCTACTTGGCCATCATGCAGCCCTTGCTGTCCTTGCTGTAAAGGCCTCGGCCTACGGCCTCGGCCTTTATCTCAGTATAAAACCAAACACGTTTTACTTGATAGTTGACACACATTTATTATATGAAAGCAGACATTAAATATAACAGAATAAGTTGCGTTGCGAATCACCACGTGTAGACTGATTGCGCGCTGTCACTGCATGACAGCTGCGTTCCTAAACTGCCATACCAATTGCACAGATACAACAGTCTCCTTCCTCACTAGAGAAATCAGAACTTAAACATGAGTCATTCTTAACTAAATTTAGGTATAAAGAGTACGACCTAATTTATTATTAACTTTGGATACATAATAAACTTTAACATAAGTAATCATAATGAACTTTACATGTCTCAACTTAACAATCAACTTAACCTAGATAGAGCAAACTAAGTGATAGGATGTTACACATTACTTTTACAAATTTAACCGAGTCACTGGCCTGATTACTCTTTTACTCCTACGCAGTACAGGTTCATTGGGAACATTACTGGACACCACAGATTCAGGGGTATTCTCGCTTGGTGTCTCTTGTGGAACATGCGCAAGTGCAGTCCCAATTTTTTGCGAAGTTCCTTCGGTTCCTGGTGCCTCATTGCTTCCACCGTGGTCCGGTGTGGATGGCAATACCTCTGAATCAGGTGAACTTGTTATAAAGTTATCAAGCAAACTTTCAGGGACCACTGGTGTTACATTGCCAACTCGGCGTATCTGATCGATATGCCGACGCCACAAACTGCCATCATCAAGTTTTATTAAATAGTGAAGGGACCCAAGAACTTTTTCCACAACACCTAACTTCCAATTTCCCCCTCCTGAGTAGTTCCGAGCAACTACCCTCTCATCCGGCAATAACCTTCGAACACGCACCACCCTGACCCCTCTCCGAGAAACACTAGCACCTTTATTTGATGGACACAATAACGATAGGGAAGACCCTGGACGGTATGTGAAAACTATCTCAGCAGGAGATTTGCCTGTAACAGGATGGGGGGTTATTCTGTATTGAAATAAGATCTTATTTAAATTTTCTTGTATATTATTTTTGTTCGAGTTAAGGCACCGTAATTTTCTCTTAAAAGTTTGAACGTATCGTTCTACTTGCCCGTTAGTTGCAGGGTTGTACGGGGCAGAACGTTTGTGAGTAATACCATGCAACTTTAGATAGTCATGAAATTTTGGATTGACAAACTGAGTACCATTGTCGCTAGTAAGTATTTGAGGATAGCCAAACGTTGTAAAAATTTTTTCTAAAGACTCAATAGTGGTATCTGTGTCGATCCTATTTAAGATGTGCACTTCTGGCCATTTAGAATAAGCATCTATCAACAAGAGCAGGTAGACATTTAAGAATTTACCAGCAAAATCAATATGTACTCTTTCAAAGGGTTTAGATGGGTATTCCCACGAATGTTTGGGAGCCACTGCTGGTGGTGCATTTAAGTGTAAAGAACATTCTGCGCAGTTTTTAGCTAAATCTCTAATGTCATTGTCGATTCCTGGCCACCAACAGTAGCTACGTGCCAAAGCAAGCATTCTATTGACCCCAAAATGGCAAGAATGTAAATCCTTAAGTATAGTGCTTCTTAGAGTTGCAGGCACCACTACACGCGTACCCCTTACTATACAATCTTCAAGCAAAGAAAACTCAGCTTGATCAATGCCGAATCTTTCTTTGTGGGAAACCATTTTTCCAGTCTGCAGTCCTATTAGTAATTCCCTAAAGGCCTTATCCTGCTTTGTGGCAGCTGCAATATCTTTAACTGTGACTGGAAGCGCATGTATCATTCCAATTTGAAGGATATCAGCTTCTTCTATCGATGTAGATTGCTCAGCAACTGGTAAACGTGAGAGCGCGTCAGCATTGGCATTATCTTTTGAGCTCTTATATTTTATATCATATTGAAAACCTTGCAAAAATATTGCATAATGTTGCATACGTGTAGCTGACAGATGTGGTAAGGATTTAGAAGGAGAAAAGATTTGTACAAGGGGCTTATGATCAGTGTACAGAATAAATTTCCTGCCATATAAATACTGAAAAAATCGCTTAACACCGAAAATAATGGCATAAGCCTCTTTGTCTATTTGTGCCCATTTACGCTGAGTAGAATTTAATGTCTGTGAAGCATAATGAATCGGACGCTCAGTCCCATCTGGCATTTTGTGAGAGAGGATGGCCCCCACGCCTGTAGGGGAAGCATCGGTGGCCAAAATAAGAGGCAGATGGGGTGAGTAGTGGGCTAGAACTGTATCAGAAAGCATTTGTTTTTTAATGGTACGTAGTGCCTTTTCACAATCTGCAGACCAATGCCACTTTGTCTCTTTCCGTAAAAGCTTGTGTAAAGGTTCCAAGGTGTTACTAAGATTTGGTAAAAATCGCCCATAGTAATTGACAAGGCCTAGGAGTGCTTGCAACTCAGAAACATTAGTAGGATTTAAAGCCTCTACCACGGCTTGCACTTTACTATGAGATTTGTGTATGCCTTGCCGACTGATTTTATATCCACAGTACTCAATTTCGTCTTTCATGAATTCAGATTTTTCCAAATTAACCTTTAACCCAAATTCAAACAATCTAGCAAAAACCAGTTCAAGTCTCTTAAGATGCTCTACATCATTTGGAGCTGTAATGCGTATGTCATCAATGAAACAATGTACCCCAGGAATATCCTTCAGTATATTTTCAATTTTCCTTTGCCACTTGGCCGGTGCGCAATTTAATCCAAACATTAGGCGTGTACATTTGAAAAGCCCTTTATGTGTATTAAGTGTCAGCAATTGTTGATCTTCTTCCCTGACCTTCCAGTGAAGGTAAGCGTTTTTTAAATCAATTTTAGAGTATTTCTCCCCTCCAGCTAAACCATTAAATAACTCTTCAGAAGTTGGAAGGGGGTGTTCGTCAACAAGCAAGTTCTTGTTTAAAGTTAATTTGTAGTCTCCGCATAATCTGATTTTACCATTAGCTTTAACAACAGGTACCACGGGGGTAGCATATTCACTGTAATCTACTTTTACTAAAACACCATTTTTTACTAAATTATCAATCTCCTTTTCAATCCTGTCTTTAAGAGCAAACGGAACTGGTCGTGCACGAAAAAAAATTGGTTTAGAACCTGGCTTAACATGTAATGAAACTGGTTCCCCTTTAATCTCACCAACGTTTTTGTCATCAAACAAGGCACTGTATTTCTCAAAAAGCTTTTGTAAGAGGGGTGCGCATTGAATGTCATTACCTGAAGACACATGGTTTACTTGTGTCATACAATCCCTGAAGACTTTGAATGCATTAAAGGTTTGTATCCATTCTCTACCTAGTAGTGGATGTTGATTTCCAGAAATAACATATAATTTAACTTTGTGTGCATCCTTTCCGATGACAGCTGTGACCTTGGCTACACCTAAAACATTTAAAAATTGGTTAGAATAAGTACAAAGCCTAATTTTAGTCGGCATCAGGTTATTTTTGGATATCTTCTTGTAATGTTTTTCGTTAATAACCGATACTGCTGACCCACTATCAAATTCCATAAGTACCTCAGAATTTTCAATGTTGGCCTTAATCCAGAACTTATTTGAATGGTTGTCTACTTTGCAATTGTTAACGAAAACTATTTCTTCTGTCTCTGTGGCGTCAGTATTCTCCTCTTCTATGGCGTTTACTTCTTTCAGTTTCATACACATTTTTTTAATGTGGCCAATCTTTTGACAGTAGTTACACTTTGCATTTAGAAATGAGCACTTGTTGGCATAATGATTACCACCACAGCGAATACAAATAACTTGATGTTTCTTGTCACCCGTAGGAACTGCTTTTGTAGAGGTTGAAACTTGAGGTGAAGTGACCTGTGGTACTTTTTTCTTTCTTGAAGCTATAGCAAGTACATCCATCGTTTTAGTACGACCTGTGTGGGCACCTTCTGCGAGTGCACTCTCCATTCCTGTAGCTATATCTATTGCTTTCTCCAAGGTCAAGCCCCGCACTTCTAACAATCTGTCTCTGATTCTTGGGGATGCTATCCCACACACCAGTTGATTTCGTAAGGCTTTCGGTAGAAACCCTCCAAAGTTACATGACGCGGCCATTTTCCTTAATGAGGCCACGTAATCTTTGATTAATTCTCCTTCCTTTTGATGGCGATGGTGGAATTTAAAATATTCGGCGATTTCCAAAGGCGCCGGATCCAAATGTGTTTGTAAGGTGTATAAATTATCGGCGAATGATCTGTTTTCCGGCTTGTCCGGAGAAACAAGATCGCAGATCGTTTCGTGCAAATCTGCTCCAATGTAGTGCAGTAAGTACGTGTTTTTCTGCTTATCATTACTCACATTGTGTATAGAAAATGCTCCTTCTAATCGTTGAACCCATCTTTCGAATTTGTTCTTTGGGTCGTAATATTCGAAAAATGTTGAAATGGCACTAGGGACCGCGTGGCCGCCATCGTCGCCCGCCTTAGCCATCTTTCTTGCAGATTTTTACGTGCGTGCGTGAGTTCTCGTGGCCTCGTCGCCACTATAAAACCAAACACGTTTTACTTGATAGTTGACACACATTTATTATATGAAAGCAGACATTAAATATAACAGAATAAGTTACGTTGCGAATCACCACGTGTAGACTGATTGCGCGCTGTCACTGCATGACAGCTGCGTTCCTAAACTGCCATACCAATTGCACAGATATAACACTCAGCTCGTCCATCAAGTGGTGCATGCTGGCCGCGCTGTGTCGGCCTGGAGCTGCGCTAGGCTGCGCTGTCGGCCATCATCAGTGCGACCAGCAAAGTGGCCATTATAGGCCGCGGCAGTAATGCACTAAACAAGTTATCATGATGTAGCCATGTAGCCTGCGAAATTCATTTTTTTTACGTTTTTTGCAATTTGCAAGCCAGTGACCAGTGACATGTTGTAACTTTATCAAAATATGAATTGCGGTCTTAAACAAGTATAATTTTAAATAGGTATGAAAATTATCAAAAAATTCGTGCTTGCCATACGACAACAACGATTCTTTTTTGTGGGCAAACGCTTTTGTGTGGCGGATGTTGTCCTCTAATCGGATTTCAAAACGAAAATCTTTTTTTTTGTTTATATCTTGTCTCATAGACAAGATATAAACAAAAAAAAAAGATTGCAAACTGCAATGTGTCAATCTGTGAAATAAGTGACAGAACTAACTAAAAAAATACAAATAGTCTATGAATTTTGTTGTGTGTTGGATTTTGTTGCCGCACAGCTTGTTTTTACTGTTTTTCTCGAACAAAATTGCTGCAAAATGAAAGAACCTAAACCTACGCAGACTCCTATAGAGGATTTAGCAGAATTGCGAAACTATTTCGTATCACACAATCTCGTTCGGGAATACATTGCCCATACTTCCAAAGTGCATTCGGTTGGCTGGTCCTGTGATGGTAGACGACTGGCATCAGGGTCCTTTGATAAAAGCGTAGCTATATTTACGTTAGAAAGGAATAGACTAGTAAGTAAAACTGTTTTTCTAAGTTAAAATCCTGTTTAATAATATAAACAGTTAGGTTATGTTTTGGTTATGGATAATTCAAACTTGTTTGTTTTCTAGGTGCAAGACTTTATATTCAGAGGCCACACAGGGTCTGTTGACCAACTGTGCTGGCATGCTTCACATCCAGACCTTTTAAGTACAGCTAGCGGAGACAAATCTGTTAGAATATGGGATACAAGGTAAATAGTTTCCCTACATTGTACCAGGTTGCTTCCATGATAACATCTGACACAGTTCCCTTTCCTCTAAGACCCACTAAGGCCCGGATTCCACCAAAGCGGAGAAGAGATGTGTTTAAATAACCAATCAAATGTCCACATCTCCATCCGCTTAGCTTCAGTGGACATCTGATTAGTTATTCTAACACATTTCCCCTTTGGTGGTACCGTCCACCATACTGCTTTTCCCTACTAATATTATAAATAAAAAAAATTGTTTGTTTGTATCACTTTCACATCAAAACAATTTTGATGTTAAATGGGACCCTAGAAATGGACATTGGCTTTAGGGGAGAGGGGCAATGCAGCCACAACCAACAGCTTGTTAAGGCCACGTAATTCGGAATCAACCTATTTTTGATTCAACGGCAAACAATCAAATATTCGTTTTTCGATCTGAAAAAAATGTATGTTATAGTTCAATAAATTGTCTATGTTATTTTCCAGTTGAAAACGCGATATTTATAACTTGACTCGATCAAAAAAAATCGCGAAAATAGAGATTTTTTTAACGTTTTTTGAGTGGTACTTGAAGTAGATCAAACTTTTGGTCCTGAAGAATATATCAATAAATAGGTAATGATGTTTGTCAGAACTTTATCAGGTTACTTTTTCATTTAATAACAATTTTAATTTATAAAAAGACGTCAATGTGTTTGGGCACATACGCCGTTTTATTCTAAGCACACATTCACTATCGTCCTCTCATCTTTTGCCTTTCAAAAGTAGTGTCATCACTGTCGCTCGTTGACGAATCAGTCAGCCAGCGTGGCTCTTACAGACTAGACCTATGACACTTTTTTTCTGATCGGGGCTGTCAGATTTTCGTAATAGAAAAATTGGAAATTGAGAAAAAGATAGCGTAGGCTTATTGATTATTCAAAATATGTTTAGGCATATATACGCTGTGTTTAATGGGACCTGATTAAACGGACATGGCTGTAAAATAGACCTATAAACTTTCTATTTTCAATAACATATTATTTTCATTAATAAATATTGAAAAGAAACCGAACTTACTGAATTTAATTGCAGGAAATTTCTGACGCACAGACATTCTTGATGTACGGAGCAAATAAGGGATTTGAGAGAATGAGAATTTTAGAATACGTATAATATACATTACGAATTGTTTCTATCAATATAATAAATTACTCACAGGTACCTATATCAATGTTATCGTGATATCGTAGTACGGTTCTTGTTCATCGTTCTGCAATATTTTGCATTCTCCATCGTCCAATACTTTTGGATCTATATAACATTTCACGTGAACTATTCTTATTAGTACTGAATTTCAGTCAACAATAATTATGTAACTGAAAACAACCACTAATGGTATCGAATTGCAATATAGGATAAGATGCACTTCACTTTTATTATTATTTATTTCATTTCGTCAAAGATTTATAACAATTTCGAAGAAACAGGATTAAAATAATTAAATGAAAATTACTGTATTGTCAATATTTTGAATACTTCAAGATTACATGTCACCCATGTCACCTACAAATAAGGAGTAACACCCACAACGCTGTTAAATATCGCATAAAGCTCCATTCTCACTAGCGCTGTTTTTTGGACGTAAAAAAACGCAGAGTTTTAACAAAAAGGTACATAAAATTGAACTTAACTGTCACCGCCTAGCATTTAAAATCAAATGGAGTTTGAACAAAAACGCCGCGTTTTATAATCGTTGACGTTTGAACAGATACAATATGGGAATACATTTTTTTCTATTTCCCATGCCCAGAAAAAAACACTTGTGCGATTGGCCACAAAGTACTGCGAATGCGATGAAAAATCGGTGGTTGTTGCTCAGTCTCACCATGTGTTCAGTACAAGTTGTTTGTCGCTCTATTTAATTTTTTTTTGCGACGTGGTTGAAAATCATAATTATCTAAGACCAAATGTACAATATTGTTTTTTTTTTTTAAAAATTTAGACGTACTTGTCTAGAATATAAAGAATAATTAGTAAATTAAAAAAAATAGTGATCGTGATTCAAGTTTTGTGGCGCGTCCACAATCTGTTTTACTAGGAATTAGCATCGCCTAAACGACACTGCATTAGTTTCATAGAAATTACTCTTTTTAATATTGTATTTAGTAATAGTTTTTCTAAATAATAGCAATTTTATTTTTACATGAAGTGTGATATTTTATCCTACAAAAAAATGGGAAAGGCACGTTCGCGGGAAATTTATAATTTTGGTTGCTCTAATAGAACGAATAGAGGATGACACTACCATCATTTACTTCATTTAGCCAGCTGCTAAAGTGCAGCAGTAACAAAAGTTCTCCATCTTGTTCTGATTTCCCGCCAGAAACGTTAAGAAGTCTTTTTATGGCGATCGGACAAAAAACCTGCAATTTTGTTGTATAAACAAACAAAATAAAATAAAATGTGTTTAAAATTTATATTTTAAACACATTTTATGAATAATTTGGTGTTGTAATTTAAATGCATAATAGAATTAGAATAATATAAATTCCATATTCTTTGTAGTTTTTTTTAATAAACATTTATTTATCGAAGTTCTAATTTTGATAATGTTTTTCCATGCATCAGTGAAAAAATTGTTCTTAAATTATACACAAAACATCGTATGATCATGATGATGATGAATTGATGATAAAAGAGATAAAAAAATATGTTTTTAAATTCAAATCAGTAAATTTTTTATTCGTAAAATGTGTACTGGTACACACCACCAGATGGTGAAGGGCGTCCCGCTTTGTGAAAATGTGAACGCATGTTAATAAAACGCTCCGCTCGTGTGTTTGGGGCATTATAGATAATTGGGTATTGTCATTTTGGCACAGTATGCCAATGCTCATAAATTTTCTAAAAAATAGTAGTTTTTTTTTTGTTATCTGGGGACATCAAAATCTGTGTCAAAATGTTATAAAATATATTTAGGTCTGTGAATGGACGAATATATTTATAAAATATTTGTTTGCATCAACAGGTATTTATATCATTTTGTATTCGTAATAGTATTGACATCCTTGTGATAAAATATTTCTACTAGAGTAATAAATGTATTTTGCGTGAAGGGAACACTGTATGAAATATTGAAGTTTTAGAAATGAAATACATAAAACTTAGGTTTTCAATAATTTCGCGACAGTGGCGCTGGTGGCGGGGAAATCGTCAAACTTTCCCCGCTCATCGGACGTCGATTTTGCAAAATATGAGAGCCTTAATCATAATATAATCTAAGTTATGAACAATAGTTACCTTTTTCTGAATAAACCATGTGTCTATTACAGGACACACAAATGTGCAGCAACCATAGCAACTAAAGGAGAGAACATCAACATAGCCTGGTCACCTAACGGCAGCACCATCGCGGTGGGCAACAAAGAGGACCTTGTCTCTTTTATAGACACTAAGACTTATAAAGTGGTAAGTGTATGGTAAAATAGCAGCAAACAGCATGGTTGACACAGTGGCTTAGTAGTGAACTGCTGCGCTGCATGTAGCGGGTTCTATTCTTTTTTTTATTACTCTGCATGCATGTAATATTTTTTCTGCCAGCAGTAGTTTTAAATAATCTTTTTAGACATTTCCTACTTTTTTTTTAGTGTGGTAAAATCATCAAATGAGATCTCCCACCCCGGGCAGGGCAGAAAGGACTGTCAGACTCATACTGACTAAAATCCACGGTGTCCTTAAATTGCCCTGTATGTTCCGGAGTCACGGTAATGAGATAAGTCCCGCGAATCCGGCAGGTTTTGGCCCCCCAGAGAGGGCCCCGTCATCATGCTGCCGCTCTTTGAGGCGAGCGTGGAACACAACGCGTCGTCGACCCGAGCATGGTCCATGGTCGGACAGCGAGTTGCCCTTTACTCGCCGCCTGCATGCCCGCACCGTCTTCCGACGTCAGTGGCCTTGGTAGTCGTTGTAGAATTGTTTAAAAAAAAACAGTTCATTTTAAATGAACATCATGTTAAGCTGAAGAAAATCTAAAAGCCACATTTAAACTACTTAAAATCCACATTTAAACTAATTTCTACTTTCCACAGGTGGTAGAAGAACAGTTCAACTTTGAAGTGAATGAGATCTCTTGGAACAACACCTCTGATTTGTTCTTCCTGACCAATGGACTGGGCTGTGTGCACATATTGTCGTAAGTTCTCTTTAACGTTGACGATTGTTAGACCAAATTAAATATTTTCTTTTTTTTCTCTAACATCCAAAATTCTAGAGATCTAACTCAAAACCTCTATAGGATAAGGTTAACATTTAATATTCTCATATACATTTTTATGTGTTGAGTTTAAATTTCAGTAAAGGGACTCTGTCATGCATGGGAAAACCATGTTTATCAATGGCATTTAAGTTTATGTGCATTTTTTAACGTGTTAAAATCGTCAAATGAGTCCTTCCACCCTGGGCAGGGCGGGAGGGCCTGTCAGACTTGTACTAACTTTAATCCACGGTGTCCTTCAATAGCCCTTTACGTTCCGGGGTCACGGTAACGGAAAGAGACCCGCGACCGAGTTTATGTGCATGAGGCAACTACAACAATACTGTCAACTTTTGTCTCCACTCATGCTTTTCATCATTTCAACCTATTGCAGTCCACTGCTGGACATAGGCCCTCGCCCAGGCAGTGCCACAGCGACGATCTCCCTCCCGCTTTTTTCATCCAGCCACTGCCAGCCATCTTCTTCAGGTCATTGGTCATCTTGCCAGGGAACATCCCACCCTTCGTTTACCTACACACGATCTCTATTTGAGAACCTTCCTACTCCATCTTTCATCGCTTCTGCGGCAGAAATGGCCACCCCACTGCCACTAACTTTGGTCTTGGATTTTATCCTGTTTAGCTAGTCTAAAACTAATAAATGCAAACTTTCCCAGGTACCCAACATTAGAGCTCCAAACAGTGCTGAAGGCGCACCCGGGTACATGTATCTGTATAGAACACGACCCCACCGGCCGGTACTTCGCCACGGGCTCCGCTGACGCGCTCGTCTCGCTGTGGGATGTTAACGAGCTCGCCTGTCTTAGAGTATTCTCAAGGTAAGAGAGGCAGTACTAATACAATGGGGATGGCAACTAGGAAACGAATGGCGCTAGTATAGCTAGTTCCAAGCATCATCATTGGTTCAAATATTATAGGTACTTCAAAATAGTACTACCTCATTGGTCGGATTAGGACTTACCTATGGTGGCGCCATCTACAAGCTTTGACCGGCCTCCCCCATTGTAAAATTAGGCATTTATCTTCGAAACTCTTTTCTTGTTTTGTTATAAAAATATACCCTTATATTTACAATGCTAATACAACTCAGCTCATCGCCTGCCACCATAGGCGCTTGCTTGACGAGTAATGGGTAGCTCGCACAGGGCTTGAGTTGATGGCGCGTCTTATTCCACGCACACATCAAGGAAATTGACGGGGCTTTCAAAGTGCCCTACGCCTAGTGATTTGATAAAATGTAAGCCAGCAAGCCAGAATTGAGCAAATTGGACTGTTATTTGAACTTAGTTAGCCCTGCTACTATTCTAGCTATCCCTTAGTCAAACATTCTGGAAACGACTCTTTAAACAATTTACCGTGATCCTGGAAAGTATAAGGCAATTGAAGGAATACAATGTATTGTACTCAGTACGTGTCTGACAGTCCGTTCTGCTCCATCTAGAACGGGAGAACTTAGTTGTATTCTACAACCTAAAAAACAAAATTGTGTTCTCTTAATTTGACTGTCTCTCATATCTCTATTGTCAGTCAATAATAACCCTTATACAATATAATGTTACAGACTAGAATGGCCTGTGCGCACATTATCGTTCAGTTTCGACGGCCGACTGCTCGCGTCCGCCAGTGAAGATCACATCATTGACATAGGAGATACTGAGACCGGTAAGTCAAATAAATAATACAGAAATTATGCACCCCTCGGCTTAAGGCAGTAGAGGACACCGTGTGGTTTCAGTCAGTCGAGTCTGACATCTTCCCCAGGCGGAGGAAGTCAATGAGGATACCCACACGTTAAAAAAAAGGGGTACCCAAACATGATCACTTACCGAATCGCAAAAGTTCGGCTTTAGAGCTTGCCAAAGGGCGTGCGAATGCATCGTTTTGAAGTCAAAAGATAGTACAGAGTCTAAAATACCACTCGGCATACCAAAACAGCCATAGTGGATGTTGGCAAGAAGGCTGCCATACTAAAATTTTATTGTGCTGGCCTCGTTAGTCGCATGCGGGATGAAAACTGGCCATAAATGTCCACAAATGAGTGCCAGTGGTTGGACGGCCGATAAAAATGTGGCGAGACGACTTGGACACGTACCACGAGGTCCTGTTCGAGAAGGCACAGGATAAGAGCCAGTATTGAGGGAGGCCTTTGCCTAGAAGTGGAACAGCATAGGCAAACAAATAAAAAAGGTAGTCCACTGCAAGTTTTCTACAAAAAATCCTTAAAAATTCCACTTTTTCAAGACCTTCTTTCAGCTTTAAACAAACAATAACACTGCCCTTTGTATCTTGGTATTATAATTCAAATTCTAACTTAATTTCCGTTTCAGGCGAGAAAGTAGCCGAGATTCCGGTACAAGCGTCAACATTCACAGTGGCGTGGCATCCGTCGCGGTACCTCGTCGCGTTCGCGTGTGAGGACAAGGAACCTCCCGAGAGGAAACGAGATGCTGGTAACCTCAAACTTTGGGGACTGCCTAACAACAGCTAGACACATACTGACCGATATGACACCCCAGAAAGGAACCTCTAAGGCCGAGACTCCACCAAATCTGTGCGAGTCGAGACGTGTTTTGAACAACCAATAGAATTGCGTTGCCGGAGTGGAGCTGTGTCAATAACGCAATTCTATTGGTTGTTCAAAACAGATCTCGGCTCGCACAGCTTTGGTGGAGTCTCGGACTGACGTAGGTTATCTGGTAATAACTTGGGGACAAATTCCTACACTTTTTTATACTTTTTTTTTGTTGGGAGGAATCCTTTCGAAACTCGCTCACTCTTCGGGGATAAGACCAGGATGTGTGGGTAGAGTTAAAGCATCAAATTCATCGCAAAGCGAAATTGCATGAAATCAATCAGTGTTGGTCGACGTCTGTCGAACGCTTTATTTTTCTTTGTAATAAGGATGAATTTGCTATATTAGGTTTCAGATTGACTAATTGATGTGCAAACACTCTGCGCTAGTATGAATTCGTCAATGGGGATGGCAACTAGGGAACTAATGGCGCTAGTATAGCTTGTTGCAAGCATCGTCATTGGTTCAAAACAGTTCAAATCTTAAAGGTTTTCAAAATAGTACTACGTCGTTGGTCGGATTAGGACTAAGCTATGGTGGCGCCATCTACAATTAGCTTTGACTTGCCTTCCCCATTGACCCATAAGTCATCGAGTATTTTTTTTCAATGCGGAGGCCACCCTATAATAATTATGGCGATGATGGACGTTTATACAAAAATTTTAAGTCTACTATCGTCTCAAAGAGCGTCAGCATAATGACGGGGCCCCCCTCTCAGAGGGCCAAAGCCTGCCGGGGTCGCGGGATTATTCCCTTACCGTAACCCCGGAACATAACAGGCTATGAAGGACACCGTGGATTTTAGTCAGTAGAAGTCTGACAGTCCCTCCCGCCCTGCCCGGGGTTGGAGGACTCATTTGATGATTTTACCACGCTAAAAAAAAAAATAAGTCTACTATCGTGAAAATTAACGACATTTCCCGTTAGTGTGGCCCCCGCATAAGGGTTTTCGAGAAACATTTTCTGTCAAATGATTTTGTATGTAGTGTTTTATTACATATGAGACAATAGTTAAAAATAACTATTTTTGTAAGTTACTAAACTTTTAATAATGTACATAAATTCGTTTGTGTTAGAATAAGAACTAAATAAAATGACACTAAAATATATAATTGCATGGTTTTATTTTTTTTAAATTATTTCAATGTTTTAAAAAGAACTTTATCACAGTAACCTGTTCATGGAAAATACATAAAAAAACACTATTATTCGAGTTATCATTGCTATTACAAATACATACTAGTTTTAGCAGAAAATGTTTGTACTATTAACATAATTATGACTTCAAAAATATTAAATTAAAATAAAATTTATTGTGACATGTTCAGTCAATTCATTATTTACTAGTCAAATATAAGGTGTAAACTTATTAATTTATTTGACAAAGGTTTGCCCTTGATTCTAGAGTAGATCAGAGGCTGTAGCCAAACGACAAGCGACAATCGCTAACGTTCAGCAGTCGCTAATACATTTTCAACTTTATACCCTATATATTGCATAAAGTTAAAAATCTATCAAAGATTACAGATCGTTTTCGTTTGTTTCGTTCGCTATCGCTCAACAGTCTTTATCAGATTTTCAAATTTATGCAATGGGGTATAAAGTTGGGTCGCGGGATTATTTCCTTACCGTGACCCCGGAACAGAAAGGGCTATTGAAGGACACCGTGGATTTTAGTCAGTAAAAGTCTGACAGTCCCTCCCGCCCTGCCTAAGGTCGGAGGACTCATTTGATGATTTTACCACGTTAAAAAAAAGGGTATAAAGTTGAAAATGTATTAGCGACTGCTGAACGTTAACGATTGTCGCTTGTCGTTTGGCTATAGGGCCTGAGGAGACAGGGACATAGTCGATATTGCGATTTTGCGCTGAACTAGTTAGGCTGCGTTTCCACTGAGGCGGAGCGGAGAGCGATTCGGACATTGTCATTCGGAGATGTAGATTTCATGCCACGTGATTGGTGAATGTATAATTATTTATTAATGCTTGGTTGCCTACATGAGCGGTCCGTTTGCACCTTAGGGTGCGTCCACATCTGGCGAATGCGCCGCAAATGCGCAGCTCGCACGCCGAACTGCGCGCGCGCATTCTCGGCAGTGATTTAGTATGCCAAAAGGAGGGCTAGAAGCACGCGCGCGGCACGCGATCTGCACGCGTGCAGCTTGCAAACGGCGCGCGAGCTGCGAATTTGCGGCGCATTCGCCAGATGTGGACGCACCCTTATATTTAAAAAACTTTCACAAACCTTATGAATTATTTCCTACACCCGTATAATATTTACCTACCTCACTATCTTACTTAAAAATAGCGGTCACAGAGCTCATAGCCAATGGAGTGCTCACACGTTATTTTTTCAATCAAAATATACAAACAGAGCTATATTGTGTTAACTAAATATCAATAATTATTATTAAAAAAATCAAAATATACAAACAAAGGCCATTGTCAGTAGTCAAACATGCAGTTTTATTATAGTTTTTGTGATGTCTAAGAGAGTATTTATTCTGTATTTTTTTTTATTTGAACGAAGTCTGATATTATAACTCCACATTATTATAATGTAACTTGTATGGTGTCCTACATATTTAATGACAATTCCTGCGTATTTAATTTTGTTCAATGGAAGCAAGTGATGTGCAATAAAACGTAAGAAATTATAAAAAGTTACCATGATGGCGCCTTTACGAGTACTTCTCCATTCATTTTATCTAAACCGACAGTGGCAAATTCTATATAAAATACCCTCATTTACATCACCAAGCCTCAACTTGGAACCGTCCAGAATTTTCCATTTCCTTCAGCATCTTCTTCGCTTCATCGATGCTGTGTCCTCCAGCTTTACTGATAACATCTTCTACGAACGCATCGCGAACGTTATCGGGCATATTCTTTGCGTTCCCTGAGATGTAGATGTAGGCTTGGTTGGTGATCAATTTCCAGAGAAGCTCTCTGTGTTCTGCTATTTTGTGTTGGACGTAGCTGTTGAATAAGAAATAATTCTATTAATATTACAGGAAAAAGCGTGTGAAAAAGCGCAACGTGGGACATCCACCTGCAAGGTGGACATAAAAGTCACAGGATCGCGCTGGATGTAAGCCGCTTCCAACCTTCCAACGGATCCTATGGGAAATCTTTATAGGAGGCCTATGTTCAGCAATGGACGTCCTACGGCTGATATGATGATGATGTTGACGACAGGAAAAAGGCAATAAGATCGTCTCCTTTAGAATTAGGTACTTACGTCTGTCTAATCATTGGGAGCATTTCATGCATAATTTTATTTTGCAGCTAATAAGCAATAAAAAAAGTAGACACGTTGGAAAAAGAAGTGGGCACTTTATTATTTATATTTGATTCATATAGCCTATAAGCATAAAAGGGTTCTTTAAAGGTATATGCAAAAGTACAAAGAACACAATACTGTCGTATAACTCCCACGAATTAGGGAGGAGTGAAATCATAAACGTTAATAATAGTTAATTAAAATTTTGGAGTGACGTTTTCTAAAATGCAACTTTCTGATCAAGGCAATGCAATTCAATTTTGAATAGAGCGAGAACCGAAACCAGGTTTTAAAGCTAAAGGTAAGGCTTCCCCCATATTAACACACTTTTCTCATACTCACACTTTATTCTCCTGATCCCTCGAAAACGCACAATACAGACTAAGCTTCCCTTCTTCCACCATTCTCTCCAACTCTTCTCTACAATGGAAGTCTCTCTCCTTATACCGACATCCGAATATCAAGTGCAGCGCATCTTTGTTGGCGGTACGCAGTACTTCGCGCTCTTGTAGGAGCGAGCGGAAGGGCGCTAGGCCGGTGCCTGGACCGATTAGAATATGAGGAGTAGTCTGAAAAATTAAAAACGTGAAGTGTAATTGTAACCTTTTGTAAATGACCAAAAGTTTTGTTATTGTGATTGTAGTCTTTTTTTAGTAGCACGGAAATATACTTTAAATCTGGGTTGCAACTATTTGTGTTGACCGCTGAACCTCTGCTTTAGATATACTTTTTTATAGGTGGTAAAATCATCAAATGCCCTGTGTGGTGCTAAAGGGACTGTCAGTCTCTTGCTGATGTCCTGAAGCAGTGTGTTTTGCGTTGTATGGCCTCAGTATTCCTTAGAATTTAAACCTAACGAGCATTATTTACCATCCCGCTCAAGCCTTTAGGTGATGCGACTAGCAGAATTTACGCCTGCTTTGTTCGCGCTGGTACCATATACCTGCGCGGTATATCCGTACTTTTTCTAAGGAAAAACTTTAAATCGTTTTTCGCATACTCACAGCATCTTTAGGAAACATAAGCGTCCCAGCCTTAATCCATCCATACACTCGATCCCCAATCTCCAAACTCTTCAGCCAATTGGACGCTAACCCAACCCTAGGTTTCTTCAATTTGGTATGGTAATGTACCACGGCCACTAGAAGGTCGATATTCTGCCCTTCTGAAGGTAGAGCACTACTGGCTATGGAGAAGGAACGCGGCTTGATGGTTGAAAATAGTTCGAATATTACTTCTAGACTTAGTTTAGATGCTGATTTGTGGAAGTCGTGGAGTACCTGAAAGAAATAGTAGAATGTGTGGCTGTCATGTATTTTTTCGAAATCAGGCATTTACCTACGTGTCTATGCTATACCGAGGGTTTGTGAAGTGAGATGTTCCCGAGCCATCGTCTCAGTGAAAGGTAATCGTAAACGATGGTGCCCATTGCCATGTCTTGGAGAAATATTTCTAACCGTAATAGTAATCGATATTAGAAATCTGATTTTTGTAGATTTAAGTATTGCTTTAAAATGATAAATACCTAGGAGGCAATAAAAAGTTCTGGGAAAGCATGTAGCTGCATAGTAATTAAAATATGTTAATAAATTCTGTCTGAATATTGATAGGATCCAGGTTTAAATCTATCAGTCTGGAAGCTGTTGTTTTTCATCGGAAGTTGGTGTAAATCCTGGTCAGCACCACAGATCATGTCACTTTACTCGGTACTTACTTCTAGAACGGTCCTTTTCGGCCTCCTACAGTAATTAAGCCAGTCCTCCTGTCCTTCGGGGGAGCTGAACTCAAGACACTTTTCTCTTTCTAGCTTATCGTCAGACACTTGTGCTAGAAGAGAGAAGACGTATTGGGTCGGGTAGCAGCGGAGGTCCCAGTATTGTTCTGCTATTTCGTAGAGTGTGTGTGGCTGTTTGAGGAAATCGGGGACGGGCATGTCTGTAATAAAATTAATATGCAATGGCGAAATGAATCATGATTTCTCGAGCAACTTTATGTTACGATTGTAATCTATTTCCTACCTGTTTTGTTAAATATTACTATTCTGAAACAACACAAGCAGTCAAAATAAAAAAAGGTAAAAGGAATAGCATAATTTTCATGTTTAAAATACAGTAATGTAAAATGGAATCTGGATCAACTTAGCACTCCATTTGATCATTCATCTGTGGTTTGACCATTAATTGATGAGAGGTAATTGGAATAAAGAAGTTTTGAAAGGTACCTAATTTAGCAGTTTTTCAACGATACACTGATATAAGAAAAAAAGGATATGTTCACTAAACTATTGGATCGTCTGCGATTCTGCGTCACACGTGTTCGATCTCCATACCGGTACAGAACAAATACGTGTACGTTACATTACACGAATAATCCAGAGTACTATCTATCTATCTAATATCTTTAAACGAGCAATTCTTGTATATTTATATTTAATCAGGATCTAGGAAACGGCTCCAAGGATTTTCATGAAAGTTACAGATTAGGGGTTTTTCGGCTCAAGGAATCGATGTCCCAGGTTCGAGAAAAGCTCGGTTCCCAAGATATAGACATTTTAAAAACCGAGCGAAGTTCGCGTTCGGTCAACTAGATATTACATTTAAAAAAAGAAAACAACATCATTTAAAAAAAAAATATCATTTATTATTCCTCCTCTTGCCACCCATCATCATTGCTAAGAAATCGTCTCTTAGCAGCAGTATTCATATAAGGACGTAGCGCCCACTCTGTGTCGGCTGCGTCAAGTGATTCCAGTGTGCCCAGCTTTATTTCATATAGCTTCATTTGGAAACGAGGACCGATTTCTGATAGTTCGATTTCTTTGCCAGCCTGGAAAATAGAATTGGGTTTTGTTTATGGATAGACTAAATACAGGATTACAGGTTAAAATTAACTTCATAGTTGATATTACTATTTATGGCATTAATAAATAATTATTTATGGCGAGAATAAAATCATTATAAAAGGTAAAGAAAAATAAATAATGTTGGGGGATCGATTCCCGCACGGAACTAATATATTTTTATGGCCTAATAGCTACAGTTTTCTTTTCATAGAAAATCTACAGAGAGTTGTTCCATCAGGTCTGTCTTTATTAATTGTGTATGTGAATTCGAATTAAAGACGAATTCACGACGAGTTTATGAATAAAAATACCAAAGTAGGGCAATGTTCTTTTTTCAGATAGTTATGTCACGTCATGAAATGAGTCCTTCTACTCTGGGTGGAGCAGAAGGAACTGTCAGACTCGTAACTGACTAAAACATACCGCGTTTTTTCCCTTTGATTTCCAGGGTCACGATTGTCTGATTAGACATTTCCACCCCTATATTTTAGAAATGAATTTCTAGCTCAAGCTTTCTGACATTATAATTATTTCTCTTTTACCTAATTAATGCCTAGCGTAAATCTTCTGGTCGCGGGACTTTTATGATTACCGTGACCCCGGAACATAAAGGGCTATTGAAGGACACCGTGGATTTTAGTCAGTACGAGTCTGACAGTCCCTCCCGTCGTGCCCGGGGTGGGAGGCCTCATTTGATGATTTTGAAAAAAAAGCCTAAATATTCTGACTTTCTCTCTTAATTGAATACCATACCTTTTTGTAAGTATGTTGTCTGAAGCAGATATAGTCATCATTGTTAGCGAAGGTGATCACCCTCTTGGAGTCAGGCTTCGGCACCGGGAACAGGTATTTCAGTATGCTCATCGTTCTTAGACCTGCAGACAAAAGATTTATCATCGTCATTATCATCAGCCTATAAATGTTCCCACTGCTGGGACACAGGCCTCCTCTCTGTGAGAAGGAGTGGTCCATAAACCACCACGCGGGCCCAGTGCGGGTGAGTTAAACTAAGACATAAAAGATTAAAATAGGTGAATAAAAAAAACTGTGCTATCATATTTCTCGTCGGGCACGCCGCAATGGGGATGGCAACTGGGGAACTAATGGCGCTAGTATAGCTTGTTCCAAGCATCGTCATTGGTTCTAATCAGTTCAAATCTTAAAGGTACTTCAAAATAGTACTAGGTACGTCATTGGTCGGATTAGGACTTAGCTATGGTGGCGCCATCTACAATTAGCTTTGACCGGCCTTCCCCATTGCGGTGGTAAGACCCCTCTGGCGTCACATCGTCCTGACCTTCCATCTGACGCAGGTCCTCACCGGACACGGAAGTTTCGGGAGGTACCTGTGTCTGATGAGGAAGGAGGAAACGTCTGGGTGTCACTGGGTGTCAATGAGTATCGCTGGGAGAACACAGTGGAGCACACGGTGTAGAACTGCCCCGTTTGGGCAGAGCACCGCCGTGTCCTCACGACGGCTATAGGCGTAGACCTCCCGGCATTGATCGAGGCCATGCTGCGGGACGAGACGGATTGGGGGTAGTGGTCGCCTCCTTCTGCGGAGCAGTCATGCTAGCGAAGGAGGAGGACAACGTCCTCCCTCCAATCCAGCCGCAGAGGTATGACGCCCACAGCAAAGGACGTCGCCAGAGTAATGGGCGACTCGCTGTTCATGCTGATATTAAATTGTTAACGTACCAAGATCAGTCTTAAAATTATGGAAGATGAGGTGCGGGAACTGCTCGCTCATGGGGCCGATGTCGGGGATGTCGTGTCGCATCACCACGCCGGATAATGTGAACGATGCTGTGGGACCGTATGGTAGGTGGCAGATTACCTGGGGACAATATTTGTGGTTATTTTAAGAGCGCTTCGCAGTACAAGTAAACGTATTGGTGACACCACATGCACAAACTTCACCACAGATTGTCTCCTCAAGCTTTTCGCATGTAAAAACTGTGCCGGCATGTAAAAACGGACCGCAACACTGAGCGCCCGACGACACACACAGGCATGGCGTGTCGTGTGGACGCTCCAACGCGTGTCCCTCTGATTAGCAGCAGACGGTGAGTGATGGGTAGCTCGCCGTCCGACCAAGGACCAAGCCCGGGTCAGTGGCGCGTCGTGTTTCGCGCCAAATGCCTGCTGGGATCGCGGGTTTTTTCTTAACCCAGGATACCGTGGCCCCGGAACGTAAAGGGCATAGCAGAGTCTGACAGTCCCTTCCGCCTCACCCAAGGCAGGAGGACTCATTTGATGGTAGAAAAACAGGAATTTATTAAGTGTTTGTTTGCAGATAAACTCACCAAGCTATCAGGGACACCTCTATGCTCATGCACCACTATGAAGTCAGTGACCTCGTTGGCCCGACACGCATGTATCAGCTGGGACATCTCGTAACCACCACGGTTCATACGCTGACTGTTGGGGAATATTAACCTGGAAACAATTAAATTATCAATAGCGACATTTATTTAAATAGGCAATTTTTTTTTTTTATATCTCTAGAATTATTTCAACAGTAGAATGCTACATTATTCTTTCTATTCATGTTTTCTTTGTTTTTGAGAACAACTTTAACAATGGTCAAAGACACGTGACGGCACATTTTGGCAAACAACAACAACGACACGCAGCTTAGTACGACGCGTAGCTTGGTACTGTCGCGACTTTGTACTAGATTTTGATTTTGTACTTACTTTGGTGTAACCACTCGCATGTTCTGAGCGCTCTATCTGCCTATTTCTTTGATCTGAGCCTAATTCATAGTGTTTAAAAAAAAATATATATCTCTAGTCTGAATTAAACATACCACTATTTAAGTACCCACCTAAGTTCCTTGACAAACATCTTGAGTCTGGCGCTGGGCTCTCGTGAGGTAGTGATCATAATCTTAGGGTCCTCTACTCCTGCATATCTGTACTCATCGTCCTGTGAGCTCTGTGTGTTAGCACCTCCACTGAAACTACCAATTACTGCTGCTCTTTCAGGACCTACAATGAGATATTTATTAGTATATCATGAAAGATGGAAAGAGAGTAGGTTTAGATTGCAGCATGTTGTAGTATTTAGTTTTTGCAAAGTTAAAAAGTGAAAAGTTTACACAGTGTGTAATGTTAAATGTGCAATTAATAATAAAAAATAAAATTCGTTTAATTCAGACTACTAAAATTTTGTTAGTAACAATGAAACTTAAAGAATATGTTAGTAGGGAGTAGTAGCAAAACCTCTCGTGAGGTAACTCAACCCATATTACTGAACAATGTTTGTTCCGAGAATTTTGGAAATTCGCAAAACAAAAATATTGTTTTTCATATAAAATGAGAAATTGATCGGACAGTATGAAAAATCTTTTAATTTTTGTGAATTTCCAATTTCCTTAGAACAACATTGTTCAGTAACATGGGCTGTGTTACCCCACGAGAGGTTTTGCGCATTTAACGTTACACGTTGTATACAGATGCCATCTTGTCAATGTATCCTAAACAATTCAATTTTTCCAATAATACATAATGGTTTGTCAGGATTATGATTTGTAAAATATAGTAGGCATGCTACTTTAGAATTGTTGCTTACAGTGCTCAATAATTTGTGTGAAGCATGTTAGAAATCCATTAAGAAAAACTTAGGTTATGATAGCATTTAGTAAATAAACAAAAAACTGACTTAATTGCTAATAAACTGATTAAATAAACTTACCTTTATCTTCATAATCAATTCTTTTCTGTAAAGCGAGAGCCTCCTTCCTCAAATCTCCATGGATAGGAATGTTTTCTTCCAAACATCGTTTTAGTTGATCTTTTTTCGCTTGAATATTCTTCTGTTTGTCTTCCACAGACTTTCTGTATAAGTATTCGCGGCGCAAACGCGCCTGTCGTCGCAGCATAGTGATTTTTTATTGTATTTTAACGTATTTACGGTGAAAATCTTTAGTTTTTGATCAAAACATCACGCATACGATAGCAACTTAGCATTCTAATGACAGCACCACACGTGTTTATTTTGACATTGACAGTTTGCGTTTAGTTATGTTGTTTGGATATATTGAAGTTAGACATTTTCTAATGTTAAGAATAATATTGTCTCAATTTTAAACAGGTTGAAAATACCGCAATTTGTATGCTTATAATTTTTATAGTACGCTTTTTACGTAGCACGCTGTACGCAATGACTTGATCCTCTATCGACTTGTTTACAACGGAGTAACAAAACGTGGTATAATATTGCGTTCAGAAACAAATGCTCCTTTTCATCGCAGTTACGTTCAGAAAAATAAAATTTTCGAAAAAAAAAAGAAACAAATCACATATAAATGTGCCGCCTCAATATATATAGCCACGTTTTAGAATTATCATATTATAAAATAACCTTTTAGTTTTTATATTATTAAATAAGTTGAAGTTCTTGCATAAACTCACCATCATGATACTCTTCTACTACCAAGTTGTAATGAGGTTTTATATCTATGTTGTGCTCTTCAAAAATATTAAATAAATCTTCTACTTCCTCCTTATTGTTGCGAGGCCTTATATTAAATATATCTCCGGGTTTATAACTTAATTTAGTTTCATCAGCAGTTTTCAGTGTTATCATTCTAACATCCTAAAAATTTTTTTGTCAAGTTATATTTTTTATCAAAGCAATTAGAAATTAGTTTGACTGGTTTTAAACCTTAAAAGTAAGGAAAAATGCTCTCAAAGAAATATTATTGAGAAAAAATTAAGTTTCCAGAAATAAAAAATAAAAGGGTAATCGTTACCAACATACATTTTGAGGGACTAAAAATTAAGTAATACTGAAATTACCTGAAAATGAGTTTCAGCAGTAGTCCTTTCATTTTGAGTAACTTCAAATAGTGTAGCATCTACAAAAGTATCCTTAACACCTTTAGAAAAGTAAATATCTTCAGTCAAGCCATCACAAAGAGCAATTTCTTCACATTTTTCTAAAGATACCTTCCATCGTGGTATGAAGGTAGTTTTAATATTATCTGTTTGTATTTGAGGGTAGTATTGTTTTAGTATTGACAGGTATTCTTTTAGCCATGGGGCCATTACTGCATCGTGGCCTAAATCATGTTGGTAGTCGCAAAGACCTGGAAAAAGCGGAGATTTCTAAAACTAGGTTTTTTTTTAAGTATAATTATATCCTCTTTTTTTAATTGCAATAGATTCTTAGCTAATATATTGTGAAATGATAGGTCTTTAAATTAATAGTTTATATAAGTAAAATATCATCAGACCTACCATTTCAAGTAAGTAAACCAAAAGATGTTTTACATATTTATCTTCTATTTTTTTTTGAGAATGACAACTTAATACCAATTTTATCATCACAGCAGAATCTAATAGTCACGATAAAGTGTTCATTGCTATCTAACATCAATCATCCTTACATTCAATTTTTCAGATAAGAAACAAATACTATTCTAAGCACCTAATTATTACATGAATTACTGCTATATAAATAGAATTTAAGAGCAAATCCTTACCTATATCCAGTAATGGTGATGCTCCCAACTGCATGAGCCGCTTATGAAGCTTTTTTCCCGCGAAATTGAACTTCAAATACGACGAGTCACCTAGACCCAGCACACCATATTTTAACCTCGATAAAGAGTTTGAAGGCAAGTTTTTCCGCAATAGAAACTTCCAGAATCGCTTCATATTATCCGGCTCATCACCCTGCCCAGTCGTAGCACACACGAAAATAGCAAATTCTTCTTTTATCAGCCGAGAAATAGGATATTCGTCCATCGCTTGAACAGGACCACGAAAACCCAAAACCTTTGTCGTACGCCATATTCTTTCAGCTACTTCTTGAGCTGTGTAGGTTTGGCTGCCGTAAAGCACGAGAAGTTTGGGCGCTTCACTCATTTTAAAAGATTACAATTGAATAAAATGACAAAATTTTACAATCAAAACACAGTTATCAGCTGTTTGTTGACATTAAGTGACATTTCATGACATCTGACAGTTTACGTCATAAAACGATACAGATAAAATAATCGATTTTGTTGGCTCTGTTTCACGCGATTTTATAAAAAAACATACCTAATAAATATTTTTAACAAATTATCAAATAAGAGGCCTTGAATTTGATATGACCTCATGATCCACATACTGATAAAACTACGTCTATCATCCTTTCCTTCAAAATCTATTAGAGAATGTAATATAGCACAAAAAGTGACCCTGATTTTTTATTTCTCTAAACTTTCAAAGAAATTACTGTTCTACTAATAGGCATATTAAATTAATGAATATAAAAATGATTTCATTTTTCCAAACTTCGCGAGATAAAAATCCGAAAATCCAAATACCAATCAAAACTGGGGTACAAGTGCCGCCCTAACAAATCTCCAACCCCTTTGCATCCCCCGTTCAATACTATACTGACCTCTCTATTGCACCTATCGAAAGTGACCTTCTATCTCTTTCATATTTGGCGCACGGCAGTCTCGCGGCCCCAGTTGGCGGGCTTAGTCGCTCCGGCAGAAAAACGCGGGAAATCGTTACAGTGTAGTGACTCTAGTAGCAATTATATTTTAGTGAATTAAATTAAATATTTTAGTCCACAAAAATGTAAGTATTCATTTTTATATTTTAGTATTAATTTCTTATAGGGCCAGGTTTTTTTTGCCAAAAAAAAAAATGTTCAACCTTTGACATTTATTTCGGCGAGGTTTTTTCGTTGAATTTTAAGATCTACACAAATTATATTCATAACACAAACTCTTTTAAATTCTCAATGACAAGATTAATTTCAGTTAGAATTAAGTAATCCCAAAAAAGATTAATGCAGTTCCATGCAAACGGACTGAAAACATAAGTGCGAAGCTTTTACCTATTACACTAGAAAAGCTTCTTCCGCTTTTCGCAAAACAAATGTAGGGAACTCCAATAAAAATCAAGCGTACTTTATCATTTATATGTGTTTTAAATATTAAATTATATTTTAGTAAGTACCTACCTATATTTTATGAGACGTTAGCAACTAAGTAGGTAATCGCTTGACCTTAATCTTCAAACTTCTAGCCAACTAATAATGTACGAATAATCGAATACTAATAGTCTCCTTGAACTTATTCATCACGCTCGGATAGAAAATATCCAATAAGAGTAGATAAACTTACATCAGCGCAGACGTGATTGATGATAACAATGATTAATTTACGTCACAAATAACAAAATGAGTTGGGAAAAGCTTTGCGAACTTTCTACACGGCCATTTTCCACTGACTTATTAATCCTATAGACTTGAAATGTTTGACTATACAAAAAGTAGTTATACAAATATGAGGCATATCGACACCAAAATCATAAAAATACTGCTATCTCTTTTTAACTTCTTTCATTTTGCGTAAGTGAAAAAGGATGAAAGTGTTTTTGACAGTTCCTTTAATGGAAACACCTCATTCCTCGCGTCATTAAATACCTATTTGCGGCCGGTCGCCATTTTCTGACCCCACTGTTTGTCAACAAACTTGGGGTACGTCAACTGTCAAATGTTCGTGAGCTGTGGATATATTTGCGAATATTGGAGTAATTTTGCTGTGTTGTTGCGTTTGAACTCGTTTCTATAGTGGAAATCATCAATTACAAGATGCCCAATTGCAATATAATAGGATGTGGCGTCAAAAGAAGCGGAAATCACCCGAAAATAACTTTGCACCAGTACGTACTTCATTTTTCAGCTTTAATACTTTTAGATTTAGATAATAAACAAAATATTCTGCATTAGTTGAAGAGTTTCAACAGTAAAGCATTCATAATTTCCCTTTTGCCTCTAATATCAACAGTAATAACATTGTATTTCATGAAATCATTTTCTTGTTTATTTTAGGGATAGAGTAGTGCATACATGACATTTTAATATTTATCGATAATGCTATACTAAAGTTCTTTAATGGTTTAATGTTTTATTTTCAAGGCTGCCTGCTAATAAAGGAAAAAAAGAAAATTTGGCTGGAAACAACTGGCATTGAAAACTTAAAGATGTCAACAAAAACAATCCACATTTGTTTTCTTCACTTTGAAGAATCTTGTTTCAACTGGACAAATATGAAAATATTGTAAAACATTTTAAAAATAGTAAGTATGGTGTTTCTTGCCCATTCTTCTTCATCCAACCTACCTTTGCGAATGGGTGTAGAATCAATCCAATCCCATCCCATCCCATTTCCTTAATTTTAATTATGCGACGTTTAAAAGTGCCTCTTTGATGGCCTTATTGAAATAAATGATTTGGCTTTGAATTATTGTTGACTTTCAATTAAAACCCAAAATCATCGGCATGTCATAAAAGATACGTGTTGGAGATGTCCGTGCTGGTAGCCCATCGCGGATGCAGCGTCATTTGTTTTCTTGTGTTGTGTTTATTCCCTCCGTCTCGAACGTCTACCTAAAGGCGCGGGGCGGGCCCACCGCTGTGCAGGGAGAGTCATTGATACAAATGCGTGGCTTGCTCGAATACATAGCTCAACGCTGTTGACGTGGGTCGACATTTCCACTGGAGTACACGAATATGACTCACAGCTATCTATAGCTTATCGTTTGTTTTCAGTCATAGGCCTTGTGGGACGGACGCGTTTTGTGTCCGTGGATTGCAGTGGCACGTGCGTAGCCGTGCGCATAATCGTGGGTCTTGGTATAGGTACTCCAGTGGAACCGTAGACCCACGTTGTCAAACAAATTAATACACGGAGCTAAAATGCGCCGCGTGCCCGTGCACAGCATGCACCGCGGTGGGCCCGCGTCTTAACGCAATACTTGAATAACACTTTTAAGCCTGGCGTCGACTGTAGAAGAAACGAGTTGCATCGAGCCAATGTTTATCTGACACGAGCCGAATCAAAGTGTTCATTCATCGCGACTCCTCACCAAAGTAGTTTGTCAATGGGGATGGCAACTCAAAGCTAATCGTAGATGGCGCTGCGATAGTTGGTCCCCACGTCTACCTTGTACAAAAAAACAAACAAGATTATTTGTTATAAAAAATGAGTTTAAATACAAAACAAATATGGAAAATTATTCGTCCATGCAAGTACTATATAATAAAAGAAGAATTAAGACCCCGCGGCGCATCTACAAGAGGAAAAAAGTGATTTAATTGAGTGGTTATACATTTGATTTTACCGTAATAAATCCACAATTACTTGTAGTTGAGGTTTCAATTTTTGAGTTTAGGTATGTTTTACCTGTCCTCTCCTTTATCAAGAATATAATGCTGGTTTTGACTTTCTATTTTGATAAAATATCATAATGTTTTAAGTCAGTAATTTTAACCTTTTTTCTATTTAGATTCGAGAAATATCACAATATATTTAATTTCTTAACACCACAACTATTACAAAACTCGTTCCAGGTGATAATTCTTCGATTTTCGAGCGATGCAATACTGGTACTTAACCTCCAAAAGAAAAGTAGATATTATTTTGAAAAGTGTATTCCATTTTTTACAGCTTATTACACAACATCTAGTAATTTTACATCAATAAATGGTTTTTTTTCTGAAAATTCCTTTGATTTTACAGTTCTTTGGGGACCAAACTGTCATTTTCACTTTGACACTTGCCTTCCCCATTACTAACTTAGCTCAATCGTCCTTTTCTCGCGCTACCTTAGAAGAAGGATGTTATCTTTGCGCGTCTCGCAAGTAAGCAAGTTGAACTTGCTTACTTAAAAAAAAGTAAATGATCTGGCATACCGACTAAAAGGTAGAAATTCTCCATTTATTTTATAGTTATTGAACAAGAGAATCGGCACCAATATTATCCAAACTAAACATGATTGCACGTGTAAATTTTATCGATGTTATTGTAGAGAAATATCGACATGGGTTTACTCTATTAGCCGCCATTTATAGGCCCCAGCAAAGTTTAGGTATACACGTTTTTCTTGTAGGTATTTCAGGTCCATAGGATTAATAAGTCAGTGCCATTTTCCAATTTTCTATCGATTACCTAGCTAACACATATTTTAGAGAACACATATATTATGTCATGAATAACTATGTATTATTGTATAAGACGTATTCTCCTATTATCTTGAGCAGCAAAAACTAAACGAACTTTCTATTTCGAATTCGATTTTCGAAAATAAGAAGCACATTTTCCCGCGTCAAAAATAGCGGTTCTTGCGTCAGACGACCACGTGGCGTCATCGATCTGCCTCCCTTTCTCACCCCTATTCACCCCCTCCCATGTAGGGGTACTGAGAGTAACTCCAAAATGTCTTTTACCTTTGACCCCTAGCTGGCCCAGGACAATCGGTGCAGAGAATAAATTGAAACAAACTGCTATTATTTTTATAAAGACGCGATAAGCAATTAATGATAATGACCTAGTTGACCGAGCTTTGCTCGGTTTTTAGGGTTCCGTAGTCAACAAGGAACCCTTATAGTTTCGCCATGTCCGTCCGTCCGTCCGTCCGTCCGTCCGTCCGTCCGTCCGTCCGTCCCTCTGTCCGCAGTTTAGCTCAGAGACGCACAGTACTAGAGAGCTGTAATTTGGTGTAAATATACGGATTTCTTGTGCCGAAAAAGTGGTAAAATAAAATCTAGTAAAATATTTTTTTTTAGGGTACCTCCAGTACTTACACGTAAAGTCAGGATTTTTTTTTTCTCGCGTACCCCTTAGTGTGGGGTATCATTAAATAGGCCTTTAAAAAATAATGATAGTTTCCATTAACAATTTTTGAAAAAAAAAAATTCGTTTGTGAAATATTAAGCTTTAAAGTGCTAAATTTTGCTCGATTCGAGTGTCCCCCCCCTCTACCAGCTAAACGGTTATGTTTGGGGGTGTGAAAAAATTCACAATAGTAGTACATATAACGAAGTTTAAAAGAAAATTATCATGACTAAGCAGGCTTTACAACTTTACGAGTAATAGTCGACCAACTTATAAAATGTACTTGATATCATATTTTCTTAAACAAAATGTATCGGAGACAACTGCAAAAGTAAGTTTGTCAACTTTATTTTTACAGCTTTTATAGGTATGTTTTTTGGGGATAGGTAGGTTTTTATCGTCAACTATTTTTAACTAAATTCAAAAAAAGGAGGAGGTTCTAAATTCCTTTAATCTTTTTTCTTATGTATTTTCCCCGATTTCTCAAAGACTCCTGGACCGATTTTGAAAATTCTTCTTTTTAAAATTAAATTCAGCGAATCAGTTTAGTTAGTTCGCATAAGTATTTTGATGGGCAACTACGGAACCCTACACTGTGCGTGGCCCGACACGCACTTGGCCGGTTTTTTTAAAATGTCTATATCTTGGGAACCGAACATTTCTCGAACCTGGGACCTTGATAAATCGATTCCTTGAGCCGAAAAACCCCTATCTGTAACTTTCATGAAAATCCTTGGAGCCGTTTCCGACATCCTGATTATTCATCCCAAGTACGTATTCCCTTCTAATATTGTTTTCTGTGACAGAGTTACCTACTTGTAATACCACCTACTTTATAAAAGCTCAGCAGATAGGGGGGTGTTATGTCAATTCAAGTCAATTGCAACAAATTAAACCCGAAAATAAGAAAATAATGGACGAAATTCAGTAGTTTTCGAGAGATTTAACTTGAGTTACACCTTGGACATTATTTAATGGGTAACATTAAAATAAATGATATTGTAGCTGACACTTCGATTAAGATAAGGGCCTAATTAAAAGTACTTTCAAGTTTTTATAAGTATTTAAGGTATCTGTTACTGAAAGCAGGTTATTTCCGCTGAACATTAAAGATAACGGTTGATTGCGTCATCTAAGCGTTTCTTATTGTAGGTAAACCACTGAAGCGGTTACTGAAACGATTTTCTTTTTTGTTGCTCTTTTCGATTCACGTTTTGTATTGATAAATAACTTGTAGTTTTTTAAATTCCAATTCAGTTTTCGTGTTTTTTTAGTTATTCAGATGAACAGTGAAAGACTTGGTAATTTGTTCACCTTTCTCCGAAAAGCTGGCACAAATTAGGTCCGGTAGACCGCACGTCATTGGTAACGAAATCAGTTTTTATACCTTCTTATAATTCAAAAAAAGTGTTTTCACTTTTTTATCCTAGAAAAATTATCAAATAAGTCCTTCCGGCCAGCAGCAGCAGTAGGTATGGAGCGCAAGGGGCTGTCATACTTGTACTGACTAAAATCCAAGATGTTTCTTCAATAGCCCTTTAAGTCCCTTATATACTTGTTACTATAAGTATCACTGACGTGCGGCCTAGCGTACCTACATTATCTTCAATGGTAATTTAATCGGTCTCTTGTAAATTAGTTAATTTCAGATGCTCTATAAACTTAAAACACCGTCTAGACTGTTTTATGGATGTTGTAAAGTTCTTAGAACTTTAGAGACGCAAAGAATCGTTTATTTTTTAAGAAAAGATTGCTTTCCTTTCTAAAGTGTCGATTATCTTAAGATTGCATCTCTATGCGAAACGTGAAAAGAGTTTTCAGTTCTGTTTGAATTGGTGCTATTTTTTTTTATTGTGAAAGGTTTTTTTCTAGCGATACGTCTTCATTTTCTTTTCATGACATGCTTTCACAGTGCAAGCGTAAAACGAAAAGACTTTAATCAGTACCTATAGTCTACACCGTTCCCAGAAAATATAAGAATAATTATTATCCTTATCCATTTGAAAGCTTTTTTTTTTTGGAAAACCTGGACTTCATGGTATAAGTCCAAAGCCATGTCAGAGACCTATCTAGGGTTCCAGACGGGTAAATTACCTCGGACACTAAAGGGTGAACAACGGGAAAAATGGCCAGAGTGACATCAAAAAGCCTAAAGGAAAATAGATAGTTAGGTATAACACTTTTAAGTCACTTTCGGTCAGTACCCACACTGACTCAAACTAAAACCTAATGGAACACCAACAACGTCGACCATCGATCAGTCCATTAATAACACATAACAATAAAAGCCATCGTTTAACTCCTCAACTCTCTCAAATCGTTTCCTGGTCTCACATACCCCACATCAGTAACAAAGCTTAAAAATGTCGTCATCTCACAATTGATCCTAACTGTAACACTTCCGAATGCTTATGTAATAAGAATGGATATTTCATTATCAATCAATTTCAATTGCTGCTGTGTGCAATTCGTTTGTGCAAAGTTCTATTTCATTCTTGCCTTGGCCGCTGTGAAGGCCGCTGGCTTGTGGGTAGCCTGTCTCTGTTTTTAACATTGTTGGTGAAAGCCAGTGGCGTAGCTAGTGTGGGAGCAGAGAGGGCCCAATGAGTGACCTCGCATCGGAAAGGTCGAAGACAAAAAAAACCTCGGTGAATTTGGCGACCACAATTTTGTTCCCGGAAAGTAAAACTGAGCTTTTCAAAGTTGGTCGCGGGACTTATCTCCTTACCGTGACCCCGGAAAATAAAGGGCTATTGAAGGATACCGTTGATTTTAGTTAGTACGAGTCTGTCGGTCCTTCCCGCCCGGCCCGGGGTGGGAGGACTCATTTGATTTTACCACGTAAAAACAAAAGCTTTTCAAAGTTTATAAATATGACCTTATATTATCATCATAGGCATTTGAGGTGAAAGTCAGTGACGTACCTCGCATCTGAAAAGACCTCACGGGCAGTGGAAGATGGATGGAAAAGAAAAACGACGGTGACATAAATATGCGATCTCAAGTTCGGGATCAAAATTGTTATTCCCGATCTTCCCTTTACACCAATTTATTCTTCGTAGGCATATCTTCTTCCACCCCTATTTGTGATTAGTCATCATCTAATGAGTAATCCTATTTCTAGCCATACCTACTATGACTCATAACAGGGCACATCTTGGTATTTCCAAGCAAGTTTTTCATGGGCTTCAGAAAAGGAAGAGTTGTCAATACGAATTTTGCTAATCCGTGTAGAGTCCGCGCCACGACTGAAGTCCTTTTGATGCGGCACTAGTGTATTAGTCATTGCATCAAATTGCATTTAAAAATTTAGTGAGTACTACGATTCGCTGCTGAAGAACAGCTTCAGAAAAGAGTCACACCCTTTGAAGGTGTCATCCTATCAAAGAGAGCTTACTTCACTTTTCTCTAAGCTGACCACGAATTTTTTTATACTCTAGTCTAAAACATTATCGGAAATATGCCTGAACATACCTACCTTATCTTCCTGCCCTTATCCCATCCTACTTGTGGTCGTCGTAACAAGTTTTTCTTTTTTTCTTCCATTCTCCCCTATCAGACGTCTCAGTATCATTTGTACTTCTTTTTCTTTCATTATCATTCCTTAGACAATCCATTCATCTTTTCTCTGGCCTTCCTCTGCTCTCCATCCATCAACATTCTACTTACATAAATAATATCATCCCGGCGTGGCGACGAGTCCATCGAGCGCCTAGTGGTGCAGGGCAAAGTTCAAGGCACCCGAGCACGAGGTAGATCGCCTATGAGATGGACGGATCAAATAAAAGCAGCTGTGGACAGTTCCCTGCACGTCTGCACCAGAAAGGTGGCCATCAGACAGGAATGGCGGCGTATTGTTAGGCGAGCCACTAACAGCTGAAATGACGACCACGACCACTCTGCCAAGAGTGCAACGACGAAGAAGAAGAAATAATATCATATTGATAACCTCGTCCTTCCTTAAAAAAATGTTGTATTTTTTATTCGTATCTTGCATTACTCCTTAGGTTCATAGTTCGTATATTCTTTCTATTACCATATCATCAAATAAACAATACTTGAGCGGAAGGGCCTGTCAGTAACTTACTGTCCCTTCGGTCGCCCTTTGCTTTCCAGGACTTCACTGTCATTTTAAGTCCCGTAATCCATCTTTTTATTACCTTAAAAGTTACTATAACCACTCAAGTTTATCGCACTGTATCGATCAGAAGTTTTAAATAATCTATGATGGTTCTTTGCCGACCCAGTGACCTAACGCTAGCTATCGATTGAAGTGGCTAGCCAAACTGGCTGCGATAAACAATTTGGAAGTGCAGTAGAGACTTGTGCTCTTAAAATAATGTACTAGGGAACTAGGGATCCCCAGTGCCAAAACTAGGGGTGTGCCAAGATGCCCAGCGACGGGGCATTGAGCAATTGTCAGATCGGTTATGCTATTCTCTAAAAGAAATCTCATCGCTGGACTCTACGATCGATGTGCTGTTCGACGAGACGACTTTGAGATCGTCCGATTGCGCAGAGCGAGCGCTCACCGTAGCTGTACGTGGTACAAATTGGTATCAGGAGCTTAGTGCAACTGCATATCAAACTTTCCTCCTAGCGTGTGTGGCGTGAGCGGGAGCGCTGCAGTCACGCAGCACAAGGCTGCTTATAATGTAGAGAATACTTCAGGACCATAATTGGCAAGCCTAAAGAAGTTCACACTAGCCCCCTTATTAATAAACGTGGACTAAAGTTACAACCAGGATAATTTTCGGATTAACCATACATTTTTAGGGGTTAACCTTGGCGTAACTTTAGTCCACGTTGTATACATAGGTTTTTAAATTAGCTACAGCATTGGGAAGCCTCAAGAGAACTGTGGTGAATCTTTGCATGAAGTCATTGCCCTTTATGTACTGTTTATCCTACGTGCTTTTCTTAAGGCTTTTATAGCCTTATTTTTACGATATTAACTTGTCTTCTGACGTCGTTCTAACCGTACTTAGATATAAAGTGTGGGTTGAGCATTTAAATTCTGCCTAAAATTGCGTCTAAATCTGCCTAAAAGCACAAAGTGAAAAAAACAATTATTGGATCATCTCGTTCTTTTCTGTAAGACATGGATATAATGTTATAATGCGGGGAATAGTTAGTTATTAGCATAATACATTTTATAACATTCAAAATACTTCCTCAACCAGTAACAATTAGCCAAATCAACGCAATTATTTTACCATTTCGGTAAAAACAAGATTTTTTTCAGAAAGTAAATTAAAATTTTTAAGGGGCAGGTCTTCTAAAATTCACGCGCGCCGAATTATTTGCGTAACTTTGTTTGTGATTTTTGAACAAAATATTGCAATAACTTGAAATATTATTATTGCACATAAATAACCATAATATAAGTAATAGCTAGTTATTTTTTTAAAATTGAATTAAGTAGATTATATTAGGTAAATCAAGCGTTCAAAACAGCTCTTTCCTGCCCAACGTCATTTCGAGTTACGTTGGTGCACTCAATCTGAGACAATGAAGAATTTATTTAAAAATCTGATCAGCGCATAATGACCGCAATATCCTCGTCTTCAAACTGCGCTGATTAGTTTTTTATATTTATCTTTCATTTTCTAAATTAAGATGGCAGAACATCATCAAAATTCTCGGATTTCATCTCTTAATAAATGGTTTTTTTTCATAGGAACTTTGCATCGTAGGTATGTAATATTACATTATCTTGATGTCAACAGATCAATAAAGCAAATTCAAAAAAAAAATTGTACCTAAAGCGCTTTTTTTCAACAATAAAAAATATCTCAAATAACCTCTCAAAAAGTGTTTATAAACGAGAATTGCAAGAGAAATTCCTTAGTGGCCGGTGGACGGCCGGAGCGATCGGACGTGAGGTCCACGACGAATTTTTGTTGGTCCCTCTCGCTCGCACCTTCTCTCACTCTAACGGTGATGACGCGCAGTTACGCATCTCCGGTTGCTCTACTTTATTATGTTAAAATATATTTTTTAACCGACGGAAAAAAAAGAGGAGGTTCTCAATTCGACATGTATATATTTTTTATTTTTTTTTATTTATGACCATTCTTTACTTTCTCTAAGGTGGTCCAATATCAAAAAATCTTTTTTTTTGTTGGACAGAGTTTATCTGAAAGTTGGTCCAATTTAAATATCAAAATTAAACTCGGCCTGTAGGGGTAGAAAAAGAGGAATTAATTGTCAATTTTCCTACAGAATTTTCAGTTGTGAACCGATTATTGTTAAAAGATATGGAGAAGTAACTAAACAAGTTGGAGCGAATTCCGACCTTATTGACATTTAAAATTTAGTTTGTTTTTTTTTCACTTTCACGTTCGCTAACATTGCTCCTTCATTAAAATCTGGTTTTTGCATAAATGTCAATAAGGTCGAAAATCGCTTCAAGCTGTTTTTTTAACTTGCTATCGTTAAGCAATTTAAAAAACATGTTCAAACTATTTTCGACCTTATTGACATTTAAAATTTAGCTTGTTTTTTCTCACTTTCACGTTCGCTAACATTGCTCCTTCATTAAAATCCGGTTTTTGCATAAATGTCAATAAGGTCGAAAATCGATTGAAGCTGTTTTTTTAACTTGCTATCGTTAAGCAATTCAAAAAAACAGCTTCAAGCGATTTTCGACCTTATTGACATTTATGCAAAAACCGGATTTTAATGAAGGAGCAATGTTAGCGAACGTGAAAGTGAGAAAAAACAAGCTAAATTTTAAATGTCAATAAGGTCGAAAATAGTTTGAACATGTTTTTTAAATTGCTTAACGATAGCAAGTTAAAAAAACAGCTTCAAGCGATTTTCGACCTTATTGACATTTATGCAAAAACCGGATTTTAATGAAGGAGCAATGTTAGCGAACGTGAAAGTGAGAAAAAACAAGCTAAATTTTAAATGTCAATAAGGTCGAAAATAGTTTGAACATGTTTTTTAAATTGCTTAACGATAGCAAGTTAAAAAAACAGCTTCAAGCGACTTTCGACCTTATTGACATTTATGCAAAAACCAGATTTTAATGAAGGAGCAATGTTAGCGAACGTGAAAGTGAGAAAAAACCAACTAAATTTTTAAATGTCAATAAGGTCGAAAATAGTTTGAACATGTTTTTTAAATTGCTTAACGATAGCAAGTTAAAAAAACAGCTTCAAGCGATTTTCGACCTTATTGACATTTATGCAAAACCGGATTTTAATGAAGGAGCAATGTTAGCGAACGTGAAAGTGAGAAAAAACAAGCTAAATTTTAAATGTCAATAAGGTCGAAAATAGTTTGAACATGTTTTTTAAATTGCTTAACGATAGCAAGTTAAAAAAACAGCTTGAAGCGATTTTCGACCTTATTGACATTTAAAATTTAGCTTGTTTTTTCTCACTTTCACGTTCGCTAACATTGCTCCTTCATTAAAATCCGGTTTTTGCATAAATGTCAATAAGGTCGAAAATCGCTTGAAGCTGTTGTTTTAACTTGCTATCGTTAAGCAATTCAAAAAAACATGTTCAAACTGTTTTCGACCTTATTGACATTTAAAAATTTAGTTGGTTTTTTCTCACTTTCACGTTCGCTAACATTGCTCCTTCATTAAAATCTGGTTTTTGCATAAATGTCAATAAGGTCGAAAATCGCTTGAAGCTGTTTTTTTAACTTGCTATCGTTAAGCAATTTAAAAAACATGTTCAAACTATTTTCGACCTTATTGACATTTAAAATTTAGCTTGTTTTTTCTCACTTTCACGTTCGCTAACATTGCTCCTTCATTAAAATCCGGTTTTTGCATAAATGTCAATAAGGTCGAAAATCGCTTGAAGCTGTTTTTTTAACTTGCTATCGTTAAGCAATTTAAAAAACATGTTCAAACTATTTTCGACCTTATTGACATTTAAAATTTAGCTTGTTTTTTCTCACTTTCACGTTCGCTAACATTGTTCCTTCATTAAAATCCGGTTTTTGCATAAATGTCAATAAGGTCGAAAATCGCTTGAAGCTGTTTTTTTAACTTGCTATCGTTAAGCAATTCAAAATACATGTTCAAACTATTTTCGACCTTATTGACATTTAAAATTTAGTTTGTTTTTTCTCACTTTCACGTTCGCTAACATTGCTCCTTCATTAAATTCCGGTTTTTGTATAAATGTCAATAAGGTCGAAAATCGTTTGAACCTGTTTTTTTTATTGCTTAACGATAGCAAGTTAAAAAACAGCTTCAAGCGATTTTCGACCTTATTGATATTTAAAATTTACTTTGTTTTTTCTTACATTCACGTTTCACAACATTGCTCCTTCATTAAAATCCAGCAAGTAACAAAACCGTTGGTTTCTCTGTCTCCCGGTGGTAATGGACTGTGCCTATGACAAGGAGTGCAGTCCTTGGATGGGACTGTCAGATTTGTACTGACTAAAATCCACGGTGTCCTTCAAATAGCCCTTTATGTTCCGGGGTCACGGTAATGAGTACCGCGACGCCAGCAGGCTTTAGCCCTCTAGAGGGGGACCCCGTCATCATGCTGACGCTATTTGAGGCGCTCGTAGAACACAACGCGCTGTCGACCCGGGCATGGCCCATGACTTTTTTTCCATGATAAAATCATCAAATGAGTCCTCCCCAGGCCAGGCGGGAGATACTGTCACACTTGTACTGACTTAAATTCACGGCGTTCTTTAATAGCCTTTTACGTTCTGGGTTCACCATTGCGGCTGGGATGTAAGTTTTACGCTGTCCTCTCTCTCACGCGTCCCGCATCTTCCTTTGCCAACATGACTGCTGCACTGACCTTTTTTTTAGGTTTAATTAGTTAAACACGATTGTGGTTAACAAATTAAACCTAACAGAATTTAACCTATGAGAGTATTTAAATAGTATTAAAACACTTGTGTGATACTCGTATAATTACAAACCAAGCAGGGTTGGCATGATTAAAACAAGTTTTTTATTACCCGTTTCAACTACTTTTTAAGGCAGATGAATGCATAATAAAATGAAAATAAATTAATATTCAGGAGTCTAAATAGTTTGACATAAAACCTTTCGAGTGTAATGCCATCGTTATGTCATATCTTAACGTTTATTGACACTATAATAAATGAAATAATGCTTAAAATTTTTAGATCACAGTCATGTTATTCCATTAATCTTTTTTCGTAAAAAAATCATTTCAAAGGGTAAATTTGAAAAGATATAGTCTAGAAATGAAACATAATTGATTTATACGTTTAGACATCAACAAACAAAGTGGAATTAATTTTTAAAAATAACCAGAAACTAAAAAAAAACACATATTTAAAACATTTTGAACTGTTTGTGTTTTATAAATTTGAAAAAAACTGTTTTTATTTCCAACCCTGAAACCAAGTCATATTAAAACTCCTTATTAAGCAAAAATTTCTATAACTCCTTTTAAATAATCCTTAGTAGAGCAATGTTCTTACCGTATCAAAATTGTTTTATAATAATTCAGTGGGCAGGATGTATGCGGGGGATTGCGGGAAGGGAGCCCGAAATTTGACGTACGATCGACTGGCCGAACGCGATTCAATTTTGTGCAAAAGAAGACGGCAGCCTTAAGAGCCAAAATAAAAAACCCACGAACTATTTCCTTGATTCATTTTATTGAACCTGAGTTCAAGAACCATAAAGTGAAAGTATAATATAACATGACTGATAGTCGAAGAAGGTCAATTAACTGCTTTATCAGACGCACAAGGTCGTTTCGTCAATTATATTGTTATAAAAAACATGCAAATTGTTGAGCTAACTGATTATAAAACTAAAATCGTCGTAATTACATAATTATCACAAAAAGATAAACATCTGTTGAAAGCTTGTCTAAAAAAAGTTTAACTGTAAAGCGACCCTTATGTCAACGTGAAATGTCGTTTTGACTTTGACAGTTTTCTTTGAATAAGAACATCATTTCTTACCACAAAAAAAATAAACACCCGTTGAACATTTGTCTAAAAAATTGACAACGTCAAAACGACATTTTCTCCTTCATGTAATTACAGTTAAACTTTTTTTAGTGTTCAACGGGTGCTTAACTTTTTGTGGTAAGACAGAGTGTACCTAGATTTTGAGTAGCTCAAAATAAATGAAAAAAAAAAAGTCTTCGCCTAGTTTTTCAAAACGACGCGCGACGCGACGAAGCTTAAACTCGTCTGCGGACAACCATCAGCTTTTAAAACGTAATCGTTTTAACTCGTGATTCATTGAACATTTAGACCCGTATTGGACAAGTCATTACGACAGGAAAATCCTTTCCGGAAAAAGGTTTTTGAATTAAGAACAAAAGCTTGAAAAGCTACGGGTTTTCATTCTTTTGATTTTAGATCCTGTGCATGGGAAAATTTATCCTGAGCCGTGGTACCCAATTTCAAGAGCTGTCTAAAGATTTTCTTAATGTAAAATTGCTAAATAATATCATTCCTCACCAGTGATTAAAGATACACAATCATAAAATACAGTGTGTACAGGTCAGTTTTTTTAAAATTCCATCATCGAACACGTCTTTTTGCCCTGTTGGGTGGAAAAGACTGCCAGACATAACTTACAAATTATGTAGGTACTTACTTCAATTGACCTTTGAGTTCCAGTGCTGTTAAAGGGCCCCCCTTTTAAGCCTGTCCTGCAAACATCCCAGGCCCGTCAAACAACTGGTATTGCCCCACAAACACACCATAATATTCACTAAAACGCATTCCACAAACACCATATTTTCCGATAATCGTCGCACTATACATAAGGGTTGTTTGGCAATAGTACCGGCTTATGACGTCAATGGCCCCTATCGCTATATGCCAGTATATAGTACCTATATACACAGATTGGCGTCTATACGACCTGTGACACGATTTGAGGAATATACATAAGTACATAGCTATATATTTTATTTGGCAGATCATTACGAGAAGAATGTACATGCGTTTGAATTAAGAATAGGAAGAACTTATTGCCATCTTTGTAACTTAATAATGCCTGCCGGGGTCGCGGGACTGTCTTTTCAGGTAACCGTGACCCTGGAGCGTAAAGGGCTAATGAAGACACACCGTAGATTTTGAACTCTGGAGGACTCATTATAAGATTATACCGCGAAAAAAAAGAAAATGCCGGTTTTCTTCACCGTTTTCAAAGCAGCACAATCATCATCATAAATTAGTGAAAAATTGTACGAACGTCTAGGTTAAATTAGTAGATGAAATAGATTACGTACTTTAATAAGTGGGAATTACTAACGTAACTGAATTAGGCGGGAAGCCACATCAGTGCTTTTATGAATTCAATCCACGGTTTCCATTGTCAAATCTCTTTGTTCTATATTTTTTGTACTAAGCAGTATTTTCTTGGCTGTTTTTTTAATACAAATTCTGGTGTTATTTGAAAACCAGTTGTCAGCAATTTTCTTTGGCAGATCTTAGAATATTTACACTGAAGTTTGTTGACCGTCGAAGGGAGAGCGCTTCGGGGGACTGTCTTATGTAAAAATTGAAATTCAAAAAGTGCTGATAAATCTGCCTTATTTGAATAGGTACCTAATTGATTTTATTTTTACTGGCAAATAGGTAAAATTATACAAAGCGAACAATGGATAAACTAAAACATATAAATAGCAATACACGACTTCTTCATGGGGGTAGACAGCAGAGACTACGACGTAAATTATTCGATCTTTGTACTGACTGCTTTCGCCTCGTCCAGGTTTTAAAATCTCGTCATACAACGCTCGAAAGTATCTAACATTTAAAATAAAATCTTTCACTAAAATCCTCCCCTAAGTTGGCCCCAACAAAGCCAAGCTGACGTAATATTCCGTCCCCTACGTCTGCTACAGTTAGGGCTCCAGCCCTTTTGATGGATCTAGGCCAAGGGCGCCTGCTTTGGCAGATGTGGCGTCATTAATGAGATGTCAAACACAGGGAGAAAACTTAGGGGACGAGATTTTATTGAAATCGTAGCGTGGTGTGGATCGAGGTACCTACAGACCGACAGAATCTACCATTGGGGTAGATTGCTGTCAAAGGAAATTGGGAAAAAGCGTCCCTTATACCCAGATTTGAAACAGATGTTATTCGTAATGTTGGGAAGATGAGATATTATTTTTACTTTGACAATTTTCTTTAGATTGTCAGTATAAAAGCACAATATTTCGATATTAAAGCACAATATTAATTGATGACAAAATAAAAAAAAGTCAGAATGGGGTAGCAACGCATAATAAACAATGGAGTCATACAAAATACATAACAAGAAAACAGACAGTTTAGATTGTTTTATCAACGACTAATAAAGTTATGATTTTTTTAACTTGCCATTTGGCACTGTTTAAATAGTCAATGTGTTCGATATTTTATTTTATTTTATGTAGGTCCACGACGGTACACTTAACTTATGAAACTTCATAGATAGATATTTTCATTATTCAGGATTTGATCCTCAATAGCGACACTATCGAACGGTGAAATACACTACATAGTTTTTTTTTCAAAATCGTCAGGATAATTGGTTTTCCAAAAACTCAAACGATGCAATTTTCATCAAAAGATCGCTAAACCTCATAAAAACTAATTTAGGCATCCAGGAAAAGTTGGAAAATTCATAGGTTAAATAGGTACGTGTATATAGAGTAGATTACAATCAACAACTAACTGACGTGAGAAAATGTAGTTTTAAACGTACCGTTAATTATTTTTAATTTCTGATCTGATTTTAGACGGATACCTAGCTACTAATTAGTAATTATAATTATGCCTATTGAGGTTATGAAAATTGTTAAGTTAATGAGTTTCGGCAATAACCTCATTAGATGAAATCGATACTGCTACCTTTGATTTAATAACGCATAAGTAAAGATATTTTAATTAATCCTGTCTTAAATTAGTTGCTTAATACCGCGGTATCCTCTATCTTTCTGTTTCAAAAGCCATATTTAATTAAATTATGTAGGGAATCAGCACTTTTATTAGGTTAAAAAATTCACAAGATTAACCACTTCAACGTTTGCCCCTAGAATCCTTTCAACTGCTCAAACACTTTTAAGTGTTTTAGCCGAGAAGTGGCGATTTAATCCAGGGTTCGCCACTTTTATCCAATAAAATTTACATACGAAAATTAAATCATCAAGCGAGCTTCTTTCGACGCTATTATGCTCAAACATCCAGTATCTAAATATTAACTCAAAAAAAAACAAAGCTGCAGAAAAAAATACAGAAACGGAAAAGAATGGCGCGTGTACCTACGTGCTGTGAAAATAAATTACAATAATAATCGCAAACAAAATAACAACAAAAACACTTAATGAGAAGAAATAGACTCAATTAAACCAGACAAAGAAACAAACCTTACCTTTAAACTTCAATTATTCTAATGAGTTCAAGTAACCAACATTTCAAGAGGTTGTCCTTGAAAAACGTGTGGTTCAGAACATCTTAATTATTCCAAGCGTATCTAATAACAATAAGACAGGCAGACGAAATAAATGGCCTACTTACACACTGAAGCAAATTGGAATCCTAATTATTTACTCTTTGGTTCAGTTAGTGATTTGATGATCTTGGTGAATTTACTAACAATATAATCATTGTTGCCAAAGCTAGATGAGGTTGACACAGGAACTTGGAGGTTGACATCAACTTGACTTGATCCAATAGTAGGTTCAGAGCTCAGGCTGTGGATGATGATGATGATTAATATATCACAAGAGAAGAAGAAGTACCTGCCCTTTCAGTAGACTTGTCTATTTACGCTACAGAGTAAGATATGACTGAAGCTGGAAAGAAAGTGGTGAAAGAACGCTAAGAAGAGGCAACAAAACGAGTTCAAGCATTTCTCAGAAATTTGTCACAAAAAGCAAAGCATGGTAAAGGAATGAAGAAAGAAGAAAATAATAATTTGACACGGTACTTATCTAAGCAATTTACACAAATTAATTCTAATGAAATCGTACAAATGAATAAAGAAAACTGAATGAAAGGAACAATGCGTAAAGGCTTTGTAACTTTGTTTATTAACAGAAAATTATAACAACTAAATGAATAAATGATTAGAATATCACTCCGCCCTCGATACGTTGCCCCAATTAACTCGTCACTCGAACTGATGAGAGCATTCACTCTCCTCATATCAAATCGAAACCAATACCGTTTACTACAAATCGAATTAATTGTCTCGAAACGGAATTAATAGTATCCACCGTTTGATTTGATAAGCCGTATGACGTCAAGCAATGCTCTATATATTTTTTTCTACAAATAATAATTTTCTTGCCTTGTTTTTTCTTTGTCTTGCGTTTAGTTCAGTTGACGGAGTTGCCTGTTGTTTTTCATCATCTGCTTCATCACTGCTTGCCTTAAATTTATCTTCATATTTCCGTTTATTGAAAACGACCACGTATTGTTAACTGGTAGAACCTACTTACTTTTCATACTACCTACTTCTTATGTACTACGGACTTTTTCTTATCGTAGGTTCTATCAATTGGGTCGTGCGAGCTTTCGATTGCCTAATTGTTCATGTCAAAAGCATATTGGAGACATAGATGCATGTTATACATGTATCAGTTTATAGTTATTGTTTTATATGTGAATTGTGTTTTATGGGCCTTTAGATGCCTGAAATAAAGGATAAATTAGCCATTACCAGTTAAGAATATTATTCTGAATTATATTTACAAATAGTTGAAAAATCGATGGGATTACAAATGTTTTTCATAGAAACTAAAAGAAACAGATGTGTCCTACAAAATATGTTGTACACATCTGTATACCTTTTTTATGCTTGTATATTAATTAACCTTTGGACCTAAAAGTTTTGTTATTTTAATTTGAAAATTATTTTATCAAGTCACTCATGCCATTTGTGGAGTGGAAGGAAATATTATTCTTTGTTTCACTAAAAACCTTCAGCCCTTTATCATTTTTGTTTAAGGATCGTGGTGCTCCCTTTAAACAGTTCCACACAAATCGTCACTTTATTTTACGCCAAATTTTCTTGCGAAGAATTCATACATCGCAAATTAGCAATGCAGGAATCGAAAAGCTCATATCACTCAAAAACAGATTAAATAATCACAGCAATATCTCAGCATCAAGTAAACTTGTCACTAACTCTATATACAATCAGGAACTCCAAAGCCGCTTATCTCTGTATTGACCTAATGACCTGCGTTATCTGAAGCAAGTACAAACGTTGATAAATGAGTTGTCCCTCTCAGAGGTAAACATGGTACTGATTTGTTTCTTCATCTGTGGTCTTGTTATTTATAAAGATAATGTTATTGGAAATGCAGGAGAAATCTTTGGGTGGTAGATTTGAAATTAAGAAATATATAGTTCACATTTATCTTCTAAACACTGAACTGCCGGTCGTGGGACTTATCGACTTACCGTGACCTTAGAACGTAAAGGGAAGACACCGTGGATTTTAGACATTTTAGTCAGTCGACGAGTCTGCAGGCAGCCCTCGAAGATTTAACCACGTTAAAAAAAAACACTCACCTGCTAAACTTCCCAAGCAAAATATTGGCCTTTTTAATATTTTCTTTCAGTACATTCGTTGAGCACAATATGTACTCGTGAAACTAAAATAATACTTGTACTGTCTAGTGTATCTTAAATCCACCTGTAACGAACAAACAACTATTAAATAAATTAGATAATACAGCTTTCAACCGGTTTAATGATTTCAATTTTAAAGCTGTTAATAATCTCTGCAGTACCTACCTAAATCTACTCATCTTATAATTTCAACTTTGACGTTTGAAATTGATTCTTATAAAGGATCCTTATAAGAGGAAAGAGCGAATTCTGGGAAACTTACCTTCCATGAAAATTACCGAAAACCAGTGCCCAATTGACATATTCCTAGAAGGAACAAGCACTTGTTCCAAAAGCCCTAACCACTTCATAGAATCCAGCAGTTTGAATATGAAATTCAATCATTTGATTCAAATGATTGAATTTCATATTCATCATCATCATCATCTCAGCCATAGGACGTCCACTGCTGAACATAGGCCTCCCCTTTAGATCTCCACATATATGCCACCTGCATCCAGCGTCTTCCAGCGACCTTTAGAAGGTCGTATGTCCATCTTGTTGGTGGACGTCCTACGCTGTGCTTGCTAGTCCGTGGTCTCAACTCTAGTACTCTTCGGCCCCATCGGCCATCTGCTCTGCGAGCAATATGGCCTGCCCATTGCCACTTCAGCTTGCTAATCCGGTGGGCTATATCGGTGACTTTAGTTCGTCTACGGATCTCCTCATTTCGGATTCGATCAATTTCATATTCGCTGAACGGTTATTACGGCATACGTTATAAATAAACTTCAACCCTCTGCTCTGGAGAAAACTTTTACCTCCATTTGACCCAAATCTGTTCAGAACTGGTTGACGGAGTTCGACAGTCGTTATTAATGAGGCTTTGTGCTTTTGACTACTTTTCTTTGTGTATGTTTTTGTTTGCATTTGTTGGTAATTAATTCTGTTGATTTTGTACTACTTAGACACTTTTCGTGTCTTGTTTTTCTTCCAAAGTTGAAATATGGTTTAGAATATGGTTGATGCCATCATTTATTATTTTATTAGTCTCTAAAAACTGTTATAAACTGTCCGGGATTCTTCCATGATTCTTCGTTCATTATTTTTAGTTACGTTTTTACTCGTATAAGTGCCATCGCGAGTTGACTGAGGGTTCAAAATAATGAACAATCTCGGAAGAAATCCCGTAAGAGACGATGCAAAGTTTTAAACAGCTTTGTTAAAACATTTATTGTTATCTTTAAAAAAAAAGTTGAATTGGTAACATTATTCCACACTGCCATACCAAAGACATACGTAGACATTGTTGATAACAATAGATAGGTACCTCCTCCACCATTTCTATCGATTGTGTTGTAACATGGTCTGTTACTAGGTAACAAATATACACAAACCTTCACAATTATATAAATAGCTCCAATCAAATATAAACACTTGATATCGTACCCAAAGGTCATTAGGTCACAAACTCGTTTCTTCCTGATCCTGTTTTCTAAGTTACACTTATTGTCTCTAAGTTTATCTTAAATGCTAATTAACTGTATATCATTATGCAAATTAGGAGTTACATAAGTAGCGCCAATTTATTACCGACTGGTTTTTTGCGACTTCATAATTGTTTTGCCAAAATAATCACGTGGTAGTAAAAGAACAAGTAATAGGTGCTATATTTTGATAGTTTATTTACTGTTATCACGATCGTTCCTTCGTTAACAGTCGTTACTGTTAGTCAGAAGCTCTAAAGTCTGACAACCAGTCTTACCAAGGGGTATTGTATTACCCAGTTACTGGGTTGTGGAGGTCCGACAGGCAGTCGCTCCATGTAAAATACTGATATCCAGCTAAATCTGGTTTGACTGGAAACCGACCCCAATATAGTTGGGAAAAGGCTAGGCAGATGATGATGACGATCGTTCCTTCGTTTTATAGCTGATATTTATGATACTTAATTGCAACCATGAAAATGGGTTTACTTTTTTTCATCCTCTACACTTCATAATGAAAATCGTCTCAATAAGGATAAGAACAGATTTTTACAAATCCACAACTGCTCAACTCTATCAAAGGCTTAAGAACAAACTACAACACAGATGTGGTCCAAGCATAATGTCCTTGTGGGACCCCAACGAATCGGTTCTTTCACAAGCTCTCTTTGAACGTAATCACTCCTTTGACCGCGCACAAAAGAAGTCTGGAACATTGTACAATGATATTCACATGGACTACTCTGGATTTAGATTTAACTCTTTTGAATGAACTATTTCGAGTACTGGTTTTATTTTTGTACATGTTAAAAACTGTTTTGTTGTCGTTATTAAAGATTATATTCTGATTTTATTTTATTATGACATCGTCTTTGCTAAATCTACGATACATCGTCAGGTAAACCAAACATTTTGGTTTCCATAAGATGAAGAATAGCGTTATTTTCTTCAGCATAATGAAAGTTCACATTTATGTTCTTTTATTTTACAACTTCGAACCTAAAGTACTCGTAAATGTCTATTACTTCTAGTAGTTCTAGTATCTTTAGTAGAACTACTAAAACTCGCCAATTTGGCCACTTCACTATAAACTGGATTCACAAATTGTCTTAATCGAATTACTGGAGTCCGGAGCAACTGCAACACGAGTGCGGAAGACACAGTTTAACACAATATCTCATGGCTAGCCAGTCGGCCTCCTTGAAGAAAGAATAAAACTGATTCTAAGAGACTGACCTTGACTTTTCTAGATGCGGACTTCAATTTCCATTTAAATTATGAGAATTCCAATGCTTATATAAAATTCAAAGTTAATATTTCGATTACTAAGAATGGCTAAGAATCAGCCAATCACCCTGTTGATAATTACTAAAATAAGCAGAACTTCCCAAACATCTATCTGTTAAATTTGAAACCATTGTATACACTGCTTTCAAATTGAGAGTCATTATAATATTTTGCAAATCTGTATCTAGTTTGGGTACTGTTAAAAGTAGTGTCCGTCAAAAATACTAGAAATTAAACAGAGTTTACCGAACACAGGTTTATATACAAAGGATTCACAAGTTATCCTAAATAATGTATTAATAATGAACATAAAAGGCATATTCCTTGGGAATAATCAGGACATAACATTCTGTGTACACCACATGTAAACGTTTAGTATACTAGGGTATAGGGTAGGGTAGGTGTTTATCGGGGATACACGCGGGTATCTGGATTAATATCCTCGTTACCCTTAATCAACGCTTTAGGCGTAGCCTTTTGGGCGTTGAGCCATTTTCTGATGTCTCTAATTACGTACGGACAAATCTCTTGGGGCTTATAATAAGTAAAGCCTGTATGCACAAGCATCTATTATATGTCTAAAAGATTAGGCGATGATGGTGTCAACTTCGTTATCGCAATTTGCTTCGTCCAAACGTCCGATATCTATCCTAATGGTGCTCCGGCTCCCACATTGCCGTTAGAAAATGTTTAATAACGTTAGTAAACATTTGTTAGCAAACATTTAATCACAAATAAATTTTCATGTTAGAAAATGTTTGGTAATGTTACGTAAACATTTTAATCAAAACAAATATAACAAAATAAAACATGTGTTATCTTTTGTTTGTAAACATTTTATAAGGGTGATGGCATAGGCGGTGCGGTGCGGTGGGGCTGCGAGCCAATACAAGATGTTAGTTTAAAACGTAGGAGCACTTATAACATGTAACAGTTTCTAACAAAGTGCAACAGTTGTTAACATTTGTTAGTAAATGTTTTGGTGTTATAAAATGTTTACAAACATTTTATAACGGCAATGTGGGAGCACCATAACAGACAACTCAATGACGTAGGTCGGAGCAGACTATTTTCAACACACAAATTATTCTTGAAGATTGAATACGTAACAAATCCTATTATATCGTATTATCCAATCAGTCCAAGCGTCCTGTGTCACTGAACTATTTGACCAGTCTTTCTTGGCACCCGACGAAATCGTCAGTAGCATACAGCATTTCATGTCCGGCCTTCCATTTTGATAATGAAAATATTTTTCGGAATTTTCTCTTGGATTGTCGTCTAGTGTGACCATAAAGTATGAAGATACACTCGACCCTATATGATTACGTAAATCTATAATAACTTTTATAGTAATATTATTTAAGAATAAGAATAAAAACATAGCTGGCGAGGCCAGCGAAGATGTCACTAGAATGTATTTATACTACGAGTAGAATTTCCATAAAGGAGATTATATTGTTGTGATATCATCAAATGAGTATTCTCGTCCTGTGTGAGGACTGAAGACTGTCCGAATCTCAAGAGAATAAAAAACCCATCCTGTTCCTTTAGTTGCTCTTCATATTCCAGGGTCATGGCTACCTTTACCCACTTACATTTTAAAGCCTAGAGTTCATACAAACATTTTCCCGGTCGCTGGCAATAGACCAAAGCCCCTTCTTAAATGAGGTGATGGGATGCCGCTGTAAAAAATACAATCACACAATAAAAGATAAACGTATTAACATAAATACTTTCTTTCTTTCCAGGTCACCAAAAAGTAAAGAAGAATGCGAAACCGAAGCTCTCAAATCAGATGGAGAAGGGACATCGAAGCGAAGGATGCTGGCGATGGGGCGCTAGAAGCGAAGATGTCCCTCATGAACGGCATCACGGTTATCGTGGGGTCCATCATTGGCAGCGGCATCTTCGTATCACCTACTGGGGTGTTGAAGTACACTGGATCAGTTAATGCTAGTCTTTTGGTGTGGGTGGCGTCGGGAGTCTTTAGTATGGTAAGTTTCTTTTATATTGATTTACTTGTAATTTGTTTTATGGATGACAGTCGTAACCATCATCATCTACCTAGCCTTTTCCCAACTACATTGGGGTCGGCTTCCAGTCAAACTAGATGCAGCTGAATGTCAGTATTTTACATTTAGCGACTGCCTGTCGGACCTCCACAACCCAGTGACACCCAGTCACTGGGTTGTGTAGGTCCGACAGGCAGTCGCGCAGTCGAATAATACTCACTGGTAAGACTGGTTGTCGGACTTTTAGAGCTTCTGACTAACAGTAACGACTGTCAAAGATCTACAAATGACAACGGCTTTACGTGCTTTCCGAGGCATGGAGGAAACTAAACAGATAGACCAATCAACAGACAAACCACGGCAAGCGCGGCTTAATATGTAAGATCGGCCTGTGCGTAGTTAGACCAGTAATTAATTTAAAGACCTACACAAAAATGAAGATGAAACTGGCCTTGACTTTATAGTGTCACCACGATTATAAATATTCTTCAATCCGGAAAATGCAAAACTTCTTACGACCTATTTATTATTCGGCAAAACCTGTTTTATGTTTGGTATAACTAACGGATACAAAAATATTGAATTTAATTAATTATTATTTGGAATTTGTAAACTTCTGTTGTGCCAAACCATCCTTATATTATTTTAAAAAGGCTTTGTCATCTAAAGATTAATATTTCGTCCACAATTGCTCAAGGTTTTTTAAAGAGGAGTACCACAAGGGACTTATTAGGACCCACTTATTTAAAAACCAGTATAATAAATAAGCCAATCTGGAAGATTGGTTCCTTATTGGCTGCCAGAGAAATTGTTTCAAATCTCAGAGGGACTTGTTAAAAATTGCTGTATCGTAATTTATATCTTGTTGCTATGTTGATAAAGCTTAGTATGAAATCCATTCTTGAATGAAAAATAATGTCTTTGCAAGAATGATTTGCTTTAAATAAAATTGGTCCTTCGGTACTTTTGAGTTGTTTAGTAAGTTCTAGGATTTACGAATCATTTGTTTAATTACCATGTACTCCAGTTTTTACATTGGCTTTTAATCGAACGACGACAACATCTACTTATTTATAATTGTTTCACAAATATTCACAACTTATGTCTGACAACCAGTCTTACCATGGGGTATCGTATTACCCAGTTAGTGGGTTGTAGAGGTCCGACTGGCAGTCGCTCCATGTACTCGTAAAATACTGATATTCAGCTGCGTCCGGTTCGTCTGGAAGCCGACCCCAACATAGTTGGGAAAAGGCAGGCAGATCGTGAATTGTAGTGTAAACTTTTAAGTGCTATAGTCGTCATCGTCAGTAGGTACCTATAGTTTTACGAAAATTGATAACGTAACCTCTACAGCCCACAACGCAACAAGTTACTGGGTAATGTGTAACCCGCTGTTCCTTATCAAAATTGAATAATACGTTTATGATTTAATCTGTCGAAAGCTTTACCCAAATCTCAGCATTAAACAGATGTAAACAAGCATTTGAACTTGAACTTTGACATCTTGCAAAAATGTTATGTATGCAATAAAAAACTACTATAAACACACATCTTATAATGGCTATGATTTAAGTGTTTCTTCTTTTTTAGTCGTATACTCCTGGCGAAGAGGTCGTGGTCACAAATAGTCTGCTTAGTTGGTTGCGATATTTGCGAGTTTTCTCCAACACTCCTTATTCGTTGCACTGCGTGTACATTTAGTAAGGGTACACTTTGTATTTGTTACTTTGTGCCTGTCGTGTGGATGCTCCAACGCGTGTCTCTCTGAGCAGCAGAGGGCACAGCGGCGGAGCGGGCTTGCGGACGGTGAGTGATGGGTAGCTCGCCGTCCGACCATGGACCAAGCCCGGGTCGGCGGCGCGTCGTGTTTCGCGCCAAATGCCTGCTGGGGTCGCGGGTTTTTTCTTAACCCAGGTTACCGTGGCCCCGGAATGTAAAGGGCATAGGAAGGACTCATTTGATGATTTTACCACCTAAAAAAAAAAAAAGGGTACACTTTGTAGATAATTGAATGAGATCTATCCATTTTGTGGGTGAAAGGCCCCGAGAACGTTGTCCTTCTACTCTTCCTTTTATCACCAATAGTTCCAATGGGCTTTCGTTGCGGATGATTTGTCCAAACATCCAGTATTTCCACTTGGACAATCGACGAAAGTCTTTGTTTGATACGAAGCTCTTTCAGGATGGAAACGTTAGTGCGGTGAGCAGTCCATTTTATCCTCAACATACGTCTCCAGCATTTTAAGTGTTTATTGGTCTACATAAATATCGCAAACGACTTTAAATCTTTGTAGTAGAGGACCATGGCCTTTCGGAGTGTTACGTGTTTGGCTCCGTTTCAATTTAATGGATGCTAGCATAAACTAACTTTCGGGTCTTTACAAGAAGTGTTTTGCAGTGGTATAAGTAAGGAAATGTGTCCATTGTTCAGTAGACGATATTTTTCATCGTCATTAATAGCTTTGTTCATTAATCTTAATGATGAGAAAGACCTCCTTTCATCTCTGACAAGTCCTTCTCTTTCCAGGTTTGCCTGAATCTTAACGAACGCCTGCTGGCTTGATTTCTTCTGGCAGAAAGAGTCTTGGTAGACCAATATCTACCAACACTACTTCTCTATCAGATAGCAGCTATTCAATGAGGGTTCTTTTCCACCTGCCATCGTCATATTTGTCACTTTTAGGAAACAGATTATTGTAGTATCCATTTCGCTTCTGGCCGTTTATCGAACCAGAGTTTTGGCACTGGTTCCGTTTTTTTTTCTTTGTAGGAAACTGTCGAGGATTTTTATTTACTTCTACGAGTATGTGTAGTGACTAGCGAGTAACTTCCATAGTTTGTAAGTTGGCACTACTTCCATATCTACGGCTGATTCCCGCCTTTTACTGAAACGCTCTTTACAATATGGAAGTTATTTCTCTTTTTATTTGATACCTTGTCTTCTTTCATTTCATGTATTTTCTCATTTTGCATCATATAAACTGCGGGATTGCGTCACACAACTGACATAACATGAATACTGAACTCATCATTATCAGAATATCGTATTATGTAGTTGTCGTCCACATAAATGTTGCTATCACCACGTGTGCTGTATGAAATAAATCACGTACCTACACATAATTATAATAAGTATATAAACAATAAAGCACTATCTATCACATGCCCGACAGAACATTACATTAGCGATAGCTAGTCTATCAGGGGTAGAGAACATTGTCATTAATTTTAGCGTTTGCGGCTGTAATTATTTAGCCACGAGCTCCTCACCAGCGAACCCAAGAAAATACAAAAATGGTTTTGTCATCGTGCCACTTAATTTTGACCTCAGAGGCCTTACCACGAGCACTTAACGCGATCCAGTTTAGGCTGAGGCTGAGGGAAAGAGGTGGCGCTAGACGACTTGTATAGCTACGTCTCTTTCCCACAGCCTTTAAACTGGATCGCGTTAAGAACTCGTGGCAACGACGATGCTCGTGGTAAAACCTCAGGTTGGACATTCCTGTTGTATCGATGAATATGGCGACGAAATTAGCTTGTATTGAACCTGTTCATTATACCTACATTAATTTTAATGCTGTCATGTGATATACTATCAATACTTTACTCATATTTTTTTAAACAAAATGTAGGTACGATGAAGCTGATTGTTTTTTTGGAGTAATTTCAAGGAGTTGTTACCAAGAAATGGGTCATTGTTTTCTCATCATTTATCCGACTTCTTTTATTTTGGGGTGAGAAATCACCGAATAACTCCTCTCCAACCTTGGGTGAACGGCCACTCGGTGTCGTCGCTTCAAATAACATCTGCGTTACATGGCTGCTTAGTGCTCACCCTTCAAGAATTACATTCCTGTAATCTGGGAATATTGAGCCATATCCACATGCTAAACATTTGTTTTACTACTGACAATGTTGACTTCGATGCCAGTGAATTGCACCATTTTAGACGTGATAGGTAACGTCTTATAATTCGATGGCCGATGCATGCACAATAAAAGATGACGTCATGCGGCGTTACCTTGCTCTGTAGCGTTCCATCGCAACGGCGTACGTCTTGTTTGTGTATAGCAACGTAAGTGCAGTATTTTCTTATGACGTTGTCCTACTATCGTCAGTAAACCGACTTTACAGACAACCGATTTTCTATTTTATTTTATTATTGGCTATTCGCTATAAGTAAGCTCATAAGGCTCTTATTAAATCCCGAGAAGCAAAGATAACGCTTAGATGGAGTGAGTTTATTTAGAACAAAGCGATTTAAAAGAACCTATAGAGCGGGCATTGGGAAAATTGTCACACAAAATTGTTGATGCCGTGCATCAGTAGCACTATCAAGCGTTGCTTAGTAACGCGACTAAGTACTATTAGACTGAGCGAATTTTTACCTATTGGTAAAGAGTTTTGGATCACAACTTTCTTCGTGATGTCCCGTCTATTACTCGTATATAGTTTAAGGTCTTTGATTCAGAAGGATCGTTTAACACAGCAAAAATTGTTCGGCGCCGGACACCGACATTGCATTGTCCTTGCAATGTTTTATTTCAATTTACTTATCCAAAACAAGTTTGTGGTTTGATAGCAGGTTGTACTCGACCGCATGTTTCCATAATTACTGGTCCCATAAAACAAACCCACAGAAACTAATGATAAGTAATAAACATTGAGCGATTATGGCTTCATAGTAACGCTAGGTTGACTCGAAACGGAACCTAACATTCAAAGAGATTTAAAAGAACCTGTAGAGCGGGCATTGGGAAAATTGTCACTTCGTGATGTCCCGTCTATTGCTCGTTTATATGTATAGTTTAATGTCTTTGCTTACATTAATCTTATCTGAAGGAAATTGACCAACCACTGAGTGGTCTTTATTGCTCTTATCCTATTAATATTACAAATGCGAAAGTTTGTGAGGATGTATGTATGTGTATAGGTATGTTTGCTACTCTTTGAAACCACTCTCTCGCTGAAACCACAGAACGGATTTGGCTAGGTACACAGATAGTTTATAACCTGGACTAACACATAGGATAGTTTTATCCCGATTTTATGTTCCCGTGGGATAATTATCGAGTTGTAGCGTGTGAAGCCGCTGTCAAAGCAAAAGCTAGTATTTTGTTATCTACTTACCTATATTATATTACTATCCAAGCTTTTACGTGCAGGCCCGCAGCTTTGCCGTTAAAGGCCCATTTATGTCTGTACCTATCTACCATAGTTTGTTGAAATCGGTCCAAGAAATTAGACTTTTTTTTTAAACTGCTAAAACGAATGTATTAATTATAGGCTACTAATCTTTACCTACTTATATTATAAAAGTGAAAGTTTACTTGATTGGATGGATTTTTGATACTCTTTCACGCAGAAACTTCTGAATGAATTTGGATGACATAATGGATCATATAATGCGCAATGCATAGCATAGGTAGGTAACGTATCACTGAGTTGCCTGTCTCACCAAATAATCTTCCTTTACCTTACACAGTTAAGTAGTTTTAACCTGGATTTGAAAAACTCTCTAAAGTGTTACATATTAGGATAGTTTTAATCACGATTTTATGTTCCCGTGGAATAATTTTCGAGTTACAGCGAGCGAAGCCGCTGGCGACAGCTAGTTATGAAATAAAATTAATTAAACAAAGTTACGAACTGTCTGTTTTAGGGAGGATTAATTTGAAATGAGGAATTAAGATTTTAAATGGTTTCCAAGAACGTCGCGTCGGTCCCTTGACTCGCAGGAAACATTCACCGAGTAAATTAAAACGATTGTATTTCTTGAGAATAATAATATTAAAGTAATTTTGAAACTGTATTACTTTACTAACTATGCTTGTTTAACAAAAAAAGCCAGTAAAATGTGAATCGCTCGAAGGTTTCATACCAACTCATAGTTATTTTTCTTTTCTTTTGAAAACGTTGCCCCACACCAGGAATTTCTCATATAACGTGGGTGCGTTTAGAAACATACTATATTCACATACACTCAGACCCGGAACATAACTTGTAGACAAACAAATTCTTGTTCCATGCGGGGGTCAAACCCGTGACACATTGCGCAGTAGTCGATCTATCAGCTAATGCGCCAAACGTGCTCTTTTAAGCGCCATTTAGACGGAGCAAGAACTCGTATGCGAGTTTCACTACATTGCGGCATTTGTTTCATTAACTGAATTTGTTCTACCTATAAATTCCACAATGTAACGCAACTCGCGTTCGAGTTCTGGATTCTAAATGAGGCTTTATTGTGGCTATTAGAACCTTTGGCTAACTTTATTTCCTTCTAATAAATTGATTCCAATAATATAACAGTATAACCCGGTTCATCGAAGAAAGGAATATAAAATGGCGGCTGTACCTACAAGTTGCGTTGACGCAGATAGTACAGTCAGCGTATAAGATTTCAAGTTAAAGTTTTTTTTCAAATTAAAAATAATGAAAACAAGACTGCATCGCAATAATTTTTCAAACTTAACCTAAAAATAAAACAAACAACAATCATCAATCATCAATAGTAGTTAACAACGGAAAAATAACAGAAGACAGACCTCATCAAGACTAATTTTTATTCTGCTTACGCTACGCGCGGGAGTGAGTATAGACGGCACTAGTGTGCGAGCGAGAGAACGTGATACGCCGCCATTTCAGACTCCCTTCTTCAATGATCCGCGGGTTATACATACGTTGCTTCTTCTTTTATTTTGAAACGTCTTTTTCATCGTCAGATTGGAGCATACTGCTACGCGGAACTGGGCACCATGATCAGACTCAGCGGCGCGGACTATGCCTACATCATGGAGACGTTTGGCCCCTTCGCTGCCTTCATCAGACTCTGGATCGAGTGTATGATCGTCAGGCCTTGTTCTCAGGTAAGGACTTTTTTTTTACCATGGTAATTCATCAAATGGGTCCTCCCACTCGGGCAGGGCGATAGGGACCGTCAGAATATAGCCCTTTATGGACCGGGGTCACGGTAAGGAAATAATCCCGCGACCCCGGCAGGATTTGGCCCTCTGAGAGGGGGCCCCGTCATTATACTGACGCTCTTTGAGGCGCGCGTCGATCCGGGCATGGTCCATGGTCGGGCAGCAACTTGCCCTTTACTCGCTGCCCGCATGCCCGCGAAGCCTGACATGCATGGATTAATTGTATACCTGATAATATTCTCGTATTTTAAGTGTAAACAAAAATTTGCATAATAAATTAAGAATGCAGATTTTTGTTTGTTTATTTTTGCAGAATATCATGTGCTGTTCGTAATCTCGGATTTTTAAGGCAAAATACTTACCTACATCTTTCTTTGTTTCGTATGTGAACGAGAAACAAAGATTAAAATTAGTTTCAGTAGTAAATATCGATATTGTAAAGAACAATATGGGTAATTAAGAACTCTAACAATAGTAACAAAGTAAAACCAATTTACTTTTAAAACTTAATGACTACTCATTATAGGGAAACCACAAACCGTTAAAACAGGATTATTTCAGTAAGGTCATCTGAAACATTGTACTTACTACAAATGCTTATTGTGATATTTTTACCCAATGATAATAAAAGTATAAAATATCATTTTTTTTACCTTACATAGTCTGTCAATACGCGCATAACTTCCAAACAAATGGTGACCATGACGTCATAAAGGAAGTAGAGTAAAGTAGGTCCACTGTGGGAGAGACTTGTATAGCTCTGTCTATTTCCCACAGTGTTCCACACAATTATTAAAATTAATTTAATAAAAGTGAAGGTAGATCGAAAACGTAAGCCACTGGGAAGTCGGGACGGTCCGCTAGCATATAAGGATTCAAAAATCCTTTAACACTCACATAAATCCGAATTTAGTATGTTTGTTTCTGTCACGTAAAAGCGTCATTTGTTGAAATAAAAGTCTGGTCACAAAATATATGTGCGTTCATTAACATTAGAAGTAATTATTCGTGTGACTCTATTTCTCAGTTTAACAGACAAAGACAGAAAAGCCTACCTTTTTTAAAATAGAGCTCCTTCTCACGTAGGTATGATTTAATTTTGAGTTCCGATAAACTTTTATAACTTTTTTTGAAGAGCAAAAAACCTTTTAGATTCATAATCAGTTTAGTAGCGTACCTTTCAGTAAAATTGCTACAGGGTTTGATTTGAGCAATGTTGTATTTTCTATCCTCCCTTTTTTTTGGTATAATATCATCAAATGATTCCATCCATGTTTGGAGCAGAAGGGACTGTCTGACTGGTATACTAAAATCAAACGGTATCCTTCAATAGCTTTATTTTTAGCGTGGCCAAATCATCAAATGATTCCTCCCACATAGGGCGGGACGGGAGGGAGTGTCAGACTCGTACTGACAAAAATTCACGGTATTCCTTCAATATATCCAAGTTCCAGGGTTACCTAGAAAATCCAGTGACTTCGATTGCCCTTTACATTGCAAGTTTACGGTAACCCACTCAAACAGTCCTTCAACGCCAGATTTTCTATTCAACCTTGAATATGAAAGAATCCACAAATAGATAGGCACAAGCACATTCATATTTCATTGCGTCTTATACCTTTCACAACTATTTTTTATTTCATCGGTCTGTATTTGTTTTTTATAGTTTACCTATTGCGGCTATTGCTCTTGAGACACAATCGAGACCTACCGTTATATCGATTCGAAAGGAGGTGTTAATTTTTCGGCCCAACCATGTACCGAGGTACAAATTATTATTAAAATCCCTTCCAATAATTAGTATTTTTAGCAGTATTTAAAATCCTTCAATACTAGATAGAAAAAGAAATAAAAGTATATGAAAAAACACTACTTCGCAACGGAACTGCGTTCAAAGAAACGTTTATGACAGCTTCAATCTGTTTCATCTGTCAAAATCACGTCAAAATATGACATCGATGTTTCATTATTTGACAGCTTTTTGACAGTAATGAATATCAACAACAATAGAAAAAAACTATCGAACTAGGTCGGGAACCCTGGCTTTTGGCCGGCAGATAACCAAACGCAAAAAATAATACGAAATGTGAAATAAATGCATTTTTTAAAGTTCTTATTCCCATGATTATTCACAAAATATGTGTACTAGTAATTATAACTTATTTGAAATACATAAATAAATTCTGTAAAGTACATTTTTGGGTTTTCACACGTTTATAAATGAAGTAACGAAACGCATCATGTCGGAGACGTATGACATTGCTAGATTGAAAATTAATTCTTGGGTTGCAAGTTTTAACATTTTGGATCGACAATTTCATATGGTACAAATGCCCAAATAAATACAACATATTTTTTTTCAAAATCTACGATTTTTTTCCTATAATTTCGTATTTTTGTCCTTGAGGTACACGGCTTGGCCTTAAATGTAGGGAACAAATTAACACCTCCTTTGAATATTCGTATGACGTAAGAACTGAAACTCAGTATATCATCAGACCTGGGGGAAGAGGGAGGGTGGCGATGACGTATGCTCAATGCGTAGAAGAGTCTGGAATGGAATACAAATTATAGCTTTCAGCGGCTCGGTCAGTAATCCGATTAAGGATGCCACAAAGTTGAATATTTTCTGCAATTATGTGGGTAAAAGGAAATTTTATTAGGTACTTTAATGATTGGATTATTGTAGTTTGAATTACTTCTATAATTATAATTATTATATAGAATTCAAATTGTCAATGGTCTATTAGTTAAATATGAAACAATACATTCTTCAGCTTCAGCTTTTTTACCTTATCCCATTCCACTTGGGCTCGGCACAACATGTTTTCTTGTTCCATTCATCCCTGTTAGATGTCACAGCATCATTTACACTTTTTACATTCATATGAATAATTAAACATAAAAAATAACAATTTCAAAATAATGACGATAAAGTACAGCCACAGTAAATGAAAACAACCCTCAGAGTGTTTCTGCAAATATCAACCCACACATATCACCCTCAAAGTAAATAACAGACAGTCCTCGCTTACTGAAAGAACATTTTCTTACATTTTATTTCTCAAGAAATACAACACAATATTGCCTGAGATGTCTATTTCCTTAGTCTTTCCGCATTTGCCGTTATTGGTGCCCGACGTGGGACTTATATGAATGATATTTTCATTAACTATTATTTACTTCAAACAAAGAGTACATAACTATTGATTGATAAAGATCAATGAACGTTATTGCCGACGTACATAAAACAATATTGCATCACAGATTGCTGACATTATTTCTTCCTTATTGGCGCCCAACGTGGGACTTATCTAATTGTGTATTTTTTTTTTGTACCAATGATTGAACTCTTTCTTTTTATATTACAGCATTTTCTTTTTGTTTATAAAGATTCAACACAATATTGCTTCAGTGATTGGCTTTACTGCTTCTTTGACGTTTGCTATTATTGGCAGCGCAATGGAATTAATTTAAATCTCATTTCCTTCGGATTTCTGCTACTGTGAAATGTGAGACTACCAATATATTTTTATATGATTCATTGAACTGGAATATTTTAATTTTCTCACTTTTTAACGAGAGCACAACACGTTACTGACGCAGAAAACAGTTTGTCAACTTCATTGTTCTCTCTTATTGCCGCCCAACGTGGGGCGTTATTGTGACATTAGATTGAACTTTATTGGTTGATAAAGTTCATTGAACTACATTTAGTCCCTAGACGGATACAACAATATTGACACAGACTTGTTTTACGACTTTGCTGAAATTTTCTCTTACAGGACGGGACTCAATTGAACAGTTATTTCTATTGAATTTGTTTCTATTTAGATCTAAAACAAAGGTCAATAAACTGACACATACAAATATATTTACAACTAAGATGTTTGACTGCTTTGAAAGCAGTTTCTCTTATTGACGCCCAACCGGGGACTAAATCAAACTTTTATTTCCAATAAATGTCTTTTATGTTGACACTACAGTGAACCTTATTGGTTGATAAACTTCACGGACAGTCTTTACTACGGTCTTTATCATGATAACATACAAGCTAGCTTCGGAGATTTGTTTTACAACTTCGCTGACAGTTATTCTTCTTATTGGCACCCAAAGTGGGCCTTATTTGAATGTACGAGTAATTTCCATTGAATTTATGTTATTGTGACACTAGATTCAACGTTATTTGTTCGTAAAGTTGCTCGAATAGATTCTAACATAGAGCAGATGACAATATATTTTATTTAGGTTACTACATCACTTATTGGCGCCCAGCTGTGTTATATTCTTTAGCATCGCATTGCCGATACCAATTCAATGTACAATGCCGAATAGTTTCGTTTCTGAGTTCAGCTATAGTTTTCTACTTTATCATACAAGAGGAAGGTTCATGTTCTTTTGGTTTTTTTTTGAACTTTGGGCTAGGTTGACTTGCTCTAGTCTGAATCTAAATGACTAACTTCGAATGATAAAATAAGATAAACTGTAAACATGAAAGAACGAAACCAATTTCGGACACACTGAAAACCGTCTGCAACCGAGGCTCAAGAGAACCATTATACCCTTTTTAGATGGAGCATGTTACAACATTCATAAAATTTCAAAAGTTGCTTCACAAGGCAATTTTTTTCTCTAGACGACTAGAAATATTCGTCTCTAGAGAAATATTCTCAGAATTTTTGTTAGTTTTTAATTTTTCTTATTTTTATTTTGCATGTATGAAGTCTCTCATCTGACACTCAGATTGAATTTTAATCAAAGTATAATTAGTGTCCTCTGTCTTTTCCCTACTTCTTCAGGGATTGCCTTCAAGTCTCACCGGATGTAGCTAAATAGGTTACAGAACTATAAAAATTGCGAACAAAACTTTTACTACTTACGCTACTCAAACAACTATTACCACTTCTCATGAAATTATCTAAAGTAAACGATTGTAACTCGCATTTTGCTGTCTTGGTTTATATCATGCTAACCTTCAAATTACTAAAAAACGTAAGAACATTTCAAATTCTTTTCCCTAGCTCAACTTTCTTAAAAGTATTTTATCATAAAACATCTTTACGGCCCTCGTAAGTGACGCCATCTTTATTTCCAGGCGATCGTGGCGCTGACGTTCAGTGTGTACGTGTTGAAGCCCATATTCCCGGAATGCGACCCTCCTGAGAATGCGACCAGGCTGCTGGCGGCTTGTTGTATATGTGAGTATGATTTACTCATCATTATCATCATTATCAGCCTATTAATGTTCCCACTGCTGGGACACAGGCCTCCTCTCTGTGAGAGGGGGTGGGCCATAATCCACCACGCGGGCCCACTGCGGATTGGTGGATGTCACATGTCTTCGAATTTTTGGTTCTAGGACATGCCGGTTTCCTCACGATGTTTTCCTTCACCGATGATTTACTACCTTTTTGTAACTTAGAAGAAAGTAACTAGAGGCCTTTAGCGCAAGATTGTCTTATTTTACAGTACAGCTTTGAAGTAATTGTATGGATAATGAAAAAGCATGGTGGCACAGGGGTATCGGTCCCAACTTACGAGTTGTAGGTCGTGTGTTCGAACCCAGCCAGGCGCATTACTTTGTGTAATTTATTTCATCACCAATGCTCTCAAAACGGTGAAGGAAAACATCGTCTGGAAACCGGCATGTCCTAGAACCAAAAACTCGAAGATATGTGACATCCACCAATCCGCAATGGGCCCGCGTGGTGGATTATAGCCAACTCTTTCTCTCAGAGAGGAGACCTGTGTCCCAGTAGTGGGAACATTATAGGCTGATGATGATGAATGAAAAAGCGCCTCTACTATACGAATGAGGAAGTTATACATTCCATCAAATTAACATTGAAGCCCCGTTTCTTTTACGTCACAACCACGTTAAACTCGTGATAAGGCTTAGGGGGACTTTGAGCCATTCGTCCATTTTAGATCTACAGGGGATGTATTACTAACTATCGATTAATGTTCATTAAGATACGTTAAGGCTTTCGAAGGCGCTTTATAGACCATTTCTCAGCCGACTCATTTAGATTGCTTTGGACATGCTATGAAGACGGATTAAATTATTGATACCTAGCGCCTTTCAATTAAGAGAAAACCAAATTTTTTAATTCTACAATTACCTACATCTTAAAATTATGAGGCTAATTCCAACAATCGCGATATTAATAGACTTTTTATTGGAACAATAACAACAAGTTGAAAAGCCTTTAGAAAAAACAAAGAAAATTCTTCAGCTAACCTGTTGAAACGGCATACAACTTGTCTTACTCCAGCTAAGTTTAATGAAATTACATCAAACGAATTCCTGCAATACCAAGGACCGCCATCTTGGTCCCTGCTCCACTTTACGCGGTAGTAATCAACTTTGAGCGACGTGTCTCGAATCGTTAATATACTGGATCCTTAATTTTCGAACGAATTTCTACAAAAGTTTTTCTTTTTGTAACGATAATTTTTACTTACCTAAATCAAACTTTTTGAAAAAGCTTTATTAAATCTCATTTTCACTTAGATACCTTTCAAAATGCTTCCTATCGTACTATTGCTAAATGGGCTACTTGCAAATGAAGACATTCAAAAGTGGATACGCAAATTCACTTTTGATATAGATGCATTCCGCCACATGACACGAAATGTGGACGCCATTATGGGCAATGATTATGCGTTCTCTTTACTGAATAATAAATAATAAGAAAATACTATTTTCAACATACAATACTAAATACCTACATACCTTACTCCACCACATGGCCACAGTACGAAGAAATATGGAAGTTATTTTAATAAGTTCCGTTCCCTCTCCCCAGTCGACAGAAGGTTCCGGATTCCTCCCAGCTCCGACACGATATTATAGTTATATTATTGTCCCAGTTTAAGGATAAATATTTATGGAAGTTTTTATTATTATTTGAAAGGTTTTATAAAGCGATCGAGGTTTTATCAAGTGTAAACCAAAAGCTTAAACTAACTTAAAAATTAAAAACTTCTGGCGCTCCTGCACGAATGTAATAAAATGTGTCTTTTGTATCTACAACTCCAATTTTGTCCGCAGTGCTGCTAACATTCGTGAACTGCTGGTCAGTGCGCGCTGCCACGAGGGTCCAGGACTGGTTCACGTACGCCAAGCTTCTGGCGCTCTTCATCATCATCGCTGCCGGCATCTACCAGCTCTGCAGAGGTATGTGTGCTTTTCATGAAATCATAGAGGCATGCCTTTATAGTATAGGTACTACACACTTTCATGGGTGATACCTAGAAATTCCGTGAGGAAACACAAATGGGCATGTGGGCGATGAGTAATGGGCGACTCGTTGTCTGATCATGAGCCATGCCCGGGTCAACGAGGCGTTAGGTATATTCCATGCGCGCCTCAAAGAGCTTCAGCAAGATGACGGGACCCCTCTCAAGAGGGCCAAAGATTGTCCGGGTCGCGGGACTTATATCATAACCGTGACCGAGGAACGTAAAGGGCTAGTGAAGGACACCGTGGTTTTAGTCAGTACAAGTCTGGCAGCCCCTCCTGCCTTGCCCTGGGTGGGAGGACTCATTTGATGATTTTATTACGCTAAAAAAAGAGAAAGGAAACACCAATAACACTGATGCTAGACTTAGATTCGAACCCAGAATAAATCGAGTCGGTATGTATCGAGCGCATACAACCCTAATCTTTTCAAAGTTACAGTGAACAGGCTTCTGGGTAAGCTCGCTCCATCGTCTACTTTATCTCAGTCAACTTTGACCTCGACTGGACTCAAGAGCAGACCCATTTGAAAGGAAAAATATAATATATTTGGGACTCTGAAGACGGCGATACATTTAGAGAGGGGGCGAAGTCTCGAGTAAAATCTAGTCAACTAATATAATTGCTAAGTCCTCGATGAAGTAAGTTGAGCCGCTTGCTCAATTACTGATTAAACACACTGATCAACCTTGGACATTTTAAAACATTTGTTCAAACAAATGCACCTACTTTTACGGTGTCTAAACAAATATTAGTTTACATTATAGACAATGTGTAACTGATTGACGGTGACCTTGACGGTGACCTGATTGAGGTTACGAAGACTAAGGTCATAAAGGATGAGGCTTCTCGAATTGTTGTCTTAGTTATCCGAAAAGTATGTAGTGGCTTGTACAGCACAATAATATTTGCGTCGCGTCGTTCAAGTTCTTAACGGTGCCGAATATGGACCAAGATTCGAAATTATTGTTTGTAAGGTTCTGCGCCATACCAAAAATACTGAAGGGAGCATATATCAGCGGTATTTTTTTTAAATATTATGTAGCGTATCGCGCTGCCGAAAAAAAAACTCCTGTTTTGTGGGTTGGCCGTTTTTAAACATTACAGACACCCAGACGAACAATCACATATAGATCATAATGACTGTTATTGTGATTTTAGCATTTATTTTAATGGGATTAAGGAAATCAGGCAAAGTGTGTCTACGGGAGCTTCAGAGAAAAGTCGCCCTTTTATAGTAACATCACTACCGTTATATGCAAATCATATGTAAATGCATGCGAATATGCGTATGCACTTTAGTCGCTCTCTAGTGATAACAATGGTGTAATATGTACATGAGCTTATTGTTAAAGCGCTACGATTAACGGCCTCTTACTAAGATATTACTGGGAATAAAACCCAAAACCACCAGCAAAGCCAACCATTAAATCAAAGAGGAAGCCAATTTCTTAACCAAAGCCAACACGATTCTTTATCCGGGCTATTGGCGGACTCCGTGGATTTTAGTCAATACAAGCCTGAAAGCCAAAATGGGAATGGGCGGGTCACGACTGTCGCATGCAAGAAGACCGCTGGGCAAAGATCTCCACCCAATGGGTGCCGGGAGATGGACGGCGCCGACGAGGCCGGCCCAGAAAAAGATGGATAGACCTAGACGCTCACCATGAGAGCTGGTTCGAAGCAGCCTAGGAAAAGAATTCCTGGAAGGAATTGGGGGAGGCGTTTGCTTTGCAGTATCATTATCATCATCATTATCTCAGCCGTAGGATGTCCACTGCTGAACATAGGCCTCCCCTTTTGATTTCCACATATACCGGTTGGAAGCGACCTGTGCATCCAGCGTTTTGCTGTGCATCCGGCGACCTTTATAAGGTCGTCTGCCCACCTTGCTGGTGGACGTAGTCCTACGCTGCGGTTGCTTGTTCGTGGTCTCCACTCTAGTACTTTTCCCCACTCTAGCACCCCATCGGCCATCTGATGCTCTGCGAGCAATATGGCCTGCCCATTGCCACTTCAGCTTCCTAATCCGGTGGGCTATATCGGTGACTTTAGTTCGTCTACGAACATAATAGGCTATTAAAAAAAAGCCTGACAGTCCCTCACGTCCTGCCTTGTGGGTGGGACGACCCATTTCATGATTTTACCAGGTAAAAAAAGCAATTCTCTATCAAAAACATATGAAACCAGTTTCACTAATATCAAGCTAGACAGACAACTAAAGAATTTGATTGCCTTCATTATTACTCAATCGCGTTCACGACGCGATAGTTTTAAACTTGACCGTGATCCACTTACGTTCACGCAAATATGACGCTTAGAAATTGTAATAGCTGTTACATCATTTAGGATTTGTTGTGTTTTTTTTAAATATTTTTAGCGAACAGTCTTATAGTTTAGGCTCTGGTTGGTGGCTTAATAATAACAGCCTCACTATGCTGTTTTCTGTAACAGTGATTTAACCTTATACTCATGATGGATTTCTTGAAAAAAATCTGTCATAACAGGGACCACCCGTACAGGCGGTTGATAGGGTACATTTAAATCTAATTAATAATGTAGGTAATAGTCATCTATGTGGATGGGTGACCATCTGTTATAGCGAGTTTCCTCCGTGCCTCGGAAAGCACGTAAAGTCGTTGGTTCCAGCTGTCATTTGTAGATCATTGACAGTCGTTACTGTTAGTCAGAAGCTCTCTAGTCTGACAACCAGTCTTACCATGGGGTATCGTACTACCCGGTTACTTTGGGTTGTGGAGGTCCGATAGGCAGTCGCTCCGTGTAAAATACTGATATTCAGCTGCGTCCGGTTTGACTGGAAGCCGAGCCCAACATAACATAGTTGGGAAAAGGCTAGGCAGAAAAAGTCATCTATAACAAAAATTGCATGTCAATATGTTAGGCTACTATACTGAATTAATAATTATTATCTACCATTTTAAGAACTTTTTTAACCATATTTTGCTGCAAATAAATCGTTGACTTTGACATAATTTGAATATTTATAAAGTTGCAGCGTGTCGCTGGCCTGCAAATTGCAGAAGGCGTGGGGAAGGTTGAATTTCGCGGGCTACATCGAAGCAATCACCTTAAGCGCACATTTTTCGTATTAATATTTTTATAAGGAATTTTTTAATATAAGGTGATTGCTTCGATGTAGCCCGCGAAATTCAATTTTTTTTACGTTTTTTGCAATTTGCAGGCCAGTGACATGTTGTAACTTTATAAATATTTGTGTTGCGCAAATAACAAGTATAATTTTAAATATAAAAATTATCAAAAAATTCGCTCCATCAGCTCTCACATAGAAAAGGTGCATCGTAGTTAGATTTCGGAGATTTTAACATGATGCACCTTTTCTATGTGAGAGCTGATGGAGCGAGTTTTTTGATATTTTTTATATTTAAAATTATACTTGTTATTTGCGCAACACAAATATTTATAAAGTTACAACATGCCACTGGCCTGCAAATTCCAAAAAACGTAAAAAAATTTGAATTTCGCGGGCTGGTTGGAGCATCCCCCATAAGTAATATTATTCAATTATTTATTAAACTACACGTATCCCTACACACACTTCTTATTCTTTATTTTATTTTACTATATTATTATTTATTTATTTATTTTCTTTGCCTACCCTCGTCCGTGTGTCACTGCGTGGTGCCAACTGAAAACCAGCGCTGGGTGTCTTTCACCCAGCAAATGCTGAGTTGGTAACCCTTTTGGTGTGGACATGCTCAGCAAAATTCCTATTGTATTTTTAACTTTATTTTTTATTATTTCTGTGTGTGCGTGTCCTATATCAAATAAATATTTTTCTATTCTATTCTATTCTAAACACAGATTTAATTATATTTACGTACAACGGATTCGGAATCTTAGAAAAGTACTAAGGGAGACTCCTCTCTCCGTGTTTCACTTGGCTGTACCTCGTACCCAAAAAAATACTCAGATATCCGTCTGACTCCCTCTCTGTTTGTCCGTTTGTGACCAGGCTGTATCTCATAAACCGTGATAAGGTCGTGGAGGCCATTAGGTATTCGTTCCCTGTAAAATACGACTGATATTAATTTGCATCTGGGAGTCGACCCCAACATACTTTGGCAAAGGAAGGCAGATGATGATTATAAGGAGCTTATAGCATGCAGACTTCCTTGTCGAAGACTTTTTCTCAGAAAGAGCGGTTTTCGGATCAACTAATAAAAAAATCTTTTGGAAATAAAAATTCGAACCGTGTACAGGATTCGAACCTGCGACCTTGAGATTCAGTATTTCCGAAACTCATTTCCAACCGAGCTACCGAGGCGAATACTTTACTCCATTTTTAGCGTATCAAGGCGACGAATTTTTTTTGCCAAAAGAAAAATCTTTGAAAATTCGCTACTCATACGTTAATGCGTTTAAAATATAAAACTTTCATATTTTTCTTACTTTTTTAATTGTATTGGGAACGCGAGGGTGTTACGGAATCACCCCACAGTTACCTAATGGGTGATGAAATTATAAGATGCCTCAACGAGAGGGTTGAAGGACATACGGTGTGCGTTTTAAAGCAATGACTGCTCATTTTTGCACATACCCAGGGGACATCACCCCGTTTTTGGGGCTCCCCTTGAAATGATGCGTGGACTTTTTAGTTTTATCTTTGGGTTCCATATGCTAGGGGGTGGACATATTGTTATTTTAGCGGATGAAATTTTTCAGTGAAAGCTCTCAAAAGATTTTCCAGGGTCGGACTACTATACATTTAGGGTATTAGGGCCCGAGCTCCCAAAAAAGCATGTGATATAGTTGTTTTTTTTTCTTTCTCTCAATGAACTTCAGTATGGCACCAGAACCGTAAGGGTTGTCGGACAAGTCGGACAACCCTTAGCATCTTCGTACCTTATATTTGCTCGCTACACTAAGGATTCTTATCTAAATTCCCTCGTTTCACTCGGGAATTAACACTTGAACCTCCTCGCTGCGCTCCGGCGTTTCACCCCTAGGATCCATAGTGTCGCTTCGGGATTCAATACGCCCGTGACGTAAGGCAATGCTTTACTCTCTTGTTGCGTAATCAACTATTATTAGCGCTAAACTTTTATAATATTAGTATCAGATTTCTATACTAACTTTATAAAGTTACCTACATCAATAACTTCATTATTTTTGACTATTTATTTTCCTCATCACAAAATACGGTACTCATTCACGAGAATAAAGTCCGGAAAGACTACAGTTAACATTTTAAGAATCTATAAGGATAATGTTGTGTTTATTTTCGATAGGGACCTATCAAACAACTCGCCTTTATTTCTAGTTTTGATATAATCCAGCATTTGGTATTGAGTCATAACGTCAATATCCATCTTCATCGATGCGCAGGAGTTACAGTTCTTTCTGATCTTGCTTCTTAGGCCTCATCTAATCTTCTAGACTTTTTTTAGCGTTGTTATATCATCAAATGAGTCCTCCCACCCAGGGCAGGGCAGGAAGGACTGTCACACTTGTACTGACTAAAATCCACGGTGTCCTTCAATAGCCCTTTACAGTAGTAGTAGGGTTAGGTACGGTAGCTCGATAGTCCGATGACCCTTGCTTCTGGACTAGATTGAGGCAAAGATAAAACCATTTTAAATTAATAAGATTGTGATGATATTCGTATTCCAAATCTAGCAAAACGTTTTACCAATAGTTTTATTGTGCGCACAGTAAACTAGTGGAATTACTTGCCGGGGTCTGTGTTTCTTAATAGCTACAACGTTGGGGTCTTTAAGTTAGGGGTAGGTACGGTAATCGACGTCGACCACATCATCGCTACCCTCAAAAGACAAACGAGGGACATAACTCATGCCGCGATGCGATTACGCGATTCTTTCGATATCACTAAGTCGATTGACGATTTAAGTCGCACGTATTTACTAATGGAGCTATGTAGTGCAATTCGACCGTGCACTTCCAAAATCCACCTTGCTACTGCGACATAAAGGCGCTGCAAACCAAGGGCAAAAAACGACATCAGAACGATGAAGTTGAACCTGAAAATGACAATTTAAAACGACAAGTTCAATAAAATAGAAATATCTCGATCATTTCTCAACAAACAATGGCTCACAACAAAAGCATACAACAACAAGAAAGTCAATCACAAAAACCAGTTAGCAATGAGTTCAAGAACCAGATAACAGAGCGATTGATAAGAGAGAGCAATCTTCAGGCAAATTGAGCTAACACTTGAACACGCCAGTAGAAATTGAGCTGCGATTGCTTCTGGAAAGCTATCAGAAAATATATGAAAGGAAATGTTTAATTGATTTTGGTTTTTTATACCAGTGATACGCACAAATCTATAAGAAAAAGGGAGATGATTTTGTGAGACAGGCAACTCAGTGATAGAGTCTTAAAAGTCTCTTAAAAGTAGGTACAAAATGAGAAATTGATCGGGCCCATCAGTATGAAAAATCATTTTTCACACCACCTGCTCGAAAATGTCTAATTATATGTCAAGCAAGCTTAACCTAAAGTGAGTCATTAGTGGCCGAGGGCACAGCCGGTCAATAATGTTGTACTGGATTTCATTATTACCCGCTGGTCAATAATGTGATTTGAATTTGGAATATGTTTATAAACAACAAACACCCTTTGGTGCCAGAAAGATTTTTTTTTTTTAATTTTCTTTTCCCTTTTGGGAAGACAAAGGGATCTATCTAGCCCATGCAGCCTAGATTTTTTTTTTTTGGTTCTTTTCGTCCCTCTTTGGGGCAGGCAAAGGGAGCTGAGCCCATACAGCCAAGTCTGATTTAGTGTGCCAGAAAGAGGAAAGCTATTCTCGAAACCCTTACTACGCGTGGATGATATTCTCGATTTCCTAAAAAATCATAACGATTGCTTCTTCATATCGTTACCATGTTTTCGAAGACATAATATTGTAAGAATAATTAGATAACTACCTACGAACCATTTTAAAAGGAATGAAATAACATTAAAACTGGCATTAATAATAACAAATACCGTACCGCGCCGTAATACCGTAGGTAATAGTAATTGGCTGTAACATTAGTTAATTTATTTTAAATAAACTGCACTAAGATTGCTGTGGATTTTGTAAATAAATAAATAAATAATAAAACCTATTTATAATATAGTCGATTTATCACATTTTATCAAAAATACTCTATTTTCACGAGCGTCTCCAATGACGTTCTAAATTCAAAATGCATACAGCCAATCATCCAAAACCATTCTACCAGCCCTGTATAAAACTTAGTTTACACAAACGCCACATCCATGAGAGTGATATCATTAGGACAAACACGACAAAACCATAGAAGATACTTTGTTTTTCGTACTATGGCTATTATTTTCTCACAGTAGGTGTAAAAAGTAGAGTATCCTCCTCTGGGCTAAAGGTGTCTTTGCCTTGGGCTAGCTTGAATCCCTCGCTGCATTCAGGATTCTTGTATTAACTCCCTCGCTTCGCTCGTGAGTTAAACTCTTAACTCCCTCGCTACGCTCGGGAGTTAAATCCCGAATCCTTCATTGCGCTCGAGATTCAATATGACGCCCGTGACATAAGACACAACTTTAGCCCCTCGGTGCATAATCTACTATTTTTTGTGATGTTCCAAAAGTCTTAGAACAAACATTGTTCAGTAACATGATCTGAGTTTCCCCACGAGAGGTTTTGAGCATTTGACGGTACACGTTGTATAACTCAAAGGTGACTATAATATCTATCAACGCACAGCCCAAACCACTGGGCGGATTGGGCTGTTTGGCATGCAGTAGATGTTATGACGTAGGCATCCCCTAAGAAAGGATTTTGATCAATTCTACCCCCAAGGGGATAAAATAGGGCATGAAAGTTTGTATGAAACTTTGTCAATTATATAAAAAAAAATACAACGTAGACGCGGACACAGCTAGTTGAAATATAAAAAGAAATTAAAGTTACCAAGATAAATGTGCAATCAACAATGAATAGAATTTCGTGTTCTGAGTAAAAACGGCATTGAGGAAAAAATATTCACTTTATAATGAAGGCGGCGAAAAAATTATGAATGGATAGATTCTCGGTAAATGATCAAGTCTTTCAAATAAGTTAGGGTTTCAACCAACGCCGATAACTTGGCGATATAGTAGATTATTTTTGAAAACAGGTAAATTGTACTTTTTGAAGTGAAAACTTCTTTAGCGACGTAATATTGTTTAATATTATTATAATACAGGTAAAAATCCCAAGACATGGGGGTTTCACTTCTGCCGGCACTCCCAGAGTGTAAAACATCGATTTTTTTTTAAAGTCTGCCCTACACTAAGAATTTATTCCTGTATCGTGAATGTCTTTACAAACATAGAAACTCACATACACAAACACCCAGACTTGGAACAACTACTTACATATAATACAAATAAGCATTTGATACGTGCGGGCATCGAACCCGCGACACGGTTATTTTGTTCGGCCAGGGTAAAAACCCTGTTGTATTCCTTGAAACTGACCTAGATCCATCTAAACCTAATTAATAAAGTCGGTGAATCAATCAAAATCATGAATAAACATTGTCTAGTCATTACGTTTCAAGTAAACTGTTCATTGAGTCCATTCATTGTTAGATACCTAATTACCTCAGAGTAAGGGGCAATTCCAACCGGTATGTGTGGAGATCTAAAGGGGAGGCCTATGTTCAGCAGTGGACGTCCTATGGCTGAGATGATGATGATGATGAACATTCAACTTTTCTAATATAATATAAGGGTGACTCAAAATGTAACTTTATTAAGGGGGATGCTCCAACCAGCCCGCGAAATTCAAATATTTTTACGTTTTTTGCAATTTGCAGGCCAGTGACATGTTGTAACTTTATAAATATATGAGTTGCGGTAATAACAAGTATAATTTTAAATATAAAAATTATCAAAAAAATCGCTCCATCAGCTCTCACATAGAAAAGCTGCATCATGTTAAAATCTCCGAAATCTAACTTCGATGCACCTTTTCTATGTGAGAGCTGATGGAGCGAATTTTTTGATAATTTTTATATTTAAAATTATACTTGTTATTACCGCAACACATATATTTATAAAGTTACAATATGTCACTGGCCTGCAAATTGCAAAAAACGTAAAAAACTTTGAATTTCGCGGGCTACATCGAAGCAATCACCTTAACAAGACGAAAAGATGCAAATCGATGGGGAAGAAAAGTTTTCGAGTGGCGCCCTCGAACCGGAAAACGCAGCGTAGGTAGGCCTCACACTAGGTGGACCGACGACATCGTGAGGGTCGCGGGCAACCGATGGATGTAAGTGGCGAATTGTCGTTCGGCGTGGCGGTCTAATAGGGCGAGGCCTATGTTCAGCAGTGGACGTCTTCCGGCTGATGATGATGATGATGATGACTGTTTCATTCCCAATGCTTGGTAGAAACTCTTTTGCTATGAAATTGAGAAGGCCATTCCGACCATTGTCTACCAGGAGCCTTAATACCACGAGCTCTTAACACGATCTAGTTAAGGCTGTGGGAAAGAGACGAGAGCTATACAGTCTTTAGCGCGATCTCTTTCCCACAGCCTAAATTGGAGCGCGTTAAGGTGATTGCTTCGATGTAGCCCGCTAAATTCAAATTTTTTTCTTGTCTATCAAAAAATTCGCTCCATCAGCTCTCACATAGAAAAGGTGCATCATAGTTAGATTTCGGAGATTTTAACATGATGCACCTTTTCTATGTGAGAGCTGATGGAGCGAGTTTTTTGATAATTTTTATATTTTAAATTATACTTGTTATTACCGCAACTCATATAAAGCTACAACATTTGTCACTGGGCAAAAAACGTAAAAAAATTGAATTTCGCGGGCTGGTTGGAGCATCCCCCTTAAGAGTTCATGGTTGGCCAGCAGGACCCAGTACGATTAGGTGGTCGTCAGAAGTAGCTAGATCTTTTAAAAAATATATCGTTCACGTATTTTTTTTTCATCACTTTGTTTTCGAAGCGGACAAATTGATTTCGCGGTCCACTTGCTTCACCCTCCTGTTTTAAACGTTTAATGTGTTTTTTTTTATATATAAGCGAAGGGATAAAAGGGGCGGTTTATTTTTGGCTGTAGACCCCTAGACAGTCTGTTTAACAAATTGCAAAATATTGAGACAAATAGTTAAAGGCTGATGTTTATTTAATTCAATAGGAGCCTATACATCATCTGCCTGCCTTTTCCCAACTATATTGGGGTCGGCTTCCAGTCAAACCGAATGCAGCTGAATATCAGTATTTTTACATGGAGCGACTGACTATCGGACCTCCGCAACCCAGTAATCTAAAACTGGTTGTCAGACTTAAGAGCTTCTGACTAACAGTAACGACTGTCAAAGATCTACAAATGAAAGCCGAGACCAACGGCTTTACGTGCTTTCCGAGGTACGGAGGAAACTCGCTATGACAGATGGTCACCCATCCACAGACCAACCTCGGCAAGCGCGGCTTAACCCGGAAGAACGGCCTGTGCTCCTGTAATGTTTTGGTGGTTCTTTTTCCTGTACCTAAACAGTTTGAATCACCCTGCACTATTTGAGAACCCCTGGTTTAGCAGGACCCAGTTACTAAGGGCCTAAGGGAACACAGGGTTCACTTATCTCCTAAACCCAGTCTCCAGACATGCACAATGCACAAATAAGATCAATTCACACTTCCTCTGGTCGCGTGGGCCGCACAAAGAGAACGTTATTAAATGATTGCAGCAATCCGGGTGGCAGTTCATGTGAAACGACATTACAATAGTTGACTGGACTCGTAATGTCTTGGGATTGATAAGCTAGGACGTTGGAAAGGGGTCGGTAGAAATAGTTTTTTTTTAGGAATTTATTCTGTGTCGTGACGTGAGAACCTTTACAAACATGTAAACTCACACACAAACGCCAGACCCGAAGCAGCTACTTGTAGATCATACAAATATTTGCTCCGTGCGGGAATCGAACCCGCGACACGCAGCGCATCAGCCCAATCGATCATCCACGACAAAACGGCCCTATAACTGAGACTTCTTTGTTGTTCGTCTGTCTGTTCTGCTGTCATAAAGGCGCGTTTCCATTATGCAAGTGTTTGCATACATGTATGACGTCAGACATGTGTGCAAGTAATTTGAATTGGAAACACGATTTTGTTCAACTTGCAGCTTGCATACAAGATTTTAGTGGTATAGAAGTTAGTTCTAGTTGAGAAAGATTGTTTTTTGGTTCCCAAAGACAATCATGTCTATGATATTCCTCAATAAACTTGATTGATTGTTTTCTCCGTATCCCGTTTAGCAGTCATTTTTACAAAGTAATAAAGTCATAAACAAAGTAATCCTCTATGGCCGGGTTCCCACTACGCCGGACCGGCAGATCTGCCGAAAACCGGACACCGGACAGAGTGTTCACATTACATCGGATCCCGGAAGAAATTCAGACAGTCCTCAGTTGAATTTGGACCTGCGCGCACAATGGACGACGAAATTGTTGTGTTGTGGTGGTATCTTAATAGAAGGCAAAATAAAAGAAAACATTGGGTACACCCTATTTTACGGGAAAGATTTTCACTTGGAACATTTGAAACATTAATGGGTGAACTTAGAAGAGACGAATCAAAGTTCTTCAATTATTTTCGAATGACAGCAACCACTTTTGACGATTTACTGGGACGACTAGACATAAGAGATAACACGGGCGGGGCGAGGGGAGCACGAGCGGGGCGAGCGGGGGACAGATACCGGCACAAACTCGTTCACATTACTCCGGGCCCGGTCGTTCTACCGGCAATTCGTAGTGACAAAACGTTCGGTAGAAATGCCGGGCTCGGCAAAAATGCCGGACCCGGGATAATGTGAATAGCTTCATATAAATTGTACAGCCACTAGCTCTTCCGGCAGATTTACCGGCGCGGCAGATCTGCCGGTCCGGCGTAGTGGGAACCCGGCCTATGCAGGACCGCATGCGCTTTCAACTTGCGTGCAAATATGCCGACTTGATTATTGTACGTACAAGTTTAAACCTAATTGCATACAAGTTGCAACTTGTTAGCAAGTTGTTGTTTCCACTATACAATTTGCATGCAACTTGCAACTTGTATGCAAATCACTTGTATAATGGAAACGCGCCTTAAGACATAATCCTTTATAGTTACACAGCTGAAATTTTCTAAATGATTGGAAAGGTATTGGTGAGACAGCTACTCTATACATATGATTATTCTGTAAAAGATGATGGATGATGTTACGACTCGACACGATGCTGTTATCCTCTCCATATCCCTTAAAAATTTGTCTCCTTCCGCGTTTGGCAATCTAGTGCGATTACTGACCAATCCTTTTATTTGACTGGCTTGTTGGTCTAGTGGTTAGTGACCCTGACTGCTATGCCGGAGGTCGTGAGTTGGATTCCCACCCAGGACAAATGTTTGTGTGATGAGCATGATCATTTGTTCTGTGTCTGGGTGTAATTTATCTATAATATGTATGTATTTAGAAATATATAAGTATGTTTATCAGTTGTCTAGTATCCATAACACAAGCTCTGCTTAGCTTGGGACTAGATGGCGTTGTGTGATAGTTGTGGAATATTTATTTATTTATCGTTTTAGTTCAACCCACCATCTCGTTCTGGGCCTGCCTATTCACAAAAGTATTTTCATTTTTCCAGGAGAGGTGGAACACTTCACATTCGAGGGTACCACCAACGATGTGACGTCCATCGCCCTTTCCTTCTACTCCGGACTCTTCGCCTATAACGGATGGTAAGTGAAACTTTTTCTTTAGAAAAAGTTTAGATTTTTTTTAAGTCAGTTGATTTTAAAGATATATTATTTTTGAAGGGACAGAAAGAAAGACCAAATAAATATTCGCTTACCATGGCGAGATAGTACCTAGTGAAACGCGAACCTATAAATAAAAGAAAAGAAAAGTACTTAGTAAACTCACACAAGACAAACAATTAAAAGGAATATTATAACAACTAATTGCAGATCATACAAATGATCATACAATTGGGCCCTATCACAGACTACTTAGAGATACTACGTATGCTGCCGTCCTTTAACTAGAGTGCCGTTAAGTACAAAAATCACTTTTTGAGATACGGGGGAAAAACGGTAGAAAAAATTTAAATTGATGCTACTTCCTAACCAGGAGTCGTATTCGAAACTTTTAAATACCAAAAAATATATTTTAAAAGGCTCTTTTAGACAGTGCAGCTGACAGTCAAAAACGTTTCCGTAAATTAGAGAAAATAAACATTTATCATTTTGTTAAAGTAATCTTTAAAATATCTAGCCCTAAAATCATAACTATAATGCCGTAATGCATACCTTAACGGCATTTTTGCTAATGGTTTTGAACTAATAATTTAGTTATTTACCACACTTAAAAAGTTATAATAATACTAACTTTAAAAGCCGCTAAATACGCTTAATGTCAATGTAGGTTGGCTAGGTTAGGTTAAACAAGTAGACTCGTACCATGCTATATTGCCACTAAGACACCTTAACGGCAATCAAGACAAGTAAATTTCAATAATTATTTAATTTATTTTTTGCCGTAGATATTTTTTTGTTTATTTCATAACTTAAGTGTCGCTAAATACAAAACATTTCATGATAACGGCATTTTAGATTTGGATTACGTTTCATAAATTGATAGAGAATCAACAAAATTGAAGTCAAACGGGACGCAAGGGACTGTCAGATTTGTACTGACTGAAATCCACGGTGATTTTTCAATAGCAATTTACGTTCCAAGGTCGCGGTTACCTGGAGAGAGAGTTCTGCGACAGGTAGACTTGGCCCTTGGCCCTCTAAGGGCCCCTTCAGATTGCTGACAGCTCTTTGAAGCGCCCGTGAAACACGACGCGCCATCGACCCGGACATTGGTCCATGAGACACTCGCCGTCTGCGAGATACCCATTAATTATCTTACGCGTCTGCGGTGGACGGAAATCAGTCACGAGTGCCATGGGCGTCTCCGCCTTGGTTAGTTCATAAAGTGAAGACGGTTCTCTCCCTCACGCCTCCCGCCTCTTTCTTCGCTAGCATGACTGCTTCGCAGAAGCCAACTGCTTCCCATTTCATTTCATGAGGTTGACTTATTCACCGGCGATCGTGCGGTATCCCCAGATCGTCCGGATGGCAATGACTCTCAGACCAGCCGTGCCGGTCGACAGGAGCCCCGTGGAGGGCCATGAACCGCACGATACCGACATACAGTCTACGGCAGGAGGCATTTGGCTCACCGAGATTAGGCAGGAGTCACTTGGAGGCGGCCTCAGCCTGATTTCGTTTTGGAGCTAAACAAAATGCTCCTTGAAGTTCCATCGGCTGTCGAGGACGAGTCCTAGGTACTTCATCGTCAATTCAACGCCGATGTCAACCCTTTCTACCATATTTGGGACTCCGTAAAGCACCACCGAGACACGGTACAGTGGCACGTTCAGACGGCCATAAAAGCACATGTTCTCTGCCTTGTGCAGCGCCAGCTTAAGCCCCAACTGCTGGATCCTGCATTGCCAGGTCGTCTGTCACCTGATGTGATTATCCCGGCGCTAGGACAAGCGTCTGGTCAACGTAGCACACGCTGAGGTCACTAGATAGGTCACTTGCAGCACCCAGTCGTACCCCATGTTCCACAAGAGCGGCCCAAGGCCGATCTCTGAGGGCCACCACGCGATATTTCTCGCCGGTTCCACTCTCCTCGATGACTGGAGTAGCTGACGGACCTGGTGTAACTCCATGGCAAGGTGTTGAAGGCGTTGGTGATGTTTAGTGACACCGCCAAGACGACTCTGCTTAGGGATACTGTCCCCGTCGTGAGGGTTCTTACGCGTATGATGGCGTCCACAGTCGAGCGCTCCTGAAATCAAACTTGCTCTCATGCATTAGAAACCGACAAGGCTATCCGCAATCACTCTTTCAAAGAGCTTAGCCACCTATTCGAGCAGCACTATGGTCGGTCGGGTCTGGTCGGGCACGCCGCAATTGCGGCGGTAAGACCCCTCTTTGAGGAGTGGCTGGAGAGAAGTCATGGCGTCCTGACCTACCGCTTGACGCAGGTCCTCACCGGACACGGAAGTTTCGGGAGGTACCTGTGTCTGATGCGAAAGGAGGAGACGCCTGGGTGTCACCACTGCGAAGATCGCCCGGAGGACACGGTGGAGCATACGGTGCAAGACTGCCCAGCTTGGGCGGAGCACCGACGTGTCCTCACGGCTGCGATAGGCGGAGACCTCTCGCGCCCGGCATTGGTTGCGGCCATGCTGCGGGGCGAGACGGAGTGGGAAGCGGTCAGCTCCTTCTGCGAGGCAGTAATGCTCGTAAAGGAGGAGGCAGGCCGCGAGCGAGAGAGGACAGCGTCCTCCCTCCGCCCCAGCCGCAGTGGTAGGCGCCCACGGCGACGGACGTCGCAAGATGATCTCCGGCCACCGTAGGCGCGGGCATGCGGGCAGCGAGTAAAGGGCAACTCGCTGCCCGACCAAGGACCATGCCCGGGTCGACGGCGCGTTGTGTCCCACGCGCGCCTCAAAGAGCGTCAGCATAATGACGGGGCCCCCCTCTCAGAGGGCCAAAGCCTGCCGGGGTCGCGGGATTATTCCCTTACCGTAACCCCGGAACGTAACAGGCTATGAAGGACACCGTGGATTTTAGTCAGTAGAAGTCTGACAGTCCCTCCCGCCCTGCCCGGGGTTGGAGGACTCATTTGATGATTTTACCACGCTAAAAAAAAAAAAAAAAGCACTATGGGCCGAGATTAAGCAGGGCGTTCGTGCTTTTTGATGAGGACCTGTTTCTCCGTCTTCCAACGACGTGGGAACGGAGTTCAGAGTACCGCGCGTCAATCCCGCACCGGACCCCGGTCCTCGCTCCGCTGCCATGGGAGCAAAAGCACCCAAACTTACTCTCACAAGAACACTTTTTTTTGTTATGGGGGGAAATCTTCAAAAGGCGTCTGGTTTTTGGGGATAAGACCGGGAAGTGTGGAATTTTTACCTCACTAAAACCCCGGTGATCACCATCAGCACAAGGAGGAAGGACCTTGGACCTCTTAAAAGATCAACTCCGAAACCCCTCTTGTGCAACGACGCAAGTATACTTAGCGGCATTTTAGATTAGTTATGTTGGATAGCGGCAATTTAGTATTTTACAATAATTCAAATATTTTGCTAGATTTTTAAATAACTGCCGCTATACTGAATTCTAACTGTACTATACAATGCTTAAAATGCAGCAAAAGGCTTTTAGCGGCATTTATGAATAGGAATCTTAAATAACGGCAATTTAGCTAGGTATCAAATCACAAATTTATTGTTAAAATCTGTAGTTATGAAGCCTTAGCTGCGTTTTAGCTTTGCAATGTCACATAACTACGTTATAGCGTAGGTTTACTATATGATTTGTGCATTTAACGGCATTTCTTTTTTTCATATCTCGAAAACTATAAAAGCTATTGAAACCGTAATTAGACAGATCGATAGAGCTTTTTTTTCTGATAAAAATGGCATCAGAAAGTCAAAAATGCCAAAATGTCACTTAACGGCATTCTTGTTAAAGGACGGCAGTATGGCCCTATCAGAAAACCAGTGCTGTGACTTTTAAAAAAATGTCGCAGTACCTACTCTGAGATAGGAGCCTTTTGGCCTCGCACGGAGGGACTATTTTATCATTTTATGTTATTTTTGTTCCGTTTGTTATCTTTTTTATGTTATTTCGTATTACTTTTGTATTTTTATTTCTTCTGTATAGCTTTGTTTGTTCTGTCCTGTGTGAGTCAATAATCCCTTCTTTCTTTTCTCTAAATATTTCCGTGCGAGAATCGAACATGCTCTGCCACTGCAATTTTTATCAGCCCTTTTTGCTTCTATAAACTACTCTTTTTTATTTTTATTGAATGATGTTATAATTTATATTATGTCCGACGGAGGGTTAGCCTGGTGATCTGTAAGGCTGCCTTCACATTTGGGCGACAGTCGCGCGACAGACGCTGCAAAATGTAAAGGAATGTGCTTCTGCCGCGCTGCTGTCGCGCGACTGTGTACCTATGAAATAAATAAATTACTAACTTTCTTATTTACTCTCTTTCCACCAGGAACTACCTGAACTTCATCATTGAGGAATTGAAGGACCCAGTAAGGAACCTCCCCCGCGCCATCGCCATCTCAGTGACCCTGGTGACCGTGGTGTACACCTTCACCAACGTCGCCTTCTACACCACGCTGTCGCCTACTGAGGTAAATCCTACTACTATTATAAAGGCGAAAGTTTGTAAGTATGGATGTATGGATGATTGTTACTCTTTCACGCAAAAACCACTGAACGGATTTGGCTAAAATTTGGTACACACATAGTTTATAATCTGGATTAACACATAGGATAGTTTTTATCCCGATTTTATGTTCCCGTGGGATAACTTTCGAGTTGTAGCGGGTGAAGCCGCTGGCAACAGCTAGTATACCATAAACTGTATGGCGAGGTCCCCCATAGGCCGAGACTCCACCAAATTATTTACACACGTTATTGACACATCTCCACTCCGCAACGCAATTCTATTGGTTGTTCAAAACACGTCTCGACCCCGCACAGCTCGATACAGCTTTGGTGGAGTTTCGGCCTTAGAGGGGGACTGTCTTGTCAGGTAACCGGGCAAAAAAAAACATAGCAACTCACATTCACACACATAAAAACCCGAAACAACTACTTGTAGATTGTAGATCATACAAATTTATGTTTTGTTCCGTGAGGGAATTGAACCCGCGACACACTGCGCAACATTCGATCAAATACAATAAAAAAAATCCTTGCTTCTGACGTCACGTTATATCTTTGTAATGAATATAATATATTGATTTAATAAAATTACACAAAGTAATGCGCCAGGCAGGGTTCGAACCCACGACCTACAACTTGCAAGTCGGGAGCGATACCACTGGGCCACCACTGCTCCCCAATTCTACACTGACCTAAAAGAGTAACAGCCAATTCTTGCCAACCAAATATAAGTAATCTAAAATATTGAGTGTTCTGTGTTCCCATACGGAATTCCCCTGAACTTGGTATTTACCCACAAATTCACGATGAGGAAGACGGTTGATTTTATTTTTTGACATCATAATTACGTATCTTGCCATTCACTTAATTATCGAGAAGGATAACTGTGAAAACCTATATTTTTTGCTACACTTATTTTGGTCGGTTATATTCATAATTTTGTTATTGTCGAAATAAGGAAACGTTTATTTTGTCAATCTTTTTGGAGACTTGTAAAGTGAAGGCTAGCCAAGTCAATTATTATTAAAATTACTTATTTTACGCTAAAAGAAAATTTTAAGTTAAGGCAAGTCGCCGACTCGCCGGTGACCTTGTGGCATTTTTATACAAAATAATATAACAGTATCTCTTTAAAATAACATTGAAAAACAATAAATACACAAAGAAGAGAAGTCTTGTATGTAAATTCTACTTTACTGTCTACATTTTAGAAGCGATTTTAAACTTTAAAAAACATTTTTTTCTGTACGTTTTGTTTTGCTGACTGTAGGTAGTGGTAGTGGTACGCACCTATTCTACTAACTTTAACCGCCCGATCCCCAATGCTCCCCAATGGCACGTTTTTGTGCCACCAAACCCCGACCGATATAAAGCCTTATTTTTGGAAAAACAAGTCTTAAAATCGGTCAGTAGAACTAATTAATTAATAGCGACATTGATATATAAATTTAAATTTTATTCAATGTCAAAAATTGTTCCTATAGCAAAAAACACGTCACGGTAGAACACAAGCCAAGTTACCTTACAAGAAACCCAGAAAAATATCAAAATTAATTATAATAAAAAAAAATTGGCTATTCTTTCATGACGTCTACTTTATATGTATTTTTTAAATATTATTAAATTCTCCTGTATCGTGGGTGCGTTTACAAACATAGAAACTAACATACACAAACACCCAGACCCGAAAAAACTGCTTAAACGTCGTACAAAATTAAATAATTATTTGTTCCGTGCGGGAACCGAACCCGCGACACGCTGAGCAGCAGTCCAAACGCTCAGCCACTGCGCCAACCATGCAGTCTATAAAAGTACCTCTTCATCATCATCAGCAGGAAGACGCGTCCACTGCTGAACATAGGCCTCCCCCTTAGACCGCCACGCCGAACGACAATCCTCCACTTGCATCCATCGGCTGCCCGCGACCCTCACGATGTCGTCTGTCCACCTAGTGGGAGGCCTGCCACTTGTGATAGTACCTAATTCTTGTAAATTATGATTATAATTTCAGGTATTAGGTTCAGCGGCAGTAGCAGTAACATTCGCCGAGCGCCTGTTCGGATGGTTCGCTCTCTCCATCCCGCTGTTTGTCGCAGCCTCCACCTTCGGAGCCGTCAACGGTGTGCTACTCACTTCTTCAAGGTAAAGCCTATGTATTTTAACTTTTACGATGTTATTCAGAAAAGCTATAAATAGGGAAACTTTTAAATGATGAGAACAACGATATATACGTAACAGCATTATTTATGAAGGTTTTAAAAGGAATACATGATGCATTTTAGAAGTTTATCGTGTCTACCTCAAAATTACGATACCAGTAAATTAAGCTTTGCCTTGTGTACTAAGTGTTTGTGAGTTTATGTGATCCGAAACTTACTGTAGCGGCAAAGCTTGGGTGACTATCACAGTAATATACCATAACGACATGTATTTCTATGAAAAAGGCAAGCAGCATTTTCGGCACCTTTTTTATCGTCCTGATTGTTAAATTATCAAATGAGTCTTCCCACCCAGGGCACGGAGGGACTGTCAGACCTGTGCTGAAGTCCTTCAACAGCCCTTTACATTCCGGGGTCACTGTAGTTGTTTAGTCCCGAGACCCCGGCAGGCATTAGCCTAAGGCGTGTACAGATGTAGAAGCCAGTCCGTTGGTCTTTTTTTTGTAATTCTTAGTTATTGTTGTTGTTTGCAATTAGATTTGTTCATTGTTTTGTCTTTTAATCATTTATTCCTGCCTCATCATCATCATCATCTCAGCCGTAGGACATCCACTGCTGAACATAGGCCTCCCCTTTTGATTTCCACATATACCGGTTGGAAGCGACCTGCATCCATCGTCTTCCGGCGACCTTTAGAAGGTCGTCTGTCCACCTTGCTGGTGGACGTCCTACGCTGCGCTTGCTAGTCCGTGGTCTCCACTCTAGTACTTTTCGACCCCATCGGCCATCCGCTCTGCGAGCAAAATGGCCTAATATATATTCCTGCCTGGTTACCGTTAATGCTTGCAACAGGTTTTTACCACGTATTGATAGCTAAACTATACAGCCCAACATTTCTTGCAGACTGTTCTTCGCCGGTGCAGCTCAGGGTCAGATGCCGGAGATGTTGACGATGGTGAGCTCCCGCGCCACGCCGGCCGCCGCTGTACTAGCTGTGGCTCTGCTGAGTCTGGTGTATCTCACTGTGTCTGACATATACGCGCTCATCAACTATGTGGGCTTCGCTACTTGGGTGAGTAGTATTTGCTGTATCATCATCATCATCATCATCTCAGCCATAGGACGTCCACTGCTGAACATAGGCCTCCCCTTTTGATCTCCACAGATACCGGTTGGAAGCGACCTGCATCCAGCGTCTTCCAGCGACCTTTATATTTGCTATATATGTAATGGTTATCTACTATATAAAAATAAGTCGAGTTTTCCTTCCTGAAGCTACAAAGAACTCCAGAACGCACGAACCGATTTCCACGGTTTTGCATTCGTTGGAAAGGTCTCGGGCTCCATGAGGTTTATAGCAAAGAAAAAAACGAAGCCATCTGGTGGCGTTTGCTAGTTGTGTATAAGATGATGTTGGTAAAAGGTGTGATGCAAAACATATGCTTCTGAGATGTGTAGCAGAAGACCCAATACACCTACCACAAGTTGGAATGATGATAATAAAAACTAATAATGTTGCTGTTTTCACACGGAAACCTTTTTTTTTATCGTGGTAAAATCATCAAATGATCCTACCCACCCAGGGCATCGCTGTCAGATTCATACCACTGACTAAAATCCACGTTGTCCTGAAATAGCCCTTTACGTTCCGGGGTCACGGTAATTCATAAGTCCCGTGACCCCAACAAGCTTTGGCTCTCTAAAGGGCCCCATCATTAGCCTTAGCGGAAATGCAAAGGCTGCGGTATCTAGACAAGTGACCAAGTTGCCACAAGGCAGGAGCACATCGTAGAATTCAACGATGAAATTTCTTATAGAGAATAGCGTAGCAACTAGCCTTTAAGACGATCCGATTATGTCAAAAAATAAATCTAAATTACTACGTCTTGGCGGGGGCACTGCCGTGCCTCCAGATATGGTGCTGCAAAGGGTGTGTCACAAAGGCACACAGTAAATCAAATAAGTAAAAGTTAAATGACAAAAACAAGAATGAATCAAAAATATGTCGATTTTCTAGAGCTAACAGAAATCTAATGCTTCCATTCCAGTTAAGTATCGGTGCTGCAGTCCTGTGCGTGCCCGTTTTGAGGTACACACAGCCCAACCGTGAACGTCCCATCAAAGTCAACCTGTTCTTCCCCAGTAAGTATACTTACTAAGCTTACTTTTTTTAAAAGGCTCTAGTTTCAACCCACAGTCAAGGTGTTTTTAGAACAAGATGTAACATTCACGAGATCTTACTCACATAAGCGAGCTTACGATCGAACTCGAGTATACTACATTAGTGCGACAAACGGAAGTGAGACACAACTGTGCTGCGACACATCATTTTAAAGCAATTTTAGTCGCAGTTTCTGAACAAGTTATTACAAAAAAAAATCTAAGCATTACGTTAAATTCGGATTTTCCAACTGTTGACTAATTTGAATAATTTCCTTTCCAGTAATCTACATAATCTGCACGATCCTGGTGGTAGCGTTCCCAGCCTTCGCGTCTCCCGCGGAGACCGGCGTGGGGTGCCTCATGATCCTGACGGCGGTGCCGGTGTACCTGCTGCTGCTGCATCCCAGGACCAGGATCAAGTGGCTCAGCTCCATCACCAGTGAGTTACCACAACAGTGTTTCAAGCTGTTAAGCTTTCAACGTGAGAAACGTTAACGTACAGCTTGGCAAAAAACTGTAGAAAACCGGAAGTCGCCACTGTCTTCGCGCTACCAGCACTTTGAATTTTTTTTTATCACTTATTACGTTAGTTTTATGGCACAATAATAAATCTAACAAACCTGCGGTCTTTGTTTACATAAAATATCAAAGATTTTAAAACGTTGTTAGAAACAAAGAGATTAGTTCCGTTTCAATACGTTCTGGCCAAGCTGTACCTGTCATGATGGCCAAGGGGTTTGTCATCTCGTTTCTCATGCATGAGGTTACGATTTCAAACCAAGGAAAGAACCAAAGTGTACTTATAACTTTTTAAATGCATATGTACTTTCTAGTTTATCTTGGACATCACCGACATCGGTGTTGGAAAACACCGACAGGAAACATGGAATTACACTAGCTTATCTGGCGAGTAATGGGTGTCTTACACTTGCAAAAAGTGGTTGGGTTAGAATGGATTTGGTAGGCGGAGAACATGGTTTAGTTGGTGAGGTAACTGCAGAAAAAACTAACAGTGGACTGTAATTTATTAAGTCCATGAAACAGTAGCATATTTTCAAACAAATTAAGATAAGGAAAATATCATAATGCGATAGTTATATTTTGTATCTTACAACTTGTGTGTGTATTTTTTTCAGATTTCGCTACCCTCCTTGTGCAAAAGTTGACGTTATCAGCGCGTCCCAAAATGAAGGTAAGTTCTGCAAAAGCAACTATTATTTTCATACTTTTAAAGTCCTTTAGATATTCAAAACAATTCAAAAATGCATCGTCATTTGTCTAGCAAGCCCTCAGACCTTTCAGTAGATCAAAAGGGTCTTTTGGGGTCTTACCACTACTTACTATTATTTTACCCTTCCTTCGTTGTGTTAAAGATTGCCCTTAAAGAACTACACATTCTACAACATCATTCTCAGCTTATAATGGTCCCACTGCTGGGACACAGGCCTCTCTCTGTGAGAGGGAGTGGGCCATAATGTAACACGCGGGCCCAGTGCGGTTTGATAGATGTCACATGTCTTCGAATTTTTGGTTCTAGGAGATGCCGGTTTCCTCACGATGTTTACCTTCACCGTTTTGAGAGCATTCTACATAGCTCCGTCTTTTACCTATACTGTTTTCAAAATCTTATAATAATTTTGTTTTTCAGTGAACGCCCTCTACGACTACTGATTCCGACAACATATCCGACCACTTCGGTAAGGCATTACACCTGCCTGTTTTACTATAAGAAAAACGAATAAGCCATGTTAGTGTGTATTTTATTGTTAAAAAGTACAACAAATTATTTTTACCATCTACTGCCTAGCCTTTTCTTAACTTTGAGGTCGGCTTTCAGTTTTTAATAGTTACAGCTGAATACCAGTATTTGTACTGAGCCTGCCTATATTATCTGAGCCACCTGTTGACTTGTAAGAGACTTCTTTGAAGTGTTATCTATACATATAATAAATAAATAATATGTTGAAATATGTTTAGGTAGTGCAACCGCGATGAACTTGGCTAGGTACACTTCCATGCTTCCAACTGTAGTTTTTTTTTTTAGTAAGACAGGCATGTGTAATTGTGCTTTTGTATTAGAAAAACTAATGTTAAACTATTCGCTGTACAAGAATATATAGACGTAGGCCGCTCACATGTTTTAAAATTTATCGCCAATGCGATTTTTCTATGTATTTTGTCGTAAACATGTGGGCTGTCTTCTTGTTGTATGTTTTAAATACAATTAAATGTACTCAATTACCAAATATGTAAGTAGGTATATTATATTTGTAAAATCATATTGTATTTAAAATGACCAGTATATTTTGATACTTCAGAGTGGTGCTGTTTGCCAAGATTCCATTTTTCGCCGCAAATCAAGATATACTGGTCATTGTGTAGGTATTTGTGGAGCATATTGGGCAGCTGGCGGGCAAGTAAAGACAATGAATAGAATTAATTTATATTTGTATGAAGTAGTATCATTTGGTTGACGACCAAATTATATTTTTAAGTGAAAAGAACGTAGAAAAAGAACAAAGTAACTAGGAAAATAAATCTGTATACACCGTTTGAATCCTGCTGAAGTGTATACAAAATCTCGGCAATAGTTTATAACATGCTGTAAAAGATGTGGCTATCATGAGCCTATATCTTCATAAACGCCAGAAAGTATGTAGTCTAGTAAATAACGGAAATAAGAAAATACAGGAATATGCATTCCACTAACAAAATACGTTAGTAATTTAGGATATTTTTTATAATTATTATTTTTAGGAATACATTCCTTCTTTTGTAAGTACGTTTATGTCTCAAATAAGTTATGAATTTATGATTTAAAAAATAATAGAGTAAGGCTTCGCTGAGAGAAAAGAAGCTAGCAAGTCTGACGCTACAAAACACTCATAATATTACAACTAAATATCATGTAAAAAAAGGCATACATCAAGTAAACAAAATGCATGATATTAAAAAAAAAGTTAGCAAAAAATTTGAATCTTCATTTTTAATGCCAAACTTGGCTGTTCACACTGCCGTGCGTACTAGAAATTTGTATGATCTTTGGAAGGATCATAATAAATCGTATAAAAATGTTGGTTGTAGCTTTTATATGCCTGTAACTCTTTAAAATGATAAAATAATATGTATTATTGTAAATGTTAAAAGCTTTATAAACATTTACTTTTCGTAGAGTTGCATAGTATATAAAGACGACTAGGCGAAACAATTTTATTAAAAATATGAATGAACATTGCGCTAAGAAAATCAAAATATCATTTGAATTTATTTTATTCACCTCGAATTAATTTTCAGTATAATATTTTTGTTTTCTAGGTTTTTCGTAAATTTTTTGACACTTATTTAATGAACGTTTATTTTAGAAGTCTTTTATCCGGGTAGCCCAGTTGGGACTTACCACATTTTTTGTTGCTACCTCGAAAAATAAATTTATTGAGTCAGGGATAATATAATATTATGTCGTCACAAATTCGTTAGTATGTTTCTAATTATTTTCAAGTAAGTAATTATATTTTAAACTGGGTTGATTTGTCAATATGGCTGTGCTAAAATACGATCTAAGTGTTGCCATTCCCAAAGAAACATTTTATTATTAATTTTATTCGATTTTCTTAGAATAAGTTTAGTTTTAATGTTTGGATGTCGTATAAAATCATATAAATGTTTGATAATAGTCATAAATGCAAAATAAACGAATGCATGAATGTATGATTATGGAATTGTATGTTTTTTTATTCATAAACTGCGTCGCAACAAAACCAGCTTTTTAAAAGCTTTGTAATTCATGTCCATAGGTAATATAGTTTCGTATAATTTTATTTTATGAGAATGACTGTTGTGTGTTGTTGGCATAATATTAGGTGTTGTATTGAATTTTTATAGAAATTGTGACATAGATTATTCTTTTATGTACGTCAGGCTGGCCCGGCCCCATGGAATTTAATAATGAGATTGTTATCAATCCAATGTACCCGGGTATACTAATATATGTAACACCTTCATTTTCAATGTAACTCTTTTCTAAAAGCAAATTACGTGCACTTCTTAGTGGCGGGCCAGCCTGACGTTTTCAGCCCGGCCACCTTGTTTCCCACTAATCTACAAAAAAGTACTGGCAATATTGTGCTACAGATGAAATGTACCCTATAATTTATGCATATGTAACACAAAATCGAATCCTAAAATGCAATAGCATACGAAATATTAGCGGTTGCAGGTGGCTTCAACTGAAATTATTTCGTTACTATAAAACAGTAAAACTGCATTACACCTACCAAAAAAGGTTTGTACCAGTACAGTAATGAGATATAGAGATATAGAATACATGTAACGCTTTCATTTTAAATTATAATACATATTTCCAGTGAAACGAATAATCACTTGAAATTATATTTCAGCCCGGCCACCTAAAAGCGGTAATATTCCCTAAAATCTTATGCCAATTTGTACAGTAAAACCTGATACAGCTATGAAATGAAAGTTACATTCGTTTCGTTTATCGAGTCGTATACCTTTAAGCCTTCTGTTTGACTAGATTATCAAAATCTGGAGAAACTTTCAAATGTCCTGAAAGTTTTTAAAAATGATAGTCACTCTTCGACAAGTTCCTCAGATTTTGATAGGTATCTAGTCAATACAGAAGGCTTAAAGGTATCTTCGACTAAAACGAATAGAATGTAACTTTCATTTCATAGCTGTATCAGGTTTTACTGTACAAATTGGCATAAGATTTTAGGGATATACTAGCACGCTTTTAGGTGGCACAAGAACAAATCTCAACTAATGAATCTCAGAAACGTATGAATACGTACCATTTTTATATAAAGGCAACATTATTTTAGTTTAATTTTGTAGTAAAAATATTTTTTTAATTGTAATTATATCGCGTTCAAAGTATATAATTAAGTACAGGCAGAAATATTGATGCAATTTTGAATGCATTTATTTTGCTCATTTCTTTTGTAATATTTATACGTTAAGATTTAAATATTTTCGTCGTAGGATAATCATGTATTTGTATATCAATGTTACAAGTGTCGATGTTTCTGTTAAGCGCAATGTCTTAAGGAGACGATATGACAATAATAAATTATTGAAGAAAGTGTACTTGACGTGTTTTATTGTTTTTTTATTAATGTGTGATTGACGGGAATCAGATATTATTGAAGGAATTCTGTAAAAGACAATTTCAAGGCTGTACGCTACGACGAGCTTGTCGTCGATAAAGACATTTCATAGGCCTAACTGTGAATTCGATGCTGGATCCATATTATGTTGCTGGTTCATATCCGGCTCGAAGGACCAATATTCGATGTGCTCGTTGGGATTTAGAAAAGCTGACTCCATTATTAAAATCGATTAGATTGTGAGCCACTACCAAAGATAATGGGGCCCTGGGTGCCCAATGACTGTAAAATCCCGAGCTTATATATTTATTTTCAATAATAAAGATGAAGAAGAAGAAAATGAGAAAGTTCGTTTTTCCATTTTTATTTAATTAACTAGTGTTTGCCCGCGGCTTCGCTTGCGTTTTTTAGAATTTGAGAAACAATACGGATCATGTGGCGCCATCTGGAATATGAACCTAATTGTTTTCTCGGAAACAGCTCTCTCCTGTTATTCGGGATGTAAGATACCTTATATCCGTGTCTATACTCCTGACAACGTATATGCTAAATTTTGGGACGATCGATTCAGTAGGTAGTAATGCGTGAAAAAGTAAAAAAACAAACATACTTGGATTTTTATTATTAGTTTAGATCAATAATGTTATATCTAGGTACACACGGCAACACATCAAGTTAGACACCCTACATACCCATAACTACGCTACCAACAAAACAGAGAATTGTAGGAAAGGGACTGGGCATCGTGTCATCGGCCAATCATAGTATTTGTTGCTTTGCGTCTATGCACACAGGTGCACTTTTTTGGCACACATATCCAGAGCCGCCCCGCCACCGACGCACGCGCCGCCGCCAGCCAGTCCGTTCGCTAAATCGCTCGGGTTTTACACGTCACTGTCGTTCGGTCTATTATTTTATTATCTTGTCGTTATTTCTAATAACATCTTTTGAATTTGTGATCCATATTATGGCACCACAATTAACTCCACAACAGCGGCAGCTAATAGTGGTATTGCGAGATGGCGGTTACACTATAAGTATACATATATATAATTATGTAAATATATACTCGTTATTTGCGAATCATATTTTGATCAAGTTACAATTTGTCACTGTTATGCAAATTACAAAAAAACAAGAAAATTTGAATTTCACGGGCTGCTACTACGGGGCCACCTTATGTTGATTGAGCTCAATGACTGTTTTTTTCTAGTCTTATATATAATTTTTTGAACTTCAACCTTAAAATTTCAACCTTATCACAAGAGTAGAAGGTTAAGGTTTGAATGGTAAAATCTGACAGATTCGGGTAGGTTGACCTGCTGGCGTCTGTACGATAGCATTGCTCTTCTCCCTTTAGCATACCGCGTGATACCTAAAAAATAACTAATTATCTGACTCGATGAGTACAACTTGTCGTTTAAAACAGAATCTATGCACTGGTTTGAGCACCAAATCAAAACACAAATAAACACAAATTATAGAAACCCTGATTTTTTTCTAATCTTTAAAATTCCACACCTGGAAACAACTACAATTAAAAAAAATATCCAACTTACTACCTACAATTTAAATCGGTGTAGATTTATATCCTAGAGAAGTATTGAAAAAAAAAATAGTAATTATTTTAAATCGCGAATAATATTGAAACAAAAGTATGCACATTTTTTTTAATTATTTAAAACTCTCAGGACAAATAAAAAAAAACTCAAAAAGAGAAAAAAAAAACTGGGAGATTTGACCCAGAGACCCCTTGCACGAAAGTCAAGCTGGTTACCGACCGGACTGGCTAGTATGTTGACAGTGATTTTCAAATAGCGGTTCTTGTACAAATGTCAACAATGACTGTAAATCAACATATTATAAAATTGCTAATCCCCCAAGGGGAATAGCGTAATTATACATATCCTATTAATAGAACAGCAGTTTAAGGAATATTTGAGGAAAAATTGACTAAATAATATCCAGTGGTTTAGCTTCCAACTAAAAACAAACATCTAAAAACAACAAAATTCAAAATTGCTTATCTCCCAGGAAAAATAGCGTAATAATACATAGCATATAGACAGAAGCATATTATTAGGAATATTTGAGGAAAATTTGATCGACAACTTTACAGTAGTTTCGGAGATAGATCAAATCAAAAAAACATAAAAAATTTCGAAAAAAAATAAAAGTTGATCTGGCATCAGAATCGATCCCTTATCTCGAAAAAAATACAAAAAGAAAAAAATATTCAATGTACAGGAATGACATCTCTACGATTTTATTATTATGTAAAGATTATAAAATCCTCTTTCACTCCCCACTTTCACTGTTTTACCCCGCCTTATTTCCACTTTTGCAATGCAATGTTTTGTTCCACAAAAATCAAGTTCAAGCGGCACAACTAAACGTACTTGACAGTTTCTGACTAGAGTGACGTGTGGTTGACATTGACGTAAAAGAAACGTCAGACAGTATTTGTTGCTGTTTTTGCATGTGCATTTTGTGCTAGAAATTCAAATAAATGTAATTTAATCATGGTGAAATTCGGCAAGAATAAGTTCAAAGCACTAAACAAAGTCGCTAAAGCTCAGAAAGTTGCAGCAGCAAGTCCGGGAGTGTCGAACAAAATCTTGAAGAAGAAAATAAACGCCGAAAAGAAGATTACGTTTCAAAAAGAAGTTTTAATAAAAGAACTTGTTAGTGGTAATAATAAGCTTGTTAAGAATGTAACAGCTAGTGAACTACGAAATGAACCGAAGAAAGTTAAAAAGGACAAAGTTACAGAACAAGCAAAAGTGAAACCCAAAACGAAACCAGTAGAAAAGAAGAAGAAACGGCTAAAAACTCAAATTAATGACACAAAGTTAATGCTTAAGTTGATGAAGAAGTAGAACAAGATGTAGGTTTAAGTTAATAAATGTTTTAATTACCAAGACTATCTTTTTTGTTTCCATGCCTATAACCTCTATTCAGGCATTGCTTTAAACAGCAATTTGAGCAATGTGTAAAGCTTCTAATAAAAATGCTTACCATACTATGGCCATCTACGATAATGATATCATAATATGTAAGTCTTTACAGAATTGAAATTTATCTGAAATTATAGTGTTGCATAAAGTGAGACCTGAATATTCTGAACCCATGCAATCTCTAAGGCAATACACTATGCGATTCAGCCCTGTTTCAGTGATACAATAGGACAGTACCCCAAAGTGGCCATAATCCACCACTTCCTAGATTTTTTTGCTGGAATGAAGTGGTGGAACAAAATCCTCAGGGACTGCCAATTTTATAAGTCAGTTTCTTTAGTTCATCATTATCAGCCGGAACTGAAGACGTCCACTGCTGAACATAGGCCGCCCCCTTAGCCGGCCAGGCCGAACGACAATTCGCCACTTGCATCCATCGGCTGCCTGTGACCTTCTGTCTGTGGTCCACCTAGTGGGAGGCCTGCCTACGCTGCGTCTTCCGGTCCGTGGTCGCCACTCGAGAACTTTTCTTCCCCATCTGTTTCCAGTCCTAAGAGTGATGTGGCCTGCCTACTTCAACTTGCAAATTTTATGAGCTATGTCGGTGACTCTGGTTCTTCGCCGAATATCCGTGTTCCGATTTTTATCCTGCAAAGAAACTTCGAGCATAGCTCTTTCCATTGCTTGTTGAGTGACTCTATCTCTCTAAAAGGCCAGCAGTCAAAGAAGTTTTTGTTCAAAAGGGGTGAATAGGGATGCAGGTGAATTGGGACAAAAAAACAGCTATCTGTGCCGGCAAATTCGTTCACGTAGATGTCGGAACTCAACAATGTATTTTTTTTTATAAACAAAAGAATTTGTCTAAAATTAAAATAGCCTAAGTTACTCCTTATTAGATTAGCTACCTACCAATAGAAGTCCCGTCAAAATCGTCCCAGCCATTTCAGAGACTACTCAACACAAACAGACAAGACAAAAATTTAAATTGTAAATGCTATTTTAGTGTATTTCAATATTACAAACACACTCCAATTAATAAGATACCACTCAATTTTAGATTGATTGTTTTTTTTTTAACACTACATCCCTCTTCACCCCATTTGCCGGTATTGTTTTAGTGTATATAAAAACAACCATGTGTGAAAAAGCTGTTGTCAAGAGGAAAAAAAAACAAAAGAATATAATTTCACAGATTTATTTTTACTTGCATAGTTACAATAATTATGAATGACATAAATAGCGCGCATCAAACATTACTGAGCAGCATGGGTGTTTTAACTAGCTATTATTGTGTATTATTACTTTTTTATTCATTCAAAATCTATATTTTTGAGAACCTTACCCTATCCTTCTTAGGGCTGATTTTTCAATAGCCAGTTAACCTTTAACTGAGGAATTAAAATAACGGTTTGACATATTTTCTATAGATAAGCTGTCAAACCGCCATTTTTATTCTTTAGTTAGAGGTTATCTGGCTATTGAAAAACCAGCCCATAATGATATAAAAAGAAGATGTCCTAATCTGTTATGAATTTATTCATAAAGTCCCCTTCAATTTATGAATTGTTTCATGTCTAAATAGACAATAAGAATCATCTAATAATTTTGTCTATAGACGAAAAGATTTTCTAACAGAAAAAGAAGCATTCTACACTATTGTATCTAAGTTAACTACAATTTCTAAAGATATTAGTTTATAATTAAGAATTTCGAGATACCAATAGTCTTGATTAAGTTGTTATAAGCCTAGTAAGCTAAAAAACTATAACTTATACCTATGTTATAGGACTTGTGCACTAGCATAATCGAAAGCATAAATGCGATATACATTATGAAGATGAAAAATTATGTCACCAGACAATTTATTGCTGAAATTGTTTTCCACACATAATAATAGGTATAACAATGAAAAAAAAAAACACTTTTTTATGTGTATTTACTTTTTTTTTAGCGAAACTTTGTACAGTCACGAGCAATAACATGTAAACGCTTAACAAAATTCAAACGCAAATTGCTCGTGAAATACTGATTTCCACTTTGAAATAAGACCTAGTTTGCAATAGTATGGCTTCCGAAATAGAAGTCTAATTAAAAGACAAACGTTTAATCAATTTGGTAGCAGAACATCGCTTTTGAATACTGCTTAGTGTATACATAGTATTGCTCGTGACTGTACCACACAAAATATCATGACGAATTATATTGCTTAAAATTATAGAATCAGTCCCAAAAAACATACATATTAAATCTTCTATTTAAAAATAGAAAGATTACTTTTCTATTATAAATGGGTACCTACCATGCACTTATATTTTTTAAGTAAATATCCCTGGAAAAACATTTATTCTGTCTCATACAATCTAAATTTTAGAGACACACAATCATTGTTATTTAGTTTTTCTTATGTCAATTTTATTGAAATGGATTAATATATAATAGAAGAAATATAGTAATTAATTACTACTAATGAAAACTAAAGAATAGAAATATTAAAAAAAATCAAATGCAAAACTATATCTTGATGATAAACAAGAGGCATTATATTCTAGATTCAGACTCAGCGAAAAGAAAAAAAAATTGTAAAAATCTTATACACTATTGTGTAATTTCACTCCTAAATATATAGGTTTAGATAGAATTCAAGCACAGTTTCTATTTACTCAAACAAATTATTTATTCATACCAAAAAGAAAAGATGATTCTTTTTGGTATGTTCTATCTTGTTTATGGTCCAAACCTACCTTTATTTGAACCATTTGACAATTGCTACTAATTCCGATGATTATTACAGTAAGCCTTATCTAACCCAAAGTTGATCAAGAGCCCCAATATTGAAATTTTTTGAGTGGCAGGTTTTCAGCAAGTGTTCGCATTACTCTGCTAATATGGCTAAGTTAAGTATGAGTTATATTGGCAAAGTAATATTTTGAAGTCGGTTTAAAATAGAAACGAGGAACAACTCACAAAAACAGTCCATACAAAAAAGCAGCATATACTATCTAAGACCCGAAACTGCAATAAGCGGATGCCCGCGCCGTTGTATACAAAAATGCTCCGTCGCGGACCCGCGCTTACTTATTTGTATAGAACCGCGCGGACATGAGCTCAACGCAGTAACGACCCTAAAACGATAAAAAAGTTAAAGAAGAATCGCCGTGAGGTCTTTAATACCGGCCACGTCCTCTCCCCCTGCCGCGTCCACGTCCTCGCGGTGACCCGCGCGGCTTCTCCTCCACGACGGCGGCTACAGCAGGCGGGGTCTTCGGCTTCTCTTCTTGTTTGACCTCCGGCTCTGGCTTCACTTCTACGGGCTCTTCTTCAACTGGAGCCGGTTCCTCTTTAATGTTTGCTGTGGAATATATTTATATTTGTACTTTAGGTAGCAACGACGATATAATACTAGACTCGTATTAACAGGCGACCGATATCTGTCAACACATTAGGCAAAAAAGTCTTATATTCGTCTCATTTCGACCAATCCTGTGAGCCGTAAACATACGTTGAGACAGAACAGACCTTGAGTTAGTCAATCACAACGCAGAAGACTCCCGTCCCCCTCGCTTACGTAGTACCTCAGCGAGTTGACAGAATATTTTTTGTTCCTTAGATCGTGCATGCGGAGTCTAGTATTATATCGTCGTTGGTATGTAGACAAACAGAAGATAGCCTATGATTTCTCTCGGACGCATACATGGGTCGACGAGCATGACGGTAGAGGTAAAGTTATAAATCGATTAAAGACTGTTGCGCAATAACGGCTTCGAAACGCTACAACTCAATAAATTATCAACTTTACGGCTGGGGTATACATAAAATCGGGATAAAAGCTATCCTATTGTCGTTAATCTAGGTTGTATAAAGGGCTGATCTGTGTACCAAATTTTAGCCAAATCCGAAAAATAGTTTTTGCGGAACGGGTCACACAAACAGTCCCTACAAAAAGCAGTATTATACAAGTCTAAGACGATAAAAAATTAAAAGAAGGATCGCCTTGATGTCTTTAGTACCGGCCACGTCCTCTCCCCCTGCCACGACCACGTCCTCGCGGTGACCCGCGTGGCTTCTCTTCCACGACGGCGGCTACAGCCGGCGGGGTCTTTGGCTTCTCTTCTTGTTTGACCTCCGGCTCTGGCTTCACTTCTACGGGCTCCTCTTCAACTGGTGCTGGTTCCTCTTTAATGTTTGCTGTGGAATATGTTTATATTTGTACTGTATGTAGCAACGACGATATAATACTAGACTCGTAATAACAGGCGACCGATGTCTGTCAGTCAACACATTAGGCAAAAAAGTCTTATATTCGTCTCATTTCGACCACTCCTGTGAGCCGTAAACATACGTTGAGACAGAACAGACCTTGAGTTAGCCAATCACAACGCAGTATCCCGTCCCCCTCGCTTACGTAGTACCTCAGCGAGTTGACAGAATATTTTTTGTTCCTTAGATCGTGCATGCGAAGTCTAGTATTATATCGTCGTTGGTATGTAGGGATAACTTATGATTTCTCTCGTACGCATACGTGGGTCGACGAGCGATGGCGGTAGAGGAAAAGTATAAATTATTCTGTTGCTTAGCCGTTGTCCGAACATCAACCCGCAAAAACGTTGTGGTGTGGTAGGCGAGTGAAATATACTAATAATTTTTCGAAGACATGTGACATCCACCAATCCGCACTGAGACGGCGTGGTGGATTACAGCCCACTCCCTCTCATAGAGAGGAGGCCTGTGTACCAGCAGTGGGAACATTATAAGCTGATGATGATGATACAGTGGTCAATGCAACATTATACTTATTGAACTTAATGATTTAATTTATAACTTGATTGTTCATCAAAAAACTTACATAGTTACTTGAGCAGGATTGGTAGTTATCCCAAAATGAGAGCATTAAATACAAAATATTTAATTAATTATCAGTTTTTATTCACTTTACCCATGATGCGATTCAAGCGATTTGTATAATAAATGAAAATGGACCTTGCCACTACGATATTATTGATGGATTTGACTTGACGTCATCGTCGTGGCGAGCCTGTTTCGTTTTTCATCTAGCATAAGGCCCGGAATCCACCAAAGCGGAGAGGAGATATGTTTGATTAACCAATCAGATGTCTACATCTCCTCTCCGCTTATTGACAGACGCTTATTACAGGCGTCAGTAACATGGGCTGAGTTACCCCACGAGAGGTTTTGCGCATTTAACGTTACACGTTGTTTATACACGCTGTTTTTTTGCATTTTCGTCAAACTTCAGGTGGTTGTCACAAAAGTCATAAATAATCAATTGAAAGTGCAGTACCGGGCAAAACTAATAAGGGCTGCTTTTTTTTTGTTGTTGAAATTTTACAGTATTTCAGAATTAAACCCTTAATTCAATACAAATGAAAGAGAATCACCCGACTACGCAGTCCGCGCGTACGCACACAGCGATGAGCAGCTGGTGTGCGTGAATTGAATCTACTACTCTTGTAGAAACTAGTTCACACTTACGGATTTCAGTAAAAAGGAAAAAAAAAAAAAAAAACCTACCTATTTTATTGTTGATTTGGGTCGAGAATCATGAGTATAATCACGTCCTTGAATTTGACTAGGTTGCAGATCAACACATTGTATACAGTAAAGATTAGACGCGGGCGGAGCCGGGGGTCGCTAGTGAATAATACAAGAATGGCCAATGAAGTTGCTAGAAATCACTTTTGGGATATTGCTACATGGCCGTTTTAGAACTTTTAAGGTTGTATTGTTAGGGGCTCCCTTTTCCGCATTTGGACTCGTAAGTGGTCCGTTATGCGTGAGGTGAGACGGTTGTTTATATGAGCCAACCCAGCTCCTTCCAGAAGCTCAGAAGTCTCCTGGGACGTTCACAGGCTTCTTGGAGCGACCTTAGGATGCCAAGGTTTTGTGCCCGTTGGTTAGCAACACTCTCGCATTCCAGGATCACGTGGGTTGCCGTTTCATCCTTGTTCAGGCAGCCCCTGCACAACGGGCTGTCTGTCGCGTTGATGGTTAACAGATGTTTGTTGAGTGGGCAATGACCGGTGAGCATGCCCACCACAACTCGTAAGTCTGTTCGTTGAAGACTGAGAAGTCTGGTGGTCAGTCGCGGTGTTAGTGCAGGTAAGTACCGCCTCTCTAGACTGTCTGCAGTCGGTAACTTTTAAGGTTATGAATCTATGACTTAATAATGGCCAACATACCCTCGCCGTTCTCATCTTCGAGTATTTCATCGACGGTCTGCTCCCAATTCTCCATTTCATCATTGGGAGCGTCTTCTTCCTCGGCCATCTTAACGTCATCATCCTTCAGGATAGCATCTTCACTATCATCTGAGAATAACGAAAATATGTTTAGAAACTTATGCAATGTAAGTTCTACAAAATTATTTTTAGTATATGCGAAACCTGAATATAGTTAGTTCAGAATCAGTAACTGATTTTTTTCCAATAATTTTTACATCATGTTACAATATTTTTCAAAAATATTTTAATTAAGTTTATTACAGATAATTACAATACAATCACCGTACGGTTAGGTACCTATTGCCAAACTATTACCATGAGTGTATAACACAGGAAACGCGGTTTACGCTGGTGTACCACGAAATGAGCATGCTTTTGAATGGACAACCAGGTAATATATAAGCTTATAACTTTGTGATTTTTTATGATACAGTTTTAAAATGTTGTACCAGAGATTCTTTACACAAAAATATTGGACAGGTGTATCGGGTTTCGCATAAACAAAAAATAATGTTGTGTAGTTCAAGCCTACCTCCATGGGGCATCGGCGTGAATTTATAATATTTGCAGTGGAAACTTGATCATATAAAACATTATATGATCAAGTTTCCACTGCATGCTCTTAATAAGTAACTGTGACCCTGTAAGGCCCGCTTTCACGAACCCGAGTTATCTTTTAACTCAGAGTTAGTTGCTAACACAAGGTTAAATTGACAGTTTGTCATACAATATTGTCAATTTAACCTCGTGTTAGCGACTAACTCTCGAGTTTAAAAGATAACTAGGGTTCGTGCAAGTGGGCTTAAGGGCGGCCAACCCGTCTATCTTTTCATACAAACGCTCGTACGTGATTATAGCGTTGTAACAGATATTTCTTTCAAACTTTTGAACTAATAGGCATCTTGTGCACTATATCTAGGTTTCTATCAAAACGCGAAATCAAAATTTTAAGAAACAAATTCAGTACAAACCTCCAAAAATCAGCTTTTTTGCACAAATTTTATGTGATGTTTGGGCGTTTATAATGTACTTATTAATTGTAACCGGAAAGAAATATTTGCATAGAAACCTTGCAAATGTAATGGAGTTTCTAAATGCAATTTTTTTTTTTCATTATCTTATAAGGCTTACGAATAAACACGTATTTCTTGGAACAAGTTTTATGAAACTTCCGCACACTATTTTCCTTTTAATGTTGTCGCGTTCTCACTTGCGTGTTAGCTATGTGGCGGTAAGAGGTAAGCAGGGGCCTAGTCGAGCGGGGACGGGTTTGCCTCTTGTTCTGGATGAAACAACAAGCTTTTTGACCATGCTCGCGTTGTCGTTCGTCGGATGGGGAAGGGCCCTCTTAACAGGGTAATTAAATAATAATATTCCACAACTATCACACAACGCCATCTAGTCCCAAGCTAAGCAGAGCTTGTGTTATGGGTACTAGACAACTGATAAACATACTTATATATTTCTAAATACATACATATTATAGATAAATAACACCCAGACACAGAACAAATGATCGTGCTCATCACACAAACATTTGTCCTGGGTGGGAATCGAACCCACAACCTCCGGCATAGCAGTCAGGGTCACTAACCACTAGACCAACAGGCCTGACAATTAAAGGAAGACGGTAGATTGTAAGTATGAGTATGACAGTCCGTTCTGCACCACTCGAGGATTTTACTACTCAAAAAAATTGACTGAGGTGTGGACAGACGGACACATTAATGATCTTATAAGGGTACCGTTTTTCATACTGAAGTACGGAACCATATGGACGCGTGTCTTTATAAGACAGTCGCGCGATTCCAGCACTCAATTTTACTCTACAGACACACATCAGTTTGCTGACAGCTCCTCGACCTTTGCAGAAAACTTGTAACTCACCCTTAGCAGCATCTTCACCATCATCATGTCCGTTCTGTTCCTCTCCATCATCAACCTTGCGACGTTTAGCATCATTATCAGCGGCATCTCCAGCGGGTCGCTTGTTGCTATCAGCGTTCGGTCCCTGTTGACAATAATCATGTTTATAATTATCGTGAAGCTAGAGTTTTTGGTAACACTACACAATATAAAAAGATATCATACACAGATTACATAGAAAAGAGGAACTCAAAAAAGGTATATTGAAGGAACCATGAACAAAACTAGGAATGTCAGATGGAATTTAAATGACAAGTTCGGCAACACTTAGGGTGCTCCCACATCTATCGACGCGGAATCGGCTTTTTCCGTCGCCCTTTCTCTTTCTGTCGCTTAATTATTTAGCAAATGGCAGTTCATTTGCTAGACCGAGACAGAAAGCATAATGCGATCGCACGCGGCGGAATGTTCAAGACGGCCGCGTGCTATCGCATTGTCTCGGTCTAGCAAATGGCAGTTCTACGCGACAGAAAGACAAAGGGCGACGGGAAAAGTCGATTCCGCGTCGATAGATGTGGGAGCACCCTTAGGCGATGTTTTACGTAGGCCTTTGTTGTGACACGGCACAACAATATCACGGAAATAGTTCATGAGTATTTGTTAAGTGGAAGCAACTGGACACAAAAAATGTTTTCGCAGGGAGAGGATGATTTTATACTGGTTCTACCGAAATCAAAATTACCATCGGTAGCTTGTTTCTGACTTGTGTCCAACGTTTGCGACCTGCCTTAGGTTACATCGAGAATTTTATAAATGCGTAGTTTCAAGTTAATATATATAATAAGTTTTTATGAGGGCAAAACTGAGAGACATCAAATTCTAAACGCGGTTTTTTTTCTGACATTCCATACTTTGTCCTGGCTAACAAGATACAATTAAAATCAACTAAAACTTGACCCTTTTGTGTTATTTTTTCACAGAATATTAATAGTTTTAAGGTTTTTTTGGACTTTTCGTGAAAGAAAACATCAGATGAAAACCTGGACTTGATCTGAAACTTTAGGGTCCAGTGGCTTTTATAACTTCTGGCTTTATGAAGTTCCATCACACAACTATGAAGGTTCAGGCAGAAGAGAGGTGTATTTTATTGTGCACCTAGATAAAACTCGAGTGTTTAACTAGGCATTTGTACTTTATAAACATACAAAACGACCACTAAGAGACACATTCATAAGAATTCTCTTCGTGAATGAATAATAGAAGAATAGCCAATGACACTGCAAAGTGTGCCCTCAGGACGCGGTTACAACAAATTTGGCCCAAAAAATAACAAATACTGCTCACTGCTGGATTATCCATTTAATCCAACGAATATTGAGTATGAAAGAAACACTTTCGGAAAGGAATTTACCGAAAACTAGTTAAAATAATTTGGAACTAGAAAATAGGAAGTTTAGACACACCATGTCTGTTTACTCGAAAGGTTTTATTAAGATTTGTGTCTCATGGACAAATTCATGAGTATTAACGCTTTTTGTGTTACCAGCACGCGTAGCATGGCGATTCTATCTCTATTCTACCAAGAAAAGACAAAGTTATTTCCAGTTTCCGTTTCGGAAACGAATTTAACGAAAACATGGAAACTAGAAGTTTGGACACATTTTGTCTGAATATTTGAAACAGGTGATTTCAGAAACTGTTGAATAGTTTTTCATTCAGTCGATTGATTTCTTTTCTTAGACAGGTTTATGAGTACCTATTATTAAAGGTTTGAGTTATAAAGGCGAGTCAGCAAGTTAAAATAAAATAAAACATTTCAGGCTGAAACTCGGAAAGACATTTTTCATGCACACATCAAAACTTGAAATAAATAAGAAGAGGATGCGTGCTTTCATTCAACATCGACGGAATGTGTAACCAAAGATAGGTTGAACTTAAAATGTAGTGTCAAATTGAATAAGCTAGGGAAATATCGCAGATATGATGGAAAAAATATCTAAACATAATAAAAATACTTCAATATCTCACAAGAGACCACTGGTTTTACAATATCATAATGAATTTTCCATTTTACAATGGGGACGGTAACTGAGGAACTAATGGCGCTAGTATAGCTTGATTCGCAAGGCAGTACTTCTCCATACGTCTTGCATTGTAAGGAGATCCGTCTCTGGAGCCCTAACCACCGGAAGCTTGGACCCTGCTCCCACACATATACAACGTGTAACGGTATTTGCGCAAAACCTCTCGTGGGGTAACTCAGAAGACTTATGAAAATTCGCAAATAAAAATGATTTTTCATAGTGATGGGCCCAATCAATTTCTCATTTTGTATGAAATAAATAAAAAAGCGTTTTATTTTTTTCCAAAAGTCTTAGAACAAACATTGTTCAGTAACATCGGCTGAGTTACCCCACGAGAGGTTTTGCGTATTTAACGTTACACGTTGTATGGAAAAGTAAATAACAAATGACCCTCAATCAAAAACTTGCAATATAGTTATTCTGTATTATTTCTACCAGCCATTTCTCTTTTTTATCAAGCATAGATATCAATTCCATAAAATAAGCAAAATTCCACTAATCAGTATAATTCGACGTCGTATGCAAAAACAATAAGAGTAGAATAGCGTGCCTAGTGTACTTAGGTAGCCACATTCATATCAAAATTGTATATTTATTTCTTTGGATACTTTCGTGGGTAACGACCATCTACGACAAAATTATACGCTCCGATAATGTATGGGGCTGGGCTGGGAACTATAAGTATGGTTTAGATAAGGTCTCAAAATGATTAAATTATTGGAAATATACACTCAATGTCATACAAAACAAAGTTTAAATTACATAACAAATATCATGACAAATAGTCGAACAGTTAAATTTAAGACAGTACTAAGGCCGAAATTGCGTATAGTTGATAACATCGTATAGTCAAGTTTACGCTTATTGATCGTGCAAATGTGAAACTCCAAAGGAAAAGAGTGTTGTTGGATTTGCAATTGTTCAGCTCTGCTTTTATAGTTGAAAGTCCAACTACCATTAAATATTTTTTATTTTAGGTAGTTATGTCAAAATTTTCGGCTGTAATATTTTCCCTACCCTCGTTGTTCTTTAAGTTGAAAAATCATCAAATGGAGCTGTAGATACAACACTACAAACTGATTGATATCGACCAGTGCCTTCAGTTACCATTTGCTTTTCAAGGTTGACAATCTCGCGGCCGGTTACGCTAGTTCCCTGCCTAAAGTAGACGGTAAAAGTTCGTATCCATACATTATACAAGCGTTGGAATGTTTGTACATATTGTAACCCACAGAAGTCTTACATTGCGTTTGTAAGCGGAACAGCTGAACCAAAATATACCACGTATTCTTTTATCTTTCCTTGATAGACACTCCTCGGTTATCGGGTACGGGTGAGGCTATAAACATATTCATAGGTGTTAGCATTTACAGAAATAGTTAAGTGTAAGGGCGGTGTCGCATTATGTCCGATCCAAACCCGTGAAAAAATTGGTCTAGAAATTACAGACCGGATTCGGTTTTTTTTTTTTAATGGGACAAACCCACCACACTATTCCCAAACCACTACAACTCCTGAAAGCCAGAATCAACAGTGGCAACCACCAGAAAAGCGCCGAAACAATGAAGCTCGACGTGTCCCGGAGAATGAATTTACCTGTCTTGGATCCTGCACGAAATTAATTAGAAAAGAATAGTGGAGGAGTAGGAAAAAAATTTGTTTCCACTTCCCTCCATGCAAGCAAGAGACAGAACAAAACAAGGCCAACACGGACCACCATGGGCCACCGGATTTGTATATTGCTTACGCACTACTTCCATATCTGATACAAATCCAAGTAATTTAGGAGCCATCTTTTGAAATAAAATTGACGCTTCACGTCACCCAGCCGCATACCCCGCCCGCCCCGCCGACTCTCTGCTCGGACGCAGTGCGCGAGCGTTCATACAAATAATACTATAGCTACTTCGGTCCGTCAAAGATCTAGTGCTTAAATTACCATATAAATATTTCTACGGCTACGACGGACCGTATTTTTACGGGTTCGGATCGGATTCGGATCGGACATAGCGCGAAACCGCTCTAAAGTTAAAATTAGGTCAGTACCATATTGTTAGTTCAGAATCTTAACAGTTATTTTGAAGTAGGAGTGTTTACATTCTAGAATCAAGAGTTGAAATTCTGTCACGCACGATTATGAAAGATTTACATGATTTTAGCCATGCGGCAAGCTCAAAGAAAGCAATAACTCCATCTATCGCAAAACTCGTATGCGATTAGTCAATTTCTGTCGAGTGGAAGTTTTTCAACAATTTGTAAACAAGCCTAAGGGTCAGTCCACACCGAGACTCGAAGCAACGATACTGGAAATGTATATTTTTTTGTGTAATAAATAAAGTTAGATTTTAGCACTTAGCGTCGTGTCATCGGTGATATGTGTGTCTTTTCGAGTAGTAAATAAAGTTAGGTTCTGAGTCATGTTTAAAATGTGTACGCAGCGTCGCGTCTAACGCGTCGGAACGCGAACATAAAGGCTATTGAAGGACACCGTGGATTTTAGTCAGTACAAGTCTGACAGTATGGGTGGAAGGACTCATTTGAAGATTTTACCAGGCAAAAAGATGAAGTATGTACATACCAGCTGCGTGCCACTCTTCTCAGCCAGCAGACGAGTGAACAGCTGGTGATGTCTCCAGGTCCTCAGATGCACCTGGGCGGTCTCCTCACAGTCCAGCAGCTTGCGACACAGGCTGCACTGCACGCAACGGAACTCCGACAGGAACGATGCACCCACGCCGCGCTCCGTGCTACGGACGGGACAAAATAATGTTACGTCGATCGGATTGCGAGACCAATCTATAAGCTTCTCGAAGGTTCCACAAGGTTCTCGGCTATTCTAGTGAAGATTGGTCTGGAAGTTTCTAGAAAGTTCTACCCTGTTCTAGATGTTTCGAGATGGTTCTAGAATGTTCCAGAAGGTATGGGAATATGTCGAAGTCTATGGATGTTTCCAGAACATTCGACCACCTTCTAGAAACATCTAGTGGGTCTGGCCGGGGTATAAAAGGGGCGTCGATCGCCAACCTCAGTCAGTCTGGATTTGACTACGATCGAGGCAACTCGAAGCGAACTACAAGCGATATCTAAGTGAGTTCTACGTGTGATTAAGAGTGTGTATAAGTGTTAAAGTGTTGAGTAGTGTTTTGTGATTGTTTTAATTTGTGATTTGTCTGTGAATAAAGTTGTATTTGGTTTTAATTGGTGTTAATTAATTTATCCCAATACCCAGCTCGTAACAATAATATTTAAAATGTCACTTGCGAGATGTCTTCCATAATTAGTATTTCTTTGAGTTCCCAACTCTCGAGGAAATATCTAATCACGGAAGATATAATGGTAAGCGTCCACAGATCCGCATCGTACGTATCAGACGCATCGCATCAAACGGATTTCTGTATCGGCAGCGATCGGATTGCCGACGCGAGTATCAGCAAACGAATTGCCGATGCCATCTTCATTTGGATTTTTTTTGTGATCGTACGTTCGGAAAGTGTTTGTGAGAAAGGAGGAAAGCGATGCAGAACTTGTTAGTGCTTGTTTTTTAGTTTATGAATTTATGATTCAGGGAGCGTGCGGGTCGCGTCCACTGATCGGCATTCCGTATGACGTCATCGGTACGCATCGCATGTAGGCATTGCCGATGAGCCCTCCGTACGATGCGGATCAGTGGACGCAATTGTATGAGTTTTCATACAAATCAAACTAAAATCCGTTGCGTACGATACGTCCGATGCGGACCTGTGGACGCTTACCTTAAAAACATCTTAAAAGGAAGGATGGATGGATGGACAGATGTTTGTTACTCTTTCACACAAAAACTACTAAACGAATTTGAATGAAATTAGGTACACAGATAGTTTATAACCTGGATTAACACATAGGACAGTTATCCCGATTTTATGGTCCTGTGGGATGCTGGCAACAGCTAGTTCTAAATTAATAGTGAACCTCACCTGTAAGAAGGGAACATGTCTGGAGTGGTTCCCTGCAGGTCATCGCCCTCCTTATAATCCAAGATGGTGTTCTCCTGATCAAAGGAGTGTTTCTTCTCTTCATTGTCTGGTTTAGCTTCACCCTCTCCCTCTTTCTTTGCTCCTTCCTCCTAGGTAGATAAATTGAGGATATATTTTCATTTTGAATTAAATTAGAAATTTATGGGGAATGTAAAAATGAGAAAACGCATTTAATAAGTGACGGTATGCTTGACGTAGTGGTTAAGCGATTCACTTTTTTTTTTTTTGATAGTTGTATCTCGCAGGTCAACCTAGAAGAGGTTGAGCTGCTTAACCGGACTTTCCTGTGGTTGCCAAAGATAACTCTAAGGCCTCCAGCCAGGAACTGTTGTGCTGGTTCGATTCCCGCATATACTTAACAAATATTTATAATTATGATTTGGAGAAATTATAAGTTTTGGGAAAAGTTTTCTGAACAAAAAGTATTACTATTACTGCATGTTCAACAATTTTAAAAGTAACTTACTGATATACTAGACATTTTATGGTTAGAAGTGTATTCATGAGAAGTTTACCTTTTTTCTTGAATATACTTCTTGCCTTCTCACGCCGACTATGCTAAAAGTTTATCAGAAATCTCAATAAAATCTCACTTAATTAGACTCTCGAATCTGATTGCATTTAGTATTCAGTTAAGAGGAAACAGCACGGCCGTTTTTCCATACAAACGTAGTCCCCTGTTTTCTCCCTGGATAATGCCAGTAGAGCAATAATTTTTTTACTAATAATCTATGACCACTATTGGCATGTCTCTATGTTTTCCTTTTTCCCATAAATTAATTATGAAAAGAGAATTATGAACATTTAAAATCCTAAAAAAATGGCCAGATTTTCCGCTGTGTTCAAATAATCAGTAAACAAATTTGACGAGATTATATAAAAAAAGGATAACATAGGAACACGGCCAATGCCTTTCTTTATTTTTTAAAGGAAAAAGTAGTGAAATCGGTTAAGTTTTGGAGGAGTAATCAGGGGACTACGAATCGTTCATTTTGTGCCATTTTTAAGGTATTTTCGGTCCAAGCTGCAGTTGTCTCCTTCGCGCTCTGTAACTCTGTTGTGGGCACTGCGCGACAGCAATAGATTTTACAAATATTTTTCAATTCTCCAGCCCTTGCTGTTTCCTCTTAATTATGACGCATATTAATAATTATGATTTACGAATATTAAAAAGGTAGGCAAAGGATAGGGTTGCCATATCAGTCTATAAAATTCCTATTAAACATAAAAGAGAAAAAAAAAATTGCAATTGATTTAATTTTTACATCACTTGTGATTATAAAACCCCTTCTACAAGGTCAGACCCGACCGCCTGACAGAGGTGAGCTTGGTCCGGTGGGTGTGAAAATCTACCGTGTAGACGTTGGTCGTGCGATCAAATATGAGCGCATCCGTCCCGACAGGCTGCGTCCGCGGTCGAACCGACCGTCAGTCGATAGCGTTCCAGACGGTCGGGTACTGTTGATGCGACGAAGGTCACCTCTGTCAGCGGTCAGGTCTGATCGTGTAGAAGGGGTTTAAAAGTAACCTCAAGAACAGATTTCCCGTATTTTCTTACTAACCTGATTCTCCCCTTCTCCATCCTTAGCCTCCGTATCATCAGCGTCCTTGTCGGGGTCCTGCTTCTCATCGTTGCGGCGCCGACGCTGTCTGTCCTCGCGGAGGTACAGCTGCTCCATGTTGAGGGTTGAGATCACCATCACTGAGGAGACATGGCATGGTTAACTGTGTTTTTGATGAGCCTGAGGCCGAGACTCCACCAAATCTGTATCGAGCTGTGCGGGGTCGAGACGTGTTTTGAACAACCAATAGAATTGCGTTGCGTGCGAAGTGGAGCTGTGTCAATAACGCAATTCTATTGGTTGTTCAAAACACGTCTCGACCCCGCACAGCTCGATACAGCTTTGGTGGAGTCTCGGCCTTAGTGTCAAACACCGAGACGCGATGCTAAATACACATTTGAGAGACTTAAAATCCATTTTTACACACTAACACTACAACTACACAAAAAGATACACTTTTCCATTTTACAGTAGTTGCATATAATTGTGTACCATCTGATATTTCACGTTGTTAATAAGCAGCACGACTTCGAATTCGATTTTGAGACTTATCCTCTTTGATAAGTCCAAAATCGAATTAGAATAGACTTATCAAGTGTTGCTTATCATTGAACACCCATCCAAAGATAAACCTCTGCAAGAGTTGCTACCATAATCATGGCTCACTCTACTACCTGCTGCTTTATGGCCCATATGGTTCAAATCAAATTAAAGCAAGAAGAAGCGCTTGCCGCAGTGGCCGAGCGATCGACTGCTACGCTGCGTATCGTGGGTTCGAATCCCGCACTAGACAAGTATTTGTATGATCTACGAGTAGATGTTCCGGGTCTGGATATTTATATGTTTGGAAACGCACGCACAACACAGGAGAGATTCCAAGTGAGGGAGAAACGTTAATAAAAAAGATATTGACAACTAACCTTCAGGCTTAGGCTTCGTAATAATCTCATGCTTATCCTGCATATTCCTGAGATGCTCAGCAGTTAGCCGGTGCTCATCCAGCTCGATCCTCGTGGGCATCTCCTTATGGCAGGACGTGCAAGTAGGATGAAGGTATTTCTTGAGCTTGCGATGTCCGACCGTGGTACGATGAATGGCGCCGTCGGCGGCGTACATGTCGCACATGGCGCAGTAGAAGTCGCGTGCCGGTTGTTGGCCGGCTTTCCGTGTGCGTTTCATTTCGCGGATCTGTAGGTAAAGGGTGGGTTTGTAGTCAGGAAAGTACTGTGGCATATGAACTTAGAGTATGTGCATTTCATAGCAACATTCTAACGCCGTGTTTGCTAAACAGAAGGGGACAGCACTATACCAGAAAGCTAGACGCGAATAATTCTATCTCGTTTCTCAGTATAGCGCCGTCTCCTTCTGTTTGGCAAACACGGTAAGCGTGTGGATCCAAGACAGTGCAACAATATTTTTTTATAACAATAGTTTTTCTGAGTCTAGGTGTTTGTGTGTATCTATGTTTGTAAACGCATTCACAACACAGGAGAAATTCCTAGTGTGGGGGCAAGGTTAAAGAAAAAAATATGAACGCACTCATAACGTAATAATACTATTGAAGAATAAGGTAAGTAAGTAAGTAAGGAAAGAATGCTGCGTTTAAGTATGATAGTTAAGAATTCATATTTTTTTGTGTGAATTTTAATTATAATAAAATGCATCAGTTGATAAATCAATTAGAATTTAAGACATTTTAATGTGTCAAGGCAGATTTTAAAACTGTAATCTAGCATAATGTGTTTGATTTATGGTCCTTGCAGTCTACACACAAGCCTGACAATGTGCTGTTAATGTAAGACTAGCATGCAGGCACCGTATTTTCCGACAATTCACGAGTAAGGGTGCTCCCACATCTATCGACGCGGAATCGGCTTTTTCCGTCGCCCTTTCTCTTTCTATCGCTTAGAACTGCCATTTGCTGACCGAGACAATGCGATAGCACGCGGCCGCCTCGAGGATTCCGCCGGGTGCTGTCGCATTATGCTTTCTCTTTCCATTTAATTACATAAACATGACTATGTGGTCACAGGTGATCTTAATAAACATCATAGATAATCCGTTTTAAATCTTAATAATAGTGTATGTTAGTCCATGTCAGTTTGAAAACTTATATTCTTGAGATATTTACCTTAAACTCCTGCCTCATAGTATCAGCCGTAAGCGCATAGCTCTCCGCAGTCTTGGTCATCATGATAGCATGGGCCCGCCCACTCAGATGGTTCTCAAACGATCTGCCGTCCCACATGCTCTTACTACAGATATGACACTTCAACAGCTGAGGGTTGATGTCATCGTATCTGGTCTTCGGAGGCTCCTTCTTCGCCGTAGTCTCTTCACCCTTATCCTTGTCTTGATTTTCAGCGACTTCAGCATCATTCTTTTCATCGGTCTCAGTGCGGGAAGCTTTGCTGGTAGGTAAAAGATGGTTTATAGAAATGAGGTTTTTATGGCTGTGGGACGCTGAAGTTGTCTATGCTATTTGGTTTGGGATTATGAGTTTGTCTATTACTAGAGTAGCAATAAAGGTGGTTATATTTTTCTTTGTTGGATGGTATTTTATTTTTTTGTGATATTTATGTTTGTACGTTTGTCTGGTAGTCCTATTGTTTTGTAATGTGATTTGATTTGTGATTATTATTTTTTGTTGCCTGGTAAATAATCTCAGTAGTGAAATTGTATTTTCAAACACTTACAGGAATCCAATTGTCATGCATTTAAATTTTAAATTAGTTGGAAATGATAAAGCCATGTATTCAATGAGAAAAACATGTTTTGACAGTTTGAGAATTAATCTGTCTTGTGTATTTTAAATTTTAAATGTTTGTAGCTATGTTTTTGCTCCCTATTTTTGGAAAGATGAATGTGAATTCAGACAGCACAAACAAACAAGATATTTTTTCTAATAAAAATAAACATGAAAGGGAAGAAATTTCGGTAACTTTAAAATTGCTCATTAAATACATTACCTTAAATTCGTTTTTATTTTAAAATATAAAAAAAGGATAAACTTCTAATTACAAAAATGTCCATGTTTATGTTAAATTCATCTTATTACACACTTACCAATATTACAAATATAAAATGTTTATCGGTCCATTACAATCCAAAGAAGCAAGCGTTAAACATCATATGGTTTGATCGGGTGCAAAAACCAGTGACGGGTGATGCACCCACGGTCATGAAGCTCCGAGAGTCAGGTCTAGTGAGACTTGCAGTATAGACAGGTAACTATGTATACCTGCCTATGGTGAAGACAACTTTCATTGAAAAGTAAAAACAAACATTCGAGATTTGTAATTGAAATGTATTCACACCTCAAAAGAGGCAGAAACTCACGTAATGCCAATTCGGCTAACGCACAGAGGCCGGTGAACATAAGGTGTTAACAGAAACTTATTCACAGTGAGGCTCAACCTCAGCAGAGGCACAAGAAATACGGTGTCACCACCGGAAGGAAACAGTCAGGGTTCCTTACCTCTCCTTAACAGGTTTAGCCTTGGAATCGGCCTCCTTTTTCGGGGAACTCTTGTTTTGTTGCCTCTGCCCATCATTGGGCCTATATGGTTTACGATTGTTGTTCACACGCTCACCGGAGCGATTGTAAGTTCCCGTACGCCGGAAATTACCTTGATTGCCCATCTAAAGGGAATTGATCAGAACATGTTTGTTAGTACGAAAACTGCAGGGCTCTACGAGCCACGAAGAAATGCTGAAATTTGAAATACTTCAGGTTTGTCATTAAAATGTGATTATGAACATTGTTTGAACTAAAACTGAAGATTCTGGGGGTCCAATAAAAGGGGCGACCAGTAGATTTTAATACATATTTGTTCATGCATGAAATGATGACAGAATGACTACAGTATTTTAACATTAATGTTGGAAATGACATACATATTTGCATAGAATAATCATCAAAATATATTTTTTTATTATTGAAATAGTATCTTAAATACAAGACATTTAAAAAGTTTGGATTAACAGGTCATCAAAACTGTTAAAATTGCATTTAAATTCTCATCATACTGTTATTTAGTTTAAGTTTCTGATGAGGTGTAGTACTTACCCTGTTGGGTCCATAACCTCGGTCATACCGACCCATGTTGGGTCCACCAAAGTCCCGTCTGATAGGCATGTCGAGGAGTGAGGGGACAGGGTTCTGACGCGGCTGCAGCAAGTTGATGATGTTACTTGCTAACGCCAGGGTGGCTTCAGTAGAGCCCCCAGAGAGGGGCAGCAGGTTGGGTAGGCCGCCGCCGGGGCCGCCGCCCTGCCACGGTGACACACCGCTGCGCCCAAAGTTCTTCCCGCGATCATTGCGTTGGAAATCCATGCGACGCCCACTGTTATTTTGAGGTCTTCGGTTCGCCATCTTAGATTCTAAAGCACAAAGCAAAGTGCGTATAAAATTATTTGCATACGTTTGAACCACTCGTTGGGTTACACGCTCACTGAAGCGTGGTATTTAAATCAAGGTTCATGAAGATGCTCGTAGAAAGTTGTCTGCCGGCCGGCGGAAAATAGCACAAAGTGATTGTTTTACCTATTGATTTTTCGTACTAGAGTTACGTAGATACATTTTAACCAAATTGACGTGTCTGCACGAATCTGGCGCATAAAACCGTTATTTGACATAGAAAGATTCAGAAACTTATAATAATGATCATGCGAACCGTGGAAGATGCTTACGGGGCTACGTAAGCATCGTTAGTTTCATGATCAATTACCACCAGGGGATGTATAGTTCTCTTGCAAGATTATACTTATTGTTATACTTACAACTCAACAGTAGCACACACAAAACAACACACAAGAGTGAAATAAAATGATGAACAGATGAACAGTTATAAGTTCACAGCCGACGATGACCAAGCCAGACGAAAGCAAAACGCAAAACGTCAAATGCAGTGAAAATGGCCGTCCGCGTCGCAGAGTCAAGGCTTGGTTTGTCTATGCTTTAATTGATTGTACCATAGACACAGCGTTGCCAGACCGTACCAAAAAGTACGGTTTTCCGTACTTTTCGTCATACAATCGTACCACAACCGTACCTTGGCTAGACCGTACCTTTTTCGTACCTTTTCTATACTTACTTGCGATTTATTTTTCACTACAAAGGTAAAAAACAACTAATAAAAGTAAAAGAAAATAATGAGACTCGTACTTTTTTCAACTTTCGATTCTAAAATAATGGGCACAAATTTTTTCTTAGTTCCTAAAACATTATATTTCATATTTTTTGACAAACACCTTGTTTTTTTCTGTAGAATATGAGTAGACTATGGCATTTTTCAAAATTCTAGCGAAACCGTACGGGTCGGAATTCTTCTGCAAGAACTAGATCCGTTTTTTTGCTTCGAGTTCATTCTATAATTGATTTACAAATGAATTTGTTCAATATTGGCAATCGGTAATAATGTTCTAATTCACCATGTCCCTTTTTAATATTCGATTCCATATCGCTTTTTTTCCAACCTATGATCACAGACAGCCAACTCGAAGAAGAAAGAAAACTGATCTAGTTCTTGCAGAAGTATCCTGACCCAACCGTACCTTTTTGGAAAATCATACTGGCAACGCTGCGATAGACAATCAGAGTGATGTTTTGCCGACACCGCCGACACCATAGGCCGACACGCCATGCCGTCCCCACCCCGATCGCTTGGCAGTGCTCAGTCAATGCTCAGCAGTGCTCGTGGTGATCGTGCAGTACTCGCTGCTTGCAAGGCTATTGCCTGCTAGAATTCAAAAGTCCTAATATCCCTGGGGCCGTGTCTGGCCTGATGCCAGACAGAGCGCCGTGAGCTTAGTATTGGTGTGGATAAGACACAGTCGATTCAATTTAAAATACAACTACAATCTTCTTTAAAACCTTTCTTTTAAATCAGTCTATTTATTAAAAAAAACCTGCATCAAATTGTATGTAGTGATAATAATGTGCTGGCGGTATAATATATTCCAGTTAAACTTATCTGGTTTATTTTAGGATCTTCGGCGATGGGAAAAAGGTGGATGGTCGATTGTTCGCAGCTCAGATCAAAGAAATAGGCAGATAGAAAGCTCAGAACACGCGAGTGGGTCCACCAAAGTTAATACAAAATCAAATCGAATTACATTCCACCTAATGTTTTCTTTGTTTTTGAGAACAACTTTAACAATGGTTAACCCTTTAACCGCCATGTCATAATTCGCATGGAGTGCACCTAGCGCCAGCAAACTTTAGGTACAATTTAGCATAGTGTTGTAAAATATAGTTATCGATAAACAAAGTAATGAAATAAATAAAACTTACTAATTTGTAATCAAAGGTTTATTTTTTATTATGTAGTACCGCAAACAAATCAGTCTTCAAACATACTGTGAAGAAGTATACAAACCTTCATAACATAAACTCTATGGACTTACTAGGTTGCTAAGCAACACTCTTGTTATTTTACATTAGAAGTTTATGGCTTATAATTAAACAATATCTTTCCTTCATGTTTTTCTATTTTATTTAACATGGTAGCAGAGCGTGTACAAGTTACGAGATTTAAGTGAGTAACCCTGTCGTATTTGATAATTAAAAATGTCGAGCACCAAAATCGACCCTCTTACGAGAGAAAACTATGACACATGGGTCATACAAGCTGAGGCCGTACTAGTGCGACAAAAATTGTGGAAATACATAGAAAATAATGCTACTGAAGCTGACAAAGAAGGTGACAGACAAGCAAGATCAGAATTAATTCTTATAATCGCTCCTTCTGAACTCAAACAAATAAAAAATTGCAAAACAGCTAAAGCATTATGGGAAAAATTGAAAGATACCTACGCCAGCAAGGGACCTGCACGAAAGGCATCCCTATTGAAACAACTGATCCTTACAAAATTAGAAGGTCACGACGTACGTGAGCATCTCAACAAATTTATGGACATTGTTGACAAACTGGCAGACATGGATATAGCCATAAACGAGGACTTGTTGACAATTATGATGTTGTACAGTCTCTCACCGGAATACGAGAATTTCAGAGTCGCTAACGAAACACGAGACACTCTTCCGAAGCCAGATGAGCTGAAAAACAAAATTATCGAAGAATGTGAAGCTCGCCATAGCAAAACTTTAGAAAACAACGACAAACCTGAAAATTTCACTCATGAAGAAGCGCTATACGCCACATGTAAAATTTGTAAACAAAGAGGTAATATCTTTAAACGCAAAAACCATAAAATCTGTACTAACTGCTGGAAGAAGAACAAAGAGAAACCAACCAAAAACAACAACGTTTCTCATAAGAACAATTATGCTACACAGTGCCTCCTTACACAAAACGAGAAGCCTAGAAACAGCATTTGGGTCTTAGATAGCGGTTGTACGTCTCACATGACATACCAACAAGAATTATTTACGACCATTGAGCAAATATCCAGAAAATTAAACTTCGCCACTGAAGAACATACTGCAAAGATTGAAGGTATAGGCACAGTAACCTTTTTATCCAAAAATGGTAGCGGTATTGCGTGTACACACCTAAAAGACACACTGTACGTACCTAGTCTTTGTACTAATTTGATGTCCGTTAGTAAAATGACAGATGCGGGATGCTCTGTCCTCTTTACGAAGAACAAAGCAACGGTCAGAAACGCAAAAGCTGGAATAACGCTCACAGCTTACAAAGAAGAAGATGGTCTCTACTACATTAAACCAAATAAACATGAGCGCAACAACCTGGCCAACGATAACGATGACGTTACTACTACTACTACAAAGAAAGCAAACTCATCAAACATCAGCGACTGGCACAGAAAACTAGGTCACATGAACGCCAAAGATATGAAACTTGCACTCATAAACGAGAACTTAGTTGGCTTGAACTTTGATGCTTCTGAAACCTTGGCAGAATGTGAAACCTGCATCCAAGCAAAACTGCATCGAGTACCAGCTCCCCGTGAGAAAAACACTCAAAGAACAACAGAACGCTTAGAAATCGTTCATAGCGACGTTTGTGGACCTATACAAACGCCCACAATCAGCGGAAACAAATATTTCGTTACCTTCATTGATGATTACAGCAGATACAGTCGAGTTTATCTCATCAAAACCAAGAATGAAGTATTCGACAAGTTCAAAGAGTTCAAACATCTAGCGGAGACACAAACTGGAAACAAAATTAAGTTTTTACAGTCAGACAATGGTACTGAATACGTCAATAAAGAATTTGACACTTACCTGAAACGTTGCGGAATACAGCGAAGGCTCACCGCACCTTATACCCCGAATCAAAACGGAGTTGCAGAACGAAAGAACCGCACCCTCGTGGAAAAAGCGAGAGCAATGATGATTGACGCACATACACCATTAAAATTCTGGGGCGAAGCAGTTTTTACTGCAAACTACCTCTCAAACAGGAGTATTAACAGCGCTATCCAGAACGAAACGCCATTCGAACGATGGGTTGGCAGAAAGCCATGTATCAATCATTTGTATGTGTTTGGTTGCAAGACTTTTGTCTTGAAGAAAGGCAGCAACGGTCACAAATTTGCACCTAAGGCAATTCCTGGAATTTTTGTGGGATATTCTGAAACAAGCAAAGCTTTCAGAATTTTCATACCATCGAAAAACAGCATTGTTACATCGAAAGATATTCGAGTGGTGAAGAACATGTTCTATGATGAACATAATAATAAAACTGAACTTTTCAAGCTGTTTAATGGAATCCAAAGTTCATCAGATCAAAACAAACAAACGTCAGAACAAACATCACGCAAGCAAGTGACTATTACGTTTGACGATAACAAAGGAGATAACCAGCAAAGTGATACAGACACCGTTGATCAAGATGACAACGGAACTTCATCGCCACAATTAGATGAAGAGACTCACAATGAAAGTGACTACGAATCTCTTTCCGGCTTATCCGATGATGATGAACCTGTACATAATGCTGATGGTGAAAACGTGACTAATGAAACGAGATCTTTGAGAGATAGGACTAAAATCACAGCTCCTAAACGCTACGATGATTTTATTTTGGCAGCTGTTGAAGAAATTGAAAACCTTCACAAGCCTAAAGAACCTATCACCTTCAAAGAAGCATTAGAATCTCCTGATAGAAACAAATGGCAAGAAGCGATGAAAAATGAAATGGCATCTCTGAACGAAAGTCAAACCTGGGATCTGGTTGATTTACCTAAAGGACGAAAAGCCCTGCCATGTAAATGGATATATAAAGTTAAAATGAATCCTGATGGAACTGTTGAAAGGTACAAAGCCAGAATGGTTATAAAGGGCTACTCTCAGCAACCTGGAGTAGACTACGATAAAACGTTCAGTCCAGTGGTTCGCCTGAGCACTGTGCGAACACTACTTGCCATAGCTGCAAAAGAAAATCTCAAATTATGCCAATTCGATGTGTCAACAGCCTTCTTAAACGGCACAGTCGACGAAGAAATATATATGAAACAGCCTGATGGTTATCAGGATGGCACAAAACGAGTCTGCAAGCTAAAACGCAGTCTTTATGGACTTAAGCAAGCACCGCGTTGTTGGAACACCTGCATTACAGAGTTCTTAAAGAAATCTAACTTTCAACAAAGTGAAGCGGATCCATGCTTGTATATTCGAGTCAAAGGAAAATCTAAAGTCTTTCTTAGTCTTTATGTTGACGATGGACTAGTAGCGTACAACACAACCAACGCAGGAGACGAGTTCATTAAGGAATTAAAAGCACGATTCAAGATAACTACCAAACCTGCATCATATTTCCTTGGGTTGGAAATTGACGTGCGCAAGGACCAGACCATTACACTAAGTCAGAAGGCCTACACAAAGAAAGTTTTGGAAAAATATGGAATGTCCAATTGCAAATCAACACCAACACCCATCATCAAAGAGCATGAGACGGGAGAGGATGAGGACAGGAATTTCCCGTACAGACAAGCCGTGGGTGTTTTAGCATATTTATCAGTAGGCACAAGGCCTGATATTTCATATGCTGTGGGTGTCGCATCTAGAAACCTTGGAGCACCCACTAAAAAAGATGTCTTGCTGGTAAAACGCATTTTTCGATTCTTGAAAGGAACCCAACAGAACGGGCTGACTTATACGAAGGAGTCACCCTCATATTTGGTCTGTTACAGTGACTCAGATCACGCAGGAGACCAGACTACCGGCAGATCGACATCTGGAACGATGTGCTTATTCTCTGGAGCTGCAATTAGCTGGAGAAGCCAAAAACAAAAGACTGTATCCATTTCCTCAACGGAAGCGGAAGTGATAGCAGCCAGTGAAGCTGCTCAAGAGATTATATGGTTAAATAGACTACTCAAGGATCTGTCCAAGAACACAGAGAAGCCGGTGCTAAACCTAGATAATGAGTCAGCTATTAAACTTGCTAAAAATCCGCAATACGAATATCACAAACGGACTAAGCACATCAAACTGAAACATTTTTTTTTTGTGAGAGAATGTGTTAGCAATGGAGACTTTAATGTCCAGCACGTTCCGTCGGAGTTGCAGTTGGCCGACATGCTAACAAAGCCACTGTTTGGCCCTAGGCTGCAAGATTTAAGTTCCAGAGTGGGACTCAAGAATTTATTTCTAAATTCTTAAAAACGTGAGAGGATGTGAAGAAGTATACAAACCTTCATAACATAAACTCTATGGACTTACTAGGTTGCTAAGCAACACTCTTGTTATTTTACATTAGAAGTTTATGGCTTATAATTAAACAATATCTTTCCTTCATGTTTTTCTATTTTATTTAACACATACGTTAATCAGTCTTCGAACATACGTTAGGTAATTAGTCTTTTTGACTGAAGGATAAATAGACTAGAACAACAAAAGAGTGATTTACCGATTCATTACCTATTACTATCCGCTGAACTACCACTACTACTAATATCATTGTTTGATTGCTGCAATATATTTAATAGTTCTTCTTCGTCGTATAACATCATCGACAACTTCTCGACACTAGCTTAGAACTAATAATAAAGAGAGCACGGATTATCACGACGATGGCGCTAGCGCAACTGACGTTTATTCAAAATATGACTTTAGTTGACCTTGAGCCACACGTAAAATTACGGCGACGGCGTTCGCGGATCGCTCGCGCTAGTGACGTTCTGGAATAAGTCGGTAGTTTATGTTTCTTTGTTGATTTCTACATATTATATAACTTAAGCTTATTGGATTTTGAATAAATAATTAAATCCATACTAATATTATAAATGCGAAAGTTTGTGAGGATGTATGTATGTGTATGTAGGTATGTTTGTTACTCTTTCACGCAAAAAGCACTGAACGGATTTGGCTAAAATTTGGTACACAGATAGTTTATAACCAGGATTAACAAATAGGATAGTTTTTATCCCGATTTTGTGTTCCCGTGGGATAATTTTCGAGTTGTAGCGGGTGAAGCCGCTGGCAACAGCTAGTCTTTAATAAACTACGAAATTTGAATTAATGTTTAGATGACAGTTTGATAAAATACATGGATGTTTTTTTATTAAATTAGCATCAAGAGCTTCAATTGTGGTACAACACTAGTCTACGTGAAATCACGGTTTCGGCGAAGTAGGTTGATATTTAGACTTATCACAAACTGAGAAAAATTAATTATTTCAATGAATTAACTAAAATATGTATCTAGTACTGTTAAAAATAAAGTAATAACACGAAATATACTAAGATTTAGTAAGCAAGTTCAACTTTTATTAAACATTTTTTGAAATGACAGGACTTTTACGTAATATTCCGACGTGGCGACTGAGGTGTCATTCTTACTACACGTAATATTACGGCGATGGCGGTTAAAGGGTTAAAGACACGTGACGGCATATTTTGGCAAACGACAACAACGACGCGCAGCTTGGTATGACGCGTAGCTTGGTACTTTGTATTCGATTATGATTTTGTATTAACTTTGGTGGAACCACTCGCGTGTTCTGAGCGCTCTATCTGCCTATTTCTTTGATCTGAGGTTCGCAGAAAGAAAGAAATATAAAATTACGCTAAAAATGCTTATGCAGATTTATAATGCAACTAACCAAAAAAAAAGATTCACACAACTTCGGAGTAATCGGTGTTGTCTACACCCTTCGATATTTCAAAAACTGCTAGTATATTACGTATTTTCCATGGGACCATTTGGGAAGTATGGAAGTATACCCTTTTCAAAAAAAAACTGTGAGTTAGCGCCGATTTACCTGCAAAAAAACATAAATTTAAAAAAAAATACAAGTTGAAACATCCGAATTTGAAAACATCCTCCTTTTCGAAGTCGGTTAAAAATAGTTTGGAACGATGTTCAAAATATTGTTTTTCTATGAACCTGCAACGCAACGTATCCTCCAGCTGTCAAGTTGACATTTTTTCCTTTTACTTTTCCGAAAATGACCCTTATTTCAATGACGTTAAGATTCAGTCTTTTACCGTAAAATCAAGTCGTGAATTCGTGATATTTCGCGACAAATCGTGCTATCGTGATATTTGTTGAAAAAACAAATAAATTCCAAACCCACGTTTAATTGTATAATATCAGTGCTGAAATCGGACGCTTTCCTGTTGTGTAACTAATTTTATCCAGGTGTAACGAAATGGAGGACGTAGAAAACGAAAATGATCAAAAACGTACTAAGGTAAGAATTTCTAGAAAAAATCTGGAATCAACTCAATCATTTAGCCCTAGGGACTCCTCTATTTTACTTTTTAATGATCTCAATTTTGTCTCGTTTAGATCTACCGAAACTGTAATTAATTACTGCGGGAAAAGTTTATGGATAAAGTTTTTTACATTGAAAATAAAAACAGGTGTTTCACAAAAATATTGTAGGTACCGCGATGAAAATTCGCTTCATGAATGAAATGGCCCTAGATTATTTTTATAAACTAGAGATTTAAAATTGTCAATTATTCTAAATGGATTTTAGAGATTAGATATTATGCATGGAAAATAACTGTATTAAACAAAAAACAACTGCTTAAAAGTTTACAGCTGGTAGTACTTGTGCCCGGCTTGCTTGAATGACCAGATGTATAAAATTTGGATCATAGCAGGTCACTCACAGGTCGCTCACAGGACAGATTGGAAGGTTATGTGGGAGACCTTTGCCCAGCAGTGGGACATGAAAGGTTAAAAAATAAAAAAAAAGCCACTCTGTCTTTTCTGCCTACCTCCATGAGACAAAAGTGTGAGTTTATGCATGTACTGGCAGTTCTGTTATTTGACTATCTGTGCATCAAAATTCATGCATTTCCATTTAGTAGTTTTACATGAATAAACATCATCTTAAAAACTATCCCGTTTTAAATGTTAGTAAGATTTAAATTCAATATTTCTTGCTTTCAGAGTCGCAGCCCCTCCCCGGGCATCAAGTCCACAGCGGTAGTGAAGTACACTGCCTTCCAGAGCCCTGTGGGGTATGCGCGGCTACAATGTAACACAGACCTCAACATGCCCCCCTCCAACTGGGGGGCAGCTATTGACTCGTATGGGTTGAAGCAGATCTTGACCAGAGGCGATGGTTTGTCAAGGTAAGATGTTGTATTAGTATGCTGCAAGGATAACATGGTCCGATGGGGGTACTGTGATGAGGAAAGGTGCGACTGCGGAGCCTCGGCACATTTTTTTTCAAAGCTCATTTAGATCTAAGGAATCATTGACACAACGAAGATTATTTATTTTCAAATTCGAGACATGGTGTTTGTTGAATAATAATACCTAATTAAAATCTGCCCTCATCTTTATTTCTTAACGAATGTAAATCTGAAGGGTTTTAGAGTGAACAGGTTTTTTCTGGATAAGCTCACTTCATGATTGTCTTGTCGCCTTTGGCATAAACTAATACAAAAGAAGTGTCAAATAAAATAAAATATGGGTTCAATTTTGGCCAGAAATTGCACTAGACAGGTTTGAAAAGGGAAGAGTGGCCTTTGCCCAGCCAGACATATATTAAAGGCTGTAAAAAAGAATATTAGTTTTGAATGTCAACCCACATAAACTTGACTGGCCTGTTGGTCTAGTGGTTAGTGACCCTGACTGCTAAGCCGGGGGTTGTGGGTTCGATTCCCACCCAGGACAAATGTTTGTGTGATGAGCATGATCATTTGTTCTGTGTCTGGGTGTAATTTATCTATAATATGTATGTATTTAGAAATATATAAGTATGTTTATCAGTTGTCTAGTACCCATAACACAAGCTCTGTTTAGCTTGGGACTAGATGGCGTTGTGGAATATTATCAGTCAAAGAAGTAGATTATTGGTCTTAGAACAGATCGCCATGTAGCAGGACAGGCATCAAAAAATACAAGTTGAATGTTGATACCCATCATGGCTGTGGAATTTCACTATCTATCATGTGACCTTTAAACTTGAACCACACAATTTAATTTTTTTTGCAGCTTTAGGATGGCCCACATGTTTCCAGACTGCGTGGGGGAAGTCGACGTCATCTCCGGCGCCGAGTGCATCAAGAAACTCCTCAAGTTACCCTACCAACCTAACGGGACTGTGAGTTCTTTGTTACCATTTTAAATCAAATTAAAAAAAAAGAGGAGGTTCTTATCACCAGGGGCGCTCCCACCGCGGGCATTCACCTGTAATGTAACATAAAAGTGCGCAATTTGATGCTCTATTGTCTACGAATGTTCAAATCTGTAACATTACATTACAGGTGAATACTCGCGGTGAGGGAGCGCCCTTATGTTTGTTTCCCGAATACTCGAAGCTGAAACCGATTTGGAAACTTGTTTTGCTTGTAAGGAGTATACTGCCCTGATGGTTTCATACTTGAAGGGTTCCCTCGATTCCTCCAAAATCTTATCTGATTGATGAGATTTTGGAGGAATCGAGGGAACTCTTCAATAAATGACAGTAAATCAACGGCGATTTCTTTGTTTGCGTTAATCTTATGAACAACTAATTCGACTTGAACAAAAAATTTTGAGTTGGATAGTCTACTTATCCAGGAAAGGTATAGGCTAAATGGCGATTCTCGGTAGGTCTCTAATAAATCCCTAGATGCCTAACACACGTACAGTCAGCAACAAAAGTTGCTGACCACATTCAAAAACACCGGCCGGCATTAAACGCGCGTAAAGCGGTTATTTCTCCGCGCTTCCGAAGTCCGCGCGAATGAGCGGTTTTTCGGGTATGTGGCGACCCGCGCGCCGCATAACCGCCAGTTTCTGTTTTCAAAACTAGTCAAAACCGTGTTAATCCATCCGCGCGGACAGGCGCGTAACGTAAACCACTTTACGCCGCACCGCTCGAAATCCGCTCTACCGCCACCGCCCTCCGCGGCTGTGCGCGGTGCCGTGTATGAATCGCTTATAACATCACGCTAGGATCAATAGAATCCGAGCAGCGTAGTACAGTACCCGGCACGTAAGCTTGCAAGATTATGGTGTAGTGGGGGCATATAACACCTAATAGTACTACGTACGTGGGGGTAAGTTTGCCCATCGCATTTAGCGGCACGCAAGTGTAAGTGAGAGCGCGTATACTGGGTGCGAGGAGCAAAGACGAGTGACGCACCAATCGCGTGCTCGGATCGGCACTACCTCATACCCCGCGACCCGCATAATCGCGGACAAACATACATACATACATACATACATACAGGTCGAACTGAGAACCTACTTTTTTTTTGAAGTCGGTTAAAAATGACTTCTGCGCATCTAACGACTCTTGCCAACTTACGTGCCGGCCACTGTAATAATATAATGTTCTACTTTTGTCCCTAGGTAAGCATGATGGTCCATCGCGTAGAGAACACGCTACTTCTGGACGATTTTGACGTTTACGATTACCTCATGAAGTCGGAGTGGTCCTGGCTCAAGGACTTCTTCTATGAGAATATATTGAAGACCATGTCGGAACAGGTCAGTGTTTATAAAATCCATGTCTTAAATGATCCGTTTTCTTTTTCTCTTCCAAATTACAGGCAGTGCGAAAAATACATTTAATGACTACTAAGTCTGTGGTCTCTGCCAACCCGCACTGGGCCCGCATGGTGGATTATGGCCCACTCCCTCTCACAGAGAGGAGGCCTGTGTCCCAGCAGTGGGAAAATTATAGGCTGATTATGATGACGAAGTCTGTGGTGTGAAAAGTCCTCCTATCGTATCCGCATCTTATTTAGCCTTTTCTTTACAATATTTGTAGTAATACACTTTATTTTTGTGCCGAAAACTTCGAAACTTCCAAAAAACTATTAAACTAGATTTTTAGTACCTCTGAAATCAATGAAATTAATATCACAGTTTGCTTTTGCCATACAAAATCTATGAGAGAATAGCGTTTAGACAACTCAAAACAAAGTATGTCAATGCTAATGCAATGCTAATTGTAGATAGCGCTACCATAGCTAAGTCCTAATCCCACCAGTGAGGTGGTACTATTTTAAGTACCTAAAAGATTTGAACCAATGACGATGCTTGGAACTAACTATACTATAGCGCCATTCGTTTCCCAGTTGCCATCCCCATTGCAAAAAAAGCAAGTTGAAGGGGCAATGGGCAGGCCACATCGCTCGTAGAACTGACAACCGATGGGGAAGAAAAGTTCTCGAGTGGCGACCACGGACCGGAAGACGCAGTGTAGGCCTCCCACTAGGTGGACCGACGACATCGTGAGGGTCGCGGGCAACCGATGGATGCAAGTGGAGGATTGTCGTTCGGCGTGGCGGTCTAAGGGGGAGGCCTATGTTCAGCAGTGGACGTCTTCCGGCTGATGATGATGATGATCCCCATTGACAGTTGATTCAAATACCTAAAGCCCGGTTTCCACCGCGAGCGGAACGGACACATTAATGACTCCTTTAAACTCGCAGGCACAAACTGCATACTTGTATTTCCACCAACAAATAGTTTTTGCGTTCCCAGAGCGAGCTCATTTTAACTCTTTTCACCTGCTGGGTCATTAATGTGCCCGTTCCGCTCGCGGTGGAAACCGGGCTTAATTGATCGATCAACCATAAATTGTGACCCTTTAGGCCTTGAACTTCCTTATATGTGTAGGAGCGCATGTCCCTGACCCTGGCCCCGGCGCCCAGCTCGGCGCTGCAGCTGACGGCGGCCTTCCTGTCACATAGTGTGGCCGCCCGGCCTCCGCCACCGCAGCCGCTGCCCGACATGTCTACCATGGCGCTCACTGATCAACGTAATGTTTTCAAATTTATTGCTAACTAGCTGTGCCCGCGACTTCGTTCGCGTGGATGTCTGAACAATGTATTTTTTATAAAATTGACAAACTTTCATCCCCTATTTTATCCCCTTGGGAGTAGAATTGATAAAAATCCTTTCTTAGCGGATGCCTACGTCATAACATCTACCTGCATGCCAAATTTCAGGCCGATCCGTCCAGTGGTTTGGGCTGTGCGTTGATAGATCACTATGTCAGTCAGTCACCTTTGAGTTTTATATATTTAGATTTCAAACATCTTTTTCAGTAGATTGTTATATTTTACCAACTTGTAAAGATGATAGATGTGGCCTAAGCCATTGCGACACTCAAAGTTACAGTTCTTTGCGAGGCCCTTGTCACTTTCTTAAAATGATTGCTAGGCTGAGGATTGAAAATTGTTTATTTTTTGTGGCCAACTGCAGGTATCAGTAAGGTAAGATCACCAACCGGCCGGATCCGGCGGCATTTTGAAATCGCATTTTACGACATTTTGAATCAAATATCAACTGGAATTACTGTTGATAGATTTCAATGTTCTTTACCGCATTGTAAAATGCCGCCGGGTCCGGCCGTTTGGTGTGAATCTTACCTAAAACATGTAAACCGCCACAACTTTCCAAACTAAAACATAAACGCTTAAAAATAAGCTTTTAATTTAGAGAGGTACTCACATGACTTTTCAAGCAAAAACAAACCATTGTACATTTCCCCACAGGTCCATTTCTACCGGAACCAGAAACTCGCGCCGAAGAGCCTCCAAATGAGCACCTTTACAACCGCAATGTCCTCTGGACTTTCGAGGACATCCATATGCTCATTGGCAGCGACCTTCCGATCTTTGGCGACAAAGACAGACCCTGCGTCAGTCTACGTCTTAGAGACGCAAGGGAACCCATCAACGTCCTAACCGGAATAGACTATTGGTTGGACAACCTCATGTGCAATGTTCCTGAAGTCCTAATGTGTTACCATATAGACGGAATCGTCCAGAAATATGAGCCGATGAAGACTGAGGACCTCCCGAATATGGAAAACTCGAAATTCTCTCCAAAAGTTATAAGGAATGTTGCTCAAAATATTCTGTCCTTTTTAAAGTCCAATGCAACGAAGGCTGGTCATACTTATTGGCTTTTTAAAGGCCCAGATGATGATGTTGTCAAATTGTACGATTTGACATCCCTATGTCCGGACAGCTTGGATAATCCCTTCACGACTCCGGTGGCTATGCTTCTGTATAGAGTGGCGAGGAACATGCGCATGACGAACAGGTCTAAACATGTCCGTCAGTTGTTGGAACATGTCATAGAGTTGTTGAAGGTTGAGAGGTATCCTCAGATAATAGCGTCTTCGCACTATATGTTGGCGGATTTGTATGTGCCTGCGACTACTAATCCTGCGAATCCAGATTTTAAAGGTGAGTTATTACTTATTTTTCTTTTAGTTTGACTGTAGTCGTTCTTTTCTGAGGGAAATCGTCTAATGAGTTTTCTCGCTCTGGTTGATGCAGAGAGGCTGTTAGACTCGCGATATCTTACGAAAGGTAACTCTTAGGAAAAAAATCATAAGGAGCGTTTTGTAGAGAATTTTAATATCTACAACTTTCGATTGAGGTTTTGTTTTATAAAACTTATCGTTTTCGAAAAAAAAACAAAAACCTAAAAATTTGACCTTTGACCCCGAATAACTTTTGAAGCACACATAGGATCGATGGGGACTTTTAAAACTTTATTTCTAATGGTAAACCGTAGCTTTCCACCAATATTTAGCTTTCCGGGAATATTTGTTATTTGACCACTATTTGGGACTTTGGGTCAAAAAAGGTGTTGACTGAACTGTTTGTTAGTGTCATTCAACTTTAAACAGAGTTACTTGCTGAGAACGAACGGTTATGTTAAGAGTCTTGTCTGGTTACCGATTAGTCGCTGTTCATTCATAATTTCTTTGGCAAATTATGACAAAATGTTATAGCTTAGTGGCAACGATTCCAAAACACAATTTGAATTGTGAAATATAAAATTAGAATCATCGCCCGTAGAAGCTCGCTGTTTGGCAAAGCCTTAAATTTTGCTAAACAGCGACCTTCTGTGCTTGGCGTGCTTACTATGAAAATGTAAGTAGGTTGTCACGTCGAGTTTTTTTTTTTGAGTGGCATCTCGCAGGCAAACCTTTAGTGGGTTGTGTGCTGCTCAACCGGACTTTTCTGTGGATGTCTCAAGAATTGAAGGCCTCCAGCCAGGGGCAAATAAACTGAGATGTTCAGCGGGACGTTGACGCTATTTTCATAATAAGAACACCACGCTAGCGTCGCGCCAAAGGGAGCTCGGTGTTTGGCAAAGCCCTTGGAGATTAGGTCCTTTAATTATTTTATTGCCGAAACCCATATTCCCTTTCTAATACTCCTCTTTCATCTTCTAGAAGATAATTCCGACTCAGACTGTGAAGATTCCGACTTCGTGAACACCGACTATCCTCCCGAACCGACGGACATTTGTGCGGACAACGCGGTGGACGTGACGGAACAGTCCGACCCGGCGGACAGTAGTGCGGACAGTGACGCGGACACCTCGCTCGCGCTGCAGATCAGGAACCTGGAGCTGAGGGACATAGGGGACCGGGTGCGGAACACTGTGGGGGTAAGTGAGAGGACACGGAGTGGACAGTAGTGCGGACAGTGACGCGGACACCTGCAGATCAGGAACCTGGAGCTGAGGGACATAGGGGACCGGGTGCGGAACACTGTGGGGGTAAGTGAGAGGACACGGAGTGGACAGTAGTGCGGACAGTGACGCGGACACCTGCAGATCAGGAACCTGGAGCTGAGGGACATAGGGGACCGGGTGCGGAACACTGTGGGGGTAAGTGAGAGGACACGGAGTGGACAGTAGTGCGGACAGTGACGCGGACACCTGCAGATCAGGAACCTGGAGCTGAGGGACATAGGGGACCGGGTGCGGAACACTGTGGGGGTAAGTGAGAGGACACGGAGTGGACAGTAGTGCGGACAGTGACGCGGACACCTGCAGATCAGGAACCTGGAGCTGAGGGACATAGGGGACCGGGTGCGGAACACTGTGGGGGTAAGTGAGAGGACACGGAGTGGACAGTAGTGCGGACAGTGACGCGGACACCTGCAGATCAGGAACCTGGAGCTGAGGGACATAGGGGACCGGGTGCGGAACACTGTGGGGGTAAGTGAGAGGACACGGAGTGGACAGTAGTGCGGACAGTGACGCGGACACCTGCAGATCAGGAACCTGGAGCTGAGGGACATAGGGGACCGGGTGCGGAACACTGTGGGGGTAAGTGAGAGGACACGGAGTGGACAGTAGTGCGGACAGTGACGCGGACACCTGCAGATCAGGAACCTGGAGCTGAGGGACATAGGGGACCGGGTGCGGAACACTGTGGGGGTAAGTGAGAGGACACGGAGTGGACAGTAGTGCGGACAGTGACGCGGACACCTGCAGATCAGGAACCTGGAGCTGAGGGACATAGGGGACCGGGTGCGGAACACTGTGGGGGTAAGTGAGAGGACACGGAGTGGACAGTAGTGCGGACAGTGACGCGGACACCTGCAGATCAGGAACCTGGAGCTGAGGGACATAGGGGACCGGGTGCGGAACACTGTGGGGGTAAGTGAGAGGACACGGAGTGGACAGTAGTGCGGACAGTGACGCGGACACCTGCAGATCAGGAACCTGGAGCTGAGGGACATAGGGGACCGGGTGCGGAACACTGTGGGGGTAAGTGAGAGGACACGGAGTGGACAGTAGTGCGGACAGTGACGCGGACACCTGCAGATCAGGAACCTGGAGCTGAGGGACATAGGGGACCGGGTGCGGAACACTGTGGGGGTAAGTCACACAGAGGACACAAGCCTCCTCTCTGTGAAAGGGAGTAGGCCATAATCCACCACGTGGGCAGTGCGGCTAGGAAAATGAAAAATTCCCAAACCAAAAACCAAAAATTCGAAGTCATGTGACAACATGTTTTCGAATTTTTGGTTCTAGAACAAGCCGGTTTCCTCACGATGATTTCCTTCGCCGTTTCGAAAGCAGCGGGTCATACGGCAACTTAGCACTATTTCTTAGTAATAACTTTGTAAATCAATAAATAATAGAAGAACAGCCAATGTCATTGCGAAGTGTATCATTTGGAATATGACTTAAAATCGCCGTTTTAGATCCGCAGGTACTTGTCCCAATTACTTATACGTTTTTCTTTGCATCTTTATTCATCACCTAGCCTTTCCTAACTATATTGAGGTAGGTGGTTGTCACTAACAGACTGCTTCTGACTAACAGTAACGACTGCCAAAGCTCTATAAATGACAGCACGGCATTACGTGCTTTTCGAGGCACGGATGACACTTTCTAAAGCAGATGGTTACCTATCCACAGACCAACTTTGGGAATCGTGGCTTAACCCGGACAATCGGCCTGTGCGACTGTAATTATTTAGCCACAAGCTCTTCCTCTTCTTCTTCATCATCATCATCAGCCGGAGGACGTCCACTGCTGAACATAGGCCTCCCCCTTAGACCGCCACGGTCACACAATCCTCCACTTCCATCCATCGGTTGCCCGCGACCCTCACGATGTCGTCGGTTCACCTAGTGGGAGGCCTGCCTATTCCTCTTCTTAATAAGTTAAATGGTCCCCTCAGGAGCGCAAAGAGTCCACAGCTGAGGGCACAGGAGTGGGGTCCTCTCCTCCTGAGAGGTGCGGGAGGGCACTCAAACATGCGCTGAAGGGATTACTGGCGCTACATAACGTTACCATACTCAAGTGCAAGGTATTTATATTTTTTTTTTTTTAAGCATGGTAAAGTCATCAAATGAGTTCTCCCACCCCGGGCAGGGTGAAAGGGACTGTCAGACTCGTACTGACTAAAATCCACGGTGTCCTTTAATAGCCCTTTATTTTCCGGTCACGGTAATGAGAGTTCTGAGACCCCGGCAGGATTTGGCCCTCTAGAGGGGGTCCTCGTCATTATGCTGACGCTCTTTGAGGCGCGCGTGGAACACAACGCATGGTCCATGGTCGGACAGCGAGTTACCCTTTAATCGCCGCCTGCATGCCCGCGCCTACGGTGGCCGGAGATCGTCTATTTGTTCCAGCTTTGAAGATCGTTTTACATCGGATAGATGGCGCCATATTTATTTTTACTCATGTGTTCAACTTAAGTGTATCTTTTGTCTCGTATCATAAAGATTATTTCCATTAACCGGGGCCCTGAGTCCAAGCAATAGCTGCTTGGACTCAGGGACTGTTTTTCAAGCAAAAAATATAAAAAAAACTCCATCTAATTACTATAATTTCCAAAAAAGGAGGAAGAACGCGAACGTCTAAAACAACAAATAATAGTAGAAGAACAACATCCAAAAATGGCGAACCCATACGAGCCGATCAAGATGAGCTACGAGCCAATCACAACGAAGCCGAAAGCCGACGCCAAAGAACACTCCTCTAGAAGCCGAAGACGAAAGCGAGAGCGAAAAACAAGCGAAAAAACAGCGAACTGCTTAATAGAATCAACATCTAACATCGATAAAAATGCTATACAAGTTCTAAAAGAGAAAAAAGTTTATTCAACGTGGCACGAACCCGATCGAGACGACAATTTCGCTTGGAAGCTACATTTAAAAACTCTTTTATACGAAAAAATATGCCTAGCATACGCAACGTTAGCTGAATATAGTTACTCAAATGAACAGTACGGTTTTTCTCTAAAATATATCGACATGGCAAGTAAATGTCAGAAGTTGTTATCAAATATGATAATTAAGAGTAAAGTTGTTGATGCTGGGGCGTTGATAGGTCGCGTGGGAGACAATTACTTCCAGATGAGTAAGAACTGGCATCGGTTGGAGCAGTTCAAGAAGCAGTTCGAGACTGATCATGATATCGACTCCAAGATTCGGTTGGAGTTAGAGAATGACATGGCGGAGGAAGTTGATCATGTTGTTGCGGATGAGTTTGAGCTTGGTGAGTTGTTTTTGTTAACTTCTGTCTTATTATATATAGATCTGAAAGTTATTTACGTACTTACATTGATTTCATACATATCACGTAATTAAAATAAAAAAAAACTGTTTATATATAATTACAACATAGAACTCAGTACAAGGGTACTGCTTATTTCTTTTGAAATTTCTGCCAGCAGACCCGCGAAAGGAGAAATGAAAAAGGAATGTAGACATAGTCTGTGAGAGGAGAAATAAAAATTGTCAAAAAGTGTCAAATATTTACTTTTACATAATTTTTTTGTCTAATCTGTTTCTGATGTTTTTTTTTATTATTATCTTTTTGTAATACTGTTTTCCACACGAGATTGTCTATTAGAAGTCCCGGGAAGATCTATATTAATATCAAAATTTCGATGTAAGTACTAAAATAACTCTTCCTAATTCCGACCTGTGTTTATACATAGAGTAAAATGAAGTTTACTTGCATAGATTGCAGGTACAGTAAAAAACTATTTACAGTAAAAAAAAATGAGTATTGATCAATCTGCCGTATATTGGCCATGTAGACATAATGAAATGTTCTGTAATGCTGACATCTGTCTTTTTGTTTATTCGACAAAAAGTTATCGTCATGATGATCTTCATATTATCATCTGCCTAGCCATTCCTCGTTGGGGTCGGCTTCCAGTCCAATCAAATGCAGCTGAATATCAGAATTTTACATGGAGCGACTGAATATCTGACCTCCATAAACCCTGTGAGACTCGTAATGACTAAAATCCACGGTGTCTTTCAATAGCCCTTTACGCTCTGAATTAACAGTTACCTGATAAGATAGCCCCGCGACCCGGGAAGCCCTTGGCTCTCCAAGGGGGCTCCGTATGGTGACAGATACCGGGGAAACAATTGAAAAATGTTGTTCTCCCCCCACAGACATATCGCTCCCCTCCAGCGAGGTGTCGGCCATGTTAGCGTCGTGTGCCACCTACAGACGTGCGGCGGACGCGGCCGCCGACAGACGTGCCGAGCTGCTGCGACGACTGGCGTCCGTCGGGAACGAGCTCGCTGTCCGACATATGAATGATGCTCAACGTATGTATACACTACACTACACTATTTCTTCTAATTCATCATTAGTTCAATTTTTGACACTAATATTGATTTATTTCTACCATAATTTAAGTAACAGAGTGCGTAACTGCCACACTGTGTAATTAACCTTGTAGTATTAACACTCTGAAATTTAATAAACTTAGCTTACTGCTATCAATTTATAGAGACTTCGTGTCATTACACGTTATCAGTCTTTTTAAGACAAAGATTAGAAAAAATAATAGTCGTACGATCGGTCGGACGACTGGTCGTACGACTAAATTGGCAGTAAACTTTTTGAGACGAAAGAAAAGGTAGGTTTTGCTATAAAATGTGATCGTTGCTGTGTAGTGCTTGATATTCCTCATATACCTTACTAAAGTCTGGTCCTGTACCTGTTGATGATGCAATGGCCGCAATCTGTGCAAGTGAGACTCATTATATTTACACGGGAGTGACAGACAGGTCAAAATAGGTCAATGTATAGCTTGGCAAAAAAGAGTGGAAAAAATGAGGTCGCTACTAGTCATTTTATTCATTATGAAGAAACAATTATGCAATGATCGCTGCGAAATAATGTAGAAAATAGTAAAACAACGCAATGTAATTGTTTTCTAATGACTGCTACACACCTTACGATAAATCGTAACGATTAGTCGGTACAGTTCAAACTGCAACGATAAATCGACAAGTGTGTATGAGAAAAACTGTAGTTTGTGCGATTTTTCTCAGACACACTTGTTGATTTATCGTTACAGTTTGATCTGTACCGACTAATCGTAACGATTTATCGTAAGGTGTGTAGCAGCCATAACACAGGAGCTATTCGAAGATGACTTTTTTTGTGTTTTCACAAAAAACGTTTCGTAGTTTCAACTGTCACCGCATCATCTCTTTCTTGCCAAGCTTTACGGAATTCCTCCTGCGTTCCGACCGGATTTACGTCATTTTAATATACCTCCATGCTCTCTCCACAGAAATCTACATGAAATACGTAGAAGAGCCAGACCCCAAGGATACCAAAGCCAAACTCCTCCTCAAACAGTTCAACGTGACCTCGCGCAAATCACTGGAGTGTTTGAACGAGGCCACAGAGATCTTCAAGCAAGTTAATGATATACCCAACTTAGCGCTGTTGTACTGTAACAAGGGAAGATATTTGAGGTTCAAGGCGCATTGCGATCAAGGCGGTTTTAGGTAAGGAATAAGGTTCATTTTCGTTTGAATTATTGCTTGGTCATCATCTGCCCGACTTTTCCCAACTATATTGGGGTCGGCTTCCAGTCGAATTTTACTGGAGTATATTTATATGGAGCGTATTTTATATGGAGCGACTGTCTATCGGCTATTGTCCTTGATTGCTGGCCTTTTAGAGAGACTAAGAGTCACTCAACGAGCAATGGAAAGAGCTTCGCTCGGAGTTTCTTTTAATCGAAAAAAGAAAAAATACGTGTCCATAAAATTTTATAATCTAAAATACGGACTAAATAGAATGTAATTATTTTGACCCTGGAAACTACCCTATTGTAGTCTTGTCTTACAGCTTGGCCAGAACGGATTGAAACGGAACTAATCTTTTTGTTTCTGACAACGTTTTAAAATCTTTGATATTTGATGTAAACAAAGACCGCAGGTTTCTTAGATTTATTATTGTGCCATAAAACGAATGTTATAAGTGAAAAAAAAACACATTCAAAGTGCTGGTAGCGCGAAGACAGTGGCGACTTCCGGTTTTCTACAGTTTTTTGCCAAGCTGTAGTTTTATTTATTTTTTGGCTTGGTCATCATCTGCCTGCCTTTTCCCAACTATATTGGGGTCGGCTTCCAGTCGAACCAGATGCAGCTGAATATCAGTGCTTTACTTGGAGCGACTGCCTGTCGGACCTTCATAACCTAGTAACTAGGTAATTCGATTCCCCATGGTAAAACTGGTTGTCAGACTTTTAGAGCTTCTGACTAATAGTAACGATTCACAAATAGCTAGAAATGACAGCCGAAACCAACAGCTTTACGTGCTTTCCGATGCACGGAAGAAACTCGCTATGACAGATAGTCACCCATCCACAGACTAACCTCGGCAAGCGCGGCTTAAGCTCCTATCAAATGAGACCTCTGGGTCGACCGGAAGGAAGTGTCAGACTCGTTCTGGCAAAAACAAACGGTGATCTTTCAATACTTTACGTACGTTTGCCCTTTACGTTCCACGGTTACTTGTTTAGACAGTTCCGCCTTCCCGGATATTGTGCTTTCATTTTTGAAAAATCTAAGGGAGCTTGCTGACAACGCGATGCAATTCGAACGACTTCAACTACAAGTGATAATCAACCTTACAGTGGCGAAGGGCAGAAAATTTTGATTGGGAACCCGGACCAAAACGTGAATTCTAGTAACTATAGCTTTGGGCTAATTTTAGCCTTTTTAGTTTAAACATTCAACAACAATTTGGGGCACTAGAATTGTAATATCCGTAGCACCGGTTATAACATCGCCCATGTACTTACATAATAAGCTAAAAATGTTCATTAAAATAAAAACTACTGAAACAAACCAAATTAATTTTTATGGGAACAAATGGCAGGTATCGAGGCATCAAATAATATAACCCATATAGGTGCAAAGTTCCCATCACCATAAATTAATTAAGTCCAAATACAAGATAGCTGCTATAAACCGTTCAGGAGTTCTCTGAACTATCTTCGTTTTCGTCGTCAGACCCCTAATGACAATTGCAACCCGTCTAGGTGAAAAGTTCTCATCAATACAAATTAATGAAGCTCAAACACAAGGTAGCTGCTGTGAATCGTTGAGGAGTTCTCTCAATGTCTCTCAGCTCCATCATCAAGATATTATACTCCAGACCTTTATTTGAAATACTTAATGAAAAAAACTTACAAACACACTAGTCGCCCGTAAGATTTTTGAAAGTTCCACTCGACTTCTCTAGTCTTCTATCATCAGACCCTGATTTTCTTATCATGGGACCACCTTTAAAATATCTACTTTTCAACAAAAAAAGAATCATCAAAATCGGTTCTTAAACGACAAAGTTATCCCGCGAACAAAAAACGAAAACATTGTAATATTTAATTTTCTGGATACTTCGTCCAATGGATACGGTACGGACGAATTGAGTATTTGAGTAACCTCCTTGTCCACCTTTTCTGTAGTCGGTTATCCAATTATTACAATCATAAATATTGAACAACGAACATTATTTAGTGTTCCTAACTCTGAAAAATTCTATGTTCACAAAACCTTATACTAATCGCCTACAGATCTTAACACCGCGATTCAAAAATGTGACGAAATTGCACATCGCCATCTAGTTGAAAACTTGTAACTAACGTATACTGTTTTGCAGTGAACATTACCAAACATTATCATTGAACTGAACGAACCATGTTTTTACTGCGCTAACTACGCAAAACTTATCAATTTCAAAAATAATACAAAATCAAAAACAAATGGACAGTTGAAAACAATGGTATTCAAAACTATAAAAATATAAGCGGGCCAAAACTAATGTGAATCCAAATAAAACTATCTAAACAAATTACGAAGTCCAGTATCATTCCATCTCGTTCTGGCGTAAGCATTTCATATCTCTGTCCTTATCATAAGCCGGAGACATTCGGCTTACCAGCGTCCTTAATTCAGCGGTGTTATGTAGCGTCAAGCTCACGATCGCTACTAGAGGAACTATGATCGGGATTCCTGATTTGCCGTGCGGCTTACAAACCTTTCTGTTTTGCGGGAGTTGAAATTGTTTATTATTTCTTTGATTGTTAATTTTAGTTTTAGAGTGTTTTTCTTTGATTGTTATTTTTACAAGTAATGTAGCTTCGTAAATATATTTTTTTAATGATAAATGAAAATCATTGATACTTATATTGCTATATTTCGTAAGTAAAGCCGATAGGAATCGGCATGTTAGGTAGCTTCGCTGCTGCAACCTTATCACTACGACATATGACATAAAACGTGCTGTTTTCTACGGGTAGATGAAAACCAAAACAGCTTAGAGTAACGTTGTAGCGGACATAACCTACTACAAAAAGAACAGCAACGCCATCTATACAGAAACTGAGAAATTAAGATGTCTACATCGCGCAATCAAAGTTATCCTCGACTTTAGAAGACATAATAGATATTCCGACTATGAAAGTCGGGCAGAAAGCCCACCAGACTCAACACCTGTCTGGTCGGAAGTTACCTTCCTTTTCACCGGGTAGTGAGAAATTTTCCACTCTGTCCTCCTACCCCCAAAATGTAAGTCAGTCGAATTGCATCATTATTATCGTAGTAGCAAGGACGGTTTTTATTTTTAGTTAGTAGAAATGTTCCCATGATATCTTTCTTACAGCATAGAAAAACGTCGCCTATACAACGAAGCGGAGGAACTGTACCAGTCAGCCCTGTCCCTTCTGGGGCCGCGGGAGACGTGCGGCGCCACGTCCGTGTGGGAGCTGGTGGCGTGGGAGCTGTCCTGTCACCTGTACACGCGCGCCGTACTGCTGCAGGACGCGCCTGAGATACACAACGTGAGTGTCCACTGTACTGACCATGCAGAAATAGGAGCCCTGCAGAGCGGGGCTCCGTCGATAGTTCCCCGTTAAGTGTTCTCTGGCCATTCTAACTAAAAAACAAATCCGATTCATTCGGTTGCCACCTGGAAATAAAAGCCTTGCTCAGCGGGGCTCCGTCGATAGTTCCCTGTTACGTATTCTCTGGCCACTCTGACTAAAAAATCTTTTTCTTTTAGTTGCCCCCTAAAAATAGGAGCCCTGCTAAGCGGGGTACCGTTGATAGTTCCCCGTTTCGTATTTATTGGACACTTTGTGTACCTGTTTCTTCGGTTGCCTTTTGCTTTCCAGGGCTACGTCCTTTTAAGACAAGTTTTAACATGGCAGTTTACCGTATATAAGTACTTGCTAGAATTTGATCCTTATTACCAACACTATCGAATGTTGTATTCCACCATTCGATAGTGTATACTGGGTGTGATATTTTTTTCCAAAAACAGCGTGTTCGATTTCAGACCAGGATTATCGATTTTTCTAAAATCGAATGGTGCAGTTTTAGTTTTCGTTTTAAAATCTTATCTCATTTCCAGGAGGTGTCAGAAGTAGCAGATGCCCTGAAACACGCCCTGAAGTACTGCCTGCTGAGTCCTGGACCGCGGCAATACCTGTACCAGTTCAGGGCAGCCATGATATACCACAGGCTGGGCTCGTTGTATCACTCGCAGTATAGGTAACTTCGACACTGATTAAACATACAGCACAAAGACGCACTTACTAAAAATTTTTAGGTTGTGCCCAAAAAGCCGGGTGTTTAAAAGGCCGGGTGCCTAAAAAGCTATGTGCCTTAATATAAGACAGGTTCCTTAGGAGACAGGCGTCTTAAAAGGCGGGTGCCTAAAGAGCAGTGTAGACACCCTTTTAGACAAAAAAAGAGGGCTTAAAAAGCCAGGTGTCTATTAAGCAGGGTACTTAAAAAGTCAGATGCCTAAAAGGCAAGGTGCTCAAAAGGCCGGGTTCCTGGAGAGCCAGGTGCCTAAAGAACAGGGTGTTTAAATAGAAACACGCCCTGAAGTACTGTCTTCTGAGTCCTGGACCGCGGCAGTACCTGTACTAGTTCAGGGCAGCCATGATATACCACAGGCTGGGCTCGTTGTATCACTCGCAGTATAGGTAACTTCAACTCACATTAAACACACATCGCAAAGATACACTGGTTTTTTAGACACTTTCTAAAAAGGCGGGAGCCTAAAAGGCCAGGTGCCAAAAAATTGGGTGTCTAATTGGAGCGGTGCCTAAAAAAACAGTTTTTTTAACAGACAAGTGCCTAAAAAGCCGCGTTCCTAAAGACCTTGGTGCCTAAAAAGCCGGGTGCCCAAAACTTGTAGCGTCGACTTCTAAAACACGATATTTATCCCTAGGATAACACAAGAAGAGGGACCAAAACGCCGCACGTTACTGCACGCGACGCGCACGAACTACGAACAGGCGTCGAACATGTTCGCCTTGTTGGAGGACGCCGGCATGTTCCTCACTGTGCAGCTGGAACATGTCGCCGTGCTGGAGACGCAATGCGCAGGTAACTGAACATGTTCGACATTGAATAACCCAATAACACCTGGCATACAGGATCAATTTTCCAAATGGCCGTTGATGGCAGAATCAGAAACTGTGAAGATTCATTATAGGAGTCTCGTGGCCGATTTGGTGAAAACTAGTTATCAGACTATCAATAACCAAAAATTTCTTCCACAGTATCCCCGAACCTGAAACTAAAATCCCTGCAATCAGCTATCCAACTCCTCCGCCAGTGCCACTCCATCATGAAACTCCTGGCTGAGAAGGACCCTGATGAAAAGGAGGCCCCTAAACCCGAAGACAGTGACGAGAAAAACATGAAAAACGAACATAGCCTACTTTCCCTATACGAAAATAGACTACATTTTATACTGAAAAGTATTATTCAATATTGTAGGTCGAAATCCAATAAAGATTACGAGAAAATTACTGATTTACATAAAAATTGTACTTTGCTAGTCTTAAGATTAAAAAGAATGACGATATTAGGTTGTATGCGACAAGTATTTGTGAAGTTTTAGTTAGTATGGATGAAATATCTAAGGAATTTGAGTAGGTAGGACTTTTTTTTGAGATATTTCACATAGGGCACCTGCGAAAAATGTTTATAGGAACCTTATGCGGAATATACACCGTGACTTTTTAGTCGTCTTACAAAAGCAGCCCAGATCATGTATCCAATGTCTAGAACACGTTTATAATAAAAAAATAGGTATTTAAAAGATTTGAAAATTTTAAAAATAAAATTTAAATTCGTTATTATGACGCCAGGCGTAGTTCGAAACACCCTTATTTCATAGAAAATGGAGATGGAAAGATCTGCCCGACTATTGCACTAGGTAGGTATACTCTACAGCTTGATACGTAAACATTTTAACAGGGTGTTTCATATTTCTAATGTATTAAAAAATATATTATTAACGATTAAAAAAGAAAAAAAACTTGCCTAGAGGTATTTTAGGTCGGATACATTAAGTGGACCCTTTTTGTAAGACGACTAAAAAGTCACGGTGTATAAGGTGCTAGTACCTCGGGTGCCGTTGTCAGCGGGTGCCTTACGTGGAACATCTACTTGTTTTTTTAATTTGTGGTTTGTACAGTCAGTGACTAAAGTTGTCATTTTTGGCTTTTTAAAACTTTTATGACATGATTTTATAAAAGAAACTTTTGTATAAAATGATATGGATTCAGTGATTTAGGCTGTGCGTTGTATATTATTGGCAATTAAGGAATAACTTTTTATTAAGTTAGTACAGATATTCTACAGTTTAAAGTTCTAACAAGGGACTTTTTAAACAACTTTTGTTGCTGACTGTACGATATTATTCAGGAATACCCTGTTTGACTAAGTCAATAAGCTATTATAGTTTTATTAAATTCGTCTCGAATAACTTAAAAAAGTCTAAAATAGTTACCACGATAAGCATTTTCATACATTCGTTCAGAACTCTCTACCATTGGTTTGAATAAAATACAGTGTTTTGTCTCCGCCACAAAAATATTCAAATAATAAACACGACTCTGACATATCTTAGAAAATCTTAGTTTTTATTTAGCAGAAAGGGGTTTGAACATTTTTGTAACAGGTTTTTGATTTTTGAAACTTGTACATGTTTGACAGCTCATAACTGTGAAACGTGACGGTTTTACGAGGTTTTTCCTCTTACATTTTATGTTTATATTGATATAATCTATCGATCTATAAATGTTTCAGACGTGACTGCAAAAAAATTAAAATGTCGGATGGCATCTGGTACAAAAGGCACAAAGCCGTTTCTTTAGGTCCAAGGGTCCGTTGTACTAGACAAGCCGCACGACCTGTCTTTCAGGGGTGGCTGGAGAGACGTCAGGGCGTCTTCACCTTTCTGCCTGACGCAGGTCCTCACCAGACAGTTGTTTCGGGAGGTACCGTAGAAGCTAAAAATTAAAGGGGTCCCTGGATCGCTAAAAATTGAAATTAGCTTACATTTTGACGCGTCACATGACCACAGATTGTGTTTGAAGAGGAGTAAAGGTCATGGCACACTATACCGGAACGGCAACGGCGCCGCTGCAGCATGGCGTCACCTCGCAATTAGGCTACAGCGGGCCATCAGCGAGGTGCAAGTTCGTAATCCGCGCACTGGCCGCGAGGCGCAAGCTTGCTGCCACCGTGAACATAATTGTTATAAGGCTTTCGCTTGCAACTCGGAGTCAGCGCGCCAAAAGCATGAGGTCGGCGTGCTGCAAGCACGCCGGCTGCGAGGCCAGTTGTAAGCGAGTGGTAAGCGCGCCGACTCCCCGCCATTGGCTTTTTCTTTTTTACATTATGAAATGTATTGTATGACACATGATTTAAGGCCCTAATTTGAATGATAAGTTAAGTGCTGAGGTGAAGCCGTTACGTTGCCGTGCCGGCATAGTGTGCCATGACCTTTAAAGTTATTCATAATTGTAACAATAACCCCCCCCCCCATCCCCCTTTTGACCCCGCTCTTTGTGGAGCGCAAGATATTTAAGACATCACTATCATCATCAAGGGCGTCGCCAGCTTATGACTAAGGGGGGCAAAGGGGCTGAATTATTCCGAATATTGATTTCCACATTAAAGGTACAATATCTGGTTGACCGAGCTTCGCTCGGTTTTTAAAATGTCTATATCTTGGGAACTGAGCTTTTCTCGAACATGGGACCTTGATAAATCGATTCCTTGAGCCGAAAAACCCCTAATCTGTAACTTTCATGAAAATCCTTGGAGCCGTTTCCGAGATCCTGTTATATATAAAATACAAGAATTGCTCGTTTAAAGATATTATATAAATTAGATAAAACCTATTTATTTACGTTTTGGCCCTTGTTTCTAGAAGTTTTTACAAGTTTCTGCAAAATCAGACTTGTTTTTAATTATTTTAATTAAATGCTCATAATATCTGCTTATTAACTTTAATGATAAGCTTTTTAAATGTTCATTATTTAAGAAGGAAAGTGTATAAAATCCTAGAACCGAAAATTCGAAGACATGTGAAATTCGTGAGCCCGAGTGGATTATGACTCACTCCCTCACACAGAAGGCCTTTGTCCCAGCAGTGGGAACATTGTAGGCTGATCATAATGATGAAAGATATGCAGCAATGGATTAGAAATTATTTTCTAAATCCTTCCTCGCATTGGGGGTGCTATTTTGGTTAAGATTTATAAGGTATGTGTAAAATGGTCTCGAATGAATTTGAGTGTAAGACTGATGTGTACTTTTGTTTATTGTAAAATACAGTTTTTTGTATGTTATTTATTGTTTTATTTTGTGCGTAATAAATAACTTTGAATTCAAACTAGATTATAAGTGACAAGTGCCTTCATAAAAAAAAAAAACCGGCCAAGTGCGTGTCGGGCCACGCACAGTGTAGGGTTCCGTAGTTGCCCATCAAAATACTTATTCGAACTAACTAAACTGATTCGCTGAATTTAATTTTAAAAAGAAGAATTTTCAAAATCGGTCCAGGAGTCTTAGAGAAATCGGGGAAAATACATAAGAAAAAAGATTACAACGGATTTAGAACCTCCTCCTTTTTTTGAATTTAGTTAAAAATAGTTGACGATAAAAACCTACCTATCCCCAAAAAACATACCTATAAAAGCTGTAAAAATAAAGTTGACAAACTTACATTTGCAGTTGTCTCCGATACATATTGTTTAAGAAAATATGATATCAAGTACATTTTATAAGTTGGTCGACTATTACTCATAAAGTTGTAAAGCCTACTTAGTCATGATAATTTTCTTTTAAACTTCGTTATATATACTACTATTGTGATTTTTTTCACACCCTCAAACATAACCGTTTAGCTGGTAGAGGGGGGGGACACTCGAATCGAGCAAAATTTAGCACTTTAAAGCTTAATATTTCACAAACGAATTTTTTTATCAAAAAATTGTTAATGGAAACTATCATTATTTTTTAAAGACCTATTTAATGATACCCCACACTAAGGGGTACGCGAGAAAAAAAAAATCCTCACTTTACGTGTAAGTACTGGAGGTACCCTAAAAAAAAATATTTTACGAGATTTTATTTTACCACTTTTTCGGCACAACAAATCCGTATATTTACACCAAATTACAGCTCTCTAGTACTGTGCGTCTCTGAGCTAAACTGCGGACAGACGGACGGACGGACGGACGGACGGACATGGCGAAACTATAAGGGTTCCTTGTTGACTACGGAACCCTAAAAATGAGTACCTACCTACTTACTTTATCTAGATTTTCTTTTATATATGATAGATTTTCAACACCTAAAGTCTACAGTTGTAAAATAAATAAAACTCAAAATTAACACATAAATAGTATAAAACAATTTATTCGTAACAAAATATGATTAAAGACATTAAAAATAATTATGTACAATAGAAATATTTAACTATTATCACAAATAGTTGCGTGCGCCGCCGATTCAGGCTTTCACTAATTTGTACTTACAAGTTTTGAAACTTAGCTTACAGTACTTCCCATAGACATAATTAATGGACTCGGCAATACTTGCACGCATACCACGATCAATTCTACCAAAGAATAGACAAAGTTATTTCTTTATAATAGGGTAGTTTCCAGGGTCAAAATAATTACATTCTATTTAGTCCGTATTTTAGATTGTAAAAAAAAATATTGGACACGTATTTTTTCTTTTTTCGATTAAACAGAAAAGAACAAAGATAATAAATAGCCTATTTAAGTTACATGTGACGTCACCCTGCGCGAAAAATGCCACGCATCGTGACGTCACACGTAACTTTAATAGGCTATATCTTTGTCATTTTTGGTCGAATTTACAAATAAAAAAATACGTGTCCCTTATTTTTGAATAATCTAAAAGACGGACTAATTACATTTTTTTAGGCAACTAGCCTATTCGATTTTTTTGCTGTGGTATGGCACGACCCGTAGAAGAATTGTTTAGTTTGTCATGCTATGCGTGCTGTATGAAATATTGAACTTGAATTTTGCAGAAAGAGATATCAACATATTTGCTTCTTTCTCATTCTTCTGTCGGCTTTTTATTCGACATTTGAATATAAGGCTTAGTCCATTTTTTACGTCTATGGTAAACTAATGTTTAGGGGCTAGCCAACTTGGGGTCAAAATTGACCCCCAAAATGTAAAAAGGAACATAAAAAAATATACTAAGGGCAACAGCTTTAAAATTTACATCAAATTGGTCCAATGTTTTTGGAATATTTTTTATTGCTGATTGGAAATCAAAAGATTTACGTATAAAAATATATGAATCTAATGTGAAAAACTTCACTGGAATAAATAGTTGTTATTTTGATCTCCAGTCAGCAATGACAATAAATAGTGGAAAATATACGTATTTTAGAATATTGGGGATTCAATGAAGAATTTAACATTATACAAAAGGTGAAGATTGTCATTTCATTTACTTCAGTTGTGGCGTGTGCCAATAAACGTTTTTTTTTCTTTCTTTTTTCAATACAAAATATACTTTATTTTAGTGAAAATAAAGTTAATTTTATAATCGTAACTTTAAAATGCAGAATTAAGGTCGTATTTATTAAGTTTAATTATTTCGATTATAATTATCGTCGTTTCTCAATTTCGATTATTCGTATTCTTACATAAATATTATTTTATTCTTATTTAATTTCTTCACTGGACCCCCAAAATACAACAATGGGGTCACACGACCCCCGCCCCGACTTGCCCCAGTAATACTAATATCTAGCGATTATTCATATAAACATCAACACACGTTATAAATTCGGTTTACTCTATCACTTTATGCCTTCTGTGGCTTGGACGGCCTGTGGACAAAGAGAAAAATATATTAGTATCATATAAAATATAAATAATAATATTCCACAACTATCACACAACGCCATCTAGTCCCAAGCTAAGCAGAGCTTGTGTTATGGGTACTAGACAACTGATAAACATACTTATATATTTCTAAATACATACATATCATACATAAATTACACCCAGACACAGAACAAATGATCGAGCTCATTACACAAACATTTGTCCTAGGTGGGAATCGAACCCACAACCCCCGGTATAGCAGTCAGGGTCACTAACCACTAGGCCAACGCCCAACAGGCCAGTCAACAAGGCAAGTAAATGCTTGTAATCCACAAAAAATAAACCAGAAAATTAAAAAAAAAAGAATTTCTTCCTGTATCTTGGGTGCTAGGTATTTTTTTTTTCTTTTTTATCGTGGTAACATCATAAAATGAGTCCTCTCACCCCGGGCAGGGCCGGAGAGACTGTCAGACTTGTTCTGACTAAAATCTATGGTGTCCTTCAATAGCACTTTACGTTTCGGGGTCACAGTATTCGATGGTCCCGCGACCCCGGCAGGCTTTGGCCCTCTCAGAAGGCCCCGTCATAATGCTGACACTCTTTGAGGTGCGGGTATGGACCATGGTCGGAAAGCGAGTCGCTCATTGACCGCTCTCCGCGCCTACGCTGACCGGAAATCTTCCCACGACGTCTACAACTGCGGCTGGGTTGTGAGGAGGACGCTGTTCTCTCCCTCACACCTCCCACCTCCTTTATAATGCCTATACCACTGCGGCTGTGTTGTGAGGAGGACGCTGTCCTGTCCATAATGACGATAGAGTATAAAGTTCCAGGTGTACTCACTTGCCGGACAGTATGTCCTGTATCTCCTGGAAGCTCCTGCCCTTGGTCTCGGGCACCAGGAACAGCGTGAAGAAGAAGGCAGCCACACAGCACGCGCAGAAGATGAAGAATGTGCCGCCCATACCCAGCGCGTCAGCTATGGCGCTGAAGTATCTGTGGAGGAGTAGACGTTAATAAGAATAGATTGGTAGAAAAATAGCAATTAAAAAAAAAAGCATAAAAATCTGCTCTTTCCATAAGTTTTTTTTGCCGTTTTCGTTTACTTTTTTGACGTGGTAAAACCATCAAATGAGTCCTAAAGGGCTTCACACACAGCAGCTATAATGTAAAGATGTACAGCACGATACATCTCATTACATCTTTCCATAGAGAACTTTTGATCTTTGAGACTTAGACATTCCTTACCATTAGTCAGAAGCTCGAAAGTCTAACAACCAGTCTTACCATGGGGTATCGTATAACCCAGTTACTGGATTATGGAGTTCCGACAGGCAGTTGCTCCATGTAAAATACTGATATCCAGCTGCATCTGGTTCGACTGGAAGCGGACCGCAATATAGTTGGGAAAAGGCAGGCAGATGATGGAAGATAAAATAGTAAGGAATAGTGAACAAACCTGGTAATGATGAAAGACAGCAGCCAGCAGAAGGCGGTGGCTATGGGCGAGGCGATGGCCTTCACCTCGATGGGGAACAGCTCCGACATGACGGCCCAGGGCAGCGGGCCAGGCAGATGATGGAAGATAAAATAGTAAGGAATAGTGAACAAACCTGGTAATGATGAAAGACAGCAGCCAGCAGAAGGCGGTGGCTATGGGCGAGGCGATGGCCTTCACCTCGATGGGGAACAGCTCCGACATGACGGCCCAGGGCAGCGGGCCAGGCAGATGATGGAAGATAAAATAGTAAGGAATAGTGAACAAACCTGGTAATGATGAAAGACAGCAGCCAGCAGAAGGCGGTGGCTATGGGCGAGGCGATGGCCTTCACCTCGATGGGGAACAGCTCCGACATGACGGCCCAGGGCAGCGGGCCAGGCAGATGATGGAAGATAAAATAGTAAGGAATAGTGAACAAACCTGGTAATGATGAAAGACAGCAGCCAGCAGAAGGCGGTGGCTATGGGCGAGGCGATGGCCTTCACCTCGATGGGGAACAGCTCCGACATGACGGCCCAGGGCAGCGGGCCAGGCAGATGATGGAAGATAAAATAGTAAGGAATAGTGAACAAACCTGGTAATGATGAAAGACAGCAGCCAGCAGAAGGCGGTGGCTATGGGCGAGGCGATGGCCTTCACCTCGATGGGGAACAGCTCCGACATGACGGCCCAGGGCAGCGGGCCAGGCAGATGATGGAAGATAAAATAGTAAGGAATAGTGAACAAACCTGGTAATGATGAAAGACAGCAGCCAGCAGAAGGCGGTGGCTATGGGCGAGGCGATGGCCTTCACCTCGATGGGGAACAGCTCCGACATGACGGCCCAGGGCAGCGGGCCAGGCAGATGATGGAAGATAAAATAGTAAGGAATAGTGAACAAACCTGGTAATGATGAAAGACAGCAGCCAGCAGAAGGCGGTGGCTATGGGCGAGGCGATGGCCTTCACCTCGATGGGGAACAGCTCCGACATGACGGCCCAGGGCAGCGGGCCAGGCAGATGATGGAAGATAAAATAGTAAGGAATAGTGAACAAACCTGGTAATGATGAAAGACAGCAGCCAGCAGAAGGCGGTGGCTATGGGCGAGGCGATGGCCTTCACCTCGATGGGGAACAGCTCCGACATGACGGCCCAGGGCAGCGGGCCAGGCAGATGATGGAAGATAAAATAGTAAGGAATAGTGAACAAACCTGGTAATGATGAAAGACAGCAGCCAGCAGAAGGCGGTGGCTATGGGCGAGGCGATGGCCTTCACCTCGATGGGGAACAGCTCCGACATGACGGCCCAGGGCAGCGGGCCAGGCAGATGATGGAAGATAAAATAGTAAGGAATAGTGAACAAACCTGGTAATGATGAAAGACAGCAGCCAGCAGAAGGCGGTGGCTATGGGCGAGGCGATGGCCTTCACCTCGATGGGGAACAGCTCCGACATGACGGCCCAGGGCAGCGGGCCAGGCAGATGATGGAAGATAAAATAGTAAGGAATAGTGAACAAACCTGGTAATGATGAAAGACAGCAGCCAGCAGAAGGCGGTGGCTATGGGCGAGGCGATGGCCTTCACCTCGATGGGGAACAGCTCCGACATGACGGCCCAGGGCAGCGGGCCAGGCAGATGATGGAAGATAAAATAGTAAGGAATAGTGAACAAACCTGGTAATGATGAAAGACAGCAGCCAGCAGAAGGCGGTGGCTATGGGCGAGGCGATGGCCTTCACCTCGATGGGGAACAGCTCCGACATGACGGCCCAGGGCAGCGGGCCAGGCAGATGATGGAAGATAAAATAGTAAGGAATAGTGAACAAACCTGGTAATGATGAAAGACAGCAGCCAGCAGAAGGCGGTGGCTATGGGCGAGGCGATGGCCTTCACCTCGATGGGGAACAGCTCCGACATGACGGCCCAGGGCAGCGGGCCAGGCAGATGATGGAAGATAAAATAGTAAGGAATAGTGAACAAACCTGGTAATGATGAAAGACAGCAGCCAGCAGAAGGCGGTGGCTATGGGCGAGGCGATGGCCTTCACCTCGATGGGGAACAGCTCCGACATGACGGCCCAGGGCAGCGGGCCAGGCAGATGATGGAAGATAAAATAGTAAGGAATAGTGAACAAACCTGGTAATGATGAAAGACAGCAGCCAGCAGAAGGCGGTGGCTATGGGCGAGGCGATGGCCTTCACCTCGATGGGGAACAGCTCCGACATGACGGCCCAGGGCAGCGGGCCAGGCAGATGATGGAAGATAAAATAGTAAGGAATAGTGAACAAACCTGGTAATGATGAAAGACAGCAGCCAGCAGAAGGCGGTGGCTATGGGCGAGGCGATGGCCTTCACCTCGATGGGGAACAGCTCCGACATGACGGCCCAGGGCAGCGGGCCAGGCAGATGATGGAAGATAAAATAGTAAGGAATAGTGAACAAACCTGGTAATGATGAAAGACAGCAGCCAGCAGAAGGCGGTGGCTATGGGCGAGGCGATGGCCTTCACCTCGATGGGGAACAGCTCCGACATGACGGCCCAGGGCAGCGGGCCAGGCAGATGATGGAAGATAAAATAGTAAGGAATAGTGAACAAACCTGGTAATGATGAAAGACAGCAGCCAGCAGAAGGCGGTGGCTATGGGCGAGGCGATGGCCTTCACCTCGATGGGGAACAGCTCCGACATGACGGCCCAGGGCAGCGGGCCAGGCAGATGATGGAAGATAAAATAGTAAGGAATAGTGAACAAACCTGGTAATGATGAAAGACAGCAGCCAGCAGAAGGCGGTGGCTATGGGCGAGGCGATGGCCTTCACCTCGATGGGGAACAGCTCCGACATGACGGCCCAGGGCAGCGGGCCAGGCAGATGATGGAAGATAAAATAGTAAGGAATAGTGAACAAACCTGGTAATGATGAAAGACAGCAGCCAGCAGAAGGCGGTGGCTATGGGCGAGGCGATGGCCTTCACCTCGATGGGGAACAGCTCCGACATGACGGCCCAGGGCAGCGGGCCAGGCAGATGATGGAAGATAAAATAGTAAGGAATAGTGAACAAACCTGGTAATGATGAAAGACAGCAGCCAGCAGAAGGCGGTGGCTATGGGCGAGGCGATGGCCTTCACCTCGATGGGGAACAGCTCCGACATGACGGCCCAGGGCAGCGGGCCAGGCAGATGATGGAAGATAAAATAGTAAGGAATAGTGAACAAACCTGGTAATGATGAAAGACAGCAGCCAGCAGAAGGCGGTGGCTATGGGCGAGGCGATGGCCTTCACCTCGATGGGGAACAGCTCCGACATGACGGCCCAGGGCAGCGGGCCAGGCAGATGATGGAAGATAAAATAGTAAGGAATAGTGAACAAACCTGGTAATGATGAAAGACAGCAGCCAGCAGAAGGCGGTGGCTATGGGCGAGGCGATGGCCTTCACCTCGATGGGGAACAGCTCCGACATGACGGCCCAGGGCAGCGGGCCAGGCAGATGATGGAAGATAAAATAGTAAGGAATAGTGAACAAACCTGGTAATGATGAAAGACAGCAGCCAGCAGAAGGCGGTGGCTATGGGCGAGGCGATGGCCTTCACCTCGATGGGGAACAGCTCCGACATGACGGCCCAGGGCAGCGGGCCAGGCAGATGATGGAAGATAAAATAGTAAGGAATAGTGAACAAACCTGGTAATGATGAAAGACAGCAGCCAGCAGAAGGCGGTGGCTATGGGCGAGGCGATGGCCTTCACCTCGATGGGGAACAGCTCCGACATGACGGCCCAGGGCAGCGGGCCAGGCAGATGATGGAAGATAAAATAGTAAGGAATAGTGAACAAACCTGGTAATGATGAAAGACAGCAGCCAGCAGAAGGCGGTGGCTATGGGCGAGGCGATGGCCTTCACCTCGATGGGGAACAGCTCCGACATGACGGCCCAGGGCAGCGGGCCAGGCAGATGATGGAAGATAAAATAGTAAGGAATAGTGAACAAACCTGGTAATGATGAAAGACAGCAGCCAGCAGAAGGCGGTGGCTATGGGCGAGGCGATGGCCTTCACCTCGATGGGGAACAGCTCCGACATGACGGCCCAGGGCAGCGGGCCAGGCAGATGATGGAAGATAAAATAGTAAGGAATAGTGAACAAACCTGGTAATGATGAAAGACAGCAGCCAGCAGAAGGCGGTGGCTATGGGCGAGGCGATGGCCTTCACCTCGATGGGGAACAGCTCCGACATGACGGCCCAGGGCAGCGGGCCCAGGCCCCAGCAGTACGTCACGATGAACAGCACCAGCGACAGGATCGGCAGGAAGCCGATCTTGTCCACCACCGGGTTGCCGGCGTCCGCCAGGATGAAGAACATGCCCAGCAGGGCCTGAGGAGGAGAGGGAACTAAGAAATCATTCTGAACATATCACACAAAACCTAAAAAAAAAAATCAGTATCCTGATTTTGAGACCTAGCCACGCCTGGCGCACTCCGCAGTGTAGCCACGTCAACGGGCCCCCGCGTGTGCTTGTAGTATGAAACTGCAAGTACACGCGTAGCGGACGCACCGTGGATGGGTTTCATAGTCGGTTGCCGCCCGCCGCCCGTTTCTCACGCTTTCCGTACATATTATTTTTACTTTATTCTCACGAGCAAAGATTTTACATTTGCTTGTTTTTGGGAAGTGACACTTCTGTACGTAGTACTTTTAAGTATTCTGTGACCTAGCGGTTAGCTGGGGCAGGTCAAATTAGGAACCAATTGACTTATATCGTAAGGACACACCCAACCAACAAACGCAAAATGGAACCAGTTATTCGGACCCCAGTTGCGGGCCAAAGTAACTCAGTCAACTCAGGTCGACAACGTAATTGAAAGTAGTTCGTATGATTTATCATAGCCACCTCTTTCAACAAACTCTAGAAAGAACTTATTCCAAAGAACAGATGCTATCTCTTTCAATTACAATTCAATAGCTTCTAATTTCTGTCAGATCTCCACATAATGGCTATTCAGGCTATATTATCTTTTCAGAATAATTAAGGAAGCTACGAGTTTTCAAGACATGTATATGTTTTCAAGATATGTAGTATAATATCGACCCGACCCAGTCTCACACGGAATCAAATTTTCAAAATCACCGGAGTTTTTTCCAAAAATTCCAAATGCACATACGTTTTGGCGATGTATTTTTTTATTATGCTATTCAATGCCCCACTACTGCGTTAAGGCCTCTCGTCTAAACCATTCTATTTTGAGCAATTTCTGGTCATGTTTGCCCTCCGAACATGATCAGATCGTCAACCAACTTCACCACAGTCGACCTCGATGGTGATGGTATGCTGCAATTTTTATTACTGTTTCTATCATCCCACTGTTTCTGGGCGAAGGCCTCTCCCCAGGACCTCCCAACTATTTCGATCTAAGGCTAAAGCCACTGGTCGTTAGTTTTATCTAGGTCATCTGCGAGGTCCCCGTGACGCCTTCTGGCTGTCTCACTCCCCATAGTGGTTATTATTGTCCACATTTCATTATCGTTATCTACTATACAATGTGTTGATCTGCAACCTAGTCAAATTCAAGGACGTGTTTATACTCATGATTCTCGACCCAAATCAACAATAAAATAGGTAGGTATTTTTTTTTTTTTCCTTTTTCTGAAATCCGTAAGTGAGAACTAGTTTCTTCAAGAGTAGTAGATTCAATTCACGCACACCAGCTGCTCATCGCTGTGTGCGTACGCGCGGACTGTGTAGTCAGGTGATTCTCTTTCATTTGTATTGAATTAAGGGTTTAATTCTGAAATACTGTAAAATTTCAACAACAAAAAAAAAGCAGCCCTTATTAGTTTTGCCCGGTACTGTACTTTCAATTGATTATTTATGACTTTTGTGACAACCACCTGAAGTTTGACGAAAATGCAAAAAAACAGCGTGTATAAAAATAAGTCGGGTTTTCCTTCCTGACGCTATAACTCCAGAACACACGAATCGATTTCCTCGGTTTTGCATTCGTTGGAAAGGTCTCGGGCTCCGTGAAGTTTATAACACCATCTGGTGGTGAAACGGAGTTCGCCGGGTTTGCTAGTTATCTAATAAAAATGTCTATGATGAAATACTAATGACCTACTTAGAAGGATACTTACGAGACCAATAGCAGTTCCACATGAGGAGATGAGAAGCAGGATCCTGCGACCGAGACGGTCGACTACCAGTGGTGTGATGAATGAGGCTACCACCTGGAACGAAACAAATATCAATTTAATTGAGGTACTAATAGAGATCATTTTCAATAGGGTAGTTTCCAGGGTCAAAATAATTACATTCTATTTAGTCCATATTTTAGATTATAAAAAAATATTGGACACGTATTTTTTCTTTTTTCGATTTAACAAAAAATAACAAAGATAATAGCCTATTTAAGTTACCTGTGACGTCACCCTGCGCGAAAAATGCCACGCATCGTGACGTCACACGTAACTTTAATAGGCTATATCTTTGTCATTTTTGGTCTAATTTACAAATTTAAATACGTGTCCCTTATTTTTGAATAATCTAAAAGACGGACTAATTACATTTTTTAGGCAACTAGCCTATTGTCGCCGAGATCCAGGGTCGCCACCACTAAAATATGGCAAGAAAAAAGAAGCTACCCCCTTACCTGTACAACACCAATGATGATGGTGGCAATAGCAGAGTCCAAACTAGACTTAGCAGCCTCGAAGATGTTGGTCATGTAGAAGAGGACAGCGTTGATACCACTGAACTGTTGGAAGAACACCAGCGCGCAAGAGATGTAGAATGCCTTGAAGTTACTGCCGCGGAACACATCCAGCACCTGGAAAAGTGAATGAGTTTAGATCAGACTCTATAGCAAGCGACATACGATAACGTTCAGAAGTCGCTAATACATTTTCAACTTTATACCCTATTGCATGAAGTTGAAAATCTAGTAAAGACTGCTGAGCGATAGAGGACGGAACAAACGAAAACGATCTGTAATCTTTGATAGATTTTCAACTCTATGCGATAGGGTATAAAGTTGAAAATGTATTAGCGTCTTCTGAACGTTAGCGAATGTCGGTTGCTGTTTGGGTGTAGGGCTCGGTATATCATGACGTGAAAAGTTCTGGTGAGGGAAAAAGACAGAGCTATACAAGTAGTCTAGCGCCATCTCGTTACTCTTTCTTTAAGACGTCCAGCAGGCATAGCATGGCACCGTAGAAAGGGGTTTTGTCAACGCAAGAATAGACAAAATGACAGAACGTAGACCTAATTTTATGTAATAACCTCCTTTTTTTTTTGAAGTCGGTAAAAATATGGAAAACAAACGTTCTTTTCTTCAATAGTGTATAAGAATGGTGTCATATTTGTGCAAAAAAACAGTGGATTTGTAATAGGAATATCGATGAAATAACTTTGTCTTTTCTTGGTAGAATAGAGATAGAATCGCCATGCTACGCGTGATGGTAGGGCCCCAGTTCTCTTTCACGTTCATTGTGTGCATAGTTAAGGCGTGGAATTTCTTGCCGAGTTCTGAAGTTTCCTGATAGCTATAACCTTGGGGTCTTCAAGTCAAGAGTGAACAGGTTACTTCTAAACAAGCGTGCTTCACCGTCGACCACAACTTCGATTACCATCAGCCGAGATAGTGGTCAAATGCAAGCCTCATCATCAGCAGCTTATTAATGTTTCCACTGCTGGGACACAGGCCTCCTCTCTGTGAGGAGTGGGCCATAATCCACCACGCGGGCCCAGTGCGTCGTATTGGTGAATGTCACATGTCTTCGAATTTTTGGTTCTAGGACATGCCGGTTTCCTCACCATGTTTTCCTTCATCGTTTTGAGAGCAGTGGTGATGAAATATATTATACTTTGCAAATGCGGTTCAAACCCACGACTTACAACTCGTAACTCTATGCGTAAGTTGCAAGCAAATATGAACTGTATTTACTGTTGATACATTTTAATTTTCTTTACCGCATTGTAAAATACAGCCCTTTTCTCTGAATCTAATATCTTTAAATGAGCAATTCTTGTATATTTATTTATATAATCAGGATCTCGGAAACGGCTCCAAGGATTTTCATGAAAGTTACAGATTAGGGGTTTTTCGGCTCAAGGAATCAATTTATCAAGTCCCAGGTTCGAGAAAAGCTTGGTTCCCAAGATATAAACATTTTAAAACCGAGCGAAATTCGGTCAACCAGATATTCTTTCCATGTACAAAAATCCGTCACTTATTGCATCCATCGGTTGTCGACTCTCACCATTACCCATTACCTAAAATATTCTATACATTTAAAGAGGCTTACGGTAGCAGTCTTCTCCATGGACGCGTTGACATCGGCGGCCATTTTGTCGAGCTCTGCCTGCACTCCCTCGTGTGATCGTCCTCTGATCTTGGCCAGGCAGCTGGTGGCTGATTCACGGTCACCTGCATGAGAAAGATAAGGGTTATGGACCGGTTTCGTAATAAGGGGATTTTGGATTTAAAATGGGCGAGATATTTGGGATATTTGACAAGGTTCTGTGCAGTTGTAGTTTTCTGTGAAATATTATACCGCAATTTAAAGCATGCAATTAATAAGAAAATGGATGAAAACTAAAAATAAAAAACAACAATTCGTTGTTTTAAATTTTCACTTTTCGCAAGTAGTTTTGCTTTTATGGACTTCATTTTGGGACATCAACCACGCTATTCTGTGAAAGACAATTGTGCAGACGCCAGCAGGTCAACCTACCCGAATCTGTCAGATTTTACCAATTAAACACTATCCTTCTACGCTTGTGATAAGGTTGAAATTCTATTAAAGAAATCTGACAGATTGTGGTAGGTTGATGCGCTGACGTCTGTACCTAAATTGTTTTATTATTTTATTGGTTTACTAGCAAACCCGGCGAACTCCGTTTCGCCACCAGATGGCTTCGTTTTTTTCTTCGCTATAAACCCCATGGAGCCCGAGACCTTTCCAACGAATGCAAAACCGTGGAAATCGATTCATGCATTCTGGAGTTATATTACTGTAGGTAAATTGTTTTATTATTTGATACGGGTTATTTTTGACTCTAGCTAGTCTATCCGAGAGAGACAAAAAGTCTTGTATTTTTTCTCCAACAAAACCTCAAGACAAGACTTAGTACAAACATTAAAGGCAAACACTCAATAGACCATAAAACAGTTTTTTGACTTTAGGCTCTCAGGGTATAAAATTGAAAATCTACAATTGGATAGAGGGACTGGTTCAACAGTGATTAAAATCTAAATCATTAATAGAAACATCGTCAATTTCAACATAGCTTACCTTTGCTCAAATAGTAGAACGGAGACTCAGGCATGAAGAAGAATCCAACAAAGAAAGCCACGGTGAAGATAATACCGACGTAGGCGATCACCATGTAGGAGACGTACGGCCCGATGCCGTAGATCAGGAGGTAACCCAGGGTGATGAAGGCTTGCAGGAAGGAACCCAGGGCACCACGGGAGTCATCCTGGGGAGGAAGAGGAGATTATCTATCACATCATCAGCCTCTCAGATCAAAGAAATAGGCAGATAGAGCGCTCAGAACACGCGAGTGTGTCCACCAAAGTTAATACAAAGTCGCGACAGTACCAAAAGTACGCGACAGTACCAAGCTGCGCGTCGCTGTTGTTTTTTGCCAAAATATGCCGTCACGTGTCTTTAACCATTGTAAAAGTTGTTCTCAAAAACAAAGAAAACATTATGGAATGAAATTCGATTTGATTTTGTATTAACTTTGGTCGACCCACTCGCGTGTTCTGAGCGTTCTATCTGCCTATTTCGTTGATCTTTTTTTTTTAATTATTGACTAAACAAACACAAAACTGAAAAAAAAATTGTAGGATCATACCGGAGTGGTTGGTCGGGCCAAAAATTAAAACAAACAAAGTTGCGGCTAGAGGGTCCGAAATTAGTAAAACTTACAAAAATGTTCTGTGTGGGAATCCAAACAGCGATACGCAATGGGTATTCCATTCAGCTACTGCACCAAACTGTTAGTTAATTTAGGGCTGATTTTTCAATGGCGGTTTGACAGCTTATCAAAGTTAAGTGACTGAAAAATCAGCTCTAAAATAAATTTATGTCAAACCGTTATTTTAATTCCTCAAATAAAAGTTATCTGACTAGAAAAATCGGCCCCAAAACAAATAAGAACGAAGCTTACCGTAGCGATTTCCGCACAGTACATAGGCGAGATCGTGAACAACATTCCGACAGCTAGACCCCAGAAGATACGAGCCCCGTAGATCATTCCAACGTTCTTAGTGAGGGCGATCAGGATCCAGCCGATGAGCAGCGGGATGGCAGTGCTGAGGAGACCCCATTTACGACCGATCTTAGATGCTGCGAAACCGCCGAGGAATGGTCCTGGAAATGAAATATTGTCAATATATAGGTATTTGGGGGTGCAGTTGTATCGCAAACTGTACTCGAATTACTGCGCTCTTCGCGGGGCGTGCGGCCGGCAAGTAATGGGCAACTCGCTGTCCAGTCATGGACCATGCCCGTATCATCAAGTTTTCATTCTTTGTTTTTGACGACTGCTTCTGATTTGATGTCTTTTTAGACTCGATTTACGGTGAATATACGCACATTTTGTTACCTTAAGTAGGTTAAGCTAACTCAGCGTTTTGAAAACGCGTGAACATTAGAAAAACAAGCAGTAACTACACTTAATACTAAGTGTACAGAACAATCATTTCACGTTTAAACTAAGTGTTTAGTAGTGGTCCTTCGAGCCGGATCCTGAGGTCTTGAAAAACAATTCATCGGCATAGGTAAGTTTGGTGCTTGATTGGTTTCAAACAAAGATCGTGTTGAAGATACCACCGATGTACCGGTATAGATAGATACAAACGAGATAGTTTAGTTAATTTCCAGGGGGGGTATTACAACGTCTCAAAACCAGGCTTGTTCCGGCGAGTAAAAGTGACAGAGCTATTCAAGTCGTCTAGCGACATCTCGTTCACTCACTGGAACAAGCCTGGTTTTAAGACGTTGTAATACCCCCCCAGTACAGTATAATATTGAAAAGTGACCAAATTATTCTGACGAAATCGTATTCACAATTTTCTATAACTAATATTCATGGTGATTTTTTTTTAATTATATTAAAAGCGCCATGGTTTAAGACATCAGTTCAGTACCCTTAGCAGGAATTTTCACTCTTTTACTTTACAGCGTCTTTCCAGTATTTACAGCGTTTTTGTATGAAAAAATGGAACAGTGCCTCTGGTGTGCGAAGACAGAACTAACTTTTTCCTTGAAATTTTTCAAAGTTCCAGTTTACTTTACGTCTCAAACATGGGCGTAGCCAGCCATGTGCACAGGGTGGGGTAAATTCTAGGTAAATGTGGGGCAAAATTCTAGATTTTTTTGGTGTCATCTGGCGATTGTCGAGCGTGAGGTTTCTTATGGATATTAAGTAGATATTTTATGAGATAAGTACCAACATTATAAAATTTTGGTTAAAAAACCCCTAACAAGTCGGTGTCAGGGTGGGGCAAGCACCCCACCCTGCCCCACCGTGGCTACGCCCATGGTTTCAAATACTGAAAATTCGTGCTAAAGGTACAGGAAACAAAAGCTACGGCACCAAAGTCCACTCTATGACGGAACAAATAGAACACAAAGTACTCACCAAAGATAGCACCAACAGTGAGCAGGGATCCGATCCAGGCCTCCTGGTCCTTCGTAATAGCCTCTCCAACGGGGTTCGCCGTGGTGTTACCTTGCAGCTTCAGGTTCACGGGTGACGTCCATCCCATGGAGTACCCCGTCGAGGCAATCGCGATGTTCGCTGGAGGAGAAAACAATAAAATATTAGAGATAGGTGACAAGTTAAAATTGTATACGAAACTCATTTTTCCTATTCTTCCAATATTCGCTTTTAGGGTGCTTGTACAAGGCGCATAAATGTAACCCGCGCAAGTAAAGATGCGGGTTACCCGCGCGAGTAATATGCGCAAGCTACATGATCAAGTTACCTGCGGGGTGCTTGTACACGGCGCATGAAACTCGCGCAAGTAATGGTGCGGGTTTGCGGTTTACCCGCGCGAGTAACATGCTCTACTTGATCAAGCTACCCGCGTGGGGCGTGTACACGGCGCATGTAGCTTGAGCATGTTGAGACACTTGCGCGGGTTACATACGTCGTGTACAAGCACCCTTAATTTCGTTGCAGGATCCAAGACAGGTAAAATCAATCAAACGATTCCAAAGTGTGAAAAACGTTTAAAAACAAGGTAATGAAAGATTCAGCTCCGAACGCGTGAGTTGCGATGGCCTATTTGGTAAGGCGTCTGTAGTTCATAATAATATCCAGAAGTCGCGGATTCGAGCCGCACTCACAGCTGAATTTTCCTTTCCTCAAAAAAAAAACATAGGCTTCTTGGACCGGCTTGGTACTGGGTAACATGATACCCCTTGGCAAGCCAGTGAGTGAACTAGATGGCGCTAGACGACTTGAATAGCTCTGTCACTTTCACTCGCCGGAACAAGCCTGGATTTAAGACGTTGTAATACCCCCTGGTTGTCAGACTTTAGAGCTTCTGAATAACAGTAAACACTGTCTAAAGATCTACAAATGATAGCCGGGATCAACGGCGTTTCGTGCTTTCCAAGACACGGAGGAAACTCGCTATGACAGATGGTCATTCATCTACAGCCGGCCAGCCCAACCTCGGTAAGCGCGGCTTAACCTGGAAGATCCTATGCGGCTGTAATAATTTAGCCACGAGAGGCATTTAGGATACTTCCATTTTAACTAAGTAGGGTTGAGGAACTTTACACCTTTATCTGCCTTAAAAGCCAGCATCCTAGGCCACTAAGTACAGAAGCCAGCCACGTCAAAAGTTGGTTCCACGTCGAAACCGCCACGTCGATATTTGCCTGACATTGTAAATATTTAAGATATTGTAAAGATACGAGACAATATAATACTTTATCTCCAAATGTAAATACTACACGGAGTAAGTAAATCTTTATTTAAATTTACACAAGTGTTGTCACAATAAACTAAAGTATTATCTTAGTGTTGCCAGATTCTTTAGGCCACTGCTTTGTTTATTTTGAGATGTAATTTATTTTAAGCAGGTGTTTGATGAACGGTTTCCTGATTAGGGCAATAAACATAAAAATTTAGTGTTTAGTAAGCTAATTGACGTGGCAATTTTTATTTTCGCTTTCTGTTTACGATTCAGTGCGAGTAAACAAGGAATTTCCGTCCGTCAAAAAGTCCGATCCAGAGCCAAATTTTCAATAGGGCACTCTGGTCATGTGACCAGGCCTCAAATTTTGTGGGCTCAAATTTTCCCATCACATCATGATCTGGGGGGGTTCCCTGATAGGAACCAGCAGGGTTCCAGAGCCAAATTTTCAATAGGAAGCTCTGGTCATGTGACCAAGGCCTCAAATTTTGTGGGCTCAAATTTTTCCATCACATGATCTGGGGGGGTTCCTGATAGGAACCAGCAGGGTTCCAGAGCCAAATTTTCAATAGGGCACAAAATTTGTGACCAAGGCCTCAAATTTTGTGGGTTCAAATTTTCCCATCACATGACCTGGGGAAACCCCTCGCAGCTGAATTTTTCTTTCCTAATCTTTGCGAAGACGCGACACAGGCGTTATTGCGTATAAAAATATAACTTTAAGGTTCACGTTCGATTGATTTTACACCAGACGACACAACATTGGAATATCGTCTCCAAAATGTATGGAACTCCAGTCCCACCGATATCGTGTCGTTACCGATATCGTCGCGATGAAGCGCCTATTAAGTATTAGCGTATTAGGGTGATTCGATGTACTGATGAGGGTCTTACCATGAGCTCTTTATTAACGCGATCCAGTTTAGGCTGCGGGAAAGAGATGGCGCTAGACGACTTGTATAGCTCTGTCTCTTTCCCACAGCCAAAACTGGATCGCGTTAAGAGCTCGTGGTAAGGCCTCTGGTGTCTGTTCTATATCTAAGGTATTGTATGTAAAAAACTTCTATAGATGGTTATTGGATAAGCATGGTTATAACTAACCTAACCTAACTCGTAAACTTAACTGGGTAATAGGTAAACTTACTCCAGTCAAGTTTACGAGATCACTCTACGTTATTTACGACTGAAACATGACGGTCAATGTGGTTTTGTAAACAGAGCGATGCATTTTTATGAAGCCAAGCCCTTTCTATTTGTAAAGGTAGGTACGGTACCTAGTAGGTACTTTTTTATACGTGGTAAAATCATCAAATGCGTCCTGGAACCCAGGGCAGGGCGGGAGGAACTGTCGAGACTCGTACTGACTTTAAATCCACGGTGTCCTTCAATAGCCCTTTACGTTTCAGGGTCACGGTAATTCGACAAGTCCCACGACCCCGGCAGGCTTTGACCCTCTAGAGGTCATGGGCCCCTCATCATTTGAGTCGCTCGTGGAACACAACTGTATTTTTGGAAAAATAAGTCTTAAAATCGGTCAGGGTTTGGTGGCAAAAAAAATTTCTCGGGGCTCGAGAGAAAGTGTTAATTATATGAATTTTGCGCGTAAAAAAATCGATCTGTTATTTCATTGAAAAACAAAGCAATCTACAATCAAGTTGTTGAATGTTTTTTAATTACGACACTCGTATTACAAAGCTGTTCACTGTCGAGTTATCTATGGCGGTCAGTTTGATACGTTTTCTACAATACTATTATATTATTATTATCTGTTGTACTACGAACACGGTTATAAATAAAACCTATTTGTTTGAAACCTGGGAGCAGTGGTAGCCCAGTAGTATCGGTCCCGACTTACGAGTTTGTAGGTCGTGGGTTCGAACACCACCAGGCGCATTACTTAGTGTAATTTATTTCATCACCACTGCTCTCAAAACGGTGAAGGAAAACACAGTGAGGAAACCGGCATGTCCTAGAACCAAACATTCGAAGACATGTGACATCTACCAACCCGCACTGGGCCCGCGCCACTCCCTCTTACAGAGAGGAGGCCTGTGTCCCAGTAGTGGGAACATTTATAGGCTGATGATGATGAAATCAAAATTTTGTGGCTGTTGAGGAGAATTTTCATGCAATTTATGAAGTTAAAAGTGCAGTCTCTGAAATTCAGAAAAATGTTACCTTATTCGATATCTTCAACTGATAGTGAATATGTTGATCCAACAGAGGATTAAACTGTCAAAGCGAAGGAGGATTCTTGGTCTCTATGGAGACAAAGATACGAATCATGACAGAAAGATGAGATCCGTAGACGAACTAAAGTCGCCGATATAGCCCACCGGATTAGCAAGCTGAAGTGGCAATGGGCAGCCATTGCCCATCTGCTAGCAATATGGCCGATGGGGTCGAATAGCACTAGCGTGGAGACCACGGACAAGCAAACGCAGAGTAGGACGTCCACCAACAAGATGGACAGACGACCTTATAAAGGTCGCCGGAAGACACTGGATGCTGGTCGCTTCCAACCGTTATTTGTGGAGATCTAAAGGGGAGGTCTATGTTCAGCAGTGGACGTCCAAATGGCTGAGATGATGATGAGGGAAGGCAATTTTGTTTCTATATGACCAGGTGTATTAATTTGGATGAGGCTTAAGGAGTATCTATAGCAGTTGGCACTCTGTAATTTCTACCTACCCCATGGCAGGGTCTCAATACCGTCGCATTGAGCCTCCTTTTTCCATCTTTTGTCAAACCACGCATGAATTTCAGGCCTAAGTAACATGATTAGCGAACTGATTATTTAATTTAACAATAGTTTACATAATTTAATTAAATATTTAATTATCAAACAGCAATGTATTTGGACAGAGATTAATTTGTTGAGTGGAAAAATTAAATTGTCTCGTGACTTTTCTTTGTAAAATTGATAGTGCGTTGCCGAGTGTATTTATAACCTGGATTGGGTGGTTTGTGTGTGCTGAAAGATATAGCGGTCACTGTCGCAGAGATAATTATTTATAGTTGGCAAGGAGTCCAATATTAGGTCATCATCTGCATAGCCTTTTCCCAACTACTTATATTGGGGTCGGCTTCCAGTCAAACCAGATGCAGCTGAATATCAGTATTTGTACATGCAGCGACTGCCTATCGGACCTCCACAACCCTGTAACTGGGCAATAGGATACTCCTTTGAAGACTGGTTGTTAGACTTTCGAGCTTTTGACTGTGATTAACGACTGTCATAGATCTAAAAATAGAATATAAAACCTTTCTTTACTGAAAAAATATGCTACAGACACCTACAATATTGAAATCCTTTATCGGAAGATGTTGTAAGACATATCTGAAGACGCAAGATACCATAATCCCTTATTGTACCTAGTCTGATATCTTGTATCAATATCTATGCCGTTTTTCTACAAATCTAGATCATACGCATGATTCATCTTACAAAACAATAGGCCTACACCTATGTCAATGAATTAAAAGATAATCTAGGTACCTATAGGTACTTACCTGCTACCGGAATATTTGTTGAAATTCAACCTTTGTAATGCTAGTTTCAACTTCGTTACGTTGTCTCTGTCGCACAAACGTACAGCTCGATATAAAAATGTAGAAAACCGGAAGTCGCCACTGTCTTCGCGCTACCAGCACTTCGAATGATTTCATTTTATTTTTATTCACTTTTTACGTTAGTTTTATGGCACAATAATAAACCTAACAAACCTGCGGTCTTTGTTTACATAAAATATCAAAGATTTTAAAACGCTGTCAGAAATAAAATTTTTAGTTCCGTTTCAACCCGTTCTGGACAAGCTGTAGGTAGTGTGTGACAGGGAAAACGGTCTACGAAACCGAAATAAGTCAATTGTCTCTTCCTAAAGGTCGATGTGCAATGTTGATTGCTGATAGTTTTATTTTATAAACACGAGCTTTGAATACAATGACATAAGTGCAAAATATTACAGAATATTATAATACCTAATTAACTTGATTATTACTACTAACTATTGCGCATTGTACTACAATGAGCTTGTTTTTAAACTATCTTTCTATACATATTTTCAAAACATAATCATGTTTTGAACCACCCAAGGCATAGTGGGAGGGGACTGTCAGACTCGTACTGACTAAAATCCACGGTGTCCTTCACTAGCTCTTTACATTTCAGGGTCAGGGTAATTTAGTAAGTCATTACGCTGACACTCTTTGAGGCGCGACAGCGAGTCGCCCATTACTCGCCGTCCGCATGCCTGGGCCCGCGCCTTCAGTGGCTGGCAGAGATCGTCTGGCGACGCCAGTCGCCTTGGGTGTCCCATTCGCGGTTCGTCTCCTCCTTCTGGAGGAGGTGACCGCTTCCCATTCCGTTTCTCCCCGCAGCATGGCCTCGACTAAAGCCGGGCGCGAGAGGTCTCCGCCTGTCGCCGTCGTGAGGATACAGCGGTGCTCTGCCCAAGCGGGGCAGCCCTGCTTCACCGTGTCCTCCGGGCGATCCTCACAGTGATGACATCCAGGCGTTTCTTTCCTCCTTATCCGACACAGGTACCGTATCTTCCGAAACTTCCGTGTCCGGTGAGGACCTGTGTAATGCGGTAGGTCAGGACGCCGCCCGTTACGCTAACCAGCCTCCCTCAAAGAGCGGTCTTACCGCCGCGAAAGAGCAATAGGTAACTCTTAGGTATTAAATAGTAAATATCTAACAGTGATCATCAGTGATGATCACATGCGTTGTACAATCATTATCTCATATGAACACACCTTCACAGTTCATATCCCGCGAATCTATTTTTAAAACTGTTCTATATTTAGGACTGACTTTGTTGATACGACATAACGTCCGTACAAATTGACACCTCACCGGACAAATGATACGGACAGATTTATCATACGGAGTGATCTGTCTTTAGTTGTACGATGTCTTTAGCTAGTCCGCAATTTGGCTGAACTAACGTCCGATGCGATTTATTCCTATTTTGCTGTATATGCGGATTCTTACATTAGCCCTAGATTGTAATAATTAGATGTCATGTGGAGTAGTGGTAGGCCAGTGGTATCTGTCCGACTGTCCCGACTTACGAGTTAAATTGTAGGTCTTGGGTCGAACCTCGCCAGGCGTAAATTACTTTGTGTAATTTATTTCATCATCACTGCTCTCAAAACGGTGAAGGAAAACATCGTGAGAAAACCCGCATGTCCTAGAACCAAAAATTTTAAGACATGTGACATCTGCCAACCCGCACTGGGCCCGCGTGGTGGATTATGGCACACTTCCTCTCACAAGAGAGGAGGCTGTGTCCCAGCAGTGGGAAAATTATAGGCTGAAGATGATGATGATGTGGAGAGGTCTTTGCCTAGCAGTGGGATGATACAGGCTGACAGTAATGTAAACACGGTATTTTATTTTCCGTACAGGAACAGCTAGTTTCGATGGTTGTTGATCTCTTTGAAAAATTGTCAACAATGTTGGTGTGTGTGCCAATATCTTGATGTTTATATTCACTTATTATGACACTGATGATGACTGATATTAATAATGATACTGACTTGCTAATGAAAGAGTTTTTAATTTTATTTCGAAGATCAGTAAATGTGAAATTTTCAAAGCCTTGTGAAGCCATTTTTCACAATTTTTATTTTCCTAGTGAGACACCATCGCGGGCAGCGAGTAAAGGGCAACTCGCTGCCCGACCAAGGACTATGCCCGGGTCGACGGCGCGTTGTGTCCCACGCGCGCCTCAAAGAGCGTCAGCATTATGACGGGGCCCAAGGGATAGCCTTTGACGGGGCGGTCTCAGAGGGCCAAAGCCTGCCGGGGTCGCGGGATTATTCCCTTACCGTAACCCCGGAACATAACAGGCTATGAAGGACTCCGTGGATTTTAGTCAGTAGAAGTCTGACAGTCCCTCCCGCCCTGCCCGGGGTTGGAGGACTCATTTGATGATTTTACCACGCTAAAAAAAAAAAAAAGTGAGACACCATCACGTCACGACGTGACGGAAAAGACAAATAATTAATGACTTCAAACTACCTACCTAAAAAAATTAAACTGTAGAGTCACCATAATAAATAATTTTTTGGGACATTTTTCTAAAATTTCTTGTACACTACTCTTATAGCCAACGTTTTCTTCCTAATACATTTCCGAAGTAATATAATTCAAACTTAGTACCTCTACCTTAGGGGTAAGTAATAGATGATATAACTACAAAATCTCTAAAACTTACAAGAGATAACAACTGAACATATAATTTTATTTGATATAACGGTCTTATAATATAATAAACGATTGACATAATTTTATAATGACTAATTTCTATAAGCATAACAATCAATGAATATAAAATCGTTTTGTATACCGCTCAAAAGACATAAAACTTATTTGGTCTAATTTTTTTTTCTTCCTGGCAAGTAATCTAACACTGATGTACCTAGTAATAATACCATCTGCCGTGAATCATCGACGGAGCCCCGCTTCGCGGGGCTCCTATTTCTGCGTACAGGGTTTAAAGTAACCTAATATGAAGGGGATGGCGGGGTCTTTCAGACCCCGCCATCCCCTTCGAACCTAACCTGTCCGTGTCGGGGTGCCCCAAGTCCCGAGCTCGCTTCGCTCGCTCTTGCGTCCTAGGTCAAATAACTGAAAATTATACGTTTCAAACGTTATATGTAATGATTTTCGCTTTATTAAACGTTTTATCAAATAAAATTATATGAAATGAGTTTTAGAGTAACACAAACATTATGTTTGGAGAAATTATATCAACCGTTGGTATATCTCACGTTGATTATATCATGTGAACGTTATTGAAATGAAAATATATCAAATAACTTTATATGAAATGAGACGCACCCCTACCTTAGGCCTATGTTCACCAGTGGACGTCTTCAGGCTGAAGATGATGATGACCTAGAGGTCATCATACTACTACTACATAACAATAATTTAAATTATTTTAAGAAATTAGTCATGGTAAGTATACATAGTCATAGATTAATTAATAAACTATCTGCGGAGTTAGCACTTTAGTCCGATCAAAACGCTGACAATAGTGCAATTAGCCAACCGCAGCACGCATACAAAGTGGATGTTTATAGACATGTTTAAAATCACGGCTGACACGCCATTACTAATGCAACCTTGACAATGAAAACAGCGGAAATGTGTTTATTAATCGGTAACAATAGGTCAGTTAAATAATATTTGGTATGATCGTAAATAACTAAGTTACTGCTAGATTTTGAATCAGTTTGTTTCAACATGAGCCGTTTTGCCCCTTTAAATTATTAATTATTTTTTTTTTTTTTATTATTAGCATTCTCTGGAGGGTGGATCCATGCTTAGTTGATGGCAATAGGTTCGCTCCATAAAACATGCATGGTACTTTAATATTCCTGGGAGTATTGAGAGAAAGAGTAATTTCCGGGAAACGGTGATTATGCAAGAAAATCCGCACCCCCGGTATAAGCAGTTGGTTGGTCGTGTGTTTTACCTGAGCGTGTTTATACCTGTCTGTTTGATGAAAATTGAAAACGTCCAGTCAACGTAAAACTAATGAATGAATAAATAAATACTTAGATAATGTTAATTTAAGCCGAACAAACTGTTTCAGTTGTTTACAATTTGTGTGGAAATTAGTGGCATTGTTGACCTTTAAAAGTGCGTTGACATGACAACTACTCGTAGTTTCTTAGTAAGTAGTAAAAAAATACAGATTTAAAATGTTTATTATTTATTTATTATATGTAAGTATATTGTATAACATTGCAAACGTGATACGCGAATAGATTGTAAAGCATGCAGATAAATTCTTATCTCATCAAAATATTTTAAATAAATGTAAGTTTTATACAGTCCAATCTTTGCTATCTAAATAACATGTACTTATCTATTAGAGATTTATCTCTCTACGATATAGGGAAAAACTTGCAAAAGATATCTATGATTTATCAATATTTTTATCTATTATCTGTCTGAATATCAGCCCCCTAAGAGCATGTCTCGATGTCTACACGTGTCTTGGTCACTCCAGATTCCAGTAATTTAGCAATTTTTGCACGTTTCTAGCGAAATGATAAAGAAAGTAGTAATGTAGGTATTTGTAATTTTTGAGCACATTTATCTATACTTACTAATAATGTAATGCTGATAAAATATTATTGTGTTAATCAAGCTAAGATCCTTAGGAATCGAGCGGAGTTTTAAACACGGGGAACAACTTCATAACTCCTAAAAAAAATCTTAGCTTTAAAATGTTATGAAAAATATTTATTTTAATTCCGCGACAAAAATCCAGGCTTGTTGCAGGATGCAATCCCACCCTATGCAGTCAACATCTCCTGAGGATGCCCCGTGGAGGGGCGAAACACGTGTCGAGTATAGGTTTTATTGCATGGCTTGTTTTTCCGTTTGTTGCAATGTGTGAATATGCATGAGGTAGGGTGGGTCCTTGCTGCATGTGCATATGCATGACTGCATAGGGTGGGATTGCATGACTGCAACAAGCCTGGATTTTTGTCGCGGAATTAAAACTAAATATTTTTCATAACATTTTAATGTCATGGATTTCCGCAAAGTAACGCCTGATTCCATAATTTTTTTTAAAATCTTAGCTGTAAGAAGGAATTCCCATTTTTTAATAGAAAAGATTATGATCTACATTTTTAAATTACTGTAGATGAACAAATTACTTCACTGTGAGCATGAAAAAATGTTAGTCATGATTTTATGAACCAAGAGATTACTACTGTACCTAATATCAGAATTCCATGAGGTAGTTTGGTTTGTTGCAATCATTATAATGACCAATTTCCGTGTCTGACTGTAACAATATATTTGAAAATATTTTTTTTATACGCGTTTATACTGTCATCATGGAATATTTAGCATTTAGAGGTTTATTTTCAGTTTGTTAGCCTTTAAAACTGCTGGCTGCAATAATTGATGATTAAACTGCGATTTATATACCAAGTAGTTTTTAATACTTATAAAATATGTAAATATAATGCCTTATAAACCGTTGTGCTCGCTCAAGACATCTCATCATCAACATCATCATTTCTCTGTCTCTCTAGTCAGCAAAACTGACAGGAATATTACCATCAACTTTTTTTTTTTTCATTAACTACTAATTTGTGCAATGGCAACTCGAAACTGTTTTAGTAAATCGTCGAAATGTTGACAGTTAAGCAAATAGTTTCCACAGATAAGTTAAACTTGAGATAGTATTAATACCCAACACAGACGTAGTTGGGGTCAGTTTAAATCGAAACATAATAAAATTAATGTCTGCATAGTTTGTTTTGTGAACTGCCATATTGCTTTGTCACGTTTTTCGGATAAGAAATATAATTTCAAGTAATAGTGAATTCACTAGGACTTCAAATATCAACCAGTGACGAGCTCTGGCTTCGCATGGGTACATCATCCCATTCTTGGGACTAAAAGTATCAGTATACTTTTAGTCCCAAGAATGGGATGATGCCCCACTGCTGGGCAAAGGTTTTCTCTCCACGTGACTTTCAGTTTCTTCGATCCAGATAGGATTCTGAACCAGAATACACTATCAAAACATCATTTTCCTGCTCGTTTAGTTAGTTTGGAACTTGTAGTTTAATTTAATCAAATTAATATTTTTTGAGTCACAGAAAATTTTATATTTAGTTACTCAATTCCTTGTAAGAAAAATGCCCAGAGTGATCTGATTAAAGAATTTTATTTATAAGCTAAACATATTAATTCAGGCCTAATTTCCAAAACCCCAGCAGTCTCTTGTTTTTTATTCTTTTAATAGTATTATTTTAAAGTAAAGAATGAGACAATTCATAGCAATTTTTGTATTTTTTTTTTTGTACACACAAAAATTGTTCAGCAGTGGACGTCCTATGGCTGAGATGATGATGATGATGATGATGATGACACACAAAAATTGAGCTTGGCTTGAAGAAGAAACTAATTAAAAAACGTTTCTTTTTTCTATAATTATTAATCATGACCTTTTTACAGTGTTTATAGAGCGGATAACCTTTTTTATTGCAAACTATCCGCGGACCACGATAATCTTTGTCGCCCTGTCTTATCAACACTAAGTTAACTTGAGCTATGGAGGTCAAAATTATATAACGAGATAAATAAGGAATTTTACTTTACTAAGTGACGTATTAATGGTTGTTTTTTGCAAGCAAGGGAGCAAGGGATTGTATTTTTTTGAAGTAGGATAGAACAAAATGGCTTAAATGTAAATTCACTGTTTTGGGGGTTTTGGGGACATTAGAAAAATATCCACTGGCTCCGCATGGTGGATTACAGCCCAATCTGTCACAGAAAATAGGCCAGTGTCTCAGCAATGAGAACACTATTGGCCCAGTGGTATCCGTCCCGACTTACGAGTTGTTTGTGGGTACAAACCCCGCCAGGCGCATTACTTTGTGTAATTTATTTCATCAATACTGTTCTCACAACGGGGAAGGAAAACATCGTGAGAAAACCGGCATGTCCTAGAACCAAAAATTCGAAGACATGTGACATCTGCCAACCCGCACTGGGCCCTCGTGGTGGATTATGGCCCACTCCCTCTCACAGAGAGGAGGCCTGTGTCCCAGCAGTGGGAACATTATAGGCTGATAAAGACCAATTTTGGGAAGTATGAGCCGACAAAGGCCATGTTTACAAAATGTTCTCGCTAAAAACGTGAGAGTTTGTGAGGATAGTATGGATAGATAATAATATTTTGAGGGAAGAAAAATTTAGCTACGAGTAGGAGTCGAGCTTGCATCTTCTAACATAACAAATTTATTTTTGTGCGGGAATTGAAATCGCGACACGGAACGCAACAGTCCATCGCTCAACCATTGCACTTCGCCTGACCAAATCTTTATAATTCTGTTACTGGGTGACGGCAAAAAAAAGTTGAGCTTATAAATCCATTTGCAGTAGTAATGGGCGATTCCATTATCGTGTACTGTTTTTATTATCACTAAGCATTTGTGATAAAATCTAGATTATACCAGGCGAAGTGTTTTTCTTAATCCCATGCATACAACAATGCACGCGCTCTTTTATTTTTTGTTTGTTTTTGCTTCCATTATAAGTTTCTAATGTAGGATAAACTATGTTTTTAGTACTTCTTTTTTTATAAATAAATAATGAAATACTTAAATAAAAATATTTTATTACCGGGGATCGAGGCCTATAGTGTTTTTTTTTAAATTTTGAAATAAAAAAAAATACGAAATAATATTTTATTTTATTTTAAATTAATTTATCGAAAAATCCATAGTTGGGTAGGCAAAAGGTTGGCGACCCTATTAGTAGATATTTTTTAATATTAATGAGAGACGTATCTAGTTTCTAATTATTAAATTCGGTTTTGACTTAATGATTGCGGTAACATCCTTTTTATACGTAAAGGGCTAAGCAGAGGTGTATCCTACTAATATTATAATGCGAAAGTTTGGAGGATGTATCAGTGTATATGTAAGTATGTTTGTTACTTACTCTTTCACGCAAAAACCACTGAATGGATTTGGCAAAAATTTGGTACGCAGATAGTTTATAACCTAAACCTGGTTTAACACATAGGATAGTTTTTATCCCGATTTTATGTTCCCGCTGGCAACAGCTACTCTAATAATATTTAAACCCACATTTCGCGAGTTAAGTCTGAGTCTATGTAACAATTATATGAGGCGAGTCTATTGCTATCAATTTTTAACAAGGAACCCTTATAGTTTCGCCATGTCCGTCCGTCCGTCCGTCCGTCCGTCCGTCTGTCCGCAGTTTAGTTCAGAGACGCACAGTACTAGAGAGCTGTAATTTGGTGTTAATATACGGATTTGTTGTGCCGAAAAAGTGGTAAAATAAAATCTCGTAAAATATTTTTTTTAGGGTACCTCCAGTACTTACACGTAAAGTGAGGATTTTTTTTTCTCGCGTACCCCTTAGTGTGGGGTATCATTAAATAGGCCTTTAATCAATAGGCCAATTATCATTAAAAATAATGATAGTTTCCATTAGCAATTTCTTGATAAAAAAATTCGTTTGTGAAATATTAAGCTTTAAAGTGCAAAATTTTGCTCGATTCGAGTGTCCCCCCCCTCTACCAGCTAAACGGTTATGTTTGGGGGTGTGAAAAAATTCACAATAGTAGTATATATAACGAAGTTTAAAAGAAAATTATCATGACTAAGTAGGCTTTACAACTTTACGAGTAATAGTCGACCAACTTATAAAATGTACTTGGATATCAATTTTCTTAAACAAAATGTATCGGAAACAACTGCAAATGTAAGTTTGTCAACTTTGTTTTTACAGCTTTTATATGTATGTTTTTTGGGGATAGGTAGGCAACTATTTTTAACTAAATTCAAAAAAAGGAGGAGGTTCTAAAATCGTTGTGATCTTTTTTCTAATGTATTTTCCCCGATTTCTCAAAGACTCCTGGACCGATTTTGAAAATTCTTCTTTTTAAAATTATTCAGCGAATCAGTTTAGTTAGTTTGCATACGTATTTTGATGGGCAACTACGCGGAACCCTACACTGTGCGTGGCCCGACACGCACTTGGCCGGTTTTTGTCTAAAGCTGCGGGGAACCAATCCTATAAATCACGTTGCCCGAACTAGGATTCGAAGCAGCCTTGTGTTTAGCAAGAGTGCACTTTACCACACAATTCTATAAACAATTTTCAAAAAAGTTACAAAGTTCTGTGAGAAATATTTCAATATTTTGAAGGATTCGGATTTCTTCTGTTATTAAACATACAGGAGTCACATTGTTTTTTACAATTTTTTATCAAATTAGAGCAAAATTTGAAGATGTTTAGAAAAACATAATATTATGATGTTTTATTAAGTTATCACAAAGACCTTCACACAGCAATAATAATTAAAACAAAATTAATCAAATTTAATTTGCGCGTAATTTTCAATTGAACTTGTATAGTATCTTTACATATGACGTTAATTTGTTATTTAATATGTTTATAGCCCGTCATAAAAGTTGATATCGCACATTCGTCAATGTAATATTTGCAATGTGCCAAAGAATTTTGATATCAAAAACCAAATGGGGTTATCGTAAGCATATGGACCTACGTAGCAAGTAAAAAAAACTTTTCAAGTGGGAATTTAGATCTGGTTGGATATATAACACTGCTATACTTTGCTATACTTACAGCGTAACAAAGACATTAATCTCTATACAAGCAATAGACGGGACATCACGAAGAAAGTTATGACCCAAAACTTTTTACCAATAGGTAAAAAGTCGCTCAGTCTAGTAGTCGCGTTGCTACGCAACGCTAGATAGTACTACTGACGCACGGATCAAAAATTTTGTTTGACAATTTTCCCAACGCCCGCTCTATATTTTCTTTTAGATCTCTTTGCAGTGTAAGTATTTCTTGTTAATAAAATGCATGGGAATATTAAGTTATAGGGATCTGGCTGGATACACAGTCTCTACTGCTATAATTTGTATTTTTTAAAAAAAATCTTTGACTACAAATCCTGAATCTACCTAATTTATTACCTTGCAGACATATTAACTACCTTATATAATACCTAGGTTACATAAGACAGCTACAGTTACCATATACAATAGAAATAACGATAGCATTTGAAAAGCCAAACACAAATATTTAGTACCTACATTGTGTTCAGTGATAGATTGCTCTGTAGTTTCTCTGATTACATGATTTGCATAGAAACTAGATAAATATCTAGGTAAGTTTCAGGGGCGTTAATTATTTTCATGATAGAGCTATAGAGGCAGAGACAAAACAATCAATTATTATATAAACAATACATTAATTAAGATTTTATTATAATTTTATTTTAATTTTAATTTAATTTTGATTTTATTTTAATTTTGATTTAATTTAATTTTTGACTTTAGTTATGACGCCAATTTTAATTATTATATTAATTTTGATGATTTTTTTGTAATTTAAATCAGATTTTAAATGTGACGTTGTTTTAAATTTGATATTTTATTGTATTGTATTGTGATGTAAATGTAATGTATTGTATTAATAATATTTTGGATATAATTGTCTGACAATAAATACTTAATAAAACTCGAAGAATTAATTGGTGAAAGAGGACGATACAAAAGTAATCTGTAGCAAAATAAGTATTAGATCGCAGTAGGGGTCATAAAAACTAGGGGTTGGATCTAGGCAAAGAAAAGATTACCAATGTACTGAGTTCCACGTTCAACCCTCAGAGGTTGAATGTAAAAACGTTTAGGGGTCGAACGCGGAAGAGGGTAGAAATTATTGGGGGTTGAACGCGGAATAAACCGTCTAATCTCATAGGTTCGTCAAAAAATATAAAGCTTTACGAAAGTAACTCAAAAGTTTTTGGTGAATCCTCTTCCTGTTTACTATCGAATTCATGAGCTTTGACAACAGTTCGGGAGTAGGGATAACTGTCCAATCGTATTTTCACTATTTTTTAGCTCGTATGCCTAACTAATCTTATACTATGTCCGTAAGTAAATATGGAGCATAAAACTACCGAAACTTCCGCTCTCGTGAGTATGGTTACTCGTAATTTTCACAAGGATCGAACCGAACTATGTCTGAAAACTTGCTGAATGTAAGGCCTTCAACCAGGAGGTCTCTAAAACTAGGACCACAAAAACGAGAAACGCCGCCAAGATTTATAAGAACATTCATAAACAATTTTTTTTAAAATGCCGTAAGTTTGACCCGGCTATTAAAAAGAAAAATATGATTAGGCCGCCTTACTACTTAGATAAAGTACAGTAATTATGTCCCATTAAACATATTACGGTAAACCTACTGTCTTTTGCACTGAAACGCTTACGAAATGCTTTAATTATGTAAATATGCATTTCCTCATTTAAAAGTAATGTAGGCACTTGCTTTTATTAAGTATCTATTAGTCTATAATGATAGAATGTTTTTTATTTATTATCGAACCTTTGAAATTACCACGATAAAAAAAAAACGATTAAGGGAGCAACGATCATGGAATTTATAAACAATTAATTAATGAAATTATCTAATAATAAACCATTATGTTTTATACGAACCTAGAATGTGGAAAAATCGTCCGTTCAACCCGTTGCACGATGCCAAAAATTATGCGAGCGGCCATTTGCAATCAACAAAAAAAAACGCGGGAAAATAATCAAACTGATCCGGTTCGTAAACAATAGCATTTTCCTCTAGAAACACACTGACTTCTATTGTCATTCGATGACCCACACATTTCATACATATTTTATAAGACAATGTCCGGTAACAACTAATACATTTTTCTTTGCTTTATCGTTTTGTTTTCCTATTAACTCTCACAGTTAACTGATCACAATGTTTAACGACAGATTTAAATAGGTTTCCCATCTTGTTGCAAGAATATTATTTTGCATTGCATTTTTAAAATGGTCGTATAAAATTTCAAAACATTACGTTGCACTGCATTTTAAAAATGGTTTTTTATTAATCGAGTTTTCACAACAGTAAAATCGCGATAATTTTTATTGCGATGTAAAATATTAAAAACCTTGGAATGTACAAAACATATGTTCGGTTTTTATTACAAATGTTACTGGAAAAGTCCGATTTTCCGCTACTATTCAAAAATCTTCCGTTGAAATTACTTACTTGGTTATATCGGGAAATCTTGTGAAGCATTATGTCATTAAATTGCGATTATTTCACTATTTGTTCCGCCATAATGTAACACAAAACAATTGTTTCAAGTCTAATCTTCATGCCGTATTTTAACTAGTTAGGTATCATTTAGTAATCACACTTACTTGACACTTCAACTTTGTTTAAAACATGTTCACTCCGATTTAATTTAATCGCATTAACTAATTCTGTTTTATTTTGATTTAATTCAATCGCTTTTTAACTCACAGACCTATAGTAATTTCCAATTAAAAAAAAAACACTCGAGAACAACCTCATAGACAATCGAAAATACAGTTCTAAGTTCAAATATTTTCCCGCGCTTTTCTTTCGACAACATCTTTATTTATTTTGTAAACCACTTGAATAAATACAAAAATGTTATTCATTAAAATATATCGATTCGATTATAATTATTCCATTAGTATTTTCGCGCACATTTTAACACAACAATTTACTTTTTTTTTAAACGAAAGACACTTTATTTTTTAAATTGCATAGAGCCACTGCTAAAAAAAAAACACATTCGAAATTTAAATAATAAAAAAAAAAAACATACCGATGCCCGCGATGACATATTGCCGCCACAGTTGCCCTGCCTCCATTCTGTACGCTTGCTGATTGAGTGCCGCACCGGTCTCTCCAACCGGGTCGTACGCGTAGTTCCTATCTTCCATACGTCAGGTGACGTCACCCGGTGTGTGTTACGTTCCGCTTACGTTGAGCCGAACTCGACGGTGGATGTTTGGCAAACACCCGATGTTCTGTCGCCAAGACTGTGGATGAAGACCTCGTGTTAGTACTCGATTTACGTGTGATAGTTTGGGATTATTCCCATAAGAACGTGCAGCCCCATGTTGACTGTAATCATCATTAAAAATAAGAAATTTTGGCAAGGGATTGCCTTTGACGGGTCTTAGAGGGCCAAAGCCTGCCGGGGTCGCGGGATTGTTTTCTTACCGCGACCCCGGAACATAACAGGCTACTGAAGGACACCGTGGATTTTAGTCAGTAGAAGTCTGACAGTCTCTCTCGCCCTGTCCGGGTTGGGAGGACTCATTTGATGATTTTAACACGCTTAAAAAAAAGGGATAGCTTTAGTAGAGTCAGGCATTCTAGAGTTTTTTTGGGACAATCCTGCCTCTTTATTCCCTATTATAACCACTGTAACTCCTTTGCCTGAATCAACAGTGAATCAGTGTCAATTCCCAAAATAAAATTGATGAGGCAATAAAGCTCGACGAAGTATCAGAAAATGGTAACAAAGGGTTCTAAATTAGTAGTTTTGGTCAAATTCAAATATATCCTGTGATAATCACAGGATATGTTTAAATTCCTCATAATCCATATTTTGTCAAATGCCTATAATTGGATAACTTTACCCTGCAACTTACCATGGACAAGCAAATTAACTGGCCCAATGAAGGCTTTATGAGAAATCCCACCAATAATAAAACCATTACAAAGAACACTAAGAAATAAACAATACCAAACAACAATATTATTATGACAGCAACTGTCATCGACAAAATATGGGATACCACTTGGGATACTCGTTCAAAAACAACACAGAATTGTCAAAATGACACTATAACTATTGTGTTCATTTTTTGAAATGTTTGGTTAGACCGGCCAGTGATAACTACTGACCTCTACTATCTATGGTTGACACGGAGTTGTTTTTTTAATTGAATAGAAGCATAATTTTAGCCATATAATGTCCCACGACTACATTATTTATTCATTTGTAGACAGAAATAAAGAGTGACGATTCACTGTTTCCGTTTTTATGGGACATAGAGTTTATGGTTTTAGGTTCGACTTCCAGATAAAGTCAAAATTACTGAGTACTTATTTTAAGACAAAATCGTCCGTGGTTAATTTTTTTTTAAACTAGTCGTCGCTAGCGTAACCGCCAAATAACAGGTTCGATTCCATTGTGTGTTTTTGGTTTTTCCATCAGGAATAACTCAGTGGGAACCACGGAGACTGGACTTATGCCGGTTGTTGGCAATAGGGTCGTCTCCTATTTTATGTATCTTAGACATAACTAACAGAATGTGAATGTACTTTTTAGACACACTTAGGTACGGGGATTACAGTCTACAGGCGTGCTGTTATGTTACGTATATGACGTGTAACGTTAATATCGTAAAACCTCTCGTGGGGTAACTCAGCCCATGTTACTGAACAATGTTTGTACCAAGACTTTTGGAAATTCGCAAAAAAAAAGTCTTAGAACAAACATTGTTCAGTAACATTTTTTTTTTTTTTTTTTTTTTTTTTTTTAGCGTGGTAAAATCATCCAAATGAGTCCTCCAAACCCGGGCAAACGGGAGGGACTTCAGACTTCTACTGACTAAAATCCACGGTGTCCTTCATAGCCTGTTACGTTCCGGGGTTACGGTTAGGGAATAATCCCGCGACCCCGGCAGGCTTTGGCCCTTTGAGAGGGGACCCGTCATTATGCTGACGCTCTTTGAGGCGCGCGTGGGACACAACGCGCCGTCGACCCGGGCATGGTCCTTGGTCGGGCAGCGAGTTGCCCTTTACTCGCTGCCCGCATGCCCGCGCCTACGGTGGCCTTTAGATCGTCGCGCGACGTCCGTCGCCGTGGGCGTCCTACACTGCGGTTGGGGCGGAGGAGGACTCTGTCCTCTATCGCTATTGGCGCGCCTCCTGTAAATAGCATACTTCTTCGCAGAAGGAGGCGACCGCTTCCCACTCCGTCTCGCCCCGCAGCATGGCCGAAACCAGTGCCGGGCGCGAGAGGTCTCCGCCTATCGCAGCCGTGAGGACACGTCGGTGCACCGCCGAAGCTGGGCAGTCCTGCACCGTATGCTCCACCGTGTCCTCCGGGCGATCTTCGCAGTGATGACACCCAGACGTTTCCTCCTTCCGCATTAGACACAGGTACCTCCCGAAGCACCCGTGCCCGGTGACGACCTGCGTCAGGCGGAAGGTAAGGACGCCATGACTTCTCTCCAACCACTCCTCAAAGAGGGGTCTTACCGCCGCAATTGCGGGCTGAATTACCCCACGAGAGGTTTTGTGCTATTAAAGTTACACGTTGTATACCATCAGCATTTGTTCGACTGGATCGAAAGAGATGTCAGACTCTTAATGACTAAAAATCCACCTTTACGTTCCAGGGTCACGATATCCTGCTAAGATAATCCCTCGTGTTTTTTTTGCTTATTGTCAATGAATATACCGACATCATGCTGAAGTTGTCGATTTTTATCAAGCAATAAATCTATAATTTCAGCATACTTTTCCACACGTATTATAATTCTTACTGGTACGTCATATCCATAAGCTACACTAGCGATGAGCCCTGGCTTTGCACATGTGCAGTTTTAAAATAAAATATAAGAAGAATAATGTAGTTTTCTACTTTTGGGAGAATTTCAAAATCGGTTCAATAATTTCAGAGATTAATACCTACAAACAAATTCAAACTTTGCCTCTTATTTAGACTAGCTGTGCCCGAGACTTGTTGTCCGTGTGAACTTTCACTGGCAGCTGATGTTATAAGGAGGCTTTTCTCCTCATAACATCAGCTGCCAGTGAAAGTCTCGTCAAAATCGGTTCAGCCGTTTCAGAGATTAGCCGGACGAACAGACAGAAAATGTAAAAATAAATATTTTGGTAAATAAAATAAATGTACTTAAATATGCATGTAAAAAGCGGTTATTTTAATATTACAAACGGACACTCCAATTTTATTTATTTGTATAGATATACGTATACATCATAAATTATATCATGTAACATACATAACATAATATGTGTATAAACTTTAGATAAATTACCCCGCGGATATCGCACATGTATTTATTGCGATAAAACGCAGATAAATAACAGATACAGTGGAATATCGCTTGGATGTTATGTACATTATAAATATTGTTTTGTATATAAATGTATTTAATGATGTTATAACATTCTCGCCCTTATTTACTTTGAGTAAACCATCACTTTCAGTTCATTTTTTTTTTGTATTTGAAGAAACATGTAAGTACCTAGTATACCTTTAAATGACTTTTTTATCATGCTAAAATCATCAAATGAGTCCTCTCATACCCAGGGCGGGGCGGGAGTTACTGTCAGACTTGTACTGACTAAAATCTACGGTGATCCTTTAATGTTTTACGTTCCAGGGTCACGGTTTCTTGATAAGACAGTACCACGACCTGAGGCCTTACCACAAGCTCTTAATGCTATCCAGTTTAGGCTGTGGGAAAGAGATGGCGCTAGACGACTTGTATAGCCCTGTTTCTCTCCCACAGCCTAAACTGGATCGCGTTAAGAGCTCGTGGTAAGGCCTCCTGGGGTAGTAGTTTAGACGACTATTCTTAGAAATTGCTCATGTATTTATACTACATCTACATCACACCTTTTCACTATTTTACCAGCGTCTTTCCAGTATTTACAGCGTTTCTCGTATGAAATAATGGAACAGCGCTTCTAATGTGCGAAGAAGGAACTAATTATTTCCTTGAAAATTGTCAATTTGAAATTGTCAAAGTTCCAGTTTACGTCATCAAATACTGAAAAGTCGTGCTAAGGGTACTGTATATATGTACGAATATGTATTTTAAGTTAAACACTATTAAACATCCTTTATTCATGTCTGGTAATAAGTTAAAAGAAAATGTCACAGATAATTAATTAACAGATCATAGACTAATCAGTATTCTGTAGCAGTCCATAGACACTGCACGCATATCGGAAGCAAAGGACAAGATGAATAATGGCGCCGAACTTATTTCCGCTTTCCTTCTTCCTGTATGCCAATAAATTTGACACACAGTCCACGTCTAGTTTACTTTGAATCTTTTGATTTAAGAATTTAGCTTTCCTTATGGAAAAAGGTTGGTCAGTATATTTGCGGATTGTTTAAATCCCACTGCTGGGACACCCAGGCCTCCTCTCTGCGAGAGGGAGTGGGCTATAATCTACCACGCGAGCCCAGTGCGGGTTGGTGGATATCAGATTTCTTCCAATTTTTGGTTCTAGGACATGTCGATTTCCTTACGATGTTTTCCTTCACCGTTTTGAGAGCAGTGGTCATAAAATAAATTATACAAAGTAATGCGCCTGGCGGGGCTCGAACCCACGAACTACATCTTGTAAGTCAGGGCCGATACCACTGGGCCACCACTGTTCTATACCTACTTTTATACAAACATACAATGTACTCTCAGCACTATATTATATACCTACATCTTATGACCTATGCTAAAGTAGAGGAAAACACCTGACTAGATTTTGAATGACGTTATATTATTAAGTGGGGTTTCCTTCCCGTCTTTTTCGAAATTCAACAGGATAATTGCTAAGTAAACACAGTCTTAGCACAAAAAGTTTAAACAATTATGTTGAACACTTCTTGTCTCCTAGATTACACAAAACTTGTCTAATAATCTAAGTGCAACTGCAAAATGGACCTTACATCAAAGTAAAATGCCGTTTTCTACACACTTTTTTTAGACAAGGAATCAACAGATGTTTAAATATTATATGTATAGTAAGACTGTAGTTTATATTTGACAGATTCGACAGTACTTAAGGCGTTTATGCTGGTAACGGGACCCAAAATGCTTGTTCAGTGATACCGATGGATAAGCATAAAAAAACCCGTAGGTATTATTAAATTCTGTTTGTTTTTAAATAGAAAAAAGGGGTAAATTATTGACTTAAACATTATGATATTTTATCAAAATAGGAAGTCAGTTTTCAGTGCAAGTGAATACATTTGAAATAACTATAACAGACAATTTATGGTGATAATTCATATTAATTTGACGCAAATAATAATAACCTCTAGTCGAAAAACGTAAAAATAACAAATAATTGATTGACGTTGAGACTTCTCCCTGAAATGTGCAATACACTATTATGGTACAAATTCAGAAAAATGTGTAAATTAACTCAAGAGTCAATACTTGAAGCAAATCCCCATAAACCAAATAAAGCACTAATTATAATACTTAAATGTGATTTTCACAGCTGTAAAACTTTATTAACGCCTACAACTTTTCTCATAGCAATCAATATGCCTTTTCCGTTACTTGATGGCCTACGAATTTTCGTTTAGCGATTCAATGCTATGAGAAAATTGGTAGGCGTTACAGCAATTGAATATTTTGTTCCGCCTTTTGATTGGCAAAGTTTACCAAGCGTAACCTGATGAATCTAACCGTAAATCAATCTATTTTAAGGTTAATAATTAATTGGTTTATTTATTTATTCTAGTGCTTTAACTACTCATGCATTTAGTTACTAAGAGGTAAGCAAACGAGAAATGCTAATAAGTAGAATCGTTTACGTAAGCAAGTGTTTAGTTGGCGTGAATCATGTAAATTATAATAATTAAAACATAATTATTCATTATTCAGGTTTATAAATTCATGAGCTTAGACAATGTTGCTTTATGTTTAATGATTTTTAAGCACTATTTCTGTAGACACAAGTTAATGTTAACTGACTTGAATTTACTAAAGTGCCTGATGAAATTAATTCAAAAGGTGAAAATAAAAGAAGAGCTCGAGTAGTGTAGCCTTTTTTTAGAAGAATAATGTACATTTACGTTGCTTCGTATCTATTTTAAGTACCTAAGTGTATAGGTTTAGGTTATTATTATATTTAATTTTATGTGTCCCGTTTTCTTGTCTCCGGCTGAACCGATTTTGATAATTTTTGGTTAGACCCACAGTTATAGTTGAGAACCTAGACAATAGAGGGGGGAGAACGAGTGAAAACATGGGCAACAAGGTAGTGTGTTTTATTAATAAAAATGGACTGAGGGCCGATCACAAAATGTCTGTATTTTACCTTACAGTGAATTTCCAGTATTTACAGCGTTTTTTGTTTGCAAAATGAAACAGCGCAGCGCCTCTAGTGACAACAGCGTCTATTGACGGGAAAAGATGTAAAATTTTACAGTGATCCCATTCAAAAAGCAAGTTATCAGCAAAAAAAGATATCTGAAACTGTACCTGCCTTATCACAGCATGAGCAGTAACATTTTCTCGTACCATTTTTCTCAGTTGCGACGCAACAGGCGCTAATTTCACTCAATTGAAAAGTAAGTAAGTTTTCGAAAGCATATTGAAGCATATTATCATAGTAACAATATTACAAGAAAAATACAGACAAATAGAGAAGAACCTCCTCCATTTTTTTTATCGTGAAGAAAAAAATGGCGGCGTTAGTTCCGATTTTGAACACACGCCAAAATAACCGTGTTTACTTTTTTACGCATACATACATAAACTCATGCTTTCTTTAATAATAAATACGTGTAAAGCGTTCATAAATAAGGGAATGAAAGTTTCAGCTTCAAAACAAAAAAAAAACTTTTCCAGAAGACGCAGTTTCGAATCCCGTTATTAGCTGAATTATCCTTTCCTCAAAAAATTCTTTAACACGTCGCTAATTAGATTCTATCGGTATGATTTGTATGCTTAGTTTTATTGTAACATTTCTCTATACTTCTAGAAACCTATGTAGGTATAAACTAATAAAGTTAATTTATTAGAAGTGGAGTCCATTAAATTATCATGTACCACTATGGAGTGCCTGCTTTTTAGTATGCATTATCGTATCAAGGACACTTGGCACAAGTGTTTGTCTTCAATTGTGCGTGGAAGTTTGAAATCTAGATAGCTGGAATATTATTTAGCTTTTATCCAGAGTCTGTAATTCCTAATAGCCACAAAGACAAAGTCGTAAGTTATGGGAGATTTGGCATAGAGGCGTTTATGCGAGACTAGCTGTGCCCGCGACTTCGTTCGCGTGGATGTCGGAACTTAACAATGTATTTTTTATGAAATTGACAAAGTTTCATACAAACTTTCATCCCCTATTATATCCCCTTGGGGGTAGAATTGATCAAAATCCTTTCTTAGTGGATGCCTACGTGATAACATCTACCTGCATGCCTTTCAGCCCGATCCGTTCAGTGGTTTGGGCTGTGCGTTGATAGATCACTATGTCAGTCAGTCACCTTTGAGTTATAGATATATAATTAGATTTTAGATTAGTCGCATGAGGAAACTTCACAAAGAAAGTGTGCAAGGGCACAGAATATATAATAGTACCTAAAGGCAAGAGTATCTTCTAACAGTGGTACAAAAATCATTTACCAATTGATACTTTGGGAAATAATACGAATAAACCTACACCTAATTGCCAAAGATAATAAAATTATTATTTTTAAAGAAGCCAATGTCAAAACACATCCATTATTTTATTTTAATTCAATTAATTAGTAGGTAACCAAAACTACGTAATTAATTACCTTTATTTACAATTAATCGAATAATATTTTGAATCATTATAAAACGTGTGATTGCTGAATGATAATTATTGTTTATCAGAAAGGTCATTTGCGAAAGTAGGCAGCGAAGTACAAACGTTTCAATGAGTGTCATATCTGTTGGAAAAACCAATAGACAATTTTGATAACGACGGATTATACAATATTTAACAATATACAAGGTCAGGTTTAATTCACTCGCAGAAATCTAGTAGGTCGAAAGGCCGAAGAAACGTTGGCTTGACGTCGTAAGGGACGATATGCGTGCTAACGGGCTCACGGCAGGAGATGCACAAGACCGTGCGAAGTGGAGGCGGTTATGTAGGAAGGCGGACCCCGGGCACCGAGGTGGAAGCCAAGGAGGCAACCGGGATTAACGCCCTGAGGATGATGATGATGATGCAGAAATCTAGTTCTAATTCGATATAAAGATATTATAGTCCGAGACTCCGAGAGAGAACTAAATTTCAGCACTTTCAGCCAAGTTCTAAGTTCTCTCCTCTACATATAGAACTCAGCATAAGTTTTATACCAATTTTAAATTATTAGTAATTCGCCCTACCCTGTTTTGGTTAGCATACGACACTCAAGAATTACGAGCTTCCTACTTCCTAGTGAAAGAATTTTCGAAATTAGCTCAGTAATTTCAGAGATTAGGCTTCCTACAAACAAACATACCTACAACATTAAAATTTATCTTTTTATAATTTAGTACTTATTAGATTAACTTCTGAATTAATACAAAAATAACCCTTTTTTGAAGCAGCTGGCTAAAAAGAGATATTCCATAGTGTCCGTATCACTCTTATCACATAAGCTTAAAGGCTTAAGCTATATCAAATATCACCATGACTAAATTATATATAAATACGATTGTATCAATAAATATAATAAGCGATTAAAAACCTGAATGGTATAATACTGCTTACTTTTTTTTTAAATCTTTATTTTAAGAGATTTTTCTCCAAAGCGAATATGACACTCTGTATAATATATTGCTTACTAGCCTTTTCTATGTACAATCGACCCAGTGGAATTATGACCCACCATAAGCTTATTTTCCTACAGAGATTCAAATACAATTAGGTCCACATTCGCGTAAACATACATATCCATGGTAACGACTTTGATCTTTGTCAATTTGACAGATTCAATGGGTCATGATTCCACTTTGTCGACTGTACTACGATCATTTGCATATATACACAGTCATGCTACAATCCTTACATTCTCCTTTCGCCTCATCCACACTCATACATCTGGTTATACAAGCACGCCGATTGCACTTGACCTTTCTGTGAGGACCTCAACAATAAGCTCAGTGCAAGTCTTTCTAGAAAAAAAAACGTTGCCCCACACTAAGAATTTCTTCCTGTACCGTGGGTGTGTTCACTTTCATTTTTGAAATTTAAACTCACATACACAAACACCCAGAACTTGCAGATTATACAAATATTTTTGCCTTGCGGGGATCGAACCCGCGTCACTCTGCACAGCATTCAATCGCTCAACCACTGTGCAGTCACGACACGATATCGGTCGGATCGGTAATTTCACACTTTTGTAAGGAAAATGAGCGAGAAGGAACGATCCACCAGTGTCGTGTCGTTACCGTCATAGTCTAATGTAAAAGGCGCCTATTGGCAGCAATTTGATTAATTTATGGCCACTCAGAACTTAATTCAATTGATTGTTATAACACCTTCTGATATGATAACAACTAATATTTATCAGCTTATCAAAATAGGTGGAATAAGCTAGTGCTTGTACCAAGTGCTAGCGGCCTTGTCGTCTAATTATAAGCATCTTTCCCTTTAGAAGGAGGAGGCGCCAACTAACTCTTTTTTATTGATTAAATGTTTCGTCCTCCTGGTGGAGCAGAAAAGGCTGTCAGAATCGTACTAACTAAAATACACCGAATTCCTTCAATAGGTTTTTACGTTCCAGGGTTACAGTTTCTCTTTGTGACAGTTCCAAGACCACGGCAGACGTTGGGCCCCTTATGGAGACGTCGTTGGATTGCTGATTATAGCTCTTTGGGACGCGCGTGGAACACAAGGCAAGACGGAGGAGGCAACTGCCCTCCGCAACATGCCCCTTTTACATAATCCTTAAAGCAGACTGGCCTTTGGGATAGTGGGCACTCAGAGTAGTCCTTTATCCTTACGGTCCTATACCCAAAGACCGGGCTTTGAAAATTTCCCTCGAAAAAAAATCGTGTGGTTACCGAACCTCCAGTGATTCATCATCATAATCATCAGCCTATAATGTTCCCACTGCTGGGACACAGGCCTTCTCTCTGTGAGAGGGAGTGGGCCATATAACCCACCACGCGGGCCGTGCGAGTTGGTAGATGTCACATATCTTCGAATTTTTATTTCCATAGGACATGCCGGTTTCCTCACGATCGAAGCCATGACCTATACGTATTACAACTCGGGGCCTACTGGGCCAAAACTGCTGCTCTATCCTTCAGTGATTAGATTATTATAATCACTAAGTTAGGTATGCTTGCGGTTTCATCTGCTTATAGATCGGCTCATAGTTTTCGCACAAAATTGTACCACCAGGATATAAAATATCCTATATCTAGGTTATTTTAGACTATCCATGTATAACATGTATCCATCGATTCTCGCTTTCCTATAATTATGAAAGTATGTAATATGATTTGAACTTTTGAAGTTACCTACTAAACGCTGCAATTAATATCAATGACGTTTAAGCACACAAAAGGAACCGATTAATTCCTAATTATTAAAGTGATTATTACCTAATTACTCATATCTACAGATGTAGATATTTCTCTTTGATCGCAGGATAATATATAATTAAGGAAAACAATCATTATTGCTTCTCATTACGAAGCAATTAAGTAATTTTTTAAATAAATGATCGAATTCGTAGTAAAGACCGGGTGCTCCCCTTTACGTCTTTGATAATGATCTAAATCTTTACGTGCGTACTGTATGTCAAAGATAATTTATTTTAAAGTGAACATTTTTAACATTTAATTTATATAATATATGACTAAATAATCTGTGAATATTTTAGGCTTCTACTTGTTGAGGGAATCTCTTCCCTGGTGTCACCACTGCGAAGATCGCCCGGAGGACACGGTGGAGCATACGGTGCAGGACTGCCCCGCTTGGGTAGAGCACCGCCGTGTCCTCAAGGGGGCGATAGGCGGAGACCTCTCGCGCCCGGCATTAGTTCGGCGGGAAGCAGTCGCCTCCTTCTGCGAAGCAGTAATGTTCGCGAAGGAGGAGGCGGGCCGCGAGAGGGAGAGGACAGTGTCCTCTCTCCGCCCCAACCGCAGCGGTTGACGCCCACGGCATCGGACGTCGGCAGACGATCTCCGGTCACCGTAGTCGCGGGCATGCGGACAGCGAGTAAAGGGCAACTCGCTGTCCGACCATGGACAATGTCCGGGTCTACGGCGCGTCGTGTTCCACGCGCACCTCAAAGAGCATCAGCAAAATGACGGGCCCCCCTCTCAGAGGGCCAAAGCCTGCCGGGGTCGCGGGACTTATTTCCTTACCGTGACCCCGGATACCGTTTTACCCTTTGGGTAACCTAAACACCTTAGCAAATCTATGTAATTTTCTAGTCTGTAACACGTATGTAAATGATTACGTAAGACATTAAATAACATACTAAAACATGGGAACAAGCATATAAACAAATGTACCTAATGGTTTCCTAGTTTACACCGTTTTCTCGTAAATTGTCCGTAGGTTTGTACCTACTTAGTACATACTGCATATTTATTTACTAATTACAGAACATAATAAAGCCATTTATGTGATCCTATTTGAACTGTGTTGTAGGCAGAATGTGAAATTGGATTTTCTTCTAAATGAAAGAGCTATCTTTGCGTAGCCCTTGCTCTATACTTATTTAGTATCGGCTTCAAGGATTTTTTTTTCATTAAGAAATTCTTTTTCTTGATTCTAGGTCTAGTGCCCCTTAGCGGGACTGTCTCATCAGGTAGCCGTGACCCTGGAACGTAAAGGGCTATTGAAGGATCACGGTGGATTTTAGTCAGTATAAGTCGATTGGTTGATTTGATTATTCCTGCTCCATTTCCGTTATATTTCACAAAATCACTACTACAGAAACGTAGGAAAGACATTAGGTACTTACTAAAAATCAAGTCAGAAGCATCAATAATATTTTATAAAGATAATGATTAGATGTTAAAAAGTCAAGTCGGAGGCGTAAGATGTAATATTATTATTATGTAGAAAATTCACATATAGGTAGACAAACTCTACGAATAATAAAGCCGGGAACACATTACATAACACGCCACGCGACGCAACGTGTCGACACCCGATGTGCAGTTAGCGCGTGTCGTCGCGTCGGGGGTTCAAGGCTTAAGCCAGAAACACATTATTAACACCCGACGCCACCCGATGAAACGTGATGCGTGTCGGGTCAAATCAAATGTATTGTTTTCTATGACCAGAATCACACTATGAACACCCGACGCGACGACACGCGCTTACTGCAAATCGGGTGTTAACACGTTGCGTCGCGTGGCGTGTTAATTAATGTGTTTCTGGCTTTAATAATATCTTTGTTTGTGTTGCAATATCACAAAATAACCACCGTTTTTTGTTCAATGACGAATGCATTTTGAAGATAGTCAAAACAAAAAACTGATATTTTAATGTAAAAAATCACTACGTACACTGCAGTTATTACATCATACTTAATTATTAAGAATGATAAGGTGATTTTTATTATCTAATAAAATCAATGCAGTTCACTTGTATTGTATCGTAATCCTTAGAAAAGACGAAATGATAAATCTTGATGAGTATCACGGATATACTATTAAGGTGGTGATAGACTTGAGCATTCACTTGTAACAAAATATCGAGCATTCGCCATTTTTAATTTTGCCGAACAGAACAACGAACAGAGACGAGCATAGAGCCAAACAAGTTTTTATTTTTGAACATTGTTTTATTTACGTTTCTCATATTTTAATTAATATTGTTATATTGTTTTGCATAATTGTGTTTAAATTACTATAATTGGTTGTTCACACAGCCGTTGTAATTGATGGTAAATAAATAAAATCGCTACGAACATTTTCACGATCTTTCTAGCGAACGCTCTAGCTAGTCTATAGTCGCCAAAACTTTTTTTTTCATGAAAATGTCAGTTGACAGTCGACTTGCTAAAAAGCTCACAAACAGTTTGTCTAGAAAGACACAGAAGCTACACACCGCTACGACAGCTTCGCTACGGAAGCTACACAGCGCTACAATAGGTACTACGCTTTGCTACGGAAGCTACACAGTGCTACAATAGGTACGCTTCGTTACGACGACATCCTAATTTTTACATTTATCTATTTGATAGGAAAAAAAGGAAAAAAATAGTTTAATTGCAAAAGACCGTAGCTACTTTCAGACCAGTATTCGAGGTTAGCAAAAATAAAATCTTTCTGAATTTATTACAGACTATTATTGGTTAAAATAAAAATGGCCATTTGCATTGATGATCCTTTCTCTCTAAGATATGGAACCTTTACATAATGATAATGACATAAAGTCTATTTTAAAGTGTTGTTAGAGATATAAAACTGGATATTAATCTACTCAAAATAAACATAAATTAATCTTGGTTAAAATCAAAATATTGGCATACAAAATTCATAAGCGATAGCCAGATAAACACGTTGTCTCGATATATCTGTTGTTTTCTTGTGTCTATCCACAGAAGATACATATCTGTTCTGTAGTCTACACTAGATATATCTATAATCCATGTAAGTACAAACATAAACATTCCACCGATTGCCACGTCGTCAAGTGTCGACGTGGCAATCGGATGGATTGCGACGATTGTCGACGTGGCAATCCATCCATCATAATTTATATCTAATAAAAAATCTGTGTTGATAAGATGATAGTATGGAGATAGTAAATGACACGTATTTAATCATACGGAATTTCTAAAGAACTATTTTTTTCTTGCGGTTTCCTTCGCGAGGACATCCTACACTGACTACTAACTACCCGTGTCATTCCATTACAAGTAGCCAGACAAATAAATTCCGCATTGATCAGCCTTTCATGTTTCCACTGCTGGAACACACACACACAGCCTAGCTCAGTGTGTGTTGGTCGCATTCGGTCGGTTGTAGGATTTTAGTCAGTACAAGTCTGCCTGCCAATTCCTCCTAACATGCCCAGGGTGGAAGGACTCATTTTGATGATTTTACCACGCAAAACAAACTCAGTCGTGTTCGTAAATATAGCGTTATCAAAGTATTGGTCAGTTATTTCATTTCCCATACGAGCATAAATACAGTTTCACTGTAACACGCATGAGTTTACTCTATTAAGAGGAAAGAATAGCTGCTGCCATTTCAAAAAATAGGTATTTAGAAAAACTCGTATTGTCCCTCTCACGCGTTGAAAAAACCCCGATCGTGCGATAGAGAGCGTTGCAACTCGCGACTGAATGTAAGTATTTTTTATATGAAATTTGTCTCTCGGGAGAAAACGTTTTTCACATACTAAATCACGACCAATCTTTTATATTCTGGTGTCAATCGTTTCAGCATATTATATTCTAGGTTTGTACGTTTTGCTTTTTTTCTTAAACTTCTTTGTTTTTTAAATACAAAGGTTTTACTTCAATGAAGATTTTGTCATAAAAATAGTAACTTTTAGGCGCCTGTAACTTTCACACTATTATAAATTTTGAAATAAAGAAAACGTATAAACCTAGTTTTTTACTGTGTCAGATGCATTGTAAAAAATCATTGAGATAGGATAACATTTAGGGGGAGGAAAACGTTTTCTCTTTTTGTATGGACGAAAGCTCGGTAGACTATAGTCTTAATAGAAAAACATGGCTATAAAATTATAAGTTATGGCTATAAACACGGATAGGAATGTTGTTTTATTAACATAGTATTAACACAGTATTAAGTAAAAACAACATTACTAACATTTTTATAGAAATTCACAATTTTAATTACATATGTTATAAATTAAAGCTAGGTTCTTTAATAAATGTAGTCCCCGTGTAGGAGGACTTTTTTGATGATTTTACCACGATAAAAAACCGGCCAAGTGCGTGTCGGGCCACGCACAGTGTAGGGTTCCGTAGTTGCCCATCAAAATACTTATGCGAACTAACTAAACTGATTCGCTGAATTTAATTTTAAAAAGAAGAATTTTCAAAATCGGTCCAGGAGTCTGAGAAATCGGGGTATCATAAAAAAAAAGATTACGACGAATTTAGAAACTCCTCCTTTTTTTGAAGTTAGTTAAAAATAGTTGACGATTAAAACCTACCTATCCCCAAAAAACATACATAAAAGCTGTAAAAATGTTGACAAACTTACATTTGCAGTTGTCTCCGATACATTCTTGTTTAGAGAAAGTATCCAAGTACATTTACCAAGTTGGTCGACTTTTACTCGTAAAGTTGTAAAGCCTACTTAGTCATGATAATTTTCTTTTGAAGTTTTTGGTATACTACTATAGTGAATTTTTCACTCCCCCAAAATAACCGTTTAGCTGATAGAGGGGGGGGACACTCGAGTCGAGCAAAATTTGCACTGGAAAGCTTAATATTTCAAAACGAATTTTTTTAAAAAAATTGTTAATGGAAACTAGATATTTTTTAATCCTATTTAATGATACCCCACACTAAGGGGTACGCGAGAAACAAAAAATGCATTCCTACTTACGTGTACACTGGAGGTACCCTGGAAAAATATATTTTTCGAGATTTTATTTTACCACTTTTTTGGCACAACAAATCCGTATTTTACACCAAATACAGCTCTCTAGACTGTGCGTCTCTGAGCTAAACTGCGGACAGACGTCGGACGGACGACGGATAGCGAAACTGAAGGGTTCCTTGTTGACTACGGAACCCTGAAAAAGGGTATAAGCTATAGATAAGCAATAATAAATGTATGCTCTCACACTTAGCCATTAATATAATAACAGTAAGAAGATGAACTCTTTTTTACCCTACAACCTACTACTACTTCAAGGAATAATGTGTTTCATTCAATGGTTGTTTTAAGACGGGATCACTGAATTTCTAGTTCCCTTTAGAGTCATAACAAAGATACGTAGACATTTTACGATGGAATTATGATTGTGAAAACAATCTAGCTAATGTTATGTCTGGAATAAGCTTCCCATAAAGACGCCATGCAGATTTGAGTACATGTATACAGTCTAGACAAACAGCTATTTTGCATGTTGCATATAAAAGACATTATTTACATTAGCACTTCTGTTCTACATTTATTTATTCCATTGTTTTATTCGTTTGTTACGGCTCTATTTTTATTATTGTTTTCTACAATGCCTCTTTAATATTTTAAAGAGGCATTCTTTTAAAGCCGGAAGTTATAATGAGATAATGAAAATGCTTTCACTAGTAAAAAGCTACATTACCTTTGAGTGTCATAGACTGTAATTATTTTATTTTTAAAATATTGTATCTTAAAATACCATTATTAAAAAATGAAATTAATTCTTTATTCTGTCTCGTCAGAGGACCGCAAACATTCTAACATTATTGCCTTCCATTCATCTGAAAACTAGTCCAACCCGTGCTGGTTGGGAATACATAATCATAAAAGCGCCCAACACAAGCAATAATTTATTAGCCTTTTGTTAATACATTATTGCTACCGTATAACATATTAATTAGATTTAGATAGTAATATACTACCTAAACAGATAACACAAAGTAAATTCCTACAAACATTAATTTCTTCGAACAATTAGTATGATATAATACCTACACTTATTATTGTTGATAATAAACCGATTAATTCAAAAAAACCTGAGTACATTTGAACGTTTTTATCTAAAAAATACTGTTATTTTCCACATGGCATTAGATAAATCACTACAAATAATGTTTAAACTATCAATATAATCACTGATTTATTTCAAGATATTAATTAAATATTGATACTGTTACTCGTATCAATGAAATCTATTCTCTTATCTATGCCAAAATGTGCGTCAAACAAGACTTTATTTGTTTGTTTTAAATTCAAAGTTAAAAATTGTGAGGTCATTACAGTAGCGCCTCGATGTGCTACGACGGCTACGCTACGCTACGGAAGCTACGACGGTCAGCTACGCTTCGCTACGACTGCTACGCTTCGCTACGACAGCTACGCTGTGCTACGTTAACTTATTTTTTGTAACGTATTATTTGGTTTCTTATTGAAAACACGATGGTACTGGATGGATGGAATAAAAAGTGCAGTCTGTGTTTGAGGTCACCGTTATATCGGTGATCGAATTTTTGAATTGTGTTTATAAGTTTTCGAGTAGGTATTTCCATTAAATCCAATAAGAAAACAGAAAATTATCATTATTTTGTCTTCAAAATATTACTGTCTGTTGCCAAAAAGTAACCAACGGACCAAAGCAGCTTTCAACTGGTGTAAGTAGTAATTACGAAAAAATAAATCTTTTCTCTTTATAATATTAGTACCTATAGATAATATTGATTTTCATTTTGTATTTCTAGAAATAAATCGTTTACGGTTGTTCTTATATGATTGAATTAATGATATCCATAGATTTACGCTAGAATATAATTTGGCACAAACAGTGATGTTGGAATCTTGGAAACAAGATTTATATTGAAATATTATAATTTGAGTGCAGATTGAAATATTGTAGGATACAGCTAAAAGGCAAGTTTAACCATCAGAGTTATTTCCAAAGTAGGTACCTACTGTATTATGGTACGGTTGGCGTACTGGTCGAGCGATGCGGGTCGCGGGTTTGATTCCCAAACGGAATAACTATTTGTATGACTTACAAGTTGTTATTCCGGATCTGTTTGCGTATGTAAGTTTAAATGTTTGTGAACTACAGGCGAAATTTCTAGTGCTGGGCAAAGTCTTATTTTTTTTTTAAGAATGATAAGGAATCTAAGCCATAATATCTTGCAATGTGGAACAAACTATAATCTAATTTTATTAAAATTGAATGGCTGATTTTGGAGAGGCGCTTAGACGAGATTTAGTAAAAATAAAAAAAATAATCTAGCATTTCTTAATGAGAGCAGTGGTGGCCCAGTAGTATCGGTCCCGACTAACGAGTTGTAGGTCGTGGGTTCGAACCCCGACAGGCGCATTACTTTATGTAATTTATTTTATCACCACTGCTCTCAAAACGGTGAAGGAAAACATCGTGAGGAAATTGGCATGTCTCAGAACCAAAAATTCGAAGACATGTGACATCTGCCAACCCGCACCGGGCTCGCGTGGTGGATTATGGCCTACTCCCTCTCACAGAGAGGAGGTCTGTGTCCCAGCAGTGGGAACATTATAGGCTGATGACGATGATGATGATGATGAATTACTATTTTACCTACTATTTTACATACGTGTCAAATATTTCTTGACAATCTAACTGAGATGGCCTATATAATATATCATTGGCCTAATTAGTTATTTTCAGTCAAATGCCATAGTTTTTTTTTTAATTTTTCTTAATTAATTAATGTTAATATAATGCCATAGTTATTCTACATGATAGCTTAAAAGCTCTCAGTATGAATTGACAGATAAATTACATTGCAGTGCTCAATAAATCATCCAGATCAAATGTAGTACGTATTTCAGTGATCTCAGATATTGAAGCTTCCATTAACTGCGATTCGACGACTATTTTCGTCTCTTCAGCATTCTGCAACGTCAAAACAAAAATAACCTTGCAACTGCTTCTGTACTAACTATCTTGCACATTTTCTACGTGTATTCAGTGGCGGATTAACGTGTAAGCACTACAAGCACGTGCTTGGGGCCCCTGTTCTCCAGGGGCCTCCATCCTCTGCCAGCGTTTCATTTTTTTCCTGCATTTTATCGAGACTCATTCACATTTCTGAAATCACAAGGCGAAAGCGGTCCGAGAGTGACCCTTCATACACCCCCACAGGGCCCTGCGGTTGGCCCCTGAGCGTTTGCTCTGAATAAGGCAGGGAAAAAATGTTTTAAGTATTAAACTATACCTACTACACTTTCTATTTTGATGAAACTTTCATTTTATACTTTCTACCATCCCAATTTAAGCAATAGAGGGCCTACACAGGATCTGTGCTTAGGGCCTCGGAAACTCTTAATCCGCCACTGCGTGCATTGATTCTTTTGATTTCTGTCCGGGCAGCGTATTTCCAAAGCCTATACTATTTCAGTCACGAGTCGGACTCTAATCGATTAGCTTTTGTTTGTGCATATTTCTCAACAATACCTAATCTATCAAAACTTGACTCAAATAGATTAGCTTTTGTTTTGAGATTTTCAAAGAAACTGCACTTCCATTAACCTAGTTCTATATAGTTCATGTCACTCGAATAGCTAGACTTTTGGCGAATGTTTAAACATTACGTACGAACAAAACCTTGTCGAGTAGAGGCTCACTATAGCTATATGTTTTTACCTCGGAATTCTTTTCTTAAATTTAGTAGTACTTGAATCGTCGACGGAGCACCGCTTCACGGTGCTCCTACTACAGGGTGGTTTAAAAAAAAAGGTTGCACTCCAGGAGTGCCGGTAGAAGTGAAAACTTTTTTGTTACTATGTTTTATTTTTAATTTGAATGACGTCTTACTCATTTTCGATCAGGGTCACGTGACCCTGACGCGAGTTTTAAATTTTTTACCCATTACAGAAAAAGTGTACAACGCCGCTAAAGAAGTTTTCACTTCAAAAAATACCCACGAAGGGGATGGCGGGGTCTGAAAGACCCCGCCATCCCCTTCGTGGTTATTTTTTTTAATTAATAATTAAATAATTTTTTTCTAACCTAACCTGTCCGAGTCGGGGTGCCCACAGTCGTATTTGCGATATTCAAGTGTAGGCAGTAGTTAATTTATAATCCTTTTATCCTAATCTTACTCATATTATAAATGCGAAAGTTTGTGAGGATGTACGAGTATGTATATGTATGTATATGTAGGTATGTTTGTTACTCTTTCACGCAAAACCCACTGAACTGATTTGGCTAAAATTTGGTACACAGATAGTTTATGACCTGGATTAACACATAGAATAGTTTTTATCCCGATTTTATGTTCCCGTGGGATAATTTTCGAGTTGTAGCGTGTGAAGCCGCTGGCAACAGCTAGTAATATTATAATGCTGAATAGTTCGTTTGTTTGTTTGGTTGGTTGAACGCGCTGATCTCAGGAACTACTGGTGGCCTACCATGAACTCTTATAGCTTGAGCCTTTAGGCTGTGGGAAAGAGATGGCGCTAGACGACTTGTATAGCTCTGTCTGAGCTCGTGGTAAGGCGTAGGTTCGAATTCAACACTTATTTAGTATTATTATACTTAGATAATAGTTCAACGTGGGCCCACGTGAAACATGAAAAATAGTAGGTATTAATACCAACCGACATGGTTTGAGTTTTTTTTTTAAACTAACATCTTCAAATTTTACATAGGTACTGCAGAGCATCTGCTAGGATCCTTAGAAAATCCTTTCGCATTATGCACATTCATACATCTGGTCATACAATATTTATTATTTTAATATAGTATAATAGTAACAACTGTTTTTTTTTCTTGTACTTTGCTTTGTTTAGTCACAAAGAGAATCTCATCCTTGTAAATGGAGCATGCAAGTGTTTCTGAACGAATGGTGTTTGTTATATCCTTTGTCATTTAACAATAACTATTGTTGATATTGAAATGAATCACTCGATACGAACACCACAATAAATAAAACGTAAAAACGCGAAATTGATAACATAAATCTTATATCTTTAAACGAGCAATTCTTGCATATTTATTTAATATAATCAGGATCTCGGAAACGGCTCCAAGGATTTTCATGAAAGTTACAGATTAGGGGTTTTTCGGCTCAAGAAATCGATTTATCAAGGTCCCAGGTTCGAGAAAAGCTCGGTTCCCAAGATATCTAGACATTTTAAAAACCGAGCGAAGCTCGGTCAACCAGATATTTATAAAATCAGGTATTACTTAACGGAAATTCATGATATTAAAAGTAATTATTTTACAAAATTAATCAATACTCACGTTTGTAACTTAAAATCACGCGTGTCACTTAAATAATTAGGTTACTAAACCACACAATATTTTCCAAGCTTTGACAGTTGATATCCGTGTCGACGCTTGCGACCAAATGATATCAGAATCTGGCTCCTATCATAAACGACAGAATCCAATGGCGATAGATAAACAATAAAACGTGTGCATCACACTCATTTCGAGTAATGGCGTAATTCTAATTGGTTGTTTGCCCGATTATTGGTTTCGGGCAAACTATGCCATTGGTCGTTTGCCTTACCTTTGGAGTTCGGGCAAACGATTAAGCTAGTCTTTTCTATGTGATACTCATGCAGGTTGTCTACCATGACGTCGAGTAGTCGAAAGTAGATCCAGTATGGAAAAGAGACAGACCTTTTTTTTCTTTTTTTTTATCGTGGTAAAATCATCGAATGAGTCCTCCCACCCTGGGCAGGGCGGGAGGGACTGTCAGACTTGTACTGACTAAAATCCAAAAAAAACAGAAGAGACACACGACTATACCCACTGAACTAATCTGGCTTTAAAATGTGATAAGACATGATAGGCCTCCGGGACACTTGCCCAGTACCTCGTCTTGTTACGGGGAATGAGAAATTGAGTTTGCCCAGTACTTTTTTTAGTTTTTTTTTTTTTTTACTGGGATGGTAAAAAAATCATCAAATGAGTCCGGGAGGACTCGTTTGATGATTTTACCACCTTCCTGGATGGAGCAGAAGGGGCTGACAAATCTTACTTTTTAAAAGTCGACCCTATTCCTTTGATCGTCCTTTCCGTTCCAGGGCCTTAGTATAGTAATTTACGCAATTTCCGGCCACCATACTGACGGCGAGTAATGGGGGACTCGCCGTGAGATCATGGACTATGCCCGGGCCGACGGAGGACGGTGCGTCCTGTTCCACAGGCTTTTTAGCTGTTAGCAATCTGACCGGGGCCCTTAAGCGTCCAATGCCTGCCAAGGTCGCGGGACTTTCTTATCAGATAATCGTGGCCCCAGAACGTAAAGGGCTATTAAATTAGCAGTAAAAATAGTTCCATAGTATCCTGTTTAGTAGTATCCATAATTTTAAGATGCGTGTTAAAAAATTCAATCTTAGTTAATTTTACGTAAAACTATGTCCCTTTACACGATTATTTGTAGTTCATCGTAAAATAATGTATGAAAATGAAACCATAATTTTCACAAATTATCGTTTTCAGGAAATCACCTTGAAATAGGCTTGTTTATTGGATGCAGAACAGTAACCAAGGTATTTAAACAATGGAAATCTATTTCTTCCCGTCAACTTGTCTCGGGCTCCATCGGTCAAATCTTGGAACTGCTCCAAGTTTGCAACAGAGGAGATCTCCTGATTTATTGTCAAATAAACAAACATTAAATTCCGCTCCTATAATAGGGCTTTGAAGACCGCCATTTTACTTATAGAATTTGCAAAATTTAACCTTAAAACGGTGAAGGAAAACATCGCGCAGAAACCGAAAAGTACAAAATAAAATAAAAAATGGCAAAGGACATGTTCTAAAACCAAAAATTCGAAGACATGTGACATCCACCAATCCACACTGGGCCCGCGTGGTGAATAAAGGCCCACTTCCTCTAACAGAGAGGAGGCCTGTGTCCCAGCAGTGGGAACATTACAGGCTGATGATGATGATTAATCATCACTTTTGGCTGAGACAGGCATACGACGTGGGAGATGGGACTGGCCTGTTGGTCTAGTGGTTAGTGATCCTGACTGCTATGCCGGAGGTCGTGGGTTCGATTCCCACCCAGGACAAATGTTTGTGTGATGAGCACGATCATTTGTTCTGTGTCTGGGTGTCATTCATCTATAATATGTATGTACATATTTAGAAATGTATAAGTATGTTTATCAGTTGTTTAGTACCCATAACACAAGCTCTGCTTAGCTTGGGACTAGATGGCGTTGTGTGATAGTTGTGGAATATTAAAAAAAAAAAAAAGAAACATCATTTCAAATGAATGAAAAAAAAAAAAAGGTTGCACTCCAGGAGTGCCGGTAGAAGTGAAAACTTTTTTGTTACTATGTTTTATTTTTAATTTGAATGACGTCTTACTCATTTTCGATCAGGGTCACGTGACCCTGACGCGAGTTTTAAATTTTTTACCCATTACAGAAAAAGTGTACAACGCCGCTAAAGAAGTTTTCACTTCAAAAAATAGTGCGGCGGCCAAAACGGCGCGCGCGCAGCGGCTTGCGTATGCGTCACATTTTGTTTTGCCTGATCCAAAGGTGCCCGTGTCAACGTTTCTTCCTTTGACCTATTTTTATTTCGCACTACATAGGTTGTTGATCTCATTTTATTTGTAGTGTTAGATAGATGTAAACTTGTAAAATATTGCCTAATATTTTATGTTTCGAAATGTATGATTTGAAATATTCCTTGACGGCAAAGTGATTCGTTTGTGTTCCTTTAATAAATGTATTTTAAATTATAGTATCAACGTTTTTTTTTTAATTTTTTTTTTCATATTTTAAGCTTAGCTTCCTGTAACGTAAAGGGCTATGAATAATTGAGGGACACCGTGGATTTTCGTCAGTACAAGACTGACAGTCCTTCCCGTCTTGCCCTGGGTTGAGGACTCATTTGGTGATTTTACCACGATAAAAATAGTTAAACATGTTTTGTAAATTACTGTTTTTACATTACTTCATTAAAAAATCGTTCGATGTATATGATTTTTTCAAAGAAACACTTGTCTTATTATTTTAAAAGAACACTTATACTTGAAAAATTTTAGTTTCTGGAGAAATCCAATTAATACACCCAATAAGGGAATACTAAATGTACATAAATTAAAATAAAAAAAAAAGGTTGCACTCCAGGAGTGCCGGTAGAAGTGAAAACTTTTTTGTTACTATGTTTTATTTTTAATTTGAATGACGTCTTACTCATTTTCGATCAGGGTCACGTGACCCTGACGCGAGTTTTGGTCACGTGACCCTGACGCGAGTTTTAAATTTTTTACCCATTACAGAAAAAGTGTACAACGCCGCTAAAGAAGTTTTCACTTCAAAAATGCTCCCACGAATAAACTTAAAACAAATAAATAAGACGCACCTCACTTTGAAAAGAAGACTTCAAAATCGAAACACAAATTATCCCACAGAATATCTTACACATGTAGAAAAAAAAAACTAAAATAAAATGTACAAGTACTTACTGAGTATCAGGATTGGGAGGACCGATCACAGACACGCACCAAGCACTACTAGACCTAAATTCAATCTTTAAACACTAAATATTGATATCAAGGGTTTAGTAGTAGACGTCACTCAGAATCCTTACGAAGGGTTCCGTATACAACTGTGTACCATCAAATGCGCAAAACCTCTCGTGGGTTAACTCAGGCCAAGTTACTGAACAATTTTTGTTCTAAGACTTTTTGAAATTCGCAAAAAAAATGGTTTTTCAAGGAAAATAAGAAATTGATCGGGATGCTGTAATTAACTGGTAATAAAACTTAATTAAAATGTTTTTAAAAAAATATATATCATCGTGTAAAAGTTATTGGAATCGAATCAGTTACTGATTCTAAACAAACTATAATCAGGTTTCACATAAAATAATGTTATATACCAGTCAGCCAATGATGACATATGTGGCTCTAAAACGTGGTCTTTGACTGCTGGCCATTTAGAGAGACTTAGAGTCACTCAACGAGCAATGGAAAGAGCTACGCTCGTAGTTTGCTTGGGATAAAATCCAGAACATGGATATTCGGCGAAGAACCAGAGTCACCGACATAGCTCATATTTGCAAGTTGAAGTGGCAATGGGCAAGCCACATCTCTCGTAGAACTGACAACCGATGGGGAAGAAAAGTTCTCGAGTAGCGACCACGAACCGGAAGACGCAGCGTAGGCAAGCATCCCACTGGGTGGACCAACGACATCGTGAGGGTCGCGGGCAACCTATGGATGCAAGTGGCGAATTGTCGTTCAGAGTGGCGGTCTAAAAGGGAGGCCTATGTTCAGCAGGGGTCCACCCTTTATAGCAGAACTTTTTACGTCATAATTTTATTTTGCATAGCAACGGATAGCATAAACCTCTTTTCGCAGAAAATCGTTTGGCGTACACTCATTTACCATAACACCGAAACCCATAATTTTGTAAGTCAGAATCATCTTTAGGCATAAATTTCATTTCCATAATAATCAATAAGTATAACCATCATATCGTAGAAAGGTCACAACCGGAATCATCTTTTGGCATATATTTTATATCCATAATAATCAAAAGTATAACCATCATATCGCAGAAAATTCACAGCAGGCATGGCTTCTGTCACGGCTCCGGCGCTGCGGGGCTCCGGCGGTCCCACGCGACCTAATCGACGCAGATGATTTTTCGCCCCCACCGCAGCTTCGGCTTACTGGCCGGCAAGCCGGCCAGCCTCAGCCGCGGCGGATGTGCGTTAAAACCCTGCTCCTCAGCTCGCGGGCCGCCTCGCCCCTCCGCGCCTAATACGCGATTATAAATTACACTCTAGGGGTAGGGCAGACAAGACTACGTGAAGTCGGTTTTGCAGCGATTCATTTCTGTCACTAACTTTTGTAGCACACCATACGAATTTTATAAAACAATTTTTTATTTTTTTATTATGACTATTAAATTATTTCTATTCTGAAATTCTGTGATCTTCGAAGTATACTAAGTCAAATTATTCCAAATAATCGGCGCTCTAAATAAACGTTATGCTTAATGAAAATATTATGCAAAATTATAACTCTGACAAAGGTAATTATGCCCAATACAATTCTGCCATCTTAAAAGTATCCCAATTTAAATTCGGACATAAAAACATTAGGCCAAAAAACAATTATACTAAACATTTTTTATACCATAACAATGTTCGTTTAAAAAAGTTTCTGCCAAGTGAGTTCTGCCAAATAAGTTTCGGAGCAACAAGTTTCTGCCAGATAGAGGGCACCCGTTCAGCAGTGGACGTCTTCCGGCTGATGATGATTTTAAAATATAAAAACATCATCTCCAAGCACCTTACAACAAAATTCCTAACAGAGAACCCTAATAATGAAGTGCATCTTATCAAGCAAGCAGTTGAGGGCGTACCCCTTGAGCAAATGATAAAGTGTCGCCCGGATTCTTCAGAAATGGGACGGCACGTGAATACTGAAGCACCTGTTTTATTCCTAACGACCTTGAACGTCATTATGAAAATCAAATCACATCGTGATAGTGAAGGAATAGTATAGTTTTAGACGTCACCGTAAGGGTGCTCCCACATCTATCGACGCGGAATCGGCTTTTTCCGTCGCCCTTTCTCTTTCTGTCGCTTAGAACTGCCATTTGCTAGACCGAGACAATGCGATAGCACGCGGCCGCCTCGAGGATTCCGCCGCATGCTATCGCATTGTGCTTTCGGTCTCGGTCTAGCAAATGGCAGTTCTAAGCGACATAAAGAGAAAGGGCGACGGAAAAAGCCGATTCCGTGTCGATAGATGTGGGAGCACCCTTACGGTGACGTTGTGACGGTGATTGAAAAAATTCGTGCACAATGGTTTATTTGGTAAAGCTTCTTCTGTACTGAATTAGAACGCCGCAGATTTATTGGATAACCATAAACTGTCAACGGCAATGCATTTCACAAACGGACAGCTTCAACATGAAAAAGTTTTTTTTTTTTACAACTATCACATAACGCTATCCTGTCCCAAGCTAAGCAGAGCTTGTGTTATGGGTACTAGACAACTGATAAACATACTTCTATATTTCTAAATACATACATCGGCCATTCTCCGGTTGCAAGTTTTTATTTGTCCGCGCTTACTTAATCCGTAATATGATCATATTCAAGCGTGGTTTTTTTTTATATGTTAGATTACGACCGTATCTAGCTGTATACAAAATATTGGGTTCTGTTCTTAATTAGTAAGTCTAAATTAATTGAATCTCTGTTCGAAAAAGCACTTTTTTCTAATTACCGAAGCCTGTCCGCACTCCAACTTGATGACAAAACTTGCTTGTAATTTCTCAAACCTGCAGATTTACTTTGATCCATTCAACGTTTTAAACAATACGAAACAACGTGTATCACCTACCAAAATATGGACTCAATAGAACCAGTCTATAAATAATTATAATTGAATAACCGCGTGTCCGATAGAAAGTTATAATTACCGTAACAGTATCTGTTCTTGGGTGCACATTCCTAAATAACGGTATTTGGCACATCAGTACCGCACGCGTCGAATGTCCTCAGGGTGTGCTGCAGCCCATTAGCAGTCGTACGTCTCAAACGTTACTGTAGCGCCAACAAAACACTTGAGTATATAATTACCGTAGCCCTTGGTTCAAAACTTTCTAATTACCGTTATACTTATTTAAATACTCAATGTTTTAAGTTAGACCCTAGTTGATAATGTAAATGAAACAGTACTATGGCTTACGTATGTTATGATAAGCCTGTATTTGCAGGCTGTGATGGTTTTCGAAATTTTGAAGAAAGTCTATCGTTTTCTAACTACCGTATACTAATTACCATGTGTTAATAATTACCGTTGTATGAAAAACTTATACAGAAAAATCAGAGTAGAGAGTAATAAAAGACAAAAGGAAAAGGGAAACTTGGAAACAATCGAGGAAGAAGTAGTCACAGATCTAGAGGTGCTTGATAACAGCATATCAGATCCTCTTGAAACTCTAACACCATTTATCATCTCAGCCTATAGCAGTCCACAGCGCACGATCTCCTGCTTTTTTCATCCAGCTACTGCCAGCCACATTTTTCAGGTCATCGGTCCATCTTGCCGGGGGGCGTCCCACACTACGCTTACCTACACGCGGTCTCCATTCAAGAACCATCCTACTCCACCTATCAAGGCAGACGTGACCAGCCCACTGCCACTGCAACTTGCTGCAGATTTGGAAAATATAATAGTAACTTTGGTCTTTTGCCGTACCTCATTCCAGATTTTATCCCCTAGTGAGACCCCAAGCACAGACCTTTTCATAGCTGCGTGACATGAAGTCGGTTGGCCAGCTTGACTGACAGTTCCACGTTTAGGCTCCTATACCTGCCTGAGGTAGATGTATTCTTGGACAACTTCGAGTGTTATACCTTCGACAGAAATTGGTTCTGAGACGACATGGTCATTCCTTGGTCTTGTCCAGGTTCATCCCGAAACCACACGTCTCGAGGCAGCATTGAGACTGATCAGCAGGTCTTGTAGCATTTCGCCATAATAAATAAATATATCGTCGGCAAAACGAAGGTGCATTAGGTATACACCGTGGACTTGATGCCCAGTCCGTTCCAGTCCAGCTTCTTGAACAAATCCTCCAGCGCGTTGGTAAACAGTTTAGTTAGGGGATATTACAACTCCCTGTCTCACACCTCTTAGCAGCTGGATGGTGGTTTTGTACTTGGACCGACATCGACGCTATGCTTTAATATAGGTTCCTTAGTACCTTTATGTACCGCCAATTGACTTGGCATCGCTTCAAGGATTCCAGAACAGCCCAGGTTTCGATGGAATCGAAGGCTTTTTTGTAGTCCACAAAGGCTATATAGACACAGCGGCCGGTTATACTCCCCTGTCCTGTCTTCTGTAAAACCTGCCGCACTGTATGTTTGTGGTTTAAGGTGCTACATAGCCTTTGTAAAACCCAGCCTGCTCCGGTGGCTGGAAAACGTCAAATCTAGCGGAAAGCCGATCTGTGACGACCCTCGAAAACAGCTTTTAGACGTGACACAGGAACGGGATTGGTCTATATAGTTTTTGAGGAGATTTTTGTCTCCTTTCTTGAAAAAAAATGTCACCACGGTCCTGCTCCACGCCTCCGGGGTAATCCCACTGGCTTTGACGAAGTTGAACAGCCTCTTAAGCTCGCCGAGCACAGGTTGGCCCGTAGTTTTTAAGAGTTTCGGAGGTGATGCCAACACTTCCTTACTTACCATAATAACATCAACTCCGCGTCCAACTAGTGCTCTCTCAACTTCTTCTACTAGTACTTTGTCATTATTAAGCAATATTGAGCAAATGGAAGAAATTATGGATACAAATATGGAGATACAAAATATTTTCTAATTACCGTAGCATCAAATATTCAACTTGTCTAATTACCATACCCAACTTTTTTTTAAATCTCAATATCTAGAAAACCATCAGTAATAGTAGAATGCCAAAATAACTATTGTATTCCTATCTTTAATGTGTTTCATATTCTAATGTGTTTAAGTTCATATCAGTGAAATTCAAAAACGGCACGGTAATTAGGCAAATAACACCTATTTGGAGAATGGCCGACATATTCATAGAAAAATTACTCCCAGACGCAGAACAAATGTCCGTGCTCATCACATAACATTTGTCCTGGGTGGCAATCGAATCACTAACCACTAGACCAACGGGCCAGTGAATTAGATTTCATTTTATCCGATTTTAGAAGGATTTTAGTTTATTTACGTATTTACAATATTTTGTTTACGTCTTTTATTTATTGATTCGTGTATGGCAACCTACGTAACCTAAAATGTATTTATCTTATCTTAAACCTCAGAGGTTTTTGGTTGCTATTTTAATAAATAATCCTGTTGATGTAATAATTTTGTTGTTTAATGATAAACAAAGGAAAAATACTAAAAATACAGATGTGAAATGCACTGACATTGAAAGTATTAAATTCTCCGTAAATATAAATTCTACAATAATGATCGGATTCCGATACTGAAGAGATATATGAACATATTCAGATGTGCTAAGAGCCTCTGACACATTTCTAGAAGAGACTTTACTATGTGAAAGTACCTCTGATAAATATGCTCTCAAATAAACAAAAACTACGGATGCAAACAGGAAACATGGCAATGTCACTTTTATACAGAATTTCAGGGCGATTAAGATTTGTAATATCTTTCTAATCGAGTATTGAACCCGTAGGGCGGTCAATGTCAATGGGAATTAAAAGATAATATTTTTTAATCCACCAAATATGTTTGTGCAAAGGTTTCATACCAGCTTCAGCCAGCTTAAGTGAAAACATGGACGACAAGTAATTTTCTCGTGACCGTTAAACGATCAGTCTACCTAGCGCTGCGTCGATACTAAAATCTTTACGTGCCTAACTTAAAAAATGTATCCCATCTCATATGATTTTTTATGAAAGCTTCCTACGCAGTAAAAAAACTAGGTTTATAGGTTTTCCTTCTTTTCAAAATTTATAATAGTTTGAAAGTTACAGGCGCCAAAGAGTTACTTTTTAATATTTAGGGGTAAGAAAACGTTTTCTCTTTTAGTATGGACGAGCGCTCGGTAGACGATCCTCTTAAAATGGAGGAACCCGTGAGTTAAACAAATATCTAACAAAATGTCTGCTAGGATCAGTGAGGATCGGAGGGGTCAACGGTGTCCACAAAATAATAATAAAGAGGTATATAATCAACCTAGCTCGATCTGTCAAATTCCTTTAATAGAATTCAACCTTATCACAATAATGGAAGGTTAATGTGGGATTGTTAAAATTTGACGTATGTCTTCACTTTTATGTAGAATACTTTAGATGTAGCCGATAAAGGATACGTTAAAAAAACTTTTAATAATGGAAAGCTTAATTCACCCTGAGTGCCATAGACTACATCCAAAACTGTCCCCCACGACTATTTCAACCATTATCATGAACAAAAGCGGGACAAAATCAAAATCATAATAACTGTTGCTAGTTGCTACCTTATATTTACCTAATTTATCACAACTCCTTCCGAAATTAATTATTTAAATAGTAATGTAAAGAACTTGTTAGTTTTTTCAATCTTCAAATATTTGTCTACGTATTAATACTGTTTGTCTGTTTATAAAATCTTAGAGGCTTTGTGTATTCTATATACTTTGTGTTCGTTGAACTTAGTACTCTCTGCCATTGATGCAATTCTAAATAAATATACAACGTGTATGCATTTCTGTAATACTATATTTACATAAATATTACCCACTTAAAAATTTGTGTTACCAGTTGCGTCTATAACTTTGTTTCTTTTTGTAACTATTGTTTATGCACACAGAACCTGTTGTGTTGTTGTTGTTTCCTTTTCCTCCTTCAACCGTTCGACTACTAAATAAACCTTTAGAATATTTATGATAAATGGGGAGGCAGATGCAATACTTTGGGCATATATTACGTTTTGTCCTAGGCATTTGATTGTGCACTTCATGAAACATAAATCAGGAAACTCCACCACTGCGAGATCCGGAAGTAGTGTCCTAGATTATCTTACTCATGCTTGAGAAAAAGGATTCAAAGAATTGAAATCCACGGGAAGATTGTCCCGAGTCTATGGTAACAATACGGGAGTCCCACAGGGTACAATTCTTGGACCTTTCTTTTTTATAATTATTAATGATTTGTCCTAGCTCATAAAACACACTGATATTGGTACTGCCAGCCTAATTCATCCCACTGCTGGGCAAAGGCCTCTCCTCATGTCTTAGAATAAACTCATAATTAAGTGTTATCGTCCACCAGCAAGGTGGACAGACGACCTTATAAAGGTCGCCGGAAGACGCTGGATGCAGGTCGCTTCCAACCGGTATATGTGGAACTCAAAAGAGGAGAAAGAGGTGTATGTTCAGCAGTGGACGTCTTACGGCTGAGATGATGATGATGATGATGTGCGGAGTACACGCTTTTTATCAGCAGCCAGTTTCGTGATGTCAAAAGTCCATTGGATCAATGATTAATAGTCTCCCTCTTCGTTATCAAACAAAGCATTGACAATGGGACAGAATACCTGTGTGGCAAAGCCTAATGACTATGCTGCTGCACCACCGCACCTGCCAGCTATGCCACCGGCATGCTGCGAAGAACTAGGAAATGGGCTCAACTTTGAATGCTAACCTGAGTAAATTTCCTGACAGAGCATTAATGTGCTAATTAGGGTCGTAAAATACATTGAGTACTAGGCTCTTTTAGAATCATCATCTGCCTAGCCTTTTCACAACTATATTGCAGTCGGCTTCCAGTCAAACCAGATGCAGCTGAATATTAGTATTTTACATGGAGCGACTGCCTATCAGACTTCCACAACCCAGTAACTGGGCTATACGATACCCAACTGGTTATCAGACTTATGAGCTTCTGACTAACAGTAACGACTGTCAAAGATCTACAAATGACAGCCAGGATCAATGGCTTTACGTGCTTTCAAAGGCACGGAGGAAACTTGCTATGTATGACAGATGGTCACCCATCCACAGACCAACCTCGGCAAGCGCGACTTAACCCAGTAGATTGGCTTGTGCGGCTGTTAGTACTTAGCCACATAAATAACTAGAATAAGCTTAAAAAAATATTCGAATAGGTATGTAAAATAAAGGTACGAGTCTATGCAGTTTATTGCAGGATATTTTTATTATATTCTGCTTGGAATTATAGAGAAGTTTTTCTTTTATTTGTGTACTAAATTGATGGTCTGTCTACCTGATTCCTATTCGGTAGGTCAAATCGTTTTTGGTCAGTACCCTATGAGTCATTCCACTGCGTTTGACACAAGGTGACTGTGCCTTCAAACTTTAGTTTAGAATATTTGGCAGAATATCAATCTGAGTAAACAAGATTCTTCAGTGAATCATCGTCGACTTTGTCTCTGTTATTCTTGAGCTAGACTTAATTCAAGAAAAAAATCCAAAAAAAAAATTGAGAGGTGTCAAAGGACACCTGGAACGAACTTTAACAAAAATAATCGTCGCAACACCACACTGTTCAATGCGAAATAGAAAGACGAAACGAAAATATCTGGCTTGCTTTTTATTAGAGAGAGAGAGACAGGGAAACATGTGCACGCCGATTAGGACAAGAGTCACGAGGAACGGGGGTTGAGTGAGGGGTACGGGGCGCGGGTGCAGGCGCGAGGTGCGGGGCTAGGCAAAAAAGTCGTGCCTACTTTTCGTAAGAATTTTTTCCGTCTAGCCCCCTTTCACAACGCGCGATAAGAAACTTCGTTCCAAAAATCTAATGATCTAAAAATACAAAAATAAACTTCCTTAGCGTGTAGTGTAAGTATCTGAAAGATGTGAAAATGGAGTTATAACTTATAAACTACAATTTACCTATTAATAGTAAGGCATACAGGTACACAATCTGTTCAAGTGGGTACTGCTACTATGAAATCACGTGTTGATAGTGAATAATGAACACTTCAAAATGATGAAGAAGCTAAATTCTGTTTCAAATGAAACTCACACGTTTAGGCATAGTAAGTAATAATATAATAAATGTAGTTTGATCTGTAATAGAGACCTATTCTATCCAACTAGTTGGACCATGACCCTTCACTAGGGGCAGTTGTCCAACTTTAAAAATAGTTGGACCACAGCACCTGTTAAGAGTTCATTCATTTAAAAATAATTTGCCCACCCTAAAAACCTCAACTGTATAATCACGTATAAGTATAGAATTTTGTCCGACAGTTAAAATTGTAGGTTGTTATTAATAATTGAGAATAATAAGTGTATAGTGCACCGATAAGCGCAGCTAAGGACTTCTATAGTTGGTGCCAGTTAACATGGCAATAGCGGACATTGACCCCTACCTAATAAGTCCTTGTATAATGGACATAAGCTCAGAATTTCATTTTTTATAAAATACCGAATAAATAAGTAAGTATATTGTAAGGATATAAGTACTTTATTATTCATAAAATATCAAAATGTTAAAAATATTTCACCTATACCTAAGATTTTATATTATTTTTATATTTAAGACTCCCAAGTAAACACTATCATTTCACAAGAAAATGCTAATTCTTATCTTATGTCATCATACGAGGACTTATTAGGTAAAGGTCAATGACCGCTATTGCCATCTTAACTGGCACCGACTATACCTACGTCCTACAAGGTGGAAGACGATCTCATGAAGATCACGGGATCAGTCTGGATGCAAGCTGCTACTAACTATTCTCCTCCGGTCCTATTGGAAATCTGTAGAGGATGCCTTTAGTTTTTTTTATTTTTAGCATGTCAAAATCATCAAATGATTCCTCCCACCCCGAGCAGGGCGGGAGGGACTGTCAGACTGCTACTGACTAAAATCCACGGTGTCCTTCAATAGCCTTTTATGTCCCGGGGTCACGGTAAGGAAATAATCCCGAGCCCCGGCAGGCTTTGGCCCTCTGAGAGGGGGGCCCCATCATTATGCTGACGCTCTTTGATGCGCGCGTGGGACACAACGCGCCGTCGACCCGGGCATGGTCCATGGTCAGGCAGCGAGTTGCCCTTTACTTGCTGCCCGCATGGCCCGCAAAGGAGGCCTTTGTTTAGGAGAAGACGGCTGATATGATGATGATGATGAATTTGATTTCCAACCCCTTAGAATAGAATAGAATATACTTTATCGCACAGCAAAATTGTTACACATTTGTTGTATGAAAATGCTAATTCTAGGGTTACAATGGCGGTCTTATCGCTAATAGCGATATCTTCCAGACAACCTGTTATTGAAACTACGGATTTAAAAAAAAAAAAGGTGGAAGTAGTCCCTAAAACACGACGACAGATCAAACTGTACCATCCAGTAGGTACATTTTACATTTATCTGACCTGGTAGAGAGGTGGCAGACGTACCAGTTTCTTGGTACACATACTAGTTTTCAGTGTCACGTACAGTCAGCATCAAAACCAAATACAGATTTTCAAAATCGCTGTACACCGTATTATTACGTATGGGTACAGCGAATTTGAAAATCTGAATGTGTTCAGCAACTTTTGATGCTGACTGTATCATGTACCTAGACTACTGGTATGCAAAAATACCAAGATTGGCCGTTGACTGCCAATCCAGAATGACCAACAAATATCATTGAACAAACGAGTATTTCTCCCTAAAATATACCTATCAGTTTTTAATTTTTTTGAACGTGAAGTCAAATATAACACGATAGAAAATCGCAGTTTTTTTTTTGTATTTATCCACTGTAAGGTTGGTAAAACTGCTTGTTTACTGCCTTCTATTAACGATACACAAAATTTAAATATACTTTTTTTAACATTAGGGTACGATTTCTGACACAATCTAAATATTTGTACCAGGTATTCTTTTTCAATACCACCTTTCAGCCAGCTCGACTTAAGGATTTCTGGGTGACCGTCGGACATACCCCATAGAGTATGAATTTCTCGTGCCGTGAAAGGTCAGGTTAGCCTGGATGTATTAGTATCTTTATACACTTAAAAAATGTGTCACCAGTTCAGTCATAGGAAAATTACAATTATGAAAGTGCCGATGATAAATATAATGATTATGCGGTAGTGGAGTGTTTGATAACGTGAAGTGGTAGATAATTGCAGGAGGAATTTTCATTGCCTATGTCGGTTAGAGGAATTAGTTATGTTTCATGCTTGAAACTCCACAAGAGAACTGTGCGAGGACTTTACAAGATACAAGATTTTTTTGTGTTGACCCTGGACAATGACACTATAGGCTACCAATAACCTGCTAGAATTATGGCCGAGTAAATAGTTTTTACTGTGTTCCATCAGAGTAAAAATTATTTACTCGGCCATAATTTATTTAGAGTTACGGCCATGCTGCGGGGCGAGACGGAGTGAGAAGCGGTCTGCTCCTTCTGCGAGGCAGTAATGCTCGTGGAGGAGCAGGCGGGCCGCGAGCGAGAGAGGACAGCGTCCTCCCTCCGCCCCAACCGCAGTGGTAGGCGCCCGCGGCGTCAGACGTCAGCAGATGATCTCCGGCCACCGCACCGTAGGCGCGGGCATGCGGGCTGCGAGTAAAGGGCAACTCGCTGCCCGACCATGGACCATGCCCGGGTCGACGGCGCATTGTCACAGGCATTGTGTCCCACGCGCGCCTCAAAGAGCGTCAGCACACTGACGGGGTCCCCCTCTCAGAGGGCCAAAGCCTGCCGGGGTCGAGTGATTATTTCCTTACCGTGACCCCGAAACATAACAGGCTACTGAAGGACACCGTGGATTTTAGTCAGTAGAAGTCTGACAGTCCCTCCCGCCCTGCCCGGGGCCGGAGGACTCATTTGACGATTTTAACACGCTAAAAAAAAAAAAAAAGACCATCTTTCCAAGAGATCTACTTCTTGAAATGGGCATCTACAGTACTTTCACAGTTTTTATGTCTTGTGGCTGGGACTGTAGTACCATAGCTTACCCCTCTATATTTTTTTTCTTTCTTGTCCCAAGTCCAACAATCCAATACCTTCACCCAGGTCAAGATCATGTCTTAGATAATATTTTACCGTAATCAAGTTACAAACTAATTAGCTGTAATATTATCTAGTATTTAGATAGTAGTGTTGTGACCTAAGGCTCGACTGGGCTCACTAGTCATTATAATCTGTGGTTGACAAAACTAGATTATTAAGGATTATTCCATACAAGTATGAGAGCTTGACAAGAACGAGTTATTGGAAATATGCATTTAAAAAACACAGGAACGTTTTTTACTGAATCCGTCAAGTGTTTGATAAAAATATTAGATTTATCATCGTTGTGTGTAGTACATATTGTTGTACATTTTTCTTTGATTTCAGATATTTTCAAGACAGACTTAAGTTCGAGGTCTAAAAGTGGTGACGCGTATTCTACGTAACTGCTTTTCTAGTCTACGATAGACACACAAAGATAAAGTGAAGCGTCCCTTTTATACATTATTATAGTTGAAGTGTTATAGACAAAACGGAAAAACAACTTTATTTTTGACGACTGTAACCAACTATGGAGACCGCGAATGGGCAAACGTAGTGTAGGACGCCTGCTGCAAGATGGGTCGATGATTTATGGAAGGTGGCTGGCAGTGGATGGATGCGGGCTGCCCAGGACTGGGATGATTGGCGCTCTTTGGGGGAGGCTTACGTCCAGCAGTGGATGGCAATAGGCTGATGATGATATCAACTATAATGCATTTCAATCCTTATATTCAGTGTTTTCCTACGTCACAGTTATATTACTGTCTTCTTAACCTTTAGATGGTTTAATGTAATACTTATCTAATCGTTCCCTTATCTTATCATTGCGCCCTTCCCCGTTGTGTCGTCAGCAGGTCATAGGGGAGTGCATCGGAAAGTATCAAACACTCAGTTGTACCGTGGTGCAGTGTGAGGGTCAATATCCACGATATTAGCCTTGGTTTGTGAAGATTAGAATACTTTATCACCTTCTTATCTGTAACGACCATCAGTCTTATCTTGGGGTATCTTTTACTACCCAGTTACTGTGTTGTGGAGGTCAGATAGTCAGTTGTTCGATGTAAATTAATGATATTCAGCTTTGGGTCGATTGGGATCCTAACATAGTTGGCAGATTATGATTATTTCAAACAATAATGGCTACTATTCAGTGGGGCTTGGGTTTCGACCGCGCATTTACAATAGTTTTATTGGCCGAGTTGGCCTGCAGTTTGTATCTAAGCGGAGAGAGGAGCGACCAACGGCACGAATAAGACATTTATTAGTTACTTTGTAAGTACGCGAATTTGCTACTGGCGGCTCATCGTAGCGTGTTTCAAACACCACTTACCGCATATAATACAGTAATGCAGCCTTAGCAAGAGTTGTTTAATCTGATGAAACTTGAAGATCTGGAATACCAGATGTGAAACTCCAAGAGCCTAGCGGTAAGTCACTGCAGACAGCGGCAAGGTGCTTGTACTGACCGAAGCTGGACAAAATGTATAAAAAGTTGCAATTATTGAAGCAAAATTAAAATACAAGCACCAAAGAAATTATCATGACGAAAAAAGCTTTAAGAACTGTCAAGTAAAAAAAAATAATACACTTTCATTTTTATATCGAATGTCACTTTAGTGTCACGAAGTTTTTTTAATCATTTTTATCTGCATTATTCTGAATTTTCGTAAAACAATAAATTACGCAAAAATGCACATTAGTTTGAAAAACATAAAGCTATTCCGCGTTAACGTTCCAAGTTATTTATAAAAAAAAAAAAAACAAAATGGCTGGCCAGACGAAAATGTTGGCCAAAAAAATGAAGGAGGAAGACCTGGCAGTGAAAGGTGCCCATCTGTTTGGGCCAAGTGTGGAGTCCAAATTCGACGAGCTAAAGTACGAAGTTATTGACAAGATTGATAAGGAGTTGACCGACTCTCAAACGCCAGAGAGTATATTTCTCAGAAATATGACGAGCTATGTGGCAAAATTCAATACCTGACGGAGTTGGACGCAACTGTCAATGGTTTCCGAACTGATGTGAAGGCCATTGAGAAGCAGATTACTGAGCTGTCCTCGAGGGTCGATGACATTGAGAAGAGGACCATTTGTAAAGAGTGCCCCTCAATTACTTCTTCCATGTTTTGATTTTTTTTTTAATAAATTCTGTCTTGAGTGATTTGGTTTTTCATTTGTAGGCATATGCTAGTGCCTGTTGCCAGCAACTCGAAAACTATCCCACAAGAACATAAAATCTGAATAAAAAATATCCTGTGTTTATCCAGGTTATACAATATCTGTGTACAAAACTTCCGGATCAGCAATCGTTTTTTCGTGAAAGCGTAAGGGTGCTACGGTTGGGTGTACACAGCGCAAATAACCCGCGCAAGTAAAGGTGCTGGTTACCCGCGCGAGTAACATGCGCAAGCTCCTTGATCAAGTTACCCGCGGGGTGCTTGTACACGGCGCATGTAACTCGCGCAAGTAAAGGCAAGGTACGGGCTTGCGGTTTACCCGCGCGAGTAAGATGCGCAAGCTACTTGATCAAGCTACCTGCGGGGTGCTACTACTACGCTTGTAGCTTGAGCATGTTGAGGCACTTGCGCAGGTTACGTACACCGTGTACAAGCACCCTCACAAACGTCCTTCCATCCATCCATACATCTTCAAAGACATTCACATTTGTCCCCCAACAAAAATCCAGCTTTAGAAACACTTCGGCATAATCTTTCGTGAGAAACAGGTGTGAAATATTATGTATCATCATCTTCCTAGACTTTGCCCAACTATATTGGGGTCTGCTTCCACTCGAACCAGATGCAGCTGAATATCAGTATTTTTACATGGAGCGACTGCTTATCGGACCTCCACAACCCAGTAATTGGGTAATACATACCATATGGTAAGAATGGCTGTCCTACTTTTAGAGCTACTGACTAATAGTAGCGACCTATTATACATTGTACTATGGTATTATTGTGATATTATGGTAAAGGCTGTCAAAGATCTACAAATGACAGCCGGTACCAACGGCTTTACGTGCTTTCTTGCTATGACAGGTCGTCACGAGGTCACCCATCAACAGACCAACCTCGGCAAGCGCGGCTTTACCCGGAAGATCGGCCTGTGCGGCTGTAATGGGGAAGGCAAGTCAAAGCTAAGTGTAGATGGCGCCACCATAGCTAAGTCCTAATCCGACCAATGAGTTAGTACTATTTTGAAGTACCTATAAGATTTGAACCAATGACGATGCTTGGAACAAGCTATACTAGCGCCATTAGTTCCCCAGTTGCCATCCCTATTATTTAGCCACGAGCTCCTCAATATAAAGTTATTTATGTAGAAATAAAATACAAAAATAACAGCTCATTATTTAATAATCTAAAGCTTATAATTAACATAAACATTAAAGTTATAACATTAACAACGATCACTGTATAAAAATACTTAAAACAGACAATAATTGTAAACATTTGGCACATTTCGTCTTATTTTAGCAGAAATTAGAGCAATGTAGACTGGAGACCATTACTCATTTTGCAATTTTCTGTATCACATTTATACAAGTAATTATAAGGTAGTACCTATATGCGCAAACGCAGCGAACCAATCAGTCTCTCGCCGACCGTAGCCGAGTGCACATGTGTTTGCTGCGTCATATACCCTATTTCAGTAGCTCTCGAGTCATTAGACTTCCAAATTTTTTTTTTGCAAACTGTAGACCGTACTGGTCCAGATTAAACCTGGATTTGAAGTACTGGGAAGAATATTTTTTCCCAGTAGTGGAATAATGCGTGGTAACAGTATGCACACAAACCGTTATTGCAAAAGGAAAGGTACAGACGCCAGCACGTCAACCTACCCGAATCTGTCAGATTTTACCAATCAAACATTAACCTTCTACTCTCGTGATAAGGTTGAAATTCTATTAAAGAAATCTGACAGATTGTAGTAGCTTGATGTGCTGGCGTCTGTACAAAGGTCTTCTGTCTAAAATGCTCTAAATATAATCCCGTTTATAATTTTTTTCATTGTATTTTTAACATAACTCTGACTCTTTCTTTTATTATATCTTATTCTTTCCTTCTTATATTTTAATTGGTTTTACCAATGAATACAGTTCCCTTATTATTATATTTAATTTTTCATGCTACAGTAAATAGTAATAATTGGCAAAACAGCATAATTGACTGTTAGTAGGTATCTACTATTAATATTATTTAAATATCTTTTTATGTCTTCCACTCTTTTTCTTTTCTCTTACCCTTTTTTTCCCTGTCTTGGTTGGGTAAAAAATGCCATAATAATTTACGTATATCATTATTTGATCGCTTGAACAGTCTCTCGCCATTATATGAGTATTATATCACAATAAATTGGACTCAATCACTCATATACAATCATTTTTCTTTAAATATTCCCTTAAAACTAAATTAATTATATATTATTCACTAAAGCAGATATTTTAACACTTTTTGTTTAAGGGGGATGCTCCAACCAGCCCGCGAAATTCAAATATTTTTACGTTTTTTGCAGTTTGCAGGCCAGTGACATGTTGTAACTTTATAAATATATGAGTTGCGGTAATAACAAGCATAATTTTAAATATAAAAATTATCAAAAAAATCGCTCCATCAGCTCTCACATAGAAAAGCTGCATCATGTTAAAATCTCCGAAATCTAACTTCGATGCACCTTTTCTATGTGAGAGCTGATGGAGCGAACTTTTTGATAATTTTCATATTTAAAATTATACTTGTTATTACCGCAACACATATATTTATAAAGTTACAACATGTCACTGGCCTGCAAATTGCAAAAAACGTAAAAAAATTTGAATTTCGCGGGCTACATCGAAGCAATCACCTTAAATAATTATCTTTAATATTTTTGGCACTGAAATTAGACGGTATTTATTCCTAATTTTCGTTTAGCAATTTAATAAACAAAAAGTATTAAAAAGCAGAAAAGTCTAAAGAAAATATTAACTATTAGGCCAGCTAAGAGTCTCAAATTAATATTTTGCTAAGAAATATATTTAATTTAATTTATAGTATTAAAAATAATCGACTTTCACATTAACTCATCAATTTTAAATTATAATTTAAAATGACAACACAAATAATAATAATGAAAATTGTTCAAAATGTCACAAATATTTTATTGTGTCCTACTAATAAATTATAAATTGCAAAAATAAATCGGTGGCACTACAAGATATTGATATAAAAATAGGTAAAATACCTATTTACAACATTTTACATAACGGCCGAATTTTTGGCATAAATTGTGAACACTTCCCAATATAATTTAAATTTTATGTCATGCTCCTATTAACTTATCAATATATATTTCGTTTCAACTGCCGAGTTGAAACGAAATCATCCATCACGTATTCCTACGGTAAATTGTATTTTTATATGCCATAATTCATTCACAATAGTATCACAACATTTACAAGAGGGCTTAACACATCTCCTTGGACAATCCATGCATTATCATTTTTCAATTCACCTTCAAAATAGTAGTGACCCCTCAATCCTTCCAACATTTAATATTTCTTACCGGCCAAAATGGCTTGAATTTGCGAAACAGTCTTACCCTTAGTCTCCGGAATCAAGAAGAACACAAATATGGTTCCAAGGATCATGAAGCTGGCGAAGAACCAGAAGCAACTGTAGATGCCTATAGCATTCTTCATGATAGGGAAACATAGAGTGACTATAAACACCAAGATCCAGTTCACAATGACGGTAACACCAGTCGCAGCACCTCGGAACTCAACAGGGAACAGCTCAGCCATCATCATCCAAGGTATAGGACCGAAGCCCATCGAGAAGGAAACGATGAACAGAATCAAACATACCAACGGGATCCAGCCCACAGCAGCAACGTTGTAGTGATCCCTTTGTAATTTGAAGTAGATACCAAGAACGATAAGGCAGAGTCCCATGATGATTGAACTTTGGAGAAGGAGGATCCTACGACCGGCTTTGTCAACGAAGACAGAGGAGAGGTAAGTAGCAATGGTCTGTACCACGCCGACAATGATGGTGGCGATGACCGGTGGGATATTAGACCCTGCGGATTGGAAGATGTTGTTGGTGTAGAAGATGACGGCGTTGATGCCGCTGAACTGCTGGAAGAACATGAGACCGAGGCCGCAGATGAGCGCCATGCGGGAGGCGCGGTTGGTCACCATGCTCATCATGCCGGCGCGCTGGCGGGCTGCATCGTCCACCTGGAACGAGGTACAGAAGGTAAGTGTTGCAGGCAGGAAAATCTTTATATCTTAAAGATCGCATATTGCTTTGATCGAAATGTAATTTTTTACTCCTCAACTACTTCACAGTGATTGATAAAGTCTTACATCTTTCTGCATGTCCTCAAGTTCTGAAGTAAGGTCGGCATCGGGTCCTCTCAACCAGCGGAGGGACTTCTCAGCGTCACGTCTGCGGTTCTTGCCCAGGAGATACTGAGGAGTTTCGGGCATCCACCTGAAAAATACATCAGTTCAGTCATACATCCATTTGCAAATATTGTAAGTTTTATCAGAATCCTACATCCTATGGACATGAAAACCAAAATGGGGAGTTCTTTACATCTATCAAAGAAAAATACTTTGTGCCTTACTAAGAATTTCTTTGTTTATCGTGTACAAACATTGTAACTGGCACACAGGAACCGGCCCCTACCACACAAATATTTCTTTCGTGCGGGGATTCAGTTTTTGTATAAAAATGGTTGTGACTAATTATTTCGGTTAAAGTGGTTCAGTGTTAATTTTATCTTCTAAATTAAATTGTACTTTTGATTTCATCTGATCAAGTTTAATTTAAAACAACTACTGCTACTATTTTCATATGCTTTGATATCAGTTTAAATACATATAGGATCATTCGTTTTACATCGATATTGTTTCACCATCTCATACAAATAGCTTTAAATAGATAAACCCGATCAGAATTAGGTTTATCAACACTCAACTCATGGTTAATATAAATAAAACAATGAAAAGGGAAACACCTGATAGTTATTTTTAGTTCAACAACAATGCACGTGAACTCTGCAACCGTATTATCATATTTATCATACCTGTTGCTTATTTAATCGTATAAACAAACAATTTTACATATTCCAACTGGAATTCGAATCGGAAAGTGTTTGTAACGAAAACGTCTTTTTTTTCCTATTCAAAATTAAAGTTGGCTGATTGGCCTGATTCTCTAGGTGATCGAATCCGAAATGAGGAGATCCGTAGACGAACTAAAGTCACCGATATAGCCCACCGGATTAGCAAGCTGAAGTGGCAATGGGCAGGCCATATTGCTCGCAGAGCAGATGGCCGATGGGGTCGAAAAGTACTAGAGTGTAGACCACGGACTAGCAAGCGCAGCGTAGGACGTCCACCAGCAAGGTGGACAGATGACCTTATAATGGTCGCCGGAAGACGCTGGATGCAGGTCGCCTCCAACCGGTATATGTGGAGATCAAAAGGGGAGACCTATGTTCAGCAGTGGACGTCCTATGGCTGAGATGATGATGATGATGATTGGCCTAGCGTTGAATAAGATGCTACAACCTTGGGGTCTTTTGTTAATAGGTTACTTCTATGCAAGCGTGCTTCACCGTCGACCACATCTTCGACCATCAGGCGAGATAGTGGACAAACGCAAACATATCGCTTAATAGAAAAAGTTGAACCATATCAATGGTGACTAATTTAGAAGAAATGGGGACCACGCACTGGCAAGCGCAGCGTAGGACGTCCACCAACTAGGTAGGCAAACGATCTTATGAAGGCCACAGGATCACGCTGGATGCAGGCCGCTTACAACCGATCCTACTGGAAGTCTAAAGGGGCGGCCTATGTTCAGCAGCGGACGTCTTACGGCTGATATGATGATGATGATGAATTGAGAAAAAAGGAAGAATGGCAAAAGAATGTTGAAGAGGCAAACCAAATTCAAGAGACTGATTTTGATACAACAAAGAATTTGAATGATTATAATAGTGAACACAAAGTACACACAAATCAAGAGTTGTTTACAGAACACTTTGAGCTGCAAACACTACAATGTAGACGAAGGAAGTATCAAGTTCCTAATCGATGATAATTAAAATAGAGGTACTTCATTGTATGTTAGGAATCTGAGAAACGATCATTTAAACCATAAATTAATATGCAGGCCGAATTTATGTAAGATAGTTTTTACTAAAGTCAGTGGACATATCAAAATTTTGGATGTTTGTAGTAAAAATATAGTTACGGAAAATTAAAAACAATTTAACCTTCAAGATTATAAGGAACAGGGTGTCTTCCTCGATAAATCAATTTTAAAGGGACGATCTTACGATCACACTGCACTGGTGTTGAATCCGTTGACATACTACCCGTCAGTAATTCCTGTTGGGTTTTATACAACTCGCGGGACACTATACTATTGCGACGCAGAATTTTTATTTCAGTTCTTCATTTAAATGAGAGATGGAGCTGTGAACGACCTAGCTACATACAAAACAGTCACAGGTTTGCAAACACTGGTTAGTTCAAGACCCTAGACAACATAAGTATGGCCATAGATGTGTGGAAAGAGCCGTGCGAAAGAGAGACAGAGCTAAACCGGACTAATCGCATCTCACCTTTCATTACCCGTCTGAACAACGGGTACAGACCTTGTGCTATTTCATATTATACTAGCAGCTTTACATAACTTTAAATTTTAGAAAATTACATGCAAATGCTTGTCCAGCTAACTATTGGCTGACTTGATAGTCGTTGTCGGTTGTCCACTGAACTTGGATGGCTTGATACCTGTGAAGTGCCTCAAAAGCGCTAGAATTGTTGATTTTTGGGAACATTCACATTTATCAGTTTCATTGCAAATGCAAAAGCCAATACAAATGCACCTTTTGACAGCTATTTGATGGTCACCGCATTGGCACCGAGATACGCAATAGCCCCGCTGATGTGTTTGTTAAAACAACAAAATAAAGGTACAGATACACATGCTTTTAACTAGCATGCTAAAGCAGGAGAGCATGCTACTTTTAAGCAAATGCTACTTAGTAGCATGTGTATCGAAACCATTTGCTAATAATGAGCATGCTAATTTAAATGAAAATTATAAGCATGCTCATAGCATGCTAGTTTAAAGCATGTGTAGAACATTCAAATTGGTGCACACGGAAACTATACGCCAGTAGACACTGACAGACTGGTTCGACCTCTTTGCTACCTACCTATTGTTTGATAGGCGAGAATGAAATAAGAAAACGTGTTGCGAAGGAAACCCGAATTATAAACAAATGATCAAGAAAATAGTAATGATTTCGTAAACTCACCAGAACACAGCAACCAATAGAACAGGGAAGACAGCAGATATGATGGAAAGGGTCCTCCAATGCGTCCACCCGCCCACCACGAACGTGAACAGGATGCCGACAGTTAGGAACAGCTGGAAGAAGGCTCCTAAAGACCCTCTTATGGAAGTCTCAGCTATCTCGCCGATGTACATTGGGGCTGCGACGCAGGCGCCACCTGAGAACGGAGAGAAGCTTTTAAATGTAGTGTAGCAGAAAGTTGTTTGTCTCTGATGGATCTATTATACCCCAACCTCATTTAATCAGATTATTTTTATAGCGGCCAACTTAGGCTTGCAACCGGTTGAGAGATTTCCAGAGTACCCACAACGATAAACACCCAGAAAGATGCTCTGCTGGATTGAGGAAGGCGTTAGAACTATAATACTATACTACGTAGTGTCGAATACTATTCGAGTCCATCGACGAGCAAAGAAGAAGAAGCAGAAGTCTGGAGAAAATAATATAGGTTCTAAAGATTGAAAAAGAGTTAAGGTTTATAATAATATGGTTAAATATAAGATTGAAAAAGATCTTAGATTGATAATGTAATGTTGCTTCTACTGCTAATATGAAAAATACTGGAAGTGTTAATAGATGCAAGACCAACTTCGATGCTTGATAGCCACAAAATAGACTCTTGATCAATGATTTTGATTTCAATCTTTGTGAGTTACATAGGTATCCTTATGATACCCTTCACTACGTTTTACTCTGACAGTCACAATTTCCTTGGCAGTCACGGCTGCCATGAGCACGCTAGTAAAAAGACCTATTTAAAGACATACAACATCTGATCAACATAATAACATTCCCATTTCTGAGATACAAGCTTGTAAATCACCAAGCGAGTCTAGTGGGGGTTGTTCACAACTTACTGATGGTAAATCAAAACTCACCAGTAGCTAAACCTGCGAAGAATCTGGCAGCGATCAGCATGCCAGCACCGTTGGCGAAGATGGTGAGCAACCAATTGAGTAGGAACGGTATGGAGAGGATGAGCACGGTGGGTCTCCTGCCAACCTTGTTCGCGAGCATGCCCACGGGAAGAGCGCTCAGCGCCGCTCCAATGGCGAGGAATGAAGATACTAAGGAACCTGGAAAGAAGGAATTAGTAAATTAAAACAATTATTTAATTCATTGGTATCCTCCCAACTAGCAGAGAGATCCTGCCCGGGTCGACGGCGCGTTGTGTCCCACGCGCGCCTCAAAGAGCGTCAGCATAATGACGGGGCCCCCCTCTCAGAGGGCCAAAGCCTGCCGGGGTCGCGGGATTATTCCCTTACCGTAACCCCGGAACATAACAGGCTATGAAGGACACCGTGGATTTTAGTCAGTAGAAGTCTGACAGTCCCTCCCGCCCTGCCAGGGGTTGGAGGACTCATTTGATGATTTTCCCAAGCTAAAAAAAAAAAAAAAAAAAAGAGATCCTATGAGCAATTACTCTTACGATTATAGATCGAAAGACAGCCTTATGAAAGATGCCATAATTCAAAAAGCCGTTTAAGAGCAGCTCTCTCGACTTTTTAGCCTTCAGCGCTTTATTCTTACGAATTGTGGCTCGATCTCAGCCAAGTGCATTACTTTGTGTAATTTATTTCATAACCACTGGGCATGGTGTAGTGTGCAGCTCGACTAACCTTATATTTGTAACGGCACATACTAATTATTTCCTCGAATTAAACAGTTCTCTTTTGTTTCGACAACATCACTATAATGCCGACTCCAAACTATTGCCATGAACACCCGTGAACAGGCGCGTACGAGAATGTGGATGGCTTTCGCGGGGTTCAACAACGTGTTTTATGTCTTAACTCATAGTGGTAAGGTTGTTTTTCACTCGTAGTAGGAATTCGTTCGAATCGCTTCACGTCGCATTGCGCCATGAGTCAAGTCCCTTATTGTTAGACACCGAATCCACCAGAGACGTAAAGTTACTGGTGTCACGAGACTATCTAAAAGGGCACCGGAAACTCGACCCAAATATAGATCATTTTCAAATAAAACAAGTCTATGTTTGCATATTACGTGCCCACATGTTTATTTTTACTACAAACTCGGATGACGTATCGCAGACGCACACAATTGTGGTCGCGGGTAGGTACTATTACTACTATTATATATTCTGTGTCGCGGGTCGTGGCCATCGTTACGTAAGTTGGGGGCCTGCCAGATTAGCCAGATAACAGTCAGTCCCTTTATCAGCAGGATGTTTAGTTCAACATGGCTGTTTTGGCGCGTGACCTTTATCGCAATTAACGCCACATTTTGTTTTAAAATGCTGCGTGGTTCATTCCCGCATGTGTTATATGAAACTATTGTATACAAAATCAGTTTTATGTACCAATGCATTTAATAATATTATAGAACCGCAGTTTTCATTCTCATTATGTCAAATAACTGACAGCGATTAATTTACGATCATTTTTCTTTTAGCATAGTACGAGTATCTCGCATGCTTTATAAGAGAAGTTGTGGTTGATGATGAAGCACGCTTGCCTAGAAGTAACCTGTTCACTCTTGACTTGAAAACCACAACGTTTTAGCTACCAGGAAACACAGATGCAAGGAATTTCAGTCCATAATGTGCGCACAATAAAAGTATTGGCAAAACACTTTGTTTATACGTACCGGAGAGATGTCTATCTATTTACCATTATCTAATCTAATATCTTTAAACGAGCAATTCTTGTATATTTATATATAATCAGGATCTCGGAAACGGCTCCAAGGATTTTCATGAAAGTTACAGGTTAGGAGTTTTTCGGCTCAAAGAATCGATTTATATTATTTAGGTCCCAGGTTCGAGAAAAGCTCGGTTCCCAAGATATAGACATTTTAAAAACCGAGCGAAGCTCGGTCAACCAGATATTGTAATAATAATACGTGGTTTAGTATCTAGTGTAAATGTTTTTGTATCATAAAATCTAGCATCCTCATTCTTACATTTGACATTTACGTCTAGATCTAAATGTAAATACGTTTAACAAAACAAGAAAACGCATACTCGTACACTCTGTCTGGTGAATTTATTTGCATTGCATTCGAGCTAACAGCTTACAGACGTTTATTTCATCCCACTCAAATAATTCTTCGAGATACTCAGAATTAAAATAATTGCGGTACTGTTTTGTTTCTTCGTAATTTTACTCTGATGCACGCTTTTAGTTTTTATTGAAACTTGATCTGTGTCTCTCAGTCATCACCAGTCTCATATCAGCCAGTAGTGGGGATTCGCGGGTTCTGGCGCACGTTCCAGAGCCCCGCGCCAGAGCCGATCTGATCCACCCATCCTAAAAAAAAAAAAAAAAAAAAAAAAAAAAAAAAAAAAAAAAAAAAAAAGGTTTTGCCATGCTCTGATCACGTTTCTGCAGTCCGTTTTAGCGTAGGATGCGTGGTTCTGGAGTTATACAAATCAATTAACTGTTATCTCATTGATTTCCGGTGGACCTGCACCCTCATTAGCGCACCATTGTTCGCCTAGTCCTTTTATCTATTGTACTTCGAACACCCTAATTACGGTTGGTTTGGTGTTCTTATCTATTACTCATTGTTAACCCTCATTATGTCTGCATTTCTATGTCATCAATAAAGCACGTTCCTTCATTTTTACTTCGACATTTTATTACTTTTTTTCCTACAAATGTTCGTAAAACTATGCATTGATCATCCCTGAAACTATCGCGGGTTCTGGCGCAAATATCATTCTACAGTGTGCATTGAACATCCCTGAAACTATCGCGGGTTCTGGCGCAATAAAACATATTCCTTCATTTTTATTTTGAAATTTTATTACTTTTTTTCTACAAAATATGAGCGGAACATCTCATCCACAAAAATATCATTGTAAACCGTGTTCCCAGTAAATATGTTCGTAAAACTATGCATTGAACATCCCTTAAACTTAAATAGCAAATACATTAAGCAATATTCACCACAAACTGAAGTCCAATCATTCTGAATCCTATCAACATTCCAGTCCCATCTCTTACAATTCCTTTTCAAAAACTGGAGATGATATCGCTCAGGTGCTCGTCCATATGAATCAAAATATTGACCGATGCCATTCGTATCGATATGTACAGCTACCCAGTGTGAACCTGGTTTATCATCCGCATCCAAATTGCATATTATATACGTTGGTACATGTGTATACATAGGTAGTCTATTAGCAGCATAAACATTATTTTGTAGACTGGGATGAATCTTTTTCATATGTTGTTGTAATTCTAGTGTATCCATGATATTACTGTTATTAGCAGATTATTACACTACCAATCTATTCAATGGTTGTCATAGGAATGTTCAATTATAGTGATTTGTAAATATTAAATCGCATTCTTTGTGAGTCACAAGCAGGTTGATGCCTGTAGGAACGTGAGATAAGTTTGTTGACTCATAGAGTTACAATCAGTTTCGTTGTACTTAGGAATTTGTTTTAGATAAGAATGGTGCTATATAAGATCGAACAGTTGCAGTCATGCAGTCAGTCTATGGTCGTTTGACCACAGTGGATTGTATACGTCTACCAATACTACGTTTGTGTTACTTCAACTCATCAATGGCCATGGAGGTAAGTGTTTATTCTATTGACAAACTTACTTGTATTTGTACTGTGTACTGTCTTTCCTAACGTGTGTGTGTCAGATTAAGTGTAAACAAATTGATATTAACGTGATAACTCTGTTGTTGCAGAGATCATTCAGCTTCGCAGACGATATTGAAAATACCTATAAACAGTATTACTACTCACCACTCTCTCCTCAACACGAAGAAAAGAGTGATGACATCGTCGTTAATAACACAGACGATAGTGGAAAAAGGAAATCGCAGCCGATTGATCAATTTTTTGAAGTGGCACCAAAAATAAAAAGGAAGAAGCTGCTATCGTCGACTGTGGCACGAGCTGCTAGAGATGGCGTATCATACATCTCTACAAATACTGACGACGGAGACCAAGCGACGCATCTCATAAAAATAGAAATGTATGATATGAAGAAACTATCCAAGATTCCAACTAGTGATCACTGGAAGCACGCTACCACGAGGATAAAATATTATACAAAGAATAATAGGGATAGCATCCTCGACGATACAAACAGCCTTGCATACAATATAACAAAGCATATTGCAGAAAGTGAAAAAGTTAAAAAATACTTTTTTAACAATGACACTCATTAGTGGATTAGTGAATGTGATTCATGTGATTCTGTTTACTTAAAGTACTTCTGTGTACTCATTAGATTTTACATGACTTTCCTAATCCTTTGCTAGACTATATATTGGACATTATTTGAAATTGGACATCAGTTGCTCTACCAATACTTAACTGTTACTTATTATAAAGATGGAAAACTTCAGTGAAATGTGCACCAGTGCTTTCTTTTCCGCAACCATTGAAGAGAATATAGAACAATCCAACAGCGAATTCAATCAGGAGCTGTCTAAAGTTTGTGATGAAATGGAGAAGCGTGAACTGTTCGATTCATCGTATGATGATGACTTGTATAATCAATGTTTGATGGTTGAAACAACGTTGATGTAAGTATTAGAAGCACAAACTCAATAAGAAATATTATTGTAGTAATGTTTTATTTTAAGATTTGTCTAATAATTTTCTTTTTTGTTACAGTCAACAACAAGTTGGAAGAGGTATCAAACGAGGTATCACTACTGATGAAAATAAGGTTACCAAGAAAGCAAAATTTGATGAAGGAGCTTCTACATCATCAATTGAAACCAATGACGTGGACAACAATAAGGTGGAATGTGATACATGTCATGTTTATATTAATAAAAGGTATCTAAACAACCATTTAAAAAGCAATACACATAAAAATAATCTTTTAAAATCACATAATTCATTAACAAATGTTACAGTTGTTGAAACCGCTTTTGGCAATCGAATTTTAACATATAGAATTAATAGTAAAACACTTCAATCGGGACAATATTTTGAAACACCGGAATCGTTTTTAAATTCGTTAAAAATCGATATCTTATTTTTGATAAATGAATGTATTCAACAACATACAATTTTTAAAATAAACTTCATATTGCATGCTGATTTCATACAACAAACTAAAGATATTAAAAATACGTTTGATTTTCAAACGTTTAATTACATAATTTGTCAGGGAGATGACTTAAATATTTTTTATTCATCATTAATAGACACTGTAGTCGGTAAAATTTGTCAATTTGAAAAAAAAGATAGTGGTTGGAGTCTTAATCAAATTAAATACATAGATATGAATGTTAACAAATTCAACCCCCTACGCGGTAGTTCATATATCGATCTTCCTCAAGATATTAAATCAAAAAAAGCTGTAATCAATGTTAAAAATAATGATAATATGTGTTTCAAATGGGCATTACTCTCTGGTTTATATCCTGTATGTAAAAGTGTAGATCGGGTAGCATCTTACGCAATTCATGGAAATAAACTAAAATTTACTGGTATTTCTTTTCCGGTTAAAATTGCAGATATATCAAAAGTAGAGAAATTAAACAATATTAGTATTAATGTTTTTGGCTTAGAGTATAATAAAGAAAAAAAGTGTAATTCTGTTGTAGGTCCTTTATATTTAACAAAATGTCGTACACCTAATCATATTAACCTACTATATATATCGAATGGTACTAACAATCATTACTGTTATATTAAAAACTTATCGCGACTAGTTAGTTCACAAATATCAAGACAACATCGTGCAGTTTATATATGTGATTCATGTTTACTTCATTTCCCATCAGAGGAAAGACTTAATAACCATCAACAATATGATTGCGCTCACATTTGTTCGGAATTACCAAACGGTGAGGATTCCAAAAAGGATTGGTTTGGTAAAGCAACCTCAAATAATAAATTAAAATTTGATAAATTCGCGAAAAAGTTTGAAATGCCCTTTGTGGTTTATGCAGACTTTGAGGCATTTTTGAACCCGATAGAATCATGTAGTAACGATCCATCCAAGCCTAGTACAATTAACATTCAAAAACATGAGGTGTATAGTTTTGGATATTACATTAAATGTTCATATGATAACAGATTATCAAAATATGAGACGTATAGTGGGTCAAACTGTGCACAAGTGTTTATGAATCGCCTTTGTGAAGATGTGAAAACAATAGTTAAAAAAAATAGTTTCCAAAAATGTCCCGTTCCATTATCAGATGAAGATAAAATAAAAATTTCAAATTCAAACATATGTCATATTTGTGAAACTGAGTTAAATGAAGATCTTTTTTACGATTTTGATTGGCACACTGGCAGTTTTAGGGGTGTTGCACATCAAGTGTGTAGTTCTAAGTACAGAACCCCTCGTCATATTCCAATATTTTTACATAACCTCAGTCACTACGATGCTCATTTCATTGTCCATGCATTAAACCTCGATGATGGTAAAGTTGAAGTTATTCCACAAAATAAAGAACGATACATATCATTTTCAAAACAGTTAACAATAAATAATCAACCAGTAAGTTTAAGATTCGTAGATTCATTGAAATTTTTATCGTGCAGTTTAGATCAACTAGCTAAAAATCTTAATGATGATCAGTTCACAGAGCTAAAAAGGAACTATCCTAATAATGAAGACTTTTCACGTTTAAGACGGAAAGGTATTTATCCTTATGAATTTATGTGTAATAGTGATTGCTTGAAACATCCATCACTTCCTGATCAACACCAATTTTATAGTTCACTCACAGATTCAAATATTTCAAATGATGATTATAATCACGCAAAAGATATTTGGCAACATTTTATGTGTAGTAGTATGTCTGATTATTCCAATTTATATTTAAAAACTGATGTTTTACTTTTGACTGATGTATTCGAAAACTTTAGAAAGCTTTGTATAAAAACTTATGGACTAGATCCTGCTCATTACTATACTGCCCCAGGTTTAAGTTGGGATGCAATGTTAAAATTTACCAAAATAGAATTAGAATTGTTAACGGACTATGACAAAATTGCTTTTTTTAAAGCCGGTATTAGAGGGGGTGTATCTCAGTGTAGCAATCGTTTTGCTAGAGCAAATAATAAATTCATGGAAGATTATGATAGTGAAAAACCTAATTCATATCTAACATATTTCGATGCGAATAATTTATATGGTTGGGCAATGTCTCAATCTCTTCCTGTTGGTGGTTTCGAATGGATAGATTCTAATACAGATTATAATGTGTCGGATAACTCTGATTTCGGTTATGTTTTAGAAGTTGATTTGGAATATCCTGATGAACTTCATAATTTGCATTCTGACTTTCCGTTATGTCCTGAAAACATATGTGTGGGTAATACTAAAGAAACTAAATTAGTTCCTAATTTAAATAATAAAAATAAATACATCATTCACTACAGGAATTTAAAACAATGCATTGAAATGGGGATTAAATTAATTAAAGTACATAGAATTTTAAAATTTAAACAGAGTTCTTGGTTAAAGAAATACATAGACTTAAATAATAGTTTGAGAACGTTAGCTACATCAAACTTTGAAAAAGACTTTTTTAAATTAATGAACAATTCTGTCTTCGGTAAGACTATGGAAAATATTGAAAAAAGAGTAAACGTTAAACTACTAACTCACTGGGATAATCGTGGTAAAGTTTTAGGTGCTCAGGATTGGATTGCAAAACCAGAATTCCATAGTTTATCAATATTTTCAGAACATTTAGTCGCAATACAATTACGGAAAACAAAATTAATTTATGATAAGCCGATTTATTTAGGATTTTGTATTTTAGATATATCTAAGACCCTTATGTATGAATTTCATTATAACTACATGATTAAAAAGTTTCATAATAAAATTAAGTTATTGTACACCGATACCGATAGTTTGATATATCAAATTTTTACAGACAATTTTTATGAGGATATAAAACCAGATCTACTTCAATATTTCGATACATCAGATTACCCGGAAAATAATATTTACGGATATCCAAAAATAAATAAAAAAAAGTTAGGTTTTTTTAAAGATGAGAACAATGGTAAAGTATTGAAGGAATTTGTAGGGTTGCGATCAAAAATGTATGCCTTAGAAATAGAAGATAAATTTATAGCAAAGGCAAAAGGGGTTAACAAAAGTGTTACCAAAAAAATGAATATGGAAAATTACAAATCATGTTTGTTTAATAAAAATGTATTATATTGTAGTATGCTTCGATTTAAGTCAATCAAACACACTATTTTTACACAAAAAATAAATAAGTCATCTTTATCATATAATGATACCAAACGATGTATTATGAACAACAACATTGATACATTGGCTTGGGGACATTATAAATTACGCTAAGTGTAATACTTTTTACTTTTATTTCTGTGTGAATATACAAAATTTGTACTGATTGTAAAATTATGATATTACTTTATTGTTATAATTGTGATAGTTTATTACATATTTAAAATTTATTGTTTGATTGTAAATAATGTAAAAATAATTGTATTTTTTATTTGTGTGCTTAAATTTGATGTTTAGCAATATACAGTGTGTCCGGGCACGAGTTAGCGATATTTGAAGGGGATATTCTAGACTCATTTTCATCGACAAAAATGCTTTAAAAAAAAATTTTACTCCAAAATTTCGCGAATGGCAGCCATTTTAATTTTTTGATCTGTTGAACTCGGGAAATCCAAATATCTTTGAATCCAAGAGACCTACATTCATGCAAATGACTTTATTGTAAAGTTAAACGTTGAGGCTTATCAAAAACTTACGAAAGTTTTTTAAATAATATGTAGAAATAACCAAAAAACATGCGCAAACACGAAACTGTACACAAAAATTACTAAATAATTTCACATTTCTAACTCTAGCTCGATAAGCACCCCTGAATTTTGCTAGGGGTTTTGCATTAAATTAAAAGTATTTGAGTCAGGCTATAAAATGATATCAAAATTATCACTCTACATTAAGTATCCTAGGAGTTATTCTCACTTAAACAGCACCCTTCCTTAGCGCATGTACCCCAATATTACAGGTGTTGAATTTTTTGGGTGAGCTAAATCGTTCCAACGAATATTTATGAGCTGGCATTATTAACCACCATGTAAATGATCCCCAAGTAACCATCCTTAAACTGAAATAGTACAGTTTCTTGGATTTATTGCTGTGGGGCGAGACGGAAGGGTGATGTTCAAATGAGAATAAGTCCTAAGATACTTAACGTAGAGTGACAATTTTGATATCATTTTATAGCCTGACTCAAACACTTTTAATTTAATGCAAAAACTCAAACAAAATTCAGGGGTATTCATCGAGCTAGAGTTAAAAATGTGAAATTTTTCAGTCATTTTTGTGTACAACTTCGTGTTTGCCCATGTTTTTTGGTTATTTTTACATATTATTTAGAAAACTTTCGTAAGTTTTTGATATGTCTCAACATTTAACTTTGCAATAAAGTCATTTGTATGAATGTAGGTCTCTTGGATTCAAAGATATTTGCATTTTATTGTACACACCCCAGTTCGACAGATCAAAAAATTTAAATGGCTGCCATTCGCGAAGTATTGGAGTAAAAATTTTTTTAAAGCATTTTTGTCGATGAAAATGAGCCTAGAATATCCTATTCAAATATCGCTAACTCGTGCCCGGACACACTGTATATATATAATTTTTACACCAACATTTTCATTTTTATTTCATCCCTTTAAAACTCTAGACGTGTGAAATGTTTCACTTTATCCATCCGTTTACTGCTATTGTGGCAGGACCAAGTGGATGTGGGAAGTCAAATTTTGTAACAAATTTCATAAAATCAGTTAAAGAAATATGTAATTGTGATTTTAATCAGATCACATGGTGCTTTGATGAAATGCAGCCTTTATATAATTTACCAAATGTTAACTATCATCAAGGAATTCCAAATCTTAATATGTTTGATGGTGAAAACCCACACCTTATTATTATTGATGATCTAATGAGAGAGTCTGATGGAAGAATTGTGGATATATTTACAAAAGGTAGTCACCACAGGAATCTTAGTGTATTTTATTTAACACAAAATTTATTTCATCAAGGTAAAGGTCAAAGAGACATTTCTTTAAACTCAAGTTATATAATTTATTTTAAAAACCCTCGAGATAAAACTCAAATAAGATATTTAGCACGCCAAGTGTCACCAGATAACCCAAAATTCATTGAAGACGCCTACAGGGATGCAACTTTAGAAGCGCATGGATATTTAATGGTAGATTTAAAACAGAATACAAATGATTTTTGTCGTATCAAGACAAATGTATTCCCATTTAATGGTTACTGCACAGTCTACGTCCCCACGAAAGAGTTTAAATACACCAAGAATCAAACAATTCAAATCATTTCTAAATGATACATCGTCGACTCACAACGCTTAAACATTTCGTAAGAGTTTAAATACATCAAGAATCACACAATTCAAATCATTTCTAAATGATGCATCGTCGAATCACAACGCATAAACATTTGCTAAACGCTTTGCATACGCTTAAACCAAAATATCAAAGAGCGTTACTTAAAACGTGTGATGAAGAAGAAATAAATTGTATTTGTGAATGTATTCATAACGTTTTACAAGGAAAGATACCTCTTAAAGATCAAGATAAACAAAAATTGAATAAACACAAAAATATACTCCGTAAACTGGTGCATAAGTGTAAACATAAACTAAGAAAAAATATTATTATACAAAAAGGAGGGGCTTTCTTACCAATAATATTAGGTGCAATATTGAGTGGATTAGTAAGTGGACTAGCCAGTTAACATGGAAAATGCTAAGAAAATGATACTTATTGAACCTGGATTGATTGAAAAATTAAAACAAGAAAATAAGATTACTAGTAATTTGTCTCGACTAGATATTGAAATGCAAAATATTATGAATAGTAAGACAGAAGACCGAAAGAAGTGGATGTTATATTTACAAACACTACAAAGATACCTTCACTTTACCGAAGAGGATCGTCAACCACTCAGATTACCAATTTATTCTGATACATCTAATGAAGATTCAAATGGGTCAAAAATTGGTTTTAAAAATAAAGATAGAGATCTAAAAAGTTCAGTTGATGCTGAATCTTTGTTGGAGGAGAAAGGATCTATTAAAAGTATAGAAAGTGAGGCAAATCCACTGTATTCACCAACACAAATACTCAGTTTAATACCAAAAACTTATAATAAAAAAGGTGAGTCATTATTAAACTTAATTGGAACAAGTAAAAGTAAAATACGTTGGGATAATGAAGGCACAGTCATAATTGATAATGAAAAAATTCCAGGAAGTAATATTATCGATTTAATAAATGATTCACTTAGACCCTTAAAAAAAAGTGATCCGATAGGGTGGGATAGATTTGCTAAAGCATTAAAAGATATTAAAGTGCCACTTACTTATATTGGAAATCCAAAGAGATGTGAGTTTATTAACCAACTTCAAGCAAAAGATCTGAACAAAACATCTGAGATTGAAGTTCAAGAGTTTTCTACACCGAGCAGTGGAGATAAAAGATCTATAACTAAAATACGTAAAAAGATCGATTGGGAAAAATGGACCCCGTACTAGAAGAAATTAACAGGATTTATTATGATCCATCTAACCCCGCTGGTTTTGGTAGTATTGATAAATTATCAAAAGCTATGAAGGGTAAAATGGATAAAAAGCAAGTAAAGGAATGGTTACAATCACAAGAAACATATACATTACATAAACCCATTCGGAAAAAATTCCCGCGTAATAGGTACATTCTATCAAATATTAATGAGCTGTGGCAAGCTGATTTAAGTGATATGCGAACTTATTCTCAATATAATGATGGTTTCAACTACATACTTTGTGTTATTGATGTATTTAGTAAATATGCTTTTGCAAGACCAATGAAAAAGAAAAACTCAGAAACAAGTAAAGAATGTTTTGAAAGTATATTTACTGAAAGTAATTCAACACCTACTCACATACAATCTGATAAAGGTACAGAATTTGTTTCAAAAGATGTACAAAAATACTTTAAATCCAAAAAGATAAATTACTATACTACTAACAATCCTGATATTAAGGCTAGTATTGTTGAACGATTTCAAAGAACTCTAAAAATGAAAATGTGGCGTTATTTCACTCATAACAATACTTATAGATATATAGATGTTTTACAAGATTTAATATACTCTTATAATCACAGCATTCACTCGAGTATTAAAATGTGCCCATGTGATGTAAGTTCCAACAATATTATGACAGTTTGGACTAATCTTTATGATAGAGGGTCAAACAAACTTTCTTTAGAAAATCCAAAACCAAATTTCAACGTGGGTGATTATGTTCGAATAACTAAATATAAACATGTTTTCCAAAAAGGATATGAATCAAATTGGAGTGATGAAATATTTATTATATCTTCAATAATTGATAGATCTCCATGGGTTGTTTATACAATAACAGATTTACAAAATGAACCAATAGTTGGTACTTTTTATGAAAGAGAATTACAGAAGGTCACTTACAACCCCACCTCACAATATAAAATAGATAAAATAATTGGCACTCGTTATTCGGGTAACAGAAAAGAAGTATTAGTGAAGTGGAAAGGTTATCCAGATAAATTTAACAGTTGGATTTTAGCTTCTAGTTTAAAAGAAATATGAATAAAGAAAGTTTTTATTTAACTTTGCTTAGCAACAGTTCAATGGAATACTTTCCTGATAATAAGACCACAAATTTTTCAACAAAATTACCAAAAGCTATGAAATTAGAAGGTGAATGGTCGGTTGGAGTTGTCGAGTTTCAATATCCATGCACCATGTTTACTGTTCAAGATCATGAAAATGTTGTATACATCACAAAAACCATGTTAATGCCTAATGAAGATAAACCATCAAAAGTGTACTACAAAAAACATATTCCCGCTACCAACTACGATAACGTTGAACATATTTTAAATGCGTTAAATGGTATCAGAGAGAACTTGAAATTTCGTTATGATGAAATAACAAAATTTGTGTCTGTTTCTGTTTTGGATAAAAATATAACATCCGTAACATTATCACCCAAATTAAGTTTACAACTAGGTTATGAACCAAATACAAATCTCCTAGACAGAAATTTTGGGAAGTGTCCTGCTAATTTACACTTAGGGTTACCATCTCAACTATTTCTATATTGCGACATTATCGATCCTCAGATTGTGGGTGATGTTATGACTCCGCTATTAAGAGTCATTTCATTAGATCCTTCAAAATACATTTATGGTGCGAATAAAATGCACATTTTCTCTCCACCTCACTACTTACCTGTTATGCGAAGAGAATTCGATACGCTGGAAATAGATATAAGATCGAGCACAGGACAAAAAATACCATTCCAGTTTGGGACCGTGTGTATTAAACTCCATTTCCGCAAATTATAATAATGTATTCTCCTCATGATCATCATAAATGTCCATATGAAAATTATTATTCACATCAAGCTGGATCAGGAGTTGGAGTAATTTATAAGGGTTCACCATACCAACGCGGTCATGGTATTGGGAGCTTCTTAGGAGGGTTATTTAGATCAGTTTTACCTTTACTTTCAAGTGGTGTTCGAGTGGTTGGTAAGGAGGCATTAAACGCTGGAGTAGGACTATTATCGGATATGGTTCAAGCCCGTCCTATGGAAGCCTCAATAAAAGATCGTCTAAAGCAAGTTAGTACGAACTTAAAACGAAAGGCTGATGACAAAATTGATCGATTTAACATGACAGGATCTGGGTATATAACTAAAAGAAAACGATTGGCCTCGTTCATTCCACCACTAACAGCTAAAGTGAAAGCTACGAAAAAACTTGGTCTAAATTCAAAAAACATCAAAGATATATTTTCAAATTAAGTATGTCTTTCCTTCATAATCATTCTTGTGAGTGCGTTAAGTCAGAATTAGATTTGTTTGCATTACCGTCTACACAAACAAGCATTGAAAATGGATTGTGGATTCACTATAAACCAATTTCATCTCTTGCTGATGATGGACCTATCGAGTTTCAAGTTCCTGGAACCGGCGATGACTACATAGATTTGTCTCATACATTACTCCATATAAAGGCAAAAGTATTAAATCAAGATTCAACAAACTTGATATCAGCTACAGCAGTAGCACCCGTAAATAATTGGTTGCATTCACTTTTTAGTCAACTCGATGTTTATTTAAATCAAAAACTTGTATCACCACCTAATAATACCTATGCCTATCGAGCATACATGGAAACCCTTTTAAACTATGCTCCTGCTGCTAAACAATCTCATCTTACTTGTAGTCTTTGGTATGATGATACAGCAGGAAAAATGGATTCCACAGATGGTAAAAACATAGGATTTGTTAAAAGACAGGAATTAGTTAATGAAAGCAGGGAAATAGAAATGATTGGTCATCTTCATGGTGACATTTTCAATCAAGATAAATTTTTAATTAATGGCGTTGAAATGAGTGTAAAATTAGTTCGGTCAAGAGAGAGTTTTAATTTAATTGCTGGGTCAAATGATGTAAAGTTTAAAGTTTGCATTACGGACGCAACTCTTATTGTTCGAAGAGCACGAATTAATCCAAGTGTATTACTCGCACATCAGAAAGTTTTAGCTTCTACCACTGCTAAATATCCTATTACTCGTGCTGAAGTTAAAGTTTTAACAATTCCATCAGGTGTTCAAGGAAAAACTCTTGATAATATATTCTTAGGACAGGTACCCAAAAGATGTATTATTGGATTTGTGAACAATTCCGCATTTAATGGCTCACTTACTAAAAATCCATTTAACTTTGAAAACTATGGTATTAACTCTTTCAGCTTATACATTGATGGTCAACAAATACCTTCAAAAGCTTTGCAACCATCTTTTAATAATAATATATTTACATCGGCATATCATACTCTATTCTCGGGGACTGGTATTCACTTTCTTAATGAAGGAAATGCAATCTCTCGTGAACAGTATGCCAAAGGCTACTGTCTTTTAGCATTTGATTTAACTCCTGATTTATCAGCTAACTCATCAGCTCATTGGAATCTCATAAAGCATGGTAGTGTAAGATTGGAAGTACGATTTGAATCCTCACTAATACAAACAATTAACTGTATTGTTTATGCTGAGTTTGATAATATTATTGAAATAGATAAAAATAGAAATGTTACTGTAGACTATAGTAGTTAAGGTTATAAAGTGTGTTGTGTTTTAGATTTATGTGTTATGCTTAATGCATTTTGTGTATATGTAACTAAAGGAAACATTATAAAATTAAATAAAACAAATTGTATGCAATGTATTATTTTTTATTTCTTTATAAACTCCCTATTTAATCTTATACAAAACACTGTTCGAGTTTAAGCTTTACATAAGCACACTGACTAAACCACTGAACATGCTGCTGCCAAGGATCATCGTCATCTTCCCAATCTTTTAAACCACCACCACAATGGAAACACTTGGTCCTGTCTCCATGGCCAGTATAAAAGAAACCGGCTTCTGCAAGATCTTCAGGCTTCTGTTGCATAGCGAGAGGCCAGTTTTCGAAACTGATCAGCCGTCTAGATTTTGAACTGAAAAATGGATATTCAGCTCTTGGGTACTGCATATTCTTCACTTTTTCTTCTCCAATCAATTTTGTAGTTTTGCTTTTCCATGAAGTGTTCTGTACACGTATACCACACTCATCTCTTCCTTCTGCTCTTGTTTTTCTCTCAGCATCACAAGACGACAGCTCCTTGGATCTAATGAGTACACAGAAGTACTTTAAGTAAACAGAATCACATGAATCACATTCACTAATCCACTAATGAGTGTCATTGTTAAAAAAGTATTTTTTAACTTTTTCACTTTCTGCAATATGCTTTGTTATATTGTATGCAAGGCTGTTTGTATCGTCGAGGATGCTATCCCTATTATTCTTTGTATAATATTTTATCCTCGTGGTAGCGTGCTTCCAGTGATCACTAGTTGGAATCTTGGATAGTTTCTTCATATCATACATTTCTATTTTTATGAGATGCGTCGCTTGGTCTCCGTCGTCAGTATTTGTAGAGATGTATGATACGCCATCTCTAGCAGCTCGTGCCACAGTCGACGATAGCAGCTTCTTCCTTTTTATTTTTGGTGCCACTTCAAAAAATTGATCAATCGGCTGCGATTTCCTTTTTCCACTATCGTCTGTGTTATTAACGACGATGTCATCACTCTTTTCTTCGTGTTGAGGAGAGAGTGGTGAGTAGTAATACTGTTTATAGGTATTTTCAATATCGTCTGCGAAGCTGAATGATCTCTGCAACAACAGAGTTATCACGTTAATATCAATTTGTTTACACTTAATCTGACACACACACGTTAGGAAAGACAGTACACAGTACAAATACAAGTAAGTTTGTCAATAGAATAAACACTTACCTCCATGGCCATTGATGAGTTGAAGTAACACAAACGTAGTATTGGTAGACGTATACAATCCACTGTGGTCAAACGACCATAGACTGACTGCATGACTGCAACTGTTCGATCTTATATAGCACCATTCTTATCTAAAACAAATTCCTAAGTAAAACGAAACTGATTGTAACTCTATGAGTCAACAAACTTATCTCACGTTCCTACAGGCATCAACCTGCTTGTGACTCACAAAGAATGCGATTTAATATTTACAAATCACTATAATTGAACATTCCTATGACAACCATTGAATAGATTGGTAGTGTAATAATCTGCTAATAACAGTAATATCATGGATACACTAGAATTACAACAACATATGAAAAAGATTCATCCCAGTCTACAAAATAATGTTTATGCTGCTAATAGACTACCTATGTATACACATGTACCAACGTATATAATATGCAATTTGGATGCGGATGATAAACCAGGTTCACACTGGGTAGCTGTACATATCGATACGAATGGCATCGGTCAATATTTTGATTCATATGGACGAGCACCTGAGCGATATCATCTCCAGTTTTTGAAAAGGAATTGTAAGAGATGGGACTGGAATGTTGATAGGATTCAGAATGATTGGACTTCAGTTTGTGGTGAATATTGCTTAATGTATTTGCTATTTAAGTTTAAGGGATGTTCAATGCATAGTTTTACGAACATATTTACTGGGAACACGGTTTACAATGATATTTTTGTGGATGAGATGTTCCGCTCATATTTTGTAGAAAAAAAGTAATAAAATTTCAAAATAAAAATGAAGGAATATGTTTTATTGCGCCAGAACCCGCGATAGTTTCAGGGATGTTCAATGCACACTGTAGAATGATATTTGCGCCAGAACCCGCGATAGTTTCAGGGATGATCAATGCATAGTTTTACGAACATTTGTAGGAAAAAAAGTAATAAAATGTCGAAGTAAAAATGAAGGAACGTGCTTTATTGATGACATAGAAATGCAGACATAATGAGGGTTAACAATGAGTAATAGATAAGAACACCAAACCAACCGTAATTAGGGTGTTCGAAGTACAATAGATAAAGGACTAGGCGAACAATGGTGCGCTAATGAGGGTGCAGGTCCACCGGAAATCAATGAGATAACAGTTAATTGATTTGTATAACTCCAGAACCACGCATCCTACGCTAAAACGGACTGCAGAAACGTGATCAGAGCATGGCAAAACCTTTTTTTTTTTTTTTTTTTTTTTTTTTTTTTTTTTTTTTTTTTTTTTTTTTAGGATGGGTGGATCAGATCGGCTCTGGCGCGGGGCTCTGGAACGTGCGCCAGAACCCGCGAATCCCCACTACTTCAGCCATATCTAGACGGTCCACTGTTGAACATCATCATCATCATCAGCCGGAGGACGTCCACTGCTTAACATAGGCCTCCCCCTTAGACGCCACGCCGAACGACAATTCGCCACTTACATCCATCGGCTGCCCGCGACCCTCCCTCTGTCTGTGGTCCACCTAGTGGGAGGCCTGCCTGCGCTGCGTTTTCCGGTCCGTGGTCGCCACTCGAGAACTTTTCTTCCCCATCGGTTGTCAGTTCTACGAGCGCTGTGGCCTGCCCATTGCCACTTCAACTTGTTAATTTTATGAGCTATAACGGTGACTCATGCTTCTTCGCTGAATAATCATGTTCCGGATTTTATCCCGCAAAGAAACTCCAAGCACCCAATAGATTTCTAACAGGACCGGTTGGGAGAAGCTTGCATTCAGCGCAATCCTGTGGTCAATAATCAGATCGTCTGTCCACCTTCTCACTTAGTGTTCTAAAGAAATAAGGCACGAAAAATACGAAACCATTTCTGTTACAGTTTCAGTAGTAAAGTCTGCAGAGTACATTGTTAACAGAACGCAATCACTAAGGCCAGAATAAGCGACCTTGGAAGACTACAGGCCTTTACAAGGTACATCGATGACCTGATAAAGACTGGATTCAAAAAGCACAGAACTAATATTCACTGCTGGATAGAAGTGAGTGTATTTCAGTAGAGATAATTTTTTTTTTAACGTAGGTTGTAGTAATTTCTCCTGTATCGTGGGTGCATTTCCAAACACAGAAACAAACATGGAACACAAACACCCAGACCCGGAACAACTACTAGCAGATCATACAAACATCTTTGTTCCGTGCGGGGATGAAAACACTGTGTCAGCCAACTGATGCTTATCTTGGACAGATAAGGCAGTGCGAATTCCATAGGTTTGAGGTAACTGGAATGAGAATACGCGAGTTTCTGAGAAATGAAAGAGTCCAGGACCCCTCCTGAAGATACAGCCAAAACAAACTCAGACGTGTCTGTTGAAATTGACAGAGCTATGCAAGTCGTCTAGCGCCATCTCGGTCACTCACTGAAACATGTCTGGTTTTAAGACGTTGTAATAGGCCCCCAGGAGTTGGACAAAGCAGGTTAAGAAAGGAAAAGTATTTAATAGAATCGTGTGAAATTTTCTGAACGAGGTTTCAATAAAAACAAACTGTAAGAAACTGTAGAAAAGAGTTGGCGTCCTATTGTTATTGGTCAAGGTCACAAAACTATGCCAACTTCTAAATTCCATCCTCAAAGCTTGCGCAGTTTCTTAGATAAGATTATCACACGATCATTAAACTGCGTTGATTCTAAAATCACTGTTGATTTTTTTTCCGGAGGCGTGTCTTGCTACACGGTCGCGTGATGACTACGTCACAGTAACATGTGCCAAGAAAAATGTTTTGATCGTAAATAAGAGCCATTTTGTGTGCATTGGAGACTTTTATCACTGAACACCGGATGCTAGTATAATGGATGACGGGATATCAAGAGGATGTGAGGTTGTGGGCGAAGATGGTGCAGGCTTGCCCAGAAATAGAATAATAGAAACTTCTTTTTATATCGTGGTAAAATCATCAAATGGGTGGATATGGAGGGACTGTCAGACTTGTGCTGACTAAAATACACGGTGATATTTCTACAGCCGTTTACGTTCCAGGGTCACGGTTGCCTGATGAGACAGTTCCGCGACCATCTAGACATAACCTAACGTTTGAAACTTGACTTCCTTTCCTTACAACGGTAAATAAAAGATCACCTTAGGCCCATTGTCCACGTAACGCACGTCATTCGCACGCTTTCGTCGCTTGACGATTGCAAGACGAATACAAGACTCAGTAGTACTCGACACGGTAAAAGAAAACGTAGTAACGAAAGCGGTGTTTCCTAGAACCAATATTTCGAAGACATGTGACATCTACCAACCCGAAATGGGTCCGCGTGCTGGATTATAGCCCACTCCCTCTCACAGAGAGGAGACCTGTGTTCCAGCAGTGGTAACATTATAGGCTGGTGATGATGATGATGATTTTAGGTTGAAGGCCTTTACAGAGTGTCACGGTAATAATACTCCTTTGTCCCAGCAGTGGGAACACTATAGGCTGATTATACGAGTAAAAGTTTTTAATATTAGCCACACCCACGTGTTTACAATCATAAAGATCGTTCAGGAGTTAAAGGAGGCGTGTGTTTCTTGTTTTAAAACAAAAATAGATCTGCGATGGTATGCCAAACACCCACCACTGTTCGTCCGTTGCTAGTTGTAAATATAACATGTTTTAGCAAATATTTTCACAGCACTTTACTAGATTTTACGTGATTTTGAGAGGTTATGAAACAAACCGTTTACCTATTTACATAATCTTGGCAGAAGTTGGAAGGTTAATGATTATTAGCAGTTAATTGACTGGCCTGTTAGTCTAGTGGTTAGTAACCCTGACTGCTATGCAGGAAGTCTTGGGTTCGATTCCCACCGAGAACAAATGTTTGTGTGATGAGCATGATCATTTGTTCTGTGTCTGGGTGTAATTTATCTACAATATGTATGTATTTATGAAATATATAAGTATGTTTATCAGTTGTCTAGTACCCAAAACACAAGCTTGCTTAGCTTGGGACTAGATGGAGTTGCAGAAAAAAAAATTGTTGAAGAAGATGGTGAAGGTCCACATACATGGACTGCTTTCTTCATAATCATGAAAACAAGTGTCTTTGTTTAGGTGGTAAAATCATCAAATGAGTCCTCCCGCATTGGGTGGAGCAAGGGACTCTCAGACACTGTTAGCTGATAAGACAGTCCCGCGATCGGACAGCCCTGCTGAGCGCAGCGAGCCCGTATCCCAACAACAATAACACGTGTTTTTATGAAGCTAGCGGGACTAAACGGGATCGTAGAAAATTCAGAATTTGTTGAATCGTTGACTGTACAGGCACCTACAGGTTACTTCAAGACAGGCATTCCCACGCTGCCGCTCAGGATTGTAATTTTTTAATCACTCGCTGCTCTCGTGATTCAATTTTAGAATCCTTCGCTTGCTCGGTCATCAAAATTGAGCACGCGGTTAAAAAACCACTTTTCACTCTTGTATAACTAATAGGTACCTAACTATTTAGAAGGCCCTACGACCAATACTTATGTTTAACAATTATTATATCTATGTAGGAAAACTTTAATTTTTAGTTATGGAATAAAATTAAATGTTTTCCTCAAAATGTACTAAAGTCTAACAAATTCCCACTGGTTTGGTTTTCCTGTTGTTATTACCTATTAATTTAATTTTGACGCTTAAGGCAAACCGAATTCAGTAATTATTTTAGTTAAAGAAGGATTACGCAAATTGTTATCCTGAAACCGCATTTGCAATTCAATTATATTATACTAAATTATTATGGAGGAAGTTCTTTAGGGTAATATTGAGACATCATCAGCCTATAATGTTCCCACTGCTGGGACACAGGCGGGTTGGTAGATGTCACATGTATTTGAATTTTTGGTTCTAGGACATGCCGGTTTCCTCACGATGTTTTCACCTGGCTGGGTTCGAACCCACTTTGAGAAGAAACAGCTGAAACAAACTCAGAGGTCACAGTCTCTTTTAAAGTCCAGACATTGTTTTGTTCAGGTCATACGAAGACCATGCCAGAGCCACACAGATTTGAGTGGACCGTGGACCTGTCCAGTCAATGCAAGAATTTGTCGGTAATCGTGTATCTCAACTCGGAACACACAAAGTTACAAAGTTCAGACACAAACAGGAAGGTATTAGGTTATTCCCTTTGGGAAACACGCATGGAAATAATATACTTACACTTTGTGTGTTTGTAAGTAGGTACGTCTGCGTCAATGAAATACAATAATATGGGTGTGCGTGCGTTAGTTCTGTTTGAATTAAGTTTTGTTGTTGCAAAGTCATCGTTAGAAACTGGTAGGGGCCTCGTCTTTCAATGAACTTTTATGGAATGAAAATAACGATCCAATGAGGCATGATTCAGCAAATCCAAAATAACTAACTAAATAGGATATCAATCATATCAAAGTGATGTCCTATTTCCTTTGTTCATCAGAAAACCAGAGTTTTTTTTTAATATCTCAGCACATACCGATATAGGAGCCTTTTGGCCTCCCAGAGGACTGTTTCTGTAATTTTTTTTGTTTAATAAATACCTATTTCCATAGAAACTTTTATCTAATTTTTTCTCCATACCTATGGGAAGAATTCTTTAACTCAGAACGAATTTTACGAAATGTTTTCCCACACTTAAATCACGCCGTGCAACATGCTTCTAGACTAGAACAAGCTGTTTCAGCTGAGCATTGATGATATAGTTAACGAGGAACCTGTTAATTACTAGTATTTTTTACCGGTAGTGCTAGGCAGTAGAAAAGAGTGGACTCCGAAGTGGCACTAGAAAAGAGCACTTGGAAGGACATGGGGGAGGCCATTGCCCAGCAGTGGGACATAAAGGGCTAGAAAAAAAAAAGTGCTAGGCAGCTGGGCTTCTCCTAGTTGTAAATGTTTTGTGCCTATTAGCTTTGTTTTGTTCTGTCTCCAGCTTGACATGGAGGGAAGTGAAACACAATTTTCCTACTCCTCCACTTTTCTTTTCTGATCATGCAGGATCCTAGACAGGTAAATTCATTCTCCGGGACACGTCCAGCTTCATTGTCTCGGCGCTTTTCTGGTGGTTGCCACTGTTGATTCTGGCTTACAGCAATTTCAGTGGTTTGGGAATAGTGTGCAGGTTTGGGTTTGTCCCAAAAAACAGTTAGCGAGAACAGTTTCTTCTTTTACTAAATCTAAATATATGTAACTCAAAGGTGACTGACTGACATAGTGATCTAACAACGCACAGCCCAAACCACTGAACGGATCGGGCTGAAATTTGGCATGCAGGTAGATGTTATGACGTAGGCATCCGCAAAGAAAGGATTTTGATCAATTTTACCCCCAAAAAATAGGGATAAAATAGGGGATGAAAGTTTGTATGAAACTTTGTCAATTAAAAAAAATACATTGTTAAGTTCCGACATCCACGCGAATGAAGTCGCGGGCACAGCTAGTTAGATAGATAGCTCATCTCCACTCACTCTGTTTGGTGTCCAGTAAGAAGTCAGCTGGCTGCCCCAGCGTGTTGAGCCCGGTGTAGTTGCCTGCCGTAACGTTCAGTAACGTAGTATTCAAAGCCGTGGCGTTGGCCACTGTCACGTTCTTGAACGGCTCCAGCTGCGGCAACGCTGGTGATGTCCACGCCAGGATTGTGCCACCTGCCACCGCGGCGATTGATGCTGTGAGAAGAAAAGGGAAGATGTTAATAAGCTATTTGACTGGCCTGTTGGTCTAGTAGTTAGTGACCCGGACTGCTATTTCGGAGGTCGTGGGTTAGATTCCCACCCAGGACAAAAAATGTTTGTGTGATGAGCACGATCATTTGTTCTGTGTCTGGGTGTAATTTATCTATAATACGTATGTATTTAGAAATATATAAGTATGTTTATCAGTTCTCTAGTACCCATAACACAAGCTCTGCTTAGCTTGGGACTAGATGGCGTTGTGTGATAGTTGTGGAATATTATTATAATATGCTCTGACTTTTAAGTTGTAAATCAAAGGTTGATATCAAACAGTAAGTATAAATCATCTAGGTGTGGTTAAAAATGATCTTTGGCACTGCAAACCTCATTATAAACCATTAAACTTGCGTCCATATACAGGGTGTCCCGAGATGTGTGGATCAAATTGAACAGGGAAATGGGAATTATACTCGTAGTGCATTATCGTTTCGTTTTCAGAGACTTTTTTTACGTGATAAATCAACAAATGAGTCCTCTCACCCATGGCAGGACGGGAGAGACTGTCAGACTTGTACTGACTAAAATCTACGGTGTCCTTCAATAACCCTTTACGTTCCGGAGCTACGGTTACTTGATAAATCATCCCGCGACCCCGGTTCAGAGGTCTTATCACAAGATTTCTGTATTTTATTTACTAAGTATTTACTGCGTTTACTTAATGGAAAATTGAAAAAGCGCCTCTAGTATACGAACGAGGAACTATTATCTTCCATAAAATCAACGTTTTAGTTTCTTGCTAGTGCTTCAGATAGGCAACAGATCCTCAGACATTTCAATTGAATGAAATTCTCTAACTTTAAGGGTGCTTAGTACACGGCGCATGTAACCCGCGCAAGTGCCTCAACATGCTCAAGCTACATGAGCCATGAACAAGCACCCCGCGGGTAACTTGATCAAGTAGCTTGCGCATGTTACTCGCGCGGGTAACCCGCATCTTTACATGCGCCGTGTACAAGCACCCTAATGCCCAAAACAAACTCATGACGAGAAACCCCGAGAACATCCGAGAATCGTGAATGTGAGAGGTTTGTCTACGTCTCTTTTCCTTTATTTGACGTCTCGGGGAGACTTTTCGTCTTTTTTTCTCGCCTTAATTTGTACGGGCTAATAGAGGTTTCTGTCTCTTTTACTTTATCAGTGATCTCGGGGATACTTCTCGCCGTGAGGGTGCTTGTACACGGCGCATGCAACTCGCGCAAGTAAAGGTGCGAGTTTGCGGTTTACCCGCGCGAGTAACATGCGCAAGCTACTTGATCTACTTACATAGTTACTCGCGGGGTGCTTATACACGGCGCATGTAGATTGAGCATAATGAGCATGTTGAAGCACTTGCGCGGGTTACATGCGCCGTGTACAAGCACCCTGAGTTTGTATGAACTATAAAACTAACTACACTAAACTTTCTGGGACATCCTGTAATAGAAATGCAACTATGACTCATCTTACAGACATAAATAAAGATATCAGAATTCATTCATGATCTCAATGCATTCGAAATGGCAGACGGGGTCGCGGTTCAAGTTACAAAGTCACCACATAACTTGACATACGAATAAAAGAAGAACTGCAATTATGTACTGAATTTTGATATTTTGTCGCAGTAAGTGGCGCCATTACGACGTGCCAAGAATAGTGGTCGTCGTAAAAATAGAATGGTAGTTGTGGCCAATATTGGTGTGTTAATAGAGTTGTCAAATGACGCCGCTAATGCCGTACTATTGACATTGTTTTATGTAATGTAGTTAGGCAATGTTTATTACTACAAATGAGTAGTCATATGTATTAAGAATAGGGTGCTATTTAAACCGGCTTCTATTTAATCCTACACTGGCCACAAAATTACTTAGTCAGCCACGAACCAAATAAAGTTTCCCTATTAAGTGTAAAAAAATCTACCTAAGCAGGGTCGACGAAGCCCTGCTTCGCAGGGCTTCTATTTCTGTGTACAAGGTTTAAAGGAACCTAACCAAACCGAACTTCGGGGTGTCCCTGAAATCTTGCTAAGTGGCTGAGTTAGTAATTTTGTGGCTCGATTTATTATTTCCCTTAAGAATACGATATGGATAGGATACGTAAAATATCGTATATCCAATCCAAATATACAACGTGTAACGTTAATAGCGCAAAACCTCTCGTGGGGTAACGCATTAACTGAACAATGTTTGATCAAAATCTTTTGGAAAAAAAAATAAAAAAAAAAGATTTTTCATACTGATGGGCTCGATCAATTTCTCATTTTGTATGAAATTTTTTTTTCCCATAAGTTTTTGATCAAATCAAACAGTAGTTGTTCAGTACCATAGTTGTTCAGTAAGTATGGGCTGAGTTACCCCCTAGAGAGGTTTTGCGCTATTAACGTTACACGTTGTATAACTCAAAGGTGACTGAATGACATAGTGATCTATCAACGCACAGCCTAAACCAATTAACCGGCCTTAGTTCTGAACCTAACTTGAATTTCTTCCTAGTTTCTGAGTTTTATTGAAACCAGATGCAGCTGTGGAGCGACTGCCTATCGAACATCCATTAACCCAGTAAATGTATGATAAGTTGTAAAACATTCAAGCTTCTGACTAACAGAAACGACTTTCAAATATAATTTGACAACCAGGGAAGGTATTACATCGTCTTATAACCAGGCTTGTTCCAGTGAGTGAACGAGATGGCGCTAGACGACTTGTATAGCTCTGTCACTTTCACTCGCCGGAATAAGTCTGGTTTTAAGACGTTGTAATACCCCCCACGACGGCTTTACGTGCTTTCCGAGGCACGGATGAAACTCACTATGACAATGGTCATCTAAGTCACCCATCCGCAGGACAACCTCGGCAAGCACAGATTAACATGGAAGATCGGTCTTTGCTTTAATTTTACGAGTGTGTAGTCAATAGTCATGCACGACCTATTGTGAATGACGACACCGACCCAAGTACTACTGCCAAAAACAGTCTTCAAAACATCAACAAACAATATCTTTAATAGTTTAGCTCGTGGCTAAATAATTACAGCAGTACAGGCCGATATTCCAGGTTAGGCCGCGCTTGCCGAGGTTGGTCTGTGGATAACCATCTGTCATAGCGAGTTTCCTCCGTGCCTCGGAGAGCACGCAAAGCGTTGTTCCCGGCTGTCATTTGTAGATCTTTGACAGTCGTTACTGTGTCAGAAGCTCTAAAGTCTGACAACCAGTCTTACCATGGGAAACCCAGTAACTGGGCAATACGATACCCCGGGGGGGGTATCGTATTGCCCAGTTACTGGGTTGTGGAGGTCCGATACGCAGTCGCTCCATTTAAAATACTGATATTCAGCTGCATCTGGTTCGACTGGAAACCGACCCCAATATTATTGGAAAAAGGCAGGCAGATGATGATTATAATAGATGATGAATGATACACAAGCAAGTCAACGACCTCAAGGTGCCTTTTCAATGAGAGGTAAGCAGAGGTCAAGCATGCACTGTTTATTATAACAACGTTAACTCAATGCATAATCATTACTTTGTCAATTAAAACAATAGCTGTTGTTTACCGAACAAGTGAGAACGTTATGCTAATGGAAACAGGATTATGTAAAGGACAATAGATAGCTATGTATGTGCCTCTTTGCTAGATACTCGTAGGTATTACAATATTGGGGGCCACAAAATCTGGCATATTTTTCTTTAAGTTTTTTTTTTAATACTAGGAACTACTCCTGTATCATGAGTACGTTTACAAACATAGAAACTCACATACATACTCGTATACAGGGTGAATTTTTCAACTGGGCGTGGATGGCTATTTCCGAAACTATGAGGAATATCAAAAAACGTTGAAAGGAGTCTCGAGGCCGATTTTGACGAAAACTTAAACTGCATCATTGGATTTTAGAAAAATCAATCATCTTAGCCAGGAATCGATCCCGCTGATTTTGGAAAAAAAATCACACCCTATATTATGAAGCCATTCGATAATGTTGCTGGTAAGGATAAAATTCTGTGAAGTAATCATAAACGGCAAACTTAAGGAAAAGGTATAATTAAAAAAAAACTGATCAATCTTCAAAGCAAACACTTTAATTCGAAACATAAGATAACCATTTCTTCTTTGAAACATTGTTATTTTTTATTCAACTCAATCATTTATTATTGCTGAATGCAGTGGGATTATTGAGACGTCAAATCCAGTTTAACATTGAAAACAATGAAATTTTATAATTTTGAATGAATATGGCTCAGTAGGAGTAAAGTGACATAGACAAACGCAATTTTATAAAAAATAACTATTCCCTTAAGTTTGTCGGATATGGTTACTTCCCAGAATTTGATCCTTGTTAGCAACACTATCAAATGGTGTAATAATACAGGGTGTGATTTTTTTTCCAAAATCAGCGGGTTCGATTCCTGGCCAGGATTATCGATTTTTCGAAAATCTAATAATGCAGTTTTAGTTTTCGTCAAAATCGGCCTCGAGACTCCTGTCAACGTTTTTCGATATTCCTCATAGTTTCGGAGATAGCCATCCACGCCCAGTTGAAAAATTCACCCTGTATAATAACACCTACTTGCAGATCAAACAAATAAAACATGTATACAGTACTTGCCACTTACCATTTTAAGTAATTATACCAGTTACAGACACTTTTATTTTAAGTGTCAGAAACTAAAATTTTAAGGTCTAACCCAAGCCCCCATTAAGGCGTTGCGAGCGGCGAGTAAAGGGCAACTCGCTGTCCGACCATGGACCATGCCCGAGTCGACGGCGCGTTGTGTTCCACGCGCGCCTCAAAGAGCGTCAGCATTGTTGGAGTTTCTTAGAAATAACTTATCAGCAAAAATTAATTTGTTTATATTTCTGAGACAAAGAACGTATTCATACGTACGCGCCTGCCCTCCGTTCAGTTTTACATTCGTCCCGTTTGTGTGCTAGGAACTAGTCACATTACTTCTGAATATAATATCAAGGTTAAAATAAAAGTCTTTATTGAAGTTAACCTTAAACAGTGCAGTATTATTTATCCCCATAACCTGATAAATTAAGAAGCATAATGGCGGGGCCCCCTCTAGAGGTCCAAAGCCTGCCGGGGTGCGTATTTCCAAAGCCTATACCATTTCAGTCACGAGACGGACTCTAATCGATTAGGTTTTGTTTGTGCATATTTCTCAACAATACCTAATCTATCTCAGTAAAAAACTTGACTCAAATAGATTAGCTTTTGTTGTGATATTTTCAAAGAAAATGCACGGACAAAATCTAGTACCATTTCAGTACGCACGAGTCAAACTCTAACCCCCTTATTAATAAACGTGGACTAAAGTTACAACCAGGATAATCCTCGGATTAACCATACATTTTTTAAGGATAAACCTTGGCGTAACTTTAGTCCACGTTTATTAATAAGGGGGTAAAAGACGAGGTTTTGTTTATTCATGTCGCAGTGAAATGAGGAAATCAGGGATTTCACGAAATCCAATTATCAAGAAAAGTATCTAGCGATAATTATGACAAAAAATACTAATATAAAGTCAGAGATCATGTCATTTCACTAAACTAAGTAAAATGTCAGAAAACGTCGACGGAGCACCGCTTCGCGGTGCTCCTACTTCTGGGTGGTTTAAAAAAAAATAACCACGAAGGGGATGGCGGGGTCTTTCAGACCCCGCCATCCCCTTCTAACCTAACCTGTCCGAGTCGGGGTGCCCACAGTCGTATTTACGATATTCAAGTACTATAAAATTTAAGAAAAGTTAAATTCCGAGATAAATTTACTCATATAGTATACTAGTGAGCCTCTACTCCACAAGGTTTTGTTCGTACGTAATGTTTAAAAATAACTCACCAAAAGTTTAGCTATTCGCGTGAAATGAATTATATAGAACTAGGTTTTGTACGTGCATTTTCTTTGAAAATGTCAAAACAAAAGCTAATCTATTTGAGTCAAGTTTTTTACTGAGTTAGATTAGGTATTGTTGAGAAATATGCACAAACAAAAGCTAATCGATTAGAGTCCGACTCGTGACTGAAATGGTATAGGCTTTGGAAATAGGCTGCCGGGGTCACAGGACTTATTTCATTACCGTGGATGTCTGACAGTGGGGGGTGGGAGAACTCATTTGTTGATTTTACTACTCGTACCATAAAAAAAACAATTAAGGCATAAACTATGAAACTACTGCCGCTTGCCCATTCCAAAGCGTAGATTTTTATGGAGAATTACGGAAAAGAAACTCAATGGGCACATGTAGAATACGGAAAAATGAGAAAACTAATCCATGTCGAGATGCCTTAACCTCTGCACGTTATTTTCTGCTTAGCACGGAGCTTCAGAATGGAAACTTAAAAAACATGGGCTCTGTTTACCATTTTCAAGTCACAAAAGGTAGAATTAGTCCCTGGTCCCAGTTTAGAAGACAGGAGGGTTGTCCCGGAATAAGGTTAGCTCGGAATGACCCTTGTTTCTTTTTTTTATCGTGGTAAAATCGTCAAATGAGTCCTCCCACCCAGGGCAGAGCGGGAGGGACTGTCAGACTTGTACTGACTAAAACCCTCGGTGTCCTTCCTAGCCCTTTACACTTCGGGGTCACGGTCATTTGATTTAGCTCTCTAAAGGAGGACCCTGTCATTAAGGTTAGCTGATTTAAGTTTTTACCAACCTGCAACAGCAGCTATATACTGGTTGACTTTCCTGGTCTGTCCTCCCTTCTCCTGGACGTCCAGCATGTGCATCGTTGGCTTATCCATCTTTGTTGATTTATGTTAGCCTGGTACTTGCATTCTGGAACAAGAGGAAACAAAGTTTAAGTCTAGATCATTAACGGAGTCATCATCATCATCATCACCATAATGTTCCCACTTCTGGGACACAGGCCTCTGTGAGAGGGAGTGGGTTGTAATTACCACGCGCTGGTCTAGTGCGGTTGGTCGATGTCACATGTCTTCGAATTTTTGGTTCTAGGATATGTCGGTTTCCTCACGATGTTTTTCTTCACCGTTTTGAGAGCAGTGGTAATGAAATAAATTACACAAATTAATGCGCCCGGCGGGGTTCGAACCCATGATCTTCAATTCGTATGTCGGGTCCGATACCACTGGGTCACTACTCCTCCTGCATCATCATCATTATTACCCTTTTATAGTTCCCACTTCTGGGACACAGGCGTTGCCTCTGTGGGAGGGAGTGGGTTGTAATTACCACGGTCTAGTGCGGTTAGTAGATGTCACATGCCTTTGAATTGTTGGTTCTAGGACATGCCCGTTTCCTCACGATGTTTTGAAAGCAGTGGTGACCAACTGGGTTTGAATCCACGACTTATAAGTAGTAAGTTGGAACCTACATCATCCTAGTACTTAGTCTAGCAGTGCTGGCCCACCACTGCTTGTTTTTTGTGATTATTATAACGGTTATAGCTATGGAAGTATGGGACATTAAAGAGTGTGTTGGAAGAAACAATTTTGAACTACCCGACGCGTATTTTCTATGTAAATGATGTATTTTCTGAAAATAAGCATAAACCTTTTCCTTACAAAAATGAATACAACAAAAAAAGAAAATCCGATTTGGTGCAGTGGTTCGGAAGTCAAGCGCGCACAGACACACAAAGTGAAACAAGTCAACATTTTTTCCATAGAAACTTCATTGGGGTTTTACTCCACTATTTGACAAGGTACATCCAAAGTTATCATAAGCATGGTATCGTTTTGTCGCATTATTAATTTTGTCTGTACGAACTACGAAAGCTGACGAGCTTCCAAAGATTCGTTTTTAGTGATAATTTTAACACAACTTTGGGCGTAAATTAGAAATTAAAAAAGCAACAAATTTCCAAAACAAAGTCCGTACCGACACAGCACATTTATCGAAGAATTCCATAAATTTTATTTGAAATTGTTTGATGCAGTGGTTTTTTCATAAAACCCCTTCTTCCAAAGGCCGTTTCGTATTTTTTTACGCACGCCTTTTACTCTGAATGATCGTGCCACTCACTGAATAATGTTTTCCCCTGTTTTCTCCACGGGGGGATGACGCTCGCGGATACATGAACAATATGGCTCGATTTCAGGTGAAATATCATGGTTTTTGACCATGCCTGCCAGTGAGTTCGAGTTCGCGAGTAGCGCCGCCTTGTTTAAATTATGTGAAGATTCACGACAAAAATTAACATAATATTCAGGTTGAAATTAGCAATACAAGTTTGTGATTTTATAATAAACTCGTTCCATCGGTATTTAATTAAGATTATCTGTGATATTAACACGTATGGTGTCCTTGGTATGACCGCAGCGGCGTGTGCTAATAATCCGCTTAATTGTGCTAATTTGTTCGGCAAATATCTGTTTACTAGTACCGTTCTGTTAAATTGTATTTTAACAGAGTTAGAGATTTGAATAAGTATGAGAAATATTATACCTAGTTATTGGATGTTCTTGTTAAAGCTGATATGTAACGTTCTTTTACCAACCCAATATTCCTTGTATCATATGAATAAAATTAAGTCTTAAAATACCAAAAAAAACAACGTTGAGTGTCATCCTCGTCACTCCTTTATCTGATGGCATTGAAGATTATAACAGTAATCATCCGCTATTTCGCAAAAATATTCAATGATACTTCAAAGGGAAAATTGCACTTATAGAGAAACTTAATGCAGATAATGCTTATCTTTATTCAAATTAGTCGATGCTGAGGCATCCCACAATGCTTCCAGCAGGCGTAAGTAGCATGGCGCCGTAGAAAGGGGTTTTGTCGACGCAAGAATAGACAAAATGACAGAACGTAGAAATAATTTTAGCCTTTTAAGCATCTTTATGTAAAAAATATGGAAAATAAACGTTCTCTTCTTCAATAGTGTAAGAATGGTGTCATATTTGTGCAAAAAAAAACATTCGATTTGTGTAGAAATAACGATGAAATAACTTTGTCTTTTCTTGGTAGAATCGCCATGCTACGCGTGCAGGAAAGTTCTTCTTCTCTGCCTTTTCGAATTACTCTATGCATATCGCATTCAGATTATCGTCTTGCCACCTCTTCCAAAATATCATAATTATCTAGTTAGGCCTTTAGTGTAACATGTACAACTTGGTCATAATCATACTAGTTCTAGTTACCCTGGTTTGCTAAAGTTTTCAATACGTGCGTCCTACCAGTAATGACCTACGGTGCTGGCCGTGGACACACACAGTGAGGCTAGTTCACCAATTTAAAGTCGCCCAACGAGCTATGCTCGGAGTAACTAGGATGGATAAAATCCGGAACGAAGTAATCCGTCAGAGTAGGTACCAAAGTTGCCGACATAGCAGAAAGAATTAGTAAGCTGAAGTGGCAGTGGGCTGGCCATATCTCTCGCAGGACAGACAACCGCTGGGGTAGACGTGTCCTTGAGTGGAGACCGCGACTCGGAAAGCGTGTGGGACGCCCGCCGGCCAGGTGGAGTGACGACCTACGAAAGGAGGCCGGCAGACACTGGATGAGGAAAGCTCAAGACAGGGCTCAGTGGCGCACATTGGGCGAGGCCTATGTGCAGCAGTGGACTAATACAGGCTGATTTGCTACAACAAATGAACGATAAACGAATCAGAAAAAAATGTAGAATTTATTGATAAATTGTGAGTGAATGTAGTCTTTCAAATAGGTAGTATGCTTGGTCAGTTTGTTTGCATTCAAAACGGGATCAAATCAAGTAATAAACATAGTAAATAAACCAAGTTTTAAGATCTAACCATAGAAGAACACTAGTTCAATCTTAAATTCCATATTTTTCTGGTGCATTCGATCGTCAGATGCAGTAAACAGATGCATAGTTCACAGCAGGGGTCAAATCAAGCGCATCGCCGGTACATTACGGAGCTAACGAACCTCAATGGGGCAAACGAAGTGTCCACCAGTCATGCTCCCGATCGACAGATCCATAAAATTGTATTGTGTACTTATTTCCGAGCTCCGGGATCCTTAGGGCTGACTCCACGACTGTTCACAAAGGAAGATGTGTTTACAATAGTTAACTATTATTGATCTCCGTATTTTCAATAATGTTCGGGCTCTCATAGACCCGCGAGAGCGTGGCCGGCCAAGCATCAATGATTTTACCCTATTATTATTGCTGTACTTATTCTCTCTTATTCTCTTATCTTTGTAAAGGATTTCAGTATTATGTATCTTTATAAGGAATACTTACAATATTTTGACAAGCTTTTGACATTGATTGATAAACATTGCAACTAAAACCTTTTCTGGAAATTCAGTAGTCGATTGCCGCAAAATCTTGTGGTTTATAATACCAACCATTTACCGGCCATAACTTCACTATTCAACACCCAAAAGCAACTTTTCAAGCCCCAAATAGGGAAATTAGTTACTCAATGATAAATACGTTTATTGCATTCCACAATGGGAACTTAGGTGGTAGGTACATAAGAATATACATTAGTTTTGGAACATTGTGGGCTCTGTCTCGGGCGTAACAAAATAAAAGTTAGGAGGGCTATGAATACAATTTTAATAATTAATCTACTCTTTCGTTTTGTGTCTGTCATTCAATAAATAATTATTAGCTATAAAATATGTTTCATTTTATTGGCGACGAGGATTTAAAATATTGAAACAATGGACAAAGAACAATTTGAACTGTTCTTGCGAGCTCAACAGGCGCAGCAGGAACAGATCACACAAATACTTACATTGTTGGTGCAAACAATGCACAACAAAGATACAAAAACAAAAAGCTCAACGAGCGTTTCGTCATCGTTGTTTCCATCGTGTGACAAGATGATGGTGATTAAAAACTTTAACATGGACAAATATAACCCCGACAGCTGCAGGATTGAAGATTTTTTAGACTTCTTTTCAAACAAATGTGAAATCATGAACGTCACGGAGCCAAACCTACAAAAAGACATCCTGTTGAATACATTAACACCAGAGATTTTCCGTGAGTTAAAAATAGCGCTTACACCGAACTTTGAAACGAGTACTTATAACGACATTTGCCTAAAACTTCTTGATTTGTTTCGAGTAAAGAAAACCAGATATCGTGCATTGACAGAATTCTGGAACTGCACCAGAGAGTCTTCAGAGTCAATGGAACAGTACGCGAACAGACTCAAAAGTCTAAGCCGGGATTGCGGCTACAAAGAAGAGATGTTGGAACGACAACTGCGCGATCGTTTTGCTACAGGATTGAATCATACAGAGTTAGAGACAGACTTGAAGCAAAAGTGGCCCGATTTGCAGGAATCAGGAAAGGAGGTTACTTTTAGAGACATTTTTTCAATTGCACAATCACGTGAACAGGCAGAACATGATACACCAGGCACAACTGCAAATGTTAACAAAGTCAAAAGGAACCGTACTCAAAAAACAACATCTGTTCACAATAGACAACGCAAATTGCACTCCACGGATCAATGCCTTAGATGTGGGAAATTCGAGAAACATGACGTCTCAAAATGTGCAGCAAAAAACCACACATGCGATGAGTGCAATTTGAAGGGGCACTTTGAAAACTGCTGCATTAAATCTGGTCGTGCTTACATATCGCCAAACAAGGAAAAAAACACTTCCAAACGTAGACTACAACGGATAAGCGATAATCAAGCTTCCACATCTAGCTCCACAAACGTTTCAACAGAGAATAGTGAAGATGACGATGAGTTTGTCCACAACGTCACGAGCACTCGAGTCAAAGATTGCAAACAAATTGACGTTTTCATAAATGGAATTGACTGTACAATGGATTGGGACCCTGGTTCTACCTACTCTATCATTAGTTCCGAACTTTGGAAAAAGATTGGATCACCAACGTTAACAAAGGGGCCCAAACTAAAAGCATATGGAAACACCAAGCTGAAAACCAAAGGAATTGCAAACGTAAATGTGGAAGTTAACGGACGATATGAAACCTTACCTGTCGTAGTAATGAAAAACGCAAACCCATTGCTTTTTGGATTGAGATGGAGCGAGAAGTTTGAAATGGAATTTCCAAAACCAGTTTATTCAGTCCAAGAGAAGCCTGTTACTCCAACGACATTAAAACACATACTCAAGCAATACAGCGAACTTTTCGACGGCAAACTAGGCAAAGTCAATAACTACCAAGTTAACATACATGTCAAACCTGGCGCGGAACCAGTACACCTACCTGCACGTCCAATTAAATTCAGTCTGAAGAAAAATGTCGAACGGGAGTTGGATCGTCTTGTCGATACAGGTATCATTAACAGAATAGACCCAAACCTTACCCCTTTGGAGTGGGCCACACCTACTGTAAATGTCCTGAAACCAACTGGTGTCGTCAGAATTTGCGGAGACTACAGCACTACACTTAATCCTGTTTTAACAAAACATTTACATCCAGTACCTATTTTTGATCAATTACGACAGAAACTAGCAAACGGAATAGTCTACTCCAAAATTGATCTCAAAGACGCGTATTTACAATTTGAAATAGCTCCGGAGTCAAAAAAGTATTTAACAATATCCACACACAGAGGATACTACCAGTACAACAGGATGCCTTTCGGTATTTCTACAGCACCATCTATTTTTCAAAATTTTCTTGATCAACTACTTGGAGACATACCAAACGTGGCAATATATTTTGATGATATTGCATTGACAGGAGAAAGCGTGAGTGGACACTTACGAACACTTTGCACAGTGTTAAGCCGCCTAAAACAGGCTGGTTTGAAAGTTAATTTGAAAAAGTGTAGTTTTCTGAGGAAAGAGATTGAGTACCTGGGTCACATAATTGATCAAAAAGGAATACGGCCAACAAAAGCGAAGATTAGCGCTATAACTAACGCATCACAACCCACAAACGCAAAGGAGTTACGCTCTTTCCTGGGCCTTATAAATTTTTATGAAAGATTCGTTCCACATCTTCATGGATCATGCGCAGACCTGTACGAGCTAACCAGCGGTAAAAAAAAATGGCGATGGTCCGAACACGAACAAAAAATTTTCGAGAATGCTAAAAATAACATAGCTAAATCAAATTCATTGCTAGCGTTCGATGAAAGGCGTCCCGTTTTTCTAGCATGTGATGCGTCAGAAAAAGGAGTTGGGGCAGTTCTATATCACAAAAACAAAGATGTCGAACAACCAATAGCATTTGCGTCAAGAAAACTTCGATCAGCTGAGAGTAAATATTCTGTCATTGACCGTGAAGCACTAGCCATATTATTCGGAATACAGAAATTCGACCAATATCTAAGAGGAACGAAATTTACCTTGGTAACTGACCACAAGCCTCTCATGCACATTTTGGGACCTCAACTGTAACCTACCGAAGCTTGTAAATAACAGACTTGTAAGATGGGCTCTTTTGATTGGAAGCTACCAATACGAAATTTGCTACCAGAAGGGTGAAAACAATATTCTGGCCGATTGCCTGTCCAGATTACCAAATTCCAAAACAAAACCGTCACACGTGGAAAACATTGTACATAGAGTAGTGTCACGTCTCCAAGAAAACAAAATTGTTGACCTACAGTTAACAGAAAAAAAATTGAGTCTGGAAACATCTAGGGATCCAAATTTGTCACTCGTTTGTCAGTACATAAAGACCGGGTGGAGAGACCTGGATTACAGGCATGAGATGAAACAATACTACAGGAAACGTTTCGAACTGTCTGTAGAAAGTAAAATTGTACTCTGGCAAGGCAGGATGGTTATTCCTGATGTACTAAGAATGACAGTCTTAGACTATTTGCACCGAGGGCACCCAGGAATATCGGCCATGAAAGCACTCTCACGATTCTATGTGTGGTGGCCATCACTTGACGAGGACATTGAGAATTTTATCAAGAAATGCACCAGGTGTCAAGAAAACAGACCGTCTAATCCCGAACTACCGGTATTCTCCTGGTCTATACCCGAGCAAGTGTGGGAAAGGGTCCACATAGACTTTGCAGGTCCATTCGAGGGCAGCTACTGGCTCGTTTTGTGTGATGCGTTGTCAAAATGGTGTGAACTAAGACCAATGAAGAACATAACTTCAAAAAGTCTATGTGCTGTGCTGGATGAGATTTTCAACACCTTTGGACTCCCACAAATGATTGTATCTGACAACGGTCCCCAACTAACATCACAGGAATTCAAGGACTACTGTAAAAATCAGGGCATTCTACATGTCACCGCATCTCCATATCATCCCCGAACAAATGGGTTAGCTGAACGGTTTGTGAGAACTTTTAAGAACAGAATGAGTTCCAGTGACGGAAGCCAACTTAAGCGTCGATTGTTGGAGTTTTTATTCACTTACCGGAATACTCCGCATGCCACTACAGGCAAATCACCAGCCCAAATGATGTTCGGCAGACAGTTGAACTGTGTTCTTTCAAATATCCGACCGAACAAGAGAAGAAATTTGCTATACCAACATGTAAAGGCGGACATCGTGTCATCTACTACACCTACATACCAATCAGGCGATAAGGTCTTCATAAAAACTAAACTGGAAAAAAAGTGGCAGCCTGCTACAGTAGTGAACCGTAAACACCGATACTCCTACGTGGTCACTACAGCTAATGGGGTAGAGCAAAGGAAACATGCAGATCACATGAGACCCCGACTTGCTCCTGCACCTGCGTCACCTGAAAGTGTTGCGACAGCTTCTATGTCCACATCATCCTCATCTCCAGCTGCATCTACATCATCATCCTCATCTCCAGCTGCACCTACATCATCATCCTCATCTCCAGCTGCATCTACATCATCATCCTCATCTCCAGCGTTTGAAACACCGACCGCGACGGCGACGGTTGCACCACCCCTTCGGCGCAGCCAGCGTGAAGTCCGACCACCACGGCGTTTGATTGATGAGATCTGAATCAACCCTATATGGGGAGGAATGTTATAATCTATGGTCCGATTGTCAATTATGACATGTACAATCTGTCATTCAATAAAAATTATTAGCTATAAAATATGTTTCATTTATGTTTTGAATTGGTGTTCAAACCAGTGCATAGATTCTGTTTCTTAAACGACGACAAGTTGTACTCATCGAGTCAGATAATTAGTTATTTTTTAGGTATCACGCGGAATGCAAGGGAGAAGAGCAATGCTATCGTACGTTCAATTTGCAGCGATACTGTAAATCAACCCAAAAATTATAGTCTAATGTTTAAAATAAACACGGTTCTTTGAAATTAATGTCGCTCAAATAAGGACGTTTCCTATGCAAACTATGTACCTAGATATAACATTATTGATCTAAACTAATAATAAAAAGCGCAAGTATGTTTGTTTTTTACCTTTTCACGCATTACTACCTACTGAATCGATCGTCCCAAAATTTTTTGCATATACGTTGTCAGGAGTATAGACACGGATATAAGGTATCTTACATCCCGAATAACAGAAGAGAACTGTTGCCGAGAAAACAATTACGTTCATATTCCAGATGGCGCCACACGATCCGTATTGTTTCTCAAATTCTAAAATAACGCAAGCGAAGCCGCGGGCAAACACTAGTTTACAAATAAAAAAATACGTGTCCCTTATTTTTGAATAATCTAAAAGACGGACTAATTACATTTTTTTAGGCAACTAGCCTATTTTAGTAAGTACAAGTCTGACAGTCCCTTCCGCCCTGCCCTGGGTGGGAGGACTCATTTGATGAGCCACGATAAAAAAAAACTAAGTTTATTGCTACGGACATGCCATCAGTCCGCCTCCAGTTTATCAAATGACACAACACATTGTAAGACACATTATTTAATCTAATTCCATTTCACAAGAGGAAGTCGCCGTTTACTCTGTTAACCTACTCATTTATAAACCAAAGTTTGGTTATTGACGCTTCTTTTTGTATGATCTTATATTATAATGCATGTGGTAGATAGACTCTCCTTCTAGAATACAGCAGCCTTACCAGATCCAGTTTAGGCTGTGGGAAAGAAACAGAGCTATACAAGTCGTCTAGCGCCGTCTCTTTCCGACAGCCTAAACTGGATCACGTTAAGAGTTCATGGTCGGCCAGCTGGTATTCAGCTGCTTCTGTTAGACTGGGAGCCGATACCAACAAAGTTGGGAAAAAGCTAGGTGGTTGATGTTCTCACTAAGATACCAATAAAGACGAATATGCTATAGTAAAGAATGATTTTTTAAATTGAAACTGAACGCGAATGACATAGCGTCCTAAGTCAATTTGGTAGGATGCTGACACAAATGTAGGTTTATTTTTAAAGTTCTATAATTATGCAACATGATCTATGATATTTTTTAGTAAACTTGGACTGCATTCCCATCCCATACGCCCGCCCTTCCTCATCTAAGCCTCTATCACTCAAACAGTACTAAGGGTGTTTTTGATATCGTGCGGATTTCATAACGCACGCGGGATTTCCCCGCATGCGGAACACCCGCAAGTGTCTTTGCGTGGAATACGCATGCGGGACGCGGGATGTGAATGATGTGATCCGCGCAACTTCGCAACAAATTGCCCGCATGTGGGGCAATCCCGCGTGCGTTTTAATATCATGCAGCTTTCTACTGGGAAAAGATTTTTTTTAAACAAATACCTGCAGGGGCAATTTTTTTTCCTAACCTCTTCGTTGAATGTGTTCTATCATCCAAGAAAAGGAGATAAGTTAGCAAAAACTTATTTAATTGCTTGACTATCGTACCTATTTCTGTAAAATAGTAGTATAAAATAATACACAACTAATTAGCTATTCTTGAAGAATGTTATCAGGACACTTTCAAGCAATAGTTTGCGATAGATCCTCCTTGAAAGTCTAGTGGTACAGATACCGTTTCGAGTACCACTTAGAATACCACAACGTTCACGATAGACAGTCATGTGCAGTCAGTTAAACCAGAAGAGGAATGCAATAAATAGTAATGTAAAGGCTTTGCCAAACTGCGAGCTCGTAATGACGCGACGCTTGCCTTTTTTAACATGGTAGCATCATCAAATCAGTCCTGGGAATACTCAGGGCAGGGCAGGAGGGACTGACAGACTTACTAAGTTCCGGGGTCACTGTAGCTCGTAAGCAATGCGACCCCGGCAGGCTTTGGCCCTCTAACGGGACACCGTCATTGTGCTGATAGCTCTTTGAGTGGAACACGATTCGCCGTCGATGAGCATGGTCCATGATCAGACAGCGAGTCGCCCATTACTCGCCGTCCTCATGCGACGCTAACCTGGCGTTTTCTTAGCGTGCTTACTTTGATACTTACTATGAAAATGTATGTGAGTCGTTACACAAAACACGCTACACTTACCTCGACGTGTAGAGGGACGGTTGACGAAGTAAGCACGCCAAAGACACGCCAAGTTAGTGTCGCGGCACGCCAAGATCACTGCTTGGCAAAGTCTTAAATCTAATAGGTTATTTTATTTATATAATTGGTTTTCTCTAGCCTCAGTCTAGCCCAGAAGCAAAGATGAGTCCACCCAGAGGGGAATGGAACTCTAGTGTATCGACAACGAATGCCTTCGAGAAAAGATAGGTTTTCTCGAAGTTTAGAGTCAGAAGTTTAGAGAGTAGAGTCTTGGCGGGGGCACTACCGTGCCCCCAGATACGTGGTCAACTTTCGCTATTGTAACTTTGGTAACTTTGCTAAGCATTTTGTTGTCTATCTGAAAACGAAAATATTGGAAATGACCTCTTCCATGCCCCTGTTCAAATTGATGCATGCTTACATAGCGAACCTGCATAATTATTTATTAATTTAAGTTTTAAACTTTTAATTTAGTCTCTTTTCGTTAATATTTAGTAGATTGTAATATGTGTTGACAATGTTTTCTCAACGAATTACCAATTTGAAATGGCAGTGGGCAGGTCATATAGCACGCAGAACTGCAGATGGCCGATGGGGCCTTAGTAAGGTTCTCCAATGGAGAACACGCACCGGCAAGCGCAGCGTAGGACGTCCACCCGCTAGGTAGGCAAAAGATCTTATGAAGGCCACAGGATCACGCTGGATGCAGGCCGCTTACAACCGGTCCTACTAGAAATCTAAAGGGGAGGCCTATGTTCAGCAGTGGACGTCTTATGGCTGATATGATGATGAATGTTTTCTCACTATGAGAGAACAATAAAATGTTCCTAATTTAGAATAAATTAATAAATACAATAAGTACCAATGACGAAAATGAACTTTCATAAACATTTCCAAATAACTATTTATTCGTAAGCTAATCGCAGCAAACAAACACGTGCCTTTAAAATATATTATAATTCCAAGAAGGTTAGTAAATGCGCAATCAATCGGCGCCAAATCTGTTCCACTATCTCTTATCAGGTCCTCGTTATCAGGCAATTCATCAGGGATTGTGAAGTGTCATCGTATCGAACGACGGAAGCCTGCCTTGAGAGGTTTGGCCTTGGGAATATAAAGAAGAGACATACAGAATTAAGTACTTGTCTTCCAGTTCTTGGCAACCTTTTGGTAGAAGTTAACAACAGGACTTGGATTGAGCTAGAACAGCTATACTCAAAGTGTGCTCCGCGGAGCGCTGGGGCTCCGCTAAGCCTTTCTGGGCGTACTGCAAGAATATAGCTAGTTATGAATCGGTCGGCAGTAAATCTTTCTATGCTGTTTCATCAATGACTACAAATGGATAATGATTAGAGTGGGCAGCTTCCTTTTATGCGATCACATCTTGTAAAGAGTATAGCAGAGCGGCATTTTAAACCAGTTGGTTTGGAAATTCTTGTACCAAATTCAATGAAACTTCATACGGATAAGCGGGGACACATATGCCTAACAAATTAGAATACTTTTTCGTTTTAACTGTGTACATTTGTGCCAAAATTCATCCAAATCTGTCCAGTAGTTTTTGTGTGAATGATTCATCTTTCCTCTCAAAATTTTGGAGGTTACGAGTATGTAGGTAATAGAAGTGAGAAGTGTAATATTTAATGCTTAATAACAGGTTTACGTTACTGAAAATGTTTGGCAAAATATAGTTTTAATTCCGCGAGGCTTGAATGCAGAAATCCCTCCATCCTAACTTAATGCAAAAATACAGGATGCGGTACTACCCTCCCGCCATATGCAGTTATGCACGCATGCAGGAACCCTGGAGAAATATTAACATGCCATGCAACCAAACATACCAACAACAGGTATACTTGAAAACCCCATAGCACAGGTTCACTTGAAATAAGTAATATGCTTAAAAAACAACACTCAATTCCCATGTAATTCTGTTCATCATAAGTAAGTAGCATTAATCTTGGCCTTCTCATATAAAGACCACTCGAATTTGAGACTTGAAGAAAATAATGGCGCCAACATTAAAAGGACATAATTATTATAAAATGTGTCCATTTTCGGTTTGTATTTACAAAATTAAAATTCAAAAAAACGACGAAACACTTCGAGAAAAGGTAGGTAGTGCCCTTGCGCTTCGCTTGGCTCGTCTTGGCGGGGGCACTACCGTGCCCCCAGATGACACTAGCTTTCCCAATTCTCCCAATTCTGTCAGTAAAATTATTCTACATGTGGGGTCGGAACCCAACGGTATCCGGTACGGAATGGTAGCCAATTAGCCATGTGTGGTTCAAAACCGGACGTTGTATAAGCCTCCTAGACAAAATAAACTACAGTTGTTGTATGACGGCCGTTGATTTGCTCTGCCATTTTCTCTTCTCAAATAAAAGAAAGATATGAAGTGAGGGTATTTTGTTATCTGCCTTTTTCACCCATCCACAGACCAACCTCGGTAAGCGCGGCTTAACCCGGAAGATCAGCCTACGCGGCTGTAAATATTTAGCCACGAGCTCCTCACAGGTGTTTTTTATGTAATGTAAGTAAATATTTTTTATCACAAACACACGTGACGATAGAGCTGATTTATTATTATTATCGTAGCTAATTTTTATGTCGCACTATCACATATTCAAAATGTGTAATCAACATTGATTTTTTGTGATAACGATAGTGGCATTATTATTTTTTACGCTGCGTATAGTTGCTGGAAAAACGTTGTTTTGTACTTACTAAATTTTTGTTAAGGTGCGTACAGACTCATGTCATTATCATCATCATCACCTATTAAATTGGGAATGGCTTTCAGTCATAATGTATGCAGATAAGTAAAAAAAGGTGTAGATACGTCATACGCGCTCAATAACGTATGCGCTCAAATGAGGCTGATTCACACATCTTGATCCCAGTGCGACGTTGCCAGCGGCACTTCACGTACCACAGACTGAATTAAAAGTAAAAGTGACTCAAATCTACCGAAAATGCCGTCGTATGTGACGAATAGAAAAAAAACACAGAATGTAGAAAGATTTCTATAGTTCTTGGCATGGCAATATTTTAAATGCAGAAATGTTTCTATTCTTCAGTAGTCCACAGTAGTGCTATATTCAGGCAAATTGAATTGACTTTGAATCGCCATAGGATGATGATCTTAATAAAATCTGTTATTTAGTCTATTCATTGGTCGACAAAACTTATTGCTACAGTGACATGCTACGCGTGTTGGTGAAAATATTGGAGAAAATCTTAGGCCCTAGCATGAGTTTTCAAGTTCGTAACTAAGATTCGCTTTTTCAATTTGCTAAACAATATTTGTCGCAGTAAATACTGCAAGTACGCTGTCAATAAAGTACTAAAATCTTGGTAAAAAGCCTCTGAATAAGATGAAATCCGCTATCATGGTTAATAATATACCTAATAGTAGTTTTCACCTATTCATTTGGCATGATAAACTGAAACTGATATAAAATGCAAGATAATTATTAGGTAATGTAATTATCAATAAATATTACATGTTAACCACAGCCACAGAAGTCGACCAAGGATAACGGTGATATCACACGCATTTGATATTCTAGCATATTTATTCAGGATTAAAATAGCTAAAGTTTATGATACGATGCGCTGGTGTTGCCAAAACACAAAATATGAAATGCGTTTGATAAATTCATAAGAGCTTGATTTAACATGGACTCTCGCGAAGTCTCGATTTCGGCGGATCCTTCATTATTATAGAAAAGGTAAAGTTTATAAGTTTTTTGCAGGAAGTACCTAATTAAATCTCTGAAATCAGTGAATCAATTTTGAAAATTCTCCAAAAAAAAGCCAGCGATCTGTAATATTATAGGATTTTGGATGTTTATTGGTGGTATGAAAGGGTGTTTTTTACTCAATCACGGCAGAACTGCTGAAGGGATATCAGGACTCAAATATAGTTTACTATCTGGAATAACACGTGTGATACTCCCTTAGCAGGTATATTACCTACGTTCCAATGGGATAATTTTTGCGCTGGCGACATCTAGTGTCTACTAAATTCTTGGATATATAACAACATTGCTGGACCCTGTTTCTTCTTAGGTATACATGTAAATGTTAGGTAATTGAATTTATGTATGTACATATTTAATATTTACTGTATAACCGGTTCCACTGACCTCATATTTACGTAAGCATATTACGAATGACTTGAAAATAAGCCTCCTCCTTTAGTTCTTATCCTAAAGTTTCTTTTTTAAAGTTTTCAACGTGCTACACTCGTAGTATGACATCGTAAAAACGGGATATACCTAATTATGTCGACGGAGGAATAGACAAAATGACATCGTGTGGAAAGATTTTAATCATCCTATAAGTACAGGAGTTTAGAGTGAAGAAAGAATTGTTTCTGTACATATGTCGTCTCAGTTTATATTCTAAAGTCGACAGTCATGCCATACTCAGGCAAAAAATGACGAATTGTATAGAAATCATTTAGTCAATTCATGATATAATAGAAATAGAATTGGTCATGATATTATACAGGAAGCGGTGTAAACTTGACGGTGTATATAGTGACTTGTCAAGTACACTGATAGCTACAAATTTCTGGATCCAAACAACTTGATTTGAAATAGAGTCGAATTTTCCACAATCTCGTCGATGGTAGCAAAGATGTGAAGCACGCTTGCCTAGAAGTAACCTGGGGGAGTATTACAACGTCTTAAAACCAGGCTTGTTCCAGTGAATGAACGAGATGGCGCTAGACGACTTGTATAGCTCTGTCACTTTCACTCGCTGGAACAAGCCTGGTTTTAAAACGTTGTAATATCCCCCCAGTTCAGTCTTGACTTGACCCCAATGTTGTAGCTACCTATCAGAAAATACAGACCCTGGCTTGAGCTGCGTTTACCAAGACTACTAAGTTTCAACGTTAGCATAAGAACACCTTATTGTAACTCTAAATTTTAAAACATTATGTAGGTACCTACCTTATTAAATATGAAATTTGCATGCCCTAAACAGGCAAAATATGGTTTGTGCCAAACCACCATTATAATAACTGGTAGTACCTGTATTTTATGCAAATAAATGATTCTTATTCTTAAAAAAAACATCACCATTCTACTGAGCCGGCTGCTTTTTCAAAAAAATCAACAGGAAATCACGATATTATCACCTACTTATCTCAAAGACTTGTCTTCACTATCAAAATTGAACCGTATCACTACTGACATAGCAACTAAATCATATCACAAGTGCACTCATATCTTAAACCATCAAGGAATCATCTAGGGCTTAACATAATCCGCATTCGGGTGCCGCATTCAATAAATCGACTTATCTACCGTAAGCCTTTTCGAAAACGTGATAATGTCTAATGTACCGCAAATCCTTATAAAGTGGCCAATATAAGTAATTTGTGATAAGGTGAAAATGCAACTTTTTGATGTCTTTCTTATCGTTTTACGTTGCTGGAAATTCACCCATAAGTGGCCGCACTTTTGGGTGAATTTCCAGCAACGTCATTGGCAATTCTTTTAATAGTTTGTAGAACAGAGCACGAGAATAGCCAATGTCAACGTTTCGAGAAAAAAAAATTGACGGGAATTCACTAACAACGATTTTTGTCGAGTTCATATCAAGTATTGTTTTTATTTTAACTATCAGCTATTATTGACTGTATTTGTGTAAGTAGGTACAGTGTGAGATAAAAATGCTCATATCCTTATCACTGGAACAAAGTGCAACGGACATGATGTAACGGTTAGCGGGTGAGTTGAAATAAGAGAACTCACCAACGTTTACAATAAATTTATTAATAAGGTCGTGGTTCACAGCCGTCACTTGGTATTTAATCGTTCCGTGGAAGTAGGCGCACTAAGTACTGTCCTGGCTTATCGCGTAGTGCAGAGACGCGATGGGCGAGGAGTTGTCCCGAGGTGAGAGAGACCCCAGGGACAGGATGGTGGATGCGCCGGCTGGTCAGCTGTGTGCGGCTAGGTGCTGTGTGTGCGCAGGCCTCGAACGTTCGGTAGCGTGAGTCAGCTGTCGAACTCAACGAACGTTGAGGATGGGTATTTTAAACCCCAATCTTGTTCCCTGGAATCAACGTCCAGCGGTAAATAAAAGGTCCACTGCAAATCCTCTCTGATGATGACCTCGCAGCGTAAGCGAAAGCCTAGGACGTAGGGCGCTTGAGGCGTTTGTGAGTTTGGTCCTCATCAGAACGGAGTTTACATGGCAGGTACACAATATTAAATTAGCGTGAAGCATTAACACAACATTATTTATAGGCCTACGAGCGTATGGAACATTCGGGGCTAAACAAAATAAAAACCTAACAAAGAAAAATTAGAACACAAAATAATAAGTCTGTAGGTAACTGCTCAATACAAAAAGATAGAAACCAATAGCTAGCAGTTATAAAGGTTTGGTTTGGCAAGCTTACCCTTCACGGGATGTTGGTACACTACAACAGGTGAATTAACACGATTTATTAATTATCAATTTATAAATCTATAAAAATAATATCCGGAACCGACAGTTATAAGTAGTATCTAATGTAGGGAGATACCACTTGCTGCGCGACCGGAATCTTATGTACTGAATCAAGTCCCAGCTGATTGCTACAAAATGCCTCGCTCAAAGAGAAGGGGAATTGGACTTTGCACGCGTGAGAGTGAGACAGCATAAGCATTACCACTCACTTATCCGCAGCTAGAACATTCCACAGTTCTGTCACCACAGAACTGTCAAATGTTACTACCAGTTTAGAACTACCCACTTATAAATTACTTTTTGTCTCGACGTAATTCAAGAATATTTTACTAGATACCTACAAATTTATAATAATTAACTATTTATAGTTTTGAAATGCAACGTTGGTAATCCACAACGTTACAATACCCCCTCGCGCAGTCAAGGATTTTGTCTTCTATAATGACAAAATCCGCACAAAGAATTAGATCTAACTATTGTTTTACCTATCAAAAAATCATCATTCGTACTTCTCACAATCATAACCAGCGGCAGCTATTGTATACAGTGATACGAGAGATAGCTGTCGCACAATATAAAATATATAGGAATCCTGTTGTCATTAACCTGATGCCTTACAATAGTTTCCTTCAAAGATGAAAGTGTACTAAGCGAGAGAATAATGCAATCGTATGTATCGAGTTCAATAAAATATTATTGTTAAATTATTTCTTTTCCTTTTAACCATCTACCGACCGATACTAATCCACCTACCAGTTTTAAATTTTAATGTACGTAATTGAATCTAAAATTACATGATAAAATTATGTTTTTGGTTTAAGGCTTATTTATGGAGTTACCAACCGCTCCTGCAAAGGCTTATTTAAAGAGTTGCGACCGCTCTAAAGAAAACAACACAAATGGTGTAGACCATCAGTATTAAGTGAACAAACTATGTCCTTTGGTTTTGCATTTTGATTTAAGGTTTATTTAAGGAGTAATCGACCGCTCCTGCAAGGGCTTACTTAAAGAGTTGCAACCGCTCTATAGACACAGTTGTGTTTTTTATGATGCAAGGGCTTATTTAAAGAGTTGCTACCGCTCTATAGTCACAGTTGTGCTTCATGATTTATGGTTTATTTAAGGAGTAATCGACCGCTCCCGCAAGGGCTTATTTAAAGAGTTGCTACCGCTCTAAAGAAAGAAAGCACAACCATGTAAAAAAAACACAACCATGTATTACAAAACCAAAGTGATCGATGGGTTAGAGCCACGATCAATATAATAAATACCTTCGGTGTAGGGCCGATAGGTATAAAAAAATAAAATATAATGAATGGGGTAGGCCATCATTATACATAAATAACTATAGGGTAGACCAAAAGTTATTGTTATAAAATAAAGTAGTTGTTTAAAAAAAAAAATTGGTAGGTTAGATAGGTTCGATATAGTAATAGGTATTCAAAAAATATTAAAAAGTTAAGGTTTAAAATTTACGGGTATTTTTAAAGAATGTCAAAATAATAAAGTTTAAGTTATCATTTATTAAAGACTAACTAGAATGTCAAAGTATTGTTAAAGTTATAACGATAAAAGACTAACTACTATGTCATAATGGAAAAAATGGTCCATATTTAGCTTTCCGTTTTTGTAAGTCCCGTACAGTGACTAAAGATGATTCGCCTCTAATGATCACTAAGTACTCGAGTTCAGACTTATGAAGCGACATAAACTTAAATGGATAAGCCATGATTTAAAAATTTTTCAAAAAAAAAAAAAAATTAAAAGTGTAGGGTAAGTGCCAAAACCAAAAAAAAATTCAAAGAGAAAAAATAAAATTAACGGTTATATGTACTAACACTCCGTCTGTTACAATTTGAATTTAAAAATCTAGTAACGTTTTGGTTGAGAACAATCTAGAAAACAAGCACAAAAAACAATTGCACCGAAATAAAAATAAAAAAAAAACACACAAAAGGAGTTAATGCAACCAATGTGTACGCTTTACAAAAGGTTAAGCTTTAAAAAGCAATTACAATTTAAAACAAATTGAAAAAACAAATTGACAGAATATTGACAGAATGAGGTAGGGTCTGCAATAATATGTACTTAAGTTTTACAAAAGTTAAGTTAACTGAAAAAATAAAGAATAACAATTTAAAACGAATTGAGAAAAAAAATTGACAGATTCAGATAGTCTGCAATTATGTTCTGTTTAAAAAAGTTAAGTTGTTTCAAAATATTACTATTGAACAAAATGAATTGAGAAAAAAAAATATTGGTATTGACAGAATGAGGTAGGGTCTGCAATAACCAATTAAAAAAAAACAATTTACCTATATAAAAGAAAAGAAAGTAATAATTCTTTTATAGGCAGACGAACCCAGGTGAAAAGGTTGTATGTGCCTGTAATGAAATCCCGGCACCCACACCCTACAACCGAAACAAAAAATGATTTGCGGTTGCAATAAGTGTGGTGGTAGTACTTCCCCGGACGGGCCTTCACAAGGGCCCTACTACTACGTTGAGTTTAAAAAAAAAAAATCTAAATAGTTAAAAAGAAAAGTAAAAAAAAATCGTTACTTTCCTTTTTTAAACAAAAGAAAAAAAAATTGTGTAGGGTAGGGTACACCTTGGTTGCGTATAACCGAAAACGTTTTCACAAAACACAAAAATAATAAAACACAAAACACACAAAACACCAAAATAACACACTACCTCCACAGAACAAAAAAAACCAAGCGACCTTAATAAAAAAAACCACGTAAATGGGCGCCAATGTAACGGTTAGCGGGTGAGTTGAAATAAGAGAACTCACCAACGTTTACAATAAATTTATTAATAAGGTCGTGGTTCACAGCCGTCACTTGGTATTTAATCGTTCCGTGGAAGTAGGCGCACTAAGTACTGTCCTGGCTTATCGCGTAGTGCAGAGACGCGATGGGCGAGGAGTTGTCCCGAGGTGAGAGAGACCCCAGGGACAGGATGGTGGATGCGCCGGCTGGTCAGCTGTGTGCGGCTAGGTGCTGTGTGTGCGCAGGCCTCGAACGTTCGGTAGCGTGAGTCAGCTGTCGAACTCAACGAACGTTGAGGATGGGTATTTTAAACCCCAATCTTGTTCCCTGGAATCAACGTCCAGCGGTAAATAAAAGGTCCACTGCAAATCCTCTCTGATGATGACCTCGCAGCGTAAGCGAAAGCCTAGGACGTAGGGCGCTTGAGGCGTTTGTGAGTTTGGTCCTCATCAGAACGGAGTTTACATGGCAGGTACACAATATTAAATTAGCGTGAAGCATTAACACAACATTATTTATAGGCCTACGAGCGTATGGAACATTCGGGGCTAAACAAAATAAAAACCTAACAAAGAAAAATTAGAACACAAAATAATAAGTCTGTAGGTAACTGCTCAATACAAAAAGATAGAAACCAATAGCTAGCAGTTATAAAGGTTTGGTTTGGCAAGCTTACCCTTCACGGGGATGTTGGTACACTACAACAGGTGAATTAACACGATTTATTAATTATCAATTTATAAATCTATAAAAATAATATCCGGAACCGACAGTTATAAGTAGTATCTAATGTAGGGAGATACCACTTGCTGCGCGACCGGAATCTTATGTACTGAATCAAGTCCCAGCTGATTGCTACAAAATGCCTCGCTCAAAGAGAAGGGGAATTGGACTTTGCACGCGTGAGAGTGAGACAGCATAAGCATTACCACTCACTTATCCGCAGCTAGAACATTCCACAGTTCTGTCACCACAGAACTGTCAAATGTTACTACCAGTTTAGAACTACCCACTTATAAATTACTTTTTGTCTCGACGTAATTCAAGAATATTTTACTAGATACCTACAAATTTATAATAATTAACTATTTATAGTTTTGAAATGCAACGTTGGTAATCCACAACGTTACAATGATAGTAACCCAATAGCAAACTTTTTAGTTATTCATTATTATGAATGAACTAGCACTACGCCCGCGACTTCGTCCGCGTGATTTTCGAACTTTGCCTTTGTGAATTTCTTGTCCCAGCCACCCTCTATATGGGATATTGTTGGAAAAACTAAATAAATATTCAACAAAAATTCTATTAAAACGCAATATTCCGTTTTAGGTACCTAACACTTGGGTCCTAAAAATAATCCCAATGCAAAATTTAAGACTCCTAACTTTCAACACCAATACAAACTTTTAGGGGTCGAATTTCGTATCATTCTCTCTTAGTGAGAACCTGTATCGTAAATAGAACCCCCCTGCAATGCTTAGTTGTCTAATTACAAACACCAAAGACATTCCCTAAGGGGTCGGATTTTGTAAAATTCCGTCTTAGTGAGAACCTAGGTTCTGAAACAACCCCCATGCTGAAATTCCTAGCATTTGTCAGCAACAAAGTTCCAAACAAACTGTCAAATAGTGTCTTGGTGTGCATTTACGTCATAAAAGAACAACTTTGCAAAAATTTAATACTCCTAGCATTTAATTATGTAGAAACGAAGTCATACAAAATATCAACCCCTTGGGTCCATTTCCACAAAACACCCGCAATTACGTTCAAAAAAGAATCTCTATGCATAATTTGAGTCTCCAAACTATCAACCCCGAAAACACCCCTTAGGGGTCGAATTTCGCAAAACCGTCTTAGTGAGCATTTACATCTTAAAAAGAACCCCACGCAAAATTCAAATATAGCCTAGCATTTGTAGTAAAAAGGTTTCATACAAACTATCAAACACAAAAACAAACCTCTTTGGGGTCGAATTTCGCAAAATCCCGCCGTGGTGTGCATCTAAGTCCTATAAAGGAACCCGGTGCAAAATTTGAAACTCCTTGCACTTGTAGTAACAGAGTTTCATACAAAATGTCAACCCCAAAAACAACTTCCACCTGGTGAGCATTAACATCTTAAAAAGTACCACCATGCAAGATTTGAGACGCCTCGCACTTGTACTAAAAAAGTTTCATACAAACTATCAACCCCAAAAACGAACCCCTTAGGTGTCAAATTTCGCAAAATCCCGTCATGGTGATCATCTACTTCCAAAAAAGAACCCCTATGTAAAAATTTGAGTCTCATTACTATCAACCCCAAAAACAACCCCTTAGGGGTCGAATTTCTCAAAATGTCGACCTAGGTGAGCATGTACATCTTAAAAGGTACCATCATGCAAGATTTGAGACGCTTAGCACTTGTACTAAAAAAGTTTCATACAAACTATCAACCCCAAAAACAAACCCCTCAGGGGTCGAATTTCGCATAATCCCGTCATAGTGAGCATCTACGTTCTAAAAAGACATCCCATTCAAAATTTGGAATTCCTAGCACCTGTAGTAGCGAAGTTTCGTACAAACTATCAACCCCAAAAACAACCCCTTAGGGGCCGAATTTCGCAAAATCCGTTCTTAGTGCTCACCTACGTGGTATAAGGAGGGCTTCTGCCAAATTTCGAGTTTCTAGGCCCAGCGGTTTGGGCTGTGCGTTGTCAGATCAGTCAGTCAGTTTTGAATTTTATATATAAAGAAGAAGAAGAAGATAGATAAGGTTTTTTTTAGGCTAGTTGCCTAAAAAAATGTAATTAGTCCGTCTTTTAGATTATTCAAAAATAAGGGACACGTATTTTTTTATTTGTAAATTAGACCAAAAATTACAAAGATATAGCATTATATATTAAAGTTACGTGTGACGTCACGATGCGTGGCATTTTTCACGCAGAGTGACGTCACAGGTAACTTAAATAGGCTATTATCTTTGTTCTTTTTTGTTTAATCGAAAAAAGAAAAAATATGTGTCCAATATTTTTTATAATCTAAAATACGAACTAAATAGAATGTAATTATTTTGCCACTGGAAACTACCCTATTGAGTAACTAGAGTTCCGTCCTAGGCTTCGGAGCGCATAGGTATGCACTCTTCATTTTCAATATTATCTCAAATACAAGTTTCTATTTGATTGGTAAAATTTGACAGATAGCTTGATGTGTTGTCGTCTGTACTTAATTCTATAAAAAGTGAGTGTATAAAAACGTGGGAAAATACGCTACCGGTTCAGATAAAAAAGTGCCAAGGCCAAGTCATTTTCTATATTGAAAGATGACCACTTCATTTAGTTTTAGTTCATTCTCTAGAATTCAACTTTTTTGTAGTAGACGTATTTCGTACCGCAAAGTCGTCATTGTCCATAAACCCGAACATAGAATGTCCACAGAATCAAATCTGCATTTAACTCATCTTCCTGCCCCTACCCCATGTTACTTGGGGTCGTCGCTATGTACACATTTGTAACATAAAAGTGCGCAATTTGATGCTCGATGTTTGTTCGAATCTTAAAAGTTTGACGTTACACTACAGCACGCGTAGCATGGCGATTCTATCTCTATTCTACCAAGAAAAGACAAAGTTATTTCATCGTTATTTCTATACAAATCGACTGTTTTTTTGCACAAATATGAAACTTTAAACGAAAAAATATTTTTACGTTCTGTCATTTTGTCTATTCTTCCGTCGACAACACCCCTTTGTACGGCGCCATGCTACGCCTGCAGGTGAATGCTCACGGTGAGGGAGCGCCCTTACATTCTCTCATATCAGACGTCACAGTATCATTTGTACTTCTTTTTCTTTCATATCTTTCCTTAGACAATCCATTCATCTTTTCTTAGGCCTTCCTCTTCCTCTCCATCCACTGCATTTAAGTAGAATTACCTCTTCAATAACTAGGAATTACTTTAAAAATCAGATATAACACCACTTCTATTTTTAATGAAACATTGTAAAATATATTGGGTCACATTTTATCATAAACCTTATCATTGAATTACGTTACTAGTGTTTCCACAGATAAAATTGAACAATTCGGATTAAAAAAAGTATTAAAAAACATATTTTCAAAAGGTTTGCGACATTATCTTCGTAATTAGGTACTTTCGGTGCGATATAAAGATAATCATCACTTAAACTTAACAATTAGTCAAATAAGATACCGATCATTGGACACTCCTATTTTTGTTATGTTGACCGATTTTTCGGTTTTACGATAGCAGAAAAATAAATTACCTACGTAGGTAAAGAAATGTACCTGGTTGGGTTCGAACTTAAGACCCACAGCTATGACCTGACTCGCAAGTCGAGGCCTATACCACATAGGTACCTATGACCGAGTCTGCCTTTTCATTTGTTTTCCATCCTATTCCTACATAACCTACCAATTAATAAAAACTAAAGAGGAGAAACAACAAACAATAATTTATTTTTGACTGACAGCTGTCAAAGTCATCTGCCAAACGCGAGGCAAAGGAATTCTATCACACAGTTTAGTTATCTAGATCTACATACGGCGCCAACATGACTGAATGCTGGGTCGAAGGGTCAAAGATCACAATTATTGAACACACGGCCAGAGACAGGTTAGAAGTTAGGGTTGCCATCATGCTAATTATATCAACAAACGAATTTTTATAAAATCGGAGTAAAAAATTAGGCATTATTTTTTGCAAGCGAAGTCCAGAGGCATCATGAGTTTTCAGTTATTCTAACGTAAAGTGGAACTTTGACAGTTTGAAATTGACGAAAAAATTAGTTCCTTCATCGCACAACAGAGGCGCTGTTCCATTTTCCATATTTAATAAGAAACGCTTTAAATACTGGAAAGACTGTAAAGTAAAATAGTGAAAACTCGTGATAATTACCGTACAGAGCCTTTCGTCCTTTATTTTAATAAAATGACAACTGTCATAATATTCTTGTCTTGTCACTTTTGACAGTTGGGTGAAATAGCTGGAACGCGCCAAATTGGTAAAGAATGTTTAATTTCTTTTGCTAATATTTTTCCTTTTCTCTCTATGCATTTGCATATTACATAATGCGAAATAAGTTATTCAATTCAGGAGCATTAAATTAATATAGGAACCGCTTTGCTTATCTAATACGAAAACACAAATATCTACCGGCTATCTGTTAGTTGAAACAGGTCAAAGTTTCCGGTACCGCAAGGAGGTCAGGACAATCAATGGGTCCCTTGAGTATCGATCATGGTGGACTGGTCCTTAGTCATTATTGTATCCTCCTGTAACCGGTGTACAGCTTGGCCAGAACGGATTGAAACGGAACTAAATTTTTTATTTCTGACAGCGTTTTAAAATCTTTGATATTTGATGTAAACAAAGACCGCAGGTTTGTTAGATTTATTATTGTGCCATAAAACTAACGTAATAAGTGAAAAAAAAAACAAAGTTCTGGTAGCGCGAAGACAGTGGCGACCTCCGGTTTTCTACATTTTTATGTCAAGCTGTAGGTATACGCTCTAAATGAGCGTGTACTCGTAAAACTCTAACGGTTGTACAAAAAAAACGTCTGTTGAACGCTTGTCTAAAAAAAAAAATGTTTAACGAAAAACAAAAAACCCGACTGCTTTAAAAAAACTAAAAAGAAAGAAACAAGTCCAGTAGTTAAGAATTCACTCATTCACACTCGCAGTCGGGGCCCGTTGGGAAGATTTTGATTGGTATAATTTGAACGGGCCCCGACTGTGAGTGTGAATGAGTGAATTCTTAACTACTGGACTTGTTTCTTTCTTTTTAGTTTTTTTAAAGCAGTCGGTAAAATAGTGTTTTTCGTTAAACATTTTTTTTATTTCATACTTTTTAGTTAATGTTCTGAGAATTATTGTTTTGCTAAACAACTTTAAATCGTTATATATCCTAAACTATTATTTAAAATGAAAAATGATAAAGGGAACCTAAAAATGATTTTAAAATACCTATTCAACGATACCCCACATGACATAGTTCATCAACATTTTTTTATTTATCCTCATTTTGACAATATGGCGTCTGGTTGTCGCTGTGGTGAATTTTGATTACTGTCATGTCTTTAGTGACACTCGCAAGATTAAGACGAATCGATTGACGTAAAAATTATCAAAATCGGCCTACGCATTTGGTCTCTAGAACGCCACATAGAAACAAACATACATACATACATACATACTTACATACATACATACTTACATACATACATACATAGACTGATAAACACATTACCCTCCTTTGCGTCGCGCAGTCTGGTAAAAAGTGTAACTGTTAAACAAACGACCCTTTTATATCAATGTGAATAAGAATAAGTTTGTCGTTTTGACGTTGACAGTTTTTTTTTATTTATACAAGTGTTCAAAATATGTTTATCTTTCTTGTGGTAAGACGTTTTAAGCCGAATACTTCTCAAAATATTTTTCACAATTTTTTGTAGGTACTGTCTGAACTAATTTCATAAAACTTCATTGCTACTTACATACATAGGCTAGGTAGGTTATCAGGGAACATTTAGAATAAAAGTAGGTATGTACTTCGTGAGGCACACGGTAGGTACCTACCTATATTTTTTTGTATTCTCGTAATTTTTAATTGCAATTGTGTGCGTATGGCTTGCCAAATAAATTATTTTCTTTGTTTCTTTACTTAGTCACAATCACAATGAAAAGCGATTTTCTCAGCGTTTTCAACACCACAGGATTTTGGAAGCTTTTCTGACTTTAATTACGCCTAGAGGATAAACTTTTTTCATAAGAAAACTGCTTTTGAATGTTGAAAAGTGCCCTTATGTCACCTTGCCTGGTTTTACACAAGCAGTACTCAAAAAAAAGTAGCTAAACGTCGAAAACAAGCCTTACAAACAGTTGAAAATAAAACACAGCAATTAATCCATTCAAGAAGTAAGTATTAAAGTAATCCCTGATAAATTATTTGATTCATACAACATCGTAATTTTAATACAAAATGAACAAGATATCATTAATCGCTCATTGTGACAACTAAATTAATAGTTTCCATAGTTATTAAACGTTTACATTTATGACTAGATAATTACTGATTATTTATATTTTAAATTACGTCAACTTTGTTGCAGCAATTTTATTCATATTACGAGTATTTCTTAATTTCTTACTTTCAGACTTCTTGGCAATTAAAATAGTTCATATTGTATTTAAACACAGTGTGCTTTGTTATTTTGAAATAAAATCTAAGTAAGTACCTACTTACTATTATTTTTAAACTTTCTAATGAATTTGAGGGTAGTGCAATATTTTTTAAACTTCATAATTAGGTTTAATTACTCAACTGAGTAGGATACTCAATTGAGTAGAATCGTAATCGATCGTAAATTATCCACTTTGTCATAATTCCTCTGATTTTATGGCACATAGTTTAGTTTAGTAGCGCAAAACCTCTCGTGGGGTAACTCAGCCCATGTTAATGAACAATGTTTGTTCCAAGACTTTTGGAAATTCGCAAAAAAAAATTGCCTTTTCATACAAAATGAGTAGGTAGGTAATTGATCGGGCCCATCAGTAAGATTTTTTTTAAACGACAGAACTCATCCCACACTGTAAGGAAGGGTGTTTGGAAGAGAAAATCGCGATTCAGAAATCATACCAAAGTAATTTCAATAAATTAAACAAAAAAAGAGATTAAAGAAAAGATTCTTAAGAGAGGCTATCAGAAAACTGTGATCTATGACTTTTAGTGAGGTCAAATTGCAAAATAACTATTATCAACACAAAACGACAACTTTTATCAACATAAAATTACTAGTTGGTAAATGCAACCAGATTACGCTATAGGTTTTCGCTTTTTTCTATTATCTATCAATTCATAGTTGGTAACAATTTTACAAATAAGTATAAGTTGCTATCAACTAGATAATATCGTGATTTTCGACAGCGACATTATGTTAGCTAAATCAATGTAAAGTGTGTATTTATCGATTTCGTTTTAGATTACTTTATACTTACTAGCACTAGCTTACTAGCTTTTGCCAACGGTTTTGCTCGTAGGATTTTTTTACCCGTCGACACTTTAAAAAAAGCTTGCCCGGACGATTAACAAAAAGTTACTCACATTTTATTACTCAAAAAAATCGGTTGAGATCTGAATTGAGTCTTTTATTCGATTCAATTCTTATAGAATCTATACTAATAATAATAGCTGAAGAGTTTGTTTGTTTGAACGTGCTAATCTCAGAAACTACTGGTTTGAATTGAAAAATTTCTTTTGTGTTGGATAACTCATTTAACGAGGAATGCTAAAGGCGCAGAGAGCGGGGCTGAAACAGGGAAAGTCAGTAGGAAAAAAAAGTTTTTGTTTGTGGAAAAATTAAGAAAAAAAAAACCACGTTGCTGGTTAGACAGAAACGTTTTTTTTTTGTGTGTAATTGCCAAATCTTCTCAGATATTGGCAATGCTTGAAACTTCTTAAAAAAAAAGAATGTTGTTGTAAGGCACGTGTTTGCTGGAAAACATATTTTTAGCCGCATTGCGACGATTTGAGCGATTATCTATTCGGTAAACAGATTCATTATCGTATCACCATTATAATGAGATAATACCTATTGATTTTACAATAAACATTTAAATACATAAGATGATATTATAATATTATGTATCTAAAATCGACGCAAAATTAACGAGGTTATGATTTTTTTAATATTGAAGGTAGACTTAATAAGGCAGACTTCAGAATAATTTTTATCCTAGAATTTTGGTAAAATCTAACAAAAAAGGTACTGTTAGAGAGTCATAAAAAACTTGTTTATAATCCTATTGTAGACAGTAAAATAAATAACTAAAAATAGATTTGACCGTGAACCTACCTTCATAATCATAATGCAAAAATAAAATAAAATCGTCTCATAAAGAGTTGACGACTATGTGAATTTATTAGAATAACATGTTTTCATTTTAATAAAAAAATATAATAATAAGTTCGTTCAACTATTATTTAAATAAATGTCAATAATAAATATCCAGACACGTGTATTTTTAAAATTAAAATAAAATGTTCACTCACCAGATTAAAATGTCAAAATAAATAAAAATGAACAACAAAACACAAAATCACTGAACACGATCGTAAACCAGAGAGCGCGTTTTTTTTTTAAATTATGTAACGAGATTTGGCGCGGGACAATATCGGACAGCCAAGCGCGCGCAGCGTCCGGACGATTTTGGAGCACTGGCCGAATTAAAAAAAGTACCAACGTTCAACGTTGTTTGTGCGTTAACGTGCGTAGGTAACTAATGTATTATGCAACCTCTTTTAAATATTTATAAAAAAAAACTTTTTATTCTTTAATCCCGATTCCCGACCTCCTTTCTTTGATTTCAAGTAAGAATACCCGGTATTGATTTTGACTCTAGCATTTATAGTAGGAATCCTTTCCCGTTTTACGTGTGACGTCAAATAAAAATGGAGGCGCGGCATGTTGGGTCAGGCACGTAGGCAAGGTTGAAATACTTACAGGAAAATCCCAGAGGAATACTTAAGTTTGAGAACGCGCGTAAATAGCTAGGTATAGTACCTTTAGGTACTATTATATATTCTGTGGTATAGTTAATAATTACCTGCTTGTCTGACGCATTTATTTTTCTTTCGAATGAAGAATATAAATCATCATCATCTGCCTAGCCTTTTCCCAACTATATTGGGATCGCCTTCCAGTCAAACCAGATTCAGCTGGATATCAGTATTTTACATGGAGCGACTATACCTGTCGGACCTCCACAACCCAGTAACTGGGTAATATATACGATACCCCATGGTGAGACTTGTTGTCAGACTTTAGAGCTTCTGACTAACAGTAACGACTGTCAAAGATCTACAAATGACAGCCGGGATCAACGCATTTACGTGTTTTCGGAGGCACGTAGGAAACTTGCTCTCATAGATGGTTACCCATCCATAGACCATCGTCAAGTGTGAGCTAACCCCGTACTGATCGGCCTGTGCGGCTGTGATTATTTAGCCACGAGCCCCTCGAATGAAGAATATAAATAAATATTAAAATAATGCATAGCTTATAACATGCAGGAGTAGATATGTCCTGGGTCAAGTGATTAATGGGGCCATTACAGGCACTTTTGAATAAATTGTCAAAAGACAGAAAATTAAAACTATAATTTGGTAATTATGGTGCTACAGTCCCAGTCACAAGACATAATAACTATTAATAATAAGTACTGGTAGATACCCATTCTAAAGCGACAAGCGTACCTAGATCTTCTTAAAGAAGCCCGTTCTTCTCTATTGGTTCATTAATTATTTCTGTAAATAACCTCCTACAAAACAAAAAACTTGAGAGGTGTCAAGGGACACCCGGATGGAACGAAGTTACTGTATACACTCAACAAATTCGTCGCGACTCAACTCCATCATTTAGCACCCTTTCGCAACGCGCGATAAGGAACTTCGTTCCAAAAAGTATCGTGACAACTTTTCGTAAGAATTTTTTTCGTCTAGCCTCTTCACAACGCGCGATATGGAACTTCGTTCCAAAAAATACTTACCTCTCTATGAAATTGGTGTATAATATAAATAAAACTTGCTCTCATAATGCCTTCATATCAGTGGTGGTAATGCTGCCAACTGTTACAGGATCCTGCCAACAGTTGATTGGTACTCGCTCATATTCACCACTAAGATAACATAGTATGTAGGTATCTATGTAAATTCGATCAAATCATGCGGGCATTGTAATGTCATGGACACTAGCATCACACAACTGGGCTGGGATTGTTTTTTTTTTTATTTCGTTGTCTTTTTGCCACCGATTTCCGAAAGAAAGTTGTTTTGGTGGTTATTTTACCCTTTTTTGTGGTTGTTTTGAAGGCGGTTTTTTTTTGTGAAGTGTCCTTTTTGTCAAATAAATCATTTTCTTACATGTGCAATAGAATTTTGTAATCCGTAGCATTAGTAGGTATTAACATCGCTCTTGTATACAATAAACTAATAAAATTATCTATGTCAAAAACTGCTGTACCGATTTTGATGAAACTTGCAGTAATTCGTAAGAATTTTGAAAATCACACACTATTGGCGGAGTAATCGCGTAACAAATACACAAAAAATAAAGATCATGACATTATGAATCTACAAAGCGGAAATCAAAAAAAATGCTCACAAAACAAAAAGTACTGAACCAAATTGGATGAAATTTTTATGGGACCAAATGACAAGTATACTGCACCGAACAAAAACACTAATCGGATTAGAAACCTCCGAGTAATCGGCGTACATACATAAAAATGAAAACAAAAAATACCGGCGAATTGAGAACCTCCTCCTTTTTTTTGAAGTCGGTTAAAAACAAGGAATGTTGCCATGTCGACCAGTGTTGACCGAATGACTACCTACGATCACCAAAGCGCCTGCGAGAAAAGAATGGCAATACGACGACATGTTGCTATTTTTTTATGGCAGGCGCATGGACGGATTGCCGCCAGAGGATTTTGCCGATTTTTTTTACCTATGTTATTTTGCTTATTTTATAATGCGAATATATACCAACGTTCAACGTTGTTTGTGCGTTAACGTGCGTAGGTAACTAATATATTATGCAACCTCCTTTAAATATAAAAAAAAAAAAACTTTTTATTCTTTAATCCCGATTCCCGACCTCCTTTCTTTGATTTCAAGTAAGAATACCCGGTATTGATTTTGACTCTAGCATTTATAGTAGGAATCCTTTCCCGTTTTACGTGTGACGTCAAATAAAAATGGAGGCGCGGCATGTTGGGTCAGGCACGTAGGCAAGGTTGAAATACAGGAAAATCCCGAGGAAGACCGAAGTTTGAGGTAAAGCGCGTAAATAGCTATAGTTAATAATTACCTACTTGTCTGACAGACTGCCAGAGGATTTTGCCGATTTTTTTTACCTATGTTATTTTGCTTATTTTATAATGCGAATATAAAAACACTTTCCAGCTATGATAGACCAGGGCCAAAAGGTTTTCAAGTATTCATATTTATCTTCAAAAAAGTGCAATGAAATGTTTCATCATTTTCGCTCCAAACACAAGTGCTCTTGCTGTATATGTTTAAACTAAATTGGTCAAGAAGCAACTAGGCGCTTGGTATCGTGCTGAAGATATTACTAATGGCAGGGGAGCCGAGGATCCTAAATTTGCAGTTCCTCGAGTTCCATGGCAAAAAGGTTCTGACAAGTTTTCTATTTTAGTGGGGGGAGAGCGTGTAAACATTTTTATTATTTTGTTATATTTTTAAATTTGTAAAAAACAGTTGTAAAGAAGTACTCGACGTCGACTCGACTCGTCAGCCATTTAGGGTGACTTTTATCAACGGTTAAACATGTTTAAAATTTTATTTAAGCACAAAATTCTATTGACTAAAGTCGCCCACCCTCGTTTAAACACGCTTTATATTTTTCTGATAACCAATACAATATTAATCTGACGTTTAATTCAAGGGGGCTACCCGTAACAAGCGGTTGAAAACCCAAAAACGAAAACGCCTTAAAAATAACTAAAATTAATTAGACGGAACGTTGATTGCTATCAGGAACGAGCAGGCGTTAGGCTGCTTTCCCACCAGAGATGCGCTATGCTGCTGCGGATGCGTTTGATATCCACCAATCATATTCATTGGTTTACATAGCACAGCACTGCACGGTGGTTCCAGCGCCGAACAAGAGCGGTCAAAAATACCTTACTCTTTTAAATTTGTTAAATGGGTTTTTTTCTGAGTGGTAAATAATAATAAAATACTTCACGAATGTATATTAATGCTTTATTTACATAATTTAGTACATTATATACAATAAACTGTACAATATGAACTTTTTAATAAAAGCATAATTAGTCAATATTTGATATTTATTCTCCCAAGCTCAAAAATACATCTGAATATAATATCACCACTGTTCCACGAAGGGTCTATCATTAAATAATGTATTCTTTTATATATTATACATATTATGTACAACAAAAGATAAGAAACTAAAACAACAATTTATTTACAAACATCATCTTCATAACCACAACTACTTTAAATCACTACAACAACCAACCCTATTTTAATATAAATTAAATTCTTAGTAAATAAAACCTGCCTCGACATTACGCTCTTTATCTTACTTGAAAGTTTCCAAAGACCAGTAAGTAATCTGAGCTGAGCAAAAGTCTGTTAAGTTAGTCCGTATTCGTAAGTACTCGCGACATTTTTCTTGCGTGGCAAAAATTATAAGGCCTGAAGGCCTTATAATTTTTGTTGTTAGATCCTGCTGCCTCTTCAGATGATCCTCCGACAGATAATAAAACATATATTATTGTGCTACTTCAGCTCCATGGATGAGGACTTTGTTAACGGAAGTTAGGAGGTTATACCACGGATATTCTTGAATTAAAAGCCGCGCGGTTTCCAAAGAATATTCTTTAAATTTATTCGAATCAATATTAAAACCCGAGAATAAAGCTTGTAAGACTGGAACAACGTTCAATCAAACCATTATTTAATCTGATTTTTTTTTTCCTGGAACGTTCGTGTTCGCAACATGGCACGGCCTGGTTCGCGTTTTCTTGAATGTACTTCTCATTACCCTTTCTACTAATTCGACACATTCAATTTCATTTAACCAATCTGAGTATTTATGCAAAAATTATGATTTACTTCTAGAGACAATTTGCCAAAATCTATCAAGACTTTTACATAAATTGAGTATCAAACTATCTAAGTTCCTTATGTCTACACCTTCGACCTCATCCAGTGAAGCTAGAATAGTTTCCGACACGTGTTGATATTTCTGAGGAACAGTTCCAGTTAGGGCAGACCAAATCTTAAAGAAATGCATCCTTGAAAAAGAAAATTTTATCAAATTACCTGAAAAACAAAATATTAATAGTTTACGTTTGTTTCGTAGACCGTGCTACGAGAGAGCCTACGCGGTCGTAGAGGCTATATAGCAACTAAAGACGCAACCAGACGCAGACAAACCTTTTATATTTTCAAAATAGACGGTTCAATCTTTAATATAAGATATGTGAGAATAGTTGATTATGGTTGACTTTTTTTGTAGGTCTATGTGAAGTCAAATGTAAGGTACATATTTGGTAGAAATACTGTGTGGCGTAGCACCTAAAAATACGTCATAATAGGTACAACAAAACTTAAAAATAGAACTAATTAGTAATAACATACCTTGATCTTTAAAATTCATGTCAAAAACACCACTCTAAAACAATGCATTTCTAGGAATTCAGAGTTACACAAACAGTGTTGCTAAAGAGTTACTGACAAAGCGCGCGCAACATTACGATGTGTTGACTTCGGAGGTAGAAAAATAGGTGAAAATTACGTAAAATGGGTGACATATTTATATTTAATGGTAGCTTATTTATCGGTCAATCATTATAGATAATTAAATTGGGGTTAGTTGATGATGAAATTTTCGATTAATGACCTATGGGCGGAACCACTGTGCACTGGTGGAAACGGATTCAACTTAGATGTGTTTTTATATGAAAAGATGCATGCTGTGACTGCGTGCGTGCTATGGATTCGTGCTATGGATCGTTTTCCCTACAATCGATACATTGCATAGCCCGAGCTGCGCATCTTCGTAGCGCAGCTACCTTGTGACAGCGCATCTTCGTAGCGCAGCTACCTTGTGACAGCGCATCTTCGTAGCGCAGCTACCTTGTTACAGCGCATCTTCGTAGCGCAGCTACCTTGTGACAGAGCATCTTCGTAGCGCAGCTACGCATCTTCATAGCACAGCTAAATAGCGCATCTCTGGTGGAAAAGCAGCCTTAAGTTTTTGTTTTACAACTTCAGGACTCGCTCATTTCCTAATACCACGCTCAAATTGCCAGATCATTGAGGTATACACTCTTCTGAACGTAATTAATCTACCTTCTCTTAAGTCTTGACGCGATCGAGTGTTCCTGAGCATTTTTTTTCCTAATCTGACGGGAATCCCTCAAACATACCCCACTACTTGGTACAGTTACATTAAAGGGTGCGAGGATTCTCCCTTTATGTATATTTATCTGACACGCTCGAGTCACATCACAAATCCCTTCTTCGCCGCCCCTACTATAGAGGCTTATTTTCACCGCGAGGAACTGACCCATTTTTACCTTTTTTAGCTCAGATGAGAAAACTGTCAACATGATTGTGTTTCCACCAAAATAAGTTGACTCAGCGGGCGAAACTCGCTCTTAGGAATTAGGAAGGAATTTCGATAAACTCTTCCTTGATGGAAACTCTCAAACCCATCTAAAAAAAAGGGGTTCGTTGCGTCTAATCATTTACCGCACATTATCCCTTCACAGTGGAATCACAGCTGTACTAATTATATCATTTAGGGGCGCCTTCCTCACGATTCAATAAAAATAAAAGATAAGGTTATGAAAAATTGCATTTATTGAATGAAGACGTATGCTTGCTTACTTACTACGTTTATAAATAATCAATACTTACATAAATTAACATTATTTTACTTATATTACTAAAAACAATTAAAATGACAATAATAGGCGTTTAGAGTTGTCAACTAATAAAACAAAAAACTTGAATAAATAAAACTTATGATACCGAAATAGAAGACCTGAATTACAGTTGGTTATAAAGATTGTAATAAAAAATATGAGTAAATACGATTTACTCGTATTCTTTTTTTATTAGAAATAATATTATTATTTAATTGACAACCCTAACATTCGAAGAAAACTGTACTGTAATAACTAATACTTAAGGGGGATGCTCCAACCAGCCCGCGAAATTCAAATTTTCTTACGTTTTTTTTGCAATTTGCAGGCCAGTGACATGTTGTTACTTTATCAAAACATGAATTGCGGTAATACTAAGTATAATTTTAAATATAAAAAAAGAAAATCAGTCATCAAAATATTCGCCCCATCAGCTCTCACATATTCCTGCATCTAATTAGATGTTGGAATCTAACACGATGCAGCTTTTCTATGTGAGAGCAGGTGGTATGCAAATTGTTTAAATACTTAAAATATTTAATTGCGGGCTACATCGACGCAATCACCTTAACAATTGTTTTCAACACAAAACTAAAATAGTTATTTATGATACTAGCGGTAATTATTTTACATTGCGAGTAGACGAATGTAAGCCCGAGACGAAGTCGAGGGCTTGCCATAGTCACGAGTTTGTTAATTTTCTGCACGTGTGTCATACATCGATTTTCAAGACATTTGCGAGAAAACAGTACAATGTGTAATTAATAGTGAACAATTATTGAAATTCAGTGAAATTTGCTGCTATGAAAGCTTAACTGACTGACATTAATAATTTATTTCGTTTTACAGATTCTTCGCTTGCAATCATATTTCATGACAGTGGGAAAGTCGCAATAATTTTTAAAGTTTCCAATACAGTAAAACTATTTTTTTAAAGTACAGACTTCGAAAACAAATACAAAAATATTAAAAAAAAAATCTTTCGGTAATCGGTGGCTTTTTTTTTTTTTATTTCATTGGCACCGACTTCCGAAAGTAAATATAAAAACTTATTTGCGGATCATTTCATTGTATGCTGATTGTATGGGAATGAAAATGTTTGGGCAACAGAAGTGGGTCAAATCTAATGAAATACTAACTACTACTGTTAACTTTATGCTGTTAGAAGAAACTTTACTGTTCTTTTGACCCACTTCTGATGCCCAGACATTTTCCTTCCCATACAATGAAATTTATCCTTAATCGACACGAAATCAAATTACAACAAAAAAAAAAATGAATTACTTAAATCGGACTTGTAGTTCCGGTGATATGCTAATGCTAACACAAACAAATAAATATGGCGCGCAATTTAATTGATGAAATTGGGCGTTTTTCCATTAGCCGGCACAGCGCCGGCAAGTGCAAAGGCGAGCCAAACATTTTAATACTTTTTGCTTCCCCGGCACCGGCACGGCGCCAGCGCCGTCGCCAGTGCCGGTGGGCGGCCGGCTAATTGAAAAACACCCATTCATTCTTTAATCGTTACTTTGTTTAAAACATTTTTTTTTCACAAACTGTTGAGAACAAAATCCTGGATCTTTCCACCGACTTGTGTCCTAGTAGTTCGATAGTCATGGTTCGATGGGTACTCACGGTGAAATTTCTCCGCTTTCGACTTCTCTCTCTTATGGTCTGAGGTCGCGATATGATCTAGCATGTCGTCCCAGTCTTCCTCAAAACTGTTGCAGTAACCACAATGGTACCAATCCGGCTTTATCTGTAACAAATAAATTAACATTACTTACGAGCTGATTTTTCAATAGCCAGTTATCCTCTAACTGAGGAATAAAAATGGCGGTTTGACAGCTTATCTATAGAAAATATGTCAAACCGTTATTTTAATTCCTCAGTTAGAGGTTATCTGGCTATTGAAAAATCAGCCCTTAGATGAATAAGGAATGCACATTATCGAGAAGTAGTGAGACCCCTTATTTCCAAATCAAAATGGCTAACATTTTGTTTTGGTTGGGTTCCGACACCATAATGTTAAATAATATTATTGACAGAATTGCAAGCTGCCTTTAAGTTTGTACAAACTGAAACTGGAACTTTGTGAAAGCAAGTATTGAAATAATTGTATTAACTGGAAACAAAACCACATAGTTGATTTAACATCATCGGAAAAGGCTAAATGATTGATCGAACACACAGGCAAAGAAGAGACACAAAATTTGTTGGGACTCACCTCTCTAATGAATTCATCTGGAAAAGAAGTTATCAAACGGGTCTTTTTAATAAAGGCTTTGTGATTTTCATTTAATACCATGTGACCCATAACATTGTCAGGAGTCAGATCAATGTGGCAGCAGAGACAGAAGAATTTTTCATTCATTTGCGCGATCAGGTAAAAGCCAAAAGTATTGATCCAGTATCTGTCATTAACTATCATTATTTCTTCGTCCATGATCTTTACACCTTCAACACTCTTTATGAATGTGAACACAGGCACTTTTACTAGAGTTTTTTTTTTGTTTTTCTTAGTTTTAGAACTTTGTCTGGTGTTTTCCGCGTGAGTATTGGTCGCGACGTGCTTTTGTAGGTCGTTGAGTGTGGCGGGGAGTCTCCTAGTGCAGGGTCGGCAGTAGAAGCTGTTGTCAGCACGATTGTGACTGAATCCATGCTGCTTTGCATAGTCTTCTACTGACACGGACTGTTGACGCTTGTCCTTGTTAACTGGCTTAGTACACAGAGTAGTCTTCTCAGTACCGTTAGACTTTATGCCCGAATCGACAGTTTCTGGCGACTTTTGGTGCAAGACTTCTCATGCTCCTGTATATGTTTATCGATGGCAGTTGTATTGAAATCAATGCTTTTGGAACACTTCTTACAAAAGGCTGCTTCGTTGATGAAGTCAATATTAATGTTATTCTTTTGGTATCTGTCTACGGATTCTAGAGGTATTGTTCCTTCTTTCGGTTTCGTGGTATTCTTTTTAGTATCTTTTTTGACATCATTTTCGGTGTTTTAGCATTAGTGACGTCGATATTTCCATTGACCAATTTAATGTTATCCTTTACAACGCCATTATTGTTATCATCCTTTACATTTTTTGTTTCTTTAACTGCTTCCACATTTTTACAAATTACAGAAGCATTATTGGTTTCATTCTTTTGAATGGAAGGATCATACAATTTATATGCATCTTTATGCTCGACTGTAGTGAAATGACTTGTTTCATTCCCGATGATGACATTGCATGTAAGACACTGCTTGGACTTAGCGTCAATCTGAGAAGAAAAATATAAACGTTGTAAAGGCACATAGAAGCATTATATTGTAAAAGAGCTGAGACTCCCTAGAAAACTGTCAAACGGTAGTTTTAAAACGATTTTCAACTTTGTACCCTACTATAACATAAAGTTTAAAATCCATTAGACTACTGAGCATTGGAGAGAAAAATTGGGGAGTTTGTTCAGTCACTTCTTCCAGAATACACATTGCCGGTAAGCTTAAAAAAACTTACCGTTCTATAAACAGTTTTCTTATCTTGATCAAAAGTAACTTCACTTTTGATTAAATTCAGGACATGACTGCTGATTTTCTTATGTGAGCCACTATCCTCAAACTCAGTGTTACAAAGGACACAAGTGTCTTCCACACAGCCGTTCCAAGCATCATCAGAGATGATGTACTGGTTGAAGACTACGATATCATTGTTTACTCGCACGAGCCATGGAGAAACTTTGTTTTTTTCTTTGATGTGCGAAGGTTCGTCTATGTGCAGTTCGACCTTCGTGGCGGTGGGGAATGTGAGGCTGCATGGCTCGCAGAAGTAGATTCCTTTTGTCTGTAATGGAAATAAATTAGTATTCAATAAAAAAAGGGGATTGGAAATGGAAGATTGGATTGGGAAGAAAAGTTCTCGAGTGGCAACCACAGGCCGGAAGACGCAGCGTAGGCAGGCTTCCGACTAGGTGGACCGACGACATCGTTAGAGTCGCGGGCAACCGATGGATGCAAGTAGCGGATTTTCGTTCGGCGTGACGGCCTAAGCGTCAGTTCAGACCGAGACGCGAAGCGACGCGACGATGCGCTGCGCTGCGCATCCAAACGCCGCGCGGTGCAGCGAAGTGTCTACATTCGCTACGTCCTTCCCGCCCCAACCCCCTTCCTCCCGCAGAGTCGAGGGGCCAAGAGCGGCCTTGAGCGGCTTAAGCGGCGCCGCGTTGCGCAGCGCGGCGCATCGCGACGCATCCGGCGCCCCTTAAATTCTCTCAACGAAATGTGTATCTTTTGGTGTAGAAAATAAAGTCGTATTTTGAATGGCTCTTAAAAGAGTGCGCGCATCGTGGCGTCGCTTCGCGTCGCGGTCTGAACTGACCCTAAGGGGAAGGACTGGGTGTAAGGGTGTAGAATCAATCCCATCCCTTCCTATTCCCTTTATATTTAAAAATCGACATTCAAAAGTGCCTCAGATGGCCTAACTGGAATAAATGATTTGACTTTGACTATGTTCAGCAGTGGCGTGATCACGTCACGTCACGTCACAGCACGTCTTGCAGCTGATGATGATGTTGATGTTGAGAAAATATAATTTATTATTAAGCTTCGATAAACCTCAAAACGCTGAAGGAAAACATCGCAAGGAAACCGGCATGACATAGAGCCAAAAATTTGAAGACATGTAACATCTACCAACCCGCACTGGGCCCGAACGGTGGATTATGGCCCACTGCCTTTCACGAGGAGGCCTGTGTCCCAAATTGGGAACATTATAGGCTGATGATGATTATATCAAATGTCGGAACAGGAACTAAATCTACCTACTAGCGAACTGGAAAGATTTAAAACACTCAAGTTTAACCGAATTTTTTACATCCTTAGTATTAAAGCCACAAATCTTCAAAAATATCATGCGATTCATCACAAAAAACGAGCAATGAAGCAATTTTATTCGACGCAGACGCAAAAAAAAATGCGAATTTTCAGAACTCTTAGAACAAAAATTTGTTCAGTAACATGGGCCGAGTTACCTCAGACCTCACGAGAGGTTTTGCGCTTTTGGCGTTACACGTTGTATAACAATCAATGATATTATATTATAAATAAAAAGGTGTAGATACGTCATACGCGCTCAATAACGTATGGGCTCAAATGAGGCTGATTCACACATCTTGATCTCAGTGCGACGTTGCCAGCGGCACTTCACGTACCACAGACTGAATTAAAAGTAAAAGTGACTCAAAAATACCGAAAATGCTGTCGTGTGTGATGAGATATTGTACAAATTAAAAAAGACTTCTAACAGTCAAAGAATCACATAACATTCGTAAATATACTATTTATCTTTAATATTTTCACAAATAAAACATAACGTTTCTATAAATATGGCGTCGTAAAAGAAAGAGTGCGAGCACGGGTGCGAGCGAGAGGAGACGCTGACGTGCGGGGGGATTGATGACGCGTGGCGCTGTTTGTTTATCTAGCTGTCACTTTTTTTCTTATTGCGTTGTATCAAGCTATCCTTTTTACTTGTAGTGAAATGTAATGTGTGAATAAAAAAGTGTGTATCTGTGTTGTCGCTCGGCGCGGCACAGTTTTTTCCGTCGCTTTGTACGTGTATAACGCATCTATGACTTTATAATATCATTGATAACAATAATGGATATCTCGTGACGTTGCCCGCATAGATGCGTTTTTGCTGCTCGCTTAGATATAGATTTCTAAAGACGCCAATTATACGAATATTTTTGTTGAATATCTGAACTAACTAAAAAGGGTAAAACAAAAACTTAAAAAAAAGAACCGACGAACTAGTAACAAACAAAACATACCTTTCTAATGAAATGTTCCTTATATTTGTCGAAGTACCCGCAAGTGTTTAAGTTTTCCTTATGCTGCGCATCAACGATATGTGCAAGTGATTCGTCTTCGTCTACGAAATGTTCTGCACATATCAGGCAGTAATAGTCTATACGACCTGATAGGATGCCGTTTTTAGAAAATATGGACGACATTCTGAAACTAACCATTAAAAAAGTAAGTATTAGGAAACACCTACCTGGAAAAAAAATTAGAATAATGTAGGTATTACGTGAAAAAAAACTAGAGAGGTGTCAAGGGACACCGGATGGAACAAAGTTCCTTTCTACTAATCTGTGTTTCGATTAATTAGTGAAGGAATTGTAATAACATATTATTTTCGTTCCACTCCGCTCCACTCCAGTCGACTCACTAAGCTCCACTCCCTTCCACTCCGCTCCACTCCCTTTCACTCCACTTCGCTCCACTCCCTTCCCTTCCACTCCACTCCATTCCATTCTACTCCACTCCCTTCCACTCCGCTCCACTACCTTCCATTCCATCCAGCCCAGTCCATTCCATTCCATGACATTCCATTCACACGCACACATTGACAGAGAAAGATACGCACGCTGCAATGCGACAACAGTCATGTGGAACGGGGGTATAATTATGTGTGCTACGACCCTGGGGGGTACGGGGCACGCGCGGGGCAGGTGCGGGGTGCGGGGCGGTAAAGTGTCGTTACAACTTTTTGCGTGAATTTTCGTATAGCCCCCTTTTGCAACGCGCGATAAAAAACTTCGTTCTAAAAGGAAGAAACGGGACACGCCCAGTGCAACGGATGTCGCGAAGCAGCCCCGGCAGGCTTTGGCCCTGTTAAGGGGGGGCCCCGTCATTGTGCTCTCAACATTTGACAGTCTTTGACGCGCGCGTGGAACACAACGCGCCGTCGACTCGGGCATGGTCCATGGTCGGACAACTCGGACAGCGAGTAGCCCATTACTCGCAGCCCGCAGGCGACAGACGTGGCACTCTACTTAACCTATTTAAATCTTAAAAATATGATAACATCATCTGCCCAACATTTTTCCAACTATGATGAAATTACCTTCCAGTCTAACTGGATACATCTGAATCTCGTATTTTACACAGAGCAACTCATATCCTCAATTCTATTCATTTATTAATTCCGCAATCCAGTAAGTACATTTTCTTAGGGTGGTAAAATCATCAATTGAGTCCTCCCACCCAGGGCAGAGCAGGAGGGATTCTCAGACTTGTACTGACTAAAATCCAAAGTGTCCTTCAATAGCCCTTTACATTCCGTGGTCATGGTATTTGTTAGTCCCACGACCAACCCAGTAAGTACCTACTTGGTATTAAAATATTTATGCCTTGATATAGGACAGGTTGTCAGTTTTTTAGTCCACTTACTAGCTGTTACGATTGTCAATGATCTACCAAAGATAACCAGGACCATCCCTCCTACTTGATTACACCGGAAGTGGAAACCAAGTAATTTCCTTTGCTTTTCTGATTAATTTTATTGCAGGATCAAAGTTTAATAATTGTATTTTTCTAAGCCTAAGGAGTTCAATTTTAAGTTTATTGCAAGCATTTAGAGCCTTTATAATTTTTACTTTATTTTTGTGTCTTAGGCCTAAAATCTTACTTCCTGGATTTTATAAAGGCGTCCTGGGGTAGGTACAGGCTAAGCCTAGTGCAGGTAGACTTTGCTACAGTTAAATTGTAAATCCTTTAGAAAAACGAATGTCTAGACAAATGAAAATGAAACAAAATATTTGTCATATTAAATTATTATTATGTTATTACTGAACACCCTTAAATTCATTCTCCGGGACGTGTTGAGTTTCAACATCCCAACAATTTATTGGTGGTCACCATAGTTGATTTTGACTTTCTGGGATTGAAGTGGTATGGGAATAGTGCAGTCGTGCAGTGGAAGAATCCAAAAACAAGCTGACTAGCAGCATAAAGTACTTTTTGAGGTTCAGAAGAAACTTGTTATGTGATAAAATATGGTCATCCATCCACAGACAGGTCCATCGAAAATGTGATTGAATACATACAATTTGTTTTCATGGAACTTCCCAAATCATGGTAAATGTTATTTTTAATTTGAGATCATTATATTTTTATTATGTCCTTCAGCAAATAGGTCAAAGAATTCTGTTTCAAGTAGGTACCTACAACATCATTTGAAGTACAACAAATAATTGTAGATGCCATTAATTCTAAAAATTAATTTAAACTTATAATCTATTATTAACAGATTATATGAATTAGAATGATTGCTTGTTAGCATCTCCTGTATTCTCTCTATTGCTGTACACAAATTCATGGGAATCGGTTCAGCAGTTTAGGCGTGAGTGTCAAAAACAACTTTTATCGCAGTTAATTTCCCCTTTTACTTTACTACCTACCTAACAGTTACGATACTAACTTTTTCAAGGTACCTTCCTATCTTTATCTAGCATGACTCAGATAATTTGAATAGCATGAGTTTTGGATATTTTAATTAGCCAGCAAAGTAAGATTTTGTTGTCTTCAAGTACGTACCTCCAAAAAAAAGTGGATTTGTAATGGTAGCCATACACCATAATGCCTATTTGTCAATTCGGCATAAAACTGCCAATTTGCTCAAATAGAATTGAACGTGTATGGGGGTGGAATGCCAATTTGATGGCATGACATGCCAATTTTGATAGGTCATCAAATCGTTTTTGACACAACGTAAAATCGGCAGCAGTGATGCCATCTTAGCAACTTCATAGATAGTTAGCTAATTTTATAAAGGTGCTAGAAAAAAAGCTAAAAAGTGTAACTTGTGGCTAAACTTTTTAGCTACTTTTCTAACACCATTTCAATTCATCATGACATTGAGACTTTCAAAATTAGTCAAGTAGTGTCCCGAGTCAAAAGACAAGATAATGCAACAGTGGCTCATTCTACATATAAATAAGTGGCATTCTGAAGAAATAGTTTAGTTTCGGGTGGAAATAAAAAAAGAAATGAAATTCTTCCGGTGGCAAAATATATTTAAATATACAAGATACCCTGAATATGAATTTTCAATCTTAAGTAAACTGGGAAAGTAAAGCAGACTCTGTAGAGTAAAATACTGCAAAATCTCTGTAACAAATACAGGGATTATTGTCAGCCGACATCACTGAGAAGTCACTAAAATCCGACCACTCATGACTTTCGGAAATTTCTAGGTACTAATTTTTTAATGCATTTGATGTAATGAAATAGACACTAGCGCCATGTCTAAAGGTCAAGGAGTGGTGGCCAGGGCTGGGGTGCGTTTAAATCTTCCGGCGGTATTTCGCCGGAAAAAATTAAACTAGCGAAGGTTCGCTGAACGGAGTCATAAGTTTCTGTCAATGTTAGTTGTCAAATTCAATTGACAGCTCAGTTTATTGAACAAACAATCAATTTGCCGGTTTAATACAAATCCATAATCCACAAATAATATTTACTCTCTAAAATAAAAATAATATTCGTTTTTACTGCGGATATCGAGCAAAACAACAAAACGTAATGTCAGTCTGACAGCAGGATAAAATATTGCGAGGTAAAAAGGTCGCAATATTTTATCAGTAAATTCCATTTAGTAAAAACTTATCCCAGCGAATGACCGTAAACGGGGCGGATTAAAATTAAAAACGCAGCCCTGGGCTGCGTTTATATCCTTTATCCAGTTTAAATTTATACTGCCTAAATGTCAAACACCCCGTTTAAGCACACCGAGAGGTGAAAAATGAAGCTAGTTAAATTTTAATCTGCCCCGTTTACGGTCGTCCGCTGGTATAAGTTTTTAGTAAATGGAATAAATATTTGCGACCTTTTTACCACGCAAAATTTTATCCTGCTGTTAGATTGACATTAAGTTTTGTTGTTTTGTTCGATTCGCGCCGTAAAAACGAATATTATTTTTATTTTATAGAGTAAATATTATTTGTGGATTATGGATTTATAATAAAACCGGCAAATTGATTATTTGTTCAATAAACTGAGCTGTCAATTGAATTTGACAGCAAACATTGACAAAAAGATATGACTCCGTTCAGCGAACCGTCGCCAGTTTAATTTTTTTCCGGCGAAATACCGCAGAAGGATTTAAACGCACCCCAGAGTCCTGCATATGGGATCGTTCTGAAACTCGACTTTTTGACAAATATTTATTTTTATTTAAAAATAACCAGTACTAATCCAAATTCAGTGACTAAATAAGAAAATAATTGTACAAAAACGTTAATAATATATAATAGAATTGACTAAAAAAAAAACAAATATTCTCCGCATTTCATTTTACATTTAATTTACTAGACAAACGTTTTCGAACGCACCACGTCTAGCATGCGTACCTATCTAGTCTGTGATGCGTACGCAATATAAGACAGTGTTCCCACTTTATAAATATTTTCCCTTTATTTAGGGTACCCCTACCCTCCTTCGGGTCCTTTCAAATGTTGGTCATTTCTTAAGCGAAAAAATTGTAAAATAAATAAATATATGAAGGTCTTTATGAAATTAACTACCCAAAAACCAACCTTCATGCTTTGTGCTCGTGTAACCCTCTAGGAGGCTAATAGCTAAATAATAAAAAGCAACACTTCTCTGCATTATTATAATTTTTATTTTCGACTTCAATTAAAAAAAAGGCAAAATTTTTCAATGTCAAAATAATCGTGTATTGAAAAGGTGATAATAAAAAAACATTTTTTAAGAAAAATGTAACCGCCTTCTAAAAAAACCACAAAAATTGTAAAATAATCTACAAAATAACTTTCTTTCGGTTGTCGGTGCCTTTGTTTTTTTTTTCTTTTCATTGTCTTTTAGCCACCGACTTCCGATTGAAAAGTAATTTGTTTGTGGTTATTTTTGAAGGCGGTTACAGTTTTTTGAAAAAAAATTTTTTTTAACTCTTTTTAGTTTAATATTCAACCCGAATTCTTGTCAAGAACATCATTCTCTTAGTTTTCATGTGCACTAGAATTTTTAATCCTTCGCACCGTGTAATTACATCGCTCATGTACACAATAAGCTAATAAAATTCCATATCTCAAAGACGTACTGACGATTTCTACCGATTCTGATGACTTGCAGGTTCCCTAAGGAAGTTTCGGGATGATACCTCGCCACCAAAGGAAAAGCATTACTTAAATCGGGCTGCAAATTCACGGAGATATGCGAACACAAACTAAATCAATCGATGCCTACTCCTTACGGTTAAGGAGTTGTACCTTCCATCATCAGCTCACCACCTGAAAATGATGATTATCAGAAACAAATACTCGAAAAGCTTTAGAAAATTGTATATAATTGGTACTATCTGCCTATAAAATTTGAAGGAACCCTCGCTTTCCCTGGGATTACACCAGAACCTGACCTGAGATTTTTTTTCCAAATCAGTCCAGGCGTCTTCGAGAAATCGGGGAACATACACTAAAAATAAAAAATATTCCGAACTGAGAACCTCCTCCTTTTTTTGAAGTAGGTTAAAAAAGGTGTCGGATACAGGTAGGTCAGTTAATGACATAAGTATTTATTATACTTAGGGTAAGCCCCGACTCAAACGAGCGTTTTCTTTTGCTGGCACTTTAAAAGCGCTGACGTGTGAACAGATTTTGACTGGCCTGTTGGTCTATTAGTTAGTGACCCTGACTGCTATGCCGGGGGTCGTGGGTTCGATTCCAACCCAGGACAAATCTTTGTGTGATGAGCATGATTTTGTTCTGTGTCTGGGTGTAATTTAACTATAGTAAGTATTTATTAAAAATATATAAGTATGTTTTCAAGTTTTCTAGTACCCATAACACATGCCCTGCTTAGCTTGGGACTAAATGGCGTTGTGTGATAGTTGTGGAATATTATTAATTATTATACAAGGGAATGCATGTTCTTATCGGCGGTTTTTTAACGCCAGCAGAAAAAAAAAATTTTCGCGCGAATGGCGTCTTAAAAAGTCTAGGTACATATTTAAAAAAACCAGCAACTGCCTGCAAGGCACTATTACTACGATTAATGAGTAGTCATTATGACTTTTTTTTCAGATGGGTCTACGAACCAATAGAGCATCAAAATAGTTCAGCGGTTTAGGCGTAAAAGCATAACGAACAAGTGCATTTATACTACACGAATGCAATGTTAGGATAAAATTGTAAAATCATTTTATTTTTAATTTTAATACCTTTTTAGTAATATTAAAATACGGGCAAAACTGAAATCAGAGGCTGACAATATGGTTACTATGACAACGAATATTCAAATAAAACAAGATGTGTATCTAAGTAACAAACATGGTAACAAAAATACGTTAGAAATTGAATAAGCTTAAATTTTTGACCGTTTCAATAAAATCGAGAAGCGTTTAAAATACCTACCTACCTAAGGAGATCATCATCATTATCGACGACTTTGCTCTGGAAAAATTATAGGAAAACGCGTGGTCCAATTCTGACCCGACTCAATTGTGATTGCCATCGACATGCTAAGAGGATCTAGCACAAAATAATACCAGAACCTGCCATTCTTCAGACATGAGATTAAGGTGGAAGATAAAAGCAGTTTTGACACAGTGATAGGCTACCTAGTGTGAAACTTCGCTAGGTATTGTACGAGTATGATCAAAATGTTTCCTAATTATTTCATGCAAACAATTTGATACAGAAAGTATGAGAGCCATTGGATCAATGTGTAATTTTTATCATGGATTTAGGTACTTCGATTAACAAAAAATGTACAATGGATTTACATCTCAGTGAAGTGAAATATCATATTCCTTATTGTTGTTAGTAATAGTTATTTAGTGATTGTGTTTAAATTACAATAATTGTATTTTTCCTATGCTGTTATAACTTACAGAATGTTAATAATATAGGTAAAAGTAAAGTAAGTAAAGTAAAACCAACGACTTTCATTTTGATATGATTTTAATTAAAGCATTTCAAGCAAAGCTAAGCAGCTCTGACAGAGCAAATATATAAAATATAATTATTTTTGCATGATTTTACTAAAAAGGTGAGTACTGACATAATGAGTAGAGAAAAATAGAAGATTTGATGAATTAGAATAAGGGCAGGAGAACGATGAGACGACGAATCATAAGATTTGTAAATAAAATATAACTATTAATATTTCCCTAAGTATTTATTTTAATAATAAAAGGTTAAAACACTATATATACCTATAATATTAGGTAAACTACCACATATTTTATCATGTAATTCAGTGTGTTTTTCTTGCATGATTCACAGAGCAGCAGCGAAATTGAGAATAGGCAATCCTTGCTCTCAGTAGAGTTACTGTCCAAAGATAAAATAATCTGTAAACATGAAGAAATTACCATTAAATTAACCCATTTTTCTAGTGTAAAAAACTTGTAACTAAAATGATACAGCGAAGATGCTGGCTCAGTGATGGCCCTTGCTTGTGAATATTGTAGTTCAGTTAATTTATATTAGTGTGACAGATTCGGACAAAAGTGCACACTATATAGGTATGTTTTTAATCTACCAGTACCTATTATGGGGTAGAAATGGGTTGTGAGACAGTTTAAACCAATAAACGTAATCAAATTGTTGATTACATTATATGAATTTGTTAGTGATGGTTTTGCATTTAATAGTTGATGTACGTATGTATCATCACATCCTGCATAAACTTATTATAGTAGTAGTAGGTATGGTTAATAATCTTTGGTCATTCCTACCTTATAACTATAGCAAGTCCAAGCTGATAACTGTAGTAGTTTGCTTCTTGGCATACATAAAGTTGGTGGTTTTCTGTTAGTAGAAATCCTGTTTTAAATTCAGTTTTGCACAGATTCAACACATTGAAAGTACTTGGTTGCGTTTATAAAATAATTCGTGCTAAGGGTAAAGGTGTTAAAAAATGAACCGCAGGCATTTCGTGGGCGTACTCGGTATCAAAAACGAAGTCGATTCCAATTTTTTTATTATTCCACCGGAAGAATTTCATTTTTTTTACTTCAACCCAAAACTGAACTATTGCTTCAGAATTCCACTTATTTATATATGTAGAATTAGCCACTGTTGCGTTATGAGTAGGCATCACTGATGCAGATTTGACGTTGTGTCAAATCAATCTTTACGATAGGCAGTATGGTGTATGGTGTCTATGGACGAACTGCCGATTTGAAACAATTGCAAGCGTCACATCTATCGTTCACATAGGCAGGATGGTGTATGCCTACTATAAGAGTACCTAGACCCATCAAATAACAGCCAACAGTCACACCGGCAAAATACCTACTTTGTTACTTTCTCAGTTACTTTTATTACGATTTCCGGAATATCTAATATATAAAATCTTACTACTTATGATGAAAATAAGAATCTTCCCAACCGTCATTTTTTAAAAGAAAGATTTTACGAACATCCAACCGCCCAATTCAAAGCTATATTGTGTAGATTTAACACAATATGTTTAACTTAGTGAAATACCGAATAGATTACAAAAATCATGATGTTATCAGAAATAACTGGTAAAACAAATTTTAAACAAAGTTCTCTCTCCTTTTTGATCAGCAAGTTGATCAGCAGGCAGGGCAGCAGCTGTTGCTTGATATTTTTTTAATCATTCATGATATGACCATAGACTCAAGTATTTCGGTCATGGAGATAGAAATATAGGGAGCGAAGACTTGTATCATTAAAACCGTGCCTTACCTTTTAAGAAAAAGAGGCACACAGCTTAGCTTTGCGTGTTCTCTCCTTCTCTGGCATTGATGTTTCTATAGACCTCAGATCAAAGAAATAGGCAGATAGAGCGCTCAGAACACGCGAGTGGTTCCACCAAAGTTAATACAAAATCAAATCGAATTACAAATGCTTTTTATATTAGTACAATTATATTGCATTTTTTATAGCTTGTGATACTTTTTATATTCTGTAATGTATTTAAATTACTCATTTTTAAATGCTTTTGCTACGTACAATATATTAAGTTCTCTATCGACACGAATATACAAGCACACCATTCAAATTGAACTGCGTAAATCGGTCTCCACAACGCGGACGGGGACCGTCGCATACCCACAGAACACATATACTCCTAGCGGACGCCCACGGAGCCCAGCCGCGTGACCACGCGCGGGGACACGCGGCCGTTGCCCGTCGCGGGCGCCCGCTTAACGCAGTTTCAGGCCTTACACCTAGTTTTAGCTGCTTGCTTATGTACGTCAGGATTGAGGAGCCACATCAGATTTTTAAAATCTGATTTCACCATTATTCAGCAGCAATGTAGCTGATTTTGCAGAACAAATTCTAGATTTAGCAGCAAAATATATCACTAGTTATATATTAATGCAAAAGTGGCTCCTCAATCTAAACGTTTGAACTGAGGAGCTACCTTGAATCTCGGTAAGTAATATATGCACATTGTCGAAACTTTTGAAGCATTTAGCAGCAATTGTGCATATTATCGTCTAAAAATTTGGCTACTGTAGCGCTAAAATCATTCATCTTTTTTGTGTTCCCCTAATTTTGCTGGTGTGTAGGCATTACATACATACGGGTTCAAATTGACAACCGATTTTTTAAGTCGGTTAGTGTTCTATCCGTTGTATCTTTTGGGGCGCCTTCAAAAAAGTTTCAAGAATTCAGATTAAAATTCAAGGAAAAATAAAAGATGAATGAAGACAAATGCTAATTATTACGATTATATAATCAGTACATTTATATTAATTATTAAGTACTTATTACTAAAAAACAATTAAAATATGTAACAATAATAGGCGTTTAGACTTGTCAACTTATTTCAAGATATACTCAAATTATATTCCAAAATAGAAATTCCGAATTTCAGTTGGATAACTTTAACATTGTAAATAAAACAATATGAGTAAATACTATTTCCTCATACGTTTTATTGCAAATATCAATACTTATTTATTATTGTAACTGACAACCCTAACATTCGAAGAAAACTTTATTACTAACTAATAAAAAATAGTTTTGCTTAACAAATAATGTTGATAACTCGTACAAAATGACCATACCCGGGATATCATTTATATCTTTGTATTAAAGAAATGATAAAACGTAAGTTACAAAATATTTTTACTTTCTCCGGTCAGGGTTGCTATGCTTAAAACTATGGCTTTAAGATAAATACAGATAAAAAATTTAAACAATTGAGAAACAGAGTTCAAAACACAACATTATTCATTGTAACAGACACTCAAGCATTTCCGCAGATAATTGAATTCAAAAATACTTACCTGAGAATTTTGCAACTCGGTTTGAACTCTGTATTCAATTAAAACTTACAGAGATTATAGACATACTTATAACGTTTTTTTATAACTTTCTTTTTTTAAATTTACGCGACTTTATGCTGCCAAAATAACACAAGTTTATATATACCCGTTTTTTTCTTTTGTTAATAAAAATGTAACTTTGAAAATTAATTAAAATTATAAACAATGTGAATGTTTCAATGGGGTGTGTAAATTTCGTTTCACAAATTCAGCTCCTGTCATGAATGCTCACTGTATACTTTGTACATTTAATAAAATTAAATCCCCATACTACATCTGGACACGGAGCAACCCAACAGCATCCTTTATTCTTATTACGACAATTATTATTGTTACTTTAATGTAAACTTATCGGAATAAAATATATTTAAGTAAGTAATTGAGAATAGCAAAATACTAAAAAAGAAAAGGCTAAAGCTCAAGGAACAATAACGCACAGTCAAAGAAACGCACCTTGTAAGAATTAAAAGTATTTTAAATTAACAGGTAAAAATATATTTGAAACAGCCATTTATAGACTTAACTTTTTCCAAAATTAGATAAAATCCTTGACTTATTTTGTTTCATTTGAGGTCCAGACAGATTCAACGTATAATATAAGTCAGTCGAAGTCCAGTAATGTCAGTAAGCCCGGTCCATATTATTAAAAGCCGATTGAAAGTCCAACAAACATGTGGAGAAACAAATTATAATAATAAATCGTTCAAAGTTCATAGTAGAATTCGTCTGAAGTCCAGAAAATGTAGCATAAGTTGGGTCCGAGTATAGTTAATCGTTCAAAGTCCTGTAAACATTGCTAGGGTCAGATCATCACATTAGGAATTAGTCGGATTCCGGTGAACATAGCTAGAGTCGGTTCTGAGGTTTTTATGGTATCGGAAGTCCAGTAAACATAGCGAGAAATGAAGTAAAGTAAATTGCTAGAGGATCGGAAGTCCAATAAACATAGCCAGGGACTGATCATAATATTATAAGTTGGTCGAAGTTCAGTTAGCAAAAGCTGGGTGAGATCACAATATTAGAAGTCGGTCAAAGTCCAGTAAACAGGCAGGGTCGCGTCATATTAGAAGTCGGTCGAAGTCCAGTAAACAAAGGCAGGGCCACATCACAATATTAGAAGTCGGCGAAGTCCAGTAAACAAAGGCAGGGTCGTGTCATAATATTAGAAGTCGGTCGAAGTCCACTCAACAAAAGCAGGGTCATGTCATAATATTAGAAGTCGGTCGAAGTCCAGTAAACACAGGCAGGGACAGATAACGATACTATAAGTTGGTCGAAGTCCAGTAAACACAGGCAGGGTCAGATCACGATACTATAAGTTTGTCGAAGTCCAGTAGGTAAACAAAGGCAGGGACTAATCATACCTAATATTAGAAGTCGGTCGAAGTCCAGTTAACAAAGGCAGAGTCGTGTCATCATATTAGAAGTTGGTCGAAGTCCAGTAAACACAGGCAGGGTCAGATCACGATACTATAAGTTGGTCGAAGTCCAGTAAACAAAGGCAGGGTCGTGTCATAATATTAGAAGTCGGTCGAAGTCCATTTAACAAAGGCAGAGTCGTGTCATCATATTAGAAGACGGTCGAAGTCCAGTAAACACAGGCAGGGTCAGTTCACGACATTATAAGTTGGTCGAAGTCCAGTAAACAGGCAGGGTCGCGTCATATTTGAAGTCGGTCGAAGTCCAGTAAACACACGCCGGATCGTTTCGTAATATTAGAAGTCGGTCGAAGTCCAGTAAACACAGGCAGGGTCAGATCACGATATTATAAATCGGTCGAAGTCCATTTTACAAAGGCAGAGTCGTGTCGTAATATTAGAAGACGGTCAAAGTCCAGTTAACATAGGCAGTCGGGTCGTAATACTAGGACAAATTCAATGAGCTTGGCGTGAAAAAATTTTTCAAGAAATCCTGTAAACAAAGCAGTATACTAGTTGGAGTATTATAATTCGGTCGAATCTCACAGAACATAACAAGAAAAAAAGTATTTACCGTAAACACATAGGGTTGATTATTTATTTAAGAAATATTGGAAGTCGTTAGTCCTACCAAAAAAGGAAAGAGAAAAAAAAATCGGGAAGCCGATCGAAACAGCTATTCTTCTAATGATTCAGGATTTGAGACTTCAACTGTGCGTCCGGTCCTTTGAGCCTTACCAATTAATTATAATATTATTTAAGTATGCAAAAGTACACTCAATTCTAAGTATGATCAAAATAATTTTTTGCCGTCATAATAAACACTTTCGATAAGAAACTAAAGAATAGAATAAAATGCAGAACTTTTTGTACGTACCTACGTAAGTATAAGTTTAAAAAATCGCATAAAGAGATTTGAAAGAAAAATAAACTCGGAAAGGTAGAACTATGAATTTTAGAGCGAAAGTTATTTATTATGACGGGTAGAATCAATGATCAGCTACTGTGACCGTTGTGATAAGAAACGAATTTCACCAATAAAACGCGGTCAGCCACGAACACACACTGCGACTAATCGCTGAGATTAAAATTAAACATGCTAAATACAAACCGCGGCAACCATTCCTGGCGAATAGTCTGTAACACACAGCGAATTTTCGCAGCGTGTGTCCGAAGCTTACGGGCCGCTCACGAGCTTGCCGCTGTGAGCGGTTGTGGTGGCGGAGCGACGAGCGGTAATATCAAATGTTTGACACTCGCTACGAGAGTGGCGAATTTGAGTACTTACAAAGTATCTATGACTTTACCAATATAATGTCTGGACTCTGGACTTAAAAAGAGACAGACACCTCAGAGTTTGTTTTGGCTGTTTCTTCTCAGAGTAACTTAGTGAGGTGCGAAACACCGCCCTCATTTAGTTTATAAAAAGACGACGTATAAAAGTGTTGATATTAACTACCCACTTGCTAAAATAACTATCATTTCATTTCAACTCATAACTTATTCGCCCCGCCCTTGGCACCGTGCACCGCTTTAACAAAATTCGTGAACTGGCCCTTATACCGCGGCCAAAATCTGCCAACCAACTTGACAGTAGAATGACCTTGACAGCTTTTGTGCACAGATTAAAATGATTAAATATGCCGCGCAGTTTAATTGATGAAATTCGTTCTTTGATCGATACTTTGTTTAAAACGTTATTTTTTCAAAAACAGTTGTTGCGAACAAAATTTCTGATAATTTCACTGATTTCTACTCTAGTACGATTGTAATGGTTCCGTGGGTACTCGCGAAGTCTTTCCTCCGCTTTCGACTTCTCTCTCTTATGCTCTGAGGTCGCGATATGATCTAGCATGTCGTCCCAGTCTTCCTCACAATTGTTGCAGTAACCACAATGGTACAAATCCATCTTTATCTGTAACAAATGGATTAAATATTAAAAAAAAAATTGCCCCACGCTAGGAATTTCTCCTGTGTTGTGGGTCCTTTTACAAACAAAGACTCATATGCACTATATCAAAACCAAAATGGCTACCATTCTGTTGGGGTTGGGTTCCAACCCCACATAAAGTCTACAACAAAACAGAGTAACAAGATTATAGAGGTCAGATAGGCACTGGCTTCATATGAATTACTTTTATTCATCTAACAAGGCTACGTAAATGACCTAATAATTACGAACAGACAGACAACATAAACTACAAATTCTTGGGACTCACCTCTCTAATGAATTCATCTGGAAAAGAAGTTATCAAAAGGCACTTTTCAATAAGGTGTCTGTGATTATCATTTAATAGGATATGCTCTAAAACATTTTCACGGGTCAAATCAATGTAGCAGCATTGACAGTAGATTTTTTCGTTCTTTCTGGCGATTAAGAAAAAGTTAAAAGTATTGATCCAGTATTTTTCATTAATAATTATTATTTCTTCGTCCATGATCTTTAAACCTTCAACACTCTTTATGAATGCGAACACAGGTTCTTTTACCAGGGCCGTGTCAGTCTCAGTTTTAGAACTTTGTTTGGTGTTTTCCGCGTGAGTATTGCTCGCGACATGCTTTTGTAGGTCGTTGAGTGTGGTGGGGAGTCTCCTGCTGCAGGGTCGGCAGTAGAAGCTGTTGTCAGCACGATTGTGACTGAATCCATGCTGCTTTGCATAGTCTTCTACTGACACGGACTGTTGACGCTTGTCCTTGTTAAACAACACTGGCTTAGTATACAGAGTAGTCTTCTCTGTTCCGTTAGACTTTATGCCCGAATCGAGAGTTTCTGGCGACTTTTTGGTGCAAGTCTTCTCATGCTCCTGTATATGTTTATCGATGGCACTTGTATTGAAATCAATGCTTTTGGAACACTTCTTACAAAAGGCTGCTTCGTTGATGAAGTCAATATTAATGTTTTTCTTTTGGTATCTGTCTACGGATTCATGAGGTATTGTTGTTCCTTCATCTTTGCTTGGAGTTTTGTTTTCTGCTAGTCTTTCCAAATGGAGCTGTAGTAAGGTCTGATGATGATTGCTTTGAAGGTGGGTTTCGCGAGTTTCATTCACTAATAGGAGTTCACATATAATGCAGAAGGTGTGCGGGCCTGACTCTGTTACGTAGTCTTTAGCCCCTAAATTCTTGCAGTAAATCTTGTCAAGTTCTGCGAAGCTTTCTTTTTTAGGTGATTGTTTGGGTTTCTCTTTTACTTTTTCAAAAGGTTTGGTGGCTTCTTTTTCAAGAGGTTTCGTGGTATTCTTTTTAGTATCTTTTTTGACATCATTATCGGTGTTTTCAGCTTTAGTGACGTCGATATTTCCATTGACCAATTTAATGTTATCCTTTACAACGCCATTATTGTTATCATCCTTTACATTTTTTGTTTCTTTAACTGCTTCCATATTTTTGCAAGTTACAGAAGCATTTTTCGTTTCATTCTTTTGAATAGAAGGATCATACAATTTATATGCATCTTTATGCTCGACTGTAGTGAAATGACTTGTTTCATTCCCGATGATGACATTGCATGTAAGACACTGCTTGGTCTTAGCGTCGATCTGAGAAGAAATATGAAAAGTTTTACAGCACATGAGAGCAATATTTTAAAAGAGCTGGTTACCTATCATGACGTCTTAAAGCGTGAACGTCCCTAGAAAAGTGTCAAACGATTGGTAGTTTTTAAAACATTTTCAACTTTGTAAACCGTAACATAAAGTTGGAACTCCATTTAAGACTACTGAGCATTGGAAAAATTGGGGAGTTTGTTCAGTCACTTCTTCCAGAATACACATTGCCGGTTTAAAGGCTTAAAAAAACTTACCGTTCTATAAACAGTTTTCTTATCTTGATCAAAAGTAACTTCACTTTTGATTAAATTCAGGATATGACTCTTGATCTCCTTATGTGAGCCACTATCCTCAAACTCAGTGTTACAAAGGACACAAGTGTCTTCCACACAGCCGTTCCAAGCATCATCAGAGATGATGTACTGGTTGAAGACTACGATATCATTGTTTACTCGCACGAGCCATGGAGAAATTTTGTTTTTTTCTTTGATGTGCGAAGGTTCGTCTATGTGCAGTTCGACCTTCGTGGCGGTGGGGAATGTGAGGCTGCATGGCTCGCAGAAGTAGATTCCTTTTGTCTGTAATGGAAATAAATTAGTATTCAATAAGAAAAGAGGATTGGATGGGGAAGAAAAGTTCTCGAGTGGCAACCACAGGCCGGAAGACGCAGCGTAGGCAGGCCTCCCACTAGGTGGACCACAGACAGAGAAAGGGTCGCGGGCAACCGATGGTTTCAAGTAGCGAATTATCGTTCGGCGTGATGGCCTAAGGGGATGGACTATGTTCAGCAGTGGACCCGCATGATCCACTCCCTCTCAAAGGGAGGTCTGTGTCCCAAAATGGGAACATTATAGGCGGATTATGATGATGATCAAATGTCGGGACACCATTGACACCAATGATATTATAAATTAATAAATAAGTTACCTACACGACATTGTACCTTCAAAAACGGCACATATGTATAACTAAATATTGCAATAGCACACTACAGCACGATTAGTCGCTAAAATAGGATGGCATGACTCAAGTATCGCATGTAAAAAAGAGACAAAATATAATTTTACTCTATTGATCGGTAATGTCATCTATCTCTGTTGCACTCTGTCTTTTTCGACGCCTTATTAATGGGTCGATTACACCTAACGAGTACAGTGGTGAGTCAGTAAATAAGCTCTCGGCCGGCTACTCGGCCTAGTAAACAAATTGGGATTCTAGTGACCCTCTCGCCTCTCTTCTCGACCGAGTACTCGGCCGAGCACTCGTTAAAGTGTTTATACCAACCGAGCACTCGGCCGAGGACACTGACTCGCCGCTGTACTCGTTAGGTGTAATCGACCCTTTAGAAACGTAATGTTTGGTTTGTGAAAATATTAAGATTAATAGTATATTTACGAATGTTGAGTGATTCCTTGACTTTTAGAAGTTTTGCTTGTATAATTTTATTTTATTTTATTTGTACAATATCTCGCACACACGACGGCATTTTCGCCGGCAACGTTACCGTTGCACTGGCGCGCTTAAATGTGGCTTATTGGCAAACCCACATTTAAGCGTGTCACTTTCTGAGCGCATAAAGTAATCTACACCTTTTATACTCAGCGAACTGGGAAGATTAATGGTGAACGCACACCTAGCCGCACCGCAGTCTCTGCAGTCCGTTTTCTTACCGATTCTGCGGCTACTGTGATGCGGGTAATTATGGCGATTTCATAGAAGTTCATACAAAGAATTCGTAATGCGGGGACTGCAGAGACTGCGGGGACTGCAGAGACTGCGGTGCGTCTAGGTGTGCGTTCACCATAAAAACAGTCTTGAATTCAACCGTAAAACAACTTTTAATAAAGTCACAAATCTCGCTTCGTAACATTGCATGGTCTGTACTATGGCCGGAAGCACAATCTTCGGCGGAAAACGACTCTATTGTGTACAAAAATAATGCTCAATTCAATATCCGAACGCCGAAATTCGCCGAATTCCTCTAATTAGATGTAATCTATGTTGTAACTTGTAACTAAATGTTTCGGAGAATTTTTTGTAATTTTGATAAAGATTTTTATTTGTTGTTTATTACCAGTTAAGTATACGTAGGCAAAAAGCAATTAGTGCTAATTAATAATAAAAAATTTAAAACCGGATTTTGGTTTTGTAAATTGTAGTTTTTGAATTTAATTATTATATGTAAACAAGCAAACAAAAAAATAAACTATTTTCAATTCACCACATCTACCAATACGCACTGGGCCCGCGTGGTGGATAATGGCCCACAGAGAGGAGGCCTGTGTCCCAACAGTTCCCACATTTATAGGCTGATGATGATGATGTGAAAACAAAAGTAAAACGTACCTTTCTGATGAAATCTGCCTTATATTTGTCGAAGTATCCGCAAGTGTTCAAGTTCTCCTTATGCTGCGCATCAACGATATGTGCAAGCGATTCGTCTTCGTCTACGAAATGTTCTGCGCATATCAGGCAGTAATAGTCTATACGACCTGATAGGATGCCGTTTTTAGGAAAATATGGACGACATTCTGAAACTGAACATTAAAAAAGTATGAGAAAAATACCTGAAAAAAAAATACAGCTACGCCAAAAAAAAGAAGAGACGGGAGACGCCCATGGCAACGGATGTCATGAAGCGACACCGGCAGGTTTTCGCCCTCTAAGGCCTAAAACATACACAAGCGACGTAAGGCAGCAGGCGTGGAACAGGCGTGGCGCAGGCGCGAATACTGAAGCGACGTGGCGCAGACACGTCGATGTCTGCGCCACGTCGCTTCAGTATAATTCAAAAACGTTGCCTGCTTACATTTTCTATGAAATCGTTTTGAAGCGGCGCGCGTCTGCGCCACGCCTGTCTAGAGATGTGCCGTTGCCGGGAATATTGCCCAAGGTGGGAATATAGGTGGAAATATTGCCGGCAATATTGCCGCGAGTGGAAATATTTGGGAATATTCCTTAATTTTAAGTCAAAGTGAGTGCGAAAACTATTTAACACACTTAAAATTAGCATTTACGGACCATGACCTACATTATGTACAAAAAAAACATTGTTTTGGGAAAAATTGCCAAAATTGCCGGCAATTTTTGGCAATATTCCCGGTATTTTACCGGCAATATTGCCCATTGTTGCCGCACACGTCAATGAATATAAGAAATTATACATACATTTTAAGATAAGACGATGACGATCATTGTATATTTAATAAATATTGAACAAAAAGGCATAAATTCGAATAATTTCTTTTATGTTGAAGTTTAATCTAGTCAACGAATGCTCAAAGCATAGAGGGTAATTCTAGGAACTCATTTTTTCCTACGTAACTTTGTTTTTTGTTTGGACTAGTTAGAGGTAAACATATCAAAAGCCCTCCGGCCCAAGTCCAAGATGTAGGCGAAAAACCAAAAAAATGGAACCTTTAAACCCCCCTACCCCACAGCTCAAGGGCTAGTGGCGGCGACTTTTGATAATTATATTCACCTCCTAACTAGCTCAAACAAAGTAACGTAGTCCAAAATCGTGTTTTAACAATTTCCCTCTATAACTGTTCGTTGAGTGAGCTACTAGTTTTTCATGTAAAAACACATAGCAAAAACAACGAGTATAAGAACCTATACAATATGGAAATAAAAAAGTCTAAATCTATATCAAAACTACAAATAATCAACAAAAATAACATTATTTTAATACACTTGTTTCGGTAATTCTTACATAATTAGTAAATCACCGTTTAGAGTAACAACTTAGTAGTTTTATAAGGCGGACTTGATGCCGCAACGCATTATCTACAGTTATATAAACTGTACCTGCAATAAATAATAAAATATACCGGTGTTATTTGACTGGCAACATTGGCAATATTGCCAAAGTTGCCGGCAATTTTGGTATTTTACCGGCAGTGGCAATATTGGGAATATTGCCGGCAGTGGGAATATTGCCATCAGGCACATCACTACGCCTGTCCCACGCCTGCTGCCTTACGTCGCTTGTGTATGTTTTCGGCCTAAGGACTCTTTGAGGCGCGCGTGGAATACAACGCACGGTCGCGCGTCGCCGCGTCGACTTATTCATGGTCCATGGTCAGACAGCGAATCGCCCATTACTCGCAGCCCCCATGCCCGTGCCAACGGTGGCCGGAGATCGTCTTGCGACGTCTGTCGCCGTGGGCGTCCACCACTGCGGCTGGGGTGAAAGGAGGACGCTGTCTTCTCTTTGACGCGTCCCGCCTCCTCCTTCGCTAGCATTAGCATGATTGTTTCGCAGAAGAAGACGACCGCTTCCCACTCTGTCCCGCCCCGCAGCTTGGCCTCGAACAATTCCGGCGGCGATAGGCGGAGACCGAGAGGTCTTCGCCTATCGCCGCCGTGATGACGTGGCAGTGCTCTGCCCAAGCGGGGCAGTCCTGCACCTTATGCTCTACCGTGTCCTCCCGGCTATTCTCGCAGTGGTGACACCCAGACGTTTCTTTTATCATCCGACACAGGTACCTCCCGAAGGCACGTTAGGTCAGGACTACGTGACGCCTAACCAACCAGTCCTCAAAGAGGAGTCAAACTGCCGCGATTGCGGCGTGCCCGGACCTCGGTTGCGACAGCCGCGCTCCCTCCATACTGCCCTGAGATCGCGCTGAAGCTCTACCCGCCGCCCGTCAGTTATAATGCTTTTTTATGTGACTTTATCCGTAAGTAGGTATGTAAGGATGGATATAAATAAATAAAATACAAACTTATAGTTTGTAAGGATGTATGGATGGATGTTTCTTATTATTTATAAAAGTGCCAGGTACCTACTCAGATTGTTTTTTCTTGGTAAAATTATTCCTAATTAATTCCCTTCAAAATGGTTGAGCTGAATGGTGCTGATAAATAATATAGGTATGTGTAATGTTCGTGAACGGGCGCCGCTGTTGGTTGGGACTGGTCATTTCTGAGCTGCCATGGTCAATTTGAATTTGTAATTATTTAATTTCTGAATTTTCTTTTTTTAAATTTACTGTGGACACTTAACTTGTTACATTGTTCTGACATACTAACATAATGTACCACCCGAAGATGAATGATGTAACAAAGGTTCTGTAATAACTTTTGGCGATTGAAAAAGAGTGTCCATGGAGTTTCTTGCCCATTCTTCTCCATACAGATCAACTGGATTGGGATGGATCAATTGGAATGGGCATCTACGGTATTTTTGGTTTTAATGTCTTGTGACTGGGACCACCATAACTATTTTTTTTGTACTAGTTTTTGTGTGCGTCAGAATGGCTGGTTGCCTGTGGCGTTGGTCAATGAGAGTTGATTCGAAAATTGCTACATAATTGCTTATATTTGCTACATATAATAAATCATTGCTACATATGACATATACTTAGAAATAAAATATTTTTTTTGACCAGCCATCCTGACGTCAGGATGGCTGGTCACCTCCTAGTTTAAAGTCACGCGTGTAGAGTTTCCCGAATTGTATTGCGTCAATAATTGCTTCATATTTACTTCATTGATCTCATTTATTTGTATCTTTAAAAATATGCTTAATAAAGGATGTAGCAGTAATTTAAATTATCCCAAGGAAAAGTCCCTGATAAAATAATAAAGGCAAATAGTTGCAGTGCGTCTTCACTCAACGGTATTGCTACCTACTTTAGGCGGCAGGCGTTCTAAATAAAATTGTTAAATGGCATGTTATTATGTATGGGTACGTAAGTGAACAATAAGCATATTAGAAAGATTTACCCCAGTGCTTTCCGTCCGACTTACCCCAGTGCCTCAAGACAATAGTCTTCCACCAATGTGTGTTACCAGTGATGAGTTACGTACGGCACCGAAACGTGGTCTTTCACTATCAAGCTCAAAGTCGCTCAACCAGCCATAGCTTGTTGAGCGACTTTGAGCTTGATAGTGAAAGACCACGTTTACCGAGCATAGCGCTCTCCATAGAGAGCGCTATGCTCGGTGTTTCTCTACGTCTACGTGATCACATACGAGTCACTGATATAGTCCACCGGATTAGCAAGCTGAAGTGGCAATGGGCAGGCCATATTGCTCGCAGAGCAGATGGCCGATGCGGTCGAAAAGTGCTAGAGTGTAGACCACAGACTAGCAAGCGCAGCGTAGGACGTCCACCAACAAGGTGGCCAGTCAACATTATAAAAGTCGCTGGAATACGCTGGATGCAGGTCGCTTCCAACCGGTATATTATTATGTGGAGATCAAAAGGGGAGGCCTATGTTCAGCAGTGGACGTACTATGGCTGAGATGATGATGAATATGAAAATAAGCTAAAAATTGGTTCGGGCGAAACTACCCATGCACATTTTAAAAAGGGGACATCTGGCTTGCGGGCCACCTTTTTTCGTGGGCGAGATGTCCCACAACCTCAGCATTAATTTACCTTATTGTCGTATTATTTTTTTCGCATATATTATGCAATATGGAATTAGCTTCTTTTTACTCTTCGTATTTATTTTTTATTTACGATATCCTTCTAATATGCTTATTGTTCACTTACGTACTCATACATAACATGCCATTTAACAATTTTATTTAGAACGCCTGCCGCCTAAAGTAGCAATACCGTTGAGTGAAGACGCACTGCAACTATTTGCCTTTATTATTTTATCAGGGACTTTTCCTTGGGATAATTTAAATTACTGCTACATCCTTTATTTAGCATATTTTTAAAGATACAAATAAATGAGATCAATGAAGTAAATATGAAGCAATTATTGACGCAATACATTTCGGGAAACTCTACACGCTTGACTTTAAACTAGGAGGTGACCAGCCATCCTGACGTCAGGATGGCTGGTCAAAAAAAATATTTTATATCTTAGTATATATCATATGTAGCAATGTTTTATTATATGTAGCAAATATAAGCAATTATGTAGCAATTTTCGAATCAACTCTCATTGACCAACGCCACAGGCAACCAGCCATTCTGACGCACACTAGTTTTTTATGTCTCTTGACAATTCAAAAGCGCCTGTAATTGGCTTGGTTGAAATAAATGATTTGATACATAGAATAGTTTTTATCCCGATTTTATGACCCCGTTACATTATTTTGAGCTCGTGGCTAAATAATTACAGCCGCACAGGCCGATCTTCTGGGTTAAGCCGCACTTGCCGAGGTTGGTCTGTGGATGGGTGACCATCAGTCATACCGAGTTTCCTCCGTGCCTCGGAAAGCACGTAAAGTCGTTAGTCCCGATTTTCATTTGTAGATCTGTGACAGTCGTTACTGTTAGTCAGAAGCTGTAAAATCTGACAACCAGTCTTACCATGGGGTATCGTACTGCCCAGTAACTGGGTTGTGGAGGTCCGATAGGCAGTCGCTCCATGTAAAATACTGATATTCAGCTGCATCTGGTTTGACTGGAGGCTGACCCCAATATAGTTGGGAAAAGGCTAGGAAGATGATGATGTTAGTTTATTTTGCAAGTTGAGTCAGGCAAAGCAGCTGGTAACAGTTAGTGATTCATAAAGCAGGATGTGACACTGTATTGACCTATTGATAACAAAATTAACATGGTAGGTATACTAATACATATTATGTTTAAAAATATCTTTGTTTCATTACTTCGGTGTACAATGAAAAATGATCCTTAATAAACACTTAATCAAATTACGTGATTAAAGTAAGATAGAATGACATGATCCATATCTACATGAAACACACGAGTCGAAAGGCCGTAAAAAACAAATGGCCAATTTCACCCATTTCTGTGGACAACTCAGACTTGACTAAAAACAAAAAACGCCAAAATTTTCAACATCAATGGTTCCTAAAAAAGTTTTCCTGTATCTCTTATGGATTCGGATTTCTCCTTTTTGACCAATTTAAAAGAAACATCCTGTATATTATTATTGAATTATTAAAAATTCCATTTAAATTCATTCTCCAGGACGCATTGAACAGATTGTTTATTTTTTATTTTATCCTTTATTTCAATGTCTCAGCATTTTTTGATGGTCACCATTTTTATTTATTTTATTCTTTATTTCAATGTCTCAGCATTTATTGATGGTCACCATTTTTATTTATTTTATTTTTTATGTTATCCTTTATTTCAATGTCTCAGCATTTATTGATGGTCACCATTTTTATTTATTTTATCCTTTATTTCAATGTCTCAGCAATTATTGATGGTCACCACAGCTGATTTCAACTTTCTGGACTTGCAGTGAAATGAAAATGGAATAGTACCGCAGGATAATCCTAAATGAAGCTGGCCAGCAGCTTTATGCACTTTCTGAGGTACAGAAGAAACTTGGTATGAGATAAGTGGTCCACAAACATATTGGCAATGCTGTCCATCTGATGATGAATGATGTAACAAAAGATCTGTAAGAATTTTGGCGATTGTAAGAGTGTCCATGGAGTTTCTTGCATGTTCTTCTCCATAGAGATCTACTTCTTGGAAAGGGCATCTACGGTACTTTCACAGTTTTTATGTCTTGTGACTGGGACTGTAGCACCATAACTATTTTAAGTACTTCTTTTTTATGTCTCTTGGCAATTCAAAAGTGCCTTTAATTGGCTTAGTTGAAATAAATGATTTGATTTGCTGTCTGGCTGATCAGCACCTCAGACACTTACAGGAAGACCAGGCTTAACATCAAGCTCTTTTGTCGCCTTCCTAAACTTCTGAAATGTATTTTTCATATGGTGAGAAGTTATGATATTATCTAATTTAATTTGCTCTTGATGGTTCTGCCACCACTTTAATTTGCTGATGTAAAACACATGTCATCATAGATAGGACCGGATGTTCAATGTGAACGGTCATCCATCCAGACTGATCCATTGAAAATGTGATTATATGCAATTTGTTTTCATGGAAATCCCCAGATCATGTTATTTAATTGAGTAGGTAATTACCTAGATACTACATCAAATACTTAGATAAAAGGATCCTGTTTCAAGTACAACATACATTAATTGAGATAACAAATTCTAGATGCCATTAATTCCAAACTTTAATCTATTAGGTATTATAAAGTTCTAAGAAAAAAAATTGTTTGTTACCCTCTCCTGTTTACCATCTATTGCTGTACAAAACTTTATGAGAATTGGTTCAGCAATTTAAGTGCTAGTGTCACAAACTAACTTGTTTTTTGCATTTTCATTTCATTAAATTATTTATTAATAGTCACAAAACTAACTTGTTTTTACATTTTCGTTTCATTAACTTTATTTATTAGTAGTCTGTTAGGGTATTATATTTTGTTCAAGGTAGATCTAGCATGAGTTATGGATATTCTGCTTATCCAGCAAAATGCCTAAGATTGTTATGTCTTCAAGTACTTACCTACCTTCAAGTAAGTCACTATCAAATATCAGCAAACAATGGGAAAATACTTTGTAACGTTACTTTTGATGCGATTTCCGGACTACATTCAAAATGGTACAAAGAAACGTATTGTTTGGGATTAAAACCTTACTAAAATGGTCTCCCAAAACTGCCATTTTTTTTTTAATTATTGGAAGTATTTTATATTACGAACACCCAACCGCCCAACTCAAGACATACATAGTAAATTAATTTGTGTAGAAATCACATGTAAAATAAACAAAAATCACGATGATAGCAGAAATAACGTGTAAAACAAAATATTATAATAAATTAAGTTCTCTCACCTTTTTTGTTCAGCAAGTTGAAGAGCCGGTGCTATCGAAGAATGGAAAAGAAGTGCCACGCACGACCGTCGAATGCACTTGTGCAACAAAACCTGTCTCTCTCAAGTAGAACAAATCAATTATTTTATGAGAGACTGGTGAATTCCCGCCTGTAGAGTTCGTTGAAAATGGTTGAATGAAGAAAAAAAGGCACAAACCACAAACTACTAGTACCATAGACTGATAGACAAGCCAGTGTTGCCAATGTTTAACTAGCTCTCCACCTTATTCAACTTGCAAAGTTCAATCAAAACTTCAGAAGGTTTCAGTTTTGTCCGACTAAAATTATCCAAATACAATGTTCAGATTCAGAGATAGTTTAGAATGGGAGGTTTTCTTTTTGGAGTTTAAAAAAAAAAAGTAGTTTCCAAGAACTCGATAGATGGCGTTGAACTGACGGCGTGACTCTAGGAAAAAGATGTATGCCTTCATTTTTGCACAAATCCACGAGGCACAGACTTCGCTTCTTTTTCTCTTGGGACATTTTCTTTTTGGCGTGGAAATCTCATTAATTAAAAAGTCTGGTAGATGAATATTTTTTTCTTTTTCCTTGTTGTTATTTATTTTCAAAATGCCATTTGTGTGATGTCATGTGACCACAGATGTGACAGACAATGACATGACATGTACTTTTTGTTTTACGATCTCAAAATTACTTATAAGTGAAAAAAACAAAAAATGACGTGACGTTCTGTTCATTGCAGTCACATATCAAGTTTAGCGCCATCTATCCATTGACAGGGAAAACATAAAAAGAAAATCCCTCATTGATACCATTGCCGATACATATATTTTTCAAGGAATGATTTTTTTTTCAAATGACATTGCTGTTCTGATTTATCAAACAATTACAGCTTGTGAGCTTGACATAAAAATGTAGAAAAGTCGCCACTGTCTTCGCGCTACCAACACTTTGAATAATTTTATTTAATTTTTTTTCACTTATTACGTTAGTTTTATGGCACAATAATAAATCTAACAAACCTGCGGTCTTTGTTTACATCAAAAATCTAAGATTTTAAAATGTTGTCAGAAACAAAAAGATTAGCTCCGTTTCAATCCGTTCTGGCCAAGCTGTACTCGGATTACTCCAATCCGTCTTCTTCCGTTTTCTTTTTCTGTAACAATACCATCCGTTTTACACTATTGTGATTCTCTATGATTCCCTGTTATCAATCAGTTTTTTAAATCACCCGAAAAATCCGAAAGTCACTAGCTCACCAAACTCAATATTGTATTTGTAGCGGACAAATTGATACAAATGAATAATATGGAATGTAAACTTCCTACCATCTGTGGAAAATCTGCTAAGTTGGTAACATTGCACATGAAGTTATAGTTTTTTGGATGCATTCATTTTTTTTTGGTCAAAAAAGTCAAGTGTCAAGTTGTAAATCTGTGGTCAAGTCAAGTATTTAGTCAGTCTCTACGGTTTTTTAGCTAATGTCACTGTTGTCAAAATAACGTCAATTGATTTTGAAGTTTAGTTGACACTTAATATGTGCACGTGTTTACAGTGTGTGTGGATTCTCGCCACGGAGTTCTTGGCTGACACGTGTGTTTAGAGGTTTTTTTAATATTTGAGCAGTTTTGAGTGATTGTTGAAACTTTTGTGACTTGTTTTGTGTCTAAGTGTTTTGTCCTTGTGTTCGTAATCAGGTTTGACTTAACCTAAGCTCAGTTCTAAGCGAGATGGAGAGAAAAAAACCCCCAGACCCTGATCCCCCCGATATCCCTGTCTTGTTAACCCCTTTGTCTCCGAATCCACTATCACAATTAGCGGACGTTGCTTGCAACTTGACAGAAATGGATGTCTCACAATCACAACATTCCTCACGTAAGCGTTCTGTTGAGCATGAAGACATTATCACACCCAGCAAACAACCAAAAACCCAAGTTGGTCGCACGAAATACTCTGTACTGGACAAAGCCCCATATGTTGTACATGTCTCTCGAATAGAGACTCAACCAAATGCTGGTTCCACTCTTCATCCCGTTAATTTTGGTAAGTTTCTTATGGCCAATAACATCGCAAACGTCGTTCGTGGAGGCGTGAATAAAGTCGGCAGAAATCGAGTCTCAGTGGAGTTTGCGTCCCCACAGGATGCTAACTCATTCCTGACAAATAGTCTGTTAACAAAATCAAGTTATACTGCATCAATCCCCACTTTCAACATAACTAGGATGGGTGTTGTTACCGGAGTTCCAACAGACTTAACTGAAGAAGAAGCCATGGTTTATCTCTCTGTGCCCCCAGGCTGTGGGCAAATTTTGAAAGTACGCCGCATTAACAGAAAGACACAAAGAGACGGCATTAATGAGTGGAAGCCCACTGAGACTTGCGTTCTGACGTTTGATGGACAGGTCTTACCAAAAAGGATTTACTGCTGCTATACATCTCTCCCTGTTGAGCAGTACATATACCCGACAATCCAATGCCGCAAGTGCTGTAGATTTGGGCATGTAGCTAACGTTTGCCGGTCCCAACCTCGCTGCAGTAAATGTGGCCACAATCACCCAGGTGATGGTTGCAGCATTTCTGAGGGTGAGGCCTTCTGTGTGCTATGCTCGGGAAATCACTTTGCCAATAGCAAGTCATGTCCTGAGTATGGCAGGCAGAGGGCAATTAAAACTGTCATGGCTGAGAAAAACATCCCTTATGCTGAGGCTACTAAGGCGATACCTATAGTTTCCCGTAATTATGCCAATATTGTTAAGACCCCAGTTTCTCAGTCATACCGCAAGACCGTTCAACTCAAACCTAGGACACATGCCCCCCTTTCCCCGTCTTATGATAGAGCAGCCCATCAGCAAATTATTAGTTCTCCCCAACCCACACAGCCTAATGGCTGTTCTCTTAACCACAATAATGTCTCTTCCGACAATAATTCTTCTTCTATTATTGAACTTCTTATTAAACTTATCCCTATTATTATTTCTTCCACTTCAAGTAATCAGTTACCGTCCAACGTTGCCACCCACATTATTTCTCTACTTGAAAACCTCAAAAATGGCGTCTCGCCAAGTATTCCTTCAATGGAACGTGAGGAGCGTGTGGCATAAAAAGCACGACCTCATATTCCTATTAAATAAATACAAGCCTTTGGCTTGTTCCATAGCCGAGACCTGGCTGACCCCAAGTCTCAGCTTTCGAATGCCCCATTTTAACATTCTCAGATTGTGACAGATCTGATGGCTATGGAGGATCGGCTCTCCTAGTCAACAATCGGGTCCCCCTCTTACCCTACCCTTTACCTTCGCTCACAGGTAATATGAGTATAGTGGCAGGAAGAGTGGAAGGCATTACAGTGTTTTCGGTTTATATTGCACACCCTCAGCGTGATTTTCTGGACACTCTACGAAACATACTTTCAAATGTCCATGGTCCAATTCTGGTCATGGGTGATTTCAATTGCCACCATTTCAGGTGGGGGTCTGAACGCTGTGATGCCTACGGTGTGGCTTTGGTTGAGATCTTGGATGATCTGGACCTATGCATTCTCAACAATGGTTGCCCTACACGCAGATCTTCTCCCGGTCAACAAAAAAGTTGTGTTGACTTAACATTCTGCTCGGTTGAGTTGGCGGCTTCAACCAATTGGGAATGTACGTCCCTATCCCATGGTAGTGACCATTACCCTATTGTCACATCTTTGCTAAATAGAACATTTTTAGAGAAAACTTGCCCTCCACTTTTGAAATATAACCTGTCCAAACCAGATTGGCCAAAATATGTTTCACTATTGGAGGATAAGATTGATACACTTCCAAATTTAAACTCAAATTGTATAGATCCATCTGGTCACTCCCATGCCAAGATCTGTTACGAGGGACTTGTTACAGCCATCACCTCCAGTGCAGATGCCTGCTTCCCCCTTAAAAACAGTGCCCGTAATAAAATTCCTTCCCCACCATGGTGGGATTCAGAGTGCACGTCTGCAATTAAGGAAAGGAAAGACGCCGAGCGGTGTTATAATGCAGATATGAGCACTGAGAACCTACTCTCATATTTAAGGGTTAATGCTAAAACTAAACGTCTCCTTCGCAAGAAGAAACGCTCAGGTTGGGTTGCATTCTGTACCTCCCTATCTCCCGCTACCCCAGTCTCAAAAGTCTGGAAAAGTGTTAATAGATTCAGACGTGGGTGTACCCCCTCGGTCTCTTCTCCGATTTCTAGGGAAACAGCTGAACTTTTTTTCGACAAAATTGCTCCACCTTATGTTCCTCTCTTTTCAGAATGTTCTAATATGCCTCTTCAATATGTTTCGGAGGATCCTCTTGACGTGCCATTTACTTTGAAGGAATTGAATGTGGTGCTCAGGCATGTCCGGGATACAGCCCCTGGATCCGACGGAGTACCATATTCTTTTATGGTTCATTCTGGAGACAAGGCTAAATTGTATTATCTTGAGATCATTAATTTTTGTTACAACCATGGTTGGGTCCCAGAACAGTGGAAGCTACAAACCATCATCCCCTTACTGAAACCTGGTAAACACGTAGATGATCCGAATGGCCTTAGACCGATTGCTCTGTCCTCAGCCTTGGCGAAAATAATGGAACACCTAATTAAAAACCGACTCGAATGGTTAGTCGAATCGAGAGAGTTACTGCCGAATTATCAATTTGGCTTCAGGAAAGGGCTCGGCACAATGGACAGTGTCGGTGTTTTAGTTGCAGATATTCGCTTAGCTTTCTCTAAGAACGAATCCATTGTTGCCGCCTTTCTTGACATATCTTCCGCATATGACAACGTTCTTCTTCCCGTACTCAGGCAGAAACTGCACCAGCTGAGGCTACCGGTCAAGATGATCGAATGCATATGCGGACTCCTTACGTCTCGCTCCGTGGTTCTGAGAGTCCAGGGTGAAGTATTTGATGACAGGCAGACTTGGAAGGGTCTCCCGCAGGGCTTCGTTCTCAGTCCCCTGCTCTTCAACTTATATACAATAGATATTGGCTCCTGCTTAAACAATAATTGTCATATTTTGCAATACGCGGATGACCTAGTGTTATATGTGTCAGATCCTTCCATCAAAGACGCTGCGTCATCCCTCTGTGTCTCTCTGGACTCTTTGAACCAATGGCTTTTAAGTCACGGCCTGACATTATCAGCCTCAAAAAGTTCGGCAGTAATTTTCTCTCGTAAGAGACTGATCCCGCAAGTATCAGTAGACATTTCGGGTCAGGATATCCCTCTTACAAGTAAGGTAAAATTTTTAGGCGTCTTTCTTGATAACAAATTAACTGGTTACCATCATTTTAATTTCCTCATCCAAAAATGTGAAAGAGTCGTTTCAATATTAAAAGTTCTCGCTGGTGTCTGGTGGGGAGCCCACCCTTACACCATGAAACTAGTATATAATGCCTTAGTCCGTAGCGTTTTAGATTATGGTGCATTCCATCTGGTTCCATGTAACAAGGGTGCCCTGGCTGGGCTAGATAGGCTTCAGTCAAAATGCCTTCGTATCATCTCTGGGTGTATGAAGTCTTCTCCCATCAACGCGTTGCAGGTCGAATGTGCTGAACCGCCACTGTCACTAAGACGAAAGTACCTAGCCTCCCGTTTTATGGCTAGACTAATTCCTAGGTCCTCCCATCCCCTTCTGCCTAAATTGCACGAGCTAAATGCCATATGCAATAGCTCAAACTACTGGACAAATAAAGAAATTCCCCTTATTATCCAAGCACTCCGTCAAATTCAAAATTTAGATTGTCCTGTAGAACAAAGTCCCAGATTAGCGCTTTTTAATTTCCCTTATGATGTCTTAAATTATAGCCCAAAAATTCTCTTTGACATTGGCATCTCTAAAAAGTCTTCTGCGGCGAATTCGGCTTTCAATGCGGTGGTGGGAGAACGATGGACAGGATTTCAAAGGTTTTTTACGGATGCTTCAAAGTTTAATGATCACAGCTACACAGGTGCCGCGGTTTATTACCAAAACTCTAGAATAATCTTACAATACAAATGCCCTAAGGAGTCTTCAGTTTTCACTGGCGAATGTGTGGCTCTATTAGAAGCCTGCCTTTTTATAGAGTCACACCAAAATATCGAAAAAGCCGTAATATTTACAGACTCTCTTAGTTGTTTGCAAGCATTAGAACAAACCCCTTTTAAAAGTAAATTGCACAGTTCTCTTGTACTTAAAATTAAAAACTCTCTATTTTCTTGTGCTGGTAGTCATAAAGAGGTTCAGCTAGTTTGGATACCTAGTCATTGTGGCATTAAAGGCAATGAGTATGTTGATGCTTTAGCAAAGGATGCTTGCTCATCGGCAACAGCTGATCTTAGTCACAATTCCCTCCAGGGTTATGACCTGCTGGGCCTCCCAAAAGTTTGGCTTCAGACTGCTTGGCAGGAACAGTGGAGTATCTCTGGGGCGAAGAAGGGAAGATTCTATCAAGCTGTTCAACCAAATATAAGAACAAAACCTTGGTTCTACAGCTTCAAAAAAGTATCGAAGCCTATAATTTCCACCCTTTGTCGTATCAGATTGGGTTTTTGTTGTACTCCTGTATTTATGCATAAAATCCATGCACGTGACTCTTCTCTTTGTGAGTGTGGTTTGGAAGAAGGTACCCTGGATCACATATTCTTTGAGTGTTCAAACAACGTCCCACCTTTAGACCTGTATAGCCGTCTCCCTAAATTTAAGATCCCCCTTCCCATTAATTTCCCCTCCTTATTAACTTATTCCTCCTCAAAGTTACTTGTGGCGCTGATGACGTTCATCCGCCACAATAACATAAAATTGTGATGTGTGTTGTGATCGTCGTATTTGTTTAGTTCATGTTTTAACAATTATTAATATATATATTTACTATATCTTTTCTGTTTGTTGCAGTCCTCTACTAATCCAACAAGATCTACATTGCGTTCAACTATATCAATCAAAGTTTTTTATAGATTTCCTTTTACTTTAATTTCTTTTTTTTTTTTTATTAACTTAGCACGCACACTTGTTTTTCCAGTTCACTGATATTGGCAGAATAGTTGATGGTTGACATCGACTTGGTTGCCATAAACCAAATATAGTATAGAATAGAATACAGTGTGTGTGTACTTTGATTTACGTTAATTTATTGATATTATCGTTAAAATCCTAAATGTGATTGCCAAAAAAACCAAAATGAACTCAAAGAAAATCGCCAAGAATCCTTCTTTGGCTTACACAAGTCACCCGGACTATCGGAAACCACCTAAAATCGCAAACCCGGTGCGTAACCTATGCAATTGTTTTTTACTTGATTTCATGGTGTTTTATTGAACTTGCAGTTATTCTGAAGATCGATTATGACTTTTTCTGTATTTCAGCATCTACAATGTCTTGGAGCGCCTCATATTGACTCATTTAACTATATGTTGCAAGATGGTTTGCAAGCCGCTATCGCAGACCTCGTTCCAGCTGAATTTGAGTTACCAACCGGAGAAAGGGTTAAAATAACTATCGATGAGGCAGGATTTGCGAAGCCCAGTGTCCCTATGGAAGCCATAGGTGTTAAAAGCCAAATCGTACTTCCAACGGAGTGTAGACAGCGGGCTGCAACGTATAAAGGGGAGTTTAAGATCCGGATGACTTTGACTATTGATGATAATTCTGTTACTGTGGATAGGTCTTTGGGATCTCTGCCTATAATGGTTAAGGTATGTGTTTTTTCTTAAGTATTGTAGTATATTTATCTTAATTTTTTGTATTTGTAGTTAAAGTTTACATTGTTTTAAGTGAAACCTTAACTTCTTTGTTAACTATGTTCATTTTGAGGTCAGTTTCAATTTTCCTCTCTGAAACTCAGTCCTCAACGAATCACCTACTGAGGAATATTTTTAATAAATTAATGGTAATAGTTGAAAAATTTTAAATGTATTATTTTAACAATAATAAGTATTAAAACCAATGTATTGTTTAGTAGTTAGACTCTTACAGTTATTTTTTATTTAGTACTTGTCAAAATCCTCAGTTTTATAATATTAGTGTAAATTTTAAATCAAACTGATTAACTGAGTGTATTTGTTTTTCTTTTCAGTCTAAAATGTGTCACTTAGCAGATCTATCACCTGAAGAATTAGTGCAACATAATGAGCATTCCGACGAGTGGGGAGGATATTTTATTGTGAAGGTAATTATCAAGATTATATTTCTTTTTACGCCCATTATGTGATTACTGAGTTCATATAATAGTGTAGGTGGAAAAGTATGAGTCCAATTTAAGGACGTAAAACCGCTGCCTGCTGCAGATTTCAAAATCTTAACTTAAATCAAAAGGATTTATCAAAAGTCATTTGATGCGTACCCCATATAATACCACACCTTTTAGGAAAAAGAAAAATAGATAGTAAGTACTTGTTTCCTCAAGTTCCTCAAGGTTATGCGTCTCATTTGACTTTATTGTTCTACGTATTACGTGCGCTACTATGTAGTTTTAAGATTGGCTTGAAGGTGATCAAAGTACTTCACTATCTATTGCAGTAACAGATCACAACCTGCTAATCTCTAATAATAAACTCTGTGGTCATTGTGTCTTCCATTATTTCAATGGTATATTGGTTCTTGTTATCTGCAGGGACATGAACGTCTAGCCCGTATGCTACTGGTGACCAGGCGGAACTACCCAGTGGCCATCAAGCGGTCAGGATGGAGGATGAGGGGAAACCTGTTCTCTGACTACGGAGTCATGGTCCGCTGTGTCACTTCGGATCAGACAAGCACTGTGAGTTAATTTTTTTTTTTTTAAACCTTACTTCAACTTTATTACTGCCTTTTTGTATATTCTTCATTGTTTATAACATCTTACTAATATTATAAAAACTGGCCAAGTGCGTGTCGGGCCACGCACAGTGTAGGGTTCCGTAGTTGCCCATCAAAATACTTATGCGAACTAACTAAACTGATTCGCTGAATTTAATTTTAAAAAGAAGAATTTTCAAAATCGGTCCAGGAGTCTTTGAGAAATCGGGGAAAATACATAAGAAAAAAATTACAACGAATTTAGAACCTCCTCCTTTTTTTGAATTTAGTTAAAAATAGTTGACGATAAAAACCTACCTATCCCCAAAAAACATACCTATAAAGCTGTAAAAATAAAGTTGACAAACTTACATTTGCAGTTGTCTCCGATACATTTTGTTTAAGAACAATTACATTTTATAAGTTGGTCGACTATTACTCGTAAAGTTGTAAAGCCTATCAAATCGCTTAGTCATGATAATTTTCTTTTAAACTTCGTTATATATACTACTATTGTGAATTTTTTCACACCCCCAAACATAACCGTTTAGCTGGTAGAGGGGGGGGACACTCGAATCGAGCAAAATTTAGCACTTTAAAGCTTAATATTTCACAAACCAATTTTTTTATCAAAAAATTGTTAATGGAAACTCACATTATTTTTTAAAGGCCTATTTAATGATACCCCACACTAAGGGGTACGCGAGAAAAAAAAAATCCTCACTTTACATGTAAGTACTGGAGGTACCCTAAAAAAAAATATTTTACGAGATTTTATTTTACCACTTTTTCGGCACAACAAATCCGTATATTTACACCAAATTACAGCTCTCTAGTACTGTGTGTCTCTGAGCTAAACTGCGGACAGACGGACGGACGGACGGACGGACGGACGGACGGACGGACGGACGGACGGACGGACGGACGGACGGACGGACATGGCGAAACTATAAGGGTTCCTTGTTGACTACGGAACCCTAAAAATGACGGCATGACTAACCGTGCGCCAACGCAGTGGCTGAGCGACTGTGCTGCGCTTCGTGTCGCGGGTTTGACGGATGAGCAAATGTTTTATGATTAATAAAATAATACTTATTCCATATTACCTGGCTGGTTTTTCGAGCTAGTGTACATTCTTTGTGAAATGTTTCGAAACGATGTTACGCGCGTCGTGCTCCAAGCGCGCCTCAAAGAGCTGTCAACAATATGACTAGGCCTTAGAAGGCCAAAGCCTGCCGTGGCCTCGGAACTAGTTTTGTGTAGTTCGCGAACGAACTAGTTCAAAAAAACTGCTCCCACAGATGAACTATAAGAACTAGATTCCACACTTCCCGCTCCATAGTTCAATAGTATAATGAGATCCACTGAACTAAGATCATTGCACGGGAGCGGTACCTACAGCACTTTACTATAAATACTCCCGTTCGCTCACCGATCATGCGCGCCTCTGGTTTCGTACACTTCACACAAATTGTCGCATGCAGCAGGAACAGGAACCGTATTAAAACGAGAAATCTCTGCGAGCGAACAATTTGAATTTGATCGCTCTTGATCGGTCAGCCTCTAATACAAGCTAGGAACTAACGAACTAGAAGAACGAACTAGTTCGTATAAGAGCGGAGAACTAAACTGAGCTCTCTCAGCCCCTGGCTGGAGGCTTTAGAGTCATCTATGGCAACCACAGGAAAGTCCGGTTAAGCAGCACACAACCTCTTATAGGTTGACCTGCGAGATGCCAGTATAAAAAAAAAAACAGCGTTCTCAGTAGTGAACTACAATGCCCAAGACTACTCAGAACCTAAAGGCCTATTGAAGGACACCGTGGATTTTAGTCAGTACAAGTCTGACAGTCCCCCCCGTCCTGCCCTGCGTTGACGATTCATTTGGTGATTATATCACAAAAAAAATACATAGCGTTATACCTAATATTGTTTCAGAACAACGTCCTCCATTTCTTAAACAACGGTACTTGTAAGCTGATGTTCTCGTACCGCAAGATGATGTACTACGCCCCACTGCTCCTGATCATGAAGTGCTTGGTAGACTGGCCCGACCACTACATATACAGGCTGCTGCTGCATGGGAAGAAGAACGATCTATACTATGTCAAGTAAGTAAGAACTGAACGATACTTAGGGTCGATTTATACTAGCGCAGAGTAAAAGCGCATCGCAGCGTATTTCTAAAACTGAACATAACAACTTCAACCTTAACTCCACAGCGTAACGCACATATTACTTCCAAAATTTTAAAATGTCGCGCGCTTTCTTCAGAATTCGCGCGTCTGCGCGTGAACAACGCTGATCGTGAATCGTGAAAATCTTAGTAGTGATGTGTGCGTTACGCTGTGGAGTTAAGGTTGAAATTGTTATGTTCAGTTTTAGAAATACGCTTCGATGCGCTTCGACTCTGCGCTAGTATAAATCGACCCTTACAGTAGTTGCATAATATAGGGTGACTGGTAATTAGTGTACGATACTTAAACATGTGATTGTGCTCATGATAACATAGAATTTTTATTGTGGGACCAAAGCCGAAATCGTGAAAAAAATATCAGCTGTACAGTATATTAAGCAAACGTAGATGTACTGAATAGCTGATTTTCTGTTTTCTTTGGAAAGAATTAGAACCGCGTGCAAGATTTGAATCAGCGATCTCCAGATTCCGACGCTCTTTCCAATCTATCTACCGAAGTTCTTAACAACTGTGCCGAAGTTTTTAATTACTTAATCCGGATCGCGGTGAATTTATCTTTCCAAAAAAAAAAGTCCTAAAAAAAACCCTTTTAATCTCATCAGTTGCATCCAGAACATGCTCCGCGAGCTTCACGAAGAAGGCTTGCACTCTTCGCTGGACTGCCGCTCGTACCTGGGTCGTATGTTCAGGCCCAAGCTGTACGAGCTGCCTCCCTGGGCCACGGACCTGGACGCCGCCAACTTCCTCCTGGACCGCTGTGTAATGATCCATCTGAAGGGACACAAGGACAAGTTTAATGCGCTGGTTTTTATGGCGCAGAAGTTGTATGATTTGGTGCAGAATAAATGTAAGGTAAAGATGGGTTATGTCTGTTTTTGGGGGTTTTCTCTAGTAAGTTGATTGACCAGGGAAGCTTGCGTTATCCAACTACTGGGCAAGGGCATTTTCCTAGTTCCCCATTATTATTTAAAAGATAAATTCATTCTCCGGGACATGTCGAGATTCATTGCCTCGGCGTTTTTCTGGTGGTTGACACTGTTGATTCTGGATTTTAGGAATTGCTTCTTGCTGACAAGGCGAATCAACAGGTTCACTTGTCACATTAATATTTATTTATACTCAGTGTGCAACTTAGCAACACGCGGAACAGACTTATAATGTGGATGTGTCTGTTCACCATTAAGCACGTGCACGCGTGCTTAATTCGGTTCTTTTTTTTATGTTATCATACTTCCTGCCGGGGTCGCGGGATTATTCCCTTACCGTAACCCCGGAACATAACAGGCTATGAAGGACACCGTGGATTTTAGTCAGTAGAAGTCTGACAGTCCCTCCCGCCCTGCCCGGGGTTGGAGGACTCATTTGATGATTTTACCACACTAAAAAAAAAAAAAAATGTTATCATACTTTCTCATTATAGATAAGTACATGGTTTGATTAACCTTCGTTCCTATTTAAAACCATTGTTTTATTTTTATATTTTGTATAAAGTCCGTTGGCATGGTAAATACTATTAAGTTAAAAAGGGAAACCTATTAATTATTAGTCTTACTAAACTGTTTTATGTTTATCTGTAATGCATTATATGTATCGCGGTTGGTTTTCTAAATAATTATAATAAAATGTGGAAATCACTAACTTTTACGGTGTGATACCAGTGAAAAATAAACTGGATTAATACATCAAGTGTTTTACATGTTGGACACACTCGCCAGCACGCAACGATTATAGTATACAGTTCAGGAACTTGTCCGTCCCGGTACAGCAGTATTTTGTGAATAATGCAGTGGAATCCCGGACAAAGATCTCCCTGGCTTCCAGTTTTTTCGATCCAGGGCTAAAATAGACCACTGGTCGTTGCTCGTCCTGCCATCTTGTGCGAGGTCTACCGCGACGCCTTATGGCTGTGTTGAAGCTCCAAGGCCGCGGCGCCTACAGGTATTGCGGGACTATCTAAATCACTAACCGTAACCCTGAAACGTAAAGGGCTATTGAACGAACACCTTGCAGTTTAGTCTTCCGTCTCACTCATGGCGAGTGCGGCAAAAAAGTTTCCATAAGCTGGAGCCCCAAATTAGAAGTCCCTTTTTAAACTTTACCTTACTACCAGGTGGAAGGTGCTGACGCTGTGATGATGCAGGAGCTCCTAGTGGGCGGGCACCTGTACCTCCAGATCCTGAAGGAACGTCTGCAGCAGCTGATCTCAGTCGTCAGGATACAGGTCCTGAAGAAGGCTAAGGGTACCAAGAAACTTGTTGTTGGACAGGTTAGTTTCAATTTGGAGTAGTAGAAATAGATTTTAAAGTTCCTCGTTATCCCATTGAAAAAGATGCTTAAGGAATTTGCTGTTTTTTATAAAATTGCTATTTTTCCATTTTACTTTATTTTTACTGAGCCATCATTTATTCGAAACTTGCTGTTGCCAGCAGCTTCAACTTGAAAATTATCCCACGGGAACATAAAATTGGGATAAAAACTATCCTATGTGTTAATCCAGGTTATAAACTACCTGTGTACCAAATTTTTGCCCAATCCGTTCAGTGGTTTTTGCGTGAAAGAGTAACAAACATACCTACATACACACACATACATCCTCACAAACTTTCGCATTTATGTGTATAATATTAGTAGGATTATAAAATTTATTTGTTTTCAAAGTTCACTGGATTTGATGTCCCAAAAATCCCACTAAATACGAAATTATGTAGATATTCCCCATAGTTTCAGAAATAGCCATCCACACCCGCACACCCAGTTGAAAATTTCACGCTGTATATTGTTAGGTAAGATTCCCACCAACCGGCCGGACTCGTCGGCATTTTACAATGCGTTAAAGAACATTGAAATCTATCAACAGTAAATACAGTTCATATTTGCATACAACTTACGGGACACGTCGCTACGTGTCGCGGAATGCCGACGGAGATATTTTTGCAAGCAAATATGAACTGTATTTACTGTTGATAGATTTCAATGTTCTTTACCGCATTGTGAAATGCCGACGAGTCCGGCCTGTTGGTGGGAATCTTACCTTAATCGTCACGTCACCAGGGTTCAACTGTCTTATTTAACTTGACTTCTCACTTAATATCGTCCAGCACGAGCTCCAACAGATCCTGCGCAGTTCAGGCAACCTGGAGCAGAAGATGGAGACGTTCCTGGCGACTGGTAACGCTCCCTCCAACAACGTGAACCTCGCGCAGTACAAAGGACTCACCATCGTGGCTGAGAACATCAACAGGATGCGATACATGTCGCATTTCAAGTTAGTCATTATTTATATTTCTATATTTGTTTAGGGTGCTCCCACATCTATCAACGCGGAATCGGCTTTTTCCGTCGCCCTTTCTCTTTCTGTCGCTTAGAACTGCCATTTGCTAGACCGAGACAATGCGATAGCACGCGGCCGCGTCGAGGATTCCGACGCGTGCTGTCGCATTATGCTTTCTGTCTCGGTCTAGCAAATGACAGTTCTAAGCGACAGAAAGAGAAAGGGCGACGGAAAAAGCCGAATCCGCGTCGTTAGATGTGGGAGCACCCTTAGTCTAGTTCCAGTCGCGCGGGCATGCGGGCAGCGAGTAAAGGTCAACTCGCTGCCCGACCATGCGCCGGCGCGTTGTGTCCCACGCGCGCCTCAAAGAGCGTCAGCATAATGACGGGGCCCCCCTCTCAGAGGGCCAAAGCCTGCCGGGGTCGCGGGATTATTTCCTTACCGTGACAACAAAATTGTAAAAGCAAATATTATAAAAGAGTAACCATGGAATTTCTTGCCGGTTCTTCTCCATGGAAACGACCAACCCGAACCGTGCCACTTTTTGTGAGGACTCATTTGATGATAAAACCACGCTATAAAAAAAAAGTCTAGTTCGACTGGATCTAGACTTTTTTTTTGTTTCATCATTGTATCAGTATTTTACATGGAACGACTGCCTATACTGTGTACATCATTCTTAGAATTATATCATCACTTCCTAGGATTTGATACTTACTAGTAACATCATCGAATGGTATAAAAAATCTTATGTGTTAATCTAGGTTATAGTCTGTCTGTGTACCAAATTGTATCCATATGCGTTCAGTAGTTTTTGCGTGAAAGAGTAACAAACATCATCTTACATATATACATTATTGCCACGTTTTGCAGATCCATCCACCGAGGCTCATTTTTCATGGAGATGCGCACAACAGAAGCCCGTCAGCTCCTCCCGGACGCGTGGGGCTTCGTGTGTCCCGTACACACGCCGGATGGAGCGCCCTGCGGGTTGCTCAACCATCTCACTATGACTGCACAGGTACGACATTCAAGGGATCACGGGACAGGTTATAAAAGTTACTGAGATCTGTAAAACTGTTTGACTGGCCTATTGGTCTAGTGGTTAGTAACCGGACTGCTATACCGGAGGTCGTGGGTTCGATTCCCACCCAGGACAAATGTTTGTGTGATGAGCACGTTCATGGCGCTGTGACTGGGTGTATTTATCTGTAATATGTATGTGGAAATAATAAGTATGTTTATCAGTTGTCTAGTACCCATACCACAAGCTCTGCTTAACTTGGGACTAGATGGCGTTGTGTGATAGTTGTGGTATATTATTATTAAAAAGCGTTTCAATGAAAGACGTGAATCAGCGGTAAAGCGGTGTATTAAACAAGTGTCCAACATAACGCGCGCAACGGACATTCAAATATGGAGGTAGTGCCAACTTACAAACTATAAAATTTGCTACAAGATCCTATAACGCAAAGGGCTACTGAAGAGTAGGGTTGGTTTTTTAATCAGTAAGAGTCTGACAGTCTCTTTGGGTCCACCCAGGGTGGGAAGACTCAGTGAAACACAAGTACTACAGTCTATACTCTTCGTCATATTTTATCTAGCCTTTGATGGCGTGTCTGGCACAGTGGTTGAAAGATTAACTGCTGCGCTGTGTGCTGATGTCATTCTCGCACGGAACAATTATTTATATCATCATCATCATAATCAGCCTATTAATGTTCCCACTGCTGGGACACAGGCCTCCTCTCTGTGAGAGGGGGTGGGCCATAATCCACCACGCGGGCCCAGTGCGGATTGGTGGATGTCACATGTCTTCGAATTTTTGGTTCTAGGACATGCCGGTTTCCTCACCTATGTTTTCCTTCACCGTTCTTGACTGAGTGGTGATGAAATAAATTACACAAAGTAATGCGCCTGCCGGGATTCGAATCCACGACCTACAACTCGTAAGTCGGGGCCGATACCACTGGGCCACCACTGCTCAATATATTTATATGGCCTACAGTTATTTTTCCGGGTTGGACTGTTTGTGTATGGCCCGCGCTTACAAATTACCACCCACCATGTAAGAGAAATATCTAGAGCGAATTATTAAAAAAAAACACTGATTTGTATTTTTTTTGCAGGTAACCCAACCGGCTGATCCGAAACAAATAGCAACATTACCACAAGTGTTAGAACGATGCGGTAAGTGCAAATAATTACAATATACTTCTCAAAATACTTCTAATTAGAAGAAGGGAAAAATAGTAGAATTATAAAATTAATATATTTAAAAAAATCTAAGACCCACGTTTTTAAATTTCCTAAAAATAAGAAAATAACCCTACGGGTCTTAAAGAGGGGCCACTCAAAACGTGGGGGCGTATATTATTTGAGGGATTATTTTATGGGATATATTTAAATAAATAAATAAAAATTTACATGACGTGTATAGATCTTGGGTGTAATTACTTGCAAAGATACGCCCCCACGTTTAAAATAATAATATATTCCACAACTATCACACAACGCCATCTAGTCCCAAGCTAAGCAGAACTTGTGTTATGGGTACTCGACAACTGATAAACATACTTATACACCGTGACTTATTTAGTCGTCTTACAAAAGCACCCAGGCTCATGTTTGTCTATGGAACACGCACAATAAAAAAATAGGTATTTAAAAGATTTAAAAATTTTAAAAATAAAATTTAAATTCGTTATTATGACGCCAGGCGTGTTCGAAACACCGTACACATAGAAAATGGAGATGGAAAGATCTGCGGACTATTGCACAGGTAGGTATACTCTACATGACTTGATACGTAAACATTTTAACAGGGTGTTTCATATTTCTAATTATAAAAAATATACTTAACGATTAAAAAAGAAAAAAAACTTGCCTAGAGGTATTTTAGGTCGGATACATTAAGTGGACCCTTTTTGTAAGACGACTAAAAAGTCACGGTGTATATTTCTAAATACATACATATGATAGATATATGACACCCAGACGCAGAACAAATGATCGTGCTCATCACACAAACATTTGTCCTGGGTGGGAATCGAACCCACGACCTCCGGCATAGCAGTCAGGGTCACTAACCACTAGACCAACAGGCCAGTCAAAAAATAAATATAGCAACCTTATTTTGTCCACTCAGGAATGGAACCCATAAGCTCAGTAGCCCAGACCCCTCTCTCCCGCGACGTGTACAAGTACCCGGTGTTCGTGGACGGTCGGCTGGTGGGCTACCTGGCGGAGGACACGGTGGACAAGTCCGCCGCCTACCTGCGGACACTCAAGATCAAGGGAGAGGAGGTGCCTATCACTACCGAGATTGTGGTCGTACCTAAGAAACAGGTGAGGTTATTACAATAATTAATTTTATCCTTTATTTCAGGCAACTATACGGCCTATTTTAAAAACACGATACCTACTTATATTCTATAAATATAAGAATAATAACTAATAAACTAGTGTATCAAACTACTTACCAGCCAACACGTCTGATATTGCTTTATTATAAAAATAGATATCTTTGCGAAGATGCGACGCAGGCGTTATTGCGTATAAAAAATATAACTTTAGAAGTCGCTCTCTAATACAGCATTGATTTGATTGCAATATCAGACGTGTTGGTTGGTAAATAGTTTAAAACATTACCAATGGATGGCGCAACGTGTAAACAGCGTTAGAAAAACAAGGGAACGAGAAATTCAGCTTTGTGTGTAGTGGTTGCAATGGCCTAGTGGTTAAGGGTTCTGGAGTACCTATCCAGAAGACGCAGGATCGAACCCTGCTCGCAACTGAATTTTTCGTTTTTTTCTTAAATATCTTTGCGAAGACGCGACGCAGGTGTTATTGCGTATAAAAGAAAAACTTGAGAGGTGTCAAGGGACACCCGGATGGAACGAAGTTAACAAAAATAATCGTCGCAACACCACACTGTTCAATGCGAAATAGAAAGACGAAACGAAAATATCTGGCTTTCTATTAGAGAGAGAGAGACAGAGAAACATGTGCACGCCGCAATACGACAAGAGTCACGAGGAACGGGGGTTGAGTGAGGGGTACGGGGCGCGGGGTGCAGGCGCGAGGTGCGGGGCGAGGCAAAAAAGTGTCGTGCCAAATTTCCGTAAGAATTTTTTCCGTCTAGCCCCCTTTCACAACGCGCGATAAGGAACTTCGTTCGAATATAACTGTGGTAAGGTTGATTTTCACTTGTAGGTAGTTGGAATTCGTTCGGATCGCGTCGCATCGCGCCTGTATATCGCGTGACAATGCAATTTTATGATGACATAGAGCAGATCTGACGATGGATCTGGAAGGTGTCTATAGGAACCACGTAGACAGGATAGATTTTCAAAAATATTTTGAACCGTATTTTTATTTACTTACGTGAACCAACTTCAACCATTTTCCAAATTGACAAACTAAACTATTCCATTTATATTGATGTTGTCAACATGCCTATTGTATGTAGTTCTTGGTCCTTCGTCGGGCGGCAAGCTACCCTTTACTTCTGCAAGCGCGGGCTTGTGGAGTTGCTTGCTTACTCCTCCTATACTCCTACGATGGCCAGAAATCGCCGCGCGATGTGCGACGCACCAGGCGTTTTCTACGCCGGCTGGGTCGTGAGATAGAGGATGTCCTCTCCCTCACTTATTCCTCCTCCTTCGATAGTATTACTACTCATCTGACACGTTTTTATCTTCCACAGATATGCGCTCAATACGCGGGCGTGTTCTTAATGACGAGTGAAGCGCGCATGATGCGTCCAGTGATCAACATCTCGACCGGCCAGCTGGAGCTCATCGGGACCATGGAGCAGCTGTACCTGGACATAGCTGTCACACACAACGAGATACTCAAAGGTAAACCAGGACTTAATATTCCACAACTATCACGCAACGTCATCTAGTCCCAAGCTAAGCAGAGCTTGTGTTATGTGTACTAGACAACTGATAAACATACTTATATGTTTGTAAATACATACATATTATAGATAGATTATATAATGTCCGTTAGGTGGGACGACGCAATAAAAGACGTGTGCTCCGGGATTATATATTTTGGACTGAATCCTACTGCCAGCGCCTGACCTACCTACTATGCACCAAAGGGCATTGCCCAAATGAGGCCCACAGCGAACAGTACACTAGAGAAAAAATACTACATGCATTAATTTTGCCATAAAAAAATAGGAATATATGTGTTTTCAAAGAACCGCCACTGCAATCTTCAATAATTCGTTAAAAAAAGTAACCGAATTGAAAAAACCGGAAGTTTTCTTGATTTCAACGCTGGTAAAATATTGCCAGCATCTAATCACATTTCAAGTATTTTCATTAATTAATCGATTAGAATCGATTAAACAAAAATACAATAACCTCACCGGCATACCCATTTGGCTTTTCTTGTATTGTAATAAAAACGAACTAAAATAAAACATGACTAAACAAACTAAATATGTGCTTGAAAAAAAAAGAACTTAAATAATAATCAAAAATCAGTCATTTAAAAAGGAATCGATAAATCGGTTCATAGTTTTATTTTTTTGTGATAGTGACAACACTAATTTTAAATCTGACACTTGCACTGACTGACACTGTCATGTTGCGCTCAATGTGAATGTAATGTATTTTGATTTTTCTTCAATTTCTTTTACTGCGACCTGGTTTTATATGGACTTGTTTCGGATTTTGGATACCGAATTATAACGTTTTCTTCAGTGACTGAAGAACATTGTGTGAATTTTTGTTTTAACCTAACCGAATTTCAAAATCATAAGTATGTTAAAACCTGAAAAAAAATCATACATACAGCAGTTGGTTGTATCACGGCAGGTAAATATACTAATCTTAAAATGATTTTGCTATTGCCTACGCCATGGGGTGCTATGACAGGAAACCTCCACGTGCGCCCGTGGACTGGAGTTCCCTCTCGGATATGTCCGGGGGGAAGACCAGTTTTTCGGGCCCGGTGCACCCTGGGTGGGATGCGGGCAAAAACTCTTCCTTAGGCACTGTGTGCCTAAGTGGTCTCTTTGCTCGTATGCGAATAGCCTGTCGTGTGGATGCTCCAACGCGTGTCCCTCTGATCAGCAGAGGGCACAGCGGCGGAGCGGGCTTGCGGACGGTGAGTGATGGGTAGCTCGCCGTCCGACCAAGGACCAAGCCCGGGTCGGTGGCGCGTCGTGTTTCGCGTCAAATGCCTGCTGGGGTCGCGGGTTTTTTCATAACCCAGGTTACCGTGGCCCCGGAACGTAAAGGGTATAGGAAGGAAGACGGGTGGATTTTAGTCAGTAAGAGTCTGACAGTCCCTTCCGCCCCACCCAGGGCGGGAGGACTCATTTGATGATTTTACCAACTAAAAAAGAAATTGCCTACGCCATTATCCAATTATTTACGGATAATTATATTATTTCAGGTATCAAGATACAATCTTGTTTGCCACAACCGCTGGTTGGTAGTAACTTATGCCTTGTTCTGCAACAACACCTTTAAGGATTGTACGTCAAGGCAGCTGCACTAATTGTGGAAGTTCTGTTAGACGGATAAGAAGTCACTTATTAAGATCAGATACAGAAAGATATAGAAGTCTCATTAGAAATGTCATTATTAAATGGATTGATTCTTTTTAATACCCTACTGCCTATAATAATTAGACAAAAGTATATTAGAAACTCTCCCCTACTATCATTATCAATAAACCAGTTTATAAAAAAGAAAACTCCTTGTATCTCACACTCCCAAACTTTTGCACATAGAAAATTAACCCCAAAACATTTGGTTTTTTTAACATTTCTAAAATAGTGGCCTCATTTTAAATGTACTTTTCAGATATCCTATATTATTAAGATTCTAAAACACTGCATTTTTAGACTTATATTTGATGTCCATTCTGGGCCTGGGGCACTATGGACCGTGGGCATTTCCCTTTCAATGTTGATCTACCTACATTACAGATTACACCCAAACACAAATGATCGTGCTCATCACACAAAATTTGTCCTAGGTGGTAATCGAACACACGACCTCCAGCATAGCAGTCAGGGTCACTAACCACTAGACCAACAGGCCAGTCAAACCAACTTAGCTAAGGCAGTGGTGGGACGGCCAACGATGAACGAGTAACGAGTGGAAACTATAAAAAAGTTGCCAATCAGCGGGAAGCGTGTGTAGTTTCAATAGTTTTGTCGCCGGGCGAAAGCGAGTGTGAAAGCGATTACTCGCGCTACTCGCCCGCGGTCGCTCAGTCCTGTGCAAACCTGATGAAGCGAGCCGAACGAGCATCGCTGAGCGAGTTTATTTTTGAAAGCTCATCGCTCAGCGACAAAACTAGTAAAGCGAGTCGTCGCCGGCAGTGTGAACAGTCAGAGAGCAACTATTAATATAATTATGCATCTCTTTCGTTTACACGGAATATACATTTATTGTGCGTTTCTTGAGAGAGAAAATCGCCGATAGTTAGGGAGGACAAGTAGAGCTTCATTTTTTTCTTTGTCTTGTTTACTTTTGTCAACAAAAGTTAGTTAACTCTTTTCTCCTCTCCTATGTTCACGTAAACATTGGTAGGGATGCCATATTTTTTGGAATAAAAACAATAAAAAGTGATTACTGATAACTATCATCTCTCCAGGTCCCATGGCAACCCTCAATTGTCGCTTACGTAATCGAGAAAGACCTCAGAACCACAACAAAAATAAAAAATATTTTCCTCCAACCTGCAAGAAGAATCAAGTAAAATCCAAGATACCTGAAAAACGACCCACTTGATATCCTGAAACACCTCCTATTTTTAACCGACTTCCAAAAGGACGAGGTTCTCAATTCGGATGTTTGTATTTTTTTGTTATGTATGTTCGGGCATAACTCCGTCGTTTTACAACCGATTTGAAAAATTCTTCCTTTTTTGTTGGATAGGGTATACTTCTGGAATGGTCCCATAATTTTTTTATTAAAATCGAACTAGCACTTTTTGAAAAATCAACAAAATCCTAAAAAGTTTTCAACTTTGTCTACACCGATTACTCCGAGATTTCTGGTCCGATTTCGATGATTCTTTGTTGTAGAATAGACTCGGCTTGTTCAAGAATATGCCTTCAGGAAACCGCTGTCTAACCTTCGAACAACAATAAATTACTTGTTACAGGTAAAACTACACATTTGGAGCTATCACAGACTGCGTTCATGAGCAACTTGGCCCAACTAGTACCGATGCCTGATTGTAACCAGTCGCCACGGTGAGTTACCTACAAAAATACAACTATGATTATACGAAATACACTAAGCAGTATTCAAAAGCGATTTTCTGCTACCATATTGATTAAACTTTTGCCTTTTCATTAGACTTCTATTTTGGAAGCCATATTATTACGAAATAAATCTTATTTCAAAGTGGAGTGTTTCACGAGTAAATTGGGTTTGAATTTTGTAAAGTGTATACATGTTACTGCTAGTGACTGTACAGCTCAAAATAGCTAAATTTTTCAGAAGTCATTAGTCAATCGTGGGGCAGTTATTCAAACTGTTGGCAGCACTTATAAATATATTAATTTTTAAACAACCAACCGAAAAAAAGAGGATGTTCTCAATGCGTCGGTATCACGTAATTTTCTCGATTTATTGATAATGCACGGACCAATTTGGAAAATTCTTCTTTTGTTTGAAAGGGAACACTACACAGATGGTCCTGTGGGTAATCAGTACCCTTAGCACGAGTTTTCACTCTTTTACTTTAATACATTTTCAACTTTATACCTACCCCATTGCATAAAGTTGAAAATCCTTCAAAGATTACAGATCGTTTTCCTTTGTATCGTTCGCTATCGCTCAGCAGTATTTACTAGATTTTCAACTTTATGCGATGGGGTATAAAATTGAAAATGTATTAGCGACTGCTGAACGTTAACGATTGTCGCTTGCCGTTTTACTAAAGGCTCTGGGGGTATTACAACGTCTTAAAACCAGGCTTATTCCTGCGAGTGAAAGTGACAGAGCTATACAAGTCGTCTAGCGCCATCTAGTTCACTCACAGGAATAAGCCTGGTTTTAAGACGTTGTAATACCCCCCTTGGTCACTGTTTTGCAACCAACTTTTTGTTCCAGTAACATGTACCAATGTCAGATGGGTAAGCAGACGATGGGTACTCCGATCCACACGTGGCTGACGAACGCGGAGACCAAGTTGTACCGGCTACAGACTCCGGCCACGCCGCTGTTCAGAGCCACGCACTACGATAACATCGGGTTGGACGACTACCCATGCGGGACCAACGCTATTGTCGCTGTTATTTCTTATACTGTGAGTATTTATATGTCGTCTCTTCTCTCTCTTCTTCAACCTTTAGTCACCCAATGCTGAGTGTAGGTCTCTTCCAAATCTCTCCACTTCTGGCGGTTTTGTGATATGGCTATCCAGTTTCTTCGGGCCACTTTAACAAGATCGTCTGTCCACCTAGTCGGTTGTCTTTCCACATTCCTCTTTCCCGTTCGTGGTCTCCACTCCAACACTTTCCTGCCCCATCTTACATCCAGTCTACATCTTCCATCCTTTTTGCTATCACCCATGCTATCTCTAGAAGTCTCGTTCTTCTACGAATTTCCTTCTATGTTTCTCACCCGGTCGTAGAGAGAAATACCCAACATGGAAATACCCAATTCAATCGTAGATCAGCTCAAAGTTTGCTCCGCGGAGCCCTGGGGTTCCGCCAAGCCTTTTTGCGTCCAAACTAAAATATCGCAATTGACTATATGCCGAACCTGATATAAAAAATCAACTCTCTTCGATCAAATCTAATATGTTTAATATTAGATTTTCATGTTGGGTATTTCTCTCTACGACCGGGTGAGAAACATAGAAGGAAATTCGTAGAAGAACGAGACTTCTAGAGATAGCATGGGTGATAGCAAAAAGAAAGTGGAAGTGGGCGGGCCATATATGCCGTAGACTGGATGGAAGATGGAGTAGGAAAGTGTTGGAGTGGAGACCACGAACGGGAAAGAGGAATGTAGGGAGACAACCGACTAGGTGGACAGACGATCTTGTCCTTTGAAAAAATAAGAAACAGTTTCACACGACTCATTACCTACATTTTTTTTTCATTTATTTTAGTAGGTTTATGCACTTGGATTGTAATGTGATTCTCTGTTATTGATTAATGCAAATAACTTTTTGTTATATTTAGGGTTCCGACAAAAATTTTCGTTTTCAAAAGGGTTCCGCCACAAAAAAATACAGAATTGAGAACCACTGTCGTAGATATAGATATACATAGAGCAGTGGTGGCACAGTGGTATAGGTCCGGACTTAGGGTGCTCCCACATCTAACGACGCGGATTCGGATTTTTCCGTCGCCCTTTCTCTTTCTGTCGCTTAGAACTGCCATTTGCTAGACCGAATCCGCGTCGTTAGATGTGGGAGCACCCTTACGAGTTTCAGGTCTTGGGTTCCCCGCCAGGCGCATTTTACTTTTTACAATGGTGATGAAATGGTGATTTATTTCATCACCATTGCTCTCAAAACGGTGAAGGAAAACATCGTGAGGAAACCGGCATGTCCTAGAACCGAAAAACTGAACAGTTTGCGCGAGAGACACTTTCAAAGTTGTACACTGTGCCCCCCCCCCCCCTGTAACTTCCTAAATAAGAGAATGATAAAACTAACAAAAATATATGATGTACAATTGTACATTACCATGCAAACTACCAGCGGAACGCTGGTTTGAACGAGATCAAGTAATTCGATTTTTTTTTAATTCTTCATAAATCGTAAACCGCAATTTTCCTTTCAAACTTACAACCAACAACAAGAACTTTTATATTATGTTACTTGCTGCTATGGAACCCTTTATGGGCGATTCCGAGTCCGACTTGCACTTGGCCGGTTTTATCGCTTATTTGTACTACACTAGACACTACACATACTAACACTAGATATAGAAGTACTAACATCAACGACGATATAATACTAGACTCCTTATAACAGGCGACCGATATCTGTCAACACATTAGGCAAAAAAGTCTTATATTCGTCTCATTTTGACCAATCCTGTGAGCCGTAAACATACGTTGAGACAGCACAGACCTTGAGTTAGCCAATCACAACGCAGTACCCCGTCCCCCTCGCTTACGTAGTACCTCAGCGAGTTGACAGACTAGTTTTTGTTCCTTAGATCGTGTATGCGGAGTCTAGTATTATATCGTCGTTGACTAACATAAATTATTTATACTTCCAGGGTTACGACATGGAAGACGCAATGATCATCAACAAATCTGCCTATGAGCGAGGCTTCGCGGCCGGCTCCGTGTACAAGGCAGACTTTATAGAGCTAGCACATCCCGCGTCCTACTTCTGTCGGGACCCTTCTAGACCGGAGCTGGACCAACATGTAGATGAGGACGGACTTCCTGCAGTGGGGGCCAGGGTGAAGCCTGAGGATCCTTTCTACTGGTAGGATATTGATGAAGCTTACAGGACCTCTTAGTGTTCAATAGGGTATTTTACCCTTTTTCAAAAAGTGTCTCAATCGAATATTTAGGTCATAACAAACTACCAAAAAAATTACAAAATTTTTCTTTAACCCGTAAGTGCCATAAAAATACATTTAAAATTATGATTTTCAAATTTCGCGCGTAAGTTGAGGCAAACGCATCACGCCATTTTGATGACGTCAGTATCGTAGTAAACTTTGTGAGTGCGTGTAAAGTTGGTACTCTGTGACAGCTGTTCAGCTGTCAGGCTGTCAATAGTGTCAATCAGCGTTGCCAGATCGTACCAAAAAGTACGGTTTTCCGTACTATTCGTCATACAACAATCGTACTACAACCGTACCTTGGCTAGACCGTACCTTTTTCGTACCTTTTCTATAATTGTGATTTATTTTTGCTACAAAGGTAAAAAACAACTAATAAAACTAACAGAAAATAATGAGACTCGTACTTTTTCAACTTTCTGACACATTTGATACTAAAATATGGGCACAAATTACATGAATGGAATTTTCTTAGTTCCTTAAACATTAAATATCATTTTTTTTTTGGAACGAAGTTCCTTATCGCGCTTTGCGAAAGGGTGCTAGAGCTCAAAGAGTGGAGTGGAGTGGAGCGGAGCGGAGTGAAGTGGAGTGGAGTCGCGACGATTATTTTTGTTGAGTGTATACAGTAACTTCGTTCCATCCGGGTGTCCCTTGACACCTCTCAAGTTTTTTTTTGAGAAACACCTCTTTTTTTCTGTAGAATATGAGTTGACTATAGCATTTTTCAAAATTCTAGCGCAACCGTACGGGTCGGAATTCTTCTGCAAGTACTAGATCAGTTTTTTTTTCTTCGAGTTCATTCTATAAATTGATTTACAAATGAATTTGTTCAATATTGGCAATCGGTAATAATTTTACTTCACCATGTCCCTGTGAATATTCGATTTCATATCGCTTGTTTTCGAACTTATGATCACAGACAGTCAACTCGAAGAAGAAAAAAAACTGATCTAGTTCTTGCAGAAGTATCCTGACCCAACCGTACCTTGAAGTTAAAAACCGTACCTTTTCAGAAAGCCAACCGTACCTTTTTGGGAAATCATACTGGCAACGCTGGTGTCAATTTATGTAGTGTTTTGCTACAAGTAGAGTTTAATTTTGATTTTAAAATGAGATAATATCATACGTAGTATCTCTTAGTAGTCTGTGATAATATCCTCATCATTGGTGTGCTGTTCCATAATGCAAGAATACTATTTTGTAGTTTCAAGTTGTAGATTCAAGTGCAAACTGGAGAGAAAGTTGCACAAAACTTGCGAGAAGGGATCCGATGTTACTGTCTCGAACTCGTTTGCATTTTTGTGAATATCACTTCGATGTAAGTACCTAGTAATTTACCCTTACATATTACTTATCTATAATAAGTTGTCACTGTAAAACAGAAGAGTACCTATTTTATTTTTGAAACATTGAGGTTATTCAGTTGCTTATATGTATTTATACTTTGTTTCAGTTGGAAAATGATATAGAAAACTATTCATGCGATCAAAAAAAGAAACCGATTGAAGCCGTCTTCGATATTCGATTGCCAGGAATCACCTTCTGATGAATCTCGTTTTATTGCAAATAAAAAGCGAAAAATTCAAAAACAGAAGAGAAAGAAGATCCTACAGATAATTACAATCCCAAGGCATCATCATCTTGCATTGAAGGTAATCTTACATTAATTATATCATGATAACAAATCTGCCAATCACCGAGGCCTCTTTTTGTTAAACTCACAACATTCCGTTTTCTTTTTTTTTTTGTTTAATGCTTATCATTGTTTTGATATTACAGATTCACCAATAGCAGTGGATGGTACTTGAATGAAATTATCGAAGGCAGAAGTAAACAAACAAAACAAATTGCCAGTCTTAGAATACAATGTGGAGAGAGTTATTTGAAGACTCGGAGAATTTGGCATTTTAAAACTACCTATGTTCTTTTATAAATTCCAATTTGATTGGAATGTTAAATTAATGCATTTATGCAGCATGTGATTTGATTAGATTACAACATGGTTTAAATAAATACATAATAGAATAATAATGTTTCTTTTCTTTATTGTTAATACCCCCATTGAAAATACAGTCTCTCACTGTTATACCACATAGAAAGCCAATCAAATGTGAAAGAACACTTATTGGGTATTACTGAACACAATACTGATTTTGTAACTATTGTTTTGATTTTTTTTTATTTCCTTTCCTGACATGTGGCAAGCAACAATGGGATATAACTATCTTTAATTAAATAGAAAGTAATAAAATATAAAAAGGCTACATCAGAATATTATAAGTAATTTATTTACTTAACACTTTTGTACAAAACAAGTAAAATAATTATGTTCTTTCCGGAATGATGCTATACTTTCTAACATGATACTCTTCTCAAAATCACTATTGGCAACACAAAAAAAACTTTCTTCTGCCTGAGCACAACACATCTGCATAGTATTTGTGAATAATATTTTTTTGTTACTGTGCCGTCTTTACCTATATATAATTTTTGAGGTTTCTTCGCTAGTAGGACACTTAATTTCAAGTGGTTCTTCCACTTATTCCATCTGGTGTCGCAGCTACCATAGGAAAATCCTTAGATAAACAAAAATGTAAACCACATTTTGGTTCATGGATTTTTATCCTTAACATTTTTTCAACAAACTTTCTCACATTGGCTTCCAACTTTCGGCCCCATTTGATGCAGCTGGTGTTTTTGGAGTCCTTGCATTGCAAGTCATTGTAGGTACTCAATATTTTTACTGATATCCCAACTTTGGCAAGATTGGCCCTTTTTCATTAACATTCCACAGACGTGCAGGAGGGCTCTTCACTGTGACGATGGAACCACATCAAAAAATGTTACTCCATGTTTACAACCATCTTCAGATGCTGGACAATCATGGCATTTAACACTTGTCACCAATCCTTCTTGTTCATCCACTATTATTGTAACTGCATATATTATGTTCTTGATGGCACTTCGTGCTCTGGGCAAATTGTACATTTCACAACACGAACATTTTTTTGGCGTTTCACTTGAACATAACCTACGGCGTCGTCGCCATAAGATTCTCTTTTAGACCTGAAAACAAACAATCACCTTTTTAAGCACCTCTTTAATACAATTAGATAGGTTTTTTTGTATTTATTTGAAGAGAACAGTACTTACATCGTTGTTTTAACATTCCGTAACTCGGCTTTTCCGACCATTAGGGAATTTATTCTTGGTAACTAGGTTTGTGAATCCGTCTTCCATGATAGCCGTAATGATTAAATAATGAAGAATAAAATACAATAGCATCAATGCTAAATAACGTTATTAGGATAATAGCATTGACAAAATATTGTTTACTGCAACATGACGCAATAACATGGCGGCTACCGTTTCGCTTATTAAAAGGACAGATTAAAAAAGTGAAAACTTTGAAATGGATTTTAAAATTAATTTCATCATTTTATGTACTGAAACTAACATTTTCCGACTTCTTCTTGCCTATACTATCGTATTTATACATTAAAAGATTTTTTTTCTTATACAGTAAAATACCCTAATAAAGTGGCGCGGGGCGGGCAACGGGAGCGGGTGGCGGCTCACGAAATAGACTAGATTTCCACTCAAACCGCCCCCGCCCGCACTTGGTACACCTCAGTCGATAACTATGTGTTTGCGTTACTCGCCAGCGGATTCGGCTGTCCGCCCCGCTGCCACTGTAATTGCACACTTAGTAATCACATTATTGAAGGCCGTAATATCTGCTAATTTTTGCCAATGAGATGTTTAGATAAACATTTGTGGCTTGTTCGGAAGTCATTTTGTTAGTAGTTTTTAATTACCTATAACTTAGAATAGTAGTGGCCAAGTGGAATCGGTCGTGTGTGCTTAGTTGGAGGCTCTTATTGGTCCACTCCAAGGTCGTGAGAACTCTCAGCCAATGAGAGGGTCAAACGCGTATAAACGTTACTATCGCGTCAACGTAAAAATACTCGCACTTAACACTGAATTACGAGTTGTAGGTCGTGGATTCGAACCCCGCCAGGCGCATTTCTTTGAGTAATTTATTTCATCACCACTGCTCTCAAGACAGTGAAGGAAAACATCGTGAGGAAACTGGCATGTCCTAGAACCAAAAATTCGAAGTCATGTGACATCCACCAACCCGGACTGGGCCCGCGTTGTGGATTATGGCCCACTCCCTCTCACAGACAGTGGAAACATTATAGCCTGATGATGATGTTAATGACCTATAACTTTAGTAGTTTTCAACAGAAAAAACTACATTTTCGGCCTTCATTCATCATCATCATCAGCCTATAATGTTCCCATTGCTGCAGCCTATAATGTCTTCGAATTTGATGGTTCTAAGACATGCCGGTTTCCTCACGATGTTTTCTTTCACCGTTTTGAGAGCAGTGGTGGTGAAATATACTACACAAAGTAATGCGCCTGGCGGGGTTTGAATTCGAACCCACGATGTACAACTCGTAAGTCCGGGCCTATACCACTAGCACTAGACCACCACTGCCCACTTTTGGTCTTCATTCATCGTTTTCAAAATCAGTCTCGTTGTCCCCACAGTTACTACGACGGTGAGAAGAGTATATTCATAGTGAGCAAGTACCACGGGAAGGAAGAGGTGTTTGTGGACAGTGTGAGACTGTGTGGGGACTTCAGCTCACGACCGCTCAAGAAGGCATGCGTCATGCTCAGGCTACAGGTATAATAATAAACATGCTATGTATTATATTTATTTATTTATACTTCATTTACAAATCAATGGTACAATCGACAAAGTGGAATTATGACCCCACCATAAGCTTATTTTCCTACAGCCATTCAAACACAATTAGGTTCACAGTCGCGTAAACATACATATCCATGGTAACGACTTTGATCTTTGTCAATTTGACAGATTCAAACGATTTATTGTCAAAATGGGTCATGATTCCACTTTGTCGATTGTACATAGGCGGACTTAATGCCACAAGGCATTCTCTACCAGTCAACCTTTGGGTGTAAAACAACACTGTGGTAGGGTACAACAAACAACTAATTATATCAGTTTTTGCAGGAACATGGTCGGTAACAGTATTTTCGAACTAAACAACGTGTCGCACCAAATGCGCAAAACCTCTCGTGGGGTAACTCAGCCTATGTTACTGAACAATTTTTGTTCTAAGACCTTTGGAAATTCGCAAAAATAAAATACAGCTGTTGTGCCCGATCAATTTTTTATTTTGCATGAAATACCATTTTTTTTTTCAGTAACATTGCTGAGTTACCCCACGAGAGGTTTTGCGAATTGTACATAATTGGCGAAGTATTGGAAATTCAAAACAAGTAATAAACTTGGTAAATATTCCAGGTAATGGTAACACTAGTTTTTCCCCGCGGTTTCAAGGCAGATGAATACATATAAAATGAAAATAAATTAATATTCAGGAGTCTAAATAGCTTGACATAAAACCATTTGAGTCTTGCCATTGCTATGTCATATTTTCAACTTTTGTTGACATTGTAATGAAATTATTCTTAAAAATATTAGTTCTATTCCATTGATCATTTTTCGTAGAAAATGATTTCAAAGGGCGAATTTGAAAAGATGTATGTAGAAATGAAAAATAATTGATTTATACGTTTAAACATCGACAAATAATGTGGGAAAAAATTAAAAAAGCTTAATCCAAGAAAAAAAACACTTGTTAAAAACATTTTGAACTGTTAATTGTTTTATAAAAAAAATAATGTTTTTTTTCAAACCCTGGCTGTAATGGGTTCATTACAGCCAGGGTTGGAAAAACACATTTTTTTTATATTTGTATCAACACGCACTGGGTCACTGGGACCCAGTGCGTGTTGATAGATGTCACAAGTCTTCGAAATTTTTATTTTCAGACCTTTTTATCACGAGGTTTTCCTTGATGACTTTCAGAGTAGGGATGATGTAACGAATTACACAAAGTAATGCATTTGGCTGTGCGGCGAGTAAAGGGCAACTCGCTGTCCGACCATGGACCATGCCCGGGTCGACGGCGCGTCGTATTCAACGCGCGCCTCAAAGAGCGTCAGCACAATAATGCGGCCCTCCTTAGACGGCCAAAGCCTGCCGGGGTCGCGGGACTTATTACCGTGACCCCGGAACATAAAGGGTTATTGAAGGACACCGTGGATTTTAGTTAATACAAGTCTGACAGTCCCTCCCGCCCTGCCCAGGGTAGGAGGACTCATTTGATGATATTAATTACCACGCTAAAACAAAAAAAAGTAATGCATTTGGCTGGTTTTAACTAAAGTCGTTTAAGATACTTCTTTATAACGACACGCAGGTCATTCTCATAAGCAATCTTAATTTCTTTCAGCGTAACCCAACAGTGGGCGACAAGTTCGCGTCCCGAGCTGGTCAGAAAGGCATCTGTTCCCAGAAGTGGGCGGCCGAAGACCTGCCCTTCACGGAGTCAGGTCTGGTGCCTGATGTACTGTTCAACCCTCACGGCTTCCCGTCTAGAATGACCATCGCTATGATGATCGAGTGCATGGCTGGGAAGGCTGCTAGTATACATGGACACGTGAGTAATTCTAATGGGGTAGTTTCCAGGGTCAAAATAATTACATTCTATTTAGTCCGTATTTTAGATTATAAAAAAATATTGGACACGTATTTTTTCTTTTTTCGATTAAACAAAAAAGAACAAAGATAATAGCCTATTTAAGTTACCTGTGACGTCACTCTGCGCGAAAAGCGAAAAATGCCACGCATCGTGACGTCACACGTAACTTTAATAGGCTATATCTTTGTCATTTTTGGTCTAATTTACAAATAAAAAAATACGTGTCCCTGATTTTTGAATAATCTAAAAGACGGACTAATTACATTTTCTTAGGCAACTAGCCTATTTATTAAATAAAAAAAACAAATGGATAATATTAGGTAAACAATTTAACATTGTTCATCATTTAAATTTTCCCAATATTGCAATGCTTTACGATGGTTTAGAGGTTTAATAACTTTTCATAAAGTCTTCCTTTTATAAAAAGTGAGAAAATACGTAAACGTATTTATGTTTTTGCATGAAGGACATAGCATGGAACAACATTATAACTGTAAACATCTGTAAAACTTTGACCCTATGTTCACAAAATTAATAAATAAATTGAAATTGAAATTGAATTTAAAATTACCTGTAAAAAAAAAGGTTGTTACCGAAAAAATACCGGTATTGTTGATACCGGTTTCGGTCCCTGGTCATAACATCACGTAAGTGTCCAACGTGTAATCGTAGCCCCGGAACGTATAGAGCTATTGAAGGACCCTGTGGATTTTAGTCAGTACAAGTCTGACAGTCCCTCCCGCCCTGCCTTGAATGGGAGGACACATAAGATGATTTTACGACGTTAAAAAAGGGCTCTTTGATATTGAGATTATTACAAGCATTGTCAAAATACTAGTACTATTTTTATAAATAAACTAGCAAACCCGGTGAACTCCGTTTCGCCACCAGATGGCTTCGTTTTCTTTGCTATAAACCTCACGGAGCCCGAGACCTTTCCAACGAATGCAAAACCGTGGAAATCGGTTCGTGCGTTCTGGAGTTATATCGTCAGGAAGGAAAACCCGACTTATTTTTATATAGTAAATAATTATCTCTTTTAAAAGGTCCACGACGCAACTCCATTCCGTTTCAACGAGAAAGACACAGCGATCAACTACTTCGGTCGGTTGTTGGAGGCGTCCGGATACAACTACTACGGCACGGAGCGGATGTACAGCGGAGTGGACGGCAGGGAGATGGACGCTGACATCTTCTACGGGGTCATACACTACCAGCGGCTGAGGCATATGGTGTCCGACAAGTGGCAGGTCAGTGCTTATCTATACTCTAAGACAGCGTTTCCTGAGATATCTTGGAGAAATCCTTTATTATCAAAGAACAGCCATGACAGAACAGACAAGTAACACGTCAAACTATCAGCATAAACAATATGCAGCACACACTGGCCACATACATAACACCCTCACCCTTAATTAAGAACCGGTACAACAGTTTTACAGTAAAATCAGACACATGAAAATAAAGTAATAATACACACTAAATAAAATTAAGAATCCTACTCCACAATATAACTAATAGAAAAAACTTAACAAGGAAACAATTTCTTAATACTTATAAACAGCTGGTTTGGCAATCCGACATTGCCGTACAGGACGAGACTGAGCGGGTTCCGGGGAAGGCAAGGAAGGTGGCACTACCATCGGAAATTGCTGAGACTCAGAGGGCAAGGAAGACTGCTGTTCTACACAATCTTCAAACGTTTCATGTTCAAACGTTTCATGTGCCTCCTGAGTGACCTCAACCGTTTTTTCCCCTTCCCTAACCGGACAAAAAGAAGAAGGTCTGATTAATGGACTCCGTATCCGCTGTTTCAGCTGATCAATATGTTTGTGGAATTCCCTGCCTACAGCATCAACCACTTTATAGTCAGTGATTCCCATTCTTTCAACTATCTTTCCAGAGACCCATTTATCAGATCCGTGATACTGGCGCAGCCACACCTCGTCCCCAGGACGCAGCTGACGTGACCCACTTGCACCGTATTTTGGTTGGCACTCTTGAGCATTTCTAACCTTGCTCTCCCTACTTGGTATTAGTGCATCAAACTTCGTACGCAAATTGCGACCGAACATTAACGAAGCAGGAGTTTCACCTGTACTACAATGTTCAGTATTCCTATAATATAGCAGGAAATTATTTAAAAATAATTGTATATCCAACTTCTCCCTAATTGCCTTTTTAATAGATCTTTTAACAGTGCGCACTGCGTTTTCTGCTGCTCCATTTGAAGCAGGATGATATGGCGCTGAAAAAATATGTGCGATACCATTTGAATTGAGGAATTGTGTGAATTCATGACTGGTAAACGGTGGTCCATTATCGGATACAATTTGTCTAGGCAAACCAAAACGTGCAAACACGTCACTACAAACCCTGATTGTATGACAAGCCGCTGTACTAGGTACTTGACAAACCTCTATCCACTTAGTCCTAGCATCAATCATTACTAAAAATATTCGTCCTTCAATAGGGCCTAAAAAGTCAACGTGGACTCGAGCCCACGGTCTATCTGGCCACGGCCATGGACATGGCATATGTCGAGGCGGCGCCTCACTCTCCGCAGCGCAGACATGACAACTCCGGCACGTACGTTCAATCTCCTCGTCCATACCTGGCCACCAAACATAACTCCTAGCGAAAGCCTTAGTTTTAACTATACCCATATGAGCCTCATGTAAATTATTTAATACCTTTTTCCTACACTCACTTGGTATGACCACTCTATGGCCCCACATCACACAACCCAATTCCTCGTATAATTCTTTTTTACGATTAAAAAAAGGTTGGAGTGATTTCATTTCATTATCAACTGGCCATTCATCGCGAAGATATTTTAGAATCCGGCCAAGCAACTGGTCTCGGCTAGTCTGTCTTTTAATCTCATTGTAATCTAATAACATGGCATTTTGAGCAAAATGGGAGCAGTGGTGGCCCAGTGGTATCGGCCCCGACTTACGAGTTGTAGGTCGTGGGTTCGAATCCCGGCAGGCGCATTACTTTGTGTAATTTGTTTCATCACCACTGCTCTCAAAACGATGAAGGAAAACATCGTGAGGAAACCGGCATGTCCTAGAACCAAAAATTCGAAGACATGTGACATCCACCAATCCGCACTGGGCCCGCGTGGTGGATTATGGCCCACTCCCTCTCACAGAGAGGAGGCCTGTGTCCCAGCAGTGGGAACATTAGTAGGCTGGTGATGAGGAAGAGCTGGTAACCGCGACAACCCGTCCGCCCCATTCTGCTTTGAAGTAACATACTCTATATCATAGGTATAAGCTGACAACTTAATAGCCCACCTTTGTAACCGGCTCGCAGCCATCGAAGGTATACCCTGTTTTGGCCCAAAAATAGTAACCAATGGCTTGTGATCCGTGCGTAATGTAAAGCGTCGCCCATATAAATATTGGTGTAATTTCTCAAAGCAGAACACAATGGCTAAAGCCTCCCGCTCGATTTGTGAATAATGCTTCTCAGCCGCATTAAGTGCGCGCGACACATACACGATCGGCCGCTCCCGCACTACATTCCCGCCCCTGTCATAGTGCTCGCACATTTGACTTAATACTCCGCCTATGCCCCTCGAGCTAGCATCACATGTTAAAAACAATGGTTTATCTGGTTCATAATGAGCCAGGACGTCCGCACTGATCAAAATGTTTTTAATCATTTTAAAAGCCGCCTCACACTCATTGTCCCACTTCCAAATAACTTCCTTCTTAAGTAACCTATACAGAGGTGCCAGTATATTGCTCAAGTTTTTAACAAATTTAGCGTAATAATTAATTGTTCCTAAAAAGGCTCTTAATTCAGTGATGTTAACTGGGCGGGGAATATTTAATATACCTTCCACCTTTTCTGGGTCTGTTTTAATACCCTCAGCTGAGATAATATATCCTAAATATTTAACCGCGTTAGTCATGAAGACACACTTATTTTCCTTCAGTTTCATTCCGTTACGATATAACCGCTCTAAAACTCTCTCTAGAATAACTAAATGTTCCTTAACATTGGTTGTTGCAATGATGATGTCATCAAGAAAAACCTCTACATTTGGAATATCATTAAAAAGATTTGCCATAATTCGTTGAAATATACCTGGACTTGACGATAAACCAAAAACTAATCTTTTATACTTAAAAAGGCCTTTGTGAGTATTGACAACGGTATAGTTTTCAGGGTCATCCAATTCAACTTGATTATAAGCTTGACTTAGATCAATTTTTGAAAATACCCTAGCCCCGTTTAAATTAACCAGCAAGTCATTAATACGTGGTAAAGGATATCTGTCAACCAATAATACTGGATTTAAAGTTATTTTGTAATCAGCACAGATACGGAGTCCACCGTCAGCCTTACGTACCGGTACCAGTGGAGTAGCCCAGTCCGCGCTCTCCACTGGCTCGATCACTCCGTCGCGCAGCATGCCCTCCAGTGCAGCGTCGACACGTTCGCGGAGTGCGTACGGCACCGGCCGAGCACGACAAAACACAGGTGTCGCCCCCTCGCGTAGTCGCAACCGAGCCTTGCCTCCCGTGAATCGGCCCAGTCCCTCCGTAAACAATTCCTTAAATCTGTAAAGTAATGGTTTCAATCGTTCATTACCCGAGACATTTGTTGACGCAACATTTTGGTATAATGGTATTCTAATGCCAAGTTCAGTAAGCCATTGTCGACCTAGCAAAGATGTTGTGCCACCTTCTATTACAAACAATTCCATTTGTTTAGACCTATCACCATACTGAACTATTGGACAGAACATACCAATAGGTTTTGTGGTAGTACCATCATAAAATTTGAAAACTAAATTAGAACTATTCAACGGTCTATGGCTAAACAAACGACCATACATTTTTCTACTACTAATACATGACACCAAAGATCCCGTGTCAATCTCCATAGATAGAGGAATTTTGTCCACAAACACAGTTAAACTCACCGGTTTATAGCTATCTAAAGTAAGTGTATGCAAATCTTTCACCGGCCCACATTCTTCCTCATCAGATAAAGGAGATTCATCCTCCCCTGACTGATTTAAGGTTGACTGATTGGTTGACCCGCCTGGTATTTGCATCATGTTATTCTTGTAACAACGATCCTGTGGCTGTCTTCCTCTTACAAGCATAGGACAAACCCGACGCAGGTGTCCCTTCCTTTTACACTTTCCGCAGCTAAACCGGCTATATCTGCATCCTTCACTTGGGTGACCATCACCACAAGCCGAACAATAAATCTGGGAGTGAGCAACACTCTTCCCGACGCGTGCAACTGGCAATCCGCGTGTTCCACCATGCCCTCGGCGGTCCCGAATGTCCGTCGTCGCCAACACATGCACCGCTCCGGTCGCAGCGTCATCGCTGTTCCTACTAACCAACTGGTCTACTGCCGCTGCATCACGCTCTGCTGCTTCCATAGAGCATGAAATTTTTACGGCCCTTATATAAGACAGTTGTTCTTCCGAAAATAACCGTTGTCTAATCGTCTCATTTCGCAAACCACACACCAGCTGATCACGTAAATTTTCTTCCAAAACGGATTTAAAATCACAAAATTTCGACAATCTCTTCAAATCCGCTACGTACTGAGGAATCGTTTCCCCAACATTTTGTCGTCTTTGCCTGAAACGAAACCTCTCGGCCATAAATGAAGGTGTGGGCTGTAAATGATCTGTCATAAGTTTCACAATGTCCGAGTACGTTTTTTCATTGGGTTTTGCCGGGCTTGTGAGGTTACTCAACAGCTCGTACGCCTCATCGCCCATCGATGCAATCAATGTTGGCACCCATAACTCTTTCTTAATTTGGTTTACTACCAAAAACATTTCCACCCTTTCAATATACATACTCCAATTGGAAGATCTTACATTAAATTCCGAAAGCTTACCGATCGACATTTTGGTATTTTTCTATTTTTATTTGCTTACAATATATTTCCAATATATTTAAACACGCTGTCTTTTTATCCTCGTCGCCATTGAGATATCTTGGAGAAATCCTTTATTATCAAAGAACAGCCATGACAGAACAGACAAGTAACACGTCAAACTATCAGCATAAACAATATGCAGCACACACTGGCCACATACATAACATTTCCCAACCTTTTTTGGCCACGGACCCCCAGGAAATCAAGCACAGTGTTCACGGACCCCCCTTAATAAAATAATAATGTAATCTCAAATCAGATTCGACTTGCTATCTGTAGGTATTTGTTTTATTATATACGCAGTATACGCACGAACTTATTTCACTCACATCATTCATTCAGCCTCGCCTACCGCACGCTCGCCGTGCTAAGCGTAGCGATTACAAGACATTATCATTTATGTATGGTTCAGAGATGACACCGCGGGCCCCCAAACATGTACAAGCGGACCCCCAGAAGTCGGGAAACGAGAATTTAATCGGGAATAAACAGCGCAGAGGCTAATCGATTAGCTACTAAACCAATCGTGCCCAAATACTTGGATTAGAAAGACCTGGGAGGGTATTACAAAGTCTTAAAACCAGGCTTATTGCGGCGAGTGAAAGTGACAGAGCTATACAAGTCGTCTAGCGCCATCTCGTTCACTCACTGGAACAAGCCTGGTTTTAAGACGTTGTAATACCCCCCCAGGCTACAAGGTGTTTCAAGGATTGTTTCATGATTTCGAATGACATGGTCCTAGTACAGTCAGCTAAGAGAAAATAAGGCCCCTTTGATAGTGATGTCGCTAACAAGGTAGGCTAGTTTTCTACATATTGTTCAGTCAATCATAACCACTGGCACCGAATTATTATAACCCGGTTCATTCAAAAAAGGAATCCTAAATGGTGGCGCTTAACGTGCTTCTCGCTCGCACACTACTGCTTAGTCCGCGCGTAGCTTATTAAGCAGAAAAAAATAGTCTTGATGTCTTGACGCGCTCAGTGATCTTTTTTAAAAATATTTACTATAGTTTTCGTTTATGTTTGTTGTTGAATTTTGTTTTATTGTTAGGTTAAGTTAAAAGTTATTGTGATCCAGTCTTTATCTTGAAATCTTATATGCTGACTGCATTATAATGTCAACTCAAGTACAATCCGCTATTTCAATGCACCTGCTTATTCCGACGTTACACGAAAGTTGCAATAAAAATAAAATTAATTTTATACATTTGTAGTGGCTGGGAGAGGCCTTTGCCCAGCTGTGGGATGATACAGGCTGACAGTAACAGTAACATTTGTAATCGCATATAAATTGATGCAATGGAACTTATATCTAAACAATTTTAATCATTTCATTCATGCTTACTTAAAAACGTTTCTGCGACGCGCGACGGGACACTGACTACTCTTTGAGGGGAAATGAGCCATAAAAAAGCTGTAGGTAGGCTTTTCATAATAAATATTTGTCCCCAGGTCCGTACAACAGGCGCAGTAGACGCGCTGACCCGCCAGCCGGTGAAGGGTCGCCGGCGAGGAGGAGGAGTGCGGCTCGGGGAGATGGAGAGGGACGCACTCGCCTCGCACGGCGCGGCCTTCCTGCTGCATGATAGACTGTTCCACTGCTCGGATAAGACTGAGGTAAACGACAACGCGAACGAGAAATTCAGCTTCGAGTGTTGTGGTTGCGATGGCCTAATTGGTTAAGGCGTCTGGAGTACCTAACCCTACGACGATAAATAATACTAGACTCGTAATAACAGGCGACCGATGTCTGTCAACACATTAGGCAAAAAAGTCTTATATTCGTCTCATTTCGATCAATCCCGTGAGCCGTAAACATACGTTGAGACAGAACAGACCTTGAGTTAGCCAATCACAACGCAGTACCCCGTCCCCCTCGCTTACGTAGTACCTCAGCGAGTTGACAGAATAATTTTCGTTCCTTAGATCGTGTATGCGGAGTCTAGTATTAATCGTCGTTGACCTATCCAGAAGACGCGGGTTCGAATCCTGCTCGCAACTCAATTTTTCGTTCGTTAAAATATACTTGCGAAGACTGAGGTATGTTCATAGTGGTGGCCCAGTGGTATCGTTCCCGACTTACAAGTTGTAGGTCGTGGTTTCGAACCCCGCCAGGAACAACTTTGTGTAATTTATCTCATCACCACTGATAGACACCACGGATAGGTTGACCTGCTGACGCTTTCGTTTGAAAGTATCAAAATAACAAAGAACAAAGTTGTATCATGAAAATATATGGTTACGTAGATGTAATTGTATTGTAATGTAGACATAATTGTATTGACCATATTGTGCCAATTATCCGATCATCAAAAAATGTTATAGAAAAGCATGAAATCACAAAATGGCACCAAAATCATTGTATTCTTAGTTGAAACGTAAATATATTATGCAACAATGCAGAATATTGGCTCTGCACCACTGGGGTATTCCCATTTGAGCACCTATTTCCTACTAATACTAAAAACGCTTCTATAAAAATATTTGCTCAGATGCACAAAATACCCCATGAAATTCAAGAAAAATATCCCTAATATATATTATTTTTCTTCCAGGCAACCCTCTGCTCAAAATGCGGGACCCTTTTAGGCCCAATTGTCGGCAGGAGCGAAACGAACAAAGAAACCTGCCGCTTATGTGGAGACGGCAACTTGGTGTCCATAGCCATACCATACATCTTCAAATTCTTCGTGACGCAGCTAGCATGCGTCAATATTAACGTTAAGATCAATTGTAGCGAACATCTCGCTATTACTGGATAGCCAAAGTATAGGAATAATGTTAATACGCGACTTTACGATCCCAAAGTTGGCTCCGGGGGCGTATTACAACGTCATAAGGCCGAGACTCCACCAAAGCTGTGAGAGTCGAGATGTGTTTTGAACAACCAATAGAATTGCGTTGCCGGAGTGGAGCTGTGTCAATAACGCAATTCTATTGGTTGTTCAAAACACGTCTCGACTCGCACAGCTTTGGTGGAGTCTCGGCCTAAAACCAAGCTTGTTCCAGTGAGTGAACGAGATGGCGCTAGACGACTTGTATAGCTCTGTCACTTTCACTCGCCGGTACAAGCCTGGTTTTGAGACGTTGTAATACGGCCGCAGGTTGCCTATCAGTCTTAAAGGGAGAGTAATTCCAGTGTGGGAAAGAGATGGCGATAGACGACTTGTACAGCTCTGTCTTTCCTTCATTGAAATTATTCTCAAAATCAAAGCAGACACGAACAAACTGTGAATACTTTGGTAATTTTGTACGCGCACACGTGAGCAGTGGACTAGTGAAAATGTTCACACACTAATACACGGGTCTTTTGGCCCTTGAATGACAGTGACAGGAGAAATTGTCTATGGAAATAAAGATGGCGGCTTTAGTGCGTCAAAATATCAATTGTTATTACTATCGTGTCACACAGTAAAAATAATTATAGAGAAAGTGATGTTACAATAAAATTAAATAATTATGTTGAATATCAATGGCTTTTGTGTTATTTAATCTCAGGAACGTGTTGGGCATTTAAAATCATTTAAGGAAATGAGAGGTTTTCTTTTTGGAGTTAAAAAAAAAAAAGTAGTTTCCAAGGACTCTATAGATGGCGTTGAACTGACGATGTTACTCTAGGAAAAAGATGTATGCCTTCATTTTTGCACAAATCCACGAGGCACAGACTTCTCTTTTTTTTCTTTTGGGACATTTTCTTTCTGGCGTGGAAATCTCATAAATTAAAAAGACTGGTAAATGAATATTTTTTTTCTTTTTCCTTGTTATTTATTTTCAAAATGCCATTTTTGTGATGTGATGTGACTGACAATGACATGACATGTACTTTTTGTTTTACGATCTCAAAATTACATCCAAGTGAAAAAAATAAAAGTGACGTGACGTTCGTTCATTGCAGTAACATTTCAAGTTCAGCGCCATCTATCCATTGACTAGGGAAAACATAAAAGAAAATCCCTCATTACATGAAACAAATAAAACACACAAACTCCTTAAAAATAATGTATTAACTGCAAAAAGAATCCACATCAATAGATTTATCTGAAAAATATGTAATAACTATGGCTTATAGCTAAAAAAAGAACATGTCACTTTGACATTGGAAGATGAGCTGTCACTTTGACATTACAACTGTCAAGATGACAGGGAGCTTACAGGCGACGCAATTCGACCAATTCCAACTACAAGCGAAAATAATCCTTACCACTACGACTTATGACATAAAACGTAGAACTATCTACGGATAGATGAAAAACAAAACACGATCGCCACGATAACGTCAAGTCAATCGAATTGCATCATTATAATCGTAGTAGCAAGGTCTATTTTCATTTTTGCAAATCGCGTCATGCTAAGCTTCCTTAGTCTTCATCCATAGGTTCTTCTTCCTTCTTCTTCTTCTTTTTTTTCTTCTTCTTGGCGCTGGCTTCGACTTCCATTGACTGTTGTAGTTCATCTATGGCCTCTTTCATTACTTCAATGTTTTTCTTGGGAATGTCTCCTGTTTCATAGAATTTCAGACGGTCTTCGACTTGCTGACGTAGCTTTTCGCCGAAAACTGATGATTGAATTTCTGAACAAAGGAAAGAGTTGAGGTTGAAAGTCAGTTCAGAATTGTAGTTTAAATGGGTTTGCAACTTTCAGTACGGACCTTGGCATCATTTTTTTTCTTTCGCCAATGATGAAATTTGGCCATAATTAAACTGCTACCTAAGAAGTCCATAGAAAAAAAAAAAGTTTCTAAACCGTAACCAACCAGAGATATGGTGGTTTGTATTTTGTACTACCTACTAAAAATAACTCCAGATTAGAACAAAATAAAGACCGTCATATCTCTGGTTAGTTACGGTTTAGAATTTTTTTATTATCTTTTACGAACTTCTTAGGTTATGGTCTACTAATGACCAAAATTTCATTACAGGCGAAAGAAAAAAAAAGATTGATGCCAAGAAGTTGCAAACCCCTTTATGGCAATTTTATAGGTTTTTTTTTTTGCAAGAATTGAAATCTGAAATCGGAGGTAAACGTAACACCGAGCATAGCCCTCTCCATAGCTCGTTGAGCGACTTTGAGCTTAGAGATGAGGCCGATAGTGAAAGACCACGTTTCGGTGCCGTAACTCATCACTGGTAACACATATTGGTTGAAGACTTTCGTCAAGGAAAAATAAAGTAATAATTACGTAAAAAGGAACAAAGTTAATAATACTGTGGATTTTTGATAAATATGTTTCGGAAATAATATTGTTGCAATAAAATTAGTACACGATACGCATTGTGTCGTTCATGTGTGGATATAACTGCATTTTATATAGCACTACTGTTATTACCACAAGCGCAGGGTACACTTGTAATAGATCAAAGTGTGCATATTGAAAATTAAATAAAAGAGACCAATTTGTGTCCCGAAAAGCATGTTATGCCATTGGGAGCCAAGTAGCCTGCTAAAAAAAAAACTGTGAAACAAACTTCTTTAGACGACTTGTGTAGCTGTCTCAAATCAAATCAAATCATTTATTTATTTGCAAACATGGGTGGGTTTAAAGACATAGATGTTTAACATAAGATAAAGTTCTCAGTCTCTTTCCCACATTTGAATTACTCTGTCTTAAAACCATGTTTGTTCCGGCGAGAGAGTGACAGAGCTATACAAGTCGTCTAGCGCCATCTCATTCACTCACTGGAACAAGCCTTTAAGACGTTATCATACGGCCCCAGATGTGTCATGGAGTTTTAGTTTGGTCAGTTGTAGTCGACGTCGAAATCGACGAGGCACTGTAATATAACTTACTCACTGGGTATTCAGCCAGGTAGTTGTTATGGAACAAGGGGGAAATGGAAGCAGTAATGCTAGCGAAGAATAAGATAGAACGGATAAGGGAGAGGTCATCCTCTACCTTCTGGTGAGGTGCTACGGGCGTCAGACATTACAAGGCAATTTAGTGCCTTCCGCTCCAACCAGGTCTCATTTGGTGTTTCTCCCACCCCAAAAAAAGTCCAGTCCCATGTAAAATACTGCCATTTACTAATATTGGAAGCTGAGGCCTTATCACAAGATTTCTGTTATTTATTTACAGCATACTTGAAGTATTTACTACATTTTGTAAGGAAAAATGAAAGAAAACCTCTAGTGAATGAACGAGGAACTATTTTGTCCTTCAAATTAATGTTACAAGTTCCAGTTTACTTTACGTAAAAAAAACTGGAAAAGTCATGATAAGGCTAAATAAACTGGGGTAAAGGCAGTAGAATAATATTGATCTTACCAGAGAAGCAGTCGATCCTGGATGCTATGGAGCACTTGTTGGCGAGGTAGCGACTGATGCGGCCCTTGTTCTTGACGCCCGCGCGCCCGATGAACGTCGAGTGGTACAGCAGACCGTACTTCGGAGTGTTCGAGCGGGTCTTTAGAGCGCGGAACAGCGCCTTCTCGGCACCTGGACAAAATAATTTGTTTATTAATAAAGTTGTGTTATTATGTTCAGTTCAAAACTGGGTTTTATACTTAACAGTAGCTACTATGCTTATTTTATTCGCCCACGGCGACGGACGTCACGAGACGATCTCCGGCCACCGTAGGCGCGGGCATGCGGGCAGCGAGTAAAGGGCAACTCGCTGCCCGACCAAGGACCATGCCCGGGTCGACGGCGCGTTGTGTCCCACGCGCGCCTCAAAGAGCGTCAGCATAATGACGGGGCCCCCCTCTCAGAGGGCCAAAGCCTGCCGGGGTCGCGGGATTATTCCCTTACCGTAACCCCGGAACATAACAGGCTATGAAGGACACCGTGGATTTTAGTCAGTAGAAGTCTGACAGTCCCTCCCGCCCTGCCCGGGGTTGGAGGACTCATTTGATGATTTTACCACGCTAAAAAAAAAAAAAAAAAATGCTTATTTTATTCGAGAGAATATAGAACTAAGTCAATATTATCTAATAATTCAACTATCTATTGCCCACTGAGACTCAAAGAGTCATGCATGCACCGAACATCGTCGGGTGTCACGTGACGCCGAAAACTTTGTCGAAGATGTTATGAATTAGTCGGTAACTTTTTATCAACTGGACACAATTTATTAAAAATGGATCATACTAAGCGGCAAGTCTCTAAATGCGAAGTCATTATATCCGACTTTGATTAAAGAATTTTGTATGAAAACCAAACTTCTCTCTGAAACACGTCATAATAAGCGGTTGGTCACTATAAGCGGAGTCATAATAAAACGGATTCTACTGTACTAGTAAAAATATGTAAAGTATGATAGACAGTAACCATATTTGCTCTTATACAGTTTGTTAGGAAAGGACTTCTTTATTACACTATTCTATAACTTTAATCTAAATTATCTCAAAGACTACAAACATGGCAAATAATTTACCTTTATGAAAACTAATTGAAGAAAACTGGCAATTATGTGCTTGTTGGTATAAAATAAGGGCACTAAGCCCTTATTTTATGGTATAAAATAAGGGCACTAAGCCCTTATTTTATACCAACAAGCACATAACAGGACTGTCAGACTTCTACTGACTAAAATCAGCATAAACTTAATATATGAGGGAAAAAACGTCTAGTAATAAAGCAGCCAACACTATGAAGTCGTGAACGGCAGGCAATTTGATGGACTGCCTTATGTAAAATTTACGTTTAAAAGTGCTGATACTGAGTCTAATTTAAATAAATGACTTGATTTTAAAGCCTCCTCTTCACAATCGGCCATGATGGCAGTGTTTGCCGAACAGAAGGAGACGGCGCTATACCAGAAGCAAGATGCAAATAATTCTATCTCGATTCTTCGTAGAGCGCCGCCTCCTTCTGTTCAGCAAACACGGCCATCATGGCCGATTGTGAAAGGAGGCTTAAAGCCTAATACTTTTCCATTGTATGCCAGGTTACAGTAATACATACCCAAAATCTGCAATGTAGATGCAGGATACTTGGCAAGACTGGTCAGAGAGCCGGCCTTGGATATGAGTCGCGCACCGACCTGGTCACCAACCAGCGTCGTCAGGTTGGGAGCCACCGACTCCATCTTTGTGTGAAGGTACTCTGATATCTGCCTCCTGAGGATTCAAGGTTTTAGTTAGTAACATAGCGAGACTAGCGACTTGCCCCTGTCGTAGCGATTTTCACTCTTTTTAACACCCGACGGAAAAAGAAGGGCGTTATAAGTTTGACGTGTTGTATGAAAACATATTTTGCTAAATTTGACCACTTTTTTTTTCTTGTCCTTATTTTTTTCTTCCAATACTATGAAATGATCCTTGCATGAAACTAAGTCGACCCGCCTTAAAAAAAAAAACTTGTCTATTTCATTCGTTTTTGTGGACAACTCACACTTGTCTAAGAAATAAAAACGCCAAAATTGTCAACATCAAAAAAGTAGAAAAAAGTCGTATCTCTTACTTTTGACCAATTTAAAAGAAAGACCCTTTACTAGAGTTTGGAGAATGGTTTTTCTTTAATGTTTCGTGTTTATGAAAACATGGACTATAAATATTTGAAATTAAGTTCTACAAAATAGTGGAATGTGATAACCATTTTCCAGTAGGAATAAGGGATACTATGCAAAGCCAATAGTTTCTTTTCTTTTTCGCTTAACAAATATGACAACAATTCATAGAGACTTTATTATGTGGTTGGTTGAAACCCTTTTTGGCTGCTTACCTATAATTACTGAGTCCAACAACTCTTCCAGCAAACATCTGTATATTAATCAAATCAACAGGCGAAATATCCATGCCCATTGACATCTTAGAGGCATCTATAATAGCCTGGGCCTTCTCTGAGTCCCCGAGGATCTCTGTCAGAGGCTCCACGGACTCTTCGCTTAACGTCTTCCGGTCTTTGATGAATTCAGCACACCTGGTGTAGAGCTGGTTCTCTGGGACGATGTTGATCAGCTCTGGGAAATGGTAGGAGTACCATTCTCTGTGAACAAAATATGTTTCCAAGTTTAATTTAAGTGTCGCTTGATGATCTCCGGCCACCGTAGGCGTGGGCATGCGGGCAGCGAGTAAAGGGCAACTCGCTGCCCGACCATGGACCATGCCCGGGTCGACGGCGCGTTGTGTCCCACGCGCGCGTCAAAGAGCGTCAGCATAATGACGGGGCCCCCCCTCTCAGAGGGCCAAAGCCTGCCGGGGTCGCGGGATTATTCCCTTACCCGGTGTCCTTCCCTTTACGAAGGACACCGTGGATTTTAGTCAGTAGAAGTCTGACAGTCCCTCCCGCCCTGCCCGGGGTTGGAGGACTCATTTGATGATTTTACTACGCTAAAAAAAAAGTGATTTCAAGTCTATTTGTCGAAGAATTAATCAGGATTATGTTATTTAAGTATTTTTTTTAATTCAATTTTTCTCACACAATACAAAAGACCCACAATGTTTTTTGACAGTTTTGCATTTATACATAACATCTATTGTCTTTGTATAAGTCCTTATGAATGAAGTTTTAAATATAAAAGAAAAATTACCTTATCCGCATAGAAAACGTATTGATATCCTTGTCCAATTGATCCAGCAATGCAATAGACTGTATGATCATGTTGTCAACTCGGTGCACATTGAACTTTACACGGGCTCTGGAGTACGAGTGGCCCAGACCGAGCTGAGCCACACTGCATGCCTTCAGCGTTAGACCCTTGATGAGCGAGTGGAAGTGGTAGCGGATACCTGAGGAAGAGAAATGAGTTTTATTATTATACTAGATGCATTTGAAACTGTTCTCCAGTTTCACAATATTGTGATTTTCTATATGTATGTAGTTCTGTACCATGGTTGCTTCCTTAATAAATTGACTATCCAACACAAAACTACTTTAATGTTAACTATAGATAAAAAAAATTGCTGATTAATTTCGTCTTCCTGCCCTCATCACATTCTACGCTTTGGTTGACATTGACACATTCATTTGTTTTTTCGTTCTCCTCTATCAAATGTCCCACTATCATTACAAATTTTTCTTTCATACCATTCCTTAGATAATACATCCATCTTTTCTTTGGCTTCGTCTCCATCCATGAACATTCAAAGTCATCACTAACTCACAACATGACTCTTAGTCACATCACTGTCATCCCTGATCATCACATACCATACCAAGACAGACGATTCCCTTTCATTTTTATAACAGGTTCCAATTTCAAATTTCTCCTTATAAACTCATGGACATCATGGGCACAAACAAAATTAATTCTTAAGAATTTGTTGTAAGAATTTTCATACACAATACACTTATTGTTTAGGTACATGTGTGGATAAAACTGCTTTTACTGTAGCACTACTGTTATTACCACAAGTGGACTTAGGACACTTGCAATAGATCAAAGTGTGCAGATCACATATTAGATAGATCAAAATAGCTGCAAGGATGTTGGCATCAATTCCACTAGTTAATTATTGATACAGACACAATTATTGGTATCAATCAGTGAGGTAAATTGTAGTATGAAGTTTCATGACTATTGGTCTTCATTCATCAGAAACTAACTTCTACCAAAAAATTTTTTGATGTGAAATTTTAGGCCTCCACTATGTTTCATCCCATTTCTGTCTCCAGTATTACTTAATTCTGACTTCCAAGATAGCTCAGGTACTATCCCAGATATAAATATGATGTACAGCCAATGCTCAGAAATAATGTACCACCCATTACAGAAAGCTTGTTTATATTAAAAAAGAATGGAAAAGTAATAATATAATAATAAAAAAGTAACTAATTTAATTTTTTATCAGATACTAGCAACACACTCAGGCATGGGAGCATTATGTACTATAATTATTATACTTAGTAAATACATTTAAAACTTTCTCTTGAATCACTCTACCTATTTAAAAAACTGCAGCAAAATCTATGGCATAGTTTTAAAGATCTAAGCATACATAGGGACAGACACAGAGATTTGACCTTGTTTTATACTATGTAGTGATAAATGATCTAAATTTACCTCTTAGAATCTCTGGAACAGCCCCAGTGTGTGAGCAAGGAATTTCCAAGGCCTCGCTGATAGCTGCCCCCAACTTGGGGTCCAACACACCCAGAGTGCATTTGCTTCGCTTCTTGCGCTTCGGCAGCGCCCCCTCCAGGAAAAGGTTCAAGTCTTCCGGTAAAATACCTGTTTGACAATGAGTGAGTAAATACAAGAAAGTAACCGCTTTGATGACTTAAATAAATTTTTAGTGCATTTGTGTTTGTTTGTAAATAATGATAGTAAATTTACATTTTGCTGACAGTAGAAACGACGTGCACTTATTAAAGTTACAAATTTGATAAGAAAATAAGGTCATTGCTAGAAAGTGATCATGGTTTCGCAATTTTATAAAATAAACATGAATGCGAAATAAAAAATATGAATATTTTCGGTCTGTGGGTCATCTTAGGTTCAATACAAATTGGTTCTATAAAAAAGCATGGTTTATGTGCACATAATCTAAAACACGCGGGGCATACTAACCTTCAGACACCGCATTGATATTTTCCAAAGCAACCACCGCAGATTTGAAAGGTTGGAACCCGCTAAGCGTCACAACTGAGTTGAATCGCTGCAAATCAGTCACTGACTCCTCAACTTGAGGCAGAAACGCCGCCAGCTCTTCAAACTCCGTGACTTTGAACAGCGCGAAGCCCGCGCTGTGTTCGTATAAAACATACAACTTACTCTGAAATAACACAAAACTTTATCACTACAGCCCGCCACACATTGCAATCAAATTAATTAAGAATATTACGCACCATTTTGTTTATTTATTTCAAATTACTTTCATTTTTCGGGGAGAAACAAACACGTGAGTATTGTTTGCTTCCCCGGGAATGAAATGTTTTTGAGGTTAGACTGTTTCGTGTCACGTAATAACGCATGTGAAACAAATCTTTTTTTTGCCTAAAATGTTATATTTAATTAATTTTAAAATAATTTTAATTAAAAAACAAAATATTATAAGTTTCCTTTACAAAATACTTACAGTATTTGCAACTGGCATAACTTAAATTTGTTTCTTATGTGGTGTTATCACATAATTCAGCCATTTCACGTAAGACGGAACGTTGTTATGGTGTGCTCGTTCAGAAACAGCGACAATGCGTTGTAATGTGTATTTTTATTTTCTTTTGTTTATACTATTTATCCAGGCCTATCACAATTTAAATAGCGGGAAACAATTTTATTGCTGCTGATTACCCGTTTTCAATGGAATCCAAATTTCAAAAGAATCATGTCCAATAATGACCTGTCAAATATTTTGACAGAAGATTGCGTGTATAGTGATGTTATTTAGCGTATTATTTAAGTAATTTTTTGCTATGCACGAAGTACTAACTTACAACAGAATTAGTAATGTGAAAAAAAAGAAAAGTTAATTTTAAAACAGCCACCAAATAGAGCGTTTTTTTTTAATATGGAACGCAGCCATTTCAAATGCATTGAAGTACCGTTCCGTTTTAAGTTGATTTTGACATTTGAACGCAGTTGTAGCACTATTATCATTTATTGATTTTGTATTTCGTTCATTTTTTTTGTATAGTTCATTTCATTTAATTCTTTATAAGGTTACTTAGTAGTAAATGTATTTCTAGGTTGTCAATCAGAGGTTGTGAAGTTATAACTGTGAAACGAAACGTTTTTCGTGCTGTCAGTGTGACAGCCAAACAATAATAATGGTGAACGCACACCTAGCCGCACCGCAGTCTCCGCAGTCCCCGCATTACGAATTCTTTGTATGAAGTTCTATGAAACCTCGCACACTTACCCGTGTAGAAGGGGTATTAGATAATAGGCAATAGTTCTATACTGATAATAGGTACTAATGTTCGTTTGACAGTTAAGTATTGTACCTACCTAACCTCAAACATTGTTTTCATTATAACATTTTTACCTCATTGTCAAATCAAACCAAGTTTTTACGGTGGCTTAGTTATGACTAAATCTATAATTTGATATAATTCACATCACTATACATCATGTGATAAAAAAGAATCATGTCCAATAATGACCTGTCAAATATTTTGACAGAAGATTGCATGTATAGTGATGTTATTTAGCGTATTATTTAAGTAATTTTTTGCTATGCACGAAGTACTGACTTACAACAGAATTAGTAATGTGAAAAAAAAGAAAAGTTAATTTTAAAACAGCCACCAAATAGAGTTTTTTTTTTAATATGGAACGCAGCCATTTCAAATGCATTGAAGTACCGTTCCGTTTTAAGTTGCATTTGACATTTGAACGCAGTTGTAGCACTATTATCATTTATTGATTTTGTATTTCGTTCGTATTTTTTTGTATAGTTCATTTTATTTAATTCTTTATAAGGTTACTTAATAGTAAATGTATTTCTAGGTTGTCAATCAGAGGTTGTGAACTATTACTGTGAAACGAAACGTTTTTCGTGCTGTCAGTGTGACAACCAAACAATAATAATGGTGAACGCACACCTAGCCGCACCGCAGTCTCCGCAGTCCCCGCATTACGAATTCTTTGTATGAAGTTCTATGAAACCTCGCACACTTACCCGTGTAGAAGGGGTATTAGATAATAGGCAATAGTTCTATACTGATAATAGGTACTAATGTTCGTTTAACAGTTAAGGTATTGTACGTAATACCTAACCTCAAATATTGTTTTTATTATAACATTTTTACCTCATTGTCAAATCAAACCAAGTTTTTACGGTGGCTTAGTTATGACTAAATCTATAATTTGATATAATTCACATCATTATACATCATGTGATAAAAAATTTGATTGACAGGTCATCGCATGTATGGAGCGTGGTCATTGTTCTTTGATTGACAGGTCATCGCATGTATGGAGCGTGGTCATTGTTCTTTACGCTTAGCTTTGTCCAAAGTTCTGAAAAAAAGTTTTCTGAACGGAACTTTTTCTATAGTGCTGCGCCCTGTGGCTGCGCCACAATGAAATTACTATCACTCGACTATCACTTTGTCCACCCATGGGAATGGCAACCCAAAGAAATTGTATAATTGTAGATGGCGCTGGGTACGTTTATCCACATATCAGTACTTAGTAATTTTGTCGAGTCTTTACCTCTTTGCTTCGCCTTTTATGAACCAGGTGTTTTGTTGGCAAACCACCTGATCAAAACGTTTTCCATTGATGCTTAATTAATTTTCTTTTCTTTTTTAAAAACGTTGGCCTGCACTAGGAATTTCTCCAGCCTGTATTGTGGGTGAATTTACAAACATAGAAACTCACTCAAGTACACAAATACTCAGACCCGAAACAACTATTGTATTTGCAGATCGCTTGTTGTTTCGTGCGGGGATCAAACTCACGACACACTACGCAGCAGTCGATACACTCGGCCACTGCACCAACCGTGGCTTGATGTATTTTTTAACGCCTATAGTGAAAGAGTATTTCCGGTGTTGTTGTCATTGCTATTTTCTCTTTAGTCGAGTCTTAATAGTCGATTTTCACGCCAATCCTGGACAACACTACGTAGCATCAACGGAAAAAATTGACATTTCAATTTGAATTTTCAACCCAGAAAATGCGTACGGGGTTTGTTGTTGTTCGTAAAATATTGTAAAAACTTCTAAATATGGTTTGAAACCACACGCTAGTGTACAACGTTGTGAAAAATAAGTGATTTCACCTTAAAAAGTGCATTTATGTGAACACAGAGTGCTAAAATGGCTACAATAGCGATGCAAAGAGACCTTGTTGTCTCGTTCAAGAAAGAGACGATTTTGAACTTGGGAATACTGAGTAAACTACAGCAAATGCCTTCAGAACTTAGCAGGCAGATATTCAAAGATAATTCTTTAGAAAAACCTACTCAGAACTTCTTTAATCACCTGTCTTACTATTTGGTGTCAATAATCGATACTCAGGCGTCTAATTTATTGCCATGGCCACTATACGATACAAAAACTGAGAGAACCTATAGGAACGAGCTGTCTAACTTCATCAGCGACTACAGCAACAAAGGTTTGTTGTCTCCAGTCATGTCTTCTTACCTGGTGAACCCAGGATGCTACAAAGTCACCATGTTGATATTCCAAATGTCGCAACTTGCAGTACAAAGAGTATTAATGTCGAAAATGGTCAAAGAAACCCAAAAGAAACTATACAATGATATGACAGAGAATTACAAGACAAAAAAAGAAGGATTTATTGATAACATTGAAAAAGAAACGGTGACAATATCCAGTAAATTTTCTAACTATATAAGCAAAAGAGCAGCAATGGAGAAAATAGCAGAGTTGTTCCGTAAGAAAATAACAGAAATGGAGAATAAAATGACTGAATTAAATGCACAGAGTTATTTAGATGAAATTGTTGATGGGTTTTTAAACACGCACAATGTAGACGAAACCACAAAAGCGGAAATACTGAAAATAAAAGATGTCCACAAATCATCTTCATTTTTCGATGATTGGTTGACAGAGACCGATAACAAAATCACGCAGTTGGAAAACGAATGGGATGCTAAAATCAAACCCTTTCTCGAAACCTCTAAAGAAACACGTGACTGCACCGAAATGCTGATAGCCAGGCAAACAGGTGAAGCAGAAAAGAGTTCATACACATTAGAGTACAACCCCAAGACCGATGACATATGCACAAAAGAATTACAAAGCCAAGTCAACAGCGAGCAGAAATATATCCTCAAAAACATAGTAAAAGATGATAAATTAAGTTTCCCAAACTTGATAAGAGGGTTTTTGATATCAATATGCTTTATGTTGAAAAACGCTGAAATTGGAGATGAAATATACAAGTTTAATGAGTACTTGGATGGTGGTAGGCGGAACTTTACGGAGATTGTGGCGGCTATGAAGATTCTTCTCAACCGTGTCATGAATGCTGAAGCCAAATTACAGGTGAGTTCCAACTTTTCTTATTGTTCAATTTTCATATAGGACTTAATGAATTTGCTTAGGGCTGAAGTTAAACAGTGAAAAAGGATTTGAGATGTCAAACTGATAAAAACCACAAGATTGCCGAAGCTTCCAATCGTTCCTATTGGAAATCTATAGGTGAGGCCTATGATCAGTATCGACATCTTACAGTTGATAATTATGATGATGATGATTTTAATTTAAATCTTTTAGTTTAAGGGGACAATGAACATAAATTAATAAAAAAATTAGCTTGGGTTGTGATGAGTTTCTCAATTTGAACCAACAAGTTTATTCTGGTATTATATCTGATCCGATGTACCAAATATTTAAATATTAACTTTGATTTAACTCTTATTTTTCAGCCAACACAAACATCATACAACCAATCCATATCCCTAAAGGAATTCACAGAAATACCACCATTACCTGACCTAACAGACCTAAAGATGGGCAAAGACTTGCAGTCTCAAGTTATATTTGACACATTTACACCACTCAACATTACTAAACATCAATTTAACTTGCGCAGAAGAGCCACTGCTTTTGCAAAACCACAATCACGGTCATTACTAATTGCTCCGTTCTATCAAGGACCTAGAGATGACTTCCTAAAGAGCCTTATTTCCTGCCGCGTCAGTTCCTATGACCGTCCAAATGCAACACAGAACTTTAACTTGTCAATACTGTCACAAACCAGCTGTAGAAATAATGAGACCATTGCGGAATGCTCTTCAGGATTTACAAAACAACAGATCATGAGGTTGTTGTCAACGAAAAAGTCGAGTAGCTCCAAAAAGTTTAAATACAAAACTGAAAGACCAGTGAATGTGAATGTAAAGAAAGGTGGACTGTTTAATGAGTCGGTGGCTTCAACTGATAGTAATGGTTTGGTCAGAAGTCACTCATCACCAAATCTCTTCGAAAACAGGGAAAAGAAAGCCAAATCTAAGATTCCCATTCCAAGGAAATTATCTATCATGCAAGAAGACAGTCCAATTCTAGAAGTTTCTGGCATCTTGGCAATAGAAAATGATACTAGTTATGGAACTCCAGATGGTGTAACACGATTGGAAATTAACAAAAATATATTTGATGCTACCAGTCTACCCACTATATCTGTAACTCCTGAACCAGATAAAGTTTTGGCGAATATTCCGGAAGACTCAAATAAGGCACATTTTGCTGATCTAAATGTCCCAAAACTGCAAGAAAATATTCTAGAAAAAGAAGAAATAAAGACTGAGACACCAAAATCTAACAATCAATTGATAAGAAAAACAAGTTCTTTAGAGAAAATAATCAATAGGTTTAAGAAAGTAAGAGCTAGTGTCTTGCCATGTGACAAAAGCTGTGAAGACGGAAATGAGTTCAAAACAATTGTTGAAGAGAAAGAAAATCTGAACACTGTTAACGTAGACGTGTTCACAGCAAATAGGGTCTTACTACCTGATCTCTTAAGTCCAAGTTGTAGTGTGATACCAAAGAAGTCTTCGGACTTTTTGGATCCGTTGAGCTTTGACGACGAAACTCCTTGCAGAAAACCGCGGGAAAGTCTCGGGACGGCATTAGGTGTAGACCACACGTTCCTAGACCAGTTTGATTTGATAGACTAATAAAAATAAGTTTTTAATTTAAGGAGTATTACCTAAATGAAATATTTAAAGTCCAGTATTTTTTAAAGTTGTGATAAGAAAACACTATCTCTGTCTTAGAATCTTCAATATTAATTTGATGTAGTTTTTAACTAATATGCAGGAACCAGCACATTTTTTCAGCTCTCTTCAAGTTATGGAATTAATTTGCTAAATATAGTGAAGTGCAGTGTTTTTATCGATAAATCGTAGTGTCCGTTTATCGATAACAACGGCATCGTCAGCACTTAATTAAAATACTAACTTACTTTTATGAACAAGTCAAAAAAAAGACTATAGTTGCATGTATGTGTCATGTGTGAAATGAATGATAAAGTGTTTATTTACCTTAGATGAGGTTGTATGAATATTATTTATTTTTACATTGTTTAATAATATATTAGCTAACACAGTGGCTTATGTTTGCATATTTTTCTTGTTTCCTAGGTTTTTTCTGTAAAAAAAGGTCAGAAAAGGTAGTTTTCAAAAAATCAAATTTTGACAAGACCCTAAGGGTGCTCCCACATCTATCGACGCGGAATCGGCTTTTTGCGTCGCCCTTTCTCTTTAGGTTTCGGTCTAGCAAATGGCAGTTCTAAGCGACAGAAAGAGAAAAGGCGACGCAAAAAGCCGATTGTGGGAGTGGGAGCACCCTAAAAGAATTTCCAAGTCATTCGGAGAAACAAGCAAATTATTTTTATTAAATTATGGATCAAGCTAGATTGCTAGTTTAATTATTATCCTAATAAATATCCTTTTCATTAAGTCAGCCATCATTTGCCACTGTGTACTAGCTAAAATGTGTAACAGAATAATTTTAAAAGCTTTACAATCATGAAATATGATAATATTAGTTTGATAATTTACTTCAGTAGTTGTTAAATGTTATCCATTACGTAACTAACTAGTTTTACTAATAAAATGAATATAAATCGACTGTAACGTTTTTAATTTTTGCAATGTGGACAGCCGGTCAAAGTTAATTGTAGATGGCGCCACCATAGCTAAGTCCTAATCCGACCAATCTAGTAGGTACAATGTATAGGTAGTACTATTTCGAAGTACCTATAAGATTTGAACCAATGACGATGCTTGGAACTGCTAGCGCCATTCGTTTCCCAATTGCCATCCCCATTGTCGAGGTTTCAGAAAGATATAATCATCCATTTAATAAAAAACTTTATTATGTAGGTACCTACTTAACTAAACTAAACACTAGCAAAATACATCGCTTACTTCGTAGTTTATGTATAAATAATAATAAAACAAAAATTAACCAGTTTAATTTTACAATGCATTTCATCCGAAAATATTGAGAATTTGCGGTTTCAGATTCTACCAAGATAAAAAATCTCGAGCATTTTTGATATCTGCTCAGTGACAACATTATTCTTAATCCTCCTTTATTTTGTACGCATAATTAATAAGGATTTACCATTCGTTTTGATTTGTCCGGACATCTTATTAGCTCTGCCAGGGCTTGAATTTGTTTTTAATAATTTTTTATAACAATAAAAATTAAATAGTGAAAATATCCGGACTTTTTACAAATACCCGGTTTTTTTCAGGACTCCTCGGTAACCCATAATAAATACATCGTTCTTTAAGACAATACTAAATCCTAGGATCATCTTCACCCAACTTGACCATTTTTTCCGAAATCTCCCAAACTTTCTTCGCCCTAGCCATATCACTGACAGAACTCGACAGTGAACTTTCATGGCAGTCAGAGAAGTACTTTCCGGAGACTTTTTCGAGTTTTTCATCAACTGCCAACATGACAGTTGTCTGGCAACCTTGTTCAGGGCTCTTGAAGAAGCATTTGGATATTGGGTAGAGGAACCAACTCAGTGGTGCAGGAACGGACCTCCAAATTCCGGTTTGTATTAAGCCGGGATGGAGGCAGTTTGCTGTAACACCTGTACCTTCTAATCTTCTGGCTAGTTCTCTTGTGAACAGTATGTTGGCTTCTTTTGAAGCGTAGTACAGGTAGCCTGGTAGAGTATTTACCGGGTTCGGGTTATCAATGTTGAAGGAAGCAAGACGGTACAAAGACGAGGCTACAACCACGATTCTGGATGGGGCGCTCTTCTTCAATAGATCAATCAGAAGATGTGTAAGCAGGAAAGGTCCATAATGATTAGTTTCCATGGTCATCTCAAGGTCATCAACAGTCTTCCTCTTCGTGAACGTGTCGGCGTATCCGGCGTTGTGGATCAAAACGTCCAGTTTTGTCTCAGTTTTATTGATGTCTGCGGCGAATTCTCTGACGGATGCGAAGGAACTGAGGTCTAGTTTCTTCACGATGACCTTTGTGTTCTTCGTTGTGTCGATGATGTCGGCTGAAAGATTAAAGTGTAGATGTTAATTGATAATAATCTTAATCATCATCAGCCTAAAATCACGTTTGGATATACCTAGTCCTCATTTCACAATTGTCAATGTAGTTTCTAGAGTTCAATCCTAATCAAAGTTGGTAACTAAGTTAGGAGGAATGGTGTTTCCAAACGTACCTACCTATAATTAAAAAAAACATTTAAGTAGTTATTTAGGTCCCAAACATTGAAATATACCTTCTACCCATTAAGAACACATTAAGCATAATCTAACGAGGATAATAGAGTTCTTTTAAAATGACCTACATTATGGTACAATTGTCCGCAGATATTGTGTTACTTCTGTACCAATATCTCAAAATAGTTTCACCGCATGGACACTGGCTTCTATTCTGTGGGTGGAAATGGATTATAATGAACATATTGGACTCCGTAATTTTTAGTGAATTCTTTTGGGAATCCACCAGGGGCATCCTTCTTGACGGGACCCCCCCTGGAGGGTTAAAGCCTGCCGAGGTCGCGGGACTTATTCCATTACCGTGATCCTGGAAAGTAAAGGGCAAACGACCACTGCTCTCTCCACTGCCTTGTTGCATTCAACAAAAGTAAAAATACGGGTACATATTTGAATATCGAAGATTAAAATATCTACGCTTAAAATATCGATGTTCAAAATATCGAAAATGAAAATATCGAATGACCATAAAATCGAAAATTAAAATATCGAATGATTAAATGATCTACGTCCAATATATCAAAATATCTACAAAAGTTACATCGAAAGATCTAAATATCGAAATACAGATTATAATTATCGAATGTCCGAAATATCTAACCTAACAAGGTAAGTCGACGGAGCCCCGCTTCGCGAGGCCTCTATTTCTGTTTGCAAGGTTTAAAGTAACCTAACACGAAGAGTATGGCGGGGTCTTTCAGACCCCGCCATCCTCTTCGAACCTAAACTGTCCGAGTCGGGGTGCCCCAAGTTCCGAGCTCGCTTCGCTCGCTCTTGCATCCGAAGTCCGTCCGAATCAGTAATTTGACTAAGAACGCAAGAGCGAGCGAAGCGAGCTCGGGACTTGGGGCACCCCAAGCAGCAGGAGCACCAGGTTAGGTTCGAAGAGGGTGGCGGGGTCTTTCAGACCCCGCCATCCTCTTCGTGTTAGGTTACTTTAAATCTTGCAAAAAGAAATAGGAGCCCCGCTTCGCGGGGCTCCTATTTCGCGAAGCGGGGCTCCGCCGACTTACTTTGGTAGGTGGATATTTCAATTAGTAGGTATTTTTAACATAGATATTATGAAATTAGATATTATGAACTACGATGTATTAAACTTCTTCGATCGTCTTTCGATATTTTGAATCATTCGACATTTAAATCAGTCGTCATTTTAATCTTCGACGCTTTAAGCTTATATGTAACATTTTTCGATATTTTGTTACAATCGATATTTTAATTTTCGATATTCTGAACATCGATATTTTAAGCGTAGATATTTTAATCTTCGATATTCAAATATGTACCCTAAAAATACATTTCCATTATTTTTCAAAAATCTTACTGACGGACAAATTTTTGCAATATCTATCTATCTATCTAATATCTTTAAACGAGCAATTCTTGTATATTTTTACATAATCAGGATCTCGGAAAGGGCTCCAAGGATTTTCATGAAAGTTACAGATTAGGGGTTTTTCGGCTCAAGGAATCGATTTATCAAGGTCCCAGGTTCGAGAAAAGCTGGGTTCCCAAGATATAGAGATTCTAAAAACCGAGCGAAGCTCGGTCAACCGGATATTTATAGGTAATGCTTTCAAAATGGCAATAAAATAAAATAATCACCTTTAACTTTCTCCGCAGCTTCCAAATTCCTGCAAGCCATAATGACCCTGGCTCCTCTTTTAGCCAGTTCCCTTGCAGTTTCCTTCCCAATGCCACCCGTGCACCCAGTCACAATCACGGTCTTTCCGTCCATCCTGGTGGTCTTCTGGAACTGCCCACAAGTGTACTTGGCGAAGATTCTAATCGCGAACACGACTCCGAAAAGACCTAGGATCGCGAGGACTGTTGCGATGATCAGTACCGGGAAGACCCAGTAGAGGTAGCTTGCTTTCCAAGCTTCGGCGACGATCATGTCTGGAAAGAGAGGAAGATAATGAGAAGAGAGGAAGATAAGAGGAAGACAATAGAATTTACTGTGTTATAACTTAGACCAGCATTTTAAATCTGCTATTGCAATATTGATGGTTATATAGTAGCGGTCTTATCACTAATAGCTATATCTTCCCCAGACAACTTTTGGATAGACTGTATGAACTATTTGTGAGTGTATTTTGAGATTTTTTGGGGTGGTTGGGTACTACCCTTGGCAACCGCACTATAGGCTACCTGCAACCTTTTTTTATGTGGTCATCTGCCTAGCCTTTTCCCAAACATATTGGGGTCGACTTCCAGTCAAACCGAATGCAGCTGAATAAATCAGTATTTTACATGGAGCGACTGCCTATCGGACCTTCACAAGCCAGTAACTGGGTCTTACCGTGTCACTGGGTCTTACCCAGTATTACCATGGGGTATACGCGCGATACCCCATGGTAAAACTGGTTGTCAGACTTTAGAGTTTTTGACTAACAGTAACGATTATCAAAGATCAACCCATGGTAAAACTGGTTGGTTGTCAGACTTTAGAGCTTCTGATTAACGACTGTTAAAGATCTACAAATGACAGCCGGGACCAACTTTTCAGGCACGGAGGAAACTCGCTATGACAGTTACCCATCCACAGACCAACTTCGGCTAACGCGGCTTAACCTGGAAGATCGGCTTGTGTGGCTGTAATTATTTAGCCACGAGCTGCTCAAAATAAAAACAAGTTATCACACACATAATTACAGGGTTAGATCCGATACTCGGTCATGTTTGGTTGGCTACTCTATGCGTGCCTCTGACCATTAGATGACACAAGCAATGCTACCTGCCTTGACTTCTCATTAGGTACCTCAGGACATTGACCTTTGTCAACTCTTTATTGTACTTATTTTATTCACAGCAAGCGAGTTTTTTATTGTGGGAGCACTGGTGGCCCATTGGTATCGGTCCCGACTTACCAGTTGCAGGTCATCATGGGTTTGAACCCCGCCAGGCGTATTACTTTGTTTAATTTAATTCAACACCACTGCTCTCAAAACGGTGAAGGAAAACAACGTGAGGAAACCGGCATGTCCTAGAACCAAAAAAAAATCGAAGTCATGTGACATCCACCAATCCGCACTGGGTCGGCGTGTCTGATTATGGACCTGTGTCCCAGCAGTGGGAACATTATAGGCTGATAATGATGAGTTTTTTACCTTGAGGACCCTTTTTTATCAAGTGGCCCACCCATGGCCGGGCAGGACGGACTGTCAGACTCGTACTGACTAAAATCCACGATGTCCTTCAACAGCCCTTTACGTGCCGGGGTCACGGTAATTCGTGAGTCCCAACCCAGGCAGGTTTTGGCCCTCTAGAGGGGGCCCTCGTCATTATGCTGACACTCTTTGAGGCGTGCGTGGTACACCATGACACCGTGAATTTTAGTCAGTAGGTACAAGTCTGACAGTCCTTTCCGTCCTGGGGTAGGAGGACTCATTTGATGATTTTACCTAGTAAAAAAAAAGTTCGGTGCTTACCTTCCGATAAAGCCATTACTTATGTACCTATTTCGGTTAGTAGATAACTTTAAAGTCAATCAAAACACTAATTAATTCAATTTGACCTGAATTCTGCCGCAACGTGATGAGTGTCATCAAAATAATTTCGTAACTACATTTACTAATTGTTTGTACATTTTGCGAAGGTTAGCGGTTTACTTATGTATTGTCTTTTAAATATATATTCCGTCAATCAATATTGGGTCTAAGACGTACCTTGAACCATGGTAAAGTTCACAGTGGTCGCGGGCCTGTCTGATCAGGTAATTTGTTCACGATTATCTCGCGTTTGGCTAAACAGATTTTCATGCGGTTTTCGGAAAAGTTTTTGTTACGTTCTAGGGAAGGTTTTAGTATTTAACAATAATAATAATATTCCACAACTATCACACAACGCCATCTAGTCCCAAGTTAAGCAATAGATAACTAACAATAAATGGATATTTCGTGATGTTGCCCTCATACTCGTAGATCCGTTTTTGTTGCTCTCTGCTTGGATTTAGGTTTATGTAAGTATAGGTACATTTCTAAAGACGCCGATTACGAAGTTTTTTGTTGAATATCGGAACTAACTAAAAAGGGTAAAATAAAAACTTAAAAATAAAGTACCGTACCGACTCCAAAAACAAATTAAGTAATACAAAAAAGTTAAAAAAAACTTTTCTTTCGGAAGTCCGGGTGTCAATATTCAAAGAAATGAAAATCAAAGCCACCAACATCCGAAAGAAATGTTAGGTATCTTAAACTTCTTTGTCAAATACAATTTTTGAAGTCGGTATTTTTTTTTTAAGTTTTTATTTTATGCTTTTTTGTTGTGGTCGCTTTTGAAGTCGGTTACTTTTTTTTAAAGTTTATTTCGTCCGGAAAAAAGGCCCTCGCAGATGCGTCTTGGCCCCTCCAAGATTCGGTCTCACTACGCCACTGCTTAAGGTGATTGCGTCGATGTAGCCCGCGAAATTCAAATATTTTTACGTTTTTTGCAATTTGCAGGCCAGTGACATGTTGTAACTTTATAAATATTTGTGTTGCGCAAATAACAAGTATAATTTTAAATATAAAAATTGTCAAAAAATTCGCTCCGTCAGCTCTCACATAGAAAAGGTGCATCGTAGTTAGATTTCGGAGATTTTAACATGATGCACCTTTTCTATGTGAGAGCTGATGGAGCGAGTTTTTTGATATTTTTTATATTTAAAATTATACTTGTTATTTGCGCAACACAAATATTTATAAAGTTACAACATGTCACTGGCCTGCAAATTGCAAAAAACGTAAAAAAATTTGAATTTCGCGGGCTGGTTGGAGCATCCCCCTTAAGAGGAAACAGCAAGGGCTGGAGAATTGAAAAATAGGTATTTGTAAAATCTATTGCTGTCGCACAGTGCCCACAACAGAGTTACAGAGCGCGAAGGAGACAACTGCAGCTTGGACCGAAAATACCTTAAAAATGGCACAAAATCAACGATTCGTAGTCCCCTGATTACTCCTCCAAAACTTAACCGATTTCACTACTTTTTCCTTTAAAAAATAAAGAAAGGCATTGGCCGTGTTCCTATGTTTTCCTTTTTTATATAATCTCTCGTCTTTGTTTACTGATTATTTGAACACAGCGAAAAATCGGGCCTTTTTTTTGGATTTTGAATGTTCATATCTCTTTTCATAATTAATTTATGGGAAAAAGGAAAACATAGAGACATGCCAATAGAGGTCATAGATTTTTTGTAAAAAAAATATTGCTCTACTGGCATTATCCAGGGAGAAAACAGGGGACTACGTTTGTATGGAAAAACGGCCGTGCTGTTTCCTCTTAACCTCGTTCATTGAAACTAGTACAGTGCCCATCATCATCTACCTAGCCTTTTCCCAACTATATTGAGGTCGGCTTCCAGTTGAACAAGATGAAGCTGAATAACAGTATTTTACATGGAGCGACTGCCTGTCCGACCTCCACAACCCAGTAATTGGGTAATACGATACCCCATGGTAAGACTGGTTGTCAGACTAGAGCTTCTGACTAACAGTAACGACTGTCAAAGATCTACAAATGACAGCCGGGACCAACGGCTTTACGTGCTTTCGAGGCACGGATGAAACTCGCTATGATAGATGGTCACCTATCCACAGACCAACCTCAGCAAGCGCGGCTTAACCCGGAAGATCGGTATGTGCGGCTGTGATTATTTAGCCACGAGCTCCTCTAGTGCAGTGTCCATCATCAGCCCTTTATACGCCCAGTGTGAGATTCTTTAACTGGACCCTGGACTATCAGCACAGTCCATCCGTGGCAGAAGCATTCAAGCACTAAGGCAACGGAAGGATTCGTTGATGATTAGACACCCACATTAAAAATAAACATGAATGGAAATATTTGTTAGTTCATTGAGTGAGACTCACAAAAAATATAGAAATACTCACAATGCAATCACTGATTTAAATTAAACTGCATCCGAACAAAACGTTATTTAAAATAATGTTTTATATTAAAGTTAATTTTCAAGACCACTGTTCACTAACTTCAAACGCGACAAAACTTTAAATAAAAAAAAAACAATTAGTAGACGTTGTCTATTGCTTACTGCTTGCAGAACACTGATGGATCTTTAACGTTTAAACTTTAACAATATACCAATACCTCATTAACTGTAAGTACAAAAAAAAATAGGCCTTGTTCACATTGGTTCAAAATCGTTTATACCTACTTAAAAGACGTGTAAAAGTGTTGATATAACCTACTTGCATATATAAACATCATTTCATTTCATCATTTCATTTCATTTCTTATATTTTGTTTTCAATTGTCATTAGTGTATTTAATTTGATTTTGAATGCACCTTATACGTACTTATTAATTTAATTAATGTATTGTATTTTAATTTAATTTTGTGTATATAATGGATAATTATGGATAATGTAAACGTGTATCTGTATGTATGGGTACTTATATTTTGTTCCGAAAATGCGCATCACGAATAATACTGGTTCTAAAAATGCCACTACAACAGAAAATATTGCCGTCATGGTTCTGGAAAGAGATGTTCGTGCATGGCAAAAGTGTGGACGCGCCTTAAACTACATCATACAAATTAGAAGTGAATTCAAGGTTCAAAGTTTATTACAAATAATTGCAATTATTACATAAAACAATAATATTACATTGTAAACAAAATTGTTTCAAACAATAAGTTATAAACATCTTTATGTAAAGCTCGGAGAGTTAGTTTGTTTCGTTGAACGCGAGGAACTGCTGGTTCGATTTGAATAAATCTTTTTGTGAAACACAATTTTATTTCCATTTGACTGACTAATGATCAACTACCTAATGGATGTAGCAGATTACGAACTTTTAGCTAAATGACAATGGAATCGTGTAGGTACAGCTTGGCCAGAACGGATTGAAACGGAACTAATTTTTTTATTTTATCGTTTTAAAATCTTTGATATTTGATGTAAACAAAGATCGCAGGTTTGTTAGATTTATTATTATGCCATAAAAATAACGTAATAAGTGAAAATAAATAAAATAAAATCATTCAAAGTGCTGGTACTGCGAAGACAGTGGCGACTTCCAGTTTTCTACATTTTTATGTCAAGCTGTAGGATTTATGAAACTAGCAGACTAGGGCTCCTGTGGGCCAATGTTTTCCGTGCTAGAATCGAACCCGTCACACACATCGCAGAAGTCGATTGCTCACCCACTTCGCCAACTGTTGCTGTTACCTCCTACCAGAGCCATGACAACCTTTGCCCTTTCAAAGGAAAAAAATCTTGTTAGAAATCAATAAGAAAAGGTGGCTTATGTAACCCATACAAACAACGTCTAAAAAATATCTTCTGTAGGTACTTTGATGCGGTTTCTTGGGCTATACTTCCTTAGTGGTTACATCATTTTTAGGGTTCCGTATCAAAAGGGTCTCGCCGTTATAACGACTTTGCTGTCCGTCTGTCACCAGCTTGTATCTCATCAACCGTGATAGTGATAGTTGAAATTTTCACATCATCATCTGCCTATCCATTTCCCAGTTATATTGGGGTCGGCTTCCAGTCGAACCAGATGCAGCTGGATATCAGTATTTTACATGGAGCGACTGCCTGTCAGACCTCCACAACCTAGTAACTGGGTAATAGATACCCCATGGTAAGAGTGGTTGTCGGACTTTTAGAGCTTCTGACTAATAGTAACAACTGTCAAAGTTTTCCAAATGACAGCTGGGACCAACAACTTTACGTGCTGCCCGCGACACGGTGGAAACTCGCCATAATAGATGGTCACCCATCCACAGAACCTTAACTCGGTAGATCGACGTGTGGCTGTAATTATTTATTCACGAGCTCCTCAGTTGAATTTTCACATAATATATGACGTAGGTATTTCTGATTATTAAAATTACTAAAAACAAAATGAAATTAATAACGATGAGGCTCCCATACAAACAACAGACATGACTTATTTTTTTCCGTTTTTAAAGTTAATGCTACGTACGGAACCATTGTTTGGGTCCGGCTCGCACTTGGTCAGTTTTTTGTATTTATTAGCCATCAAATATTATTGTGCTTAGATTGTTTATTTTAAATTGAGTACACATTTTTAGGCAGGCAGAAAAATCTATGATGTGAAACGCATACGATAGCTTAGATCAGCAAACATCTTTATTTGTTTTTCATCTACAAGAACAATATTCTAATGCATTTAATATGCGAGAACTTATTTACTATAGTTTTGCATAACTATGTATTTGATTTTTGCGCTAAACAAATATAAGCACTACATTATAGTTACCTAAGCCACGTTTAACATATTTAGTATTTGATTTCAGCGCTGAGCAAATATGTTTTTAATTACAGCACTCGTATTAGCATGACCAATTCGAACTCTAATATATTCTAGTAAAAATAGGCAGAGCTATTTTATCGTTCATCATCATCATCAGCCTATAATGTTCCATTCACTGCTGGGACACAGGACTCCTCCTCTGTGAGAGGAAGTGGGCCAATCCGGCGATTAGCAGTACTGAATTAAACACGTTGGTTCTTGGTGTAAAAGTAGCTGTATTATCAGGAACAACATAACATAAAGTTTTACAATGCTTTTGTACAAAGTTCTAGCTTTTTGGCGGGGCGTCGAGTGTCAAAACGCATATATTTTCCCGGTGTTGCTACTTCTTATAATTCTTTAGGGTGGTGACACATTTAAGAAATTAAAGGCTTGTCGCCACACCACCCCCCTACGGAGAACATGAAGTTACCTATTAAAAATAACAAAAATCGTCGCAGTCGTTAAATTTAACGCGACGACCGGATCGGGTTGTAACGGGTCTTTTGTCTTGGATGGTAGTATCTGTTGTTAGGGGTGTTAATTTAGCGGCTGATTGGCTCCCAAGTGGGGAGCTACCTGAGGGCGACTCATCTATGGATGGAGGAGGATTTTTGAAGTTGTGTTCGGTGAACGCTGGTTTGACGCGGTCTATGCTCACTACAGCCTTTTTTCCTTTAATGTTTAAGGTAAGAGTCTTACCATCAGCAGCACGCGAGAGTATAGCGTAGGGGCCTATGTACGGAGGTTGCAATGGGCGTCTAACCGTGTCATCGCGAATAAAAACATGTGAAGCTGCCGACAAAGCCTTCGAAATGAAAAAGGTAGGTTTTGAATGGCGGGAAGCTGGAACTGGTCTGAGAGCGGCCATCTTTCGTCGTAGCCTTATCACCAAATCAGCCGGGTCTTCAGATTGATCTGAGCTAACAGGAGTCAACATCTCCCCGGGCAAACGCAGGGTTTCGCCATAAAGCATTTCTGCAGCAGTAGCTTTAAGGTCTTCCTTAAAAGCTGTTCGCATCCCGAGAAGAACTAAAGGCAGGGCGCGTACCCACGAATCATTATGGCACATGAGGGCAGCTTTTAAATGTCGGTGGAGTCGCTCTATCATGCCGTTTGCACAAGGGTGGTATGCGGTTGTCCTGATACGTTTTGTGGCAAAGGTCTGCATAAGTCGACGAAACAAATCTGACTCGAATTGAGTTCCTTGATCTGTAGTTATCACAGAAGGTACGCCAAAACGAGATACCCACTCTCGGATGAATGTATCAGCCACTTCCTCCGCAGTAATGGAGCGCATGGGCCAGACCTCTGGCCACCTAGAAACCCTGTCAATGGCTGTTAAACAGTAGCGAAATTCGTTGCACACAGGAAGAGGTCCCACAATATCCATGTGGACGTGCGCGAAACGCCCAGATGGTTGATCGATGTTGCCTAAGGGAGCAGAATTGTGTCGTGAGATTTTGCTGCGTTGACAAGCCTCGCAAGCTTGAGCCCACCGGCGCGAATCTTTTCTGATGGAAGGCCATACGTAACGGTCAGTAAGAAGACGAGTAGTAGCTCTTACGCCAGGGTGGCTCAGGTTGTGTAGTTTATCGAACGCTGCCCGGCGAAACGAAGGGGTTAAATAGGGACGAGGTTTTCCGGTCGATGTGTCACATTCTACAAAAATGCCGGTCCCCGGGATGTTAATCTTAGTTATATTAAGATTTGAATCTCCTTTGCGCAGGTCAGCGAGCTCCGTATCGGTCTCTTGGGACTTAGAAAGAGCCTCATAGTTTTCGTCTACAGAAACTGCTTCAATTCGAGACATTGCGTCAGCAACAATGTTGTCTTGACCTTTTATGTACTGAATGTCAGTTGTAAACTGGCCAATAAACGATAGCTGGTTTAACTGCGATGGTGGAAGCTTTTCCCGGCGCTGCACGAAAGCGTACAGCAACGGCTTGTGGTCGGTGTAGATCGTCACATGTTGGACCTCCAGGATGTAGCGGAAATGCTGTACGCTTTCGTACACCGCTAACAGTTCTCGGTAATACGCAGGCCATTGCGTCTGCTGTGGGGTCAATTTTTTACTGAAGAAAGCCAACGGGCGCCACTGACCACTCACTTGCTGCTGAAGACAAGAACCTACATGGACACTGGAAGCGTCTGTGAATAATCCGAGGGGAGCGTCATTAACCGGATGTTGTAATAGTGTTGCATTTGAAAGGCTGGTTTTGCACGCTTCAAAATGCTCCAAGAGCTTGGGTGACCATATAAATGGTTTAGCACCTTTGCTGTTGGTCGCAACTACGGCCTCGATCAGCGGGGCCTGAAATTGGGCGGCATGAGGGATGAACCGACGGTAATAATTTAGCATCCCGAGAAAACGGCGCACACCTTGGACTGTTTTCGGAGGTGGGAATTCAAGGAGGGACTGAATTCGATCGTGAGGGGACGAGTGCCCTCTGGGCTTATGTGAAACCCTAAAAACACGACCTCTTTTACACCCAGAACACACTTAGATGGGTTGATGACAATACCAAAATTTTGCAAGCGCTCGAAGAGAATCCTCAGGTGCTTCCTATGCAGAGCTTCATCTGCTGAAAAGACGAGGATGTCATCCACGTAAGGGAAGACAAAATCGAGACCCCGTGTGACCTCATCAATAAACCTTTGAAATGTTTGGCCAGCATTTCGTAATCCAAAAGTCATAAAAGGGAACTCGAAGAGGCCAAACGGGGTAACGATGGCCGTTTTTGGGATGTCCTCTTCAGCGACAGGTATTTGATGATACGCTTTTACCAGGTCTATGGTGCTGAAAACGTTAGCACCCGAAAGGTTATGCGTAAAATCATTTATGTGCCTAACTGGATACCGGTCGGGAATTGTCCTGGCGTTCAAAGCGCGATAATCTCCACATGGACGCCACGATTGATCTTTTTTAAGGGTCAGGTGTAATGGGGACGACCACGAGCTCTGAGAAGGTCTTGCTGTGCCATTTCGCACCATGTCCTCAAACTCTGTTTTGGCGGCAATCAGCTTCTGCGGGGCCAAACGCCGAGAGCGGCAGGAGATAGGTGGTCCATCTGTAGTCCGTATGTGGTGCACGGTATTATGTTTAATTAATCGTGGCAGTCCAGGTGGTTTGACGATATCTGAGAACTCTGCTAGCACTTGTGCAAAAGAAGAGTTCGAGGAACCAATAGATTTGACACTGGACTGCTCCGTGGTAGCGGCGAAAGCCATGGCGTTCAGACCAGTGGTGCCATCAACAATTTTTTTAGAGTGACAGTCTGGCAGTAGATGATAGTGTGCCAAAAAATCTGATCCTATGATTGCTGTACTGACGTCAGCCACTACAAATTGCCAATTGAAATCCCGGCGTAGTCCGATGTCAAGCTTGAGGTTGACAGTCCCGTATGTCTTTATACTGCTGCCGTTAGCGGCGCTAAGCTCCCAGTCGGAGGGTTTCCTCTGCCCTCGAAGCCAGCTATATGGATAACAACATAAGTCAGATCCAGTGTCAATAAGGAACTGGTGTTTGGTTTCCTTATCAGTGACAAATAGACGGCGGCCATTGTGTGTAATAGAACAGCAATCAGTGGCCCCCTCTACTGATTGCTGTTGGAGTTTTCCTTCCAGGAGCAAGGCGTAGTGCACCGGGTGGCCTTAGCACCAAACTTTTTGTGGTACCAGCAAAGTTTGGGTTCCGGTGTGCCACTACGGCTTTTGTTGCTTGAAGCAGATCTTGTGCGGGATCGACCACGTTGTTGTGAGACCGTGAGAGCAGCTATCTGATTGGTCAATTGGGTGATGCATTCCTTAAGGCAAGACAATTCATCAGACTCCTTATTCAGGCTATACACTCGTTGGGGGCCCGGTGTCACCTCAATTATTTTGTCAGCTAACTCTGCCAGCTTGTCTGTACTAAGGTCAGCTTGGGCAGCAAGGATAGCTTGTACCTGATTAGGCAGACGACGCATCCACAGTTGACGCAGTATCCCTTCGTCTTTTGACTGGCCAGCTAAGGAACGAAGGCGGCGAAGGAAGGCTGAAGGTTTTTTATCACCTAGCTCTTCCGCACTCAGGAGCCGCTCGACGCGTTGCTGCTCTGATGATGACAACCGACGGATGAGTTCCTCCTTCAGAATTTGGTATTTATTTGTCTCGGGAGGGTTCATAACAATATCCTCGATTTCCCCTACCAATTGTTGGTCAATCATACTAACTATGTGACTGAATTTGGTTATGTCATTATTTATGCCAGCTAAATGGAATTGGGCTTCTGCCTGGGCAAACCATACAGCCGGTCTGTCAGCCCAGAAGGGTGGTAATTTTATGGAAACCTTGCAGACTTGCTCCGTTGCAGTGTATGGTTTGGATTCTTGCTGGGCGTTAAGCTGCTTCTGTAGTGCTGCATTCTTGGCACGCAGGTCATCCAGTTGTGTCTGAAGTTCAGTGTCTGACATGATTCAGAATGTTGACCTACAATATACAGACAAATACTACCACCCACAATATAATTTTGTACCGAGACCGTTCACCACAGGTGGGAGATGTGAAGCGACAGCAAAAAACCCAGGTTATTGTGAGTTACAATAGTAAGCAGAATTTTTGGTAACAATCCTTAATGTCATAAGAACTTGAACACACATAAGATGTTAAATTTGTATACACCAGAACCCGTAACAATGTTAGAACACACTCCGGCTATTACATAAATAAATGTTTAAATACACATGCAACTGGATTACAATATTTGGAACAGAATTGTTGTGTAAAAGGATTATTAGTATCTGCTTTTTTACACTCAATAATATTAGAATGGCCAGCATAAGGTTATTATTAATTTTATAATGTAATGAATATGCAATGCAAAAAATTCAGCAAAAACAAAACAAAAATATTATATCCACTATGCAAATAAGAGTACTTAGTTATTAATTAGTGTCCTTAATTGTTAATAAAAATTATCAACACTCTCCGCATGCTGGCCTCAGGGCCTGTAAGTTATGCAGATGTTGGATGCAAAAAATGATAAAGTCTACTTGCGTGTCTGGAACGGCACTTATCGATGATGACTCGATGAGCAGTTTTCTTGTCACTACGGCGCAACAGGGAAAATATTGTTTCGACAATTTGATCGATGCACTTTTATCACACTCGCGTACACAAAATATGCGCTTCCAGTACTGAATCGGCTGCCAATTGCCGATGTTGGACAGTTCGAAGGTTGCACGCCTCTACAACCGGGTTCCGGAGATGAAATCCAGAAGTGCAGGTTCCGACGTGTTTCTGATTTGATCTTCGATACTCGATGTCTTGATTTACGGTACAGCAGTGCCGGTTTAGTGCCGCTTTGCAACGGCAGTTTGTTGTAAGCTGGACTAGAGGAGATCTAGCGAGACGCCGCCGCGCCGGTGATCGCTGGCCAGCTGCTTCGGCACGTTGTTTTCCGACTTCGGGGTCACCACTTTGGCGATTAGCAGTACTGAATTAAACACGTTGGTTCTTGGTGTAAAAGTAGCTGTATTATCAGGAACAACATAACATAAAGTTTTACAATGCTTTTGTACAAAGTTCTAGCTTTTTGGCGGGGCGTCGAGTGTCAAAACGCATATATTTTCCCGGTGTTGCTACTTCTTATAATTCTTTAGGGTGGTGACACATTTAAGAAATTAAAGGCTTGTCGCCACAACATGTGACATTCACCAATCCGCACTGGGCCCGCGTGGTGGATTATGGCCCACCCCCTCTCACGGAGAGGAGGCCTGTGTCCCAGCAGTGGGAACATTAATAGGCTGATGATGATGATGATGAATAAACCATCTGTGTAACTTTCATCCAACTCCACTCCACTTGCTTCAAAGAGTAACAAACATCCATCCGTGCTTGTACCCATCGACTATTTTTTCTTTTTTTTTTTTTAGCGTGGTAAAATCATCAAATGAGTCCTCTCGCCCCGGGCAGGGCGGCAGGGACTGTCAGACTTCTACTGACTAAAATCCACGGTGTCCTTCAGTAGCCTGTTATGTTCCGGGGTCACGGTAAGGAAATAAATCCCGCGACCCCGGCAGGCTTTGGCCCTCTAGAGGAGGGCCCCGTCATCATCCTGACGCTCTTTGAGGCGCGCGTGGAACACAACGCGCCGTCAACCCGGGCATCGTGCATGGTCGGACAGCGAGTTGCCCTTTACTCGCCGCGTCTACGTTGGCCGGAGATCATCTTGCGAGGTCCGTCGCCGTGGGCGTCCACCACTGTTATCACCTGTAGTTTGAACACTTTCTAACATGGCGACAATAAAGAGAAGGTTCTCAATTCGAAGTGTTTATGTTCGTTGGATTATACAATTGTTACGTAGTCATAGGGTACAATGCGTAGGCAAAATTGTTTCTTTAGCAACTTTCTCTTGTACTACAAATTAATGTTGACACAAAACATTATCAAGTAGATACTGTCGTATGTTGATAAAAGATGTATAAAGGTGAACGCAGACCTAGCCGCACCGCAGTCCCCGCAGTCTGTTTTCTTACCGCTTCTGCGCCTACTACGATGCGGGTGAGTGTGCGAGGTTTCATAGAACTTCATACAAAGAATTCGTAATGCGGGGACTGCGGAGACTGCGGTGCGGCTAGGTATGCGTTCACCTTAAAAAGGCACGGTTATCGCAGTGACTGTGCGTTGAGCGTATTGCGGGTTCGATGCCGGGTATAGGTGTTTGTGCCATGTGTGTTTCTATGTTTGCAAACGCACCCACGATACAGAAAAAAGTCCAAGTGTGGGGCAAAGTTTAAAAAATAAATAAAGACGAAGGCATAATTTTCAGATATATTCTCATGGAAATTTTATCAACAAGGTGTAGACGGACTGTTCAAGAAACTGACCTTTGGCACCGGTCTGTATTTTCGGCAGTGCTTCTACGGTATATGTCTGGCCAAGGTAAAAGCCAGCACTTGTTGTCACGCGCGGGCATGCGGTTGGCAAGACTCGCCGTCAGATCATAATGGACTTTGCCCGACGTTTTCCACGCGCGCTTCATCTGTCAGTAATTTTACGGGGCCCCCTTAGAGGGCCAAAGCCTGCTGGGGTCGCGGGACGGCACGGCACCGTGACGTGCTGCATTAAAAATATTCTTGATATTCTTCTATGCTGCACGCGTAGCATGACGATTCTATCTCTATTCTACCAAGAAGAGAAGACAAAGTTATTTCATCCTTATTCCTATACAAATCGACTGTTTTTTTGCACAAGTATGACACGATGCATACACCATTAAAGTATTGAAACATATCTCTTCTGTATTTTAAACATTGCTATGCTTAAATTGATAAAAATCTTTTACGTTCTGTCATTTTGACTATTCTCGCGTCGACAAGCGGCGCCATGCTACGCGTGCAGGTAGCTAGATATGAAAGACACCGTATAATTAATTAATAATATCTAATCTTATACTAAGTAATGAGCTACCATTACATATTGATATAATGACCGTGTTAATAAGTAATTACAAGGGAAAGTGGGATTTTCCTCAAATCATGTGTTGCATACAGCCTTTCACAATTTATAGAAATCAGTCTGTTTTCAGTCTACTCTCTTAGTCCGTATAATAAAATACGGAAAGAAACTCGAAGCTTTTGAGTAAACTGTACTCCAGTGTACTCCCTATCATCATCTGCCTACCTTTTCCCAACTATATTGGTCTCGGCTTCTTCCAGTCAAACCAGATTCAGCTGGATATCAGTATTTTACATGGAGCGACTGACTATCGGACCTCCACAACCCAGTAACTAGGTATTACGATACCCCATGGTAAGACTGGTTGTCAGACTTTAGAGCTTTTGACTAACAGTAACGACTGTCAAAGATCTACAAATGACAGCCGGGACCAACAGCTTTACGTGCTTTCCGAGGCACGGAGGAAACTCGTCACCCATCCACAGACCAACCTCGGCAAGCGCGGCTTAACCCGGAAGATCGGCCTTGTGTGACTGTGATTATTTAGCCACGAGCTCCTCAAAACTCTACTCCCTATAAGTTCTGAATTCAAAGTTTTCACAATACAAGACAAACTGTATAATCATTTTGTCACCAATTTTAGTTCGGACCACTTAGGTACTATTAATCTTATGTACCCGCGCAAGTGCCTCAATATGCGCAAGCTACATGCGCAGTGTAAACGCACCCCGCGGGTAACTTGATCAAGTAGGTTAGCTTGCGCATGTTACTCGCGCGGGTAACCCGCATCTTTACTTGCCCGGGTTACATGCGCCGTGTACAAGCACCCTAAGTGCTAAAGAATACGAAACGCCAGTAGCTATGGCCGAAGTTACGGGTATCGTGCTTAGATAGGTCCATAGTACCCAAGAAACAAAACAGAAGATTAAAAAAACCCAAGAAAAAAACTGACAGTGGTCCTGCGGTTGAGAAAAAAAGATATAATATAAAGGCCTTAGATGAAAAAATACGCCTGCCGCCGTCATTATCGAAACTTTGGATAGAATTTAATCAAAATTAAAAGTCATTCGTTCAAATGATGTTGAACTACGTTCAAAGTTTGACGACACGGTTGTGCGATACCGTTGGCGCAGTGGTTGAGTGATCTATTGCTGCTTGTAACAAGTTCGATTCCCGTACAAAATAAACATGACACGATAACAGGGCTAGCGCAGTGGCTGAGGGATTGGACTGTTGCTCAGCGTGTCGCGGGTTAGACTACCGCTCGAAACAAATATTTGTAGGTCATACAAGTAGGCAGTTTGTACCGGGTCTGGATACAAACTTGAAACTGATTGAAACTTACATACACAAACACCCAGACCCGGGAATAACTACTTGCAGATCATAAAAATATTTGTTCTGTGCGGTGATCGAACCCGCTACACGCTACACAGCAGTAGATCACTTAGCTACTGAGCTAACAGTGTCTTTTCATTACAAGTATAATGTTGTGTTAGGGCGCTCCCTCACCGCGAGCATTCACTTGTAATGTAACGTTACAGATTCGAACATTCGAAGACAATATAGTATAGTGTTCCACAACTATCACACAACGCCATCTAATCCCAAGCTAAGCAGAGCTTGTGTTATGGGTACTAGACAACTGATAAACATACTTATATATTTCTAAATACATACATTATAGATAAATTACAACCAGACACAGAACAAATGATCGTGCTCATCACACAAACATTTGTCCTGGGTGGGAATCGAACCCACGACCCCCGGTATAGCAGTCAGGGTAAAAACGGTCACAAACCTCTAGACCAACAGGCCAGTCAAAACAGAACATCAAATTCATCAAACAAGTGAATGCTCGCGGTGAGGGAGCGCCTTTACTCACCTTTATCTTCAATAACTGTCTTTTCAGTATTCCCGTGACACTGCACTATAAAGACACGCGAGTGAGTCGGACGGATGTCGAGTTAGCACTGCCAGCCTTTGGCTTTCGACTCTCGTTAGAGAATAGAACGTTAGCTAAGGTGGAAGTCACAGTGAAAGCTATATGAAGCGACAGATAGCGCGTGGGCAGCTGGATCAGGGGCATGATTCAGAAAGTTGTCGTAGCAGGTACTTACTTCTGCTGAACATGATTTGTGGCTTTTTTTTAGCGTGGTAAAATCATCAAATGAGTCCTCCCACCCCGGGCAGGGCGGGAGGGACTGTCAGACTTGTACTGACTAAAATCCACGGTGTCCTTCAACAGCCCTTTATGTTCCGGGGTTACGGTAAGGAAATAAGTCTCTGAGAGGGGGCCCGTCATTTTGATGATTTGTGGCTTAAATCATCTTTACCATTTTTTTATGGCAAATTCATTAAATTAGTGCTCCCGCAATGAGTATAAGCGTAAGAATATGACAGACTTGTACTGACTAAAATCTATTGCTCTTTAAGTTCCAGTGTCATGGTTACTTACTTAGGCCGAGACTCCACCAAAGCTGTGTCGAGCGAGACGTGTTTTGAACAACCAGTAGAATTGCGTTATTGACACAGCTCCACCACAGAGTCCACTCCGCAACGCAATTCTATTGGTTGTTTAAAATACGTCTCGACTCGCACAGCTTTGGTGGAGTCTCGGCCTTAGACAGTTACCCGATTCTATTAGCTCTATTCTTGGGTAAAGACTGAATTGGAAATTTCAACGAAAGCGTGCTTCACTATTGTCCACATCATCTTACCATCAGGCAAGATAATCGTAAAGCGCCAGCCTATCTTAATTAAAAAAAAAAATACCTACTTGTATAAAGTTTAAATAAATAAATACCACTGTATACAGACGGATTTAATGCCACAATTAGGGCATTCTCATTCTTAGACAACATTGTGGTAACGTAAAAATTACCGTTTAGATAGTGCACCTAAATTGGCAGCGATAAAACGCTTTCAGTGTGCCCAATCTTTAGGACTTTGCAAAGACGAGAGCTATTGGAAAACCACAACGTGAGTGTGAATAATCTATCATCAATTCATCACGCTAATGTTAGAGGTGCTATGCAGAAATAAGTTGTAGTAAAGCTTGGCGGCTGTTCGTGCTTTATTAAATATTATCTTTAAAAGATGTACTCATGTTTTAGGAAATTCAGTACAAAATTAGAAACAACGATTGGAAATGGTGTCCTAAATAATTTAAAATCCTAACTTCTTTACTTCTAACCCAAGTAATCGTCATTTGCATAAAGCCTTTTTACAATAATATTGTAATATTGGGGTGGGCTTCCAGTCGAACCAGATGTAGCTGGATATCAATATTTTACGTGGAGCGACTACCTGTCGGACCTCCACAACCCAGTAACTGGGTAATACGATACCCCATGGTAAGACTGGTTGTCAGACTTTGGAGCTTCTGACTAACAGTAACGACTATCAGAATTTTACATGGAGCGACTGCCTATCGGATCTCCACAACTAAATGCTTATGACAATCCCATGGGAAGACTGATTCTCAGACTTCTTAAGACCTTTAGACTCACAGTAAAGACTGTCGTAGATCTACAAATGACAGCCGTTACCAACCCAAGTAATAATAATTATTTAATAATTAACGCAGTATTCATTGAATGAAATGTTCACATTTCATTCATAATTTCACACACTTGTCTAATTCACTGTGTTAGGATAGAAAACGGATCAGAATTCCTGATCAGGAAAACTGATGTAGGTATGTGGCCGCCCTAAATTACATACATACTCGTACATACTTCAACGTCCTCCCACCACCTGTGGGCACTTCGATTCATCTCATGTATGGAAGTGGGAACATATATTATTTCCTACTCCTCCACTATTCTTTTCTGATTAATTTCGTTGCAGGATCCAAGACAGGTAAATTCATTCTCCGGGACACGTCGAGCTTAATTGTCTCGGCGCTTTTCTGGTGGTTGCCACTGTTGATTCTGGCTCTCAGGAGTTGCAGTGGTTGGCAATAGTCCATAACCCGGACATGAGATGACAAACCCACCACGGGTTTGTCATCTCATGTCCGGGTTATGGACTCAAAAATCCAGGGTTTTCACGCGTCTTCTCCTGGTTTTCAAATTTTAGAGATGGCAACCCTAGCTATATGAACCACAACTGAACAATAAGAGCTTCTTGAAATATGATTATAAAGTCGTTAGTAAGTAGCTGTGAAGTTATGACTATCGGCATGAATGCATGGTAATTGTGATGGTTGTTTTGAATAGTAGTTGTTTTGTATTGTATAGCAGTTGTTCTGGGTGTCTGTGTAGCGAGTTTCTGAATGGTGAAATAAAATAATATTGTGTAGGTACAGCTTGACATAAAACTGTAGAAAACCGGAAGTCGCCACTGTCTTCGCGCTAGCAGCTCAGCACTTTGAATGTTTTTTTTTTCTCTTATTACGTTAGTTTTATGGCACACTAATAAATCTAACAAACCTGCGGTCTTTGTTTACATCAAATATCAAAGATTTTAAAACGCTGTCAGAAACAAAAAGATTAGTTCCGTTTCAATCCGTTCTGGCCAAGCTGTATGTACGTTATTCTAGATCTAGACTATTCGAAAATTCGTGGACTACGTGTTTTCGACTTGTTTACCCCATGTGGTTGCACAGAGCACCTTCAATAGTGAACCTCCTCGCTATGATCGGATTTTCATCACTGACGCTGCTTCAGGCTTCATTATGCCCGTGTCATAAGGAACTGCTTTAACTTTATTCTATTATGATTTGTTCAGATATTCTCGGAAATACTTATAAGTCATAACAAAGGCAAGGCGAAGAGCTATTTAAATAGCGTTGTGGAGGTGGGCAACTTGATGTCTAAGTAAATACACTTTGTTGGCAAATTGTAGGATTAACAACGTTGAGTCAGCTTCAACGCAAAGTCAAGAAGAAAGTTCTCATCTTTAATAACGCATAAACCTTGAATAGTGGTTTGTTCCGCGTTCAACCCCTATGATTTTCTACCCTCTTCCGCGTTCAACCCTTAAGGCGCTGCCCATAGCGAACACTCTGTAAACGACTAGTTTTACGTCGCAAAGTTAGCCGTATCTGTACATGCCACAAGCCAGAAAAAAATACAGTGTATAGTCCAATGTATAAAGTAAAGACTTTAACAAAAACATTTTACAAAAGTGGTCTAGAACTACGAAAAAAAAAAATGGTCAATATGACCATGAAAAAAAAAATTTTCGTCTCGAAATTCTCAATTTTTTCAGCGGTAACCATTACATTTTTTGTAACTTTTACAGAGGCATATACTAAAGACATATCTATTTTATTTTTAACTCAGACCTGTAAATTTTTAAATATGAATTTAAAACTGCAAAATTTCTTACATTTTTGCTTACAATTTGCCCCCGCGCGCAGCTGCTTCACCCCCGCGACTACCTTTGCTATATAGAGCTTGGGTACAGCGCCTTAACCGTTTCCACATTCAACCCTTGAGGGTTGAACATGGAACTCAGTACATTGGTGTTCACCAGTACCTAATCTTCTAAATCTCATTGTGTTTTTTTTTCTAATATAAGGCTAACATTGCCAGAAATAAATTAGCCTTTCTCGGGTTGAGAAATGGCTACCGAATAAATCATCCCTGTTTAATTAACCCTGCCCTTTCCTGGAATGATAACAAGAAAAAACTTATTAGAAATAATATTTAAATATCAGAATTTTAGTCATTGTAATTAATTCATGTTACATTTTTACTATAAACAAAAACATGTATCGAATTCTTTAATTCCTTCATTTAATTTTGTTCTATCCGTGTTTTGTTACTTAAAATGTTCAAAAAAGATTTATTTATCAGTGAAGTAAATTTTTTTTCTAGTTTTCTAACACTATTAATTTCCTGTAATGTATTTATTTTACCTGAGCTAAGCTCGGTCCACCAGGTACTTATGACTAAAACATAGAAGTATTTGTGTAGCTACTATTAGAACAGCCTGCATCAATAGTGTTCAATTAGCGCCTACTATTTCCGCACGAAGTCTTCGAACAACAAAAGAAAATCTTGACACAAAAACTTTTCTACTCGACTGTACAAAAACGGAACTTGTCATCTCACCGTAGTCGTCGCTTGCGCATTGGCATTGTGAAAACGCAAATAAATAGTTGTAGAAAGTGACGTTTTGGATCCAAGATGGCTGCCAAGTACCTTCATAGACAAGTACAGGAAATGATACATACATTGAGTACTCTGGTTCTCTGACCGCAGTGCCGTATTATCCATAAGGCACTTTAGGCCAGTGCCTTGGGGCCCACCCTGACCAGGGGCCCAGCATTCCCCTTTTATGAAACCACGGTAAAAGTGAAACTTTTTTCATGTTATAAGCTGGTAAAACACCCAATTATTGACACTATAAGAGTAACGGTGAATGTCTGATTTTTTTAATAGTATTCAAGTGTGGGTATTATTGACAGGGCAAAACGGTATCAGGGTCTAATATTGACAAATTGCGTTGTTGCGGTATGAAAAAGGGAGGGACCGAAACGAGCTGTGCCTAGCCTAGGGCCCCTGAGATGGTTAATCCGGCCCTGCCTGGCCGCCTGATCTGTACCCAAGTTTTAATTTCCTCAATTATTAATTTAATTGGCAAAATTATGAATATTTACCAAGATAAAACACATCAAAACTCGAGAGATGGTTCGTGACGTCAGACGCAAGTGAAAACTGCACTTCTTGTGACGTATGGCTGTTTTAAAAGTGTCCTATCTCCGTCAATTATGGTTTAAATAAAATACGAGCAAAATTAAACATTGGGTATGTTATGCAGAGATTGATAATAATTAGCCAAATCCGTTCAGTGGTTTTTGCGTGAAAGAGTAACGAACATCCCTACATTAATATGTGCCTACATACACTTACATACATCCTCACAAACTTTCGCATTTATAATATTTTATTAGTAGGTAGGACATAAACGCAATCGAATGGATAGACGAAAATCATTATTTTCAATTACGACAGTTTATTAGGCGAGTACTGCGCTGCGTCCTCCAACGCACTAGACTCGTCTCTTATAAGACAAAATATTGTCTTTAACCTTCTAAATATTCCTTTGTTCCTCTCAGCTATAAACACAAACGGTACACATATGTCACTAACGTTCAGAAACTGTGGAAAGCTAAATTTCTATAGAAAATTGTGCAGATATAGGTAACACCGCTACGACCATTATAAATTGACACACGTAACTGCATCTTTCTGCACAAATCTTTCGGGATGCTTTGAACACAGAGGTCTGTATATAATAGTTGTCTGTTGCATATAATATAGTAAATGCGATGCACTTTATGTGATGGACGTGAGTTGCAAAATGATGCTTTCTAATGAAACTGGAGAAAATCTGACATTATTGATTTAACGAGGTGCAGTTATATAAAAAACTAGCTGACCCGTGCCCACTTCGTTGGGCATTAATATTTTAACTTGTGATGAAATTATGAGTGTGGTTTGGTAAATACTTAGTGCTTTTTTATTATGTGGTAAGGTCATCAAATGAGTCCTCCCGCCCTGGGTGGGGCGGAAGGGACTGTCAGACTCTTACTGACTAAAATCCACCCGTGTTCCTTCCTATGCCCTAAGTTACGTTCCGGGGCCACGGTGTCCTGGGTTAAGAAAAAACCCGCGACCCCAGCAGGCATTTGGCGCGAAACACGACGCGCCACTGACCCGGGCTTGGTCCTTAGTCGGACGGCGAGCTACCCATTACTCACCGTCCGCAAGCCCGCTCCGCCGCTGTGCCCTCTGCTAATCAAAGGGACACGCGTTGGAGCGTCCACACGACAGGCTATTTGCATATGGGCAAAGAGACCCATTAGGCACACAGTGCCTAAGGAAGAGTTTTTGCCCGCATCCCAGGGTGCACCGGCCCGAAAAACTGGTCTTCTCCTCGGACGGAACTCCAGCCCACGGGCGCACGTGGAGGTTTCCTGACATAGCACCCCAGTACTTAGTGCTATGATTTTTTTTTCCTGTCTGCCAACAGGAGGGTTTTGTTCATACGTAATTGCACAACGCCATCTGTAGGTAAATAGATAAAACGTGCGTATAAAGCGTGTTCTAACGCGGTTCGTAAATGGACGGTTTTTTGCGAGACTCGCCTCTTATAAGGCATTTTACTAATTTTATGTTATCTTCGAAACTATTTAACCAATTGGCATACTTTTTTGTGAATACATATCTCTATGATGTTATTGTGATCATAATAATAATTTTTTCGATAAGGTTTAGTGTTTTGTTGTGTAAAAAATCGTCCAAAGGCAAGTACATCAAAAAAAACTTTTTTTAACTCATAAAAGCTGCTATATCTGCTAAAATATAAAAGATAAAAATATGGTGTCGCGGACTTTATTGTAGAACTATTCAAAGCGGACATTTTTGCCATACATTGTTTTCAATTATATCCAACTGTTAAGGCAGCGCATGCTAATAACTGTGTTGGAAGAGCAATTTTTTTCCGCCCGGCTTGATAAAAATTGAGATATTTCGGCTAATATGCATGATATCATTATAATTTATAGCCTATAGCACTCACGGATAATGTAGCTTTCTACCAATAAAACAATTTTTAAAATCGGTTCATTACTTCCGGAGATTACCCCCTACATACAAACTTACAAACTTACAAACTTACAAACTTACAAACTTACAAACAAATGTTACCTCTTTATAATATTAGTATAGATGTAGTCGGTAGGATACTATATGAGTTTTTGTAATAAATTATGCATTCATTAAGTCCAATATAATACCTCCCTTTTTTTTTAGCGTGGTAAAATCATCAAATGAGTCTTCCCGCCCTGAGTGGGGCGGAAGGGACTGTCTTACTGACTAAAATCCACCCGTGTTCCTTTGGATGCCCTTTACGTTCCAGGGCCGCGGTATCCTGGGTTAAGAAAAAACCCCCCAGCAGGCATTTGGCGTGAAACACGACGCGTCACCGACCCGGGCTTGGTCCCTGGTCGGACGGCGACCTTCCCATCACTCACCGTCCGCAAGCCCGCTCCGCCCCTGTGCCCTCTGCTGATCAGAGGAACACGTGTTGGTGCGTCCACACGACAGGCTATTCGCATACGGGCAAAGAGACCCCTTAGGCACACATGCAGTGCCTAAGGAAGAGTTTTTGTCCGCATCCCAGGATGCACGGCCCGAAAAACTGGTCTTCCCCCCGGACGTATCCGAGAGGGAACTCCAGTCCACGGGCGCGTGACACGTGGACGTTTCCTGTCTTAGCACCACTACCACCCTTTGGACTTGGACGAAGATGAGAAAAGAGGATCTAGTAACAATGCAAAACCTTTTTACCATTCCTAAAAAAACTGGCCCAAAAATAGATTAAAAAAAACATCAAAAACGTAATCTGACAACCTCGAACATTTAACAAACACGAAATTTCTCCTGTCATACAATCAACATTAATTAAAATAAAGAATATAAATAAAATAATTCAGTAATAATAATATTTAAATGAAACATGATGGCTAATATCGATTCTCCTATACCAGTGGCGGATATCGAATCTGTGTTAGCATGGGTCGATACTTTTAAACTATCGAGACCTACGAAGAAAATTAATCGGGACTTTTCTGATGCTGGTATGATACTTTTCTAGTTATTAACTTTTGTAGTGGCTCCACATTAGTGTTTTAAATGGGTCACGCTTTTTTTTTCAGTTTATTTATATTGATTGTCTGACAATTTGAGTAACTTATGCGGCCTATACAAATGTCCCTTCTTTGGTATTGTTCGTCGTTACGTTGAGCTCCTTGATTATGAGTCGAGCTTCACGATAACTGACAAATGCTTGCACTGACTGGACAGGTCCACTCAAATCTGTGTGGCTCTTTCTTCAAAAGACCATCTCAGACGTTAACCTACATGGCCCTCGTATGACTACCAACTTAATGTCTGGACTTTAAAAGAGACGGTGAACACCGGCTTCGTCTAGTTTGTAAAAAGACGACGTGTAAAAGTGTTGGTAAAACCTACTTGCAAAAATAAATATCATTTCATTGTGCCGTGAATTCACACCGCGAATTTTCGGCACAATACCGACACTGATCGGGGAACAGCGCGCGAACACGCGTGAAACCCCGCGAAAACCATCCACATTCTCGTTAGCCCCTATTCGCGGGGCTTCACGGCAATAGTCTGAAGCCGATATTATGGAATGGTAACGTTGGTCACTTACTTGTCGCTGTTGAATGGGCTAAAATCATACACTGACAGAAAACATTGTGGGTGTCACCATGGATATCGTCGAATGCAATTCTATTACAGCCTGTCGCGAGTTCTAAACCTGTTACTTATCGGTTATTATTTTATTATTCCGAAAATTTGCCGAGCTTGTAGAAACTAACCATCGAAAATAATAATTTGTTTATGAGAACTAGGCAAGTCAGACCTTAGGCTACAATATATTAACCTAAATTATAAGAAATGATATTTTATTTTGTTAAAAATAATTTAAGGACTGACCGCTGAACTTGGTAACCATTTAGATTTCACTTCTATTGTCGTTGAAGTCAACAACCAAGGCGTATATTTATCATAATATTGAGCTTGGCTCTCATTTCACATTTATGTTTTTGATGGGATCACCTTTACAACAATCAACAACTGCTTTTTTCACCAGTTCTCCTAGCAGAAATCCTTAGCATTCACTACCCGAAGCTTGTGGAGATGCACAACTACCCTCCGCGGAACAGCCACTCGTTGAAGCTGAACAACTGGATGACCCTGAACAGGAAGGTGCTGAAGAAGCTCAGACTGAGCCTCTGTTGCAACACGATGGAGCAGCTGGCGAACTGTACCCCGGGGTGATAGAGAGGGTGCTTGTAATGGGTGAGTTAATAATATTCCACAACTATCACACAACGCCATCAAGTCCTAAGCTAAGCTGAGCTTGTGTTATGGTACTAGACATCTGATAAACATACTTATATATTTCTAAATACATACATACATACACCCAGACACAGAACAAATGACACAAACATTTCTCCTGGGTGTGAATCGAATACCCACGACCTCCGGCATAGCAGTCAGGGTCACTAACGACTAGACCAACAGGCCTGGCTAGAAGACTAAATTGGGGACAATTACTTTGAATCCGTCGCTGCAGGACAGAATGATACTTTCAGGTCTCATAATGATTATGGAGTTATGGACCTATGTCCACACATAGATCTTGGTTTTTGAGATCGTCCCAGATATACCACGATATTTTCTGGCTCTTGGAGATCCATATTGTTTCTATGATATCTCACAACTAATAAGTTGTCCCATGATCATCAGCCGAAAGACGTCTACTACTGAACAAAGACCTCATATAAAAAGTTATGCAGCAGATGTAGGTAGCCCAGTATGTCTTTGTCTCTTTTCCACAGTGGAATCACTTAGGCCCACTTTTGGTGGCCTATTTCGTCCTCATTCATCTTAAGACCTCATCCAATAAGTTATGCAGCAGACGTAGGTAGTCCAGTATGATGCTTTGTCTCTTTGGGACATCCGCCCGCGAAAAAACTGGCCCACAGTGGAATCACTTAGGAATGGGTATATTCCCACTTTTGGTCTTCTATCAAATAGGGGATATTTCCAAAATATTTCGTCTAGGCAAGCATATTCGTCATAAAGAGAGGATTATTTAAGTACATTCTTGTTCAATTCAAAGTGGAATTCATGCATTGCCTATAAGCCAGTTAAATTAATGGATAAGAGTGCTTGCCTAAATAGTTACAAGTTTATTGTTAAAGACTAACTTTATTTTATTATTCCAGTTAGAGACAAAATCCATCGTGATGAAGATTTGAACAAGTCCATGAGAGAAGCTGAACAGAACATGTCTAGCGGGGGTAGCTACTATGAAGCCTGCGGCGATGACGGTACCTTTTGACATTTTTATGATAAGACTTTGTTTTAGGCTGCCATCAGCTGGCGGCAACCACACGTAATCTATATTATTTAACTGCATGCGCACACTGCATAGTGGTGCGTTTGACTTCGTACAGCCGTGACTTCAACACGTGTTTTAAATGTTTCACATCAACCACTAGAAAGAAATAATCGGCTTCTTTGGGCTTTGCAGATCTCTATATACCCTCTTTTATCACCACCACCACCATCATTTTCATATTATTTTTATCCATATTTAATTGAGGTAAAATTAGCAAGTCTTTTCCTTCTACAATTAGATCACGTACTGATGGTGCCAGTTAAAGTAAGAGTTAACGGCGTATTGGAGACTGTACAGCAGAAAGTGATCAACTACGAGACGCACTGCGCCCTCAAGGAAGAACTAAAGGACGCCAAAGAAGCTGCAGATGTGCTCAAACAAAAAGTGAGTAGAGTCAACCACATTATGAAAAACAATAAAAGAAAAGAAGCGATAGTAATAAATCTTAAAATTTTCATTCATACAGGTGGAACATCTAGACAGTCTACTGAAACTAAGGGAAGAGAGAATAAATGAATTGCAAAAGCAGCTAGAAAGGAAACAAACGTGGCGAAAGGAGGTAGAGGTCCTAACGAGCAACATGACGATGAATTCAGACAGTGTCACTTCAAACTTGGACGTTAAACATGAATGCATCATAATGCCGGTCAAAACTAACTCCCTTAAAATTGTAGGGTCCAAAAATAAGATAGATGAAACGAAAATTCCTGTTGCCAAAGATTCGTTTAAAACGATCTCCATTCCTAGTCTAACCGATGTTGCCAACACAGAAATAAATGATACTGTTGACAGAATTAAATCCGACGTATTCAAAGAAGTGGAAATGACCGGTGAGATAGAAGAAAAAATGGAATTCTATCCAGAAATTTTCGAAGATTTCAAAGACAGTGTTGCAAAGCAAGAAAATAATAATAATTTATCGACCATTCATGAGGGATTACAGGCACAAATGGGTGATATGTCTCGAAAGCCTATAGAATACAAAGATGGCCTGACTAGTATGGTTTAATTAGGTTCAAATTCGTGTAATCCAATCGCTGGAAATGCTTTTGAAAAAGATAATAATAAAAGAATAACTTATTCCCACTTAGAGAATAGAAATCCTCAAAATAAGTGCATAGTTGTCTGTAATTGTATGTAAAAAGCTTTAAATTTTTCGAATATATAGTAATCGTGTTTGTCTTTAAAATAAATGTTTTTGGATGTTCTAAATTATGTCATGTATTCGTTAAGTAGTAGATATAAAATACGTCTGTTATATTTCAATGTTTTTATTAGGTTTTAGTTTGTTTGTTACTATTGATTTAGAAATAAAATGTTTACACTAGGTCTTTTGTTTTTCTTTCATTACTTTGCATTAGCTTGGAATATGTCCAGCATACTGGGATGTTTCTTTAGTATATCAGCAATTTCAGTGTATCTGCTTTCTTTAAATTCTTCATCGGGTAGATGCTCATGCCTGAAAAGAAAATTTCAGTTTATTTTTGGGTTGAACGTAAAACCTACTGGTGCTATTGGTTCCAATGTCTTGTGATTGTATTTTAGTTCATCCTGCTTGGTTTACACATACACAGTGCAAGCTGCTGACTAGGCAGTAGAACGTGCTTGCATTGCGTACTTGTAAGTCAGTGACTCGATTTGCCTCGGCTGTTTTCACGATGCGAGTTGTTGCTTACTGAGATCTTCCAACTATTGCTACTGATGGGGCAAGCAGGTGAAAAGAACCGCTGTCCAATTATCACATGCAAATACGTTGTATGATACGTGCAAATTTTGAGATACTGTTTCGCAAAGAACAAATGATTGGTATGAAGGATGCTCAAAACTTCAGCAATCCAGGACAACCCTGGATAGAAATGAAGATGCAGGGTCGAACAAAATAAAGATTGATGGCACTTTTGGCATAGTGGCCACGCCATTCAGACCTATAGACAATGGTCAAGAGACTTTGATTTTAGCGGTGAGCGGTGCTGTGGGTGGCGCGAATACGACATTAAATTTTTTAAGTCCGCCAATTCGCCGACGACGTCTCGTGGGGTCTTTCAAAAATCTATACATTTGATCTTACCGTTATCATTTTGTCACCTCGCTCTAATTCATTGCTCACAGCGGCAATGTGCATCTGGACTGAGAGCCCGTTTTTTTTTTATTGTTGGATCAACTTGAAACTTACAGGGGTTTTACTTAAAAATAGTAAAAATTCGATGCCGCAAAGCATAAATTTCTTAAACGTGAAACAAAGCTGTTATAGGCAAATATCTATGGCCCTCAGTTCAGACGCTCGCTAAAAACGGCTTAACATAAATCTCAGAAAGTACTACCTCTGTGATAATAATTTTTATTTTATATTTTAGTAAAGAATTTCTTAAAGATTTTAAGAAATTTTCAAATTCCTAGAATATGGCATTACTGATTTATAGCAGTTTTACTTAGGGCTCTCAGTCCAGACGTTTATGAACTGAGAGCCCCACTGAAACATAGCTTTAAATGAAGAAATACATACATTTGCTTCTTTTACCATAAAGTTAAACACCCCAATGAATTTCTTAAAAAGAAATAACGACATAGGAAGTAACTGTTGAAAGGTAAATTACAATTGAATTTTCGGTTAACGTCTGAACTGAGAGCCCCTACATTTTCGGTTTTATCTGCTATTTGCGGGCTCCGAGTTTGAAATAAATTAGCTGAAAAGTTTTAAGAAATTTTTAAGTAAAACTTGACATACGGCTTTTTCTTCTATATGCTGTACTTTACGAGAAAACCCATTTTTTAGTTTTTCATGGGAACAAGTTTTGTAGGGTAACCATGATTTAAAAATCTCAAAAGTCTATTTCAGACTTGTACTGGCAAAAATCCACGGTGTCCTTCAATAGCCTTTTACGTTCCGGGTCCACGGTTACCTGATAAGACAGTCCCGCGACTCCCGCAGGCTTTTATTATTATTAATTATTTATTTCGGACCGGAGTAATATATGTACTTATATATCTAAAGGCTAAATGGTGGAATTTTGTAATGCCACCTGGAGGGAAAGTACCCTTAATACTGCAGATAGAAAATAATCAAAGGAAACATTCCTTTATTTTTGAATAGAAAGCAAACTGCATTCAAAGATTTTCGAAACTGGAAGCGAGGGATCGCTCTAATTCACGGTGCTGTATAAATTCAGGTTTTTCTAACCAAAAACAGACTAATGTGTTCCTGGGAAGTTTGATCCGCAACAGCAGAGCAACTACTTATTTTGTACTGTAAATAAGTGGCGAATATTGGGCAGTTTGAAAGGCCTATCAGCCTACTTTGAAAAATAAATAAAAACTTTGAAAAAATAATACATTTATTGATTTTAACTAAGACCGAAATGGTTTGATACTCCTGCCACCCGCCCGTTGTATCGGTTGTTGCCTAGCAACGCCTAGGCTTGCAAAATCGCTTGTAGCCATCGGGCTAGGCCCGCCTTCGTCACTTCAGTGTGGCCACGAGCGGCGATTTCATACATTCAACATTATCACGCCCGCCGCCGCCACCGCCTTAGGGTCAGCTCAGACCGAGACGTGACGCTGCGCGCACATTTCAATAGAGTTATTCAAAATGTAACTCTATAATAAAAACAAAAGATACACCTTTCGCAACGCAGCGCAGCGCCGCTTGATGCGATTCAAAATCTGACTTTGTTTACAACAAGAAAAGATACGAAGTATCGTTGCGTCACGTCGCTTCGCGTCGCGTCTCGGTGTGAACTGACCGTTAGGCTGCCTTTCCACCAGAGATGCGCTATGTAGCTGTGCTACGAAGATGTGAAAGCTGAGCTACGAAACTGTGTGACCTTTTCTACCGATGCTACGCTATGTAGCTGTGCGAGTAAGATGTGTTATGGTGATGGGTAGCTGCGCTACGAAGATGCGCTGTCACAGGGTAGCTACGCTACAAAGATGCGCCGCCACAAGGTAGCGTGAGAAAAACAGACTAAATTTTAAATGTCGATAAGGTCGATAATCGCTTGCACCTGTTTTTTTATCTCGCTATCGTTAAGCAAATGTTTTTCGACCTTCAAGCGATTTTCGATCTTATTGACATTTATGCGAACACCTGATTTTAATGAAGGAGCAATGTTGGCTACCGAGAATGTGAGAAAAACAAACTAAATTTTAAATGTCGGTAAGGTCGAAAATCGCTTGCACCTGTTTTTTTATCTCGCTATCGTTAAGCAAATGTTTTCGACCTTCAAGCGATTTTCGATTGCATTTTTTATTAGCACACAGCCACAGCACGCAGCCATAGCACGCATCCTTACATATAAAAAACATATCTTAGCTGAATCCGTTTCCACCAGTTCTGTGCTATGTAAACAAATGAATGTGATTGGTGGATAACAAACGTATCCGTAGCAACGTAGCATAGCGCATCCCTGGTGGAAAAGCAGCCTAAGGCTCGCAGTTTGTTTGAGCACTAAGACGTCACACATAATTTTTTGAAAATTTTTCCGAACGCAACCCCACATGTGCTGCCATCTTTGAAACTAACTGAAGTTTGAGATTTTTGAATCATGGTTACCCTACAAAACTTGTTCCCATGAAAAACTAAAAAATGGTTTTTCTCGTAAAGTACAGCATATAGAAGAAAAAGCCGTATGTCAAGTTTTACTTAAAAATTTCTTAAAACTTTTCGGATAATTTATTTCAAACTCGGAGCCCGCAAATAGCAGATAAAACCGAAAATATAAGGGCTCTCAGTTCAGACGTTAACCGAAAATTCAATTGTAATTTACCTTTCAACAGTTACTTCCTATGTCGTTATTTCTTTTTAAGAAATTCATTGGGGTGTTTAACTTTATGGTAAAAGAAGCAAATGTATGTATTTCTTCATTTAAAGCTATGTTTCAGTGGGGCTCTCAGTTCATAAACGTCTGGACTGAGAGCCCTAAGTAAAACTGCTATAAATCAGTAATGCCATATTCTAGGAATTTGAAAATTTCTTAAAATCTTTAAGAAATTCTTTACTAAAATATAAAATAAAAATTATTATCACAGAGGTAGTACTTTCTGAGATTTATGTTAAGCCGTTTTTAGCGAGCGTCTGAACTGAGGGCCATAGATATTTGCCTATAACAGCTTTGTTTCACGTTTAAGAAATTTATGCTTTGCGGCATCGAATTTTTACTATTTTTAAGTAAAACCCCTGTAAGTTTCAAGTTGATCCAACAATAAAAAAAAAACGGGCTCTCAGTCCAGATGCACATCAGCGGCATGGTCGTAGTTCTTGAACCGATTGACTAGGTACTTCACTGAGTATCACTGGTCTAATTCTCCGGCACGGGTCAAATATTTGAATTATCTACAAGTCATTTTTCCGTATCGGCTGTTTGTGCAAGTTTGAGGAACATCCACGTACTCACGATACACAAGTTATTCATAATGCTGGACAAACGAAAAAAGATGACATGACGAACTTACTTCGGCTCCCTGCTGTCTGTGTCCTTCCCGATCAGCTTGAACCTGTCGAATTCTATCCTGTCGTCGAACATACACTCGCGGTGAATAGCGTCCATAGCTAGTTTCACCAAATCCAGTTCTTCCACTACATATGAAAAAAATACGTGTCAATAGTAATAAGAGTGATAGTAGAAACAGTAGTAATAGGTGAGTAGTAAATGCAGTAAGTAAGAGTAGTAAGAGAGAGAGAGACTGGGTGTACCACAAGGGTCGACACTGGGTCCTTTCCTCATTTTAAACTTAAAATTAGCAATATGTTGTAATTTATTGTGCATCTGTAATCTGTATCACCTTCTTTCATCATTATGGCGATTTTTTCGGAATTTCCTCGTTGCCTGGACCAATCGTAATGACAACTCATGGTGTACTGAACTTGTGAACGTTAAGGCTGCGGTTCGACTGAGCCGAAGCGGAGTCGAGCTGTACCACGATTCATCTATCAGTAATTACATTGGTTTGAATATACATGTGTCACGTGGCCAGACATGTGCATCAGCCATGTGATTGGTGAATCGCGGTGTGCCGCGAGCTGTGGCTCGTCTCCACTCTGCTCCGCTCCGCCTCAGTCAAACGGCAGCCTAAAGGTGTGCGTCCACAGGTCGGCATCGCACGTATCGGACGCATCGTAAGTAACGGATTTGAGTTTGCCTTGTATGAAAACTCATACAACTGCGTCCACTGATCCGCATCGTACGGACGGATCATCGGCAATGCCGATGCCCGCGCAATGTTGAACTGACCATTTGGGCGTTTATAACCGGTTTTTTGAACCAATTCCAAATGGTCAACATTACATAATTTAATGCGATGCGTACCGATGACGTCATACGGAATGCCAAGCAGTAGAAACGATGAAGGTGGCATCGGCAATCCGATTGCTGATACTCGCGACACAGAAATCCGTTTGATGCGATGCGTCCTATACGTACGATGCGGACCTGCGGACGCTTACCATAAAAATCAATCTGAAAAATCTGCATTTGAGAATCTACACTTAAGGCAACTTACAGTTCAACACCATGTCTTTAGGCTCAGACGGCTTCGGCGGCTTCTTATGACAAATACACGGCGGCATAACATCGACATCAGACGTCTGCACCGCGACCCCGGTGCTGAACCACTCGGTCAGTATACTCTCGCTGCCTGCACTTCCTGAGTCTTCTTTTTTTATTTCTTTAGCAGACTCCTTCTTCATCTTGTTTTCAATGCGTTCTTTTAACATCTCCAGTTGTTCTGGTCGAAAAAGTGATAAAGTACTCGTTAGTTTCAAGCTTTTTTTTCTAAAGGCGCGCTCACTGGGAGCATTCGCGTGTAATGTAATATTATATTCGACTTTGAGCATTACATTACAATACGACCTCCCTGAATGAAAAGCACCCGCGTATATCTATGAATATAAAAATCAATGCCACTTTTCGTTGTAATTTTATGACTCAAGAAAGGGCTCACCTATACACACCAAATGTTTAGGCATGAATCGGAATTAGGGATGGTTTATGTGAAGTTTGCACAAAATCGGTCGAGCGGTTCTTCATTTACCACATTTTTTGTAACAAAACAGTGTATCCGATAAAATGGTGGATCATTTTGTGAAAAAAGGGGATTTTGCTGTCATAGTAGCGAAGGACGTACGTGGCCGCTAGTTTAGTGAAAATACATAGCACCCTAAAAACCACTCATTCTTCAATAAACATAATTAAGATAGGAGAACTGCCCAACCTGGAGTGCAAGTCTCATACTCTTCGAAGTTCTGTTGGAAATGCATGAAGGGATTGGCTGTCATATAAGGTGGTAAGGACCTCATGAAGGCGTCCACCTGCATATGTTGACACTTTTCCATTGGACACACCTGGATAATAACAATAGTTATGTAATAATTATGGCGATTGAAATGCCGTAGCAATAATACGGGGCCCCCAAGTGTCAGGGTTCTTGACTGCTGGCCTCAGACTAAGAGTCACTCAACGAGCAATGGAAAGAGCTATGCTCGGAGTTTCTTTGCGGGATAAAATCCGGAATATGGATATTTGGCGAAGAACCAGAGTCACCGACATAGCTCATAAAATTTGTAAGTTGAAGTGGCAATGGGCAGGCCACATCGCTCGTAGAACTGACAACCGATGGGGAAGAAAAGTTCTCGAGTGCCGACCACGGACCGGAAAACGCAGCGTAGGCCTACCACTAGGTGGACCGACGACATCGTGAGAGTCGCGGGCAGCCGATGGATGCAAGTGGCGAATTGTCGTTCGGCGTGGCGATCTAAGGGGGAGGTCTATGTTCAGCAGTGGACGTCCTTCGGCTGATGATAATGAAGTGTCAGGGCCCGTCTACGATTTGAATAAAAATAAAAACTGCTTTTAAATGAAAACTTATAATTATTCATAAAGCCTTATAGCCATAAAACCTCAATAAAATGATAATTATGGAACTCCGACCTAACCTAGGTCAATTTTCAAAAAGGCTATAATTTAATGTAGTTGTCACACATAAGTTACGATCAGTCGATCAGCATTCAATTTTCTAGTTCCCTTTAAAATTCTCTTAATGACATCAGTAATGATCAGTAATAGCATTAGTTACATCATATATACATTCTGCAGAACTGAACACTTAGATAGAAGGCCCCCAAACAAAGATACAGGGCCCCTTTTGGCCTAGCTACGCCGCTGGTCCATGGAGTATATTATTTTTCTATTTCAGTATCCCTACTAAATACACTGAGCATTCGAATGCCAACAACAAGTGATGTTAGATGTTTCGCAGGCGCTATTAAAATCAACTCTACATAATTATTTGAAAAATTATTTATAAACAAGACCAAAAATAACCAAATTCGTGTTTTAGGATTTTTCTAAAATCACCCCTTATATTTGTGAAATGGGGTAATTACGTTTTAGGGAAGCATTTTACCGCTTAATAAATAGCGCAAAAATAGTCTCCCAATCAATTCAGGGATGCTTAATTATCTTTTTACAAAAATCGACCCCTAGCGGGGAGGAAATCGGAAAATCATTTTCAATGAAAAATATCTCTTTCGTTCGAATCTTAAAACGATCCACGTACCTCATACTAGAAGGGCTTGTACGAGTACACTTAGATTTACTTTACAGGCCCTAAAATCAAATGGTAATAATTTATTTAGATTTTCCAAAAGTATCCTGTTAGGATCCCTACCGGGGTCGAAATTCGCAGAGTTCGAAATACGGAGCACGCGGAGTGCTAGCCAAGAAGAAGAATATATTCGTACCTTCTCGTAGTTAATCAAGTGGTCTGGTTCAGCTGGGTGACGACTCTGTATAACTGTCAGACTGTCCGTGTGGAGGCTACTGTGTACAGAAATTATAAGGAAGTTAAGTGGATGGTGAAAATAACCTAGTAACCTCTGAATAATTACTAGGCAAGCGGCACTTTTGAAAATTAGGCATTTGAAGAAATCGCTGTCTCATTGCTTTATGTCAATATCCAGAAAGAAAATATGTGAGGTCTGTATGGAAAAAATAATAAAAATAATTCAATAAATTCAAATAATTAAAAAAGGCATTGCTTTTGAAGTCGGTTGACTTCAAAAGCAAACACAAAAATATTTAGTTATGTATATAAAATAACTTTTCTTTCGGAAGTCAGTAGCCAATTGGCCGTAGTCAATAAAATAAAAACAAAGCCTTTTTTTTAGTTTAGATACTTCATAATTGTTGTCTTTGAAAATCTACAATCCAAGTAAGCAACAAAAACGGATCTATGAGGGCAACGTCATGAGATATCGATATTTGTAACATACTAAAACCTTTCCCAGAATGTAACGAACACTTTTCTGAAAACCGCATCAAAATCTGTTCAACCAAACGCGAGATATTTGCGGACAAACATACATAGTACAGGTCGAACTTACTGAGAACCTACTTTTATAAGTCGGTTAAAAATATTAAGGAAGGTGTTCAAGTGGGCTACGATACAATATAAAGATGTATACATACCCCAGTAAAGAGACAGTTCCATCATTTATTTCATCTTCATCTTTGGTTTTAGACAGACTTGGCGTAGTTACGCTAACGTGCTTGCTGTAATATAGAAAAATGGAACGATGGAATAATTAACATACACAGTCATTATTAGTAGTCAGTGTAAATGTCCATCATCGCAATAATAAACGATAATTATTTTCCGTTAGTGTGTGTTAGCATCAATATGCCTATATTCGCTTGCTAAAAAAATGCGCAAAAATAGCCCAAGCTAGGCTTAGATTGACAGCCGGGACCAACGGCTTTACGTGCTTTCCGAGGCACGGAGAAAACACGCTATGACAGATGGTCACCCATCTACAGACCAACCTCGGCAAGCACGGCTTAACCCGGAAGATCTGGCTCTGGCTGTAATTATTAATTATACTACCTATATTATAAATAAAGAAGAATATTTACGGAATCTCCAGTAACGAATCCACGTCATCTCCATTTTCAACAAATACTGATGCCTGGAAAAATATAATAGGTAAGTAATAGGTATTATAATTATAAAGATGAAGTGTTTGTTTTGTTGAACGACTAATCTCAAGAACTACTGGTCGACTGCGAGGATCGCCCGGAGGACACGGTGGAGCATACGGTGCAGGACTGCCCAGCTTGGGCAGAGCACCGCCGTGTTCTCACTGCGGCGATAGGCGGAGAGCTCTCGCGCCCGGCATTGGTTGCGGCCATGCTGCGGGGCGAGACGGAGTGGGAGGCGGTCGCCTCCTTCTGCGAAGCAGTCATGCTCGCGAAGGAGGAGACGGGCCGCTTGAGGGAGAGGATACCGTCCTCCCTCCGCCCGAGACGCAGTGGTAAACGCCCACGGCGACGGATGTCGCGGGACGATCTCCGGCCACCGTAGGCGCGGGCATGTGGGCGGCGAGTAAAGGGCAACTCGCTGCCTGACCATGGACCATGCCCGGGTCGACGGCGCGTTGTGTCCCACGCGCGCCTCAAGGAGCGTCAGCATAATGACGGCCCCCCCTATAGAGGGCCACAGTCCTGCCGGGGTTGCGGGACTTATGTCATGATCGTGACCCCGGAACATAAATAAAAAAATTAAATACACGGTGTCTGTGGATTTTAGCCAGTGCGAGTCTGACAGTCCCTCACGCCCTGCCCGGGGTGGGAGGACTCATTTGATGATTTTATCAGGCTAATAAAAAAACGAGGCCTCCCACACAGGGCAGGACGGAATCACAGGAGGGATTGCCAGACTTGTACTGACTCAAATCCAGTGTCCTTCAATATCCCTTCACGGTTATCCAATTGTCCCGCGGCCCACGTCGACATCATAGAGATGAGATTTATCGTCTACAGGTTTAAAATTTGAAGACCCAATTCATAAACTGCATTCGACATTGGGCGGACGTTTTATCAATTTACCGATAGATGGCGTTGTGCAAATACTTTATTTTTCTGAATCGCGGTGTTAAGATTTTCCGTGGATTAACGACCCTCTCTTAGACATTAAAATTTACATTGCATAAAATTTTAAACATGTCCAACTTTTGGTGAAGGACGCCCATATTGTTTGATTTTCGTGACTATTTTTTGCTACCGTTATTTAGATAAGATAACGGTAAATAATTTGATATCAAGTACCTCCTGTGTGTTTATCACTGTTTGCAAGAGACATAGCTTCTGCCTATCCCCGCGTTTTCATCGGTTCACTCGCGTACCATAAATAGTCAATAGATGCGTCCACACAGAGCGAATAGCCTCGCGAGGTATTTGCCGCGCGAGAAAACTGCCTCGCGAGCATAGATATAATATTATATCTGCTGGCTGCTCGCTCTGTGTGGACGCGCGTATTTTTTCTCGACCGTGACTCGAAACATTATACCTACGCGAGCAAAACAAAATGCCGACACTGGATGACTCGGGCCCTCTCGGTCGCTAGCCCGTGGAAGCGCGTGCGCTTGCTTCGGCCGAGAGACGCGTCCATACATACCACAGAGTACATTATAATTATACGTGTCTCAGCATAAAGGACCGTTGAATTGAAATAATTATTATGCTTTGTTTGATGTCTTAGCATGAGTTGTTCAGCCTATTGACCACTCTCTGTTTATGTAGTAATCACGTCTTAGCTGTTTAGTCTGATGAGCATTTTCTGTTGACTCTTACTGACTAAAATCCACCCGTATTCCTTCCTATGCCCTTCACGTTCTGGGGCTACGGTATCCTGGGTTAAGAAAAAACCCGCGACCCCAGCAGGTTTTTGGCGCGAAACATGACGCGTAACTGACCCGGGCTGTGCCCTCTGCTGATCAGAGGGAGTTTCTGCCCGCACTCAGGGTGTACAGGCCCGAAAAACTGGTCTTCCCCCCGGACGTATCCGAGAGGGAACTCCAGTCCACGGGCGCACGTGGAGGTTTCCTGTCTCAGCACCCCAATAAGGAGTAACTTAGGGTATTGTTTTTAGAAAACATCCTTTGTATAAAAGAAAAAAATGCATCGTTGACTTCCGACATCCACGCGAGCGAAGTCGCGGACACAGCAAGTAATAAATAAGATGAGACCTACTGAAGAGGAAGGCCAAAGAAAAGATGGATGGATTGTCTAAGGCCCGACGCTGCGTTACGCGGATGCACGCGCGGTTCTATACAAAAGTGCTCCGTCGCGGGGACCCGTGCGGGGCCACGCGCGGAGCCACGCGCGGGTCTACGCGCGGTGCCTGCCAGCGGTAACACGCACGGGCTTGTTCAGTCAATAAAGGTGCTTATACACGGTGCATGTAAGGGTCGATTTATACTAGCGCAGAGTCGAAGTGCATCGAAGCGTATTTCTAAAACTGAACATAACAATTTCAACCTTAACTCCACAGCGTAAAGCACATATTACTTCTAAGATATAAAAAATTGAAGAACGCTGATCGTGAATCGTGAAAATCTTAGAAGTAATGTGTGCGTTACGCTGTGGAGTTAAGGTTGAAATTGTTAAGTTCAGTTTTGAAATACGCTTCGATGCGCTTCGACTCTGCGCTAGTATAAATCGACCCTTAGTGAAGCAAACAGAGAGCAATTTTTTTTTGTATGAAGGCTTTTGAAAAATTCCTCCGGTGCTGAAATTTGGAATATGGTGAGAGTAGGTGATACAGATTATAGATGCACAATAATCCAACATTTTTTTACCCGAGAAGTTCTGTTTTTTTACCAAAACATGAAAATTGCATATGTATAACTCTCTGCGAAAAATTCCTCAGTCTCAAATTCTTTTTGTAGGTATTTGTTTAAATGAAATAATAGGAAAAAAAAAGTATAAGTTAGAATAGGAAGTATAAACATCCAACAAATGTTCGATTTCAGTGTCACTCCAAATCAACTTTTTACATATCGCGCTTTAACTTGAAATTGAAATAAAAATCTTCAAATTGAACTAGCGACACTGCGTAAATCGGTCTCCGCGACGGGGACCGTGGCATACCCACGAAACCAGCCGCGTATACACGCGCGTGTCCCCGCGCGGCGCCACGCGCGTGGCCACGGACGGGGCCACGCGCAGGACCACGGACGTGGACCCGCGACGGTTGCCCGCCGCGGGGACCCGTTTAACGCAGCGTCGGGCCTAAGGAATGATATGAAAGAAAAAGAAGTAAACGATACTGTGACGTCTTATGGTAAGCGTCCATAGGTCTGCATCGTACGTATCGGACGCATCGCATCAAACGGATTTCTGTGTCGGCAGCGATCGGATTGCCGACGCGAGTATCAGCAATCGGATTGCCGATGCCACCTTCATCGCTTCCACTGATCGGCATTCCGTATGACGTCATCGGTACGCATTGCATTAAAGCATTGCTTCTGCGCCGTCCGTACGATGCGGATCAGTGGACGCAGTTGTAGGTATGAGTTTTCATACAAGGCAAACTAAAATCCGTTACGTACGATACGTCCGATACGTGCGATGCCGAGTTGTGGACGCACACCTTTATAGGGGAAAATGGAAGAAGAAACCGTGTTGCGACGACCACAAGTAAAATGGAATAAGAACAGAAAGATGATGAATGATGATGAGATGATGGAACTCACCCGTTTCTTCCCAATATTCAGCGTCACATTGGCTTCAGTATGATGGTGTGGCTCCGATTTCCCTGCTTCCGACTTCCTTGTGTCCGATTTTGCCTTTTTAACTGACTGAAAAAAGGAGGAGTTTCTCAATTTGGTAGATAACGTGGGCTGCAGTTGAAAATCAGCGTCAAGTGGTAAACTTTATGCTGCCACTTGGCATTATGCTGAGCTGAGGCACGAGAGGCCCTTTGGCATTCAAAATTTCAAAGATTAGTTTTGTTTTTTATTTAGTTTTAAGTTTTGGTGCAAACTAACTCAATTTTCTTTCTTTCTTCTATCTAGTATTTTTAATAAAAAACCTTATACAACGTGTATCGTTAAATGCGCAAAACCTCTCGTAGGGTAATTCAGCCCATGTTACTGAACAATATTTCTTCTAAGACATTTGGAAATTCATAAAAAAAAAATTGGGATTTCATACAAAATGAGAAATTCTTTGGGCCCATCAGTATGAAAAATCAGTTTTTTTTTTTTCCGAGTCTTAAAACAAACATAGTTCAGTAACATGGGCTGGCTGAGTTACTCCACGAGAGGTTTTGCGCTATTAACGTTACACGTTGTACATGTATTTATTTTCTTAAGCAATAACATACCGATATGACAAACTGAGGACATTTATATTATGAAGAATTTCAAAAAAATAAACAATTATTATCTTTGGGAATGTGTTCTATTCCGTGGTTCTCTTACTGAAATGGAACCACAGAAAAAATATATCCGCATCACATAAAAATTACACAGTCTGTCTCACTCTTACCAGTCTAGTCATTGAAGTAATTTCAATCGAATCCCTAGCGCCCAGGAGTTCAGTCTTGGCTGGCACCGGTGCTGTTCCTGGGCCCGAGGTGCTGCAAAAGGCTTGTCCATTTATTTATTTATTTATTCGTTGCTGTTCATCACCATCATCATCATCAGCCTATAAATGTTCCCACTGTTGGGATACAGGCCTCCTCTCTCTGAGAGGGAGTGGCCCATAATCTACCACGCGGGTTGGTAGATGTCACATGTCTTCGAATTTTTGGTTCTAAACACATGCCGTTTCCTCACGATGTTTTCCTTCACCGTTTTGAGAGATATAGCATAGAATATAATATAATAGTACGTACTACGCACACAGTGGTGATGAAATAATTTACACAAGGTAATGCGCCTGGCGGGGTTCGAACCCACGACCTACAACTCGTACGTCGGGACCGATGCCACTGGGCCACCACGTTCTCGCTGTTTTATTCACTGCTGCAATTTATTTATTCATTACTGCTGGTACATTTCGATTGTACGGTCGATGGAGTCCCGCGGAGCCCCGCGAAGCCCCACGGAGTTTACTGCTTGCTAGCATGACCCCGCTCTCTTCTTTTTCACACATTACCGGCTGCACATTCGGTATTCTATAGAATAACTAGGCAAAGTATAAAATAAATAAAATTATGGTGGCTCACCAAGACTTCGAGAACAGTTCCAATGTGGAAACGAGATGGCGCTAGACGACTTGTACAGTTCTGTCTCTTTTCCACAGTAGACTATTATATGCCCCTTGATTTTTCTAGGCATTTTTAGGTAGGTAACAGATATAGGTACTAGGTACAGACGCCAGCAGGTCAACCTACCCGAATCTGTCAGACTTTACCAGTCAAACATTAACCTTCGACCCTTGTGATAAGGTTGAATTTCTATTAAAGAAATCTGACTGATTGTGGTAGTTTGATGTGCTGGCGTCTGTACATTTGAATAAATAGATAGAAATTTAAAAAAAAAGCTACATAAAATGAGTGGTGGCCGATCCAATGAGGATACAAGACAAAATAAACTCACATGATCTTGAGAATAGAGCCCATAGTCCCCCGTATGTCTATACTCGCTGTCCGATTGGTGTTCGGAATTGACTGAAAGAGAAGTAATACTATAATCATGTTTGTCTCATTCAACAAGATCATCCAACCGAGATTTATTCCATTTCAGACTTTACTCCGTGTCTTTTTAGTGGTCTTACAAAAGCCCAGTTCATGTATCCAATGACTAGAAAACGTTTATAATAAAAAAAAACCGGCCAAGTGCGTGTCGGGCCACGCACAGTGTAGGGTTACGTAGTTGCCCATCAAAATACTTATGCGAACTAACTAAACTGATTCGCTGAATTTAATTTTAAAAAGAAGAATCAAAATCGGTCCAGGAGTCTTTGAGAAATCGGGGAAAATACATTTAAAAAAAAGATTACGACGAATTTAGAACCTCCTCCTTTTTTTGAAGCTAGTTAATAGTTGACGATAAAAACCTGCCTATCCCCAAAAAACATACCGTAAAAACATACCTATTAAAGCTGTAAAAATAAAGTTGACAAACTTACATTTGCAGTTAAAGAGGATGTTCTCCGATACATTTAGTTTAAGAAAACATATAATCTAAGTACATTTTATAAGTTGGTCGACTATTACTCGTAAAGGCGTAAAGCCTACTTAGTCATGATAATTTTCTTTTAAACTTCGTTATATATACTACTATTGTGAATTTTTTCACACCCCCAAACATAACCGTTTAGCTGGTAGAGGGGGGGGACACTCGAATCGAGCAAAATTTAGCACTTTAAAGCTTAATATTTCACAAACGAATTTTTTTATCAAAAAATTGTCAAGGAAAACTCACATTATTTTTTAAAGATCTATTTAATGATACCCCACACTAAGGGTACGCGAGAAAAAAAAACCTCACTTTACGTGTAAGTACAGGAGGTACCCTAAAAAAAAATATTTTACAAGATTTTATTTTACCACTTTTTCGGCACAACAAATCCGTATATTTACACCAAATTACAGCTCTCTAGTACTGTGCGTCTCTGAGCTAAACTGCGGACAGACGGACGGACGGACGGACATGGCGAAACTATAAGGGTTCCTTGTTGACTACGGAACCCTAAAAATGGTATTTAAGAGATTTGTTTTTTTTTTTTATAAAATTTAAATTCGTTATTATGACGCAAGGCGTAGTTAGAAACACCCTTGTCTATTGCGCTGGATATGTAATAGATATAGGTACTCTACAGCATGATACGTAAACATTTTAACAGGGTGTTTCATATTTCTAATGTAGGTAACTATTTATTAAAAAAATAAAATATAAATAAAACTTGTCTAGAGGTATTTTAGGTCGGATACATTAAGTGGACCCTTTTTGTAAGACGACTAAAAAGTCACGGTGTATATGTTAGTCAATTTTTGAACAAAACTTTATTTTCATCAAAAGGATCATGCAACCCGAATTTCTTTCACAAACATAGAAACTCACAATACACAAACACCCAGACCCGAATCAACTATTTGCAGATCATAATTATTTAAAATGTATTTTGTTCCGTGCGGGTTCCCGCAACACGCTGCGCAGCAGTCGATCGTTCAGCCATTGCGCTAACCGTGCTGATAGTGGTAGGTAACTTGATGTGCTAGCTTCTGTACCATTTTAAAGGTGTAAGTGTTAATTTTATATGATACCAAATTCATTCAAATCATGCTATTATTTCAGGAGCTAATATCATGGATTAATTCCACATTATGGGACTTTCCTCATGGTGCGATTCGATGCGATTCGTGCGATATCGAGTCGAATGCCGATTTAAGACCCCTTTTACCTGCTTGCGCGTAGAACTAAAATTGTGGTCGTCGAATTTACCAAATTAATTAATACTCCAACATTTTTGAATACCTGTAAAAGAAAGACCAGTTTTTCGTGTTGTAAAAAAACGTAAAATATTTCAAAAAACTCTTTTATTAACTTTGTGGTAATTAATCTCCGACAAGTAGTTTACTGAAAAATCAACGCAGAGTCGATTTGCGACTCCTAAATCTACCATTAATATTTATAATTTTAACCAAAAAAAATACACAAGTCATCAGACATACGTTTTTGTCATGAAAAAACGTAGTAGAATTTATATTTTTAATAACACAAATTAGTAAAAAAATAAAGTCTGAGGTCAATTTTTACGTTTTATATCGCTGTTTTATCGCCATTTTTGGTTCGAACAAAGCATAATTACATTTAAAAAAATATGTAAATATAAACTATGTTTACAGACTAAACTAATTTCTAAATTTCATTAAAATCCCTTCATGTAATTAATCATAATATCGTTTTTAAAATCACTCTAAACTACCATAAATTACGAAACATAACCGGGCTGCGATCAGTACGGCTCCAGCGCCCGTCGACGTAGGACTTGTGTCACTTTTTTCCTCGTCCTGATTTTAGAGCGTACGTATCGTGAACGGAATACTATACTGCGACTGCCATATTTTGATTCTCTCCATATATTTTTTCGTAAGGTAAGATTTTCGTTACTTTATCAAACTAAAGTATTTTTGTAATTATAATAGTAGTTTATAGAATTTGTGCATTAAATAACCATCCGTTTTTGTTTTATTAGTTTTTGCAATGGGGCGCAAGAGTGGTGAAAAATCCAATATGGCGGCCTCCTCAAGATCGCGGTCGGGCTGTTTGAAATCCAACCCGATAATATGGGTATCAAATGAAAGGGTTTGCTGTCAGGAATATGAAAAAAATAGTCACGTGTCTTATATCCAACATGGCGGACATCCAAGATGGCGGATTGGCTATTTGAAATGCATCCCCATGATATGGATATCAAATGAAAGGGTTTGTTATCAGGAATATGAAAAAAATAGTCACTTGTCTCAAATCCAAAATGGCGGACATCCAAGACGGCGGATTGGCTATTTGAAATGCACCCTCTTGATATGGGTATCAAATGAAAGGGTTTGCTGTCCGAAATATGAAAAAACCCACATTTTTGATTTTCTTAAAAAAATTAAAATAACCCTACGGGGCTGAGAGAGGGGCCACTCAAAACGTGGGGGCGTATATTATTTATGGGATATATTTACATGACGTGTATAGATCGTGGTTGTAACTTGCAAAGATACGCTCCCACACGTTTTGAGTGGCCCTTCTCTGCCCCGTAGCCAACGACGATATAATACTAGACTACTAATAACAGGCGACAGACGTCTGCCAACACATTAGGCAAAAAAGTCTTATAACCGTTGTGACTCACCAAGTTCGTATTAGTTTCGACCACTCCTGTGAGCCGTAAACACGTCCGCGTGCTCTTGTAAAAAAACGGAGAAAATTGAAATAACAATGGCCCCGTGTACAATACGTTTTTGTGACAAAAAAAGCCAGACTTCTAGTTTCCTAAAAGACGGTATCACATTTCATCGGTAAGTTAATAGTTCCATAATCTAAATGAGAATAAATTTCTAACAATATTTATCGGGGTTCAACTTATACTGGTCGTACTTGTATGCATGGCACATTCGCGGAGCGCGCGTTGATGTCTTTTATGATTGCGTCTCTTTCCTTTGAAAGTGATTTTTTTGCTATCTCTTTTCCTCGATTTTAAGTAAACATACTTAGTGATGTTCCAAAGCGTACAACCACTTCTGTTGTCGATAAACCCTATTAATATTATTGATTTATGCAAAAATATTTTTTTAATAATTAGAAATTACAACAGACACATCTGATAAATTGTGAAACTTTAATTTATTAATTTTAGATACCCACACGATCTCGATTTAAAAATAAAATGGATAAGTGCAACCAAGCGAGAGAACTGGATCCCATCTGCTTATAGTGTAATATGTTCACGTCATTTTACCGAAGATTGTTTTATGCCTATGAAAAACCGTCGCCGCCTACTAAGTTCAGCAGTACCAACTAAGTATTTGCCTCTTTTGGTGAGTTTAATCATTGTACTTTTTTTTTTGTTTCCTAGTAAATGTATAGTTTCGGAACCGTTCTTCTTTATATCGCTGGCACGACGGTATATATGTATATAGGAACCATAATATGTACATCATTTTCATTTGTGGCACATCATTACCCGATTTTAATTGCTGGAAAGGCATGACAAGGCATTTAAAAGTATAATTATTATACTTTTCAGAGTTTCACGGGTCATTCAGATATCCCAATGCCCAGCACTTCTAAGCCTACTGGATCTCCTTTGATGTCACCGAAATTAAAATCAGTGAAGTCCCCAGTCACCACAGCTGAAAATTCAAACGTAGTGCAAGATTGTGTCTTGAAATCGCCACCATTATCTTCAACACCGAAAAGTAAGAAACGTTTTCCTGGAAGTCCGTCGGATTATGCGACGCCCGTGAAAAAACGATTGTGTAGAAGAATTATAGAGCTATCTCAAAAAGTACTGCAAAAAAATAAAAAAATAAATAATTTAAAAGAAAAAGCACGCTACATGCGAAAAGACTAGTTTCCCTCAAAAGTATTATTAAAGAGCTCGAAAACCAAAAACTTATAAATACATGTAACGCAGATATACTGAGCAAAATTGGCGTAACAAATAGAGAACTTATCAAAAGACAAGTAATGCAGGCAAATAAAAAAGGGATTACAATTAAAAAAAAATATTCACCAGAATTAAGAACTTTTGCTCTTACTTTAAATTTTTATTCCGCTAAGGCATATAAATACGTAAGAAAAACTTTTCAAACATGTCTACCATCTGTTAGGACATAAAGTAAATGGTACCAGACTGTCGATGGTAGACCAGGGTTTACTAAAGAGGCTTTTAACGCACTTAAAAATAAAGCTGCCCAATGCGATGGAGAATTAGTGGCCACTCTAGTGTTCGACGAAATCAAAATTAAATCTAAAGTCGAATTCGTTCCTGCTACACAGCGCACTTTCGGCTATGTAGATTTTGGTGCAGAAATACAAACCGACTGCTCCAGTGAATGCACTGAAGCATTGGTTCTACTTGTTGTTGGGCTCAACAAAAGATTTAAGGTACCCATAGGATACTTTTTGACGAACGGCACTAATGGGGAACAAAAACAGAATCTTGTTTTGCAGGCTATTTCAATGTGTCATCAAAACGATGTCACTATAAAAGCTGTTACTTTTGATGGATGTCCTGCAAACATTGCAATGTTTAAATTATTAGGCTGTAGTTTGTTGGAAAAAAACATAAAGACTTCTTTTCCTCATCCAATAACTAATAATCAAGTTTTTATTTTTTTTGATCCAGTTCATATGTTGAAATTAGTGCGGAATGCATTTGAATTTTATAGAGAATTTAAAAATAGTGACGGAGGTTTGATTAAGTGGGACTACATAGAATTGCTTTACAATATCCAGGATAGGGAACAATTTCATTTAGCAAATAAATTAAGACTTTCCCACATACAATTTAAGCAAAATATAATGAAAGTTAAACTAGCTTTCCAATTGTTTAGCCGTAGTGTGGCAACAGCCTTGAAATTCTGCAAATCAGAACTACAGCTTAAACAATTTCAAGACGTCGACGCCACTGTAGAAATGTTACTGCTGATTAATGATTTATTTGACATACTAGACTCGAGAGTTTACGGTTACGGCTTCAAACGCGCTCTTGGTAAAGATAACGCATCTAATGTTATAGAGAGACTAGAGGAATGCAAAAAATATATTCTTACCTTAAACGTAAACATAAAAGACAGGACCATAAAGCTTATTAATTCGCCACGTTATACAGGATTCATAGGGTTTTGTGTTGCAATTAACAGTGCTATCGGAATGTTTCATGATTTACTAGATAAAAATAATTCCTCTATTAAGTACATACCTTTTAACAAGATTTCTCAAGATCATATAGAACTATTTTTTGCTAATATAAGATCACACGGTGGTAGCAATGACAATCCTACACCGAGACTATTCGAAGCTATATATAAAAAAATACTGATCCACACGGAGTTAACCGACGTCTCTACTGGCAACTGCGTTCCTTTTGAACATATATCCATCTTAAACTGTTCATCAGCATTGAGTAGAATTAATTTGACAACTTCTTTGGACGACAAACAAGATGTTAGCATTGATGAACCTGAAAGTCGTGATGACTTAAACCGTGCCCTTGAGAGGATTACTTTGTCTCTTTTCACTGAAAGGGCAGTAGAGTATATTGCGGGGTTTGTGTCTAGTTCGTTAATCAAACATTTAAAATGTAAGACATGTATTGGAGCTTTAGTTTCCTTACATCAGGATCAAAGTAGTCAAATAGCTTACAGAGACAAAGGTGGCTTGATATATCCTTCACCAGATGTTATTAAAATTTGTCGTCGCTCTGAAATGATTATTAAAGCATACCTCGAAAAAATTGCCCAAAACCAAAAACACAAAACCGACGTCCTAGTCAATAAAACCTTAAGCAGTTTCATTGGCGAGGAGTTATTTCCTAATATAAGTCATCATCAATTCCACTCTGAAGTAACTAATCATGTGGTGGATTTGTCAATGAGTATTATCTTTACATATAATAAAATCGTAGAGCTGTCATTCCTGTACATTGAATATTTTTTTCTTTTTGTATTTTTTTCGAGATAAAGGATCGATTCTGATGCCAAATCAACTTTTTTTTTCTTTCGAAATTTTTTATGTTTTTTTGATTTGATCTATCTCTTAAACTACTGTAAAGTTGTCGATCAAATTTTCCTCAAATATTCCTAATAATATGCTTCTCTTGATAGGCTATGTATCATTACGCTATTTTTCCTGGGAGATAAGCAATTTTATATTTTGTTGTTTTTATCTGTTTGTTTTTAGTTGGAAGCTAAACCACTGGATATTATTTAGTCAATTTTTCCCCAAATATTCCTTAAACTGCTCTTCTATTAATTGGATATGTATAATTACGCTATTCCCTTTGGGGGATTAGCAATTTTATAATTATGTTGATTTTCAGTCATTGTTGACATTTGTATAAGAACCGCTATTTGAAAATACTGTCAGCGTACTAGCCAGTCTGGTTGGTATCCTGCTTGACTTTCGTGCAAGGGGTCTCTGGATCAAATCTCGCTGTTTCTTTTTTTCACTTTTTGAGTTTTCTTATATTTGTCCTGAGAGTTTCAAATAATTAAAAAAAATGTGTATACTTTTATTTCAATATTATTCGCGTGTTTAAATTATTACTATTTTTTTTTCAATAGTTTTCTAGGATATACATATACACTGATTTAAATTGTAGGTAGTAAGTTGGATATTTTTTAAATTGTAATTGTTTCGAGGTGTGGAATTTTAAAGATTAGAAAAAAATGTGTTTATTTATGTTTTGAATTGGTGTTCAAACCAGTGCATAGATTCTGTTTTAAACGACGACAAGTTGTACTCATCGAGTCAGATAATTAGTTATTTTTTAGGTATCACGCGGAATGCAACGGAGAAGAGCAATGCTATCGTACGTTCAATTTGCAGCGATACTGTAAATCAACCCAAAAATGATAGTCTAATGTTTAAAATAAACACGGTTCTTTGAAATTAATGTCGCTCAAATAAGACGTTTCCTATGCAAACTATGTACCTAGATATATCATTATTGATCTAAACTAATAATAAAAATGCAAGTATGTTTGTTTTTTACCTTTTCACGCATTACTACCTACTGAATCGATCGTCCCAAAATTTAGCATATACGTTGTCAGGAGTATAGACACGGATATAAGGTATCTTACATCCCGAATAACAGAAGAGAGCTGTTGCCGAGAAAACAATTACGTTCATATTCCAGATGGCGCCACACGATCCGTATTGTTTCTCAAATTCTAAAATAACGCAAGCGAAGCCGCGGGTAAACACTAGTGCAGAAATATATTTCTACAAGGCTTGCTTTTCTTACAAAATCATCTCAGCACAAACATACTGTTCGAAGAATTTATACAAAGTTAATACATTTCAAAAATGATTAGTGGTGATTTTTAAATGCAAAAAGACAAAATATATTTTTTAAAATTTATTAAAGTTGTCCACGACACGGATACGTCGGTTATTATTTTTTATTTTTCTTTCAAATAATATAAAAATCTTCATCCGTGTTGAGCGGTTACAGAAAAAATATAGATTAGCGTCACTTGAGAAACAGCTTGGCAAATTAGAGTAGAAAACCGGAAGTCGCCACTATGCTCTCGCTACTAGCACTTTGAATGTTTTTTTTTTCTCTTGATACGTTAGTTTTATGGCACAATAATAAATCTAACAAACCTGTGTTCTTTGTTTACATGAAATATCAAAGATTTTAAAACATTGACAGCAAACAAAAAAATTAGTTCCGTTTCAACACGTTCTGACCAAGCTGTAGGTATGTTACTCGAAATTTTGTTAAATGTTTTTTATACGTTTACCCAAATATGCATAAAATGAACACAGTCTGTTCAGTGTCTAATATTTTATTTCATCTATAATTTTACTTTTTTCTTATTTACTTTTTACTTGTAAAAATATTATATTACCTCTCTATATTATGCTGTGTATGCGATGACAGTTGTACCTCCCACACTATTGAAATTTATAGATCTGTTAATAATTCTTGTCAATAAGAAATGTGATAAACATTTCGGCTTGCTTTTCATCAAAAATAAATAATACTAAAAAATTACGTCACTCCCGAGTTAGCTCACAACTCTAAAATATCGCGCTGCATTTAATCTGATAGACCTCACCCATACTTACTATACTCTATGGGCCTCACCAAAGACCTCGAACATTTAGCTTATAATAATTACGGGAACAATTTTGAAACATTGTTTTTATTCATTTTTATATTTTACCTACGTGATTCAATCTTAATTAGAGTTAAGTATGTTAAGACATGTTTTATTAAATACAATTAAAAACTATCGATACTTTCTTGTTTGATTTAAAAAGTGTCCCATCCCTAGTGCGTTCGCACTGACCTTGAGTTAGCCAATCAGAACGCAGTACCCCGTCCCCCTCGCTTACGTAGTACCTCAGCAACTTGGCAGAATTGTTTTGTTCGTTAGATCGTGCAATGCCTAGTCTAGTATTTTATAGTCGTTGCCCGTAGCACAGTAAAAATATGGATAGTACGGAAACTACGTACTAACGTCCGAAACGGTGCACTCACACAAACACGCGCATCTACGAGGCTTCTGAGCGGACATCGCAGTGCTGTTAGTTCTGAGTGCCGCGTAAAGACGAGTTACGTTTATTTCTACAAAATCACGAGTGTATTGCGTTGTGTACGTATATAGCTGTTTGAACTCGGCTTCATCATAACCAGAGATTTTGTTTTTTAAACGTCCTGCTTATTTTGAAAATTAAGAATGATTTTTATCAATATCGAATTCTATATCCGCGTGACCGTTTAATAAATTCGTAAATCATTTGTAAAAAAACCAAAATGGTTTCTGCTACAATTTCTCATAATAAGCGTTTTTCATAGTTTTCGTCTTCGAGGATTTTGAATCCGATAGTACTGTCAAAATGTAAATCCAAGATGGCGGCTGTTAAAAATATCGAGGTTTTCGTCATGGGTGTCGTTTTCATGGTTTTCGAGGGTGTTGAAACCGATGGTGCTGTCAAAATGTAAATCCAAGATGGCGGCTGCATAAATTATCGAGGTTTTCGTCATGGGTGTCGTTTTCATGGTTTTCGAGGGTGTTGAAACCGATGGTGCAGTCAAAATGTAAATCCAAGATGGCGGCTGCATAAATTATCGAGGTTTTCGTCATGGGTGTCGTTTTCATGGTTTTCGAGGGCGTTGAAACCGATGGTGTAGTCAAATTGTAAATCCAAGATGGCGGCTGCAAAAATTATCGAGGTTTTCGTCATGGGTGTCGTTTTCATGGTTTTTGAGGGTGTTGAAACCGATGGTGCTGTCAAAATGTAAATCCAAGATGGCGGCTGCATAAATTATCGAGGTTTTCTTCATGGGTGTCGTTTTCATGGTTTTCGAGGGTGTTGAAACCGATGGTGCAGTCAAAATGTAAATCCAAGATGGCGGCTGCAAAAATTATCGAGGTTTTCGTCATGGGTGTCGTTTTCATGGTTTTCGAGGGTGTTGAAACCGATGGTGCAGTCAAAATGTAAATCCAAGATGGCGGCTGCAAAAATTATCGAGGTTTTCGTCATGGGTGCCGTTTTCATGGTTTTCGAGTGCGTTGAAACCGATGGTGTAGTCAAATTGTAAATCCAAGATGGCGGCTGCAAAAATTATCGAGGTTTTCGTCATGGGTGTCGTTTTCATGGTTTTCGAGGGTGTTGAAACCGATGGTGCAGTCAAAATGTAAATCCAAGATGGCGGCTGCAAAAATTATCGAGGTTTTCGTCATGGGTGCCGTTTTCATGCTTTTCGAGGGTGTTGAAACCGATGGTGAAGTCGAAAACGACACCCATGACGAAAACCTCGATAATTTAAGCAGCCGCCATCTTGGATTTACATTTTGACAGCACCATCGGTTTCAACACCCTCGAAAACCATGAAAACGACACCCATGACGAAAACCTCGATAATTTTTGCAGCCGCCATCTTGGATTTACAATTTGACTACACCATCGGTTTCAACGCACTCGAAAACCATGAAAACGGCACCCATGACGAAAACCTCGATAATTTATGCAGCCGCCATCTTGGATTTACATTTTGACTGCACCATCGGTTTCAACACCCTCGAAAACCATGAAAACGACACCCATGACGAAAACCTCGATAATTTATGCAGCCGCCATCTTGGATTTACATTTTGACAGCACCATCGGTTTCAACACCCTCGAAAACCATGAAAACGACACCCATGACGAAAACCTCGATAATTTATGCAGCCGCCATCTTGGATTTACATTTTGACTGCACCATCGGTTTCAACACCCTCGAAAACCATGAAAACGACACCCATGACGAAAACCTCGATAATTTTTGCAGCCGCCATCTTGGATTTACAATTTGACTACACCATCGGTTTCAACGCACTCGAAAACCATGAAAACGACACCCATGACGAAAACCTCGATAATTTATGCAGCCGCCATCTTGGATTTACATTTTGACTGCACCATCGGTTTCAACACCCTCGAAAACCATGAAAACGACACCCATGACGAAAACCTCGATAATTTATGCAGCCGCCATCTTGGATTTACATTTTGACTGCACCATCGGTTTCAACACCCACGAAAACCATGAAAACGATACCCATGACGAAAACCTCGATAATTTATGCAGCCGCCATCTTGGATTTACATTTTGACAGCACCATCGGTTTCAACACCCTCGAAAACCATGAAAACGACACCCATGACGAAAACCTCGATATTTTTAACAGCCGCCATCTTGGATTTACATTTTGACAGTACTATCGGATTCAAAATCCTCGAAGACGAAAACTATGAAAAACGCTTATTATGAAAAATTGTAGCAGAAACCATTTTGGTTTTTTTACAAATGATTTACGAATTTATTAAACGGTCACGCGGATATAGAATTCGATATTGATAAAAATCATTCTTAATTTTCAAAATAAGCACGACGTTTATAAAACAAAATCTCTGCTTATGATGAAGCCTAGTTCAAACAGCCATAATAATATAGGGTGAAGTACCCAATTATCAGCACTTTAAGAGTTGGTCCTAATTTAAGCCTATTTATTATTGTGAAAAATAGTTCTTTACCCGTTAAGGTAAATTTGATAGTTCTAATATTTAATAAGGAAGACGATATTAAAAGAAAAACATGGTTGAACTCTGTCAACATTTTTTTAGACAAGTAAGAATAAAAAATGGATCTCCCACCATTTACTAGCACCATTACCCCCAATTAACAGCACAGAGCGAGCTAATTATCAGCACCTATCTATCACTGATAAGAATTGCATTAAAAACAATATTTCCATTCTTAAAATCAGATTTTTATTTTTATACAGTTAGTAGGTAGGTACCCTGTAATATAAAACAATCACCTATAATTTTAGAAGAGAATTAGAAGATGTGATGGCAAGAGCCTATCCTTTTTTTATTTACTTGTACACTTTCTTGTGTGCATGTTTCTTAATTGTTTTAAATTTTGACAATTTTATAAAAGTAATAATCATACTTTGGAAAAGGATAGGCTCTTGCCATCACATCTTCTAATTCTCTTGAATGATCTCTAGTTCTAGTAAAGAGTAAGTTTCGTCTTCTTTCTTTTTTTAATTATTATTATTTTCAACGGGTCTATTTGATTGTTATCTCTTTGACTGTTATGCGAGGCTCTAGGTAAATTAAGATTTTTTTATTTGGTGGATACTCTACTCTGCTCTTCGGCTTTTCTTTTCATATTAATCGGGTTTTCATTTTCAGGTGAGGATGGTATATTCGTGTTATGAATCATAATTTCGTGTTTAAATGATGTCTGGTGGTGATTAATAAAGGTCTCTCGTGATTTATTTTCTTTTGTCTCCTGTATATTTGTAGCTTCTGTCTCTTGTTTTAAGTATCTATTGCCTCTTTTGCTTTCTAGGTTACCTTGTTTCTGGTGGTTTCTACTGTAGTTTTATTTACTTTAGTCTCCTTTATAAGATTAGCTTCAGCCTCTTATTTTTTAGTTTTGACCGTCCCTTTTTCTTTCTTGTTAAATCTTGTTTCTGGTGGTTTCTTTTGTTTTGTTTTTTTTTTCATCTTTTTTAAGTATCTGTTCTTTTTGCGAGTCTCCTGTTCTTCTTCTTTAAGTTTTTTTAACTTTTAATTTGTCGAGATGATGAAATTCTAGGAAAACCAATTTATCAGCATGCTTCTGATCCAGTTATCAGCACCGTGCTAAGATTTGGATTTTGATAGTTTATACTACTTATAAAAAACAAAATGAATTCTATGCATAAAATAAACACAGTTTACATTAAAAAGTATGAAATTAGTAGTTAGGTATATTTTTTCCATTTATCAGCACCAGTGCTGATAATTTGGAATTTACAAAATTTTCGATCCCTTTATCAGCACCACGTATTTTACCAATTTATCACCATAACCTCAGATTCTACTCTTCAGATTATCCTCATGAACTATCTATAATATCAGAGAAACCGTTAGTTTCAATATAAAATATGTAAAAGTTCTGATATATCATAAAATGTAAACACGTGAACTTAACGGCGATCACAAGAAACAGGCAAAAACAGAAGAAACTGCTAGACACAAATGTTTGTTTACACAATTTCCGCCATTGTGTAGTCTTAGAGTATTTTTTTGCCAATAGCAGGATTCCAAAAACATACATTTATTTATTTATTAGTGTGGTAACCCATGTTAGTAAGTGAAAACCTTAGAATTTGACAATTTATTCGGAGTGCTGATAATTTGGTGCAGTGCTAGCGTTTGGGTTGTTACCCCTACCTACACAACGCAATACACTCGTGATTTTGTAGAAATAAACGCAAGTCGTCTTTACGCGGCACTCAGAACTTCTTACAGTAGCTCGTTCTGTGTTCTTGTAGTAGATGTTTAAAAGGTTCTCATTCATAAAAAATATGAAAACTCGGAAAATGTAGTAGGTTAGGTTAGGTAGGACGAAGGGCTGATTTTTTAATAGTCAGACAACTTTTATCTGAGGAATGAAAATAGCGGTTTGACATAATTATTTTCTATAGATAAGCTGTCAAACCCCCATTTTTATTGCTCAGATATAAGTTATCTGACTATTAAAAAATCAGCCCCAAAACTTATTTATTGTTCAAACTTCACTTCTTAGGTTAATTGCAGATTCAGTTTTACTTCCACAACAGTAAAATATAACTAACTTTAACTGACAGGTTATTTTAACACAAAATTTAAATAAATCACCGGAACAGTTTAACATTCGACATCTAACAAATATTGTGGCGGGCACATGCCGTTCAACCAATCAACGCGCGAGATGCTTTCCGTTCTATACCATTTAACAGTCTAATAGACTGAATAAACAAAAAAAACTTTTCCAGAAATGTAACCAAAGTGCATTACGATTATATCGGCTCAAAATTGTTTAGTCCGTCTCAACACTAGCGCTACACTGGTTGCGTTGTGTATGTGTGAACAGCTACGCACACATGAACATTGCTGCCGTCTTTTACCTAAACTCGAGCGTTCGAATTTTGTGAACTGGCTCTTAAGTCGCACATATTATGGAGCAATGCAATGCAATTCGAACGTGCACTTCAAAAATCCACCTTACTACAACGACATTAAAGACACTGCAAACCAAAGACAAAACATGTCGCACGTGTCGAGTAGTTGCGCAATCGAATTTCGAACACAGAATCATGTGCATTGTCATTAGAACGTACATGGGCATTTCTACGAAGAGGGCATTTTTTTTGTCCTTTTAAAAAAAACATGGTTAGAAGTTACATACACATCCCAAAATTTTTAAACGGACGTCCCAATCTATATTCTAACTGGAGAGCATAACATAAATTCCGTACTACTTCTTAATTTTCCTAAAAAAAATTCGAAGTGAAAAAACGGGGGTAATTTTACTGATTTTGACCTGTCCCTTTTCCGAAATCGAGTGTAAAATATTTTATATTTTTTAATGGAGCTGAATTTCAAGCAAACTTTTGATATTCTTGGGTATATGGATAGTTAACCAAGAGACATTGACAATAAATAAACCTGTAATTGCTTATTTTGTTATATTTGTGGATGCGTAAAGATTTGTCCCAGTCTAATGAGTCATTACCGTGTCATACAAAAAACACTTGATTACGATACTAAATACCCGCGAACTGGACATCACCATCCGATTCTTGTAAACTGTCAGGTACTCCCGAGCAGGCCATGTGAGTGCATGTGTGGTGTGCTGCTGTTTTTTTAGATTTTCGAAGGTGAGAACCTGTTTCCGTGTCTTTAGTTCGGGGTCTTTTCTCAATACCGTGTCAAAAATATCTTCTGACAGTTTTATTTTTTAAAATGTTTTGTTTCCCTAGACTGAAATTTAACTGGACACCAGCATGGTTTTTTCGTTTAATTTGTTTGAAGTCGTAACAGTAATAAGTTATTTTGATTAGTACGATATTTTTTCAATTCCTTGGCTCTCAATTTTGTGCCCTGGTGTCCACGGAGTTGAGAACGATGGTTTACCCATGTAACTAATCCCGGTTTATATAAGGTTTAAAGTCATTTACTTCACAATTTGTCATGGTAAAGTAGTTAACGCCATATATTATGTGTCTATAATGTTGTATAAAAGGTTTAAAGTATCTAGAGTTGACGTTGCAATTGCAAGATCTGATTTTAGCTAATACTACCGCGACTAGCTACTCGAGCCTCGGAAGATCGTATTATGATAGCCTATATTTTATTCTGATGTATAAACTATATTGCTGCAAAGTTTCATTAAAATACATTCAGTAATTTTTGAATAAAAAATTGACCTGACTAATATACGGCCGAAAACTTCGATTATGTCTATTACTTTCTGCGGTTTGATAAATAAAACTGACTTGACGTCTATACTTAATGTCTCTTGTTTGTAATTTAAAGGTTTTACGAAAATGCTTAATATAAATACATTTTACCATATAAGTTAAACAAAAATGCTCATTTAAATGATTTGACTAAAAGTTAGTTAACTAAGCATGATAACTCAAGGAATCTCTCTCAAGGCAGACTCAATGTAAACTTACATACCTAAAATACCAAAAACTGCTAAAATATGTTCTTGAATGTTTTTTTTAAATTGAATTTGTCTTTCCCGGTTACGTAAAATATGTGTAATTCTAAACTCTGTGGTCACATTTCTCAATTCCATGGCTCTCAAAATTTATTTCATAAACTACTGGAGCAATTACTGGCAAATTAGCACCATTTTGTTTGAAAAAATATGCATTTTATTTTGGTGATATACAATTAGTCATAATGTGAAAAAAAAAATTGCCCACGGAATTGAGCAAAAATCACCGTGTCCGTAGAAATGCCCACATGCAATTCGATATCGAGGAGATCTGTAAGCAATATCGTCAATCCGTGCGACTCCAGCATTAGCAAACACTAGCGATTGTCCATACATTTTCTTCGGCCGGACGCTTGTGTGGTATGATATCTGACCGATATCGTCAACATCGCACTATGAGTAAAGTCCCTAAGTAATAATAATACAATAACATTCCACATCTATCACACAACGTCATCTGGTCCCAAGCTAAGCAGAGCTTGTATTATGGGTACTAGACAACTGATAAAAATACTTATATATTTCTAAATACATACATATTATAGATAAATTACACCCAGACACAGAACAAATGATCGTGCTCATCACACAAACATTTGTCCTGGGTGGGAATCGAACCCACGACCTCCGGCATAGCAGTCAGGGTCACTAACCACTAGACCAACAGGCCAGTCAAAGTCAAAGTCAGGTCAGTTAAGTAATTCCTTTATTGCTGGCTAGTGGACTATGCAATAACTAACCACTTTAGAATTCATTTTTAATTCACCGTTGCCCGGTGAATGAAGACATTCCCACTTGATAGGCACAGGCAGTCTATCTTTGTACATAGACTTGATCTTATCCAAATGTACGCACTTTGAATGCTCGAACATGTCCTTGAATGCTGGTAAAAAATAGAATAAAAATAAATATTAATTAATTCAAATAACGAAAGAAAGAAAAACGTTTACTGCCACAAAAACAATAATTAGAAAACACACAATCACAATCTTGCTGCAAAAGAAAAAAAGAATGAAAGAAAGAAAATGCACTCTCAAAACGTTGAAGGAAAACATCGTGTCCCTCACGATGGCATGGCAGGCATGTTTTAGAACCAAAAATTAGAATACATGTGACATTTATCAATCCGTCTACCTGCTCACGTAAAACACTTTTTTATTCATTTCCTAAATAGCATTGAAATTTTATATATTTCCTAAGGAACTGTATACAATTCCTAAATAACTCCTAATCCTAAGTAACTATTATAGGTCCAAAGCCATATCAGAGGCCTACGATGTGCCCAAACGGCTTTAACACCAGAGGGTGGCTACAATACCAACACGAAAAAGAAAATAAAGAATCTACAACACTGAAAGAACTACAAAAACCAGGGGTTCCCAAACAGCTCGCGGAGAACTAGTTGACACCAGATGAATAATAAAACAATAATACCTGGTTCCAAATTCTACGAAATCAGAGCACGTGAATCTGGTTTTGTAGTTGCAAAAGAGATCAATGAGACTATTCTCTTGCCAGCTGCAAGACCGCTTGGCCCAATTGGCCAGAACGTCTTGAAACGGAACTAATCTTTTTGTTTGCTGACAACGTTTTAAAATCTTTGATTTTTGATGTAAACAAAGACGCAGGTTTGTTACATTTATTATTGTGCCATAAAACTAACGACGTAATAAGTGAACATAAATAAAATATAATCATTCAAAGTGCTGGCAGCGAGAGCACAGTGGCGACTTCCGGTTTTCTACTTATTTTTGCCAAGCTGTAATACACATACATATACAATCTTAGTTCCATCACGTAATATCAATCTGGAGAATGGTCTACCATCGCGTCTAACGCCCCTCTATACGCTCTACGACGCACCAGGGCGTCGCGACGCACAGTTTGGAAACCCCTGAATTCCTGATAAACAACATACATAATTTCTTCCACTCCTTTGGCGCAGTTTTCTTAGCCCTTATTTTCTGGGCCTTTATATTTTTGAGGACCTCTCGTCTTTGGTTTGGCGGAAAATCAGCCATGTCACCATACATTACAAATGGACGCTCCTCCGCATCCAAGTCTTGCCACCACTCTTTCTCCACAGCTGGTGAAAAAGGGAGCTGGGTTATTATATCATTTGCCAGTTTTTCTCCATAGAGATCTAGCTACAATTTGAAATGAGCACCTGGGTCAACTTTCAATGTTGAGGCATCTGGTGAGGATAATGACTAGGGCATGCAACCGGGAAATCCCGGTACCGAAAATACCGGGAAATCCCGGTACCGAAAATACCGGGAAATCCCGGGAATTTTTGAAGCAATCCTGTTCCGGTTCTTCGTCCCGTAGTCCCGGTACTTTCGATACTTTCGGTACTTTATTATTTTCCTTCTTTTTTTAAATATAAATTTACAAATCATACCCAATAAACTATTCTTTTACATTATTGTTGATATAAAACATTTTATTTGAAAATAATGAGAATTTCGTAAACAAAAACTAATCAGCAATGTACATATAAGTAAGGGGTCGGTTATGGTGATGATAAGATTCATTTATTGCATTACTTTCATTTTAAAGAGAATAACTTTAATCATGCTCAGATTTTGTGTAAGTATTTTATAATTGTTTGGTTTATTAATCTCTAAAAAGCTTTTATTTTTTTTTATGATAGTAGTATCATAAATATTTTTCTTTATTTTAAAGAAAATAGCGTTTGTTACATTCTTTTCTTGAGTTTTATATTTTTTTCATCTCGCTAAAGCATTATACTAGTTTTGTTTTGCTACAGTTTGTTTAATGATATTTATTTATAGTAGAAGGAAAAAAGTGACCAAGTATATGATGTTAAAGACTTATTCTATAGAGGAAAGAAGAAAGCAATTACGTGACAAAGACAGGCTTATTTCTAATTGAAAATATAGTAGGAATTTCCAATATTCAAAATATATTTTAATTATTATATTTAAAAGTTATTTTTATATCAATATAAAAAAATACATATGGTTCTCGGAGATTGCGAGAAGGTACCTTTTTTCCACTTCACTCGCTCGGAAAGATTCCATTCATTCTCGCGTTTTGCGTGAAAAATGGAGTTTATTAATTCCATTTTGCACGCAAAACGCGCAAAACTCCATTTTGCGCGCTAGACCGCAAAGATTTGTTCAAAATTCGGACTATTCAGATATCTTGTAGTCAATTATTTTTTTCACTGGCAGGCGAGGCGCAGAGCCACCCTTACTGCATTTCCTCGCATAATGAGGTAAAAAGTTGTGTGTTGCATTCGGAAGCAAAGTTTTTCTGCATCTCGTACCTTTGAAAAGTACGCCATGCTCAGTTTTTAATCCTACTTGGATTAAAAACTAAGCGTAACGAAATTTTCGCGCCAAATATCAACTTTGCAGCCTTGCATAACAAATAACCATTTTATTTTTGAAGAAAATTAAAAATGTTTGTGATGCACTACTGTAATATAGAACTTCTTTTTTGCAGGAGAATTTTATAAGTAGGTTTCATTATGAAAACTCTTTTTGTAGCTAGCCGTTTAGAATTAGTAAGATGAAGTAAATTGTTTTTAGGACGGATATTTTTATAATTACCGAAGTCTCCCGAACAGAAACGACGACGTTAGACGATGCGTGGTGTCGGGTATTTTCGTTAGGTTTTTGTTGGGAATGTCTTGATTTGGTCGCCGTGCCGCGATCAGAGCCCGTGATAAAAGCTATGCAATAGCTTAAAAAAGAATTTTAATTCGGTTCCTTGAGATTATGTTCTGATGATTATTGTCAATTATGATTTACGAATAAAACAAAGTTTTATGAACTACTCTATCCCACCCACATTTGTAATGAGTTCATTTTTCAACTGATTTAGATAATTTTATGTAGTGTGCACGCACTCGTGCCTTTCATTCGATAAGTTAATAGCGGTTGTACGTGAGTACCGAAAGTACCGAAATTCCCGGGAAATCCCGGTTCCATGTCCCAGTACCGAAACTTCGGTACCGGGCTTTAAAAAGTACCGGTTCTGCAAGCCCTAATAATGACGCACGATACTTTTATTACTAGTGCAACCACCCATTGGCAAAAAACAAAAATATAAATTATTTTAATTTCATTTAGGTTAAATGTAATTGTCAGTGTATGGTTGCACTAGTAGTAAAAGTATCGGGCGTCATTATCCTCAACGGATGCCTCAAAATTGAAGACTACATTATGTAGTTTCACAGTTATTATATCTTGTCTAAAACAAAACAAATGCTTGTTAACATTTATAGAAGAAAAATAAAAAAACTTATTGTAAAAAATACAAGCGGCTTAGGACAAACTGTAGTATTTATGACACCATGAAAGATTGTTAAAAGATTAACCGAAATTAGTGAATATTGCATTGTCTTTGTTCTGACAAGCCAATACTGTGTTCTTTAAACAATAAATTGAAAGCCTTTTTTTAGGATTAGGAAGGTTTAACTTAGCAAAAGCTTTACGACCTTTTAATACTTTGTCTTCGTATATTTATGAATAGAACTAGCAACCCGCCCTAAATTTGCACTGGTACCCCCAGTCGGCTTTATTCTTCTAACGTATCTTTATTATCATCATCATAAATTTTAGTCAACTTATACAAAACCTGAATTAATCTAAATCTTACTCTGGTAGGTATAATTTTGTGCAGGTAGCTAAAGTAAACTAAACCCACTGTTTCTACATCTGTTAGTTATCTAATCTTTTCAGGGTAAACCGTTTCTGTAATAAAATTCTGAGTTTTTTCTCGTTTATTAAAATGCTGCATTCGTGCGTGTTTCATCGTCGATCTTTTCCTTCACATTTCTCATAATTATTCGGTAAACTGAATTAGTTTTCATTAATTTAGTAACTTATTTGAGATCTGAACAATAGAGCTACACATGATAAGATTTTTGCAGAATAACACTATTTCCGTTGCTGCACAAGTAATTTGGGAGAATCATTTATGCAAACTAAAAAGAGCGATGGACCTAATATCGACCCTTGAGGAACACCCATTGTCATTTTAAACCTTAGCGAATTTACACCGCGTCACTTACCTATAATGGAGGGGCCCCTTTGATAACTTTATCGTAAATTGGCTAGAAGTAAGTATCGAGTCAAGTTGAAAAAATGGGAGGGGAACTTTGCTTATGAATGGAATAGTATGGATTAAACAAAAACTAGGTAATATTGTGCATATTCTTACAAGCAGCTATGAACTAGCGTATCATATGAAATAAGACCATTAACTAAACATCATCATCATCAACCAGAAGACGTCCATCACTGCTGAACATAGGCCTCCCCCTTAGACCGTCACGCCAAAAGACCATTCAACACTTGCTACCATCGTTTGCCCGCGACTCTCACGATGTCGCTGGTCCACCTAGTGGAAGGCCCGCCTACGCTGCTTTTTCCGGTCCGTGTTCGCCACTCGAGAACTTTTCTTACCTATCGGTTATCGAGTGATGTGGCCTGCCCATTGCCACTTCATCTTGGAAACTTTACGATTTACCAATCTGGGCGTTTAAAAAATTTGGATCTAATTCAATAGTTACGCAAAAACTTCACAGGTTCATCTAAGTCCTTGTCTTCATCATCATCATCATCATCACAATCACAGGGGTCCTCGTTAGGGTCGATGTCTAGTGGCGCCTCGGTTTTCAGCAGCTTGGGGAGGTCTATGAGGTACTGGTTCGTTTCAGGGTCACCGCCTGCGAAGTGGTAGATGAAGGCCAAGAACTGGGGGATAGAGGAATAGATATACGATGATGCATATGAAGATACAAAACCAATGACCAAGGGAGAGACCTTTGCCCAGCAGTGGGATGATGTAGGCTAGAAATATCAATAGCCTATTTATTGCGGAACGCTTGCTATATAACATCACGTCACGGTACGGCCAAAAGGAGCAGAGCAGCTGCTGAGGCCTTACCATGAGCTCTTAACGAGATCCTGTTTAGGCTGTGGGAAAGAGACAGCTGTCTCTTTCCCACAACCTAAACTGGATCGTTCACTGAGCGTAAACTGGATCGCGTTTCGAGCTCGTGGAAGGCCATCTGGGGAGGTATTACAACGTCTTAAAACCAGGCTTGTTCCAGTGAGTGAACGTGATGGCGCTAGACGACTTGTATAGCTCTGTTACTTTCACTCGCCGGAATAAGCCTGGTTTTAAGACGTTGTAATACCCCCCTTCTACTATCAAATTGGATTACATTTCGCACGATATATTCAATCTAGGTGTCTCTTGATTGACCTTGAATCGTCTTGATAACAGTTTTAGATAAGCATAGGTGGATTTATTATAAATACCTACTTAGCTATCCGTCATGTCTTATCTTATAAAATACGCGATCTGCTTCATAAATAACACTTTCTTGCTGTAAAATTACGGGGTTATAAAATTTCTAAGTTTAATTTAAAGGGGTGCTAAGAAAGGAAAATATGACCCCGACCCCGACCCCGACTTACGAGTTTTTGAACATACAATTTGTACGCGGACACAGCCAGGCGCATTACTTTGCGCAATTAATTCCATCACCACTGATCTTAAAACGGTGAAGAAAAATATCGTGAGGAAATCGGTATGTCCTAGAACCAAATATTCGAAGATAGGTGACATCTACCAACCCGCACTGGAGAGGAGGCCTGTGTCCCAGGCGTTTTTACTAAACGTGGTAAAATCATCAAATGAGTCCTCTCACCCAGGGCAGGGCAGGACAGGAGAGACTGTCAGATGAGACTTGTACTGACTAAAATCCACGGTGTTCTTCAATAGCCCTTTACGTTACGGGGTCGAGGAAGCTTGTTAGTCCCGCGACCCCCGGCAGGGGCCCCGTGTCCCTCGCGTGGGAAATATAAGGGCTGATGATGTGACCTAAAGAAGATACGGTCTATATTTTTGGGATTGGGACTAAGGTCGCACCTGGCTCACAACTTTTTTCATTTTTTCGCGCCATTCGTGATCCACTCTAGCAGCAGTCTTGTATCCTCTCGATAAATGAAGAATCAACTCCTGTCCTTTAACCAGTATATCATGTAATGTGTTGATATAATTCGTGTAATCTGTTGAAAAAACGAATTAAAAGTCGACACATTTACACGTTCATTACCGTTCATTGCCCAGAGCCGGTGAGTAGGCGTAGCGGTATCAAACGTCAAAAATAAATCGTAAATGCCAATAACCACGTGAATATTTTCTCCTTGAAATCCTAAGAAAGTACATCGTTCGGAGAATTTGCCAAAGTTCCAGCGTGGTGAAAATAGTGCGCGAGATTCTGCTTCATTTCACGCACGATTTAAAACCTGCGTGGTGATTGCATTGCTGGCAGTGTTGCCAAAAAATAAATATTTCCACGAGGCGTCTGATAGGGATGTTTCACTTCAGCTTCAGTGATAAATCGATTACAATCTCGATATTTCAGTTTCTAAAATATAATTAAAAACTAAAATAAATTTAAATTTTACCTTCAACAATCTGTAGTTTTTCAAATCTACTTCTTTTTCTTTCTGTGCACATGACATACATTAAAGCTGCTAAGTTTTTACATTGAAGTTGTGTTTGTAACGCATTTATTTTTTCTTGTCTTTCTCTGTGTGCTTCTCGAAGCATGTAAGATGCGCGGGTTTGCTCATTTCTACGTGATAAAAATTATTAGTTAGTTAAATTAGTTTTCCGATTTCGATATGAAAATAATCAGATTTAATTAAAATAAAACATTTTATAATAAATAATTACAATAAAATGAAGTTAAATTTTTCCTTAATTAGTTCCTTTTCTCGTTGTAATATCCTGTCATATTCTTCACGCAGTTCCTTTTCTTTTTGTCTTAATATCTCCTCAACGTGTGTAGGGGATATTCTTACTTGGGAAGACTAGACAGAAAAAGCTAGTGTATTAGTAGAAGTAATGTGGTGATTGCAATAATAACCATATTGTGATATATGTAATAATACTTCTGGGGTCATATTAATGATGTTTTTAATTTCTTTTCTTTAATATTACTATGTAAATTATATTCGCAATGCCTAAGTTTAGCGTCTTTACTAAACTTAATCAACAAGTAGTTTAGATTAATATGATTATTGTTTTGTAATATTAACATGCAAAAAGGCACGCATGATAAAATAGGTAGATATTCCGTATTCCATTGTTTTCGAAACAATTATAAATTGTAACTTTGGATGACGACCAATTAAAAATAAATAAAGTTGTTCATTGTTCAACACAAATGTTCTTTCCTTGTTAGTTCGGGCAACCTGAGTACGAACGCTTGCAAAAATTGTTTTAATTCAAAGGTTTAGTTGTTGAAAATTTTATAATTTTACATAAGTTTTTAGAAAATCTGAGATCTAATCATGCAAAAAAGTTCTCAAGTTACAACTAATATTTACCTCATCTTCTGTTTTTTTACAAATGCATAGTTCTTCGGTATATTTTGCAGTAAGCATCGGAGTGGAAAATGGTTGAGGAAAACTTTCTTCTTTGATAACTTCCAAGGACTTGTTTTCTGAAGTCTTGCCATCACTTGAAATATTGCTATGAGTGCTCTGAGACATCTAAAAATAAAATAATATCTTTTCAAAACACAATCTCAAGTAAATTATTTATATTGGAAATGGAAATCGGTCGTATAAACGCTCCGAATGAATATTATTAATTAAAATTTTGTTTTCAGAAACGACTTCTATTAACAAGCGTAGTGTTTTAATAAACAAGACAGAAATTCATCACTCCTAATAATTATATTTGTTTGACTGCATTCTTCATGGAATTTTTGATTGTATTACATGTTTAAAACCATAATTTGCCGTACTATAAAATACTCAGATTGTGAGCGAATCTCTCACCATTTACTCTTTGTATTTGGGTACGCTAAGTATGCTGCACAATTATTTTAAATTAAACGCATATTTTTCCCGACATCTTTTTATTGAGTTTTTTTCTAACTGACTTGACACATATCAAAAATATTGTAAAGGCTAGGTTACACATTCGTTCCAGAACATCCTCCACACCCAGAAAACAAAACCTATGTGTAGCCGACTTTACGTTTCCATTAAAGTAAATTGGTACAAAGAAATCATTTCTATCTAGGTAAGTAATAGAGTACAACACATGAACACCAATGCAAGATTCCAGTATGACAATTTTTCAAAACATAAATGACTAATCTAAAAATAAAATATATTATAACACTTTGTATTACTACTTTTAGGTTCATAATTAATAGCAAGCCTAAAAGCAATTGAGTCAAATAATGACTAGAAACTTGACCGGTATTAATTACACTATTCCAACTAGACCAATACAATATCATACGTACATTAATCATACAATATATCTACTTGGCATTCTGAGAGTCCTACCTACACGAGTTGTCTTTTGTGTAGTAACCTTGCTTGTCGGGATTTCCTGTATCTCATCCTTGGTTACTTGTGTACTACTTGGGTTAATAACAATTTTAAATTTCTTACCAACAGGATCCTTGCTATCCTGTGGTCCCTTCACCTCTGAGGAAGAAATTTCCAGTCTATATAGACGTTGAATGGGTCTGGTCTTGTATCCAGCAGATGTTTTTACCTTTGCAGCTCTACTAATACCATCTTTCCAATAAAGGTTTCTGTAACAAGTCCTAATGGCCACTTTATCCTTTTTTAGTTCTCCTTCCAATAGAACTACATCTTGTGTACAAAATAAAGACGTTACTATATTACTGTTTGTCACAGTTATTTTTCCCTGTAATGTCCACCCTAATTTTGTTTTAATGGCAGTTAAACCATTTTCGAGTTGAACAAAGGAATCGGTCAGTAAGAGTCCTGCATAATCAGCTCCTATCAATAGGCCTATATCAGAACTTTCAGTGTCAGTCAACCTAATGTTATTTTTGTTTAACAATCTTATTATAGACTCATTATCCACTTTGGGAACATTTTTGCAAATACAAGATTGCTCTAAGGCTGACATATCACATTTGAATGAATTATCAGTACTTTGTACTGTGAAATTATAAACATTGTACTCTTTAAACGCTACGGTGACACCTCCAAATAAAGAATGACTTAATTCTTCTTTCCCTGCTGCTTGTAGTTCGAGCTTTTGTGCGACCTCTTTCTTTATATATGACCTTTGTGAGCCACTGTCGAACAAACACCGCACTGTTGCTACTCTGTTTCCACAGTTAATTTTCACTGCTAATGTTTGCAGTAAAGTTGTTGTCTTCAAATTATTTTGTGAGAGGTTTTGTAAAGTTTCAGCAGAGTCACTCTTTTCAGATTTAGGGTATGTCTTATGGTCACCTTTTTTACTATCACCGACTGTTTTTTCAGATGTCCCAGTGCATAAAACAGGAGAATGTCGTTGTCCACACACATAACATTTAATGAAACATTTACATACTTTTGCATGATGTCCGACTTTTAGACATAAGACACAGGCCTTTTTCTTTTTTAAATATTCTCGTCTCTCTTCAATAGACATTTTTGATATCTTAAAGCACTCAATGCTTGAATGATCCTTTTCACACCATATACATTTTCTCTCTGTTCGTTCTTTTCGAGTCGGTTCAGTGTTTACTGTAAAACATCCAGCAGTTGATTTGAGAGGCTTACCTGTCTTTGTCTCAAATGTTGATTTAGCCATGGTTATTCTCTGTTCACTCTCTACTTCTTTCTTTAGGAATTCCAACAGTGAGCTGAGTACATCATCCATTTTCTCTGGTCTCGCTCTCTCCCAGGCTTTGAGGGTATCGATTGGCAATGCTGACTCTACCATTGGCAGAAGAATCGCAGAGAATTTATCTTTAGCAACTCCTAATATTTGTAAGGCTCGCAGTTGCGCATTGAGTTTGTCGTATAGTGAGGTTAGGTCATTATTTGCTTCTCTATTCAATATTAATGATAATAACTCTCTCACATATACCTGAATTTGCAAATCTTCTCGAGCATATCGTGCTTTGAGCTCTTCGAGACATTGTTTATAGCTCGTATTTGCCAACGGGAAACTATCCACAAATGACTTCACATCAGTTCCTTCTTCCATCGCTTGTGACAGATATTGAAATTTGTCGATTTCGTCAATTTCGGGGTTGTTGTCTACTTTTTGGAATGAGCCCCAGAAGGATAACCAGTTTTTTATGTTTCCGTTAAATGTTTTTAATTGAAGACGCGGTAATTTCACATCGCGATACCTGTCTGTGAACCTTGGAGACGGCTTTGCCGACAAAATCGATTCGTACCGCGATTGTAAAAGCATCCATCTTGTTTCATATTTTGCGACGTCGTCTAATTCATCATCGAGATCTTTTTCCTGCCAATCACTTGAACTCGTTATGAGATGCTGAATCGCGTTATCTAACGTGCTCAAGTTTTTGTGGCATTCTTCCATGAATTTATAACATGATTTCGCCTCGATGTCGTCGTAGTCCTTCGCGTTTAAAATATTTTCGAATGCATTCGCAGACTTCGTAAAATGACGACGCAATACGGAACGTACCTTCTTTTTCTGATCCATGATCACGGTCGCCAGATTGTGAGCGAATCTCTCACCATTTACTCTTTGTATTTGGGTACGCTAAGTATGCTGCACAATTATTTTAAATTAAACGCATATTTTTCCCGACATCTTTTTATTGAGTTTTTTTCTAACTGACTTGACACATATCAAAAATATTGTAAAGGCTAGGTTACACATTCGTTCCAGAACAGCTTGTAAACAATCGAATTGTAAATGTAATATTTAATTTAAAATAAAAAATTTAATCGATTAGAATTTCAGCTGATGAATGTAACTTGCTCGTACTCAACCTCTACAATGACAAGTTGTGAGAAAAATTATGGCAACACACAGTTCTGCTGTCGTGAAGTTCGTAACATGTGATGTTTCGTGAAAAGTGCTAATTTTTTTACGAAAAACCTTTTTTAATTATACGTAGTGCATCTTAAAAGTGTTAAAACCATACGTTTGTGCTTTGTGTGCTGTGTATATTGTGTTAAAAGTGTTGGAATACCGCAACAAAAATTACATGGATAAAGCCGTCACCTGAGGTTGTAAAGGTTAGTGCTTTTTTCATCTGTTGTTTGTCTTAAAATAGATTTCTGTGCGGGTCGCAATGATATTTCAGTTTTGTTTGTGTAACGCCTTCATGTGACTTTTCAGTTCTTTCATAGGACCTTGAACTAGAAATCTATCAGGGTGCCGTGATCAAGGTTAGGTTCGCGCGGGCGATTCATCTCGCATTTAATCATTGTTTATTCCTCCAGTTTGGTTATAAACTTGTAGTTTTTGGTCAAAAAGGCTAGGAAAATACATTATTATGGTGTTTCGTGCGTTAAAATGTGATTAAAAATGTGAAAATCTGGTTCCGTGAACCTAACCTAAAAAGTGATTGTATTTAGTGCAGTTTTTTTGCAAGTAAAGCGATACGATGGATTAACCGTTATCTGGTCGGTGCGCGTGTTATTACGGGTATTGGAAGTTGAAGCTGTTGAGTACATTTAGAGCAGAAATTGATGTGGTCACGTGAAATTATTTCGGTTCCACACATGGTTTGACAGTTATTTGAGATTATTTTGGTCCTTATCGCTGACAGCAGTTGGCATGGAGAGTTTTGGCGTCAGATTTGAGATAAATGTAACAAAACAGTGTTTGCAAAGACAAATTTTCCCTGATGTGTGTTTCAAAGATGTAAACATTTGTGAAGATGTGCAAAATCATGTCTGATCTTTGTTTAGTGCCAGAGCTATAAGGTAAATGATTTAGTTCAAAAATAGATAACATTGAAATGCCATGTTGTTCAAAATAGCCATTTGACCTTAGGGTCTGGTGAGCATCTGTGTCTATTGTAATTTAAATAGGTTGTTTTATTTACATAATTATTACCTATATTAATATAACATCCTCATATTTATAAGATCTAAAAAAACCTTACTACTAAACAATTTACGCTTTCATTACAAGAACAATGAAATACAGACCTTATTTTAAATAAAATTAGGAAGTAAACATGACTAACTCAGTTCAGAATAATTATCTAAAAGGCAAGAATAAAACAACCTATTACTTCCTCAAAAGAACCCTTATCAAGTTTAAAAAAAAAAACTAATTTACACTAGTTAGGTTAGGTAGCACATGTTAACTAAAAATGTGTGTTTCATTGACTTCAGAATAGTTATTGAATTAAAAAAGTATTTAAAAAAAACATTACTTTTTGAAATGTAATATTTATGGAAAATTAAATGAATGAATGGAAAAGAATCACTCATTTGTTTAAACATACTTAAAACTATTAAATGCAAAAGGTTAATTATGAATTTATGCCTAATCATTGTACCAATTTTGGTATAAATAAAGAAGACACATTGGATATCGTAATAGACTCTAGACAAGAAAATTAGAACAGTGGGTATCCTTGTTACCAGAATAAATCATCGGTGTAGTGTTTTCCCACAATATTGGGTCAGTTTTCAGTTTTACGACACAGCTGAAGAGAGGAATCTTTCTAAAAATATCTAATTTTCTATGACAATAAACCTACCACATTTAACTAAATCCTCAAAATATTTACCACAAAATTCTTTGTATTTTTCTATACTTTCCATCACGCATAATGGAGCACCTACGAGTCCAAATGTGGAAAAGCTCTCTCTAACAATAACAATACCTACTTTCCATGAAAGATACACAACAGTAAGAATTCTTACATAAAACCTAAGTTAAGTTATCTGGCGAAATTTGGATGTACCGAATAGGTAAACCTCTAGTCTGTCCTTTAGTAGATTATAGATGTGATGATGTTATTACATAGATGACCTTTAGTTTATAATTCTAAGAGACATTGCTTTCAAGTCTGTTTCATTAGGGTGCTTTTCATTTCTCACACTAACTGTATGCCAAATTGCAAAAATGCTGGCATCCAAATTTTATGCATTTATGATATTAAACCATAACATGGTTGACCATTTGGGATTGGTTCGAAAAACTGGTTATAAACGCCCAAATGGTTGTTTCAACATTGCGTGGGTTAATAATAAATTAATAATTCATTCATTTTGGTGTTTGTGCAAATAAAATAATCAGAAATTGTGAACATAATTATCATGTCAATTTTATTCAAATCTGCTAAAGTGGACTTTTTAGACCACAATATTTGATTATCAACAGTAGTAATTCAGGCATTCCTCTACATTTTGCTAAAATTGAGTTATCAGTTTGCAATAATAAACATTTTGTTCCAAAAGTAAATAAACAACCACTAATTTCTTACTCCAACTCTTTAATTATATCATAAACAAACGGTTTTACTAACTTTCATAAGTTCATTGACTTTTGCGCATGAGAAAATTTTTATCAAAACACGTCTAGCAGTTCCTGATATGATCTAAAGTTTGAACGAAAACAAAAGAACGTACAATGGTTTAATTTATTCTAATGATTCATCAGAAGACTGTTACATTTGAGACATTTAAATGTGGAATGCACATAAAGTTTTATTTATGAGTAATTTGCGTTTTCCTGCAATATTGTTTACCTTAACATTTTGTGATAGTCTAATTGTTTTGTATTATTGGTTAGGTATTCTTTCAATTAATGTACCTACTGCCTCCTTAGTTAAATTACTTAAATGTAAAATTTACCTGTGTTGAGGTGTTGCTCTGATTGACAATAAATACTAATAATGCTAATTGAATATTGAAACATTGCACTGTTGGATTTTCAGCTTTTAGTACTAAGCGGTGTGTTGGGAAACAAACTGCACTATTATGAAGTATTAATTAATGAGTTGCCTAATGTTATAGAAAATGGTGCCTCATATAGGTGCTTGGTTTTTCTACAAATTTGTCTTTGGAACTGCATTACAGGCTAAAAAGAATCTGGAATAGGTATTGATAATTGCAGCTTTTGTTTTCCATACTTGACGAAAGCTACGCTTGTTTGTACGCTTTTGATTTCTGAACCATTCTTATCAATTTTGAATAAAGATGAGACCCTGGAGACTAGGCCAAGCAACTTCTTTTTCATAAAACTTGAAGGGTAAAAATATGAGCTGGAAGCGAGCAAAACCACTGGCAAAAACTAAAAACAATAAATTAAATGGGTCACATCTATTTCATTCTTCTTTTTTTTTTGTTACAACAAAAAATATACTAAAGAACTCATTGAAAATGTTACAAAATAGTTTAAAGGTAAAAACCTTACGTTTCAAGGCTGCTAGAGATTCAACATTTGTTATTGATCTTAATTAGTTTTTATTGCTTAATTTACAGTAATTTAGTAATTTGTTTATTGAATTATACGGAATTGGTTATCCAATTAGCTCTTTTTTATATTTGTAAATCTTTGGAAGTTATTTCAGGTAGGTAGTTGTTGGTCCAAAACAATCTGTGCATATAAAACTGCTACTTTAAGTAATATTCCTTATGATTCACTCTATGCATTTATATCTATTATTCATTCACAAAGTCATTTACCCACACTTTCTGCCTACCATAACCAGTAACGGTACTCCAAATTTAGTAGATAAAACTTAATTAGACAATGATTAGTTATAGGAACATAAGGTTGACTGGTAGAGAAAGCCTTGTGGCATTAAGTCCGCCTATGTACCATGGATTTTTACATGAAGTATAAATAAATAAAATTATTCAATCAAAGAACTGAAAGTGTGAGTTTCAAAGTTCCTTAATTTTTCTAAGTATGAACTAAATTATTATTTTCAAGATTTAAATCAAATACCATACCTTGTACTATTAAAATTACAGAATAATATCTAAAATTAAAATAGTAGTTAAATTAAATTATTGCTTTTACTTTTTTTTTCTAAATATTTTTTGTTGATTTTTATTGACAGTTTGACTTTTTGACATTGAAATCAGCTGTGTTGTGTCAAATGTCGATTGTTTTCGACCAGTTATTATTAGTCATCTATTTTGAGTGAATAAGGTTTCATTGCACAACCTCACATAATATTATGATTCATCTTGTTGTGTACTGCTTTTGAAGAAATCGTTTTGCTTCCTACTAATGTTATAAATTCGAAAGTTCGACAAACATTTGTGCGATAGACGCTTGTGCGACAAAACTACTGAGACTTACTATAGTTCGAATGCATGTTTGTGCGACACACTGTATGACATCTACATTAAAGGCGCGTTTCCATTATGCAAGTGACTTGCATACAAGTTGCAAGTTGCATGCAAATTGTATAGTGGAAACAACAACTTGTATGCAAGCTGCAAGTTTAACAAAATCGTGTTTCCAGTCTGACGTATACTTGTATGCAAGCACTTGCATAATGGAAACGCGCCTTTATTAAGTATAATATTTTATAGAGGAAAGATTTGATTGTTTGTATTGAATTGGTTCCGAAACTATTGGACCGTTTTCATAAATAAATACTAAAAAACTTTTAACAAAGATTTTTGGGGAAACAATAATTCGAGTGTAGACAGGACTTGAACCTACGATCTTCCGATTCATACACCGGACGCTTTTTCAATTACTTTACCCCTGTGTTTTGGCATGCTAACGCGAATTTTTCAATTCCTTGTAGAAGTTTACGGTAATGTTTGTTTGATAGTGTTAGTGATCTTTACGATTCGCGACGTACGCCTGCGTCGATACGTATAAAATATTTATTAAAATAAATATAAAAAATGGTACGGAACCGTTCCTGCGCGTGTCGGAAATATCAGATCCGGGGAACCGGGCGTGCGCGTGGTGCACCGCCATCATGACGTGTGACACACGTGTGTAATAAACCATAAAAATATGGAAGCGGCTTCTTATGTTTATCTTAATAATTATAAATTCGGATGTTTCGGAAACTGTGCAAAATCACAACTAATTACCTATATCGGTACATTGGGGTCACATAAATATTCTTTACAAACTTAGATTAAAAAATGTCCAGATTGATAGTAGGCCACTGAGAATTGAAGCCAAAAACACGGGGTAAAAATTTCCCGCGTCGTTCGATTCCTACGTAAAACAAGTGAACATCTCGAAGGAAAATATTTAAATGTGTGCGTGGCACTCACTCACACATTTTTAAAAAGTGGCTTCACTTAAAGCTTTTCGTTTTGTTTCGAACACGGAATCTGGACATTTTTTTATCTAAGTTTACAAATTGATTTACTGAAATGTATAATAACAATACATACCTAAATAAATTAGGTACCTACATAATATAAATTCCGGAATCGCGAGAATTTTACTATCGAGGTATTCCATGTTAGCCAACACTTGAACGTAGTAAATTAGTATTCGATTATATTTTATCAGACCTGAGCTAACTAATTTGATGAAGTTTAAGTATAAAAAAAAACCCAAGATTTTACTTAAAATATTTCACATAAGCAAGTAAAATAATCATTTTCAATCTCAAAAATAGTTTCCCTCTTTTTTTAAACGCTTGCTGATTCAATACGAAGAAACCTTTACCACATATTGAAAACTAAGGTTTAAAAATCATAAAGAAATAAATAGGTATTTGTGTTAAGTGCCAAGTTTGTAATCGGAACGAATAAGCTTTATTTTTAAAACTGTACTTATTTCTAAGTTTCACCCCTCTAGGGGATAATTTTTGTAAACTTTTTAAACACACTTCCTTTGATTCCTATTTGGTTACAAGATTACTTATGCCAATTGACGAGTTTATCTTGAAGGCTGATATTTGGAAATTCTCGAGGTAATGAAGTGCACCTACTGTCCATAATTCATGTTTCTATGTTTATCGGTGTAGACTGGGAGAGTTACAAACATTATCCTGCTCTTTTTTAAAAGCAGATAAAGCGATAAGTCGAATTAGCGCAAATTGTATTTTGTCAATTGTCTACCTGAAACTGAATAATAGCGGCGCAAGAAAGGGATACTTTATACAAAACAACAGAGCAAGACTTTTAAAAAGAGTATGCACAAAACAAAGTTTTCTTATCAGTTGTAGTCATAAAACAATAATTTTGTTTATGTAAATGACTAATGTTATGTTGTGGCTATGTTGTTATTGAGATCTCGGAATCTTTTTACCAGAATGGAGCGGCTAGTTAAAAGGGGTATTGATTTATTTGACCAAACTTCCGCAATGTATTTTTTTTAAAGTTACGACGTCATGTCTGGCCTGTATTAATCGATAGTTAATATCTGAAAGTAGTATTGTATGAGACAAAATCATTTACAATGTGACGCTGTTAATAATTTCCGAGATGAATTATCAAAGTTATAATCTATTCACTGATGGAAACTTCAGCACTACTTGAATTTTTATCCCACTTTAAATCAACAAAATATAAGACACATAAGTAAGAATTAAAGTATTCGTATCTCGTTCTCTATTTCCGAACTCGGTGATAGGGGCTGTCAAATTTTAGTCCGCCATGTGGCAGAGATGTGAAATAACTCGGGACTCTCGGGAGTGACTTGTGTCAGGTTTAATGTGCAGCACAACCTTTTTAAGTTCTTTGCTTTTATTTAATTTTCAAAGTTAAATAAGCCGAAGAAGAAGAAAATGTTTATGAAAACATCTACATGGTGGCCAAAAATTGATACATCTTAAGTCCCTAAATAATGTGATCTGTAGGAGGCGCTGTCATCGCGAATACATGGAAAAGGGTGTGCGCCGCATGCGGCTGGGTTACAGAGAGTAGGGGTTCGGCTATCGGGTCTACCTTAGCGACGCGACGACCATTTGTTGTCAGTATGCATCGCGCACTCGTCCCAGTGAAGACGTGTCTATTCGGTTACCAGTAGTGACGTTCCAACCTTGTGTGTCTCTTTGTTAAGTGTCTTCGTAAATTCTAATGGCTAGTACAGGATTGAGCTGTACTAACTATCAGCAAATGTTATGATGACACCGAAGAAGCCTGCGCAAGCAGGTACAGTCAAATGTAACTAATTAATTTTACTTCTTAAAATAAGATTCTGTTTTAAGGATGGTGGATTTTTTACTTTTTCCCATCGATCTTTTAATCGATCTTGTTAAAACACATAGGATATGTACTTTTTATCTCGGTGTTGTATATCAATAGGTTCATAAGCATTTGCTAAATGTCTTGAAGGAATTTTCCGAAAATCTACCTTCAAGGGGTGAAAATTGGTAATAATATGATAAACCTCATTCATTGGTTTCATTGTTATTTGGCTGTTATAAGAACACAAGTAAATTAAACAAACTTCAATGTACGGTTTCTAACTTTGATCATATTTAGTAAACGTTTTTGAATATTATAATACTTGTATAATCTCTATTCGTAGATTTGATAGTCATCGACTCATTTCGCACATGGTTACAATTTGATAATTAGTAGTTTCTCATACCAAAACCTTCACTTCCTATAACTGATAACGGTTTGAAACACCATAAAAATAGTATCACACGGTGAATTTCCAAGAAACCCTAATAAAAGTTGTTAAGCTGTTACCACGTTGTGTCCTTGTAATCCTTAAAAAAGGAATTCGTTTCTATTATTTAAAAAATGACAGTACTGGCTTTTCAGAATTAGAACAATGCAATATTTACTAGATGAAGGTAATATTTTATCAATCCATATTGTAGTGTCATAAAACTATTTTTAGTTCTTCCAAGGATTTTTTTTTGTTTGTCAACAAATAATAGCTTATAGGATTATGAGAAATTGGGTGCATTCAAAGAAATGAATGATACTAGAACTACTTAATTTACAACAATTTTTAATCTTATAACTTGGGGTTCAGTATGAGTTGTTTTGTTGAAATAGAACCTTAAAAAATCTTTAGAATTTTTCCACCTTTCTCCTTTAAATTAATTTCGCTTGAAATGAATTTCGCTCAGGTCGTAAAATTTTTTTTTTGATAGGTCAAGAACGATTTATTCCATTAAAAATCTATTTGGTAAAAAATACTCATATCTTGACGAGTTAGTTTTCAATGGATTCATTTGTTAATAAAATAAACTATACCAAGATAAACGCACGTAATTATCAATCTAATGTACCTATACATTTTAATAAAAAAATGTCCAATTCGGCAAAATATGGATACAATCAACGAGCGCGTGCGGGCGAGGTAGCAGGCGCAAGCGGCGGGGTCGCGGAGGGTGGGGGCACCAGACATGCGCACCTGGGTGTTGCAACAACCTCTTATTGTCAGTCTTATCACGAACGTGTTACAGTGACGTCGTGTCCACTTGGTTTCCGTGCAAGAGTGACGTTTCCAGTGCGAGTGTATTTGATAATGTGTGCTGTGTATTTGTTGAGTGTCTTCGTATTGTGTATTCGTATGCTAGTGATAATTAGTGCTAGTACAGTAATGAGTAAACATGACTCCTGGAAAAGTAGACGCAAACGCAGGTACAAGCAAGTGTTACTTATCTTAGTAGTTTGTTTTGCAAATGAGAATTGCTGAAGATGAATTTGGCACACTGATAGTTTTTTAACCTGGAATACTCCAAGAATATATCTTTATCCCGATAGTCTACACCTGTAACATACAGCTAAATATCAGCTATATCAATATTTATAAACAAGTTTTGTTTAGACAAAATCTTCTAAAGCTTCATGTTTACCAGATATTAATTAGTTTAGAAGATGTTATCGAATCGATACGATACTAAAATATTGACGGTAGGTCACCCGGGTAACGCGATTCATTTATCGCACTATTGTCGCCTTGAGCGGTCGTGTGCACATGGATATTCGAAAATCAAATTAGTGTTTTGTTTATGTACTTAAGTACCCTTGTGACTGATTGGACGTCCAGCTATCTATTTTTTCATTATGATAGCCCTTATTATTCCACTTTGATAGCTAATATCTCAGAAAAGTACAGCTTTAGAAGATTCTGTCTCATTGATTACTTGTTAGTATTGAAACCTGCTAATATTTTTCTATCTTTAGATTATGCTAACACTGCTTTTGAATGCACCAAGGCTTTATAGAAAATATTCAAAGTCCTTTTCTAAAGACAATGCAAGCTAAGTAAGGGCAATGACACACGTGTTCTAGGCAAACAACAATAAAACAAGCCTGCTGTTTACAACTTCAGGTACATTTAATAGAAATATCGGCACCTCAAAGAAAACGTCGGAGTCTTTTGTTGACAGATAAACAAAAAGGTTTTGCAACAATAGTTAACAGAATTTTTACAGAACAATTAGAAGCTGTGTCATAATTTTTGCTAAGACGAAAGCTATATTGGTAGTGGGAATTATAATTATGTAATTTCAACAACTTGTAATTCATACGAAATATTTAATAGGCGTATTTTTTACATCATTTGTGTCTCTATTTTATACATCATACTAATTTTATAAAGCTGAAGAGGGAGCTAAGTTGAACGCGCCAATCGACAATCTACTGGTTGGAGTTGAAATAAATATTATAATTATTCCGCCATCTTAGATGGTCCGCCATATTGGATTTAGAAGGACGTCACGTACCTTATCGTGCATTGTCATCCAAACTAAACGTGTATACAAAATTTCAGCTCAATCGGTTGAAGTTATTCAAAATTGAGTACAAAGATTCCACCCGAACAAACATACATACAGGTCAAGGTAATAAAAAGCTCTTAAAAATAAAAAATAATTTTGAGTTGGATAACCCTTTTGTCAACGAAGGCTTTAGGCTATATTAACTTCAAGCTACAAATAATAAGAGCTGAACAGAGGGTGAAGCCGCGAGGAACAGCTAGTATCATTATATTTTTCATAACTAACCGTTAATCAGTAGAATGTCGGAAGAACCTAAAGTGTCCTTAAATAACAGTTTTTCAATACTAAAAACAATGGTTAAATAACAGTTTTTCAATACTAAAAACAATGGTGGTGATCTTTACAATCAAATAATATGCATAGAGGTTAGTTTCCAAGATATTTAATTAGGCACATAATTATCCACAAACTTATAATAACTAAAAAATAAATATATACTTACAAAAATAAATATATATATACTACAAAAATAATAACTTTAAATGTAAATGTGAGTATTAAAATATGACGTAGGCACTTAATACACAAAGAGATTTTTAAATTTTAACACAAAATTTTGTGACCGGTTTTTTTTATACTTGTATTGATATTCGCGGAAGCTTCAAATCGCTTTTGGGTACAGTTCCATGTCACGATGTAGTTGCCTGCCGGGGTCGCGGGATTATTCCCTAACCGTAACCCCGGAACGTAACAGGCTATGAAGGACACCGTGGATTTTAGTCAGTAGAAGTCTGACAGTCCCTCCCGCCCTGCCCGGGGTTGGAGGACTCATTTGATGATTTTACCACGCTAAAAAAAAAAAAAAATGTCACGATGTAGTTACCCCACTTGTTAGCAACTACAAGCAAGTAACCAATTGATGAAGCCCACAGTAAACGTGATATTTATAAAATACTTGATTCGTAAATTTCTTCTAACAAGATAATTTGTCATGCGAAGTTCGAACACTACTAACATTTTTAGACCTTTCAAACCAGTCATACGATAAAAATAATACCACATGTTTGAAGTCCTATAAAAGGCAGACATTTTACACGATACAAGCAAATGACACAGTAACCGAATTCAATATCACTTGTATCGAATAAAACACTTGAATCAATAAACTATAATAGCCAAGTCTATGATGCAGTAGTATTGTGAATGATTTCAAATAAAATAAAAACTTTCATATAATATTGTTCCAAAAATTTTCTTTGCTATAAACCTCACGAAGCCCGAGACCTTTCCAACGAATGCAAAACCGTGAAAATCGTTCGTGCGTTCTAGAGTTATATCGTCAGGAAGGATGTATCGGTGTGGGTGAAAGTAGTGGGTCGAAGATGCGTACGCGCTTGCAAAGTATCATGTAAAAGGTGCATCTAATTTGCAATGACATACGAAATATCGCAGCTCTACGAAACTGTACCCTAATTGTCTCATTTTAAACGCCATTTTAGTAAATCTTCTGTGGTATTTTAAACGTCGTTTTCACTAGGAAGATGGTCTCGACAATCGGGTAGTGAAAATATCCATGCAAGAATCCTAAGCATCATTTCAGTTGTAGTTTTAAACTGACTTGCAATGTTCACTAGTCTTGCGAAATACTGTGAATCTCACTTCGTTTCATTGAGAAATTGTTCATCTTCTTGGTTTACAACGGTAATGTCAGGTAGCCCAACCGTGAACACAATATGTCCTCCAAAGCTTTGCCACAAAACGCCAGAACAATGAAACTAATATAATAGTAGCGAACATAAAGTCGTCAGCGTAAAATAAACTCATGAAATCTTTGGAGTAAATTAAGAACTACATCGAAATCCTGCATCGTACTATTAGAGTCTCCGTGAATTGACATAATGAGCGAAGCGAGTGATTCTAGTATTTAAATCCTGAGTGACGCGAGTGATTCAGGCCCTCGATTTAAATCCGTTTTATTCACGAGTTGCATACCAGATTAACCCCACAACAATTATTTCGTGTAAAACCTAACAGATCACCTGACATAAACTCCGCTTCATCGGTCTGATTGAAAGATCCTCCTTTATCAACTGGAGTATCGGAACTCTCAGTTCCTCATACAGCCATCATCATTCTTGAAGCATCGTCTTATTCCTCACCAGACAATTACGTACTAGTAATGCATTTTATCACTTCACGCCTCTGACATTGATCTTGAAAAGTTTATCAACCCGTGACAGGATATATCGCGTGTTTGCGTAACGTACACGAAACATATTTGTTCAATGATTTATGTCGTCTGTTAATTTAGAAGGACATTTAGTGTCGTCATGATAAATTGGCTTGCGTCTCTAAATCGATCTTATGCCAGCTAAAGATCTTCTAGACTACGTATGTTTGCAGCGTGCATAAAGCTACGGCGTTTGGTAAACTTGATGGTGTATGTCGATCAGTAGTAGACTCATCATCCACGCTACTAACTTGCCTCTAAATTGAATCGTGTATGACTGACTTTACTCTTTCTTCACAATGTCAAGTATTCGTTGCTGTCCTGCAAGATATACACCCGTTACATTGGGTACGGTTCGCCGATACAATATCTGAGCAGCACTAAAAGAAAAATGGCGAATGCTGAGTAGCATAGGCTGAGACAGCTGTCAAAATGCTTCACTCTCGTCCGAACTAAGCATGGTTTCAGCCGATAATTTGGTCAGCATGGCTGACTGTTCAGCATTTTCTGTCCAGATTTTGTATCGGTTAACCGTACCCATTTGTTTCCTTCTTGTCACTTCTCGACGATTCGTCGTGCTCTAAGCAACTTGTTTCATTTACTTTGTCTGCAGTCGCTGTTCCAAGCGCGCTTCAGCGCATAGTTCGTGGTCCAATGGTAATATTTCACGTATCGATCTTGAAAACTTCTCACAGTAGTTATTATATTATAGCTTTCTGCTACAATTCTTATAATCCTTTTTCTTCGTCCGCGTTCATATATCAGGATCACACAGTATAAGTCAGTTACTATGTACCTGACCTTTCTGAAAATGATCATAAACTGGACCGTGCTAGATAAGCGGTGTAATCTATATTTTCGTATTACTGACCAAGTAACTTTGATTCCTGATATTTACAGTATTATCGCCATTTCAATGTTTATCTTACGCAACGTGTCACGAGAGTCTTACAGCTCCCTAGTATTAAGCCCTAGAGCAAAAACTTTTCCGTGATATCGAGCAGGGCGCGTGTTCCAAGTTCCAACGCCTCGTGATTTTCTCCTTTCTATGTTGTAATTATGAAACCAATATGCTACGTTGTGGATTTCAATTTGCATACCTTTGAGGACACGAATAGGTGGATCAGTCATCCCAATCTTTATATGTGACTAATCCTGTTTTTTGGAAGTCTTTTCAAACTTTGTGTTAAAGCCTTTCTGTATTTTCAAATTGCTGGTTATTCGACGTTTATTTTATAATCTCAGTCTCTAAATAACCTGGTTCAGTCTGTCTGTCACAGCTTGCGACTCCGCCATTCTGTGTCAGCCTCCCGGGACACTAGCGCTTTGCTACTGCTCTGAAGGCCTAGATTTTCAGACGTGTCCTACATTTCGTAGACGTGTCCTGCCCAAACCAATTTTAAAAGTAATAATGCCCCAAAAAATGGCGTCATCTGTATTTGGTCATATTTCACCATATTATTGTTAGGTAAGTAATATATTTTCTGACACAAACCTTATGTTCGAAAATTACTCTGTCACGAAATGGCTGGCCAAAATGGCTTCTGTGTATTTATGACCTAAATTAACACGTCTTTTTTTATCGGACAAAACTGTCGTATTCTGTTGATAAATAATTACTATCTCATTTGCTTATCTTTAGGGGACAACAATGATTCAACTAAATACCTACTTTCAACTTTTAATTAACTGATTACATTCACCAAAACAAATGTTACGGATGTTGCGTCATCATAAGTAGTTGGAATTTCGTCGAAGTAGGATATGGATTTACCAGAAATTCTAATCGGCTATCTGAGGGCTTGTTCTGATAGATTTTTGGATAGTCCGTGATTGTAAAATATAGGAGACTAAGGTATTCATATCCTGAGACCGAACTGGTCAATTGTCTTTTGGGTGTCTGATAATGGCCCCGATTTTTGGTTGATCAATATTGAATGAGTCTTTCAGTCTTCAGTTAGCGCATTAGTTATCTTGCCTGTCTTTTATTTTCTGCACAATATAAAGTGCCTTCACATCTGGCATTGGTCCAGCGTAGGCTAGGCATGACGTATTTATACGTAGCGTAAGCGTGACGCTAAAACCGCATCTTCAAGCGCAGTTTGCATCATCAAAATTTGGTTAGGGTTAATGGTGATTTTGCGTACACTCCTGAGTTCAGAGCTTAGATATGTGTTTAACATAATGATGGAACTGTGATCCACGTTGCGATTATAACAATTTTCTTTGTAAAAACACAGAAAACGTTGTAACTTTAAGCCTGCAAAAATTGTTAATGTTACAAGGGGCCACCATAAAAATTATTCCAACTTACAAAAGCAAAACACATTCAGTTTACGCACACGGTAGATCTCAATGCGTCACATATTTTAAACTCACGATGATAACGTTAAAAGTAGAATTTTAATGGCCGGAATACGGAATTAATTCTTGCCGTTTTTTCCCATGTTTTAGTCGGGAAGTGGAACCTTATCTATCTTATTACTGAACAATGTTTGTGGTTTATACAATAACCTCAGCCAGTGTCAATCCACAATATCATGTTATAAAACTGTTTGGCTTGGCCATTTAGCACATTTTTGTGGTATTGCGAACTTTTTTACTCTTCTGGAACCTAGTGTTTTTGTATAAGGTTGATAGGTATACAAATTCCTTTAAAAATAATAAATTCTATCTCCATCTTCCACAGACATGGAGTCACACATCCTAAATACGTATCATCAGGCACGTTTCCGTCCCATCGGCCACAAGATCCTCCGCATGAAGAGTGACTCCCTGTCTTCTGAAAGCAGCTGCAACCAGAACAGCCCCGAATACCCCCCGATCAACGTGCCCCAGACAAGGCATTCAGTGGACAGCGGCAATGGCGATTGGTGCCCGAATCAGACTGTAAGTATAATTTTCTATTAGTATTATAAGGTTTATGCTTACAGCAAATTTGTGGTTTCCAAGTTTCAATCAAGCATAAACTTTGTTTATTTCATTTCAGTTGAATACAACACAATCGAGTCAAGACTCTAGTTCTGACGACGAAAGTTCGGGTCTAGAAGAAAGTATGAAGAAAATGGCGTGCAAGAGAACGCAGACGACAGCGGCGAGGAACTCGAAGAAGCTATAGAAATACACGAAGTTAACGTTGATGTTGTTGATGACGACGAAACTATCGATGTCGATGATGATGTTGATGTTGTAAATTCACAATATAACATACATATTAACGGGTCACACAGTATAGAAGATACTTCCTTAGTAGAAGGCCATGATTACGATGTCATCACTGTATACACGGTGAACCCTGATCTAGACTTAATCGAACCTTCTTCCGATGAAGATGTCGACACAGAAGATTATGCAATCAGTGAAAAAGAGGTGAAGGTGGAGTGCATAAATGGTGACGATAGTAGCTACAGAGAAGTCAATTACGAAGAACGGAACACAATAAGTCAGGATGGTCTAGATATTAATTTAGACACTCCAGTAGTTTCAAATGTCGATGAATATTTTATAAAAAATAACGACAAACATCTATTAGACACTTATGGTCCCGTTGTAAAAGACGTAGACGAATATTTTATAAAGGATAAAGGTAAAGAAACGGTACCAGTGCCAAATATAGACGATTTTTTCGTAAAACACAAGTTACCTGAAGAAGATAGCACACAGTTTCATATACCTGTTCCTATTCCTAATGTAGAAGAATTTCTTGTCACTGATGTCAAAAAAGATTTAGAACAGAAAACAGATACAGAAAATAAACCCGAAAATAATGACCAGGAGAACACAGAGAATGTCGCAGATATATCGATAAATACATCTGATTTAGGTTTGCCCAACATCGAAGAAATAAAAAGATATCTGCTCGACGACATTGGATACAATAAATTCAGAAACATTCAAAAGTCGTGTTCGGTTCCACAGTCGCCCATGCAGAATCTTTGCATGGACATCGATGACGTAAAAACTTGCATGAGCTTTGAAGACTTGAACTTAGATCTTTCTGACCTTACATTTGATAACGACAAGGACAAGTCGGAGAATGCTAATAAAAGTGATGACTTACCACGAACGCTGACCGACGAAGATGTTAACAGTTTTCTAATAACCAACAACAAAACTGAAACCAAGGTTGAACCGGGAGATGATGACTTGAGTCCTCAAGATATGGAAATTGAAAGGCCACTTGAAGCTACCATCGAAACTGCACCACCAATAGAAAATTTACCCCTATTACAACGAACATCAACCCCAATACCAACTGTTTTAGATTTCTGCATAGAAAAAACAGCTGTAAAGAAGGAAACAACAGCAGATTCAAAGGGTGAAGTTGAAGACTTTGTAGACGTAGAGTCTTGCAATGATACCGTCATACCGGTCCTCGAAGCAAACAATCTAAACTCTTTGCTGGAACAGTTTGAAGCTACAGAAAAACTTAACACCAAGAAAAAAGTGATACCTGTAGACAAAACCGAAGATCCAAAAATCAAGAGTATGAATAAAAATGCTTTAACGAACGGTATGAGGCTACAAGACGCAGGCGTGCAGCTAAATAAAAATAAAATGCGGCAAATATTGGTAAGTAATTAATGTCTTGTTTGCTTCTCAGGATAAAGGTTAAAGGACACATTCAAATGCAATGCGTTATTACAGATGCCGACGCCAATTAACACTGCCGTCAGGCGGTCACAAAGTCCTGTACACTCGGACCATGACTACTGCTCGTCGAAAAAGCGGCACAGTCTGCCCAACCTGAAGGGCGGGCAGAGTCTACTCAAACCGGAAGTGTTGTCTAGTAATAACCGAATACTGAACTCAAGACATAGGTCGTGTAAAAGCAAAAAAGTAGTGTACCATCTCAGTAGTGACGAGGAGACTGACAATAATACTAAAAACAAAAAAGTGACTAAACCAGACGATATAGACGCTAAAAAGAAAAGTGTAAAACCGCCTGTCCAGTCGAACTGTCGTAAAAAACTTTCCCCACCCCACAGTGCGCCCGATAGTTGTAAAGATAAATCTAACAATTCTGTGATGATCAAAAGTGCTTCTAAAGCGAGTGATAATTGTAGTCAAAATTCTAATGGTAGGATTAAATTAACGATTAAAAATAAATCGGAGGTAATACTTAACTGTGATCACGTAGACTCTCAGAAAGATAAAAATATAGAAAAGTGTAAAAGTGTTAGTGTTAGTGAAAAAACGAACAATGTAGAAAAACAAGAAAAACATATTAATAAAGAATTAGATAGGAGCAAAGTTAAAGTTGTAAATAACGTAGAGACTGTTACTGTAAAGGAAGAACCCCGTCCGAAAAATGAAAATTTTTATACAGCTCTATTTAGTAATAAGCAAGATGTACAGATACCTCAGGCGTTGCAACCCAAATCGGAGAAGAGGCCGTTTGACGATGAACTGAATAAGTGCATGCTTGAGGTTGCTATTAAAAAGGAGGTAGAACAACCTCAGAAAAAAAAGAAACTCAATCTACAAGAGTATAAATTGAGAAGAGGCGTCTGTTCGAATAACAGCTCTGCGACCGTAAGTCCAGAGGCGATATTCCCAGACATGCCTAGTCCCTTACTTGACAAAGTGGTAAAATGTCCAATGACACAGACACCTCCCAACGGCTTACTAAACACAAACGACAAAGCGCACCAGGAACAAACATTATTCGACCCAATCAAAGAGGCTTCTAGGAAAATATTGATGAACTCAAAAAAACAAAAGGCCGAGGCTATGAGGAAAAGAGATGAAGATATAGTTATGAGTAAGATACCTAAAATAGAGAATCTGCAATTGCAACCGTTGATTAGTGATGCCGAAATGTTAAAAATTGTTGGAATGAGCCAACCGGAAGTACTGCCAGTACCTATGGAAAAGCCTCAGTTGTCAGCTGATTATGAAGAAATTATTCTCGTCAGTATAGGAACCAATACTGATGAAAATATGTTCAGTCACATTGAAGAGCCTGTTGAGAAAGTTACAAAAGCTACATCTCCGACAGCTGAAAGCAAATCTACGATTAATTTCAAAATCAAAAAGTCTGACCATGTACTGAAACAGAACGTGTTTGATAGCGTGAAAAGAGATAAAAGGAGTCCTGTTGACGAGAAAAAGCATGCCAATGTTAAAATAGACAAAGAACGATACAAGGATATAACCGCTACATTGAAAAGTGTGGGGAAACAAGTTGAGACTAAAATACTGAGCAATTCTTTATTCTCTAGTATACAAGATGTGGTCATGAAGAAAGCGCCCGGAGAGGTTGAAAAACATGATGACAGGCACAAATCAAAATCTCCTAAAGAGAAACGCGAGTTTAGATTTGCCAAGACGACGATTGTTAGAGAATACGATCCTAAGGCTGAACATGGGGAAGACAAAGTCATTTTACATTTAGGCAAGCATAGAAGTAAACCAAATTCCTCATGCATGGTCGTTCAGACCGATCCGGTGGCTGAGTTCGCCGAACTGCCAGTATTAGCCTCAATCCCGAAAGACCGTAGTCCAGTCAGCAGAAAGCGAAACGACAGTGACATGTCGTTATCGAGCGATGCAAGTCCCACACGTAAAACCGACGACCGTCAAGTAAAACAGAAACTAGATGATAGAGTATCTAAACCTAAAGAAGTGAGAAATGAACGGACTGAAACAAAAGACAAGAGATCCAGATCGAAGGACCGATACGATTCTAAGTACAGACGGCGATCGAGGTCGTTGTCGCGTGGTCGTAGAAGACGGTCGCGTACTCGTAGCCGGAGTCGGTCTAGATCCCGTGGTCGCTACAGGAGATACAGACGGTCTGACTCTCCTTACAAAAGGAAACGTAGATCCAGATCCCCGTATCACAAAAGAAGATCGCCCTCAGTGAGACGCGATCGTTCAATCCGCTCCAGATCTCGTTCAAGACCCACAGAGACTCGTTCAAAGAGTCCTGTTACCAGGAAGACGAAGCTTAGTCCTCATGTGAACGGCAATGACAGGAAAACTGCCAAGTCAATGACCCCACCGCTGAGGAAACCGACGGTTTCTGAAAGCTCGGATTCGTCTTCTAGGTAAGCTTTTTTTTTTGCTGAAGCGACGTTTTGAGAAAATTGTTTTGAATGCAGGGTATAAGGGACATCGCACAAACGTTGACCACGTATTCCATACATCATTCTGTCCCCACAAAAAAGTTTCTAAAATTACAATAATTAGTACAGGGTCAAAATGTATCGAACAGCTATTGTAACCGTTGTGCGTCGATGTCTATCCACCCTTTATTCGATGTGTCCCGCATTTTTTTTTTGTAAAATGTTTCCCCACACCAGGAATTTCTTCAGTGTTGTGGGTACGTTTATATACTAACTCTCATACCCAAATGGTTAGACTTATTACCAAATAAATATTTATTCAGTGTAGGAATCGGTCTCTCGCCACTTGGCGCAGCAATCCGTCGCTCAAACACAATAAAGATATAGAAACGAAGTATTAACAAAAAAAAAAAAAACACGTGTTGTCTTGTCCTACTAAGAACTCCTGGCTAGATTTGTCACAAATTTATTTTAATCATTATTAGAACCACATGTTGTATTCACTATCAGCAATGCGTAGGTATGTTAATCAACACGGAATTTTTCCTGGAAAGATATTATTTCGTTATTAATTTTATAATAAGTGAGCACTACAAATACATATGTCTAGGGAATGATATGAAAGAAAAAGGAGTAAATGATACTGTCACGTCTGATAGTGGAGAATGGAAGAAAAAAACGTGTTGCGTCAACCACAAGTAGAATAGGGAGGCAAGAGAGGGATGATGATGAAATCATGATAAGATGATGACCAATACAGTACACATAATAGTAGTGATAGTAGGTAGTATATCGTTATTCCATCAAGGGATCATGGAATGACAAAATATTGGCCGCGACCAATGACTGTCTACCTACCTACACCACAGGTTCCCAACTTTCTATTAAGGTACTGTTTTCTTCGATTGAGAAGTTCCTATTTTCTACACGTAGCTCATTTGTCATTTAAATATTACTATAACTAATAGATAAAAATATTAGAAATTAGCTTTCATCGTTGTAACACAAAACATTCATTTGAGCTTTTCTAGCATGGCATGTAGGACTCTAGAAATATGTACTATGTCGTTCTGTTGTTTTTATTAAAACAGGACATAAGGACCATGTCTGGGTCCGTGGTACCACAAAAACTTTTAAACTTCTGTTGAACATTTGTCTAAAAAAAATGTCTGATTGTGACGATGAAATTTAAAAAAAGGTCCGTTTGCAGTCACACTTTTTTAGACAGCGTTCAACAGTTGTTAAAGTTTTTGTAGTACGGCTGGTTAAGTTAAGCTATTAGGTGCAGTTAATTTATTTATAAGTATAGTTTTTCTTGTAAGTTGTGTTGTAGGTAACTAGAAATAAACAAGGACTAGGGTATTTATAGATAGATTTAACCGCCCGATCCCCAATGCTCCCCAATGGCACGTTTTTGTGCCACCAAACCCCGACCGATATTAAGCCTTATTTTTGGAAAAATAAGTCTTAAAAACGCTCAGTATTTGGTGGGAAAACATTTTCCTCGGGACTCGATGATTTCTAGTTCACCTGTACTCATGTATTGTCCCATTATTGGGCAGTGTTCTTTCTTTTCCATAAGTTCGTAACATTTTTTTTTGATCTAATTCGATTGAAGTAACTTACACACATAGAGTAACGCCTCTAGCGGACCAAAATTCGTCATTCTTTCGTATTTGTAATACTAATAGGGAAACTAGGGATTTTGTTAGCCATCCATAAAAATCGTTTAGAAAACTATTTTTTTTTTTTGTAATTGAGTGTTTGTCTCGAGTTTTGATTATGGATTAATCCAAAATTACAAAAAAAAAACTAAATAAAAAAATGTGAAGCTGTAAAAACAGTGTTTCCTATTGCGACTGTGTTACGCAATAAAAGGGTGCCGTCGACTGAGAACCAGTGAGTCGACACGTGGCTCGACTGTGTACAACAATAGCAGGTGGAAAGTTCATTTTTAATGGTTTCGTGTCGCAATGATGGCGAAAAGTATCTTTTTTCGAATAGGAATTTTACTGAAGATTTTCTTTAGGGGCAAAAAATTTAAGTACCTTTCGGGTAATCCGAAAGGTTTTGATGTACTTAAATTTTTTTTTACCAATTTGCTTCTACGTTTATTATTAAATCATAATATTTGAATTAGGTATAAATATGTCGCATTGTATACTACTCGTATATTAGAAAGAAACTAGAGTAGATTAGAAAGAAAGATCAGATTGTTTAAGCAAATCTTATCTTTCTTCTATTATAAATACGGGACTATCTTGTAACCGACTTGACCGTAAAGGGTTATTTAAGGAACTCCGTAGATTTTAGTCAGCACGAATCACAGTCCCAAACGGTGGGAGGACTCATTCGATGATATAAACACGTAAAAAAAGTTGGATGAACTGATGTTTGTTACTCTTTCAAACAAAAACTATTAAGCGGATTTGGATGAAACTTGGTAATGGTATACAGATAGTACTTACATAATCTGATTTCAATTTAGGGAACTTTATCCCGCGAATGAAGATCCCGTCTGTCATATAAAAAAATGCAAGAACACTAAGACTTGTATGTATGAAGTGAACTTATCTTACCTCAAGTTTAACAAAAAAAACCCTTATTTGTATGAAATTGAAATGTGTCAGATGACAATTTTACCTTTGTTTTTCTAAGTATTACCGATTCTATGACACCTGATCACCATCTAATCACCACCGTCCTGTTGCAGCTCGTCATCCTCGTCTTCATCATCATCGGACTCCAGTTCATCATCAGCCAGCTCGAGGAAGTCGCGAGGGTCGAGAGTGTCGCGAGGGTCCTGCAACTCATACAAGCGGGATGAGCTGTACAACCAGAAGGGGTATAGGAGTTATAGCTCCGAAGATAGGTAAGTTACTGGTTTTAATTTATTTTGTATTAATTTTTATTGATATAGTCTTGACAGGCCTGTTGGTCTAGTCTAGTGGTTAGTGACCCTGACTTCTATGCCGGAGGTCGTGGGTTCGATTTCCACCGAAGACAAATGTTTGTGTAATGAGCACTACCATTTTCTTCTGTGTCTGGGTGTAATTTATCTATAATATGTATGTATTTAAAAATGTATAAGTATGTTTATCAGTTATCTAGTACCCATAACACAAGCTCTGCTTAGCTTGGGACTAGATGGCGTTGTGTGATAGTTGTGGAATATTATTATTATTAGTTCCAATATTCAATCCAAGTTCTTGTCTAATACATAATTATCTTACATGAGAACTAAAATTGTGTAATCCATAGTACCGGGTACCGGTAATAACATCATCCATGTACTCAAGCGAAAAATGCTCACAAAACAAAAAGCTACTGAACTAAACTGAATGAAATTGTATGAAATAAATTGGCAGGTATTTGTACTGCATAGAACAAAAAAAAAAAACAACTTCGGAGTAATCGGTGTACTTACATTTCATCATCAGCCTTTAAGGTTCCCACTGCTGGGACACAGGCCGTCTCTCTGTGAGAGGGAGTGAGCCATAATCCACGACGCGGGCCTAGTGCGGGTTGGTAGATGTCACATGTCTTCGAATTTTTGACAAAAAAAAAATACCGACCGAATTGAGAACTTCCTCTTTTTTGAAATGGGCAAAATAGTTTCCATGGAGTTTCTTGCCCGTTCTTCTCCATAGAGATCTACCCTTTGGAAAATACTACAGTATTTTCCCAATTATTAAGACTGCAGATTCATTCCTCCAAAAAAAAAAACAAAATACATTAGCTTTGCTTTTGACAATACTAGCATGCTTTTGCAAAAGCTCGATTGCAACAGGGTCCTAGATATCATATCACCTGCCTAGCCTTTTTCCCAACTATATTGGGGTCTGCAAATGCAGCTGAATATCAGTATTTTACTTGTAGCGAATGCTTGTCTGACCTCCTCAACCCAGTAACTGGGTAACACGATATGAAAATAAAATGAGTTTAATATGATACCGTTTGAGTTAATACAAAATGTTGATTCGACCAAACTTTTGTGGTAATCTTGTAAGGAAAGTTCAATAGAATGCGAGGCAGCCAAATAAACTTCACTTCCTTTTTTTAACCGACTTCAAAAAAAGGAGGGGGTTCTCAATTCGTCGGAATCAATTGGTCCCATGATCCTCAGGTCAGGATCTGATGATGGGATCCCAGGGAAAACGAGGGCAACCTTCAAATTTTATAGGCACATAGTACCATTTTCATATATTTTCTAAAGCTATTCTAGTATTTGCATCTGATAATCATCATCTCAAGTGAATGAGCTGATGATGGAAGGTACAACTCCTCTAGTCGGCATCGACTGATTTAGTAAATTATGTTTGTGTTCGCATATCTCCGGAACTACAAGTCCGATTTAAGTATTTTTTTTATGTTGTACTAGGTATATCATTCAACTTAAGGAATACTGCCAGTATGTCAGTACTGTATGCGTATTTCTACAAGAGTTCATTTAGAACGAGCACTTACCGTATATCTCCTTACAGGGAAAGCAACACACCAGTGGAGGAACGTCGCATAGTGTTCGTGGGTCGTCTGGAGAAGGACGTCACCAAAGTGACGTTGAGGAACCAGTTCTCTAAGTTTGGGCACGTGGTTGAAGTGCGCCTTCATAGCAAAGAGGACGGGTAAGTTTACAAACAAAAAGCATTTTTCCTATCGTCCTTTCAATCTTTCAGTATCGTTGTCTACTGACAACTGAAATTGACTTTGTTACTTCAAAGTCAATATCGTTGAAGAATCGGTATATTACGGAACTGGTCAACAGTATCGATATACCATAATTTTTTTTAATTGTTATTACTTTCACTTATGTATTTCTCTCTAGAAAGACGATATCAAACCAAAGTTGTTTCAGAAATCCACTACAAGTATACATTACCATCCAATGATATATAAACTATAGATACGTTGTCCGCACTCTAAAATGGCAACAAAAATGAAACCAATTGGCTTGCGTTGTGTTGACATTGCGCTTAGTTGCGTCTCCCTCCCGCCGTATGGTGTCATATATTTTCTTTCTCTTTCTTCACGCGTATAAGTAGTTCTAGTATTTGTCGCCGTTTTTAAGCGCCGCGATGTTCGTTCATGACGTGTTAATACGTCATTGTTACCATCCTCAAAAAAACTTAATCAGCAATGTCGATTTATAGCATCTTCCATTTTTCTCCATAGTTCTCGTTACGGCTTCGTGACGTACCAGCGCGCTCGCGACGCCTGGTCGGCCGTGGAAGCTTCCAGCACCTTCCCGCAGTACGACGTGGGTTTTGGAGGCAGACGCGCCTTCTGCAGACAGAGCTACGCTGATCTTGGTGAGTTGATATGACTGTACTAGTTCATTATACTGTTTTTTGGTATGATTCTTAGGTCTCACCCTTTTTTTAAGGCTCTCCCTCACCGCGAGCATTCACCTGTAATGTAACGTTACAAATTCGAACATTTTATCAGTGACGGAAGACAATCAAGCATCGCAATGCGCACCTTGTATCAAATCTTTACTGAACGTACGCTATACTCGTCAGTCAGGGAGGTAGTATTGTAATGTAATGCTCAAAGTCGAATCTATAATGTTACATTATACACAAATACTCCCGGTGAGGGAGCGCCTTTATATGTTGTCCCACCCTATTAATTTATCCTATATCGTGAGTGCGTTAAGAAACAGAAACTCACATAATACGAACACCCAGGCCCAGAACAACTATTTGCCGATCATAAATATTTGTTCATTGATTTATCGATTGTTCACTCGACGTTTAATGGAGCAGAATCTGGCGATCAACATTGATCGATCTATTTGTTTAGTAGGAACTCAACTCTTTGCTGGATTGGTCTGGTAACACCCAGGCCATACATTTTTTTTTTTTTTTTTTTTTTAGCGTGGTAAAATCATCAAATGAGTCCTCCAACCCCGGGCAGGGCGGGAGGGACTGTCAGACTTCTACTGACTAAAATCCACGGTGTCCTTCATAGCCTGTTAAGTTCCGGGGTTACGGTAAGGGAATAATCCCAGGCAGGCTTTGGCCCTCTGAGAGGGGGGCCCCGTCATTATGCTGACGCTCTTTGAGGCGCGTGTGGGACACAACGCGCCGTCGACCCGGGCATGGTCCTTGGTCGGACAGCGAGTTGCCCTTTACTCGCTGCCCGCATGCCCACCCAGGCCATACATAAGAATCCGTTGAAATAAGTATAAGACTTGACTTTTCACCTATTCCCTACCCTTTCTATGTAATTCCAATATCAATAAATCTTTATTTTTCCTCTTTTTAGATGGTCTCGAAGCCAAATACACGGAAAGCGCCTTCCACGGACAAGCAGCGCCTCCACCAATCAGAAGAGACGACAACATGTCCTTCGAGCAAATGCTTCTAGAAATGAAGAAAAAACTCAGCCAACGCAAGAATGACATGAAACGCCCCGACGATACCAAGCCTTGACAGTTACTCACTCTTGGCCGGGCAATCATCATGGCACTGACATTAGCTGTCAAAGTGACAGTTGGCTTAATCTAGTGGCAAAGGCAACAAATAGATTCAGCCTCAGTGATTCTAGTGACAGTGTAGTTCAATAAGACTGTGAAAATCTTGTGTTATTTACTAGATGCTGGCTTCTGATTAAAACAGGTTTTTCGGTAAGCACATTATTACTTTAGTATTTTAACACGTACCTCGGTAGAACTTTCAGTCATAGTTGGTAAGCGATTTAGGGTGACTAATATGATTAAAAAATGTATACAAGATGATATTACTTACTGATTGACATTTATTTTATCCTGTCTTATGTATACCTTGTCAATTTATTTAAATTGTGTCAGGTCAAAATATTATAAAGAAAAAAGAGTGAGATTATATGAATTAGGATTTACAACCGAATTTATTCATGAAATTCTTATAACATTCGAGCCAATCATGTGTAAATGGTATTGTCTGTTTCAACATCTTTGGTTTCTAAGGGTGTGTGCAATGACAGCGCCTGTCAAGGATGACAGCTGTCAAAGTGACAGTTACCTAGATGTGCAATCTAAAAGACAGTGTTGTGTTGCGAACAAAATTTGCTCATTATTTGTGGCTTTTAGTGGTGATTCACCATTATGAGTTTCTTATAAAATATGTATTTTTATTGATTCCATATATATTTGAAGCCACAAGTTGCCGCTTCTTCTCCATTACCGTTTTGTTGTAGTTAATTAGTTTTATAACTTAGTTGGATTACCTCACGGATGTAAATATTTTTGTTTTTTTTTTTCTGTGTAAATTATATTTTAAGTTTTGGCGCTACCTCTTGTTTTAAATTAGGGTCTGGTAATTTTCTGACAGAGAATGTGCTCTGTAGATTCCTCTTTGTACAAAGCATAGACAATAAATAGAAGATGATTTGGAAATAATACAACATTGCATCATAAACTACATTTCTAATTGGTAGCAGCATCCATACTCTTTTCCTTTCTTTGGATCTTTTCAAGGACCTTTGTCTCTGGTACAAGCTTTTCATCCCTTTAGTTCTCTATTGCAAATAACGAAAAAGAATTATAATGGTCAAAAACTGGACATTTGTATAGACTGTGCCACACAGGAATAGAAATTTCTGGGACCATTTGGAGAAATAATCTCTTGCCTATGAATGTCTTTCAAATGAATCTTTAAACTTTAAAGTGATATCTTGCCATCTTTATCGGGAAACATTCTTCTGACCAAAACTTGAGCATGCCAGTGTATCATTCTTCAATCAGAAGTAACAGCTCGGCTTGCAAGCTACTTGCATACATAAGTGCAAGTTACTTATTACTGGCCTAATAGGCTAGTTGCCTGAAAAAATGTAATTAGTCCGTCTTTTAGATTATTCAAAAATAAGGGACACGTATTTTTTTATTTGTAAATTAGACCAAAAATGACAAAGATATAGCCTATTAAAGTTACGTGTGACGTCACGATGCGTGGCATTTTTCGCGCAGAGTGACGTCACAGGTAACTTAAATAGGCTATTATCTTTGTTCTTTTTTGTTTAATCGAAAAAAGAAAAAAATACGTGCCCAATATATTTTTATAATCTAAAATACGGACTAAATAGAATGTAATTATTTTGACCCCGGAAACTACCCTATTCATGGCGCGATTTGCAATTTCTTCTAACAAAAATGAAAATCGACCTTGTTTTCTATGATATAATGATGCGATTCGACTGACTTACGTCGTCGTGGCGAGCATGTGTTGTTTTTCATCTACCCGTAGATGAGCGCACGTTTTATGTTATAGGGGTTAAGGATGATTTTCGCTTGTAGTTAGACTCTGTCGAATCGCGCCGCATTGCATTATCGGCAAGCTCCCTTAGGCGGGAGAGGTATCACACTAAAGTTAAAAATTATGTAAATAAATCTTTTCATTTTGTCTAGTATATTTTATTTTATGTTCGAATGTGTTTCATTAAACTACTGTTACCAATACTTCAAGTTCCCTTATTTACTTCAACTATATTTACTACTCATTTATATTCACTTAGGTTTATGTATTAATACGGCTGGTTTTTCAATAGTCAGATAACTTTTAACTGAGGAATAAAAATGGCGGTTTGACAGCTTATCTATGGAAAAATGTCAAACCGTTATTTTAATTCCTCAGATAAAGGTTAGCTGACTATTGAAAAATCAGCCCTAAATAAAAATAATAAGACAGCTACAAAAGACTAGATAGGAATTGAAAATGGCGCCGATTGAGCGTAAGTGACTAGCTAGCCGACAAAGAAAGAAAGAGATGGGTTAGACGATTGTCAGTTAAGATCTGACGTGGTTTTAGGCGGCAACTAATCTGACAGCTGTCATTTTTGACATCTCTTTCTTATTTTATGACGGGATGATTTTTCAATACTCTGGGCTGCGTTTAAATCCTTTAACCAGTTTAATTTTATACTGACTAAATGTCAAACAGCCCGTTTAAGTACACCGAGAGGTGAAAAATTATACCAATTAAAATTTAATCTGCCCCGTTTACGGTCGTCCGCTGGTCTGTGTTTTTGCTGAAAGGAATAAATTTTTGCGACCTTTTTACCACGCAAAATTTTATCCTGCTGTCAGATTGACATTAAGTTTTGTTGTTTTGCTAGATTCTCGCCGTAAAAACGAATATTATTTTTATTTTAGAGAGTAAATATTATTTGTGGATTATGGATTTATATTAAACCGGCAAAGTGATTATTTGTTCAATAAACTGAGCTGTCAATTGAATTTGACAACTAACATTGACAGAAACTTATGACTCCGTTCAGCGAACCCTCGCCAGTTTAATTTTTTTCCGGCGAAATACTGCAGAAGGATTTAAACGCACCCCAGGGCTGCGTTTAAATCCTTTATCCAGTTTAAATTTATACTGACTAAATGTCAAACACCCCGTTTAAGTACACCGCGAGGAGATAAATGAAGCTAACTAAAATTTGATCTACCCCGTTTACGGTCGTCTGCTGGTATAAGTTATTACTAAATGGAATAAATTTTTGCGACCTTTTTACCACGCAAAATTTTATCCTGCTGTCAGATTGACATTAAGTTTTGTTGTTTTGCTCGATTTGCGCCGTAAAAACGAAGATTATTTTTATTTTATAGAGTAAATATTATTTGTGGATTATGGATTTATAGTAAACCGGCAAATTGATTATTTGTTCAATAAACTGAGCTGTCAATTGAATTTGACAACTAACATTGACAGAAACTTATGACTCCGTTCAGCGAACCCTCGCTAGTTTAATTTTTTTCCGGCGAAATACCGCCAAAGGATTTAAACGCACCCCAGGGCTGCGTTTAAATCCTTTATCCAGTTTAATTTTATACTGACTAAATGTCAAACAGCCCGTTTAAGTTCACCAAGAGGTGAAAAATTGTACCAATTAAAATTTAATCTGCCCCGTTTACGGTCGTCCGCTGGTCTATGTTTTTACTGAAAGGAATAAATTTTTGCGACCTTTTTACCACGCAAAATTTTATCCTGCTGTCAGATTGACATTAAGTTTTGTTGTTTTGCTAGATTCTCGCCGTAAAAAAAAATATTATTTTTATTTTAGAGAGTAAATATTATTTTTGGACTATGGATTTATATTAGACCGGCAAATTGATTAAAAATACCGGAGAAGGATTTAAACGCACCCCAGGGGTGCGTTTAAATCCTTCGGCGGTATTTCGCCGGAAAAAAATTAAACTAGCGAGTTTTCGCTGAACGGAGTCATAAGTTTCTGTCAATGTTAGTTGTCAAATTCAATTGACAGCTCAGTTTATTGAACAAATAATCAATTTGCCGGTTTACTATAAATCCATAATCCACAAATAATATTTACTCTTTAAAATAAAAATAATATTCGTTTTTACGGCGCGAATCGAGCAAAACAACAAAACTTAATGTCAATCTGACAGCAGGATAAAATTTTGCGTGGTAAAAAGGTCGCAAATATTTATTCCATTTAGTAAAAACTTATACCAGCGGACGACCGTAAACGGGGCAGATTAAATTTTAGTTAGCTTCATTTTTCACCTCTCGGTGTGCTTGGACGGGGTGTTTGACATGTAGTCAGTATAAATTTAAACTGGATAAAGGATTTAAACGCAGCCCTGGGCTGCGTTTAAATCATTAAGTTTTTTTGTTTTGCTTTTCACATTAAGTTTTGTTGTTTTGCTCGATTCGCGCCGTAAAAACGAATATTATTTTTATTTTAAAGAGTAAATATTATTTGTAGATTATGGATTTATATTAAAACCGGCAAATTGATTATTTGTTCAATAAACTGAGCTGTCAATTGAATTTGACAACTAACATTGACAGAAACTTATGACTCCGTTCAGCGAAACCTCGCTAGTTTAATTTTTTTCCGGCGAAATACCGCCGAAGGATTTAAACGCACCCCTGATAACTTTTATCTGAGGGATAAAAATGGCGGTTTGACAGCTTATCTATAGAAAATAATGTCAAACCGCTATTTTTATTCCTCAGACAAAAGTTATCTGACTATTGAAAAATCAGCCCTAAGGAAAGTAAGCAAGAGTTATTTTAGTCTGAATCGGCGTCATAGCTTTAGTTTACTTGAAAAGTAAAAATCTTGCACAATAATATTTTTTACGACGAAAGCTTCCATTGAGATTTTGAGTGCCAAAATGAGAAAAAAAAAAAATACACTGTTCCTATTATGCATTAAAATAATCGAATCACCGAAGTGAATAGCCAAGCAAAACATTACATAGACTCTGTTTTAAGCCCATTCTTACAAAATTCGTGGCGAATCAACAACGATTTACAGATAATCTTCGAAAAGCTATACATAGAATTGGGCGCTATATAGCCCTATAATGATGTCGCCATGTTTGCCCGAATTTTGTAGGAAATTCTCTGTTTTTATTAAATATATAATTGTAAAGTTCATTATATTATATACCAATTTAGGTTTTTAACTTTTATCACGTTTTGCGTATATTTGTCTAGACCAATTTACTATTGTAAGTATAAAAACTCTAAGCAACGAAGATGGCGCCACTGTGGATTGTATTTTTAGTTCGAATTTTAAATAGAATAGTACTGAAACCCAACTTTAGTTTTAAAATAGATGCTGCCAAAGGAATTATAATAAATATTTGACAACACCTATACATAGTCTGTTTTTTTTTGTCTCAACAAAGCATAAATACTTATACCAGATTTTTTAGCAGGCAACATTTCATAAGCTTGCTTAGAGTTGCCAGTGTAGAAAAACAGCAATTAGATTCATTTTCAAATCTAGTCAGTGTTACTAGATGATATTTTTTTTGTTTTATCTTTGTGGTGATAATTTATTTGAACGTAAAGTTAAGCTTATTCTTATGGTTTTAAGTTTAAAGATTTTATTACAAAGTTTCTATCTGGCTAGCAAAGGGAAGTTATTAAAATGGCGACTAAAATTAAAAAAATATTGCGGTTTTATCAGTTTTTATGTTTGTTGAAATTGGTCTTCAATTAATACTAAGTTTTGTTTTTTTTTGTAACTAAATGCGTTTTGAGTTCCATTAGTATTGTAATTTATTTCCGAATTTTGTTCCACCGACAGTTTAAAATCAACTCTATTGTTGTATGTCTTAAGGTTAGCATTCTTTAACTTTTTGTACGATGTGTACCATGCACTAGGCAATTTATTAACAGACATCTTTTTTGATAATCATTTCGGTATGCTGTTATCTTAGTGAAACGTTCTGTTATATTGTAAATATAGACGTGTTAAGATTCGTAAACTGTAAAGAAATATCATCTATCAATTCGACATCTGGCGGTAAATTGACAAGTGTATGGCCCACTTGACATATGTCATTCCCGCCAAATTTTGACAGCTGTCAAAACAGCCTGCACAGATAAAACATAATTCTTTTTTTTTTAACGTAAACTTAGCACTAAGAAATGATAAGTAATGTGAATGAAAAGACTATATAGTACATAATTTTGTACGTATTTTTAAATTTAATCAGGTAAACAAGTCATTACGAACATAGAATCAATACTCTTTAAAAATAAGATCATTGCTTCGTAGCATTTAGGAATTGTTAAGATTACGGTAATAGAGAATATATGAAATTTTTGTTTTTTAATTCGTGATGGAGTAGTGCATATTGATTTCTTTATTGTGACTAATATTCTGATTGAACACGTGTTTTGTGTAAGAATTTTATACATTTCGGTTTTATAAATCTTAATTGTTAGCTCATAAGATAAAACGTATGTTAAAAATGATAAATTGACCTTAAATACGTTGATATTACCTGTGGCGCTGTTACTAAATAAAAACAACCTAATCTTGAATGTTAACGAATGTAATGAAAACGGAGTAAAAACGCGCACTAGCGCCACAGGAAATCGTGACGTGTTTTGGAACTAACGGTTCCTAATTTTCTTTAAAATGACTTGTTATCCAAAATTATGGGAATTGAAAATAGAATGGAAACCATACCCGTATTTGAAAATATTAAAAAAAACCGTTATACAAGGTTCTTTATTCAAATTCGACGGTAGCTTATTAAAAATATGTTTTTAAATGCGGGTATACATAATTCGCTTAGCTTGAATCTTATTCGCTTGTGAATAGAGTCGGTATTCATACACTACGGGGTTTGTAGTACATATTGAAAGTCCAACATAGTGTTGATGATAGTACATAGTGAGAATGTTTTATACATAAAGCTGTTGATAAATAAATAAAAGTATTTTGGACATAATTTTCTGATTTTTATTCATTTTCCCTGGAATTTGTAGGTTATTTTTGTTGCAAGGACCAATTTTTCAAATGAAACTGAATGCCGCAAGCTGGGCAAAATTGAAAACTATACAAAGCAATATTTGGGCGTAAAAGCGTCGCCGGCTACAATCTATGGGTGGCATGTTAAAAATCTGCCAAGCCAATAAAAAAGTTAATTTTAAATAATGAATACTTTCCATTATTTTACGCAAGAGACCTTGAAATAAAAAGATGATGTTAAAAAGTGACCTAAAATAAACAAAAAATAAATGCCTTACATAATTTTTTCACTTTTATTTTAACTTTAAATTATTTCTCTCCTCTAAAGTTTGTAAAGTGGCGGTTAGCCCCTTTTTGATGTGAGGCATCGTTATTTATCTCTATGACCACCTACTAGATGGTGCTGTTTCGAAATTAATTTGAAGTGCAAACAAAAAGCTATGGTGATGATAGATGGCTCTGTTCTATGTTTTGAAAATCTTAGTTTTTACTTTTGCACTACCACCTGATAGATGGCGCTGCTGTAACATTCGTTACGTCTAAGTTTCCTCAATACTTACATAGATGTCACTACAATGCAAGTGACTACCGTAATACAGAGGGCGCTAGTTGTGGTAGACTTGAGAAGTTATTTCGAAGTGCACGTCTTGTGCTCAGCATGAGAGCCAGACATCTTCTTAAAAATTGAAACAAAAAGAAATCAATAGGGTAGTTAATTAGTTGGTTCATTTGAAAATATTGATAGTGAATTAATTTTTTATGTTAAGACGTTCGACATCTTTATTTTCGTAGAGTACCTACCTATGGAATTACTTCGTTTAGTTATCATCTGACTTGACTTTTCCACACTATTTTGGGGTCGGCGTTGAGTCGAACCGGATGCAGATGAATTAATACTTCGAGAATTATGAACACAATAGGCAGGCAACACGTGAGTTGCATTTATTTCGTCAAAATGTATAAACATCGGACATTTCTTTACCCTTAAAATCAGACTTATTTTCATAATAAAAAAAAAACCTTTCGTCTTATCCTTGAAAAACTTACTTCCTTCATCAAATTCCCCCTTAAACTACCATTTATTTCTTAAACAAACTAAAACCATTCCATACGTATCTGACGCTACCCCAAATGTACCTACAAGGGCAATTATAAGCACAAATTAGTCATTAGGGCGGCATTGCACTGACGGGGACGCAACGGAATTGCTCGCGGGCACCACACTAATTTAGAGTGTATAGCTTCTAGCCATGGAGTATAGAGATATGGAGGACTAACTTATCGGGTCCTGAAAAAAACGTTGAAACTGAACAAAGGCATTCCCAAAACTGAATAGGTATTATATTGACATGTCAGTATTTTTAAGCTAGGTTCTATTTACTTAATTGTTATAAAGAAGCGTTTTTTCAACGCACTCTAATAAAGCGCTTTTGCTATTGAGACTTGTATAAGGAAGTTAATTGCTATCCTTGTATCCTTACTGGATATTTTTTTTTAACCAATTGACGGCCGAATTAGCGTATCCGAGTTTAAAAGATGTCCAATCAGAACAGCAGTCATAAAAAAAGGAACAATGTTTGGATTGAGATAGAAAACTAATTTCGGACGTTGTGGAATGAAATTCGAAAGGTGTCCAGTTGTATGCAGCAAATAACAATCCAAAAAAAGGCGCTAGGCGCATCGCTACAAGGTATGGTATGACTGTAAATAAATAAAACAAAAAGAAATGACGATACTTTTAAATTGATTCTTTTTGGATTGTAAAATCATCAAACGAGGCCTCTCGCCTCTTGTAGAAGCGAAGGGACCGTCAGTCTTATTGACTAAAAACCCACCCTGTTCCTTTAGTTGCCTTTTGTATTCCAGAGCCACAGTTACTTTTACAAACGGTACCGCGATTGAAAATTTACTTTGACGCGATTGTAGCGCTATCTACTTTTAACGCAAGTCGACGGATACTTTTCATACGCCGAGCAAGTCCTCCATGTCTCTATACTCCATGCTTTTTCCATCAGGCCAGGGCTATTTAGTGTAGCCGTTGCCTTAGGCTCGGCTATTTAGGAGGAAGGCTCTCACTTTGTGTGAAGTGGGGACCTACGGATACTTGGGGTGAAATTGTTGATGGAAAAATATTGTGTGTTGTTTTATTTTGAAAATATTAGTTAGGCTAACCAATATTTTGAGTTTTGAATTGATGTTTGTTATACTGTCACGGCAGGACGGCTCAATTAATCTTGATGCTATTAAGCCCAAAGATAAGAATGGTCTGGAATAACATGAGGTAGTAGGTATAAGGGAACAGTGTATAAGACGGAGACGCGAGGTATAATGGGAAAACACACATTAAGGCCGTATATTCTGAAAGTTGGCAACGTCGCATAAAGCTGTCAAATATTTACAAGTTTTAATTAATTTGGAAATTTTTCTGCATGAAAACAAGAAATATCGCTCTGCAGTGCACTAAAAAAATGACATAGGAATGCAATTAAAACACTGAATTTGATGTTGTAACCGTTTCAGGTGTATAAAAGGCATTTGAAAAGCTTACAAATGCTTTTTTTTACATCTAAAACTATATATTCGGTTTACGATATTAATTATTGCATTCCCTTATCAATTTTTAGTGCACTACAGAGCCATTTTTTTTTTCATTCAGTACCTAACAATGCTAAATTAATTAAAACATGTTAATATTAGAGCAGTGGTGGCCCAGTGGTATCGGCCCCGACTTACGAGTTGTAGTCGTGGGTTCGAATCCCGGTAGGCGCATTACTTTGTGTAATTTATTTTATCATCACCACTGCTCTCAAAACGGTGAAGGAAAAACATCGTGGGGAAACCGGCATGTCCTAGAACCAAAAATTCGAAGACATGTGACATCCACCAATCCGCACTGGGCCTGCGTGGTGGATTATGGCCCACCCCCTCTCACAGAGAGGAGGCCTGTGTCCCAGCAGTGGGAACATTAATAGGCTGATGATGAATATTTGACAACCATTTGCGACGTTGCCACTTTTCGGAATATACGCTCTTAAGGCAAACTTAACACAACTAACGTAGCGCAAGCGCTAACATTAGGTCATTTGTTAATGACCGCTTGCAAATGACGTGTTGGCGCTTGCGCTACGTTATATTACCTTAAGTGTGTATGTCCCCATTATACCTCGCATCCCCGTCTTATACAACGTTCCCCTACAATGTTTATGTCAATATAAAGTTCACATAGGATAATTTTCGAGGCCCACTACAACAAACCTAGCCTACTAGGTTTGTTGTAGTTGACAAAAGTTGAGTGGCTTATTGACAAAAGTGCATATGTGTAGCTCGCTATCCGATTAAGAACCAGGACCCGGGTGCATATTATTCCAAACGCGCCTCAAGGAGTTGGTAGTATACTAAAACGTTTTAAAAACATAAATCATCATCATCATCAGCCTATAATGTTCCCACTGCTGGGACACAGGCCTCCTCTCTGTGAGAGGGGGTGGGCCATAATCCAGCACGCGGGCCCAGTGCGGATTGGTGAATGTCACATGTCTTCGAATTTTGGTTCTAGGACATGCCGGTTTCCTCACGATGTTTTCCTTCACCGTTTTGAGAGCAGTGGTGAAGAAATAAATTACACAAAGTAATGTGCCTGCCTGGATTCATAAATATTAGCTAACAATATAATAAGTAGGTACTACTTCTTTTTTTAGCGTGCTGAAATCATCAAATGAGTCCTCCCACCCAGGGCAGGGCGGGATGGGACTGTCAGACTTGTACCGACTAAAATCCACGGTTCGTAAGTAAGCCCTTTACTTTCTAGGCTCACGGTAATGATGTAAGTCCTACTTAGGAACTTATATTTACCCACGTTACAGCTACAAAGAGCAGTTTTCTTTTTGTTTAACTTACTAAATATACCCTTTACAAAATAACTCTAATATCTATATTTATCGTAGTTTTAATTTTATTCACGTATTTACGAATAATTAAAGATTCACTGAAAACATTTTACATTTTGCGAAAACTGATACAAATAAATAAACCATAAAAAAAAAAAAAACAAAATATCGACACTTCACGGATCCATAACTTCTAGATACTAGTTTGACTAATGTATAAGAAGTAGTTACATTCATATTATTTTTGAAGGAACCCCACCAATCAACTTTGCCCAGCGATGGGATTAAAGTGAAAATAGGAGAAGACAAAAATATAAGGTTTTAAATTGAAATGTTTGATTTGGTCTTTTGACATTAGTAAAATGCAGTGTCTGAAGATGATTTTCTAATTACGACAACTAGGAGAAAGTAATTCAAACATATTGTTAGCGCTGTGTGATAGTTGTGAAATATTATGTTATTATTAAATAGTCTCATTAAATTATTTAAACCAATGCAAAATATTTTACAAGTAAATTGTACTTGTAGTGGTAGGCGCCCGGGGCGTGGGCAGACGATCTTCGTCTTGCCACAGAAGGCGCGGGCTATGCCTTTTTCCCAATTCGCTATGAAAAGAGATGAACATTCAAAATCCTAAAAAAAATGGCCAGATCTTCCGCTGTGTTCAGATAATCAGTAAACAAATTTGACTGAGATTATATAAAAAAAGAAAAACATAGGAATACGGCCAAAGCCTTTCTTTATTTTTTAAAGGAAAAAGTAGTGAAATCGGTTAAGTTTTGGAGGAGTAATCAGGGGACTACGAATCGTTGATTTTGTGCCATTTTTAAGGTATTTTCGGTCCAAGCTGCAGTTGTCTCCTTCGCGCTCTGTAACTCTGTTGTGGGCACTGTGCGACAGCAATAGATTTTACAAATACCTATTTTTCAATTCTCCAGCCCTTGCTGTTTCCTCTTAACAATATCACGAGAGTGTTCAATCTCTTGCCTCCCAATTATTAGGTACTTTGATACATTTTTCATAATTAACTAAGTATATATCTGGCTGAATATAATACATAATCACGACCAAATTACGAGACCTTGCTTTAATTACAACAACGAAAACCACCCCTTAATCACTCTTCCAAATTCAAACGACAATACCGCTCTTAATTACAGTAACAATCTTCATGAAACAAGGGAATTCCATTCACATACCATTTAAACTTAAATAGTTTTATTTACATTAACGAAAAACGTTCTGAAACAAGTATCGTCCCACCACATTTACCATTATAAACCAGAGTCCACCAAATTTAACAAAAACACGGGAACCGTTTCAGCGATTTAAAAGCTAAAGTGTGGACCCTTAATTGTGTTAGACTCGTCTCAGCACGGCCACTTTAACGATCGATGATTTTACAAAACAAACTTATCACGCAGTTTTCAGCCACCTTAACAACCTTCCATAAGGTTGAAAGTCTAATACATTTTGTCGGTAAATATCTTGGTATTTTAGTAGGAAAAGGATGGGTATAAGGTACTACGGTTGGTTGATATAAGGGGTGGTACTTACAAAGAGTGACGCCCCAAAATCTAAGGGTAGTTCTGCCAGTAGCCGTGGTACAGTCACCCGCGACGACGCGTGAGCTTGCAACCCCGACATGTTATAAAATAACAATTTTGTTAACTCGATTTTTAAGGACAGTGAAAGGACTTTAAGTGTTGTGTTTTTAGAAGAAAGTTATGTTTCCTAGAGTAGTGTGCCTGTGTTTCTAAACGGAGGAAATTGCTGATTTTTTGACAGGTTAGAATTTTTTTTTTGTTTTTTTTTTCTCTTGCGATGATTTTTGTTAAAAAGGCCTAATGTAATCTTCAGGTGTGTAGCTGAAGTCTGTATATGTATGTTTTGGGTTAATTTCAGAGACTATACAATAAATGTAATAGAATAGGATATAACCAAAAATAATACAAACACAAAATTGATATTTTTTTGGGTATAACCGGTCGGTCTTATCGCTAATAGCGATATCTTCCAGACAACCTTAGAATGGACTTAAAGAACTATATAGAATGTAGATTTTGAGTTTTTTTTTTACGTATTTATTTGTGAATAAAATAAATCTGAATAAAGGAGTGGTACTCAAAAGAACAGTGTTAGGAGGTTGAGTGCTAAGAAAATTACGCGTTTAAATCTTTTGAGCGGGCATTTTTATAAGTGTTTGAGATGATTCATTTAATACTGAATGAATTCTTTCTAAGGGCAGATATTTCAATAGTCAGTTAACTTTTAACTGAGGAATAAAAATTGGTTTGAAATATTTTCTATAGATAAGCTGTCAAAGCCATTTTTTTTATTCCTCAGATAAAAGTTATCTGACTATTCAATAAGGGTTCCTTGTTGACTACGGAACCCTAAAAATCAGTTCTTATAATAGTTACAAACCGTAGTTTTGAATCAACATTAATAAAGTAGGTAGGTAGGTAGAGATATGTCAATACTACGTTAACATGTAGTTTTTTTAAAAAACGCTGAGATTATTACGTAAATAAATGATAAAGTAAGTAATTATGAAATAAATAATTAGGAACAACAAATCTATGACACTATTAGAGCGTTTTTCTACATCGCACAATTAATATAAAATTATGTTAGTGCATACATATAGCTAGATATTTACTGTCAGTTGTTTGATCGGTAATTGCTATATTTTTTTATCGCGGGACTGTCTGATCAGGTATCTGTGGCCCTGGAACGTAAAGGGCTATTGAAAGACACCGTGGATTTTAGTCAATACGAGTCTTACAGTCCCTCACGTCCAGCCTTGGGTGGACTCAGTTGATGATCACGTAAAAATATATATGATCAGTTTTAATCATTTAAATTTTTGGCTATTTGTTAAATAATCAAATAATGTATGACGAGATTTTAACAAATACTTAGTTTACATACTAAACAAACAAATTGCCTTAAGTCTGTCTCCGTGCAGCGAGTAAAGGGCAACTCGCTGCCCGACCATGGACCATGCCCGGGTCGACGGCGCGTTGTGTCCCACGCGCGCCTTAAAGAGCGTCAGCATAATGACGAGGCTACCTCTCAGAGGGCCAAAGCCTGTCGGGGTCGTGGGATTATTTCCTTACCGCGACCCCGGAACATAACAGGCTACTGAAGGACACCGTGGATTTTAGTCAGTAGAAGTCTGACCGTCCCTCCCGCCCTGCCCGGAGTGGGAGGACTCATTTAATGTTTTTCCCACTCTAAAAAAAAAAAGTCTGTTTCCGTAAGTGGCGCTTGAAAACAAATTATTTTGTGAAATGTGTAAATTTTAAATTGAGATTTAAGAAAGTATAATGGTCGTAGCACATTCGTAGCGCGGCGTAGCAATATTCGTAGCACTTGATAATGTAGCTAAGATAAGGCGCTGTTTTTCAAAGGCTTATAATTGTTGTTCTTTCTTTAAATATTTACATTATTATTACTTTGAATAACTTTTAATATTGGTGATAATATTGTTGTTTTATTACAAAAAACAATAATAAGAGATTTTGGCCTGGATTTTTCTTTGAGTTTTTTTTCGTTATATTCTTTTATGATTTTATATTAAGATTAAATTTACAGGATAATTACGTCATCATTCTTTTTTTTTGGCCTTTACCTTTGTAAATTAATACCGACGGGTTTGTAAAAGTACAATAATATTTTTTTTGAATCTCTGATTACGATAATCATTTTTTAGAAGCGAATACGCACGAATACAAGATAGTACGGTGAAAACGACCGAAAATTGTTATTTCTGGTATATAATACGTACCTTCATAGATGACTGAAATATTTAACCATTTATAATGTTATTTACAAAATAAATATCTAGCTATCTACCTATCTAGCTGTGCCTTTCATTTTCTTTGACGAAAACAAGTTACGTTTGTATTTATTGTATAGATATTTATTTTACAAATAAAATTCTAAATAGTTTAATATTTCAGTAATCTATGAAGGTGCGTTACATTACATAGTCAAAAATAACGATTTTCGGTCGTTTTTACCGTACTATCTAAAACAATTAGCTACACCCTAATTTTCGCCTTCAAAAAATAGTCTAATTAAAAAACCGATTTGTCAGGCAATAAAAAAGCGAAAGTACATAAAATATTAATTAGAAAAAGTGTTAATTAGTAAGTGGTATATTAAACAAGTGAAAAGTGTCATGGCCGGCGGCAAATGACAGTAATATTGTGTCCATAGAGAATTGCGCTTAGTTTCGAATAAATTGTCTATGCGAGTTCTACTTATTTATGGTTTTTTATTGTTTTTGAAGCAAGGACGTGTCGCGAATAGTATTAAGATGGTAAATAACTTGAGTAATATCGTCATTAATCTTTGTCCAGAGTGATTCATAGATTAGTTTTGTAAAAGCGGTAATTTTTCCTAACCGTTTTTTTAACGTGCCTCCCACATTGCTTGACATTCAAATGGCGGAGGCGACGGTAAAAAAAGGTATGATTTCTATTTCGGAAGCATGCTACAGCAGCCACAGTATTAAATCAATGTTTGTGTGATGAGCACGATCATTTGTTCTGGGTCTGGGTGTAATTTATCTATAATATTTATGCATTTAGAAATAAATAAGTATGTTTATCAGTTGTCTAGTACCCTTAATACAAGCTCTGTTTGTTTTTTTCCGACCCCGGGCAGGGCGGGAGGGACTGTCAGACTCGTACTGACTAAAATCCACGGTGTCCTTCGGTAGACCTTTGTTTGCCGGAGTCGCGGTATACGTATGTCCCGCAAGCCCGGCAGGACTGTGGCCTTCTATAGGGGGGCCCCGTCATTAGGCTGACGCTCCTTGAGGCGCGCGTGGGTCACAACGCGCCGCCGTCGACCCGGGTATGGTCTATGGTCATGGTGATAGTTGTGGAATATTAATATTATATGATTATTATTATTATAATAACTTTACCACATAGAAAAGGTAGACCCATTTTTTTGTAGAATCACGTAGGTTCCTGTTTCTGAATTTCACGCAGTTGTAACTGGAAGATATAGACTAGTTTATCATACAATTTAAATACGATTCCATTGGCTAACACTTGGCGGCAGAACAAAGTTCTAATTAAGTCGTTCCACACCATAGTTAATTGAAAGTGTTCACCTATTAAGTTTACCTCAACTCGCACTGTATTTTTAATTTATAAATGAGTTTTTAACAGCCGCCCGCTAAGCCATAAACTACATTACAAAGTATAATTTTAATAACCCTTTAACTAAGATGCGGTGGACGTCAATGGGTGTCTATTACACCGAAGCATAATATAAACTTAAAAGCGTTATTTAAGTAAATATCTGTATGTCAAATATAGCGATTGGTCATAGTAAAATGTCGCGAAATTGTTGACCCTGGAACGGAAAAGGCTATTGAAGGACGTAGATTTTAGTCAGTACGAGTCTGACAGTCCTTCCACACCATCAAAGTGGGAGGACTCAATTAATGATTTTGCCAGGACAAAAAAAACTTCTTACATTTTTGTAAGCAGGGGCGCCGAGTTTCAAAAATTCCCGTGGGTGCTCCACCTTTTTCAGACATACCTAGGTACTTAAATGTACGAGTACTCGTATTTTTGAGAGGTAAATAGTAGGTTTTCGGCACCCAGTAATATATTAGGCTATAATTTAAATCTTGGAAACTTGAACACCTGATGCAGAACTGCAATAGATCAGCTAAAATAAAAACCCTTTTAATTTCAATAGCTAATTAAAATAGTGGGTGCTCGGTACCAGTCGTGGTTGCTGGATCACCCGAGCACCCACGGAATCGGCGCCCCTGGTTGTAAGATCGTTGAGAAGCGGTATCATATCAGAGCATATTTAAATAACTTCCCTAGTTTTAGCACTTGAGTTCTCGTGGATTGATGCTTCAATGCATTTAAAATCAGGTAGTAAATGAAGAGAGCTTTCAAAGTTTAACTTTTTACTTTCACTTTTACGTTAACAAGTGGAAGGAAGGTTTTATTTACGGACAATAGTCTGTCTGTGCGATGTTCGGTTTGTTGGAAGCGTTACCATTATATTCGTATCAATGAGATAGTTAGGTTTTTGAATTATATTCTGCATTATTTGTGGCTCATAATTTTAGAAAAAATACAAGTTCCAACTGTTTATAAGTATTAATAATTACGTTTTTAAACCTAGCATTTATTTTATGCTAACCCTTCGTAATATACTATCTAACTTAAATAAATGGGAATGTATGGATGGATGGATGTTATACTCAATCGCATCAAATCCGCTGAACAGATCTTGACATAATTTGGCTCCGAGATGAGATAAATATTTTATTCTGCATAACACAAAGTACATTATAATACGGGCTGATTTTTAGTCAGATAACTTATATCAGAGGAATAAAAATGGCGGTTTGACAGCTTATCTATGGAAAATATGTCAAACCGTTATATTAATTCCTTAGATAAAAGTTATCTGACTATTGAAAAATTAGCCCTTAATGTTTTTCCTGGTTTTTTGGTGGGCAAAGACTCTAGAAACATCTAAAAAAAGAACATTCCGCCATGTTGTCTCACTGCAAAATTATTCTTCCAAATTCAAACCGCCTATGACATTAGAGAATTAGAAAAACAAAATTCTAATCTAACCGTCTGATCGCCACGGTGTGTAAGCCGGCCGAATTAACACTGTCCTGCGATTAGCATGCAAAGGGTTAGCTTTACTACACACTAAACGATAGTATCGTCAAATGAACATCTGCTTGCAATCTTGTTACCTTACTTTTGGTAAAATGTTGGAAATACGTTACATGTTGCTTAAAAGTTGGTTTTATGGGAACAGGTGAGGGGTTATTGGTAAAATTGAGTCTTTTTTAATCAAATTAGAGGCTTAATAAATTAAATATGATGCATGGAAGTTAGGTATTTGTTGTAATGTTGTTGTTCGACCATGTTCCAAGGTTGCAAATAACATTTTAATATAGCCTTTTTGGTGCAGGAACTTCCTAGGCCTTTAAAGAAGAACTCTTGTAAGACAATAATTTATTTTTAAGAAAAAAAAAGATTAAGTTTGGCCGTTCTAGATCGAATATAGAACAAAAAAGGCAAATCATTTTGATTTAAATAATCTAAACGCAGCTAAAGTTGAAAGCTTTAAAACCAAATAAATTCAAGTTGATTTCAACATTCTTTGTCCGTTTCATCGTTCCATCTATGTGAAAAAAATATTTGATTTTTGATTTATTTATTCTCTTTTTTAAGTGTCTTTCAAAATGACGCCTTTTGAAGATGAAACACCTTTCAATATTCAAAAATAAACTGCACTATTTTAACTTAAAAAAACGATTCCCAAGCCTCAATGAATATGCCAACAAACTAAAAAAGTTTAACGCAAACTTTTTAATTAAAAACTTAAAAGGCGAAGGTATAAAGTTGTATAGAGGCTAATCGATAAAAAGTATCGTTTACACTTCGATTACGCGTCACTGAATCGAGCACACCCGGCGTTGTTTGTGATTTTATCTTGAGTATTTTGTTACTGGCAACACAATGTGGTTGATGGTTGTAAAACAATCGTTTGCAACTTTAACAATTAATGATGAATGTTGTTATATGATGACTACTTTTGAGATAAAATGGGTCACTTTAAAGTCGTGAGTATTCGGATTTTAACCTGACAACGCCACGGTAGATACTTTAAACATTAAAAAGATAATAAATAAAGTAACAGAAATATTATAATTGTGTTTATGAGATAATAAGGTGGGTGGACCATGGAAGGCCATGCTCCTTCGAAGGCCAATTATTAAAATTTCGTAGTTATTGCCATGTGATGACAAATTCCTTCCGTTTACAAAGATCCATCCAACTGAAAATCACAGACGCAGCCGCGAATCGCTCGCGCTATTATTTTGGTAGTACGTAACAGGCCCTCGCTTCTTGGATATCGGGAATAGACAACGTAAAATAAAGGTGGTGTACCATGGAAGGCCACTCTCATAAATAAACAGTTATTATTAATTCATTTATTGCATAAATTAAACTAACAAATGTTAAAGTGATACTTTGATTTATTATATAACAATCATATAAACCACTTCTTTTTAACGTAGATTTAATAACAGTAACTTTTAGGGGCTGCCTCCACGAGCGAGAGAATCGCGACGAGTCCGCCCTTATATCGTCGGATAATCTCCACGAACGAGCGATAATTCCGCCGCGTATCGTCGCGAGTCGTTACGGTATCGCGGCGATTCCGCGGCGACTCGTAACGGTATCGCCGCGTTTCCTTGACGTCACGTTGCCAAAGACGTCTTCTAAATGACGCTGCGTTTGACAGCGCGCCCGCCGCGCGCTCGTCGCGAGGGCGCCGCGAGCGCGCGGCGGTCGCGTTGCTAGTCGCGGCGGGCTAGCGACGATGTGATGACGTATTGCGCGCTCGTTGCCACTCGCCGCATCGCGGCGATGATATCGCCGTGTGGAGACGGTTCCATAGAGAGTGTATAGCAAAACGTGGCACGGCGATAATATCGCCGCGATTCTCTCGCTCGTGGAGGCAGCCCCTTAGTGTTAAATAACCTATTTATTACGATGGCCTTCATAGAAGCCCCTGTTCCTAGTTAGGCCATTTGGTAGAGTTCAATAAAACTTATGTCTAATTAATATTGATTAAATCTGCAATTCAAAAAAGTGGTCTTATGATAAATAATAAAACAAAGTATTACTACAATATTTCTTAGTTTTATTTGTTTAGTAAATAAACGAATAATAACTGTTTATTTGTTAGTGTGGCCTTCCTTGGTTCACCTACCTTATTAATAAAAAAACTGCTATAATATTATTTCGCCTGTCCCTATTAACAATGTCAGATCTGCAAAACAGTAATTTTACAGGAGAGCGCGTCAAAGTTTAAAATGCGAATATTTTTTTAATGAATCAATTTAGGTTTACAAAAAAAATACTAAAAATTGTTATATATTTATGAGCTCATATACATAATAGTAAAATGTTATATTTCCTTTTGTAAATATGAGAAAAGTCAGACATGACTTTTTTATCGGTATTTGGTACACTGTATTTAGTCGGTTCTGTCACATACTACTAACTTATCTGGAAAAAATTATCTATGAATTGTCGCAAGTTCCACATACATCATTCTTCATGAGTAGTCCTAATCAAGATTTTGTTGTAACTGTTTAAAATGTAAGTGAAATATGATAATATTATTATTTTAAATGAATTATTCCGAAAGCAAATATAAATTAAACTAGTCTCTAAAAGAAGAAACATAACAGAATACCTCAATTTTACGAACAATATAATTGAAATCATTGAAATAAATAATTGAATCTAGTTTCATGTAATGGCACTAATTGTAATGAAACCTATAAAGGTTAAATATTCATAATAGTCACACATTATACATTTTTATTTTTTAATAAACTAAAATTACTGTTCACTCCTGTTCCACTCCCAAGGATGTGAAACAAGAGTGTTCTGATCCTGTTTTTCAAGAAGTAAGACAATACTCAATAAAAACCCTATAGTCCCATTAAATTCTCGAGCCACTTTTATAACCTGTTTTCGATTATCATCACAAATTGTCTGGTAAGAAGACTTGACAAGATTCAGCTTCCGAAACTTCCGAAAATTTAGCACAATATACATCCATACAGTGAGGCAGGTTATACAGAACTCTGAAGAGTATAAGAAGTCCTTGTGCTTAGCATGTGTGGATATTGACAAGGCTGCGACTGTGAATGTCCAACTACAAAATCAGCATTTTAAACATAAATACAGGAACGCCGAGGGTGAGGCAGGGGGCATGTCATATTCCCGAAACTGTTCACATTGGTGAACAAACACATGGCCTTGGCCCTGACGATATTATGTTTAACATGCTGGCTTGGAATGAAAATAAAACCCCTATGCGTTGTAAAGCTTTAGTCATTAAAGCTTTACAACGCATAGGGATCTAGGGACCAATCTTTATAAATGGTGCAATTCTTGACTGTTCATGAATAGGTCTATCTTGGACAAACAGTTTGGTTGAGTAGGAATAACTTCAAGAGGGAAGTCAACAGAAGTATTTAGTCGAGTCGGGCATCATTCGGTCTCCGTTAAGTCTTATCGTGTGTCCAATTATGATATGCGATATCGAATCGTGGTCACTCCTATTGAGGCTATCAATTTAGTCCCACAGCAACCTAAGAAACTAACTATACTCGGAATAACTCTAGTAGATAAAATGGTGGAGTGAGTGAGGTGATCCGTCAAAGCACCAAAGTTGCTAACATAGCTGGCAGTGAGCTAGTCACATCTGTCTCTAGACAAAATACCTAGTGATTTGGTTATACGTATATTTGAGTGGATATCGCAACTAGGCAAACGTAGAGGACGCTTGCTAACCAGATGGAACGATGACTTGCCATACTTTTGCGTACATTGGAGTTCAGCAGTGGACAAAAGTGCAGGCTTATGATGAACTTTCCAGTCCTTCTTAGTGGAATATTTAATTTTGGAATTCTTGATCACAACTAATATTATCTTCTATATGCGTTACAAATACATAGTTTAATATTAATGATAATGCTGCTGCTACATTATAATGAATGAATGCTGCTGAATTAATTTATTATAACATGGTATCGGGGATTCTCCAGGAACTGATATAGGCTAGAAGCAACATAATATATAAAATATCTTTGTTTTCCGTTGGTTCTTAGAGTAAACATATTAAAATGACTAGAATCATACCAATTAAAGCAAAAAATACCCCAAAAAATATTGTGTATTATCAATATAGGCACACGATACCTATATCGAAATCTAAAATGTTTTTGATCGTCGATTGGTTTGCAATATTACCATATCCTACGCAAAGTTCTAATATTTTTACCACTAACATAAAAGGAAGTACCACATACGACAATTAAAAATTATATTGAAACCAACAAGAAAGTCTGATGTGGTACTACCAACATATTTTACATTACAAGGGGCAGCTAAAAATGTGGGTACATTTAAATGATAAACTGTTTTTTGATAGATTCGTATAATGCCCGAAAACTGGTAAAATGATCGACCCGCGGCGAATGAGTCTTTGTACCGATGATATGCAACTACTCTACGATTACACAAATGTATGCGTTTTATTCATTCGCTGCGCGTCGATGTCAGCATAAAACTTAAACAACTAATATTGTACGGGTTTGCTCGTACATGCTCCCCGAGGGAAGATGAAGACAGTAAGTGAGAAGAAACAATTAAGAATTATTGATATTAATCTAATTTCTTAGTGTCTCTACCGTTAACACACTGATCACAAATTTGAAATGGTTGTATATGAACTTAACATAGGGGAGGTTGCTTTGTCTAACACTCGCGCACTTGTAGCCACCTTCGCCCTTTCACTTTCGCACTGATACACTACACTATCTCCAACACACGCACGTTGCGTGGCCGGGCAGGAGGCACCGCCAGGCGCGCCCACTGCTGCGGGCGTCGCCGGCGCAGGCGCCTGCAGGGTGGCGCAGCGCCAGCGCACGCGCCTCCACGCGAACACTCCGAGAACTGCTGCTACCACGCCGATCATACAGTAGATCGCGGTGTAATGATGAATGTCATGAGATGACAGACTGTCAAGTAACAAGCCGTTCTCTTTCATGATTCTGATTTGTTTGCAATCGTTTGAAGCTCTCGATCGCTCTCTACGCTGGAGTCATTCAAGACATCTTGAGGAATCGACACGTTTATTACGTGGTTTATGGATGCAATGACTGGTGAGTATATGTTGGCCCGAATACTAACATCGCTCTTTCTTTGTTGATGCGCAATTACTTCAAAATTGTCTGTTTTGATTATGCAGCCGTAATCTATAGTTATGAGTCCGGCGTGAATCAGCTGATGCGCGGTAACTTGATTTCCACATATTGTTCGTAGGTTACATTGACCGCAGCAAAAGTAGATGTAATTGTTGATAGAATGGCTTTCCATCCAAAGATTTTTACAGCGACCGACATCTACTTCACATGCAGATGCCTTTGATTGGCAGAAGTCTTTATCTCTGCTAAGTTTGTAAATAGGAGAATGAATATAACACAAGTGTACGTTTGTCACTAGACAAGAATCTATGATATTTTGTGTCATGATAATGTATGCATCCTTCTTCATGGTCACAGCTATGAGATCCGCCACTGGTTTAATTGAAAACATGGTGTTGTTGGCTTTCTTTGTAGGAATCGGTATAAGTTTGAATATTTCATAGGAGTCCCTGCTGATCAAAGGTATTTGTACTTCAAATATTGAATAATTCTTAAGCATTCTTGCTTTGACCCGTAGAAGTTTAAACAGTTGTGCAAGATCTGTGTGAATGTTTTCTACAGGTAAGGTGACGTCATTAGACAAATGACTAGCTATAGTACTGAGTTGATCTAGTAGTTGTTCCGCTGTTATTAAATGTGGATTAACTCGACCCTGATAGATGTCTGTTATTGTATCTACTAAAGCGTTCTGTAGATCTTTCAAGTCGTGTAATAGATTGCTTGCGACTATAGCGCCCATAGAAACCTCATTTGCTCTCGAAATGTTTTGAGTTTCAGCCTTTAATAGTTCCAATGTATTTCCGATGTTTGCAAACTGCTGATGAATCATTTTATGCTGTTTGTGCATGGTAGCCTCCGTCCTCTTTAAGAGACTAAACTCTGCTTCTATGACCGAAGTTTGATTTTGCCAAAATGATGCGATATGCTTTTGATTCTTGCGTAGAAGAGTGATATCTTTCTCGTATTGTTCTGCGAATCGAGCGTCCAATACACCGAACAGGCCGTTTGCTATGTAACCGACACCGTCGATAAGACCTCGCCGCCACCTGTTCACTTGCTTTGCAAAATGCTGACTGAGTAACATATGATTATTGTAATCGAGTTCGTTGTACCCGTGACGTAATTGCAATAATATTATATCACAATGCGTTTGTTGTTGGATTGTGCTACATGTTTGTTCCAGAGACATAATGCTTTTGTTAAGTGCGGTAATACCTTCCCAATAAGGTTCTAAATCGTAGTATATGATGATTTTCCATTCGTCGCGTATGATCTGCATATTTGTAAATTTATCGAAATAAATATGTTGATTATTTCTGAATTGTGTGACGTTAAATGCGCATTGGGAAGTTGTTATGATATTAAAGAATAACATGATTGCTGCAAATACTGACGCTATATTGTAACGAGTGCCCCTTTTCCTTGTTTCCGACTGTTTATTTGTGTTAGAATCTCCCGAATCCACTGTATTTGCTTGCTTGGTTTGCGAGGATTCATTGTTAGTTGGGAGTTTTGATAATTTTGTGATAGGACGTTTTAGTGTTCCGTTTTTGGTTTTTACTGTAACCACGCGAACATTACCGTCGGAACCGGGATGTTGTTTGATGATTCTGCCCATTAGCCATTTTCCCGGCGGAAGATGATCATCATGTATCATCACAACGTCATCAACATTGAGGTCGCCTTTAGTTTGTCGCCACTTACTTCTTTCTGTAATTTGTACTAGGTACTCCTTCCTCCATCTTTTCCAGAGATCTTGTACGATTTTTTGTGTCAACTGCCATCGGGTTCTTAAATCTGTTTCTGTCTCATGTATGGTGACCTTTGATCCATTTGTTAGAAAGTGAGCAGGTGTTAAAAAATCAACATCGTCTGGATCTTCTGATATAGCACATAATGGCCTCGTGTTGAGACAAGCTTCAATCTGTGTAAGCACCGTATATAGTTCTTCAAATGTAAGAATCTGGTCACCAATGACCCTCTTAAAATGGTATTTGAAGCTTTTAACTGCAGCTTCCCAGAGGCCACCTGCTGATGGCCATGATGGCGCGTTAAAGCTCCACTCGATTTCCATATCTAAAACTTCTGCTTTTAGATTTTCATCTTGCATGATGTTCATTAGTGCTTGATATTCCTGTTGTAGTACCTTGTTAGCACCGACAAAGTTGCGACCATTATCGCTGTAGATGTGACTAGGCGTCCCTCTGCGAGCCGCCATTTCCTTAATGCTGCGATGAATGAAGTTGTGCTTAAATCACCAACTAATTCCAAGTGTACTGCTTTTGTGGCCATACACACAAAGACAGCCACATATCCTTTAGTGCTCTTGATGCCTCGTCCCTTGCTTGCTTTGACGTAAATGTGGCCGGTAAAATCTAGGCCAGTGTGTGTAAAAGGACGGGATGGATTACTTCTGGCCTCCGGTAACTGTCCCATAATTTGCTGTTGACAGTGTGGATTGTGTTTTTTGCATGTTACGCACCGACGAAGCTGCCGCTTCGTAGCGACGTTACCTCCTAGAATCCAGTATTTTTGTCTGATAAAACCTAATGTCAGTCTGGCTCCGGCATGTAACATGGTTTGATGTGCGTCCGCTATTATTAATTCCGTGAGACGTCCACTGTGCGGTAGAATAATAGGGTGCTGCATGTCATGGCTGATATGTGCCTTTTTTAGTCTCCCCCCGACTCGTAAGATATCATTCTCGTCCAGAAAAGGGTTTAATTTTAACAATTTGCTCTTTGAAGTTAGCTTTCCTTCTTGTTTTAAATCTCTTATTTCATTTGCAAACTCTTCTTGCTGTACTTGCTTGATAATTTTTTGCTTTGCTTGACTGATTTCTGATAATGATAGATAGAGATTTTTTGCTTTTCTTTTGTACGTCTTAATCCTCATCACTAATGCTAGAATACGTGCAATTTTGCTGATTGATTGATGTTTGTTTAACAGGTCTGTTATGATACTTGATTCCTGCTTTGTAACAACATGAACATCTTGCTTCTTTATTTCTTCGTTTGTGGTGTAAATTGTTTGATCATCTTTCGTTGCATCAAAAGATTGTAACCATGTCGGTCCTTGCCACCACAAACGCCAGTCATTCAATTGAGCCACTGTGAGTCCTCTGCTTGCACAGTCAGCGGGATTGTCGTTTGATTTTACATATCGCCAATCTTGTGGTTTAATGATATCTGTTATTTGTATTGTTCTATTTGCTATGAACGTTTTCCATCGGCTTGGGTTTCCTTGAAGCCATCCCAATACGGCAGTAGAGTCACTCCAACCAAATATGTGTAGATCATAACCTGCTAGACACTGCTTGACTTTGGTCATGAGTTTGGCCAGCAACAGAGCTCCACATAACTCTAATCGGGGTAGTGATATCTGCTTTTTCGTAGGAACTAATTTTGATTTAGCTGCTACTAATATTATTGATTGATTGCTACTTCGTACTCTGCAGTAAATTACGCAGGCATACGCTTTTGTTGATGAGTCACAGAAGCCGTGTAACTCGATGCTGCTTGCTGTTTCCGTACCGTACCATCTTGGTATTTTGAATTGATTGATATTTTCTAATTCTTCCTTGATTTTAATCCATTGACTGCTGATTTTATTTGGTACCTCTTCATCCCACTGAAGGTTGGATAACCATGTTTCTTGAAATAAGATTTTCAATTTTGTTGTTACCGGCACAATCCAACCTAATGGGTCAAATATTTTTGACATGTCTGATAGTATGATTCTTTTGGTGATTTTAGTATTTGATGATTCTATTTTTGATACAAATGTGAAGTTATCGTCTGTAGGGTTCCAACGAAGTCTTGGTTAATCCAATGTCTTGGTTAATCCTGCATGATTAAAACTCTTGCTTTCTTGTTTGTAATAGTCTTGATTTTCTAATTGCAGTAGACGACTGTCGTTTGATGTCCACTTTCTTAAGTGGAAACCCCCTGACTTATGGAGAAGAATGAGCAAGAAACTCCATGGACACTCTTTTTCAATCGCCAAAATTATTACAAAATTTTGTTACTCATTCATCATCAGATGGTACATTATGTGAGAACGATGTTAATAGTGTCTAAAAAGACAATTCAAAATAAAGTTATGCTGCAACTGTTGTGCATGTTGATAGGGAGCAGGCTCCATGAACTAGATTCATCTATACATATAGATCAGCTCCGACATGATTGTCGTGAAAAAGAAAAGAATAAACTTCGATGACCATGAACAATGTCTTGTGTTCAACACAGCGACCAACTTGGCGGCTGCATGTAAGCCTTAGCAGAGGTTAGCTTTTACTTTTGCTTTAAACACGTTAAATGGCAAATCTAGGAATGAGGACGGTAACTGTTATAAAATGTTATACCAACCCCAACGAATGAATTATGCACCTAACACGAAGTTTGTGCTCAATTATCATCATTGCATAGAAATGGTGCAGCTTTTGTGCCGTATGTCACGGTTGTCAATTGATTACGCTGTGAAAATAACTTCTAATCTAATTTTTGATATATGTTGACCCCATTGTAATTTTGAATCTACTGTTATAAGAGCTGAATCCAGTTTCAAGCTCCACATTACCGAGGACGATGTTGGGACCCAGATTTTAACATTGGGCAAAGCAAACTTTACGCATATTGATTATTTGCCGTGAACCAATCTATGACCCTCGATAGTGCGTTGTTTACGTCGTCAAACACTTGATTTAAGATTAGAGAAGTGTCATCTGCGAACAGTACTACATCGCAGATGTTCTTCAAATGGTGTGGTAGATCGTTAATATAAACTTCTGGGTGTCTGTTAGACCATTCTGAATAATGACGAAGTTTACGCAATAGTGCCTAAACATCTTTTCTATATCATGAATGGTTGATCTTCTGGGTGTACCCAAATCTGTAAACATCTTTTCTATATCAGCCGTGATATTGTCTCCATTTAATGATTAGAGACTGAAGGTCTTGCTGTAAATTGGGCCCCGTATACATCAAATCATTTAAACTTTATTTGTAGAAGTTTTCGCTGAAGCATTGTAAACAACTCTCAATGCAGTCGTTGCACTATCTTCGCGCAAAACGCAATGATGCGGTAGAAAACATTCCGGTGTCTGATTGCGAGGTGACGGTTTCATGTGACCTAAGTTTTTATATTCGGTAATGAATGATTTATATGCGTCGAATAAAGAATTGTTTTTATGCAATTTCTTTTCTAAATTAATGAATTGAGCAACAGCCTTGTTTTTGGACTGCCCCAATTTCTCCTCAAAATTTGGTATAAGTGGTAGTCTCACTTGGTATTTTCCGTCGTCCAACCGATTCGTTGTTGCTCTGTAGTATTGAATGCACTCCTGGTCTTCTGATGATAGTGATTTTTCATCTGTAACGTCTTCTATTTCCCAGAATTGTTGAAATTTATCTAAATCAAGTTGCACGACGTTGCATGTTAGATGAGTTTTGATATTTCCACATAATATCCAACCAAGACGAGTTTCTTGAACAAGTGGAAGTGATTCACTTAATCTGCACATTCCTGTTAATATAATATTTGCATAGACGTCCGCACCCAGTAAAATGTCTATGGGTCGGCTGATGTTGTACTCAGGGTCTGCCAATTCTAACTTTTTCAGAAATGGGCATTCTATTTTCGGGAATGAGTACGATGGTAAATATTTTGTTAGATGATTCATGATGTAAACATCGATATTAAATTGATATTGTTTAACTCTTGATGTTGACATACAATTCAGGTTCATGACTCCTTTGCAACTGCTTTCTGTTTGCCCTATGCCTGTGATTATGCCATCACACCTGGATCGATTTAATCCTAATTGCTGAGCAGCGTTTTCAGTGATGAGAGACATTTGTGAGCCCTGATCAATGAGAGCCCTCAGAATCAGATATGTCCCATCTACTTTCTGTACCTTGAGTAGTGCAGTTGAAAGTAGAGTTTCTTGCATCATATTTTGTTGTGTCACGTGTGCGTGGCCTTGATTTACACGTTCCTGATTACAACGGGTGTTGTCTTGCTGTGTAAGAGGCGTCGAGCTACCTACTTGTTTTGATAATTCCTTTGCATACGATTCATGAAGCAGCGTGTTGTGAAATCCTTTGCATTCGACGCAACGCTTTTCGGATAAGCATTTTTTTCCTTTATGATCATATAAGCAGTTTTGGCAATAATTCAAGTTAGTAACACATTGTTTTTTCTTCATCGGGGAAAAGTCAGCAAATTGTTTGCAATAAAATATAGCATGTGCGTCATTGCACACTGGACAGTTTGGTCGATTTTGCAATTTCCGGTAACTCGGTGACTGCGAAGTAACTTTGTTGCTTGAATATGACTGTTTGTAATGATAATTTTTTGCTTCTGATGATTTATTGATATTAGAAGAAAGGGGTCTTTGCTGATTGGTCTCCTGTTTTCTTCTACTTGCTTCCATGCTGGTGAACTTCCCCTCTAGAAAGGCTAGAAATTCCTTCAACTCGAGTAATTCTCGAGGTTGTTTGATAGCTTTGTTGTAATCGTTGAATGTGTCCGAATCCAATTTCTGACACAGGATGTGCACAATCAACGGGTCCCACGACGTCACGTCCACGCCGAGATTCTGTATGGCGTTCATTGTTTCTATTGCAGTATCATGGATTCTTTTGATGTGATTTATTGATGCTTGCTGTGCAATAGGCATGTTTAATAAAATGTTAATATGAGACGTGAATATCATCCTTTTGTTGTCATATCGGTGTCTCAGGATGTCCCAGCTTATGATGTAGTTGTCTGAGCTGATTGGCAGATGTTGCATGAGACGCTCAGCTTCACCTCTAACTTTTGATTTGAGGAACTGCATCTTCTGAGCCCCAGATAAGGATGGATTGGTGTGGACGGCTTCTGTGAAGAGGTCCTTAAACGACGTCCACTGATTGTAATTACCGCTGAATGTAGGTATTTCTATTTTAGGTGTAGTATGCTCTCTATGTGAGGTGGACGACATTTTCTTATTGATTGCTTTGATAGCATTGTTGTATGTGCTTTCGTATTTGATGTACATATTAAAATACTCTTGATTTCGGTCCCCCAGCTCACTGTCTAATTCCCAGTGCTGAGTGTCAATTTTCGCCCAGCGAGACATTACCATGCTCAACAGATGATCGAATTCCCATTTTTCCGTTACGTTATCCATGTCGATGCTTGAAACAGTGTGCTCAAAGGCCTTAAAGTTACTCATTTGTTTCCTCATCATCTCATCGGTCTTGCTGTTCGACCCCTGAGACTTTAAAGTTTGCTGTATGGTGCTTGAGGAAGCTAGTGGAGTAGCAGGCTTTAGAAGCGGCGTTGATGGCCTTTCCTCTTTTGGTTGATAACTTTGAATTGCTGCTTTGATTTTCTCATACTTCTCCTTCACCGTGTCAAATTCCATTGAAGTGAAGTAGCTATGCGACCGGGCATATTCGATGCTACACAATTTAAGATGATTCGATTGAAACTCTTGCCAGCATGCATCCAAATTCTCTAACCTTCGGCGTATGTAGTCCGAGGTTTTGCGATCGGAGCCATCCTTTTTAAAGTTGGTGTAAACTTGCTCTATCTGATGGAGTAGTTGTTGTTGACGGGCAAGAATTTCCTCCATTGAAGACATGCTGATAGAAATGATAGAAATGGAACGATCTTACTTGATTGTCCAAGTGGGCGAGCTTTGTTGCTCACGAAGTGTGGATTCCTGTTGAACCCTGCTGATTGCTGTTGCTGCTGATATGTACTGCACTATTGCTGGCAGTACAAACACCTTCACTGCTAGTTTGTTGGATGTCACTTGTGAACCACTTAACAGTACTTGTTTGCTACACTGTAAGCTACACACGCGTGACTACACACTCGAAGGACCACTAAATGTACGGATTAGGGTACATTTAAATGATAAACTGTTTTTTGATAGATTCGTATAATGCCCGAAAACTGGTAAAATGATCGACCCGCGGCGAATGAGTCTTTGTACCGATGATATGCAACTACTCTACGATTACACAAATGTATGCGTTTTATTCATTCGCTGCGCGTCGATGTCAGCATAAAACTTAAACAACTAATATTGTACGGGTTTGCTCGTACAATAACCTATATTAAAAATGATAGAAATCGATCCAGTAAACGATTCTGAACAAACTAATTTCAGGATGTGCGTTAATAATTATGTTACATGTTGTTTATAGGTATTTTTGTTCCTTGTTTGGCCCTTTTGGGCACGGAACACTAAAAATTAACAAAATAAACCAAAATTAACTAAAAAAACTAAGTATGACCACTAGTTATTATCGCGAAACAAACAAGATGGCGATATAATTAGGTAATTAAAATGGCCTCCACGCATGCCGCGCGCCTATCAATCAGATCACATGTTACTTACTAATATGTCATGCTAAGTGACGGCTAAAGGTTTTTAGGACAGTTTCTGCAGGATTGTACTTTGGTAATTAAGTTACGGAACTGTTTTATTAATTTGTATAATTAGTAAGTAAGCTTAGAATGTTACTTAAACCTTGCCGACTAATACAATTATGAAATTGTTGAAAATTGATGCTAAACTAAGATCAAAGCAACTGCTTCACGCAATTAATAAATAGACTGAAAATGACAAAAGAAAGCGAATCTATCACAAAATAAAATCAACCTCCGAAAATAATGGTAAATAAATGGAATTTTTTTGAAGACGAGAATCTTTAAAAAATGGTAAATAAATGCACATTTATACTTATATTGTGGAAAATAAAGAAACTAAAATATTTACAAAACAAAATAAATTAAAACTGAAATTAAAAAAAAATATAGGTGAAATGAGATCGTATATTTTTTGATGTTTTACACTGAGATTATGGTACAGAACAAGGCGTGTGAGAGCCCGGTTCGCGCTTGGCCGGTTTTTGTGTTTATTTTAAAAAAAATGTATTTAATTCGAATCTGTCTCTGTGATAATTACTTACATCATTATATTTTTGGTACTACCAACTTTTCAAACAAAACATGATCTACCTAATAACATTAAATACTGCACATAAAAACCTAACTAATATGAATAAATAAGCAATTCTTTGCTAATACCAGTTGGGTCAGTCATAAAGACGTTTATTTACGAGCTAAATACATGACCCACTGACGGTGTTCGAATATTACCTTTTTACACGATAACTATGTACTTGTAATTATAATTATGTTATCATTATTTTGTATTACACACTCGTGTTTAAAACGAGTCAATTTTGTTCGTCTGTTAGAATATTAAGCCTTAATTGCAGAACCGATTTCGATGGATTTTATTGATTTTGTTTTACCCGACTACGGCAGAGCAAAGGTTTATGATAGTTTAACATTTCTCCTCGGATTATTTTTTATTAGCGGCAACGTACGCTAATGAATATAAAATGAAAATTATCTTAATAATACCTTATTAATTTTATTTCCAAAGAATTAGGTATATTGTTTACTAGATTTTGCCCACGGATTCAGAGCATTTGACAAGCTATTTGGATTGTGTATGTGTATTGAAAGTTATTGTTTTTTTCTCTCGGTAATAGCACTTTTTTTTGGTATGAAAAATATATTATATCTTCTTACATAATAGTATTATGTTAGTCTCTGTACACCTGTTTAGTAGTTTGGGCGTGAAAAGGTTACAATCAAAATTGTTCTCGCATTTACTTATAATATTAGATAAGGATTAAGATTGAAGAGCGTTAGAAAAACACAATATGGCGGCTATTCTTTATTAAAATGCAAAGTAAGTATATTGTTCCTGAATATCAGTAGGTCTCCAGTCTTACCATGGGGTGTCGTATTTCCCAGTTACTGGATTGTGGAGGTCCGATAGTCAGTCTCTCCATGTAAAATACTGATATTCAGCTGCATCTGGTTCGACTGGAAGCCGACCCCAATATAGTTGGGAAAAGGCAGGCAGATGATGAGTAGGTATGTGTCATTTTACAACTGTCATCTGATCCCCACTAAACAGGGGGGCTGCCGCCCACAAGGCAAGGGTGACGAGCCACGAGCCCTGTATTTTTATCTTAGATCTTGGACGCGTGCCTCCAATTATAATGACTGGCGGTACATATTTAATTAGTTGGAAAATGTTGGTGCTTTGTTTTAGTTGCACTTTCTTTATTTGTGCATCTCTTGTTTAGTTACTTTTGGGCAGTTAGAGGTGTTTTTTTTTAGCGTGGTAAAATCATCAAATGAGTCCTCCAACCCCGGGCAGGGCGGGAGGGACTGTCAGACTTCTACTGACTAAAATCCACGGTGTCCTTCAATAGCCTGTTATGTTCCGGGGTCACGGTAAGGGAATAATCCCGCGACCTAGAGACGGTGGTTAAGCAAATAATTAGCATTGACAGTTGACTTGTAATTGAAGAAGATTTTGCGAAAAACACAAAAATGTGGTTCCAACCAAAGCCAAAGATTGTATTTGGTAGACTCATAATCACGTCAAAGAGAGAAATGTTTCACTTCCTTTCGGGGGTCTACTCTTTTAGTCCATCAGCTTCGTGCTTGAAATCGAGTGAAGCTTACTCCCTATTACTTCTAAATTCATAAGTTCTGACAACACATCGGAATTTGGGACAACTGTTTAATCATGATTAGCAATTTTTAGTACATACGACTAAATAATCTTATGATAAACAGTTAAAAACGTCCGAATATTCGGCTGAAGCTATGGGTTTCGCGCTTATATAGTAGTATATAGTACCCCAGTATCTCGACGCAATAAGTGAAAGACAATTGGAAAGAAAAACCTCGAAAAGGTAATTAAGCGTGTGGGAAAACCTATCACGCCTATATTAATCTAACCTAACTCAATACCTCATTATAAATACTGCAATCTAACATCCATTTCGAAACCCACATTACAAAATCTAATACCACATTCACATGCAAATACAGAAAAAACCGACTCAAATGCAACTCATTGCATTCGAGTAAAAACTCAGCGGTGAATACAGGAATGATTGCAACTGAAAACATGCCATTTCAGCGGTATTTTCAGGCATTTATCATTAAATTGCCGTATTGTATGTAACGTGTGGCAAGCCCGAACTGATAGTGTCCTTTTAAATTTAATCACATTTGATTTTTCGATGCCAAATCGTTTTTGCAATACGTTTAAAAGGTCTCTTGAATTTGGTGTGAAACATTTTGTTGATAAGTTGGGTTGTAATTATTTGTATTGTAGGATAAATTATATTGAGGAGTAGCTCGTGGATAAATAATTACAGCCGCACAGGCCGATCTTCCGGGTTAAGCCGCGCTTGCCAAGGTTGGTCTGTGGATGGGTGACCATCTATCATAGCGAGTTTCCTCCGTGCCTCGGAAAGCACGTAAAGCCGTCGGTCCCGGCTGTCATTTGTAGATCTTTGACAGTCGTTACTGTTAGTCAGAAGCTCTAAAGTCTGACAACCAGTCTTACCATGGGGTATCGTATTACCCAGTTACTGCGTTGTGGAGGTGCGACAAACAGTCGCTCCATGTAAAATACTGATATCCAGCTGAATCTGGTTCGACTGGAAGCCGACCCCAAAATGGTTGGGAAAAGGCTAGGCAGATGATGAGGGTAAATCATATTCGTCGTACCGTATTATAGAGGTACCGAGGCCCTAGAATGCAAGAGACAAGGTGAAGGGTGTAATCTGAAGGAGCTAAGTGGTTGTTATCCAGTTCGAGTCTGAAGGAACAGAGGCCCTCCCACGAGATCTAGTTTAGGCTGTGGGAAAGAGACAGAGCTATACAAGTCATCTAGCGCCATCTCTTTCCCACAGCCTAAACTGGATTGCGTTAAGAGCTCGTGGTAAGGCCTCTGGTTGGTTCTTTGGTCAGTAACTGTCTGACAGTCCTATTCGCACCACTCAGGGCGGCAGGATTAATTTCATTATTTTCCATCACTACAAAAAGGTAGATTAAATAAACTGTAATATTGTTCTTTTTTTTCGTATAGAGGGGAAAGTGAATTTGTTTGTTGAGTTTTCACATCAAAACCACAGGACCGATTTCAAATAATTTTGACACGAACAAAAGAGACTGTCATAGGCTTTATTTTTTAACTTGCTAAAATCGTCAAGTGAGTCTCCTACCCAGGGCAGGACGAGAGGGAGTTTCAGACTTGAACTGACTAAAATACGTGGTATCCACGGTTACCCGATAAACCCGCGATTCCAGCAGGCTTTGGCCTTCTAAGGCACGTGTAGAACACGACGCGCTTCAAAGAGATGTCGACACGGTAAGGATCCATGATCGGACAGCGAGTCGCCCATAACGGTTATAGGCTACTAACAAGCATAGCTGGCCTGTTGGTCTAGTGGTTAGTGACCCTGACTGCTATGCCGGAGGTCGTGGGTTCGATTCCCACCCAGGACAAATGTTTGTGTGATGACCACGATCATTTATTCTGTGTCTGGGTGTAATTTATCTACAATATGTATGTATTTAGAAATATATAAGTATGTTTATCAGTTGTCTAGTACCCATAACACAAGCTCTGCTTAGCTTGGGACTAGATGACGTTGTGTGATAGTTGTGAAAATATTATTATTATATTATTATAGCAGAGGCAAAAGTCAAACAAAAAGTCTACCATAAATCAAAATCATATAACATGATCCATTTAATAAATATCATCTTCAAAAAACGTCTCAAAACTGATCTTATAACGCGATTATCTTACGTCAAAATACTTTTTTATCCAAAATCCTTATAATTCATTTATTATTCAAAACAATGGGGGTTGAAACCCTCGTTATATTAGTCCTATGCCCCCGGGACGAGAGTAAATAAAGCTCAACAATAACGCACTTAAATCATATGAATTATAGATCATGTTAAACGTCTTACGAGACTTAGTTTAGAGGTACTATAGTTTCAATGGTTTATGGTTTAGTGAAGTTTGGGGAACAATGGAGAACTTCTATATTTTTTAGTTTTCGTTTGGAGGTTAATATTGGTGAAGCTACTACAATGTAGTAGCTTCACATCATTTATTTTAACTTGGTCAAGAAGCATTTTTGAATTGGCAAAAGACAAAATAAAACTAGTACAAAAATAGTTAAGGCGTTACAGTCACAATAAGACATGATAACTGTGAAAGTACCGTAGATGCCCATTCCAATGCAACACTCTTTTTCAATTGTTAAAATAATTACAGAATCTTTGTACTTCCATCTTCAGATGGTACTATATACGAGTACACGAGAAAAATGTAACAAGTTAAAAGTGTCCACAGTGTAAATGTTTGTTTACGCACACACGACTTTTTATTTTTAATAAAATTATAACATTTCATCTGTAATTCTGTACCTAATAGTTTCGCAGTACAATAAATTACCTCAAGTTCCTCATTAATAGAGGTTTAAGATTACGAATATTAATTGCATTTGGTTTAATCTCAGTGCTAAAATTGGTACGATACTCGTAGTTATTGAAGTTAACCTGAACATAACATACAGACAATTTTATTGATTATACAACGACAAGTTGAAAGCTTAAGAAATTGCCCATTCTTATTGGCTTCTCTTTTTGACTTTGCGTCATTAATTCCGCCTTACCTATGTATCACCAGTGTACATGAAAGAGGAAATAAATAAAATAATTAATCAACAATTTCTCATCTCAAATACCAGGTCGCCATAAAATGAAGCAGTAGCCACCAAAATGGACTCGCCCGTTTCCTCGCAAGATGACCGGGACATTGAAGTGAACGTGGTCTCCGGTGCGAGCAGCCCCGACATCACTTCATCTCCCTCTAGAAAAGACCAGAAAAGCCCGTTCTATGAGTTGAAAAAAAAAGAAGAGAAAGCGACGGGCAGTGCGCCGTACACCAGTTTTTCTATCAGTTCGATTTTGAACCGTGCGGAACCGAGAAGAGAGTCCAATGTTCTAGAGGCAGCCTTAGCGGCGAATCATTTTGGGAGCGCGAATGATGCTATGTTGTCAAGGTGAGTCGAATTTTGATTTTGTTTTAACCTCCTTAGCAGTTGTATTTGCCTAGTTTGTAGACGTCTTTTGGGAGACTAAAAATTACTTTTCGGTTAACCAGAAATGTTTAATTTTATTTTGGATTATTATTTTGAAAGTGTTACAATTGTCTCGACGAGGAATAAATAATATAGAAGCGTTGTATAATGTAACATTAATATAAAATAATCTACTTTATTGCTAAACACGAATATTTCGGAACAAAATCCAAAGACAGATCGAAGCATGCATAGAAGCAAACGACAAATCAATAGGTTCATAAAACTTTCTTTCTGCACACCTTCATGATGTCTATCTTCAGTATCCAATATCCATATAGTTAATCTTACCAGTAGACCAACACTGTTACACTGCATTTATATATGTTATAGTCAAAGTCCGATACACAGTCTCTTCGCGGAAGGACTGGTTTATCCTAGGTTTGGCCAAAGCCATCAGGCAATCCCCGAAATACATTTCAATTTCGCCCTTTGCCTGAAGTATTTTTAGTCAAACCCTGCAGGAGCTCCTAACTTTTCAGTCAAACGTCGAAAGTAAATTATTCTGTTTCGGTTTTGGCCTAGTCAATCCTAGAAGCGACTGCAAAACTCGGTGAGACAGAACAGACCTTGAGTTAGTTGATCTACCAGATCTACCAGAGTAGGTAGTAATCGCCAATTTAATTAAGGATGCAAGGGCGAGCGATTACCACCTACCTAAGGTAACTTGACTTTTCTATTTACAAGGTTTAAAGTAACCTAACATGAAGGGGATGGCGGGGTCTTTCAGACCCCGCCATCCCCTTCGAACCTAACCTGTCCGAGTCGGGGTGCCCCAAGTCCCGAGCTCGCTTGGCTTGCTCTTGCATGCTTAGTTAAATTGCTGATTACCACCTACCAAGGTAAATCGACGGAACAAATATTTTCAATGTTTTCGCACACTTCATACCTATATCGGAGTTTGACTCGTCAAACCCCGATTTAATAAAATTGTGTTTTGACGTTTGCCTGACCAAATTAGTCTCTCCCAGGTTTGACGAAAATTGTTTACTCAAAGGCCGAAAATTTACATTTGTTTGGGCTTTGACTAAGTCATTCAGTCTGACCTGAGGATTGACCAGTCCAACCTAGGAGCGCCGGAGCTTCGGAGTTTGCCTATAACATATACACAAAACAGCTCAAAGATTCGACAAAATATCTGTTTTTTTTTTCATTGTATATTTCCCAATTTCTAACAAAGGCTCCTCTTTATCGTACCAATATTATTCCATAATATGTTTAGCTACTATGCCAACAAGTAGCAACTCCAAATATCTAACTGCCTTTTTAGGCAGTTAAAACCATCAAATGAGTCCTTTCACTTCTCAACGGGCTGTCAGACTCTTCTGCCTAAAACAACCTGTTTTTCACATACTTTTTGAAGTGAAAACTTCTTTAGCGGCGTTGTACACTTTTTCTGTAATGGGTAAAAAATTTAAAACTCGCGTCAGGGTCACGTGACCAAAACTCGCGTCAGGGTCACGTGACCCTGATCGAAAATGAGTAAGACGTCATTCAAATTAAAAATAAAACATAGTAACAAAAAAGTTTTCACTTCTACCGGCACTCCTGGAGTGCAACCTTTTTTTTTATACCAAGGCAGTTTTAAGACATTTCTGCGATCTTAGGTAACTACCCGAAATCTTACCTTATGACTGAGACTACCTCATCATTCCACGCCATCTCTAAAGTACACTACGCTACCCCAACACAACCACTAACAATAGAGGAGTGTTTAAACTCGGTAATCTATTCAAGGCGAGTAACTGGCCACTTGTCTGCCGGGTATAATGCTTGGATCGATCGGTGGTCGACCGACGCGGTTGTGGCAGACTTAATCTCAGATAGAATGTGTGTTTGTGTTGGCTAGTTACTTGACTGGAATGTCTGCTGCCTTGGAGAGTAATGAGTAGAGTTAGTACTAACGGAAATTGTTTTTTTTTGTGATGATGATAATTATTTTGTTGAAGACTAGTTAGTAACTAATAAGTTTATTTAAAGATTTATGGCAGTAATTTTTCGGATGCATCTAAAACTGGATGAGGCTTTTTTATTCTGGTAACATCTGAAAATATGGTAGTCCAAGGCCACAGTTACCTCATAAAACAGTCTCGCGACCCCGGCAGGCTAAACCTGAATAAGGCTGGCGCAGGAATTTGTGAATTGGGACTTGCAAATAAATTCCATGAATGTTAAAAACGAACCACAATTATTATTCACTAGCTGTGCCCGCGACTTCGTTCGCGTGGATGTTGGAACTTGACAAAGTTTCATACAAACTTTCATCCCCTATTTTATCCCCTTGGGGGTAGAATTGATCAAAATCCTTTCTTAGCGGATGCCTACGTCATAACATCTACCTGCATGCCAAATTTCAGCCCGATCCGTCCAGTGGTTTGAGTTGTGCGTTGATATATCACTATGTCAGTCAATCACCTTTGAGTTATATTTATTTCGATTTTTAGAGAATTAAATTAAATTAACTACTATTTATTAACTATGTAAAGATATAGTTTGCTAATTAAGCAACAAACTCTTTACAAATTGCATCAATTAGTTTTTAATCAACAAATTAATTAATAATGACTAGTTTAACGTTCATACTTTATAATTTTTGAAGTGAAAACTTCTTTAGCGGCGTTGTACACTTTTTCTGTAATGGGTAAAAAATTTAAAACTCGCGTCAGGGTCACGTGACCAAAACTCGCGTCAGGGTCACGTGACCCTGATCGAAAATGAGTAAGACGTCATTCAAATTAAAAATAAAACATAGTAACAAAAAAGTTTTCACTTCTACCGGCACTCCTGGAGTGCAACCTTTTTTTTATTTGCAAATTGCGTTATGCCAGACCTGTATGATGTTACAATGTTATTTATTATGAGTGGTTAGGTTTGCAGTGAATATTACTTAATTACGATGCGTTTTTCTAATTATATTTACTTTTTTGTATCATATAAACACACCTGCTGTTATACAGGGTGAATTTTTCAACTGGGCGTGGATGACTATTTCCGAAACTATGAGGAATATCAAAAAACGTTGAAAGGAGTCTCGAGGCCGATTTTGACGAAAACTAAAACTGCATCATTGGATTTTAGAAAAATCAATCATCTTAGCCAGGAATCGAACCCGCTGATTTTGGAAAAAAAATCACACCCTATATTATGAAGCCATTCGATAGTGTTGCTGGTAAGGATAAAATTCTGTGAAGTAATCATAAACGGCAAACTTAAGGAAAAGGTATAATTTAAAAAAAAAACTGATCAATCTTCAAAGCAATGACTTAATTCGAAACATAAGTTAACCATTTCTTCTTTGAAACATTGCTATTTTTTATTCAACTCAATCATTTATTATTGCTGAATGCAGTGGGATTATTGAGACGTCAAATCCAGTTTAACATTGAAAACAATGAAATTTTATAATTTTGTATGAATATGGCTCAGTAGGAGTAAAGTGACATAGAAAAACGCAATTTTATAAAAATAACTATTCCCTTAAGTTTGTCGTATATGGTCACTTCCCAGAATTTGATCCTTGTAAGCAACACTATCAAATGGTGTAATAATACAGGGTGTGATTTTTTTTCCAAAATCAGCGGGTTCGATTCCTGGCCAGGATTATTGATTTTTCGAAAATCTAATAATGCAGTTTTAGTTTTCGTCAAAATCGGCCTCGAGACTCCTTTCAACGTTTTTCGATATTCCTCATAGTTTCGGAGATAGCCATCCACGCCCAGTTGAAAAATTCACCCTGTATTACTATAAACTATTAATAACTGATGTAACAATCGACATACGCGTAGTCCGTGTATTAATAAGTTAATAGCTCTCAATTTATTTTTAAATTTGTCCTTAAATACCCTGCTAATAAATTTATAATTATTCCGTTAGGCTTGCGTTAAAACGTCTGAACACATTTTGATGAATTTTGGTAGAGAGGTAGCAAAGCAAGTAAAGCAAGTAATTTAAATACAAATAAACGAAATAAAATCAAGGTCAAAATAGCAACACGGAACATTATTTTACTGGTCTTCTTAATCTTCACAATGCATACTTTACTCGCTACAAACACAAGCTAGTAACTACTACGTCTAAACGCAGCATAGTCCGCATAAGATCGGTTTAAACCTAGTTGGGGTAAGTACAGCAAGTTTACCGTAATATCCTGGACTATTAGCTCTCGGGCAAGGCTAACGAGTTACCAATCACTTGTTAAGTTGAACTGAGGGTTTTTGTAAAGGAATTTTAAATTAGCGAACGTTTTTGTTCATTGGATAGAGAATTATCTGATTAATTTTGATTGGTTAAGTTAAAAAATGATACAGGCAGGAGCTCGTGGCTAAATAATTACAGCCGCACAGGCCGATCTTCCGGGTGAAGCCGCGCTTGCCGAGGTTGGTCTGTGGATGGGTGACCATCTGTCGTAGCGAGTTTCCTCCGTGCCTCTGAAAGCACGTAAAGCCGTTGGTACCGACTGTCATTTGAAGATCTTTGACAGTCGTTACTGTTAGTCAGAAGCTCTAGTCTGACAACCAGTCTTACCATGGAGTATCGTATTACCCAGTTACTGGGCTGTGGAGGTCCGATAGGCAGTCGCTCCATGTAAAATACTGATATTCAGATGCATCTGGTTCGACTGGACGCCGACCCCAATATATTTGGGAAAAGGCCAGGCAGATGATGAAGTTAAAAAATGATAAAGGTGTCGGCTCCGACTTACGGTTATGGATTACCGTGGCTTCGGAACGTAAAGGGCTATTGAAGGTCACCGTGGATTTTAGTCACTTTCAAACTTGACTAGGATGGAAGGCACGTTCAGACTTGTACTAAGTCGGTTGGACTGTTTTTTCATCTCCATGTTTTTTGACCTAATAAATGATAAAAAAGCCGTGTAGTAACTAAATTACATATTTACGAGTAGGTGTCTTTACTCCAAAAAGCGTTTTAATCTGTTTTAAACCTAAAATAATACATATTTAAAATAAAATAAATACATGCAATTGTATTTCATAACTTCAATTCTGCGAAGTCAAAACAAAAAGCGATCGCTCACGTTTTGATCGAACGGATCGGTAGCCATTTTAAAATGCACTTTCATAAAGCTGAACAATAGTAAAACATTTAATAAATAATAGCAATTTGCATATTAAATACTAGCTATTGCCAGCGGTTTCACCCGCTACAACTGGAAAATTATCCCATAGGCATACAATCGGGATAAAAACTATCCTTTGTGTTTATCCAGGTTATAAACTATCAGTGTACCAAATTTTGTTCAAATCTCTTCAGTATGTCAGTCATATTGCATCCACTTACACGTTTATAATATTAGTAAATTGAAGGGAAATCGAGAACCTTGTTCAAAAGTAGTAACCTTAAAAAAAAGCTTTTAATATTAAACGTAGTAATCATGTACTGTTCTGCAGGCGTAGCATGGCGCCGTAGAAAGGGGTTTTGTAGAACGGAAGAAAAGACAAAATGACGGAACGTAGAAATATTTCTTTTCTTCAATACCAAGTGTAGAAATTGTGTCATATTTGTGCAAAAAAAACAGTCGATTTGTGTAGAAATAACGATGAAATAACTTTGTCTTTTCTTGGTAGAATAGAGATAGAATCGCCATGCTACGCGTCCTGGTATTTTTTTTTTCAAAAACAACACGCAATCACAACTAAACCCAAAAGACACGTTCCCAAAACTACTAGAAAAACATTCCCTTTCACCCAACTCATTACCAGGCTTCTAAACAGCCAAACTGACGTAAAACTGAATCCTTACATCCACAGTAATACGGGCCGACATCCCCTTGTAATCAGCTGTCTTACAAAACATCCCAACATCCCTTTTTATCTTCAACACCCTTTAAACCCTTCGAATGGGGGTAAGAATGTAAGAGAGTAACAAATTACGAATTGGATGGACTTGGTCTTTCACTGACAGAATTAACAAGATGGCTGACATGTTTTGGCGCGCTTTTGTAATGATTTTGTTTTAGGTCAATTCTTTTTTGTTGGATGATTAATTGTGTTGGTGATTTCAGTTTTTTTTTGTTTTTAACAATGGGATCGATTGCGCATGATCGGATTGCTATAACAAACGGAAAATGTAACTAAAATTGAACGGAAAACAAGGTCAATGTGAGTGAATCCAAATCATTGATAAAATGAGACGCGTCATGTTGTCTAGGGTTTATGGTATATTCCTAAGAAAAAAAAAAAAAGAAAAACTGCAGAGTCTTTTAACCTTGTCATATTACTCGCAGAATAAAAAGATTGATGTCATAAAAAAGTATCACAAACAAAGACGAAAAAATTTTCACGGTGTCTGAGCCCCAAAATAAAAAGTAATCTCGCCATTTACAAGGAAACACCATAAAAACCCAACATCTGTTAGTCTAAACATTTATTCGCGCCTTTTCCTTTCCCCATCTTAATTTACAGTGGCGGGACATTTTGTATCTGTGTAAACGATCTGTCATTGTTGCCGCCATCTTGGAAAACTTTTTTTTTATGTCTAATCTGTGTTCATCCTTGTTTTGACAGCCTACTAATTAAGTAAAAAATACGTTGTGAATTTATTTAGAGATTACGACGAATTAGGGTGAATAATTTCTGTTTTAAAAGCATTTTGTTGCTAATTAAGTAAATGGTTTTGATGTTAATTGGTGTTTTTAACGTGAAGGACGCTGTTGAATATTCATATGTCCCCGTTTTTTTATTAGGTGTTACAGATTTTTCGAAGTTTTTCCTGGGTTTTATTTTCGTGTTTAGTTTTATTTAAATCGTAAGCATTTGGGTCTTTAGGAGCAGTGTGTGTCATATAGTCATTATCTTTGACCTTTTAAAAGGACATACTCGTACATGCGAAAATACCGACCATAAATCTATTTTCATTTGCCAATTATTGTGTGTATTATAATTATTTTGGTCACTTAGAATTTGAGCAGGGCTACTTAATATTGTAAAAGAATTGTTGTCATGCACAAACCTAATGATGTAGTTTCTTTTTCCGGGAAGCAGATTACCATGGCCATAGAACACAAAGGCCATTTGAAAGAACAAGTTAGATTTTTAGTTAGTAAGAGTCAGACAGTCGCTTTCGCTCCAGTCAGGACGTGAGGACTCATTTTATGCTTTTACCACTCAAATACAAAAATGGTATAGTTCCTATATGACTGTATACGTATAGTCATGTATAAAAACTTATCACATAAACTAAAGTCCTTTTCCCCACATGGGATGGGGCAGAGATCGTCAAGTTTTCCGAAATCCGAACAAAATTCAGACTTTGGGACAAACTCGTCCCCTCGTAAACCGGGACAGTGTTGATCCCGTATTATGTGTCGTTGGAGTTATTTACGAGGTTCCTAGAATCCCGCGGGATAGCAAGGTTTAACCTGTATCTATTGATTTTTATATTTATATTCACAATACCTGCTCTGAAGTTGGAAAAGTTTTGGTTGATGTAATTTCGGGAAATTGTGGCTTCAGGAATTTGGAAATTTGTTACTACATATTTTTCATAGTGTTAATTTCAAGTGTGAAAATCTTTGACGGGACGGTGAAAGCAGTTTGTAAGGAAGTCAGTTAAAAATATAGTGCTTTCCTGTTTTTTATAGTTACATTAAAAAAAAAAAAAAACAAAAAAAAACTCTCTTCACACTAGGAATTTCTCTTGTGTGCACTTCTTAAACCTGCACTCATCACACTCAGCTCCAAATCACACCCAAAAGTAATCATCCAATCTCCTCCCAAACGACTCGAGCAGTGCTCTGCAGCCCCCTTATAAAGTTAATAGCGTAAAGAGCAGACATCTTGTGCGTCCCCGCGATCCGGCCACTTCGACGGTAGCGTTAAATGTAAATAATTTAATGCGATGGTGTGTGGACTGAGTTATAAGCGGTAGCGGGGGAGATTTCGTGTCTGTAGGAGTACTTTTTGGATTTTTTATTGTGAAATTGGAACTTGAATAGGGATACAGGGGAATTTGTACTGTAAAGTGAGTCGCGTTATATTTTTTTGGAACTAAATTACAATCATTCAAGTGTATTTAATTTGTTTGTTCGTCCGTCTAACAGTCCCTTCTATCCCACCATCAACATTTAGAAAAGGTTATGTGTGTGTTGCATGTATGAATGTGGAATTTTTAGGAACTGTTATTTTCTGGCGTTTTAACGTCTGCCACATGCCCAATGAGCTGTGGGCGAAAATAACCACTTTGTGGAGCCCTGACACAGCTAGAAGGCGTCGCGGCAGACTTCGTAGAAGATGACACGAAGAGTTGGACAAAACCAATGATCAGTGGTCCACTTTGGCCCTGGATCGGGAAAACTGGAAGTCATGGGGAGAGGAATTTGCCCAGCAGTGAAGTAGGCTAGCAATATCAGTATCAGTTTCAAGTGAATACGCTAGGCAAGACTAGATTCAGTTTTCGACTTTCTTTTCTACGTCTTGTAACTTTTAGACCGAATTTTACTATTAAAACTGAACATGACTTCGTCTCTCTTTAACGCATTTAGTTTTATTGGTAAAGTTCGTCCTTAAACCAGTACCTACTTAATTAATCCTAAAATGATCTTTCAAAAGCAAATTAATGCAAGTTTCTGTCTGGAGAATAGTTACAAGTAGAATGAATTTTACTGGTCGTAAAAGTTATTAATAAAGTACGAAATGGCAATATTTCTCTCTCTACTTCATATCATTTTTTTGCTTTTAATTAGCTGTCCCGACTAGTATTTTTTTAAGCTGTAGGCGTTTTATTTTTACTTACACTAGGGCCACATTAACGGGAAATACCGTTAACATTTGAAGACTATTAAACGGAAAAATCCGTTATTGTGGCCGGATATTAGAATGCTTTTGCGGTAAATGTCTTTTTTTTCATCGTTCTCACATAGTACAAATACTGTCATCATAATTATGTAAATATTGAAACCATTATTTTACATTTAAATATACAACTACCATAATTTTACAAGTTGTTATGCCCTGTGGAAGGGATTTGTAACAACAAAAAACAGAGCTAATAGCTGTTATTTTCATCCAATTAGAAGTGTCTGTAATGGCAAAAATTTAGTTTTGCGTCAAATTTCCGTGAACATCTCATGGAGCTGTTAGCAAACTGACGGGGACCCAAAAGGACACCGTGGCTCTGGAACGCGAAGAAGAACAGGATGGATAGAGAACAGAGTAAGAGTCTAATAGTCCCTTTCGCTTAACCCAGTGCGAAAAGACTTATTTGATGACCAAAAAAAAAGTCATCTTCAAAAAAAATTTGAATTCTCGCTTCCTCTTATGACTTGGACCATCCAATCTCCTCAGTCTATATACAATCTTAAGTTAAGGGGAGCTATGCTTACCTACTTATTGGTTTAGACGATTTCATATAAGGGGTGTTCTGATTTTTACAAAGGAATGCGGCTTATATACAGGGTGAGGGGAGCTCGGTTTTATACTTCAACGATTTCTTTTGAAATTATAAAGAGTTGAAATTCTTGTTTGATGTGATTTTTTTCAACGGGAAGTATTTATATTTGGTTTTGTTTCGCTTATTTTGATACTGAAAGTTTTAGTAGAATGTGATCATGTAGTGAGTATATTTTTGTAGCATCATTTTGTCATGAAAGCTTGTTTGTAAGTTATTATTATTTTTTTATGTTATTTATTGACTGTAGAAGGCCACTGCATTTGGTTCGACTGGAAGCCGATCCCAATATATGTAGTTGGGAAAAGGCAGGCAGATGATGATATTGTAGAGGGATTGATCTGTAGAGGGTCAAATTAGGGTAGAGTCTTTGTCAAAGCATGTCTGAGGTTTTCACCTTATTGACGTGATAACGTCTTATAATTCGATGGCCGGCTGCACGCACGAAAAAAAAGGACGTCATGCGGTGTTACCTCGCTCTGTAGCGTTCCATAGCAACGGCGTGTCAGTTGTTTGTTTATAGCAACGTAAGTGCAGTATTTTCTTAACACGTTGTCACGTTCAACTATCGTCAGTAAACCGACTTTACAGACAACCGATTTTTTTATTCTTTTTCCACTATCGGTTCTACCCGCCCTGCGTGGCGCTCTGTTAGAATCTTACTAACTAAAAACCACCCTGTTCTATAAGTTGCCCTTTGCGTTTAAGCGCTGACGGAAAATGATTGATTTTTGGTCAACAAAAGTCTAATAGTCCCTATTACTCCACTCAGGTTGGAAGGACTCATTTGATAATTTTACGACCCAAAAAACGACTGTAAAAACTGGAATGAAAATGTTATAGGACCAAATGAAACATGTGCATCTGCATCTAATAAAAAAAGAATCATCAAAATCGGTTCACACAGCCGTAATAGTTATAAAAAAAAAAAAAAACTTGTGAATTGAGTAGAGTTTTCCTCCTTCTTTTGTTAAGTCGGTTAAAAAAGAGTAGCGTTTTGTAGTTTCTGCCCTTTTCTCATAGGTAATACGTGAGTTTGTATACGCATTACCCAATAAATTCCATTCATGAGCAACTGTGAATAAATAACTTGATATAATTGCAGCAATAATTAGCTCGAGTTAATTCACATTATAGCACTTTCAATAAAATGTGAAAACGTTGGTTTCACAGAAATAAATTGAGCCGGTATCGATAATTCATTGTTAAATTTATTTCAATTTTATCTTCCCAGTTTAAAATTGATTTTACTATTTATTTCCTTTATTCATCTTTGTTTCCATATGATTTACATTTTAAATATTTCTATAAAACCAAAAGAAAAAAAAACATTTAAAAATATAATTAATAGTGGCCCACCGCTATTGGGAAATGGGTCCAAGCTACCGGCAGTCAGGGCCCCAGAGAAAGGAACCTCCTAACAATGCGCGCCGTGTCCAGAAGAACTGCTTTCTGAATCAGGCCCTTGATCCAGCTGCCTAACGAGAGCCTCCTAAGGTGATGGTCGAGGCTCTTAGCAATTAAGCCATGGGCCGACACGACTATCGGCACAATGACAGGTGAATCCACGCCCCACATATCGACAATCTCGCGAGCCAAATCAAGATATTTGATTTGCTTATCTTTCTCAGCTTTCACGAGGTTCTCGTCATGCGGGACGGTTATGTCAACAATCATTGTGCGCCGCTCTGATCGATCCACCACCACTATATCAGGTCTATTCATCATCATCATATCAGCCGTAAGACGTCCACTGCTGAACATAGGCCTCCCCTTTGGACTTCCAGTAGGATCGGTTGTAAGCGGCCTGCATCCAGCGTGATCCTGTGTGGTCTTCATAAGATCGTCTGCCCACCTAGTGGGTGATTCGTTGAAACTGAGCCATTAATACTCTTATCGAATTGTACTCTTATCGAATAATATTTTCAGAGTGGGTTTTTGAAGAGAATTTTCTAACGCCTTTTTTCGCAAAATGCTGATACGCCTGTTTTTGTAGTAGTATTGTTAACTATTTTCTAGTTGATATGTCCATCGATACAATATCTTTTATTCATAGAGTATAACCAATTCATATCGACACAAATACAATTTCCCATCTCTAATGTATGACACAACCTACTTAGAAGCTCCATCTGCGTCCACAACATTACTCGTGGCACACAAAGCCTTATTGTGCGGCCCATCGCCCGAGTGGCCTCGCTTACACCAAACACTACCATCTTAAACCTAAAATTGAAAAGAACACAATGCTTTTAAAAACATACAAAAGAACCCAGGAATGAACGGACAACAGATACAAGTAAACACTTTAAACCTATAAAAAGATAGCACAAAAGCTATTATTAGTAACAAGTGAAAAGTGTCGGTTGGCGTGCGACACCAAAAAGAATAACGTGTTTGCAGCGCGCATCGATTTTTATACCCCCAGCGGGAGGCGGGGTTAGTGAGTGGGCCAATCAGAGCGCGGTGTGCCGACCAATCAGACGGCGGCGTAGTGCTCCGTTTCAGCGTCGTTTTATCGTGTAATGGAATTTGTTCGCAGTACGCCGCCTGGATTACTGTGGAGCCGAATTGGTAATGCTGGGCGACGGGATTTTTTTTTAAGGATTTTCTTCTCTGTTACGTATGCCTCTTTTTCTTCTTATTGATTTTCTTGGACTATTTTGAGGTTATTGGTTTTGTTAGTTTGTGATTGAGTTTGGATATACTTTGTTTTGGGATTAGTGGGTTGAGTCTCTTGGCGCGTTTTGGTAAAATTGGCTAGGAACTTATTTCTGGCCCTGGTAACATTCTATTTGAGGTTTGTTATTATCTTTGCCAATACTACAAAAAAATCGTGTTAGTCACATAAGACAGTACAAAAAAAAGAATTTGACCTAAAAAGAAATCTATTCTGCCATTACTTTTCCGGAGAATTCAAAACTAGGTGCGACGTCCAAGTGCGTCCATTATGTTCCATTGTGTACATCCATTAGTCCATGCTCCACCATTCAAGCCGCAAGTGACAACACTGAAATCTTCCAACAAAGGGCACTTTTAAAATAAACGCTATACGAGGCAACGAGAATTTTTTCATTTCCCCATTATACTATACTCGGCGCTTTCCAACAATAAAATATAGTCGATAAAAGACTCGCAATCGTTATTGTTATTTGGAATATCGATAAAAAATAAACTTGCGGGGAAATGGGAAAATATGGAATCGATTTTTATAGTGGTGGGAGATGGGAATTGAAAATAGACAATTTATCGAAATAAAGAAAACGGCATCAATAAATATCTCCTAAAAAAAAATCATTGCTACGATCAGGATCACTTTCATTTTTTAATGATCAGCTTATCATTATCGTAGCGGACACAATATTTCGTAGCAATTAGTAGTAGTAGTAGGTGGTGTTGCTACGAGCTACGCACGCCTACGCCGTAGCGCGTAGCATATTTCGTAGAAGCGTAGCGCTTGATTGTATTTTACTGATTTGCTACGTTCATTAGTGATGCGCGTTTGTGTTGAATAGTTTCAAAATGAATTAAATAAATAAAATGGTTCACTTTTTGTATAGTGCTGAATGCCCATATTTTTTTTTTTCAAAAATCAGTCCTTTAATTAATTATTTGATAGATGAGTGCTCGGTTGGTATAAAATCACTTTAACGAGTGCTCGGCCGAGTACTCGGCATAGATTAGAGAGGCGAGAGGGTCACTAGAATCCCAATTTGTTTACTAGGCCGAGTAGCCGGCCGAGAGCTTATTTACTGACTCACCACTGTACTCGTTAGGTGTAATCGACCCAATGTAGTGATGCGCGTTTATGTTTTTAATAGTTTTTCAAGGTAGTTTGAATTAATTATTTCAAATGCTGTAAAAATATTGTTAACATTTTTTTTGAAAAGAGTAATCAGTTTCTTTAATTCATCTCCATACAACCTACCTAGCGAATATGTAGAATCAATCCCTTCCCTTCATCCCTTTAAATTTACTATCATGGCCTAATTGGAATAAATGATTTGACTTTGACTTTGTCTTTGACTTCTGTGTTTTATGTGAATTTCGCTCCATCTACGTATTCTTAATGACCTAAAAGAAGCAGATACATGTAAACTGTAGTGTTAGCAGAGTGGAAATAAGAGTTAAAGATTTTCTACGGGAAAGAAAAATCTAAGAGAGCGGGATTGGAACCTGCAAACTCCCGAAACTCGGGATTTGAACCTTGGTGGCTTGGTTGGTAAGAGCATCGGAAGTACAGAATACGAAGATAGCAGGTTCAAATCCCGCTCAAAGTTTGAATTTTTCGTTCCATATAATATCTTTGAAAAATATCATTATTTAAAATTTTAAGAGATTACTAATATATTTTTTTATTTTTCTCAATAGTAGTATTGCTTTGGACCTTCAAATCCAAATTCAAGCACAATTAACTCAGTCGAAAACTTCCATATAGCAGTATCAACCAGAAAAAACCACTTTCGCTGTCACAATTTTAACAAATCACTTTCGAAACTCATTAACAAAATTAAAACCGAAAATCTATCGACACTCCCCCCTCACTAGTGAACTATCACGTCCCCAGAGCGTAGTGCTGCAATCCTCTTTGGCAACAATCGATATTTATACGCGCCTCCAATCGCTCGGTAAGCGAGAAAGCTTGTTCTTAACAATAGGGAGTACTCTAAAATCTAACATTTTGCCGCCGTTCTCTACAGCTGGTGATTTATGGTACCTCTTACTTTATATTGGTTGGTTTCTTCTTTAGTTTTTGTTTTGTTGGTACTTGGTAGTGTGGTTTTTATTTTTTTGTTACTATTCTTGAGTTCTCTCTCGTGTCGATGTGAATTGGAATTCTTTCTTTCTGTTAACATCTATCTATCTTCTATAATATAAAAATGGATCGCTAAATGTGTTGCTAAGCCCATAACTTGCAAACGGCTGTACCGATTCAGATAATTCTTTTTTTGTTGTGGTTTAACCATCAGGATCAGGTTATAGAGGACGAAAATCATCATGTCCACCCGTGAGAAACCGGGACGAGCCGCTAGTGTATATGTATGGATGGATGGATAAATCTTCGTTACTCTATCACGTGTTGTTTATTAGCATATTATTTATAAGTAGCCATAGTTATATGTAGTTTTAATTGTTTCAGTTGTACCTATTTCAACTGCTTCTTTCGATCCAAAGTTTGACTGGTAGATGCTGCACGGCATTAAGTCCGCGTTATATATGACATACAAAATGGTATGTTAAAGCGTAAATAAATGTTTGGCACAGTACAATCGACGGTCAAATGTGCTTCTTCGATGACCAAAGTGGTTTGATTTAAACTTTAATCATCTGCCTATAATGTTCCCACTGCTGGGACACAGGCCTTCTCTCTGTGAAAAGGAGTGGGTCATAATCCACCACGCGGGCCTAGTGCGAATTGGTACATGTCACATGTCTTCGAATTTTTGGTTCCAGGACATGCCGGTTTCCTCACGATGTTTTCTTTCACCGTTTTGAGAACACTGGTGATGAAATAAGTTACACAAAGTAATGCGCCAGGCGGGGTTCGAACTCACGACGTACAACTCGTAAGTCGGGACCGATACCACTGGGCCACCACTGCTCTCTCTGCTCTTGGCTTTAACTTTAATAATACCAAACTCTTCTGGGGGCACGGAAGCGCTCTCGCCAAGTAAAACAAAAAGTGGCATGGCCCTACCATCCTTTTTTCGAAGTAATAATACGTATATAAACCTATACCCCCGTTACATACATAGTTACCAAGGTTAAAACTACATACTTACAAAACTTATTACTAACGGGTCATTGCGTACCTACCAACAACAAAATACTTGACAAGACATTTTTAAGGTGTTTTTCAGTAAGGCTTATGACAGTTTAATGGGATTTTAACAGCCGTGGTGTGACAAGATTATGTGGAAAATATCAGGTTACCGTTGACAAAAATATGGACAAACCGTGCTCAGTCATATACACTAATGTGGGTTTAGGCGATTATAAGTTAAACTCGCAAGTAGGCCTGTTGAAAAAGTGTTGACTACCTATCGGTCCGTTTACGACTTAAGACCGCTTATTCTGAAAGTTGGCAACGTCGCATATAATTGTCAAATAGCTACTGTATGTAAATTAGAAATATGGCTCAGTAGTGCACTAGAAAATTGATGAGGGAATGCAATATTAAAATCGTAACACCGACTATATTTATTTATTTTATCCTTTATTTCAGGCAACTAAGGCCCATAAAACACAATACATAATATATAGTATAAAAAATAATAACTAAGTTATATATGTATATTTATATAAGTGTATGTAGGTATAGTTATATAAGTTTCAGACGTAAAAAAACATTCCAAATGCCTTTTATTTACCTGAAACGGTTACAACACCAAAAACAGTGTTTTAATTGCATACATATTTCAATTTTCTAGTTTAAGTTGATCTTAAATAAATTGTCGACTTCTATCTTTAAGAACCCAATGGGTGGCGGCCTTTGCCCAGCACGCGTAGCATGGCGATTCTATCTCTATTCTACCAAGAAAAGACAAAGTTATTTCATCGTTATTTCTATACAAATTGACTGTTTTTTTGCACAAGAATGACACCATTCGTACACTATTAAAGAATAGAAACATATCTCTTTTATATTTTAAACATTGCTATGCTTAAGTCGATAAAAATCTTTTACGTTCTGTCATTTTGTCTTTTCTCGCGTCGACAAAACCCGTTTCTACGGCGCCATGCTACGCGTGCAGCGGTCAATGTTAAATATCTTATTTTTTATTAATTGTTACAGATTGGGTCTGATATCACAGTGGAGTGCCCTCGCAGGGAGGTACGGAGGTTTGGTGCCCGCGCCGTGGTACTGGCAACGACCGCAGGATAGATCCACTCCGCCCAGAGGTTGGTATAGCAGTGATATTTTTTTTTGTAATACTCGTAGGTATTTTAGATTTTGTCAAAGGTTTTGGACCAACCATCAGCCCCTATTTTTTAAACAAAAGTTATATGTATATTTATATAGAGGACACATAAAAAAAAAAGGTTCCGACGAATTGAGAACCTCCTCCTTTTTTTGAAGTCAGTTAAAAAGGATTTAAGTTCATGGCAATAAATTAGAAATTGCCGATGCAGTAACCTCAAGCATACCGAAGCGGTATTTTTGTTACTACGATCATAATATTATAACATGGAAATTTCTACTTCATTGCCATTCGCTTAGACATTATCTTATGTTTCGGAGTTGTTAGCCAAAATTTCAGTACTGAACTTTGGAGAAACAACTTTTCTGTTTTTTATCTCCCTGCACGTATGCATATTAGATTACTGACTATTACTCTATTTTTGATAACGTTTGGTTACTCTTTCACTCGATTTTGGCATAAATGATACTTTTTATAAAACTTGGAAATGGTAAATAGGGGTGGGGGGGAAGCAAAGTCGTCGGTAAAAGCTGGTTTCTCATAATTTGGAATTTAGCCATCCACATCTACCTAATAAATTAAACCTGAGGCCTTACCACGAGCTCCGCGATCCAGTTTAGGCTGTGGGAAAGAGACAGAGCTATACAAGTCGTCTAGCGGCAGCTCTTTCCAAACTAGCCGTTAAGCTCATGCTGCTTATCGTTTCATCGTTCCTTTAACATTTCTACGCAATTATTTTGCACTCAACATTTCATTAACATATAAATACTACAACCTTCACAGAATTGCTTTGACGACAACTCAACCATTTAATCCAAGATCATTCAACTAAATACACACATCAAAAGTGTCTAGGGATCAACATATATTTTTGCAATAACTTTTCTCCTGATTGATATTAATTAAAATGTTCTTTAAGGATTCATCAAATAAAGTGTTATCGTTTGTCACAGTAACGATAAACCAAGTCACCTTTGCATTCATAAAGAAATTTGCCATTTTCCTAATAAAGGGATTTTTGACATTTGAACCACTAACATTAAAGTTCGAAAAAAAGACTGAAATAACAGTTTTCTTTAAAATTTTATTGGGTAACTTAAACAATTAATAATCCGTGTTTCTACCGCGAACACTAACAACACAAGAACATCGGTTTGGCATACTCAAAATGAGTTCATCCAAATCACGCTGTGGAATGGCCGCCCATGTTCGTTGCAACAACAAAAAAAGGTCTTCTTGCGACTGGATACCCTCCATATTCGGCAGAGCTCTTCTCTGTAGCATATCCCATGCATGCTCAATCGGGTTCAAGTCTGGCGACTGAGCAGGCCAGGGCAGGACATTGATGTTAGCTGCGGCGAGAGTCTGTCTTACAACTCTTGCGGTGTGCGGTCGTGCATTATCATGCATTAACTGAAATAAGGGACCGATTTGCACTTGTAGAGGAACGATGACGTCTGATACAATCGTCTCAGCATAAATTTGAGCGTTGAGGTTGCCTCTGATCCAAATCAACTCAGTTCTTCCGCCGATCCAAATACCCGCCCATACCATGATGGTTCCACCACTATAAGGATGGACTTCCTGGCAGGATTTTAATCGCTGTTGGCGTCCAGGGGTTCTCCAGTGTCGTATACGTCTTGTATCCGGTCTCATACCAAAACGAGACTCATCAGAAAAGCACACGAAACGCCATTGTTCTTCTGCCCAATTTCTGTGTTCAAGAGCCCATTGATATCGAATCCTACGATTGTGCATTGCTATAGGTGGTACCCGTAGCGGTCTTCGGGAATGAAGGTTCACTTCATGCAAGCGGTTTCTGACTGTTTGGTCGCTAATTAAGTTCCCTGAAGAGTGATGAAGCCTCACGGCTAACATCATGGCGGTTATTGTTGGAGCTCTTCGAGTTAAGATTTGAATGTATCGGTCTTGTCTCCGTGTGGTGCAGCGATACCGTCCTCCATGGCGCTCAGCCACGGTACCAGTGCTTCGGTAACGTGTCCAAAGTCGACTGATAACACTCTGACTTGTATTCAGAGCTAAAGCCACAGTACGTTGCCGGGAACCAGCTTCTATCATTCCCACGGCTCTGAGCATTTCTTCCCTGCTTAAATGACGTCGCCGCTCCATAATAACGTTGGTTTTAATCAGTAGTAGGGAAACAGTAGCACTAATAATGTCTTCAATGCGTTGTATGTTTTTATAGGGAAAATATTGACAGCTGATTTTCATCTTTTACTCGAATTTGATTTACAGTTCCTGATTCAAATTATGAAATGCACCAAAAAGGATCCATATAAATTTATAAAATCATAAATTTATTACAAAGCCACATCTCAATCTCAAGAAATCCGCATAAAAATGCTTGATCCCTAGACACTTTTGATGTGTGTAGTTTAGTTACAAACTAGACTATTCAGTACACAGTTTATATCTCCACTTGGTGTAACAAATACTTTGATGACCACTAAATGTATCATGTATCTCAAAGGTAAACGATGACGGTATTGACGTCTTGTAAGACGGCTGTCAAAGCAGACATATCTATGGCCCTCTAGAATGTCTATGGTCAAACAGGAGTATCAGTTTCAATTGGATCATTTGCTGTCTATGGTTTAGATTGCGTTTTGTAATTTGATTGCCAATTGATGAGCGAATCAGATTTTTTTCTTTTACTTTTCACGTTTTGAAATATTAAGCTAAGTAATCGACATTGTTGATTGATTTACTGTTACAAAATATTTCAACGAAAAAAAACGTGTTAACAAATGAGTTACTGATAAATAAATACCTTGGTTTAGAACACTGTCCGAAAGTAACAATAGAAAATGTTTTGGAATTACATAGTTACCAAAAAGCTATTGGTACTGGCCATTCTGGAATTATGGAAATACGAAAAGGTTTTAATTTAAATTGATTGTCATTTGTTTGATCTTTAATCTCATCTACTATTTGCATAATTTCGGCAGCGAGTAAAGGGCAACTCGCTGCCCGACCAAGGACCATGCCCGGGTCGACGGCGCGTTGTGTCCCACGCGCGCCTCAAAGAGCGTCAGCATTAATGACGGGGCCCCCCTCTATTGAAGGACACCGTGGATTTTAGTCAGTAGAAGTCTGACAGTCCCTCCCGCCCTGCCCGGGGTAGGAGGACTCATTTGATGATTTTACCAAGCTAAAAACAAAAAAAGTCACAGAAATAAATAACACATGTATTGTGTTTCGTTGGTCCCGGCTGTCATTTGTAGATCTTTGGCAGTCGTTACTGTTAGTCAGAAGTTCTAAAGTTTGACAACCAGTCTTACCATGGGGTATCGTTTTACCCAGCTACTGGGTTGTGCAGGTCTGATATGCTCCATGTAAATATGGTGTGCATCTGGTTCGACTGGAAGCCGACCACAATATAGTTGGGCAAAAACTAGGCAGGCAGGCACTGTTTTTCGTTCGTAATCGTTACAAAATATACCTTTCAATAAACAGACAAAACAAAACAATATAAACTGTAACCCAACCCCAGAAAATCCATCCCCATTTTCCCGCGTAATTTCTAAACAACACAGCCATTACTGTCTATTAGTCGACCACAGATAATAAATGATGTCAGCAAGCTACTGGGAGAGATTAGCGCACTAGTGGGGCGTCCGGACCTAATCGATTCTATGCGAGGTATCGAGTTACCGTACGTGATTTCGGTGTCAGGTTGAAAGGATTACTGATGCGTTTTGACAAACTGTCAGTTGAGTCCGGTTAGTGATTTCGGTTTATTTGGAAAATTGTTTCGAATGTTGAGTTCGAATTTGGAATGGGATTTAGAATTGTGTTCGATTTGAATTTGTGTCGAATTTTACTACGTTAGCCAGAACGGCGGGAAATCGCGATTTCAAATCATGGAAATCGCGTGAGGCTTATTTGTATCCAATTAAGTAATCGTTCAGACATAACCGCGCGATTCCCGCGCGGGAATCGCGCGGTTCCCGCCGTGTCTGAACTTAGGCTTAGTGTTGTTTTAAGTTTGCCTTAAGTGTGTGATTTCTCATCATACCTCGCATGTCCGTCTTATACACTGTTCCCCTATTTGTCTTTGACAAACCTTTCAACGGGCTGTGTATGTTTAGCCGGCTTACAGTCCGCTTGGGTTGATGGAAGCTTGAGAGACAGTTTAACTGTCAGTTAACCATAGATACATGCATACATACTATACTTATTTACATACATAGAGTCCACGCCACAACTTATCCGGAAAATTCGAGGCCGCAATAATCTGTTAAGACATTTATTCTAACGACGGCAGTCTTTGCCCCTATTGGGCCTCATCATAACTATCTGAGTCCAGGAGGCGTATTACAACGATCTTAAATTAGGCTTATGTAGTGAAAGTGACTACAAGTCGTCTATCATGCGTTAACTGACTGGAACAAGTGGTTTTAAGTATTTAGGTACTCCCCAGTATTCATACTGATAAGGTGCGGAAATAGGGGAACAGTGTCATACACTCTCTAGGCGTACTTAACAAAACACTAACGTAGCGTAAGCGCCATCAGGACGTCATTTGCAAGCGGCCATTAACAAATGACATCCTGTTGGCGCTTGCGCTTCATTAGTATGGTATTAAGTTTGCCTAAACTGTGTGTGTTTCTGTTTCATAGAAAAAGTTTTTCGCAACGCAAAATAAGTGGTCTGCACTGTGCCAAAACAAAATTACGCGACTCACAACTCAAAAATTTACGTTCGTCTGACTTCAGCCTGTCTATGCCAAATACCGAAATTCTGTGACCCACCTCACCTGCATGTACAGAATACAGAGTGTCGAAAATTGTATGTAGGGTGTCCCTAAAAAGGTAATCTCATTCCACCTAACCTATTATGCCGCCGAAATGTGACGCAACAACAACTGTCAACGCAAACTAACATCAAAAACTTACATAAACACACACGTTGCCTCTAAACAAGCAATCACCGTAACATGCTCTGGCCCCACTCGACGCGGCTTTAATTTTCCCAAACCCATCTCAGTGACGAAACAAAAGCGGAGCCATTTCACGCGGTCCAAACCGACCGAACAATGCTTTTCTGTCACAGTGTTGGTAGGTTGGGGAGGTTTTCCCCTTTTTGGGGAAAATTTTGGTTTTAGGGAGTTTTTTGGGGTAACTTTAATATACAGTGAGATCATCATTGATAGTTTGAATTCGATTCAGTTACTGGGTTTTGGAGGTCCGATAGGATAGGTGGGACAAAGTAGGAAGATGAAGATTATGAGTTTGAATTCACTTGCAGTTGGGTATAGGACTCTTTTATTTTTCTGACAATGTTTTGTTTGCTTAAGAAATCCACGTAAAACAAAACAAAAAAACACGTAGTTGAGGAAATTAAGACACATTTAAAATATACAGCTTGTCTATATTGGAAAAGACAAGCTGTAATTAAATTTTCTTATATTGAGGCTATGTATTGAGTCGTATGTATGAGAGACAGAATGCGACATAAATCTAAAAAGACACTAAATTCGATGAGGAGTGTTACCCTTTGTGGATAAACGTAATTTTAATAAAAGTCAAAATTTCAAGACAGGCGTGTCTCAGTGAAAATTTTGAGAAAACCGATCTAAAAATATAGTTTGGGAAAGAAAAATAAGTTTGAGGGAAAATTCAAAACTCAGTATTGCAACCCTGTTTTGTCATCACAGCGCAATTACCAACGAAACAACAAACGTAAAGCCATCTCTTTCGCACCCACGACATTCCGTATACGAATCAGTTCGCGCCAAATGCGGTGTCGTCGCTATGTTAGAGTGATGTCGCGCGCGCTCGTTTTAATTTTCGAATGCGGTTTATACGGAACGCTGTTTTGTTTGATTGCTCGGTTTTTTAGGAGCGTTTTTTTTTTTAATTTTTGTGATTATTGACGAGGGAACAGGTGTGGGGTGCCAAACTTCAAAAGAGGTTGTTAAATGAACATCGTGGGGAAAGCTGCAAGAATAATGTTTAAACGACAAGTATTTTTACATCTTCATTATTACTACCTACCGACAAAGTATTTGTTCAAGTTAATTAAGACTTGTCAAGTTTTTATCAAAAAAGTCCCCTTTAAAAAAAAATATATCCATATCTTGCCATTCATCGGATGTCGCCTTTAAGTAAATAAAAGACACATTATCTAGCCAATTTACCTGGAATTCACTGTAACACTTCCATAACTAAGTGCTGTATAATATCTCGGACTGCAAACTCGTAAACTGCTTAACTAGTAAGCGTTTGTGTAAACAGCAAGCGAGCACTAACACAGGATTACTAGCATGGCTTCTAAAATCAATGCAAATCACACATCACGACCAACCAGTTACAAAAACCTCATTGTTAGAACGCAATCTGTGAAATAACAGATCAACTAACACTGGTTGCGTATTGTTGTACGACCAGTAAACAAGAGCTTTCGAATCAAGGCTTGTGTGTACACCTATAGAACTTCACTATACTGGTTTTATTATTGTTTAAAGTTAGAAATTAATGAAGAATTTCAAATTGAACTCTGTTATGAAAACTTTCAGAGTGCAAAATACATTGAAAGCATTTCTAATTCGAATGAAGTGATTCATAGCAGTGTAGATTACAATAGAGTCATTCCATTTTCGAATTTTGAATAACTTTGTAAATGTGATGAGTCTATGAATTTCCGCGGTTTTTTTTTAGTTTTCACACTGTTTATCTTTTTATTTAATTTTTAACATCATTTTCTACTAGGTATTTTTTCGCTAATAATGTTGTGGAGAAGTTTTGATCTGTCAAGCAAAAAACCTTCGGATTTAGACAACCTATGGCTATCATTTTTTACTTATTTTTCTTTCTAAAACTGCGAACAGACTTAGCACTTAATTCTATGTTTTTTATTCAATGGCAAACTGAGTTCGATTTACATCTAAATTTTGCTTCAAAATATAAGCCTCTAATGCCTTAAGCAAAGGTACATTTTAAGCCAATTAGCCAGTTGCCTAGTGTTCTAGTTAATACTAAAGTTTATTACGTATTTATTACTAACTCACTTCACTGGTTTGATCGTGTTAGGTTGACTTTAGATGAGTCATTGTCTGTGGTTTAATTATAAATAATTATGATCTTTTTCACGAGGAGGTTATATTATTGTTTATGGTCGTGAACATAACATGGCTGATTCTCAACGGGGCTCGACATTCGAAATTCGAACTGTGGGTTCGTTCGAATTTCGAATAATTATGTATTTTGAGAATTTCTTTCGTATTCCACATCATACGATACTGGTAAAGATACGATACTTTTTCATTATAATTCTCTCTCTTAATAATATAAGTGTAAATACAGGTTAGTTCCTCCTTTTAACCTAATTAAATAAAACTTCTAGCGCAAACGGATACATTTATTGCTTAGACAACAACCAGTAAAGTCAATAGAGCTTCAAACAAATCAGTGCGGATTAACGAGTAAGGATTCCTTGTGGTTAGAAAACACTGTTAATATCTAACAATCCAATATCAACCATAAAACAATGAAAATAATGATCATTTTCATTTTAACAGAATTGTCAGTACCACCAATTTAAAATCAACCTTTTTGTAAAGAAAATAAACTTCAGTTTATATTGGCAGTGATGTAAGGACGGAGGTAGAGTAATTGTGTAAGGACTGTAGTGGCATATCCAATTACTGTTAGTCGATTTAATCTAAATCGTACAACGCCTTTGATTGGGCAATTTGACAGGTTTGTTTAGAATTCGAACGCGTTCTGTAGTTTTTAAAAAGTTTTGTGGTTCATTATTTGGGTCGGGAGTTTGATGAAAAAAAAGAGGTCGTTTGAATCTAATGTTTTTTTTTTTTTTTTACTACAACTTGGTAAGATTTAAGTTTAAATGGAACAATTACTGTGTCCTTCCGATTGTATTAGGCCTACACAGTAGGAGTTTATTGCTTTTTTATCATTAAATGTGAATTTTACAAAATTCAAACAAAATCAAGTGTCAATTATAAGAATAGGTATATTTTATGGGGTTATGGGACATCTCGCCCGCAAAAAAACTGGCCCACAGGCCACATGTCACCTTTTTTAAAAAGTGCATGGGTATATTCGCCCGGACCAATTTAGTAAAACGAGCCAGATGTTTTCCATTAAATAGTAAAGTAGTAATAATAATATAATCAGCAAAAGTACTAGGCAAGTGGAGGGACAGGCGTGTAAATAGCCGTGTTTCTCTGCGGGTATGAAGGACGTATTACAATCAAGCACCTGGATTGCGTGATGATTCAATTGCCTATTTTGTGTAATTTCAAGTTGGGAGTGATGGTGGTAGACGACGTATTGTGGTCTAACTTTAGCAAGTAAAGGAAAGCGGTACCTGGTTCTTCCTTGTCCGATCTTGAGGTCTTCACAGGTGGCCACCTGCCTCGTGCGCTCCACACCACTCACTTATGCTAAAGTCTTGGTCAAAATTACACACGACGCGGTTAATAAGTTATTATTATTAATCCCTGGTAAATCCCCAAGGATTACGGTATAATACCAAGGAATATATTGTCTTTGCGGGGGCGATGTTTTAAGATTTTTAAGACATGCGGGAAGATGCGTAAAAGAGTGCGGTTGACGCAAGCACACTATGGTCTCTGACATAGGTCTCTGACACCAGGATTGGGCTTATCGATGGCTGGTCCTTTTCTTGTAATGCCCGTTACACACGCCTGTTATTACGTGCCTAAGCCGGACACACACATACTGCGCAATACCAACCACCATCCAACTTGAGAGGCGGTACTCGCCACACCATACTCCCCGCCTTGAAAGGTCCAGAGCTTTCAAAGCAGCTAATCTATGCAGAGCTGGTGCGGTTTATCAAGCGATGATGACATATGTAACTAGTTGTTGAAGAATATTAAGGGAAACCTAAGCAGCAGTCCGAAACTCTATCACAATGATAATAATATAGTGCTCGGGATCGATATGAAATGCGGTTTGATTTGACTAAGTTAAATCGAATTAACCTAAATTATAACTATGTAATGGCAATGGATATGCATGGCATATATACTATAAACTAATTGAACTACGTAGTAATATTACTTTATTGTGTTGGCAAAGGATACAACTTAGTGACAGGACGTTTATATGTACCTGACGCAGTTTTTACTGAAGCGACTCGAATTATGCCATCCGATCCCGGAAAAACTTCCTCTATGATGCCTAATGGCCAAGTCAGTGGAGGAACGTTATCTTGTCCCAAGAGAACGATAGTACCGATCTCTACAGGGCGATCGGGAGTGCACCATTTCTGGCGGACTTGCAACGTGTGCAAGTACTCAACTCGCCATTTATTCCAGTAGGATAACACAAGTTGATCCAAAAGCCTTTTGCGGTTTGTTAGGTTCATGTTTTCTTCTGTCAATTCAGAAGAAGGCAAATACGTGAGTGGACTGGACATTAAAAAATGCGCGGGCGTGAGTACCTCCGGATGCGGGTCTGATGAAAGAACACTAAGCGGTCGAGAATTTAAAAGGCACTCAATTTGCACCAATACGGTCGAGAGTTCCTCGTAAGTGAGAAGCTGTTTACCTATGACTCTAAACAAGTGAGTTTTAACACTCTTAATGTTCGATTCCCACATACCTCCGAAGTGCGGGGCTCGCGGCGGTATTCTTGTCCACTCAATGCGTGATTTAAGAAGCTCATTTTTAATATCCGTTTGAACAGTCGAATTTAATAGGAAAGAATAAATATCATCTAGTTGCGCCTTAGCGCCAACAAAATTGGTACCATTGTCTGAATACATGACAGACACTGGACCGCGGCGGGAAATGAATCTTTTAAATGCTGATAGGAAAGCCTCAGATGTGAGGTCCGATACAAGCTCGATATGTATGGCTTTAGTCACCATACATACGAATGCGATCGTTGACCTCTACGTCGAATAGGTATGTAAGCAAGCGGCCCGGCGAAATCTACACCGGTGTGTACAAAGGCTTTAGCATCACGGACGCGGTATCCAGGCAGTTCAGCCATTTTGGGTATTGGATGCTTAGGATTTAGACGGAAACAAGTATTACATTTTCGGCAACGGGAACGTATGACTGTTCGGCCATCCAATATCCAAAACCGTTGCCTTATAATGGACGTCAATAACCCGGGGCCCGTATGGCAGTATGTATTATGATAGTGATCAATAATTAGATCGACTACGCGGTCGCGTTTAGGCAAAAGCGCGGGGTGCTTGGCTTCATACGGTAAGTCAGACTTCGACAGTCTGCCCCCAATTCGTAAGATTCCATAGCTATCAACGAAGACAGACAAGCAGCGCAACTTCTTAGCTGGAAGTTCGCCCGCTTTTATTAAATTTAAATCGTTAGAAAAATGCAAACTTTGAACTATTCGAATAATAAAATTTTCAGCGATTGTGATGTTTTTAACAGAGCTATGACTATTTAGTCTGTTCGTAAATTTAAGAATGTACGTAAATACACGTAACAATTTATTCCATGAGCAAACACGGTCAGCTATAGTGTCTAAAATACGCGGTTCAGTATTTGAGGTTTCTACAAGAAAAGTCTTTGATTTAAACTCCGGCAATGTTTCGCATTCAGTAGGAGAGAATTTTAAAGGCCACTCACTCATGGGCTGATGGAGCCACGTAGGGCCGTTCCACCACAACGAGTGTTCAATTAAATCAGATGGCAGCATGCCGCGAGACAGACAATCGCTAGGATTTTCTTTCCCGGACACGTGGCTGAAACAAGAAGCCGGTACGTTTTCCTGTATTTGGGCAATGCGGTTGCTGACAAAAATAGACCATCTATGGGGAGATGAGTGGATCCACGAGAGAGCTATGGTGGAGTCCGTGAAAGCGTGGACACCTGCAATAGGTACACGAGCGGAAAGTTTATTCTTGACCACGCGAACAAGTTTAGACAAAAGTAAAGCGGCGACAAGTTCTAATCGAGCTAGTGTTGTTATTTTAGCGGGGGAAACTTTGGACTTTGCACATAAGAGCCGGACGGTGATAACACCTGTAGGGTCGGTAATGTGTAAATAAATACAACAACCATAACCACTAAAGCTAGCGTCGCAAAAGGCTACGATATTCACTACAGCTCCTATAAAGACGCCAATGTGGCGAGGAACCTTTAGAGAAGAGAGTGTGGGAAAATCCCTCGTAAAAGCGGAAAACCGATTGGTGATGGAGTTCGGAGGAACTTCATCCCATCCTATTTTAGCTAACCAAAGCTCCTTAATTAAGATCTTTGCGTACAGCACAACGGGTGCTACTAGGCCAAGTACGTCGAACAAGCGGGCAACTAGCGATAGAATCGCGCGCTTCGTGCATTTATTATCTACGGCGACTGTTGTCAAGGAAAAATAATCATGAGCGGGTTCCCAGGTTAATCCAAGGATTTTAAAATTATGGACATCATTATCCATGCCAGAAAAATTAACTGGTAAGCGGTGAGACTCTGGGAGAATCTCCAATAAAGCGGGTGAATTAGTAGCCCACTTGATTAAGTCAAAGGAACCTACTTTAAACAAATCAATTAAATCGCGGGATAGACGCATAGCAATCTGTTCATCCGAAACAGAATAGACATAATCGTCCATATAAAACTGAGTTTCTACCAATTTAGAAGCCTCAGGAAAGCGGTCGCTATGCTCACACGCCAAGTAACGCAGTGTGCGCATCGCTAAATAAGGGCTAGACTTTAGTCCAAAGGGAACGCGGTTAAACTGAAAGGTGCGTACAGGTTCGTTTTTGTTGAAACGATACAAGATTCGTAAATATTTGCGGTGGTGCTCATTTACACCGATACGTAAGAACATTTGTTTTATATCCGCTGTCATTGCGACAGGGAACGTACGAAAATCAAGTAATAACAAAAATAAGTCGGCTTGTAAATTAGGCCCAACATGCAGAATGTCATTGAGCGACAACCCCGAGTGCGTTTTGGCGCTAGCGTCCAAAACCACTCGAATGTTTCCTTTGTCCGGTCTAATGACGGCGTGATGCGGTATGTAGTAACCTTCTTCTGTCAATTCAGAGTCCGGTACTTCCGATAAATACCCTTGAGTTATATAATCCGCGATAGTTTTATTATAATTCTCGCGTAGGGTGGGTACTAACGTGAATTTACGCTCAAGCGCGAGTAACCGCCTGTGGGCGACACCGCGTGAATTGCCTAACTCGGAAGGGGTGCGCGCGAAAGGTAAATCGACAAAGTATCTGCCGTCCTTAAATAAGACTGAAGAATTAAAACTATTTTCACACTCTAATTCGTCCGGACTAATAAAACGTTGAGATGGAATTTCCTCTAGCTCAAAAAACTTCTGCAAACTTGACTCGAGTTTAATGTTTGCAAGCGCGGTAAACGAAGATGTAGTGTGTGTTATATCACTATTATTACAATCAATATCACCCATCAGTACATAACCGAAACTAGTCAATATAGCTGGGGGTGCGCGGGTGCCTGAGTCAACCCTATCTCCAAGGTAAATAAAAGGAAACAGCTGTGCTCCAAGCACGACGTCGATTCCACCTGGTACATTCCAGGTCGGGTCGGCTAGCGGTAAGTTATTTAAATATGACATATTATTATCGTCATTTAATCTAATAAATCTAGCGGGAAGTCTATCTGTAATGCAATCAACAACTAACGCTTGTATATAATAGCTATTGTCAGGATTAATTCGAGATTCTATATTGAGATGAATAAAGCCATGTACAGGTTTTGAGATCATACCAACACCCTGTAAAGATGAATGGCGTAATTTAATTATGTGTAAGTTCAAACGTTTACAACAGTCCACAGTAATTAAGTTATTTTGCGATCCGTTATCTAATAAACACCTGATCATTACCTTATCTCTGCTGTCCCTACTATATGCATATACCTGCGCGGTCGCTAACAAAATAGTTGACGCGATCGGTAAACACGTCTTGATTGCGGCGCTAAGTGAAACAGAGGTACTTGTAGCAGGCTCGGGCGATGATTCACCTTTTACTTCGGAGAAATGCAACAAAGAATGATGCCTCTTTTTACAACTTTTACAAACGTTTCGTGAATTACATTTAGCTAAAGAATGAGAAAGACTTAAACAATTAATACAGCCATGTTTATTTTTAATAAATTCGAAACGAGCTTGCGGTGTATTTATCTTTTTAAATAGCGGACAATCAAATAGTCGATGGTCGACGTCATCTTTATCACATAATGGACATCGGGTATTCGAAACTAGTTCGTTGCGTGACACAAACGACTTGGCGGTACTTTGCGTATTATTTGTACGACTATGAGCTAAACTAGACTTAGCACGCGGTTCCGTCTGTGAATTACTAACGTGTGAGCGCTGGAGTACCTTGACATGATCTTGCATAAATGCGATAAACTCCGTATATGAAGGTAATTCTTTCCCACTCACACGGCTTTCAAACTGTTGAACGATTTGCGCATCAACTTTTCTTAAGCTACAGTGTAACAACACAAAATCCAACAAGTCTGGAATGCCTAACTGTTTTAAAGCTGCGACCGACGCTGAATATCGTTCCACAAATGTATTAAGACTAGCAGCATTGCCGGCGCATGCTTTAATGTCCAGTATATTATTGAGATAATGAATACCTAGACTACGCTTATCTTGATACCTTTTAACGAGACCGTTCCACATAACACTGTATGTATCACCTGTGGGAACAATGCCTGCAGTTAGTTTTAAGGCATCATGAGTCAACTTACTGACCAAGTACTGCACACGCTGCGAGTCCGTCAGCTCAGTGTTTAAATGAACATTGCTGCGAAACATTTAATAAAATATGGGCCAATTTTCCGTTTTACCGTCGAATGATGGCAGGTCTATGGGTGGTAACTTTATGCGACTACCTCCTTTCTTATCTGATGTTTCGCTGCTCGAAAGTATGAGATTACGCTTGTATTTAATATAAGAATATAAGTCGTCAATAGAACTTAGATTCGAATAATCTGGTGCAGTTTCGTCAATCTCAAACTGCAACTCATTGATCTGTTCAATTATTGCTTCAAATGTACTGTATTGTTCATTTATCGTTTCAGACTGCGCTAGGAATGACTCATTTGAACGCGAATCAAAGTTCGAGATGCTTCTGGAATCATTATATAAGCGATTAAATCGCGCGAAAATCATTTGCTTTTTAGCTGTAAGCTGAGCTAATTTAGCTTCTTGCTTGCGGGCGGCCATTTTACATTAGGTATTAATGGAATGTTATGTACGTAATGTAATGACTTGTACGTATTTGTACTTTATTTTACTGATGCCTATCCGGCTCGAAGGACCAACTAATGGAGGGACAGGCGTGTAAATAGCCGTGTTTCTCTGCGGGTATGAAGGACGTATTACAATCAAGCACCTGGATTGCGTGATGATTCAATTGCCTATTTTGTGTAATTTCAAGTTGGGAGTGATGGTGGTAGACGACGTATTGTGGTCTAACTTTAGCAAGTAAAGGAAAGCGGTACCTGGTTCTTCCTTGTCCGATCTTGAGGTCTTCACAGGTGGCCACCTGCCTCGTGCGCTCCACACCACTCACTTATGCTAAAGTCTTGGTCAAAATTACACACGACGCGGTTAATAAGTTATTATTATTAATCCCTGGTAAATCCCCAAGGATTACGGTATAATACCAAGGAATATATTGTCTTTGCGGGGGCGATGTTTTAAGATTTTTAAGACATGCGGGAAGATGCGTAAAAGAGTGCGGTTGACGCAAGCACACTATGGTCTCTGACATAGGTCTCTGACACCAGGATTGGGCTTATCGATGGCTGGTCCTTTTCTTGTAATGCCCGTTACACACGCCTGTTATTACGTGCCTAAGCCGGACACACACATACTGCGCAATACCAACCACCATCCAACTTGAGAGGCGGTACTCGCCACACCAGCAAGCATAAGTTCAAAGTAGTGTAATGTACAGACGCCAGCACGTCAACCTACCCGAATCTGTCAGATTTTACCACTCAAACATTAACCTTCTACTCTTGTGATAAGGTTGAAATTCTATTAAAGAAATCTGACAGATTGTGGTAGCTTGATGTGCTGGCGTCTGTACATAAATAATCTTCCTGCATAGAATTATTATTTAAGTACACAAATAATTAAAATTATACTACTTTGAACTTATGCTTGCCTAGTACTTTTGCTGATTATATTATTATTACTACTTTACTATTTAATGGAAAACATCTGGCTCGTTTTACTAAATTGGTCCGGGCGAATATACCCATGCACATTTTAAAAAGGTGACATGTGGCCTGTGGGCCAGTTTTTTTGCGGGCGAGATGTCCCATAACCCATTTTAGGTGAGTGTTTTCAGATAGTCCATGCAGTGGAACTTTTCAGTCCATTTCTGTGTGTTTTCAAAATATTCACACAAAAACAAGATTTCTGTTATGGTTAAAGAACTTAGAGTAAAGAACTCTTTTTTATCTTAGTTTATGAAAATGTTTTGTCTCTGTCCCACGCCCAATAAGAGTAACATTTACCAAAAAACAATAATATTCTTCATACTAACCTCCACACTCTTGTTACAGAAGACTCAACCACCAACGAGGAAGGTTCAGCCGGCGGTTCCCCTCGCATTCGGAGCCCAACAAGAGCACCAACGCCCCCTTCCCCTTCCCGCTCCTCCCCCCGCTCCCCCCGCCTCCATCCAGCCCTCTACCCCCAACAACCAGACGTTCAAGACTCAGATCCTGACGTCGACGAAAGTGATGACTTCGATAAGGACGAGAAACGAGACCCCAATGCGAATTTGGGCAAAAGAAAGAAGAAAACTCGTACCGTCTTCTCCAGATCCCAGGTCTTCCAATTAGAACAGACCTTCGACATGAAGAGATACCTTAGCAGTTCGGAAAGAGCTGGTTTGGCAGCGTCCTTACACCTAACGGAGACGCAAGTGAAGATCTGGTTCCAGAATAGACGGAATAAGTGGAAGAGGCAGTTGGCTGCGGAGTTGGAAGCTGCCAACATGGCTCATGCTGCCCAGAGATTGGTTCGTGTACCCATACTTTACCACGAGTCTCGACCGACATCGATGCCTCACACGCCAATGCCTCTACATCCTCAGTTCAACGATGGCGTTGGAGGGGTCTACTTCCCTTCCCAAGCTCCTCAGCAGTTGCAGCCGCTGCCAGCGTCCCCTGTGACATCCAGGGCTCCGCTGTCGAGCCTCGTGTAGTGTTCGCTCGAGCCCGCACGCTCGGACGACGGACATTTCTGAACATGTCTGCGAGGGACGTGTCTGAATTATGTCAGTGCGGAGACAAGTTAGTAACGTGAGTGTAATTGCCAAATCGTTCAAATGTAACTTATTGTATGGGTTGGTTCGTGGACGTGTTTGGATAGGTATTGAAAAGACAGATTTTAAACATGGTGGTGCAAATATAGAGATTTGTGGCAAAGCAGACTAGTGAAAGCTCGTAAAGCAGTGAAACTTCATGATAAACTGATTAGTAAGACCTTTGGGCTTATAAGTGTCAAGTTTAATTTCAAAAAAGGAACACTAGTGACATTGACAGCTTAGTGACATTAACATGACAGATTGATTTATACCTAGTGGCACAAGAATCAACTATTCTGCCTCTTATGTCAAGCCATTCGATATTCGAAAACCAAGCCAACATTCAGGTAACTTGTTGAATTAAAGCTAGTGACCACGCTAAAAGGTTTTATGACTAAACCTCCATTGCCATGGACTCTAATCTTATCCAAACACGCCCCAACCATTTTATTTACGTGCTAGATAAATTGCAACGGCGTAGTACTACGGTCTATGTGGACAAAAAAGGTTTTAGTGACGTGTAAGATGGACTTTTTGTGATCTATGGTGTGTTTTGTCACGTCGCTTGGTGGAGTAAATTGTGTAGTAGGTGGTACTAAGGATTTGCCATAGACTTTCGAAAACTTTTATGTTTTCGCGCTTCTTCTGGGAAATGAGTTGTCAAAATGGTATGGACAGATTGTGGACTGGGCTTTAAACATCGGATTTTGATAAATTATGTAAATCTACAGACGTTTTTGTAGAAGGTCTAAGCCCACAGACACTCCACAATCTGTCCATACCACATTGGTCGAACTTTATCTGAAGAAGTGTAAAAGTTCGTGGTAAACTCGCGTCGTTGAAAAAAAATATAAATAGTAAAATGATTCGAATTAATGTTACGTACAAAGATCAATGTAATTCCATGTTGTAAATTAATGTAAATAAGAATGTTTTAAATCCTCCATGTAATGTAACTATTTATTTATTTTGCGGATAAGTTTTGTAAATAATAGCTATTGAAAGAACTGAGTATTCGTTTTTGTATGTAAGCGTTCGATTTGTACTATCTTTTTTGTAGTTTTTTTATCGCTGTTAGGTTGGCTAACTTGTGTTTATTTAAAAAAAAATGTTCTAATCATTTAAATGTCAGGCATGAAAATTTAAAAAACAGCGGTAAAAAAACTCTAAAAGGACTATAGTTCTTTTTTTAATTTCTGTAATTTTATATAGTCTTTGTCTAGTCGCCGTTTAAAAATAAAACTTTGTTCTTAATTTGAAAATGACAGATGACAATTTTTTCTTCTTCGCCATTCTTTCTGAAAGTGCTTTTGTAACTTAAAACTTAGTTTTTAAAACCTAAAATTGTTTGAACTACTATTTTTCATTAGAGCAGTAACTTTGTATAGTGCTTTAAACTTCGCTAGCTAATTCTTTGTCGTTACTTAATTACTTCTTGTAAATTGGCATATCAGAAAGAACACTGTAGAAAAAAAAAAAAAAATTAAACGAACAAAATGCTCAGAATTTTGTAAATATTTATAAAATAAAGATACACTGTGTTACTGTTTTTTTGTAAATTTAAACCTCAGTATTTTAAAATATATATCCAGAAAGAAATCGTTTGATTTCCTATGAAATATTATGTTTTTCTAATTATAAACTGTGTTGCCATGTTGCTTCAATGTAATTCTGTAATATTGCTAGCCTAAATAAATTAAAACGATGCTTAATTCTAAAATATTAATGTTATTTACTGATAGTAGTTGAATGATCTTCGTAATTGTAATATTATGCTGAGATAAGGCGAGGAAATAAAACGAGTATGCAATATCTGTGTCGTTTATTTTACCTATTTCAACATAGTTTCAGTAAAATACAAATATTAAAAAAACTATTTTGTAGGTTTGATTAAATTACAGCTTTGCCATTTTTTTCAATTATGACTCTTCAAGGAACAGTGGGACAGAACAGGTCAATTAAAATAAAATATACACCGTGACTTTTTAGTCGTCTTACAAAAGGGGTCCACTTAATGTATCCGACCTAAAATACCTCTAGGCAAGTTTTTTTTTTATTTTAAGAATAATTTTTAATAACATTAGAAATACGAAACCCCCTGTTAAAATGTTTACATATCAAGCTGTAGACTTGTAGAGTATGCCTACCCAGCGCAATAGTCGGGCAGATCATTCCATCTCCATTTTATATGAGATAAGGGTGTAATAACGAATTAAAATTTTAGTTTTAAAATTTTCAAATCTCGTAAATACCTATTTTTTTATTATAAACGTGTTCTAGACATTGGATACATGAACTGGGCTGCTTTTGTAAGACGACTAAAAAGTCACGGTGTATAGCGTTAAAATACCTACTTACGTTATTTTCTCATTTATTATACTTACACTATTGAAATAATCTAGAATAACTAGAGAAATGAAGGGAATCCTAGCTTAACAATAGCAGCCTTTTAAAGTCTCCTCACACTGAATTTCTATTTTTTTTTCTATCAAAGTTTTCTGCTATAGATAATTCCAGGTACTAAAAATAACTTACAAAAATATGAAACAAAATACCTAAAAACGACAAACCTCCAAAACAATCCCCCAATTCCACAAAACAGTGAAAATAATTAAATTACACTCAGGATCATCGCGCGTGCCATATCTGGCAATCAGAATGCCAGAAAGTAGGGTAGTTAAATGTTGGCACGCGTTGCCCCCGCTAACACGTCAGTTTCGTATCCGGCCGTGTCCGGTGTGGGAGGAACGTATCTGGTCCGGATGTGAAGCCGGCTAATATTATTTTTAACACTGGCAACATCCGGAAGGGAAAGTGTGAAGGATGGTTATTTTTGTGGTGTTGCTAGTAAGTCGTTGAAGGTTAAATACTTTAGGTACCTAGGTAAGTATTGGATCACTGACACTCACAGTCCTTCCCGTCCCGCCCTGGGTTAAGACTCATCTAATCTAATATCTTTAAACGAGCAATTCTTGTATATTTATATATAATCAGGATCTCGGAAACGGCTCCAAGGATTTTCATGAAAGTTACAGATTAGGGGTTTTTCGGCTCAAGGAATCGATTTATCAAGGTCCCAGGTTCGAGAAAAGCTCGGTTCCCAAGATATAGACATTTTAAAAACCGAGCGAAGCTCGGTCACCCAGATATTTATTGATGATTTTAACATCCTAAAAGATTTTTTAGTTCGATTTTTAACTTGATCACAATTAATTTGTCTGTAAGAAACTCAGATCAAAGAAATAGGCAGATAGAGCGCTCAGAAGACGCGAGTGGGTCCATCAAAGAATACAAAATCAAAATCGAATACAAAGTCGCGACAGTACCAAGCTACGCGTCGTACCAAGCTGCGCGTCGTTGTTGTTTTTTGCCAAAATATGTGTCTCGTGTCTTTAACAATAAGGAATGTAATTCAATTTGATTTTGTATTAACTTTGGTGGAGACACTCGCGTGTTCTGAGCGTTCTATCTGCCTATTTCTTTGATCTGAGGTACGATATTACAACAAATAAGCAATAGAAAATCCCTTTTCTTTATAAAAAGGTCGACAGAATCTTAAATATTATGCGAAACAAGATAAAAGGTGACCCCGATGACACATTTGAATCGGACTCGAAGCAGTCCATGAATGAATAACTAGATATTCTACATTCTCCAATTCCAAATTGTAATGCCCTCACTGCGCCCTTGTAGACTTTAATATTTTATAAATATTAAACGCATTAACGCATGCGTAGCGAAATTCAAAGATTTTCTTAGGAAAGAAAAATCCGATCCGCGGGCAGGATTCGAACCTGCGGATTCGTATCTGTGGCCTTCGGATTTAGTACATCCAACGCTCATTTCCAACCAAACCACCGAGGATCTTACCTGCCGCGGCTAATTCTTTCTTCCATTTCTAACGTCTCATGGTGACGTTTCGCCGCGGCAGGTAAGATCCTCGGTGGTTCGGTTGGAAATGAGCGTCGGATGTACTGAATCCGAAGGCCGCAGGTTCGAATCCTGTCCGCGTATCGAATTTTTCTTTCCTAAGAAATCTTGTAGACTTTGTAGGATCGAAGTTTTCCACTTGAATAGATTGTTGGAGAACAGGATATTGTGGCTAAAGCACGAGAGAGATCCATGTCCAGAAGTGGATTCCAAGGTCCCAGTGAACTGTACGCAAATATCTACCCAGCAAAATCAGAATCAAAGCATTCATTTCTAGGAGGCCAGTTACAGCCACTATTGAATTGACAAAAGCGAAAAAAAAGTGTAAAATAGTTATGGTGCTACAGTCCCAGTAATAAGACAGAAATAACTGTGAAAGTACGAAGGTGCTCATTCCAATTAGTAGATCTCTATGATGAAACTCCATGGACACTCTTTTTCAATCGCCTTTACTAATTACAGAAACTTTGTTAAGTACATCATTCATCAACTCGCTGCTCGACCATGGACCATGGAGGTTGTGTCCCACGCACGCCTCAAAGAGTGTCAGCAGCACACTGACGGGGCCCCCCTCTCAGAGAGCCAAAGCCTGCCCGGGTCGCGGGATTATTTCCTTACCGTGACCCCGGAACATAACAGGCTATTGAAGGACACCGTGGATTTTAGTCAGTAAAAGTCTGACAGGCCCTCCCGCCCTGCCCGGGGCCGGAGGACTCATTTGATGATTTTACCACGCTAAAAAAAAAAGAAAAAAAAAGTGCATCATTCATTTCTGCTCTACCAAATCATGAATGCAACTGTGTAGGCAAGCGCTGTCATCTGTTATGTAAGTTAAATGATTTTGTAAGAGAGGATTCTGTAAGTATCCCGCATACATCTTATATACATTCACTCCCAACATTAAGGTGATTGCGTCGATGTAGCCCGCGAAATTTAAATATTTTTACGTTTTTTGCAATTTGCAGGCCAGTGACATCTTGTAACTTTATCAAAATATGAATTGCGGTAATAACAAGTATAAGGTGCATCGTAGTTAAATTTCGAAGATTTTAACATGGTGCACCTTTTCTACGTGAGAGCTGATGGAGCGAATTTTTTGATATTTTTTATATTTAAAATTATACTTGTTATAGACCGTGGAAGCTATGACGTCACATTTTGACATTTGGGTAAAAACAAACACAGGAACGTATTGCATTTTGAGATAATTTACATTTTGAATACATTATCTAGTGTTTACAAGGTATAAAATACCTTATTGTTTTGCTCCCGGTTGCAACCATGTCTCTAGAAGAGAAATCTGCAGGGTTTTTTAGATTTCCTGCTAGTGAAAAAATCTTTAAAAAATCGAAAACACTCTGCCGGTACGTTACTGCTGAATAATTATTATTCTAGTCTGAGGACTCGTTGTATTGACTTGTATTGCTGACTTACTCATTATTTTCAATTTCAGTCGTAAGGATAGAGACCCTACTCGTGAAGACTGTCTTTGTAGTTGTCATTTTGCTGATGAAAAGGATGTTGTTCCATCAATTTTTGCACACAATAGTAACAAGAAGTTCGACGCAGACATTATTATTAATTACAAAAAAGATAAAATAACAAAAATCCCACGTCGAAACCTGTTTGTTTTTACCCAAATGTCATCTTTTTACGTCACACTTCCACGGTCTATTACCGCAACTCATATTGTGATTAAGTTACAAGATGTCACTGGCCTGCAAATTGCAAAAAACGTAAAAATATTTGAATTTCGCGGGCTGGTTGGAGCATCCCCCTTAAGTTAATGTTATACAAGAAAGGAGAGTTTGGGAGAGTCAAAATACGTACTTTATCAAGCAAAATGTGAATGAAAACACGTTAAAACTAATAAAATATACCAATACAGTTATTTTATTATCTGATCGTGATAAAACATTTAATTAGCCACTTGTCTCATTAAATACAAAATAAACATATCTACTCATTCACGAACGTATTAATAAAACAAATACCAATTAAGTAATTCCCATTTCCGATAATTTCCACATCAATAATGACGACATTGAATCAATCAACGAATTTAATTAATATTCGTTATCGCTATTAACTGACCGTTCACAAATATATCAATTTAATTAAGCGATTCGCGATATTAATTCGATTATTACCAGTCGTAAAAAAGTTACAAAACAGTCTGTTTTACCGCGTAAACGACGCCATGGCACGAACACCCAGCCATTATCATAAAGCAATTTGGATTTTATCGTTAAGTAATAGAGATTACATTGGTTTATCACGACAATCCTCTAATTACCGTTATGCATCCCCGGAAACGTCACGCCATACTGTAATTTTGTGTTAAAATGGACCTTATAATTGTCGCGGTATGATATCATTTCCAAAAATTGACGGTGGTATTTTGATAGTGTTATACGTGTTTTTGGGGCGAAGGAAAGTGGACTCTGCCTAGATGATTTCATAGTTTATTTTTGGTGTTTGTGGGTGCTTTTAGTGGCATCTATGGCTTTATTAGATCAAGTTAGTGCGTCGAGGAATCTCAATTTAATTAAAAATGGTGGGTTTTATCGGCTGATCGCGCGTGCTTGCAAGTGTTGGCACGCTCCGATTGTCGCTTGGCGCGCGTCGGGGATACTCCATGTTGTTTTTATCAACTGTCACTTAATTATCGAAATTGAATTTGGAACGTGCGCCCGCCATGTTTGAGTTTTTATTAAGTGCAGCTGTTTCTTTGATTTTCATTTGCTAATGAGAATTCTTTTCACGAGATATTGGATAGATGTTAAATTAATGGATCATATTTTTTATTTTGCAGTTGAATTTACTAACCAAGTTTTAATCGACCTTTATGTAAGCAAACTTTTTACTAAGATTTTGGAAGTACGGAAATTATACGACATTTTTTAATAGAATTTATTGTTGACTGCTATATCTAACCATAGAATATTGGATCGTTAAAAATAACCTTTATTACACCCTAGTGCATCATATTGTTTACATTAACCTTTTAATTGCTTAAAAGCGTCAAAAAACTCCACAGTATCAATTAATATCATGTTAAGAGGTAATTTACGTGAACTGTCAGTTATTGTAACAGATAACACAACACGGACCTTAATGGCTGCCACGGTGTCACACCGCCCATGATAAAATAATGACGGAAAAATACGGAACTAAAAATAATGTATGAAATAATTGACATTTGACGAAGATACTAGCGCCATTGTTAAACGCATTTTAATTTGGTTGAGTTATACGTGTTTGTATTAAAACTTGTAATTATTCAAATTTGGAACGGCAGATGCGTTTGAAAACGATAATCGATTTTGTATACGCGGCTAAGTTGATTAAGCATTTTAGAAGTTAGTTTTAAAGTATTTTGGACCTCATTCTTTATTATATAAAGTTTAATGTTGCGAGTTTCATTGATTTGTGAGCTGTCAAAATACGAGTGTATAAAATTTTTACTTTTAAAAACTTTACACAAAATTACCTTTGATTATGTTTTGGAAGTAATGCATTTCCAAGAGTCAACTTTGAACCACAATAGAGCAGTTAATGGTGTGTTTAAATAAAAAAGGGTAAGTAACTATTTTTGTTTAATGTCGCGTGAAAAACAATAATTACTTTAAATAGATTAATTAAAAGTTATTAATATTAGAGGTGCAACATAATTATGCATATTTTTTTATTATTTTTTTTTACCTATAAATGATGAGATGATGAGACCAGTACTTCATAGGTACAAATGCCAGCACGTCAACCTATCACAATCTACTTCTATCTGAATCGAAAATGAACCTAATATAAATGGATTATAATGCTGAAAATCTATGACAGACTAGCTGTTGCTAGCGGCTTCGCCCGCTACTACTTGAAATTATCCCACGGGCAGATAAAATCCGGATTAAAGCTATCCTATCTGAGTAACAAACCTTTTCAGTACCCTTAGCACAAGTTTTCACTATTTTACTTTATGTACAGCGTCTTTCCTACAGCGTTTCTTGTATGAAAAAATGGAACACCGCCTCTGGTGTGCGAAGAAGGAACAAATTTTTTCAATGCCAATTTGAAAATGTTTTACGTCAGAATAACTGAAAGCTCATGATAAGGCCTTTGGAGTTTTTGCGTGAAAGACTAACAAACATTCATCCACCCAAACAAATTTTCAAGAATAGGATTTACAGGGTGGAATCGAAATCATGGGCAATATTTTGATCTAAGGCTCTACCCACGATGCTGATTGCGTTACGGCTAATAAATCGGAAATCAAAAATATTATTAATGCAATTATGGACACCTTTAAAAATGTAGTATGTCACATTGCAAAAGCTTCTTATTGCAAATAATCACTAAAAGTACTAAAGCACCGCGCGCGGAACAAAAAGTAAACAAACATCAAATAATATTAAGCGAAGATACTTGATATAATAACGTTTTTGAGTTGCGTAATACGATTAGTATGGTTAGTAATGCCAGAGTTTTAAATATTGCTCATTAATAAAATTCCACCCTGTATAAGATTTGATAGTAGGATAGGATAGGGGGGTCTTGATTTGCTGGCGTCTGTACATACCTAGCACAAATGCCTACTACAATTTTAATATCTACAGACCAACAATTAAAAAGTCAATAACACTTAACCTCCATATAATAACTTAATCTATTTCTAATCGCAGGGCGTTCTCCACCTACAAATTGTACATAATAACACTAAGTACATAACATTATTATATAGTAAATAGACGCTCGTCTACGTAACGAGCGGATGTCGTGCTACCAATGTGTTTACAATCGAAACACTTTTCGCCTTAGTTAAGGGGAAGTAACTTTGCAGGACGATCTCCGGCCACCGTTGGCCCGACCAATCCGACCATGGCCCATGCCCGTGTCGACGACCGTTGTGTTTCACGCGCCTCAAAGAGTGTCAGCACAATGACGGGACCTGCCTTATAGGGCCAAAGCCTGCCGGGGTCGCGGGTCTGTTTTATCAGGTAGGCAACCGTGACCCTGAAACGTAAAGGGCTATTGAAGGAAGACTGTAGATTTTATTCAGTACTGGTCCTGGGAGGAAGGACTCATTTGGTGATTTAATCACGATTTGAAAAGTGTTATTGGGATTCACTTTCACGGACTTCTCCGGGAAACGGCTGCACTGTAAGCTGAAGTGACGGCATAAAGTACATAATGTTTTAAGCTTTCACGGTTTGTCTCTTAATTTAAAATGTCACTTACGTACGGGATATCTTGACTGACAGTCTAAACGCAATCATGGCGCTTCAACAGCATCGAAATATCGGGAACTCAAACAAACATAATTTTATAATCACGGAACTTTGACATTTTCATGTGAGATACCGTAAGTGACATTTTAAAATTTAAAATACATATTAGTAAGTTTCAGACCAAAAATAGTTTTATTTAGTTTTACTACTCTTAAATAAAATAATAAAACAAATTAATATCAAATAATGAACAGCTAAGGTTTCCCCTTAAGGTGCGCGCAGTAATTTTCACCCACTTCTAATATCACAGAGTGGTTCTATGCGGTTCTCCGACGATCGAGCCATTACAGGCCATTTAGTGTGACTGTACACGAGCAAGCAAGACAAGATTATTATAAGTTCATGCAAGATAAGACAATGCAAGAATTTGTGTTTTATTTAAGGAGATTCTATGCACCCTCCGATGATCGAGCTATTACAGACCATTTAGTGTAACGGTACTGGTCTGGTACACGAGCAAGTAAGACAAAATTATTATAATACAATGCAAGACTTTCTGTTGATATTAAGGACATTCTATGCGGCTTTCCAATAATCGAGCAATATTATAAGACTAAGCTTAATAAGACTGAAATGATTTATTTTATTTGTACCGTCATTCAGTGTGGTTCTCTGACGATCGACTTATTACAGGCTATTTAATATGATTGTGAATATGCAGGATAAGAAAATTTCTTGTTATTAGGAGATAACCAATATCTAAACCTCTTCCAAATTTTAATTGAGTCAGAATTTATCAACACGTTATCACAAGAAGTCCCTTAAAAACGATTAATTTCTTGTCTTGCATCGGGCAGGTGTGTGGGGGCTCTAACATGCATCTAATGGCGGTCGACATAATAATTGTTTATTGACTCTATCGAGTTTAACACGCCCTTGTAGTCTATGCCCGGCCCTTATTGACTGATAAATACTTTCACTTTCAATGTGTTGATAATTTGTTTTTCTTTGTTTATCGTTCATAACTTCAAATTAGCCCAACGAGCTATGGAGAGGGCTATATGCTCGGAGACTCTGCGTGATCGAATCAGTAATTAGGAGATCCGAAGACCAACCAAAGTTACCGAGATGGCCCAGCGAATTACTGTGCAAGTTGAAGTGGCAGTGAGCAGGCCACATAGCTCGCAGAACTGATGGCCGATGGGGCGTAAAGTTCTCGAATGGAGACTATGCATCGCATATAATTATATCGCATAGCTGGTCTGATTAAGGCGGCAGGATCGCACTGAATGCAGGCTGATTACAACCGGTTCTACGTTAAATCCTGTCTGGTACAGGGCAATCAGAAACACTTGGTCACCCTGTTAGGGACGTTGACTCTCTGTATGTTAAGGCGCTCCCTCAGCGGGAGCATTCGCGTGTAATGTAACATTATAGACTGACGAGCATTCGCGTACATTTAGTATAGATTTGATACAAGGTGCGCATTGTGCTGCTTGATTGTCTTCCTTCACTGATAAAATGTTCGAATCTATAACGTTACATTACAGGTGAGTGCTCGCGGTGAGGGAGCGCCATTACTCGAGAAATCGAGTAGGTAATGCAAAAACGGCCTTTTAATCGAAAAATAAATGGAGAGGAAAAACAAAACCTACATAAGAGTTTAATTATGGCGAGTTTTATCTATCAACCTAGTGAAAATAATTGTCTATTGACTTAACAAACCTATTAACCAACTGTACCGGCCGACCAACTATATCCGTACCGCCACTTATCACAAATTATCAACTCCTGCGCAATTTAACCCGCCTGCCTGCAAACAAACACACAGAATGACCGTTATTACACCACTATCTCGTGGTTAGATCTAATTCAACGATGCGCGCGATAATGAATTTTTGGGGGCGAAGCGTGCGCGGGCGCAAGCCAACGTTTTAGGGTTGACAAGCTTAGAATAATGGTGTTTGGGGTTTTTATTTCGGGTGGTTAGGTTTTAATTAATCGGAAGCATCGGGTGTATATAAAAGTCACGGAATAAAACAATGTTGAATTAAATAAGGTACTTTTACTAGTAAATTTTCAAGTGGAAATTAAAAATACTGCTTTATATTACTATAAATAGCTACTTCGACGATCATTAAAAAAATGTAAATAAAGACCCCTATCTACCATGAATGTCAAGAAAGATGAGAAGGTTGGTTTAATAACGGTATAAATAACGGTTGACATAATCAATTAAAATCATTACAACCCCACTATGTCATCGAATTTCAACTGCAAATTACACCGTAACAAAAATCAAGAAATTACAAAAAAATAATACATCATTCCGCGATTTTATCGCTATTACCGCAAGCCTCGTATTCCCCTTAAGGGTGAATTCTTACGTATTCAAAAATCAAGATGGCTTCGCCGAAAAACATATGGTTTGAAACCCTAAACAACGATATTTTGGACGATTTTAATTAAGCATCCCGATAAAAAGTACAAAGTTAAATTAAAAACATAATTTTAAATAATTTATGGTGGATCATCACGACATGTTTCCCGAAAAACTGTATTATTTTTGTTTATAATTTATAATTAATTAAAGTTTGCATTTTAAGTGAATGTTTATACTTTCCGATGATATTGAGTGTAACATGTTGGCTAGTGACGTTAATTTGATGCAATAAAATAATTAATTAATGAGTTTGGGAGTTTTGTAAGTGATGCCAACCGTGTGTGCTAATTACTGAATTCCTTTATACTCCATTTCCGGATATTTTGCAGTCTATATTTATCGTTTTCCGGTGTCATGAAATTCATTATTCATTGGGTAATATTGTTATGCTGAAAAACCGCCTTTTACAATTTATCCGTACTAACAATTTAGAGGTTTTGTTTGTATTTAAGGTTTAAGGGGTATCTCCGGAGAGAGAGTAATGGGTGACCAAAGCCTGCCGGGATCGCGGGACTGTCTTATTAGGAAACCGCGACCCCTGAACTAAAGAAGGAATTCCGCGAATTTAAGTCAGTACGAGTCTATCACTAGGGAGGACTCATTTGTTGTTTTTTAACGTGAAAAAAGTGTCAATATGCGAATAAAATCCTAAATTTTTTTCATAACGTTCCACGCGAGCCTTTAAGAGCGTCAGCAAGATGACGGAGCCCCCCTCTAGAGGACCCAAGCCTGTCGGGGTCGCGGGACTTATGCCATTACCGTGAGGCTGGAACGTAAAGGGCTAATGAAGGACACCGTGGATTTTAGTCCTTACGAGTCTGACAGTCCCTCCCGCCCTGTCCTGGGTGGGAGGACTCATTTGCTGATTATACATCGCTAAGTTTTTTTTCAAAATAAAGTTAAACAACTCAACGCTTTGAAAATAATGTCAATTTAATTCCGAACCAATATTTCATCCCCTACCCTCAATTATACTAATCTTTCATCTAATCGCCTACCCTCTTTTCTTAATAAAACAATTAATATTCGTTACACGATGTCAACCGATGTTACCCGATGTTTCCCGATGTTTCCCGATGTTAGCCGATGTTAGCCGATGTTTTGGTTCCGTCGCATAAATATGCATGTCATTTTGGACAGACGGAAGGACAGATATTCGTGTAATTGGACTATAAATTAAATTGAATATAGTGCAGTGAGTTGGTACGTTAAAGCACGGTAATAATATCTAACAGTATTTGATCTTCATACAAACGGACGAAACGCGAGCTATACCACGTGACTCGATGTCGGGGCGCGCTCGGGGCGCTGACAGTCACGGCCGTACTTATCGTTTTCCGTGTCCATGAAATTCATATTCATGGGTTAAATTGTTGCGTAGTGATGAACGGACGGTGCGTTGTTTTTTTAACAAAATCAGTTCATGGACATAATTTAATATGACGAGTAGGAAATATTGTGCTGTTTTTGGGTGTATGAATTCGTCAATAACGTATCCAGTCATAAGTTTTTTTTTAAATACCTGTAAACTCTGAAAAGTACTGACTATAAAATAATTATACTTAAGTACTAGTAGCTGGCAGGTAGGTACATAATGTGTGACTTTTTAATGGATAAATATTTTCTATTATCTAACGAAAAAAAGGGTATTTGAATTAATAAATACAGTGGATATACTAAAGGAAAGTTACTGAAACGAATGAAATAGGTAAGTTATAGACAGTTCTGAATGAATCATGATACGGTAGGTACTTACGCTTGTGTTAAAATCCTTCCTATTCAATATACAAAGTATTTTATTTGTTTACTGATATAAGAAAAGTATATTTACAATCACAAAACTAAATAGATACAGAAAGTAGGCAAATGTAATTAAAATGCTAGAGACGGGCGTCGGATCGAACAGCCCTAGCGCATGTTTACGTACCGCGCGGCTGTAGGTATTTATTTCTATCATGCGGCCGAGATCCACTACTGGTGGTTAAAGAGAGTAGATTTTAAGTAAATATTCGTAATGATTGAACCGTTTTTGATGAAACTTCGTACACAAAAGCAGGATTCAAGCGTCTAAAAAGTATCAGAAAATTCTTCGGAAATAATACAGTTAAATTATATTTAAAACGTTCCATGGAAACGATGAGAGAAAGATGTCCATATTTTTAGGGTTCCGTAGTCAACAAGGAACCCTTATAGTTTCGCCATGTCCGTCCGTCCGTCCGTCTGTCCGCAGTTTAGCTCAGAGACGCACAGTACTAGAGAGCTGTAATTTGGTGTAAATATACGGATTTGTTGTGCCGAAAAAGTGGTAAAATAAAATCTCAAAAAATATTTTTTTTTAGGGTACCTCCTGAACATGTAAAGTGGGGATGTTATTTTTTTTTCTCACGTACCCCTTAGTGTGGGGTATCACTAAATAGGTCTTTAAAAAATATTGATAGTTTCCATTGACAATTTTTTGATAAAAAAAATTAGTTTTTGAAATATTAAGATTTAAAGTGTTAAATTTTGCTCGACTCGAGTGTCCCCCCCCTCTACCAGCTAAACGGTTATGTTTGGGGGTGTGAAAAAAATCACAATAGTAGTATATATAACGAAGTTTAAAAGAAAAAATGTCATGACTAAGTAGGCTTTACAACTTTACGAGTAATAGTCGACCAACTTATAAAATGTACTTGGGTTACATATTTTCTTAAACAAAATGTATCGGATTCAACTGCAAATGTAAGTTTGTCAACTTTATTTTTACAGCTTTAATAGGCATGTTTTTACGGTATGTTTTTTGGAGATAGGTAGGTTTTAATCGTCAACTATTTTTAACTAACTTCAAAAAAAGGAGGTGGTTCTAAATTCGTATTTTCCCCGATTTCTCAGACTCCTGGACCGATTTTGAAAATTCTTCTTTTTAAAATTAAATTCAGTGAATCAGTTTAGTTAGTTCGCATAAGTATTTTGATGGGCAACTACGGAACCCTACACTGTGCGTGGCCCGACACGCACTTGGCCGGTTTTTGTATTTTTATTTTTTCTAAAATTTTCTCCGAAGTGAAAACTTTTGAAATGCTAACTTGTCCTATTTTCAGCGTGTTAGACAAATGATTTCATAAGATAAATTTCTGTAAAATAAATTTAAAAAAATCAAATTTTCAGTAAGTGTAATAAGGTAACTCCACTTCCAAATGCCCACTAGTGTGGATTCTTATTTTTTTGCAGTCGAATTAAGTACTAAATAAAGTCAGTCTAGTACAGATATTTAGAAAATTAGTAACTAAATAAAAAATAATTTCAAATTAAAAGAATATGACCACAGAACTACAAAAAAAAGAACCGTAACAATTAAGGGTGCGTTTCCACTAATGCGTAATTTATGTTAAAACGTGGCGTGGCACAAATCCAATTACGCACTCGTCGCGATGGCTGATAAGGATAGTATGCTGTTCATCCACGCTGGTTAGCGACCGGCTTACATTTGTATGAGTAATCGAGTGTTTAGCATTTTCAGGAATATTTATGACATTTGCAATGTTAGTGGTTCTTGCTGGAAAATAAGTGGCAGTAATCACTACGACGCGATTCGTGCTACTTACAATTTCTACTACTAAAAACCGGCCAAGTGCGTGATGGGCCACGCACATAGTAGGGTTCCTTAGTTGCCCATCAAAATACTTATGCGAACTAACTAAACTGATTCGCTGAATTTAATTTTTTTTTAAGAATTTTCAAAATCGGTCCAGGCGTCTTTGAGAAATCAGATTTAAAAAGATTACGACGAATTGAGAACCTCCTCCTTTTTTTGAAGTTAGTTAAAAATAGTTGACAATAAAAGCCTACGTATCCCCAAAACATACCCACATAGTATAGCTGTAAAAAAAAGTTGACAAACTTAAATTTGCAGTTGAAGAACATGACCTCCGATACATTTTGTTTTGGAAAATATGTTATCCAAGTATGTTTTATAAGTTGGTCGACTATTACTCGTAAATTTGTACTGCCTGGGATCTCATCATCAGAATCCTGATGATCATGGGACCAATTGGAAAGTATACCCTTTCAAACAAAATATTTTTTTTTCCAAATCGGTGTAGGCGTCTTCGACAAAACGGGAAACATACATAAAAATAAAAGACGAATTGAGAACGTCCTCCTTTTTTTTAAATTGGTTAAAAATTTAAACTCGCAGTGTCTCACACGCAATGATCTCACACGTTTCGAATAGGCCATCTACATACAAAAGCTGATTCCTTATCTCAAAGTTTATAAAGCTTGCTAATACGGAAATATAAAAACTTATCGCGTCAAGATCGATGTGTTACAAACAGTTTGAAACACCGTGGTGTCAAACTGGTGACAATAAGCGGCCATCTTAAAAACATACGAGTCCAATTTCAAATGCAGTGTGAGGTATGGCTGGGGGAAAGTACTGATCGTGTTTTACTAACTTGCAAAAGGATAGCTGAAAATGTCTAGCGATTTTAGTTTTTTTTTTTTTGTATTTATTGAGGATTGTTAGTTTATAATTAATTTTATATTTATTAAAAGTGCATTGATTGAAATTACACAAATGAAATCACCTACAAAATATCATCAAGTTACATCGACGCCAATAAATCGAACCAATTATATAAATATTATCACTAATTAGCTCAATCAAAAACCAATTGCCGTCTCACCAAACATTTCAAACAAACAAAATTCAAATTCAATCATAATAAATTAATGTTGCCACAACAATAAATTGATCATAAATTGTGGAAAGGCTTTTGTAACCGAAGTATTGTTTATTGTGTACCAAACCGTAATTGGGACTTCATTTAATATAAAATTTGATCATTTTCATTTAATGATTCGTTTGATAGACAGATACTTGATTGATTGCTTAATTACAGTAATACGATAATTGTTTGCGTTATTTATTGCGGAACATTTTCAATAAATTGTACATTGAAGGTGAACGTTTAAATATTAATCGGGTAATGGAGTATTCAGCTGGTTTAAAGCTTAAATAAATTATTATTAATTTAGCTTTAATGAGCGCGGCTTTAAAATGTCGATAATATTTTGTTTTAAAAAGAATAACTATTTTCGTATAACAACTTTTTTTCTCTTCTCTTTTTTAAATTACATTTTTACAATTTCTTTAAATGATTTAATAGCACTTGAAATTGAACTTTTGTAAATTAAATAAAACGAACAGTAATTTCTCGGTGCCATACCCAAGAGGGAGTGTCCAATGACACCTCGCTGTTTTGAAATAAGAATTCCGCGTTCGCAATTTGAAACTACGAATTACATGTTTAAAAAACGTAGGGAGCCGTATTTTTCTTTTTTGCTTATATTGTTTGCTGCAATATTCATACAACCATACAAAAACATGTTATTCTAAAATAGGCCTTATAACTTTAGTGTTAATGTTATTTGTTTGTTAGAGGGCGGTAAAAATAAGTTGGTCGAATTACACAAAGCCGTTTATTTTTCCTTTTGTTGAGTATTAACGCGTCGATTTGGGCGTTAAGTTCCTTTTTTGAAAAATGAATAGGTAAATAGTGTTGGGTCGTGTTACAAAGCTTCTAAATCATAGATATTTAGTCGATTATAGACTTAGTAATACTATTCTAATGGCTTTGACAATAAGGTTCATTTTCGGGGTCGTCTTTGATATTTAAAAATAAATTGTAACTCAAAAGGTCTTTTATGGAGTCATTGATTGAAATTAGAAACGAATCACTTTATATTTAAAACGTATTAAAGTTTTGCTTTTTTGTTCGACGTTTTAATTTTTTTTTGTGGATCATGAGAAGAATTGTGTGACAATTTCTTAGGTTCGAATTATATTCAAATGGTAGGTAGTTAATCAGACTCTTTGTAACGTTACGCTGGATATTATAATAAAGCATTATTTTCTACCTTTTGTATCTATCTGTTTAGCGATATACTTTACTTTTTAATACAATAAGTGTGTATAGGAAACATAAAAAAATATAAGTACCTAATCGTATATTCACAGTCCACGCCACCACTGAAAATAAATAATATAAAAATAATTAAATGGGGTGACTCGCCGTCCGATCGTGTTCCACGCACACTTCAATGAGCTGTCAGCCATTTGGTTCACGGGACTGTCTTATCAGGTAATCAGGGTTATCAGGCTCCGGCATGTAAAGGGCTATTAAAGGACACCATGGATTGTAGTCAGTACAAGTCTGACAGTCTCTCCTGTCCTGCTCTGGGTTTGAGGACTTATTTAATGACGCCACAACTGAAATCCTGGGGAAAAGTCGTGGTACGCACTACATTTTTAAATTGCAATTTGATGTAATGAAATAGAAAAAGTACTATATACACTTGATTACAAAAATAGTGATGTGAATCATCATCATCATCAGCCGGAAGACGTCCACTGCTGAACATAGGCCTCCCCCTTGGACCGCCACGCCGAACGACAATTCGCCACTTGCATCCATCGGCTGCCCGCAACCCTCACGATGTCGTCAGTCCACCTAGTGGGAGGCCTGCTTACGCTGCGTCTTCCGGTCCGTGGTCGCCACTCGAGAACTTTTCTTCCCCATCGGTTGTCAGTTCTACGAGCGATGTGGCCTGCCCGTTGCCAGTTCAACTTGCAAATTTTATGAGCTATGTTGGTGACTCTGGCTCTTCGCCGAATATCCATGTTCCGGATTTTATCCCGCAAAGAAACTCCGAGCATAGTCCTTTCTTTGCTCGTTGCCAGGCCTGGCTCACTCCGCAGTGTAGGTATAAAACTGCAAGCATTGGCGGGGACCACTTCGGAGTGGATATTTAGTCGGTTGCCGCGTGCCGCCCACTACGCACGCGCTTACTTAAATAATAATAAAGTTTGGTGTTTGGTTGAATTTACGCATGAGTTAAAAAAAAATGTACAGACGCCAGCACATCAAGCTACCACAATCTGTCAGATTTCTTTAATAGAATTTCAACCTTATCACAAGAGTGGAAGGTTAATGTTTGAATGGTAAAATCTGACAGATTCGGGTAGGTTGACGTGCTGGCGTCTGTATATGATGAGGAAAAAAAAAATACTGCATAACGTTTGTTTGTTTAAATAATGACAGTGATAGGAGCCTCACGTTTCACACACTACCGCGTGATTTCGAAAAGTAAGAAAAAAAGTGAATATTTATCTATGTAGTACATAAATTTAATAATGATCAAACAACTATCTACCTGCTTGTGGCGTGCTTATTAATGTCATTCAAGTACCGGCCAGTAATCATGATCAGTTAAGCATGATTAGGTAGGTTACAAATTTGACCTACAAGACGACCAAGATAAATAAAATAGACGATTATCAAACCTGACATCACTCTCACTCACCTAAGCTGAATACGGGTAGGTCGAATTATGATCGGTAGAAAGTAGGAAGATATTTACGTTATTGTTTAGACACGTTCAAACTCAGAAAATGGCTACACTACGCATTCAAGGTCAGCGATCGTAATTCTCTTCGCGACTTTTTTACCTACTTACCTACAAAGACACGCAACACGGGGCCTGTGACAATGAAATGAATGAAATGAAAATGATAAGGACTAGTTACCTATTTTGCCGTAAACGATAACAATCGATCTTTAAAGTTATGACTACAGCTTGGCCAGAACGGATTGAAACGGAACTAATATTTTTGTTTCTGACAACGTTTTAAAATTTTTGATATTTGATGTAAACAAAGACCGCAGGTTTGTTAGATTTATTATTGTGCCACAAAACTAACATAGTAAGAGAAAAAAAAATCATTACAGCTTGGCCAGAACGGGTTGAAACGGAACTAAAATTTTTATTTCTGACAGCGTTTTAAAATCTTTAATATTTGATGTAAACAAAGACCGCAGGTTTGTTAGATTTATTATTGTGCCATAAAACTAACGTAATAAGTGAGAAAAAAAAAAACATTCAAAGTGCTGGTAGTGCGAAGACAGTGGCGACTTTCGGTTTTCTACAGTTTTATGTCAAGCTGTATATATTATTCCTCACGTAAGGTGCCGTAGGTACCTACTGTTAACATTCTGTGCTACCAATCGATATGAATATGAAGTAATTGATGACGAAACAGAAAAAGATATATATAGGCTAATGATAAAAACAAAATTCTTTGAGGGACATAAGGAGGTAATGAGGAGTGATATATGTATATATTATTATGATATATATTAATATGATATTTATGTTAGTTAATAATGTAATTAAACAATGCATAAAATACGTATTCCTACCTAACTGTGCCCAAACTCGCGAGTCGCAACCCTATTGAGCTTGACCGACAGTAACCTTTTAATGTCGTTGGCGTCAGATAAACTAAAATGAACTCTCGCGCGTCACTATTCAGTTCATTTTTGCTTGCGCACGGGACGTTTAGGCTATTATAAAAGTAGGTGGGTGATGCGGGTGCAAGTAAAAATGGACTCTATTCTTTCGTGCATAGATTTTACATTTGTTTGTTTTCTTTTTGGGAGTAAGCCTTCTGTGCCTTTAGGTACTATTATATATTCTGTGTCGTTGCGTGACTCTTAGTCTCTCTAAAAGGCCAGCAGTCAAAGACATGAAAGTGATGTGAATAACTTATTATTATTAATTTAACATCACAATAGTGCTGTTCAGTATATCCGTTACGGCCGATAGTCGATTAATAGAGACGTATAATTAGTTGCCTAGCATTAGGGACATTAAAAGTGACATGTCAAATGTCAGGGGTGACAATTTCACCTTTATTTTAATTGTTATGTCAGTGACATCTGCTATGTTTTAACTAAGTATAAAACATTTTACTTATTTAAGTGGTATATAAGAATAAGTTGTATTGTTTTAGTTGGTTTTGTATTAACTTTTTCGATATTTAGAAATTTGTAACTTTAAAAACTATGTGTGTTGAGGTTATTTCATAATTTAATAATTAATATATGATTTTTCACTTTTATGCAAGCATTTCGTAGAGTATATATATGATCGAAACTAGGTAACCGTTACCCTAGAACGTAAAGTGCTATTCATGAAACACCGTGAATTTTAGTCAGTACGAGTTCAAAACGTAGTTTTAGTCATAACGAGTTCAGACTCGTGCTGAATAAAATTCACGGTTTTCCTTGTATAGTCATTTACATTCCAGGGTCGCGGAAGGAACTGTCAGCAGTGCCTTCCGCTCTACCCTGGGTCCTAGAACTCATTTGCTTATTTATTGCGCAGAAATAATTGAGCTTTGATGACAGCTTTCGAAACGATTCTTTTCCTTCAACTGAGACCTTACCTCGAGCTCTTAATAACGCGATCCAGTTTAGGCTGTGGGAAAGAGATGGCGCTAGACGACTTGTATAGCTCTGTCTCTTTCCCACAGCCTAAACTGGATCGCGATAAGAGCTCGTGGTAAGGCCCCTGATGAGGCTAGTCTTGTCTGATGAAAAAACTGCCAATGTCTTTAGAAAAATGTTAATTTAACTAACATTAATACACGTTTTATCTTCAAGTGAATGGATGGTCGATTTTTAACAATTAATGCTCAAGAGCCGTGGACATCGGACATTAATTCTGTCGCCCCTCTTAGTGCGACGGCGAGGTATGTGTGGAGTATGTGAATACGGGTAGTGTGGAGTTAAGACAAAAATTCCAGTTTTTGATAGAGAGCAGTAGTCGCCCAGTGGTATCGGCCACGACTTACGAGTTGTAGGTCGTGGTTTCAAACGCATTTCTTTGAGTAATTTATTTCATCACCACTGCTCTCAAAACGGTGAAGAAAAACATCGTGAAAAGAACTAAAATATCGAAGGACATCTACCAATCCGCATCCGGGCCCTCGCCTCGTGGTGGTCTACGGCCTACTCCGTCTTACAGAGTGAAGTCCTGTTTCAGCTGTCGAAACATTTATAGGCGGATGATGATAATGATGATGTTGACAGAGGACACTATATACCTACGTTTCTAAAAATAATTATTTTTAAAATGGTTTTGCTCTACCTCAATCTAGCCCCGAAGGAAAGATGAGACTTAAGATTGACCGACCTCACCCAGAAGGAATTGAAACTCCTGTGCACGTTAATGATTGTCGCTTGCCGTTTGGCTACAGGCTCTGGCCCCAAAGCCAAATGGCAAGCGACATTCGCTAACGTTTTGCAGTTCAATGAAGATTGTAAGCGCATAGTGCGAATTGGTGGAATGGCAACTAAATACGTCTAGAAATCTGATGGTAGAAGGGAGCCGAAGTAAAGTCTATTAGAAGACCGACAAGCATGCAACCTTGCGGCAGCAATTCGGATAAGCGGTCGTTCGGTTAACCGATGTTCGGATAATCGACGCTCCACTGTATTAGAAAAAAAAATACCCAAGTCCACACTCTACACAGCAGTATGACATAATTTATCAGTTAAAACTAAATGAATAAAGCAGTTGCCAGTGGTCAAAACACTCCGTATCTAATTGTAATTTTATTTAAATGGCTACACCGGCGGGGGCGCGTGGCCCACATTAGGGGATGATATTTCAAACGGCGGAGATACGCATCTTTTACTTACCCCACAATGTGTACGCGTGATGATATTTTAATATTAGTTAGTTTTTGGTTAGGTAGTTCTTTTTTTTAGATGTGGTTCTAATGTATTATCGACTAATGAGATATGTCGATTAATGGATTGTGGAATCGACTAAATTTTACTACATGTTGTTTTTTTTTTTGACAAACTAATTCTTTTACTACTCGCGGAATTGACTTTAAGACTTTAACTTTAATATAAAAAATATCAAAAAATTCGCTCCATCAGCTCACATAGAAAAGGTGCATCTTGTTAAAATCTCCGAAATCTAACTACGATGCACCTTTTCTATGTGAGAGCTGATGGAGCGACTTTTTTGATAATTTTAATATTTAAAATTATACTTGTTATTACCGCAACTCGAATTTTTATAAAGTTACAACATGTCACTGGCCTGCAAATTGCAAAAAACGTAAAAAAAATTGAATTTCGCGGGCTACATCGACGCAATCACCTTAAAGGACACCACGTCGATGAAACGTAAATGGCCACATCAAGAATAGATTGATATTTCGTCAGTCGAGTCTGACCGTCTCGCTCACTGCATTGAAGAGTATGGGAAAATCAAACTGATCTTTTGCCAACCTGAAAAATAGGCTGGTCAACATGTTATATTCCCGGAAGTTCCTCCGCTGCCGGCTTTTTTTTTTTTTAGCGTGGTAAAATCATCAAATGAGTCCTCCAACCCCGGGCAGGGCGGGAGGGACTGTCAGACTTCTACTGACTAAAATCCACGGTGTCCTTCATAGCTTGTTATGTTCCGGGGTCACGGTAAGGGAATAATCCCGCGGCCCCGGCAGGCTTTGGCCCTCTGAGAGGGGGGCCCCGTCATTATGCTGACGCTCTTTGAGGCGCGCGTGGGACACAACGCGCCGTCGACCCGGGCATGGTCCTTGGTCGGGCAACGAGTTGCCCTTTACTCGCTGCCCGCATGCCCGCGCCTACGGTCCGCTGCCGGCTTGCTGAATAGATTGTAAATACCGTTTAGATGACAAACTAGTTTTGCATAGGCTAAATATCATTTAAAAGCCTCTAACTCTAATAACCGCTCTACAAAAATATAGATACACCTAAAATCCTATCACACCTACGTAGGTAGGTACTCGAAAAATACCTAAAAACATACCTTATAGCTGATCGGACGTCCCAATTCGGAGCTAGCAGCGACTAGCGCACATTAATCTTTGCTCAAAGCCGCTGTTAATATCCTTACTTTGAGTACGTGCGCCGGCGTTTTTGTTACCATCCGCGGGAGTACTGGGGCACTTTTTAATTCTTTTGACGCTCGTTCGGGGCGTATGTGTGTTGAGGAGGGTGCACACTTGAGGTAAACGCAGACCTAGCCGTACCGCAGTCTCCGCATTCATCGTTTTCTTACCGCTTCTGCGGCTACTGTGATGCGGGTGAGTGTGCGAGGTTTCATAGAACTTCATACAAAAAATTCGTAATGCGGGGACTGCGGAGACTGCGGTGCGGCTAAATCTGCGTTCACCTTTGACTGCGAGAGACATGGCTTGAAGATCAGTGCTGTGAAATTATGTAATTAAGCTGTTTTTAATTGGACTAGAAGCGGACTTCAATAAAAGTCATCATCAGCGTTTATCACCAGGTGAGATAGCAGTCAAAGCCAGCCTAACGCCAAATAATAAAAAGTCATTTAATGATGATGAATATGGAGACTATACTCCAAAACTTCCATTCAGTACATTAACCTGTTTATTATTCAGCAATAATAAATATTAATAAATCCATAAGCCACAAAAATCCAAACCTAGTGAGAAAGCATCTTCACTTACTAAATATGAACCAGTGTTGTGAAAAAACTGTTGAATTCATCGATAAAATATTGAGGAAACCAAGTTAGGATTATTTTTTAAGTTCTGATTGTCTCATTACTTTACACCATGCAGACCAACAGTGAAACTTCTTACGTTTCACTGTTGGTCTGCATGGTGTAAACTTATAAATAATTATGACTATTTTTACTTCATCATCAGCCTATATTGTTCCCACTGCTGGGACACAGGCCTCCTCTCTGTGAGAGGGAGTTGGCCATAATCCACCAAGCGGGCACAGTGAGGATTGGTAGATATCACATGTCTAAGATGGTTCTAGGACATGCCAATTTCCTCACGATGTCTTCCTTCACCGTGTTGAGAGCAGTGGTGATGAAATAAATTACACAAAGAAATGCGCCAAGCTGCTCATCCTTTTCTTATTCATTTTTAATTCATAATTATATTAATCCTTAAGATAATTAACTTCTGCTCCAAATAGCTTATCGATGTTTTGATATTCCAATCAAATCAAAATATCTAGAAAAACGAAAGAATATCGATACATTTTCCCCGACACATCCCAACACTATAAGCCGAGGTATTTTCGCATCAAGCCAGCACGAGCCATCGTATATCATTTTTATCATTTTTATTCAATCCTTTGCCGAAACCGTACTTTTAGGCGAACTCTTTTAATTCATTTTACAATGATAACTGCGGACTGCCTGCTTTTTTTTGTTCAACATATATTACTTTGGACTGAGTCTATGGCTTCGGTGGTAGGGTACTCCCGTTATGGAAGGAGGATTAGCTATTTTTTTGATTTTGATATGGATTGTATTGGCAAGCGCAGCGAGAGACGTCGAAGGTGGACAGATGATCTAATGGAAATTACAGGAACAGGATCGCGCTGTGTGCAATCTTTGGGCTAGGCGTTTGTTCAGCAGTTGTCGTCCTATGGCAATGATGATGATGATGACTGGTTTTTAATATTGTTCTTCATACGTGACATAATGAATAGTGGTTTTTTAATTTTTCGCTAACATTCTCCCTTCTTCGCCTTCTCTGCGAGTCGAGCTCTCATTAATTTGTTTGTTTGAAATAATGTATTAACAAATATGAATTGTTTTCTCTGATACTGAATCATCAAATAAGTCCTCCCATCCAGGGCGGGCGGGACTGCCAGCCAAGTACTGAATAAAATCAACGTTGTTCTTCAATAGCCCTTTACGTTCCGTGGTTCCAGATAAGACAATCCGCGACCCCATCCTTTTACCTTGTACCTCTTCTGTTAATTTCTGAGACAACTCGTTCAAGTCAACTGTCTCAAATAGCTTCATAATGTAATTTGCTTTCAAATTGATATTCTTCCAGCATATTTAGCTTCAAACGAGTGTGTTGCGATGGCTCAATTGGTAAGAAAGAGACGAGTTACAGTTCCACTCGCAGCTCAAAAATCCTCCCGAAAACGCAACGCAGATGTTATTGAGCATTAACATGGATCTACGATATTTTAACACTAAAATCTACCTCTACAAACAGTACCAAACACAGCAACCACAACGCCAGTACCCATCGAACGTAAATATCAGTTATGCAGTCATTAGCCGTGCTCCTGTATTTATGGCCCGCGCTGACGCCTATACCCGCTCGACGGATATACACGTGCGCTATACCCCATCTCGGCGTCTATACACGTCGGGTTTTAGCGGGAGAAATGTTTTTTGATTAGTCGATTTTGTGTCGTGTCGTGAGATCGTAAAGGTGTGTCTGATTGTGATTTATTAGGCTTTATTATGAGTTGTTTAGCTCAGTCAACAAGGTTTTTTCTGTGTATAAAGAATACCACGAAAATGAAGTTAAAGCTGATGTAAATTTCGAACGAAATGTTCTTGAAATGTGTAGTCATGCTAGCAAAGGAGGAGGTGCGACGCGTGAGGGAGAGGACAACGTCCACCTCACGATCCAGCCGCAGCAGACGTCGACGGTCATCGCAGGACGATCTACGGCCACCGTAAAAGACTCATACAGGGCCAAAGACTGCCGGGGTCGCGTAAAGAAGGCCCACCAGCCCAATACCTATATTAATCGCAATCTGTAACAAAAATACACATACATCTTCAATACTACCCAAAATACAAATCTACCATATCCAAATACAAAAAAAATATCCCCTGGTTCAAAATATCGACAGACAAAAATGCAAATAATACTAATACCTTCAGAAAACAATGGTACCCATCATAAGTAGCAAGTACAGACGCCATGTAAAAAAATCGTCTGTATACTACAATAGCTCCCGACTTCACCCGACAAAGGATCCGATCAGAATAAAGATAACATCATATTTTTGTACTGGTTTGGTTTTTTGTGGGCTATGTTAGGAGAGATCGCGATTTCATTTTTAATAATATAAAATGTTGGTTATAATTAGACAGTTGCATATTATATTTTGTTGGAAAAATTATATAAAACTCTTTATATTTTTAAATGTTTTTTTTTTAATAATAAGTATTTAAAAATGTAACAAATTAAATGTTACAAAATGAATAAAGGATAGTAAAAGTAGAAACAGATCATTGATATTTTATAATATGTATTAGAATTTGGCAGCGCTACTCAACTTACTTTATAACTACTGTACAACGTATTTACAACGCGATATTTAACATGTTTTTTTTTTTTGCCATTACAAAAGTTTTGTAAGCGCTATGATCGCGGCTCGCGGCTATTAAAGCGTTATAGATTTCTTATTTTTCTTGCTGTTTCCAAAACTTTTAGTATCAAAATTTTAATAAAAATATACATATCTTGTCATTTTACAATACTTTTGTCAATTTCCAATACATTTCACATACGCTAACATTTTAAATCTGGCACGTAATTACATACTGGGTAGCTTTCTCGCTTCTCACTCCGCTACCCGCCACCGCTCATAACTTCTCCCCCAAACCGAGGGAGCGTTAAGGGTGCTTCACACGAGTTATTAGCCCTTTTGTGGAGTGCTCTTATATTTCACGCACCGCTGGCGGCAGTCCGTGTGGCAAGGCTTTGTGCTGCATGTCCAGCGGATAAGTGAACGGTATTGATTGCTAATGAGCGCGGATTTGAGTGCCGACTGTTGATTTTTTTTTGTGGTGTTTTTTTTTTTATTGTTCGCGTGTGTGGTGTAGTAATTGGTGTGTTTATGTGACTGGGATTTTTTATAGGCAATCTGTCATAGAGAGAAGGCCTGTGTCCCAGCAGTGGTAACAGCTATAGGCTGATGATGATGATGGTATGGCTCGCTGATGTGTATAATTTCTTACTTCAACAATATTTCTGAGTTTAAGTATGGGTATGTGGAGATAGGCAGTTGTTCCATCTTACTAATATTAGATATGGCTGAATGGAGGGATTTTTTCTACCTCAACATAAATATTTATCAGTAATCTAATCGCATACGAACCGTCTGCCATATTCAAATTAAACGATTAAAAAATCAACTTTTCCACATGACCACTCAAAAAACGCCGAAAATCAAACACAAAAGGCCCAAAATAAAACAACCGTATCATATTTTAAAATAAAGAAAACAGTTATTGACCAAAAAAGTTCCATTGTAAACTAAAAACGGATTAAATGCGGCTAATTTAACAAAACTGAAATCAATGGCGCGTAAAATTGCAAATGTTTGTCTAAACCCGCAAGATGGCCGCTTGACAGTTGGTAGAAGCGCGCCAAAACCCTTTGGGATCTGTCAAAGTAAAGCAGATGGCGGTAATTTGCAATAATAACGATTCGTTGACGATTTCATTGTAATTTATTGTAGTGTAATAATTGTTTGGACAAGATAACTGTTTGTGGATGACAATTATTAGATTTACAATACTTTTTGGGTGTAATTTACTCGTTTGCTCCCGAGAGGACTTTATACGACCATTGGTGACAGCTGCTAGGATATACGTATAGAATAAAATTGGTATCCTTATCAAAGTCGTAGAGGTCAACAGCCTCTCTCAAACAAAAGGAGGTTTCTTAGGCCCTAGAACGTCTTTTCACGTTTTTATGACGTCAAGTAAACGAGAGCTTTGGTTCGGTCGTACACTTAGTCGCTTTTCCATTTTATATACAATAAGCGATTGACACACTTCATGTGTGTTCTTTCTTTAAAAGACCGGAAATCTTGTGATATGGTTTATGTCCCAGATTTTTAGTTTTGAAATCATCAAATGACTCCTACCACTCTGGTTGGAGTGGAAGGGATTGTCAGACTTGTGTCATGTTCATCGCTTAATAAAGCACAGACAAGGGCTTTTTACTTCAAACAAAAACATACTGAAATCATTTCAAAATTCATTTGAATCAACAAAATTAAACACAACAAATCACAATAAAAACCCCTGACCCATTTAAAACAAAAACAAATACAAAAATGTTATTTTTATTACCGCATACGAGAAAAAACCAAATTCATTAAATAAAAAACCTCTGCTATCAATTACATTGTTAAAAACCGTACGCGTGCACACATTCTAGTTATAAATAACGTTATAAAATAACGTTAAATAATATAACGATAACGATGCGAGTCCGCTTTGAAGTCGTTAATTATGGTTGCCTGAGGCTCCAGTTACGTATTATGCTTGATTTTCAAACTATGTGGGTGAGTTAAGGTGATTTTACACTGTATCTATGCCTTAATTTGAGTTTATTTGTTTGGGAAAGGCACAGAGGGCTTCTGTTTGTATACCTCTGTCCCTTTCCCACGTTGGAATTATACTCTAAGACGTCAGGGTAGATGACGTGGTGACACCTTGGTAATTGACATAACTTTGCCTTCGTTTTTTCTTATGATGAGTGTTAGATGAAAGATACTCATAAAGAGAGAAAAGATTATGCAGTACTAGCTAATGCCTGCGACTTTATGAATCTCAAGTTATGGTATCTATGTAGTCTGTGGTCCAATTCGTTCGTAAATGAGATGTCAAAGGTTAGGGTTATCTCTTTCTAATAAAAACACTACAAAAAAGATGAATATTTTTTTTTTTACTTACGATTTCTTTTGGCGAAATCTTGCTCTTATTAGACCTCTAAAAACTTTATGATTTCGTAATTCTTAAATATAGAAAATCTGTATTAAAAATGAACCCACTTCGATTGAACTCATAACGAGGCGTCTCAAATGTAACATCACCTTTATATTCTTCAAACATAATAATTTATTATATTTTGTGCTTATATTGAGCGTTCATTATATATTATAAACACTTGATCTCATTGTCTTTAGATTATTACAAGCGTTTGTATCTTAAATATTTAACTAAAGTTCAGATCTGTAAAGTCAGTCTTTTGTTCAAGGATCTATAAAGTGTCTCGTGCGAGGACGCTAACTCTTAAAATATTTCCAGAGATTGCATTTCTCATTGGCTTGATAAGGACATTTATTACTTTGTAAGTACGCGAATACACCACTGGCGGCGCCTCGTCAGGTGTTTCAAACAGTTGATCTTACCGCGCTAAGTCACCGAGGAGATGTGTTTGAATAACCAATCAGATGTCAACATCTCCTCTCCGCTTAGCTTCAGTTGACATCTGATTGGTTATTCAAACACATCTCCTCCCCTCTCCGCTTTGGTGGATACCGGGCCTAACAGTCGCGAACGGGACCATACACTTTATGGGCCTCATCAGAACATACAAAACAAGTAAAATTCGAGTTTTATGTAAGTAACATAGATAAATTAGCCTATAATGTTCTCACTGCTGGAACACAGGCCTCCTCTCTGTGAGAAGGAGTGGGCCATAATCCATCACAAAGGCTCAGTGCGGGTATGTAGATGTCACATGTCTTCAAATACATGGTTCTGGAAATGCCGGTTTCCTAAAGATATTTTCCTTAACCTTTTTGAGAGCAGTGGTGATGAAATAAATTCACGATCTAACTCGTATGAGTCGCGGGAGGTGCCTACGGCAATGGACGCGGGCATGAATACGGCAAGTAATAGGTGACTCGCTGTCTGATCATGGACCATGCGCGGCTCGACGGCGCGTCGTTTTCCACGCGCGCCTAAAAGAAAGCTGCTGGGGTCGCGGGGCTTATCTGTTAACCGTGACCCCGAAACATAAAGGGCTATTGAAGGACACCGTGGATTTTAGTCAGTACAAGTCTGACAGACCCATCCCGTCCTGCCCTGGGTAGGACTCATTTGATGATTTAACCAGTTGAAAAAAAAAACTGAGTGATAAAAAAAAAGGTTTTATTTGAAAACATTTAATCTGTACGGCAGCAGACTTTTTGGCAGAACTCGTAATCACATGTGCCCATTAACGCAGAATTAAAAATCGCCACCGTTAAGGGTGAGTAATAGCTAAATCATGTAACTTTACCCCGTGCCCCTTCCCGTTTTACCCCTATTGCCTCATTTAGGGGTGTTATGGTAATATCATATTGTGGGGGAGCAATTTGTTTGTTGGTTTATTAGTGATCATTGAGTTATCTTAATGTTTGATTTAAATCTGTGTTTGTTGATTTGGCAAATTTGATTCTCGTTAGTAGACTGTCGATTTATAGGGTTACATCGTACAGAATACCGCTGCGCTGGTTAAAAAGTACTTTGTAAATAAATGTAAGGAAAACAAATAAGTTTACAGTTTACTGGTCTGATTTTTTAAACTAACATTTTATTCTAATGGAAAATATCAAAGAAGGAAGCAAGGACATTTCCAATTTAAAAGTTTTTTAGAACGGCTCAATAGTTGCGCATGAAACCTTAGTCTAATTGAATAACATTTTGAATATTATATTTAGCGACATTGTTAATTAATTGTGTGTTAGTACATAAGAAAGTTGATATGATTGACTTAATCTAATCTCGTTGTTCTTTCAAAACAGCGAACTATATTAATATTTGTATGCTCTCCGAGTAAAATGTAGCGAACTGACATTTTTATTATAACATCTGATTGTATTGATACCTGCATTTACGAATAAATTCGATTTGATTTGATTTGATTTGATGAACATAGACGCATAACATTATTTTCCTTATATTTTTGAAAAGTTTACATAACTAAGTCATATAGCATGACAGTATCTCAATTACCTTGTTGGTTGCAAATGTTACTACTAAGCATAAGTTCCTGGGTTCGATCTACAGGTTGGGTAAAATGATAAAGATATGGGGCATTTACTTATTAGGACTGCTCAATAGTAGAACCTGACTCTTGTGCTTAGTTTATGGCAAATACATGTTACACAAAATTAAATATGGTTTAGCATCAAATGAAAAGAGCAATGTACAATCGAGAAAGTTGAATCATGACCCACCATAAGCTTATTTTCTACCAGACATTCAAATAAAATTATGTCCACATTCCCGTAAACATACATATCCATGGTAACAACTTTGATCCGTGTCAATTTAACGTATTCAAACGATCTTTTGTCAAAATGGGTCATGATTCAACTTAGTCGACTGTATTCATTTTATTTTTGGCTCACATCAACTAATTTCAACCGCTCTTAAACATAGGAACTTCCATCAAATGATTTTGTTCAAATTTTCCTTGTCATTTCAACCAACTCCAATTATAATTTTCATCAAAAAATAACTTCCAATAACTACCCCAGCCAAAAAAGGCCATCTCAATACTTATAAAAACAAAATAAAAAAACCACAAAAACCACTTTGATCTATTAACACCACCACAGTAAAACCACAAGAGAATAGCAAGCATTAAAAAAAAAATTGTCCAAACAACTGTTAGATCAACATGACCAATTTTACGGAAGACCGTCTTCTGGTACATTTGGTCCCCAATAACCCTAGGGATGGGGGTATTCCCATAGGTGGGGGTGTACTTGGGGTATTTGGGGTAGTTTAATGATCATAAACAGTAGCTAAATGATCGAATGGCTGGCTCTTTTGTTATGACGCGCTTTGTGTATTTATTTTGAATTTCTTTCATGTTTAGTTAAGTTCGTTTGCTTAGATATTAGGTTGGTTTGGTGGTGTGATATGGGTTTTTGTCAAATTATGGTTTTGGGTTCTTTAAATTCTCGCCTAATGCTTCCTTTGCCTCAGTGGGTGATGATTCCGTGCGTGGTTGGAAACGTTAATCATATTATATAATATCTACTTAGTTTATGCCACCATCTGAAAAGCCTACCTATTTCCGTTAAAAAATGTTGTGTCGTTCAAGCTTTTTTTTTATTACTTTTACTGTGCATTCGCTACCAACTATTCTATAAAGATTGTCACTTCACTCAGCCTGAGTTCGTCCTAAATTTCGTTTTTTTAAGGTATTTTTTTTACATAATTTAAAACAAAGTCATTTCCCGTACGCTTAAATTGTTACTTTGCTACAGATTTCAATACGGTTATCATATCAATAGACATTGAAGAGCTTAGTTTCCTGTTTCCTAATATAAAACCGAAGAGTTTGTATGTTTGGTTGTACGCGCTGGTGCCAGAAAATACTAGTTCATTAAACAAGCAATTTTTGTAATATTCTGAAAGGCATTTGATCATAAGTTCATCCTACCTGCCCATAACCGCCGATACACTTTCTCCAAAAAAAAAAGAAAAGCAAAACACGTTAATATAGTATAATAACTCAAGTATATACAAAAACACCTACACACCCCCAACACACACACTCACACACCCACACCCACACTTACACCCCACAGATAATTGTCCATAGCTTTTAGCCAACACAATGTATTTAATAATCCCCACAAGGGTAATTACGTTTCATATAAACGACAACCACTTTGCCTTGAACCCTGCCCACCCACTTATGCCAAGCTTTTAACAGCACAAAACCAGTTTAGAAAGACCCCTAACTTTTAACTTCATGTATGAAAACATAGGTCTAATGTAACTGGTTGGTTTTAATAATCAGTGACCAGTTTAAGATGACCTCTGTTTTGAAATATGTTTTTTTGGAAACGTAGGTCAATAAAATATAGTCGTTTAGTGTTTAAGGAATTCTGAAGGAATTGTTTTTGGTAACTTCAACCAAAAATGGATTATCATCATCAGCCGAAAGACGTCCACTGCTGAACATAGGCCTCCCCCTTAGACCGCCACGCCGAACGACAATTCGCCACTTGCATCCATCGGCTGCCCGCGACCCTCACGATGTCGTCGGTCCACCTAGTGGGAGGCCTGCCTACGCTGCGTCTTCCGGTCCGTGATCGCCACTCGAGAACTTTTCTTCCCCATCGGTTGTCAGTTCTACAAGCGTTGTGGCCTGCCCATTGCCACCTCAACTTGCTTTACAAGCAATATTGGTGAATTGGATTAAAGAATTCATATTTAAATGTTCAATGTATTGTGAAAAACAATAATGCCATCTTGATAAGTGATTTTTATTCTTACCACTAATTAAATAAGAACTATTTTTATTTGCTGCATTCTCAGATAAGAATGTAAGTATAGATAGTACTTTACCGAAGTCTAGACATTTTTCTTCGTGATAAAAGCATCAAATTAGTCCTCTTGACTTGGGTGGCCCATCCTGGGCAAGGCAGGAAGGACTGTCAGACTTGTACTGACTAAAATCCACAGTGTTCCTTCATTAGCCCTTTACGTTCCAGGGTCACGGTTTCCAAATTTTACAGCTCTCCGATATTATTATGCTTAAAGTTAATTTGATAAACGAAAGTCTAATTTTACTTGATCTTTGTAGCAGTACTACTTATTTAAAGCAATAGGTCAACAATAAACGGACAACCTGACCAGCTTACGTAGATCTCACAAATAGTTATTTGTAATAACAAATGACAGGTCAATCAAAACTGGCTACTTACGAGCCAGCAAAAAACCAGCTTACTTAGACCTCGTAAACAGTTCTTTAATATAACAAATGATAGGTCAATTAAAGCTGGTTGTTAAGGGGCAGGGAAGGCCAAGGGTATCTGGTCATCATTACTAAGAGTGCGTTCAGAGTCAAAGTGGAAAAGTATACCGTTTTGGTTGCCGCTGGCGAAAATTTGTGTGAGGGGTTGTCGGGTTGCTCGCGAAAATCGACGGAAGCGAAATGTTGTAGTTTTTTTTTTTAAGTGTATTTTTTAAATTAAGTTTTGTAGTGTTAGGCTCGGCGTCTGTCCAGCATCTCTACATGGTGGTTTACCATCATGTAATATTGCGAACTTGCTTCACTGTTGCGTAGGTGACTATCTTCTCTTACAAGCGAAAAGTAACCACTTTTGCTAATTTTATAGCTTTGTCGTAATTTACTTAGTTCTTCCATATTTTTTTTTTTATATTTTGGTTTCTTTTTAGAAATAATTATCAGAAATGATTTTAGGCTTACACTTTTTATGTTTAGCCAATGCAAAAGGAACTCAAATTATGCTTTTTTATTAGAGACTATCGGCACGTCCCGACTTCCCACTTGTGGAAATAGTATATAGCCTGTGATACTCAGGCTGAACCTGAATGTATCTTTCTAAAAGGGTTTTTTTTTAAATCGGCGCAGTAGTGTTTGAGTTTATTCATTACTAACATACATACACACATTTACAAATCTTTCCTCTTCATAACATTAGATTTAGATTTAAAAATATCGTTAGGAAAAGATACCTACTTAAATTGTTGTTTCACTACAAAAAGAAAACTACGCTCTATGTCAACACAATTTTTTTGTAATTTTTCCCAATCTTATTCATCAGCTTCCAAATATTCATTAAAAAAAAATGTGACCGCCTTCAAAAACAACCACAAAACTTTTCTTTCGGAAGTCGGTGACTTTTTTTTTTAATTTCATTGTCTCTTTTGCCACCGACTTCCAAAAGAAAAGTTTTGTAGGTTATTTTACCCTTTTTTGTGGTTGTTTTTGAAGGCGGTCACATTTTTTTTGAAAAAGTTTTTTATTTTACTCTTTTTAGTTTCAATATTCAACCAAAATTCTTGTCAAATACATCATTTTCTTACATGTGCACTAGAATTTTGTAACCCGTAGCACCGGTAATAACATCGATAACATCTCTTTCATTCATTCCCTATCTCAAAAACGGCTGAACCGATTTTGATGAAATTTGACAACAAAAAAAGAATTACTTAAATCGGACTTGTAGTTCCGGAGATATGCGAACACAAACATAATTTTCTTACTTGAGGAGTTGTACCTTCCATCATCAGCTCAGCTACATGAGATGATGATTTCCATACGCAAGTACTTGAATTACTTCATAAGATTTGCGAAAAACTATGTGTCAGCTAATAAAATTTGAGGGTTGTCCTCGATTTCTCCAAGATCCAATCATCAGATCCTAAAATGGTGACAATGGGACCACACGGGAAGCACCAGCTTTCGAATAAAAAAAGAATTATGAAAATCGGTTCACCCAGTCGCAAATTATGAGGTAACAAACATAAAAAAAAAAAAAAAAAATACAGTCGAATTGATAACCTCCTCCTTTTTTTGAAGTCGGTTAAAAAAGGTATGAAAGTGGAAATAGTAAAAATATTTTCCATCAAAAAAAAAAACAAAATCAAGACAAATCCCAACATTAGTCGCTATGGAAACAACTAATTTCACTAACGTCAACTTTCTTTCGTTAACTCTATGGAACCCGTTAACCCCCATGTCCTGGGGCAACACTACTGTATAATTGCATCTCGCGGTGGCTAACAGGAACCTTCTTCTGTTGTCTTTTTCCTGAAAATGGATGCTCCCACGCATCTTATGAAACAAAACATACGTTCGTAAACTAAATTATAACGAGTTAGGCGAAAATAATTGTTGTTAGCAGTTTTTTTTTTACCCGACTACAGCAAAGCCAAAAGGAGGGTTATGATTTTGACCGGTATGTATGTGTGTATATGTATGTTTGTCTGTTCCCTCATAACTTCTAAACTACTTATCATTAAATGACAAATGGGGTGTTGTTAGAAGCGTCTCAGTTGTCCGTTGGTTATATGGAAGGTAAAGTTTCACCAAATCCAATATGGCGCCGTTTTCGAGTTTTATCGAGACTAACCGATCAGCAATTGATTTTTATATCAAAGAGATACAGGGTGATTTGTAATTCGATGCATTCCTCGACATGGGTGATACTAGACTACATTTGCAACAATTTTAACCCCGATCACCTGCGGTTGAAACTGACAGGTTTTGGAGATATGGAACTTTAAAGATTTTTCAAAAAAAATCCACCTCTCCCTCATTAAGTGCTTATTGTTAGAAAGTAACAATAGTCAGCACTTAGAATTTATACTAACTGGCATAAAAACTTGAAATGTGATTATTGCTTTGACATTCTGTTTAGATGGACACTTCCCTTACGAGAAACCTTTCCTTGCGAGGCAATTATCGCCAAAATCAACGGGCGAGAAGAGTGAATGTTTAGAAGAAGACAATATTTTATATTCCTTCGATTATCGTATCTTCGAGTCATCAAGCTCTCCTCATCTAAATGGGCCTTGCAACTTTAAAAGAAAACGTCTTCGTATCAATCCTGCAACGTCGCAAATGGTTGTCAAATATTAACAAGTTTTAATTAATTTAGCATTGTTACTGTATGAAAATAAGAAATATGGCTCTGTAGTGCACTAAAAAATTGATAAGGGAATGCAATAATTAACATCGTAACACCGTAATATATAGTTTTAGATGTAAAAAAAGCATTTGGAAGCTTTCCAAATGCCTTTTAAATGCACCTGAAACGGTTACAACATCAAATTCAGTGTTTTAATTGCATTCCTATATCATTTTTTTAGTGCACTACAGAGCGATATTTCTTGTTTTCATGAAGAAAATTTGCCAAATTAATTAAAACTTGTAAATATTTGACAGCTTTTTGCGACGTTGACATCTTTCAGAATATGCAGCCTTAACTATCCATCATTTATATTCCCCCTAAAACTAGTAGCATCCGAGTTAATGTTTTGATGTCTAAATAAGAAGCTATCAGTAATAACAGCAGGGGTGGAGTTGGTGACATTACAACAGGGCAAATTGCGGGAATGTGCGCCGGCCATTAGGACACATTACTCGAACCACTGGGTTTTGGAGCGGGGGAGGACATTCAATTATTTTAGTGATGTTTTTGTATGACTGGGATATAGTTTTGATTAGAAAAAGTGACAAAATCTATACTACAATAGAAAACTTTGTAGATGAGCAGTGGTGGCCCAGCGGCTTACGAGTTGTAGGTCTTGGGTTCGAACAAAGCCTAGCGCATTACTTTATGTAATTTAGGGTGCTTGTACACAGCGCATGTAATCCGCGCAAGTGCCTCAAAATGCTCAAGCTATATGCACCGTGTAAACGGACCCCGCGGGTATCTTGACCAAGTAGCTTGCGTATGTTACTCGCGCGGGTAAAACGCAAACCCGTGCCTTTATTTGCGCGAGTTACATGCGCCGTGTACAACCACCCTTATTTCATCACCACTACTCTCAAAACGTTGAAGGAAAACATCGTGAGGAAACCGGCATGTCCAAGAACCATCAAATTCGAAGACATGTGACATCCACCAACCCGCACTCGGTCCACGTGGTGGATTTTGGCTCACTTCCTCTCACGGAGAGGAGGCCTGTCCCAGCAGTGGGAACAATATAGGCTGATGATGATGATGATAAGAAAACCGAAGATTTTTTTTTGGTGTGGTTGAACGCGCTAAAAGTTCCTGAAAGTTCCTGGTTAGAATTGAAAAAATATTTTTGAGTTGTATAGTCTATTTATCGAGGAAGGCTTTCATCATCATCATCTCAGCCGTAGGACGTCCACTGCTGAACATAGGCCTCCCCTTTTGACTTCCACATATACCGGAAGTCTTTAAGGCTGTAACATTACGCTACGACAAATAAGAGCCGAGCAATGGGAAACTACGGGGAACAGCTAACAATATTTTAAAGCTGAAGCTGAAGAGTGTAATGTTGCCTACAATTTTCTTCAGTACCTATCCCTACCTATAATGTTTACACCTGATTTTTCAACATGTTTCTGCTAGTTTACAGTTAAATAAGCAATAAACTCTGAATTTCATCAACAAACCATCATTATTTCCCCGCACACATAAAAAAGCGGGCATAGACAACACACCTCGTTATTTTCGACCTCATTACAGTCCTCTGAGCAGAGAGCACGTTATAAATGTTATTGTTTTGTCTATGGAGGGTCGGGTTTCGCGCCATTTGGCCAACCGGTCGTGTAATAGCTTGTGTAGGAACAACGCATACTGGACGATTGATGTTAAATGTCAGTTTTCTTTTGTTTAGTAGAATTGTGACGTGAAAGGGTTAAAATGATTGAATAAGATGGATTGTGTCAATTTTAAAACAACGGTTTTTCAACAAACTTTACTACACCACTTTAAAATTAAATTGAATTTTATTTAATTAAAGGCAGAAGTGAAAAACGGTTAGAAGGATGTGGTATGATATATGCCCAGCTGTGGGACAGAAAAGACTACCAAAAAATAAAACAATTAGATTTTTTTTGCAAATATTCACTTGAATCGTTCAGGAATCACAGACGTGCTTAATCAATTAAACATATACTTTATAATTATTATTTTATAGTTAAAAATATTACTAATGTTACGATCAAAAAGCGTTACATCATTACTACCTTTGCATCACCCACTGTGTTCTTCCTTTGTGTGATTTTTCTCTGGACAGTGTTTGAAAAACACATTCCCAGGAAGCAATTTCCAGACATTGTATGTCTTTCTAGTTTTTTCAATCTTCTACATTATCATAAAAATTAAAACAATTGTCAAGTCAAATCTACATCTAAATCTACAGTAATAATAATAATTATATTTTAAAGAGGAAAGATTTGTATTTTTTTGTGTATCTGTGTATGTTTGTAATTAATAAACATAAAACTACTGCCGATTTCAATTTTTTTTCACTATTAGGTAGCTACATTCAACCTGAGTAACATAGGCCAGCCGTGCGAAGCCGGGATGGGCCGCTACTAATTTTATAAATAAACCATTTTAGGCAAAGCAACTTTTTTGTTAACATTTCACTACCAGTGTACGCCGCTCCCATTCAATTCCCTCCAGTCAGTATTGTCTATTTGAATTTAGAATAAGCCCGTTCGAAATTCGAATTGAGATGTTTGTTTATGAATCAACGGTTAGATTTGATTTGAAGTGGAGTGGGGTTAAACATGGATGAAGGAAATTATATAAGTGGCCGATAGTTGGGGTCGCGGGACTTGTATCATTACAGTAAACCTGGAACGTAAAGGGCTAATGAAGGACACTGTGGATTATAGTCAGTACAAGTCTGACAGTCCCTCCCACCCTTCCCTGTGTGGGAGGACTCATTTGATGATATTACCACGATAAAAAAAGAAATGGCCACCTATAAAAGTATTTAACTTATCGTCAATTAAGAATAAAATCAGACGCATGGGCGACTTCAAGATTAAGCCGCAGTTGAATGCGGGCATGTGGACGGTGAGTAATGAGTGACTCGCTGTCCGATCAAGGATCATGCCCGGGTCAACGCGCCTCATAGAGCTGTCAGCAATCCGACGGGGCCCCTTTTAGAGGGCCAAAGCCTGCCGGGGCCGCGGGACTGTGTCATCTAGTAACCGTGATCCTCCAATGTAAAGGGCTATTGAAGGACACCGTGGATTTTAGTCAGTACGAGTCTGACAGTCCGTCCCGCATCGCCCTCGTTGGGAGGACTCGTTCGACGATTTTACCGTGATAAAAAAAGCCCTCTAGTCACATGAAGAGTCCACTAATCTCCTGGCGATATCTTTAAAAACTTTGAGAGCACTCGGACTCTTTGGCACTAGAGTTTCTATAAATCGAAATAATCCTCCTCCTCCAGAAACCTAACCAGGGCAGGGACTGTCAAACTTGTACTGACTAAAATCCTTGGTGTCCTTCAATAGCCCCTTACGTTCCGGGCTCACGGTAACTCGTTAGTCCCACGACCACTCTATAGTCCTATTGTTTCTATATTAAATTATCTTATTACTTAAAACTTCTATTAACATATTAAACTAACCATTTACCAACCCATCAAACAAATAAATAAAATCACGGGCCATTATAGCTGGCAACACAGAATCACCGTTTAATTAGTGTTGCCACCCTCTCAGTTATTACTTTGTGATGTTCTCTGATGTATGGTAGGGTGTAGGGATGGGGGTTCCGTACCTATAGAATATGTTTTGGTAGAGATTTGATTACTCTATTAAAGTTAATGGTGAAGTTCTTAGAGACATCAACGGCATTGGAGGTCGCGAGGCGATTTTCTGCCACCATAGGCGTGCATATGCGTACGGCGAGTAATGGATGACTAGCCGTCGGATCATGATCATGCCTGGGTCGCGGGGCGTCGTACTTCACGTGCGCCTCATAGAATCTGTCAATCTGTCAACTGTCAGCAATCCAAGGCTCCGTTTTCACAGAGGCCAAAGTCTGCTGGGGTCCCGGAACTGTCTTATCAGGTAACCGTGACCCTAGAACGTAAAGGGGTATTGAAGGATCACCGTGGATTTTAGTCAGTACGAGTCAGACAGTCCTTTCCGTCCTGCCCTTGGCGGAGGACTCATTTGATGATTTTACCACTTAAAAAAGGCAGTCCTGATATCTCAACAGTCCCTTGACGTTTTCCGACTGTAGTGAAGTTCTGCCATTTGTATACGTAACCCTAAATCGGGTCCATTAAAGAGATATCCCAATTCCCACTCGTGAATGACAAAACATCATAAAATCGCTCCATGGATGGCTTTTGGCTCCAGTTACCCTTAAGAATGATTAGTTTTTTGGGTCGTTCCTGTTTCGGACCTATTTTATTGACACTGAATAGTTTCTGGGATAACTTTTTGAACCACAACAGCTATTGTGTTGTGGTATAAGTTCATTGCGTATTTAAAAAAGAAATAATGGATACCTATCCAAAGGAGAATTGGCATTTTCTTCGATCTTTCAATTATTTCATTATTTTTCAAGATTTATCTTATCTGAAGGTTTCTGTATTTGTTTACTTAAAGCGTACTTGAGTTTGTATTTACTACATTTTATTTTATGGAAAACGAAAAAGCGTTGCTAGTGTGCGAACAAGGAACTAATTTTTTTTTATCGAATTATCGTCAAAGTTGCAGTTTACTTTACGTCACCAAAAACGAAAAAAGTCATGCTACAACCTCTGAACATTTTCTTTCGTTAAAAACATTTCTTAATTTTGCACATACATAGGGCTCAAATATTTTCTATACTGAATAATTAACAAAGTCTTTCATAGTTCGTAACAATTTATTCAAAGTTTTATACACTTTTTGAGTAGGTGTACCTGATGGGCATGAAACGCATGCTTATAAATAGCATTTTATTCTGTGAGTCCGAAGTATTAATGAAAATAACTGTTTTAGACGCCTTTTTTTGGCTCGTGTATAATAATCACGTTATATCAAACTAGTCCCAAATAAAATTGACCCGAACGGGAACCAAACCCCAGCCCTCTTCCCTCACGAACCATCTGTCGCCACAATGGGCACTTACAAAACGCATTCACTATTTTATCAAATCTATCACGACCTCACTGTACACGAAAATCAAACCTATTTCAACAATGTAGAGTAGATTTTTGAACGTAGTTACGTTTTTAGGGTCCCCCATTCCATATGGATTAACTATAATGAATCGTAAATTCGATCTTTGACACCTTTTTCATTTTGGTTTCAAATGATTTTTGTTGAACCCCTCTTTTTATTTAGGAATGGCCAAATAGACATGGCTTCTGTGACATGCGATTTTATTATGAACAGATTATTAAGTATTTAGTTAAAGATTAGAGATTGTATGGGGTGTGATATTGGCATACTTATTTAAATTCAAAATTGGCATACGTAAGTTGGCATACGTAGACGAGTTATGTTACATAATAACATAAGTAATCGCTTCATTTTCTGATAATAAATTAGCTCTTTTTAGTTTATTATGGACTGATTTTTTCATAGTCAGATAACTTTTATCTGAGGAATTTAAGTAACGGTTTGACATATTTTCCATAAATAAGCTATCAAACTGCCATTTTTATTCCTCAGTTATAAGTTATCTGACTATTGAAAATCAGCCTTAAAATGTTTTCCAATTTTCTAGTACATATAAAAAAATTTGAAAATTAGAATTTGGAAGATATTTTTCTTTATTATAATTAGGGACCTACTTTTAAAGTAAGAATACTGGTAACGTGAGAGGAGAACGCCTCATACAATTTGCCGCTGAAAACAACTTAGTGATATCGAACAGCTTCTTCCAAAACCATCCAAGAAGACTTTACACATGGACTTCACCTGATGGTAAATATCGGAACCAAATCGATTACATCATGATTAGTTCCAGATGGAAAACCTCCGTGAAGAATGTCCTCACTTTGCCCGGGGCCGACTGCGGTTCAGACCACCAACTCCTTGTGGCAAAAATACAGCTCAAACTCAAAGCTGCAAGAAAACTCGAAAAGCAAAGACGAATTCAGCCTATAGACGAACCCAAGTTCATAAAGGTAATCGAGCAGAATTGGTCTCAATGGAGTACCATAAATTTTCAATCTGCAACTCCGGATCAACTGTGGAATCAGGCTAGAAAGCTTTTCGAAACCGCCGTGATTACATCCAAGCCCTCGGTTTCGACTCGTAAACACCAGCATTGGATGAGTGATGAAACCTTCGCCCTTGTGGAAGAAAGAAGAACTTTAAAAGCCTCGGGAGCCAGCATTAAAAGCTTGAATAAAATATCTGCTCGTATTCAGGAAGCATGTAGGCGAGACCGCAATAACCACCTTCAAAGTGTGTGTGCCCAAGTCGAAGTTCATGCTAATAGACAGGAAACACGGGACTTACATCAGAAAATAAGATCTATCACCAAGACTCTATCATCTAAAACTTGGGCTATACAGAACCCACAAGGCGAAGTCCTGACTGATATAAGTGCAATATCTGACGCCTGGAAAGAATACTGCCAGTCACTTTTCAAAGACCCACTCGCGCACTCGTATCAATCGACTGTCCCCAAGAACGAAGAACGAGAGCCAAGTATCCTCAAAGATGAAGTTCGAGCCGCTATCAAGCACCTGAAAATTAGGAAAGCCATAGGAAGGGATGCCATACCCATAGAAACCATCAAGGCATCGGGCGAATACGGTGTCGAAGTATTCCATGCTTTGTGTAACAAGGTTTGGGAAACAGGAACTTGGCCTCAGGAATGGGCACACACTGTTTTTGTTCCTCTGCACAAAAAAGGATCAACAAAGATATGCAGTAACTATCGCATAATTGCTCTAATTTCCCACGCAAGCAAAATTCTACTGCATATTCTGAATGAAAGGCTGAAGTCGTTTCTATCCAAGGAAATCGCTCCAGAACAGGCCGGTTTTGTAAAAGTGGCCAGTACTGTGGGAAACTCTTCTAGCCATGGGTACACCTAAACACCTGGTCCACCTGCTCAGAAGATTATATGAAGAGGGAACGGCTTCAGTAAAAGTAGATGATGTATTCTCCAGCAATTTTCACCCCAGCGCAGGAGTTCGACAGGGCTGCATAATTTCACCGCTGCTGTTTAACGTTTACACCGAACTTGTTATGAGAATAGCACTGGAAGACTGGCCTGATGGGATCACGATCGGAGGCCATAAAATATCAAATTTGAGATACGCCGATGATACCACCCTCTTTGCAACAACGGTCGACAATATGAGCAATCTTCTTCGCAAAGTGGAGCAAGCTTGCCATGATTTCGGTCTGAAAATTAATCACAACAAGACGAAGATGATGATTGTCGATCATGCAAACAACAACTCGCCAGAGGTGACTAATATCGCGAGTTGCGACGTTGTTCCAGCCTATATCTACCTTGGTGCACTAATTTCTAACAACGGTGGGTGCGCAGATGAAATCAAGCGACGAATGGCTATTACGAGGTCAGCCATGGATAGGCTCGGGAAAATATGGAGAAACAGAAACATCACAAAAGCCACAAAAGTACGACTCGTTAGGGCATTAGTGTTTCCCATATTTCTCTACGGGGCGGAGACATGGACACTTAGGGAAAGTGAGAAAAAGAAGATAGACGCTTTGGAAATGTGGTGCTGGAGGAAAATGCTTGGCATATCATGGAACCAATTCCGAACAAATGTTTCCATATTAAGCGAACTCGGCGTCAAGCAGCGTCTATCTTACATCGTTCAGAGTCGAATCCTCACTTACTTCGGACATGTTTCTCGGCGAGGAGACTCGTCTGTGGAACGCCTTGTGGTACAGGGCAAAATGAATGGCACCAGAGCTCGAGGCAGATCACCAATGCGCTGGACAGACCAGATCAAGGCTGCATTGAATGGTCCCTTACACGAATGTACCAGGAAGGCAGCGGTGCGAGAAGAATGGCGGCGAATTGTGAAGCGAGCCACCACCCCTGATGTGACGACCACGACCACTCTGCCAAGAGTGTAGCGACTAAGAAGAAGATACTGGTAAAGGTGATATCAGACAGTTCACTCGAATGATTGTTCACTCGAGTGAAACTTAATAATTTATTCGGCACTCGTGTTTCATTTTTTGTTCAGACATTTCATTTCGAGTGAAATGTACCGAATGAAAGGTAAAAATGAACAAAAAATGAACCGTCTAAAAGTGCCTTAACAGATTTTTCTATTATAGAGTCTAAGCGGCAAACTAGACACATCTAAAATGGATGGAAATTCTATCAGGTGAAGTAAACATTTCTATGACTTTTTTGCTTGTAAGTCTATCTGCATGTGTACTATTTATAATTATAAATTGAGATATTTACTATACCCACTTATTATTTTGGTAATGTTTTTTTCGAGATCATCACCCAACACTGACCAAAAAACAGAATCATATAACAATTCAAAAACGATTTACGTAGTTCTTTAAAAAAAACTCTAATGACATGGTTTTTATTAAATCTTGTAATTTGAGCACATATCTATGTAAATAATAAAGTAATACTAATAAGAGATTAGACACAAAAATGCTTCTTATAAAAATCAATTCATCAAATGGCATAATATACTACCAACCCTATTACATCAAGGTGTTGGTTTCATTTTCAATTTTATACTCTACACTTACTTTTTTAAGGTTGAAAATACTCTGTAGAGAGGGAAAGAGTATGTGTAAATTAAAATGTTATTCAATGGCTTTTTTGGGGTGAAGCTAAAGTAATGATTTTTAGGGTTCCGTTTACAGGGTTGAGTGCACAGTGGGTACCAAAGCATGCCTTTTTTCGTTTATTTAATAAAAATATACGCTTACAATCTGCAATGGTGCAGTTTTATAAAATCTTATAATAAACGTTAAAAATTATCCAAAGTTTAAATATTAAGTTTAGCGGCCATTTTTTAATTATAATTATGTATCATTAACCTGTTTCTAAGGCAAAAGCTTTTCTCCATGCTTTCCAACTTTTCTGATTGAGGGAAACTTTCAGAAAACAATAAAAAGTTCTGCTTTTTATTTTTTATCGATAAACAAAAAACAGGCCTCAAAAATACATTTAAAATCATCTACAGAACCCGCCCATATTACCCGTACCACAAACCGACCTAACCCTACAACCGCTACTGTTGTGATAGTTCGCTAACACATCGTAATCCATTGTCAACAGAGGGTTATATATGACGTAGTGTCAAATCGAAAAACAATTACGTCGCCAATCTGTTTTTATAGTTATTTAGTCTATGATATTTGTTGGTTTTGATATTTGGCAGTATTCGAAGGGTTAGTAAGTGTACTTAACTTTGTGATATCTTTATTTTGAAAAGAGGAAGGGTTATTTGGGGTGGAAAAACATCAGATGAGTCGTTTAATCCCGACTGGTCTGTCAGACTCTTGTTGTTGACTAAAAACCATGTTATTTCTGTTGTTCTTTGCGTTCCAGTGTCACGGTGTCTTCTTGTGACCCTGCCAGGTCTTTGGTGTTTGAATGCTACTTAACTTTAAAACATTTGCCACTAAAGAAAATGGAAAGAGCTATGCTCGGAGTTTCTTTGCGGGATAAAACCCGGAACATGGATATTCAGCGAAGAACCAGAGTCACCGACATAGCAATTTTGCAAGTTAAAGTGGCAATGGGCAGGCCACATCGGTCGTAGAACTGACAACCGATGGGGAAGAAAAGTTCTCGAGTGGCGACCACGGACCGTAAAACACAGCGTAGCCAGGCCTCCAACTAGGTGGACCGACGACATCGTGAGGGTCGCGGGCAGCCGATGGATGCAAGTGGCGAATTGTCGTTCGGCGTGACGGTCGGAGGACGTCCACTGCTGAACATAGGCCTCCCGCCTATGTTCAGCAGTGGACGTCCTCCGGCTGATGATGATGATGATGATCATTTGCCCCTATGGGGGTGGTTAGGCGTCTCCCGCGACGGCTGGTTCATTTCCTATCCCTCACATACACCATCTTCGTGCTTCGTAGACGGAAGTACTGAAAACCCTGTTTCATCAATTTCATTTTACGATTTACGGCCGTAATACATATTCTTATAAGACATTTCTGCGACCTAAGATTTGGTTACCTTGCTATTTCTGTCAAAGGACTGTCCATTTTGTGGAGATTTAAGTAGATTTAAACAAGATGGAAGCTAACATACAACAAATACTTATAAGGTCACCCTTAGCACGAGTTTTTACTATTTTACTTTACAGTCTTTCCAGTATTTACAGCGTCTCTTGCATCAAAAAATGGAACAACGCCTCCGGTGTGCGAAGAAGGAACTAATTTTTTCCTTGAAAATTTTCAATTTGAAATAGTCAAAGTTCCAGTTTACTTTACGTCTGAAATACTGAAAACTCGTGCTTAAGGGACAGTATTTGTGGTGTGGTGATTTTATTCAGAAAGCTTAGCATGATAAGTGTTCTTGTATTATAATGAGTAGAAAAAGATAGTGATGAAAATCGTTGGCATCCATTAAATTCAACACAAAAATTATAATTAGCTTTTTTTTTTTCTTTTTCTAGCCATTTATGTCCTACTGCTGGGCAAAGGCCTCCCCCATATCCTTCCAAGTGCTCTTTTCTAATGCCAATTCGGACCAGCCATCGAGGTACGCATCTAGATCATCCTGCCACCACCACCAATCAGCTTTATAGAGTTTTTTTTTTACATTTTGAAATAAATAATTATTGAACGTAAAGTGAAAATTCGCGTGTTGGTAATGTTTTCGCGTGCAATTCGCCTCGAATTAAACGCTGTCATATCGCGTTGGACTGGCCCGCGGGGACTCAGCGACACAGCTAGCGTGTTGGTGTCGCAGCTTTAATTTATTTACGTTTTATAGTTTGCAATACTTGTCATTAATTGAAGTGTCTATGGGTACTTGCACATTAACCTTCAAACCCCTTCTTCACGATCAGACCCGATCGCCTGATAGAGGTGACCTTGGTCCGGTGGGTGTGAAAATCTACCGTGTAGATGTCCATCCACAGACCAACATCGGCAAGTGCGTTTTAACCCGATTGATATCAGACTGCTGACTGAGAAAATTAAAAAAAAAAACTCAAACACACTTTTACTAACACTTAAACGTTAAAAGAATATGACAAAAGATATATCTTTAAATATTATGAAGAAGAATATAAAAATCAGAATATTATACAGTAGGGTGTCGAATACCGCCATAGGATAAATTGTCACAGAGTAACAAAATTGAGAGTGACATGACGCGATGTTGCCTCGCTCACCGGACTGACCCGCGGCTATGACATGAAGGACGAGTGAAAACAACGCGGTTTTATAACGAATTAAAAGTATTGAAAATGCAATTTAATCATATTTGTATATTTAATGCTACGAGGAAAGTAAACATTGAAAGCAAACATTTAATTAATTTCGTCACAGTAAATGACTTCCATTCTATACAAGCAGATAAATTAAGATCGTTTCACAGCTTATCTCAAGGACACATTTGACCTACATTGCAAGAGTAGAGTCTTATTTTACTAAACAAATAAGTAGTTCATTCATGAAAAACTGTGTATCCGGGCTTTACGAGTTTAAGGACAAAATGGGGAACAAAGTAGATATACATTTTAAATCGTTATCTGAAGATGTAGCATTTATTTCATGTATAATAAGCACTTTTCCCGCGACTTCGTCTGCAAGTGATTACAAAATAAAAAATAGTGAAGACTTTCCGTAGACGATGTCTACGACCGTAGCACTCTGCTACGAAGGTGCTACGCTGTGATCTACGGCGTAGCTGAGCTGGCAAAGTAAAGTTTTTTTTTAAAATAGATTTAACTTTATCACAAGTATGGATAAAATTAATAATAATAGACGTCAAATAACTCGTCGACAATAAACGATATTTCTGATATATTAACCTTATCGCAAAGTCAACATTATTTAAGTTTTTTTATTTTTTGGCTTGCGTTTGACGACAATCTCGTCTGATGAAAAGCGATTATACAGGGTGAAATTTTATTAATGAGCAATATTTTAAACTCGGGCATTACTTACGCTACTAATCGTATTACAGAACTCAAAAACATTATTAATGCAAGTATCTTCGCTTAATATTATTTGACGTTTGTATTAATATTATTTGTTGTTGTTATTTCTCGTTCCGCGCGCGGTGTAATGCCCTTTAAAATTTTGATACTCTAAGATTTTTGGGGCTTATGATTTATTTTTTATTACTTTTAGTGCTTATTTGCAATAATAAGCCTTTGCAATGTGACATAAGTACTCATACTACATTTTTAAAGGTGTCCACAATTGCATTAATAATATTTTTGATTTACGATTTATTAGCCGTAATGCAATCAGCATCGTGAGTAGATCCTTATTAAAATATTGCCCATGATTTCGATTACACCCTGTATACAGGACAGTGAAGTACGTTTGCATAGAAGTAACCTATTCGCTGAAAGACCCAAAAGGGCTACGATCTTGATGATCTGGAAACAGGACCGGCAGATATTCCTCGGCTCTTCCCAATACAAAATAACCAGTTCAAACCATGCACATCTTTAAAAATGTCTTTATATATAATATAGCTTAGCAAGCTTGTAAGTAACTTTTGGAACGAAGTTCCTTATCGCGCGTTGTGAAAGGGGGCTAGACTGAAAAAAATCTTACGAAAAGTTGTCACGACACTTTTTGGAACGAAGTTCCTTATCGCGCGTTGCGAAAGGGTGCTAGAGCTCAAACAGTGGAGTGGAGTGGAGCGGAGGGAGCGGAGCGGAGTGGAGTGGAGCGGAGAGGAGCAGAGCGGAGTGGAGTGGAGTGGAGTCGCGACGATTATTTTTGTTGAGTGTATACAGTAACTTCGTTCCATCCGGGTGTCCCTGGACACCTCTCAAGTTTTTTTTTTTTCTTTGAGTTCTTTCTCATTCGAAACAAGTGACGACAACGCAATTCTAAATTCAAAAATAAGCTTACAATAAAACCTCTACTCTGTGGCACGAGTTTCAAACGTCGAATAAACTCTATGGTGTCGTCGGCCGCTGATTTCCCAGCGGTTCGCGACGCCTGCTCCAATCACGACGCTGCTAGAGACACGCAAGGTTGACACTACAGGCTTTAGAATAGACTGAACATGGAAACTAGGCCTTAAGCAATTGTAGGTGAACTGTCTAGAATAGATAAAAATATCTAAAACCCGACTACGAAAAGAAAGCACACCGAAAAGTGTAAAACAAGAACAATATTTATTTGACCGATATTGTGCTAGCCGTGGTCGTGTGCCACCATAGTTGTTCCGGGTCTGGGCGTTTGAGTATGTGAGTTTATAATGTTTGTAAACGCACCCACTATACAGGAGTTTCGTAAACGTGTATTTTAAACTTGTCTCGATTGCGGGGCATCTACATTTACAACAGTAGATGTAGATGCCTACCAGAAGTTTAAAATACACGTTTGTTCTACTATAAGGCTCAGAAACTACTAAGCTGGACCAATTACGAACAGGCAATATGTGGGCGGGGTTGAGTGGGCAAAGCCGCTGACATAAAGCTGATCTAATGATAAAAGCAAAAAAAAAGAAAATCTACAATTTTTTTTCCAGGAGCCAGCCCTAAGCGCACCTAATGCTCTAGGCGTCCTAATCAGCACAGCGCACCTCAAACGCGCGTCTTTCAACGGTCGCGTGTTCCAATCTCAAATATTTAAACTTCTCTAGCGTTCGTGTTCCAATATTGAATTTGAAATGTTCACTTGTGTTCTTTGAATTTTGTGGATTTTTCTGAAATATTTAGGAAATATCTAGAAAATAAAAAGCAAAATTATAAGGCAAGGCAAATATCTGCCGGGGTCGCGGGACTTTTTATCAGGTATTCGTTGCCCTGGAACGTAAAAGAGCTATTGAAGGACACCATGGATTTTAGTCAGTACAAGTCTGACAGTCCCTCTCGTCCTGTCCTGGGTAGAAGGACTCATTTTTTATGAGGTTTTAGTAAACACGTAGTGGCTGAGCGATCAACTGCTGCACTACGTGTCACGGGTTCTATTCCCTTACGAAAAAATATACAGAGTAGAGCAGTTCATTTCTCAAAAGAATAGACTGGAATTAAGGCGCGGGCCACATAGTAAAGACGTAAGACGAGGACGCGTCGAGGGCCGGCGAAAATGTTTCAGAGTCGCGTCCGCGACGCGTCTATTCTGTACGAAGTTTTTCAGCGTGGTCTGTCGGGGTAGAAGGTGTACCCCGGGTTTGCACGCTTCTATACATTTTGCAGTATGAAAGAAACGCTACCAGAACACACATATAGCTACTCATTTTGTATGAAAGAGACGCCCGGTCTGTCTCTTACGTCTTTTCTATGTGGCCCGCGCCTAAGAGCAAACTAAACAACATAATTATCAAATATAGGTCCACCTAATCGGTTATCTTTCCTCATTCTTCTATCACGTCTATGGTCTCCATTCCGGGTCGACGGCGCGTTGTGTCCCACGCGCGGGCCAAAGCCTGCTGGGATCGCGGGACTTATTCCATCACCGTGACCCCGGAACATAAAGGGCTATTGAAGGACACCGTGGATTTTAGGCAGTACAAGTCTGACAGTGGGTGGGAGGACTCAGTTGATGATGTTAACCACGCTAAAAAAAATGGTCTCCATTCCAACATTCTTTTTTTTATCAACTTCTTTACTTATTAATATATTGCAATGAAAACTATACTATTGAATGTCAGAGTGTATTAAAAACCACGTTATATTGTACGTGGAGTGTCGTTGTTTCACATTTCACGCCATTTTGTAAACGCTCAGTACTCTGTTGATTACTTGTATATTCTGGTAGAACGCGGTAAGTGACAATTTAAAACAAAATTATAAAACCACAAATGTATATATTTTTTTTTTGCATTGACCTTTAAGTGGGTGAATAACGAGTTAAATAAATTTTATTGTTCTTAATAACAGTTCTGTTATTCTTGTGAATATTTTTTTAACTTATCAGGTGGTCAAAATGTAATATTTTTTGATAGATTATTAAACTAAGAAATAAAATGTTTGACCGCCTGATTGGCAATTTATGTATAAATGGCCGTATAAATATTCATTCTATAGTGGATTTAATCCATCATCTTGTTTTTCCAATACGATTTCTACAGATCATTTTACAAAAATGATCAAATGACAGCACCTAAAAAATTTTCATTCAAACGCTAATAGGAGGTTTCAGTACTTTGGTGGTTTTTTAATCAGTACAAGTATGACTGTCCTTTCTGCTCCATCTATGGCAGGAGGACTTATTTACCAAGTTCGGTGATGTCCTTCGGTTCGTCATGAATTTTTTTTTTCAGAACTGCCCTAATGTTAAGATTTAATTTTTTTCGTTTGTTTTCATTTTTTTTTTAAATACTGTGTATTACAATAAAAAAAATACTGTGTAAAAAAGTTGAAAAAAAAAGTTCAATGTACTTAGCAATTCATTGAATAAACAAAAAAATTATGTAAATAAAAAGTAGATCAATTTATAACAAAGTTACCCAGTGCCACCCCAGTCCACAGTTGTACTATTTCACGGGGCGAACCGATGACATTTTCGCTCGATGATTTTTCCGTTCCACCACATTCGCGAATGACTGCCTTCTCATTTAAGCAATGGCATTTGACGGGTGTGCCTTTGTCAATGGTCGCAGAAAAAAAAACGTATAGGCGTTCCATTTTAGATTGGAGTTAGCGCGTTTCTGTTTATGGCTTTATTTATTTTTAAATGAAATATTTTATTCTTTTTTGAATATTGTGTTTTGCGTGCGCTTTTTGTTTTTGGAACTAGTTGTTTCATTTTATTTTAGGTTTTGAAAAGAGTTTTTAATATTTAGTTTTGTGACATGATTGATTAAAAAATATTGTTATTAGTCAAAATGTGAAAGGTATGACTTCTAAAGCAGCTAATATTTACGTATTAATAATATTACAAGGATCTTTTGACATCCGGTCAAAATGATAATTAATGTAATGTCTTGGCAGTTTAAACGTATAAAATGCGTGGCTCACTTTACGTGACATAAATATCATACAAATCTACCTTAAAAATATTCAGCCTTTCTACAAAAACTTAAACAGCTGTTGTACACTTGTCTAAAAAAGTGTGACTGCAAAACGGACCTTATTTCAACGTCATAATCTGGCATTTCTTTAGACAAGTGTTCAACAGACTTTTAAAAGTTTTTGTGGATTTAATTAAACGAACCTTAACCAAATTTTTAAACAAAACCTTTCCACTATTATTAATTACAAAGACAATCTTCTAAAATCCTCTTTATAATCCCCGATCATGTCACATTAACAATATTAACACTCCCCGACATTGTTATAACAACAAAACTTTGTTAATCTAAATAAATAACACAAAAAATATCAAATAACATTACAACTTCATTCATATTTATTGAAATAAACCACTCAGAGAATGTTAACAATTTTTCGCGAGGTGACAACTTGGCTGAAAGATGCGGCCCTGAACAAAATTACTTTGTACAGTGAAATGTTTTAGTTACAGACTTTGGTGTCATTAAAATAAGGTTTATTTTCGTTTGTTTTTAGTTTTCAACTCCGCAAACTAAAGTTGTGTAAGCATTTTTATATCAAAATTCTATTTGCTGTCAATTTATACGCTGTTTTTGAATTTTTAGCTTTGTGCGGTTTATGTTAAGGTTGACTTTGACTTGTACAGCATTTATGAATAGCAAAATATACTGGTTTCATATGATAATCCCATTTTTCATATTAAAAGTTATTTCTTTTACAATATATCTCCCTCGAGTATCGGTATTGGAGATTATTCACCGACTTAATAAAGGGGAGTGTTGTGTTTAACGGTGTTTAAAAAATTGTTTAGACTTCGCATGGTGAGGGTCCGATTTTATGATATTGGTACGTTTTGAAACTGATTTGTAATAAAAGAAAATATCAGAATGTGTATCATCTTTTAAAAGGAAATACGAACACTTTTATGGAAACAGTTTTTCTTTTTAGTGTGTTGTTTAGTGGGACTGTCTCATCAAGTAACCATGACCCTCGAACGTAAAGAGCTATATAAGGATCACCATGGATGTTAGTTACAGTTTGATAAGGTTTTATGTCCCAATGAGTTGAATGGCTAAAACCTAACATTAGGTATTTTTTTGTCTTATATTGGGTAATGTCTAAATTAATGCTTTATTAATAACTCTGTTTTGATTTTCAACTATCAACGGTTACCTTAGTATTCAAAATCAAATCGCTCGCTTTTATTCCGGTTTATTTTAGAAGTTGCCTTATAGCGGGTATATAAATGTCAGCAGTTCCCTACACTTTTTAAACGAAGACTAACCTGATGATTAAAAAGGTTTATATCTATAAACCTTAAATTGATACCAAATTCATTCAAATCACGACGTTATTTAAGAAGCTATCCTGGATTGGAATGTATATTAATATAGTAAATCGTCGAGCATAAATGTTTGACAGTCCATAACCAACATTGACCAAATAAATCAAAGTTCAGATTAAACCTCACATCATACGATCGCCATCCAAAGCGAAGCGATAACAAAATTAATCATCACACACAGAATCGTCCGAATCAAGAAACCATTAAATAACCAATCCGCATTTTACTCAGAAACCATAGACAATTTACCACCACCAAAACCCTCTTTCAACCTTAACTCCCCACCAAAAAGGTCGCAAATACTTTTTTTAATCTGGCAATACCGACGTGTACAGTATTTAATCATCTACAAAGGACGTATTCGTACATGCGAGCTGTATTCAAAACTGACAAAAGAAAAAAAGCAATCTGGCAAGATTGGCAGTCGAGGGGCACACAAAAAGGGGGATCTTTTGGGCTATATTGTTAGTGGAGATTGAAAAGCGTTTTGTCGTCAACATGTTATTCGGTAATTTAGTGTTGCCCGATTGAAATAACGAGGGGTGTAATTGGAAAGGAGGTTTTAAGGCCCATATGTGGGTGATTGATTGCTTTTAGCTGCCGGTATTAAAGATTAAGTTTACTTGTTTGATGTTAGTGTTGATGATTCGTGGATGAGATGTTTCTTTGTTGATGGCTAAGTGATTTGCAATGGTGTTAACTAAATTGGTTCGAGTGTGGCAGCTTTGCTAGTGTTTGAGGGTTTTTTTAAATCGTGGTAAAATCATCAAATCAGTCCTCCTACAAAGGGCAGGACGAGAGTGACTGTCAGACTTATATTGACTAAAATTCATGGTGATCTTATGATAGCCGTTTACGCTACAGGGCCACGGTTACCTGATGATGATGTCTCTCGCGGCAGCTGGGTCGTGAGGTGGATGTTGTCCTCTCCCTTATTGTAATTTTGGGTACGTTTTAAAACCGTTTGAATTGTTCTCGTTAATTTGTAATGCAAAAGATGTTATCTAGCCGTTTTTATATTCCCTGTAAATGAATAGTGATCGCACTAGAATATTATCCTACTTCTATGCAGTTTATTTATACTCAAACTACCAACATACCTTTGTAATTTAAAAAGAGTTCTATTGGAAATATTTACACTTCGCAAAAGCATCGAATGATTTCCCAAATGTTCCAATTACAAAAAAAAAAAACATATCCCTTCAAAACAGTTCCATTCAAACGAAACTTTCAAAAGCTAAAAACTACAGGCCGAAAAAAAAAAAAAAAAGAATTCAAAATTCATAAATCGAAGTGAAAATGAAGTATCGACTCAAACGAGGTTCGTCTGCCGTCCAACACATACGTCACTGACGTAACGTTCTTTGGGCGTCCAATTTGTCTGATCGACGTCCGGCGTCCATTTACAAAGGCCTAAAGACTGCAACGACGCCATTGCTTCAAATAGAGCGTGAAAATTCAAATTGTACCTGTTTCTGTGAGTGTTATGGAGGTTTTACATAGGACATAGGTAATGGTTCTTGAAAAGGCAACTTTGGGAGAAAGAAACTATGTTTGATTATTTTAATAATTTTCAGCTTTGTAATATAAGTAAAGATTTTTTAATTCCTAAACAAAAGTGGTCCCACGTTGGGCGCCACTTTGAATATAAACGAGATACATACTTATTATTATCTAATTCTTTTATCAAATGAATCCTCCCACCCAGGGCAGGAGAGATTGTCAGACTTGTACTGACTAAAATCCACGGTGTCCTTTAATAGCCCTTTACGTTCCGGGGTCATGGTAATTCCATAGTCCCGCGACCCCGGTAACCGGTAGGAAGTACTTGACAATAGTATATTTTGTAACTAAAATCTGTATCTATAGTGGCTAAACATTCAATAAGAAGTTTAAACTAAATCGAAGTCAGTTTAATTCATAAACAAAAGTGGTCCCACGTTGGGCGCCACTTTGAAGATTTCGAAATACTTTGAAAATGATTGCCATTCCAATTACATAAAGACAAAAATACGCTTGTTATAGTACATTATGAATAGATCAAGCTTGTAGGAAAATAAAACTAGTGTGGTTCCCAGAATCTTTTAAAACAAAACTCTTTTTTTCACAACAATTATAGAAAGAAACCATCTCTCATACGATTTCATTTTTATTTCAATATTCAATCTGTAACGTCAAATAATTTAATTTTCTTTGCCAGTAGGTACGTGAAAGTTTTCTCACAAAATGTTAAGAGGGCGAGTAAAGCCTGCGCACCAGTATAATATAAGCGATATGAAGCAAACTTTTTGACCATAGTTAGAGTACAGTCAGTCAGTATTGAGTTGTACACTCAAAAGAGACATGTCTTGTGAAAGAGACTATATTTTTTTATTTTTTTTTTTCATTGAGGTCTGTCGTGTGGCGCAGAATAATTTGATAGACCGAATTTTTAAAGTAACGGATATCGCAAAAACACGGATAATTAGACAATGTCTATGATCTTTCACAACGTTCAGTAATATTGACAAATACTATTATGAAAAGAAAAGGTTTTTTGTAAAAATCTCATGCTTTAGTATGATTTTGGTGACACCTCGAAGTTCGGCTTCGATAGGTTCCTTTAATAAATAGAAGCCCCCCGAATAAGCATCGTTGACCCTGTACCCTTAGCATGAATTTTCAGTATTTCAGACGTAAAGTAAACTAGAACTTTGACACTTTCAAATTGAAAATTTTCAAGGAAAGAATTAGTTCTTTCTTCGCACACCAGAGACGCTGTTCCATTTTTTCATACAAAAACGCTGTAAATACTGGAAAGACGCTGTAAAGTAAAAGAGTGAAAATTCGTGCTAAGGGTAGGTACTGTTTAGTTTGAAATTTTGCTGAGAATCATTCTTTAATTAATTATCCCTGTTATCGCGATAGAACTTTTGCGAAAACTCGGTTAAACAAATTATTCCTACGACATATACACGAAGCCTGGTGCACTCTCTTTTCGTCTTTCAGTGTGTACGTCACCTAACGTGCCCACGTCACTGATGCCATTCCCTTTCTAATATGTATGTCTTTGTGCTGTTTCGTTACTATTGATTGCAGTATTCTGTTCATACAACGTGTACTTTTTATTGCAGCTCCTTCATTGCTTCCAGCTGGCACCTGGAGAGGACAAATTGTTTAGCACTGTTTAGATTTTAAAAGGGATCTTTAACGTGTTTCTAATTTGTTTTGAGTTTACATTAATTCGCGCGCATGCAAAAAAATCTTTTAATTTTAAATAATAGGAGTAGACCAATCAGTCTAGAAACTTATACATATTTTAGAACTCATTTGATGATCTTTACAAAAGAAAAGTATGCTTTCCATGTTTCACTGCAGAAAATTGTTCTTTTTTTTATAATGTCTTGATATCGACATTGTAAAGAAATTAAAAAGAAGTAAAGATTATCGACCCAATATTTGCTTCATCACCTAGCATAGACTGTGTAGATGACTTTCTCCATTCTTCATACACAGTACGTAGGTATCTCACCTAACGTTGGCAAAGTATCGCGCGTAACTGATAGCATTCCGTTGTTTCTCATTGTGCTCCTTCACATTCTATTCTCTATCTTCTACATTCTCCAGCATGCAGTGTATGTCTAACCTGACGTACCTTTCTTCAAATATAGAAGTCCTTAAGTACAACATTATGCCAATTAATACTAACGAAGTTGCTATAAATCTAAGTCTTTATCTTGTTAGCCGATACAGGGCAGGGAACTAGGGACACAAATTTTTTTTTCGCTTCCTGTGTGTAGATGACTTTCTCCATTCTTCATACACAGTATGTACCTTATCTAAAATTCCACGTACGAGTATAACTGATGGCATTCACATGTATCTCTTTGTGAAATTTCATCCTCTTCTATTTCTTGTTGATTCCAAGAAATGTTTGTGTCCTGTTTGCAGACTTTGGGCAGGAAAATAGAATATTATAATCAAATCAAATCATTTATTTCAAGTAGACCAGTTACAGGCACTTTTAAATTGACAAAAACTTTAAAATATAATTGAATACAACAAAATTAAGTTGCTACAGTCCCAATCATAAGACACAATTACTGTGAAAATATTGTATACTAGCACTTCGCCCGCGACTTCGTCCGCGCTTATTTCGAACTTTGCTTTTGTGAATTTCTTCTCCGGCCACCCCCTTTATGGAATACTAATAGAAAATCTAAATCAATATGCAACTAAAATTCTATCGTCCACAAAACAACCGGTACCGACCGGTTTTCGCAACATCTCATCTGAATAAGCATCTACGTCCTAAAAATATACCCCAAGGAAAATTTGAGACTCGTAGCACTTGTAGTACTTAACAAAGTTTAATACAAACTATGAAGCTAAAAACTATCCTTTATATTGTATATGACTGTACCATACAGAAATAAGTCGAAGAAAAAGTTTCTATTTATTTTCGCTTCTTCATCGCTCGCAGTGTATAGATGACTTTCTCCATTCTTCATACACAGTATGTACTTCACCTAACGTTCCACGTACGAGTATAACTGATGGCATTCCCATGTATCTCTTTGAGGCGTTTCATTTTGTATTCCAAAATAATTATATTTCAACCATGAATAGAAAAAAAATCCGTTTCCTTTATCCATTGAAGGGAATCTTTTAATTTGAAATCGACATAATAATGAGATTAGTAGACGAAAATCAAGTCGGTAAAAAGCGTTATATTTCGTCTTTTCTCCATCGCCTAGCTCGCAGTGTGTAGATGACCTTCTCCATTCTTCATACACAGTATGTACCTCACCTAACGTTCCACGTACGAGTATAACTGATGGCATTCCCATGTATCTCTTTGTGCCGCCGCCCGCCGATCCATCTAAGTCGCGGCGGGCGACAGTTAAGTAATATATCTGTTCATCTGCTAGCATTGATCTGGATTTTGTGCAGAATCTGTGAGTACTGTAAATAACTGATGTTTGGGAATGTACGTGTGTTTGGCATGCTTTGACGGGGCTGTGTTGTTGAGATTTCGGCTCGAATCTATGTTTGTTTATTGAGTTAGGGTGCTTCCACATCTATCGACGCGGAATCGGCTTTTTCCGTCGCCCTTTCTCTTTCTGTCGCTTAGAACTGCCATTTGCTAGACCGAGACAGAAAGCTTAATGCGATAGCACGCGGCGGAATCCTCGAGGCGGCCGCGTGCTATCGCATTGTCTCGGTCTAGCAAATGGCAGTTCTAAGCGACAGAAAGAGAAAGGGCGACGGAAAAAGTCGATTCCGCGTCGATAGATGTGGGAGCACCCTTAGGGACTTTACTCATGGCACGATGCGACGCGACGCGATTTGTGCGATATCGAGTCGATTGCTGATTAAGTCGCACGTACTTACTAATGGAGTGATGCGATTCGACAATGAACTACAAAAATCCACCTTACTACTACGACATAAAGGCGCTGCAAACCAAAGACAAAAGATGTCGCACGTGGCGAGTAGACAGTAGTTGTGCAATTATGAACAGAAAATCATGTGCATTGTCATTAGGACGTACATGCAACACGATATCGAGGAGATCTGTGAGCGATTTCGTCAATCCGTGCGACTCCATTTGCAAACACTAGCGATTGTCCATGCATTTTCTTCGGCCGGACGCTTGTGTGATATCTGACCGATATCGTCAATCGATGCATTTCTGAAACTACCTTATCTATTCTAATATCGTAAGGCTTAAGAGATTGTTTGGTAGACAGAAGCTCTAAAGTCTGACAACCAGTCTTACCATGAGGTATCGTATCACGCAGTTACTGGGTTGTGGAGGTTCGATAGGCACTCGCTTTTTTTTTGTCAAGGTAATACGTTAGTCCTGCGACTTAATTTACAATGCTGGTAATTTCCGACTTTAATACATTTTGAAATAAAATAATCATCTTTAAATTAACATTACCAAACCAATTATAACCTTGAAGTTAAAGAGCTGCCCAAGATAATCATAAACATCTAATCAAAGCAAGATCCATTAATTAAGAACAAACAAATAAAATGTCAAAATACGCGACCTCTGTCTTCAAAATCCAAACAGCTACTGAGCGTATCCTGCTCAAATCCTTTTGATTACCTAAACAAGAGAACACCAATCCAATTTCTTAATTCAAATTTACGAATGATTCCATCGAGGGGACGAAATTTAAACTCGGAATCAACGAAGATAAACGAATAGATTAGTTGGCGGCGCAGATTGGTTGTTACTTTTAAAATAGTTTTTTTTTTTTTTTTTAATAAACCTATTTTTTTAAAAGAAGAATGCATGGCAATGAAAAATGACTGAGTTTTCAGAATAATAGGTAAGATACTAAAACGAATATTACTTTTTACTTGTAGTTTAAACACTTATTTTTCTACTATTTTTTCACTGTAAATTGTCTCATCGTTAAAAAAATTAAATTAATTTTAAGATACTACCATAGGTGGGCCCGGGATTAACGAATTACCGGGACCCCGGAACGTAAAGGGCTGTAGAAGGACACTGTGGATTTTAGTCAGTACAAGTCTGACAGTAACTCCCGCTCTGTCCTGGGTGGGAGGACTCATTTGATGATTTAACCACGATGAAAAAAAATATACTACCATAGCTCATTAAACTTTTTTCATTATAATAATGAATATTGAAATGCCAAACGCCTAGAGCCTGAAACTTTCAAAAAAGCTAAATTCCGAATCTCCAATTTTCCTTTCAAAGTAGGTATAAAACCCAACCTATCACATCTGCGCAATTTAAAATTCAAATTCAAAATTTCTTTAGAACACCAATAGAACACGAACGATATTAATCTCGGCGGGTTCTTCGGGTATTTCCGTCAACGTTCGGGTGTTTCCGCCACCACTCGGACATTGGGGGCGTATTAATCGTAATTAACCAACTCTGCCTGATTAGCGAGGTTCCTTATTACTTAAAATTTACTTGACTTTACTTTCTTGCGACGCTCTTAGCTGTAATAGGGATGGGATGAGATTAGTGTGGGTAAGATTTCGGGATTATTTTTGTTTGATTTTAGCTTCTTAGTCTTAAATGAAATAAGATTAATCCGACATACGATTCAAACAGAAAATCTTTTTTTGTATTTATCGTTAGATAACGTATCTATTTATTCACTGTTTTAAACGCCATTATAGCACGGTAATAGTGAGTGCGATGTTTGTTTTGAATGTCATGTTTTATGTTCAAATTAAAATGTTTGTGTGGCAGTTTAAATACTTGTATGCCCTGTATTTAAGTTTGTACTGATGATTATACTTCGATGTGATTATGTAAGAACGTAGCGAAAAAGCCCGTATTTTACAGTCACTTTATTATTTTTTCGTTTACAGCTGGTTTAAAACGTAGCTGCTAATATAATTATTCTATTCCTAAAAGTTGTTACCAACGAAGCCTGAGTAACAATTTCAGTACCCAATTACTCACTAATTAGCCCCTAAATCTGATTAATTATCATGCGTAACACAACATGACCTAACCCCACCTTGAGTCCACAAATCCTAAAAAGTACAATCACGCACAAAATACAAAACGAATTATTTTAATAATCCGGGTGTTATCCACCTTATCCCTGTCTCAGTGGGGTGTAGAGGGGGAGAGGGGTGATACCAAGTATGATTCCACATTTAAATGTTAAACAGCGCCCGAATTCACTGCGGTGCGACGGCGTCTTATAAGAAGTATATAGAAGCACACAAATGGTGATGGCTCGAAGAAAATTATATTTTATATTACATTTATTTTGTGTGAGTGCCGAGTGGTTTAGTGTTTTAGGAGTTAATTTGGGGTAATGGAAAGACAGCGTTATTTACTGGAATGATAACTACAAAGACGATAAGTAGGTATTAGATAGGCTTATTTCAATTTGATAGGTCGTAGCCTAGCAGATTGGCGTCATTTTACTTGATTTTACTCGGGTTTGCATCGCAATTTAACTTCAAGTTTGTACGTATTCTTGTGTTTCTTTCAAAGCTTGGCAATGTAAAGTATTATATATGACAAGAGAGAGACAAACGATGAGACATATAAATGTTTATTCCAGGAAAGAAAAGAAGATGGACAGTATCTAAATATTTATTTATTGAACTCTGTAAGTCTCTGGATTGACTTTAGAAAGTTAAATAGTGAAAAGTTAAATATAAAGATTCTTAAGAACAAATGAGATTTTTATAAAAAAAATACTGTTCAATAATAATTGGCCAGGTACACACCAAACTATGAAATATAAGACTGTAATTAAAATTAATGTTCAGTTTTCATTAACACTTCTGTACTCGCCCGTACCGCATATTGTAAGTTAGCTACACCTTTGAGATATTCTTCTAAAGAGCATGAATAAACTCTTATAGTCGCACTCAGCCTGTTTGATACTTGCCTCTTAATTGATATGCATTATAATTATAACGATCGTTCAAAGCTGCATAGAGTTTGGTGGCTTTTAGTTGATAAATTAGCCAATAGTCTATTGCTTTTTTTTTCTTTTCTGTTATGGTTATAGTATCTTCACCAAGGATACTTTCTGTGAACCAAGATATCTGGAAACAGTGGTTTTTATGAATGGATTTTACGGCAAGATCTGAACGGAGATCTCTGTCAACAGTGTTTTCTATGGACCGATATATCTAATAACAATGGCTTCTATCAATAAAGTTTTTGGTGAAATGTGCTGTCTAGGAATGGATCTTCTTATTAACTGTGATTTTTATAATTTTGTTTCTGTTTTACGTTCCACACCCTCATTGAATAGCATAAATTGAGCTTGACTTTCTCTTATTCTGCTTAGCAAGATGGATCGTATAACGATAGGCACTTACTGTACTCTACAAATCAGAATTGAATCTTCATTTCAACATAACATTAATATTTTTATTTGCAAGTATCATAACCTCTCCCTCCCACTACACCCCCGCATCTCAGACGAAGGCGACCCGCCGAAATAAATAAAGTTGCACAGAGACTCAGTAATTACTTACACGCAACTTATACACTTGTGTGCCTCATTATACCCGTCCGTTTGCGACGTATCTTTAATTATGGACGTGACTGTACATAAAGACATTAAATGGATTTTGATTGGGATAACTTTATGTAGTAAATAGAGGGAGGGTTTCAGATTTTTTTGTTTAGTTATTGCCAGTGGCTTTGCCTGCGTGTAATAAATAAGTACTATGTGTTATTCTAGATTATAACATATCATTTTAGTCAGTACAAGTCTGACAACCCCTCCTAACCTGCCTTGGGTGGACTCAATTCAAAACGTCTTCTTAAAAAGCCGAAGCATTTCATTTAAATGTTCTGTCATAACTTCAAGACATGACGTTTATCCTACAACTTAACGCGTATTGCAGATTAATAAAATTTTAATCAGTTCAATCAATTCGAAAAATATTAAGTTTGTATGAAAATGTCGCACAGCGTTTGGTAGTCTTAAATGTAAAACAGAGCTTGTCAAGGTGGACTGTATATATGTTTTTGATGTAATAAAACGCCTGACTTGTTGAGTATATTCTTGATTCACAATAATAGTCTTGATTCACAATAATAGTCTTGATTCAATTGCACTAGCTGGGACGGCTTGTTGCTTCGGTTTTCTTGAGAGCACTTGCTGCTGCGTTGACTGCGACTGAACTACGAATTCGCAGTCCCGCTTATATCCTATTTTTGCAGGGTGCAAGTAGTGGGTGGAGGTGAGCACGGTACATCTGTCCCGGCCAATCACGACGCTCGGTCTGAGTTCGCGCGTGGTGGGGGACCGTTTCGACATTTTGTTCGAACGTGCTCGCGTCCACTTTACATCGTCATAATTTTGAAGATTCACTAAAGGATAATGAAACAGCCCTAATCGAATATAATAAGTGTGTCCCTATTTCAAATCATATTTATTTGATCTACTTAAAATCTACTTATTTACAATCATTATTTACATCTTAATTATAAATCATTACGAAGTGACGACGTCCGTAACATCCTCCCCCCGGCGCAGGGCTACCGTAGCCTTATCTTCCACGCAGAGGACGGCGAGCTTCGTCGTGGGACGCCGAAGAATGCCCGCTGTTGTTCTGACGTCGGCCGATCGCACCTTGCCGTCCGGACCGTCGTACGTGGTCTCCACGACGCCTCGGGGCCACGTTCCTCGTGGCAATGTGGGGTCGACGACGACAACCAGGTCGAACTCGTAGAGGCCGTCGTTGGTCGTCGGATGCCCCCCTGGGCACCAGCGTCGGCAAGTATTCGGTTACCCAGCGCCGCCAGAAATGGTCGGCGAGCGCTTGGGCAGCTCTCCACTGTTTCCGGCTGGCCTCCTCGCAAGGCCCAGTCTGGGGAAGGCCTGAGGAGGTCCCGATGAGAAAATGATTCGGGGTTAACGCCTCCGGATCCTTAGGATCAACGGAAACGTGGGTGAGAGGCCGAGAGTTTATAGAGTGCTCGGCCTCTATCATCAGGGTCAGCAGCACTTCTTCCTTTAGTGCCCGCTGATGCAGTGTCGTCCCCAACGCCGTCTTGACAGAGCGTACTAGTCGTTCCCACGCTCCCCCCATATGCGGCGCCCCTGGTGGGATGAATTTCCACCTCATCCTATGCGAGAGTCCGAAGTGGACGAACTCCTTGGCCCATTCTTCATAGGCTGTCCTTAGTTCGACGTCTGCCCCTCGAAAGTTGGTACCGTTGTCGGAATACATTATTCGGGGCCAACCTCGTCGTGCGGCCATTCTTCTTATGGCCATTATCGCCGAGTCGGTAGATAAACTCGCTACCAGTTCCAGATGTACCGCCCTTGTCACTAGGCAGGTGAACAGCGCTCCCCAGCGCTTCTCATGTCTTCTTCCTATGACCACTGTCATTGGTCCAAAGTAGTCGACTCCGCAGTGAGTGAAGGGTCGCTGCGTCTCCCTCAGTCGTTCTATCGGTAGGTCCCCTGTGACTGGTTTTGCCGGCGTCGCATTCTGATGCGACAAAGTTGGCATCGCTGCGCTATGGTTCTGACTGTAGGGCGTAGGTTGACGACCCAATATTTTTGTCTCAAATCGTTGACCACACGTTCGTTGTTGGCATGGCCGGCTCTTCGAAACTAACAGCCGGGAAAACGGGTGTTTGCCGTGCAGAATAATCGGCATTTTCCTCGTGTCCGAGACTGCAGCGTGTCCAATCACCTTGAGGATTTGTTGTTCTAAATAAGGGTCCAGTTTATATATACTGCTGGACTTTGGCACTGGTTTCCTCCAACAGTATTATTGTAGTCGTCGAATTGTGCTCGTTTCACCCATCCCTTTCAGCTTTTTCTATACGACGGTTAGTTGCTGGCTTCGGTCTTTACATTTTTCCTTGAAGAGGAAGAGTATTGCCGGTATCAGCCTCTCATACGAGGAGAATCTGCTTATATCGGGCAGATGAGAAGCGCGTTCCTTTTCCGTGACCATGTAAGTTACTTCTTCCTCTCGGTCTTCCTTCTTGGCCTTTTCTGTCGGCCAGTGTTCCTCCACAACCGAGTAACTGGGTAATACGGTAGGTACCCCATGGTACCATATTGCCCAGCATTACAGCTTCTGACTAATAGTTACGACTGTCAAAGATCTACAAATGACAGCCGGGACCAACGGTTTTACATGCTTTCCGAGAGACGGAGGAAACTCGCTATGACAGATGGTCACCCATACATAGACCAACCTCGGCAAGCGCGGCTTTACCCAGAAGATCGGCCTGTGCGACTGTAATTATTTAGCTACGAGCTCCTCATTTCAATATAACATTAATATTTTTATTTTCAAGTATCAAAACCTCTCCTTCCCACTAAACCCCCGCATCTCAGACGAAGGCGACCCGCCGAAATAAATAAAGTTGCACAGAGACTCAGTAATTACTTACACGCAACTTATACACTTGTGTGCGTCATTATACCCGTCCGTTTGCGACGTATCTTTAATTATGGACGTGACTGTACTAAGAGACATTAAATGGATTTTGATTGGGATAACTTTATGTAGTAAATAGAGGGAGGGTTTCAAATTTTTTTTTACTTGTTTTTGCCAGTGGCTTTGCCAGCGTGTAATAAACGTGATAGATAAATAAATATAGGTACTATGTGTTATTCTATATTATAACATTATCTCTGAGTAGATTTCAACAAACGCATTCCTAGTGTGGGACAAAATTAAAAAAAAAAAAAAAAACTGTAGCGTGCATGCGGGCAGCGAGAAATGGGCGACTTACTGCCCGACCAAGGACCATGCCCGGGTCGACAGCGCGTTGTGTCCCACGCGCGCCTCAAAGAGGTGTCAGCAATATGACAGGACCCCCCTCTAGAGGGCCAAAGCCTGCCACTATCGCGCGACTCGGAACGTGAAGGGCTAATATAGGACACCGTGGATTTTAGTCAGTACAAGTCTGACAGCCCCTCCCGCCCTGCCCTGGGTGGACTCAATTCAAAACGTCTTATAAAAAAATAATAAATTGTTAATCTCTGTTTCAATTGAAAATTAATATAACTTTAGTGTAGCCGAAGCATTTCATTTAAATGTTCTGTCATAACTTCAAGATATGTCGTTTATCCCGCAAATTAAGGCGTATGAAGATTAATTTTAAACAGTTCAGTCATTTCGAAAAACAAAGAGATTAAAAAGAACCTATAGAGCGGGCATTGGGAAAATTGACATACAAAATTGTAGATGCCGTGCGTCAGTAGCACTATCTAGCGTTGCATAGCAACGCGACTACTAGACTGAGCGACTTTTTATCTATCGGTAAAAAGTTTTGGATTACAACTTTCTTCGTGATGTCCCGTCTATTGCCCCTATATAGTTTAATGTCTTTGTCGATAAGTTTGTATGAAAATGTCGCACGGCGTTGGTAGTCTTAAGCCACGTATTCACTGAGCAACAATTGTTTCAGAAACTGTGTATCCGAAACACTGTTGCTCAGTGAATACATGGCTTTAAAGCCACGTATTCACTGAGCAACGTCATTTTGTTTCAGAAACATATAATTTTGTTTCTGTAAACAATACGTGTTTATCGGTATGTTTCGATGCTCCCCACTTGCGGCGGAGAACACTTTACGTGATGTTTCAGAAACTGTGTATCCGAAACGCTGTTGCTCAGTGAATACATTTCACGGCTTTAATGTAAAACAGAGATAACTGCAAACCAGGCCACAATACATAGTCTTAAGCAGCATCCCGATTGCGTCGTGATCACCATCTCATCTCAAGACACGAGGGTTCATTATGTCGCTTTGTTTTAAAGTTTCAGACAGAATTGCTTCGGTTCTCGTGTGTCAGACTGTTCTGGAAGTTTTGTAGACGAATTGTACTTACTGTTTGTGTTGTATTGAAAATATTTGGAGAGGAAATTGGGAATGTTTTGAATCGCGCTTTTGAGGAAATCAGATGAGGAATTCACCCTGTATACAGGGTGAATTTTTCAACTGGGCTTGGTTGCACAGCAGTCTCTAAAAGGGCAGTTGAAAAATTCACCCTGTATAATATTTTGAAAGTTATTTGAAGTTGGATATTAACACATGTTTTGCTTTTAATATTATCTATTGATACCCACAAAGCAACGCTGCCAACCAGTTATTATCGTTAAAAACTCCCACGTTCCATATTCACAAAATTTCAAATTCGAATTCGGAGTTCATCCGAGAACGGAGTTTGAAACCGTTGATCGGGCAGGAAGCGGAAAGGGCGGGAAATAATTAGCCGTCGCCGGCGCTCGCCGCGGGCGAAGGAAACGCTCCATACAGCCTGCCTGTAACTCCACGAACGAATGAGTTGTGAATTTTAGGATTCACACTTTTTTCCTTTGCCATTTTTTGCTAATTTTTTAACGAGACCTATTTGCTGAAGTTGACAGTTTGTATTTTGTAAGGAAAGTTGATTTTTCTAACTTTTATTGACGTCAATTTCAGTACTCTATTTCTTTTGAGTGTGTGTTTATTCTTTTTGGAAAAACTTACATTAAAGCGCCAATTTTGTGTTTGTGTAATTGGATATTATCTAATTAAAACAAATACAAAATTGACAAAATCCTAAAATCCAAAAAAGGGTACTTGTGTTTTTGTTTAACATCTAGGTAGGTACTTCTATCATCTACTAAAATTATATTCTTAACGGCACTAGATTTCTATGAACACCAAATGTTTTCCATTTACTCCAAGCATCAGAAAGCTGTAATAATATTTAGTTAAACAAAGAGCAACTCAATAATCCAACATAATTCATAGATAGCTACATTAAGTACAGCCAATTAGCGAAAATTAACGCAAAGTAAACAAAACAATAATTATTAATTACAAAACAAGCGTCTACCAATAAAGTTCCATTATAACTCACAAAACAAAAGCAAAAATAATAATTTTAAAAGCTTTAAAACAATTGTGTGCTACAATTACCCTTCGGTCCGGGAATCTTCCATCCCCATTGTTTCAACCCTTATTGAACGAACAGGGGCGGAAAATAGCCGGGTAGAAACTTCGCTATCAACTCAGAAACATTTTATAAGTTAACAACCCCCGCGAAATTGTATTATGTAAGTTTTCAACGTAAGAAAGTAAGTAGCCATCTTGGATTTTTCTTCTTTTTTTTTTCTTTTATAAATAGAACCTCGTTCATTGAGCATTGTTGTGGACCCCGCGGTTGTTTTGAATTTCGAACGCTCTGAGCTTGTTTGTGAATGGAATTTGGTTTGTTTGTCTGATTGGACCCGCAATTTTTTTATTTTTGATGCTCTATTATTTGATTTCAGTATAATTAATGTGGATTTTATGTAATATGTAACGTAAGTTAAATACGCACAGTGATAGCGTCGTCTTTCCTTAAATTCCAGGACGTCTCGGCCATAAGCTAACTTTTTACTAAGTAAGAATATGTCGGGCACGCCGCAATCACGTCGGTAAGACCCCTCTTTGAGGATTGGCTGGAGAGACGTCACGGTATCCTGACCTATCGGATGACGTAGGTCCTCACCGGACACGGAACTTTAGAGAGGTACCTGTGTCGAATAGGGAGGGAAGAAAGGCCCGGGTGTCACCACTGCAAAGATCGCCCGGAGGACACAGTAGAGTTGAGAAGAGCATACGGTGCAAAACTGTCCCGCTTGGGCAGAGCACCGACGTGTCCTCACGGCGGCGATAGGCGGAGACCTCTCGCGCCCGGCATTGGTGGCGGCCATGCTGCGGGGCGAGACGGAGTGGGAAGATAACTCAGAGAATCATTATCAGCCTGCCTTTTCACAACTATAATTATAGGGGTCGGCTTCCAGTCGAACCAGATGCAGCTGGATATCAGTATTTTACATGGAGCGACTGCCTATCGGACCTCCACAACCCAGTAACTGGGTAATACGATACCCCATGGTGAGACTGGCTGTCAGACTTTAAAGCTTCTGACTAATAGTAACGACTGTCAAAGATCTACAAATTACAGACTAATAACGCGAATCCTTATCAAAAACATTCCCACAATACAGCAAATTCCTAACTAATAAAATCAAATCAGTCTCGAAAGTCCTGTAAAAAATTCAATCTAACTTTTATATAATAATACCTACATAATACGCCCCTCCCCTTAATTATAACCGCAGTGTTGCAAACATAGAAAATCGAATAGAATCCAGTAATCGACGTCGTGTCACCGCGCGCACATTCACGTCGCTTGCCATTTCGCGAGTGGCAACACTGAGATATAGCGCGGTTAGGGGCGAGTTGCGTGAGAGATGGAGGGTTCTGCATATAAATTAATAGAGATATGGTGTGTTTAAAATGGGAGAAAGCTTTTTAAACCTTATTCTTTCTTTCTTTTTTCTTTTTTTTACAACTATCACACAAGGCCATCTAGTCCCAAGCTAAGCAGAGCCTGTGTTATGGGTACTAGACAACTGATAAACATACTTATATATATTTCTAAATACATACATATTAAGTATAGATAAATTACACCCAGACACAGAACAAATGATCGTGCTCATCACACAAACATTTGTACTGGGTGGGAATCGAACCCACGACCTCCGGCATAGCAGTCAGGGTCACTAACCACTAGACCAACAGGCCATTATTGAATCCTGTTTGTGTATAAAATCATGAGGCTCTGGTTTCACAATCTGTATTGTCATATTAGCAAATTAGTTCGGTTTGGTAGGCCAATAATATTATTTATTTTGCTTGATTAAGGAATGTTATTGATTATTTGGCATTAATTTTTAACGGAACAGAAAAAAATCTAACTTTTTCTATCAAGTTTTTTTTTTAATAATCACCTTTTAATCACATAGGTAGACAAACAGCCAGTCCCGAAACAACTATTCGTAGGATCATACAATTAAAATTGTTCTGAGCAGGAATCGAACCACACGTGTATTTAATGTCACCTTTATTCGACCTAGACTTACTTATAATTTGTAATAATTTAGTAATAAATGAAAATCAAACTTGATTTTATCCTAAAATTTCGAAAAAAGGTTGACAACTCCGCTCGGCGCTCACTGAATCCTAAACGAAAAAGGGGACCTGTCGGAAAATGGCGCGTTATTATCTCAGCTAATAAAAATTCAGCGCGCGAAAATCCCCGCGCTGCGATTGGTCGGCCGTCCCTCGGGCACCCCCGCCATTGGTCGGCTATGCTGATTCCATTTTCAAATTAACTTTCTCTGCCACAGGCGTCGTTTTCCAGTTAGGTGTGAATTTATTTATTTCATTTCGTTTTTATTATGTGTTGTTTTTGTGAAGATGTGACTTTGTCTTTTTTTTTCTTTAGGAATATTATAGTGATTGTTTGTTTTTATTTGACTGTTGAAAAGTTTGACGGAATGTTTTGTTGTAGTAATAACATTTTCCCTTTTTTTCGTCGGTTTATTTATTAGGATTTATACTTAAAAGAAATTAGATCATTTATGACATTTTAGTTTGATATTATTTTCAATTTTCAAATTAATTTTATTTTAAGAAAATATATTACCAATCCTGCGACATTTTTTTTAGAATGTCACATTCATTTTTTATTACTTATTCTTTTATTACATACATTTTGTATAAAAACACACTTTACGTAAAAAAAAAACGCTATTTTATTAAAAGTACAGTCAGCTCCACATTATACGTTCGCCAGTGACAAATCCAGGCGTACACTCAGCCAAAATACATCGTTATAATAAAACTAGTTTACGACGACGATTCCAAGCTGCGCTTAACTTTTCTACGTACACATTTGGTTACCTTTTAAAACAGAATAAATGATACTAAAGGTATTTTTTTACAGAACTTTTTTAAGGCATTTAACATTGCCAGTGAGAGCAGTGGTGGCCCAGTGGTATCGGTCACGACTCACGAGTATTAAGGTCGTGAATTCGAACCCCGCAAGGCTCATTACTTTGTGTAATTTATTTCATCACCACTGCTCTCAAAACGGTGAAGGAAAACATCGCGAGGAAACCGGCATGTCCTAGAACCACTAAATCGAAGACATGTGACATCTGCAAACCCGCACTGGGCACGCGTGGTGGATTATGTCCAATTCCCTCTCACAGAGAGGAGGCCTGTGTCTCAGCAGTGGGAACATTATAGGCTGATGATGATGATGATGAAGTAGTTATATATTTTTTGTGTTGTTTGAGGAAATAAGTAGTAGCTTTCAATAGTGCGCTATGCGATCATAATAAGAACGAAAACGTAAATGAACTTTCTTTCAACTATCACTTTAAAATTATCACATTCTCACATTACGTTCTGAAGCCCTAGTATAACTTTTCACGTTTGATCACTACAGACGTAAACTGGGACTTTGACGTTGATGAAAAAAAATAGTTTTTATTATTTAAGTTATTTTAATAACTCAGTAAATAAAATACTTATAGAAATCATGTGATACGTGGGAGTTTAATTCTTAGAAATGTATGATTTTATTCGCATGACATGAAACAATTTAGTTAAATCGAAGAGTAGGTATCCTTTATTATAAGAATTCAGTTTCCAATTGTAGAAATGATTCCATTTATGATCATTTGGAATTAGGCTTTTTGAGAATTTGTGATTATGAGATCAGGCTTTTAGAAAAATTGCCATTTTGAGATAATTAAACTAATACTTTTTTTTGCGACTCGGTTGTCATTCGCTGAGGGTTAGCCCAAAAAGCTTTATTCTGGAAATTAAAATTATTCTATTAAATTGAAAATATTTGCGCCTAACCCACAGCATCATAAATGAAGTTAAAACAAAATAAGTATACAATACCTGTACGAACACCAGCACAAAATAACACAGTGTTACTTGAAAGCCGTCCACATTACTGACTAAATTGGAATGCCGCGTAATACAAGCCCTATTGGAAGGGTTGCCATGTTTTGGGGCAGGATATGTCCCGGTAATACTTTATTAGTATGAATGGTAGTTAGTAAGTCCGATTTAGGCCATTATTTGTAATGGATAATGATAGTCTAATGGGCAAATCCTGTGTTTACGAATAGTATAACAATCAGGTTTTACCTTTGGCCAGAGGACTTTAGAAGTGGCAATTGCTTATAAAGCGGTTCTAAGGCTGGGTACTCACTTAGCAGTGTTGCATGTAACGTATCAGATACTGCGGTGGCTTTATAGCAGCAAACTAACAATAGACGGCGCGTGTAACCGAGAGTGCACTTTTGTAACTTGAGGAAAAAATGTTTCGCTTTTGATATTACGAGATCATCATCTGCCTAGCCTTTTCCCAACTATAGTGGGGTCTGTTTCCAGTCGAACCAGATGCAGCTGAATATCAGTATTTTACATGAAGCGACTGCCTATCGGACCTCCACAATCCAGTAACTGGGTATTACCCTGCAGTACCCCATGGTAAGACTGGGTATCAGACTTGTGAGCTTCTGACTAACAGTAACGACTGTCAAAGATTTACAAATGTCAGCCGAGACCAACGGCTTTGCGTGCTTTCCGAGGCACGGAGGAAACTCGGGACTCTCCCATCAACATACCAACCTCAGCAAGCGCGGCTTAACCTGGAAGATCGGCCTGTGCGGCTGTAATTATTTAGCCATGAGCTCCTCCGCTTTGATATTACCATGATCAACAATTAAAATATGTTTTACTGACTGATATTTTAGTTTGACTGTACTCTGACTGTTTTCTGTGTGGAGCAAAAGGGACTGTTAGACTCGTACAGACTAAAAATCCATCGTGTTGCTTCAATTACCCTTTGCGTTCCACGATTGCTTACTTGGTGCAGTGTTATGTCCATATTTTAAACGTTTTTTGAATTGTAATTGCTAAGATTTGAGACCACAATCTAAATATATAAAACTCAAAGGTGACTGACTGACATAGTGATCTATCAACGCACAGCCCAAACTACTGGACGGATCGGGCTGAAATTTGGCATGTGGGTAGATGTTATGACGTAGGCATCCGCTAAGAAAGGATTTTGATAAATTCCACCCCTAAGGGGATGAAATAGGGGATGAAAGTTTGTATGAAACTTCGTCAATTTTAAATCGATCGAGCTAAAACTTTGCATGCATAAAGCTACTATGACGTAGGCATCCGCTAAGAAAGGATTTTGATAAATTCCACCCCTAAGGGGATGAAATAGCGGATGAAAGTTTGTATGAAACTTCGTCAATTTTAAACCGATCGGGCTGAAACTTTGCATGCATAAAGCTACTATGACGTAGGCATCCCTTACGAAAGGATTTTGATAAATTCCACCCCTAAGGGGATGAAATAGGGGATGAAAGTTTGTATGAAACTTCGTCAATTTTAAATCGATCGAGCTAAAACTTTGCATGCATAAAGCTACTATGACGTAGGCATCCGCTAAGAAAGGATTTTGATAAATTCCACCCCTAAGGGGATGAAATAGGGGATGAAAGTTTATATGAAACTTCGTCAATTTTAAATCGATCGAGCTGAATCTTTGCATGCATAAAGCTAAGAGTACTATGACGTAGGCATCCCTTAAGAAAGAATTTTGATAAATTCTACCCCTAAGGGCGGCCGCATACATCAGTTTTTTTTCCGTTCGGAATTCGAAATGATGAATGAAATTGAACAACACACACAAAACATGCACACACATTTGTATGAATTCACTGTGTACGAATAGAAAACGAAATCGGAAATCGAATACGTAAAACGTGTGTATGCGGCCAGCCTAAGGGGATGAAATAGGGGATGAAAGTTTGTATGAAACTTCGTCAATTTTAAACCGATCGAGCTGAAACTTTGCATGCATAAAGTTACTATGACGTAGGCATCCGCTAAGAAAGGATTTTGATAAATTCCACCCCTAAGGGGATGAAATAGGGGATGAAAGTTTATATGAAACTTCGTCAATTTTAAACTGATCGGGCGAAAACTTTGCATGCATAAAGCTACTATGACGCAGGCATCCCTTAAGAAAGAATTTTGATAAATTCCACCCCTAAGGGGATGAAATAGGGGATGAAAGTTTGTATGAAACTTCGTCAATTTTAAACCGATCGGGCTGAAACTTTGCATGCATAAAGTTACTATGACGTAGGCATCCGCTAAGAAAGGATTTTGATAAATTCCACCCCTAAGGGGATGAAATAGGGGATGAAAGTTTATATGAAACTTCGTCAATTTTAAACCGATCGGGCTGAAACTTTGCATGCATAAAGCTACTATGACGTAGGCATCCCTTAAGAAAGGATTTTGATAAATTCCATCCCTAAGGGGATGAAATAGGGGATGAAAGTTTGTATGAAACTTCGTCAATTTTAAATCGATCGAGCTAAAACTTTTCATGCATAAAGCTACTATGACGTAGGCATCCGCTAAGAAAGGATTTTGATAAATTCCACCCTTAAGGGGATGAAATAGGGGATGAAAGTTTGTATGAAACTTCGTCAATTTTAAACCGATCGGGCTGAAACTTTGCATGCATAAAGCTACTATGACGTAGGCATCCCTTAAGAAATAATTTTGATAAATTCCACCCCTAAGGGGATGAAATAGGGGATGAAAGTTTGTATGAAACTTCGTCAATTTTAAATCGATCGAGCTAAAACTTTGCATGCATAAAGCTACTATGACGTAGGCATCCGCTAAGAAAGGATTTTGATATTTTCCACCCCTAAGGGGATGAAATAGGGGATGAAAGTTTGTATGAAACTTCGTCAATTTTAAATCGATCGAGCTGAATCTTTGCATGCATAAAGCTACGAGTACTATGACGTAGGCATCCCTTAAGAAAGAATTTTGATAAATTCCACCCCTAAGGGGATGAAATAGGGGATGAAAGTTTATATGAAACTTCGTCAATTTTAAACCGATCGAGCTGAAACTTTGCATGTATAAAGCTACTATGACGTAGGCACCCCTTAAGAAAGGATTTTGATAAATTCCACCCCTAAGGAGATAAAAGAGGGGATGAAAGTTTATAAGTCTTCTTTGATTTTCGACTGATTGACCTGAAATCAAAGATTGGAAGACGTCCGCTTAAATAGGATTTTGATGAATTCAACCCCCATGGCGATATAATAAGGGATGATAGAGGATGTAAATGTATTAGTTAGAACCTATCAGTACCTAATGGAACGAATCAATTAAGACGAATGTTAAACCGCACAGCAATAAAATCATAACATTGCAATAAAATAGTTCATTGATTGTCGATAGATGGTGCTTTCACTGGACGGATCGGGCTGAAATTTGGTATGCAGGTAGATGTTATGACGTAGGCATCCGCTTAGAAAGGATTTTGATCCATTCTACCCCCAAGGGGATAAAAAGGGGATGGAAGTTTGTATGACACTTTGTCAATTTAAAAGAAAATACATTGTTAAGTTCCGACATCCACGCGAACGAAGTCGCGGGCACAGCTAGTCTTAAATAATAATTTTATTAAAATGTTTTTATCATGATACTGCTAAAGTGGCTTTTTGTAGGTCTTAAAAATTACATGTAACTCGCAAATGTGCGTAAAGGTATACTAATTCTGCCTAGCCCTTGTTACATACAGTCGTGATGAATTAATCAATATTATATTCTAATCGTGTTTCAAAAGAATGACACCATAATAAAAAGAAACTGTATCATGTATTACAGTCACGAGCAATAACATGTAAACGATATAAAAATTCAAACGCAATTTATTTGTAAAATACTGGTCTCCACTTTAAAATGAGACCTATTTCGTTATTATGGCTTACAAAATAGAAGTCTAATGAAAAAATCAGAAGTTTTTTCGTATTGATTACAATATGGTAGCAGAACATCGCTTTTGAATACTGTTTAGTGTTTACATACTTATTGCTCGTGACTGTACATACACTTGCGATTCTCATCGCTTGAATAATTAGTGCATTGCAAAATCTAATAATATTCAGAAACGAAAAAACAAAATCAAAAATCATCCTTAACCCTTTTCAACCTCCTCCCACTAAAGCCGTTTCACACGGAACGCAGCATATTCGTGCGTTTTATTTAATTAAACAGAATTACACCGGTAATGGGCGGCGCGTGGCAACCCTTAGCTTGGAGTACCTACTCCACGGTGCATAGGGCTGGTAACAATGTTTTTTTGGTCTACTAATAGTGATAGTAATTGTGATACCCTTGTTATAAGGGGTTTTTGATAATTGTTGTAAAAGCGTATTGATTACGGTATATGGGGTACGGAAAATGAGTTGCTTTTCTGGTAGGTACTTAATGATGGTTTTTCATTGAGTTGATTTGCTGGTTCCCAGCGAATTCCCTTTTTATTTACTTTTTCATTTAATTTTTCTAATTGAGCTTAAAAATTTTGTTTTTGGAGATTGCACGCTAGTAAGTATTGTTCCTTGGGTAGCGAGTAAAGGGCAACTCTTTGTCCGACCATGGACCATGCCCGGGTCGACGCCGACGGCGCGTTGTGTTCCACGCGCGCCTGAAAGAGCAGCATAATGACGGGGCCCCCATCTCAGAGGGCCAAAGCCTGCCGGGGTCGCGGGATTATTTCATTACCATGACCCCGGAACATAAAGAGCTAATGAAGGGCACCGTGGATTTTAGTCCGTCGAGTCTGACAGTCCCTCCAGCTCTCTAGACTCATTTGATGATTTTACCACGCTATAGCTTATCTATTGTCTAATACATAATTCCACCGAATTATTATTTATTTTTCAAATGATAGGTTCGCGTTTGACCACTATCTCGCCTGATGGTAAGCGAAGATGTGGTCGACGGTGAAGCACGCTTGCCTAGAAGTAACCTGTTCACTCTTGACTTGAAGACCCCAAGGTAGGTGTTCTTACAAACTTTTCTACGATTTCTTGAATTCAAAGCAGTGTTTCGCAATGGGTAATTTTTAACCAATAAGTAGGTAGTTCAGTGAGTTTGATTGTGTAGTGTACTCGTCGTGGGTGAATTTAACTCGTTACCCTTTTGTCATAATACTTACTGTGTTACATTAATGTTAGTAGTTATTTTTACCCGTGGTGCTAGACAACTGGGCTTCTCCCAGTTTTAATGTCCCTTTGTACCTGTTGGCCTTGTTTTGTTCTGTCTCCTGCTTGTATGGAGGGAAGAGAAAACAATTTTTTTCCTTCTCTTCCACTATTCTTTTCTGATTAATTTCGTTGTAGGATCCAAGACAGGTAAATTCATTCTGCGGGACACGTCGAGCTTCATTGTCTCGGCGTTTTTCTGGTGGTTGTTACTGTTGATTCTGGCTTTCAGGAGTTGCAGTGGTTGGGGAATAGTAGGGTTTGTCCAAAAAAAAAAAAACTTATTGTTGGTATTTGAAAGACTTCCATAGCGTTCACTTTATTTACACAAGGAACTTTTGCAAATAAAATTTTGAGGTTTTTTTTATCCTCGAACAGACATCTACTATTATCTATTTTTAACTTTTAAATAACACTCACTTACCAAAATTTTACCTGTTTTTTTTTAATTGTTCTTCATTCTTCACTATGTGCGACAAAATACGCACTTATGCAACACGTATCTTCTCAAAAAAATCTTGATCCTTTTGAGACGCTTGATAATCTGTTAAGCATCTTCACTTAGCGGAAACTTGTGACAAACATAGTGTTGGGTTACAAAATATGCGCTTTGGATGTGTAGTTGTGGATACCAGCCTTATATACAATAGAATATGTAACAAAATAATGGTTGGATTGTGATTGTATGACGCCGATGAAGAGATTAGGCCGCATATTCTGAAAGTTGGCAACGTCACAAAAAGCTGTCAAATATTTACAAGTTTTAATTACCTATTTTGGCAAATTTTCTGTATGAAAACAAGAATTATCGCTCTGTAGTGCACAAAAAAATGATATAGGAATGCAATTAAAACTGTGAATTTGATGTTGTAACCGTTTCAGGTGTTTAAAAGGCATGTGGAAAGCTTCCAAATGCTTTTTCTATATCTAAAACTATATATTCGGTGTTATTGATGTTAATTATTGCATTCCCTTATCAATTTTTTAGTGCACTACAGAGCCATATTTCTTATTTTCATACAGTAACAATGTTAAACTATTTAAAACTTGTTAATATTTGACAACCATTTGCGACGTTGCCAACTTTCGGAATATACGCTAGATGCAGTGATGTGAGGTGCGTGATTGTCGGTAGTGGGACACAAGAATAGGCTGTTTTTCTGAAAAAAAACATTGATTAGTCTGAAAGTTAGATAATCCATAAATTGACAAAGATACAACGCTTCTAAAAATCACAATATATCACGCGGTCGGTTTAATTTTACAGGCGTTTTGACGCCACAACTCCCGAACTTCAAAAGCGTTTTTTCTTTGCATAATATTATATTCAATGAATTAAAAAATAGGGTCGATTGTTTTTCAATACCTGCTGACAAATTAAACATTTGTTTATGCTGTAAAATACTCTATTACATAATTTATTAAAGTATAATTAGATTTTAAGAGCACGGTCTGAAAGTGCATTTCAATTCTCGAAATCATTCAGATGAAGTAACCATTAGAAATACTCATTAGGACGGATAGTATAATCATTAGAAAAAGTGCGCTAGGAATAGAATATTTGTTTATTTTGATTGTTTGTGTTTTATTTTAAGATATTAAGATAAATACGCTTCTTGCCTATACACCGTGACTTTTTAGTCGTCTTACAAAAAGGGTCCACTTAATGTATCCGACCTAAAATACCTCTAGGCAAGTTATTTTTTTTTTTAATCGTTAATAATAATTTTTATTTTTAATAAATAGGTGCATTAGAAATATGAAACACCCTGTTAAATGTTTACGTATCTAGCTGTAAAGTATACCTACCCAGCGCAATAGTCGGGCAGATCATTCTATCTCCATTTTCTATGAGACAAGGGTGTTTCTAACTACACCTTGCGTCATAATAACGAATTAAAATTTTATTTTAAAAATTTTCAAATCTCTTAAATACCTATTTTTTTATTATAAACGTGTTCTAGTCATTGGGTACATGAACTGGGCTGCTTTTGTAAGACGACTAAAAAGTCACGGTGTATAATAAATGTTTTTCCAGATCTGGCGTTTAAAATTTTTAACGCACCCAGATATAAGAGAAAAACCTATATGGGTCAACGTTTACATTTTTTTAAGGAAAAAAAGAAACCTATTGGATAGGTAACCATACACGACAACTGTCTCTACCCTACTCATGCTCGAACAACTCGTCATTGAAGGAGGGGACGGTAACAACACTTTGTGCTCAATCCAGCGTGCGCCATGTTTACGAAGATTAACCCAGTGACAAATAGATGTTTGGACAAATGAGATGGTTGGGCCACTGTGTTGAGTTGTAGCATTGTGATAGGCCTGCTACTATTTGGGGTGTCTGGAAAAACTTAATTTTTTTTTTTATGAAAATAGGTACCCTAGGTACCTATTTTCATTAAAAAAAAAATTTTTATTGGTAGGGTACAGCTTATTTTACTTTTATTATTTTACTTTTTTACTAGTTTTTATCTATTTTGTTGTACCCTACCACAGTGTTGTTTTACACCCAAAGGTTGACTGGTAGAGAATGCCTTGTGGCATTAAGTCCGCCTAGTACCAATGATTTGTACATGAAGTATAAATAAATAAATAAAAGTACCCTCAAGGTACCTTCATATATATTTTCTTACCTACAACGACATTAGTCTTTGTAGGTAAGTACTATGCATTGGTTCTAGAGCTAGAGTGGAGCGGAGCGGAGTGGAGTGGAGTCGCGACGATTATTTTTGTTGAGTGTATACAGTAACTTCGTTCCATCCGGGTGTCCCTTGACACCTCTCAAGTTTTTTTTTCTTGAGGTTTCACTTGATTGACGTGGCTGACAAAACTCTTAAAAGAAAAATAACTTAAGTTGATAAAAAATGCTATGCAATAGCTTTAAAGCGGCAGTTCCCGAGTGCAACACGTATTTTTTTGAATTCGAACCATAACTTCCTGAAATAAGCTCTTTCAAACAAACAAACAAAATATTCAGCTATATAATATTAGTAGATTGGTCCAGTAATCCATATCCATCTAAAAATCTGTAGTCAAGTACCACTCACCATTCTCAAATGACACAATACTGGTTTTTTGTCACTAAGTCGGTGACAATCCAAGATGTTTAACGGATTAGTGCAGTGAGCGTTCAATCACAGTATAAATATCTACAGTAGTTGATCTCGGCTGCATGATAGAAATAAATACCTACAGCCGCGTGGTACGTAAACATGCGCTAGGGCTGTTCGATCCGACGCCCGTCTCCAGCATTTTAATTACATTTGCCTACTTTCTGTATCTATTTAGTTTTGTGATCGTAAATATACTTTTCTTGTATCAGTAAACAAATAAAATACTTTGTATATTGAATAGGAAGGATTTTAACACAAGCGTAAGTACCTACCGTATCATGATTCATTCATAACTGCCTATAACTTACCTATTTCACTCGTCTCAGTAACTTTCCTTTACTCTATTCACTGTATTTATTAATCCAAATACCCTTTTTTTCGTGAGATAATAGAAAATATTTATCCATTAAAAAGTCACACATTATGTATCTACCTACCAGCTACTAGTACTTAAGTAAAATTATTTTATAGTCAGTACTTTTCAGAGTTTCCAGGTATTTAAAAAAAACTTATGACTGGATACGTTATTGATGAATTCATACACCCAAAAACAACACAATATTTCCTACTCGTCATATTAAATTATGTCCATGAACTGATTTTGTTAAAAAAACAACACACCGTCCGTTCATCACTACGGTACGGCCGTGACTGTCTGCGCCTCAAGCGCGCCCCGACATCGAGTCACGTGGTATAGCTCGCGTTTCGTCCGTTTGTATGAAGATCAAATACTGTAGATATTATTACCGTGGTTCAATAGAGGGATACTTGAAGAGATTAGTGGAATTGCGTCATATAGTGTATTGGCATGTTGGGTATGGAATTTTAAATGTGTGAGTTATTTGAACGTTAATATGGATGACGTCACAATATATGTTGCACGTTAGACAAAAATAGTTGTGAGTATAGCGCGGGCCACATAGAAAAGACGTAAGACGCAGACGGGCCAATTATCCTGGAGGTTCCATGCCTATAGTCTGCTGTAACATGGCAATCAATGATGATGATGTGTTATTATCAAAGTTCAGAATTAGTTAGAGTTATTTTAGTTTATATGGATCTTCCCGGTATTTATAACAGACAATCTCGTGTGGAAAACAGTATTGCAAATAAATAATAATAATAAAAACACTAGAGATAGATTAGACAAATTAATTGTGTAAAGTAAATAACTTTTTTATTTAATAAATCAAAGGATTTTTCTACTCTCTAAAAGTAATTCCGGGATTTGGGTCATATCCACTTTATTCTTTCGCTAAGTGAAATCACTGGTCAATCAAGTTCATAAATTACTACCTATTTTCGACCTATGGTTATTATCTGTGGTTATTTGAACTTTCGACTTTTCATTTTCCAATCAAAATCAAAAGTCATTTATTCAAATTAGGCTGATTTATCAGCACTTTTTGAAGGTTAATAATTTACTTAAAACAGTCCCCCAAAGCGCCCCTTCGACACTTCCTAGTATTTTAGCTGGGAAGAAGAAGTGGCGGAACAAACTCCCCAGCAACACATCTGTCTGTATGGTAAGAAAAACCAAGGTTTTATACAATTTTCATTAGAACAATTTTTACAATGAAATAGTTGGTCGCAATAAAAAAACTGCAAATCATAACAGCCAAGTCAATAAAAAACAAAAACAAACATTAATAATCATCATTTGAATTTTGAAGAAAACGCAAAAACGCTTAAAAGATGAAAAAAAAACATTTATCTAAAACCCGTGAACGAATACGCAATTTGCGCCACTCTCCAACTAATCTATCCCCAGTAATCTCAAAAACACTTTTACTTTTAAAGTAAAAGTAAAGTAAAGTAATCCGGGTTATCTTTCATACGATCTGTGACGATTGTCACCGACTTAACACCGCCGGAGTAAACATTAGTATCGGCTTACACAAATAAATAACAATGGTGTTATCTCTGTATTCGGTAGTGTGTTATCGGCCTTAAAAGGAAAATTAGCCAGGTAAAATGGTGAAGCTTGAATTGGAATGTTTGTATAATGGTAGCCATACACCATCCTGCCTATCGTATGACGCTTGCAATTGTTTCAAATCGGCAGTTCGTCCATATACACCATACACCATACTGCCTATCGTACGATCGATGATGATCGATGACACAACTTCAAATCTGCAGCAGCGATGCCAACTTAGCAACTTTATAGCTAGATCTAGCTATTATTCGGTGACCCATAGCTACAAATTTATAAAATTGTAGCTGTCGTCACCAAATAATAGCCAAATGCATCACTGCTGCCGATTTGACGTTGTGTCAAATCGATTTGATGACCTATCAAATTGGTATGTCATGCCATCAAATACAACAAAACAATTGCAAGCGTCAAATCGATCGTCGATAGGCTATATCTATCGAGGACAGTGTTGGGCAAATTTTAATTCAATTAACAATTAAAAACTAACAACTAATCAATTGTAAATGTGAAAAATACAATTAACAATTAATTAATTGTTAGTTGTGGTTTTTACAATTAACAATTAATTAATTGTTAGTTGTGGTTTTTACAATTAACAATTAATTAATTGTTAGTTGTGGTTTACTACAATTAACAATTAATTAATTTTCAATTGTTTTGGGAATTTTAATTAAAAACTAACAATTAAAATATGCTGCTGTATAATATACAGCCAGTTTATATAAATATTTAATATACCTATGAGCAGTGTGAGACTGATAAACTTTCAGACTCTATCAGATTGACAGACTGATCTACACTGTCCGGCTGATAAACTGCCAAACTCGGTCTGACTGTCAGACTGATAAACTGTCAGACTCCGTCAGACTCTCGGACAGTCATAATCAGTCATCATAGTACCCCCCCACCCCCACCTATTCCTGTAGTAATACACATGTTGGCAACAAATAAAAGACAGATTAGACAAATTTCGTTTAGATACATAAAGTTAATTGTTAGTTTTAATTGTTTCAAAAAAAAACTAAAAAAGTTAATTGCAATTATTTTAATTGCGAGTTACAATTGACATACGTTAATCAAATTAATTTAATTGAAAGGTGCAATTAAAGTTTAATTGCAATTAAATTTAATTGCAATTAATTTAATTGCAATTAATTTAATTGCAATTACTTTTTTAGTCAATTAACAAGACAATTGACAAATTAATTGATTAATGCCCAACTAGACCACGTAGAATACCTTATGCATTAAAAACCAAAGTGGATGAAGAAATAGATCGACTATGCACACAAGGTGTCATCACGAAAGTTGACCACTCTGAGTGGGGTACTCCAGTAGTACCAGTTGTCAAACCAAATGGAAATATTCGATTATGCGCTGATTATAAGGTTACCTTGAACAAAATAATACAAGATGAACAATATCCTATACCTATGATTGAAGATATTTTCACAGAGATGAATGGAGGTAAACTATTTTGTACACTTGACATAACTCAGGCGTACCTTAACATGGTGATGGATGAAGAGAGCGCAATGTTACAAACACTCAGTACACACAAAGGAACATACAGAGTAAATAGGCTCATGTTCGGAGTTAAGGTCGCTCCGAGCCTATGGCAGAAATACATGGACAAACTGTTACAAGGCCTAGATGGCGTTAAATGTTTCTTCGACGATATCATTATTCAAGGAGCTGACAAAAACCAACTACTACAGAGACTCAAACTCGTTCTCGATAAACTAAAAGCAAGTAACCTTCGAGTAAACAAAGACAAGTGCCACTTTTTCCAAAAAAGTATAAATTACCTGGGACACACTATCGACAAAGAAGGTCTACATAAAAACAGGGACAAGATAAACGCAATAATTAAAACAGAACACCCAACCAATACAGCAGAATTAAGAACATTTCTTGGGATGGCGAATTTTTACAACAAATTCATACCAAACCTAGCAGCGATCACGAACCCACTAAACAACTTACTAAAGAAAGAATCAAGCTTCCTTTGGTCTGCAGATTGTGAACAAGCTTTTATACAAATTAAGAAAGAAATTGTAAGTGAAAGAGTACTGATACACTTTGACTCTAAGAAGCCGTTAGTGCTTTCAACAGACGCATCGCCACTGGGACTCGGGGCAGTACTGTCACATAGACTTCCAGATGGATCAGAGAGACCTATAGCATTCGCTTCGAGAACGCTGTCTGCTAGCGAAAAAAATTACAGTCAAATCGACAAGGAAGCTACAGCGATACACTGGGGATTGAAAAAGTTTTTCTACTATTGCTATGGTCGGAAATTCATCCTCGTTACAGACCATAAACCACTGACAGTAATTTTCCACCCACATCAAACGCTACCAGCAATGAGTACGATGAGGCTGTTTCACTACGCTCACTTCTTATCTGGATTTGACTACAACATTGAATACAGAAACTCGGCGAAGAATTCCAATGCAGATTATTTATCCAGGTCTCCAGTAGAAAACACCAACATCAACAGAATTGACCAGAATTACAGTTTTCAACTTCAACAAATCCATACCATTGATATTAATCCCGATGTCATAGCAAAAGAAACAAGAAATGACGCCGACTGTACATCTTTGCTACACGCATTAAAATCTGGCCAATCACTAAAAACACTTGGTTACAAGGACAATGAATTTACTTTGCATGATGATTGTTTACTGAGAGGATCACGGGTATTAATTCCAAAAGCACTACGTGAAAAAGTGCTAGACGAACTACACCTCGGTCACCCAGGCATTGTAAAGATGAAGCTATTGGCTCGCAGTTTCGTATACTGGAAAGGAATTGACAACGACATTGAGACCAAAGTCAAATCATGTAGAACCTGTAGATTGCAACAAAATGAACCAGAGAAAGCACCACTGCATCATTGGGAACAGCCAACTGGCCCCTGGCAAAGACTTCATATTGATTTCGCTGGACCTGTGCATGGACACCAACTTTTAATTATTGTAGATGCATTCTCAAAATGGACTGAAATTATACCAACCAGGTCAACCACAAGCTCTTGGTGCATACAAAAATTGAAAGAACTATTTTGTACCTTTGGGACACCTCACGTCTTGGTTTCAGACAATGGTCGACAGTTCGTATCGGAAGAGTTCGAAAAATACTTAAAAGATTGCATGATCATTCATAAGACCTCCGCTCCTTACCACCCTGCAACCAATGGTCAAGCTGAGCGCTTTGTGCAGACAGTCAAGAGAATCTTAAGAAGCGTAGAGGGGGAAGGAGGTAGCATAGTAGAGAAGTTAGTGACAGTGAAAACTCGTCTCCGACGGACGCCTATTAATGCTAATGGTCAAACTCCGTACCAGCTTATGTTTGGCAGAGAAATACGCACGGCACTACATGCTATGTTTTTAAGAAAAGGAAAGGAGACAGCATCAGCGCTTCAGGAGGTCAATGTCAGAGAGTTCAGCCCAGGCGATCGGGTACAGGCTCGCGACTACTCGAGTGCCACGCAGCGGTGGCAGTTTGGAAGCATCATTAAACGTTTGGGCCGACTACACTACGAAGTTCGCACCGACAACGGTGATGTTTGGCGCCGACATCTTGACCAGCTCTTGGCTGCACCCTTGATCTACAGCAGCTAGGAAGGGAGAGATGTGGTGTATTGGAAACTCCTTTGGTCAGCTGTCTCTGTGCTAACGAGCTAGAGGCCATATAGTATAATGTCATACGTATTGTCTGTCATAATTATTAAATGATATTTTACACATTAACAAGACTTATTAGAGGATATATCTCATTATCTGTCAAATGTTTTACAAACTATGTTCGGAAGTGCTTTTCTATAACACAGCGCTGATTCAGCGTTGATTCCGCAGCTAAAAAGAGAAAGAGAAAATTAAGTCATCAGTCTTTTTATTAACCGACTTCTAAAAAAGGTGGTCGTCATATACTATACCATCATCGTCAGTAAGTAAGTAATCGTCGAAATAAAACTCTTCGGTCCAATAAATACATAGTTATGATAAAGTCTTCACTTACTCTCAAAACGCTATTATAACGTCGGTTACTTTAAAGCTAATCCGACGCACTCCACACAATGTTGAGTAGCATATCGTATTAAGTTCACACTTGACCGGGTATTCACTTAAATATACAAAAAATACAACAATGTGCAGTACTTTGTACATTGTTGTATTTACTTGTAACGTGGGTCAATTTTATCCTACATGCCAATTTATTAAAGGTGGAAACTGCAAGCATAAGGAAATATGCCCTAGTATTCTTTTTTTAAATATTATATAATGTGTTGCAGCGTTTACCAATTAAACATTTAATTTTTTTAAGAGTGTCATAAAAGCAGTGCCTATAATCCTAACGACCCAGTTACTGATTGGAAAGAAAGAAAAGTGTTTTTATTGGCATCCAAAACTAGTCATCATCATCAGTCGGAAGATGTCCACTGCTGAACAAAGACCTCCCCCTAGATCCATTACATTACGCTAATAAACAAATCAGCCGCTTGCATCCATTGGTTGTAAAAATGGACAAAATGAAACAAACAAAAACAATAATGCCAAAAAGACTTCAACTCAGTACAATCACAGAATACATAATAGTAGATACTACGCATCCCAGTTCATCATTTCTTTTGATAAAATTTTTGGGCTTTAAACCTTAAAGATATCGTTACGGATTTCATCATACTTCATTGTCTTTACGCTTTTCTGGTGGTAGCACTGTTTTCAGGAGTTGCAGTGCTTTTGACAACCTTGCTAATATAACATAGAACCACATACCTACAATTACAGCAATTAAAATAAAATCTGTCTGGTCCAATAAATAAATAGTTATGATATAAAGCTTTCTAAGCGCTTTTATAACGTCGGTTACTTAAAAGCTAATCCGACGCACTCCACACAATGCTAAGCAGCATATCGTATTAAGTTCACACTTGACCGGGTATTCACGTAAATATACAACAATGGACAATTTGCACAATGGCCCAAGTTCGGTGAAGTATTTTGTGTTGTGGCGTTTCAGACGAATGGCAAAATCGGGCGGTTTATGAGGGGTCTCTAAGAGTGTTTTAATGTTATAGTTGTAGGATTTACACAGCCTTAACTGCGTGGCAACGTAGCCCTCGAACGGAAAGGGTTTAGCCAAGTCCGACAGTCCCTTCCAATCCAGGCAGTGTGAGAGAACTCGGTAAATACTGTTTCAAAAAGGATTTAGAAAACTGAATTTGTGCTGTAATTATCTCTGTATCTCTCTGTCTGTTGATATTGCAATTAATTATATTGGAAAACTCCAGATAATATGACTGACATTTTAATCACATTCCGATTTTCGAAGGATTTTAATCTATTGTGAATTTATGATGCATTGTTTTATTGAAGAAATCAACAGCAGTAAAGGTAAGACAGTTATAGGAATACGATTAAAGATTTTTGTTTCAAAGCCCAGAGAAAATTTAAATTTAAAACAAATGTGTTATGAAATTTTCAGAATACCAAAAATCTCACAAGCTTCCATCTCCACTCTGCGTCAAATCGCAGCGTTCATATGAAGGGGCATTACAAAAAAAACAGTACACTAAGGCGATATTCCTCTATAGCTTAGGATAATCGTATACAGACGGACACACGTTATAATATCTATTGTATCATTACGACCATGTACAATGTAGGTGACCACAGTTGAAGGAATTATCATCTTTTGTGAAGTACTTGTGAATTTATTGAGATTTATAAGTACTTACTTGTGAGGCTTTGAGTAAGCCGACGGTATTAAAGACTTTTTGTAATGTAACTTTACGGTTTTATTCACTATTGGATTATGTAGCAGTGTGTAAAAATGTAATGTGGCTTAACACATTTCACGATACCTAGTTCGATATGTACTATGTTGTAGATATCGTTGTTGGTTGTAGATAAGAGCCTGAATCAAAATATTTAAGTTTTTTTTGCGTAGTATGTACGTACAGTCAGCTTCAGAGAAATTTGAGATTTCTCTGAAGCCCCTTTGGTAGTGATGTTACTAACAAAAAGGGTGAGTCTTCTCTAAACCTTTACCATTTAAAGGCAACAGTGCACAAAATCCAGATTCCTATTATCCATTCTTACCATTAAATGGACTTTATTAATTGTGGCTGCACTACAGTTTATGCTTGTGTTGTGGGTACGTTTAAGTAAAAACATTTAAAGTTACACACTTAGTATAAATTTTCCTTGCAATAATCGAACAAGCGTTACACAGTGCAGAAGCCTTTTTTTACCGACTTCAAAAAAAAGGAGGTTATCAATTCGACCCGTATGTATGTAATATTATCAGAACTGCCCAGTTGTCGTATATGTTAGTCTATATCAGCGTCTGAACAAATGTACCAAATTTTATAAGTGTATGTATGTTTTTATGTTTGTGCACGCATATCTCCGGAACTACAAGTCCGATTTAAGTAATTCTTTTTTTGTTATACTAGGTGTTGTTCAACTTAGGGTACACTGCAAGTTTCATCAAAATCGGTTCAGTAGTTTTAGAGATATGGATTTTTTCGTTGTGACGGATTACAAGATTAGTGCATATCATGTAAGAAAACTTTGTATTTTACAAGGATTTGGGTTGAATATTTAATAAATAAACTAAAAAAGGAAAAATAAAAACTTTTTAAAAAAAGTACCGACTTCAAAAACAAATAGGTAGTCAGTGGCAATAGTCAAAGAATAAAAATCAAAGCCACCGACTTCCGAAAGAAAGGTTATTTTATACTTTTTTGTATTTGTTTTGGAAGTCGGTACTTTTTTTTAAAAAGTTTTTTTTTTAATGATAGTTGATAGGTTCGCGTTTGACCGATGAGTAATCTATCTATCTATCTAATATTGATGAAGCACGCTTTGTAATTCAGTAAAAATATCAGCGCACAAATGTGCTGCACTGTGCCTTCACAGTGGACACAAGCTAAACGCCATACTATCTTAATACACGCACTACTGAGGTGCGCCCAAAAAATATGCCGCATACTTTTATGTGGAACCGTTCTAAAAGCATTGGTAGGCAAAGCTCTTATCCATCCATAGACAACTTTGAAGCTTTTCAACAATTACCCGCCTACGGCATTTTGCGATCTACCCTCAAATCAATTACTTGTAAAACCGAAGGAAATATTGAATTTAAAACACAAAGGAATATGATTAAAGTGTACATTTTTATACGGTAGGTACCGAGATTTAATGTGTTATTACAAAATTGGATTTGTCTGTTTTGATAAGACTAGTTGCGGTTCCTGGGTTCCTGGGATTTAATTATAAGTACTTACGTTTTCGAAGAAGAGAAGACGTGAGGGAGAGGACAGCCTCACAAACCTAGCCGCCGCAATGTGAGTGATTCGATGTCCGATAAGAAAGAAAGAAAGAAAAAACGTTTATTTGAGAGCCCGTAGGTACACACAACAAACAAGCAAATAAATAATAAAAAAAAACATGATAATAAAGGAATATATCGTAAATTGAAAACAACAATGAAAAATCAAAGATAACAATATTGTGTGTCCCACGGCTACATCAAATAGGTCCAGTTCAGCAACTTGTCGAGCATAATGGACATGCCCGCGCGCCTCAAACAGCTGTTAGCTATCTGTTCCCCCCTTAGAGGGCCAACGCCTGCCTGGGTCGCGGGACTGTTTCAACAGGTGAAAGTGACCCTGGAACGTAAAGGGTTATTGATGGATGTTAGTCAGTAGAAGTCTGACAGTCCTTCTCTTATATGTATATCTTCCGTTTTAAGTTCTAACAATAGAGTGAGGAGTTCGTGGCTAAATAATTACAGCCACATGGGCCAATCTTCCGGATTAAGCCGCACTTGACGAGTTTGGTCTATGGATGGGTGGCCATCTGTCATAGCGAGTTTTCTCCGTGCCTCGGAAAACACGTAGACTCGTTGATCACGGCTATTATTTGTACATCTTTAACAGTCGTTAATCGCAGTCAGATGAAATTCTGACAACCAGTCTTACTATGGGTTATCGTATTACCCAGTAACTGGGTTTTAGAGGTCCGATAGGCAGTCGCTCCATGTAAAATACTGATACTCAGCTACATCTGGTTACAAAAAAAAAACGGAGTTTTTCTCTCATTCAATCTTCTGCATCACTCACTGCATAATCTATGGTTTCCACTCTCCCCTAACACTAATTCCGTCAAAAATATCAGTGGAACAAACAAAAAGACGGTGCTATAATACCGTAATGTAATAAGGAGAGCTACTCAACGGATTTCTTATGGTTGAAGTTTAGAGGGATTGGGGGCGCGGTGGAGTAGGTATATCATTGTATCTCGTGCGACGGATGGACGCTTTAAAGGAGTGGAGACGGCTTTTCAGTTCGTTTTATATCGTTCCTGAAATAAAACCCGGTATCTAAAATTTATTTTTTCAAACTACTTGCGAGTTAAATGAATAGACTTCCAAAAGTACCTACCGGTAAGGAGTGGCTTCACTATTTAATACTAAAAAAATAAATAAGATACTACACCAAAACGCTTTATTTAGATATGTACTTTTTTCCTTTCTTAACAAATTATTGAGGAGATTCTCAAGCAAAGATTGGTTGGAGCAGAAGTTCTGTTTGGTGTGCAATATTATTTTCTATTTATCTATTCCTAAAATATATAATTATTCTATCTATCTATTTCTGACACTTCAGTGAAACCAGAAGCAGCTGAATACAATTTACTGCAGTGCCACAATACAAGTTGAGCTTTCTAGACAGCACATGAAGCATTTATCGTCTTGACTTCGTAAATGAAAACTAGGAGTCTGCATTTAAGTAGGTTTACTGCTTTATTCTACTTCCAATATTTACTTCAACCATCTCTGTCTCCACAGGCCTCTCCCACGCTGTTCCACACGCAGAGAAATGTATACGAGAACTTCTGGTTGCAACCGTGACAGCAATTTAACTCTCACTAGTCACGGTTGCAACCAGAAGTTCTCGTACCGGTAGCTAGACATTTCTCTACGTCACCATGTCTTCTGTCTTCCGCATCCATTCGGTCCTCGATCAATCTGGCTTGCCGGCGTCCCACACTACGCTTGATGATACGCGGTTTCTAATCGTTTCGTTTTCGTCTTCTACACTGGTCTTTGGCGCGGGCTACATAGAAGCGCGCGGTTGTCGCGGGTTTTTTCTTGACCCAGGATACCGTGGCCCCGGAACGTAAAGGGCATAGGAAGGAACACGGGTGGATTTTAGTCAGTAAGACTCTGACAGTTCCTTCCGTCTCACCCAGGGCGGGAGGACTCATTTAATGATTTTACCACAAAAAAAAGCTCTTGCTTAATCTTGAAAATACTAAGAGGTAAAGTAGATTATTTTTTTTCTTCAGAGTCCGTCTCCACACTAACCTCTCTCCATTATCATATAAATATGTATATTACGTACGCGTAGCTTCATACATTTTTGACGCAATCCTACAAATATAATAAAAGGTTCCCCCTGTATGATATGTGTCTATATCTGTGTCTGTATGTATGATTGTATGTATGTAGGTAGATAGATAGATAGGTATCTACCTCTTATTCATAAGGTGTGGGAGACGTGTGATGAAGTTATTATGTTGGCTTGGAGACAAAATTATGTTCACTCGATATTTTTTTCATAAATAGGTTATTTTTGGGCATGCGGGCAGCGAGTAAAGGGCAACTCGCTGCCCGACCAAAGACCATGCCCGGGTCGACGGCGCGTTGTGTCCCACGCGCGCCTCAAAGAGCGTCAGCATAATGACGGGGCCCCCCTCTCAGAGGGCCAAAGCCTGCCGGGGTCGTGGGATTATTTCCTTACCGTGACCTCGAAACAGAAAGGGCTATTGAAGGACACCGTGGATTTTAGTCAGTAGAAGTCTGACAGTCCCTCCCGCCCTGCCCGGGGTTTGAGGACACATTTGATGATTTTACCAGGCTTAAAAAAAAAAAAATGTTATTTTACTGCGTCTTTAAATTGAAATTCTGTAAAGTCCGTGAGTAAGAAAGTTTTTTCGAAGCGTCAATTTTGCTTTACATAACTATTTAGAAAAAATACGGTTCTAATTTTTTATAATTCTATAATTATTTTGGATTTATATTTTTTTGATTTTAATAGCCTATTATAAGTAAGTACTATTTCTATAATGATAAACACTAAGTAGCGACCCGAATTCTTCTATAAACCAGCATCTATATAGCAGTCCATAAGCATCAGGAAAAGGGTCCGGGCTACCGTTGGTCACGGCTCTTGAGAGAGGAACCTCCTAACAATACGCGCCGTGTCCAGGAGTACTGCCTTCTGAATCAAGCGCTTGATCCAGCTACCAAGCGAGAGCCTCCTCAGGTGTTGGTCGAGGCTCTTGGCAATTAAGCCATTGGCAGATGCGACTATCGGCACAATAACTGCTGTATTTCACGTCCCATGTGTTAATTACTGTTTATACTTGTAGATACATTTTCTAGTTGTATATGTTATTAACTAGCTGACCGGGCAAACTTAGTACCGCCTAAAATCACCTTTGTAACCTTCCCTGGACTTCCAAAATAATTCAAATAAAATTTAAATAGAGAAATCGGTTCAGCCGTTTTCGAGTTTAAGCGAGACTAAAGCGCCATTTAGACGGAGCAAGAACTCGTATGCGAGTCTCACTACATTGCGGCATTTGTTTCATTATTAATTGAATTTGTTTTACCTATAAATTCCGCAATGTAGTGAAACTCGCATACGAGTTCTTGCTCCGTCTAAATGGCGCTTAAATGAGGCTTAAGGAACTTTTTTAAATTGATTGCAATTGATTTTTACCCGACTACGGCAAAGCCAAAAGGAGGGTTATGATTTTGACCGGTATGTATATATGTGCATGTACTTATCTATTTATACATAATAGGTAGGTATACATATATGTATAGATTTAAACATGTAGGTATGTACCTACCTACAACGTTAAGCAAACTATGCGCAATTAGCCCCATTACTTCCATGCCGTCTACACTTCATAAAAAAGAAAAAAAAAATAGAAGCGGCATTACTTTCATTTTCCTGCATCTCTTAGCAGTCTAATCGTATTTTATTTATAAAAATAAATACTTATAACAAACAAGAGAAAAAAAACAATTTGAACAAAGCGCACAAAAGATTATACAGGACAGGCCCTCTATCCAATTTGAACACATATTACATACGGTATTTAGTTTAATAACAATAAATATAAAAAATTGCAACAATAGGGTTAAAAAAACTATTCCCAAACACTCACTGCGGGTGGCAAAAATTATATTCAAACACTCCATCAATCGAAAACCAACCTTATGACCTACAAGTTAAGATTAAAAATAAGTCGTGTTTGTTGTAGTTAACCCCCAAATGCTTGCTGATTCGTGGCGGCTACCTATTTATTTGGTACCTACGTAAAGTACTGTATTGTAGGTACTTGAGTGTTTCAAATTCTGGTGATTTTGATTTGTTATGGTGCGTAAGAGGTTGAGAGCGGCTCCTTTTGGGTTTTTAAAGTCTAGTGCTGATTTTTTATTGATAAAGTTTGTAGATGGTGGATAGAAATGTATGTGAGAAAAAACGTAAATTGGTATAATAATAATTTGTATTTATTTAAAGCAAATTATGATAGAAAATTTTAACATCTTCTAAAATGTAGTTTGTACTAAATTATAGTTTCAATGTATCTTTAATGCCATCCATAATTAATTAGTATTATTAAATTAAATTCACTAAATTAACTTTATGATTAATTAAAATAAAATAATAAAAAGTTTTCCTCACGTGAAGTAAAACTAAACAAGTAGCGCCATCTGTCTTTGGAACTAAGAGTCTTGTCAGAGATATTTGTAAAAGAGACATCTAGGGAAATTTGTGGTTACTATTTACATCTATTAAGAAAAAAGTAATGAGACGTCGAAGTAGTTCAATCGATTTCCGCTAGATGCCGCAGTATTAAAAAAATTTCGGAATTTAACTGGAAGAAAGATAAGAGTAAAACTGCATATTTTTAACATTATTTATTTAATTAGAGCTTATATAAATAATAATACACTCTCACTTATTGGCTCGATTTAATACAATCACACAATAAAAAATAAATAAAGTTATCTTTGTCGAGGGTCAGCATCAGCACACACCGAAACTCGACGCGGCGCGACGTGACGTAACGTAACGATACTGTAAATGTGTATCTTTTCGTGTAGTAAATAGAGTTATATTTTGAGTACCTCTATTGAGGTAGGGTTGCCATCTCTAAAGTTTGGAAACCAAGGCAAGAAGCGGGAAAACCCCGGATTTTAGAGTCCAGAACCTGGATATAGGTATGCGCAGTATCACGTTTCGGTATGACTTGACCGTCAAAGACATGAAACTGCACTTGCGAGCAAAAGATGAAATCACCACCGAAACCGCAGGATATTCAGTAGGTAAGTAGGGTAAGGTACCTACTTAAAAACTTATAGTTAAGAAAAGATTTAACTGAGATAAATGTTAAATGATATTTATTTTGTAAGTTGGTTATAAAAACACTTTTACACGTCACAATCAATATTTTAAAGCTAGATGGGGCGGTGTTTCGTACCTGACTACTCTGAGAAGAAACATCCGAAACAAACTCGGAGGTCACAGTCTCTTTTAAAGTCCAGACATTGTTTTGTTCAGGTCATAATTATGTACGCCTTTATTTAAAGGAGGTAAGGTATTCTGGATCTATAAATTGCAAGTACCTGGGTCTAAGTGATTCCATACTTTTGCTCGCTAGTGTAAATGGCCTATAAAGACTGTTACCCCAGAGGCCTTATCACAAGATTTCTGTATTTTATTTACAGTGTACTTTAAGTATTTACTGCGTTTTTGTATGGAAAAATGACAAAGCGTCTCTACAACGTGTAACGTTAATAGCGCAAAACCTCTCGTAGGGTAACTCAGCCCATGTTACTAAACAATGTTTGTTCTAAGACGTTTGGAAATTCGAAAAAAAAAATTTGCTTTTCCATACAAAACTAGCAAACCCGGCGAACTCCATTTCGCCACTAGATGGCTTCGTTATTTAAAGTAACATTTCGTTTGGTGATTAAAAGATGAAGATTTTTTTTTCCTAAATTTTCTTTGCTATAAAGCAAATAGTTTGATTTATACCTCACGGAGCCCGAGACCTTCCCAACGAATGCAAAACCGTGGAAATCGGTTCGTGCGGTCTGGAGTTATAGCATCAGGAAGGAAAATCCGACTTATTTTTATATAGGTAGTAGATGAGAAATTTATCGGGCATAACAGTGTGACTTTTTTTTTTGCGATTTATAAAAGCCTTAGAACAAATATTGTTCAGTAACATGGACTGAGTTACCACACAAGAAGTTTCGCGCTATTAACGTTACACGTTGTAATTATGTACGAATGGGGAACTACCCGTTCCCGTCACAGAAACTGGAAAAGTCATGTTAAGGGGGATGCTCCAACCAGCCCGCGAAATTCAAATTTTCTTACGTTTTTTGCAATTTCCAGACATGTTGTAACTTTATCAAAATATGAATTGCGGTAATAACAAGTATAATTTTAAATATAAAAATTATCAAAACATTCGCTCCATCAGCTCTCACATAGAAAAGCTGCATCGTGTTAAAATCTCCGAAATCTAACTTAGATGCAGCTTTTCTAGGTGAGAGCTAATGGAGCGAATGTTTTGATAATTTTTATATTTAAAATTATACTTGTTATTACCGCAATTCATATTTTGATAAAGTTACAACATGTCACTGGCCTGCAAATTGTAAAAAAAACGTAAAAAAAATTGAATTTCGCGGGCTACATCGACGCAATCACCTTAAGGCTTCTGGTATTATTAAATTCACAACTCAGACTTATAATTGTTTTTTTTCTCCGTCTTCGTGATCTCAATCTTCAAGTTGGGCGGGCTCCAGTTGTCTTCCACTACCCTGCTCTCTATGATATGCTTGTAGACCAGGGCTGAGAGTCGGGCTGTTCTCTTCTTTGATTCGGATTCGAAGTCTACTTCGTAGAGACCGAAGCGTTCACTGGAAAGACAGAAGTTTGTGTGAGAGTATGATATTACCAAAATTTTATGCAATAGATTTGTTGCGAATTTTAGCAGTGCGTGTACTCTGGTACTCATTTCTTTTAGCCTCTGTGTCCACCAAAAAGGCTTTTTTTACAGTGGTAAAATCGTAAAATGGGAGAACTTAAATAATATTGTTACATGTTGTACACTGAATATCTGTCCTCCCTAAAATAATAATCACTATCGCTCTAAGGTTTGCTGTTAGAACCTTTGTATGTACATAACCTACCCTTATGTGAAGTGTTATTTTAATTATATGTGTACAATAACGAATAAGAATAAGACCCACCAAGACTGGGAGTAACCGTGCAGTATATTTGTGCGCGAACATTTTCACTGAAATGAGTTTAGCAAAGTGCGCACACAAGTAGCGAGTCCACTGCTCACAGGTGCGCGCACTAAAGTAACCAGACGTGAGCGAAGGTTCTAGACGAACAGAGCAAACATTATTTTGTGCCGCAGACGTATCTTTAGAGCTTCCACTCCTCAATCGGCCGCGGTGCATATTATCACTAGGCTGTGCCGTGGGCGGGCACGCCGGAACCGCGGCGGTAAGACCTCTCTTTGAGGAGTGGCTGGAGAGGCGTTATGGCGTCCTGACCTATCGGATTACGCAGGTCTTCACCGGACACGGAAGTTTCGGGAGGTTCCTGTGTCTGATAGGGAGGGAGAAACGCCCGGGTGTCACCACTGCGAAGATCGCCCGGAGGACACAGTAGAGCATACGGTGCAAGACGTCCCTGCTTGGGCAGTGCACCGCCGTGTCCTCACGGCAGCGATAGGCGGAGACCTCTCGCACCCGGAATGCCGCGAGAGAGAGAGGACAGCGTCCTCCGCGGCCACCGTAGGCGCGGGCATGCGGACAGCGATATAAGGGCAACTCGCTGTCCGACCATGGAGCACGCACGGTTCGACGGCGCGTCCTGTTCCACGCGCGCCTCAAACAGCGTCAACCTCACCGTGACCCCGGAACGTAAAGGGCTATTGAAGGACACCGTGGATTAGTCAGTACAAGTCTGACAGTCCCTCCCATCCTGCCCGGGGTGATAGGACTCATTTGATGATTTTACGTCGCTAAAAAAAAAAGCTGTACCGTGCTAGAGCTTTCATTCTCTACACAGGCGAAGCCAAGCAAGCAAAAAATACCTCTTCAAAAATCTACCAACCTGGTCCCAGCAGTCCACTCCACATTATCCATGAGACTCCACGCAGTATATCCCTTCAACTCCGTCCCGTCTTCCATCGCCAGTAGCAAGGCTCCAAGGTATCCTCTCAGGTAGTCCACCCGGGATTGGTCTCGCAGCCCAGTGCTTGTAGACCAGCCGTTTTCCGTGATGATGATGGGGAGATAATCGTAGTTGAGGTTTAGGTGGATGCAGGCTTTGTAAATACCGTAGGGGGCGCTCTGAAAGAAGATATGGGTTATTAATAATATGAGAGAAACTCTCCCAGTTGTAATGCCCCCTTTGTGCCTATTGGCCTTGTTTTGTTCTGTCTCCTGCTTGCATGGAGGGAAGTGGAAACATATTTTTCCTACTCCTCCACTATTCTTTGCTGATTAATTTCGTGCCGGATCCAAGACAGGTAAATTCATTCTCCGGGACACGTCGAGGCTTCATTGTCTCGGCGCTTTTCTGGTGGTTGCCACTGTTGATTCTGGATTTCAGGAGTTGCAGTGGTTTGGGAATAGTGTGGTGGGTTTGTACCAATAAAAAAAAAAATATGAGAGAAATCTTGCCTTTTCCAAGTCCTACTAATATTAAATGCGAAAATTTGTGAGGATGTATGTGTATGTAGGTATGTTTGTTACTCTTTCATGCAAAAACCACTCAACGGATTTGGCTAAAATTTGGACACAGATAGTTTATAACCTGGATTAACACATAGGATAGTTTTTATCCCAGTTTTATGTTCCCGTGGGATAATTTTCGAGCTGTAGCGGGTGAAGCTGGCAACAGCTAGTCGTACATATCCCAAAAAAAAACATTAATCGGACATCCGAAGTTAATGTGCACATTTATCCAAGTGGCTTCCACCTAACACATCTATACTAATATTATAAAGAGGTAAAATTTGTTTGTAAGTTTGTAGGTTTGTAAGTTTGTATGTAGGGGGTAATCTCCGGAAGTAATGAACCGATTTCAAAAATTATTTCACTGGTAGAAAGCTACATTATCCGTGAGTGCTATAGGCTATAAATTATAACGATATCATGCATATTAGCCGAAATATCTCAATTTTTGTCTAGCCAGGCGGAAAAAAATTGCTCTTCCAACACAGTTATTAGCATGCGCTGCCTTAACAGTTGTATATAATTGAAAACAATGTATAGCAAAAATGTCCGCTTTGAATAGTTCTACAATAAAGTCCGCGACACCATATTTTTATCTTTTATATTTTAGCAGATATAGTAGTTTTTATGAGTTAAAAAAGTTATTTTCGACGTACTTGCCTTTGGATGATTTTTTACACAACAAAATATTAAACCTTATCGAAAAAAATATTATTATGATCACAAGAACATCATAGAGATACGATTTGCCCCAAATAGTATGTCAATTGGTTGAATAGTTTCGAAGATACGAGTAACATAAAATTCGGTTACTCGGTTTCTTAAAACAGCTCGTGAGGAGCTCGTGGCTAAATAATCACAGCCGCACAGGCCGATCTGCTGGGTTAAGCCGCGCTTGCCGAGGTTGGTCTGTGGATGGGTGACCATCTGTCATAGCGAGTTTCCTCCGTGCCTCGGAAAGCACGTAAAGCCGTTGGTCCCGGTAGTCATTTGTAGATCTTTGATAGTCGTTAATGTTAGTCAGAAGCTCTAAAGTCTGACAACCAGTCTTACCATGGGGTATCGTATTACCCAGTTACTGGGTTGTGGAGGTCCGACAGGCAGTCGCTCCATGTAAAATACTGATATCCAGCTAAATCTGGTTCGACTGGAAGCCGACCCCAATATAGTTGGGAAAAGGCTAAGCAGATGATGATGGTTTCTTAAAACACAAATAGGTACTACTTCGTTCTCATTCTTCGAATTCGAAGCTGTGGTATTTCTGTTTTTGGGATATCGGCAAGTTTCAGCGATTGTTTCAAAAAGGAAATCACAACATTCCTGTCAGACATCCCAGACAAGAGCAGATCCTGCTGGGGTTACGGGACATACGTATACCACGACTCCGGCACACAAAGGGCTGCTGACGTACACCATGGATTTAAGTCAGTACAATACCGATAGTCCCTCCCGCCCTGCCTGGGGTGGGAGGACTCATTTGATGATTTCACCACATAAAAAAAAAAGACAAGAGCAGATCGAGTACGCCGTACGGAAGAGTCTGCTCTTGAAAATCATCAGCGCAACAAGGGATAGGGAGTCTTGCACTGAGCGCTCGCAGAGGCTCGCTAGCGAAAGAACGAGAACATCGCAGGCCCGTGCTCCGGAATCTAGCGCTGAACATGCGCAGCATACTAACCGAACCACACACATAATTTCATCACAAGTAAAAATATTTACTGCCCAACGAAGTGGGCACGGGTCAGCTAGTCTTGAATATACGCTGCATTTGCTGAAATCCTTTTGTTTCTCAAGTGTTGTCCTCTGTATTAAGTCCAAAAGTAACTGATGGCGAGAAACCCAGAGAATACCCGAAAACCGTGAGTGTGAGAGGTTTCTCTATGTCTCTCTTCCTTTATTTGATGTCTCGGGGAGACTACTCGACGTGAGTCTCTACGGCTATTTGGGAGAGTTAAAGGGTCTGTGACGGCAGGTAGAGTAAAGCTGCGACAGAGTGGCGTCCAAGAAATGGAAAAAGAAGTGTTGGTCGTCCGGCGACGAGATGGGCAGACGACATTGTTGCCATTGCGGTAGTGTCCTTGATGAGGCTGGTGCAAGACCGTGGAGCCTTGGCACAAACAAAGAGAGGCCTATACCCAGCAGTGGGTGAAGACGGGCTGTGGATTATGATGATGATGAAAGGATCTGTCAGCGAGTACCTAATAAGAGCACCGTGGTGGGCCACAATTGCCCCGGGGTATTTACAACGTAGAAGAACTTAAAACCACGGCTTGTTCCAGTGAGTGCGTAATTCGAGATCGGATCATCTTCGAGACAACTTGTATACTGCTCTGTCACTTTCAGTCTGCCGCCTGGAATAAGGATAGTTTTACAGTCGTTGTAATACGGCCGTTGAGCATCGTTGCCGATAAGCCTCTTGGCCCGTTTGTCATATATCATTTTACCTTTAAGAAGCTTCACTTCAGCAGGAGTCAGTTCTGGCAGTCTGGAGGTCTTAAATCCTTGTTCTTTACTCTTCTTGTCCACTATGCTCTTGACAAGAGAGGGGAAGTCGCCCTCTTTACTGAATATCGGGTGCAAGTAAATGCCAAACTGGAAAATTTATGAAGTTATATTAGCTAAGTAGAACGTTTGATGTCCTGGGTCTTTGTCCAGTTGCTAATCTGTCCTGCTGTTTCGGAGGGGATTCAACTTCTAAGTACGTGATTCTAACGTTTTTATTAAGGACTCTTCAGTAGCAGCCATGTTATTTGGGTATTTGCTCATTGATGGGAATGAATGCGAAGTTACTAGTACAATTATTCTAGCAAATTCCAGAGGCGATTTCTTACTTTCGCCGCTGATTCCTTTCAATAGTACTTCTGGTTTTTTTTTCAATATCATTAAATTTGTGACAACGATCCTTTGAAATTCTTCGCCAAGGCTCAAAAGGGTGGGCATGCGGGCAGCGAGTAAAAGGCAACTCGCTGCTCGACCATGGACCATGCCCGGGTCGACGGCGCGTTGTGTCCCACGCGCGCCTCAAAGAGCGTCAGCATTAATGACGGGGCCCCGCTTTCAGAGGGCCAAAGCCTGCCGGGGTCGCGGGATTATTCCCTTACCGTGACCCCGGAACATAACAGGCTATTGAAGGACACCGTGGATTTGAGTCAGTACGAGTCTGACAGTCCGTACCGCCCGGGGTGGGAGGACTCATTTGATGATTTTACAACGATTTAAAAAAAAAAGCCCAAAAGGGTGAATACATTGCAGTGACTCACCTCAAATGCTCTGGCCCTCTCAGTAGCCGCCGCATTCTCTGTATTGTTGACAATCGGGTCAAACCAGTTCACTGCCACTGCAATACCGACGTTACCTAAAACGTAATGTTTATAAACTGTAGCATGAGAAAGCTAGGATATCCTGCTGCCATTCTGCTACTGATGATATCATGGGTGTGATTAAAAAGTCAAGCGTGCCGTCGTGCCGTCGAACTAAAAATGCAACATTTCTTAAATTTAGAAGTTAATCTATCTACTCGGTTGCTACCTTCGGTTGAATCTTTATCCGTAACCAATCAACGACCAGAGAGCAGTGGTGGCCTATGGGCCACCACTGCTCTTACTACTCGTAAGTCAAGGCCATGGATAATATGGTATCCATGGCCTCGACTTATAAGTTGTAGGTCGTAGGTTCGAACCCAGCCTGGCGCATTACTTTGTGTAATTTACTTCATCACCATTACTCTCAAAGCGGTGAAGGGAAACATCGTGGGGAAACACACAGAACCATCAAATTCGAAGTCTAAATGTGATCCATCCACCAATCTGCATTGGACCCGCCTGGTGGATTGTGGCCCACTCCCTCAGAGAGAGAGGTGGCCTGTGTCCCAGCAGTGGGAACATTATAGGCTGATGATGATGAATCGACGACCGAATTTGCCTATTCGAGTCTTTTTTTATCAATCAGGAACAAGATTAGGATTCAAATTGGATATTTAAGATTTGAGCGTTGGCAACAGGAAAGATCGAAAACGATAAGCAATCTCACTAGATCTTCAACGTTATACCCAAGCACATAAAGTTGAATATCTATTAAAGCCTACTCAGCGTTTGCGTTTATCGTTTGTTACATGGCTACAGGGACAGTTCCTTACCTTGATGCTCCTTCTCATACTCCGCCTCATACAATCGATAAGCCTTCGCATGAGCCAGCAAGACATTTTTCACACACTCATACGCTCCTCCCTCCTTTATATTTAGACCTGGAGCCATGATTTCACTTCCATAACCCTCCATACATATTGTATTAGGCTGATTAAGAGTTATCCAGAACTTCACTTTTTCTGCATATCTTTTGAAGACCACTCTCGCGTAGTCTTCAAACCAGGTGGTAGAGAGGGAGTTGGTCCACCCGCCCAAGTCTTGCAGCGGCTGGGGCAGGTCGAAGTGGTAGAGGGTTACCATGGGTTGGATATTGTATTTGAGGAGCTCGTCTATCAAGTTGTCGTAGTACTGGAAACCTGCTTCGTTGATTTCGTTTGGGAACCCTGGGGAAGACGGAAAATGTGTTTCGATTAATTTTGGATAATGTGAATCAATAAATCTCTTTTTTTTTCTTTCCATGTGTTAGAACTTTTTTGTTAACTTATGAACGCTTCGCCGCGCATGGAATCAGAGTTTCGGAACGGATTCCATACGAGACTTTTCTTTTTCTTGTATGGAACTGGTTCCCATCAAGGCTTTTAATTTAGGTACTTCTATTGGAACTGTAACTGAGCCTTTGCCTTTGGACCAAATTTAACGGTCGATGTCATCATGATTCCAAGAAGATCAAGATGGTTCGTTATAATACTTATTGCAAAAGCCACTTGTTGAATTTAGTCCAGATAAAGTATGCTTTTTTTAATTGATGCCCCTCGGCCCACTCTAGAAATGTCTCCTGGCCCTGCCGTCTCGACAAATATAACGACAAAAATCGCTCGATAAGTCTAATCGATGTCAAATTTCTTTAATAGATTTTCAACCTTATGCTTTCAAAATAAAGTTGAAAGTCTATTAAAGGAATTTGACAACGATACGACTTAGCGACCGATTTTTGTCGCTGTCTAATGTCGAGACTGCAGGGGCTGGGTCTTGAGTGCATTTACAAGCATTTAAACTAATTATATTATGTAGAGTCTTCATTTTCATCATAATTTCGAGCAACCCGAAGGATATCCGGGTAACAGCTAGTATTATAAAAACTTGAGAGGTGTCAAGGGACACCCGAATGGAACGAAGTTACTGTCTACACTCAACAAAAATATCGTCGCGACTCCACTCCATTCCACTTCACTCCGCTCAGCTCTGCTCCACTCCGCTTCGCTCCACTCCACTCCGCACCGCTCCACTCCACTCCACTCTTTGAGCTCTAGCACCCTTTCGCAACGCGGGATAAGTAACCTCGTTCCAAAAAGTGTCGTGACAACTTTTCGTAAGATTTTTTTCCGTCTAGAAAGGGGTTTCACAACGCGCAATAAGGAACTTCGTTCCAAAAATACTGTCCTTTTGGGTCATGCATCTCTAAGTGAGACTGACGCGGAAAACATTGCTAAAAACTTATAAATCTTTCCTTACCTGTGGGTAAAACCCTGCTCCAGGAGATAGAGAACCTGTAGAAGTCCACGCCCAGCTCCCGTAGCATCTGGACATCCCTCTCCCAGTTGTGGTAGGAGTCGCTGCCCACATCACCGTTCCTACCATCAGCTATCACCTCTGGCTTCTCATGCACAAATCTGTCCCATATGCTCTCGCCTTTTCCTAGAAAAAACATATCTTATTGAAATACGTCTGGCCTCGTTGAAAACTAGTTTCTCTAAACAGCGGCTTATTACAGCGAGTGAAAGTGACAGAGTTATACACGTCATCTAACGCCATCTCGTTCACTCACTAGAACCAGCCAACCAGGTCTGCATTTCTATGTTTAAGTAAGGAATAATTGAAGAAGTATCAAGCAAGTTTTCAGCGTGGCTGAAGCACTTTTCTCGAACGATTAAGGCTGCCTGTCCATTATTATAATAGGAAATATTAACTAACAGAATTGTACTAAATCTCCGCCCGTCTTCAATGGTGCAATCCTATTGGTTAATATTTTCTCGTTTCTCCGCTCCGCCAGCTGGCTCCGCATATAGACAGGCAGCCTTACTTGAGCTTTCAGTAATGTCAGAACTTCGATCATGTCAGAATGACTGTAATCATCTGCCCACCTTTTCCCAACTATAGTGGGGTCGGCTTCCAGTCGAATCAGATGCAGCTGAATATGAGTATTTTACATGGAGCGACTGCGCATCGGACCTCCACAACCCAGTAACTGGGTAATACGAAATCCCACGATAAGACTGGCTGTCAGACTTTAGAGCTTCTGACAAACTGTCAAAGATCTACAAAATAATGACAGCCGGGACCAACGGCAACGGCTTTGCGTGCTTTCCGAGGCACAGAGGAAACTCGCTATGACAGATGGTCACCCATCCACAGACCAACCTCGGCAAGCGCGGCTTAACCCGGCAAATCGGCCTGTGCGGCTGTGATTCTGGGGTGCGTCTCATTTCATATAAAGTTATTTGATATATTTTCATTTCAATAACGTTCACATGATATAATCAACGTGAGATATACCAACGGTTCGTATAATTTCTCCACACATAATGTTTGTGTTACTCTAAAACTCATTTCATAAAATTTTATTTGATATAACGTTTAATAAAGCGAAAATCATTACATATAACGTTTGAAACGTATATTTTTCACTTATTTGATCTAAGATGCAAGAGCGAGCGAAGCGAGCTCGGGACTTGGGGCACCCCGACACGGACTGGTTAGGTTCGAAGGGGATGGCGGGGTCTGAAAGACCCCGCCATCCCCTTCGTGTTAGGTTACTTTAAACCCTGTACGCAGAAATAGGAGCCCCGCGAAGCGGGGCTCCGTCGAAGATTCACGGCAGGTGGTACTATTACTAGGTACATCAGTGTTAGATTACTTGCCAGAAAGAAAAAAAAAATTAGACCAAATAAGTTTTATGTCTTTTGAGCGGTATACAAAACGATTTTATATTCATTGATTGTTATGCTTATAGAAATTAGTCATTATAAAATTATGTCTATTGTTTATTATATTAACAGATCGTTATATCAAATAAAATTATATGTTCAGTTGTTATCTCTTGTAAGTTTTAGAGATTTTGTAGTTATATCATATATTACTTACCCGTGATTATTACGTGGTCCTATTAATGACTGTAATAGGACCACGTAATTACAAAAAGACACGGTATTTCTCCAAAGATAAGACGCCAAATTATCACTACATTATCAGGAGATTAACAAAGTAACTTATTATGTTTATTAACAAATTGATTAATTGTAAAATCTTTATCTTTTTATGTAAGAATGAAGCGATCCGTGTTGCTAACTATTTTGTTCGAAGTTATCGGAAAATAAATGATAAGTTGTGCTGAAATGACTTTATTAGATAATTCGGTTTAGGCGCATTTGGGCTAATTCTTATTTGGGCAACCAACTCCATAATGGACTACTTCTCATTTGGGCTACTTCCCATTTGGGCTAATTCTCATTTGGGCTACTTCTCGTTTGGGCTACTTCTCATTTGGCCCACTTCTCGTATGGGCTACTTCTCATTTGGGCTAATTCTCATTTGGGCTACTTCTCATTTGGGCTAATTGTCATTTGGGCTACTTCTCATTTGGGCTAATTCTCATCTGGGCTACTTCTCATTTGGGCTACTTCTCGTTTGGGCTCCTTCTCATTTGGCCTAATTCTCATTTGGGCTACTTCTCATTTGGGCTTCTTCTCATATGGGCTACTTTCCAAAATTTGGGGACTAATCATGCATGGTTTTAATTTATTTCTTGATCTTCATTCAAATGTTGTTAAAGTTTTTGAAACTAACTTTTTGATTGCGTAAGGCTTTTCTTATCATTAACAAAACAATTAAGTTTAGTCCGGAAATAATTCAGCAACCAAACTGCTAAGTCACCAGTTAAATATAAACAATTTATATTTGACTAATGTGTGAACTGATAACAATATTATTATGAAATATATTAAAAACGTCTCATATTTTGTTGACATTACGTCAAACATGATTTGGCAGACATTTTGCGCTGTTTCATAGTGCAACGTATGATTATGTGTGAAATAAACATTTACTTATGTAGCATGTACAGTAAATAAGATGTTTTTGACATTCCTGATTATACAATTTTGTATTTCTTTGTTATATTAAAGACTGTATTCCCGTTTGTGCAGCTATCAATATTTTGACGTGTTCCCTACATCGGGAACGAAAATTATATAATTCGTTCACCAAACAACTTTACTTACATTGTTTTGTTAAACATTAATGGTTTTTTTTTGTATTGTGAAATATAATTATGACATAAAGTCATGAGTCGCAGAATTTAGGTTGCTTTCATAGTTGATTTTGCGTCGCGGCTTTTTCTATTCGTTTGGCCTCACTCAAAGTCTTCCGCGACGCAAAAGCGACTATGAAAGCGAAATTCTGAGTGTCACGACTCAAAAATGACGCTCGTAAGGCTTCAGCAAAAAGTTCACAAACACTAAAATATACATGTGGCTTTTACATCTCGACAATACCCTACATGGTTCTGTGGTCCAAATACTTTTAAAGTTGGACAAATGCCCCTAGTACAGACCCATGGTCCAACTAGTTGGATAGAGCAGTTGGACCTTGGACCACTGCCCCGCACTCCTCTATTCCTCTAAACTTCAAGTCTCAAAAAAAGCTGTTTCCTTACCATCAGCTTCCCAGCCTCCTTCGACCTGGTACGCAGATGTGGCCGCGCCGAACAGGAAGTTCGGTGGAAACTTCCGGATCCTGAAGTCTCTATAGCCATCGGACCCGAAGACTATGAGGAGACTGGAAGGTAGGTACATGTTAGTTTTTTCAACGAACGTAACTTTCAAGAAGTGTTTTCTTTTTACTAGCGACCCCGCTGTTTCACCTCCATTACTCGGGTCGTATTGGTCGTAGGGTTATGTCAAAAGGCATAAAGCCTTCCTTAATAAATGGACTATCTAACACAAGCAAATATTTTCAATCCAAACTAGTAGTACCTAAGATTAGCGCGTTCAACCAAACAAACAATTACAACTTCTCAGCTTTATTACTCAGTAGGTACTCTTAATCTATGCTAATTTAATCAGAATAATTGGTGTTATTGTTTTCCTCTGCTGCAATTGTACATAATATGTATAGTTACAAAATGTCCTCGACTGCTATTCAATTTAGTCAATAGATTCGACCTCCAGCAGTAGAAATATCATTGTCAAGGTGAACGTGATTATTTAGCTATTTTTATTTCAAAACATACAGTATTCACTTATCTCTTAGTAATTAGGTGTTACGCGTCTAATTGACTAAACAAGTATGACATTACTTTTTTTGCATTACTTAGGTCTTTTTGCAAAAAAAAAAAATGACAAATCGAAGCATTTTTCTGGACATTAACATTTTGAAAAACAAACCATCTGTGTCAAGACATATTTTTATCTATCTATCTAATCTAATCTATCTATCTATCTAATATCTTTAAACGAGCAATTCTTGCATATTTATTTATATAAATAATCAGGATCTCGGAAACGGCTCCAAGGATTTTCATGAAAGTTACAGTTTATGGGTTTTTTGGCTCAAGGAATTGATTTATCAAGGTCCCAGGTTCGAGAAAAGCTCGGTTCCCAAGATATAGACATTTTAAAAACCGAGCGAGGCTCGGTCAACCAGATATTTGTCTTATTATAAGATCTAATTATCTCACTTCTGTATTAATAAAAAAAAAAACAGTATCACACTCAAGATCCCCGGCACAAAATATAGCGCGGTTCCTTTACTTCACTTTTAACACAATCCGAAAAAAAAAACAAAGTTTATGATTCCCTGACACTTCACTAAAAAGGCGGTAAGTTTTGAGGTTAGAAAACAAATTATTTTCCACGACATACATATTTATAATTATCACTTTTTATCAATAAAAAGGCGCCTATTTTTGAGGTCACAACACAGACCCACTACAACAACAACACAGATTAATTTTAGCAGGTATATAAATAATTATCTTACTTTAACAAACACAGTACCACGATGCGCATTGTATAAATTAAAACTGAACAAGATATACATAAGACTGTGCTATGTAATCTTCTGATAAGATATAATTAGCCGTTATCAATGATTATTTATTTTTTAATGACTGGCCTGGTTTTGATGTCAAGGACTTCATTTTTGCTGTCTAATTGTCGCGTGCAAAATCATTATTTGCTATCTTATTTTTAAAAACAGCAAATAGCTAATCGTTATAATAGATTACATTAATTTATTACTGACACGTATAAAATAATTATAGTCGCAATTAAATAGAAAGTGTCTCAATCACGAAACTTTTTGAATTTAAGCATTTTCTTTTCCCGCCATTTATAGCGCCATCTTTACAACTAGAGAGAATATTTGTTTAATTCTTTTTAAGCTAAGCGCCATCTATGTTTAATTTTCAGAATAAAATATACACTGAGGTAAATATTGGTGCAAATGCCGCTATTTTTTTCTTTCGAGACACTGCATTGTGACTGTTATTTTGCTGGGCCTATTTTTTTTCTAAGGATTTTCAAACTAATACGGCGCTGCGGATTACAAAATATAAATTATTGGTAACAAGGAAATAAAACACAGTTGAACATGTTGCGATGTGTTGCTTTAATATAAAATAAACAATATCAGAGATTATAGTACAATCTTCAGTGTCCCTCATCGCTGGTCATGGTCATAGATTCAGGTTCATATTCGTAGTCAACGTAGCGGTTCTTGATGATGTGTTTGTACACAAACGCAGACTTTTTAGGAGTGCGCGTGCGCAAGGGATCTTCATAGTCCACGTGGTAGAGGCCGAAACGCTCTCTGTGGAAAATGGTATAGAAACATAATTATGAAAACAATTGAATAAAGAATCGCAGTAACAAGCCGTGACTGTCGGTAGCTTGGACCTGTTCCCGCAACCGGTGGGTTACTATTTTAGAGAATGTTTTTTTTTTTTAATATATTCATAAATATAACACGATCAATAAACAAAGAAATCGGAGTGAGAGAGATAAAATCAAATATTTTAATTTCACACAGTCCCAATGAAGGCACTTATAAAACGTCGACAAAAGGTGCTCGGTTCGGGTTGGTCGATTCCATGGAGAAGAAAACAAGTAACAATTAAGCCGTGACTGCCGGTAGCTTGGACCCTGTTCCCGTAACCGGTGGGCTACTAAATGGTTACTCTTTTAAAATGTGATATAGTTTTACAAACTTATTGATACAATTTTGAATACTTTGATACTGGATCATAACAGATATGAACTTACGTATAGCCCATTATCCATTCGAAGTTATCCATCAGACTCCAAGCCATATAACCCTTGAGGTTCACTCCATCATCTAAGCAGTTGAGGAGGCTCTCCATGGAAGCTCTGTAGTAGGCGATCCTGTCATCATCTATCAAGCCACCCTCAGGTTTTGTTGACCAGCCGTTTTCAGTGATGTAGAAGATCGGATTGTTGTATTTTTCCCTCAGATGATTCAAGGTATTATAGATGCTGTTGGGGGCTAACTGGAAGAACAATTTGGAATTTTAGTTGTAAAATGATGATGATTGATGCGAAACTTGATATAATTGAGATATTATGAAAGGAAGCGAGAGTGTTCATCACTAAAGAACAAACGTGCTTGGTACAGGCACCAAAAAGTCAAATAGTGAATTATATGGACCGAATGATCTAGAATTCTAGATGATAGTATAGCAGAAAAATGAGGACCCAGACGTGGGTGTCCTGGGGCTAAAATGATGATGATAACGTTGATGATAGTTTCTTACCCTGAGCCAAGAAGTCGCTGGGGATTTAGGCCAGTCATCAGGCGTATATGCTCCAAAATTCATATCCTCTAATAGAGCAGGCACAGGACTCTCATCTTTATACTCATTTGCTGACACTAACCAGGCTGTGTAATGGTTCACACCGAAAAAATCAGAAGCTCCTCGGACTAAAGACTTCTCTTCATCAGTAAATTCTGGCAACTGTGACCGGGAGTATCCAAGCTGAGCGCTCTTTTCAGCTAGTCTTTCAGAAAACTCTTTTGGGTAACCCCCTTCGGACGAAAAGATGGGATGCGCGTAGATGCCCCACTGTAAAAAAGCACAATAAATATTAGGTCGTCAATATAGAAGAATGTGATTAAGTATTGTTCTTGTACTACCTCGGCTTGTCTCTTCAATTCAGCAGCTAGCTGATCTTCGGCAGAGTCTGTAGCTGGAGCGAACCAGGGAACACTAATAGTGATACCGCATTGCCCTTTCTGCTTCGGCCTGAACTCTTTGTCATACAAATGGTAGGCCTTGGCGTGGGCTACCACCAGATGCTTACCACATAAATAAGTTCCCATTTCACCTCCGTAGCCATAATGACAGACTTCTTTAGGCTCGTTGAAAGTGATGAACATCTTGACTCTGTCTCCGAAATTTTCGAACACTACCCTGGCGTAATCTACAAACCAATCGCTGATCAGAGGATTGGCAAATCCTCCTAGTTCCTGCAGCTTTTGAGGCAGATCAAAATGGTTTATAGTAGCCAATGGAGTGATATTGTATTTCATCATTTCGTTTATTAAGTTGTTGTAGTATGCGATGCCAGCTGGGTTGATCTCATTGGCCATGCCTGTAGGCAGGATCCGAGACCAGGAGATAGAGAACCGGTAAGCATCCAGGCCCAACTCCCTCATCATCTCGACGTCACGCTTGTAGTTGTGATAGGAGTCGGCAGCGATGTCGCCGTTGGTTCCGTCTTTGATTGCGGTCGGATTGGTGTGTGTTATGTGGTCCCAAGTATTTTCACCCTTGCCTGAAAAATGCATAAAATTATGCGTAAGTGGTGGTGAGGAATACATCGCGAAACTCACTTGATTCGTCCAAAAAGTGCTTACAGGAATTCGGTGCTCAAAGATAGCAGGGCCGGCAAGTGCTCCGAGTGCCCAACGAAAAGACGGCCCCTGGTTTTGCCATCATTCACCTATCCATCATTTTATTGAGCTGACTCACCATCTTCATTCCACGCTCCCTCGATCTGGTAGGCCGCAGTTGCTGCTCCGAAGAGGAAATCATCCGGAAACCTTCGCTGCTGCCTCATGGTGGAAGCATGACATGCTGCCACTATCAAACTGCGACATCAAAACAAATTAATTGTTGCCCGAAGAAAGGGGTTTCAGGGACATAACAATGACCTTCATGCAAGAAGAACTGAGTCAGACTAGTGATTCAACTGCCTAATGAGAATTTGCTTAGAGTTTGGTCGAGGCTCATGGCAATGAGGCAGTGGTCCGACCAACGGCGAGACAATGAGTAACTCTCGACGATTTTCTCTCTCAAGAAACGCACAACAAATGTACATTCTGTGTAAACGAAAGAGATGCATAAATTAATAGTTGCTCTCTGACTGTTCACACTGCCGGCGACGACTCGTTTTACTCGTTCTGTCGCTGAACGACGAGCTATGAAAAGTTAACTCTCTCAGCGATACTCGCTCAGCGATGCTCGCTCACTCGTTGCTCGCGTTCGGTACATTGAATGAAATGTCACATAAAGCGACCGGGGGCGAGTAGCGTGAGTAATCGCTCGTCGCACTAGAACACTCGCTGTCGCCCGGCGACAAAACTATCGAAACTACACTCGCTTCCCGTCGATCGCCAACTCTTTTTAGAGTGTATAGTTCTACTAGTTACTCGTCCATCGTCGGCGGTCGGACAAACCTCGCGAGCCAAGTCAAGATACTTGATTGGCTTATCTTTGTTTGCTTTCACGAGGTTTGCGAGTGCGAGTCTCTAATAGATTCACCATCAGGCCTATTGCTGTAAGTGCTATTTTAACTGAAATTCGTACCTTAACACCACTAATACCTTCATGACGGCACTTATTGAACTACTAAACAGATTACAATTTTATATAAAAGTACACATTTATCTGAAGGGATAACTTCAACTTGTTCTTATCTATATTTTTTGTTGTTTTTATCTTATTTCTATGTACATTTCAATACTGACAATTTTTGATATAGGTACTTGTGATGCCCGTGATGATGCTTGCGAATGATACTTGAACTTTGAACTCTACATTTCTAAAAAACTGAAAACACAATCACATGTCTGCAAGTTTGATTACATTGCGGTATTTGTTTGATCAACTGAGTTCCTTGTCCATTAATAATCTTCTTTCAGGCCTTTACCACCTTAACCATCGAATAAAAAGGGAGAAGTTCTCAAATCGACGCATATATTAGTTAAGTATATTTGTTTTATACAATCTATCTATCCTATATCTTTAAACGAGCAATTCTTGTATATTTATTTATATATAATCATCTCGGAAACGGCTCCAAGGATTTTCATGAAAGTTACAGATGAGGGGTTTTTCGGCTCAAGGAATCGATTTATTAAGGTCTCAGGTTCGAGAAAATCTCGGTTCCCAAGATATAGACATTTTAAAAACCGAGCGAAGCTCGGTCATCCAGATATTATTGTGTATAGATGAACTTTCATTTTTTCTCCTAAAACATAAATCTGTTGCAGGTGTTGTTCAATATTTACGTAGAAAAGACAACCGATAGAGCGTCAAGTAGCATCACATCATCTCACTATGTGAGAAATTGTTTTTGGGTTCAGTAAGTCATCATTTCAGCCTGGTTTGCTGAGTTATAATATTTCTGTGGTTATAGCCCTCTCGTTTTTTCGGCTATTCTTTTTGGTGTTCTGCGTCCATAATTTTTTTTTGAATCATTAGCCCTTACTACAACAGAATGAATCATGAACTGGAGGATTAGTTTCCACGCCAAAAATAAATATTTATACGTGTTGATGAAAAAATTTATGGTTTTGTAGAAGTCTTAAACCTAGACGACTTTATTAGAAAACGTGGTTTAACTTAGACCAAGCTTTAAATCAAAAATCAATTTTTGAGTTTAGAACTTTATTCCAACTGCTATAAAATTCTAAAATGCACATTGACAACTTAGACCGGGATCTAAACTCGGTTTTTGTATTAATAACTTTACGACAGTGTAAATAAAGTTCGAAATTCAAAAATTCATTTTTTTATTTAAAGCTTGGTCTAAGTTAAACCACGTTTTGTAATAAAGCCGAGACTGTTTGCAGGTGCTCAAAGTCCAAATGTTGTGCATAAAGTCAGTAAATAATTACATACGGAACCGAATTATGAAATTATGGTTTCACTCTTTATTTTTTCATGTCTCGCGGGGAGGATAACATCTCTGATAAAGATGGATCAACAGATAATTTTGACAAGTTGATATTGTTTATGCCAACAACTTATGAAAAATACACAATTGCCGTAGGTAGGTACTACAGAGCCTGTAGCCCAACGACGATATAATACTAGACTCCGCATACACGATCTAAAGAACAAAAACTATTCTGCCAACTTGCTGAGGTACTACGTAAGCGAGGGGGACGGGGTACTGCGTTGTGATTGGCTAACTAAAGGTCTGTGCTGTCTCAACGTATGTTGTGGCTCACAGGATTGGTCGAAATGAGACGAATATAAGACTTTTTTGCCTAATGTGTTGGCAGACATCGGTCGCCTGTTATTAGGAGTCTAGTACTATATCGTCGTTGCTGTAGCCAAACGGCAAGTGACAATCGCTAACGTTCTGGTTCAACAGTCGCTAGTACATTTTCAACTTTAAACCCCATTGCATAAAGTTGACAATCTATCAAAGATTACAGATCGTTTTCGTTTGTTTCCTTCGCTATCGCTCAGCTGTCTTCACTAGATTTTCAACTTTATGCGATGGGGTATAAAATTTAAAATAATTATATTAGCGACGGCTGGACGTTAAAGATTGTCGCTTGCCGTTTGGCTACAGCCTCAGTAATGTTGATGCATATTAGGTATTGTTTGAAGTATCTCCATAATCATCATCTGCCTACCTTTTACCAACTATAATTGGATCGGCTGCCAGTCATAGCATAGTCGTAACATGGAGCGACTGCCTGTCAGACCTCCACAACCCAGTAACTGGGTAATACGATACCCCATGGTAAGGCTGGTTGTCAAACTTTAGAGCATCTGACTGTGATTAACGACTGTCAAAGATCTACAAATGACAGCCGGGACTAACGGCTTAACGTGCTTTCCGAGGCATGGAGGAAACTCGCTATGACAGATGGTCACACATCCACAGACCAACCTCGGCAAGCACTGTTTAACCCGCAATATAGGCCTTTGTAGCTGTAATTATTTAGCCAGGAGCTCTATGAAGTATGTCCATAACATTTGTGGAAAATCATCAAATGATTCCTCTCACCGTGTTAGGAGCTGAATGGACTGTTAGACTCGTACTGACTAAAAACTTCTTCCTTTTTTTACCCTTTAATTTGCTTTCGTTTTTACCGTCTTTCATATTTAGCGATAAGCTCACCTTTGACAACTATCTCGCTTGATGGTCAGCGAAGAATACATTCCCGTGACACCGTAGACATTTGGCTCTATTGGGTCCCGCCTGATTTCTGACTGCTGCTTTTGGCGCGGGTGGAATACAACGCACCTAAAACTCGGGTACGGTTCATTCGGTGATCAGCATTTCTTGACCCATAACAGCATTATTTTGCAGTATGACTGCGTACTAGGACGGTGCTACGCATCTGCCAATTTCTCGCCATCTGCAATGTCCCGCATATTGTGGCAGAAAAACGATTTACGATTACCTATGCCCTAGATGTTTCCCGCTGAGGCTATGGCGTGATTAGTAGGATTTCCTCTACGTCACGCATTTTGCTGCTTCACTATCATTACCTACTACGAAGTCCGCACGTGAAGAAACTTTCTCTACCTCACGATTCGCAATGCCTACTCCGAAGAAAGTTGCTCGGCATTTTTTCTTTAATGGTGGAGTAGTAGCTGCAGAATAAGATGGGTAATAAAAACAACCTTCTACTCTAGAGCAAACAGTTTTAATTAAGGTCACAATATCAGATATCGATGAAGCTTCAGTGTCCCTCATCGATGGTCATGTTCATAGATTCAGGTTCATATTCGTAGTCAACGTAGCGGTTCTTGACGATGTGCTTGTACACAAACGCAGACTTTCTAGGAGTGCGCGTGCGCGAGGGATCTTCGAAATCAACGTGGTACAGGCCGAAACGCTCTCTGCAGAAAAAGTACAAAATATATGAATAAAACAAGATAAGTAAAAGTTAGGATACTTATTGAAGCAACAGACTTACTGATAACCCTGCATCCACTCAAAGTTATCCATCAGACTCCACGCCATGTACCCCTTGAGGTTCACTCCATCATCCAAGGCGTTCAGCATGCTCTCCATGGAAGCTCTGTAGTACGTGACCCTGTCATCATCTATCAGGCCACTGTCAGGATCTGAAGACCAACCATTCTCAGTGATGTAGAAGATTGGGTTGTTGTATTTTTCCTTTAGATGAGTTAAGACGTTGTAAATGCTATTAGGAGCTAACTGAAAAACAAAAGATTTAGCGTTTAAATTGGGGTCTCTACCAAATAACATTTAGGTAGTTGAGAAACTGTAGAAGCACACATTTGTTTCAGGGACATCAAAATATCCCTGATTTAGTTACTAAAAAGACAAGAAGAGACAGAGAATATCATAAAGTCAATCTTACTGTAAGCCAATACGAAGCGGATGTAGGCCAGTCGTCAAGCACAAAGTCTCCAACATCCATATCATCGAAAAAAGAAGGCACAGGAAACACAGCTTTATGCTCCGTCGCCGAAATCAATCGTGCAGTGTAATGGTTCACGCCGAAAAAATCAGAAGCTCCTCGCACAAATGCCTTTTCTTCATCAGTAAATTCTGGCAACCGTGAGCGGGAGTATCCTTGTTGAGCACTCTTTTCAGCCAGTCTGTCAGTAAACTCTTTTGGGAAACCTCCTTCTGACGAGAAGATGGGATGCGCGTAAATTCCCCACTGGAAAAGATGACATAATTATTAGGGCTGGAATTTGAAAGAACATTTGATACGTATTGTTCTTGCATTACCTCCCCTTGTCTCTTCATTTCAGCAGCCTGCTGATCTTCGACAGAATCAGTGGCTGCACCATACCAGTTCACACTAATCGTGATACCGCATTGGCCCTGCTGCGTTGGCCTGAACTCTTTGTCATACAAGTGGTAAGCCTTAGCGTGGGCTACCACCAGGTTCTTTGCACATAAGTAGGTTCCTACAGCAGTGGAGTTAAGAATTGGAGCTTTTACATCCGCTCCGTAGCCTTGATAACAGATTTGATAAGGCTCGTTGAAAGTAATGAACATCTTGACTCTGTCTCCGAAATTCTCGAACACAACCCTCGCGTAATCCTCAAACCAATCAGTGAACAGAGGATTGGAAAATCCACCTAGTTCTTGCAGTTTTTGGGGCAGATCCCAGTGGTAAAGAGTAGCCATTGGAGTAATGTTGTACTTCAACATCTCATTTATGTAGTTGTTGTAGAACTCAATGCCAGCTGGGTTGACCTCATTAGCCATGCCTGTAGGTAAGATCCGAGGCCAGGAGATAGAGAACCGGTAAGCATCCAGGCCCAACTCCCTCATCATCTCGACATCACGCTTGTAGTTGCGATAGGAGTCGGCAGCGACGTCGCCGTTGGACCTGTCTCTGATAACGGTCGGGTTGGTGTGGGTCATGTAGTCCCAAATGTTTTCTCCTTTGCCTAAAAAAAGTACAATATTTCTAAATATAAAACAGTCATTACATTAGAGATAATTAATAGTAGTCTGTTCTCGATGTGCTCTCTATTTGCAGTATGTGATGTGAACGATCTTAGTGCTGAGTAGATATATTAAACTTGAACTAGCGGTTAATAGAGAGCCTAACCTGTCCCTTATGCATAAACTCACATCACTTTAAACTGTTACTGATTTCTAACTTGCAATCGCCGATTGTTTATCCTCTGAACATGACCCAAATAATATGGCAAGCAATAGAATAGATTATTTTATTATTGTAAACGCAACTCATAATTATTATCCTCAACTGACCTTTCGTTCATGTTTTAATTCTTCTGTTTATCTAATAGAGCTTAATATTGACTCACCGTCTTCATTCCACGCTCCCTCTATCTGGTAGGATGCGGTGGCTGCTCCGAAGATGAAGTCATCCGGAAAACTACGTTGCTGCCTCACGTTGGAAGCTTGGCAAACTGCCACTAGCAAACTGCGACAAATAAGACACATATTTTGTTAGTATCCTAATATTTTTCAATATCACTATAATTTTTTAGAATAGAAAGACCATTCTAAAATATTTCAATCGAAGTCAAGGCTTTTCAGAACAGTCTAGAGACTTACAACCTCAGCCAGGTAACGCCTCTAAGAAGGTCCTATTGCCCTGTCCTATAGGAGCTTGTTTTATCCGATATAAGTACCACAGAAACGGCACCAAAAGCGAACCCTGCGGTACACCGCAAGAAAACTCTCGCTGGTTCCTCTCTCCCAGGTGACTTAGACATCATCGCTCCTATCCTTTGCATAGACCCCGACTGCGTGATGGAGATTGGTGGGCATCTGGTGATACAGGGGTGCCTCCTTGATGCAACTCCAGGGCATGGTATTAAAGGCTTTGGCGTTGTCAATAGATACTACCGAGATGACCTTACCCCGGGATAAAACAATCATCATTGTGAGGGCTATTACACGCATGATGGAGTCCACCATCGAGCGTCACTTGCGGTAATCCCCTTACCAGTGTCCCTCCAGGTGTCAGATAAGGCGGTCTGTCAATGAATCCTTCAAACATATAGCCCACCTCTTGGATTAATACGCTGGGCCGGAGAGACTGCTAGGCTCCCGGATGTCCTGTTTGTAGCGCCTGTCTCTCGGACTACTATATACGTACTTCTAAAAAAATTTCGCCCATTTGACAGTTGGATGCTTAATATAAATCTTCGTGAATGTGGTCGAAACCGAAATACTGGGTAGTTAAAGGTGACATTTCTTACGCCGGTGGCCGGTAAAGGTGACGTGTTCGCTCGGATAATAATATTTATAAAAAGATAATAATTATTTTTATTACTATTCATACCTTAAGACTACAAGCAGCTTCATGACAGCACTTTGAACCACTGAACCGATCTAATATTATACAATTCATATAAACGGACACATTTATCTGAAGGGATAGCTTAAACTGTCTACTATCTATGTTTTCTTGTTCGTTTTATCTTATTTCTGTAAGTTCAATGTACATTTCAATACTGTTGATGTTGATTTGAGATAGGCTTGTGATGCCCTCAACGATGCTATTGCTTATGTAATATTTTCAAGTTTATTTTTAACCTATTTATCTTTATGTTGTAATGGCACCAATGACTGTACTACCCAAATGTTGAAAGATTCACCATCATTTGACTATTCATCTTAATAAAGGCCACTTTAGCAGTACGTATCATAAAACAAATTGCGATAAAATTCGTATATTTGAATATTCGATTATATTGCTAGTAGTAGTTAATAGATTTAGAATAATTTTAAGTACGTATCGCAATGCTTATGGTGATTCTGATTCTCTAATGTTCTAATAGTACTACTTCTTCCATCTAAAAACTAGGAAACAGCTATGGATTACTGAATAAGGAAAGTTTTTATGTAGTTTTGTCTTTCTGAAAATACAGATAAATAAGTACAATTTATCGACAAAGTTGAATCATGACCCATTTTGATAATAAATGGATGGATCAAACTCGTTACCATGGATATGTATGTTTACGCGAATGTGGGCCTAATTGTATTTGAAAGTCTGTGAGATAAGAAGCTTATGGTGGGTCATGATTCAACTTTGTTGATTGTACCTAATGAAATGATCCTTACACGACCCAATCTTGAATGGGGCAATAAAATGTATCTATGCGAATATTTCACATTTTTATGAACACGAATATTCGGATTTGGATGATTTTCGAAATCTCTTTCGAAATTCAAAATGAATCGCGCAGTATACGGAATCCTTATGAACATTTTCATGATACATTTTTTCATGGTTCACGGTAAGGATAAAATTGATAAAGATGAATCAACAGATAACTTTGACATGCGAAATATTGAGATATTGTCTGAAAATAAATGATCGTCATATAGGCACGGGGGTATTAATAAATACCGACAACTTTCAAACTCCCATTTGCTCGTTACTGAAAAATTCATAAAGAAAAACCTAATAACACTTCTTGCTCGACCTGTGAAGCGAACCCAGTAGGTACCTACCCGCGCAACAGCAGTCTGCGACCACGAGACTTGGGCAATGAGCATGTGAATAACACTGGTTAGAGATCACATCTTCGAAAAGTTATGAGCATGATTGTGTGTGCACTCGGTGCTTTGCTACAAAGTTCATCGTGTAATGGTACTGAAGCCCAAAGTACGGTAAATCTTAAGATTTCCCAGAAAATCCTAAGATTTACCTATATGAGTTGGTAAATGTCCGAATTAAAAAAAAAGAGACATTATTTCGGGCTTTTACCAGCAGGGTTTTTTGAAATGCTAAGATTTACCAATGATGATTGGTAAATGTTGTTTGGGAATAGATTGCCGGCGCCGGTTGCTGAATAAAATGTAGACAGTGCTCCTACTTCTGGGCGGTTAAAAAAAAAATAAAACCTGTCCGAGTCGGGGAACCCCGTGTGTATCAAACGGGGCACTGAGAAATAGAAAATGTCGTAGAAACGACAGGGGCACCCGGACTCTGTTTGTTTTCAAAGCTTCCTTCACACACAGCGACTAATCACAACTAGCATTTTTTGCAGCTGACAGTTTTCATCATTCAAATACTAAAAACGCAGTCGAATAGGCCGAAGTAGCAGAATTCACGTGGCATATTTAGTCAAATTGCAATTGAATGCCCATAATCGATCTTGTTTTAATCGGCAGTGACCGTAGGGGTTCCAATTAAGGAAATAAAACAATCTTTTCACTTTACAGCAAAAATACTTTTAATTAAACATCACAATACAACAAAAACAGATATCGATGAAGCTTCAGTGTCCCTCATCGATGGTCATGGTCATAGATTCAGGTTCATATTCGTAGTCAACGTAGCGGTTCTTGATGATGTGCTTGTACACAAACGCTGACTTTCTAGGTGTACGCTTGCGCGCGGGGTCCTCGAAGTCAACTTCGTATAGGCCAAAACGTTCACTGGAAACAAAAGAAAATAATTAAGACTTACATAAGCGAATTGGAATAGGGATAAGAGGTAATGATTAGTTTCCAAAAGTTACTACTCTCGTTATAATCAACTTGCCAAACATCAAAAAAGCAATATACTCGTACAACTCGGCCTTTAAAAGTTTGGCATAACGATTCAATGTGATACAAAACTGTTGTCCCCTGTCAGAATAAAGATACAATTCCTAATTTTTAACACCCCGAAAAAGGGCGTAAGAAAGTTGTAAGCTCGGCAACGTGTACGCTATACCTCTAGAATAGGAGGCATTTATAGGCTGCGACGACTGCTATCGCATCAGTTATGTCGTATAGTTGTTTATCAACTTAATGGTAAAACATAATCCTTACATGTATCCCTCCATCCATTCGAAGTTATCCATCAAACTCCAAGCCATGTATCCCTTCAGCTTGATGCCATCATCCAAGCAGTTCAACATGCTCTCCATCGAAGCCCTGTAGTACGTGATCCTGTCATCATCAATCAGGTCTTTGCCCTCCCAAGTCGACCAGCCGTTCTCAGTCAGGTAGAAGATTGGGTCGTTGTATTTCTCCCTCAAGTGACTGAAGGCTTTGTAGATGCTGTTTGGCGCCAACTGGAAAACAAAAAAGTTGTATTAACCAACTTAATATTTGGTAAGTGTTGGGATACACTCAAGTTTTCTCCTGTTCCATTTCTGGGAGAACCTCTTGGAAATCGGCAAAGATCTATTTCAAACTGAAAGTTACTGTATAATAATTTTATATAACTCACGGTCAGCCAAGCAGACGCAGATTTAAGCCAGTCATCATCAGAGAAGGACGCGTTATCCATATCGTCCGGAAGAGATGGTACAGGGACCGCGGATTTGCGCTCAGTAGCCGATACCAGGTATGCAGTATAGTGGTTGACGCCAAAGAAATCTGAAGTTCCTCTAACGAAAGCTTTCTCTTCTTCAGTGAATTCGGGCAAACGGGAGCGGGCGTAGCCTTGTTTGGCGCTGTTGTCAGCAATTCTCTGTGCCAACTCTTGCGGGAAACCTCCTTCAGCGGAGAAGATGGGATGAGCGTAGATTCCCCACTGTGTTTAGAAAACATGATTAATGTCTTGAAAACAATTCGTAATTTAAACAAAAGCCGAGAGAAAAATGGCTACAATACCTCTCCTTGTCTCCTAATTTCAGCAGCATATTCGTCCTCGGGAGTGTCGGTAGCTGGACCAAACCAGTTCACACTGATTGTGATACCGCACTGTCCTCCCTGCGTCGCCCTGAATTCTTGATCGTATACTTTGTAAGCTTTAGCATGAGCTGTGACCAAGTGTTTGGCACACAAGTAAGTACCCACAGCTGTGGAGTTTAGGATGGGCGCCTTAGTAGCGGCTCCATAACCTTCGTAACAGATTTCTCTAGGTTCGTTGAAAGTGATGAATAGCTTCACCCTGTCACCGAAATTCTCGAACACAACCCTTGCGTAGTCTTCAAACCAGTCAGCGATTAGAGGGTTTGTAAATCCTCCTAATTCTTGGAGTTTTTGGGGCAGGTCCCAGTGGTACAGAGTTATCAATGGAGTGATGTTGTACTTCAACATCTCATTGATGTAGTTGTTGTAGAACTCAATGCCAGCTGGGTTGACCTCATTGGCCATTCCTGTAGGTAGGATCCGAGACCAGGAGAGAGAGAACCTGTAAGCATCCAGGCCCAACTCCCTCATCATCTCTACATCACGCTTGTAGTTGTGGTAAGAGTCTGCAGCGACATCACCATTGGTCTCACCTCGGACGACAGTAGGGTTGTTGTGCACCATGTAATCCCAAATGTTTTCGCCTTTGCCTGGAACATACATTAGAGATGAGACTAATCTGTTATTGCGTATTATCATTTCCGATTGACTCCATTCCAAGTTCTGGGTCACGTACGTTTTAGATAACGATAGATAACTTGAGATAAAGTTCAACAGTTTTATTTATGTTTTTGACCTTCAAATTGCAAATCACAATAGAGTATCTATCAATAGAGTACCTATCTATTAATTGAAGATCAGAGTCAACAAGCAGCTTCCAATGTCATTTGTCCGAAATGTGTAAATTCTATCTATATTTTGTAATCTTACCATCTTCGTTCCATCCTCCCTCGATCTGGTAGGCAGCAGTAGCTGTCCCGAAGAGGAAGTCATCCGGGAACCTTCGCTCCTGCCTCACAACTGAGCCTTGGCAGGCTGCTACCGCCAAACTGCGACAAAAGAACAACAACTAAAATAAAAAGGGTAAGATCTTCAGAAAAGTGGATCTCAACCCACGCGTGCTGCTCTCTTGCCTTGATAGTTAGTTAGTTACTCTCTAAAAAAAACATCACACAACATGTAATAATTGTTGCCTTCACCTCCATAGTGTACTTACGAAGATGGAAACAAAAATAATCATTTGGCAAAAACTTTTTACCCGTTTTATTAAACTTGCACCGACAGATAAATATGAAATGGAGGAGAAGATTATTTAATTAATAAATTAAAATTGAATTCGTTACTATGGTCGAAGTTAACTATTACTTTGAATAATTAAGAGATAAAATACATGTAATAAATAAAAGCTAGTATTCTTAAAAAATATAAATTAAAATCCTTACCTCAGGACCACTAGTAGCTTCATATCAACGATATTATAGAAGCACTAAGTCGCTGATATAATCTCTATCCGTTTTATACACGATGGGGTATCTTAGTAAAACCTGTCACATTTTATCTTGAATCTTTTGAATAGGACCAGTTCAAGTGTTTACTGCTGACTAGTGCTGATTTTCATCTTGTTTGATTCTGCAAATTTATGCATTTTTATTCGAATAAACAAGACACACACTTGTTTGCAGAATTGAGTAGGTATGGAAATATTATTAAATCTTAGTTGTTATCGCAATGAATGTTAATTACATAGGCATTCTAAGTTTTGTTCGATAGATGGTAGTAGTGTCGCTATGAGTTTCACTACTAGATCATCGAACTGTTACTTTGCGATCACAGTACCAAAACTTATTGTACTCAGGTGGATACAGAACGGCTTTATCAAAAAAAAGCGTTTTTTGTATGGCACCAGTAATATATAATAAAATCCCAAACTCCATTAAAGAGCAACCTTTACGAATGTTTAAAAAGAAACTTACCTCAATGCTATTAGAAAAGTGCTATTATTCTGTAAACAACTTCTTAACTGATAAAGATTGTTAATCTCTTTTTAAACAGTTACGATTCAATGTTATGTCAATTTAGTTTCTTATTCTTTCATAGAATTGTGTTGTTAATATAATAATTAGTTTTTACTTCAATTTTATATACTAGTTTGTAATTGTAAATATTAAGCAAAGCATTTACACAATTAATTTTTGCATGCCAATATGGCAGAATGTACAAGGATTCTGTAAACATTCATCCACCTTTTCTGTTAAACCTACATTCTATGCAAATAAATGAATATTCTATTCTATTCTAGACTTTCGATAATTTTGTTTTCATTATTCGTAACAAATAAAAAAAGAATTTTAATAAGAGAAAGAGTGTGGGTCGCAGAACACTACCTAGCAGTACATCCAATTTGTGTCGTGTGAGCTAGTGTAGTTTCTGATCTTTACACACTGAGGTCGCTTAAAAAGGATGTAGGAAAGGAGTAAGTAAAGAAGTAACATCTCCAATAAACGTGTATGCCAACGGATTAATTTTTTCGAGCAGAACGAGAACTGAGATAGTGACAAATGCTTCAGACATATCAAACATTACTGCTATAACTTTTTAATGTAGTAGCTTCAAATCTAGAGTTTCATGAAAAACACCAGTTGTCAAGCTTATAGCATGTTCCAGTTGGATGTAACCCAGCGTCTCAACACACGCCTATTTTGCAATTGAAAAAATTCACCCATTTTTTCACAACAAAGCCCTATTTTGCAATTGAAACAATTCACGGATGGCGACCAAGCTTTAATTATGTCATCTTTGTTAAGATGCTCGATTACAATCATCTAGGACATGCTTAGTAGCACCTATAAATGCCATAATAATTATACATAATTGCAATCATTGAAAACTTCTTAAATAACAAAATAATTAAAACAAAATTCACGGACAAAATTGGCACGGTGGTGCATAGTGTTAAATACTGCAGTAGGTTCGGTTAATGTAGCATAATGCAGAATACCCAACATATTGTTTTCTGTAGGTATGGTTTTATTTATTAATATAACAGAATAGTAAATTCTGATAGCATTGCGTAAGAAATGGCATCGCTTAATCCTTAGGGTTCCACACGCGACAAAATTATGATAGTTATCTTTACAGTCTCAGGCACTGACAAAATGGAAGTCTGCTTACATACGGCAAAGTTAGAAATAATTATCAAAATAGTTTGGATCACAAATTGATGTCTTGAATTTTTGATTTCCTTAAGCTGTTCCACAAGCAGACCATATCCATCGTAAAGCTAATGTAATCGATGATAGAGAAAAATTCTCAAGTGGCAACTACGAATAGGAAGACGCAGCGCAGATATTGTCAGACGACAGTCGCTGGCAACTGATGATGTTGGCTCATCCACTGCGACTTCAACAATATCGAGCACTTGCTTCTTTAAAATGTTAAACACCTACGGAATTCTCCCGAATTTTTATATGACCCATATAGAATCTATAGGAAAAGTTTCAAGATAAGTGGACCACTTGGATGTGTTCGTATGAAAAGAGACTGATTTAGTCATTGTCTGTATTTTATCTTAAATCGGTAGGTACAACTGCCTAAGCTTATGATATATTATTATCTTTCTTCTCGATGTTGGCAAGCAGACAACATCTCAGGTCCTATAGCCAAACGGCAAGCGACAATCGCTAACGTTCAGCAATCGCTAATACATTGTCAACCTTATACCCATTGCATAAAGTTGAAAATCTATCAAAGATTACAGATCGTTTTCGTTTGTTTCGTTCGCTATCGCTCAGCAGTCTTTACTAGATTTTGAACTTTATGCGATGAGTATAAAGTTGAAAATGTATAAGCTATTGCTCAACGTTAGCGAATGTCGCTTGCCATTTGGCTATTGGCATTCTATTGTCTTTATACACAGCTTTGTTTCACTAAAGTTTGCTATACATATACTGACAGCGACAGTAGTGCTCGACATTCGCGCTGTACGATCAAATGATCTCAAAGCTACATCGAAAAGCACATCGTAGAGTCCAGCGATGAGATTTCCTATAGAGAATGGCATTTTAGCGTGGTAGGTCGGGAGGGACGGTAAGAGTCGAACTGACCAAAATCCACGGTGTCCTTCAATAGCCTTTTACGTTTCACCCCTAAAGGCGCGCGTGGAACACAATGCGCCGTCGACCTGGGCATGGTCCATAGTCGAACAGCCGACGTTTGTCACCGTGGCGTGGGCGCCTACCACTGTGAGAACGCTGTCCTCTGCCTCGCGCGGCATACAGAAGAGAGAAGAGAATGGCTTAGTAGAATAATTGCATAAAGAACGAGATAACGTCTTGGGACTATTTGGGACGGGATATTACAGTACCTTCTGGAACACAAAGCAACTATGATGATTCAAATCATATATGACATAGCATATATGATTTTAATCAAACAAAACAACAAACAAATCATTTATTTCAACCGAGCCAATTACAGGCACTTATGAATTGTCAAAAGACATAAAATAAAACAAGTACAAAAATAGTTACGGTGGTACAGTCCCAGTCACAAGACATAAAAACTGTGAAAGTACCGTAGGTGCTCATTCCAAAGCGTAGATCTCTATGGAGAAGAATGAGCAAGAAATCAGTACGAGTCTTTCCCGCTCCACCTCATTTGATGATTATAACAGACAGCCACTTTAGCAGTAACAAAATCTATGAATTTCGAATTGAAATTGTAGCATTAGCATATTTCATTATATTGCTCAGCAACAGAATTAAATTATTATTGTTGGTAAAATCACCGCATGAGTTCTCCCTGAGTTTTGATTTTGGGTATAATTTATGTTTTCGAGAGTATGGCATTTGTAGGCTACAGCTGATAATCAGCGATAAGCTGGGTACTCACTTAGCAGTATTGCATGCTGTGTACTCACATAGCAGTGTTGCATGTAACGTATCAGATACTGTATCTACCTGCAAGTGGGTACGGCTCGTCCGAGCACACTGCGAGCCGCCTTTGTGTTCGCAGTGATACTGCCACTCTGCGAACCTACAGCGCTCTACACGCGAGCGATTTGTATCTGATACGTTACATACAACCATACAACACTGCTAAGTGTGAGTACCCAGCTGGTGGCAAGGCACCATCTGAAATTATGCTAAACTGGGCCCTTTTGGTGATTTAAATATCTGTTCTCTGCTAAATTGTTTTATCTTGCCTAGTTTTATGATTTGTTTAATGCCAAATTGGTCATTTGGTCAATGATACCTATATCATTGACCAAATGACCAACGGGGTGGTAAACACCACCAATTAGTGCCAACCAGCACCCCAATAGGAATAAACCCAATAAACGTACTTTTCTTTGTGCAATCGGATCATTTTGTTTCTTCAAAACTAGCATTTTACTTACAGTACTTTCTTGCCAATTTAATTCAAAAAACAAAAGAACGAATATCCACTGCGTTGTCAATAATGCGCTTTGATTTAAAATAAATAAAAAACACACAACAAAGGTAAATAATATTTTAGCGGAAGATTTATTTTACAAAAACAATAGGACAAAATTAGTAGGTACAGTCTTCAATGTCCCTCATCGATGGTCATGGTCATAGATTCAGGTTCATATTCATAGTCAACGTAGCGGTTCTTGATGATGTGCTTGTACACAAACGCTGACTTTCTAGGAGTGCGCGTGCGCAAGGGATCCTCGTAGTCCACGTGGTACAGGCCGAAACAGGCACTGTGAAAATTGAAAACAATTTTAATAAAGAGATGGAAAATTAAGTAATCTCGTTATTCTGGGCTAGAATATCATCAAATAGTGTTTCTGCTCCGGACTGTCAGACTTGAATGATTAAAAACCACTCTTTCTCTCTCTCCTTCAGTTGCCTTTTCTGTTGCTGAGCCGTAATAATCTTTTGAGATATTCCCCCGATGCTGTTCAAATTTAAGTTCCTGACGAAAACATACTGCATGACAGATCGTTTTGATACGGCTTCTTTACCAACTTGATAGGCAAAAAACCCAAAAATACTATGCTCATCTCTTAAGCTATCTACCTCTGTTATGACCTCTCTGCTCGAGCAGTTCCGTGTATTTCTGTTCGTTGAAAACTGAACATAGTTTGCTAACCAGTCGCAGCTTGATCCAGTCGATTCGACTGCTTCAAGGAGTCCGTGTTTAGCTTTCCATAAAGCCAACGGACCTTTATGTTAATTCTATTGAAATTCATTGTAAAATACGAGAAGCTTTGATGTCACTCTTACCTAGCTAGCCTACTCAAGCCTTCTTGGAAGTTTGGTGTTACAAAATAGGAATCAAATCGATATACTCACATGTATCCCTCCAGCCACTCCATGTTATCCAACAAACTCCACGCCATATACCCCTTGAGGTTCACTCCAGCATCCAGGGCGTTCAGCATGCTCTCCATGGAAGCTCTGTAGTACGTGATCCTGTCATCATCTATCAGGCCACTGTCAGGTAACGTGGACCAGCCGTTCTCAGTGATGTAGATTACTGGGTTGTTGTATTTTTCTTTTAAGTGGGTTAGAGCGTGGTAGAGACTGTCTGGTGCCAACTGGAAAGAAAACTAGATGTAAATTATTTCATAGATTATTGTGCAAATACTTTTAGTTCTAATATTCAGTATTGACAGCGTCGTGAGTGGTGGCCCAATGGTCTCGGCCTAGGCTTAGGAATTGTAGGTCGTGGGTCGTGGATTCGATCAGCCAAGCGCATTATTTTGTGTAATTTATTTCATCATCACCGCTCTCAAAGCGGTAAAGGAAAACATCATGAAGAAACCATGTATGGCATGTACTAGAACTACAAAATTGAAGACATGCGACATCTACCAGCACGCACTGGGTCCGCGTCGTGGGTTATGGACCAAGCGCTCTTACAGAGAGGAGTCCTGTGTCCCAGTAGTGGGAACATTATGATGATGATTGTGTTCAGCAGTGGGATGTGTTTGTGTCGTGCATGCTCCACTTCTTATCTTGCCTTCTTAACCCAAAACATACAGCCAAAGTGACCACTGCGCTGCCACCAACAACACCGTTGAAGACGACATTTTGGAAGACATTCTCGCGATCCAAGACAGCGCTGGTCACGGAACTCTTCTTTGTTCACCTTAGAGCGATATGCTACCAGAGATTTCGGCACAAGATTGTCACAAGGTCGACTCCGGACTCGTGATTACTTCCTGACGCATAACGTGAGGGCCTTTTATAGAAGGCGTAGGACAAGAGCTCTTAGAAAAACTAGGGGCGGTCTTTGTCCAGAATTAGGATACCATTAACTTAAAGAAAAAAAAAACCCCAATGATGAAGCATCTATCCAAACTTACCGAAAGCCAAGGAGACGCAGATTTAGGCCAGTCATCATGCCAATAATAGCCAACATCAGTATCATCCAACAAAGACGGCACAGCATACACTCCTTTGTGCTTCGTCGCTGATATCAAGACAGTAGTGTAATGGTTCACTCCGAAGAAGTCGTAGGTTCCTCTGACGAAGGCCTTCTCTTTTTCAGTAAATTCAGGAAGACGGGAACGACGGAATCCTTGCTCGGCACTCTTTGCAGCGATTTTGTCTGAGAGCTCCTTCGGCCAACCTCCTTCGGTAGAGAAGATGGGTTCAGCGTATAGGCCCCACTGAAAAATATAAGAATTACTAAATCAGATGGGAATAACTAGTCTTCTAGACCTCAAGGTTTGTTACAAATCCTGCCATCCCCTTCTAACCTAACCTGACGGTATCGGGGTGCCTTAAGTCCCGAGTTTACTTCTCTCGCTCATATAGAAATGTAAGACTCCATCATGCAACAATTTTTTTAATCTGTCTTGTTTATGGAACAAGGGCAGCGTGAGTGGATATCCAAGTCAAATTATCCTGTGCGAATAGTACCGATGTCAACACTAACGGGCTTGAAGATTCAATTTGTCCCTACTAGCCCGTTGACGGGCCAGCGAGTTGGATGAAACCAACCCCGTAAAGTCAACACTTAGTGTTACATAGCCATCCCTTTAAGCAAGTAACATCGGATGATGTCTTCAACGGGCTATAAGAATGAAAGAGATCATAAAAACCATGACTATTCACCTGGGACTGTCGCATAAGTTCAGCAGCTAACTCGTCTTCAGGAGTATCAATGTCTGGGGCCCACCAGTTGACATTAATCGTGATACCACACTGCCCCTTCTGCGTTGGCCTAAACTCTTTGTCATACAGATGGTAGGCCTTAGCGTGGGCTACCACCAGGTTCTTGGCACACAAGTAAACACCCACACCCGAAATATTTAGATAAGGAGCCTTGTTCATGTATTCCAGACCTTCGAAGCAGATTTCTCTGGGCTCGTTGAATGTAATGAACATCTTGACTCTGTCTCCGAAATTCTCGAACACAACCCTCGCGTAGTCCTCAAACCAATCGCTGAACAGAGGGTTCATAAAACCTCCTAGTTCTTGAAGTTTTTGGGGCAGATCCCAGTGGTAGATCGTTAGCATTGGTGTGATGTTGTATTTCAACATTTCGTCTATTAAGTTGTTGTAGTATGCGATGCCAGCTGGGTTGATCTCATTGGCCATGCCTGTAGGCAGGATCCTAGTCCAGGCTATAGAGAACCGGTAAGCATCCAAGCCTAATTCCCTCATCATCTCGACATCACGCTTGTAGTTGTGATAAGAGTCGGCAGCGATGTCGCTGTTACTCAAGTCTTGAACGGCAGTTGGATTGGTATGGACAAGGTGGTCCCAAATGCTTTCGGCTTTGCCTAAAAAACATAGAAAATAACTATTATTAAATAACTTGTTTAGTTCACGTTCATTAAATTCAATGGAAACGGCTTGATTGTTGCAGTAACTGAGCTATCGAACTGCTGCGCTGCATATTGCGGGTTCAATTCCCTCAAATAAAAATAAGATCTACAAGAAATTGTTTCGGGTCTGGACGACTGTGTATGTGAGTTTATATTATGTTTGTAAATGCACTCACGATCACGATGCAGGAGACTCCACAGTAGACATGGGAAAAAGACAAATGAAAAAAGAATAAAAGTCACACTCAATAAAACTTGAAATTTTAAAATAGTTGTAGGGTATTCACCATCTTCATTCCACGCTCCCTCGATCTGGTAGGCAGCAGTAGCTGCTCCGAAGATGAAGTCATCTGGAAACCTTCGCTGCTGCTTGACGGTGGAGCAGTGGCAGACTGCCACCAACAAACTAGAAAAAGAAAATGCCTTGTTATTTTAAAGTTCGTGACGAATTATCGACCTATCCGACTAATTTCTCGACGGTGACAAAAGTGACGGAACCAAAGATGTAACACGTCTTACTTCGAGGGAGCCCCGGGACTTTCACATCAGTTAACCGTGACCCTGAAACTTGAAGGGCTATTGAAGGATTACCATGGATTTTAGTCAGTACAAAGTGTGACAATCCCTCGCGCCCAACACAGGGTAGGATGACTCATTTGATGATTTTACCACGATAAAAAGAAAAGGTCTTGGTAAGAGAACTCGTGCCCACTATTCCTAATACCACGGTATCAGGAACAGTGGGATTTTAGGTGATAAGAATACGACCTCCTCGTCGATCATTCACATTTCTCTTTTAAGAAAAAAAAGAGAAACTAAATGGTCAGGAAACTTCCTAAAGAGACGCAGATGGTATCAAAGTGTGCGCCACGAAAGAAGACCTGTGGAAATTCGTGTTACTTTATTTTTAATGCAATTTCAGGTAATGACATAGACACTAGTGCCGCGTCTAGTTATAGACAAAAAAAACAATTGACATACCTTAACACCAGTAACTTCATCTCTATAATAAAACATTCGGCGATAAATATATCATCTCGTACAGAACTGTGTTACATAATCTAATTCTTTTATCTCAACGAGGAAAACTTCGGCTAATGCTGATACCTTTGTTTTTTTCGTGGTAAAATCATCAAAATAATGAGTCCTCCTACCCAGGGCAGGGCAGGAGGGACTGTCAGTCTTGATCGGTGATGATAAAACTCGTAATTATGTCGATAAAAAATTGTTATCATTTTAAATGTATTTATATTCTGTTATATTTCTTTTTGACAAACAAATGTATTCGATATTGGTAACCGAGTCATGGAACTCAAATGGAGTTGGGCAGGACACCTGGCAAGGCGCGGTGACGGCAGGTGGAGTAAAGCTGTGACAGAGTGATGGCGTCCAAGAAATGGCAAAAGAAGTATTGGTCGTCAGGCGGCGAGATGGGCAGACGACATTGTTGCCATTGCGGGAGTTTCCTGGATGAGGCTGGCGCAAGATCGTGGAGCTTGGCACAAATAGAGAGAGGCCTATACCCAGCAGTGGGTGGAGACGGGCTGTGGATGATGATGATGATGATATTTATTATGTATGTTTACTTCATATATAACAAGATATTTAATAGGGTAGTTTCCAGGGTCAAAATAATTACATTCTATTTAGTCCGTATTTTAGATTATAAAAAAAATATTGGACACGTATTTTTTCTTTTTTCGAATAAACAAAAAAGAACAAAGATAATAGCCTATTTAAGTTACCTGTGACGTCACTCTGCGCGAAAAATGCCACGCACTCTGACGTCACACGTAACTTTAGTAGGCTATATCTTTGTCAGTTTTGGTCTAATTTACAAATAAAAAAATACGTGTCCCTTATTTTTGAATAATCTAAAAGACGGACTAATTACATTTTTTTAGGAAACTAGCCTATTGACTGGTCAGACAGATCTTCGAGGCGGGTGTGGACCGTCCGCATGGATATCGCCTCGCGATTTCGTGAGGTGGAGGCTCATGTCCTCTCGATCGCGCATTCCGTCTCCTCCTTCGCTAGCATTTGTTTCGCAGAAGGAGACTGCTTCAGACACGAGATACTGCTCAGGGGGTTATTACAATGTCTTAAAACCAGCCTTGTTCCGATAGCGCCATGTCGTTCACTCACTGGAACAAGCCTGGTTTTAAAAAATTGTAATAGGTCCTTCCAGGTATAATTTATTCAATTCTTCTTTTTTTACACAATTGTAAGTATCTTAGACTGGCCTGTTGGTCTAGTGGTTAGTGACCCTGACTGCTATGCCGGAGGTCGTGGGTTCGATTCCCACCCAGGACAAATGTTTGTGTGATGAGCACGATCATTTGTTCTGTGTCTGGGTGTAATTTATCTATAATATGTATGTATTTAAAAATATATATGTATGTTTATCAGTTGTCTAGTACCCATAACACAAGCTCTGCTTAGCTTGGGACTAGATGGCGTCGTGTGATAGTTGTGGAATATTATATATTATTATATATATTATATTATATATCTGCAGATATAGAGATAAACGTAGCTCGCGGAATCTAACATATCTTAGATATTTAAAGTGATCCAATTGTGAGATAAAGGGAAGATTTAACATCGTTCACGATATCGACGGTGCATTGACAGCCGAGTGGTATCGTCGAGATGAAGTTACTGGTTTTTAGGTATGTAAAGAGGATTTATTTATGTTATTTTTCTTAATAATAGTATGAAACAAAGTCGCAACTCGCTGTCTGTACGCTAAGAACGCATTTTATCGGTTGAAAGAGTGCCTCAAGGGAAGTTTATTTATTTCCATGCTTTTTTTAATGGTCTTTGGGGAGGGACTTTCAGTCTCGTATTGACAAAAATCCAAGTTGACCTTTATTAGCCCTTTATGTTCCGGCGTCACGGTTACCTGATAAGCCAGTCCCGCGACTACATCAGGGTTTGGTAATCTGTGGTTTGGCCCTTTTGGCAGGGAGGAGGGGGAGTCAGATTGCTGACAGCTTTCTGAGGCGAGTGTGGCACAGGACCCGCCCCGCCACCGTCGACAAATGCCCCTATTCCTTATAGATGACTGTTTTAATTGTGAACATTTTCTTCCAAAAAAACGGTTTAATTTGCAGTTTGTTGGTGGTAGCCTGCCAAGGATCAGCCGTAAGGCAGCAGCGAAGGTTCCCGGATGACTTCATCTTCGGAGCAGCCACTGCGGCATATCAGATCGAGGGAGGATGGAACGAAGATGGTATGTTGATTCTTATTGTATAGTATTAAAAGTTAAGCATATGCGAGGTAGACCAAGTAACCCATAATCATTCTTAAAGAAGTCGTATATAATTTTAGTATTCATCATCTGCCTCGCATTTTCCGAACTCATTCTGCGTTTTTCCATTAGACGGCATGGCACTGCACCGGCACCGGCGACGGCGACGGCGCCATGTCGTTCATACATTTTTGCTTCCCCGCACCGGCACTACGATGGCGCCGGCGCCGGCGCCAGTGCCGGTGCCGTGCCGTCTAATGGAAAAACGCCCATTTTGTTCAAGCCGGCTTTGAGTCTTACCGTTTGCATTTGAATACCAAATTTAAGTTCTGCATGGAACGACTGCCTATATAACCTCCGCGATCCTGGGTTGTATCGCTTGATAATAATTATGTAGTATCACAATTAATATTATTCTTCGTCTTTTCAGGCAAGGGCGAAAGCATCTGGGACCACCTGGTCCATACAAACCCCACTGTCGTCCAAGATCTGAGTAACGGCGACATCGCTGCCGACTCCTATCACAACTACAAACGTGATGTCGAGATGATGAGGGAGTTAGGACTGGATGCTTACCGGTTCTCCATCTCCTGGCCTCGGATCCTGCCTACAGGCATGGCTAATGAGATCAACCCACTTGGCATCGCCTATTACAACAATCTAATCGATGAAATGCTAAAATACAACATCACTCCATTGGCTACGCTATACCACTGGGATCTGCCCCAAAAACTTCAAGAACTAGGAGGTTTTATGAACCCTCTGTTCAGCGATTGGTTTGAAGACTACGCGAGGGTTGTTTTCGAGAATTTCGGAGACAGAGTCAAGATGTTCATTACGTTTAACGAGCCAAGAGAGATCTGCTTCGAAGGTCATGAGGATTTGAACAAGGCGCCTTATTTAAACACTGCTGGTGTGGGTGTTTATTTGTGTGCCAAGAACCTGGTGGTAGCCCACGCTAAGGCCTACCACTTGTATGACAAGGAGTTCAGGCCAACGCAGAATGGACAGTGTGGTATCACGATAAGTGTGAACTGGTTTGCACCAGAAACTGATTCTGCTGAGGACCAGGCAGCTGCTGAAGTTATGCGCCAATCTCAGGTGAGAGAACCAATAAAATTGCGGAAAATATAAATTGTCCCATTGATAATGATAATGCTGGGTGAGAAGTATTTTCCGCAACAGTGGAATAGTTTTCTCTTGTGCACTTTAATTTGCCTTCGTAAGTTTTTCCCATCTCTTCTGGTCACTGGATGCAGTTGAATAACAGTATTTTACACGGAGTACATAATTTTCTAACCTCTTAAACAGTTACTGGTTGCGTTGGTACCATAAACTTTTGTAAGACTGGTTTATAGACTTTCGCGTTTCTAACAAAAACAAATATTGTCATTTCTATCTGCAACTTCGGAAATCGTGATCTCTTTTTCGCTGTTATAAGTGAGACTCATACTGAAAGTGGTTCAATTAATGGACTGCACAAAACCCTGTAGATCAAGTTCGCTGTCAAACCCTTCCGTTTTAGTAAACTTTCTTTTTATACGCAATTTTGTCTTTCCAGTGGGGCATATACGCCGAACCTATCTTCTCATCTAAAGGAGGCTGGCCAAAGGAGTTCTCAGCCAAAATAGCAGCAAAGAGCGCCGAGCAAGGGTTCTCCCGCTCCCGTCTTCCGGAGTTCACTGAAGAGGAAAAGGCCTTCGTCAGAGGATCTTACGACTTCTTCGGCGTGAACCACTACACCACTGTGCTGGTGTCTGCGACGGAGCATAAACAAGAGTTTAGTGTACCTTCTATGTCGGATGATACAGATGTTGGCTATTATTGGGATGAAAACTGGCCTAAATCTGCATCACCTTGGCTTTCAGTAAGTTTTTTTTTTCCTTTGTTAATTTTATTTTCGCTCATGTTGTCGGCACGGTTAGCGCAGTGGCTGCACGATTGGATTGCTGCGTTGCGTGTTGCGGGTTCGACTCCCGCACAGAGCAAAATATTTGCATGATCTACAAGTAGTTGTTTCGGGTCTGGGCGCTTGTGAGTTTATATGTTTGTTAACGCACCCACGACACAGGAGAAATTTCTATTGTGGGACATAGAGTTGTAAAAAAATAATACATGTTTTAAAAGCGAAAGTTTAAAGGATGAATGGATGGATGATGACTGTTACTCTTTATCGCAAAGACTAACCGATCGGATTTGGATGTTGTGGGATAGATTTTATCTCGGATATATCTTGCCGTGGGTGCCTAAGTTTTCGAGTTACAACGGGTGAAGCCGCTGGCAAAAGCTAGTTATTAATAGTTTTGAATATTTTTACAAAAGTGTATTCATATATTATCTCTTACATAATATTAGGCTTGAGTTCTCTTCTTATCCAACTCCTTGACTGTTGTCGATGAGATAAATACTCCTAAAATAAATGTACTTGATCTTGGAATTGAATTGTATTGTCAAGATTAGACTAAGATGACTCTTGAAAGAATTTGCTAGGTAGGTAAGTATTTATTTTTCTTGGTCTGATCCTGCCCAACTTACATGGCGTGGGTGATTCATATGCTATAGCGATCCACTATAACTCTGGATTGTGAAAACTGGAAGTCCTTTGCCCAGCAGTGGGATGATGTAGGCTAGCAGTATCAGAAGGTATTACTCGTAGTAAAACTACTGGGCAACTCCTTCAATGAAGTTTTTTATAGATAATACTCGTATAAGTTATCTTGCGATAGTCTTTTGTTAAGTTCGTTGGTTTCGGCGTGTTGTACTTCCTACCACGTCCATGAACATATTCGTTATAACTTTTGTTGGTAATTTTATCCTATTTTGTACTATTTCATACCACTAATTAGCAATTTTGTACCTCTCAATTACCGTAGATATGCAGGTCGTGCTAGGAAGGCTGCTTCCTAGCACGACCATCTTAAAATTCCAGTTCGCATTGAAGTTCAAGACACGGGATCATGCCTAATATTTTGTACTCATTTATACCCCGATTTGTATGTTTTTTTTATTATTTTTTATTAAGTAAGAAAAAAAAAAAAAAAAAATTGCCCACAAGCCTGCATTTGATTTTTAAACTTGCCACGAGATGGCGTTAAATAAAATTATGGGCATAATTTTTTTATTTTAATTTTTTCTTACAATTCACGACAGTATACCGGTAATTAAATCGGAGTATAAATGAGTACAAAATATTACGCATGGTCCCGTGTCTTCAACTTCAATGCGAACTAGAATTTTAGCGTGGTCGTGCTGGGAAGCAGCCGTCCTACCACGACCTGCTTATCTACGGTAATTATTGAGAGGTACAAAATTGCTAATTAGTAATATAATATAATAGTACAAATTAAGAGAAATTTATTACCATCAAAAGTTTTAGTGAATATTTTCACGGTCGTGCTAGGAAGTACAACACTGAAAATCAGGTCGCCTACGATGACGACTTCGCGTCGTCAAAGCGAGAGTAGTTCCACTGTGGGAAAAAGACAAACCCATACATATCGTCTAGCGCCATCTCGTTCCCAATAATCTCGCTCGAATTACTCTCGAGGATGTCGTGGCTAAATAATTACAGCTGCACAGGCCGACCTTCCGGGTTAAGCCTCGCTTGCCGAGGTTGGTCTGTTGATGGGTAACCATCTGTCATAGCGGGTTTCCTCCGTGCCTCAGAAAGGCCGTTGGTCCCTGCTGTCATTTGCAGATCTTTGACAGTTGTTACTGTTAGTCAGAAGGTCATAAGTCTGACAACAAGTCTTACCATCGTAATGCCCAGTTACTGGGTTATGGAGGTCCGGTAGGCAGTCGCTCCATGTAAAATACTGATATCCAGCTGCATCTGGTCCGACTGGAAACCGACCACAATATAGTTGGGAAAAGGCTAGACAGATGATGGTAGACCATCAGTTCCATTTTTATTTTATCATTACCTTTCTATTTAACTTTCAGTTGGCCCCAAACAGCATCTACTACGCTCTAACCCACCTGAAAGAAAAATACAACAACCCAGTGATCTACATCACAGAGAACGGCTGGTCCACGTTACCTGACAGTGGCCTGATAGATGATGACAGGATCACGTACTACAGAGCTTCCATGGAGAGCATGCTGAACGCCCTGGATGATGGAGTGAACCTCAAGGGGTATATGGCGTGGAGTTTGTTGGATAACATGGAGTGGCTTGAGGGATACATGTAAGTGATTCCATATCTATCATAGCAAGTAGGTACCTGATAGTGCTGCAAGATTCAGAACTAGGACTACTGAACTAGAAATCACGGACTGGAAGTTGTGGGTTGGCAACCCTAGGCGAACCAGAGATAGTGCCATAGTTTCATCCATTCATCATCTCCCTGCCCTTATCCCATTTTACTTGGGGTCGGCGCAACACGTTTTTTTCTTCCATTCTCCCCTATCACACGTCATAGTATCATCTACTCCTTTTTCTAGCCATAGTTTCATCCATTGATTCTACATTATGAACCGGGCCTGCCCTAGCCAATTGACAATTATAATAATTGGCTTTCTCCAGAACTTTCTTTTTCTCTTTTTGTTGAGGGTCTGCTCAAATTTTAAGGAGCTATTCATCACCAGCGTATAAATGACCCCACTGCTAGTATGCAGGCGTCCTGTCTGTGGGAAGGAGTAGGCTATATAATAATCCACCACGCGGGCCCAGTGCGTGTTGGTAGACGTCACATGCAAATGTCTTCGAATTTTTGGTACTAGGACATGCCGGTTTCTTCACGATGTTTTCCTTCACTGATTACTAGAGTTGCGGACGCCCTACAAGTAACTAGATCAGCCCCCCTAGACAAGTCGCAAACGATAATCGTTAACGCTCGGTTCTCCCCAATAGATTTTCAACCTTATTCCTTCGAGTCTTTAGTTGAAAATCTATTTATGATTTTTAAGCGTTAGCGACTGGAACGAACGACAAAGCCATGAAATCTTCAATAGATTTTCAATTAAAGACTCGAAGGAATAAGGTTGAAAATCTATTGGGGAGAACCGAGCGTTAACGATTATCGTTTGCAACTTGTCTAGGGGGGCAGGTGGATAGTTCAGCGGTTGTTCACTGTGGTTTCGCAGTGCAGATGAACTACTGGGCAAATCAAAAGAAAAACGGCTATCTATGCTAGATGATGGCTGGTAACATACGAGTACGTGCGAATGACACAGGCGAAATTCACAAAGTGCAGCGGTCTTCTGGTTACATAATTGTCTTATAATTTTTATTACTGTTTCACAGAGCCTGCTTCGGCCTGTACCACGTGGACTATGAAGATCCCTTGCGCACGCGCACTCCTAGAAAGTCAGCGTTTGTGTACAAGCACATCATCAAGAACCGCTACGTTGACTATGAATATGAACCTGAATCTATGACCATGACTATCGATGAGGGACACTGAAGACTGTGTTTTTTTGTTATTTTAACTAAATTCTGTTTCAAAAACTACTTATTCTCCATAATATGACGTCGAAAACCAACCTTAACTTAATGGTAGCCTGCATTTTTATTTTTTGAAAGCATTTCATGTAGCGTGTCAATCAATTGGTGTAAAAAGTGAATATTATGCTCCTGTAGCTTTCCCTTTTAAGGGGCCCTTATCTTAGAGCGCAGCAGGCATTTAGAATAATTTCCTCCCCCCCTGTCACGTGGCATCACAGCGCTTTTCAAATGAACTTCGTTGACCCCGTTGAAAAACGTACCACCTTGAGCTTATGCTAGCCTAGTATTTTGACAGGCCATTTAGAGTAACCTTACCCCTGCGCTGCGTGTCACGTGGCGCCAGAGCGCAAAACATACCACCTTGATTTTATACTAGCCTAGTACTTTTGCTGGTAAGTGGCATTCTATCAGTTTTTAAGCATAACTGTGTGCTCAGTGCGAGTTTTTTTACGTTGACGCGATAGTAACGTTTTTCTATGTTCGGCGCTTTTATTGGTCAGCTCCAAGGTCGTGAGAACTCTCAACCAATAAGAGGGTCAAACGCGTATAAACGGTACTATCGCGTCTACGTAAAAAAACTCGCACCAAGCGCACTGGAATACAAAAAGTTTTTACTTTTAGAAAATGCGCACTACAAAGCGTCTCTAGGAGATATCGACACGAGCATATTATTGCATACTTTCATGCATTTTTATTTCGAGACATTCTTTGAAACATGTTGAAAATTCATCTCTATTCAATTTATTTAATAAAAAATATGGTATGCAAGTTAAAAAACAAGTATTTGAAATCTTTATACAGTGTGTCCGGGCACGAGTTAGCGATATTTAAAGGGGATATTCTAGGCACATTTTCATCGACAAAAATGCTTTAAAAAAAATTCTTACTCCAAAACTTCGCGAATGGCAGCCATTTTAATTTTTTGATCTGTGTGTACAATAAAATGCAAATATCTTTGAATCCAAGAGACTTAGATTCATGCAAATGACTTTATTGTAAAGTTAAATGTCAAGGCTTATCAAAAACTTACGAAAGTTTTTTAAATAACATGTAAAAATAACCAAAAAACATGGGCAAACACGAAATTGTACACAAAAATTACTGAATAATTTCACATTTTTAACTCTAGCTCGATAAGTACCCCTGAATTTTTCTAGGGTTTTTGCATTAAATTAAAAGTATTTGAGTCAGGCTATAAAATGATGTCAAAATTATCACTCTACAATAAGAATCTTAGGAGTTATTCTCACTTGAACATCACCCTTCATTAGCGCATGTACCCCAATATTACAGGTGTTGCATTCTTTGGGTGAGCTAAATCGTTCCAACGAATATTTATGAGCTGGCATTATTTACCACCGCGTAAATGATCCCCAAGTAACCATCCTTAAACTGAAATAGTACAGTTTCTTGGATTTATTGGTGCGGGGCGAGACGGAAGGGTGAAGTTCAATTGAGAATAACTCCTAAGATACTTAACGTAAAGTGATAATTTTGATATCATTTTATAGCCTGACTCAAACACTTTTAAATTAATGCAAAAACCGTAGCAAAATTCAGGGGTACTCATCGAGCTAGAGTTAAAAATGCGAAATTATTCAGTAATTTTTGTGCACAATTTCATGTTTGCCCATGTTTTTTGGCCATTTTTACAAATTATTTAGAAAACTTTCGTAAGTTTTTGATAAGACTCAACATTTAACTTTACAGTAAACTCATTTGCATGAATCTAGGTCTCTTGGATTCAAAGATATTTGCATTTTATTGTACACACCCCAGTTCGACAGATCAAAAATTTGAAATGGCTGCCATTCGCGAAGTTTAGGAGTAAGAATTTTTTTTTAAGCATTTTTGTCGATGAAAATGAGCCTAGAATATCCTCTTCAAATATCGCTAACTCGTGCCCGGACACACTGTATAATGCAAAAAGAGTATCACATGAAGTAAGGATCGAACCCGAACCTCGTTGCTTACCAGACCGGCTTTCTTCCGTTCGGCTACGCACTCCGCTGATTAGACTCTTGAAATAGCTGTTCATAAATTATGTCATGAGTTTTCATTAGTTCTGATTAAATACAACAGAAGACGAAGCTTTATCTTTTGCATTTTATGTATTCCTGGTACTATCGGGACAAATGCAAGAAAATTTTACGACTCTCCTATCAAACTATAAGGCGCGTTTCCACATGCTTAGCGAACTGAAGCCCACACATCAAGCCTTTTGGCAGTTGCAAAAAAAGTTGCATGCCACTGAAGAGGCCACTGTGCCCCTTCTAAATCGTCCCAATATGAGCTTTTGCTGACTCTGAAAAAGCTGAATGCCTTGCCCAGTGCCGTATTATCCATAAGGCACTTTAGGCCAGTGCCTAGGGGCCCACCCTGATCAGGGGCCCAGCACTCCCCACTTATGAAACCACGGTAAAAGTGAAACTTTTTTCACATTATAAGCTGGTAAGACACCCCATTATATTATTGACACTATGAGAGTAACGGTGAATGTCTGAATTTTTTTATTGTATTCAAGTGTGGGTATTATTGACAGGGCAAAACGGTATCAGGGTCTATTATTGACAAATTGCGTTGTTTTGGTATGAAAAAGGGAGGGACCGAAACGAGCTGTGCCTAGGGCCCCTGAGATGGTTAATCCGGCCCTGGCCTTGCCGACAGCCTGGAATCGCAGTGCACGCCCAGCACCCAACCGGTAGACAATAGTCACCTCTTCAAGGTAGACTCGGAAGTAGAACATTAGGACCTCCTTCCCTCTCGCAGAAGACCCAGATGATCCTGTACCTTCAGGCATTCATGACGAAGTGCACGACATCATAAATTTACTCCGCCCCCGGAAAGCTCCCGGACAATTTTATTACAACAATTTTGAATTAAACAAAAATTATCAAAAATTACTAAAATTAATCACACGGGTACTTGGACCTGGTTGTTCCAAATGTGGTTGAGGCATAGAGTGTGTACCGGGTGCTGCAAAAATATCTGGCTGCTCATTTTCTTTGCCTTGAAATGCATGGTTTCTAATTAATTATTTATTTATTTATTTCTATTCAGAATATGATTTAGACTTTTAGAGTAAGAAACTTAGTCGTCAAAGAATGTACTAAATCGTGTCCTAATTAGGATGCTACTCGTCCTAAATGCAATTACACTTTCCTGAATTCTGGACGTCGTGAATATCGGAGCCTGAATTTAGAACAGTGTAAATTGCCCCTTATGTTTTGAAAGTCTAAAATAGTTTGAAACACGGCCGTGATGATATCTTGCGTAATATGTTTGCCCGGTAAGATTGTCAAAAAATGCCCTTAAAAATGATTGAAGGAACTTCGTGAAAATTACTTACGCTAATGTCAAAGAAACTCTTTCATATCTATGATCGCCTAGTACCAAAAACTTCGTGTATGACTTGTTAGAGCAGGGTTGTACAGTTTATGTGGCAGATTAGATAGAGACAAAGATACCATAAGAGAGAAACATCGAAGATATCATGGTGTCTCTGTCACACGACAGTGACAGAAATATACTTTGATGCCGCCTGCACTGTGTCTGTAATGTAACCGTTGCGTTTTATGCTTTCCTGTTAACGTGGCTACAAAATTACACTAAATAGTTAAAACTCAGAAATAAGTGATATTACGTATATTATATCGATCACTAGCGGGGGGAATGGCGCGAGCCAGCAAAAGCGACACAGGTCCTACCTCGGACACGCCTCGCGGGCGACTGAAGCAATGCATGTAGGGCACGCCGTTATATAGTTAAGGGTAAAAAAAAAACAGAAATATTTAGAAAAAAAGTAACCGGAAATTCCTATGACAAACATCATTACCTATCTATTGATATGTTTTTTAGGACCAAAAGCATGGTCTACTTCAAGTACCACTGAAAAAACGTTAAAAAAATCTCTATTTTCGCGATTTTTTTTGATCAAGGCAAGTTATAAATATCGCGTTTTCAACCGAAAATTAATTTAGATAGTTCATTGAACTACAACATATATTTTTTTCGGATCGAAAAAAAGAATATTTGATTGTTTATTGTTGAATCAAAAATAGGTCGATTCCTAATTACCTGGCCTTAACTTTATAGGTACAGACCGAAACGGGACACATTGTATATATAAAAAAAAAATTATTGCTTAAGTAAATAAATTGAACTTGAAGAGTCATTTGTATCGACCTGCCAACGTTAATTGAGTTCTTTATTTGTATGAGATTGAATCGAAAATCACATGAGATTTTCTAGATATAAATGTAGAAGGCATACAAAAATCCTGTAATGGGAACAAAAAAAATATGCCACATTACCATTACATGAATTAAAGGAATCTCTCTTTCTTTTTCCAGTGAAATGTGGTCACGATACAATAAGTAATGTTTGACGGCGCAGTGGCTGAGCAATTGGACTGCTGCGCTGTGTGTCGCGGGTTCGATTCCCGCACTATTCTGAAGTGTTTGTGTATGAGAGTTTATGTGTGTAAACGTACAAAAAAAAACACACTGGAAAAATTACTTAGTAGATTGGGCATGGTTTAAAAAAATAATATTGAGACTAGAAAATTAAAGTGCAAAGTTTTATTTTTTAACCGAACCTTTTTTTAATACAAAGAAAAATACAGACGCCAACAAAACAAACCTACTTCAACCACTCTTTTGTTAATCCAACATGAACTATCTGTTATAGTGATAAAGTTGAATATCTATTAAAAGGATCAATCATCTAGGTAATGATTTTTCACATTGGGGTGATTGGGGTAAGAGCATAGACTTGAAAGGATGGACTACGCCTTCCTTGGGCTTTTAAATAATTTTATTTTAAGGGGGATGCTCCAACCAGCCCGCAAAATTCAATTTTTTTTACGTTTTTTGCAATTTGCAGGCCAGTGACATGTTGTAACTTTATAAATATTTGTGTTGCGGTAATAACAAGTACAATTTTAAATATAAAAAATATCAAAAAACTCGCTCTATCAGCTCTCACATAGAAAAGGTGCATCATGTTAAAATCTCCGAAATCTATCTACGATCTACTACGGCTACATCGAAGCAATCACCTTAAGCAGCTATTACTCAGTCCATTCTTTAAGTCTATATGTAGGACAGTAGGTACCTACCTAGCATACTAGGTTAAGGGTGCTTGTACACGGCGCATGTAGCCCGCGCAAGTGCCTCAACATGTTCAAGCTACATGCGCCGTGTTTAAGCACCCCGCGGGTAACTTGATCAAGTAGCTTGCGCATGTTACTCACGCGCGTAACCAGCACCTTTACTTGCGCGGGTTACATGCGCCGTGTACAAGCACCCTAATGAACGTAGTGCACTGTGCGCTTCTTTGGTTTTTTGCATAGGCGCATTCTATCATTTCTATCTGCGTGGATTTTTGTTTCACAACGTGGGTCAATTTTTTACGGCAGCAGAAAGGCAGCGTAGTAATGTCACTAACAAAGAGGTTGAGATTTCTTGTCTGAAGCTTCCCATACTTGCCGTGTACCGTTTTCTCATGGTGTGCATGGCATGGACAAGTTATGAACGCCTTTACCCGAGCAAGACAATCATAATGTTTCAATCACGTCATTTGAGGCGTACGTAGCAAGTCTGTAAAGTATAATGGACACAGTCATTCCTTTTAATTTCATGCGAAGCTAAGCTTGACAAACGTGTGTTGTGTGACTTGTGTGTAGCCGCTTAGTGTGCCGCGGTGAGACAACACCATTATAATGCTGGAGCCATAAACAAAATAAGGATTGTTTATTTTTTGTTGTCTGTGCAAAATGTCAATGTCCGACCAATCTTCTACCTTCTCTATGGTCAGAAGTGACAGTAGAACAATCGGAGGAGGACGTTGATTACTCATTCGCCAATAATGTTGAGTTTATTAAAAGTGTAATTAATATTAACAACAAAAATAAACAGTGTGCAGTGTATTGTTTTAAATTGTGACTTTTTATGTGAAATTAAATCAAAATGCATCGCCGCCGAGGACCTAACTTCACGTATGTGAGCGGATGTGTGAAATACATGATTTTTGTATTGAATTTTATATTCTGGGTAAGTTATTTCTTGTTTCAATAATCATTTATTAAAAGTATTGTAATTTCAGTAGTTATTAACAGAGAAATTCACCTTGTTTTCAATGTTAGAGAGTCTGATTTGAGAGATTTCATTCATCATTGTTTGTGTGTGAATCATTGTTTTCGATGTAACATGTAGGCATGGGAATTCTGCCATACAGTTTGGTTTGCATCTCGACCGCATCCGTCCTCTTTTGTTCCGGCCTTTGTGGCGATAATTTGATAAAAGCTGACTATTGTTGGATATTTGAACAACTGAAATAGCAGTAATTTTAGCACTGATATCTGAGAGACAAAAGATTGTCATAAACAGTTCGAGAGTATTTATAATAATCTTTGAATCAATATTTTGATGTTTGATAACAGGAAGGAAGAACGGTCTTGGTATAAAAATAACAAAAATAAACTGAATGCATCACTTAATAATTCTTAGAAAATATGTCACCTGTGATGTCATTCATTTTAATATTGAAAACCACTATGTATATTTTTTCCTGTGGTTAAATCCATAGTACAGTTTATATACCTTCTCATAGTAGGTAAATAAATACTTCATCTCGTGGTAATAAAAGTTACACAAATCTGCAGGGTCCTTGCATATGACGGGGCCCTGCTCTAGGGAAAAGAAAGAAAGAAAAAACGTTTATTTGAGTGAGAGCCCGTACACACAACAAACAAGCAAATAAAGATAACAAAGGAATTTCTACCTTTCGTAAATTAAAAAAAAAACAGAAAATCAAAGATATCAATATTATAATATTATTGTGTGTCCCACGGCTCCATCAAATAGGTCCAGTTCAGCAAATTGTCGAGCAGCTAACCCCAGAACATAAAGGGCTATTGAAGGACATGGTGGATTTTAGTCAGTACAAGTCTGACACTCTTTTGATGATTTTACCATGCTAAAAAAATAAAAAAAAGTGTCCTCGCATGACTTATAACCAATTTAATGTCTGGATTTAAAAAAAAGTGATCTCTGAGTTTGTTTCGGATGTTTCTTCTCAGAGTAGTCAGGTAAGAAACACTGGCCTCATCTAGATAATAAAAAGTGTCTTGACATGTAAAAGTGTTTGCTAAAACCTATTTGTAAACAGGATAACAATTAGTGTTTATTATAGTCAAATTGTAGGTATTGTACAATCAACAAAGTTGAATTATGACCCACCATAAGTTTATTTTCTTACAGACATTCTAATACAGTTAGGTCCACATTCATGTAAAATATACAAATCCATATTAAAAACTTTGATTGTTGTTATTTTAATGGATTTAAACGCTTTATTTTCAAAACTATCAACAAAACAGTTGCAAAATTACTAGTAGTTAGAATATAACAGGTAAATCAGGTACTTATTACAATTAATTGTTTTGAAGTTTAATTTTCCTGGTAAATTAATAATTAATTTTCATTCATCTTTTCCATTTAATTAATTAATAATTTCAGAATAATTGATTTATAATCATAATATGATTATTATAAATTGATTTGCTATGCTTTAATTTTTCTTTGTGCTAAACTTAATCATAGAATTTTGATTAAGTAATTAAAGAAGATTTACCAGCAAGACGTTCCTTTATTTTTTCATATGACCATTTCTTCGAAAGAAAGAATAAGTTTTAATTGATGTCAGTTCACTTAGCACACATAATATTTATTTATTTATTTAATAATTTATGTACACACAAAACAGAACATGTAACAACGCAAATATAAAACTAGTACAAGGGAAAATTGTAATTATAATAAGAATAACTAAAGTATGATCATGAAAAAAAATAATTTGTTCTATTAAAGGAGAAGCTCCATTTTGTAAGTTAAGATTATATATTGAAAAGAGAAAGAAGAAAGAGGCTATAATCTACCAAATTAGCCTGGAATTTTCAAATTACCGTGACCCTGGAACGTAATAGGCTATTGAAGGACACTGGGTTTTAGTCGGTACGAGTCTGACAATCCCGCCCTGTACTGGGAGGGAGGACTCATTTGATGATATTACCACATAAAAAAAGTGTGGTTTGGTAGATTACATGTCTTTGAATTTCATTGTTCTGTTACAGAACATTGCTCAATACTAAAGCATAAAATAAAACTAGATTCAAGTCATTTGATTGGCTGAAACTAGTTATAACTAAGTTGATTAAGCTTTGGTACTTAATCATAGTTCTTACTATTTATAGACATTTATTATTATGTCATAGCACAATAATGTAATTAAGTTAAATGTTGTTTATTTTCTTTTTCAGTTGTTGGGAGGTTTGCTGATCGCAGTAGGACTTTATGCATTTATCGATAAATGGCAAGCCACAGGACTAATAAAAGTAAGATTACTTTTTTATTTGGGATAGGCATGGGTTACGAGTTAAATCATCATCATCATTTCAGCCTATTACAGTCCACTGCTGGACATTAAGCTTCTCCCAGGGAGCGCCACTGCGCATGATCTCCTGCTTTTTTCGTCCAGCCACTGCCAGCCATTTTCTCCAGGTCATCGGTCCATAGTATAAGATAAATAATGTTGATGATGATGTTTCATACTGATGGGCTCGATCAATTTCTCATTTTGTATGAAAAATCTTTTTTTTTCCAAAAGTTTTCATAAAATATTGTTCAGTAACATGGGCTGAGTTACCCCACGAGAGGTTTTGCGCTATTAACGTAACACGTTGTATACATAGGGCCAAATTCTTTCCGGAATTATTTCAAGGAACAGTGTGGTTTTTGGTCTGTACGAGTCTGAGAGTAAGTTCCTGCTTTGCTTCGCTTGTACGCAGAACTGATGGCCGATGGGGCCGTAATGGTTCGCGACTGATGATGACCACGTAGGACGCAGGACGACCGCCACAATGTGGATAGACGATCTTATTAAGACCACAGGAGCAGGCTGGATGGAAGCAGCTCCTGTTAGAAGTCTATATGGGAGTCCTATATTGTGATATGAAAAGAAGCCTACAAGTCCAACCAACGGTTCTTAAAATGTAGCGTTAAAAGCATATAGTGAAAACGAAGACACTCTTTCACTTACATAATATACTGACATCTGTTAAATAACCACCAGTGCGTTTATGACATAACGTCCTTTTAACGCAGATGCAACACGGCCCTAATTTGCGCATTGTGCAGTCAACGCTCACTTCTTTACTCGCGACTTAGTAGAATACAACTGTAATCTTCACAAATAAAGTTCAGTTTACGTTAGAACTACAAACACTTCTATGACTTTTTTATTACTGTCAGTCATTCTAAAATTAACTTAATTTGAATGAGTAATAAGTTGGCATTTAGTTGAGTCGTGAAACTTCTTGTTTTGCGATCTAATGCCCGATCCATTTTATCGTCAAGTTTTCAGCATGCAACTGCTGGACATAGGCCTCTCCCAGGGAGCGCCACAGCGCACGATCTCCAGTATTTTTTCATCCAGCCAATGCCAGCCACCTTCTTCAGGTCATCGGTCCATCTTGCCGGGTGGCGTCCCACCCTACGCTTACCCACCCGTGGTCTCCATTCGAGAACCTTCCTGCTCCACCTATCGTCGGTTCTGCGGCAGACATGACCAGCCCATTGCCACTTCAGCTTGTTACAGATTTGGAAAATATCTGTAACTTTGGTCTTATGCCGTAAGACCTCATTCCGGATTTCTCGCCATACATGATCATTTTGAAAATCTACCCTTGCAGCTTTTATTATTTAGCCACGAGGTTCTGATGATCAATATACCGTTTAATATTTTATTCTTGATCTATTATAATCTATAGAAAATACTAAAATGGCTGTTTTCGTTTCAGCTGGACACCGTTTACGATTTAATACTGAACATAAGTCTTCTGATCGCTCTCCTCGGCGCCGTGGTCTTCGTAGTCAGCTTCGCGGGCTGCGTCGGCGCACTCAGGGAGAATACATGTCTGCTCAAGTTTGTAAGTAATCCTTTAGACTTAATTTCACCAATTCAAAAAAACAGCTTTAAAGAAAGAAGGTCTTTGACTGCTGGCCTTTTAGAGAGACTGAGAGTCACTCAACGAGCAATGGAAAGCGCTATGCTCGGAGTTTCTTTGCGGGATAAAATCCGGGACATGGATATTCGGCGAAGAACCAGAGTCACCGATAAAGCTCATAAAATTTGCAAGTTGAAGTGGCATTGGGCAGGCCACATCGCTCGTAGAACTGACAACCGATGGGGAAGAAAAGTTCTCGAGTGGCGACTACGGAACGGAAAACGCAGCGTAGGCAGGCCTAACTAGGTGGACCGACGACATCGTGAGGGTCGCAGGCAGCCGATGGATGCAAGTGGCGAATTGATATTAAGCGTGGCGGTCTAAGGGGGAGGCCTATGTTCAGCAGTGGACGTCTTCCGGCTGGTGATGATGATGATGATGAAGAAAGCCTATTACTACTCTAGTCTTACAATGGAGCAGACGATGAAGCGAATGTTTACTTATTTGAGAGAAAAACCCTGTTCACTCTAATTTTGAAAAGGTTAGGGTTGTATGCGTTTGGTAACACAGACTACGGTAGAAAGTACCACTTTATAAATATTATATCCTATAAATAATCCCTCAAATTCCCCAAGTTTTGAGTGGCCCCTCTCTCAGCCACGTAGGGTTATTTTCTTGTTATTATTTTTTTTTTTGTTAGCCTGTTCTGTCCCACTCCTGGGCAAAGGCCTCCCTCCACTCCTTCCACTTCTCGCGATCTTCTTATTTTTAGGAAATTTAAAAACCTGGGTTTTTAGATTTTACGTGGAGCAACTAATTTCCACAACCCAGTAACTGAGTAATACGATACCCCTTAATAAGACCTGTTTGTAAAACTTTCGCCTTTTCGAGCTTTCGCCTTTTATAGTAAGGACTGTGTAATATTAAATGTTTAAAACACGTCACGAGGCACTCCCAGTGGCGAATTGTCGTACTTAGAAAGTTACCAATTGTCTTAGTGGCACCGTCGGTCACACCGCTCATCGCTTAGACCAAAATCGTGAAACGGCTGTTAAGCTTCCGAGGCCAAATCCATAATACCATCAGTTTTATTTATTTGTATGACAATAGTGTGGCGTTATCACTCCCTTATCAGTGCAGTAGCAACTCGTGGTGTTATCAGCACGTCTCATAGCGCATATTTATGAGGATGTTGGTAACGAAAATATTGTGGGTTATCTTTTTTATTCCTGCATTTTTTTTTCCGTGACTTCGCCTGGCCTGTGTAATATCTCAAATAATGCGGTATACTAAGGCGTCATCTCCACGAGTGAGAGAATCGCGGCGAATCTGTTTCTATCGTCGGAGAATCTCCACGAAGAACGATTATTCCGCCAGCGACTCGCAATCGCAACAGAGCCTGTAGCCAAACGGCAAGCGACAATCGTTATCGTTCAGCAGTCGCTAATACATTTTCAACTTTATACCCCATCGCATAAAGTTGAAAATCTAGTAAATACTGCTGAGCGATAGCGAACAAAACAAACGAAAACGATCTATATCTTTGATAGATGTTCAACTTTAAGCAATGGGGTATAAAGTTGAAAATGTATTAGCGACTGCTGAACGTTAGCGATTATCCCTTGCCGGCTTTGGCTACAGGCTCTAGAGTATACTGAGAATATCGCCGAGTGGAGACGCGTTCATAGAGAGCGTATGGAAATACGTGGCACGACGATAATATCGCCGCTCGTGGAGATGGCTTAAGAAGGAGAGTTTCTTATGACGTCACACTCACACATGTCAAATAGTAAAGACCAAAGCAGCTTTCAAAGGATGAAAAAAAAATTGATATCGATCCAGTAGTTTCGGAGCCTTATCATCATCAGCCTATAATGTTCCCACTGCTGGGACACAGGCCTCCTCTCTGTGAGAGAGAGTGGGCCATAATCCACCACGCGGGCCTAGTGCGGATTGGTGGATGTCACATGTTTTCGAATTTTTGGTTCTAGGACATGTCGGTTTCCTCACTATGTTTTCCTTCACCGTTTTGAGAGCAGTGGTGATGAAATATATTACACAAAGTAATGCGCCTGGCGGGGTTCGAACCCGCGAGACTGTGATAAAAGGAATTTGGAGGTCGCAAGACTAAATCCGAACAGTGGCCCAGTAGGTCTTGGGAGTTTTAGGTTCTGGGTTCTAACCCAGCCGCCCGCATTACATTGTACAATTTGACCACTGCTCTCAAAACGGTGAAGGAAAACATCGTGAGGAAACCGGCATGTCCTTGACCTAGAACCAAAAATTCGAAGACATGTGATATCCACCAACCTGCACTAGACCTGCGTGATTATGACTCGCTCTCTCTCTCAGAGAGGAGGTTTGTGTTCCAACAGCGTGGGTATATTAGTTGATCTCCTTGAGTTATGAGTCGAGCTTCACGATAACTAACAAATGCTTGCACTGACTGGACAGGTTCACTCTTTGTATGGTTCTTTCTTCAAAAGACCATCTCGGACACAAACCTGCAGAGTCCTCCAATAGACGATGACCTCTGAGTTTGTTTCGGATGTTTCTTCTCAGAGTAGTAGGTACAAAACACCGGCCTCATATAGCTATAAAAAAAAGTGTTTGAGAATACCTATTTAGGACCTATTGAGGAGCTCGTGGCTCAATAATTACAGCCGCATAGGCCGATCTTCCGGGTTAAGCCGCGCTTGCCGAGGTTGGTCTGTGGATGGGTGACCATCTGTCATAGCGAGTTTCCTCCGTGCCTCGGAAAGCACGTAAAGCCGTTGGTCCCGGCTGTCATTTGTAGATCTTTGACAGTCGTCACTGTTAGTCAGAAGCTCTAAAATCTGACAACCAGTCTTACCATGGAGTATCGTATTACCCAGTTACTGGGTTGTGGAGGTCAGATAGGCAGTCGCTCCATGAAAAAATACTGATATTCAGCTGCATCTGGTTTGACTGGAAGCCGACCCCAATATAGTTGGGAAAAGGCTAGCAGATGATGTTTGAGAATACCTATTTGCAAAATAAATATCACTTATCATTTGATGAGGACTAAATCCTAATGATATTTTTTCTTCTGCATTTTTTATCTTTAATTTTTGTTCACAGTACTCCCTGTGTCTGCTCATCTTATTTCTGGTGGAAATGGGCGGTGCTGTCTGCGGTTTCGTATTCCCTCGCTCCCTGCACGGATTTGTGGAGCTCAGCTTCACCGAGCGAGTGGTCCACGCGTATAGAGATGATCCTGATCTTCAGAATTTTATCGACTTCGCTCAGAGTGATGTGAGTAATTTTTATCGATATTTTTTATAGTTGATTGCCTTGTTGGTTTAGTAGCCGCAAGAATAAATGCTGAGCATAAGGCTTCTGGTTCGGTTCCCAGTTCGGGCAGTGTTATAGTTATAGTGTTAGTGTGGGCTCATTTATTAATTTTAAACATCTCGCCTCTTAATGTCGTAGGATTACAGATATGTTCTTAATAATAGTAGAAGCACATTTCCTCAATTATTGTATTTCATTACCATCCTTTTTTATTTTCCCACTGCTGGGATACGGGTCTCCTCTCTGTGAGAGGGAATAGGCCATTATCGACGCGGGCCCAGTTTGGATTGGTAGATGTCCCATGTCATAATGTTTTAGTCCCATATAATTAGGGGCGAGCCAATTGTCACTAACCGGGAGTACCTAAATCCGGACATCGTGACCGCTACTGAGTTTTTTTTAATAAAAATCTAATTAGACTAGAACAGAAGATTCGCGTCCCTATTTAAAACCTCGCGCAAAAAAAAAAAAACATACACAGACGCGATCCTTTAGTTCTATATCTAGTGGTTAGTGACCCTGACTGCTATGCCGGGGGTCGTGGGTTCGATTCCCAACCAGGATAAATGTTTGTGTGATGAGTACGATCATTTGTTCTGTGTTTTGTCTTGTCTTGTTCTTATCTATAATATGTATGTATTTAGAAATACGAGTATAAATGTATGTTTATCAGTTGTCTAGTACCCATAATAACACAAGCTCTGCTTAGCTTGGGAGTAGATTGCGTTGTGTGATAGTTGTGGAATATTTTTATTATAACCGTACGCGGATTATCCGTCGCGGACCATCCGTCGCGGATTGCCTCATAAACCAATCCAATGTCTTTCCACTTTCCAGTTCCACTGTTGCGGTCTCACCTCTGACGGCTACATGGACTGGTCGAAGAACGAGTACTTCAACTGCTCGTCTCCATCTGTGGAGCGATGTGGAGTACCCTTTTCATGCTGCATCAACGCTACTGATATATCTTCGGGACTGGTCAATATTATGTGCGGGTATGGTGTGCAGAATTATCCGGTGAGTCTTTAACTTTTAATTATGTTGGGATGAAAATAAGAAGGATTGTTTTGAAATTAATACATTGCCGTATCAAGAACTGACATACCTTCTTCTCTCTTTATTATAAAAATCAATTATTGCTGTTCGTTAGACTCGCTAAAACTCAAAAACGGCTCGACCGATTAGGTTAATTTGTGTTTTGATTTTTTTTTTTAAAGTCCAGGTTATGTTTGAAATGTGATAAAAAAATATTTAAAATTTGCCAGGGTCAATCAGTTTCCAATACAATATTGTAAAAGTATAGGCAGATATTTTATATTATCCAACTTTCTAATATTATAAACGTGAAAGATTGTTCGGATGAGGATCTTACTATCACTCTCTCACCGCAATACCAATTTTTGTGACAGATATTATTCAAGTCCTGCCTACCTATACCTGTCAAGCCAAGTCCGACCTTAGATATAACGCTTTTTTAAAATAAATGTTCTGGAACACTGCAGCGATTCCTGCTGTATCGTGGATGCGTTTACAAACATATAAAGTCCCATATACAAACACCCAACCGTGCTCTAACAATATATTCTCTATATAACACCTCTTCAACCAAATTCCAGGTTGCCGAAGCGAGCAAACGCGTGTGGACGAGCGGCTGTATCGAAATAGTCCGCTCGTGGGCCGAGAGGAATCTCTACACGATCGCCTCCGTCGCATTAGGCATCGCCCTCTCCCAACTGTTCGTGATCTACCTCGCCAAGACCTTGGAGGGACAGATTGAGTTGCAGAAAGCCAGGTAGGAGTCACTTTGCCGGCTCAGGCCCACTGCTGGACTTAGGATTGTGTTGAGGATGAGGTAATGTTGATAGGATTAAGTGGATTTGTATGGAGAGGTGCGTACAGACTAACATACGAGTAACATGTTATACAACATTGCCATATAACATGTTTCATAATAAGAGTAAGTATGAAGTTTCTTGCCCATTCTTCTCCATACAACCTACCTTAGCGAATGGGTGTAGAATCAATCCCATCCCTTCCTTTTTACTTTAAATTTAATAATCGACGTTCAAAAGTGCCTCTTTGATGGCCTAATTGGAATAAATGACTTGACTTGACTCTTTGACTTGAATGTGGACGCTGAATGTTATATAACATGTTATTGATATGTACAACAATGTTATATAACTTAGTCACGGTTAGTACTGAAGAACGATAAGCGGCAATGGTTATATAACATGTTATATTGCAATGTTATTCTAATGTTTACATTATTGTTTTATGTTGCAATGTTGAATAACAATGTTACATAATGTGGACGTGTTATAAAACACAAATTATATAACATGTAACATAGTCTGTACTCACCTTAATGGTACGATACCATCGGTGTTTTCGGCACTATGAGCCACGAATGTTCGCTCTGGTTGACTCACTCAAGCAAACACTTTTAGAATGCGCACAATAGGGTAGTTTCCAGGGTCAAAATAATTACAGTCTATTTAGTCCGTATTTTAGATTATATAAAAATATTGGACACGTATTTTTTCTTTTTTCGATTAAACAAAAAAGAACAAAGATAATAGCCTATTTAAGTTACCTGTGACGTCACTCTGCGCGAAAAATGCCACGCATCGTGACGTCACACGTAACTTGAATAGGCTATATCTTGTCATAGGATCTAATTTACAAATAAAAAATACGTGTCCCTTATTTTTGAATAATCTAAAAGACGGACTAATTACTTTTTTTTTTAGGCAACTAGCCTATTGTGTCTGGATACTTTTGTGCGCGCACACTTGAGCAGTGGACTCGATATTTGAGAGCGTAACGAATCCACTGCTCAAGTGTGTGCGCACAAAAGTATCCAGCCACATGCTAAACTGAGTTCAGTGAAAATGTTAACGCACAAATGTGCATGAACAAAAGTAACGCGCAGCCTTGATGGTGGACACAGAGGTTTAAGATACTAACTTAGTACGTGAAGTGCGCGAACAGATGTGTCGCACATTATTTTAGCGGAATCGTATATAAGGTGCGGTTTATACAGAAGAAACAAACTTGTGGCGGTGCCCGATAATGGAGGAAACCAAAAATGAAGCTTATAGATATGACGCATAGCGTCCGTTTTAGCAGAAAGGAGGCGTGAACCCAATTCTCTTTTCTTATCCGTTACTTTTCAAAACTTTTAATTGACTAATTAGATCCAAACAATATTGAAGCCTATTTTAAAACAATGTGCAATTGTGCATGCTTCTATCTTATTCTATTATTAAAAAAGCTGAAGAGTTTATTTGTTTGGTTGAACACGCTAATCTCAAAAACTACCGGCTCGAATTGGAAAAATATTTTTATATTGTACAGTCTTTTCTCGAAGAGGCTATAGGCTATATAACATCATTCTACGATTGATAGGACCTGAGTAGGATGTGGAAACGCGGGAAACACCAAGTTACTAACACCAATTGCATATTTTTTTCTCCAAAACGAACTAAAAATAAAGCAGCAGACGTAGCATGCCGCCGTAGAAAGGGGTTTTGTCGACGGAGGAATAGACAAAATGACAGAACGTAGAAATATTTTTAGCGTTTTAGGCACGGTGACGTAAAAAATATGGAAGATAAACGTTCTTTTCTTCAATAGTGTACGAATCGTGTCATGTTTGTGCAAAAACAGTCGATTTGTATAGAAATAACGATGAAAAAACTTTGTCTTTTCTTGGTAGAATAGAGACAGAATCGCCATGCTACGCGTGCTGTTCTGTCTTACTCTTAAACTAACCAATTTTAACTAACATTACAGATGGCAAACCTGAAACAGGGGAACATTGGGCGCATACCGCGACGAGTGTCGACGAGCGCTCCTGTAGCACTCAGAGCCTCGCACGGGAATCGAACCCGCGCCCCCCGTACTCCACATGTGATTCCACCACCACTGGGCCCAACATGTGAAGTGTATTGACTAAAACAGGATTCGAATTTGCGTCTAATGTGCCATCTGACTTTGATCCATAGTGATTTTTTTGACACATATAATGTGCCATTTTGAACCTTATGTTGTGAAGGATAAGGTAATTGTGTGAAGCTAAACTATTCATCTTTGAATTTTGTGGATTCTCAACCCTGTTTCGTAGAGGATAGGGTGCAAAATTGTGTAACAGGACTAACATATATGCGACTTGGTCAGGAATCGAAGTCGCGAACAAACAAATGCATAGATGTGCCATCTACTTTTTTACTATGGTGATTTGAATTCGTTTTGTTGAGAGTTTACTTATTTTTTTTAATGGCATCCAAGAACTTATTGGCAAATGACATACATACTAATATTATTTTTAATAAATAAAAGTATAAAACAAAAGATACTTATATAAATAATGTATATTAGTATCTTTTTTATAAGTAAATGCAAATATCGTGAGAATTAATGGATGGATGTTTTTTGATCTCACGCAAAATTATTTCAACGGACATGGATGTAATTTCGTTTTGGATATTATATAACCTATATGATATCTTTTTCCATATAACTTTCCTATACGATAACTTTCGATCGACTCCCACGCAGGTTATGCCTTAGAAAAAAAGCTATTGTATTGCCTGTTAAACAAATAGCAAACATTCCACACATCTAGTATTGCCATGTCTAAAAAAATAAGTGAAATTCTCGAAAAACTAAAAAAAAAATTGCGAGAAGAATCTCAAGAAAATTCGGAATTGCATTTCGTATCATCACGCCGGCCCCTCAAGGGAGTTGGCAGATCTCTGCGAGCTTTCAAATTTAAGCGGCATTATTGTGCATATTATTATAATAATAGGTGTAATTAATAATTATTAAATATATGTTTTGCCAATTAAATGGTGTTAAATATCTGTAGCTTCTAAGATGTATTATCTATTTATGTATTGTTATATTTTTTTCTTTTTGTTTTTTGAGGATGAGTGGAAGTTTGATGAAAAAAAAATTCTATTTCAAAATATGTAATAGTCTATTTTTACAGTTAAGGCCGCATAACCAGAAAGTCATCAACGTCGCTAATAGCTATCAAATATTTACTTTAAATATGGCGATGTTACTGTATGGAAATAAGAAATATGGCACAGTAGTGCACGAGAAAAATGATATAGGAATGCAATCAAAACACTGAATTTGATGTTGTAACCGTTTCTGGTGTACAAAAGGCATTTGGAATGTTTCCAAATGCTTTTTTTACGTCAAAAACTATATATTTGGTGTTACGATATTAATTACTGCATTCTGTAATCAGTTTTTTGTGCACTACAGAGCCATATTTCTTATTTTCATACAGTAGATTTGTAAAATTAATTAAAATTTGTAAATATTTGACAGCCATTTGCGACGTTGCCAACTTTCAGAATATGCGTTCTTAAAAATAAATGTTCCAATAGTTCTACTCATCCCAAAAAGACCAGTATAAACTCATATATTTCATAACTCAGTTAATCCTGCATTTATAACGGACTGTATATAAGCGTTTATAACTATAAGAATAAGGTTGAATATCCTGTGAATATTATGAATTTAATTCTCAATTATTGTCTTAAGTGTCATTATTCTTTAGTACCGATACCAATACTAATTTTATCGACGCTGTAAGTAAGAACCCCGTTAGTTCGGTTTGAAAGAGCGTCCCAGAGTGACTGACTGACATAGTGATCTATCAACGCACAACCCAAACCACTGGACGGATCGGGCTGTGGCATGCAGGTAGATGTTATGACGTAGGCATCCGCTAAGAAAGGATTTTGATCAATTCTATCCTCAGGGGGGAAAAAAAAGGGGGTGAAAGATTGTATGAAACTTTGTCAAATTCCGACATCCATGTGAACGAAGTCGCGGGCACAACTAGTCTTCGTCATTCGTCACGCTAATCAAAACTTTTGTTTCAAAATATATTGGTATCGGTTCAAATATGAATGTTACGTTTAAATAATTAATTAAAATAATAAACATAATTGTCTGACGAACAAAAAATCTTCCTTTCGTAATGTATAAGTAGGAAAAATATCTGTATTGTGATACGTTTTTTATTCCATGTTTCTTAAATGAAATCTTGCCTAGAAATGGGCTATATTGTGCTCAATTTTTCCCAAAATTATTCTGAAGAGTAAAGGTGTTACTTTTTCCATTGCATAGAGTAGACTGATTTAACTATGAAAAAAAAAATTTTTTTTTGGAACTAGTTGAAAATACAGGGTGTAATGGACAGCCCTCCACAAAGTTTCAGGGCTTGCTCAGTAGACGAAACTGAAAAAAAAATCGGCCTCACCACACAAAATTATAAACTTAGTTGGACAGTTTGTATGGAGAGGCCGATTTTTTTTTCATTTCCTCAAAAAAGATGGTGGAAGATTGTTCAGTTTCGTCTACTGAGCAAGCCCTGAAAGTTTGTGGAGGTCTGTCCCTTACACCCTGTATGTTTGTTTTCATTCCATAATTCAGAGGCCCTAGCATGAATTCTACGACTTTGGCCATACTTATAGTATTACGGCGTACATAGCACGGGATGTTATGAAAAAGAGCGTCTAGTGTTCGAACGAGGAATTACGTTATGTTTAATATTATGACACAAGAACTTAAAAACTCGTGATATGGCCTCGGTACTGATTATGATTGATTTATTAAAATCTTTAGTTAGTTCAATTTTATTCGGCATTTTTTTTATAATTACGTATATTGGGAAAAAAGATATTGAATCAATGTGTAAAAAAATATTGTTACTAAATTAAAGAAATGACAAAAATGTAAATACAGTGATAGAAAAATTGTTGTTGATTTTCATATCATTGGTGAAGAAGTTAATTATTATTGATAATTGTATTTAAAATTGTCCCATTGCACTAATGTGCTCAATTTTTTGTTGTTGGCTCAATTTTCTTGTAGTTGTTAATTTGATATACAGCAAGTACCAGATGTGGTCATATTTCAAGACTGTAAACCGTAATACTATTCTCTTGAGACAGCGCCACGGCAGCGCAGATTTTTTTTCAAATTTTCAACTTTATGTTCTAGATTATAAAGGTGGAAATCCATTACACTCCTTCAAAATATGACCACATATTTCTGGTATACGCTGTTCAAATATTCGATTGTGTCAAACGAAACCCCAAATAACTATATTAATAATAATTTAAAACACTTCAGTATTGGTCAATGTACATTCCCCTCGAACAAAATTTAAAAAATCGTCGTCAGTATAGAAAAAAACAAGCATTATCAATACAAATATTAATTTTAAGTTTCCTAGTTCATAAAAGCAATATTTGACGAAACATAAAAACTGCCATTAACTGTTGATTAAAATGGCTAACTCCGATCAAAGTCACTGATCAATCCATAGTTCATTATTTAAAGTTAGTAAATACGTAGCATTTATATTAAAATCACTGCAATACACAATAATGATAGAATGTAATAAATAAATAGTTCAACTTTCCACATAATACTTTAGGTGCAATATTTTGTATTATAAATATTATACGGGGTGTGAGGGACACCCCTTCGTAAACTTTCAGGGCTTGCTCAGTAGACGAAACTGAACAATGTTATTCAATTTTTTTTTCAAGAAATGAAAAGAAGTCGTCCTCACCGTAGAAAATTACAAACTTGACTGGACAGTTTGTATGGAGCGGCTGATTTATTTCCTGAAAAAAAATTGTGGTAGATTTTCAGTTTCGTTTAAGCAGTAAACGGCACGGAAAACTACCGGAAACCATTTAAGCGACGCATAGATTAAATAAAAATCTAGTTTCTATTTTTTATTCTAATCCATGCGTCGTTTACCAGGTTTCGATTTTTGTAAGATCCCTGTTTTTCGGATTCCATTTTGAGCGTTCTGTTTGAAGTTCAATAATATTCTATTTACTGAATCATTAGAACTCCATTATTGACGCTAAAATACCACTCAAGTTTTATTATCTGCATACAACTGCTTCCGTTCAGCGGCGTCACTGCAACAAGTGTGGAGACAGGCCGCACAAACTTTGAAAATTTGTTTTCTTTTCTGTGCGCACTAAAAACAGTTCAAATATTGCAAACTACAGATTGTGTTCAAACTTGCACAATAAACGCAAACATGTCAGTGCCACACTTCGCGACTTTCCGTAGGTATTCCGTATTTGAACACTATGTTTGGGCGTAGGAGCTTTAGGGACACCCCTTCGCATTTGTAGGGCATAAAACGAAACTAACAATAATACTCAATTTTATTTTTCAAGATTGAAAAAACACTGACGTCCTAACATAGAAAATTACAAACCTTGATTCTGGATTCTGTATCCGGAGAGGCTTTCATTCTTGTATTTCCTAAATTTATAAAACTTGAGAGGTGTCAAGCGGACACCCGGATGGAACGAAGTACTACTGTAACACTCAACTTGAAAAATAATCGTCGCACTCCACCTCCACTCTCCACTCATTGAGCTCTGCACCCTTTCGCAACGCGCGTTATGGAACTTCGTTCCAAAAATTCGTACAGAATTGCCGTAAGAATTTTTTCCGTCTAGCCCCCTTTCACAACGCGCGATAAGGAACTTCGTTCCAATTGTGGAAGTGGATTACGAAACTGAAAAGTTTCGTCTATTGAGCAAGCCCTGAAAGTTTGTGAAAGCTGTCCCTTACACCATATAGCGCCGAAAATTAATAATATATCTCAGTCGCAATCTTGATCTTGCCAATTCGAGTTTTAAAATCACAAGCAGCCGTCTAAGAGGATCAGAATTTGGAGTGAGATACAATATTAATTTCGTGCGTAAGTTGACAATAGCGCCAGTTTAGTGAATATTCCAGAAGTTTCCACTTTATTATATCAATGTATAATTATTATTGTTTTATAAAAGCTGTATTCTGCAAAAAACACAAGAGATTCCCTTTATTGCGAAGTCACACTCAAAATTTGATCTTGTAAGAGACAGTAACAGGTAAAATCGCATACCTGTTCCGCCAGTATCTGTTCCAAATAAATAACAGTTCCAAATACCTGTTACAAAATACCAGTTAGTTATTTCATACTATGTGGGAACAAACAAACATAGAAGTCATACTAAGCGCGCTTACTGACACGATGCTATGCAATGGGGATGGCAACTGGGGAACAAATGGCGCTAGTATAGCTTATTCCAAGCATCGTCATTGGTTCAAATCAGTTCAAATCTTAAAGGTTCTTCAAAATAGTACTACGTCATTGGTCGGATTAGAACAAAGCTATAGTGGCGCCATCTACAATTAGCTTTGACTTGCCTTCCCCATTCGACTGAACTTGAAGAACTGAAAATCAACCTTACTACTACGACTTAAAGACTCAATTGTCCATGGATAGTAAAAACAGTCGAATTGCATCATTATGTCGTAGCAATAAGGATGAATTTCAGTTGGTTGGCGTTGCAATCCGGTTGAATCGTGTCCCACAGTTCCCCAGTTGACTGTAACTATAGAGTTTCGCTAGCGAATTTAATTGGACTTTTATAAATAGTGATTGTTCATAATTCTTGAGTCCTTATATCTTCAAACATAGAGCTCAATATTGAACATTATTTTCTTTTAAAATGAAATAGCGGTATGTTAGTGTTTCATTTATTGAATTGTACTCAGTTTATAGTGATAATTTAAAGACTAAACGTTTACGAAGAATTCCATAAATATGTGATTTTTTTCTATCCATTAGTTAGTGATGTTCAAATTATTTAGTGTTGCAAAATCGATTTTTGAGTTAGCTATTGTATAACGGTCACTTCATTCGCACTCTTTTTAACGCCGTTAACGTTAGACTTACGCCGGATCCACACGTTGGCCGTGTTTGCCGAATAGAAGGAGACGGCGCTATACCAGAAAGCAAGACGTAAATAATTCTATCTCGTTTCTTAGTGTAGCGGCGTCTCCTTCTGTTCGGCCAACACGGCCAACGTGTGGATCCGGCGTAAATCGTTGCCGATTCGAAATTCGAACGAAATATTTGAGAATTCGAGATTTGAAATCGAGTGACTGTTACATTATGATAGCTCACATTAAATTTTGATGGTAACTGATTTACAAGCAAACTAAATTTTCCAAAAATAATGTAAGTAATTAATAGACATTGGACTTGTTATCGACTGCAGTTAAAATATATCTTTTATGGTAGTTAAACTTGTAAAATATAAGTATTTTTCTCAGTTATTTTACCCTTGATATATGTAAACGAAAAACAACCTTATTGTCACTAGAATAAAGGTTACTGTGTTAGTTACAGAATTTTCCAGTAACATTGCCCCAATAGAAATCCTATTATTAAGGATAGTGACCGAAAAACAACCTTATCACAATGAGAATAAAGGTCAAAATGTTAGTGATAGAGTGTCACTAGGAAAAGAAACTCTATTCTAAGGGTTTTTAAAGATCAAAATCAATGGTAAAATAATTGTGAAAGGACAAAAGCTCGATTTTAACCAAATATAATCTATATGTCGTATTTTAGTATATAAGTTTATATACTTGTCGTTGTACATAATATATGTAATAGGAATTCTAGTGTATGTATTAAAACCATTTTTATTCAAATTTCTTATTTAACGAAATGCTTGAGCTTTTTATTTATTTGTTTTTTAACCAAAAAATAATAATTTGCTAAACTTGTCTTATGAAACAATTTTCTAGTCTTAATTTTTTAAACTATGCCCACTCTAGAAATTTCTTCCTGTATCGTGGGTGCGTTTACAAACATATATACTCACATACACAAACACCCAGACCCGAAACAACTACTAGTAGGTCATACAAATATTTGTTCCGTGTGGGAATCGAACACGCGACACACAGCGCAGCAGTCAATGGCTTAACCACTGAGCTAACCGTGTCAATTGCCAATTTTGATCAGTATTATAATTTTGCATTTTATCTTTTTATTCTCACCTGTCTTATTCTTGAATACTTTTTATAATTATTATAGTATCAAATCAACTAACTTTACTACTTACGTATTACTTATTTTATATTTTTGTTCCTATTTTTGGTTTATTTGACATTCTAAAATCAAAGGTATAATAATATATTGTAATAATATCACCAGTTTGCATTTTCCCCCCACCTAAACTTTAAAAACTTTTACCCTGCAATTATGTGTAGTTTAAGGGCGACTTTCACCAACGGTTAAACATATTTAAAATTTTATTTAAGCACAAAATTCAATAGAATTTTGACATTAAATAAAATTTTAAACATGTTTAACTTTTGGTGAAAGTCGCCCTAAAAGTCAAATATCCTTATTTTGACATTTTGTTACAATTTTGACATTTTGTTACACTTTTCTATAAAAAGTAAAACTAACAAAACGCTCAAGCATTTCGTCAAGCCAATATCAGTTAGTTATAAAAGCACAATTCATATGAAAATGAAGATATTTTAAACAGTGGGAACTGATGAAGATACATTATTCTTGTACATTGAATACCACTTATCAGTGATGTAACATATAGGAGATTAAATGAACTGTAACCTATATACTGTTTTATTGTTTCATATTTAGGGTCTATTTATACTAGCGCAGAGTCAACGACGATATAGTACTAGACTCCTAATAACAGGCGACCGATGTCTGCCAACACATTAGGCAAAAAAGTCTTATATTCGTCTCATTTCGACCAATCCTGTGAGCTGTAAACATACGTTGAGACAGCACAGACCTTGAGTTAGCCAATCACAACGCAGTACCCCGTCCCCCTCGCTTACGTAGTACCTCAGCAAGTTGGCAGAATAGTTTTTGTTCTTTAGATCGTGTATGCGGAGTCTAGTATTATATCGTCGTTGCGCAGAGTCGAAGCGCATCGAAGCGTCATATTCTTTACAACTAAAGCGAAGCCGCACGATTCACGATCAGCGTTGTTCGCGCGCAGATGCGCCGAATTCTGAAGAATGCGCGCGACTTTTAAAATCTTAGAAATATTTTGTGCATTACGCTGTGGAGTTAAGGTTGAAATTGTTATGTTCAGTTTTAGAAAGACGCTTTGATGCGCTTCGACTCTGCGCTAGTATAAATCGACCCTTAAAGTTCCGTACCACAACATTTGCCTCTCTAAAAAAGTTATCGTAATTAAAACACATTAATTTAATCATTAACTTTATTTCTAAATTAACACTACATAAGGGTCAAAATTGCTCATTTTCTATTACTATTCTAGCATAAAAAAACAAGAATACATAGATACAGAATTATCCTGTCCAATAATACAGAGTGTGCAAAGACCCAGAACGTGATGAAATGCACAACTTTCATCCCGCTGTAAAGCTGCTTTCTCACGGCCTGTATACAGACATGCCGCACCAGACTTCTGATGGGACCTAGCGCGCAGTGTTCCCACAGCGTCGCCTCTGGTAGATACGCTCTACTGATAGCGTAGCTAGTAACACTTAATTATTACAACGATATAAACCCCGCCCTTAAACTTCGATTCCCGATGGATCGGAGATACGACGCCTCACGCCTGGCTACTGGCTTAGGTCTACAGTATGTCTTAGTTTATCAATGAAAAAACGAACCGCAGGCTGAGACTTTTGAATGAACCCCTACTCCCTATTAATTCTGACAACGTAACAGGAGTCGAGACAACTGTCTAATGGGGTTGGCAACGCAAATATATTGTAGATGGTGGTGATGGTGCCACCATAGAGTAGTCCTAATCCGACCAATGACGATGCTTGGAACAAGCTATACTAGCGCCATTAGTTCCCCAGTTGCCATTCCCATTACGTTATCACCAACTTTTAGGCCAAGACTCCACCAAAGCTGTGCGAGTCGAGACGTGTTTTGAGCGGCCAATAGAATTGCGTTATTGACACAACTCCACTCCAGCAACGCAATTCTATTGGTTGTTCGAGGCACATCTCGACTCGCACAGCTTTGGTGGAGTCTCGGCCTTAGTTCGTATCACTAACTAATCTTATGTCTGTGTGTATATAGAAAACGTCGGCCAAAGCTACCGGGTTTAAGGCTTAGATAGTTGTTATATACCCCAGATTATGGCTAGGCCGGGTGCAATCAGGGGACTTAGCAAGACGTTAAAGCGAGAGATAGAGAGAGCTATACAAGTCGTCTAGCGCCATCTCGTCTCCACAGTGACCCAGTAGTAGGCCACCTGGTCAGAAACATCTAGCCGTGAGACGACAGCTTTACAAGACAAAGGGAGAAATCTCTTTTGTTTCTTATTACCCTGTTCCCCTCGTATCTACTTCTTCTGGGGACTTCCTTTCTTTCCCTTCTTCGTGGATTGAGGGGGGATCTCAACGGCTGGTGGCGGCGGGGGAGGCGGGGGCCAATACTTGTCAAAGAACACCTCGTTGACCGCGAAGCCAAGTGGTAAGATGTGACTCTTACGGTTCCACTGCTCAAGCTCAAACTGTTCTTGTTCATCTTGTAGACGTAAAGCTCTGGCTTTTTTCTGTGGAATAACAGTAATGTGGCATTAGATATAGAAATAGGTACAAAAACGCACGCGGCAGCTGGACTAACAAAGTAATTGATTTGTCCATCATAAATCATTGATCAAATTTTGATGAAACTAGTGAATAGGGTAGTTTCCAGGGTCAAAATAATTACATTCTATTTAGTCCATTTTAGATTATAAAAAAATATTGGACACGTATTTTTTCTTTTTGTTAAACAAAAACAACAAAGATAATAGCCTATTTAAGTTACCTGTGACGTCACTCTGCGCGAAAAATGCCACGCATCGTGACGTCACACGTAACTTTAATAGGCTATATCTTTGTAATTTTTGGTCTAATTTACAAATAAAAAAAATACGTGTCCCTTATTTTTGAATAATCTAAAAGACGGACTAATTACATTTTTTAAGGCAACTAGCCTATTCTTTTAAGAAAATTTGCGAAATTTCAAAGATCTACAAATGACAGCTGACACCAACGGCTTTACTTGCTTTCCGAGGCAAGGAGGAAATTGGCTATGATAGATGGTCAGTCATCCACAGACCAACCTCGGCAAGCGCGGCTTAACCCGGTAGATGGGCCACGAGCTCGGGTGACTGTCTTATGTAAAAGTTGACCTTTAAAACGTCCTGATAAGTCAGCCTATTTTGTATAAATGAATTTATTTTGAATTCTGACCTCCAAAAAGTCCAAATAATCCTGATTTGGCGGCTCATCTTTCTTTTTCTTCCCTTTTGTAGGGGATTTCGTATCTTTCTGTGTGTCTTTCTTAGGAGATAGCTTCTTTTCTGCCTTCTTAGGGGGCAGGGGAGCGTATATCCTCTTTGGAACCTGAATCTGGTGGGGTGCTTCTATCAGCGAGTACTCTGGCGTGAACGTGAATATTGAGCGAACCAGGTTGTATTGATAGTCTGTGCTGAAACTGAAGTTGTTTTAGAAGGTAGATTAGCATGTAGGGTGCAGGGAGATTATTTGGTGAGACCGGCAACTCAGTGATAGAGTCTTAAAAGTCTCTCAAAACGTTACCTATGCTTATTTTTTTTTTTTTTAGGTGGTAAAATCATCAAATGAGTCCTCCCGCCCTGGGGCGGAAGGGACTGTCAGACTCTTACTGACTAAAATCCACCCGTGTACCTTCCTATGCCCTTTACGTTCCGGGGCCACGGTAACCTGGGTTAAGAAAAAACCCGCGACCCTAGCAGGCATTTGGCGCGAAACACGACGCGCCACCGACCCGGGCTTGGTCCTTTGTCGGACGGCGAGCTACCCATCACTCACCGTCCGCAAAGCCCGCTCCGCCGCTGTGCCCTCTGCTGATCAGAGGGACACGCGTTGGAGCATCCACACGACAGGTTATTCGCATACGGGCAAAGAGACCACTTAGGCACACAGTGCCTAAGGAAGAGTTTTGCCCGCATCCCAGGGTGCACCTGCCCGAAAAACTGGTCTTCCCCCCGGACGTATCCGAGAGGGAACTCCAGTCCACGGGCGCACACAGTAATGCGAAATGAAGTGTCACTACATCTTGTCCACTTTAGTGATGAACGTTGCATAATTTCGCATTACTCCATGCATAGGTAAAGTTTTGAGAGACTTTTAAGACTCTATCACTGAGTTGCCTGTCTCACCAAATAATCACCCTTTACGTTGTGAAGGAACGCTGAAAAAATTAACATAATAAATCCCATATTTAACTTTACTAGTTTTCGCCAAAATGTCCCTTACGTTCATAATATATACTTCTGGTATCGAATACTTAGTGCTAGTGAGTTCCGTTCCATTTGCCGATATCAATATCGAACAAAAAATCCAAAGCCCCTTTACATATTTATTTTAATTTTAATTTTTGTTATAGCGGTAACAGAAACACATCAACTGTGAAAATGTCAACTTCCTAACTATCACAGGTCATGAGATACAACCTGGTGACAAACGGACGGTTAGACAGACAGACATAAGACCCGCTAAGTCTTAGTAGTAGAGTCCCGTTTTACACTTTGAGTACGTCATCAGCCTATTAATGTTTCCACTGCTGGGACATTCTTTCTGTAGCAGCGGGTAGGCACGTAATCGTATCACGATACGGGCCCAGTGAGTATTGGTGAATGTCACGAGCCCGTCTGCGAACCGCTCGTTCTAGTACATGCCGGTTTCGCACGATGATTTCCTTCACAGTCTCGAGCGCAGTGGTGATGACATAAATTACACAAAGTAATGCGGCTGCGCTAGTGTGCTCGGACCCACGACCGTACAACACGTAAGTGCAGGCCGATACCGTATCTGGGCCACCACGTGACTACGCTGAGTAAGTGAGTACCCAGCTTAATATACTTACAGGTCAAAAATATAATGAATAATCTTCGCGAGATCTCTGATACAGCATTCGAAGTAGGGCCCTACTGTGCCGAATCTAACTTTAGACTTGAATTCATCCCGAGTCGGTTCCATTCTCGAAACGGCAGCATCTCGAATAGATGCTACAACTTCAGGCTTATCAACTGCCTTATAGTAGACCCCAGCCTGCGCAGGAGTTGGGATCTGGTCCATTTCTATTATATATCTTGTTGCTGATATCATGTTGTCCTGTGAAGGGGGAACAGGCATCAATTAATTGCAAATCTAATTAGACTCATGGACCTTTTTTTTTAGGTCCATGATTGGACTGGTATAACCCGGTTCATTGAAGAAAGGATTCTTGAAATTCGGCGCTTATCGTGTTTTCTCGCTCGCACACTAGTGCCGTCTATACTCACTCCGCGTAGCGTAAGCGAGGATTCCGCCGCGTGCCATCGCATTATGCTTTCTGTCTCGGTCTAGCAAATGGCAGTTCTAAGCGACTGAAAGAGAAAGGGTGATGGAAAAATCCGATTCCGCGTTGATAGATGTGGGAGCACCCTAAGCAGAAAAAATAGTCTTGATGATTGTCTTGACGCGCTCAGTGATCTTTTTTAAGAATATTTACTATTGTTTTCTGTTATTTTTCCGTTGTTCATCATCAGCCTATTAATGTTCCCACTGCTGGGACACAGGCCTCCTCTCTGTGAGAGGGGGTGGGCCATAATCCACCACGCGGGCCCAGTGCGGATTGGTGGATGTCACATGTCTTCGAATTTTTGGTTCTAGGACATGCCGGTTTCCTCACGATGTTTTCCTTCACCGTTTTGAGAGCAGTGGTGATGAAATAAATTACACAAAGTAATGCGCCTGCCGGGATTCGAACCCACGACCTACAACTCGTAAGTCGGGGCCGATACCACTGGGCCACCACTGCTCCGTTCGTCACGTCGTCACTTTCCGTTGTTACCTGTTGATTATTGTTGTTATAATTTTGTTTTATTGTTAGGTTAAGTTTGAAAAATTATTGTGATCCAGTCTTGCTTTTATTATTTTTAATTTGAAAATATCTGTCAACGCAAGAACAAGCCGCCATTTTAGAATCCTTTCTGCAATATACCGGCTTATAGACTTCGTCGTTGGCGTCCGTTCGAGAGACGAAAAAGATATAAGAAATAGGTACCTACCTGGAACCTCCTTATCATTCGTTTCCTGTCCGCAGCATCAAAGTGCTGCATTTCTTTCATCCACTCACAGAACCAAAGGATCAAAATTGCTTGCGTGGCTGTAATAAAAAAATCGTCAGTACCGTGGACCCCAATCCAATATACTTCTTCATCCTCATTATCATCAGCCGAAATTCCGTAATAAGTCCACTGCTGAACATAAGGCCTCCCCTATAAATTTCCATTAGGATCGGTTGGATGCAGTGTGATCCTGTGGTCTTCATACGATCGTCTGTCCACCTTGTACCCACAAGAATGTCCTGCGCTGCGCTTACCGATGCGTAGTCTCCATTTGAGAACCTAACGGCCCACTTCATCTTGCTTAATCGTTGGCTTATGTCGGCAAAATCAGTTTTTTTTTTAATTGGGACGTACCCACCAGACTATTACCAAATCACTGCAACTCCTGAAAGCCAGGCAACCACCAGAAAAGCGCCGAGACAATGAATCGACGTGTCCCGGAGAATGAATTTACCTGTCTTGGATATTGCAACGAAATTAATCAGAAAAGAATAGTGGAGGAGTAGGAAAACTATGTTTCCACTTCGCTCCATGCAAGCAGGAGACAGAACGAACAAGGGACATTACAACTGGGAGAATTACTACACCACAGGTAAAAATGACTATTAATATTAATGGGTCTTAAATTGTGAGCTACTTATTTGTTTCCAATAATAGGTATAGCAAAAATGCTTGAATTTTAAAGCAGCGGCAGTGTTCGAGTTTCCACAAGGTCCGTATAGTAAATGACTCTAGTTATAAGTAGTCTGGTCAAATTCAGTTTATCTAGGAATCTCCTCATTTCTGATTCTACCACGCAGTGACTTAGAGCTTAGCTCTCGTCACGCATTTTTTTTAAAATTGTTTCACAGCCGCACTAGAAATTTCCCCTGTGTCGTGGTTGCGTTTACAAACAAAGAAACTCACAAAAATACACAAACACCCAGACCCGGAACAACTACTTGTAGATCATACAAAGATTTGTTCCGTGCGGAGATCGAGTCCGCAACACGCTGCGCGGTAGTCCAATCCCTCAGCCATTGCACTAACCTTGCCGCCATGATAACAAAATGAGAAAATTGAGCAAAATAAACCTTCAAGAACTTACGTCTATCCAGTCCATCTTTCTGAGCTCTCCTCAGCAGGTTTGCCAGGGTATCCAAGAACCAGAATTCGGCCCTACTGCTCTTATACTTGGTACATCCAGTCAGATCTGCCAGGATATCAATGTACCTCTGTTGTGGTGTTGTCAGGATCTTGGGAATCAGTTCTGGATTGATGTCGGTCTTGAACTCTTCGGGGAGAACGTGGATCCTGAAAATATGCTAGTTTACAGCATTAAGAAATTGCAAAACTAATGGTCCGTGAGTATAGCATTGAAAAGTAATGGATACGTATTTTTTCTTTTGTTAGATCAGTGAATATTTACAAAGATATAACGCACTCGAATTTAGATACGTGACGGTCATCATCATCAGCTTATAAGGTTCCCACTGGCGCGTAATCCACGACGCCGGCCAAATGCGTAGGTAGATGTCACGTCTTTGAATTTTTGGTTCTACGACATGCCGGTTTCCTCAATAATGTTTAATGGTTTTCTTCACCATTTTGAGAGCAACAGTGATAAGGCCCTCTCGGCTACGTTATACGCCAACAGTGGCAACACTCACGTGTGATTCCGAGCAGTAAATTTGAGTGCTAGAATGATCGGATATTTTGTGAACTAGGGCGTAATTTACCTAGTTTTACCCTTCACCACTCGATAAAATTATCAAGAATTCTAGGAAGTAATTCTGGTATGTAAATTTTTTTTAGAAGCTTCAACTTTTATGGTTAAAATGCTCGTCTTTTATTACCTGTTCTGTTTCTCAATGACCCTTATATGATCAGGCAGGTTTAGTCTTAAAGAAGGAGTAGGGAATATCTCTGGTTCCGGTTCATGCTCTGACTCCTCGAGGACTGGAGTCGCTTCCTCTTCAGGCACTATCTCTGGTGCCTGGTCTTCTTCTGCTTCTGCTGGCCCTGGGTTAGAATATTCGTTATTTAAGGTAAAGTCGTGTCAGCGACGGCGCGTCGTGTTCCACGCGCTCAAAAAGCTGCCAACAATCTGACGGGGCCTCCCCTAGAGGGCCAAAGCTTGCCAGGGTCGCGGGTCTTATCAGGTAGCTGTGGCCAGTAACGTCCCTAAAGGGCTATTTAACGACACCGTGGATTTTAGTAATTATGCTGACACTCTTTGAGGCACGCGTAGAATACAACGCGTCGTCGACCTAGGCATGGCCCATAGCCGCACAGCGAGTCGCCCATTACTCGCCTCCCGCATGCCCGCGCCTACGGTGTCTGGAGATCGTCTGCCGACGTCTGTCGCCGTGGACGTCTACCACTGCGGCTGAGCTCGAGGGAAGACGCTGTCCTCTCCCTTACGCGGCCCACCACCTCCTTCGCGAGCAAAAGTACTTCGCAGAAGGAGGCGACCGCTTCTGCTCTGCCCAAGCGAGGCAGTCCTGCACCGTATGCTCCACCGTGTCCTCCAGGCGATCCTCGCAGTGGTGACACCCAGACCTTTCTTCCTTCTTCATCCGACACAGGTACTTCTAGAAACATCCGTGTCCGGTGAGAACCTGCGTCAGGCGGAAGGTCAGGACGCCGTGACGCCGTGGACAAGGCCAGGGTCATAAAACCAGTCGTTTCACATCTGATAGTCTACCTACCATACTCCTCACTAAGTCCTGAAGTGCTGGAGGACTCAGTGGACTCGACTGGTGACCGAAAACATTCCAACTCAGAATCGGACAGGAGTTTGTTCAGCATTTGTTGGTGAACGTTTTCTATGTAGGCTGATGTCATATTGGAATATTTTCGATTCCGTTTTTTCTTATTATTTGTATTTATTGACAATCAGAAAAGACACTCAAGTTATGACAAGCTGTTTTGACATTGTTTGACAACTTCAATAGGTAGAGTTTTACATGAAAAAGGTTTTGTAGTCAAATAAAACCTGTTTGATGTAAATAAGAAAGAAAGGCATTATATTTTGTGCGCCGAGTCTAGGTAAGTTGTAGGTACTGACGCCAGCAGCAGGTCAATCTACCCAAATCTGTCAAAACCAATCCAATACTAACCTTCCACTATTATGTAAGGTTGAAAATGTTTTCAAAGACAGTTTGAGGTTGGTAGGTTGATGTTGATATGCTGGCGCCTGTACCACGAATTTTCCACAGGATTTCAGTCGAGACGTGGGCTTTACTTATACTTTCTATGGTTGATAGTATTGATCAAAGATTATAGGTCTTAGATATATAGGAAGACTAGCTGTGCCCGCGACTTCGTTCGCGTGGATGTAGGAACTTAATAATTTATTTTTTTATAAAATTGGCAAAGTTTCATACAAACTTTCATCCCCTATTTTATCCCCTTGGGGGTAGAATTGATCAAAATCCTTTCTAGGCATCCGCTATGCCTACGTCATAACATCTACCTGCATGCCAACAGTACGATCCGTCCAGTGGTTTGGGCTGTGCGTTGATAGATCACTATGTCAGTCAGTCACCTTTGAGTTATATTTTTTTCCAGTTTCATAGACAAGTGCGTTTACTAACGTAAAAACTTACATTTCTCACAAGAATTTACTAAACTTTTTATTTCTCTTGGCCCCAATTTTTCTAATGCAAAGAACACCAAATCTAATGGTTTTCGTTCCATTTATTTTTGGAGAACGCTTCGATGCCCCAAAATAATGAATTCGTGGATTTGGCAGAGATTGAAATTAAAGAAAGTTTTTTTTTAAATTATTTTTGTAGAAGGCTTACAGACTAATTACATGATTAGAAAAACTTATTAATACTTCTAAAAACAGACATGTTAATCCTTCCCACCTACATAGGTTTTTGACTACCTAACTCATACGCACCCGCATGGTACGTATGTCCTGAGCAAAACAATGTCTGGACTTTAAAAGAGACTGTGACCTCTGAGTTTGTTTCGGATGTTTCTTCTCAGAGTAGTCAGGTACGAAACATCGGCCTCATGTTTTTTTTTTTTTTTTTTAGCGTGGTCTAATCATCAAATGAGTCCTCCAACCCACTGTCAGACTTCTACTGACTAAAATCCACGGTGTCCTTCATAGCCTGTTAAGTTCCGGGGTTACGGTAAGGGAATAATCCCGCGACCCCGGCAGGCGACATCGGCCTCATGTAGCTTTAAAAATATTGGTTGTGACGTGTAAAAGTGTTTTTTTATAACCAACTTACAAAATAAATATCATTGAGGTACATATTTTAAATCCCTAAGGGTGAAAATCAGTACAATTACTTCAAAAAGCATATTTAAGCCTTTGTATGAACCCTCAGCATAATTTTATTAATAAAAGCGACACGAAACTATTCTAAAACTACTGAGAACTAGATCAAAAGAAGTCCTGAATTCATTAAAATCATTCACACGTCAACGGACCCCGGGATAATTGGAGGAGCTCCGAATTAAGGGGCACCACCGAATATTGGTTACAAGTCATAGGAGGTAGCGGTTTTAGCAAGATTTTTTACAGTAGCTTTGTTTTATCATTACGTTGTTGGGCCAGTTTACTCAATTGTAGGCCTTGTCTTTGACCTAAATTGGAGTCAAGAGCGAAAAAAAATATTATAACTATTTCAATTACAAGAATTTTGTATATATTTATACAATTGCCTATTTGACTTCCGCAACCTAGTTAATTCTGGGTAAACCTTCTTGATAAAACTGGTATTGTAAACACACTCAAAACACCGGGAAGTGGACTTAAGACAAACAGGGTGAAAGCCGGCGTACCTAAGTATATGTTTTTTTTTCTTTTTGCCAGTCATATTGAAGACTCAAAGACAGTAAGGCAATTATATTGAGCACAAGTCTCGACTAAAAAATCCCATCTGAGGGAACAAACCAATTTTTTACTAATTACTAAACCAATACCTATTTTAGGATTGATCCCATCACTATAAAGTAACATAAATTAATATTTATTAACCACGATCGTACTATCATCATCTGCCTGCCTTTTCCCAACAATATTGGGGTCGGCTTCAAGTCGTAGCAGATGCAGCTGGATATCAGTATTTTACATGGAGCGACTGCCTATCGGACCGCTACAACCCGGTAACAGGCAATATAATACTCCGCGTGGTAAGACTGGTTGTCAGATCTATGAGCTTCTGATTTACAGTAACGACTGTCAAACATTCACACCTATCCACAGACCAACCTCGGAAGATCGGCCTGTGCGGCCTATAATATTTAGCCACGAGCTCGAATTGAATATAAAAGTTAAGCCCCACCTCTCTCCGCTCCTACCTTGCACCATCCCCAACTAGAGTCGTAAGGCACAAGGCTCGACTCAACAACTTCTAATTACTGAGAACGGCGACATTCATACCGCTATTTATATTTTGAATCAGACGCTGAGTTGGCAATTATTGTACTATAGCTTTTATGTAGTTGGTATTTCAGTTGTTACTGTGTTAATATTGTAATGATGAATGATTTTAACCCTTAAATTGATTTTGTCCGTTTTAAAGGACACAGTATTTCCACTCGCACAGATCCTGTTGTAACACTCTTAAACGCTATGCGTGGGTGGAATGGCAGGGTCCTAGCTATGTCTTTCGCACGGGTGCATGTTCCATTGACGAAGCGATGAACGGTCACGAATAGTGATCATTTGAAAAAGTGCAACGATCAGATTTGTTAACGGTTCTGTTTCAATTGATAATAACTGCAAGTATTATGGTTGTTTTGATTTTAATGTTATATTATTAGTTAGAATATGGATAAAGGTGTAGTATATTGACAGATTTTTTTTTAATATATCTGTATTTAGAATAAAAAACCGAGTTCATTTATAGTGTCCCACAAAACGGACCTTGCCAACTTGAAGTATATACTAGTGTATTCTTTGACTGTCCCATGTAACGGACATTGTCATTTAGGCCTTCTTGCAAGAATTCTTTTTTTTGTCCTATACAACGGACGACGCCAATCAATTGTCACTTTTAACTTCATTGTTATAATTATATTTTTTAGTTTTTCATCAAATACATTTATATCAGGAACATAGCTTGGCGATCAAAGAAAATCTTCTCACTATTACCTCCGGTGGAATCTGAATAGTGCACTCAAAATACGCGAATATGACGTGGAGTTGCGGATACCAGCCCGTCATACAATACAATACAATCTGAAAAGTGTAACATTGAGACTTAATGACGATTTGGAAAGCAACTTTGAACGACGTGAGTATTTTCACGATGATGACAGTTGCAGATCTTCACTCCGTACCATATCTCCAGTATTGAAGGGTGTATTGGCTGATCTCAGTGACTTGAAAGTCACGAATACATAAATTAAATGCTGCAGAACAGCCATCGCAGACCGCGCCAGATGAATCTTCTCCACTCCCTGGTAAGCCTTCAGTCCCATCATGTTATATACCAAAAACGTAAGCTTAAAATAAATACTAATATTTAAGAAAGATGACGAATACAAATTCCGTACAAACTACCAGAAAATGTGTGATGTGACCCAAAAAGAAAGGAATTATTATTATTAGACATTGATGACTGATGGGTATTATAGACTTAACGGCAGTTGAAGAGAGTGCTCTCAAATATAAGCAGGTAATATATTCGTAAACAGAGCTTGAAGACAGAAGAAGAACGTTCCTTCGCCATCGCTGACTAAAAGCTGGCAGCAGATGGCAATATATGCCAAAAAACCTAACAAATGTGTTTTAAATTTTATTTGGTGTATAATTTATTTGCTTACTTTTTGGCAACAATAGTTCTGTCAGTGATGACAGATGGCACAAACACATTTCAAGGTATCCAATTTAATTTGTTGTTAATTTTGAATTGTTAAAAATGTTCAAAATGTTTATTTTGTTCATGTACCACAACTTCACATAATACGCGATGTCCGTTTTATGTGACGTAGTTTCATGTACCATTTACTGCACTTATAATTGACAATGTCCGTTTTATGGGACATAGTAAAAACAATAAAAAAAATACAAAAATTTTGTTTTTTTTTTCTTGGTCCTCTTTTTTATCCTTATTTCAACCCATATTCGCAATTTCAACATTATACACACTAGAAATCTAAGGGTGACAATTTAAGGGTTAAGTAAGTACTGTTTTGGGTGGAAACGGGTCCACTTTAGGGTGGCAGAAATATCTTTTAAATGCTCAAACTGCAGCGTCTGAACTAAAAATTGACTACTGACTCTACTCAATACAATATATGGACATGTCTGTTATTGGTTATAGATCTTTATCATATTCCTAGCTTAGCAATGCTGGGTCACAGGCCTCCTCTCTATTGGAGGAAGAGGGTCATAATCCACTACGCGGTTAAGATCCATGTCACGTATCTTCGAATTTTTAGTTCTAGGACATGCTGGTTTACTTCTACCATTTCGAGAGGAAATCCCGTCAAAAATCATGGCCCTTGCTCGGGTCGACTACGCAACGTGTTCCACGAGAGTGAGCAATAAGGCTGCGTTTCTACTGAGGTGGAGCGGAGCGGAGAGCTATCCACCCATCACCACAGCTTGAGTGGAGAAGAGATGTGGACTTCAAGCCATGTGATTGGTGAATCGCTCTCCGCTCCGCTCCGCTCCACCTTAGTGGAAACGCAGTCTAACGCGGGGTTCTCTTAGAGAGTCAAAAGCCTTGGGTCGATGGACTGTTTACGCAGATAACCGTGACTCTGAAACGTGGTGGTCTATAATTTACACAGGCCTCCTCTCTGTGAGAGGGAGTAGGCCATAATCCACCGCGCAGGCTCAGTGCGGATTGGTGCGAGTAGATGTCACATTATAATGTCTTCGAATTTTTGGTTCTCGGACATGCCGGTTTCCTCACGATGTTTTCCATCACCGTTTTGAGAGAAGTGGTGATGAAATAAATTACACAAAGTAATGCGCCTGGCGGGGTTCGAAACCACGACCTACAACTCGTAAGTCGGTATAGATACCACGGGGCCACAACTGCTCTATGATGATTTTACCTCCACGAAAAAAGTGTAATAGATTCTTGCTTGTTAAGCTTTTTAAAGAAAAACGGCGAGATGTGAGAGAAAAGGCTATTAAAATTAGAATGTTAAAACAGTAGGATGACGGAAGCGCCACCGGACGGTACCGGACGACATCGGACGATACCGCGCGCGGACCGGACATCACGAGTAAACTGATACGCATTAGTGTGGTGCTCATTGTGTTAGCCGACTGCAGGAAGGAGGTGTTGTGTGTTTTACGAAAAGATATAACCTTAATTTATCCTCTTTTTTTGCGTTGAAAAATCATTACCTAATTGAGGAGCTGGGTAGAGTAAAAGGGACTGCCTGTCTCGATTGAATAAAGAAACTTAAAAAAAGATTCAACACATTGGGCGCCAGTTTAACAGTCAAAGTCTTCGTATGTTCAATCGTTTATTGCGAATTTGCTATACAATACACAGTTTGTACACAATAATCAACTTTAACTAGAATAAAAAACAAGAACTTCCAGAACAATCTCGCGACTCGAGTCGCGGAGGATAGCAAATAACGCGTGACCAGTGCGCCCCGGTCATCTAGAAATTTAAAAACATTGTGTACGGTAAGCCGATACAAAATCTGGCCATAAATGCTGAACAGTCAGCTATGCTGACTAAATTATCTGTCTCAGCCTTTTTTCTTTCTTTTTCGATCCTGGCAGGCATTTCCCCTTACAGCCCAACAAGGCCATCCTATAGGATTTTACTATCACTACTAATAACGTGAGGGCCTTGCGGTAGCTCCTTAACTTATAATAGATTTGCCAGTTAACATACTCAAACACATTGTTTTTATATCTCGGTCTTATAGTTTGCTAGGACTGACCTTCAATCATTTATAGGACACATTTCTAGTAATGCATTTCACAAGTGATAGATATTCTCAGGAGTAATTGCCTTTATTTCTAAGACTTGAGTTAACTACAAGATTATCTTTTAGGATTTATAGGAATAATCTTCTATAATTGTTTGCAGTAAGACTAAATAATCCTGAATAATATAGTGATCCTATAGAAGGATTTTCCTGTTTTGATATTTAACATACTCAGAGACGTTTATAAGTTTTTGTCGTCATAATCTGCTCGAGACTTTTTTCAAAATAGTACCGTTGACCTTTAAGATCAAAAAATGGCTTATAAAATAATTAAACACTTTACCTAGTAAACGTCAGCCATTTTATTGATATTCAATTATTCCCCTTCGTAAACTGCTATAAGTCTAATTTATACAATGGTTCTATAAAGTACTTAATGGAGGATTTTAAAACATGGCGAATATTCATTAAAGTTACAGATTAATTTTTTACAAGGAATATAAAAATGGTGCTAGGTTCGAGAAAAGGCATCGTAAAATTAGAATTGCGGTAAAACAGTAGCGAAGCTTCCCCAAGAGTTCACCACTATATTTACAATATTTTTAGTTGTTTTACAATAGTATACAAAATAATAGTATATCTTAATTAGGTTTTATTAAATATTTATCCGCAACCGGCACCACCAGCCGAAGCAACAACAAAGATAACCTTTACTAAAATATACATAACTCATAATTAAGTACATTTGGAGTTGCCATATAAAAAGATGCTTTAGTAAGATACTTATGCTTACTAAAAAGCGTTTGTACTTGCAATTGTGTAGTCTCATATCAAATAGAAACTATAGCTTCGTCAAATACATTCAACTTAGTAACATTTATAATTTAAATAAGATAGTTATAAAATAAACGCTCCTATAACTGCGCCCAAATCCAGCTTTGTGCTTTAAAGTTTCTTGTAAGTAAAAATAAAAGTAGTCTTAAAGATCGCTTTAAGCACTGATTTTGCTAGTTGGGAGGACCATAGGTCTCCCACTAGGTGGACCGACGACATCGTGAGGGTCGCGGGCAACCGATGGATGCAAGTGGCGAATTGTCGTTCGGTGTGGCGGTTTAAGGGGGAGGCCTATGTTCAGCAGTGGACGTCTTCCGGCTGATGATGATGATGATGATGATGACAGGATCATAGACCACACTTTCCTAAGAATTGAGTAGAAGGCGTTTGGATTCTGAAAATCGAAATTGAAGTGAAATTCGGACTGACGTCATTAGTGTCAATGTTCAATTGCCCTGTTTTGCGTTTAAATGCACTCAGAGGTTTAAACCGTGCGTCATTTTTTCTACGAGACACAAAAAGTACCGTTACCTTTGAAAGATTATGGCATAAAAACCTAATTCACTTACCTATAATATTCTCCATTATATCTAATATCTTTAAACGAGCAATTCTTGTATATTTATTTATATATAATCAGGATCTTGGAAACGGCTCCAAGGATTTTCATGTCGACAGATTAGTGGGTTCGGCTCAAGGAATCTTTATTTTTTTTATTCGAGAAAAGCTCGGTTCCCAAGATATAGACATTTTAAAAACCGAGCGAAGCTCGGTCATCCAGATATTTATATTTTTATTCTTCTTAGGGTCTTCTTTTTCTATACAATAGGTCTTTTCTCGTCATCTCCGCATTCATTATTTTAAGCCACATCATCTTTCACACAATCCAAAACAGGTATTGTTTCCTTAAAAATCAGCAACATAGTCTCCACAAAAGAATTCTCAACAAAAATAAATTCAACGATCATTTAAAATTTAAATATAATCTTAAAAGTTCCTTCGGCCAGTGTGCACTAAGTGTAAGAAAAAAAAATATAAAGCGTCCATCATACGCACGGAGTGTGCGTGGCGTGTGCGTGTACATGTGCACAGTGCATGGGCCACGCACACGCGTGCGTTTAGTGCGTGTATGGCAAAAATGCAACTCCGCGACTTGGTTAAATATCGGACGGACAGAGTATGAATGGAGATGAGTTGGTGTGTGAAATACTAAAAAAATACTTTTTTTTAAAGTTTTTATAATACGATCTAAAATTTCCTTGAGTCACAAATAATTGTATTGAATTTAAATCTTATCATCAAAAGGAAATTGCATGTTTTTGATTAAAACCTTATGTTTTTTTTATTGCTTTGATAAAGCTATTGGAAGTATGTAAGGGGAGGCTTTTGCTCAGCGGTGGGATATAAACAGGTTAATACAAAAAATCGAATTAATAAAAATAAATGACAGCTTATAAGAAAATAAAAAATATTCTGTTGTAGCAATTGCATTCCATTTTACGTGAAGTGTATTTTTTCTTAACTGCTAATTTTATTCAACTGCATCATCAGTATGAAAACAAACGTAAGACTTGATAGATATTTTGTTAGTGTCACTGACCTTAAATAAAATTGAAAAAAAAAAATAGTTCGCATTAGCTACTCCATCCCTCGCCCTACTCCCAACTTCCCCAACTGGCAAGGTGAATGAACTCACGAAATGAACGCACACACACAAACAAAAACACACACGCACAACACAGGACACGTTGCCGTAGGTTAGTTATGTTATGCCAAGTTCATTGAACGATTTTTAATTACACCAATCACTTACGAGTAAAGTTTAAGGTTGGTAGCGAATTTTGACATTTTGAATTTTCAAATTTGGAATTTGGATTTTTTAAATTAATTAATTTATGTCTTATGAGGATTTATTTGTGATTCTTTTTTCGAAATTTGACGAATGTTGTCTATGAAAATGACTGTGTGAAATATTTTGTGAATCTTCAATTTTTTTAGGGAGGATTTAAAAAGTTATCTTTCACCCTTAAAACTAAGTTTCACGACCCTTATAATATAGGCTATATCCTCCTAGCTAAAATTTTCTAATTTCTACGTCTTGCCTGGTTTTGCAAGCTTTTATAAACTGGATCACGAGCTTAGATACTTTTTTATGTTAATATGTAAAATCTTTGTCGATGTTTGGATAGTTATACAAAAATAGTGATGATTTGAATTATTTGACAAAGACATAGAGGAAACCAACCCAATTATAATGAACCTAAACCTACTCTTATCTGATTCGTATTTTTTTACGTGGTAATGCCATCGGATGAGTCTTCCCAACCAGGGCAGGGCAGGGCAGGAGAGACTGTCACACTTGATCAGCGGTTGTCCACTGAACTTGAATGGCTTGATAGTTATGAGGCTAAGTTGAGGCGTGCAGTGCCTCAAGAGCGTTAGAATAGTTGATTTTAGGGAACATTTACATTTATCAGTTTCATTGTAAATGCAAAAGCTAATAAATACGAAATGTACCTTTTTCACAGCTAAATCCAAACTAATTACTTACTTGAAAAACAGATTGAAATAAAAATTAAGCCGAATTTTCGATGGATTTACAGTTTTGGGAATGTAAGAAGCTTTGACCATAAATCCATAAATATTAAGTTACTTGCTAAGTTTTAAAATTAAAATCAAACGTAACTCTGTTATTACGCTATGGTCAACATGATAGGTGGCGCTAGGAGGCCTAGGCGCCTACGGATTGATAAACAAAATCATACAACTTCCAAAAACTTGATTTGCAAACTTCACATTTATTTTTAAAGAAACTTGTATTTCTCAAGGATCCTACTTCTCTTATTTTGTCGAAAGCAAGTTTATTTATAGAATTCTTTAATATTTATTTCTCTGTTACCAAAACAGGAAGATTTTAGCAATTTTAATTTTGTTCACTGACAGATCAACTTAAGGCTTATTGATAAATGGGCATAAGTACTGTTTTTGCTTTTTTCTACAAATCTGCAATTCCGAAATATTCCAATTTATTTATGGATGGCATAATAGTAATCGTGCAAAGCTATCTAAGCAAAAACAATCGAAGCTTCAATACTCAGCTGTCAATCAACTTCTTTTGTCCAACCATAGATTATTACTACTTTTTTTAATTTCTCCAGTCCACCTCACGAGGGATATCCTCAGTGATACGTTTCATAAGTTGAATGACCGTTAGTGAAGGCGTGCGGCGCAATTCATCAAACTGCAATAATGTGTGTAAACGCCCGGGATGGGACCTAGATGCAAGCTAGGGGCAGTTCGCACCCTTGCAGCGAAAAGCGCTTTATAGATCAGGCTTTATGTTTAAACGCTTAATTTTTATTAAGACTGAGGATTTCGGATTTTGTTTTTGCTATTTTTATGTATTTTATTTGGAAGTGATGTAAATGAATTTGTGTGGAAGATAGGCGTTTTATTTAGATGATAATGTTAAGCGCTTTAACAGTTTGTCTATGAAGCGCTTTCAGCTTTATTTATAAAATTCATCCCCTATCTATTGCTGACAGGGGCGCCGCCCGGCTATTGGTGGAGCCCTAACGTCGGTTTTCTAACTAAAATCATGAAAATACCACCCTTTATGCCAACACTGGTTTTAAACAAAACAATACGCCATTTTAGTTTTTTCCTGCTAATCTGCGAGGGTCCTAGTTTCAAGGGGTAATGGCCGGGAAGTTGAATAGCTATTTTTGCAATTTACGCTCAGCTTCGTTTTAGCATAAATTTATGTAGCATGGTTGATTTGCATAAAATAAATTAACCATTTAAATTAATTACATATTTATTGAAATGGGTGACGGCTCAAGGTGTTTTTTTTCCCTAAATATGGATGTTTGTGCGTTTTTATGTTAATTTTAGGATATTTTATGATGCGAAAAGTGAAGTTTTCTAAGTAAATAAAGGAATAATGGAAAGGGTGAAAAATTGTCGTGAAGATGAAATTGCAGCGATAATCGATCCACTTACAATATGCATGGCAATGTGATGACCATTTATGTAGTGTGCGCCAATTTAGTGAGTTATAATTTATGGGATTTTGATAGTTTAATTATTACGTAGTTTATAATTATAGAGCATGACTTTTTTTGTTAAAAAAATACTATAAAGGTAGTTAAAGAAATTCATATGAGCGGAGTGTCTTAAATCTTTTTTTAATTACAGTCGAATTTATTTTACATGCTTCGGAAAATAAATTTAATCACTTGTCCATCTTTTCCCTGGACAAAAACCAAAAAAACATGCACAAAAAATACTTAAAGCCCTCATAAATCAAGCCGAAGCAATCTAAAAATCGTGCGACCATACCTAAAAACCGTGTTTCTATCATTAAATCACTCGGTCCGGTTCAGAGCGGACTAGACCGAACCGGTCCGGGTCGGTTTGTGTTTTTGTTGCGGCAGGTGACGGGATACCGACTCTTCTTATTGTGGTGTCGGTCAAGCACCTTGTGTGAACAAGTTGCGTTATACATTGAGATTTTATGGCGAACCGATCGGCCGTAACTGAACTATTCGATTTTTTTTTTGCGATTTTTTTAATTAGACCTCTTGTTTCTGTTTGAATTTAATTAGAAACGCCGTGGGGTTGATTGTTACTTTTGTATTTCATAGCAATAAAAAATGTGGGTAATTAAGATCTTTGAAACAAAAAAAAAAGAAAATTTGACTTATGTCCTTTTGACATTAAGGGGCTTACATTAAAAATATTAAATAATGGGTTGCATTTTTATAAAGATAAAAATGTATAAATTGATGGCAAAAGTTATAAGAATGTTATTTATTCTACCTGAATATTACTTCATTAGATACCACATAGATAGACACAGACATAATTATACGTCATGCGTAATTACGTTTCCATCCTTTCATGTTAACCATTTTCTAAGTAATAAAAAAAGAATTAGAGACTCATTCAAAAACGATAAGGCGGGAAGGTGCTGGCTATTAAAAAAAAAAGTCTAACCAATGAGAAACAAAAATGGCGCGTTCAAACACAAAATCCAGTTCGATATTAGAATGCCGAAATTCGAATCACGCGCTTACGCACACATGAACAACATCCGTGACCTACCACAACGTTATCGAAAAATGCATTAAAAATACGAACTTATATGACATCGTATGCATCCGCACGCCTCTTGAATACAAAATATCATAAAAATTCATAATAAAAAGATATTTTTGGCGCGAACCGCCATTCGAATGCATCGCGGAGCTCGGGACAGATAATTTTTGTGACACACACTAACAAACGTAAAAACGCACATCAACGCAAAATTTCAAAAAGCGAACGCCGTGAATGAGATAATCGGTATTCATTGTGCACACGAAAATGTGTATGTTTCATAATGGGTGCGAGCAGGACAGGTATATTTCCGTTGTTTCGTCCGGCCAAAAAGCGGCCAATATAAGAATGACGCGTCTAAGGCCATTGACCCTCAGGGTGGAGTCAGTTTCGTTGGAAACTTTTTTGCAACTATTTTTATTTATTTAAAGAGCATACGAACTTGTTGTACAGTCTTTAAACTAGTCATTTATTTGCAAATATTACCATATAATACAGTTATTTAATTAATTTATGTTATAAAATTTAAGTATTTGACGTCTTATTTGCGTATAAATTTTTTTGTTGCCCGTTGTAAATTTTAGAAATGTCTTAGATATTTTTTTAGATGGCGTTAAATTAAAATAAATGAATAAAAAATGTCAAATGAAAACTTAGAGCTTGCAGGTGCATTTTTATAACCATGACGGCAAAGTGTCCAGTTGTTTTGTATAATGTACTTACACCAGATCAAATGGACAAAGTCATTACATATTTTTACTTTTATTAGCTATTGTATTTGAATTTTATAGCTAATGCTGCTAAGGGATTTTAATTTCCAACTAATTGGATTAAAACCGTTACATATTTTAAGTTTCACTAAGTTCATTAGTAATGGGTCGCGGGGCTGTCTGCTAAGAAAACCGTGACACTGGAACGCAAATGCTAACTGGATGGATTTTTATTAAAAGTCTGGCAGCCCCTTTCGCTGCATCCAGGGTTATAGCACCCAATCAGTAATATTACAGCACCAAAAAAAAAAGTTACGAAAATCCATGCGTAGTAAAAATTCGTTGAATCGAGGTTAAAATAATAAAAGTACTTGTATAAGTATATCAACCACACAATATGGAGGGATATTCCCGTTTGAGCAACTATTTTTCGAGCAACTATTCATTCCCGACTGAGCACCTATCAAATATTTTGACAAGTTGCTCAATCGGGAATTTCAAAACCTATAAACCTAGAATATAATAATATGCTGAAACGATTGACGCCAGAATCTAAGAGATTGGTCGTGATTTAGTATGTGATTAAATTATAATTCAAATCTGTGCCCATTAGAGCAACTACGGTTCGGTAGCTTGTTCACTGCAATAATTTAACTTAGAGCGACTTTTTTCTTCAGAAGGTGGTTAAACGATTTTTTTTATTTATGTTATGTTATAAATGGATAGTTGTATAGAATTTAAACACATAATAATATAGTTTCCTTAACTATCTATTAATAAAACTACTCGTCCTAAGAAAAATTATAACACAGCTTGTAAATCTCCCACCATGAAAGGCGATTATCCTAGTTCACATATTCACTGTATGGACCGTCCATACACAACTACAAAAGTCGTCATTTACTGGATGATGTTATTTTCGCGGTTGCACCGAGTCACCGACCGGCGTCAAGGCCGCGTCGAATTCGCGGCGCAAGCTCAGCCACCGTCTGACATAAGAGAGGGGTAAGTAAGAATTTCAAAAAACTGTGCATGGGCTACGAGAGTTGGCTAGCTAGGCTTTCTTAGTTATTGCTTTTGAAGTATGAAATTGCGCACTTTACAAGACTTATTTTTGTTAGATTTCAAAAGACTCTTCTCTAGGGGATACTCTGGCAATTTCTAAAAACTCTTGTTAGTATGGTCTCATGTAAGGTCATAACCTGTTCAACCTTGAACATGGTCACTAGAAACAGCACAGCAACGTCAGCAACATAAGTACAATAGCTCCGCGCACCGGCAACACCGACACACCGTCAGCGCTAAGAAGTGAATTTTGTGGTCTTGACAACAATAATCGCACACCTAGCAGTATAATGACACAATTACATTTTTCTAATTTTACAGAAATGAGGATTAAAGATTTTACAAATGTTTGAAACGAAGTTATGGGTTTATTTTACATTTTGTCATGGATTTTATAGTTTTGGCAACTAGTATAGACCCTAATAGATACTTAGGGAAAAAAAATCCACTTCAGGTCTCCAGGAATTACTTCATAACAGTCAAAGATGAAGAAGAGTCATGCAATTGTGCCGTTATACTTTTAAAATTTTCCAAAAATGACATTTATGCCCCTAAAGCCATAATAATACAGGATGTGAAAACCAAGAAATAAAGGCAATTAGTTAATCGAAAATGTATGAAACTAACATACTTGAAAAAGTTTAACTGTAACAAATTATGATAACCTTTATTTGGCTCATAATCGTTGAGAAATGGACATCATTTAACGATGTCAAAACTAAAATAAAGTAAAATCACGTATCTTTTCTGGTTTAAACCAGTTCAGCTCTTATAATTTCTAGCCTCGTCTATGTACAACCCCTAAATGTTGTCCACGGACAACCCTTACTTGAACATTATAATTATCAGCTGTAGTATACCTCGTGCTGTGCTGACGTGCCTTCGAACGTGATTCGGCAGGGGATGGAGTATTTTATTCCATTTTCGGACATCCAGCTTGGTCATAAATCTCAAATATGGTACAATGCAGAATAGAATGAGGTCCGTAAAGAGAATCTGCCTACCAAGCATGAGTCAAGGCCCGTAACCGAAAAGCTAAGGCACGTAAGTTCGCACGAGGAAAAGCGCATTTAATTCTGTGGCCAAGTTCTGCAAGAGGGTTCTGCGTAGGGCTACGTTTTTGACCACGTCTGATGTATTGGGGCTAAACTAGTATCGCACCCTTCGGGTAGTGAAAAGTTTTGGTTCCTGTCAAAAAAAAAACGGTCGAAACTTTTAGTCGCCCCACTTTGCCTCCAATGCTTAAACCTGATGGGTCGCTGTCGCTGGCCCATCTGCATGTGAGAAAGCAAATTTATTTGCATTTCTCTTTGCAGGAAATTTACGTCTACTAACTGACACACTGGCTCCAAGCAACCACTGACTATACCTCGATGTAACTCTTCGGTGCCGGAAGTCACAGTTTATATTAAAAGAGTCAGTCTAGACGTGAACAAGGCCAGCGGGCCTGCATACCAGCAAGAGTGTTGAGGCAGTGTGTGACTGAACTGTCTCCTGTGTTGACATACCTGTTCAGCCTCTCTCTTGATAAAAGAATGGTGCCAAAATCCTGGAATCTTGCGAATGTACCACATTTTTTTAAACGTTGTAAAATCATAAAATGGGTCGTCCCTCCCAGGGCAGAGTAGAAGGGACTGTCAGACTTGTACTGTACTGACTAAATTCCACGGTGTCCTTTAATAGCCCCATTCCTCGGCAGGCTTTGGCCCTCTAAGAATGCCCCGTCATTATGCTGAGAGCTCTTTCGACCCGGGCATGATAAGTGAATAGCCCATTACTCGCCGTCCGGATGCTGTCAATGTAGCACCTATGCCAGAAAAGGGTGACAGTGCAGACCCTGCTCGTTACCGTCTGATTGCCATTACCTCCATTCTCTGCAAGGCATGGAAAGGGTACTGAACAGTTAGCTGCTGACCTATCTCGAAGACAATGATCTTCTCAGTGACCGTCAATATGGCTTTCGTCGGAGACGGTCAACTAGTGATCTTCTTGTGTATGTCACGGACTGCTGGCTGGGGCGAAATCATCGAGAAACACGATGAAGCACTTGCGGTTTCGCTTGATATCTGGAAGGCATTTGATAGGGTCTGGCACGCTGGTCTACTCAGCAAGCTTCCTGCTTATGGCATGCCAGATGACTTTTGTAGCTGGATATCAGACTTCCTGGTCGGCTACATGGCTGCTTCTCTGATCTCATGGCTATTGATGCCGTTCCGTGTTCCTCAGGGGGCTGTTCTCTCTGCAACTATTTTCCTGCTGCACATCAATAACCTACTTCAATCTGGTATTGTTGGGTATGCAGATAACAGTACGATTTCAGAGAGATACTTGTTCAGCGCAAAAATAACAGGAGATAAAGTTTGTTTCTTGAAAGAGGCCATGGTAGAGCGGACAAATTGACCCTTGCGATGTCAAATGTGCCATTTTTCTACTTATTTACTAAGTTAATAAAATGTCATAGTTCGGCACATCTGACAAATAAGCCGTTGTTATACTCGGAAGCGGGAGAAACATACCAAATAGTACAATGACACTAAACGCCCTCTCTCGACAACTAGTAAAACTATCACCGTGTCGTTTTACCACTTTATAAATTATGCACTTTTAAACACTTAGGCCGCAAAAACTCAATTTCGCTATTTTTGCAATTGTGCCATTATACTGCTAGGTGTGCGAATGATAACATTTCACATGGTTTTTTTCATTGCTCATACGCACTGGTGACTTCATTAATTTTCTTCTCCTAAGATAAATCAGAAATTAAGAAAAGAAATCGAATATGATTTGTGAATGTTACGCATCACAGTACCTGACCATTGTTTCTAGAGTGATTACGTTTTTTTTTATTTTTTTTAACGTGGTAAAATCATCAAATGGGTGTCCTTCAATAGCCTTTATTTTCCGGAGTCACGGTGATGGAATAAGTCCCGAGACTTCGGCAGGCTAGAGTGATTACCTACATGAATTACAGTTTCTATGAAAATGATGGTAGGTAAAATGCTTTTCCAAGAAAACACTAACACTATCTCACTCTGACACACAAAAAAAGACTGAGTTACTTTACACAGTAAACACAAACGCAGTAAGATAAAAATCTCAAAATCTGAGATATGTCAGTTGCGCGTCGCATGCGCACGAAACATTGACTCTGTGAGCTTTAGTAATATCTTGACATTTAGGAGCGGGGCCTTCGAACGAGAAAATTTTAAACAATCGCTAGCCTTGATCCTCAGTGCACTGGACCACCATTTTGAATTTTAAAACCTTTAAAATTATATTGTTGAACTTGTTTTATTTTTAAAAGTTTTGCAGGGGTCCAGCTACTGATCTGGGTCTCTAGGAATATCGTAGATCCGAATGATGCACTTAGCATTGTTTTTTTTGTTCTGTATAATCTTCGGCACGGAGGGTCGCGGGCAACCGATGGATGCAAGTGGCGAATTGTCGTTTGGCGTGGCGGTCGAAGGGATAATGATATTAAACTAGAAACAGCCGAAACAAACTCAGAGGTCACAGTCTCTTTTAAAGTCCAGAGTCCAGACATTGTTTTGTTCAGGTCATACGAGGAACATGCGGGTGTCTGAGGTGATATTTTGAGGAAACAACCACACAGATTCGAGTGGACCTGTCCAGTCAGTGCAAGCATTTGTCAGTTATCGTGTAGCTCGACTCAGAACACAAGGAGCTCAACATTTGACATACATAATACAACATTATTTTTTGTACACCTGTCCAATATTTTTGTCTAAAGAATCTACATATGTACAAAATTTTAAAACCGTATCATAAAAAATCACAAAGTTATAAGCTTGTATAGTACCTGGTTGTCCGTTCAGACACAATATGCTCATTTCACGGTACACCCGCGTAAACCGCGTCCCTTGTGTTAATAAATACACTTGTGATAATAGTTTGGCAATAGGTACCTAACAGTACGATGGTTGTATCGTAATTAACTGGTAATAAAATTAACTAAAATATTTTTGAAAAAAAATATAACATGGTGTAAAAATTATTGGAATCGAATCAGTTACTGATTCTGAACAAACTTTATTTAGGTTTCGCATATAAGTACTAAAAATAATGTTGTTTAATTAGTAGAAAAGAAATGGCACCCGTGCGGAGCCCGGACGGTACTTACTTATTATTACTAGGTACCTAGTAATAATACAAAATACTAGATTCTAATGCCTACGACCTAGGTACTAGGTAGCTAGATATCTAGGCACGCTAGCTATAAACCTAGCACCTGTCGACCAGGCCAGTGGCAGATGTGGCTTAGAACTAAACTGGTTTAGACCTAATATGGCCGTTAGAGGGCGCTTAATGGCGGCTTTTCATTATTACTGGAATTGTTTTTTTAGGTCCGTAATAATTGGTTTTATTTGAAGTTTTGATGTCTTATTTCAAAAGTTTTATTGCGTTGTAATATTATGTGATTATTACCTAGAGGTGGTTTAAAATAGAATTTTTAACATTAAGAATCTGTCAAGTTTTTAAAAACCGAAGTTTTGAAACTTTTTGAAAAATATTTAAATTCGGTATTTTTTTTTTAATTCCCAAGTTTCCAAAAAAAAAACATTTTCGATTTTAATGTTTTATTTTATGTTTTTAAATTACAAACCTCAGATTAAAATTCAGTTGAATACTGGAATTTTCCTGAATCCAAAAAGTGTACCTAATGAAATTACTAATTTTTAGGGTTCCGTAGTCAACAAGGAACCCTTATAGTTTCGCCATGTCCGTCCGTCCGTCCGTCCGTCCGTCCGTCCGTCTGTCCGCAGTTTAGCTCAGAGACGCACAGTACTAGAGAGCTGTAATTTGGTGTAAATATATGGATTTGTTGTGCCGAAAAAGTGGTAAAATAAAATCTCGAAAAATATTTTTTTTTAGGGTACCTCCTGTACACGTAAAGTGGGAATGTTTTTTTTTTGTTTTTCGCGTACCCCTTAGTGTGGGGTATCATTAAATAGGTCTTTAAAAAATAATATGAGTTTCCAGTAACAATTTTTTTATAAAAAAATTCGTTTGTGAAATATTAAGCTTTAAAGTGCTAAATTTTGCTCGAGTGTCCCCCCCCCCCCTACCAGCTAAACGGTTATGTTTGGGGGTGTGAAAAAATTCACAATAGTAGTATATGTAACGAAATTTAAAAGAAAATTATCATGACTGACTAGGCTTTACAACTTTACGAGTAATAGTCGACCAACTTATAAAGTGTACTTGGATATCATATTTTCTTAAACAAAATCTATCGGAGACAACTGCAAATGTAAGTTTGTTAACTTTATTTTTACAGCTTTTATAGGTATGTTTTTTGGGGATAGGTAGGTTTTAATCGTCAACTATTTTTAAATAACTTTCAAAAAAAGGAGGAGGTTTTAAATTCGTCGTAATCTTTTTTCTTATGTATTTTTCCTGATTTCTCCTGAACCGATTTTGAAAGTTCTTCTTTTTAAAATTAAATTCAGCGAATCAGTTTAGTTAGTTCGCATAAGTATTTTGATGGGCTACTACGGAACCCTACACTGTGCGTGGCCCGACACGCACTTGGCCGGTTTTTTTACTTTTTCGATTTGGGTGTTTATTTGAAACATCCCCAAACCTAACTTTATGTTACTTACTTATCAATCAAAAAAAGAAATATCAAAAATATCTTAAATTGTTGGTCATTTAAAAAATCATGCAGCATGGTATTTTAACATTGTTTATCTACTTATGTTGCATAAGTGCTGTACACACCTATTAGTGACAAATTCACGACAAATCTTTACCACCTGTACCAAATATTTAATCTAGTCGTTGGTGTGTCAATAAATAAATAAATAATTAAGTGATCGAAGGAAATACCTTACAAATTCTTCATCTCATCAATTTCATTAAGTATTATTTTCACTACATTCGAGACCACCACTCAAAAAATAAAACACACAACACCTTTTTACATTTTTGCTCAACTCCCGCTCAAAACTCAACAAAAAGGTCATTGATCTCAATAAAACAGAGGTGATGAACATAGGGATGGAATATTTTTTCCGCGGACATTCACCCAGAGCTCTGCCGGTCACCGTGTGTCGCGGCGTGAAGCCTCACGCTTATGTGAGTTTAGGCGTAACGTCAGCAGATATGTCGATTGAAGGGAGAGCTATTTTTAGAAATTTTGTGTTTTAAAAATAGATTTGACACTGAGTAAGTGTGAACGTGGGTTTTTAAGTTGAGTAAGGGGAAATTTTACTATTTAACTAAAACAAAAATGTTACTATTTTTGTGGTACGCCACAAAAAAAACTAAAACAGTTAAACAGAACAAAAAAAAATTTTTTTGAAACAAGAACACAAAAGATATAGGAAAAAGGAAAATCTGATATAGGTAATGAATAAACACAAATCAATTTGAAGTTGATATTGCAAAAAAATAACAATCCACATACAAACGTTTTCAAACTCTTTAACTTTTTGCGTGCCCGACAGAGTGCATATTGTACTTATAAACTTTTTCCTTTTACCATCTTTGTAACTTATGGAATGCAATAAAAAATTGAGTATTGAACCTCTGAAATGAGACCTAATCGTAATCTGTGCCTATGCCTAATCTACCACTTATCCAGGGGTATTGTATTGTATAACGGGCTGGTATCCGCAACTCCACGTCACATGCGCGTATCCAGGGGGGTAACAAACCTAAATCCACAATTAATGTAAAAACAATAATTAAATCAAAACTACACCCTTTCAAAACGATTCATATTATGCTGACTGTATGTCACACCTCAACGTTCGAAGCGTGGCGATTGGGCAATAATGTCCCGGGCAATGATCACAGCCCGCTGCCCCCCGTGCCCAGTGCCCAGTGCCCAGTGGGTTACTGGCCAAACTGATCGAGCGGGCATTAATTGTGTACCTTATCATTTTTGTGGCTCACTACACATTGCTCAAAGTTTCATCAGGTTCACGCTTTTGTGGAATAGTGTAGTGGGAAACGTATTTAAATTATAGGATCGTTTGAATAAAGCTGCTGGAGGAAAAATTTCAAATTTTGTAGAGTTTAGAAATGAGAGGAGTTCGTGGTTCAATAATTTCAGCCCCACAGGCCGATCTTCCGGGTAAAAGCCACGTTTGCCAAGGTTGGTCCGTGGATGAGTGACCGTCTGTCATAAGTTTCATCCGTGCCTCAGAGAGCACGTAAAGCCGTTGTTCCCTGCTGTCATTTGTAGATATTTGACAGTCGATTATGTTAGTCAGACGCTCTAAAAGTCTGACAAATAGTCTTACCATGGAGTATCACGGGGATAGCGTATTACCCAGTTGCTCGGTTGTAGAGGTTCGGTATGCAGTCGCTCCATGTAAAATACGTTATATTCAGCTGCATCTGGTTCGACTGGAAGCCAATCCCAAAGCATACTCTAAGTACACTACTCGAAAATTTGCCTCGACGTAGTACTCGTCGAAGTTGATCAAAGTATGTGACTCGTGCAACTTCGCGAGGAGCTCATTGAGCCCTTTGACTCGGTCGCAAAAACCGACGACAATAATGGGAGTCACCCGAAGCGAGCCGAAGTTGCGCAAAGCGAAGCGAAGTGATCTTCTTCACTATCGTATTCGCTCAACTTCGACCAACTTCGCTCGCTAGTAGTCTAGAGCAGGCTCAACATAGTTCGGAAAAGGAATGAGGATGGACTGGTAAGTCTGCTCTACACTACTCGCGAAGTTGCCTCGACGAAGCACTCGTCGAAGTTGATTGAAGTCCAAAGTATGTCACTAGACACTCGTTCAACTTCGCGAAGAGCTCATTGTGCCCTTTGACTCGGTCGCAAAAACCCACAACAAATGGAAGTCGCCCGAAGCGAGCCGAAGTTGAACAAATCGAAGCTAAGTGACCTACACTATCGTATTCGGTCAACTTCGACCAACTTCGCTCGCTAGTAGTGTAGAGCAGGCTCAAGATAGTTCGGAAAAGGAATGAGGATGGACTGGTAAGTCTGCTCTACACTACTCGCGAAGTTGCCTCGACGAAGCACTCGTCGAAGTTGATTGAAGTCCAAAGTATGTCACTAGACACTCGTTCAAATTCGCGAAGAGCTCATTGTGCCCTTTGACTCGGTCGCAAAAACCCACAACAAATGGAAGTCGCCCGAAGCGAGCCGAAGTTGAACAAATCGAAGCTAAGTGACCTACACTATCGTATTCGGTCAACTTCGACCAACTTCACGACTAGTGTAGAGCAGGCTTTAAATTAAATAAATTGAGACCGAATTCCTCAGATAAAAAAAATAGGCAGATAGAGCGCTCAGAACACGCGAGTGGGTCCACCAAAGTTACTACAAAATCAAAAGTTGCTACAAACTCGCGACAGTACCAAGCTACGCATCGTCTCGCTCACACGTCACTAGTGATTTGCCATTTTATGTCAAAACATGCCGTCTTGTGTGTTTAAACACTGCAAAAGTTGTTCACAAAAAGAAAGAAAACAAGATGGAATATCTTTCCACAGGTAACTCTTGTTATTTTTATTGTTTTGGTATTTATTTTCCATACAATATTTTCGGCTCACTTGAAACACAAAACCTTAACAGTAAATCGTCTGTGTTGCTAGTTTATGACGGGTAAATTACCCTGAATTAGAGGAATGTGTATTGTGCATAAAAAATATCGATCAAATTCGTCAAAACAACTGCACAGTCGTAATCTATAGTACCTATAATAAATGTTGATTGAAATAACAAATTCTTTATCTTTTTAAACTAAAAAACCTATCCTTAAATAGTTTATTAAACAAATTACCAAAAAGCGTTATGAAGTGTTATCTGGTCTGATATAAATTAATTTAAAATCAAAATCAAATCGTTTATTTCAAGTAGGCCAGTTACAGGCACTTTTGATTTGTCAAAAGACAAAAGTAAAATAAAATAGTTTAAAAATAGTTACGGTGCTACAGTCCCAGTCACAAGACATAAAAACTGTGAAAGTACTGTAAATGCCCATTCCAAAGCAATCGCCAAAATTATAACAAAATCTTTGTTACATCATTCAACTTGTGATGGTATATTATTGTGAGAATTAAATAGGTAAGGAGTAATTAAATAGGTAGTAAGTAATTACGCATATTAACTTTTATTCCTTATTATTATTCTGATTAATAATAAATACTACACGCTTAGGCTCTCTAGGTATAACCATAAAGCAAAATAGCGTTTCCAATTAAAAAAAAATTGTAGTACAGTATTTGAGAACAATATAACTGAATAAAAATGTGGGAGTATTTCTCAATATCTGGCAACCGTAAACGCACACAGATGCACGTGTCCGTACACGGCGCCGCTTATCTGCCGCGCACACATAAATAAAAACTGTGGTCGCTTTGTTGTTCGCGCACGTTCTATCTGCCTATTTCCTTGATCTGAGCCGAATTCATTCAAGTCATGCTACTATTTAAGGAGATATATTAATCAATTCAGAGTAACTGATTCCATTGCTCCGCTCGCCAGTGTAGTTTAAAAAATCCTACGATTAAAAGCAGTCAGATAGATAAAAGACAAGACACAGAACAACAAATCCATTACACAACAATAATTATGTTCGAAATCGTTCAAATTAAAAGCTACACTCGTACAACAAAACAATAAAGTTCTCACTAGACGAGACGTTTCATGGCAATCAGACAGTTTTTAGTACTTGTCTAGATTAGCCTTTACACTAATCCTCTTAAATGGCGGACCCTTTCAAAGTAATTAGCGGAACTGCGATTCATTTTAATCTAGTACTCCAGTTTTATTGTAAATACCGAATTGTTGTATCTTCATTAATTAGTGGAGGAAGGGCGGAAATTGAAGAAAGAAAGGATGGATGGATTAAATCAATCAATAAACCTTTTTTTTCTTTTTTTTAAATTTTGATACGCTCTAGTGTGTGTTTCAGCTGCATCGTGGGTTCGTTTATGAACAGTTTTCGACAGTTGTTACTGTTAGTTCATCATCATCACCAGCCTATAATGTCCCACTGCTGGGACACAGGCCTCCTCTCTGTGCGAGGGAGTGGGCCATAATCCACCACGCGGGCCCAGTGCGGGTTGGTAGATGTCACATGTCTTCCAAGTGTTGGTTCTAGGACATGCCGGTTTCCTCACGATGTTTTCCTTCACCGTTCTGAGAGCAGTGGTGATGAAATAATTTACACAAAGCAATGCACCTGGCGGGGTTCAAACCCACGACCTACAATTCGTAAGTCGGGGCCGATACCACTGGGCCACCACTGCTCTCCACTGTTAGTTAGAAGCTATAAAATCTGACAACCAGTCTTACCATGGGGTGTCTTTATCCAGTTACTGGTTCAGCTTTTTCCTACTCCTTCACTATACTTTTCTGATTAATTTCGTTGCAGGATCCAAGACAGGTAAATTCATTCTCTGGGACACGTCAAACTTCATTGTCTTGGCACTTTTCTTGTGGTTGCCACTGTTGATTCTGGCTCTCAGGAGTTGCAGTAGTTTGGGAATAGTGTGGTGGGTTTGTCTAATTTAAAAAAAAGCCAGTTAAGTACTGGGTTGTGGAGTTCCGATAGGCAGTCGCTCCATGTAAAATACTGATATTCAGCTGCATCTGGTTTGACTGGAAGCCGACCGTAATATAGTTGGGAAAAGGCTAGGCAGGTGATATAATACTGATGAATTATATTATTTAAAGTAAATTACCTTGTTTGAATTAGAATCCGCGACATATGACATTGAAATCGGGGCCACTACCCCATCACCATACGATAGCTAGTCTCTACATAAAAACATGACAAATTACAGCTAAACCATCTCGTGCTGACATTTAGTTTCATCACAAAAATAAATCAAGATATCTTCAAGTATGTACACCATCACCCATGAAAGATAAAAATCCAACTAATATTATAAATGCGAAAGTTTGTGAGGATGATATGTACATAAGTGTATGTAGGTATAACGTTTGTTACTCTTTCACGCAAAAACCACTGAACGGATTTTGATAAAATTTGGTGCACAGATAGTTTATAACCTGGAGTATCACAACGGATAGTTTTTATTCCGATTTTATGTTCCCTTTGAATAATTTTCGAGTTGTAGCGGGTGAAGTCGCTGGCAACAGCTAGTTATATTATAAACGTTTAAGTTTGTTTGGATAGATGTTTGTTACTCTCTCACGTAAAAATTACTGAACGGATTTGGATGAAATTTCTTACAGAGATAGTTTATAACCTGGATTAACACACTTGTTTTTTTTTCGTGGTAAAATCATCAAGTGAGTCCTCCCACCCAAGGCAGGCCGGGAGGGACTATTAAACTCGTACTAACTAAAATCCACGGTGTCCTTCCATAGCCCTTTAAGTTCCGGGGTCACGGTAATTTGTTAGTCCTGCGACCCCGGCAGGCTTTGGCCCTCTGTAGAGGCCCCGTTATGATGCCGGCACTATTTGGCTGAACATAACGCGCCGTCGACCCGGGCATGGTCCATGGTCGGACAGCGAGTTGCCCTTTGATCGCCGCCGGCATGCCCGCGCCTACGGTGGCCGGAGATCGTCTTGCGACGTCTGTCGTCGTGGGCGTCTACCACTGCGGACCTGGATTCAAACATAGAATAGTTATTATCGCGACTTTATGTTCCCATGAGAAATTTTTCGGGTAGAACCGCTGGCAATAGCCAGTCAAGTAATATATGACCGTTTTATGAAATCCGGGTGCCCTCAGGTGTAATAAGGGGTCTATGGTGTATGTTACAGAACTAAGGTGCGACTGAGCGCTGTTGGTTTATGGGGGTCGTAAATTGGGAGTGCTCGTAACTGCCTTCTGCATTAGCTGTAGACGCAAGGGACGTACCAAGGGAGTACGATGGGAAGTCGACTGGTTCTCGCCCGTGAACAAATTATGGGAGAGTGAAGAACACCGGAGTTTCTGGATGGATTTTTCTCGCTTTTTTAACCGACTTCATAAAGAAAGAGGTGTGCTCCGAGGTTTCTGTTCCGATTTCTGTGATTTAGATTGTTTGTTTTAGATTAGTTTTTTTGTTCGACAAATTATTTTTATTTTGCAAGTTGATTATTATTAAAAACACTTTTACAAGTCAAAAAAAATTTAAAGCTTGAGGCCGGGTGTTTCGTACCTGAATACTCTGAGAAGAAGCATCCGAAATAAACTCAGAGGTCACAGTCTCTTTTAAAGACATTATACTGTTTAAGTCATAAGAGGACCATGCTGGTTCTGAAATGTTCTTATAAGGAAAGAACCACACAGATTTGAATAGACCTGTCCAATAAGTACAAGTATTTGTCAGTTTTCGTTTAGCTCGGCTTATAACTCAACGATACGACGAATACCAAAAAAAGGACATGCTGTGAATTTCGCGCTGCTGTATTTTAAAAGGGTTTGGAATTGATCTACATCTAGTCCAGAAGCATAGATAAGACCCAAGTTGTGATTCATCATCATCAGCCGGAAGACGTCCACTGCTGAACATAGGCCTCCCCCTTAGACCGCCACGCCGAACGACAATTCGCCACTTGCATCCATCGGCTGCCCGCGACCCTCACGATGTCGTCAGTCCAGCTAAATGGGAGGCCTGCCTACGCTGCGTCTTCCGGTCCGTGGTCGCCAAGATGTGAATATCTGAATTCAATTAATGTTTGAAGAAATCGAGAACCTATGTTAGAGGTGTGTGCCTGTATACAGGTGTACGAGGCGTGTTAAAATTTTAAAACCTCTTTTAGAGGTTTTCCGAAATGAATCAATATACCTCGCCGTGGCTGAGAAGAAATATGTTTTCTAGATTCTAAACTAGGTGAGGTCTTGAAAATTCTAGCTCTCTGTTGCCACCATTCAGCATCAGCCTAGCCGTTTACGGGTAGTTCTTCAGAGACAAAATTTTCGATGTCTGTGGGTATATTTCTGTAACCAACTAACAAAACGGCATGTAATATTTTTTTCTGTACAGTTTAACTTTAGCTCTACCTGGGACAAATTATATTTTTTAAATAGTAGCTATCTAGATACAAAATAAAAAAAATTGAAGTCTGTTCTCCTGATTCATATAGGGCGTCCGTTTCCCATTTTCCGGAACAAAATGGTCGATGTCGCATTTTCCTTTTAATTCATCAATATAAAGTATAGTTATATCGAAAGGTAATTAATTGACCTCTTACAAAAAAAATACATATTAGATATAACTACGTTAGTGTATTTTTAATTAAATAAATAAGAAGTGTCCGGCGTATAATACTGATTCATGTGGAGTAAGCTTTGCTTGACTGTACTTGGTCGAGGAATAATGATGAGAGTCTGGGATCCCACGTGGGGGGAAACCTGTCATACAACGGACGTGCTAGAAGGTGGACATGAGGCTGGTTGGCTTAGAACCTGGTGAAACAGAGGTAAATGTCTGATTCATCTGTGCTTGGTTTAGGTACCTAGCTGATTACAATGCCTAATTTATTAATTTTATTTTGCTGTTTTAAGACTTTAATCTGAGTTTGGTGTGATGCTTTTGGGTTACAGATCCGTGTAGAAAAATGATAATACTGAAGTCTGTATGAATGATGAGCTAAGCATGATTTTAGGCAAAATCATGATTCATCTGTGCCTGATTCATATGTTCAAAAACCCATATGAATCTGAAAACTTATTAGTTTTCATCTTTTCCAGCCAGAAAGGAGCACTTTTGTTACGTTATTTTACTTTTTCATGTCAGCAGAGTGTGTGTGACATAATTTTGACATTATTCTTCGGTTTTTATTCATTATAAGTCAAACTCTATCTATTTTATTTTATATTGCTGTTTACAACAATGCCACTATCAATAGTAGAAAAGATGGAAAAAAAATAATCTATGAGAAAAAGAGACTCACAGAACGTACGAATTTTTCATCCTTCTAAGATGGAAAATAAGAAAAGTTCCAGGCAAGTATGCTGCGTGGAAATTAGAAATGAAAGAATTATATTTGAAAAAATAGAGAGAAAAACAAAAGTAAACATAGAGAATATTATAACGTATCATTAAAATAACTATCTATTACCTATTTATAACAAAATTCTCGCTTTTCTGTAAGTATTTATTTCTGTAATTGTTAGTTTAAAAACAAGAATTTTATTGTTGAATTGACCAGATTTTTTCCTTGATAATATGATCACTGTTAATAAATTAATTGTTTTATAAAAAAATAATATTGTTGTTATAATATTATGATTATTTTCTTATTACAAAGCCCATTTTTATTTACATCCCCCCCCCCCAATTCTGATTCATCGGGCACACACGAATTTTTACGCGTCGATATCCGACAGTAAGCGATAGTGTCCAGTGAAAATATCCACGGCGAAACTATGGTATGCTGGTAATAGGAGTACTTGGATGCGTGTGAGTTGGATAAGAAGGTATTTTAGGCTGCAGGTTTTTTTTTTGGACCGAAACTCAATTTTTTTGTGGCAAGTAAATGATTAACTATGACGATGACTAGCATTCACGCTGTTTTATTTTTCTTTCAGTGTGCTTAGTGCGAGTTTTTTTACGTTGACGCAATAGTAACGTTTAACCGCGTTTGGCGCTCCTATTGGCCCGCTGCAAGGTCGTGAGAACTCTCAACCAATGAGAGCGCCAAACGCGGTTAAACGTTACTATCGCGTCAACGTAAAAAAACTCGCACTAAGCACACAGATTTTCCATAACATTCACTAGTTTGTAGTGCTTTCAACTTAGACCGTGAAAGTTGCATTAGTTTATCTTAATGAGGGATTTTGAACTGTGACAATTATTAGTTCAAATAAGTGTTTACGCACTTGTTCGTCGGTTTGTCGGTCGCTCACCTGTTTCGGTCGCAGAGGAACTGATTCGCTGGCGACCAGTCGATAGTCCGAATGGCTCTAAGTTGAGCTTAAACTATGCAGTTTCTCACACTCACAAAAAATCAGTGGATAAGTTATCGAAAAGTCATAGACAAAATATCCATTAAAAAGTTTGTGACTGTTTATGTTTGGTCAAGACCTAGCATAAACCCTAATCATAATCATAATAATTTATTTGTCGGAACATGGTACAAAATTATGGTCTTAAGATTAATTATTGGTCTCATCACATTCTGCCAATTGTGGCGTGCAAATGTTGGGTACATAATTATTATACATAATTATAAAAGAGAACATTTGGGTTCCTAAGCCAGTATTGATCGGGCACGCCGCAATTGCGGCGGTAAGACCCCTCTTTGAGGAGTGGCTGGAGAGAAGTCATGGCGTCCTGACCAATACCGCTTGACGCAGGTCCTCACCGGACACGGAAGTTTCGGGAGGTACCTGTGTCTGATGCGAAAGGAGGAGACGCCTGGGTGCCACCACTGCGAAGATCGCCCGGAGGACACGGTGGAGCATACGGTGCAAGACTGCCCAGCTTGGGCGGAGCACCGACGACATCCTCACGGCTAAGCGATAGGCGGAGACCTCTCGCGCCCGGCATTGGTATGCGGCCATGCTGCGGGGCGAGACGGAGTGGGAAGCGGTCAGCTCCTTCTGCGAGGCTGCAGTAATGCTCGTAAAGGAGGAGGCAGGCCTTTGCGAGCGAGAGAGGACAGCGTCCTCCCTCCGCCCCAGCCGCAGTGGTATTCGCCCACGGCGACGGACGTCGCAAGATGATCTCCGGCCACCGTAGGCGCGGGCATGCGGGCAGCGAGTAAAGGGCAACTCGCTGCCCGACCAAGGACCATGCCCGGGTCGACGGCGCGTTGTGTCCCACGCGCGCCTCAAAGAGCGTCAGCATAATTGACGGGGCCCCCGATTCTCTCAGAGGGCCAAAGCCTGCCGGGGTCGCGGGATTATTCCCTAAAAATCGTAACCCCGGAACGTAACAGGCTATGAAGGACACCGTGGATTTTAGTCAGTAGAAGTCTGACAGTCCCTCCCGCCCTGCCCGGGGTTGGAGGACTCATTTGATGATTTTACCACGCTAAAAAAAAAAAAAAAAAAAAAAAAAAAAAGCCAGTATTGATATTAATATTAAGCCTTAATTAATATTAAGGCTTACTACAAAAAATTAAACAATTTTGAACACTTGTCTAAAAAAAGTTTGACTGCAAAACGCACCTTATTTCAACGTCATAATCTGACATTTTTTTAGACAATTAGTGTTCAACAGACGTTAAAATTTTTTTGTGGTACGACGGTAAAAGTTTGAAATGCGTTGCTAAATAGGTATATTTTTGAAAATGTTCTCTTTCGACAACAAACCACTTTGTTTAATCACGAAAATGTCTGTTACCCACTTTCCCTCGCGAAATTATTCAGACAGTTACTACTTTCTTATCCATATTTCTTCATTCCTAACATTTCCCATTCTCCGGTCGATATGTGTTACATTTAAATGACTACAGCGTGTGGTCTCTTTGTGTCATTCCTATTTAAACATATGCGTTATTTACTTTCTAATGGCCGCTCTACGTTTATTAATTTTTACTTTTAATGGCCGCTGTTACATGTGTTACTGTGGTTTCTATTTGTAAGTAAATATTTAGGGACATGAACGTACACATACCAAATAGAATAGTCAAATTTTATAGGTAATTGTATAGTTCAATAGGTCTTGGGTTCACGGGCTCTTATGACGGGGCAATAGTCAAAGAAAAACAGTGCCGTATAAAAGTTGGTTGACGATTTTTTAGAACTTCTGAGTTTCTTACTCACAGCGACTGTCAAAGATCTACAAATGAAAGCCGTGACCAACAGCCTTACGTGCTTTCTAAGGCACGGAGGAACCCACTCACCCATCCACATACCAACCTCGGCAAGCGCGGCTTAACCTGTAATTATTTAGCCACGAGCTCCTCATTTTTATTTCTAATGAAAAAATCTCATTAATTTCTCCTCCTTTTTTTCTAATAAGAAAATTTCATTTATTTTCGACCTGCAAAACAATGATTGATCGATCATCAAACGTTTCCTATTTAACCAGAATACTTGCATTCCTCAACAGGCTATGGATTAAGTGAATCACGCTAAGGTTGCGCGCACACTGTTACGTAACGACGGCTAATAAGATTTGTCGCACAAAATACTGCTAAACACAGCGCTGTGCGTTCAGTGGGTATAGTCACGGTGGTGTGGGCTTCGATTTCTTGCAAATACGTTTTAAAATCAGTCAATCGAGAATTTAAAAGCGTAGGAAACTGAAATGGCAGTGTTCTGGTCATGTCAGTAGCAGAACTAACCAGCTGGTGGAGCAGGGGGTGTGTTAGAAAGAAAGAAAAGAAAGAAAGAAAAAAATTGAGTTTATTAGCATCAAAACTTAAAACTAAATAAAAAACAAAACTAATCTTTGAATGCCAAAGGGCCTCAGCTCAGCATAATGCCAAGTGGCAGCACAAAGTCTACCACTTGACGCTAATTTTCAGCTGCAGCCCACGAGTGCCATACGCTCGAAAACAAAATACGTAAATTATTATTACAACGTCTTAAAACCAGGCTAGTTCCAGTGAGTGAACGAGATGGCGCTAGACGACTTGTATAGCTCTGTCACTTTCACTCGCCGGAAGAAGCCTCACGCAGAGAAATGTATACGAGAACTTCTGGTTGCAACCGTGACAGCAAGACTCACCAGTTGACTTAACAAAATTTCTAGTAATAAATACTAAGTCCTTGTTATCTCTACTACTTACTTAGCATTTATTACTAAATCCCTGTTATTTATCTCTACTAATTACGCAGCCAGTTGCTGAGCAATTGGCTGCAACGTGGCGTGTTGCCGGTTCGATTCCTGCTCGAGAAAAATACTTATTTGATCTACAAGTAGTTTTGCTGCGGCAACTGAGTATTTTAAAAGTCACCCACGATACAGGTGAAATCAAATTAAAAGGAAAACTACAGTAAAAGTACTAAAACACATGATTTAAACTAGGTAAAAGAGCTGAAACACATGCTTTAAAAGTTTGAGTTCATGGCGTGATACCTATCAGTGAAATGCATGCTTATTGTTAGGTAAACAACCAGCAAAAATTACAACTGCAACGCCATTAAATTAGTCATGCTCATTCTCTGATTAGTTTACAAAACAATGGTTTCGATACACATGCTACTAAGTAGCATTTGCTTAAAAGTAGCAAACTCTCGTGCTTTAGCACGCTAGTTTAAAGCATGTGTTTCTGTACCTTTACGTTGAATAAGCTCAGAAATTATAGCGAGTGAAGCTACTAGAATGTTCGGTTAGTCGCGAAATAAATTGACTTAGTGGAAGCCATAGCAACGCAATGCTTGCAGTGTTTACCTTAAACATTACCTAATGTGCAGCGGATTGTATGACGAGCGCCGCGAAATGTATGCCTGTTTGTTTACTTTTAAATAAGTAGCGTTCTTGTTAATTAATTAAGTTTAAAATTGATTTAGCTACTGTGTCTTTATCAACATTAAGGTCGTGTCGCAGCAGATGGCCCGTCTCCTAGGATACTAGGATAGCCCACTTAAAAAAACAGTTGATGATTATTTGAAACATTTGAAATTTCGCGGCTGTATGCTACTAGACTTAGTTGTAAAATTTCAAAAGGTTTCAAATAATCATAACTGTATTTTTTTAAAGTCCTCGGGAGCCGGGCCATCTTCGGCGACACTACCTATAACATAACTTTTTTAACGTGGTAGAATCATCAAATGAGTCCTCCCACCCCGGGTAGGGCGGAAGGGACTGTCAGACTAGTACCGAATAAAATCCACAGTGTCCTTATAGAAGCCCTTTACGTTCTGAGGTCAGCTCTTAGACCGCGACCCCGAGGCTTTGGCGCTCTAAAGGAGCCCAAAATAAATGAAAATGTTAACATTTAATTCAGAAACCTGCTGTAAATCTATTTGGTGTATAAATCGAGGCATCCTGTCCCAATAATTAACACACGTGTCACCAGACGAGATTATTAGTAGTGATGTACACTGTTTAACTACATTTTATTTAGATTTAGCATTATCTGCCTATAATTTTCCCAATATTGAAACCATCAGTGGCTCTAACTTGATTAGTTGGGCTAGCCGCAATCGCGGCTGTGAGACCCCTCTTTGAGGACTGGCTGGATAGGTCCCACGGCGTCCTCACCTACCGCATGACACAGGTCCTCACCGGACATGCAATGGCAGCTTCGGGAGGCACCTGTGCATGATAAAAAAGGAGGAAACGCCCGGGTGTCACCACTGCGAGGATCGCCCCAAGGATACGGTGGAGCATACGGTGCAGGACTGCCCAGTGGAGGACTCATTTGATGATGTTGCCACGTAAAAATAAAAACATGATTAGTTAGCGTAGTTTTTTTTTTTGATAAATCAAATGCGTCCTCCTACACAGTGCGGGGCGGAAGAGACAGTTAAACTTGTAGGTACTGACTTAAATCCACGGTGATCCTTCAATAGCCCTTTACGTTTCAGGGTCACGGTTAACTGATGAGACAGACCCGCGATCCCGGCAGGCTTTGGCCTTCTAAGGGGGCTCCGTCAAAATTGCTCGCCTCGGTATTGCGTCCCTGAAACGTAAAAGGGCAACTGAAAGAACTGTCTGACAGTCTTCAACGCTTTGCCCAAGTCCCGCCATGAAACTTGGACTCATTTGATGATAGTCCAACCTAACAAAAAGGACAAAAAGAAAAAGTATATTTTGGTTTCTTAATCAGAGTAAGAGAGTTTTTTCGTGGTAAAATCATCAAATGAGTCCTCCCACACAGGGTAGAGCGGGAGGGACAGTCAGACTTGTACTGACTAAAATTCACAATGTCCTTCAATAGCCCTTTACGTTCCAGGGTCACGGTAGCTCGTTAGTCCCGCAACTTTGGAGTATGACCATTAAATTCATAAATGATGAAGTGGTGACAATTTAAACCAGACCAGACGTTTGTCCTCCATGTCCCATCCCTATTTATTAGGGCAATGTGGGCGCCAGACGATCGCAGCATTCCAGCCAAATTGGCGAGTCCTCACGAATTATTCCCGTTGGATCCCACTTTTGAATCCCACTTGAATATTTTTCCCGTTGGATCCCACAAAAAATTAAAATGTATTCCCGTTGAATCCCACAACAAAAGAAAAACGTTTTATTCCCGTTGAATCCCAAAAACTATTCCCGTTGGACCCACATGCTTTAAAAAATCTGAATGCGAGTACTTTCAATTACAAAATTCCTATCATAAAACTAGCTTCTGCTTGCAGTTTCGCCCGCGTCAAATTAGGTGTATGGCCCTATGGTCCAGTCTCCAGCTGTTCTCTTGAGGAAAGCTTGAAACACGACGCGCCATGACTTGGGCCTGTCCATGGTCGGACGGTTCCCGGACTCCCCGTCCAGAAGCAGCTGGAATATGACTCGCGATTTCCGACGCCCTCAGGCGTCATCAGCGGTGGCTGGGGCAAGAGTATACTATCACAAAAAAATATAACATTATATCGATTACTTATCAAATTGCAGGCTTTTTAAATCTCGTTTCTGTGAAAAATAAAATACGTAAAAAAGGGGAAGATTTGTGCTAAGCCTACCTCGTCGCACCGTCTCTCGTTAGGTATCTTAGAGCACAGCAGGCATTTAGAGTGATTCCCCCCCCCCCGTCACGTGGCATCAAAGCGCTTTTCAAATGAACTTGGCTGATCCCGTTGAAAAACGTACCACCTTGAGCTTATGCTAGCCTAGTACTTTGGCAGGCCATTTAGAGTTACCTTACCCCCGCGCTGCGTGTCACGTGGCGCCAGAGCGCAAAATATACCACCTTGATCTTATGCTAGCCTAGTACTTTTGCTGGTTAGTGACATTCTATCAGTTTTTAAGTAAAGACTGAAACAAATTCTCAGAATGTGTCTCTGACATCTTTCTACACACACTGGTCGTCTATGGAAAGCCTATGGTGGCCGGATTTGTGGAACATCTTTTTTAGCAAAATTCTTAAATTAGTTACTCAGAATATATCAGTAAAATAACGGTAACAGTTTTCTTCTGATATGTACACATGTTGTCAAAAAGTGGGATTCATCGGGAATTAAAAATGGGATTCATTGGGACTACCTGAAAAATGGGATCCAAAAGTGGGATCCATCGGGAATAATTCGTCCTCACAACACTATTTTTAGTCGGGCAATATAAATTGTGCGGTATTACGTCTCAAGGGACTTCCTACCTTGAATACATGGGTTGGGTTACTTTTAAGTTGCTTAAATATGTATTTTTTTGCTCATTTATTGCTCGATAATGTGTGCCAAAAATTACTAAGCAAACTCATATTTTGTAACGGTTTTTTTTTCTATGATTTCAGTTTTGATTTAGGTCTATTTGTCACGGGTATGCGAAAGGATAGTATTGGGTGTCTCGACGTCTGATCATGCCCGGGTCGCCTATTTCCAAAGCCTATACTATTTCAGTCACGAGTCGGACTCTACTCGATTAGCTTTTGTTTGTGCATATTTCTCAACAAAACCTTATCTATCTCAGTAAAAAACTTGACTCAAATAGATTAGCTTTTGTTTGTGCATATTTCTCACCAAAACCTGATCTATCTCAGTAAAAAACTTGACTCAAAAGATTAGCTTTTTGTTTTGATATTTTCAAAGAAAATGCACGTACAAAACCTAGTTCTATATAATTCATGTCACTCGAATAGCTAGACTTTCGGCGAGTTATTTTTAAACATTACGTACGAGCAAAACCTTGTCCAGTAGAGGCTCACTAGCTATATGAGTTTTACCTCGGAATTTAACTTTTCTTAAATTTTGTATTACTTGAATATCGTAAATACGACTGTGGGCACCCCGACTCGGACAGGTTAACCCTTCGTGGTTATTTTTTTTTAAACCACCCGGAAGTAGGAGCACCGCGAAGCGGTGCTCCGTCGACGTTTTCAACATTTTACTTAGTTTAGTGAAATGACATGATCTCTGACTTTATATTAGTATTTTTGTCATAATTATCACTAGATACTTTTCTTGATAATTAGATTTCGTGAAATCCCTGATTTCCTCATTTCACTGCGACATGCATAAACAAAACATCGTCTTTTTTTAGAGTTTGACTCGTGCGTGACTAAAATAGTACTAGATTTTGTCCGTGCATTTTCTTTGAAAATATCAAAACCAAAAGCTAATCTATTTGAGTCAAGTTTTTTACTGAGATATATTAGGTTTTGTTGAGAAATATGCACAAACAAAAGCTAATCTATTTGAGTCAAGTTTTATACTGAGATAGATTAGGTTTTGTTGAGAAATATGCACAAACAAAAGCTAATCGAGTAGAGTCCGACTCGTGACTGAAATAGTATAGGTTTTGGAAATACGCGCCCGGGTCGGTCGCTGTCGAATTCCACGCGCGCCTCAAAGAGTAATAAGTACTGCTGCTCTATAAATATTCAAATTATTATGATCCCCGTGCGCCTCAAGAAGCCAGTAAACTGAGGGCGGCAAAATGGTAACAAAATGCCGCCGAAAATGGCAACTTCGTCTTCTAGAACAGCACACATTATATTTTCCAAACCCAAACAAAAATCATGGGGCCCCCCTATCAGAGGGCCAAAGCCTGCCGGGGTCGAGGGATTATTCCCTTACCGTAACCCCGGAACATAACAGGCTATGAAGGACACCGTCGATTTTAGTCAGTAGAAGTCTGACAGTCCCTCCCGCCCTGCCCGGGGTTGGAGGACTCATTTGATGATTTTACAACGCTAAAAATAAATAAAAAAAAGGTAGAAGAAAGAGATGAAAATCAAGAAATGGAGGGATTTTTTCTAAATCCACAACAAGGTTGTGATGTCAGCAAAATATTTTCATTCGTGTCAGCGGTGTCAGCGATATCTGGGTCTGTGAGATTAGCTCGTAGTTTAGAGATTAGCCAGTCAGCAGGTTGCTGGTGCCTAGTGGAACTTCCCAGGGTAAGCTGATACCTAGTTGCCCAAGTAGGTAGGTCACATTCAGAAGCTGAATCTTCTCTTCCCTCGTTTGAACGTTTTACGGTAACGCACAGAATATTTATTAGTACCTAAAGGTAACGTGAGTACTTTTCCTGGAGACGCGGATTCAAATCCCACTCAACGTTACGATGAGCGTCGAAAATAATTAATTGATATAATAAGCTGTTTTTTCATACTGATGGGCTCGATCAATTCCTCATTTTGTATGCAAAACCCAACTTCTTTTTTTTGCGAATTTCCAAGAGCCTTAAAACAAACATTTTTGTTCAGTAACACGGGCTGACTTACCCCACGAGAGGTTTTGCGCTATTAACGTTCCACGTTATATATGTATGTTAGATATTATAAACTGCATGATTCAACAACAAAAGCGTTAAAATAAGAGCACAAAGATTTTCTAATTTCTTTATAGACTTGAGTCTCTTTCGGTACAACTTTAAACGGTGAACGGTGTTATATAAAAATAGTCGCAGGCGCAACTTTCTCTCTGACAGACAACCCACACAGAATTAAGATCTAGCCACGGAGGAGACACAAATGGAGCACTCACTCATCTAAAGACTGTGGCAACCACTCTTTTATAGATGATTGAAGAACAAGACGATGGAAGTCGATAATAAAAACAGACTTTTAAAAAGTAAAAATAATTTTGATGTTTCTTAATTTCCATCATTAAATGATGAAAATGCTAAAAATTCTGGAGGTGTAGCAATTCTGGACGATTTAATTCAGAAAAGATGTTGAAAACTGTAATGTTATCTATCTAATATCTTTAAACGAGCAATTCTTGTACATTTATATATAATCAGGATTTCGGAAACGGCTCCAAGGATTTTCATGAAAGTTACAGATTAGGGGTTTTTCGGCTCAAGGAATCGATTTATCAAGGTCCCAGGTTCGAGAAAAGCTCGGTTCCCAAGATATAGACATTTTATAAACCGAGCGAAGCTCGGTCAACCAGATATTGAGTCAATGATACGCAATTTAACCGATTTCGACCAGCAATAACTTGCCTATACAATAACTGCCCAGAGTGCGCTAGTCTTTAGTAATGCAGTTTTCACTTCGTAAAATGTTTTTTTTTCTCGACATAAAAATAGGTAAATACGTGGTATAAGTTACTCTATTCACGACAGTTAACTCTCCATTTCTCACTCCTCTGTGGTTTCATTAGATTTCGCTCACAAAAGCGACAGTCATACAGCCCACTATCTCGCCATCCCAATTGGAACCGACGCAAATACGAAAGTTGAATTATTCGTTATTGAATCACGAGTTTGTCATGACTACATAAAACTGTGAATTGTTTTATACTAACATTTTGGTCTAGTGGATAGAAAAGTAGAATCATCATCATCAGCTGGAAGACGTCCACTGCTGAACATAAGCCTCCCCCTTAGACCGTCACGCCGAACGACAATTCACCACTTGCATCGATCGGTTGCCCGCGTAAAATAGAATGATCCTTTTAAAATACCCCATCAACTCACTTAACGAGTCCTAGATTCCTTTCCACGATCAGACAGAATATTTCTGCATCATGCAGGAATACCTTCGAAATATCCTGAAAAATTGAGATAATATACAAGATTCGACGTTTTTTTTATCGTGGTAAAATCATCAAATGAGTCCTCCCACCCCGGGCAGGGCGGGAGGGCCTGTCAGACTTCTACTGACTAAAATCCACGGTGTCCTTCAAAAGCCCTTTATGTTCCGCGGTCACTCTGAGAGGGGGCCCCGTCATTATGCTGACGCTCTTTGAGGCGCGCGTGGGACACAACGCGCCGTCGACCCGCGCATGGTCCATGGTCGGGCAGCGAGTTGCCCTTTACTTGCTGCCCGCATGCCCGAAGATCCATTGACATAGGTAGGTAAATTGGTATATACTCGTACATACTTACTTTAGATCGCAACAGGTGACATCGCACCAAGGTTGCGTACTAAAGAAAAAGATTTTAAAAGGTCATTTACAAAATGTTAACAAAAGGCATTCCTTAAACTATCAAAATAATAAATCGCAAGTATGTAGGGGGACCTAAACGGCGCGGGAAGCGTCGTCGGTCGGTCGCGCGACTAATTGGGCGCTAGTGTCGCGACTTTCTCCTGTCCGGTGACCATACGAGTGAGGCTGGGGAGACTGTCTTGTTGTCAAATCTAATGTTTTTTTTTTTAGCTTGGTAATATCATCAAATGAGTCCTCCCACCCCGGGCAGGGCGGGAGGGACTGTCAGACTTCTACTGACTAAAATCCACAGTGTCCTTCAATGGCCCTTTCTGTTCCGGGGACACGGTAAGGAAATAATCCCGCGACCCCGGCAGGCTTTGGCCCTCTGAGAGGGGGGCCCCGTCAATATGTTGACGCTCTTTGAGACGCGCGTGGGACACAACGCGCCGTTGACCCGGGGTCAAATCTAATGTAGGAAAATAAATGTGCGTTTTTTTTTTTTTTAAATAAACCTAAAGGCAGATCTATTTTCTGGCTATGGAATCAGCATTGCCATTGGGCACTATACACGAGGAGAAATGTATACGTGAACTTCTGGTTGCAACTGTGACAGCAAGACTCACGAGTGTTGACTTTACAACATTTCTAGTACTTAATAAGTTAGTCCTTGTTATCTCTACTACTTACTTAGTATTTATTACTTACTAGAAATGTTATAAAGTTTACTTGTGAGTCCTTCTGCCATCGGTTGCAACCAGAAGTTGCATAATTCTGTTTTTATTTTTTTGATTTCGGCCATTCAACCGAACTTAATTTTGAAATGAATTTGAATACCGTTCGGCAAAATGGGGAAAAATGAAATTACAAACCTTTAGCACCTCTTTGTTGGTTTAACCTACACATACGAGTAATTGTGGTATTTATTTACTCACTAACCCATCATACTGCTTTCATTCAAGTACAATACATATTATAGATAACAATACATATTGTACTTGAATGAAACCTGTTGGGTAATTCCTAAAGCCGTATTAAACAATGGAAATATAGGTATACCTATCAAACATTATTCTAATAATTTATTATTTCCAAATTAGTTGAGTGCCTTTGACTTGAGGAAAATGTTGAGACAATGGAATCGGGCGTGCCAAAGAAATAAAATGATTAATAAGTAGTTTGTTTGCTTTTCATCATGTGTTATTCCCCTATTACCATATCTATGGACTTAAATTCAAGTGGTGAAATGTGGGTTTACCTATAATAGTCCATCATGATCCGACTCTTGGGAGAAAACAGGTTTTTCTCAAATAAATTCGAATAAATAAATAATAAATTATTGGAACGACATTAAAAAAGTTGAAAACTTTAACGCCTGTCTTAATTACTTAGGCAAATAATTCGAAATACATAACTACAAAAACATGCAATTATCATAATTACAATTATTAACGAATATCACTGCTAAAATTAAGTTTTAGTGCCGATAAACATTATTTTTATTTCTTTCTAAAAACTTACTTTAGTTATTATGCAAGAGGTAGTGCGTGCAGTTTTTCATCTTTTATCAAACAGGAAGAATTCTCTACACGGTATACAATGGTTATAAGTCGAGTTAACATGATTAATTGCGGTAATAATTTTGATAATAACAATACTTAATGTGACACTAGTTCATAAATAATAATAATATTCCACAACTATCACACAACGCCATCTAGTCCCAAGCTAAGCAGAGCTTGTGTTATGGGTACTAGACGACTGATAAACATATTTTTACATTTCTAAATACATGCATATTATAGATAAATTACACCCAGACACAGAACAAATGATCGTGCTCATCACACAAACATTTATCCTGAGTGGGAATCGAACCCACGACCTCCGGCATAGCAGTCAGGGTCACTAACCACTAGACCAACAGGCCAGTCAAATAAATGTTCGTATAGATGCCGCCGTTGTCCCCAAACGTCTACATTCAGGACAGTCTCCTATAAAACCAATTTTATGTCACCATACTCCCCGGTGACACAATAATCGTGACCCCTGGACATTCCGTAGGTAGGCACACAGCTTTACGTTGACACACTATTAATAATAACGGCAAATAATGTGCTATAAGTGTGTCTATGGCTTTATTGTGAGAATGGCTTGCTTTGTTCTGTATTGTGAGTTGTTTGTGATAATTAGGGTTTTTTAATGACTTATAGAATCATCACCAGCCTATAAATGTTCCCACTGTTCAGGACACGATCAGTGGGCCATGATCCACCACGCGGGCCCAGTGCGGGTTGGTGGTTGTCAAATGCCTTCAATTTTGGTTTTAAGACATGCCGGTTTCCTCACGATGTTTTCCTTTACCGTTTTGAGAGCAGTGCTGATGGAATAAATTACACTAAGTAATACGCGTGACTGGGTTCGAACCCACGACCTACAACTCGTAAGTTGGGGCCGATACCACTGGGCCTGCTCGCCACTGTAGATTGTCGATTTATTAAGCTAAACTGCTGAGCAGGCTCTGGGTTCGTTTCTCGCGTCAAGCAACTGTGAAATTTGGATTTTTCAGTATATAACAACCATGGAGACTGCAATTGTGTCCGATTTATGGCAATAGGCAGCGCCCTATTATACAAAAATGATACTATTACTTAAATACTTATAACAGGCGAAGCATGGTTTTCTTATTAGTATACCTTCTGCCTTCCCTTCAAGAATTACAGGCGTGATGTTATGCAATATGCATGTTTTATTATTATATTGTTATTTAAGACTTATTGCTTTTTTAACACTACATTTTTTTTTGTTTTCTCCATAAAATAATTCCTTCGTTTATCGACAGATGGCGCTATTTACAGTTTATTTTTTTAATAATTTTAGTGTTGTCTGTCTTGTTTTATTCTAATTACTAAAATAACGGCTTTTAATTAAGTATATCAAGGGCATTATGAGTTACATTATGCCATGGCCAGCAAAAAATACTAAGTTCAATGCAGTGGGGTGCTAAGGACGGGAAACCTCCACGAGTGCCCGAGGACTGGAAGTTCCTTTCCGGATACGTCCGGGGGGAAGCCCAGTTTCTCGGGACGGTGCGCCCCGGGGTACGGGCAAGAACTCACCGTAAGGGGTTTCCTTGCCCGTATGCCAATGTCCCGTCACACCGCTCCACCTTGGCTCCACCACATGTCCCTCTGTTTAGCAGAGGGCACAGTGGTTGGAGTAAGAGCGGGCCCGGCGTGCACTAACCCTGCCGCCGGGCAGGCAAGAGGAGCGTCAGCATAATGACGGGGCCCCCCTATAGAGGGCCACAGTCCTGCCGGGGTTGCGGGACATACGTATACCGCGACTCCGGCACATGAGGGGCTGCCGAGGGATACCGTGGATTTTAGTCAGTACGAGTCTGACAGTCCCTCCCGCCCTGCCCGGGGTAGGAGGACTCATTTGATGATTTTGCCAGGTAAAAAAAAAAAAGTACAATGCAGTACAGTCAGCAGAAAAGTCTCTTTAATAAACCTCATCTCTAATTTAAGTTGTAACCAAACTTTTTGTCAAATACACTCGAAAATATACTCTTAAAACAAAACTAAGAAACTAATCCTCCATGTACAGTCAGCAACGAAAAATGCGTGGTGTCACCGCGCGACACTGACGGACGGCGATAATTAGTCTTAAAAATTGCGCGCCCACTGTACTCTTGTGCACTGGCGAGCAAGGTGAAGGGAACAGCGTGGTTTTTGTTTGAGTGGATAATAATGGCTTTCGAAGCTGGGGTATGGTTTTATTTTAGGTGAAATTGAGGTTAAACCGTTTTTATTATAAGCATCTCTAAATGGAGGAAAGAAAGTCAGTGTTATTGGGTAAAAGTTAGGTAAAGTAATTCAATAGAAGTCGATTATGTTGGTAAAAGTAAGATAGTACTTATAAATTAAAAAATGGATTCTTTTCACAAAAATTTATGTTTTTTTACTTACTGGGCTGATGGAAAATCTGTTGATATTAGATGTTTAGATAGGTACTTAAAAAAACATGGTACCATATTGTTTTAATTGGTTTTGTGTTGCATTAAAGAGAGCCGAAATATTGGAAAATAAAACAAATAAAATTTAATATGGTAAGTAGAAAACGGCACGTAAAACTTATATCTATTTAAACTATTATTTTAATAATAATAATAATAATAATATTCCACAACTATTTTATATCTATCTCTCACAGAGAGGAGATCTGTGTCCCAGCAGTGGGAACATTATAGGCTGATGATGATGATATCTAGCTGTATACTTAGTTTTCCAGTAAAAAGCTGTTCCCTTTACCTTGTCCTCCAGTGTACACTTCATTGCACTAAATTGTTTGCTGTTGTGTAGGTCTGCCATGTGTCCGTTCTTAAAGCTATTTGGCTCCGGGTTGAGAGCATTTCAATAATTAATTGTTTAGTTACAAAATTAATATCAATCAAAATTCCATTGCACTTAACTATTTTACTATGTAGCTATATAGTTCGGGCACGCCGCAATTGCGGCGGTAAGACCCCTCTTTGAGGAGTGGTTGGAGAGAAGTCATGGCGTCCTTACCTTCCGCCTGACGCAGGTCCTCACCGGGCACGGGTGCTTCGGGAGGTACCTGTGTCTAATGCGGAAGGAGGACACGTCTGGGTGTCATCACTGCGAAGATCGCCCGGAGGACACGGTGGAGCATACGGTGCAGGACTGCCCAGCTTGGGCGGCGCACCGACGTGTCCTCACGGCTGCGATAGGCGGAGACCTCTCGCGCCCGGCATTGGTTTCGGCCATGCTGCGGGGCGAGACGGAGTGGGAAGCGGTCGCCTCCTTCTGCGAAGCAGTAATGCTCGCGAAGGAGGAGGCGCGCCGCGAGCGAGAGAGGACAGAGTCCTCCCTCCGCCCCAACCGCGGTGTAGGACGCCCACGGCGACGGACGTCGCGCGACGATCTCCGGCCACCGTAGGCGCGGGCATGCGGGCAGCGAGTAAAGGGCAACTCGCTGCCCGACCAAGGACCATGCCCGGGTCGACGGCGCGTTGTGTCCCACGCGCGCCTCAAAGAGCGTCAGCATAATGACGGGGCCCCCCTCTCAGAGGGCCAAAGCCTGCCGGGGTCGCGGGATTATTCCCTAACCGTAACCCCGGAACGTAACAGGCTATGAAGGACACCGTGGATTTTAGTCAGTAGAAGTCTGACAGTCCCTCCCGCCCTGCCCGGGGTTGGAGGACTCATTTGATGATTTTACCACGCTAAAAAAAAAAAAAAAATGTAGCTATATAGTTGAATCACTACCATTTTAACAGGTAAAAAAATTAGGAAGTCTTTAAACGGTTTTTTTTTTTCATTTTAACTTATATACGTCTCAAATTATCGATACTTATAGCAAAAATATTCAAATCCAAGTAATAATTAAAAAAGTACCTATTTACTTATGATGTCCATTTTTGCAATGCTATACCATTTCAATATACTACTACTGCACTGCGAAGTTTTATTAGCCTTTGATACGTAATCCTTTAGAACAAATAAATAAGTCAGTAAGTAACAAAACATTATTTAATGAAACACAAATTCATAAAAATGACGACTTGTTCACGCTTCCCATGACGTAAGAACTGACTTAGCATTGGGCGCATTACCAGTTTACAGTGGACTCCAATGAGCCCCAATGGCACAATTTTGAGCCACCAAACCCCGACCGATTTTAAACTGTATTTTTGGAAAAACAAGTCTTAAAATCGGTCAGGGTTTGGTGGCAATAATTTTTTCTCGGGGCTCGAGAGGAGTACCTCCTATTATAGGTTTTCAAATATTAGTTTGATTTAGTTTTTTTATTTCATCTTATTATATTTTTGTTAGTACCTAGATAATAAAAGTGTGCCTATAATATTAATTTTTAGCTTATAAGATATTTTATAAAACTGACCTGAATTCTAACCTGTGGGTAATTATGTTGTCTTCTGCTGCAGTTATTATCAATTTTATTACAGGCGCTTCGTCCATTTCCTCTTAATAATATCCTTCGCCATTATTACTAAAGAACTTACTGACGTCAAAACTTGAATAAAAACTCATCAATTAAATAGCCTTGTGCCTTAATAACGCAGATACTCAAACATAATCGCTGTACACAAAGCAATTTACATAAAATATATTTAAATAAACGCATACATATTTAATCACCGAAAACCAAACAAAATAAATTATTCACAGCCATTCACACTTGACACTTATTCACTAAATGCTAATGGGACACACATAAACACACATTCACACACAAACACACACATTCACCCTCTTTTTGTGCACGACAGTGTAAACGTTAACCTTCAAATGCGCGCGCTTGTATGTGTGCGTCTAAACTCGTTTAAAAATTTCGTCCACTCGGGCGCATCTTCGAAATTTGGGCGTTTCTGATTGGTTGATGTTGTGTTAGAAAAAATTAGAAGGTTAGTGTGACGGGCTGTGGTTGGTCGATTTTTTTCGGCTGTCAGTGATAAAGATTAAGTGATAAATTGGTGTGGTTGGCGGGGCCTATTTTTAGATAGTGATGTTTACTATTGGTTGATAGTTTTTATTTGCTGTGAATTTTAAATGTGTGTGTGTGTGTGTGTGTGTGTGTGTGTAATTTATAATGTAAGTAATTATTTGTCACGGTCACGCATACCTACCTTTTTTTGTTTAGAATTGTTTATACATGTTTTTATTTTTTTGTTTAGCTTTATCAACGGTAGGTATTTATTTGTTTTTTTTTTTAATAATAATCACTCCTGAATACCCTGAAAGGATGACGAGACTGCAGTACGTAATTCAAAGCTAGCTCATGAAAAAATTAACCTCTTAAAAATATTGTACACTCGGGGCCTAGTTAATCAATTAATTATAAATGTTTCACAATAATAATTCATGAAAATAATAAAAAAAAAACATTTCATTAAGTAAATAAAACAACCAAGTATTCCATAATAAAATTCACACAATCAGATGTATTAAAAAATACTAAACTATCTAATTTAAAAAAAAAACATTTAAAGAACACCCAATCCTAAAATCCATCCTTAGATTTCTAAACAAAACAAAATGGACGACAACATTCAATCACAGACCTCCATCTAATTCCGGACCCCAATTTCAAATCCACACACGATTCTATTGTGCGTCTAACATAGCTACTACTACATCCTCCCCACTCTTGCGCATCCGAAATTTGAACCGCGTTAGACGATTGGCCAGCGGCCATCTTGATTTTTTTTTGTTAAAACCTGCTAGACGGACCGGACTCGTTACATTCTTTATTTTTATGCTTTTTATTTTAAAATGGCTGGCATAAAAGATTAGTTTGCAGGATGATGCTTCATATTTTTATGGGATAGAATTATTTTAGACGGTCTTAAAAATGAAATTGATAAATATTGAAAGTAGGGATTCCATATTCAACCGCTTCTTTTTTAGCCCATATTGTGTCCCACTGCTGGGCAAATGCCTCCCCTTTTTCCTTCCAAACCTTTTTTGGGAAAGGAGGTGTTAATTTGTTCACTACATTTAAGGCCAAGCCGTGTACCTCAAGGACAAAAATAGATTTTGAAAAAAAATATGTTGTATTTATTTGGGCATTTGTACCATATGAAATTGTCGATCCAAAATGTTAAAACTTGCAACCCAAGAATTGATTTTCAATCTAGCAATGTCATACGTCTCCGACATGATGCGTTTCGTTACTTCATTTATAAACGTGTGAAAACCCAAAAATGTACTTTACAGAATTTATTTATGTATTTCAAATAAGTTATAATTACTAGTACACATATTTTGTGAATAATCATGGGAATAAGAACTTTAAAAAATGCATTTATTTCACATTTCGTATTATTTTTTGCGTTTGGTTATCTCCCGGCCAAAAGCCAGGGTTCCCGACCTAGTTCGATAGTTTTTTTCTATTGTTGTTGATATTCATTACTGTCAACAAGCTGCCAAATAATGAAACATCGATGTCATATTTTGACGTGATTTTGACAGATGAAACAGATTGAAGCTGTCATAAACGTTTCTTTGAACGCAGTTCCGTTGCGAAGTAGTGTTTTTTCATATACTTTTATTTCTTTTTCTATCTAGTATTGAAGGATTTTAAATACTGCTAAAAATATTAATTATTGGAAGGGATTTTAATAATAATTTGTACCTCAGTACATGGTTGGGCCGAAAAATTAACACCTCCTTTCTGGCCATGTCTGCGAACATGATCAAATCGTCATACAACCTCCGCCACGGTTGGACGGAGGTGATGCAACCGTAGTGTGGTAACATCGTTTAGTTTTAAAAATAGAATAGAATAATATTTATGATATTTAAAATATTTTGTTTTAAATACTAAATGTAGTCTCAACTGGCACTAAATTCAAAATTAAGAATGGCTCTATTCAAAACAATTATTAGGTAGGTATGTTAGACGTCCAGCGTAAACAGGGACCAGCTGATTAGTTACCTATTTAAGTATTAGTGGTATTAGTAAGTACCTATAAGTATTACTAAAGTTGGTGCCTAATAGAACAAGGCAAGTAAGTATGTAAAGAAGTCTAAAGCAGTCTATTTTTCTTTTCACAAAGTTTCGTCACTTAACCTTCCTTTGTCTAACAAATTATCCATGAAATAACTTACTTAAGTATGACGCAAACAAAAGGGAAAATCGAAGAAGTTATTTATAGAAAATCTTATCAGGCTATCAGTAAACAAATGGCTTTTTTTTTTCTTAGCGGTTGAGTCACGAAAGTCATAAATAAATCATTGTTTCGTAATTTCTTTTCAGGGTTTTTACCTGACTGTGTCGCACACACACATACCCGTCAAAATTATCACCTTCCTGTTTTAGGAAAGTGATGATTTTGACGGGTATGTAGGTACTGTTTTTTTTTAATTTGCCTCACCCTAGAAATAGGTACTACGTCCTGTAAGTAAGTAAGTAAGTAAGTAAGTATTCTTTATTTGCATAAAATGTGGTATACAAAAGGTGTTATATAATATTTAAGAGCAGGACACATTCTGCCATAATATAGCATGCAAATTTTTTAATTTTATAAAAAATTTGCATGATGTCGTGGGTGCGTTTACTAACACACATTACCTATTTTGAACTTACAGTCAGACCCAAAATAAACCATACATATTTAATTATTTTGTTCTATGCGGGATTTGAACCTGGAACGCGCAGCACAGCAATCAATCGCTTAGCTACTGAACTACCTGATCATAATAATATTGCTGGTCAAATGATAAAGTGACGTTACATTCAATTGAATATAGCGCCATCTATAGATTTATTTCATGCAACATTAGGATTATGCAATAAGTACACTAGGTACTTGCTTATTTTATTTCTTTGATTATTATTTATAAGTGGTATTAAACTTTTAAAGTAAAATTAAAACCACATGTTATCACAAATTCATAACACCACCGTTTCTTTTACCACAACAAATAAAGTCTAAAAAACTACACTTAATTAATTTCATATTATTTTCACTTATCCTTATAAAAAAAACACAATTTATTTCACAACGATTTTAACCATAGTGAGGAAGGAAAATGTTGCTTTAAGGGGGATGCTCCAACCAGCCCGCGAAATTCAATTTTTTTTACGTTTTTTGCAATTTGCAGGCCAGTGACATGTTGTAACTTTATAAATATTTGTGTTGCGCAAATTGCAAAAAACGTAAAAAAAATTGAATTTCGCGGGCTACATCGAAGCAATCACCTTAATAAAAAAACCGTTTATAGAAATTACCTAAGTATGTTCCTTAAACTTGTAAAACTTTCAAGATTTCTATAGAAATACCTAATGGTCCATTGGCCAATGGCTTATCAATCCCCGCATTGGAAGAAGAATCATACAATCCTGTTGGGGTCGCGGGACTTACGAATTACCGTGACCCCGAAACGTAAGAGCTATTGAAGGACGCCGTGGATTTTAGCTCCCGCTCTGCCCTGGGTGGGATAAATGATTCCTTCATTTGATGATTACACCACGTTAAAAAAAATGGGTTTGGTCTGTAGTCTTAACTCAGAGGTGTCAGAGACAAAACCTACAATGATCGAACGAGCTTACCCAGATGAAATTTAATATCCCACTACTGGACAAAGGCCCCTATAGAGCATGAACAAGCATTTAACCAAGTAATAACAATAAAATAATTAAGAAAAGTCAGGTGGAGCTCGTGGCTAAATACCTACATAGAGCCGCAAAGGCCGATCTTCTGGATTAAGCCGCGCTTGCCGAGGTTGGTCTGTGGATGGATGACCATTCTGTCATATCTTCAGTGCCTCGGAAAGCACGTAAAGTCGTTGGTCCCGGCTGTCACTTGTAGACTTTGATAGTGGATTCTGTTAGTCAGAAGCTCTAGAAGTCTGTCAACCAGTCTTACCATGGGGTATGGAATAATCCAGTAACTGGGTTGTGGAGGTCTGATAGGCAGGCGCTCCATGTAAAATACTGATATTCAGCTGTATCTGGTTCGACTGGAAGCCGACCCCAATATAGTTGGGAAAAGGCTAGGCAGATGATGAATAAAGAAAAGGAAGAACAACAACTGACCGAATAAAATGACCTCCAAAACGGTTGTCATAATAAAGAAATTATTCAAGTGTGTCCGTTTAGCCGAATTGTACGCACACATGCAAAGCCAGACGAGCTTACGCACACATTGATGAGTCGTGTCTATACACAGAGTAATGGGGAGGCTACGCAATACGGATTGGGGTTATTGTTCGACGAAATTATTTGGTTTTGAAATAAGAAGCTGTAAGATTTTTTTTTGTTTTTGTTAAGAGTTTACCATTTTTGTGTTTTTTTTTTTAAATTTTCTTCAAGAACCCAGAGTTTCTTGTAGATAGGTTTTAATTTTTTATTGATTTTATTTTGTTAAATAGAAAAAAAAATGGCAGTTACTGTTTCTGAACACCCCGACACAGGAGCAGTTTATAGGTGGGACAACTATTTTAAAAATAGAAGAGAATAATAATTTATGTTTAAAATATTTTGATTCTTTCAGAAAGACATGCCTTTTGCGCCTAAAGCTCTGTGTTAATTCACTGAACGGCTATTTGCAATATAAATTTATTTTTACATTATTGCCTTATTTAGGTTGACAGGCGTTTGCAAAACGCTTCATAAAATTGCTGTCACTGTCACTTTAGCGATTTGGATAAAAACCTGGATCAGCGTCATTAAAATGTAATGCACCCTTAATCTACGTAGGTTTTGGGAAAATTTAACCCAATAGAGCAATCTACATTTCTCCAATTAAAAAACTAAACCATCTCAACATGTGCAGTAACTATAATCACAACAACAAATTAAGTACAACAATTAATTTACATTTTTCACACTAAATCTCAACAAAAAACCGAATAACTCCGAATATTTCGCGGAACCACCCGTCGTGTCTCCGTCCGCACGCACACATACACACCCCAATTCGCATTCTGTCCGCGCACAGCAGTTTCCGCGGTACCGAGAGGCCAATGACCCCACGTTTTGGAGGGCGCCTCTGACGTCACAACACTGACCTACCACAACGACCTTGAAGCGAATTCGGTTGTCCTCGTTCCGTGAAATTGTGACGGATTCGCGCCGAATTCGTAATTGGAATACGCATTTTGGCGGAGAAAGTGGTTTTGAATTTTGTATCTGTTGCGTTCGGAGAGCGGTCATGAGCGCGGTTGAATTGTTTTTTTTTTGTTTATGGTTTTTGTTTGAGATTCGATTTTTGATGTTCAACCTTTTTTATTTTAAGCGGAGAATATTTAGGTCAGTGGCTTTTGCAGATTTTTATAATTTTACTAAGCAGGGCCAATGTGAATGTAGGTTTATTTTCAGGGAGTTTTAAGTGTGGTGGCCAGTCCACCCCTCCCTTACAAAGAGGAAGCCTGGGTTGGCCCCAGAAAAAAGAGGCTAGGAACAACTCCACAAAAAATGTGGTTTTCAGTCAATATATCAAAAGTTATTTCAGTTCAATAACTGCAACTAAACAGACCAAGCCAACGCCCTGAAAACAAACGGTTATTTACAGGAATACCTGAAACCTTTATCGAAAAGTTCACTGACTTGCCGATAACGAGCAATATTTGTGTAACAATAACTAATAAGCTAAATATTTTTAAACCTATATACCAGTTACTACGTAAAATAACCACGCCATTTTCCTTTTAAAATGCACACTAGTTTTAAAATTAAATGAACGCATTCGATTGGTAGGCACCTAGGTAAGACGTAGGTACTTACTAGAGTACCTATGCATTTGAATTAAGAATAAGACGATCTTGGCGCCATGTTGGGACGGTAAAAATGACGTTTAAGTTAAAAAAAAATACTTTAAAGAAGTTAAAAATACTTATGTTTAAAATCTGTAGGTAATGTTATTTTAGTGTGACACCTAACTTATTGTTTGTTTGTTTGACATCTTTTCTATAGGCTGTCAAATAGCCATTTTCAATCCTCAGATATGAGTTATCTGACTATTGAAAAAATCCGCCCTTAGAATAGCAACTTGGAATTAAGTCTGAATACATATTAATTAATGTTTTTTTTTCTTTTAAAACATTAAAATTATGTTATTTTTTGCAGCGAATAAGCAACTAGAAATGGCAATGGGCAGGCTGTAGCACGCAGAACTGATAGCCGATGGAGCTGTAAGGTTCTCGAATGGAGACCACGCACCGGCAAGTGCAGCGTAGGATATCCACCCACTAGCTGGTGGGCAGACGATCTTATGAAGACCACACAAGATCACGCTGGATGCAAGCTGATTCCAACCGGTTCTATTGGACATATTCTATAGGGGAGGCCTATTTTCGGCAGTGGACGTCCAATGATATGATGATGATGAATTTTTCTCATCTAAATAGACCATTTTCAACCATATTTACAATATTTCCAACGTTAACAACTCACTCAGTTAATCTTTACATATATATTATAATAAAATCGTAGAGCTGTCATTCCTGTACATTGAATATTTTTTTCTTTTTGTATTTTTTTCGAGATAAGGGATCGATTCTGATGCCAAATCTACTTTTATTTTTTTCGAAATTTTTTATGTTTTTTTGATTTGATCTATCTCTTAAACTACTGTAAAGTTGTCGATCAAATTTTCCTCAAATATTCCTAATAATATGCTTCTTTTAACAGGCTATGTATTATTACGCTATTTTTCCTGGGAGATAAGCAATTTTGAATTTTGTTGTTTTTATCTGTTTGTTTTTAGTTGGAAGCTAAACCACTGGATATTATTTAGTCATTTTTTCCCCAAATATTCCTTAAACTGCTCTTCTATTAGTAGGATATGTATAATTACGCTATTCCCTTTAGGGGATTAGCAATTTTATAATATGTTGATTTTCAGTCATTGTTGACATTTGTATAAGAACCGCTATTTGAAAATCACTGTCAGCGTACTCGCCAGTCTGGTTGGTATCCTGCTTGACTTTCGTGTAAGGGGTCTCTGGATCGAATCTCGCAGTTTCTTTTTTTCACTTTTTGAGATTTCTTATATTTGTCCTGAGAGTTTCAAATAATGAAAAAAAAAATGTGCATACTTTTTCGCGATTTTAAATTATTACTATTTTTTTTCAATAGTTCTCTAGGATATTTAAATCTACACTGATTTAAATTGTAGGTAGTAAGTTGGATATTTTTTTAAATTGTAATTGTTTCGAGGTGTGGAATTTAAAGATTAGAAAAAATTGTGTCTATTTATGTTTTGAATTGGTTATCAAACCAGTGCATAGATTCTGTTTTAAACGACGACAAGTTGTACTCATCGAGTCAGATAATTAGTTATTTTTTATGTATCACGCGGTATGCTAAAGAGAGAAGAGCAATGCTATCGTACGTTCAATTTGCAGCGATACTGTAAATCGACCCAAAAATGATAGTCTAATCTTCTAAATATATAAAACTCAAAGGTGACTGACTGACATAGTGATCTATCAACGCACAGCCCAAACTACTGGACGGATCGGGCTGAAATTTGGCATGTGGGTAGATGTTATGACGTAGGCATCCGCTAAGAAAGGATTTTGATCAATTCTACTCCCAACGGGATAAAATAGGGGAAGAAAGTTTGTATCAAACTTCGTCAATTTTAAACCGATCGGGCTGAAACTTTGCATGCATAAAGCTACTATGACGTAGGCATCCGTTAAGAAAAGATTTTGATAAATTCCATCCCTAAGGGGATGAAATAGGGGATGAAAGTTCATATAAAACTTCGTCAATTTTAAACCGATCGAGATGAAACTTTGCATGCATATAAAGCTACTATGACGTAGACACCCCTTACGAAAGGATTTCGATAAATTCCACCCCTAAGGGAATAAAAGTTTGTAAGTCTTCTTTGATTTTCGACTGATTGACCTGAAATCAAAGATTGGAAGACGTCCGCTTAAATAGGATTTTGATAATTTCAACCCCCATGGCGATATAATAAGGGATGATGGAGGATGTAGGTAAATGTATTAGTTAGAACCTATCAGTACCTAATGGAACGAATCAATTAAGACGAATGTTAAACCGCACAGCAATAAAATCATAACATTGCAATAAAATAGTTCATTGATTGTCGATAGATGGTGCTTTTTATTTGAGATCAATTACCTAATGATATCCTGTTCGAATTTAAACTATTACAGTTTCCCCTAAAAGTCTGCTTTGCCATGACAATAAACAAGTCTCAGGGGCAAACTCTTAAATTTGCGGGTATTGACTTGAGAGAACATTGCTTCTCTCATGGATAGTTTTATGTTGCTTGCTCACGAGTAAGTTCACCCAATAGCTTGATAGTTTTAGCGCCTAATGACAGATTAGTTATGAATATTGTGTACAAAGAAGTTTTGTAAGCCCTAATTTATTGCACACGCTAAACAATAGTAAAACTGCAAAAACTATACCTTAAATAATAAACACTTCTTAACGCGAGCGAAGCTGCGGGCAAAAGCTAGTCTCAAATAAACATGGCCATTTGTAAAAGTAAAAAACAAACAAAATTAAAAAGTAAATAGTTTTATCACAAAATCGCCTCAGTCTACACTAATTTGTCATACGCCAGACAGAGATAGAACTATGTATGATAAGATGGGTGTGAAAGAGGCAGATGCATACAAAAACAGTCGTGAATCAGCCGAGTGCATTGAACCTGGATTTGATGATGCATCGTGACACAGACAGACAGACATCGTAGTTTATTTTATTTATAGATGTATGGTTTGCAATTTTGTGAGGCTAATTATAATTTCTGATTTTTTTTTTGTTTTTTTTTTTTTTTGGAATAGGAAAGAAAATATTTTTATTTTTTGGTCTTATCATTTGCCTAGCCTTTTACCACATATTACTTTTACCGTCTATACTGGGGTCGGCTTTCAGTCTAACCAGAAGAAGCTGAATATCAGTATTTTACATGAAGCGACTGCCTATCGGAATTCGGACCTCCACAACCCAGGGGTACTGGGTAAGTGGGTAATATTATCGTAATGGGTAAGTGGGTAATATTATCGTAATGGGTAAGTGGGTAATATTATCGTAAATCTTACGATAATATTACCCATGACTTACCCAGTAACTGGTAGGGTCACCCCATGGTAACACTGGTGTCAGACTTTGAGCTTCGGACTGACAGTAACGACCGTCAAAGATCTACAAATGACTGCTGGCACCAACGTTCTGTTAATGGGGACGGAGTAACTCTTTAAAAAAAAAAAGTTCCTAATTTCCCCCCATTGATGTGGCAGGAATATTTTTTTACTGTGGGATTTTTTTATGGGGACAGAGGGGAATACACAAAAAAATTAGCAGCAGACATTTTTTTGCTACCACTACACAAAGCCATTATCAAACCGTGCGTTACTGACCTGCGTAAAGTCGCTCAACGTTGCGCCACGTCGCGCCACACGTGGACTGTCTCAAGGCTGTACCAGTACTTACATACCTATTGTAATGTTGATAATATCACGTTTTTTGAATATAGAATGTAGATTATGTTTTGTCTCATGATTATATTTTTTTGTTCGATTGTCCGCACTCGTAGCATAACCAATTTTATCTCTTTTCTACCAAGGATTATCATTATCATCCTATAATGTTTCCACTGCTGGGACATAGGCCTCCTCTCAGTAAGAGGGAGTGAGCCATAATCCACCACGAGAGTCCAGTTCGGGTTGACAGATGTCACATTATGTCGGTATAGTTCGGGTTGGTAGATGCCACATAATAATGTCTTCGAATTCGAATTTGATGGTTCTAGAAAATGGCGGTTTAATACCGAAGTTTTTCTTACTATTTTGAGAGCTGAAGAAATAAATTACACAAAGTAATGTGCCAGGCTGGGGCAGTGGCGTAGCTAGGTAACCAAGGGCCTTGGGGCAAATTAAAAAATGGGGCCCCACTACTATCAAAACTGGTTAGATTTTATCAATTAAAAATATTAAATATACTGCACTTAAAGGCAGGTAATAAGAATATTTAACAACAACAACATAAATTACAATTAATACTTGGTGTAGGACGTATTAAGCAATAAAACGAAATAGAAAATATATTAAAGGGTTTATTATAATACAATACAGGTCGGATCTACCACCTGACTAGATAACAATTATATTTACAAACTATTCCTTAGCTTTAATTTCGCTAAAGTATTAAAGGCTTGATGCGGTTTTATAAACCGACTCCAAAAAAGAAGGAGGTTCTCAATTCGGCTGGTATTTTTTTCAATTGCTATTAGCGATAAATTCAACGCCTCCGACGCGCGTAGTCAAATATGGCCCATACTATTTCTTAAATAATTTTTATTATATTTAATTTGCTAAATGACCTTTCAGCTGCTGCAGGAATTGTAAAGAATTATAACATTGCTGTAACTACTACCGTTAGGTCGCATTCTAACACTCCATATTTGTTGTTAACAAATGTACAATTTTGAAAAACACCCATTGTTCTGGTGCAATCTGTCATATTTATTTTGAATATGGGAGAAAGTTCAGATTTTCTGGTAAGGGTTCGAGGGCCCCCAGAGCTTAAGGGCCCCGGGGCATTGCCCCGCCTAGCCCCTTAGTACCTACGCCACTGGCTGGGGTCGAACCCACGACTGGGAAATCCGCCATGGGCTACGGTGCTATGCTAGCCGTGCTTGTCGATAGAAATCTCTCTATAGTCTGTCAATTTGTCTATTTTTCCGTCGACAAAATTGCGTTCTACTATGTCATGCCATGCGTGTTGTCGATAGTGGCGCCACTATCGCACAACTAACCTACGCAACACTGAACTTGTTGCGACATGTTCTTGTTTTGGCTTATTGTGTCTAACACGTGCTTTATCAAACAGGCTTATTTTTTTATACGTTGTTACTGATAAGTACAATGTAGGTACGTAGTTAGTGCTTCGTGATAACAAAATAAATGAGTTCCTTGATCTTTCGTGTCTGTGTTTAACCTAATTAAAAATGTTTAGTTGCCTTGCTGTCTGTCCTTGTAACCTAGACAGTCAACATTAAAAAAAAAACTTGAGGAATAGTTGTTCAACTGTCTAAACACGGTACTGCTGCCTTGGAACGCAAAAGGCAAACTAAGGAAGAGGTTACTTTGGAGTCATTGAATATGTCTTCCTGCCCTGGTTTTGGGTAACAGACACCACTGGACAATAAAAAAAAAAATCGGTGCTCTTTTTTTTTTTTGTGTGGCTTATCGCCGGTTCTCCTAGAGACGGTTATGAGCTATATAACCGGACTTTTCTCTGGATGCCTTAAATGATTCTAAGACCTCCAGCCAGGAGCTTACAAATTAAATTACTACAAACTAAGTAACCACACGCTAAGGGCACCTCCTGTGGGGTACGAACCTCGGCTTAGGGCGTCACTAAGGGAGGACAGATATACCCTATGATAAAACCAATAAATACAGTCGTATTCTCCCAAACCCACAACACTATTCCTAAACCACTGTAACTCCTGAAAGCCAGAATCGACGTGTCCCGGAGAATGAATTTATCTGTCTTGGATCCTGCAACAAAATTAATCAGAAAATAATATTAGAGGAGTATATAGGAAAAAAATTGTTTCCAACTTCCTCCATGCAAGCAGGAGACAGAACAAAACAAGGCATACAGGCATAAAGGGACATTACAACTTGGAGAAGCCCAGTTGCCTAGCACCACGGGTAAAAATGACTACTAATATTGATGGGTCCCAAATTGTGAGCTGCTATACCTATTTGATTCCAATAATAGTTCTATTCCCAACATAACAAAATTAGGCTAGTCGAGGTAAATGAGTCCTCCCACCCAGGGTAGGACGGGAGGAACTCTCAGACTTGTACTGACTAAAATCCACGGTGTCCTTCAACTTTTGGGTCACTTAGGGTTGAAATACATCTGGCAGCACGGAATCGCCTTTTTCCGTCGCCCTTTCTCTTTCTGTCGCTTAGAACTGCCATTTGCTAGACCGAGACAATGCGATAGCACGCGGCCGCCTGGAGGATTCCGCCGCGTGCTATCGCATTATGCTTTCCGTCTCCCTTACAGGAAGTGTTTACCACGTTTTTTCCACTAAAAGTACATAATCTATCTATAGAGGATAACTATTCTATTAACGCACAAAATACGTGAACCAACCAATTAAAACTATTGTTACTTAATTAACAGGAACAATTCGAATGGGGAAAAGGGCTTAAATAAACAAGATGGAAACTTTAAAATCACTCGAGGTTCACGTGATACTTTGCGTCAGTTGGTAATACTCGTTTCAAAGATTTTCCTCAAGCAAATCCTTGCCCAATTTGTTTCATAATAATTCTCGGAAAGATCTAGTCACTATAGTAAGTCAGTTTAGACTGAGAGAGGATACTTTGAAAGCCGCTATTCTCTGAAATACTTGAAAATTCGGAAATCTGGGGGCACGGTAGTGCCCCCGCCAAGACGAGCCAAGCGAAGCGCAAGGGCACTACCTATCTTTTCTCGAAGTGTTTCGTCGTTTTTTTGAACCCTTGTAGAGTTGGTAACCATTTTCTTTACAGACGCTCCCTCACCGGGGAGCATTCGCGTGTAATGTAACATTATAGATTCGACTTTGAGCATTACATTACAGTCCTACCTCCTTGACTGACGTGCATTCGCGATCATTTAGTATAGATTTGATACAAGGTGCGCATTGTGATGCTCGATTGTCTTCCCTCACTGATGAAATGTTCGAATCTGTAATATAATGTTACTTTACAGGTGAATGCTCGCGGAAGCCCCTTAATACTAGTAATGAACAGGCTTTTTCTGGGTAAGCTCGCTCCATCGTCGATCCTGTCTTAGTCACCCCTGACCTAGACTAAGGTCAAGAGCAAACCCATTGAAGAAAAAAAAATTAAAAAAAATCTTCCAGCCGATTTCGCAGTCGCACCCATGACTAAGAACTACCATAAGCCGCTACCACTGAACCTCCGACCTGTGAATATTTAAAAAAAAAACAACTTTGTTGAATATTTTTTTTACCCGGTGTTTGCTGGCTTTAGTAACCGGGTGGGGTTACTATAACAGAGAGGTATTTCACCTCTTCTGTTGTCTCAACCTATTTTCTTTTTGTTTAATTTTTTTTTTTTAATTTCAAAAATAGAATTTTTGTTGTGCCACCTTAAATTTTTCTTGTCATTACCTTCTGGACTACAGCATGCGCTGGTTCTCAGTCTCCGTTTCTTGAAATATTGTGTTTTGATTTTTAATGCAACAGAGTATGTAAAAGCAAATAAAGATCCTCAGTTTTATAATTTTATTGCTTCAATAAGTGCGACAGCTTCTGGGCGAGCACGTGCCACTCCGACGCTACCCATCAAAACAGCATCAGCAGCCTGTTTGACTCTATCTCAGAGGACGGCGTGTTAACCTACCACTTACCAGCAGGCATAGCATGGCGCCGTAGAAAAGGGTTTTGTCGACGCAAGATAGTCAAAATGACAGAACGTAGAAATAATTTTAGAAATATTTTTAAGCATGTTTATGTAAAAAATATGGAAAATAAACGTTCTGTTCTTCAATAGTGTAAGAATGGTGTAATGTAGTGTGTGAATGGTAAAAGCATTCTTACAGTCTATTTGTGTAGAAATAACGATGAAATAACTTTGACTTTTCTTGGTAGAATAGAGATAGAATCGCCATGCTACGCGTGCAGAAAGTGGCGTAAAGCCACACTCCTATTAAAATTACTCCCACAATCCACCTCCCAGACAAAAAACCTCTATAATCACAACAAAGGTTCGTCAACCGAGTCGTCGACCCCTTATCAATTTACTCCAATTTATATTTTTATCACGACCGATATCAGATTATCAGTTTACTGGCTTCACGTTTGTCCTCAATGTCAAAAAACACGTTTTTGTATGCAATTCATATTCTGCGTTATTATTTGTTCAAGATAATGTTTGGGTATGCAACGTTTGGAATAACAGATGTGATAGTTCTTTGATAAGTAAAATTTCCGGCGATTTAAATACCTCCCTGGTATTTGTCAAAATCAATGAGTATAATTCTCGAAGGCACTACAGTACCCTTAGCACCAATTTTCACTCTTTTACTTTACAGCGTCTTTCCAGTATTTACAGCGTTTTTGTATGAAAAAATGGAACAGCGCCTCTGGTGTGCGAGGACAGAACTAATTTTTTCCTTGAAAATTGTTGGCAATTTGAAATTGTCAAAGTTCCAGTTTACTTTACATCTCAAATACTGAAAATTCGTGCTAAGGGTACTGGTTACAGGCACTTTTGAATTGTCAAAAGACGAAAAATCAAAACGTTAAAAAAAATTTGGAGCTATAGTCTCAGTCATAAGACACATAAATAACTGTGAAAGTACTATAGGTGCCCATTTCAATGAGTAGATAGATCTACTATGGAGGAAAACGGGTATGAAACTCCATGGACACTCTTGACTTATTGCGTTACAACAAATATAATCGGATGACATTGGCATGGCTTTAAAGAACAGTTGTGGCTCAGTGGAATCGGCAACGTCTTCCTAGTTGTAGGTCATGGGTTCAAATCCGGCTAGCCGCATTTATTTGTGTTACTTATGCCATCACCACTACTCTCAAAACAGTGTATGGAAACATCGTTACGAAACCGGAATGTCCAAGTCGTCCTAAAACCAAAAGTTCTAAAACATGTGATATCTAGCTGTCCACACTGGGCTTGCGTGGCGGTTCCAGCAGTGGAAACATTCATCCATTCACATTATGGCGTCCAAGTCATAATATTTTTTTGAATGCATAGTAATCATTTAGTAGGTAAATTAGGTTACATTTGGTATGGACTTTAGAAGAGACCTTTCCGTTTTCCCGGACATAAAAACTGATTAGAGGTTGCTTATTAGGGGATAAAATAAAATAAATAATAATAAAATATAAACATTACCTAAAGCATAGCCGGAAAGACCTGCATAGTATTGTTTTGAGTTTCAAACCGCGTTGAAGTGTGAGCGCAGATTAGTGTGAATCTATGATCATTTAAGTTTCGTAATATTTATTTTGATATATAAACTCCAAATACTGTATAAATGGTACAAACTCATGTAAATAATTGTGTGAATTTAACTGAATTGTTAAAAGTGAACTTTTTTTTAATGAAAATTGATTTTAAATGAAAATTATGGCTTTATCTACTTCTTCAGGTAAGTGCCTCTGGATTCATTCATTTATTTTCCAGCTTTATTCGTGTGTATCTGTTTTTACTGAGTTCGTTTTCTAGTCTAAGTTGATAGACTTCAATGCCAATATTTTGCACTGAGCAACTGTCTAGAGTCATTCTTTTAAGTTGGCTAAATCCGAATGATATCTCGATAAATAAAAATAAATCAATAACTACTTAAAAAAGTGCGGAAGGCCACGAAGGAGATGGCGTGACGAAGTGGATGTCTTCCTTGAGTATTGGAAGGAGGTGGTGGACTCAGGTTGTTTTTTTTATGTAAATAATATAATTCTAAAATCAGCTGTTCGGGGACTTTTGCAACTACCTAATTATGATGTCGTCATTAGGTACTATTCTCACTGTAGCAGCCGATCAAATTTGTTTGTTTGTGGGGCCTCTGTGTCTCAAAGCTCTTCTCTTGGTCGTTTCCTTTATGGCCAATTCACAATAAGACGCGACGCCGAGCGAACATTTTAATTGCGCCACAAAATCTAACTCGATGTATGAATGATACGTACTATACGATAAGATACACCTTTCCGGTATCTTCACGTCACGTCTTGTTGCGTAACATACGGTGTTATCTGACCCTTACTTAATCAATAATAATAATCTTAATATTATAATATATCCACATAATTTTGTTAAACCAGTGGCCCGATTCTCCTGGTGGTTCTTGCAATTTTTATTGCATACAATCCTTTTCCTGAGAATTATAAAAACAACTAAAAGATTTTATCCCATCAGTACAGTCGTTCAGAAGCTATAAATCGCATACATCCTACATGTTTTTGTGTAAAATATATCACAAAAACGGGAATTGAATGAATTTGTTAATTGGACAAAAATATTTGATTCATTGTGTTCCTGGAACCCTTTATCTTGTAGTTGTAACCAAATTTAAACAAAATACCCGGAAAATATGAATTTAGTTTCCTTCCTTATTATACTAAGTCGCTCCACATTTATGTTTTGGTTGAATTAAGTGTCAAAATATACATAAATATTCCTGTTAATTGGAATCCTAATTTGTTTCTTCAGATTTAATTATTAATTTTACATAGTATGGCTGCTTTATGAATTTTACACTAACTTTAAAAGTGGGTCTACGCTTAGGATCCGAGCACGAGCGTAAAAAGAGTGGGAAACAATTTCGTGTTCATTGTGATTCGGATTAGATGCAGTACGTAAACGCCTTAACCGATCTAAATATAGATTTATGGATAAAAACGTGTAAGAAATTGAATTATTGAAAAACTATAACTTTAAGTAAAATACATCCAATGACAGAGTTGGAAGCCGACCTCAAAATTGAGAAGGTAATGATTAATTGGTTAGCCCAGTTTCCACATGTGTCTTCAGAGACGAGGAAACTAATTAAATCATGTTTATTTTGTTCAATATCCCCAAACATGATGCATTTTAATTGATCTCAACCACAGGTTTGTCAACATTATTAAGGGGTTTTTTGGAAAATAATATTGCAAATATTTATCCTTATTTTAAGATGTAATTTTACCGGTGTGCGGCAATGTGCGGGACAAATGTTCGCTCTAGTTGACTTACTCAAGCAAAAATTAATAAACTTTTTTAGAATGTTCGCGTACACCTTTTTTATCGTGGTTAAATCATCAAAGGAGTCCTCCCACCCAGGGCAGGGCGGGAGGGACTGTCAGACTCGTACTGATTAAAATCCACGGTGTCCTTCAATAACCTTCAATAACGTTTCAGGGTCATGGTAAATTTTCACGAACACCTGGATATTTTTGTACGCGCACACGAGAGCGGTGTACTCGTTATTTGTGGCCTCCACTCCCGATTTTTACTATCCTTACATAAAACTAAGTCAAACAGCAACAAAAAAGTCGCAGCAGACCACGAAGGAAATGGTGTGACGAACTGGACTTTCTTGTGATGAACTGGACTTCCTAGAGAGTTGGAGGGGGAGGTGGCCACACACATAGTTGTGATGGTTAGAAAGAATTTAGGTTAGCTTTTGTCCAGCAGTGTTACAGTATAGTAGGATAACTATTAAAAAAAGAAACTGCAAAGAATGACGGTCTATTTTTTTTGGCAGAATGGACAGTTGGCATTCTTATTATTATGAGCCCATGACGTCCCACTGGAGGGCAATTACCTCCCTTCCCTCCTTCCACTTTTTGCGATCTTATCTAGTGCGATTGTAGGTCCCTTCAAAATGAGTCCAGCCCATCCCGCCATCTCCTTCTGGGCCTGCCACGTTGTCGTTTATCGCCATTTGTGATCCACTGAGTAGTTATTTTTGCACAATGCTCATCCGACATACGGCAATTGGCATCCTTCATAATTATACCTAAATAAGTTCAAAACATTGAGTAAGTGATATAATAAGGAATGGAGTATTTTTAATTAAAAACGAAGAATTTATTTTTATTGGTGTGAATAGACACACCGTCTAGAGAAGTGTAAGGAATGGGTCCGAGGCTTTGGTGAGGAGTGGGACACAAGGCTAACAAAAATAAAAAAGGAAATAATTTACTTGACATTTAGGCAGTCGTGTTCACGCCTCACTCAACTGTCATGTCTGTTTTTGATGCGTGTGTCTGATCTTTAAAAGTGGTAATATTATATTAGTTGTTGTAGTTGAATGAAATCAATAAACTGTTGTTATTGACCCAGATGTTCGGCGTGTTATTAAACCGTTGACTTTTAGTCATATTCGGAGTACATTTGGATTTAGATATGGCGCTGTTAAAATTTTACAATTTAATAACTTATGCAAACTAATGAAATGAATGAGTTAGGGCTGATTTTCCAATAGCCAGATAACCTATAACTGAGGAATAAAAGTGGCGGTTTGACAGCTTATCTATAGAAAATATGTCAAACTGTTATTTTAATTCGTCAGTTAGAGGGTACCTGGCTTTTGTTAAATCAGCCCTGAGTCATTCATTTCACTAGTTTTCTTGGCATACAATTAAGCTATTAATAAAATAAAAAAAATAACCGTCTTCAAAAACAACCACAAAAATGGATGAAATATGCCACAAAATAACTTTTCTTTCGGAAGTCGAAAACCTTAGAGTAATCGGTGTACCTATACAAAAAAAAATACCAATACCAAATACTTGAGAACCTCCTCCTTTTTTTGAAGTCGGTTAAAAAGGAAAAGATTGTCAATTCGTCGGTTTCCTTTTTTAAACTGGACTATTGTCCTATTTTTTTTATGTTTCTGCCTTTCTAGAATTAGCTCACACATCTTTGGTGCGTTTATACAAATTTATACTCACATAAAAAAACTCCCAGACTCGAAAAAACTACTCTAGCTACTACTACTACTACTCTAACTACTAACTATTGATACAAATTGGGTACGGTTAGCCGATACAAAATCTGGACAGAAAATGCTGAACAGTCTGCTTTGCTGACTAAATTATCGGCTGAAACCATGCTCAGTTCAGACGAGAGTGAAGAATTTTGACAGCTGTCTCAGCCTATGCTACTCAGCATTCGCCATTTTTCTTTTAGTGCTGCTCATATAATGTATCGGCTAACCGCACCCATTCTTCCAAAAGGGAATATTACTCGTAAAATCCACGTCATGTTTGCCATCGACATTGTTCACATAACCTACTGAGAACGGGTGGAAATTTCAACAAAAAAGGGAAGTTCCCATTCGTCACGTAATGACACAATTTCCCCAACTAGGCGTTGATGATGATGACTGATGACATTGATCATCCTTGGGATACAAACAACTCTTCACATGACGCAGTCTGCTTGCCCCATATCGCTTACAATCAGTCGATGAACTCCAGATAAAGCTAAAACGTAGTGAAATTGAGTCTGACTGTAGTATTTTTATTATCACTCTATTTCGCAAATTTTAAAAGGATAGACTAGTGATATTCAATCAGCAATGACGAGAAATGAGCAGTGGTGGTACAGTGGTATTGCCTCGACTAGTTTGGTCGAGTTTTAGTCATGGGTTCGAACCGAGCCAGGCGCATTATTTTGTGTAATTGAGTTCATCGCCACTGCTCTCAAAACGGTGAAGGGAACCATCGTGATTAAGGAGGCAAGTCCACACTGGCCCCCCATAGAGAAGAGGTCTGTGTCCCAGCATTGAGAACATTAAGTATAGGGGCTGGTGGTGATAATGAAAAGATGAGAAAACTTTTTAATAAACTTATCTTACTGATATCTTACTTCTTGCTTAATATCATAAACATGAAACTTTGTGAGAATATTTTTTACTCTTTCAGGCAAAAACCTAAGCGTTTTCTTTTTTTTCAAAATTCATAATAGTTTGAAAATTACAGGCGCCTAAGAGTTACTTTTGAAAAAAAGAATAATCTATAAACCTACTCGTAGTTTTTTTATGTGTCAGAAACATTCTAAAAATCATTGAGATAGGATAACATTTAGGGGCAGGAAACCAGCTCTCTTTTATTATGGACGAGCGCTCGGTAGACGATTGACTTAAGGGGGATGCTCCAACCAGCCCGCGAAATTCAATTTTTTTTACGTTCTTGCAATTTGCAGGCCAGTGACATGTTGTAGCTTTATAAATATATGAGTTGCTCACATAGAAAAGGTGCATCATGTTAAAATCTCCGAAATCTAACTACGATGCACCTTTTCTATGTGAGAGCTGATGGAGCGATTTTTTTTGATAATTTTTATATTTAAAATTATACTTGTTACTACCGCAACACATAATATTTCTAAAGTTACAACATGTCACTGGCCTGCAAATTGCAAAAAAGGTAAAAATATTGAATTTCGCGGGCTACATCGAAGCAATCACCTTAAGTAACACATTGGATACTTTTATTCCGATTTTATATTCCTGTGGGATATTTTTTCAGTTTTATGGGCAAAGTCACTGGCAACAGCTAGTTGGAAATAATTATGACATAGTATGTCTATATTCCTTGCCTTTGGTCATTTTGAAAGTGGGGGATTCCTCTTAACACATAAGTATGTTCATCAACAGTTTCATAATTAATGTAAAATTCAATTAATGACTAATTTCGTCTTAATATTTACTTGTTTTTGCCTTAATATTGTGTATACGTGTACCAACAGTAGGCATACATACCTACATAAATTATATCTGGTGTTATTCTCAGTCAAACAAAGCTAATTTATCGGGCCTACTACGTTGTTAGCACGGTTAAGTCCCATTTGTGGGTTTTTCCAAAACAAATACAGATTTATTATTATTTTATAAATTTTACCTAATAATATATGAAACCGCAAATAAATAAAATATAGGTACTTAGAAAATAATTAGAGTGAAGAAAAGTAAAGAAACGATTAGAAAAAGCCGCAACGGACGTCGCCAGCTGTAGCCTCCCCGAATGTAGACGGCGATTAATGAGTGACTCGCCGGCCGATCATGTAACATACCCGGGTCGACTTGTCTAGTTCCACGTGAGCCTCAAAGAGCCGTCAGCAATCTGGCAGGGCTACCCTTAGAGCGCCAAAGCCTGTGAGGTCGCGGAACTGTCTTATCAGAGGAACGTAAAGGACTGTTGAAAGATCATCGTGGATTTTATTCAGTGCAAGTCTGACAGTCTCTCCCGTCCAGTCCTAGGAGGACCCATTATATTTAACTATGAAAAAAAAAATACTGCCTTGCGAGAAATGTTAAACTAGGTATTGTTTCAGTTCAAATGCAACAACAACGCAAAGTTAGGAAACCGAACATTATTGACCACTTTCTTTCATCATCTGCCTTGCCTTTTCCCAACAATATTGTGGTCGGCTTCCAGTCGAACCAGATTCAGCTGGAGCGATTGCCTATCAGACCTCCACAACCTAGTAACTGGGAAATAGGATACCTCATGGTAAGACTTGTTGTCAGACTTTAGAGTTTCTGACTAACAGTAACGACTGTCAAAGATCTACAAATGACAGCCGGGACCAACGGCTTTACGTGCTTTCTGCTATGGCAGATGGTCGCCCACCCACAGACAAACCTCGGCAAGCGCGGTTTAACCCGGAAGATCGGCCTCTGCGGCTCGAATTATTTAGCCACGAGCTCCTCACATTATCCTTGATCCTTTGGCTGCCAAAATTAGCTTTGACACTAACAGTGCGGTCAAATGTGTCACAATTTGGTTATAAACTGGATTCAAAATAAGGAAAAGTTACAAAATAATTAATTTACGAGTATATTGAATAAAGGGCTACACTGTTTTATTCATTTTAAAGCAATTAATAATTAAAATAATAAACTAGGAGGAAAGGTTATAACAATGTCGTTAGGTCGTTGTATTTGTTGGAAGCTGTAATTGGGAGTTGGTTATTAATTCTTTGGTATTTTGGGCATTGACAGTAATTGAGTAGGTAATGTAAATTAAATAGACATAAAGGTACTCTATCTTCACGGTTTAGTAGCGCCCGTTGAATTATTCCGATTTAAAACCATCACAATAGAAAAAAATATTACCTTGATATTTTGTTTTTCCATTAAAAAAATCGAGTCTAGATATATGAAACATATCGGTCGATTAATTTGAAATAAGTAATGCGGGAAACTATGAAAAAACAAAGTTTTAAAAATAAAACTGTTTTTTTTCCAACTTTGCCCCGCACAACGTTTTTCTTTTTTTTTTGTACTTCCTCAGTAGATATGATTTTCTGTTATTTTTTCATTTTTTTTTTTACATTTGGCTGCATAACAAATTACAGTATTCTATGTGCACACAGAAAAGAAACTGCTCGAGTAGTCAAGTTCGTCTGCTCGAGCAGTTCCGTTTCTGTGTGCTAGTCGGTCTATCTACGTATGACTTATATGTTTATGATCACTGGCTAACTCTTCTTGAGCAGTCTGTGTGGGTCTAGCCTATTATAGAACTCTTGATAAACAAGAATTAAAAAACCTTTTGAAATCCGATTCCATACACTCAGCAAAACAAAAAAAAAATGACCAAAAATATTATCACCAAATTGCCATGTCACGTTCAAAAATATAATATTTAAAACGTGAAGAAGGAAGCGAATGGTCCTCTCCTTGAACTTTGGGTACGAAAACAACTGATTGTTTTTTGTTTTTGTTTTTTAATCTTAATATTTAAGAGCGCATATTCTGAAAGTTCGCAACGTCGCAAATGCCTGTCAAATATTTACAAGTATAAATATTTTTTCACTGTATGAAAATATGATTAGGGAAATTAATAACTAATATCGTAACGCCAAAAGCATTTGGAAACATTCCAAGTGCCTTTTAAACACCTGAAACGGTTACAAAATCAAATTCAGTGTTTTAATTGCATTTCTATATCAATTTTCTAGGTTAGTACAGAGCCTTGTTATTTTCATTCAGTAACATTTCCAAATTAATTAAAACTTGTAAATATTTGACAGCTATTAGCGACGTTGCCAACTTTCTGGATAAGCGCCCATAAGTAAAGAAGTGAATTTTCGTCGTGAATTCGGATTTAATACGTAGAACTGGGTTACCAAAGGTGATGATGATTTTGGGTAGGTAGATAATCTTCATAGTTGCATGGCGTTTTTTCTTTAAGTTAAAATTCAGAAAGCTGTTTTGAAAAATGAATAAGGAAACTTTCTTTAGTTTTCATATGAGAATTATGGCCACCATCAAAATAGTAGTAGTAGTAGTATAATCATATATTTTTTTTTTGATAGTTGGATAGCATCACGCCTGTCTTTCTTGAAAGGTTCAGTAGACACAATTACTTATGAAACGCTTAGTCAGTTTATTTTTAAGCCCCTTCTGAGAAAATTCCCGAAAAACGCAAGTATTTCCTGAATTTTCAGAAGCAGCAGCATTTTTTTTTTTAAATAAAACATTGCCACTCTCTAAGAATTTCCTTCCTGTGTCGTGGGAGCGTTTACAAATAAAGTGACATACACCAACGCCCAGACCCAGAAAAACTAACTTTAAGATCATACAAATATTTGGTCTGTGCGGGAATCGAACCCACGACACGCAGTGCAACAGTCCAATCGCTCTTATCGCTCAGCCACTGCGCTAACGTTGTCGTCCATTATTAACCATGGCACCGTATTATTTACTCTAGGTAACACTTATATACCATACCTCTATACATTACAAACTGGAAGCAATTTCCACATGCAAAAACGACATTTTAAAATAAGAACAAGTACCACTTTAAATTTTCCTTAAAATTTAAATTATGAACACAAAACAACTGAACAAATAAATTAACTGTGCATTATTCTGCGTGTAACAGAGAAAGCAATAAGTATTTTGGTAAGAGTGAAAGAGAAAGGGGAAATCCCTGACCCCAGACAACAGTGTTGGAATTGGCATGGTCAGGCACTGATAAGATAGCTTATCAATGAATTTTGTCGCTGTTAATTTTGGCAGTTTTTTTTATCGTCTGACCTTTTCTGACCGATAACGTGACGTCATTTGATAGCAGCGTGATGGTTATGTAGATATTTATTTATGTAAGTACTTATGTAGTTATTGGAATGTTGGATAAACTGATTGGGTATTTGGATTTTTTTTTGGAGGAAAAAAATTGGTGACGATGTTTTTTGGCGGTCCTTGTGCGGAATTGTGCTTCAAAAACTGACAAAATACAAGAAATGTTTTTGATATCTTTTGTAGTTTTTTTATTTTTATGGAAAGATTTTTTTTTACTGCGAGAAGGGCGAATTTTTTTTATTGCGTACTGACTTGAACGTTATTTTTTCCTAAAAAAGTATGAAGATTCGGGCGTAAATGCGTATAAAATAATTAAAATATGTACCTAAAATATATAAATAAAGAAAAATGTAAATACATTTAAAATTTTAAATCATCCGTGTTCAAGATTTTTTGAAGTGAATAATTATAAAAACATTAAAAAAGGGTTTATCATTATTATACCTAAAAAAACAACCAGATGCACTTTTAAACATAACCATACCTACCTAGCTAAAAAAACAATAAAAGACACCCTCTAAAAACTCTTTGCTCAAAACCAAAAGAACAAAAGCGAAACTGAAACGCCACTCGACGACCAAAATATTAAATTCGCAAAATTTAAATACACGATAAATTGAAAGTAAAAGCAGACACGCACACATACAAACAAATTTGTCAATGTCTGTGTGTGCCTGACCTTTCCCAACGTAATGGCCGCCGCCGAATACAAGGGTCGATGACACCACGAGGCTGAATGTGCGATGCATTCGGCAGAACTCGTGAGTTAAAAAAAAAGTTAAATGTCACTTTCACTGGCTGAATGCAGTTCGATTTTCGTTTTCGCTTGATCTGATTTTGAATTTGGAATTTGGAGTCGCGATGTCGCGCCCTTTTTGAGTTTTTATTGTTTTATTTTAGACTTTTGGAAGCTTTAAAAACAATTTAATTACAAAAATGGATTAAAATTCGCACCGTACCAAGTTTTAAGTACCTATTTTTGACCCAGTACTGCTTTAATAACCCCCGATCTTTTCTGTGTCTCTAAATTAAGTCTTCTCCTTGTCAAAATGATAGTTGAACATAGATACCTAGATCAATAATTAATAATAAAGTAAAAAAAAGAATAGATACGGAATAGAATTCACAAAAATGGTTTTAAGAGCAATCCGCTACTGGTAAGTACAATATATATATTACAACATAATAATTAATTTGGTTAGTCAGTAAGACTCATATCCTGATCAGAGATATATGACTCAGTACAATAATTTCGAACTTGCCCTTAATTTTTAAATTACCGTCCGAACAAAGATTCGTGACTTAGATATAAACTCGAATCATTTTGCAAGATGAAGTTTCGGAAGATATTTTTTTTTGATATCGTAAGACTGTGTATGTAGTACACCGTGACTTTGGAAGGCAAACGGAAACCATAGGTGCAGTGAGGAAGCAAAAAAAAATAAGTTGACCCTAAAGATATGGGCTTTATGGAATGATATAGAAGGAAAAGGAGACAATGGCAGATAGTAACGACTAACAGCTGTACCTAGAGAATGAATAAAAAAATCAAAACATTGCGTCGACCGTAAAAATCTAAAGGGAACAGGAATAGATCCATTGTTAAGAATCCCACAGCAGAAACTTATCATAGAAGTTTTCTAAAAATCGACGAAATTTTTGATGTATGACCGGAGATATGAGTAAATTAAAACATTTTAAAAACTTATATAATTTGTTAGTTTCACAAGAATTTCAGATTTTCAGCTGCAGTGCCAAGAATATTACTGAGAAATGAGTGTGTAAGTAATACCAGCTGAAAACATAATAATAAAAGGTTGAATAAGAGAGTTTCTGACGTAATTTTACACGTTTATGTTCTATTTCAAGAGAAAGATTTTGAAATTGACAATGCAAATTTAGTACTTACAAGTTATTATTTCTTATGATTGTATTTTGTGTTTTTTTTCTATTTGATAATTCAAAAAAACATTTACCGTCTTACCACAAGAAAAATAAACATCTGGCCATAGAGTCGCCATCGCTTTGGAATGGGCACCTAGTGTTCTTCCACAGAACAGGGTGTCGAGTCTGCTAATTATTAGTCAGAATGGCGCCACAATGGCGTTTCAATTTTAGTGCTTATTCGAACCATTTTTTACTGCTGAGTAAAAAATAAAACGAAACGACGAACGAAAATTGAAACGCCATTGGGGCGCTATTCTGACTAATAATTAGCAGACTCGACACCCAGATATCATGTCTTGTGACTGGGACTGTGCGGACGTAATTATTTTGGTTCTAGTTTTATTTTGGCTTTTGGCAATTCAAAAGTGCCTGTAATTAGCTTGTTTGAAATAAATGATTTGATTTAATTATCACGTTCGGTCCAAATTTAAAATCACAAAGAAGTATGTTCAAAAACTGACCTATTTGTTTATTTATTTATTTATTGCACACGCAGGTAGATACAATAAAAGTTTTAAAATGAAAGAAAAGTGCAAAGGCACTGCTGATTTCTAAAAGAAATATTTTCCAGCAGATCTAAGAGAGATGAATTTGAAGTAGAAAATAAAGTGGTGTGTAGGAACAAATAAATATTTTTATATCCAATAAATAGAAATAAATGCACCCCTACAAATGATATCCTACTTATTATATCAATGTAATAAAAATCATTTGCTGTTCGATAGTCTCGCTAAAATTCGAAAACGGTTGGACCCGCTTGGCTTTAGCGTTTGGAACGTTTAAAAGGAGAGGTGAGGTGAAAAAAATACAGATTCTAAGGCGGTACGAAGTTTAACGGGTCAGCTAAGTACATAATAACAAGTAAGCTTTATTTGGTAAAATGATCATCACGTGGCCAAGGAAAGATAGTGTTGTTTGACCTCTTACGTCCATAGTTAAAATTATGTAACTTTATGCTCAAAATTACTTGAATTCTGGGAATGGAATTCTTTTTAGTCAAATACCGTATGTATTTGACTAAAAAACATAGTCGGTCATCGTCAGTAACATAATCAAAAAATATTTTTAACAAAGTATTTCTTTTGTGACGTACCTTAACCAAAATTGACGAAGATACGGGTTACGACACTTTTAAAGTTACAAATACGTCACAAGTAGTTTTTTGATTGCTACTAACGTCACGACCCTCCATTCTCGAATTTTGATGTGTTATATCGAATTGTAATAAGCATTGCCATCCAACGTGTCAATGCTGCCAGTCTTCTGGGCACGTTCCCGGATGACAGCGATGCGGAGGAGTTCTTTGACGCTTAGTATCTCTTCCCATTTTGTGTTTTTATTTTAGTAATATTTTAGTTTTAATTTAATTTAGTATCTTTTGTAAATATTTAAATTTAGTTATGTATTATGTAATATTAGAATTAAGTGTCTCTGTGAAGTAAACGTTTGATCGTTTTCTTGGTAAATAATTATGCATTGGTTCGACGAAAGAAAACATACGTGTCCAATACTTTTAAAATCTTGCTGACGGACTAGGTAATTAAATTTGCAATTTATTGAATGCTGTCAAACTGTCTTTTGGTTTAGAAAATCTTTAGTTTTTGAGCTTCTGGTATTTCTGTATCCGTTGCTATTCCAAGTTGTTGTGATAAATACTGTTTTAAAGATTTGTTACAGGGATTTTAGGACTCTAATTAATATAAAGTACTAGTCGTTTCCTAAGAAGATACTATGGGGATTTTAACGAACACTTGAATAGTGCAAAAACTATTTTAAAACACTCAAGTATTTCGTTCAAAAACTGCACATACCTACACGTCAACACTTGACCGTAGAGTATTATTAACATAACACTGTTATCTAAAGAGAAAGTATATCGAATAAGTCCTCTTTTAATACTTTATCAATAAACAATAATAATTGTCGAAGAGCAAGCTCATGCGCATAGTCACATTCCTCAAGTAGGTCAGTGGATGCAAAAACTGCAGTTTTTCGGAAAGCAATGGAAGATTCTGAAATATTGCTAGAACAACATTTCTATGGCCTACTTTATATTGCTGATGTCATATACACAGATGTAGAAATCGTTGATTTATTTGGAGATGCAACAGAAGTTAGAAATGAACAAAGTGCAACTGGTCGTTCAAAGGTAGGAGATGGCATTGAACCAATGATAATGAAGATAATTATGAGAATAAACGAACAATGAGAGTTTCCTCGACGATTTGAAGCGACGAAACCCTATGACGTAACCACTAAGGTCCAGCCTACGAGTGTATCAGATATAAAGTTACATCGTTCGCACATTACAAACGCACCATCGCATCGAAGTTTATTGACGCCGCATCCGTCTGAACTTGCGAGTTTAAGCCTCTGCGAATGTCATCTAGGCTCATTGGCTCAGTACAAGTGCGCTACCACGCATGTGTGCACCTTCGCCCGCGCACATACGATCAGAAAAAAAAAATTAAAACTGCTCGTAAAAACACATCAAAAGATGACAGTTCAAATTCAAATTCAGAATGTTCGAATTTAGAAATGTCCGCTCAACACGCGCGGGAAAGAGACGAACATAAGTTCGAGCGTCTGCTATTTAGGTGACGTCGGGCCGGTGCATAGCGAAATATAATGAAAAGTGGCAGTAATTTCGTTGTGTTTACGCGCTGTGCTAGTTTATTTGGTTAATAGCGGTTTGTTTTTCTAATCGGCTGCGTTTGGACCGGTGGCGCCCTCTTCGTCCCATTCCTGTTCTCCATAGATACACATGGTTGTATTTCATGGAGCTGTCAAAACAATAGCGACCTCGTGGACTGTGATTTTTTATGGGACTACCCCTTCGGGGTCGGCGTGATGTGTGACAGTGCAACTACTTTTTGGCGCGGAGAAACTGTGGCGGGCGTAACGCGGAAAATTGAGCTAGCGGTGTTTTTTTCCTAACTTAACCTACGACAATCTTCAGTTGCGCGCGAGCTGTCCCCGCACGCGCCTCGCGTGTCATCCGACACGAAAATCTACGAAAATCCACCGAATGGACCCCGAACCGGTGGCGAACCCCGCCGAATTCACTTTCCGAACTCCATGTGAGTGTGTTCAAAACGTTCCATTTTCGAATGCAGCGGAATAGTCGCGACCGCGCGTTCGATGACCTCATAAAGTGAAACTATTTTTTTCTTTCACTTTGCTCAATTTTGTGATGTAGCCATAGTGCCTTGTCGTACAAAACTTTATGGAATATTGTGATGTCAAAGTGCAAACTTAGATAAAACTAGGATATAGAGTGTTAGTGAACTATTATTTAATGAAGAAACAAACGAGACGGAACATTTTATGTGCATATGGACAGATACTGCATGGACTTTAGGTGAGTACGTTTTATAAATTAATCAAGTCGTTGGAACAAGTAGTTTGTAATTTATTAAGTCAGTTCTATGAACGCCAATCTAAAGGTCTTCGCACATTATAACAACTCCACGCCAACGCGGCAGCAACTCTACTCACACTCTCGATGAGTAGTCAACTAGTTGATCCACCCAATGGTCACTAGTGGACAACGCGGTGTCAAGGAGTGGCCAACGCGGTGCCAACGAGTGGGTTATTCAACAGACAACTCGTCTAACCTCAGTTTTCCCGTCACGCGTCAGTCGCAAACGCATAGTCGTTACGTGGACAACGTGTGGTCGTTGCGTGGACGACGTATGGTCATTGCGTGACAAACGTGTCGGGGTTGACCTCTAGTGTACGATGCGTAGGCCACTCGTTGTACACTACTTTAAATCATTTTTTGAAATTGAACCTTGAACATATGATACAGGGCTTAAATTTCAATGTCTAGCATAGAGTCGAGTCGCCGGTGAGTTGTTATAATGTGCGAAGACCTTTAATCTATGAACTTGGTGATTCGAGCGGAGTGAAGGTCTTCGCACATTATAACAACTCCACGCCAACGCGGCAGCAACTCTACTCACACTCTCGATGAGTAGTCAACTAGTTGATCCACCCAATGGTCACTAGTGGACAACGCGGTGTCAAGGAGTGGCCAACGCGGTGCCAACGAGTGGGTTATTCAACAGACAACTCGTCTAACCTCAGTTTTCGGTTAAATTTTGTCCAAAGAAGTCAGTCGCAAACGCATAGTCGTTACGTGGACAACGTGTGGTCGTTGCGTGGACGACGTATGGTCATTGCGTGACAAACGTGTCGGGGTTGACCTCTAGTGTACGATGCGTAGGCCACTCGTTGTACACTACTTTATAATCATTTTTTGAAATTGAACCTTGAACATATGATACAGGGCTTAAATTTCAATGTCTAGCATAGAGTCGAGTCGCCGGTGAGTTGTTATAATGTGCGAAGACCTTTAAGTTGTCTGCGCGCGAGTTGCATTGCTAGATTGCGCCTGCAAATTCACCCATGTGACTATCGCAAACTTCGTTCCTACTGGACAGTGCGAGGAAAAAGGGTGCTTATTGACACAATTTTTAAGATAACACGGGTTCTGTTTTGTTTGTATCGTGTTATTTTTGGGTTGACGAACTTGGTGAAAGATATTTTTGTTTGGTAGGACACATGAGTGTTTTTGTAGTGCGTTGCCTTGCGTGCTCACGACTGGCCTTCGTGCTATCAGCGTATGTATAGGAACGCTAACCTATTAGTTTGCCTAGGTTTGTAGCGATAATAAGTTCGACTTCAATGGAGTTTCAATGACGAATTTCTACAACAATTTCGTTAGCACACTTTTTAAAATTATTATTCCGTATTCAAACTTCCCAACCTCTTTTCAGAAACGACTTTTCTTCACATTTTTCAATTTCAAAAATAGAACGTCACCAAAAAGAGGTTGATAAACGGTGTTCTTCAATTTGAAATAAGAACAAAGAAAAATATCGAGTTGTCGCAACAAGTTTTTTCCCTCCGCAAATACCTAGGTACTTAGGTAGTTAGTGAATGGCGCGAAACCGGCTCACTTTATATGACCATAGATCAGGCTGATCATGAACTAGTGAAGTGATACTATTATTTCTATTAGCTACTGGGTGACTAAGGTTGTTACTCGAAGTGAAATAGAGGTAAAGGAACTTGTTACTGTCTTACGATCTTTAATTCTTTGAGATTTTTATGACGATTTCAGAAGACGAATTTATACTTGAAGACAGCCATTAAAATCGAAAGCAATTTAAAGATCAAAATGAAATCAGACAGGGAAGAAATTACTTAGAATTGGATTAAATTAATCGTGATTGTATGGTAGTAAAAAATCGAGATAGACAGAAAGTATAAAAGAAAATATTTGATTGATTGTGTGGGGAATGATAAATTAAATAAACAGGAGTAAGTGAGGCTGTAACATTTCACAGCAAATTATGAGAATGAAAGAAGAAAACGTGTTGCGCCAACCACAATTGAAATAGGATAAGGGCAGGAACAAGATCATAGTTTTAACAAAAGTAAAATAGCAAAAAATAGCATCTGAAAACGGTGATGAAGGAAATCAATTTCCTGACCCACTTTAGTAATAAAAACATCATAAATATCTGCAGTACTAAAACAAATAATATTTATAATGAATCACTAAATTCACCTCTAGACTAAAGTCAATAGTCACTGGTTCAAGGAAGTGCGATTGTCTTTAAAACAAAAGATAGTGTAATTTCACGTGTCTTTTATAATATAAACAAGGCTAGTCTAGGCGTTGATGACGATAGATTTTCGGCAGACTATAGAAGCCCTATTATTTTTCTTCAATATCACAACCTACTTAACCAGTAAGGTGCTACATGATGAGCTCTTTCATTTATTAAAATTTTCGTTCAAATCCTGGAATAGCAGGACATTATTTATTTATTTATGTACACACAAAACAGGAAATGAAAAAACGCATTAAAACTAAATTACAATGGTACTGCTTATTTCTTAAAAAAAATCTCCCAGCAGACCCATTAAAGGAGAAACATTGATAAAGAAATGTAGACAATAGTGTGAACATGAAAAATAAAATATTTTAAATGAATACATGTAATAACATTGTGACATTGTGTATTTTAGTAACAGAAAACAGATGGATGGATTGTATGAGATAGAATGATAGGAAAGAATAAGGCGTAATGGCATCTATGACGACTGGCAGTAGAAAATGGAAGAAGAAAACATGTAAACCAAGAAACTATAAGAAAGTATAACAAGGATAGGAAAAAGCAATGATGATGTTTTTTTTTCGTAATGATAATTCAGATGGCGAAGGTTCTGGCAAATTGGGGGACATTAGTAACCAAAGAATTATGAAAGCTGATGAAGGGAGAGAAAGTAAACACTTATAGATTAGAGGATTATGTTAAAGATTAAAATTAAATAGGAGATAATGGTCACGTTTTAGCTGAAAAGAGAAAAGAGATTGAATGAGTCTAAAAACCAGAGAGAAGAAAGAAATACTATTTAGACAGAAGAAACTAGGTTGACTAAATATTTTCCCACTGTAACGGTACTTTACTTTGTGACCTACAACAGACTATTGTTATTAAACGGGATTGTCCAAATTACATTTTAGTCATCACGAGTCTTTCCCACAATAACTATTCATAATAATTTCTGGTAAAAAATTAGGAAACAAACATTAGAAACGCTAGCTGGAAACGTTGATAAGGGACAGTTTTTAGAAATTAATTTTGAATGAGTGACTAGATTATTTCTAGACTTGTAGGTTGTTTCCATGGTACTTTATCGTCGACCACATCTTCGCTTAACTTGCGCGAGTTAGTTCAAACGCGAGACCATCGCTAAATTAATAGAAAAATAATCAGCACTATACTTATGTGGACACGCTTGCCATACCAAGTTCAAGAAAATTCAACTGACGATGCAACAACATGATATTATTCCACAAACAATTTTATTTAAAGCTGTTATTGATATCTTATTAGCTTGAGTACTTACAACAGTCTGATTTTGATCACTGCTGACTGCCTTTCTAACCGCATGCCATTCGATCCTTGGTTTTATTCGTCCATCTGTTATTTTAGCTTCTTCCTTTTCGCTAGGATTTTATGTGTGACCAGCATTTTAATCCTCTTCTAAGATAAACTCGTCAACAACACCTACATTACTCGTATGAACTACGATAATGAAAATAATTTTTATTAATATTATCTTCTGATTTCAGGATATCATTTTCAGATTCGCCATTAAGGACAGCGTTCATTTCTTTTTACTACTAAAAATCTTCTATGCTCGAATAGTACATGGTTTTCTTTCTCTTCGTCAGTATATATATAGTGTATGCTCGTATTTAGGCCATATAATAAAGTGGCTTTGACCTCAACATTATTAACTATTTCTTCTTCAAAAATAACCCATAAATTGATAGCAGTATCAGTCAAAGTTGCTTTTAAAACAATATTTACCTTGAAGCCATTAAAATGTAGAGGCCAAATATACCATTAATTTGGAAATACCCAAACCCAATAGTAAACATGTTTTAGAATAACTCATGGGTCAGAGTTGATATTCCCACAAAATTTGATGACAAACAAGGAAATCACGAGAGTATTATTATTTGAAACAGTACAATAATATTTTGTTTGCTTACCTGTAAAATTTGTAGTTTTACGAACCGTGCGGTTTTAAACCGCACTTTATACATATATGGTAAGCTAAAATTAATTAGATAAAACACCATTTAAGTTTATTAATCTTTAATAATAAGTCCATATTTGGATGACGTATCATATACTACAAAAATTGGAATCAGTGACATGGGTAACACAAATGCTAGATTAAATTAGGATTAGGCGAGCCATGTATGACGATTGTACAGTCACAAGCAATAACATGTATACACTTAACATTCAAACGCAATTTACTCGTGAAATACTGGTTTCCACTTTGAAATGAGACCTATTTTGTAATAGTATGAATTCCAAAATAGAAGTCTAAAAAAAGGCGAAAGTTTAATCAGTATGGTAGTAGAAAATGACCTGACCTGACTGCACCAGGATCGATAGGCCAGAGTGAGTCCCAAAAGATGGTGGTCGTCGCCGAGGGATACCTTTAAAGAACGCTTGAGTTAAGTACAACATTTATACAAGATTGGCTAAAGATTATTATAAATGAGAAGGAATTTAATGTTATAGAAGAGACCTTTTCCCAGCGATGGGACAATGTTGATTAAATAATAAATCAATAAGTTATAATTTTCACAAAAGCAATAATGATGAAGTTTTTACATAAATATATATAAATATAAATAAGCTGATGATAAGATACTAATTAGCATAAAAAATGTATTTTAAAGACTCTCCAAATAATGGTAAAATTCTTGTAATTGGTCTATTAGCAACCAAACTGTGTAGGGCCCACCTTTAAAAGGCCAAAGCCTGCCGGGGTCGCGGGACTGTATCATCAGGTAACCTGGACCTAGACAGTAAAAGGGTATTATAGGATCGTCGCGGATTTAAGGCACTACTAGTCTAGCAAACCCTCTCGTCTCGTCCTGGGCGGGAGGACTCATTTCATGATTGTACCACGTAAAGGATTAAGTACCAAATTCAAATAATTTGTAATGTGCACAAAAACCGGTAAATTAGTTATGAAATAATGTCCAAAAATAACTTAGTTTTTGTAGGTGATTACTTTACTGGGAAGTACTCGTTAAAATGTGAACTAAATAATGTTTTATCTATGTATATTTTGAGGCTAGTAACATTATTTTGTTTTTACCACAATAAAAAGTTTCCTTGTTTTTGTTACCTCTATGGTATCATCATTATGTTTAATCGATATAGATTTCTTTCCTCAATATCGGTAAGTTAATATTATTTTATTTTGTAAAAATTGCGGACCGAGAATAGTTCCTTGAGGAACACTAAGTTTGAAGCATAAGAGTCTCTATAGATTGGGGTCCACGTTCTCAAAAATTACACAATATTAGTATCCAATTAACAGATTAATTAAATTACGATCTTTCCTCGCTGTATTGCTGTACGATTGATAAATAAATAATACAAAACAGAATCGAACGCAAGACAAGAAACCAAGCTTTCAAAGCTTAGCTTTTAAGCTTATCAACATCATCATCTCAGCTATAGGACATCTACTGCTGAACATAGTCCTCCCCTTTAGATCTCCACATATACCGGTTGGAAGCGACCTGCATCCAGCGTCTTCCGGCGACCTTTATAAGGTCTTCTGTCAACCTTGTTGGTGGACGTCCTACGCTGCGCTTGCTAGTCCGTGGTCTCCACTCTAGTGCTTTTCTACCCTATCGACCATCTGCTCTGCGAGCAATATGGCCTGCCCATTGCCTATATCGGTGACTTTAATTCGTCTATGAATCTCCTCATTCTGGATTCGATCACGTTGAGAAACACCGAGCATAGCCCATAACAACAGGATTGGATAAATTTCGGGTTTGCTCTTGCCACTGGTCTAGGTCCGATATGACGAAGATATTATAGTCGACGATGGACTCTAAAGTTAAGAAGTTAGGGTTGAATGCGTTCGTTTTCAATCTCAATCACTAAATCAGTCACTTTCTTTTTAATAGTTAGATTTAAAAACTCGGTCTTGTTTTGTTTTGTTACGACCGACGATTGACGTCATGAATGTATTCATTTTAAAGTGTCGCACTTATTTTAATTGAAGCCTATTTTTAGTGATTGGATAACCGGTATGTTATGTATCGGTGTTTAATTGTACTTACAGGTACTTGTAGTAACACCCGTTCGAAAAATATTGTTGTCAAGTTGTTAATTGTGATAATTTTCATTATTTCTATCAGTAGATATTTGTATAGCTTATTTTTTGAGCTTCTAGATAAGGTCCAGGTTCAGTCCGATATTTGAGTTGTGCGCAAGAGTTAAAGAAGTGCTACTGTTGTAATCTACCTCTTTTGGTATTTAAAAAAAAACAATCATAGAAAACTTTCTAGTCCGTTTACTTTTTTTCTTCAGCAACTGTTCTTTCACTATTATGAACTCTTTCAATCATTATGTTCCCTTTAAACCCTATAATGTTCCCACTGCTGTGATTCAAGGCTCGCCTCTTAGAGAAAATGATGGTATAAAAGCAAGTGAAAATAAGACATTCTAGTCCGATCTCTGCTCAGCTCCCACCTCAACACCTTTCTAACTCATTTCTATCATCACCATCTATAATATCTTTGAACTAAAACTCGATTTAGCACCCCCTAACAACAGCTCTTTAAAAAAACATGTCAAAGCTAAATCTGTTAGCTGCACGAAAGGAAATATCGATCCACCAGAAATATGTCCAAAGGTGCATTTAATATTCGTGTCGGTCAATTTGGTAGGACAATCGATACTGGTAAATTGTCATGCTTTACCGAGGTTCATCGTACGGACTGGCCTGTTGAAGACTATTTAGGGCAATTCTGCATATTGCTTGAAAAATTTATTCGAGGATGCCTTTCATTGAAGTTCAGAGGTATATTTGTGGCTACTATAGCCATAGTACTGTCTTGTTGCATCGTGGTGTTGTCTAAGCAGGATACCGTGGCCATGGAACGCAAATGGCAACCGAAGGAACAGGATGTTTTTAGTCAGGAAGAGTCTGTCTGTCCATTTCGCTTCACTTATGGTGGGAGGAATTATTTGAAGACAATATCACCTAAAAAAGGTTTCCTCACGATGTTTTCTTCACTAGAAATGTACCTCTACAGTATCTGTAATATGTATGTAATTCTTTCCGGCGAATTCGGAGGGCAGCTGTTTGAAAGCCGTATTTCGGTGTACTAGAAAGATTTTTAGCACGGTTAACCTTACTAGTTAGCTTATATGTCAAAGAAAAACTCAATCAATAAAAGCAGTGTCCACGTAGCTGAAGTTATTTACAATTATTTTTTAATTTTAGTTTGCCATCGATTCCAGAAGATATATTATATTCTTTTTCAAATAGGAATGAGGTGCTTCATAAGAAGTCAGCTTCAGAAAATAACTAATCCAAATAAGACCTTCTGTTATTAATGTAAACCAGGCGTCCTTTTTCTGAGAAGAAATGGGATGAAGATGCTGTAATTCATCACACATAGATGATAGAGCTCATGCTTTACTGAATAATTAGCTTGTCAGCAAGCTTACAAGTTTGTCTCCTCAACTAAATCACCGGATGTCCTTCCCTACTTCAGTCTCATCGTATTTAAGATTCATTTTAATGCCAATTACTCAAAAACCACTTATCTAGTAGCCGTTTCAAAGTTTTACTACACAATTATATGAGTTAGGAGCTAGTTCAGGATTTTTTTTTTTTTACATACTATAATTATTTATTTTATACAACATTCATAATCTAAACTATAAATAAAAACTACCTAGTATGTACAAATAATAATAATAGAAATATTCAAAGGGCGTCAAAGAATTCATCCACATCGCTGTCAACGGGAACGGTGCCCACAACGCTGGCAGCATTGCCACGTTGTTAGTTACGGAAACTAGTTAATAGTTATTTTACCTACTGCAACTAATGATTTAACTAGTGACGATACTTCTCAAGTATTTTAAATTATTCTTTCCTTATAAATTGTGCAGTTGCAATAATACAGGACATGTTTTATATGTACGTATGTATATTCTATGAATATTTAGTTATTATATACTTTGTTACTGCATTTGCATTTGTGTTTGGACTAGTTTTTCAACTGGTTTCTCGTAAAGAATTGCCATGTTTACTTCATTTTTTTGAGGGTTTATATCTAGGAAGGTAATTTAGTTTTTTATATTAGCCAAAAGTTTCTTCTTTTCATCCCAAATTATTTCCTATGGAAGGAGTTTTAGATTTGTTGCCCAAAGTTTGGGAATTTATTGAATTCTTTCCATCCGGATTTTCTCAAAGGAATCTTAATTCTAGTGTTGTCAAACAAACCTCGTTCATTTGACGTTAGACTGACTTAAAAGTGCACTGCTGCCCTGGAACGCAAAAAGATAACTGAACGAGTTTAACAGTCCCTTCCACTCAAGAGGATTTTTTTAGTTGATGATTTTTCAACCCTAAATAACTAGGTATTACTTACATATTTGTATAACTCTTCCACGCAAGCGAGAGGATTTTTTCATTTGATGTTTCAACCCCAAATTACATTATTATTTGTATAATTACCAACTGTGAAAATCACATATTTGATTTTCTTTCCCCATTACGGCACTCTCACAGAGTGGAGGCTTTTGTCTGTCCCACTAGTGGGAAATTTGGACTTACCATACTTGTATACCTAACTTAAGGAGCAGTGGTGGCCCAGTGATATCTGCCCCGACTTACGAGTTACTGAGTTACTGAGACTTAGGTCGTGAGTTGAGTTCGAATCCAGGCAGGCGCATTACTTTGTGTCATTTATTTCATCACCACTGCTCTCAAAAATGTGAAGGAAAACATCGTGAGGTAACCGGCATGTCCTAGAACCAAAAATTCTAAGACATGTGACATCCACCAATCCGCCTTGGGCCCGCGTGGTGGATTGTGGCCCACTTCCTCTCACAGAGAGGAGGCCTGTTCTGTGTCCCAGCAGTGGGAACATTAATAGGCTGCTGATGATGATGATACTTGTATACTAAAGTGGAGAGTAAAAGACCACCCGTAAGATCTTCAAACAGCATCATACCAACTGATCAATCTCGTCTATCATTCAATCAAAAATGCAAATATTGATGGCGATGGCGGTATGGTTTTCATAGTACCGCTGTTCAAGAGGCCGATGACCAGTAACGGGATCTCGTTTTTTGCGATTATAGTTTGAGTTTGATGTAGCAAGTTTAACGGTTGACTTTACAAGGTACTGACGATCTTTGGATTTATTTCTAGGTACAGGGCGAATTTTTCAATTGGGCGTGGATGGTTATATCCAAAAGTATATGAGGAACGAAAAAAATGGTGAAAGGAATCTCGAGGTCGATTTTGATGAAAACCCTTTCCGTTCTAGGGTCAAGGTTACATGCTTAGATAGTCCTGCGACATCAAATTTAATCATACAGACTGCAATTTTTTTACAGGGACCGAAACCGGTATGATCAATACGGGTATTTTTTCGGTAACAACCTTTTTTTCTTTTACAGGTAATTTTAAAGATTACCTTTATTATTAAAAGTGAATACATAACCAGTGTTCAATACCGGTTACCGAAATAAAAATTACCCCTATCTTGCACACTTCACACGTGCCGTCGGCAATAGTCACAGGGCGCGATCGCATGTGTGTGTGACTAATGAAGTCGTTTCATCTTTAGTTAACATCGGTATTAAAACGGTAACCTGAATAGAGGTTACATTTTCTTCGGTCTGGTTACCCAGATAGCGTTACCTAAATCTGAAAAATAACCAAAATTCTTCAATACCGGTACCGTAATTTATAAAGGTTTTCGGTCCCTGTTTTTTTTATAATATTGGTAGGTAAGTCGTAAAAGTACCTCCTCCGCCCCAGTTGCAGTGGTAGGCGCCCGTGGATGTTGCAAGACGATCTCCGGCCACCGTAGGTGCCGGCGAGTACTTACTTACTGGGTAACTCGACGCCCGACCATGGACAATGCCCGAGTCGACGGCGCGTTGTGTTCCACGCGCGCCTCAAAGAGCGGTAGCAATATGACGGGAAAACTCTAAAGGGCCAAAGGCTGCAGGGGTCGCAGGAGTTATTTGCCCTGACCCTGGAACGTAAACGGCTAATGAAGGACACCGTGGATTTTAGTCAGTACAAGTCTGACAGCGTCCGCCCTGCCCTAGGTGGGAGGACTAATTTGATGAATTTACTAGGCTTAAAAAACAGTCGTAAAAGTACCTACACTTGTTATAATTTCATCATCATGAGCATGATTATCGTGTTAATTCTTTGTTTTATATTATTAGTTTTCAATATATGGAATACTTCTTTCAGTTGATCTTTTTTAAAAGCCCTTGACCCACACTGGGAATTTCTCCAATATCGTGGGCATTCGTGGGTCCGTGCGGGAATCAAACTCGTGATTTCTTACCTAGTTGTTCGTAAGTTAGTTAGTTGTCTATAGGCTTCACATCTGCGCTTACCATCACGCAAGATAGCGCGAACCAGTCAATAAAAAATATACATGTCGAATTGAGAACCTCCTCCTTTTAATTTGTCGGTAAAAAAATTTTCAATGTCACAAAATGCTTAACATAGCAGCTACTTATTCAGGTCCCAAGCACAGTTAGCGGTGTTGAGGCAGTCGTGACGGTAACTCAATGCTGGAGCTACAGGTGGCGCCACTAGCAAGTTCTCGGTAACGATCAGAGGCGGCCGCGATGCGTGCGCGCAGACTCAAGTACCTACTTAGTATTTAGAAATACGATGCTTTTCACATTTAAAAGTATGTGGAAACGTAAACTGGGACTTAAAGATTTATTTTTTCTGTTTTTCTTGACGAATTTTCAGGAGTTTCGGTAAAAATATTGTATTGGGTTGCGGAGCTGTCTTAAAAAGACAGAGCGGCCCTGAAACGTAAATGATAACAGAATGGGGTGGTTATTTTTTAGTCACTCAAATCTTACAGTACCTTCCGCTATAGGTATCTACACTAGACAATAGGTAGGTACCTACCTATAGATAAAATAGAGTTCTGAACACCTGAGTCATCGCTATAGTGTCGCAGTGGCTGATCGACTGACTGCTATGCTATGTATCGTGGATTAGATTCCTTTAAGAGGAAACAGCACGGTCGTTTTTCCATACAAACGTAGTCCCCTGTTTTCTCCCTAGATAATGCCAGTAGAGAAATATTTTTTTTACATAAAATCTATGACCACTATCGGCATGTCTCTATGTTTTCCTTTTTCCCATAAATTAATTATGAAAAGAGATATTATGAACATTCAAAATCCTAAAAAAATGGCCAGATTTTCCGCTGTGTTCAAATAATCAGAAAAAACAAATTTGACGAGATTATATAAAAAAAGGAAAACATAGGAACACGGCCAATGCCTTTCTTTATTTTTTAAAGGAAAAAGTTGTGAAATCGCTTAAGTTTTGGAGGAGTAATCAGGGGACTACGAATCGTTGATTTTTTGCTTTTTAAGGTCTTGTGCCATTTTTAAGGTATTTCGGTCCAAGCTGCAGTTGTCTCCTTCGCGCTCTGTAACTCTGTTGTGGGCACTGTGCGACAGCAATAGATTTTACAAATACCTATTTTTCAATTCTCCAGCCCTTGCTGTTTCCTCTTAAGGTGCCCTTTTCAGAGAATCCCGCGATATTACTCACGGCGCAATGCGACGCGACGCAATTCGTGCGATATCGAGTCGATTGCCGATTTAAATCGCACGTATTTATTAATGGAGTGAAGCGATGCAATTCGACCGTGCACTTCTAAAATCTACCTTACTATGACGACATAAAGGCGCTGCAAACCAAAGACAAAATATGTCGAACGAGACGAGTAGTTGCGCAATCGAATTTTTAACAGAGGGTCATGTGCATTGTCATTAGGACGCATGCAATTCGATATCTAGGAGATCTGTGAGCGATATCGTCAATCCGTGCGACTCCATTAGCAAACACTAGCTATTTTCCATACATTTTCTTCGGCCGGACGCTTGTGTGATATCTGAACAATATCGTTAATTCCAAAGTCCCTAAGACTTCAGTCACTACGTTTTTAATTGTAAGTAGGTACTACGTATAGTGGAGTGCCGTAAGATTTATACCACGAAATCCTAGGCCAATCAATGAATCTTAGTATTTATTTATTTTTTACTTGTTGATAATATACCTACTAACATAATTATGTATGCTAATTGAAGCCTAATAATACTTATGTATACAAGAAGTAGGTACATACATAAAAACGTTTAGTAATCGACCAATGGACGATGAATTGTGTATCGTAGCTATAAAAACGTGCGCAGGATTCTAATCGGCCATCTTCCTTTTTTGCGTTTGTAATGCAACGAATTTGAAAACAAAAATATACAATACCACCCTATTTGGGACTGTTACAGTCGGGTAATTGACTCTCGATATTTATTTTAGTTTTGATAATTAAGTAATTTAAACTATTTTTCCATAGGTATTTTTATTTTATTTAGGTAGGTATAATTTAGGAAAAAAAAAAGTAAATACCTACGATTTTTTTAACAACGAATTAAAAAAAATACTTTTAATTGTTTTAGGCTACTAAATCCTTTTTTGCAGTAAGTACAGATGAACTTAAGTCTATTTTTAAAACAGGCAACAAAAAAAAACGCACATTAAAAAAAAGAACTCCTATTCGAAAATTAAATTAGCTTTCCTGTCCGTTTCAAACAAAACAAGAAGCCTCATCAGTCCACAATTCAAAATGGCCGACAATTTTTTGTCTATTCACTAACAGCCAGGCGTGTATTAGAACCAGTTTCTTGCGTTTCATACACTTAACCTTGTCATTAGGCGCGCCAAGTCATTTTTGAACATAGAATTCAACCGCCATCTGCAATTTTAATCACATTATATTTAGAATTCTATCATCCAAGCTATAAAGTTCAGTTTTCTTTGGCAGGAATTGTGACATGTGACGTTCTGAAATGAATGATGAACGCACGGTAAATTGCTCTACATGATGGAGATATTTTTTTTTTTTGACTAGCTGCCCATTAGAAATTTTATTATATCTGTGGATATGTAGGCATAAAACTTTAAATTAAAATACTATGGTCGTTTTATGTGGTGTAATAGCACGGGGTAGATATTTTTATGTAGAGACAGCTATCCCAAAGAAGGATTAATTTTTCTATTATTATTGTGTGGTACGTATTAATTATTACCATAAATAATAATAACACCTGTGTATAATATGCTAATTAGCTTTAATAAATAGTTACTAATGAGACCTATTAACCGGTTAACTAGCCTTGCTAAAATACCATTAAAGGATGATGTCATTGCATAAGTTAAATAACAGAATGGCATTTAAAAAATCTAATAATAGTAGCTTCCACCAAGGATACAACCAACTATCTTGCGCGCTATCAAATAGTTCAAGATACAAGGTGTCTTTATCTAATTCAATAGCACCCTTCCCACACGTTTACCAGCTTAACTTGACCTCCCGCCAACCATTAACATTCATCTCTTACATCAGAACGATTCAAACAGCCGTCCGCGCAACAGGTCAATTTAAATTAGTCGAACAAGCGCACTCGACATTAGCCGAGTAACTCCGAACGGCGCCGAATGCATCTAACATGGCGGCTCGCGTCACGGTTTTGAGGTTAATAAGGTTTGACATTTCCAACCGTTCTAAACAAAAACTAGTTTTGTAAACAAGTAATTTGCACTGTAACAGAACGTTTTAGAGTTAATTTTCGCTTATTTGCGTATCGATTATGAATGGATAAGGTCGTAAATGGCGCGTTAATGCTGTCATTTTCTTACGTTGGTCGTAATAAAGGTCTTGATCTTTACATTGAATTCGCTGCTACCGCGTTATTTGTTCACACGGATACATTGGTTCATAATAGTGGCTTAATAAAGGGTTCTAGTTTCACTAAGGCAGCTATTAGACCATGTTTTTATGTCTGAAGTCTTCGCATGTCTTTTGTTCAACGGAATTTTAATTAAGGACCATGGATCCATGAATTAGTACTTTCTACGAAGGGGAAAGGATAGGTACTTAACTTTGTTTGAATGTACTGAGACAGTATTTTTAATGAGAGGGTGTTCATTTGTTTCTCATGCCGGGGTTTGTATGTAGTTTTTTAAATCAGCCTACTCAGAATGAAGTGAACTTTAAAAACAAAGTCTCGAGCCATGCTATTGGTTAATTTACACCTAGGATCAGAAGAATCTTTGGAACGGTAAGAAATTGGAGGAAAAAAAATTGGTTGCATTTGAATTGCAATACTTTTAGTGGTCATGTTCTGTTAAAAGTCAACGACTCTGGTTTTTTTTTTTTAACGAACCATAGTAAGTGAGAATATAACGTTCAGAAATATGACCGGTGAGGACGTATGGCTCATATATTGCTTTCAGAGGGATGAGGGTGAGAAAACACAACTTCCAAACTCTGGGTTGCTACTTTAAAAGTCAATATCTGGTTGACCGAGCTTTGCTCGGTTTTCAAAATGTCTATATCTTGGGAACCGAGCTTTTCTCGAACCTGGGACCTTGATAAATCGATTCCTTGCGCCGAAAAACCCCTCATCTGTAACTTTCATGAAAATCCTTGGAGCCGTTTTCGAGATCCTGATTATATATAAATATACAAGAATTGCTCGTTTAAAGATATTAGATAGATTAGATAAGGCTTAAATCAATCAATCATAAATTAAACGTGGGAAACAACTGAAAAACTTTCATAGCATTAAACCGATGAAGAGATGTAGGAATCTTACCTCGGTCTTTTGAGATAACTGACACAGAGTAAGTTTTACTGAATGAAGTCTGAAAGTCCTAAAAGGTCTACCACGGATCGGGAGGACTTATTCGAGAGTATGCAGCCCTATAAAAAGGGTCCTTTTCCATATTCTGTAGTTCTGTTTGTTCTGTTTGTTCCACCACAAAAAAATAAAAATAAAACTTTATGGTTTCCCAAAATTCGTTTGTCTCCTTACTTATTACCATAGAGTAGCAAATGGAATTGATTGTAAACATTCGATTGTACGAAAACGATCGGTCACGTAGTAATCGATACGTATTATAAAACAATGCACTCTTATCACTGGCTGGGTATACGGCAACACGACGCTGGGGCCCTAATATGCTACTTTTGACTAACGGAAACTAGGCTAGAAATAGTTTTAGATTTTTCTATTTATTATCTCTTTTTTTTAAAGTTATCGCTTAGTAGGTTCCAGGCAGCTAAGTCCAACACCTTTTTTGCAATTGTTGAGTCGAGAAAAAGTCTATATAGTTGAACTGAACTTGTGTTCAACTTCAAGTTCAATCGGAAAATATCTTACTTTCCACTTTAAAATTCTGATCAAATGGTGAGCGAAGATGTGTTTGACGGTGAAGCATGCTTGGCTAGAAGTAACCTATTCAGTCTTGATGTGAAGACCCCAAGATTGTTACAGTTGGAAAACACAGATGGCAGCAGGGAATTCCACTAAAACTATTTATGACACTGAGATACAGTCTCCAAGTCTTGACGACCAACCAAATTACTATCAAGTTGAAAATCAATCGATGAATGGTACCTATTTGGAAGAAATATTGCTTTAATTAACACCAAGATAGGGCAAATGAATGTAGCAGACAGCTTAGAAGATGTTTTTACTTAACTATTTATAAATAACAAAAGTCCATTCAATTCTTCAATAGATTAAAAATCGTCTTGAACAGTGAACCGGTGAATGTTAAGAAGAGCTTATTTCAGCATTCCAGACTTGATGCCTCTGTGATACCTCTAGTTGTGAAAGGAACGGGGAAGACCCCGAAAATAAAACTCATGCTGTTTTTGCAATGCTGGGTCAATTTCAGTTTGCAGTATTGATTATCGCTGATAACTATATTATAGTGACTGTATATACTGCACTATATATCTGTATCTAACAGACTTCGGAACAAACAGAAAACCTGTACAGATTTATTTAAAATTGACACGCATTTTCTAAAATCCCTGAATGGGCAATACGATGCCATAAGATAAGATCGGTTTTCAGATATTCCGGCTTCTCATAACGACTGACAAATATCTACTAATGATAAGTGAGACCGATGGTTTTACGTGTTTGCCGAGTCACGGAGGAAACTTGGCATGTAATGAATGAACATGATGAGCCATCCAAAAACGAGCGAAAAAATATTTAGTAAAAATCCACCTTAATAATTAAAAATACAAATAGAAACTCTAGTCAAAGGTCAATTACAAATCAAACTAACCTTTATTAGTCGTACGCTGCTCCAGAATCCACTTCAAAAGTTAAAAGCAAATCTAGTTTAAGGGAAATTCCATCCTCCAAAATTGAATTAGCCGTCGTCGAAACTCGCCCTAGATACAAACATCGCAGGCCCTCGCCCTATTTCGTGATGTCCAAGTATTTTGATGTTTGCAGGATATAGTAATTTAGACTTTAAATTATCTAGATTTAAGATCTTTGCTACAATGTCTAATGAAAACTGGGGTCCTAAGACTAGGGTGGTGAACTGCGACAGTATTCCATCAGCGTCTTTAGTCTGAGGACATCCACGAGGATTCCTAGATGCAATCGAGGTGGCAATGAGAAGATGGTTTCAGAAATCATGGTTAACAACAATGTTAACAATCTTTGATTCATATTTTTCTGAGAAGTATGGCAGAACAACAGGTGATGCCTGGGTGAAATGATGATCTTACTAATTGACTGATTAATGGATTCTTGTCATTCTTGAATTTATCGTAAAGGTAATGAATGTGTTTTACAAATCCATCTTTCTTTTTTGCTTTCACGCATGTTTTCCTACTCACAAGCTCAGTGATGCGTGGTTTCGAGTACTTGTTTGTATTTGGAACAAACCATAAACAAAGCGACATTTTATCGTTCTCACATTTGTGTTCTCAATTTAAAATCCGTTCGGGGAACACGAAAAGATAACAAAAATTTCCGCGCCAATTCCGCGGAAGGACACGCGACACGATGTTTGAATTCAGAACGGTTTCGGCGAACCGCAACGTTTGCCTTTGCAGTTTGTTAAATTTTATTTACTCTACTTTGATGCTTATTGTTTTGTTATAAGGGTGGTTGTCATATCTATGGAATGTAATGGTAACTTTGTCATCATTTGATTGCCGATTATTGTAATGATCTACAGATTGAATTCAGTTTTATTGTTTCCGCTGTTGGATATTTGGGAACTAATTGGTTGAATGATTGAATGAATGGTCAGGTCGTGGGCAAATTGCGAATTCAGCTGTCATTCTGTTAGGTACCGATTATTTATTTGACCATTACTTTGGCACTGAAACCAATATTGATTTAACAATGGAATTAAATACCTTACCGAGTCTATGACTGTGTTTTGGATTCGTATCTTTTGAATCATAGTTCAAAAAGCACAAGCAGAACAATATGTTTTATATTATGGAATCTTTTTAGGCGGAGAAAACTTTGTAAAGAAATCGTTTTTACGTAAATACTTATTTATTTTCTTGCATTTGATTATGTGTTAATAGAGGTACCTGAATAGATAATTACATATAGTAATACTTGGTGATCAAAAAGTGAAAATAAATAAACTTTCAATCAAAATATACATACACTTATTAAGTAGCATTAGAAACGTTTGCATTTCTAAAATATTATTAGAAAACTGACTGATTTTAAGACAAGTTGCTATAACTTGACCAACTAAAGGGTATTCGGCATTACTTATTAGATTTTGGAATCAGTATAGACCATCGTTACTGTTGGTTAAAAGCTTATAGCCTGAGAATGTCTTACCAAGGGGTATAGTATTAGATTTTGGTTTTGGTATTTCCAAAGTTCCATTTCTAACGTCTCTGGTGACTTTGAAAATTCGGTATGCATGTGTTAATGCGTTTAATAGATACCTATTTATAAAATATTGGTATTTACAGTTCATTGAAATAATTACTAAAAGAAAAAATATTTCGTTTCATAAATTATGATATAGGACAGGTATATAACGTGTAACGTTAATAGCGCAAAACCTCTCGTGGGGTAACTCAGCCCATGTTACTGCACAATGTTAGTTCTAAAAGTTTTGGAAAAATAATTAAAATGATTTTTCATACTGGGCTCGATCAATTTCTCATTTTGTATGAAAAATCTTTTTTTTTCCCAAACGTGGGCTGAGTTATCCCACGAGAGGTTTTGCGCTATTAACGTTACACGTTGTATAATCAAGTAATCAACGTTTGTCTAGCCTTTTCATAGTAACTTCCTAAAAATGCAAAACAGTACGAACTGCATTTACCTACCTAAAAATCCTTATTATTTTTTCACAAGTCTCTTGTAAATTCTCATATTCTTTTTTCAAACAACGTGTCGATATCCTAAACAGCCAGTTCTAAATAAACGTAAGGTTGAAGTGTATTTCTGGTTTTCCCGCCATAACTCCGTGATCTATGGCACGATTGACTCCGATGCGGTCACGTTGTCTATGGTACTACATGAGTATGATGAGTGGATGACCTTGGATTGACCTAGTATGGAGGTTTCATGTGAAACTTCTATAAAAGAGTTTACGTTTCATAAATTGAGATTGGAAAATCATCAAATGGGTCCTCTCACCCAGGGCAGGGCGTAAGAGACTGTCAGACTTGTACTGACTAAAATCCACGGTGTCCTTTAATAGCCTTTTACATTCCGAGGTCACAGTAACTCGTAAGTCCCGCGGTCCCAGGTAGGCTTTGGCCCTCTAAGAGGGGCCCGTCGCTGACACTTTGAGATATGCCGTCGACCCGGGCATGGTTCATGGTCGGACAGCGAGTCGCCCATTACTCGCCGTTCGAATGCCCGCTTCTACGATCGTCCTGTGACGTCCGTCGCCGCGGACGTCAACAACTGAGGCTGGGTTGTAAGGTGGACACTTTCCTCTCCCTCACGCGTCCAACCTAGCTTTGCTAATGCCTTTATTTAACGAATAAATCGGAGAGTTAGCAAACTATTGTTTTAATTTAACAAAACTAGTATTTACTCTCGGATTAACACGTATTATACCAGTAACAACAACCTGTTACTCAAACCGCGGCCATAGTTATAAAATAAATGAACTGTCACATAGTACAGACGAATACACAATTGTTATGAGAATTATTTAATAAATAGCGCTTTGAAACGGCGTCGGCTTTAGCTGCGCGTTAGGAAATTAAAGTTCCGACTTGTTTCGATACCAACTGTTGCCGTAAATATGTAAGTATTGTTTAAATTAAATGAGAGACGCTTTTGTTTGTGAGTGTACGGGTTGTTAGAGAAAATAATAAAATAAATACTTCTGGAATGGTTTTCCTTGAAAACATTCGGTTTTTAGACAGAAAAGTATCTCTGCTCATCTTGTTAGGCGTGTTTTTAAACATTTTAAATCTTTACTTTTACACGTCTACGCGTCTGTTTACAAAACCCTTTGCTAACTACATTGCTGCATTGGGGTCGGTTTTCTCGTCTAACCAAATACAGATACAAAAACCTAAAAATGAGATGTTAAAAAAACAATTTCACATGGACTAGGTACTCATACTTTATCAAAAGCTAAGTATCTAAGTATACTAAGTTTCCTAGAGTTCACGATATCTCTTTAGAATTCAAATTTCTCTAAAATATCAGGAAGATATTTCTATTTTACGAACTTTTCTTGTGACCTGACGTATTTCTTAAGCTCAAAAAGTCATTTTTTCTCTCACCCAATTTGATCTACCCGCCAGAAACTTTATAATGTTAGACCACCAATGCAACCCTCTTTCTCACGTATGATTAAATCTCTTTCTTACATTTGCAATTATAACAGGATATAGAATGAATGTACTAACGGTATCCTAAAATTCTACACCAAAATAAACCTCTACTTACTTTACAAACAAAACAAAACATCCCTATTTATCGTATTTAAATAGAGCAACACCAACTCTCCCACACGCTTCTCGGCTCTCGGCTCTCGGCTTTCGGCTTTCGGCGTGTAAAATCGTGTTGAAGTAAAATCTGTGTGTACTGTGTCGGTTGTCGGCGCTCACAGTCGGCACCGAAACCCAGACACAACAGCGGTGCCGGAAGTTAGGACTGTTGCGGACAAAAGTGTTACGTTTATTTAATTTGGGGTGTTGGCAAAGAGGAGTACGAGATAGGTGTAAGAAGGAGACAAAAAATGTAAATGTTTTTATAATTGATTACCTACCATAAAACTACTTATTTTCAGAAAATTTCCAATTTTGTAGGTAACTATATTATTTAGCATAATTATTATTCTATAAAAGCTGTCATTTAGGTTATGATACTCATTCCATTAATTCGTAATATTTTCTTCCTGTCACAAAACACAAAAAAAACATTGAATTAGAACAAATTCATAGGTTTTTTATGTTTTAGAATTTTAGGATTTTTCTAAAAAAAATAGCTTTTCAATTACTTAGCGGTTTTTATTCTGCCTAAAGCTAAGTTATTTTTTCTATACTTAACAACTGAGGTACTGACGAACTTTAATAGTTAACTATAGAGTAACTAATAGGTAAATGCTATACATTTTTCGACGAATAGTATACATAAAACAAAAAGATACGTTTGTTAAAACAAAAAATATGTTTTTTGTTTGTTGTTTTTTAGATTCATTTACTCAAAACTTATACACAACAATATTTTATAAAATCAGTATTTTATTAAAATATCTAAATGATGTAAAACAAGACAGAAACTTTCTCTGTAACACTTCTCTCCCCGCCAGTACTTTACCAGCTAGCCGCGTCGTCAGCGAAATCTGTCGAGATTACAGAAGTACCCAAACTGTAGCAAACTGTACCGATCTGCTACACCTGTTGACTGCTCCTAGCGTTCACATAGTACACCTTGTAGCTCTGTTATTTAGGTTTAAACAAGTTTGCCGAATAAACTAGGAATTACTAAATGTTTCGTTTAAGGATACGCTAGTCGGTCATTCTTCCATACAAACGTAGTTTGGCGATTATTCAAATATTTTTTTTGAGAATTTATTACCAATGGGACATAATTGTAATTCAATACAATTTGGCGATATATACATTCAGAATAAACAATGATCCACATTCATCTCATCATTGTCTAGCCCTGTATGGAAACAAAAAAGAAAGAAAAAACATCTATTAAGAGTTATGGGTGTCGAAAGTTCCTTATTTTAAGACAACTTTTAACGCAACTTTGGGGGGAAATAAATAACGAAAGAAGAAGATAAATTGTAAAATAATTACCATACAGCTATACAGGTATAGATAATTTGTTGAAAAATGTAAATAATTTTATTTTGAACAGATACATTCAGTAGTTTTTTCATAATATCCATATTCCCGAAGGTCTTTTGAAAAGTTGCAGTAGTCTATTCTTCAATCAAATCCTGCATGTATGAGTCAGTCGAAGGTTGGAGTATGACATGTGTACCGAAGCGCCCTAGTTGCTTACTGCTCATCCATCTCATTGGTACGTGATGTTGGATGAAATAACAAGCATTTTAATCCCGCCCGCCTACAAGTTCGTCCCGCCGACTAGTGTGACCTTAAGCACAGGTTTTCGTAAAATTAGGTAGTGGAGACTTTTTGAGCTGTCTGTTCACTTAGGGACTTTACCGCGATTGAAGCTATTCGTGCGATATCGAGCTCATTGCCGATTTAAGTCGCACGTATTTATTAATGGAGTGATGCGATGCAATTCGACCGTGCACTTCTAAAATCCAACTTACTACAACGACATAAAGGCGCTGCAAACTAAAAACAAAAGATGTCGCCAGACACGAGTAGTTGCGCAATCGAATTTCGAACACAGAATCATGTGCATTGTCATTAGTACGTACATGTAATTCGATATCGAGGAGATCTGTGAGCGATATCGTCAATACGTGCGGCTCCATTAGCAAACACTAGCGATTGTCCATAGGTACATTTTCTTCGATCAGACGCTTGTGTGATATCTGACCGATATCGTTAATCGATGTAATTCTGTATCGCGTCGTGCTATGACATGTGTAAAGTCCCTTATAGTAAAAAAAAACGTTTGTATTCTAAAATTTAGAGTCAGTGACCGATGGCTTTATAGCCAACCGCCTGCCAGCAAGATACGAATGTAATAGTCAAAAAACTTTTTGAAAAAAAGAGAACCGACTTCAAAACCAAACACAAAAAATTGTAAAATAACTTTTCTTTCGGAAGTCGGTGGCTTTGTTTTTTATTTCATTGACTGTGGCCACCGACTTCCGAAAGAAAAGTTATTTTACAATTTATTGTGTTTGGTTTTGAAGTCGGTTCTCTTTTTTTCAAAAAGTTTTTAGCTTTCCCTTTTTAGTTCAGATAATCAAAAAAAATCTTCATAAAATTGGCGTCTTTGAAAATTTACAATCCTATTAAGCAAAGCGGATCTATGTGAGCAACTTCACGATATTTCCATTATTGTTATATACCAAAACCTTCTCCAGAATGTAATGAACACTTTCCTGAAAACTGCATCTAAATCCGTTCAGCCAAACACGAGATAATTGCGGACAAACACCCAATCGTCTCTGAAAATCTACAACCTAAGTAAACAAAAACGGGTCCACGCGGGCAACGTCACGGGATATCTATTAGTGTTATATACTAACAATCATTCTCCAGAATGTAATGAACACTTTCCTGAAAACCGCATCAAAATCCGTTCAGCCAAACGCGAGATAATCGCGGACAAACATACATACATACATACATACATACATACATACATACATACATACATACATACAGGTCGAACTGAGAACCTACTTTTTTTTTTGAAGTCGGTTAAAAAAAAAGAGCAACTGATGGAACTGCGTAGAGTTTTTTTTATCGTGGTAAAATCATCAAATGAGTCCTTCAACTCAGGGCGGGGCAGGAGGGACTGTCAGACTTGTACTGACTAAAATCCACGGTGTCTTTCAATAGTTCTTTACATTCCAGGGTCACGGTAATTTAATGTCTCCGGCAAGCTTTGGCCCTCTAAAGGGCCCTCACGATACAGGAAGAAATCTCTATAGTTGGAAAATAGTTTTAGTAAAAAAAAATTGAAAAGAAAATTAATTTTCCGTTCCAAAAGCATGTTTCTGTGACTTCGTCCTCGTTCCAGTTATCAAGATATCAGACAGTTCATTGATTTTTAGACGAACAATAGCGGGTGGGTATGAATTTAAGTGATTTTCAATAATAGTAACTTTAATCACTGTTTTTCAGTGACTGAACTGAAATCTAGGTCATCTTATAAAATGATAAATCTTTGAAGTAGAAGAATCTATGGCTTTTCGTCAAATCTTCAATTTTTGAAAATGTAAGACACATTCCGAAACGACTTTAATTAGACTTGTTAGTGATATTAAAAATGTTTATTTTATGCCAGCACATTAACCTAATCACTACTTGTCATTTTTTAAATAGATTTTCAAGTTTATCACAAAAAGAAAAAGGTTCACATTCGATTGGAAAAAAAATTCAGAAAACGTACCGTAAAATGCTGCAACTTTGCACGGATTTTGACGTTTTCTTCGATAAATCTTTAATCGTTAAGAAAGTCGTATGTTTTTTCAATTACTGTCCAATATTGGACTTTAAGCTATAGGAATACATTTGCTTTTAGTAAAAAAAACACCTATAAAGCACCAAAAAATTGCTTTGAAAACGTAGGCAAAGTTGAGGTAAAAACTACAACATTGCCTGTCATAATATCTTTTTAAATGAATAGGTATTTTGGTAACGGATTTGACACCCATATTGCCATGAAGTTCTTTTCCACGTCAGACTTCACTGAATCGTGAATAGCACAAGAATTTTTTTTTTTACAATGCTAGGCAAAGTTGTACAGGTTTCTCTAAAACTCCCATACAAAAGTGAGTTCGGTGTAGGGCTGCCCCAAAGGAAATGCAACAATTTTTCTTAATATTCAAATATTATAAGAAATCAAGTTGTTATATTTAAATTCTAATAACATTTTTTCATAGGAAAACAAATATGTAGGTAGGTAATAACATTTAAAAAATAATAATGTTACTACCTGTTAAATTATGATTTTTAAAATCTGTCGAACAATATGATAACATACATATAAATGACTTAAAGAAAATTACATTCGACATCCTTAATTTCTGATGATGATAAATGAAGAAACAATAGTTCTAGCTTCTATAAAACGTTCTTAGATCAATAACAAAAAAAAACAATTACACAAGCAAAACCACGGTCGATTAAGTTGCGAAAATCTGACACAACTTTGCCGACCATGATTTAACGGTTTAAATTAAGATATACTACAGAAAAAACAGTTTAAATGCATAAAAGAGCATATTTTCTTTGCTATATAACATATTACGCTAGAAAATAAAGCATAAATTCTCACAAAATGAAATTTTCCTGAGAGCCGGTAAAAAGAGGGTATCCGCAGTGACAATGAAACTGACACTGACAGTTTGTTAACTAAAATTTGGAGTGAAGTATGATCGAAACATTCGAACATGCCATACAGATTGCTGACTTGCTTTTAGTAATACCATAGACATTAAAAAACATTTCGCAGCGGGAATAATTTAACTTTTTTGAATTTAGGCAATGTTGAGCTATAAAGGCAATGTTACAGCATTTTACGGTAGACTGATGTACAATCGACAAAGTTGAATCATAACCCACCATTCGCTTATTTTATTACAGACATTCAAATACAGTTAGGTCCACATTCGCGTTAACATACATAACCATGGTAACGACTTTATTCTTTGTCAATTTGACGGATTCAAACGATTTTTAGTCAAAATGGGTCATGATTCAACTTTGTCGATTGTACGTTCCTACGTCTTTACTTCACTTACAAATATCTTCTTTATAATCGAACTGTGTTATTTAGCTTAAAAAATTCGAATAGTGCCAAGTTTTACACGAGCTAAAAATTATTAAAAAAAAAGAAAACTTTTTCGAAAATTATTTTACCATCACGGAATGTTGACACTTTGAAAAACTTACCTAACAGGGCATTGTACCAAAACCGTAACACGTTATACCATAATAGTGTACCACAAAAACACGCGACTACACAACAGACTGTTTCAACGCGAAATTCAGCTGAAAATTTCAGGATAATTACGGATAGTGCAATTTTACGGGCGGTTTGCGAACTTAAATACTCTATTTTGGGAAAATGGAAGGAAAAGAGTTTGAAATGTGGGTAGGACGGAGAATAGGGATAAATGTTACGGGGGGTAGGCAGAGATCGTGTAATTTAAGGGTAGGGAACGCTTGTTAAGAGACCTACAAACGTGGATCTTTCATTTAGATGTCATTAAGTATTTTATGAAGATATAATGCAAAGAAATCAGTGAGAGAATCGAGAGTGCAGAGCCCAATAGTATCGGCCCCGATTTAAGAGCTTATAGGTCGTGGTTTCGAACCCAGATGGCCACACTTTGTATTATTCATTTCATGACTATATCTCTTAAAATGATAACTTAAACTTAAATGAAAACTTCAAGTACCCGGAACCAAAAATTCGAAGACATTTGTGACATCTATCAATCCGCACTGGGCCCGCGTGATGGATTAAAACCCACTCCCTCTCACACTCACAGAGAGGAGGCCTGTGTCTCAGTAGCGAGAACATTATAGACTCATCATCATCACTCATCATCATCTGCCTAGCCTTTTCCCAACTATATTGTGGTCGGCTTCCAATCGAACCAGATGCAGCTGAATACCAGTATTTTACATGGAGCTACTGCCTATCAGACCGTTATAGACTGATTATGCTTAAAACCACGTAAAAAGAATTAGTACCAGTATATTTTTCATTAGCTACATTACCAAACCGGGTCGACGGCGCGTTGTGTCCCACGCGCGCCTCAAAGAGCGTCAGCATAATGACGGGGCCCCCCTCTCAGAGGCCCAAAGCCTGCCGGGGTCGCGGGATTTTTTCCTTACCGTGACCCCGGAACAGAAAGGGCTTTTGAAGGACACCGTGGATTTTAGTCAGTAAAAGTCTGTCAGTCCCTCCCGCCCTGCCCGGGGTGGGAGGACTCATTTGATGATTTTACCACGCTAAAAAATATACATTACCAAAATACCCCAGTCCCGGTAATCATTTAAAAAAGTACTGTCCGGTTTCATGCAGCCTAATTTCCTTTGTCGTTTAGGGAGAACAAAAAAAAGCTATTTCCCCGAATGTCGCGCACGTCACGAGTAGTTCCGAATGGCTCCGAGTCGACACGAATAGTCACGAAACTGTCGCGAAACTGAAACACTTGACTATATCTAGTCGCCGTTGTAGGTAACTAGTTAGCCGAAATGGATCGGGACGAAAAGCTATGGAGTCGAGTTCGTTAATATTTTATTTGTACGTTCTACCTACGATCCCTAACGGCTTCTTCGTGTCTAAGGAGGCTACCGTGATCCTGGAACGTAATCATCATCATCATCATCATCAGCCTATAATATTCCCACTGCTGGAACACAGGCCTACTCTCTATGTGAGGGAGTGGGCCATAATCCCCCACGCGGGTATTGTGCGAATTGGTGGATGTCACTTGTCTTCGAATATTTAGTTCTAGGACAAGCCGGATTCCTCACGATGTTTTCCTTCACATTTTTGAGAGCAGTGGTGCGAACAGCTAAGGAGTGGAATTCTGGAGAATGCCTGGCATTGCCTGGGCCTATATTTCCCGACAGCTATAGCCTTAGAATCATCAAGTCAAGAGTAAAGTACTTTGAGTGTTCAGCAAACGTGCTTCACCGTCGAACACATCTTCGCTTACGGCGAAATAGTGGTCAAACATGAACCTATCATTAAATAAAAAAAAACATCTGAAACGACAAAGATGAAAATAAATAGAAAATACTTAATTTACGCTTTTTATTTGGGCAGAGCTTTCCCTTACAATTATCGTTATAAACAGACACACCAAAATCACTGCTCCTTGCTTTTATATAGCTCGCCGGCTGGCGGCTATTTCACCCCCTCCGCTCAGAATTTGGCGGGGATGGCTCACGTGGTAGGGCAGTGACGTGGCGAGCTGGACTGCTGGCTTTGGCTGGCTGGCTGGCTGGCGTTGGCAGGCTTGCCTGGCATCGCTGGCGACATCTGGCGTTACAATCGGCCATCCTGGAACAATTGCTCCCGCAATGGGAACAACAAAACAGTGATTACAAGTCAGCTCAGAGCAAATGGCAAATCCATAACATGGACTATAATTTAGCTGTCAAGGAGATCTACGAGATCTTCGTTTTCCTACTGTTGATTCACACTACTGGCGCTATCGGGTATAAAAGCAATGCTACGATATGGTCGTAATAAATCAGCGCATATTGGGCCTGTGAAATTCTTGTATCCTCTAAGACATTTATATATTACAGCTATTATATATTACCTAAATCCTTAGGCAATAACACATGGGCCAGAATATAGATCATCTAACTTAGAATTAACCACGGGCTGGAATTAACCTTATTGCAACAAGGAGTTTGAGCCTGGCAACAAAGTACGTACTTACTAACTGTACCTAATCGCTTTTTTTTTGTAAATTGTGCTATTTTTACGCCTTTTATCGCAGTTGCGTTTCATTTTCTTGCTAGCTGTTCTAATTCGATTATAATATAGCCCTATTGCGTCTAGATCGCACTGACTCATAAACCAACCAGGGATGGAAACATCACATTCAGATCTACCTACACGAGCAAACATTAACTCGTATAAATTATAGCCTGCTAAATCATTAACAGTATTATTAATACTCCATATGACTTTGGTAAACTATTGTCCCAAATAAAAGGCCTCGCTAGGTTCCGTGGCTCTCAACGCATCGAGAATTGTGCAATTAGAGCGTTCTACCTGCCCATTACATCTAGGCCACAAAATAGCTGTTAACATGTATTTAACTACACACGTACAACAATAGACAAACTTGTAATTTATCTAGTAAATTGTAAAAAAAAGCAAAATTTGTGAACCTCACCAGGTGAAACATGTACGGACAAACTAAATTATAAGAACTTGCATGCTTAATTTGTGTGTAAACGCATGTTTTGAAAAAATAAAATATCTTTATCTTTAACTGTTTTTCTGTTGCGAACTTCTTAAAGTATCTACTGGTAAAGGCCTTACCATGGATAGAAACTACGTGATCTGGGAAACTAAGTAAACTAGAAATGCGTTTTAACTCTAATAATCACAAAAACTGAATAAACCTTAGTTTAAACCTGGACTACCAAGTTCAGGCTTGTCTGCGGAACCGCGGTTTAAATTTCTTCGTATACAAAACATAGATTAAACCCTGACCTGACCTAGTGCCGTTTTTTTTTTTTGAACCATTGTCTAAACAATTAAATCTACAATTTTTAAATACATTTTGGCTGAAATTAACATAAAAACAACAACACAATGAAAAAGTTACTATCAGAAACTTTCACACACATTTGACAGCTACTACTGTTAGACCATGGTTTATCACAAAACCACGACATGTAATAACGTTTGTGCAAACCTTTTTACGAGATTCAATCCTGGGTTTTTAGTTAAACCCTTTTTTTTACGCGCTTTTATTTTGTAATAAGACGGTAATTGTCTTTACAGAATTGACAATACGTGTAGGCTCAGTAACAACGAATTTAGAGAAAGAATTTGTCAAAACTAACACTTATTGGCACCCCTTTTTAATTTTGCTCAAAAGGGTTCAAATTATCGATGTCTACCAGTTTCATTGGTTTAGTAGGTTTAGGGATTCGATGTAATTTGCCTTCTTTTCAAACCGTATTCTCTTTTATCGTACGCACAATGTAAACACGACGTCACATATTTCCTATATGTAATGGCCATCGTTTTGATGCATTTGAAATATTTTCTACGCGCGAAATTTGGCACAACTGATCGGTTATCGTAAAGCGTTTTACGAGACAGCCCATAATTATTTACAGTATCACTATCTGTGCACCCACTTTACAATAGATCAATATACGTTGCACTCTTCGAAACCAACAGTTTACTTTTAAACGGAACACATTAACGGCATCTATCGGATTCCTGCACAAGGCGTTGATATGCTCTAAGCGCTTACCTGGTCTATAAAATAGTCAACGGCAATTTTGAAGTCTCGAATTGAAAGTCACCAGCAGGCAATGCTTGCAATAAGATCACGTTAGTCATTGTATCGCGAACTGCACTACAATCCGTAATTACACGGACATTTTTACACAACACAGATTCTAAAACTTCGTAATAACGCTGTGAAAAAACCTTTTCTTTTTTTACTTGTAACGCAACTAAAATACAAGACAGAGCTCAAACTACCGCCTATCCGTATTAGTAAAAGATTACTTGCTATGGGTAACTTGCCTGCATCCGTGTGAATTTCTATTGGCAAAACTAAGATTTTATACCATACCCACATCTCATTTTTTTTTTTTTTTTTGTACATAATTAAATAAAAATTCTGCGTTTGACCCCGACCATTTGACGACATTATTGGAGTTACTTTTATTTGATAATTTACTTTGAAATTACTAAACTATCTACGAACTTTTTAATTCAGCGCATAAAAACTGAGGGAGCGCTAAATGTATCTTTAGGATGGATGCTGAGTTTATGGGTACCCTTGGACTACATTCAGACTGGTGAAGTAGGTACTTCTTACCAGATAATTTAGTTTGCTTATCGATATTATATTAAAATGGTTATCTATCGCGGACAATTAATGCATTTAAGGCTCTGTTATCGACACATAGGCAACTATCTCCGTTCTTTCTCATAACTAAACAATAAGAGAGGCATACATCAATTCGGGTTCTTTTTATAATACCTGCTGGCTCAATGGCTCATTAATTTTGACTCTAACAATCTCTTGTTTGTGATGTGTTTATCTATTCCTAAGGCCTACGTGTACTTAATGCGCATTTGGACTAAATATATATATTCCAACTTCCCAGCTCCCTAGTATAGCTAGCAAAGCAGTTTTATACCGAGATAATCTATACTAATATTATATCTATACTATATACCATATTACTATTTACTATAGTAGGTACATTATAAAGCTGAAGAGTTTGTTTGTTTGAACGCACTAATCTCAGGACCTACTGGTCCGATACGGTAACGGGATATTCCCACGGGAACGGGAATAAAACGGGATATGCACGTGCAATGTCGCGGGCAACAGCTAGTAAACTAATAAATTGATTACAATCAGATTTGCTTATCAGGCTTACCCTAGTTTTGTCAAGGTCACCAATGGCATTTTATGATTATTTATCGACACACGAGGCACTCAAATATAAAACACATTTGGTTAATGGCATTTTGCAAACATTGGCATGGCATGACTGACCTGGTTGTTTAAGCATGATTCCTGGCAGCTCTCGGCGCGAAGTATGACGAATCCGTCCTGCCTGCGATGTCCTTGGATCCGCTATTGACGACTTTGAGGTAGCTTTCATTTCCACCGAGAAGCGTTGCTGGTAGCGAGAAGAATGCTTCTTGAAACTCGATCATTAACGGAATAAACGATGCGGCATGGTGTTCTTTCCGACGTGAGGGTAGACACTTCGTGATCCAGATCATGGTTGATGATTTTTCAACTTCTTGTGCAAGGAAACTTCAATATTTTCCTTGTGTGTGGTGTGCATCGCCTTTCTTCGTTTTTATTTTCAAAAGTCTGGCTTACCAAAGCAGAATCTTCGTCCTCCAGATAAGACGACCGTCGAGATTAATGTGTAGCAGAGCGTCGTTTTAACGTAGGTTTTTTTATCACACTTCTGAATTGAAACGACAAAGATGAAAATAAATAGAAAATACTTAATTTACGCTTTTTATTTGGGCAGAGCTTTCCCTTACAATTATCGTTATAAACAGACACACCAAAATCACTGCTCCTTGCTTTTATATAGCTCGCCGGCTGGTGGCTATTTCACCCCCTCCGCTCAGAATTTGGCGGGGATGGCTCACGTGGTAGGGCAGTGACGTGGCGAGCTGGACTGCTGGCTTTGGCTGGCTGGCTGGCTGGCGTTGGCAGGCTTGCCTGGCATCGCTGGCGACATCTGGCGTTACACATCCTTATGTTCCAAAAAAAATATATACACAAACCGCTCCACCCCACTGTTAACACGAAAAAATTCGTAAATCGCTACCTACCCACTTTGAACGGGTAAAATTCGTGGAAAAAACTGAAAGCCGCGCCGGCCGGTCGCCCACGCCCGGTAGCCACTGACGACGAAAAACGACCAAGTCAACGACGAAAAACAACGAACGATTGACGAAAAACGAGAAGCGGTGTTGTGTCGTGGCCTCTATAAGTGGGAATGCTATTGAAACCTGGACTTTTTGCTCCATTTTAGAAGTTAGGGGTCCGTTTTGACGTGGCTTCCTATTCAGGTCGATTTAACGTTTTCTTTTGGCAAAGGGAAGCTTGTTTTAGGGTCATATTTCACCTGGATTCTATGGTCGCGCAAACTAGGTCGTGGTGTCAAAAAAATGTGTATTTATTATTGTATGGTTGCGAAACCAAGCGGACACCATGAAAAATATTCTCGAAAGAGTTGTGGGTTATGGTCCATGGTGTGCCGGTATCGTGGGACTGTCCTATCAGATAACAGTGACTTTTTTGAAACGTGAAGGGCTATTGAAAGATACCATGGGTTTTAATCAGTGCGAATCTTACAGTCCCTCCCGTCTAGCCCTGGGTGGGACGACCCATTTGAAGATTTTATTACGTAAAAAAAAATCATGGTGTTCTAATGAGACTAATTGGTTCTGTGATTTATCACTTCATAGTCCATCTTTGGGGACGGTCGTAGATATCCATAATCCACCTGTAACCTGTAGTGCCTGAGCGATCCTGATAGCAGTGGCCTCATCAGGGTCGCTATTCCGCAACCACAAAGCTGTCGTTGCACTGTCGGAGTTGGGTTCCAAAAAGTTTTTACTGTCTTCTGTCGATGCGCAGGAATTTCATTTCCTTGTGGGTTCGCCCCATCATTGTCTCTGTGCCGCGGGACTGTCTCATAAGGTAACCCTGGCCATGGAACGTAAAGGGTTATAGAAGGATCACCGTCAATTTTAGTCAGTACGAATCTGTCAGTCCCTCCCGACCAACCCTGGGCGGGAGGACTCAATTGATGATTTTGCCACGACACAAAAATATTTTTTTCTGTGGGCTATCTGGACTCTATTTGGCATTTGGACATGAAATAAATTAAAAAAAAAACTTTGCTCCAAAAACGCGGAACCCAGTATTTTCAACAAAACCATTTGTGCAAGTAATAGCGATTTGGCGTGTTTGCGAAAACTAAGCATTTACTTACTTTACAGTATTTTTGTGTGGTTTCGTGATTTTGGCTGCAACTGAATATTATTTGTGCACATAATCATAATTTTCAAGTTATTTTAGAGTTGATACAGCCTTGGTATGTTTCACTGGAATTTGAAATTGGCATGTCGGTCTTACCTTTTAAACATTCATCAATTTTAAGGACTTTTTAAATGTAAAAATAAAAATGTTCTTTTCATTAGGGTGCTCCCATATCTATCGACGCGGATTCGGCTTTTACCATCGCCCTTTCTCTTTCTGTCGCTTAGAACTGCCATTTGCTAGAGCGAGACAGAAAGCATAATGCGATAGCACGCGGCGGAATCCTCCAGGCGGCCGCGTGCTATCGCATTTTCTCGGTCTAGCAAATGGCAGTTCTAAGTGGCAGAAAGAGAAAGGGCGACGGAAAAAGCCGATTCCGCGTCGATACCCGTAGTCTATGAAAATGAAAAATGATTACAAAGTAATGATTGGAATTTTCTTTCAGGCGTAAAAAGCCTGTGTTAGGAGACTTCAGAAGTTTTTGACTTCAATACCATAGCTTAGCACGAGTTTTCACTCTTTTACTTTACAGCGTCTTTCCAGTATTTACGGCGTTTCTTGTATGAAAAAATGGAACAGCGCCTCTGGTGTGCGAAGAAGGAACAATTTTTTTCCTTGAAAATTGACAATTTGAAATTGTCAAAGTTCCAGTTTACTTTACGTGTCAAATACTGAAAATTCGTGCTAAGGGTACAGATGCAGAGGAGGCAGGCCGCGAGCGAGAGAGGACAGCGTCCTCCCTCCGCCCCAGCCGCAGTGGTAGGCGCCCACGGCGACGGACGTCCCTCGATGATCTCCGGCCACCGTAGGCGCGGGCATGCGGGCAGCGAGTAAAGGGCAACTTGCTGCCCGACCAAGGACCATGCCCGGGTCGACGGCGCGTTGTGTCCCACGCGCGCCTCAAAGAGCGTCAGCATAATGACGGGGCCCCCCCTCTCAGAGGGCCAAAGCCTGCCGGGGTTGCGGGATTATTCCCTTACCGTAACCCCGGAACTTAACAGGCTATGAAGGACACCGTGGATTTTAGTCAGTAGAAGTCTGACAGTCCCTCCCGCCCTGCCCGGGGTTGGAGGACTCATTTGATGATTTTACCACGCTAAAAAACAAAAAAAAAGGGTACATATGCAAGTAAAAACTGCATAGTGACGTATTGGTAATTTAAAAAGTGTTGTGCCTTTTTATTTTTGGTTTTCGTAACAAAAAAAACGGTTGGTGTAGTGGCTGAGCGATTAGACAGCGGCACTGCGTGTCGTTGGTTCGATTCCCGCACGGAGCAAATGTTTGTATGATCTACAAGTAATTGTTCTGGGTCTGGGCTTTTGTGTAATATGTGGCTTTATATTTGTTATGTTTTTAAACGTACAAAACGCTTTTAAATAAAGAAAAAATATATTCAACGTAACGTAACGTTAATAGCACAAAACCTCTCGTGGGGTAACTCAGCCCATGTTACTGAACTATGTTTGTTCCAAGACTTTTTGGAAATTTGCAAAAAAAAAATGCTTTTTCATACAAAAGTGAGAAATTGATCGGGCCCATCAGTATGAAAAATCATTTTTTTTTTGTGAAATTCCAAAAGTCTTAGAACAAACATTGTTCAGTAACATGGGCTGAGTTACCCTACGAGAGGTTTTGCGCTATTAACGTTAGACGTTGTATACGAGTCAAATGTTTTTTGAAAATCGAACTGACGGACTATTTCCGTTTTTTTTTTGTAGTTACTTACCTATATACAAGTTTATCGCATCGCATAGCTTCATAAGCAAACGCACTTAATAGTTTTAAAATGCCAATAAACTTTACCTACGCCTTTTCCTTTGAAATAAATATAAAATAAAGTCATTACACACAAAACCTATAATTATGGATTAGCACCAGCTGTTCGCTTTCCCTTCGTAAATTATATGATTGTGAATACGTATTGATTGTTAACTAAAGTCCTGGAGTCGAGTCTTGTTTACGGTAATTATGGTTGATTAAATGAAAATAACATTATTTTAATGATTTGTTTTGAAGAAGCTCTAAAGCTATTGTCAAACAGACAGGCGAAGCGAATGCGATCAGAAGCCTTTTTAATTTGTGATGTATGGAAGTGTTTGAAGCCAGTCACATTGACTATCGGATCGCTTTCGCTTTTCTATGCTTAGGAGGAAATATCTAACTGAATTTCACATCATTTCGGTTTTGGGGTAAAATGGATGTTATCCAAAAGTAATGGAAAACCCATTATCAGCCTATAATGTTCTCACTGCTGGGACACAGGTCTCCTCACTATGAGAGGGAGTGGGCCATAATCCACCACGCGGGTCAAGTGCGGATTGGTGGATGTCACATGTCTTCGAATTCGAGATTTATTTTTGGAACCCACCACACTTTCCCAAACCACTGCAACTCCTGACATCCAGAATCAACAGTGGCAACCACCAGAAAAGCGCCGAGACAATGAAACTCGACGTGTCCCGGAGAATGAATTTACCTGTCTTGGATCCTGCAACGAAATAAATCAGAAAAGAATATTGGAGGAGTAAGATAAATATGTTTCCACTTCCCTCCATGCAATCAAGAATTTGATGGTTCTAAGACATGCCGGTTTCCTCACAATGTTTTCCTTTTCCTTCACCGTGGGTTCAAACCCGCACGACCTACAACTCGTAAGTCAGAGCCAATGTCACTGGGCCACCACTGCTCCATGGAAATCCCAACAAAACTTAACCTGACCCTGAAATCGAAACCAGGGCCTCATACTCTGCATTCGCGCTTTGAACCACTAAACCAACGATGTACTTTTAGTTTGTATTGTATGCAATTTATTAAATTACTAAAACAAAACAAAATACTCAACGAAAAACATGCTGACCGCTCATTACCACATAGCTTAGCACCGAAACTGGTTGACCTAGATTTTAGACCTTGTATCCATTCTAGACTTAGCGATAGCTAATATTATAATTCGTGTTTATATTCTGAGAATTACATTGAATAATAACTAGATAATGATTTGATTGTGATATGAATTTATGAAGAATCTCTGCTTAAAAATCCTTTTATTTGGCGGTTGTAGTGTGTAAACTAGTTCAGCTTCGATTACCGCATCTTTTAAAATTTTTGGCTTTTCCAATCGTTATAATCATCCGGAAGATGTCCACTGCTGAACAAAAGTCTTACCCTTAGACGCCATCATGCAATTCACCACTGGCATCCAAGATGTTCTTGGTCTAGTAAAAACTTGCAGATCATAATTATAAATGTTCAGCTACAGTCGTATCAAGCTAGGGTGGGGTGCTTTCGGTAAGCTGTCGTTCAAAAGCGTCGCATGTTCGAGCAAAGTGTCCTCCTAGACATGACATACGGATCTGAAGCTTGGACTCTCACCAAGCATATTAACACAAACAACAGCATGAAGTTTACTCAGAAAGCTATGAGAAGAGCCATGTTGGGCATCTGACATCGCGTGAGAAACGCCGAAATTCGTAGAAGAACGAGACTAACTGACAGACTTTAGATGATAGCAAAAAGACTGTGGAAGTGGACGGGCCATGTATGCCGTAGACTGGATGGAAGATGGGGCAGGAAAGTGTTGGAGTGGAGACCACGAACGGGAAAGAGACAACCGACTAGGTGGATAGACGAGCTTGTTAAAGTGGCCGGAAGAAACTGGATAGCCATAACAAAACCGCCAGAAGTGGAAAGATTAGGAAGAGACCTACACTCAGCATTGGGTGACTAAAAGTTGAAGAAGAAGAAGATACAAATATTTGTTCCGTGCGGGATCGCACCCGCGACACGCACACGCACGACACACACTTCGCCAGCCGTGCCGTCAAAGGTTTTTTTGACTCATCAAGATATATCTGTCTGACCAGACAGAAAATCGTCCTTTCTGTCACACTGTCTAATAAGAACGAGCTAGCCAAAACTCGTCGACCTAGATCCTAGACCTTGTGTCTATTACTAGGCCGACCTATAGGCTATTATATTTCGTGTCAGATTGAGGGGACACGTGTTTAGATAATGATTATGTAATGGTTAGTTAGTGGTGGTTTGATGTTAGTTTGAATGAATACGTCTAATTTGGGGCAGTGCCTAATGTCGATAGAGTCTATGATTGTTTTATTTATTTTTTGTTTTATAAAATCATTCATTCAACGTCAGCCTATAAATGTTCCAACTACTGGGACACAGGCCTCCTCTCTGTGAGAGGGAGTGGGCTGTAATCCACCACGTCGGCCAGTGCGGGTTGGTGGATGTCCTCCTCGAATCGGTTTCCTCAATGCTGAGGGTCGTGACCACCTCCTTGTTGCAGCAGTTTGTTGCGCACCACGCGACGCCATCTGTCCCGATCTGCCGCCGAGTGCAGAGCTTCGTGGACCGTTGTGTCAAGAGCGGTGCGGATCTGGTCAGTCCAACGTGTTGGGCTTCTGCCACGTGGCCTTTTGCCTTCCACCTTACCAGTGACTAATAACCTTTCTAGGTTATCGTCATTCTTCCTGGCAATGTGCCAAAGTATTCGAGAATCCTACGTAGGCAGATGGTAGTGAGCCTTGTCTTTATGTTTAATTCTCGTAGGATTGACACGTTGGTGCGATGTGCTGTCCAGGGGATCCCCAGCATCTTTCGCCAGCACCACATCTCGAAAGCATCGATGCGATTGCGGTCAGCTTTCTTCAGGGTCCAAGTTTCAGCACCGTACGAGAATATGGAGAACACCAGGGTGCGCACAAGATTGGTCTTGGTTTTCAGGGTGATGCTTTTGTTCTTCCATATCTTGTGAAGCTGTGCCATGGCCCCCTTTGCCATCCCAATTCTCCTTCGTATCTCATGTTCACATGAGCCATTACAACTAATGCTTGAGCCCAGGTATATAAAGTTATTGACTACCTCCAAATCAAGTTTCCCAGTGAGCTCAAGCTTGCCTGTCCGATCTATGACCATGATCTTGGTTTTGGACCTGTTTATCGAGAGCCCCAGTTCTATGCTGATGCGCTCCATCCTATCCAAAATTGTGATCATCTCAGCTTCACTTGCCGCAAATAAGGTGGTATCGTCTGCATAACGCAAATTACAGATCTTGCGCCCGCCGACGGTGATTCCTCCATTCCAGCTATCACAAGTGCGCCTTATTATGTATTCACCGTATATGTTGAATAAAATGGGTGAAAGAATGCAGCCTTGTCGAACTCCCTTCTCAAAACTGAATGGTTTAGATGTAATCTCACCAACCCTCACCATTCCTTGGCTGTTATAATAAAGAGACTGCAACAGCGCAGTTAAATGGTGGGGTACACCCAGTTCTAACAGCACTCTCCATAGACAGTCCCAGTTGACACAATCGAAAGCCTTACTGTAATCAACAAAACAGATTATAACCGGTAAGTCAAATTCGTAGCACTTCTCTACAATCTGCTTGACATTCAGAATTTGCTCACGTGTTCCTTTCCCCTTTACAAAGCCAGCCTGTTCTTGCGGTATCTGCCAGTCGAGGTAGTAACGAATCCGGTTATTGATGATTTGCAATAAGATTTTGCTTGCATGAGAAATTAGGGCGAGTGTGCGATAGTTATCGCATTTTTTGGTCGATCCCTTTTTGTGTAGAGGGAGGATGATCGACTGCGTCCAAGCCTTAGGCCACTCGCCGTACCGCCAGATGTGGTTGCAGATGTTGTGCAAGGTGTCAAAACCTTTGTCACCCAGAGCCCCAAGCATTTCAGCTGTGATTTGATCTGGACCTGGTGCTTTCTTAGCTTTCAGTGAGGTAATAGCTGTTACAACCTCTGATCGCAGGATGTTGGGTTCCAGTTCCAGGTTGGACCAGTCCACGCGCGAAAAGTCCGATGTGTTGGGTGTTTTATACAGGTCTTCACAATAGCCGCGCCATCTTTCTGCAATTTTATCGAGATCGTGTAGCGGTTTCCCATCTGTATCTTCGATCACCCACGATTTAGGTTTAAAATGCCTACTCAGCAAGCGGACTTTCTTAAATAAATCTGAAGTCTGTTGTTTCAACGCATGAGTTTCTACTTCGCGACAAATGTTAGTAATGAAGTTATTTTTGTCGAGGCGGCAATTGTTTTTAATGGCTCTGCATATGTTTGAGTATTCCTTCATTACGTCGGCGTTCTGTAGTCCTCTCACTTTGAGTTCTTTCCTACGTTTAATAAGTTCCCACGTGTGGTCCGTTATCCAAGCTGTTCTCTTGTGGTCCTTCTCTCGTTTCGAGACGATCTCACTCAGAGACTCCTTGATTTCAAATTCCAAGCTTTTCCAAAGAGCATCGGCGTCAGCTACCGGTGGTGTTGAGCTCTGAGAGAGTCTGCCCTCGATCATGGTTCGGAAGTGTGCCCGCTCAGTAGAGTTCAAAACTCTGGGTGTTGGTCGGGATTGTTTATTCATCGCTTTCAGGCGCAGGGAAAGACAGGCGACCAACAGAACGTGATCCGAACCACAGTCGGCACCAGGAAAAGTCTTCACGTTTTTTATAGAGGATTTCCAACGAGCGTTTATTATTACGTAATCAATTTGATTTCTGTAACGGTCACCTGGAGATCTCCATGTATAGAGGCGTCTATTGTGGTGCTTAAAGTGCGTATTCATGATGCTCAATTTCCTACCGACGCAAAACTCTATAAGTTTCTGACCGCGCTCGTTTGTAGCTCCTAGACCATATCTTCCAATAATGTCTCTGATGGTATGTTCCGGTTCAAGGTTGCCAACCTTTGCATTCCAGTCGCCGAGTATGATCGTAATCTGACGGCTTGGAATGGCATCAAGTGTCTTCTCGAGATTTCCATAGAACTCGTTAATAACCTCATCAGAAGCTTGTGCTGTAGGGGCGTAGATTTGCACAATGTTAAGTAGGCATGGTTTTGTGTTTAGCTTTAAACTGATGATTCTATCAGACACGGGATTGTATCCGAGGACAAATTTGTTCATGCCTGCTGGTAAGAGTATACCAACGCCGTTCCTGCTTGAGTCGTCCTTCCCCGAAAAGTACAAGGTACTTCCAGTTGTGATGTTAAAATGGCCTTGACCACGAAGGTGGGTTTCGCTGATGCCCAGTATAGAGATATTATGACTTTCTCTTTCCTTGTCCACAATGGTCAGTTTTCCTGGATGAAGTATACCGTTGGTGTTCCAGGTACCAATACGATGATGTGCTCGTAGTGAGGTTTTGCTTCGCGTGTGTTTGTATTCACCAGTAACATTCCTGCCTTCAGAGACCTGGTGACCTATCTCTTCGGGAGCTTCGGTAGCCAATTTCACACCAGCCGGCCCGGGTACCGGGTGGCGCCGGGTGTTAGCCGGGTTGTCCGACAGAAACACACTTTCTCTTTCCTAGCATCATGAGGTGGTTTTCTTGGGATATAATCATGGTGGGTTCCCACGTCCTTCCACGTTAGTCTTTTGGAGGGTATTTAATCCTTCCCGGCCACTAAAGACCGCTCCGAGATCGCTGGGTGGACCCGGGGGTGGGTTATTTGACCGCCGCCCACGACTCGGCGTTGACATTTTACAGTTGGCTGAGTCTCCTACCAACCAACCCTCCTCCTTTTTCATCCGGGCTTGGGACCGGCAATGGTGGATGTCATATGTCTTCAAATTTTTGGTTCTAAAACATGGCCGGTTTCAACACGATGTTTTCCTTCACCGTTTTGAGAGCAGTGGTTTTGAAATAAATTACACAAAGTAATGCGCCTGACCGGATTCGATTGTGGGTTCGTTTCTCTCTGTAAGAGGGAGTGGGCCATAATCCACCACGCGGGCCCAGTGCGGGTTGGTACATGTCAAATGTCTTCGTATTTTTAGTTCTAGGACATGCCGGTTTCCTCAAGATGATTCATTACCACTGCTCTCAAAATGGAGAAGGAAAACTTCTCCAATTTGAGAGCAGTGGTTTTGAAATAAATAACATAAAGTAATGCGCCTGGCGGGGTTTGAACCCACGGCTTACAACTCGTAAGTTGGGGTCGATAACACTAGGCCACCACTGCTCCCATCATTTATAAAATGATGCCATTTAATTACGATAATTCTATTCAGACTTAGGAATTACAATTTTATTGCAAAGGATTAAATTCTCAATCCGTCGTAGGTAATCTTTATTTTTTGCCTTATACGTTTGTTTTCCTATTTCTCAACGACGCGACGCCTAAACCGGTTTAGATTTTTTTTATTTCTTTTTTTCGACTTTAAAAAAAGGAGGAGGTTCTCAATTCGGTCGGTATGTTTTTTTTATGTATGTACATCGATTACTCCGAGGTTTCTAGTTCGATTAGTGTCATTATTTTTTTGTTTGATGCAGTATACTTGCAGTGTGGTCCCATAAAAATTTCATCCAATTTGGTTCAGTACTTTTTATTTTGTGAGCATTTTTATTGATTTCGGCTACTTGGATGACATTACTTTTTGCGTGTTTGTTACGCGATTACTCCGCCAATTGTGGACCGATTTTCAAAATTCTTTTTTTGTTGTACTAGAGATCGTTCACCTCAGGGAATACTGCAAGTTTCATCAAAATCTGTTCAGCAGTTTTTGAGATAGGGAATTTTATTAGCATGTGTACCTACATGAGCGATGTTAATACCGGTGCCACGGATTACGCAGTGCACTTGTAAGGAAATGATGTATATGACAAGAATTTTGGTTGAATATTTAAATTAAAAAAAGTAAAATAAAATTGTGGTTGTTTTTGAAGTCGGTTAAATTTTTATTAAAAAAGTTTTGTAGTTCCAATGACCATCAGGTCAAGATTTAATAATTAATCGAATCCTGAAAAATCGATTCTGTATTTTTTGATGTTTTTTTAGAAGTCGTTTGCTTTTTTTTAAGTTATCAAAACTACACTAAAGCGTAAATAAGAATAGTAAAACAAAACAAAAAAAAAACAGAATGTATTTAAAACTGAAATTGGACAACTTAGGCACCTAATTGAAGACTTTACAACGTAGACACAAAACAAACCTATATAAAAAAAATATAAACAAAAATCTCGTGCCGTCCTTAATATCAAATATCGCCAGTGAGCAAAACTACACAACTAACTAGCGTGTGAAAACAATACAAAAATATTTCGCATGCAATTAGATATTGTGGCTAAAACTTTACGTTGCTAGAATGATGAACTTCTAATGTCTATAGAAATTAATATAAGACACTTTCTGTTACATCGTATGTCTGTATATTAAAGAGAATAAAAATGGAATAAAATTGTCACATTTTTAGACAAAATGTAGATATGGTATTATATGGGCAGTGGATGCCCAGTGGTATTGTGTGGCCCCGACTTACGAGTTGCAGATCATGTGTTTGAATTCAGGCAGGCGCATTATCTCGTGTAATATCATCTCAACTGCTCCCAAAACGGTGAAGTAAAACATCAAGTTAAATTAACAAGTAACAACGTAACTTAAATTGTACTAGGGCTTTTTTTTTTTTTGGTTTATAAAATCATCAAATGAGTCCCCCCGCCCTGGGTGGGGCGGAAGGGACTGTCAGACTCTTCCTGACTAAAATCCACCCGTGTTCCTTCCTATGCCCTTTACGTTCCGGGGTCACGGTAACCTGGGTTAAGAAAAAACCCGCGACCCCAGCAGGCATTTGGCGCGAAACACGACGCGCCACCGACCCGGGCTTGGTCCTTGGTCGGACGGCGAGCTACCCATCACTCACCGTCCGCAAGCCCGCTCCGCCGCTGTGCTCTCTGCTGATCAGAGGGACACGCGTTGGAGCATCCACACGACAGGCTATTCGCATACGGGCAAAGAGACCACTTAGGCACACAGTGCCTAAGGAAGAGTTTTTGCCCGCATCCCAGGGAGCACCGGCCCGAAAAACTGGTCTTCCCCCCGGACGTATCCGAGAGGGAACTCCAGTCCACGGGCGCACGTGGAGGTTTCCTGTCATAGCACCCCATTTGTACTAGGGCTAAGACGCAAAACGTCTCTTTCTCAAAATGTCTACTGGTAGTAAAATGTGCCTGAAAGTTTCACCAAAAGTAACTCTATTATCTCTTTTTGTAAATGTTAATAATATTCCACAACTATCACACAACGCTATCGAGTCCCAAGCTAAGCAGACCTTGTATTATGGGTACTAGATAACTGATATACATATTTAATTATTTCTAAATACATAAATAATACAGATAAATTACAGCCAGGCACAGAACAAATGATCGTGCTCATCACATTAACATTAATTGCCCTGGGTGGGAATCGAACCCACGACCTCCGGCATTGGTATGCTGTCAGGGTCACTTACCACTAGACCAACAGGCCTGCCCAAATGTATTGATCTGAGAACAGTTTTCTTTCCATTAACCTTAATTTTAAAAGACATACAGACCCAGGGTACAGCACTAGTCTACAAATTAACCTATACAATATCAGACAGCGGCGTCTACAACCAGCACAATAATAAGATGATGAGGCGCAATATAACACCCACTTTTTGTTACATATTTAGTAGCTCAAATATTTGTTTTTGCCGTGAGAATATGTTGATAGGTAAAAATTCCTATGCCTTCTTGATTTTCCATTCCAACTTGAGTTTTTGGAAGCTTTACAAAATATCCAGACTGTAGCCAAGTCCATGGCTTATGAGTAGATTCCTTTATCTTGGGGTGTATCCGGAGAGGAAAAGACTTTCAAATTGTTTCAGACTATCTGACTAAAAATTCACCTTTTCCCTTCAACTGCTCTTTACGTTTCAGGGTCACCATTCCATAAAATCCACATAAATGGGGCCCCAAGTGACTTATAAGTTTTTTTTAATCTCAACACAAATGAATTGGAATGCTGGGCTGTGAAAAAGATGGATGAGAAACGATTGCATGTAGCGGAGATGAGGATGTTGAGATGGATGTGTGGAGTGACAAGAATAGATAAAGTAAGGAATGAGTTTTTAAGGGGAAGTTTGAAAGTGGCGCCTGTTACAGAAAAAAATAAAGGGAATCGGCTGTCTTGGTATGGACTGAGTGATGAGGAGGGATGAGACTCATGTGACTAAGAGAGTGATGAGTATGAATGTTGATGGATGGAGAGGAGGAGGAAGGCCAAAGAAAAGATGGATGGATTGTTTAAGAAATGATATGAATGAAAAAGGAGTGAATGATGCTGTGTCGTCTGATAGGGGAGAATGGAAGAAGAAAACGTGTTGCGACGACCACAAGTAAATTGGGATAAGGGCAGGAAGATGATGACGTCAAACGGAATACAATATAAAAAAATAACGAAAAATAAAATAAATTATACCGAAAATAATCTACTTATATAATATACTTATACTTATAAAAACAAGTCGGGTTTTCCTTCCTGACGCTAAAACTCCAGATTTCCACGGTTTTGCATTCGTTGGAAAGGTCTCGGGCTCCGTGAGGTTTATAGCAAAGAAAATTCAGGAAAAATTTCATGGAAAAGCGTGGCGAAACGGAGTTCGCCGGGTTTGCTAGTATATTCTAAAACTATTTAAACTGTGGTTTACAAATTCTCATTATTTTCCTTAAGCTATATTTTAACCTACAAATTCAAAGTCCATCAATTTGGCTATTACCACAAAAACTTTAGTGTGTCACTATGTCAAACAAAAGAAATGAATATTTGGTAGTAATGAGTCAACATTGTTTTGCAATATGGTTCTGCCTATAGTAGTGCTATCTCAGCTATTGATAGATTTTTTGTGCACGCCACATTAGTAGTTACTAGTTAGTATGTTTCGTGGACATGTGGGCGGCGAGTAATGGGCGACTCGCTGTCCAACCATGGACCATGCCCGGGTCGACGGCGCGTTGTGTTCCACGCGCGCCTCAAAGAGTGTCAGCATAATCACGGGGCCTGCCGGGGTCGCGGGACTTATCCAATTACTGTGGACCTGGAACGTAAAGCATATTGAAGGACACCGTAGATTTTAGTCAATACGAGTCCGACAGCCCCATCCTGCCCTGGGTTTGGGAGGACTCACTTGATGATTTGAGCACGATAAAAAAATGTAGTTAGTAAGTTACCCCCATGGAAAGAGGTGTAAGTAAGCAGATATATTAGTGTCATTGCTAGACAAAGGCCTTGTCAAAATGCAGTTTTGTCTAGACTAGACGAATTTCAAATACAATGCATTATAACCTGTATTATTTGTAACAAATCTACTTTTGTCCATGATGTAATTTGAAGTTGGTAACCAAAATATGTTACCAACTCTATTTTAGGGGGAAAAAACACGTACGAAATAGTTTTAGTTTTTCCTATTTGGACAAACTATTATTAATGCATTGTTTTTGTATAATACCTGTGGGTTAATTTTAGTGTGTTACCTATTAAAGGTTTATTTTGTGTATTACGTAACCATTGAACAAAAAACTTACTTTTTGAAACTATTTATTTTAATATTAGAACGACTAGGTGTTATAGTAATACATAAATAGAAATAGACAGGGTGTAAGGCCGAGACTCCACCAAAGCTGTGCGAGTCGAGACGTGTTTTGAACAACCAATAGAATAGGCTAGATGCCTAAAAAAATGAAATTAGTCCGTCTTTTAGATTATTCAAAAATAAGGGACACGTATTTTAATATTTGTAAATTAGACCAAAAATGACAAAGATACAGCCTATTAAAGTTACGTGTGACGTCACGATGCGTGGCATTTTTCGCGCAGAGTGACGTCACAGGTAACTTAAATAGGCTATTATCTTTGTTCTTTTTTGTTTAATCGAAAAAAGAAAAAATACGTATCCAATATTTTTTTATAATCTAAAATACGGACTAAATAGAATGTAATTATTTTGACCCTGGAAACTACCCTATTGCGTTGCCGGAGTCGTGCCGGAGCAGAGCTGTGTCAATAACGCAATTCTATTGGTTGTTCAAAACACGTCTCGACTCGCACAGCTTTGGTGGAGTCTCGGCCTAAGGGACAGCCCTCCACAAACTTTCAGAGCTTGCTCAGTAGAAAAAAAAACCGAGTGTCACACCCCCAGGTTTAATTTCTCTGTTGTTAAGTTCAACTTTGTGGGAGTAATGGGCGACTCGCTGTCCGACCATGTCCGGGTCGACGCTGTGTCCAGTTGCATTCCACGCGCGTGCGGTTGCGTTGTGTTCCACCGTTCCAAGCGCGCCTCAAAGAGTGTCAGCATAATAACGGGGCTCTTTGGAGGAGTAAAAGCCGTGGTAAAGGAACTTATGAATTACCGTAACCCCGGAACGTAAAGGGCTATTGAAGTACAGTGGATTTTAGTCAGTACGAGTCTGACAGTAGGGTGGGAAGACTCATTTAATGATTTTACCACGATAAAAAAAAACTAAGTTTAACATAGCTATGAAAACATGATCTATTCTATACTCCCGAAGGTCAATATGACAAAAGTATTTGTTTTAAAGTCTAGGACCGAATAGATTTATAATAAAGGGTGTTATGAAATCCATATCCTTATGAAACATTTGTATGCTGACGTCATGTGATTGTTCGCCTTTTCAAACGTTTTGTCATGGGATTTTGAGGAAGTAGGTTATGAAAATGAAAATTTCATCATCATTTACCTATTTTTTTCATAACTAGGTTAGTGAAACACGATTTTTTTTAGCCCATAAAATGCATCAATGAGTCCTCCTACCCCGAGCTTTGGGCGGTTGACTGACAGACTTTGAATGACAATATAAATACTGCGTTATTTTTGTGTGTTATTTAGTGAAGATTGCATATTTAAATGGGGATTTAGACAATGCAAAACCTTACATGAAAAGACTACATTGCGGTATTTGTTTCAGATCAACTAAATTCTTAAAGTACATTATCCGCAATTTACTCAATGGAATTGTACGCAATACAAAGTACGTTTCTGCATTGTCGCTGCATTAAGCGTTTCCAAACGTCTTTTATAATGCGGACAGCGAAGGAGTGGAACTCTCTGCATGTGACAGTGTTTCCGAACGCATACAACCCTAATCACTTCAAAGGTAGAGTGAATAGGCTTCTTTTGGGTAAGCTCGCTCCACCATCGACCTCATCTTATTCATTTCTGACCTAGACTAAGGTCAAGAACAAACTCATGAAACATTAAAAAATATCTAAAACGGGGCTTAAGGTTATTAAATACTTTTAAAAACGTGAAGATAAATTATACATAGTATCCGTTTCACACCGCGTCTGATGTAGGTTGTACTGCGTATTTTCCCGTAAAGCCACTTCAGTTGCTTAAATAACAATATTGGTTTCATTGCAGTTATATTTATTTTATCTCTGGAACTGAGTTCCTGTCGGATATCCTATAGTAACCTTGTAGGCCTCCTACGAGCTAATATCTGAACACAAATATAAGTATCCACTGTACATAATATAATAAGAGTTCTGCCATGTTTAAAATAACCTCACAAAAATGACCTTTTTTTTTTAACGTGGTAAAATCATCAAATGAGTCCGTCCACCCCGGGCAGGGCAGGAGGCACTGTCAGACTTGTACTGACTAAAATCCACGTTGTCCTTCAATAGCTCTTTATGTTCCGGGGTCACGGTAATGAGATAAGTCCCGCGACCTCACAAAAATGACCTAACATAATTATGCATCTAAAATCCTACACTGGTTATTCTATGATATATTATTACTAGGTTTTATTAAATGTATAATCTGGTAGTTAGTACCATGTTTGCCTTTATTTTTAACAAATTCGCCATAAAATATTTTCTTTCAACCTTGTAAAAATATAGGATATAACAAAAACAAGCCTTACAAATTGAAAACTTCTTGATCTATTCAAGAAAGACACAAATAAAATATCTTGAGAAAAAATCAGTTGAAATGATTTTACCACCAAAAACATTTTCATGCTAAAATGTTGGCAAGACGAAACCAATATGGGTGGAAGGTCAGATCTTATGGAGAACCTACTTTCACGCACCATAACTCTACAAGACCTAATTTTACAAAATCTACGCTTATCCAAGTTATCGTTCATTTTTGGACGCAAGCCTTTGTCAAATTGCTACAAAGGCGATCAAAGTGGGCCCATGCACGCGGGCGGCGAGTAATGGGCGACTCGCTGTCCATTTGTCCAACCATGGACTAAGCCCGGGTCGACGGCGCGTCGAGTACCACGCGCCTCAAAGAGTGTCAGTATGATGACGGGGCCCCCCTCTAGAGAGCCAAAGCCTGCAGGGGTCGCGGGACTTTCGCATTTCCGTGACCCCGGATCATAAAGGGCTATTGAAGAACACCATGGAATTTTAGTCAGTAAGAATCTGACAGTCCTGCCCTGACCTAGGTTAGAACTCATTTGATAATTTTACCACGATAAAAAAAAGTGCCCACGCATGGCCGGACTATCCAGTGGCAACGCATGGAAACTATCTGTCTGTAACCAAGTTCTTGATTACAAATCCTCCCTAATCCACACTTCAGTAGCTACAAAACCAATAACACTTTAATCCTAAACCTGAAACTAATTAGTATTCATAATTTGATTAACAGTTAAAGGGTATAGGATGTGAAGCCATTTTGCATAAACAAAATCCAATATTGTGTCGTCTGTGTGAGTGTGTTTGCGAGTGTGTGCGTGCTACGAGTAGCGCCAGCCAAGGGTGATGAGCGGTATTCATAGTGCGGGATCTCGGAACGTTTTGGACTGAAGAGTTTGTTGTGTAGTCTGAATAATGCTGATAAATAGTGGTTTTTCAAGGTAGACGTCTTCTTTACATAAGTATGGGTAGTAAGGATACCTACTCTTACCTTACCCGTACAAAAAAAAGTCTAGTAATCTGAAATAAGGATAATATTTAACCGACTAGCGATTTCTTCTCTTGGAGATTGAGCGTAGGTATCTAAAAACAAGAGTAGAAACGCGAAGTCATTGTGATATTTAATCAAGCCAAGATATACGTTTTCTAATTGTTTTCTTCTGAATGTGACGATTAATTTGGTTTTGAAAAAAGCTATTTTTCAAAACCAAATTATATATTTCTGCTTTGCACCATAGATAAATTATGATTTTCAAACTCTTCATTGTCTCTATTAATGAGACTACCACAAAGTTACACTTGACATGCCAAAAAGACAAAAGCCTGTCAATAACTTGATTCACTACAACCACAAAAGTGTAAATAAATTATCATCATCAAATATCAGATGTAGGACATTCTCTACTGAACATGGCTAATAGATGTCCAATACAACCAGTTAGAAGCGGTTTGCATCCAGTGCGATCCTGTGGTCTTTATCAGATTTTCTGTCCAACTTGTAGGTGGATGTCTCTGCAATTGATGTGTAGTCTCCATTCGAAAACCTTAAGTCTTGGGTCATCAGTTTTTGTGCTTTGTGGCCTGACAACGGCAATTTCAATTTGGTAACTTTCCTGACCACTGCTATTTCAACTTGCTTTCAACATAAATTACTGTTTATCTCAGATACTCAGACAAATAATGAAACTCGGAAAATCTCAATCAGAACTCGGAATCTGGCCGGACTATAGCTCGGGCCCGGCAGTAGATTCATACTTGTTGATTCAGACGGGCTTCGCAAACGCGCTCCACATGTAACATATTGCCGTTTGCTTACACATAACACTATTATTTTCTTCGCCACGTGGAAACTGATTTGAGATCTGGATCAATCTTATTTAATTTTATGAAGTAGTGTTATGAGTTTTGTTCATCTACTGCTCTTTTAGCTGCAAAACTTGCTTTTAATCATTACCAACCACAACCTTCCTTCATCCTACTCTGTCAGCTATAAATAGAATAGAAAGAATAGAGAAATATTTATTTGGTGTTCATCATCACCAGCCTATAATGTTCCCACTGCTGGGACACAGGCCTCCTCTCTAAGAGAGGGAGTGGGCCATAATCCACCACGTGTTAGTGAACTATTAACTGCCTGTCTGTGAATGTGACGGTCTGCCCTAAAGAAAACCTCATTTTTATGGATTTAAACTTTGTTTCAAATTCAAATTGATTGCATCACCACTTATAATACAATCTACGTCATATTATGTTTACATAACACCATAGAGAATGAAGTTAAACACAATTACCATCAAGGACGAAACTGTGAACTTAGTTTGACTTAAATCGGGCGCAGTTAAGTTATGCTTAAGGGTCAATTCATACCGAGTCGCGAAGCGTGCACATTTAAATAGAGCGATTCAAAATTTAACTCACGTACTACACGAAAAGATACATACAGCTTGGCAAATAAGAGTAGAAAACCGGAAGTCACCACTGTGCTCTTGCTACCAGGACTTTGAATGATTTATATTCACTTATTACGTTAGTTTTATGGCACAATAATAAATCTAACAAACCTGCGTTCGTTGTTTACATCAAATGTCAAATATTTTAAAACGTTGTCAGCAAACAAAATATTAGTTTCGTTTCAGGACGCTCTGGCCAAGCTGTACATCATTTTCAGTAGCGTCGCGTTACATCTCGTCACGTTGCGCCTCTGTGTACTGACCCTTATTACTTTTTTCCCATTGGGCAAAACTACAAGCCTTCTTTACATAGTTTTTACGCCTCGTCCACTTTCATTTATCTGGTCGTCCAGAGGAATAATAATTTTCGAGTTAGAATGCGTCTATTGAGAGCTAATTAAGCTGCCTCTGGGAACCATAGGCCTCTGTAATCGTTTTACTTGACTGATAATAGTCATGTCCAATGTGATTTAAAAAAATAACCAGTGCATAATAGGCGGAGTGAGTTCTGAGTTATTATCAATACATATTAAACTTCACCGAAGGAATTGTTGTAAACGTTATATTTGATGTTTATTAAAAAATAGTTATCATCATCAATAGGGTAGTTTCCAGGGTCAAAATAATAACATTCTATTTAGTCCGTATTTTAGATTTAAAAAAAATATTGGACACGTATTTTTTCTTTTTTCGATTAAACAAAAACCGGCCAAGTGCGTGTCGGGCCACGCACAGTGTAGGGTTCCGTAGTTGCCCATCAAAATACTTATATATGCGAACTAACTAAACTGATTCGCTGAGTTTAATTTTAAAAAGAAGAATTTTCAAAATCGGTCCAGGAGTCTTTGAGAAATCGGGGAAAATACATAAGAAAAAAGATTACAAGGAATTTAGAACCTCCTCCTTTTTTTGAATTTAGTTAAAAATAGTTGACGATAAAAACCTACCTATCCCCAAAAAACATACCTATAAAAGCTGTAAAAATAAAGTTGACAAACTTACATTTGCAGTTGTCTCCGATACATTTTGTTTAAGAAAATATGATATCAAGTACATTTTATAAGTTGGTCGACTATTACTCGTAAAGTTGTAAAGCCTACTTAGTCATGATAATTTTCTTTTAAACTTCGTTATATGTACTACTATTGTGAATTTTTTCACACCCCCAAACATAACCGTTTAGCTGGTAGAGGGGGGGGACACTCGAATCGAGCAAAATTTAGCACTTTAAAGCTTAATATTTCACAAACGAATTTTTTTATCAAAAAATTGTTAATGGAAACTATCATTATTTTTTAAAGGCCTATTTAATGATACCCCACACTAAGGGGTACGCGAGAAAAAAAAATCCTCACTTTACGTGTAAGTACTAGAGGTACCCTAAAAAAAAATATTTTACGAGATTTTATTTTACCACTTTTTCGGCACAACGAATCCGTATATTTACACCAAACTACAGCTCTCTAGTACTGTGCGTCTCTGAGCTAAACTGCGGACAGACGGACGGACGGACGGACGGACGGACGGACGGACGGACGGACATAGCGAAACTATAAGGGTTCCTTGTTGACTACGGAACCCTAAAAAAGAATAAAGATAATAGCCTATTTAAGTTACCAGTGACGTCACTCTGCGCGAAAAATGCCACGCATCGCGACGTCACAGGTAACTTTAATAGGCTATATCTTTGTCATTTTTGGTCTAATTTACAAATAAAAAAATACGTGTCCCTTATTTTTGAATAATCTAAAAGACGGACTAATTACATTTTTTTTGGCAACTAGCTTATTTTTGGCATAGCGTGTATTCTTCCACATTTTCATAATATATAAATTATACGAGCATGAGAAGTTATAATAACAATACAGTAATAATTTAAATAAGTTTAAAATACACAACCACAATGAATCTACATAGATATTTATACGTTGTTGTTGACAAATACATTACCTAAATTCAACATTTAAAATTAAGTAATTTTATAGCCTTTGTGTGGCTTTTGAGCTACAATAAACAAAGCCCGAACTTTAAACATACCTACAATGACAAACATTACATTTAAGGCACAAATTTTCCTTAAAACCAAAAATAACTTCGATACAAAAACAATTCAACAAAGAAAACTCGGTGTCCGGTTGTCCGGGTGTCCGATTTTGAACCGTCTGTCCGACATTCGTCCGGCCGATCTGTTTCACTCACTTAGCAGGGTGGTGGTCCCCCCCTATTGATTTTATTCGCCCCACTTTCGCGACACACCGCCCCCATCCCACCTACCATTTTTAAACGTTGCCTGTTAGACAATAGAAACGAAATTTTAAATTTTCTTCATGTTTTGTAATTAAAAAGAAAGGATTACTTCTTCAGTCAGATTTTTAGTTGATTATAGGAGTGGTAGCTCATTGGAATTGGCCCCGACTTACGAGTTGTAGGACGTGGTCTCGAACCCAGTCAGGCGCATTATTTGTGCAATTTATTTCATCACCACTCTCAAAACGGTGAAGGAAAACATCGTGAGTTAACCGGCTATGTCCTCTAGAACCAGATATTCGTAACATGTCCCAGCAGTGGGAACATTTCTAGGCTGATGACGAAGAGCGGCCTAGGAAACGCTGGCGTAATGACATAAACGCGTTCATGAGAGATTAAAGACTTAGTAAGAGATGGAAGACTTTAGTCCAGCAGTGAAACTATACTGTTAAAAAAAGAACGAATATGCCGAACGACTCTAACGGAAACTTTCATCATCATTTTCCTAGCGTTTTCCCTACTATATTGGGGTCGGCTTCCAGTCGAACCAAATGCAGCTGAATATCAGTATTTTACATGGAGCGACTGACTATCGGACCTCCACAACCCAGTAACTGGGTAACACGATACCACATGGTAAGTAGGCTGGTTAGTGGCTTTAGAGCTTCTGACTAACAGTAACGAATGTCAAAGATTTACAAATGACAGCCGGGACCAACGGCTTTACGTATTTTCCGAGGAACGGAGGAAACTCGCTATGACAGATGGTCACCCATCCACAAACCAACCTCGGCAAGCGTGGCTTAACCCGGAAGATCGGCCTGTGCGGCTGTAACTATTTAGCCACGAGCTCCTCTAATGCCAAATTTCAAGTCCTTATTTAACTTTTTGTATGATTTTTAAACTGTGAGTGTGAATGTAATTTTCTTTAACAAGGTTTATATTTTTGTTCCAGGTACTTTAAAAAATCTAGTCACCATTGATAAACGGTAGGGATTCATAATTAATTATGAAATTTATGACTCTTTTTCACTACCTAACACGAGATTTTTCACAAGCTTAAACATTGCCTACGGTTGATTGAATTACTATCGAGGGTTCGATACCCACACAGAACTTTAATTGTATGATCTATGAAGAAGTTGTTTTGGATCTCGGTGTTTGTGTAAGTATGTGAGTTTCTATGTTTGTAAACGCACTTACGCACTCACGATACAGGAGGAATTCCTAGTGTGAGGCAACTATGAAAAAAAAAAGTTATTCAAACATTTAATAAAATGGTAGGATGTAGTCAAAACATTGAATATATTAAAAAAATAATACTTGTGGTCTTTCGATCTACTATCGAATAAACCGAAGTCAAAAATATAGTTTTTTATATATTTTTTTCTGTTTGTTTGTTGTGTGAATGTCCGGGATAAACTCAAAAAATACTGCTTGGATTTACTTAAAATTTTTCACGAATATTATTTAGAAATCGGGTACCACAAAAACTTTTAAACGTCTGTTGAACTCTTGTCTAAAAAAAAGTCAGATTATGACGTTGAAATAAGGTCCGTTTTACAGTCACACTTTTTTTAGACAAGTGTTTAACATGTGTTTAAGTTTTGTAGTAAGACTGATAGACTATAATTATAATATTATCACGCTATCACCTACGAGGAAATATCAGTGAACCTTTATTTTTCAACGCATTCACGAAAGCGAAGTCGCGGGCAGCAGCTAGTATATTCAATTTCAACGAAAATATTTGCCCTTTAACCAAAAATAACCCATCTCGAAGTGTATTAGTTCATCGATTAGAACTAGAACACATAGTGCCCAGAAATAGATCGCCTACATGCGTGGGAGCATCAATGACTGACGTCACATATTGTACATTCCATATCGGTCAAATATTTCGTATTACGCATCTTTAGGTTACGTTCTAGACGTTATTGTAAACCTAGGAAGTTAGATTTCATTTTTTTTGAGTGGTAAAATCATCAAATGAGACCTCCCATTGTGGGCAGGGCAGGAGGAACTGTCAGACTTCATCATCATCATCATCATCATCAGCCTATAATGTTCTCACTGCTGTTACACAGGCCTCCTCTCTTATGAGATGGGAGTGGGCCATAATCTACTACGTGGCCCAGTGCGGGTTGGTAGATCTCACATGTCTTCGAATTTTTGATTCTAGGACATGTCGATTTCCTCACGATGTTTTCCTTCACCGTTTGAGAGCAGTGGTGATGAAATAAGTCAGATATGTACTGAGTAAAATCCACGGTGTCCTTCAATAGCCCTTTACGTGCCGGGGTCATGGAAGCTTGTGAATCCCGCGACCCCGGCAAGGAAGTTAGATAAGGTAGGTGAGGATCACTATAGAAAAGCATAGCATAGCATCATTATCTGCCTAGCCTTTTCCTAACTTATTAGGGTCAGTTTCGAAGCTATCCCAAAACAGCTAAATATTAGTATTTTACATGGATCGATTGCCTATCTGACCTCAACAACCCAGTAACTGGGTAATACCATACACTTGGTAAGACTGGTTGCCAGACATTATGAGCTTCTGACTAACAGTAACGACGTAAAGATCTATAAATGACACTGGGCCAACGGCTTTACGTGCTTTCTGAGTCACAGAGGAAACTCGCTATGATAGATAGTCACCCATCCATTGGTCAACCTCGGCAAGCGCGGCTTAACCTGGAAGATCGGGCTGTGTGGCTGTAATTATTTAGCATAGCTAAACCTATGTTTCCACTGCTGGGACACAGGTTAATAATCCATCACGTCACATTCGTCTATAGCGTTTGTGACAAACTGCGTTTATGACGAATGCTTTAGTGAGTGAAATCAGCGTAAGTGACCATTCGCGTTTTGCGTTCATGACGTGGTGCGTAAGTGACGAATGGTGTTTGTGACCAGCAACGTGTAATACTTCATTTGTAGTTGTTCCATATTTTAGAATTTCAAACCAAACATTTCAACTATAATAATAATATTCCACAACGCCATCTAGTTCCAAGGTAAGCAGAGCTTGTGTTATGGGTACTAGACAAGTGATACACATACCTATATATTTCTAAATACATAAATATTATAGATAAATTACATCCAGACACAAAACAAATGATCGTGCTCATCACACAAAAAATTGTCCTGGGTGGGAACCAAACCCACGACCTCTGGCATGTCAGGGTCACTAACCACTAGACCAACAGGCCAGTCGAACTAAAACATGAGATAATTCTACAGTGAGCTGTTCAATCAATTTTAATGTTTCTTCTTTATGTCAGTTTAATTTTCAGCTATGAACTTCCAAACACAACGAACAAGACCAAAGTATCCAAAAACTGAAAGTTTACACTTCCAAACTTTCTGTGCTTTAGTTTCTCGTCAAAGTATCTTTAACCTTGCATGATTTACATCATCATCAGCATCAGCCGGAGGACGTCCACTGCTGAACATAGGCCTCCCCCTTAGACCGCCACGCCGAACGACAATTCGCCACTTGCATCCATCGGCTGCCCGCGACCCCCACGATGTCGTCGGTCCACCTAGTGGGAGGCCTGCCTACGCTGCGTTTTCCGGTCCGTGGTCGCCACTCGAGAACTTTTCTTCCCCATCGGTTGTCAGTTCTACGAGCGATGTGGCCTGCCCATTGCCACTTCAACTTGCAAATATGAGTATGTCGGTGACTCTGGTTCTTTGCCGAATATCCATGGTTCCGGATTTTATCCCGCAAAGAAACTCCGAGCATAGCTCTTTCCATTGCTCGTTGAGTGAACAAAAGTTGCAGAACCTACGACAGTTCTATCAAACAAATTACTTACTCCAAACTCAAACATCTTTTACATTCTCAAACAACCTCTTAAAATACACCCACAAAACGTCACACCTACCGTCAAATACAAGACAAAAAACTTCTACTCGAACAAAACTACCAGGAGAACAATACCAAGTGCATTTACCTCGGCTAGTCTACAAACACTAGGTTCTTAGCCTAGTACAGTCTTTAGACGGAGGCTGGGTGGCTCGGATCGAACAAAATCAATACAATACGACTGTTTTTAACGTGTACGTCCATCTCTACGTGTAGATGTAGCCACGGAAGCGAGGAGCAACAGTTAGTGTACACTCGAAGGGTATTGTGGATCTTGGGGATTTGTTTTCTTGGAGATTTGGAGTGTTTTTGTGAAATATCTACCGTAATTTTTTGATCATTTATTGTTGATGAACGGTATCTTGTTACCTAGTGGGTTTTTGGGAAATTTTATTTCATAAAAACTTGCTTGACAGTAACACACAACAAAAAACCAATTTGGTGCAGTCGTTTGGAAGTTACGCACGTACGACTTGGCGGCTAGTTACACACGTTTTGATAAATAACTGTGTATCACATTGATTTAACTTGTGCTATTGAAATTTGATCAACAAAAGACTGTTTTTCTTGATGACAAAATCACAATACCAGTAACTTTATCTAGTTTCCGTCACTGTTGGAACCTGCTGGTAGTTTGTTATGTCCACCTTGTCCCACCTTCTTCTAATACTCCTGTCGTCCTGAGTTTTGTTTATGTCAGGGCTCCACCTTGTGATAATTTAAGTCAACAGTTTATTAAACATCCAGAAAAGCTATGCTATATTTTTCCTCTTTAAAATCTCTAGTTCAAACGCATCAAAGTTGACAAGATGCAAAGACAAAACAAATATAACCCTACTTAGCATAGACAGTATTTTGACAAGTCAAAGGACAAGATGCAAAAGACAAGACACAAATATAACCCTTTACTTATCTAAGTCAGTATTTTGACAAGTTCTCAACTTCAAAATTGACATTTCAGAAGCCATCACTGCTCTAAATAGTTGAACAAGTAAACGTGTTTCACGCTCAAAACGTTTGGCTCACGCCTCGTCATTGAAATTTAATTAAGTAGACCTAGTTCTTGCCCATTACCATTTCTCCAATGTTTGTTACCAAGGCCAGTCTGTTTGTTCCACATACAATTACAATCTATTTCAATACTTACGTTTGTCGCTATCTATGACGATTTTCCTTAAGTGTATTAATATTTATTGAGCAAAGATCAAAGTTATCTTCTAAATTCTTTGTTTGGTGGAGTACCTCAGGGTCGTTTCTTTGGTCTACATTTGTATCAGGAATTAATTGCTTGATGTTGACCTTTTCAATCAGATTCTCAAAATAATCATTAAAATTGATGAATTGATCGCTATTATTCAGTGATAGAATGCTTCACAATCCTGAAAAGTTGACATCTAGATTTGGATTTGGCAAGAGTCATCTTGTGAAGATCAGATAGGCAGTCGCTAGGTGGTTACATGTAAAATTCTGGTTTATGATGCGTTTAGTTAAATTCGAAAAAGCCTACGTTAAAAGAGCAATAATTGTAATCAGTAACAAATGCTTTTAAAAGGAGCATTATGATAAAAATCTAATGAAAACGGTCTTCAACAATTAATTACCCTAACTACAGTTGACAGGCTGACGTTCCTTCAATTATTATAATCGCATAGCTATTACTTTCAACTATTCAAGAACAATAAATTAATTAAATTATCATAGTGCAAAAAATACGCAACATTTTTTTTCTTGCATTGTTTTGTTAATGTTCTAGAAGAATTAGAATTAGTTCTAGAAGAAATTTGATTTTACTGAACCTTTGCTAGGAGGATTATGATAAGCTTTTGATATCTTTCGGATTATAATTATGAAATGAAGATATTGTCTGTAACTAAAACTTTGCCTCACAAAACTGTGTCAGTTATAAGGCTAAAGCCAGAAGTTTTTGTAGTAAACCATGAAAATTGGCGTTTGTTATGTAAGTATATTTAGTTCAAAAAATTTAATCGTTACAGTTACTATGTCTCTTAAATCTGTATATTACAATAATAAAGTCAGAAATTCTCATAAATAACGAATTTCCATGAAAATTCACATTTATTATGCAAGTTTCTTTAACAAAAAAACTAGAAACATTAAAGGCATGCAAAAATTGCTTGATGAATTCAACACTTGCCCCGATTCCCATGATAGCAGACTATAAAAACTGAATGCTTGATCGATTATCGAATTATATAGACAATTTTTATACTGTACGACTTTTATGCCATTTATGTTTGTTTTGGAATTTGCTGAAATATTGTGAAATCTGGCTTCTGTTGTATCATCATCTACTGTTATACTTTTTGTATCGTTCGGTTACGCGTATTTAATTTTATTTGTCTAAGGAATTTGATTACTTTTCTGAGAAAGGGGTTTCATGGTCCTTATTTTTGATCATTCTTATTGGTATTTTTGACAATAATTAACTTTTTAGTATAAAAAAAGACATCATTTTGGTAGAACATGCAGCTCATGAATCACACAGTAAGTAAGTTGAATCTGGCCTTACAGATAAGGCGTCCCTCAATTGGCTTACATCTCTTCCTGAGGGAAAGCATGTCATATTTTTAACCGACTTCAAAACAAAAAAAAGAAGGAGGTTCTCAATTCGGTCGGCATGTTTTTTTTTAAATTAACCGCCTATAGAAACAACCACAAAAAAGTTATTTTGTAGGTTATTTTACAACCTACAAAATAACTTTTTTTTCGGATGTCGGTGGCAAAAAAAAAACACCGAAATAAAAAAACAAAGCCACCGAATTCCGAAAGAAAAGTTATTTTGTACTTAGGTTATTTTACAATCTACAAAATAACTTTTATTTCGGATGTCGGTGGCAAAAAAGACAACGAAGTAAAAAAACACAGCCACCGACTTCCGAAAGAAAAGTTATTTTGTAGGTTATTTTACCCTTTTTTTTGTGGTTGTTTTTGAAGGCCGTTATAATTTTTTTGAAAATACGAAATTACAAAAATTCAAGAAAAAGATTGTCGGCTTCTAGAAATAGCAACATTTAAAAGACCTTGCATGAATTCTGCAGTAACATAAATTATCAAACAATAATTCGCACTAAAAATTCTACAGGCAGCAAATTATTGTCAGGCAAGCAACAGAAGTAGATCAATAAAATTCAAACGATTGAAACATAGGATATCGTATTCTAGGTCACCAATATGTAGGTCCAATGCAAATGTTATGCACTTACATTCATAAATGTTGTTGTAATATTTATTAGGAATAAAACTGTATATTGCGATAGTATTGTTTTAGACTTGTGTTTTATTTGTCTCAGACTTCTGACTAGAGTTTGTCAAACACTGTGATTTTTTTTTAAATTTTGCATAGTGCACATTTCTAAGCTCGATCCTCAACCAGGCTTATCCAACTGCTAACACCAGAAACCCTGCAAAAGATCGTTTACAAATGAGTCATTCCTAAAATAGCTAAAATTATCAATTTCCATGCCTTCATACTAATTTTTGATAGACAAAATTGATTGAATGCGAGAAGAAGTCTTCAATAATGGGAGTCATCTACTAATTGTGAAAACATCTTCATTATTAACAGCCTATAATGTTACCACTGCTGGGACACAGGACACAGGTCTCCTCTCTGTGAGAGGGATTGGGCCATAACCCACCACGCGGGCCCAGTGCGGGTTGGTGTCTTCGAATTGTTGGTTCTAGGACATGCTGGTTTCGTCACGATGTTTTCCTTCACCGTTTTGAGAACAGTGATGATGCAATAAATTACACAAAGTAATGCGCCTGGCGAGGTTCGAACCCACGACTCGTAAGTCGGGACCGATACCACTGGGCCACCACTGGTCTTCGTATAATATCTTATCGTATAATATTTATGTGTGTTAAGTACAGTACCCTAGGCATTTAACGCTCGCTTAAAACACCAATATAATATTTAAGGTAAAATTATAATATTTAAAAAAATTAAAAAATCTTTTTTTTTTTTAAATTAAGCGGGCGTTAAATGCCTAGGGTACCTTATGTAGTTGCAAGTCGAGGTTTCGAACCCAGTCAAGCGCATTACTTTGTGTATGTAGTACATAATTTATTTAACCACTACTCCTCTCAAAACGGTAAAGGAAAACGTCATGAGGAAACTAGAACAAAAAATTCGAAGACATGTGTCTTCTACTAACACGCAATCAGCTCGCATAGTGGGATACATACAACCCACTCCCACTCATAGAGAGGAAGTTAGTTCCCAGCAGTGGGAACATCATAACCTAATCATGAAAAATGACATTTGACAATAAACCTTTTACTTGACAAAATAAAAATAGCCACAACAATAATATTTTCTTTGAACACCAAACACAAAGCAAATAGTCCACTTAAAGTACTTTTTATAGCTTGAACTTTTCATGGGAACTTCCATGTGCCATGCTGAACGGCTGTCATAGACTAGTTTAGTTTTTAATTATCAAAAGTTGCCTGTCTTTTGGATTTGTTTGAAGTTTTCATTGTTTTAGCTAGCCTGTAATTACAGACCTTATATTAGACGAATGGTTCAAAGAGTAGGTGGATTAAACTGGTTCGATTTCAAAGGGTTAAATTTTGATAGAATTATTGTGTTGTCGTTCGATGATGTGTTTATTTGTTTATTTCTGTTTTCTTTTGTTTTGAACTGTGTTAACTTGACTATGGACGTTAAATGCCTTGTATTCTAGTATGTTTTTAACCCAGCCAGGTGCATTACGTTTTGTAATTTATTTCATCACCACTGCTCTCAAAACGGTGAAGGAAAACGTCGTGAGGAAACCAGCGTGTCCTAGGATAAAAATTAGACATGTGACATCCACCAATCCGCATTTGGTCCGCGTTGTGGATTTTGGCCCACTCCCTCTGACAAAGAGGAGGCCTGTGTTCCAGCAGTGGGAACATTAATATGCTGTTGATGGTGATAATGGATTTCTAGTATTGCTGGATGTGAAAGTGTTTTACGTTTCGTGGTGTAGATTTAGGAAATGTTAGATACGATAAAATTAAATGCTTGATTATTATGACACATCAGGGAGCTATGAGTAAATAATTATGCTGAACTTATGAAAGATTATGAAAAATAAATTCAGACAAGAGCAGGAAAATATTGAAAATGATGAGAATGAAAAAAAAAATGAAAAGAGAAAATAATGATAAAATAAAGTGCTGGTGATGACCGAGAAAACACAGTTTCTACCCGATTTGTTTAGTAATAAGCAAACGGAGATAGGCGATTTCTTAGGTATTAAACAGTTATTAGAATATTCCAGATTATTAGCACTTTAGTAGTTATAGTTATAGCAAAAAGTCTATTGAATAAACACTTATTAATAGTAGTTTTCTTCAAGATAAAAATAAATCTCGATCCAACACTTCCTGTGCCTGTACCCGAGGTACACCACCTGTGGCTTCGTAAATTTAGTGTATTTCCATCCCCTTCACACTCACTAAACACCCCTCTAGCCATCTCTTTCACTCCTGTTTTCACAAATAAGTTGCATCCGAAAACAAAATAGAAAACCTTTAGATAGTACAAAGGAGACTGGTCTTTATTCTTAAAGAAGGAAGGGGTGAAATGGCGTGTATGTGAGTAGACTGAAAATTCTTTGTCAGGCGTACTGAAAGTTTCAGCGCTGTAGGAAATGCAGCGAGCTGTATACTCTGATTGTAATATAACGCAATTTAAAATAAATAGGGATGGGGTAATAGTCGATAGTTTAAACTATAGATAGACTTTTGAAGAAAAATGTACCAAAAATCTTCACCTCTTGATTTTTTACACGTGGCAGCCCAATTGTTAGGGAAAAAATTTAAGTTCATAATTTTATTGGTGGTGACAATTAACAATCACATTATTTTACTTGATTTGGAGCAGCTACAGGTGTATGTGAAGTGCATCTCTCTAAAAATACTGGTTATCGACTTTTTCTCTACCCTCCTAAACTAGAAAACAGAATATACCAAAAACATAAGGGAAACAAAACATTATTTTCCTGACCCTAGAAAAGCCTTCCTAATTTACAAAGTGAAAACACCTGAAGCGAACATAATAAATAAATAATAATTAATTAATATTCTACCTCTAAAACATCAGCACATCGTTGTTAAAACTAACAACTTCAAGAGAAAGTATTATACTTTGACCTCTACCTCATCATAACTCGAAATACTAGCATCATTAAAATTTAGAAAATAACCGCTTTAGCTCGTAACTGTTACTTATAACGTTATTAATATTATGCACGTAAATAACAGGTTTTATTATTGAAGCTACTACGTCATTGACTGGTGCTATCTTATTTCTTACTTCTATTATAAATTCGAAAGTTCTTGTAGATGGATGAATAGATGGATATTTTGTTACTCTACCTACTCTTTCTTACCGAGTTGAGGTTGTTTGGAAAAGCTTCTAATGAACTATTTCATCTGATTCACCATCTGGTAGTCTGTAAAAATGTTGACTTCAATTGATTTTTTCTTTCAACAATTTAAAAATATTTGACAGGAGTTAATCTGTATTTAAAAACGACTCAAATCCCATAGTAGAGAACTAAGATTTTAGAAATGGATAAACTCAGTTTCGAGTGACATTTCCACCACTCGATCTCCACATAAAGCATGATGTTTTCCTAAGTTCAATCAAAGTCAAGAACTATTTTTATTGCACATAGGCCCAAGAGGAGCACGTGTAAAATGTCGATAAACAGCTTAGTTCGGACTACTTGTTTCTATAGAGAAGAACCGGCAAGAAACTCCATGATTACTCTTTTAAATCTTTATCGTTCCTTAGCAGAATTAAAATAAAAAATCAACTATCTATAACAGATGATGAGATCATCATCAGCGCGACCGTCACGATGTCGTCGGTTCACCTAGTGGGAGACCTGCCTACGCTGCGTCTTCCGGTCAGTGGTCGCCATGAGAGAACTTTTCTTCCCCATCGGTTGTCAGTTCCACGGAGCGATATGGCCTGCCCATTGCCACTTCAACTTGCAAATTTTATGAGCCATGTCGGTGACTCTGGATCTTCGCCGAATTCCATGTTCCGGATTTTATCCCGCAAAGAAACTCCGAGCATAGCTCTTTCCATTGCTCGTTGAGTGACTCTTAGTCTCTCTAAAAGGCCAGCAGTCAAGGATGATGAGATAATATAGCCTAAAAATCAGATTCATTCTAACAAATGTCACGCTAAAAATACTCCTCTGTTTATGACATAAATTATTATATTTAAAACATCGATATAATTATATCGATAGCGTCGCATCACTGGCTCGGTAACCGGGTTGCATTTCATGGGTAAACTGGTGTTGTCCCGGCTTAATCTTTAAACGAGTTTGTTCCAATTCGCATTCAGAGCTGTACTTGACCAAAACGTTTCAAATTCATGTCTGGGATATAATTAATAAGGGTATATTTTTACACGTTATCACCAAACTTATTATTGATGACAGGTCTATGAAAATCATTTCAAGCTTGATTTAGTTAATTACCTTGAATTTCATCATCATCATCCTAGCAGCCTATAATGTTCCCCCTGCTGGGACACAGGCCTCCTCTCTGTGAGAGGGAGTGGGCCATAATCCAGCAGTGCCGGTTGGTAGATGTCACATGTCTTCGATTTTTAATTCTAGGACATTTCTTCACGATGTTTTCCTTCACCGTTTTAAGAGCAGTGGTGATGAAATAAATTACACAAACTAAGTCTCGACACAAACTAAGAACTCGTAAGTCGGGACAGATACCACTGGGCCACCATTGCTCTCCTGAGTTTAGGCTTTATCAAAGTCTGATTCTAAGTTATTTCTAGTCTGAAATATCCTAGTCTAGGTTCAAGTGGAAGGCACTTTCAGGCGTTTGGCCCAAATAGGGCTCTATCAGATTCCTTACATCTTTCTAAAGCACGCGTTGATCAAGACCCGGGCATGGTCCATAATCAGACGACAAGTCTCCCATAATTCGCCGTCCGCATGCACAAGCCTAGAAAACGCTGGCGTTACGATTTAGACGCGTAAATGTGACATAAAACTAAAAATAGAAAAGAACAGCCCAGCTGTGGGAATATAGACGTTAATATAAGGTACAAAGACTTCTTTCGTGGTACCACAAAAACTTTTAAACGTCTGTTGAACACTGTCAAAAAAATTACAGATAATGACGTTGCATTAATAAGGTCCGTTTTACAGTCACACTTTTTTTAGACAAGCGTTCAATAGATGTTTAGTTTTTATATTAAGGTTGCTTTTTTTTTTAGCGTGTTAAAATCATCTGGCAGGGCGGGAGGGACTGTCAGACTTCTACTGACTAAAATCCACGGTGTCCTTCAATAGCGCTTTATGTTCCAAGGTCACGGTAAGGATATAATCCTGCGAACCCGGCAGGCTTTGGCCGTCTGAGAGATGTTAAGGCTGCTTAAGTTTTAAGATATGTAAGAAAATCTATTATTAATTTCCTTATAACGTCATAAACTCCCCACCAATTTCAATTCTACTAAAAATCCTCATATATGTATACGATTTACAAATTACAGATTCACCGGGCGACGCGTAGTTTCTAAGGTCAGGGATCATGCTTTCACTGGTGGAATGCCCGTTTGTTTTGTACCCGTTATGGTTATACAATATTTTGTTAGGTAGGTATATAGGTAAACTTCCTGGGAAAATTTTTTCTTGAAGGTATATATCTATATACGCGACACCATGGCCATAGGACGCAAAGAGACGAAAGAAGGAACAGTGCGGTAGACTTTAGCTGTCTCTATTATTGACGGCTAGAATTGACGGAAGCCAAATCCTACCTAGGTCGCGGGACTGTTTCATCAGATAAACGTGACCCTGGAACGTAAAGGACTATTGAAAGATCACCGTGGATTTTAGTCAGTACAAGCCTGACAGTCAGGAAGGATTGTCAGACTTACTGACTGAAATCCACGGTGTGCTTCGGTAGCCCTGAACTTTCTGGAGCAACGACCTCGGCAGGTCCCGCGACCATGGCAGGATTGGCAGGATAAGTTCTACCAAAAATCTATCGATATGGCATACCATCATCGTTTTAGGAGTAGTGATGGCTGTTATATAAATTCTTTAGTATCTCACAAACGTATAATATACGACTGAAAACGAATGTCAAATATTGACGAACACAAATTCATGTTTCCATTAGATTCGTAAGACAATGCAAGGTTATGTAGATATTCTGAATACTGATAAGAAAACATTCAATAGAAACAACTCTAGCACGTATTTAGGAAATTATAACTTTAAAACGTTTGAAATAAAAGGGTTTATTACTGAGATCCCCACTGACAGATCCCTACCAGGGAATTTTATTTTTAACCATAAGGATCTTCAATGCTGCCGATGCAAAAATATCAAACGAATATAGGTAACAGATATGGAATCAGAAAGAAGAAAAACTAATTATCAAAATACTCATAAGTACTTAAGTATGCAAAATCAACAATAGACTAGGGTGATGTCGATAAACTGTGTAGTTAAAGTAATGATACAAAAAGACGTTTAACCACTCTGCACGACAATATTTTGACACATGACACATCAGCTGAGTCGACCAGGTGATTCGAAATTTGAGCTATTACACAATATTTTTTGCCAACTTTCAGCATCCAATTTTTGATCAAAAATATGTTACTACAGCTATTTCATGCGATAAGTTTGTGAACAATATCTCTAAGAACATGTTGAGGTCAATAAAACTGCCTCATTCTGTTGTAAAATGTGTGTAACATACAAAATGCTACATCGTTCCAAAAACTAGGTAATTTAGATATGCTGAAAAATAGGGTTTGTCTCCACGGATCCCGGTATCAGATTGAAGTCGCCACGGATCACGGCGAGTTGTTTCCACCGATACCGTGATCCGTTTCCAACACAAAAAATAAAAAAAAATGTAGCCACCGATCACGGTATCCGTGGCTACAAGATATAAATTAGGGTTTGTCTCCACGGATCCCGGTATCAGATTGAAGTCGCCACGGATCACGGCGAGTTGTTTCCACCGATACCGTGATCCGTTTCCAACACAAAAAATAAAAAAAAATGTAGCCACCGATCACGGTATCCGTGGCTACAAGATATAAATTAGGGTTTGTCTCCACGGATCCCGGTATCAGATTGAAGTCCCCACGGATCACGGCGAGTTGTTTCCACCGATACCGTGATCCGTTTCCAACACAAAAAAAAAAAAAAAATGTAGCCACCGATCACGGTATCCGTGGCTACAAGATATACATAAATTAGGGTTTGTCTCCACGGATCCCGGTATCAGATTGAAGTCTCCACGGATCACGGCGAGTTGTTTCCACCGATACCGTGATCCGTTTCCAACACAAAAAATAAAAAAAAATGTAGCCACCGATCACGGTATCCGTGGCTACAAGATATAAATTATATTATTTTTGGAAACTGATCTCGGTGTGCAGATACAAGAAATAGAGTTAAATATTTTATGTATTTGATCACAGTATCCATTCAGTTATTGGGTCATAGCACACTAGCTGACCCGTGCCCACTTCGTTGTGCGGTAAACATTTAACTTGTGATGAAAATAATTATGAGTGTCGTTCGGTTAGTACTGAGTGCTATAATTTATTTCCTAAATGCTAAAAGGAGGGTTTTGTTTTTATTGATATTCCGATTACGTGCTCTGACTGTAACTGCCCGCTGTCTTTCTGTTGCTAGGCGCTGTGCACGTTCAGTGCTAGATTCCCGAGCACGGGCCTACGATGTTCTCGCTCTTTGGTTGGCAAGCCGCTGCGAGCGCTCGGAGCTAGATTCCCCAGCGCGTGCTTGTGAAATATTTTCTCTATTCCTCGAGAACTCGAGAGCCGCTGATGATTTTCAAAGAGCAGGCTCTTCCGTACGTCGTACTCGAGCTGCCCTTGTTTGGAATATCTGACGGAAAAGTTGTGATTTCCTTTTAGGCATGATAAACAATCGCTGAAACTGTCCGATATCCGAAAAACAGAAATACCACAGCTTCGAACTCGAAGAATGAGAACGAAGTATTACCTATTTGTGTTTTAAGAAATCGAGCAACCAAACGATTTTAAATACCAACAACATCCAACCAACAGCGTACAACTCACCTACCTAACGACATAATAAGTTAAATAATAACTGGAGAGGGTCATTATTCCGCGGAAAATCTTAATCAAATCTATCGGTAGTTGAGGGTTGTTTATGTCATTTTATTTCAGTTTTACTCGATAGATTCCTTAGAGTTTGGTATTATTTTCGATATTCAAGACATATAAAATGCTTTTCTACATGTTTCTCAAGTTCTCAATGATGGGGTCGAAATCTGGTACACTCAAAGTATTAAAAAACCATTTATTTATTTGACATGAGCTGTTAATAGTTGGTAGTTAACCAAATGTACCAATATACCAGTTATTAACACCACCGTTTGTATGTAAAGTTCATTTTAATGGTGAGACGTGCAGTTTTTTGTTTTTTTTTTCGAGTTTCATCTCTCATGTCAACCTAAAGGAGGTTGTGAGCTGCTTAACCAGACTTTTCCGTGGATCTCTAGGCACACGCGCGCCTCAATGAGTGTCATCATTATGACGGGGTATCAGAGCGACAAAGCCTGCCGGGGTCGCGGAACTCACGAATTACCGTGACCCCGGAACGTAAAGGGCTATTGGGAAAGTTCACTGTGGATTTTAGTCAATACGAGTCTGACAGTCCCCCGCTCTGCCCTAGGTGGGCGGACTCATTTGATGATTTTACCAGCCTCCAGGCAGGGACTTACAACTAAAAATCGCTCTCTTCTTTCGCTTTCTTCCAGTCAGTTATCACTTTGGGCGGCCCCCCCGAGGCTCCCGCTTTGCTCGGGGTCAGCTGGCTGGGGTCAGAGGGACCCGAGCGAGGCATTAACTGCATGAGCACTAGGCGATAGTCGGAGTTAAACTCATGTAACTTTTATTTTAGAAAAATTCCTTTATTTTAATGAAAAATACATCGTTGAGTTCCGACATCCACGCCAACGAAGTCGCGAGCACTGCTAGTGTATAATAATATTTGTGATATGTTTTCTGTGATGATATAAAACGTGTTAATAATTTTAATACTACAATTAAACATTGGTGAGAACTCTTCCACAGACACCAATTAAGTTTATTTCTTGATCAATATAAGACTTAAAAATACAATTGATTTGGGAAATTAAATTAGTAAAAATAAAATCGAATTGGAAAAATATTGAATTCTATTTCTTGTATCTGCACACCGAGATCAGTTTCCAAAAATAATATAATTTATATCTTGTAGCCACGGATACCGTGATCGGTGGCTACATTTTTTTTTATTTTTTGTGTTGGAAACGGATCACGGTATCGGTGGAAACAACTCGCCGTGATCCGTGGAGACTTCAATCTGATACCGGGATCCGTGGAGACAAACCCTAATTTATATCTTGTAGCCACGGATACCGTGATCGGTGGCTACATTTTTTTTTTATTTTTTGTGTTGGAAACGGATCACGGTATCGGTGGAAACAACTCGCCGTGATCCGTGGCGACTTCAATCTGATACCGGGATCCGTGGAGACAAACCCGAAAAATATGTACATAAAGAAGCTTATCACATGATAATAATGGTTAAACAGTGAAATAAATAAAATAACTTACTATATACATTACTAGATTTGCCAATGTTCATACATAATTTCATAAATAATAACGGTCAAAGTCTGGATAAAAATTTGCAAAAACTATGTTGCAACATGACTCTTTTTAGTGCTGACCGTAAACCCAATATTCACAAAACGATTAAAAACCTTCATTCAGCCTAATCGATACTCGCAACATAATCGAACATGAAAAAAAAGTAAAACAAGACATAGAGCATGGACTGATTTATCTGCTTTTAGACTATAGAAAGCTCAGTCCATGCAATAAGTCTATGAATCTAAATCTGAATCATTTAATAATATTTCAAATTTTCAAGTATTATTTCGATTACGCAATAATTTATTTATCGGTGTTTCATTGGAGGCTAAACATACCTATGTGTCTTCTAAACTTAAATACAATCATAAGGTTTTACTTATACCCATTTTGTGTTTTCGTTAATTAATTTCAATTTATCTTTTTAAAACGGATCTAAAAAACGTGAAAAGACAAACACCGGGTTCGGATCTAATGCTGAGAGATGGGAGTATGTACTTCTAAATGATTCCTTGCAGTAACAAACAATTAGAATTTCCAATGGGGCGTGTTTGGCTAAATTTTAAACTATGAGGAATAGCGAAAAATCCAGGAAGTCTCGAGGCCGATTTGATAAAAATTAAATAACATTATAAAAATTAATTTTTTGAAATATAAATTCAGCAATCAAACTATCAATATTCTGTGAAGTAGAAACATGCGACAAACTTGAGGTATAAGGATTTTATTTCCATTAAATAATGTTTCGCTACAATATGTTCACAATATAGTGTTCTTATTTCAAATTTGTATTATCACTTCGTGGTGTAAATACATTAACGATTTTTTTGAAATTCGAACTCCAAGTGAGTTTGCGCGATTTTATTCTGCTGTACAATGACTAAATTATTGTTTGTATATTAGTTCATATCTTACCAAGTTATCATTACTTTACCGAATTTGATCCTCAGCGACATCGAATAGTGTAAAAAAATTTAATACCTAGCATTTTCTTTTTTTATTTCAAAAGTTCGATTTCTGACGTGTAATACTTACATGATCAAACCAATCTCACGAAACAAATTTGTACAATAAAATAATTAATTTGGCTATCTTTTGTTTGGAGCCGCGAGAGGGAGAGGACAGCGTCCTCCCTCCGCCCCAACCATAGTGGTAGGCGCCCGCAGCGTCGGAAGTCGACGGCAGACGATCTCCGGCCACCGTAAACACGGGCATGCGGACAGCGAGTAAAGGGCAACTCGCTGTCCGACCATGGACCACGCCCGGGTCAACAGCGCGTCGTGTTCCACGTGCGCCTCAAAGAGCGTCAGCATAATGAGAACTTAGAGAGCCAAAGCCTACCGGGGTCGCGGGAGTTATTTCATGACCCCGGAACATAAAGGGCTATTGAAGGACACCGTGGATTTTAGTCAGTAAAAGTCTGACAGTCCCTCCCGCCCTGCCCGGGGTGGAAGGACTCATTTGATGATTTTACCACGATAAAAAAAAAATTGGTAGGAAACAAACTCATTTATAATAAGCCAATCAAAATCCAAGGCATTCTATATTCATTCAACATTAAAAATTATATGATTGTACAAAATAAAATGTACAATAAAAATTAGCTAATAAATTAAAAGTTATTACTCGCTGTGGTACTCGATAATCAAAATATTATATTTTGATTATCGAGTACCACAGCGAGTGCATTCCTAATTCAAAATTTTTGAATTAAAATAATTGCCGCGCATTCAAACATTTATTATCTGTCATTGTTCCTTTGTCTATTATTGTTTTTTGGGAATGACAATGTACGTAATATTATTATAAAAGCTTTAAACTATATTATAATAGATAATAATTGTATTCTAAGCATAAAACAAATTTATTTTAAATTTTATAAATCGATTTCCTAATTTCCTTATTTTTTTCACTCGAGTTGACAAAAAAATCAATTATGGAATCGATTAGAATACTCGCTTTCACACATCATTACGATTAAAAAAAAAACAACATGGTTGTCGATTACGAATACAAATTGAGTAGTGGTAATGAAAAATACGTGTTATTGGCCCTGTATTAGAGAATTACGCCAAGATCTGGTCTTTTTTACGTTATTTATAATATTTGGCATGATATTTATCTTTATTATTATGGAGTTAAGGCTCGCGTGTGTGATCCAAGTGCAAAATAAAAATGTAAACAAACAAAAGTGGCGCGAAAGTTCGAGTTCAGATATCAAATTTTTCATTACCACTGCTAATTTATGTAGAAATACGTATGAATTCGTTACAATACTAAATGACGAGTTATTCATTCCTATAATGATCCGTTGGATGTCCGAAAACCACGTTTTTTATAATTTTTAGCCCCACCCAGCACTGCCATCAAAATGGCGAAGATCGTATTTACACTTTTGGATTTTGTTACGGTAAATTATGAAAATAGGCGCTAAATGTAGAAGTTTTAATTTCGTAAATAAATCAGATTTTTATTTAACATTCATAATTAATGCGCACTCATAGGATTTTACGCAGAGAATATTATATATTTTTAATTTATAATGAGGATGTCGTATGACTACAACGTCTGCCCCTTTTGGACCCACTATTGAGCCAGCGTAGGTTTACTTGTCGCGCCCCTTTCGGGGGCGCTACCGAACTATACGGTTAATAACAGCTCATAGAACATAAAATCACAAAACCCAAACGAATCTAACAATATTCTAACACACAATTTAATATCAAAACTCATTTAGTCCAGCTTTTTATCATTTTCAACTTATCTCACCCACGCTGCCGCGATAAAACGAGATATCTAAAAACAAAATGGCCTCCTATCTGTCATAGTAACAATCATTGGCCTAGACGATTTACTAGGAAGCAACGCGCCAGTTTTGACATTGTCGGTGACCTTGTACCGAGCGCGGTGATTGGACGAAAATTCAACATGGCGACCGGCGCTAGCGCAACCAGTGTCATTGTTTCTATTAATTAAATGGTTGGTTTCGTGCGTTTTTCAAACGATGCAAATTCGTGTTGAATGTTTTTGATTTGCATGTGAATAATGTTGTCTTTATAGCTAGCTATTATAAACTTGTTTTGCATATGTTTTTGTTCATGGTCTTCCGATATTTGTTGATTTTTTTATGAAAAGGTGTGTTTATATTCCTTTTCAGGGTGTTGTCTATGGAATTCAATGGGGCATTGTGTGAGGAACTGACCATAAATAAACACATGACCTCAATCTTTTGCCCCATGAAGGTTCAATGAATTATTTTGATGACAGATTCTGGTTTGATACGATACTAGTTATTTTTGCGTTTATTTTGAGAAACTTACAAACCCTGACTTATCTGTAAGACGGATTTCTTTAGAAATTTGTATTTGCAGTCTGAACGTACTCTTGCTCAAAAATGGCTAACGTTTCATGTACTTATATAAAACCTTTAGAAATTAGAGCAGGTATCTTATTTTATTTCTTTTCATCCAATACCGGTTATAAGGTAGCAATAATGAAGTGATGCTTCGGATGGATGTTTGGTACTCAATAACATAAAAACTACTGAACGGATTTTGATGAAATTTGACTCAGAGATGGTTTATATACTGGAGCAACACATGGTATACCGTTTATCCGATACAAAGCTCCCGTGGGACAATTTTCGAGTTAAACGTGGGCGAAGTCGCAAGCAAATGCTAGCCAGTTTCAAGATTATATACATAGGTATGTAATTAATTATTCATGCCATCTGTTAGCCAGTACTATGGTTGAAGTTTATTTTTATACCTAGTATTCTACAAGATAATTACTAGTTAGTGGGTAGTTTGAGCGGAGTTAGTCAACTTTGCAATTAAAGAAACTTTTTTAATTTTGTTTGTCTTGACTATTTTTCTTAAGTTCTGTCTTTTATAAAACTGCGGGATTTTCGTGTTATCTTTAGTTTAGTGAAACAAGCATTCCCCGTCCCTATTTTACAAAATTATATATTAATTGTTGTTGTCATTAATGTCCGTAAACTAAAAACCCAGGGCCCAGTGCGGATTGGTAGATGTCACAATAGGGTAGTTTCCAGGGTCAAAATAATTACATTCTATTTAGTCCGTATTTTAGATTATAAAAAAATATTGGACACGTATTTTTTCTTTTTTCGATTAAACAAAAAAGAACAAAGATAATAGCCTATTTAAGTTACCTGTGACGTCACTCTGCGCGAAAAATGCCACGCATCGTGACGTCACACGTAGCTTTAATAGGCTATATCTTTGTCATTTTTGGTCTAATTTACAAATAAAAAAATACGTGTCCCTTATTTTTGAATAATCTAAAAGACGGACTAATTACATTTTTTTAGGCAACTAGCCTATTGTCACATGTCTTTGAAATTTTGGTTCTGAGACATGCCGGTTTCCTCACGATGTTTTCCTTCACCGTTTTGAGAGCAGTGGTAATGAAATAAATTACACAAAGTAATGCGCCTGGCTGGGTTCGATCCCGTGACTTACAACTCGTAAGTCCGGACCGATACCGCTGGGAAACCAAACTCGTCAGCCGTGAGCGATAGGTACTGCTGGGCCACCACTGATCCTCCTTCTCCTCAACCATTCTTTCAAAATAATAATATAAGAACATAAAACCCATATTTCCTTCCACTAATCTCCAAGCCAAAGAGATGCGTTTGACAGAAATTATCTCAAGTCACCCTTTGACGGTAAAGTGGCGTTTCATAATTTCGCCAGGCCATTTAAAACTTGCTCCAGCGAAATAATATTTTTAAATATTATTTTTTGCCGCTCCAAGATAAATGTGGTTCTTTTATTTTAACGTCTTCTACGCTGTTAATTCCTGGTTTTGAAGAGTTTAAGATATCGTTTATCTAGATCTGGAAATGTAAAAGTTAGCTGGGAAGATTTTTCTGAAAAGGGTTTTAGAGAAGACTTATAATAAAGCAAGAGTGAAGTGAATAGGTTAATTCTAGGCAAGCGTGCTTGCCTCGAGTGGCGACCAAGGACCGGAAGATGCAGCGTAGGCAGGCCTCCCACTATGTGGATCGACGACATCGTGAGGGTCGCGGGCAGCCGATGGATGCAAGTGGCGAATTGTCGTTCGGCGTGGCGGTCAAAGGGGGACGCCTATGTTCAGCAGTGGACGTCTTCCGGCTGATGATGATAAAGCCTGCTTCACCATCGACCACATCACCGCTTATCATCAGGCCAAATAGTGTTCAAACACAAGCCTATCGCTGAAAAAAAAAGGTAACATACCTTTCGTTGAAAAATACGTTACACAAATCTATCATTCTTTTCACAACAACAAATCTTTCATAAACAAAACATCATATTAACTGTGAAAAATCGAAGAGTAGCTGATGTGATCATGCTACTTGATGCTCAAGTAAGCCTTAGTCTAGAAATAGATGTTCTAACAATGAAAATAAGTTTTGTTTCACCCACGCACGTGACAGTATGAAATCCATACCTTTTTTATATTTATCGTGGTAACATCATCATCAGCCTATTGCAGTCCACTGCTGGACATAGGTCTTTCCAATCGCAAGCCATTTCCACTTGATCACCGTCTTCTCTCACCCAGCTGTTTCCCGGCCTCCTTCATCATCATCGCTCCACCTTGCCTTAGGTCAGGCATTACCCTAATTCAATCATAGAATAGAGAAATTGAGACATGCTCTCATGACCTAATTTTAGTTTATTGGGTAGTAACGTAAAAGGAGATTATTTGGTGAGACAGGCAACTCAGTGATAGAGTCTTAAAAGTCTCTCAAAACGTTACGTATGCATGCTGTAATGCGAAATGATGTGTCACTACATCTTGTACACTTTAGTGGTGAACTAGTTGCATCATTTCGCATTACTGCATGCATAGGTAACGTTTTGAGAGACTTTTAAGACTCTATCACTGAGTTGGCTGTCTCACAAAATAATCTCCCTTTACCCTATACTTATTAGACTCGCCCGAAGATATATCTATCAAATATGACTGATCTACAAATAATCACTCACAGCATCACAATATTCTCCTAAGATCGTCATAAAAACAGACAAGAAAGAATCTCAATGTTCATAAAAGAACAAAACTCATACATACTAATTTCCCCTTTGTCTCAAAACACTTAAACACGATTTTAAACCTTACCCCATAAACAATTCAGTACAATATCAAAATATATCCAATAATTAAAGTAAAGGTACCGTATAATAAGGCAAAAAACTGCACGAAAAATTGATAAGGGGAGGTAGTGATAACGGGTGCATGCTCCCCCCACTATCGATCGGGGGCGCACCACCCCGGGTGTATAAGTATAAAAAGCGTAACAAATTTTCGTCTTAAGAAAAGGAAAAGAAAAAATGTATACAGCCACCCCCTGGGGGTGGGTTGCCCCCTTGTAGGGTGGAGGATGCATTTTTCTCGTGGTCTCCTCTCTCTTTCTGCCCCTAAGATGTTACAAAGCTTTCTTTGTTAGGGTGGGTTAATTAGATTTTTGGTGGCGAGGTTATTATGATTTTTGGTTTGAACTTACTTTTTGCTTCAAATCCTTGTTGTTGTTGAAAAGTTACTGTCTGTATGATTTTTTTTGGTCATTAATTTGCATATTTTAACTATAATATCAATATAATCTGTTTTTATCTTATATTCTATTGTATATTTTGTGTATGATTTTGAACAAGACAAGCTGTTTTTAAACACCTTTTTAAAGTATCCAATCAATGGGAATTAGGAGCAAGTCTTTAGCGGTAAATCAATATGTGTTCCCAACTTTTTCTTTGTTCTTAAGAATTTATTGGATAATCTTAGGTTCGAGTTATTGATGGGAAACATTGATATTGTATAAATTTGATAAATGATATCGTTATTCGTCGTGAATTTATTGAAGGTATCTATATGTTTTGATTAAGTAAGTACATAACGATTACAATTAAATATGTTTACACTCCAAAAAAATTAAAAAATGGCAGTGAAAATTCCCGATCTAGACTTTTGATTTTTTTTAAATTTGGTAGTCATTTTCATAGTATTCTATTACATTTTTTTTAACGTTATATTTTATGACATTGATTGATTGATATATTAAAAAGAAAGAATTCTTAGCTTTATCGTTATCACACTCCTTTTCCATATATTTTTGTATACTCACAAATAGTTGGTTGCCCGTCGCGGGACTATCGAAGCACGACGGTGGGCCTTGAACGCAAAGGGCGACTGAGAAACATGCTAGAATTTTATTAATTAAGAATCTTTCACAGTTCATTTCACTCCGAAACCAGGACCATTCATTTGATGATTTATTTTACCACGATTGTTTTTATTGACTTTGATTCAATTCCATTCAGTCATTTACAAATAATTATAAAATAGAGATAGACGAGGACTTAAAAATAAATACAGCCATAATAATTCACATTAATTAAAATATTTTACTACCTATTACCACTTCAAACACATCAAAACCGTCACTACAACAATACAATTCACACGCCTGTAACGTAACCAGACGCAACACGTTACAGCAACCAGCCTGAACGTTACAGTAACCTACTTGTTCTGTCACACTGCCCCGCTGTTCGCTTGGGAACTGACGCGACGTGTTACACCCATTCTTAGTGGGGTAGGCTTTCGAATGTGTATTGTTGCGGAATATGGAAAACTGGTTTTTGAAATAGATTTGTGTTGATGTTGAAAGGATGGGATGGATGTATTGATTGATTTTTAGATGTATGTTTGATTGTTTATGGTTATTTTAGTCACTGGTCTCTTACTTAAATGAATGTTTTCTTTATTTAGGTATTGGTTTAAGTTATGTTTTTTTTTGGGGGGTCCATAGATAGTATTATATTTTTCTAGTTAAGTGATTAAAATATATGGGGTGACTGGTAATTAGTGTACGATACTTAAACACGTGATTGTGCTCATGATAACGAATAATTATTATTACCTATGTGAGCAAAGCCGAAATCGTGAAAAAAATATCAGCTGTTCAGTACATTTATGTTTGCCTAATCTACTGAACAACTGTTATTTTTTTTGAATATATTCCTAATATAAAACTAATCTTACTAACGAATAATGCAAAACTGAAAAACTTAGAAATAATTACTACGAACTAGATATTTACAAAAGATACTAAATCAAAATTGAAAAAAAAAAACAAATAAGGCCAAGTACTGTCTGTTAACTTTTATAAAATTTTGTAGAGAAATAAGCAACTGATTTTTTTTTTATTGTTTTGGGCCAAACAAATAAAAACTGTTGTGAGTCAAACTTTTTAAAAGATGGCGGAACGAGCTGGACAAATCTACCGACCAGTTTGCCATTTTGATCCTTTTTCTTTATCGTGGTTGTAATCATCAAAAGAGACCTCTTACCCAGAGCGGGGCGGGAGGGAATGTCGGACTTACACTGACTAAAATCCACGGTGATCCTTCAATAGCCCTTCACGTTCCAGGGTCCCGGTTACCTGAAGAAACTGTCCCGTGACCCCGGCAGATCCACTATAACACAAAAAGAATTCCTTTCACGTACTACGTTCACAAAACCATGAATAACAACTTACAATGAACGTACCGAGGTACCTGTTGAGATAAAGTCTCCGATTTGATTCCTGTTTCAGGCAACTTGCCAAGAGGGTCAAGTGTGCATATTTCATATAGTTATAGTCGCGTTTCAAAACAAAGAATGGGTAGTGAAAAGATATTTTTTTTGGTAAAGGAGCATTTAGACAGATGAATTTTACAAGTAGGTGTGAACGGCTATAATAGGGTAGTTTCCAGGGTCAAAATAATTACATTCTATTTAGTCCGTATTTTAGATTATAAAAAAATATTGGACACGTATTTTTTCTTTTTTCGATTAAACAAAAAAGAACAAAGACACTCTGCGCGAAAAATGCCACGTATCGTGACGTCACACGTAACTTTAATAGGCTATATCTTTGTCATTTTTGGTCTAATTTACAAATAAAAAAATACGTGTCCCTTATTTTTGAATAATCTAAAAGACGGACTAATTATATTTTTTAGGCAACTAGCCTATTATCCGAAACTATGAGGAATATAAAAGAATACTGAACTCGAGGCCGAATTTTTTACGAAAATTAATAGGTACTTTATCATTGGAGCTATTTTGTGTTTAGCATTACATAAATTCACACCTGTTCCATTTGAAGGTAGACAGAAACATAGAATGCGACCTACTTTGATCTATACCTACATATTCCTTTTGCCTCGAGACTTTGGTTGCTTTTATGATTTCATGATGTCGATGGGTCCTATGTATAAGGGCCAAATTGCAAAATTACAATTTTACAGGAGAGGCTTCCAAAGCTTTTATTTTCTAGGGGCGTCAGATTGATTTACTATAATATTATTATTAAGTATAACTTCCTTTTTTTTTTTGAAGTCGGTTAAAATCGTGTTTCTGCGCAGAATTAATCTTATTTTTTTGATAGCTCACTTAATTAATAAGATGTGTTTTCCATAAGAAAGTCAAAATGGCCAAATGGTTGGTTTGGCCCATATACGTTGGACCCATCGATGTATTGAATGTATTTTGTTGAAGTTTTAAAAATGATCATTTTTGATGCGTTTTTTTTTTGTACTTAGTAGTTTATATTTTTATGATTAATTTTGTGGTCCGTAGTAGTAATATTTCCAAAATTTTCTAAGTAATTTTCTTTTGTTTTGTCTTCTTGTAGAATGGTAACAAACTTTAGAAGAAATGTGTTATCTACCAACCCGCATTAGGTGCGCGTGGTGGATTATAGCCCACTCTCACAGAGAGGGGTCTGTGTCCCAGCAGTGGGAAAATTATAATTATCAAATGGAACAGTTTTGAAATTTGTGGCGGAGGAGCAATATTTTGGTTTGTAATAATTTAAGTACGTATAAAATGGGTATGATGGCTATTCCAAAACACAATTAATGTTAATTAGAACACATTTGTAAAGCAAAGGTTACACGAACAAAAAGAAACCAAAACACAACTAATACATACATACAAATAGGTGTACAAACCGCTTAATATCCTTCTACATGTTGAAATATTCACAAGTAACCACAAAATTCAATTTGTAGTCAGAAAACCCCGCTGTACTCAGTCTGAGCAGAATGAAAACACTTCGGGAGAGTAAAAAAAAGGGGAGGTTGGGGTGTTTTGTACGAGGAATTAAATACGGGTGGGAAGGGGGCAAGAAAAGTGGGAAGACGCCGGATGATTAATTATTAGTTTGTGTGTGTTACGTCCGAAGATAGGGGAGAATCGGGTGCCTGTGTGTCCGAAGGGGAGGCTGGGCTGAAGGGGGCGATATGTTTTTATTAATTACATTGATTCATTATGTGTTATAGTTAGGTTGTTGTGATCTAATTACTTGTGTTTTAATGAATATGATTAATACTGTAAGGGGTAAATTTCTTGCTGGTCTTTGTGGCTTTTATCCCCCGTTGTCCCCCATACGGCTGAAAAAAAAGACCGGTATTCTACATGTGCTTTTTTCATAGTCAAAGGTCTTCTTTTGTGTTTGGTTTTCAGTAACACTTACCAAAATGATCTCTAGAATTATAATAGTCTTCGCCAAGATGTGAAAATCTAAGCAGAAGCTTAATTAGAGATTTATTTATTTAGGTGTTGCCTAGTTTGCTGATTTTAGTCACTGAAAAATTACATCAAACTTTAATCTTAACGTGTACAAAAATTTAGAACAAAACTTCTAAATTTTTGCACATTTAACATTAAACGTTGTATATATTTTACAATAGCCCTGAAACGCACAGAATAACTGAAAGCATAGTGTGGACTTTTTCAGAGACTGACAGTCCTTTCCGCTCTACCAGGGTTAAGAGAAATCATTTGATGATTTAAGATAAAAATCTGTGGTAATGAGGTATTTTTAAACCTGTTAAAATTATCAAATGAGTCCTCCCACCCAGGGCAGGTCGGGAAGCACTGTAAGACTCGTACTGACTAAAAACCACGTTGTCCTTCAATAGCCCTTTACGTTCCAGGTTCACGGTAATTCAATAAATCCCGCGACCTACAGGCTTGGCCCTCTAAAGGGGGGCCCGTCATTGGATTTAAGGTGTACGAAAATATTAGAACGACTTTTCCTAGCGAGCAAAATTATGATATCACTTACTTGGAATTGATCCCGTATAGCTCCCTAAGTAATGGTGTAATTTGAATGAATTTGGTATCAATTTAAAGTTAACAGTTAAACCTTTAAAATGGTAACATTTTTAATATTCTAAACTAGTTATTAAATACTCAGGATCGCGTGGAATCGGAGTAAGTGATTCCAAATTTTGCTAACGAGTGTATATCTATACCTAATAATATTAAAGTAATATTATATTCCACAACTATCACACAAAGCCATCTAGTTCCAAGCTAAGCAGAGCTTGTGTTATGGGTACTAGACAACTGATAAATATAGGTACTTATATATATAAGTAAATAAATTACACCCAGACAGAACAAATGATCGTGCTCATCACACAAACATTTGTCCTGAGTGGAAATGGAACGCACGACCTCCGGCATAGCAGTCAGAGTCACTAACCACTAGACCAACAGGTCTGTCAAAAGATTCCAAAATTAAATGAAACTTTGAATTAGTAACAGTTACCTAATTCGTCTAAAAATAGGTTAAAACGTCTTGAAAGATAAAAATAGAAGTCCTCAAGATAACGGACGACCATCCAAAGCGGGTCTTAAGTTTTCAATTTTATGCTCTTCTTAATTCTTTCTTGACTAGAATATGGATTTGTTGATGAATGGATGTAAGGTAAACGGAGATTATTTGGTGAGACAAGCAACTCAGTGATAGAGTCTTAAAAGTCTCTCAAAACGTTACCTATGCATGCAGTAATGCGAAATGGTGCAACTAGTTCAACACTAAAGTGGACAAGACGTAGTGACACATCATTTCGTTTTACAGCATGCATAGGTAACGTTTTGAGAGACTTTTATGACTCTATCACTGAGTTGCCTGTCTCACAAAATACTTAACTTCCCTTTACATTATGTTTATTACTCAAGCACGTAAGATCAGCTGAACGAAACTGAAAATGTCATATTGCGAATTTCAACATAATGAACAAAATAAATCGCTGTCGTGTCCGGATTGGCTTATTTATTACGCTTTCACCTTAAACCTATTTTTATAAATTTTGGTACAGAGATGTTACTTTTTTTGGGCTGTTTAAATCATTAAATGAATATTCCCGCATCGGGCCCTTCCTGGGCCGTGATACCCTGTTGTTTAGTCCCACGATTGTGGCATACACAGGTTATAGGTTTTTGCATTGAAGAGAAGAGCGAGTAAAACCGCGGCCAGAACTTAGTTTCTTATAAATACACTAACGAAGCAGATAAAAGGTTGCTACAGAAGAACAATTAACAAACATAAAAAGTTAAAATTAAATAAACCAAAAACGTAAAAGGCACTCAAATAAAAGTGCATTACTTTAATTTAAAGCTCGCAGTTTAATTGGTTTTAATTAATGAAGCCGAGCATTAATTTTGGCAACCATACACATGCAAATTGAAATGCTTTAAAAGATACGTTTCATTTTAATGGATTTATATTCACAAATGAGAGTAGAGGTGGACCAGTGACTCACGAATTGTAGGTCGTGGGTTCGAACACAGCTAGGTGCAATACGTAATCTATATCATCACCACTGCTCTCAAAACGGTGAAGGAAAACATCGTGAAGAAACCGACATGTCCTACTTACCAAAAATTCGAAGACATGTGACATCCACCCGCACTGGCCCCGCGTGGTGGATTATGGTCCTGTCACAGGGAGGAGGCCTGTGTCCCAGCAGTGGGAACATTTTATAGGCTCATGATGATGATGTTCACAAAAGGATTGTTACAATACAAGTAACAGTTGGACCTAATAGTACACCAACATTTTGACTATTTATTTCCATATTTTGTCAGTGATTCAACAACAATCACAAAGCAAGAACGGCATTAGTTGATAAATTCATTAAAAACATTACAAAATAATCATAGATTTGATTTATTGGGGTAACAGTAACTGGACAATACGATACCCCATGGTAAAACTGGTTGTCAGACTTATGAGCTTCTGACTAACACTAACGACTGTCAAAGATCTACAAATGACAGCCGGAAACAACGGATTTACATGCTTTCCGAGGCGCGGAGAAAACTCGCTATGGCAGATGGTCAACTATCCACAGACCAACCTCGGCAAGCGCGGCTTAACTCGGATGATCGGCCTGTGCGGCTGTAATTATTTAGCTTCTAGCTATTTTATGTATACACAGTGAAAAGTACATCCTCTAACATCACATACTAAAAGAAAAAATAAATTTCATAATGTGAGCTAGGAACGCAATCAAAGTGAAAAAGAATAATTATTAAGTATTTGACTAGCGTTCCGCCTTGCGTCATAGGGATTTGAAACACATCGGGATAATCTATCTAAATTTTATCTTCTATCTAAATATACCTAATTATTATATAACTCTAAGTGACTGACTGACATAGTGATCTATCAACGCACAGCCCAAACCACTGGACGAATCGGGCTGAAATTTGGCATGTTATGATGTTAGGCATCCGCTAAGAAAGGATTTTGATCAATTTCACCTCCAAGGGGATAAAATAGGGGATGAAAGTTTGTATGAAACGTTGTCAATTTGATGAAAAATACAAGTTCCGACAACCGCGCGAACATAGTCGCGGGTACAGTCACGAGCAATAGTATGTAAACACTAAGAAGTATTAAAAAGCGATGTTCTGCTACCATATTGATTAAACTTCTGATTTTTTTCATTAGACTTCTATTCTGTAAGCCATACTATAAGAAATAGGTCTTATTTCAAAGTGGAGACCAGTATTTTACGAGAAAATTGCATTTGAATTTTGTAAAGTATTTACATGTTACCTATTGCTCGTGACTGTACAGCTAGTTACAGTATAAATTCACAGATAAAAAAAAATCATGGACAAAACTCTCCCGCGCCAAAAATATTGACCCAAATTTAAGCATGGCTGAAAGTAAGTACGATTAGTTAGAACATAAATTTTATCGCAACCTTGCTGTAAGGACGAAACGTCACCGGGTCGTATCTAGGTATAACTTACTTACCTAGTTCGTGGAGGTCGATTTAGTTTAGATTAAAATATTCTGTGCACTAGAAATTTCTATGGCATATTGTGTTTTTGGGTTTTAAATCTCAGTTATTGCTCTCGCCTCAAAGAGCGTCAGTATAATGACGACCTCTCAAAGGGCCAAAGCCTGCCGGGGTCGCGGGTATATTCCATCACCGTGACCCCGGAACATAAAAGGGCTATTGAAGAACACCGTGGATTTTAGTCAGTACAAGTCTCACAGTCCCTCCCGACCTGCCTGGGATGGGAGAACTCATTTGATGATTTTACCAAGCAAAAAAAAAACATATTTTTAGTAGGTCAGTTACAGGGACTTTTGAATTGTCAACAATGTACAATGTCCCAGTCACAAGACATAAAACTGTGAAAGTACCGTAGATGCTCGTTCCAAGAAGTAGATCTCTATGGAGAAGAACGGGCAAGAAACTCCATGGACTGCACTTTTTTCAGATCCCCGGTAGGCCACCACGAACTCTTAAAGCGTAAGTCTTTAGGCTGTGGGAAAGAGATGGCGCTAGACGACTTGTAAAGCTCTGTCTCTTTCCCACACTATTATCTGGATCGCGTTAAGAGCTCGTGGTAAGGTCTCTGATCGTATAGGATAGTTTCAAAATTACGAGCTTATAACATCAAAAATGTGTTTCAAAGAAAAGTTTTAACTTTTCAATTTATGTATTTTGGTCACTTACCATGTAAGTAATGCTTACTACAGATCATGCTATGAAAAACCAGTATAAGCTGGCCGTTGAAATTGCAGAAAAATGTTAATAATGGTAGATCACGATAAACTTGTTTTTGTAGGTTTTTGTCTGTATTGATTGTGTGTTACATGCTTTAAAATCTGCATACCTAACTCTTTTGCTGCATGTAGCATACAGTCAAAAAGTGCATACATCAGCATAAACTAGCTGCCGATATAACTAACTTATTTCTTGACTGTACCTACTTGTAACATAAATTCCGTGTGTAATTAAATAATATTCATCTATAGCGTAATAACTTCTTAATACCTATTCAGTTAAATTTTAAATGGTTGTATTCAAGTGTCTATCTGTGTCCAGTGTTCTCAGTTAGTCCATAGCATCTTAAGAACAGTTAAAAACCAAATTCGTTAAAGAGGCACCAAAAACCAACACAGACTACAAAAGAATAAAAAAGTTGAAACAAATTCCAATGCCTAATATTTCGAATTTCGAATAAAGAATCATTACAAAAAGACCAAAGAGAATCCAATTCGAACTTCTTTTTATTTCATATTTCGATTTCGAATGGCTGACATTACATTTTCAAATGTTCAAGAATGAATGAATGAAATAGAACGAGAGAATGAAAAACTAACGTTTTTTCGACAGTCCTTTTAAATGTATAAAAGATTATGTATATTACTCCACATATACATTTATACTAAATTCGCTGAATAATTTCCATTTTCTCCCTAGACGTAGTTCATTTCTTATAAAGTTTGGTGCACACTAAGCGGTGTTATAGTAACATTTTTATAATTATAATTTACTACTTATTTAAAAGGGTCTAGTAAAGTATGAAGATAATGTTTTAATGACAGGAATACAAGTGCGTTTCAACACTGCCTTAAATTTTAACTCACAAAATCCACATAATAATTTATTGATAGACATTACCAATTTATTTTAAGTAAATAGATTTACTAGTTACTATAATTTCCACAAGTTTCAACTAAAAGTTTTTTTAAGTGTCACCTAAAAAGTATAAGTAAGATAATGTTTTTATCAATGTAAGTCATCGAATAGTACACAAAAACATTAACAAAATACATGAAGAAAATGCTTAAAAAATTATGAATGAAAATTATACGATACTCGGTGTGCCCCAACCTTAAGTCTCTCGGTCCCAACATTTTTGTCTTTTTCACGGCTTCAATTTAAAATTTTATTTCCCCGCTTGACCCAAAGGGGAAGATGGGGTGGGGGGAGGTGGGCCAGAAGACACTCATTATGACCAATTTCACCCGACTGTTTTTCCTACCATTGTTGGTGCACTGATGGCTCATTTCTACCCTTTATTTCAAGTTTTTTGTTAAGATTTTTCAGTCTGCGGAAAGAAAACTTGGGCTATTTTTGTTCACTTTTCCCCGTTTCTCCCTCCGTGACAATTAAGCACTAAGAAAATGGGTCGGTGTTTTATAACGTTTTTGTAGACTTTGTTATTTTGATTGTGACTGAAATTAGCAGTTGCTATTGTCATATTGTTATTAATAATTGTGTTTTTTATTTGAAAATGTGGTCTTAGGTTGAACAAGGGCTTTTTAATTACATAATCAGAAAGTCACGACGCACAGAAATGTACACGAGAACTTCTGGTTGCAACGGTGACAGCAAGACTCACTAGTTGACTTTACAACATGTCTAGGAATAAATACTAAGTAAGTTACTAGAAAAATGTTGGAAAATCAACTAGTGAGTCTTGCTGTCACGGTTGCAACCAGAAGTTCTCGTATAGGTAGCTAGACATTTTTCTCTGCGTGCGTGTAAGGCCGAAAGTGTTAGGGAATGTAATTATACTGTAACACATAATTAGCATCCACATTTCATCTTTCTACTGTCCTATGGACATTCATTTGCAATCGTTTCCATGTTTCTTTAATCTCATACTTTTCTTACACTTACTTATTTATGAGTCGAAAACATAACATTTTTGTTGTTTTATCTCAACATAGGTTCAGTACCCTCATCACGAGTTTTCACTATTTTACTTTACAGCGTCTTTCCAATATTTACAGCATTTCTAGTATGGAAAATGGAACAGCGCCTCTGGTGTGCGAAGAAGGAACAATTTTTTCCTTGAGTCAATTTGCATAAGTCAGAATAACTGTACCCTTAGCACGAATTTTCAGTATTTGAGACGTAAAGTAAACTGGAACTTTTCAATTATTTTTTTGGACAATTTCAAATTGACAATTTTTGAGGAATAAATTAGTTCCTGCTTCGCACACTAGAGGCGCTGTTCCATTTTTCCATACAAGAAACGCTGTAAATACTGTAAAGTAAAAGAGTGAAAATTCGTGCTAAGGGTACTGAAAACTCATGATAAGGCCTACGATTTAAACTTAAAATACCTAACTTGTTCTCCACTACATCAACTAAAGTCAGAAATACTTCAAAACTTACTTAGCCTCCATGATAAATACCAGGCAAGCATGGAAGTGAAGGGGATAAAAGAAATGCGTACAATGTCCATAACGCGTCCGTTACGCGCGCTCTTCTTATTTTAAAAATATTGTGGAATGAGCGGGAAATTCAATCTTGAGATTTATTTTTCACTTTCTTGACGGTTTAGCAGATAAAACTAGTGTTGTGTTTTGCACAAAAAGTCGGATATGAAAAGAAAAATATTTTCTTTTGGCATGAAATTACCAACTAGCTTATTTCGTTTTTTTTCTGGATTTCTTATGTAAATTAGTTCTCACGTAAGTTCTGCTTTTCCAAGTTTTTTTTTTAATTATTTGTGTTTTTTTTTTCTGAACCAACAATAATATTCAACAACACATTTTAGTACTAAAGTTCTTACTTTTATAAAGTCAAAAATAACACCATCTTTCTCTAAGTTCCACTTATTTATTTATTTTCTTCCACACAAGTTCCGTGCTTCAAGTTACTCACAAAAGCAACAGGCTTCACAAGACGCCTTCCGTTTCCGACGAAATCAAACTCAAACTCAATAGCCTTTATACACAGTTGTCTTGTGTAAATATATTTGTACTTACTTGAAGAATTTCACTGAATTTAATACTGAAATACGTATAAGGAACATAGGTTTTCTGAGTATATTTTAAGTGCCAATATAAGTAGTACTTATAAGGTAATCACTTTGATAAAAAAATTAAACCTACAAAAGTTTTTAGAAAATACTAAAAAACCCGAAAACTGAATAAGTATCTTATTGAAAACTCAGTTTTGTTTTTCTTCATAAAGTTTTTCTTGGAAAGAAACGAATACAGACTCATTATATTTTTATTCGAAAAAAGTAATAGGTATAGTTTAATGGACTTAAAAAAAACTTAAGTAGTTATTCTTTGTAAAAATCCTCCAGACAATTAAAACACTATCTCCCCTAATCGGAAACTACATAATCATAATCTACCCCTCTAAACAAAAAACTAAACATCTAAAATTACCGAAAAAAATTGACGAGGGGTGGTTCCCGCTCCCTGGCCAATTTAATGTGCACCGCTGTATTGATTCTCCGGCATTCTTTCACACAGGCGCGGAGGAACACCCCCCCACCCGACACCCTTCCACTTCCGTCACCCTATACGAACTTGGGATAAACTCGGATAAGACTTTTTCGGGATATGGTCTGGTCATCTCTAGTGTTTTTTTTCTTTTCTTTATTCGAAATTTGGTGCTGGCTGGTAAAAGGAAATGGAATTGAGAATGTGATTCGACTTTTAAAATTCGTTATGAAGTTTTTTTTTTTATTTGATTTTGATATAATGGTATTATAATTTGTATTTGAAAATCGAATATAAAAATGCGACGGTTTTGTTTTTACTGAGAATGAAAATGATAGGTTTGAATTTGGAATCTTTATTATAGACACACGGTAATCATACACACCAGTGTAAACTATTCTCAAAAAGCAATACATAATAAGATAAAAATCTTTGAACTTCTAACAAATAGGGTAGTAAAACAATAAGTAATCAAAAGCTCACACCATACATCATCGAAACTGATATAACACTCAGTAAACAAGATGGAAGAGAATCCCAACACTGTCACCAAATAAATCTACGTGCTAGGAAACGCAACAGGTCTGAAAGCGGCCATGCAAATTTAACACAGCCTACAGTAAACTTAGTCTGCTTTAAATTCACTTATTGTAGACATTTTAAAGTCTAACTTTGTATGGCGGGAAGTACCTATGGAAAAGATGATTATTGTGTAGCTGGAAGACTGCTCATATCGTAACGCTTGTGATTTAGGGGTGTAGGCAGATATTACTTAATAGTACAGCCATGTCATGAGGTACCTAATATAAGTGTACTAAGTGCTGTGAAAACTGATTGGCCGTTTAAAATGAAAGACAAATGAATTGTTCGAAAAGTTAAAAAGTTAACATGTCAATGACTGGCTTATAGAGCTCACAGAAATAATAGCTATCGGATTCTAAATCCAAAAAGCTACCGTTTTAAAAACGCTACTAAAAGATAATCCAATACTGGCACAAAAAACCGTTCGGCTAAACCTGTTCATAAAACAAATTTTCCAAGTGCGAAAACCGACGTTCGAAATTCGAACAAAACTGTACAATAAAAAAAATATGAACAACGTATAAGCCTTTACTCGGTTCATGATAAACTCGTATCAAACGGCGGCCAACGCCAAAACTAGCGATCAACAAAAACAAAAGCACAACGCAACAGGTAAACCAACTTCGCACAGAGTAACAATATTCAGCACAAAACTTTCCACGAAACTCCAGTCTGAAAACTTCCATCACCTATATTTAGTTACTCTGTGTCAAATTCCAAAGTTGACACAGAATAACAAAACTATTTATAAAAATAAGCGTAAAATAACAGTTGTTCAATATTTAAACGTTGGTTAAAGTTATTCTGTGACAATGAATGCATTCCATACGTTCGAAATTTAAATTCAGACAGGTGTATTTGGCTGCGAGATTTGAATTTGAAATCTGAATTCGAATTCGTCATGGGTGATTTGTTAAAGATTTTTTATTTTGTATTTTTTTTTTTACCAGAGACAAAAACAGTCGTGATAAATGAGTCCACATTTGTCAAAAAAGAATCTCAAAGTGAAAATCAGAATGTCAATGATTTCCAATAAGTGCAACATTTCGTCATGCTCTCATACTTTTTATTAGACACTTTTTAATGTCCGTTAGCAGCACAATGGGTGTCGGTTGGCACAGGCGCGACCGAACTTCCCGCCTATTGAATTTTCGCCTACAAAGGAAAGTTTTCAGGAAACGTACCGGGTTACTCCACTCGCCCTGTTTTATATTTCACTTCAACTTTGACGAAATTGTTCAACGGATAGTGTGTTTCAATTAAACTTTCCATTCAGCGTTCCATTATGTAAATTTCGATACATCGAAATTCTTTTTCTTAATTGCGCATCGTTTGCTGTTGTAAATATAAATTAATTTAAAAATAATAATAAAATCGAGCAGTGCAGGCCACCAACGAAAACCGTTGGAAACTAATTAAAAACATCAATTCCCCGCGCCACGCTACGGGGGAATATTTCAAACGCACGCACACATACGCACACCCCACCCCCATACACACACACATACACCCAAGACGCACACAACAGTTAAAAATAAGTCCCGGGCCATATCCGCGTGAGAGAATGGTCCCGACACTGCTGTGAGACAGAATACGGTATCTAGTAGAAATAGGGTCAGTATTATTTACTAGGGGATTGATAATGATATTCTGCCGAATAGATAGGGGGCCACGGATCGATTTGTGTGTGTGGGTGGGGTTACGTTTCTACAAGAATGGGTGTATAAAGTTTGTACTAAAAACACTAGAAATGATAAAAAGTACCTTCATAAAAGATTGCTTAATTTCGGAAATAGTGATATTTAAAAATGATGTTCAGTTATACCAATTTCGTTACTGACCCAAATTGAAAACAGCGCACCCAAATCACTCCAAAACACTCGCCAGTCCAATTTCAATTAACCCCAAACAAAAGACAACATCATCGAAAACAATGACACGATATTCTAAACTGAATAAATTAAAAAAAAAAATACTTCCATGTATCGTGTGTTGCGACTCAACAGTTGCCCAGTTCTAGAACTTATCCGCGGGGAGATGGGGATAGGGTTCCGTCTTAAGGCTGAGCGGGACGGAGCTCAAACCGAGTTATCGTAAATTGATCTGGGAAGGGTGGCGGGCGCGGCGGCCCCAAATTTGACAGCCATGGAAATTGGCGGGAAGCGTTATTGGTCGCCGATTCGAATTTTAAAAAACTCCTTTTTTATTTGTTTTTAATAGAATGAGATTTCAGTTTGAATAATTCCAAATGATAGATGAGCTTATTCTGTTTTCGATTCGAACGTGCGATGCGAATGCAATCTAATGCGGTTGACATAGACGTAGATAGGCACGGTATGTTCTTGCACACGTAATCCTCCAAATCAATACGCTACACGTGTCTTCAGGCCATGCCCTAATACCAGCAATCTCATTATCAGGTAGAGATGTGCTCACACTCTAAGACCGCTCGCGATATGCACAAATCAAAATTCACGATACGAAAATTTAAATTTCCAATCGTCTACTCGCACTTCGTTATGCGAAATTAGGAATTACAATTTATGTGAATCGAGAATCGGCTACATAATTCGCAACTGGGTCAGGTCAGGGATGTCGAATGGAGATTTACTATTTATTTTCAAGCTTTATTATTACTTTTATCGCGAGACTTAACGACCTCGATGCGGTCCATAACAATGTATAGGTTTAGCGAAATACCCCTTTGTGTCTTAGATGATCCCGGCTCACGTACAAGCGGCCTCATAAAAGCTTGCACACACCAACATCTTAATAACAGAATCGGAACGCTTCGAGCGATTTTTAAAATAAGAATATCATAACTGGCCACCGAGGGCCCCGAGGGGAGTCGGGGGGGTGGATTTCGGAAGAACGTTCGCACCCCCCTCAAGTTTTTAAAATAAGAAAATTTCGGTGGAGCGTGATATTTTTAAAATAAGAACCTCTTTCGTGGCATATTCCGTGGAGAGAGATTTTAAAATAAGAATAGTTTCGCGATACCCCCCGGCCCCCCGTTCGTCTGGAGTTTGAAATAAGAATTCGGGGGCCAGATTCGGGTGGTTCGGGCATATTCGGTGGGTGTTGGGGTGTTCTTGATGAGGATCGGAGGTTTTTCGTAGAATTTCGTTAGCTCCTTTCGGGTTCATTGCCCGGCGGGTTCGATACTTCGATGAATGTTATAGTAATTGAATAGAGTTCACTTCTTATTTTGCTCGAGGTGCCGACTTCGATATTCGAAGATAGCTTGGCGCGCTCAGGAAATAGGAGTTAATGAAATTTTAGTTAGTGGGCCGACTCGATCGCTGGCACTGAATTGAATAAAGTTTGACCTCTGCTTTCAAAATGTTTGGCATTTTGAGGTACATAATAGGTTTTGAGAACAATAAACTTTGTTAAATAAATTTTATAGCATTCAAAACCCAGTTATATCTCAGTATTCCAACTCCCATAATGACAAAAATATTGGGTTTTACTTTTCGCTGGAAACATTTCTGTGTAACGGATCAAAGGTTTTGTAGAACGAATTTATATATCCATTGTGCAAATGAAAATGAACGTGACTGCCCAATATTATTGTTGTGTAACTTGTGAATCTATAGACGATATAGAATATCGAATGTTCGAGAAGATTTTTGAGCTGGGCTATGTAGGTCTTTGGCAAATGTATCAGTTTTGGCTTTGGAAAACAAACCATTTTTTTTTTAAATGGCATTTCTTTTAATTTTCTTGCACCATGTGTCGTATTATGAAATGGGTGAATCATTTTCTTATTAAATCAAAATAAATGGTTTTATTATTCAAGAGATTAGTTTAAAAGTTACCACTAGCCCCCTTACCGAACTCATTAGTGTATTTTAAAAAAGTAAAAAAAAAAATACAGACATGGTTCTCGTTTTTTAATGCTATTTTTGTTCTTAAAGGTTTTCTGAAAAACCTGTAAGATGTAGGTACAACATAGTTTGGAAGTAACATGTTAAAAAAATTACATATATTCGTTCGGAACCCTTTCCGCGAGAGTCCGTCTCGCACTTTGCTGTTTTTTAAACGTTTCTGGCGGCTAGGCTTTTTTCCTATATCCTGATTCTCAAAAATACAGAATAAGGGAATAATAAGAACCATTTTAATTTCAATTACTTACATTATTTGTAGTAGTTAAATAGATTGGTCGCGGGATTTATTTCCTCACCGTGACCCCGGAACATAAAGGGCTATTGAAGGACACCGTGGATTTTAGTCAGTACAACTGTACAAGTCTGAAAGTCCCTCCCGCCCTGCCCGGGGTGGGACGACTCCATCTGATGGTTTAATACGCTAAAAAAATGGTAAATTCATTGTACAGAATTCGGAATACGGATGTTTACAAATTTCTGGCAGCCAATAAACCAATGATCTCAAGCGAATCATAGACAAGATAGACCAACAGTATTTCAAGTTTCTCATAAATCTCGGAAATTCTCACAGATAATAATTACATTACTAAATTGATTTATCTGATGTCATTCATTCGCTTCGTCTTTGAACGTCTTGTTTCCATTCACTCATTCATTCATTATCGATCTTTTGGGTACATTGAACGTGTTAAAGGATTAATATGTTTGTGTAGGATGTATGTTTTGATGTCTTGTGCATTTCTGGACGTTTCTCTAGGTTTCTTAGTATTGATTTGGCTTTTGTATTAATGCTTACGTCTTCTTGGGTATTTAGAATCTTTGCTTTGATTTGTGGCTTTCCTTACTTTGTCAACTACTTTGTGGTTACAGATAAGATGCTACTGAATGGTAATATTCAATTTCTGTCATCGTATCCTAACTGTCAGATTGACATGTTCTAAAAGATGTCCAGATTCTCGTGATTATTATTTTAACTTCACCATTCAAATTCACCTCAGATTTTTATTTAAAATAACGATTGGCTCGCCTTTGACTACATCTCACTTGATGGTAAGCAATACGTATTGTTCGACGGTGAAGCACGCTTGCTCTGAAGTATTCTATTCACTCTTGACTTGCAGGCCCCAACGTAATAGCCATCAAAAAAAAAAAAATCAAGAAGATTACATCTTTTTGAACGAACTTCGATATTTGAATCTGGAAGATGATTTTTTTATATAACAATTTGAGGTCGACAAACCCATGGTTGCACAGTTTCTGTTGCAAGCAACCTTTTCTGGCTACCCCGAGGCCCGTCATCCACCAAAGCGGAGAGGAGATCATCTCCTCTCCGCTTATTGACAGACGCTTATTACAGACATCTGATTGGTTATTCAAACACATCTCCTCTCCTCTCCGCTTTGGTGGATGACGGGCCTAATTCTGATACAGCTAGGAAGAAGGTTAATGTCAATACCTACTTTTACACGTCGTCTTTTTACAAACTAGATGAGGCCGGTGTTTCGTACCTGTTAATGTTTATGATTTTGTATTAACATTGATAATTGAAATCAAAACATTCATTTAATTTTATTATAATTTTGATTTTAATTTTATTTTTGAATTTAATTTTGATGCAATTTTTTTTTTTTTATATTAATTAGGTATATATATTTTGATGTAATTTTTTGTAATTTCATTCTGATTTCAAGTGTAACTGTGTTTTAATTTTGATATTTTATTATATTGTGATGTACCTATTAATGTAATGTATTGTACCTATTGATAATAATTTGGATATACTTGTCTGACAATAAATAGAATAATTATAATAAATAATTATAATAATATAACCGTCACCTCTATTCCAGGGTTGTCGCACGAGTGCCATGGCGGAGTGCTCGTTCGCGCGTTGCCAACAAGAACGTCGCGCGATACGCAAAGAGCTGCAGCGCTGGACTAAGAACATGGTCTACATATTGGGTGAGTAACATTTTTAAACTATTTCATAGCTTTTGCCGCTGGCTCTGGACGCGGCGACCGAATCCAGAAATTCCGTAACGAAAATAAACCTAACGATAAAAACCTAACAAAAATAAACGTAACAACCTGCATCGTTGACTTCGACAGGACGTTTGTTTTTCATGATGTTTCACGTGATTGACAGTGGCTGACCATAGCCTAAAAAAATGCTTAAGTTGATAAAAAATGCTATGTTATAACTTTAGCGCGGCAGTCCCCGAGTGCCGCACGTATTTTTTTTATAAGCCTTATATGGCCCACTGCTGGGCAAAGGCTTGCCCCGTATCCCACTTCGGACCACCCTTTAAGGTACGTGTAGATCGTCCTGCAACCTCTTTTTAGGCCGGCCTCTGCGGCGTCGTCCATTTTCAGGCAACCCTTAAGTGCATAAATTAAAAAAGCCTTATAAAGTCTATGGTACTTTTTATTCTCTCTCTCTCTTAAGATTCTCTTTAAAGAGTTTAGTTTATGTTTTTTTTTAGTAATGCCTCAATGGGTCACATTTGATTTGAAGTATGAACCACGATGGTCGATAATTTTACATATTTTACAGCTACACATTTATGCATCAACGTCTTCAGAATAACATGAGCTAGAACGTAGTTGAAAGAAACCTTTTTGCTCATACCAGCAAACGATTACAAAGTTCTTTAAAATCCAACAATAGGTTTCGGCTTTAAGGTCAAACAAGTCAACATTTTTTCCATAGAAACTTCGTTGGGGTTTTACTCCACTATTTGACAAAGTACATCCAAAATTAAACATGGTATCGTTTTGTCTCATTATTAATTTTGTCTGTACGGAAGCAGAATTGTAAAATATGAAGCTATTAAAAAGTTACGAGCTTCTAAAGATTCGTTTTTTCGCTAATTTTAACACAACTTTAGGTGTAAATTAGAAGCTAAAGAAACATCAAATTTCCAAAACGAAGTCCGTACCGACACAGCAAATTTATCGAAGAATTTAATAAATTTTATTTGAAATTAATTGGTGCAGTGGTTTTTTCATAAAACCCCAACAGCCAAAGGCTTTTTCGTATTTTTTTACGCGCGCCTTTTACTCTGAATGATCGTGCATCTCACTGAATAAGTTTTCCCCTGTTTTCTCCACGGGGGGATGACGCTCGCGCACACATGAACAATATGGCTTGATTTCCGGTGAAATATCATGGTTTTTGACCATGACTGCCAGTGAGTTCGAGCTCGCGACTAGCGTCGCCTTAAGGGCGGCTTTCACCAAAAGTTAAACATGTTTAAAATTTTATTTAAGCATAAAATTGTATTGAATTTTGTCCTTAAATAAAATTTTAAACATGTTTATCTTTTGGTGAAAGTCGCCCTTAAATTATTTGCCGTTCTAAAGAAAAAAAAAAGAAGTACGCAAGGAAAATTAATGCATTGTTTTTTTTATTTGTTTTTTTTTTTGTTACTTAAAAAAAAAAACTATGCGGTCTTCTGTATCAGTAAAGATACATGGAACTCTTATCGATCTTAACTAGCTACCATAAACAAAAATTAATTTCTTCAAACATCCAAACTCAAAGCTCTTAAAACAAGACATTTCGTTCAAAACTTTTCATAAATTACCAACGAAAACTACCCTCCACCTTGTCACAATTGCCAGCTTATAAAAGAGCAACACTACATGAAACCTGTGCTTATCTTGCCACACTAAAAATATCCAGCGAAACCAGTTACATACTCGCTCACTGAAGCAACAGTGTGGGCCATGGAGTATAGATGTGACAGAGACTGAACTTCAAGCTCGGGAATTCATGGAAGCTAGCGGGTTGAGTTCGATAAAGAACGAAAAAAACTTGAGAGGTGTCAAGGGACACCCGGATGGAACGAAGTTACTGTATACACTCAACAAAAATAATCGTCGCGACTCCACTCCACTCCACTCCACTCTTTGAGCTCTAGCACCCTTTCGCAACGCGCGATAAGGAACTTCGTTCCAAAAAGTGTCGTGACAACTTTTCGTAAGAATTTTTTCCGTCTAGCCCCCTTTCACAGCGCGCGATAAGGAACTTCGTTCCAAAATCGACGTTGTCGAATACTGACCGTGATGACCTAGTTGTTAATGCCTCTAGTTTGAGGGTACAGGTTGAAGTCCAGTTCAAAAAAGGGTTTGACGCCAGGGGATCTCATACGAATAAGAGGGAACTTATATGTAATTCTCTTGATTAAAATATTTACTGCTCAAAACATGAGGAGGCGTAAAGTCCTGTTCCACTAACCCTCACTGGATACGCTTTTTGGATTATCCTAATATAGGGGGCAAATGTCCATAGACGCTATGCACGTCATACTTTTTAGTCTATTTTAGAATTCTCAACGTAGTTTCTAAACACGTAAACAAATGTTTTGTCTGTTTTTCAATACATACACAAAACGATTTGTTTTTACTACTTTATATTTTTCATATTTAGTATTCTTTTGTACTAGTATGAATTTTAAAATCAAGTGTGTCAAGTGGAAATGCCATCCAAGAAAAAGGAATGTAAGAAAGGCTTCAATACTGCATTGCACATTGTTTGAGGTTAAGTCTCTGTTCTGTATCTACTCCGTAACCTTAGTTCGTGAAAATTTTGTACAGCAACTTGTATGAATTTTGTTTGTGTGTTTATTTGTTTTACGGCCTTATTGCGATTCTCGTTTTAACCCTAAAACGTATATAGAGTTAGCTTTTGAATAGAGTTTGGAGGGTTATTGCGCACTTTATTGTAGCTTGTGCCAGGTCTGGGTTTGAGAGGGTTGGTCATCTGTACCCTGGTTTTATATCGTTTGATCTTTCGTACTTTGGCTTTGCTTAACATCTGCCTTCTTCTAATTATATTGGGGTTAAACAAACTTAACTAAGCCACTGATAAATATCCCTGTGATGACACCCTGTGATAACAGTTCGCAGTAATTTATGAGAGCAAATTAAATACAACGTGTAACGTTAATAGCGCAAAACCTGTGGTGGTATCCCATCACAGGTTTTGCGCTATTATCACTCAGCCCATGTTACTGAACAATGTTTGCTTTAAAACTATTGGAAAAAAAAAAGAGTTTTCATACTGATGATGTCGATCAATTTCTCATTTTGTATAAAAAATATATTTTTTTTCCAAAAGTTTTAGAACAAACATTGATCAGTAACATGGGCTGAGTTACCCCACGAGAGGTTTTGCGCTATTAACGTTACACGTTGTATATTTTGTGTTTTGGCTCTGGAATAACATCTGCCTAGCTTTTTTTCTTAATCTGTGTTGCGAACGGCTTAAACTCGAATTGAATGCAGCTGAATATCAGTCAGAATTTCGAGCTTCCGTTTCTCTCATTCTTAGACCAAACTTGGCAACTAGGGCTTAATCTCGAGAATTGTCAATTATTTGGAAATTAGACTTTAACTGTAAAAAAGTAACAAAATAAAAATAAGGCTCGGCCTCCAAACAAGTGGTATATTTTCCTGTATTTGGGTCAGGGGGTCAGTACAGTTGTACAATTTTAGGTATTCGCCATTATTTTCACTGTTGCATGGCTACATCGTTTTAACACACAGGTCATAGTATTCCAAATAAGTTTTTGGTTAGCGTTAAACTAACTGCCAAATACGCCAGGAAAAGTGATGTTTAAAGTTAAAACTAATCACCAGTTTGAGTTTAAACTTTAAACTCAAACTGGTTATTAGTTTTGCGTGAAAAATAAGTTATCACCACAATAATTCTACATGCATCAAATATAGATTTTGATCGTCATCATTTGTTGTTTAAAGAAATAGTTTGCTATTTTTTCACTTAAATACAAAAAATATTATGAAGTTTAATCACCAGGAAGATTACAAAATATCTTTTAATGGTGATAAAAATATTAGAATTAGAATATCAGATAAAACTGTTAATTTCGCAACAGTCATTATCTACACCATCAGTATCGCCAGTTAAAACCTGAAACTCTTTTTTTTCTCATCGTGGTGATACTATTAGAATTCGGCGTTAGAGCTTCGCTTTTAATCGTTGTTGCTGTTCCTAATTCTAGATGCATTACAAGGCAAGATCACCAGTTTAATCCCCACCAAGAGTCGAAAACTCGTCGTGGTGATAAGAAATGATTAGAATTCGGCGCTAGAGATAAGGTTCTAGTTGCTATCGCTGTACCTAATTCTACACGTGGTTATAGAGGCCAAGAGCGTTGCAGGAGACGATCCACAATGGTCGCAGATTTGACGTCATGTAAAGGAATTTTTTGATATTCTAGTAATGGTGAATATTTATCTATAATAATTATGTATTTAACGTGTTGCGCCGACCCCAAGTAAAATGGGATAAGGGCAGGAAGATGATGATGATGATGATGAATATGTATGTATTTAGAAATATATTTATTGTATGTTTATCAGTTCTCTAGTACCCAATGTACCCATACACAAGCTCTGCTTAGCTTGGGACTAGCAGATGGCGTAGTGTGATAGTTGTGAAGTACATTAATTGGTAAAGCTAAGGTGAATGGGTAAGGAAATTCAGTATTCGTAATTTTTTGAGAATGTTAAAAAAAAATCATTTGAAACGTATTTTGATTTTGAAATAATATATTTAAATTGATTTATGTGTAAGGAGGTAGTTTTGGTAATATTTTAAAATATCATAAAATTTAAAATTTCAACACCTGTGATTTTAGAGCAGATCTAATTATGTGCTACCCCGCTTTTTCATGGTAGTTCCGTCGATATCAGCCAAACTCCATGTATTTCATCACACCATAGGGTTGTAGTAGTGGTTGACAAACGATTTGCACGGTAATTTGTAATCTTGTAGAGCTGTTGTGCTCATCAGCAAAAAATAACGTAGTAACGATATTATTGAAAAACTGCAAGCAGTCTTATAAGTAATGTTTTTCTTATTTTATGAACGTTCAGGTGTTTTTTAGGGTTCCGTAGTCAACAAGGAACCCTTATAGTTTCGCCATGTCCGTCCGTCCGTCCGTCCGTCCGTCCGTCCGTCCGTCCGTCCGTCCGTCCGTCCGTCTGTCCGCAGTTTAGCTCAGAGACGCACAGTACTAGAGAGCTGAAATTTGGTGTAAATATGCGGATTTGTTGTGCCAAAAAAGTGGTAAAATAAAATCTCGAAAAATATTTTTTTTTAGGGTACCTCCAGTACTTACACGTAAAGTGGGGATTTTTTTTTTCTCGCGTACCCCTTAGTGTGGGGTATCATTAAATAGGCCTTTAAAAAATAATGATAGTTTCCATTAACAGTTTTTTGATAAAAAATTTCGTTTGTGAAATATTAAGCTTTAAAGTGCTAAATTTTGCTCGATTCGAGTGTCCCCCCCCTCTACCAGCTAAACGGTTATGTTTAGGGGTGTGAAAAAATTCACAATAGTAGTATATATAACGAAGTTTAAAAGAAAATTATCATGACTAAGTAGGCTTTACAACTTTTCGAGTAATAGTCGACCAACTTATAAAATGTACTTGAAATGTATCGGAGAACATGCTCTTCAACTGCAAATGTAAGTTTGTCAACTTTATTTTTACAGCTTTAATATGTATGTTTTACGGCATGTTTTTTGGGGATAGGTAGGTTTTTATCGTCAACTATTTTTAACTAACTTCAAAAAAAGGAGGAGGTTTTAAATTCGTCGTAATCTTTTCTCTTATGTATTTTCCCTGATTTCTCAAAGACTCCTGGACCGATTTTGAAAATTCTTCTTTTTATAATTAAATTCAGCGAACCAGTTTAGTTAGTTCTCATAAGTATTTTGATGGGCAACTACGGAACCCTACACTGTGCGTGGCCCGACACGCACTTGGCCGGTTTTTTTTTTTTCTTATGACGATGATTATCCAAAAGTTCCTTCTTAAAATTTCCTCTAGAAGAAAATTGGTAATTTTGGGAAAAGTTTTCTTACTTTACCAATTATTTACCTATTATTGTTCAAAACACTTTCTCAAAATATTTTTTTTAAATTTTAGACTTAAAATCTGAAACCCACACATAATCGGAATTCATCTGCGGCCATTGTAGAGCGGTGCATTGGTCGCGGCAGCGCGCATGCGCCCTACTGCTCTCTGCCAAACAACCTGTTGCAACCGGGACGGCGTGCACTAATGCAACTTCTCTCCCCGCAATCAGGAGCTAAATTATTCAATATCTAGTCACCAACTACGACTAACGTTTCCGAAAAACTAAATTCAAAATTCTAACTTTACAACACAAGTGCATACAATTTTCCAAAGACAAATACCAACCGCCGGACCCCAAAATTCAAATTTTAGAACGAACGTCTTGTAATGTGCGTCGCAAACTCGCGTCTTAAGACCAAGACGCCGTAGTGAAGTGCTCAGTGAAATAAATAGGTGCTTTTAAATATCCGATATTTTTGTTATCAGCCAGTTATTCGTTGCAATTTTAAATTTAAATTATATTTATACTCGTGTACAGTTTAAAAAGTTTTGCTAAGTTCACGCGAAAGTTGGTTAAAGTCAATTTTCAAAATCGAATTTCGGTTTCGGAATTCTAATTCGGTTGTGCGAGTAATTGGTGGCGGTTGGCGAAGTTTAGCGGCGTCTGGAAACGTGAAGTTGGCATTCGCAAGCAACAAGTGTTCGTCTGATGCCTTCCCCGGTAAATGTGCCACTGTTACGAGTTTGCATGCCCGCTGTGCCGGGATTATGCTACGTAGTCCCCGCCGGTCCCATGAATTCGGGATTTTCGTTGTTCCTATTTGTTGATTTACTGCAACTGTTGATTTAACGCGTTCGTGCTTTTTCGCAGTTTCCCTGCCACTTTAAAGCTATTTGTTTAATTTTTTTCGCATGCATGTCTATGTGTTATTTTTTGCGTAAGTGGGTGGGGCAGTCTTTTGTTTTAGCGTGTAGACGTCACTCGCCATCTTAGGTCGACAAAAAAGTGTCATGGCGTCTTAGACGGAAGAAGTTTTTTGTTCTAGTTTCCGAGATCCGGGTGCGTTTCGGTGTCTTCGATTACCAAACGGGTTTCCTTAAGGAATTCTTTTTGAAAGAAGCCTGCTTGTAAATGTCAGGTGTCGAGTTATTCAACATCTATAAATGCCAATTAAAAATAGACATTTTATATTTATTTTTCATCAGCTTATTGCGTTCAGAATGTCTCAATTAAATAGAACTTTATCGCTTACTAAATAGCAATTTTAATTAAAACATTTATTTATCAAGCATATAAGAACAAGCCAAGGTTGATTAACCTTTAAAAATAAATAAACCTACAATAATTTACGCAATAATTCCACAGATTTCACTAAACAAATTGTCCGTTTCACAAATTACGCCAAATCTTATTTCGCAATTTTTCCGCGTCCGACATTTTTCACTGGAGATATTTCGTCGACAGATTCTGGTTTTGAAACTGACAACTCTTCGGTTCAGTGGTTAATATACGTGGGATTCGGTTCTGTGAGCGACAGACGTAGGTTCGACTTGCGGAAAAATAAAAATTTATTATGAGGCCGACTGTAAAAAGATTGGCATGTTGTCAACCTTTTTTTGGAATTGTTGTTATGCGAAGTTGTTGCTGGGAATTTTTGTTGCGTAATTTGAATGAGGAAGTGGGAAGTTTGAGTGACACTTCTATATATTTTTTTTATTTACCATTTTTTACGCTATAATAATTTGCCTTTATATCTACAACAAAAAATTCAAAGATTCGTAATACCTATCAATTCGCAGTGGACCCACTCCCTCTCACAGTGAGTAGACTTTTGTCCTAGCAGTGGGCATAAATCAGAAGGGCACACAGTAGAACTGATATTAGGGTGTGAACCACTAATCAATTGACATACTTTTTGGAAGCTGCCAGAACGTGTTTCTCCAGATAAATTAGTCACAAACTAAGTAATTTAATGATCTTACTATTTTTATTGATTTCAGAACTATAAAAAAAAGAAAAAGCAAGTTTTTCTGAAACATAATCTGATTTTCAGGGCTAATATAAAGTGTTTTCAAAGAAATTGTATTTTGGAATTATTGAATGAATATGTGAAATACCAAATTACTTTTACTTTACTATTATTTACTGGGTTGTGAAGGTCCGACAGGTGGGAAAAGACTAGACAGATGATGAGTGCGAAATACCAAATTGTTCCCATTACCTATAATTATATAAAAACAAACTGGCTTACACAATACTGAAATAACCATGTAAAAATTTAATTTCACAATTAATTCGACCATGAGAGAAAAATACAAGGGTTTCCTCAAACTCTCGAAATTTTCTCAACACATAAGTTCAGAAAGCAAAGCCTTAGAAGTATACATGACAAAAAAGCGATTGTTTTGTACGCTAAAGTTTCAAGTACAATTAAAATAACCTAATTTTATCTGAGGTCATTGCCTCCGCTGGACTGTTTCCGTGACCCTGGAACGTAAAGGGTTATTGGGAAGGAATATCGTGGATTTTAGTGAGTACGAGTCTGACAGTCCCTTCGACTCCAGTCAGGGCGGGAGGACTCATTTGATGATTTTACTATACAAAAAAAGATGTCTTCATTGTTTCTGATCATGATTAAGGCTGGAGCATACCCAGTAGTCTATAAAAAAAGTTATTAATACAATTTTTTTTGCTGCAGACTCAAAATCAAAATCAAAGCATTTATTTCAATTAAAAAATAGTTAATATCTTGCTATAGTCCTACTTACAATACATTAAAACTCTAAAAGTATCGTAGATAACTCCAAGAAGTAGATCTCTATGGAGAAGAACGGACAAGAAACTCCATGGACACTCTTTTTAAACTGACTAGCATTTTACTACCTAACTTTTTAGCTGACTAAATAATATTAAACCCGATTTTTGTCTCTAACCAAACACCGACCGAATTTGCCTTTCCTAATCGCCATAGCTCATAACCAGCAGCCAAAGAACACGGATCAGGATTTGGATTGAGATACAATAATAATTTCAAGCTTAGCATGCTCATTTCACTTCTCAACCAGTTGCAAACTATAACAAATGCCAAATCATGCGCTTTTCACGTCGACTCCACAGTTTCTAAATGAAGTTAGCAATTTAAACACATTAGACTATTTTAAATAGCTATTTTGTGTAGTTCTGGACATTAGTGTGTTGGTAGGAAAAGTGTTAAGGCCCCTCGCCCACGGTGACTTATAGTAGCGATGGTGACGCGCGTTCGAATCGATATAGTCGCGATGCGGTTGCGAGCCATTTTCCGGTTCTCGACCCCATCAAAATAGAATAACGGATCCCTGGTCTTTTTGCTAATATTAATAAATGTGTATAATTATATCATCTAATGGAAAGAGCTATGCTCGCAGTTTCTTTGCGGGATAAAATCCGGAACATGGATATTCGGCAAAGAACCAGAGTCACCGACATAGCTCATAAAATTTGCAAGTTGAAGTGGCAATGGGCAGGCCACATCGCTCGTAGAACTGAAAACGATGGGGAAGAAAGTTCTCGAGTGGTGACCACGGACCGGAAAACGCAGCGTAGGCAGGCCTGGGAACTAGGCGGACCGACGACATTGTGAGGGTCGCGGGCAACTGATGGATGCAAGTGGCGAATTGTCGTTTGGCGGTCTAAGGGGAGGACTATGTTCAGCAGTGGACGTCCTCCGGCTGATGATGATGATGAATATATCATCTAATGGCTATTATCTAACCAGCTTTTAAGCCCAGTTTGGGTTTAAAAATAAAAAGTGGGCTACAAAGACGCACTCCGGAAATTACCGGATTATGGCAGAACAATGTCTGGAAAACACTGCTGTATGCCCTCGCCCAAACCACCACTCTCAGTTGCTATACCGTCGCGCTTCTGTTACGATGCAAACGCGATTTAGTATGAAGTTCTCCACTCACGCGCCGGCTTATCTGTTCTCACTCTCCTCGATGACGTCCGTAACAGTCGCGCGTTTTTATTGATACAGACCCGATGTTGTTGCGCGATGGCATCACTTCTATAGTGCGTTATAATTGCGACTGAGCACCTTCGTACAAAAGGCGGCGCAAGTCTCCGATACCTTACGACTTTGGCTTCCATTGACGCGTGCCCGTGTACGAACCTCTGTTGAATCTTATTGCGATGGACATCTGAGGCCTTACTACGAGTTGTTAACGAGATCCAGTTTAGGCTGAGGGAAAGAGATGGCGCTAGACGAGTTGTATAGCTCTGTCACTTTCCCACAGCCTAAACTGGATCGTGTTAAGAGCTCGTGGTAAGGCCTCTGGATACCAAAATTGTAAGATATCGACCACTTGCGTCGCCTTATGAACGAAGGAGCAAACGCGCGTCAGTAGCCATACTGTAGCGCGTTACGTGAACGCGCGACAGCTCCGCTAGAAAAAGTAACAGTGGGCGAGGGGCCTTAACATTATTACATAATCGGTGGATAGTCCGCGAACTAGCTGCGTATTCATTGCTTTACCCACATTTTTGTACTGGGAAATAAGATGGCTGGATGTGACAAGGCTTGTTCGTTTGTCCTTATAATTGATTTATTTCTAAATAGAGTATTGAATTATTTAATATTATGTTAAGAATTCTGTGCTTGTGTTTTCAACACTGTATTTTTGTAATGTTACAACTGATTCATGTTTTATAAGAGGATCTGACTCGGGTATTGCCTAAAGTTTTGTTTTGATATTGGAAAACAGTTTGGCGACCAAAAATAAGAATGTCGTATTTTCTAACAATAGCTTTGTCTGTTATATTTTTCTTAATAAGTTACAGAAACAGCCAAATAGGAAGCAAATAATTCTGTTTTCAAGTGAAAGAAGTAAAGAAGTGAGATAGTATAAAACAAAGTTTGTAAGTAGGATTGCAGTTAAGATAAATTGGATAATTCTTTTATTTTAGTGTTCGTCATTGTAAGTACAAGATTTTAATGTAAATTCCTTTACGAAAAGCCCACCGGGTAAATAAAAATTTGAATTGAGACGGGCGGACTGCTGGTATTTAACTAGAAATAAACAGTACCCTTAGCACGAATTTTCAGTATTTGAGACGTAAACTGGAACTTTGTAAATTTTAAGGGAAAAATTAGGTCTTGCTTCGCACACCATTTTTTCATACAAAAACGCTGTAAATACTGGAAAGACGCTGTAAAGTAAAACAGTGAAAATTCGTGCTGAAGGGACTGGACAGAAGAATCTACAATTCTTTTTTTTTTTTGCTCGTTTGCTCCTTTTTTTTAAATGCTTCAAACTACGCACAAATCCTTCTCCCAACTACACTAATTGCCAATCACTTCCATTAAACCAATCTCTTCTTCGCCACGTAGAGCGACAAAAACGCGGAAAGGAGGCTGACAGTACAGGCTGTTGTTATTAAAACATTACGACAGTAATTAGTCAATTATGTGGCTCATTAGCACGTTAAAGGTCTTAGAAGTGGCGTTGTTTAGCTTCTAAACGGTTAGATACAACTGGTTTATTGTGGGGCGGCGCGCTTTGAGAGTTAGGGCGGTTTAGTTTGATGGAAAATATAGGAAAAGCTATGGATTTGATATTCATGTTAAACTTTTTCGCCTTTTTCGTTCTCCATATAATTAAAGTCATCACACTTACTTATAGCACTATTTGTTTATCATTATTAAAAGAATACTTACCTATCTATCTATCTAATATCTTTAAACGAGCAATTCTTGTACCTACACCTATATCAGGATCTCGGAAACGGCTCCAAGGATTTTCATGAAAGTTACAGATTAGGGGTTTTTCGGCTCAAGGAATCGATTTATCAAGGTCCCACGTTCAAGAAAAGCTCGGTTATTTTATATACATTTAAAAAACCGAGCGAAGTTCGGTCAACCGGATATTAATACTTATACTAACAATGTAATAAACTAAACTAAGACTCAATAATAAAGACAATATCATTGTTTACCTCCATATTATGTTAAAAGGGCATATTTTTTAACAATTTCGTGTCCTGAAAATGGGCCACTGCTTGACATCAGCCTTTGGAGGTGACCTAAAACGAGGTATATTTTCAAGCTCTCGGAAAAAGGCGTTTGATGAAAACGGGTTAAAAAAAAGCAACCCTAATTGTGCAATTTACTTTTGACTATAATTAAAACTTCACACCTATTACAACCCTGAACGGTTAGGCAGTGGTTATACACATAGTTTCATCTTTGGGATACCAACCACCTTTTTCATTTATTTTTTGAGGTTTATAAAGCACACATATTTTAGAATGAGGCCATTAACCTTAAAATTGTATAAGGTTAATAATATTTCCAAATATTAGTAAATAATATTACCAAAACCATTCTGTTCCCTTACGTTGCCTTTGCGTTCCAATGACGCAGTAACCTTATAAAACAGTCCTAGAGACTTTGATCACACCTGGACATTAACCTTATCTCTTCATCACATGTGAATTCTGAAATAAAACCATTTTTCAGTTATTTTCAGGCTTCCTCTCAGTATTTGTCCTGCTGAAACATTTTTTTAAAGTGGGTACTCTACCATATTGCTCTGCCCACCTTTTCAGAGCATGCAACCGTGATGTAACCTACTAAAATCGTACTAGCCACCTAAAGTTGAAACTTTTAGCCTTTTAGTCAAAGACTTAAAAACGCTACTTTAGCAATATTGCTAATAACATTGTTCTTTGTCAATTATCCACTCTATTTCTTAAGCAATAGAAAATAATGTTCAAGATTGCCATGGGTATATAATTACATAGGTACTTCCCAGAAATTTATCTTTATTAGCGGTACTATATCGAGTGGTGTTATATTATAAAAGGTTGTGATTTTTTTTTCCAAAATCAGCGGGTCCGATTTCCGGCCAGCATTATAGCTTTTTCTAACATCCAACGATGTAGTTCCCGTCAAAATCGGCCTCAAGACGCTTTTCAGTGATTTTCGATAGGTATACAACGAACTTTTTTTTTTAAGTCGAAATATTCGCTTTGAGTTCCTGAGATTACCGCATTCAACCGAACAAATTCTTCAGTTTTATAATAATAGTATAAAAAATTGTATCGGCACCTCAGGGTCGTCAGAGGCTTGTGGTGTTAGAGGTTACTTAACTCTGACAACAGAGAGTGGGCCACATCGCACGATAAATAAAGAAGATTGCAATTCATATTGTGATGTTGCTAAAGTGGCATTTTTAGCCCCGCTGTAGCCTGTAACTCAATCGCGAGTTACGGGCGACCTTCGTGGCTGTCAGTGTGTGTGCGCGATGCTATCTCAGAAACATTATTGTTTCAATTAGTCTGATGAACACACACTTATGGGTTTTATTGTTTTGTGTTTTTTGTTGGGCAGTTGTGTCTACTTGGTTAGTTTTGGTGTTAGAGGAAAGATGGCTGAAGTTTCTAAAGACTTTCGAGCCTCTCGTACAAAATACGGATGGATAACTTACGACTTTAGCATCTAGGCTACTATCGCAATACAAATCCATAGAGGTTCGTACAGTCACGAGCAATAGTATGTATGCACTATGCAGTATTCAAAAGCGATTTTTTGCTACCATATGGATTAAACTTTAGCCTTTTTATTAGACATATATTTTGAAAGCCATAATTCCTAAGTCGTTGGTTTTAGTGACTTTGGTTTAGGAGTTGTTAAGACTACATTAATACTAATTACTTCCTTCATTCCTTCTCGACTGAGCTGGTGGCCGAGTGGTATCGGCCCCGACTTACGAGTTGTAGGTCGTGGGTTCGAACTCAGCCAGGCGCATTACTCCTTGTAATTTATTTCATTACCACTGCTCACAAAACGGTGAAGGAAAACATCGTGAGGAAACCGGAATGTCCTAGAAACAAAAAATCAAAGACATGTGAAATCCACCAAACCGCACTGGGCCCGCGTGGTGGATTATGTCCCACTCCCTCTCATAGAGAGGAAGCCTGTGTTTCCCACTGCTGGGACATGGAGCTGGAGCATTTATAGGCTGGTGATGATGATGACTCCCATCATTCTGTCTTCTTACATAATTTGCAAACATTATTACATAATCTCTAATGATTAAAAACCTGGATACATTGGATAATTATGTTTATCCCAATTTAATCTTAGCATGGGTTTATTTTAGAGTTGTAGGATATTTTTTATCACAATCTAATCAGCCCGTGGTGTAATTTTAGAAGGCGAAACCTCTAGTTTTTATCCCGGTATGACCTTTCTATTTACGTGGGCCACGATATTAGTAGGTATAGCAATATCAAGTCAGCTCTTTGGGTCATAAATTCTTGGAAATAGATCACTAAGTAAACTTAGTGATCTATTTCCAAGAATTTATCCTTGGAAACCTAATGGATTCCCGGAATTGTATCTATGTTTATATCAATCGATTTAAGGCGTTGAATTCCTCATCCGCTTATAATCGAACTAGCTGTGCCCGTGACTTCATTCGCTTGGATATCGGAAATTAACAATGTATTTTATATCTAATTGACAAAGTTTCATACAAACTTCATCCCCTATTTTATCCCCTTGGGGGTAGAATTGATCAAAATCCTTGCTTAGCGGATGGCTTCGTCATAACATCTACCTGCATGCCAAATTTCAGCCCGATCCGTCCAGTGGTTTGGGCTGTGCATTGATAGATCTCTATGTCAGTCAGTCACCTTTGAGTTAAATATGTATTTAGATAGTTCCTATCTAGAAACACCTTTCCCTTAGAAAATGTATTTTCTTCAGTAAAACCTTGCTTTCAGTTAAACTGTTTTCATTTACCTGTGAGGCCTAATCACAAGGTTTCTATATTTTATTAACAACGAGTACTTTGCCCGCAACTTCGTCCGCGCGTATTAAAACAGCCTATGTTACTCGCAGATAATGCATGAAAGAATTTTTATAATCTGTCCAGTAGTTTTTGAGTTTATCCATTACAGACGAACAAAATTTTCCTCTTTATAATATTACGTGATATTACTATAGATGTGCGTAATGTGAAGGAAAACATCATGAGGAAACCAGCATGTCCGAGAACCATCTTGGGGTTTGAAGATTTGTGGCATACCTACCGCCGCCATTTTGATTTTTTTTCAAAATCGCGGCCGGCTATGAAACCTTTTTAGATCGTTAGCTGACATTAATGCCAACAAAAAATATTATGACAACAACCCGTGTAAAGTTCCAGGTTTCCGAGATAATAACCGTGAAAGTTAATCACGTGACATTCACAATTCTAAGCTAGTGTATTATGTTCGAATGTATCAAGATGTTAAAAATAATAACTTTTTGTACGTAATATGTATGTTGCATTATATCTGGATGTTACTTAAACATTATACGTCTGATATAATCTACTTTTTGAATTTAATAACTTATTTTTAGACCGTCTACACTTGTTTGAATGTAATATCCTCATATGATTTAACTATCAATACGATAGTTTTACGTTAAATAAAAGTATAAATATGACACAACTCGCCTCACCCGCCTGCATTGTAGGTGTCTCGCTCGCACCTTTGAAATGTATGATGCGTAGAAAGAGAAGAGTATAATTCGTCTATGGTATGCTGCATTATATTTTAGTGATAAATATACATAACCATGGTACGCGTATGTCACCTTTACTTTTTGCGATTTTGGTAGGGATGGTTACATTTTGCCACATTTTTAAATATCGAATTTTTTGTTTGTACATGAAGCCATAACTTAGCCGTTACATTGTATCCCTATCATCAACAATTATGACCACTACAGACTTGGATTGGCTTGTACCGGAAGAGTATTAATTTACTTCTCGTGTAAAAAAAGGAGATATTTTGATTTCTTTTAACGAGTCCGTGCTCGAATATTCTCACAATCAGCGTAATACAAAAAGTAAAAAAAATGCCTAATTGTGCCGTATTGAGTTGTAGAAACAATACACAAGAAGTAGGACGACTGTGCCGAAGTTTGTATACTAAATTACAGTTGTACAGTTGTATCATCAAAATATCCATGCAAAATAAATGACACGCTCGTCTCGATACAAATCGAAGAACATATTGCTTCTATCCAGATATTATTGCTGTGATGGCCACAGTAAGCAGAAACATCATGAGGCATGATACTCGTAAGTACCTAGTTTTAATATCATTATCAATTCATCATCATCATCATAACAGCCGTAGAAAGTCCACTACTGGACTAAGACCTCACCCAAGGATTATCCATTTGATGGTTATTGCCATACTCGCCACGCTTGGCGATTGACGAGCGCATTTATTTCAGCTTATTAGTCTTCCAACGCTGCTGCCCATTGAAAGAGTTTTAAGTTGAGGGGCTATAGATCTTACATTTTACCCTATCCCGCGATCGACTTTTACCTACGGTCTGCCCGGGAAGAGAGATAACTGGCACATTCTACGTTTTTCTTTTTCTCCTAGACCAGGATTATCATTTACTTACTAAAATATTTTATAAAAAAATATTAAGCCTTTGTTATTCCGAATTAATGTGGTCAACTTTAACACTTTATATCTCAGAAACCTGAAACTTTACGAGGGTTGGTGTCTTAATATTTTTTGTTGTTATTGATGTCAGCTATCGATTTATAAAGTTTTCAAGGCTGGCCGCGATTTTGAAAAAAAATCAAAATGGCGGCAGTAGGTATGCCACGCTCCATAGTAAAATCTTCAAACCCCTTTCAAAAACATGACGTGACGTCTACGGTCTACCAACCCGCACTGGGCCCGCGTGTTGGATTATGGTTTCACAGAGAATAGGCCTGTGTCCCAGCAGTGGGAACACTATAGGCTGATTATGAATTCCTTTATCCCTGAATTAGATTCTTGTGTGATTATTTTCTGAGTTACACCAGGGCAAAGTCAAAAGCAATACCTAGCTAGTTTATTAGAAACATTGTATTTAGAAATTCGCAATTTAAAAAAAATGGTTTTTCATGCAAAATGAGAAATTGGTCGGGCACATCTGTATAAAAAACCATATTTTTTTTTGCGAATTTCCAGAAGTCTTAGAACAAAAATTGTTCAGTAACATGGGCTGAGTTACCTCACGAGAGGTTTTGCGCTATTGGCGTTACACGTTGTATTTGAGAGATGCAATGAATAGTGTATAATTAGTACTGCCGTGAGGTTGCAGATGTCTTCCTATTTCACCCTCTTATGTTTATTGAGACGTGATGTTTTAATTAAGACTTAGTTTAGTTACTAGACTAAGGGCGACTTTCACCAAAAGTTAAACATGTTTAAAATTTTAGAATTTTTATGTTTAGAATTTTACAACATGTTAAACATGTTTAACTTTTGGTGATAGTCGCCCTTAGTCTTAATGTAAAATAATTATTTATTAAAATAAATAAATTAGAATTTGTCATTTTTTCAAATCCTGTAAACCGCTTCAGAATTTCTCCTACATCGTGCGTGGTGTTTTGTCATATTCTTCGTGGCATTTGTTTGCTCTACAGTAAGAATAATAATAATATTCTACAACTAACACACAAGTAGTCCCAAGCTAAGCAGAGCTTGTGTTATGGGTACTAGACAATTGATAAACATACTTATACATTTCTAAATAATTTAGATAAATTACACCGAGACACAGAACAAATAATAATCGTGTTCATTACACAAACATATTTTGTCCACTGTGGAAATCGAACCCACGAAATCCGGCATAGCAGTCAGGGTCACTAACCACTAGACCAACTCTTAGCAAGAATTTTCACTCTTTTACTGTACAGTATTTACAACGTTTCTTGTGTGAAAAAATGGAACAGCGCCTCTGATGGGCGAAGAAGGAACAATTTTTTTCCTTAAACACTGTCAATTTGAAATTGCCAAAGTTCCAGTTTACTTTACGTCTCAAATACTGAAAATTCGTGCTAAGGGTACGAACCCTTAACTGTACTGTTGACACAGTACAGTTAAAACTTTAATCTAGGTACTAAACTCACTTACAATAACATTCAGAACAATCATACTCAGCATAATAATATTCCCAATGCTGGGACACAGAACAACAAGAAGAAAATCACACACATGACTATCAATTATTCACAAAAGAAATAGCGTATTGTGAGATATCAAAATAGGCACTAGCGATGGGTCGTTGACGGTTTTTCCGTCAACGAAACGTTAACGTTGATTCACGTTTCTCAACTAGTTAATCAACTAGTTAAATTCGTCAACGAGTTGAATGAGTTAACGTGTTCATCTCGTTGACGAATTTAAGTGTCAACTTGCAACGTAAACCGCTGATTCATTAAAATTTGATTCAATTTTTGTATTGGAAACGTTTTATGTACAAACTAACATCTTAAATTGTGTGAAATAAAAATATGATTAAATTTACATTTTTCACAGAGGGCTGTTCGCTATACCTAGTGCGTCTCAAAAAATAGTACATACATTTCAAAGAATACATTGGGAAAATTAAACAAACTCCACCAGTATTTATGTACTACCTATTCTTAAAATAAATATTTCGAAAATCAACTCATTCAAACGCTCGCAATCTATGACGTTAAAGATATCGAACCATAACACTCAACGTTGAAGATAACGTTCAACAACAACAACGACCGAACGAACGAGTTCAACTCATAAACGTCGTTGACTAATTCAACTAGTTGATTCACTCGTTGAATTAACGAGAACGAACGAACGAACGAGTTCAACTCATAAACGTCGTTGACGAATTCAACTAGTTGATTCACTCGTTGAATTAACGAGAACGAACGAACGAACGAGTTCAACTCATAAACGTCGTTGACGAATTCAACTAGTTGATTCATATTCAGTTAACGTTAATACGTTGACAGGAGCTCAACGGTTGATTCAACTAGTTCGTTGATTCAACGCCCATCCCTAATAGGCACCATATAAACATCTACGATTGAATAGACTCTTGAAAGTAGATATAAATATGGCCTATTATCATATTCTATCACATCCATACGTAGTTTTCTATAGACACAAAAGTATAAATATCAATTTATTACAGCACAATAAAATATAAATACAGAAAAAGGGGAAAATGGTTTGTTAGATCATAATAATTATCTTTTCTGCAGACATTACCACAATAGAAGTTAATAACCACAGTGACTGATGACAGATTTAATTATTTTAAAGAAAAATAAATAGGTAACAAATAGTACCAGTAAATATTTTTTTCCATTAAATATTTAAAAAATCAGCAAGAAATTACTAAATATTAGTACCTATTTCTATTATTTATTCCATTCTATTTTACGAATTGTATCGCAATTCATATTATGATACTGCTAGAGTACTCTGCTGTTAAGAATCCATCTAAAGAAAACTGCTGAAAACCGCGTAGCACTGTCTACGAAATTTTTCAGCAGTATTCATTTCAGGATTTTGTTGTTACTACAATTGATCAAAACAATTACCAATATTACTAAGCAAAGTAATTCCACTCACCAAAATATTAAAGTTTAGAAAGTACCTTAATCAAAGTTAAAAAAAATATGTATTTCTAATACTACTCGCTGGCTATACGCGAAATAATTAAAAAGAAAACACTATTTTTTTATTTTTTTTTCAATTTGTCCAATACATAAAACAAAAACCCGAATCATTAAAAACTACTCAAAAATCAATAACACAATATTCTCAACATAATTTACTCCTTCCAATATAATCTATCGATAATCTCGTAGCACTTTCCGTAGCACAGAAGATCCATAGAATATCATCTCGTAGCGAATGCCTTTGTCAAGTACCGTCAAGTTAAAAACCTTTCTTCATAAGCCTTGAAACTCAGCTTACGACTTTAAAATTCGTAGCCCGACGGCAGCTTACACTTTTTGCATATTTAATGACACTTTTTTGCTGAAATACACCCCCTAAGATTACCTCCAAGCAAACCCGACTTTAGTTTCCTATAACAAAGGTAAAACTAGCTATAAAGACATTAAGAACAGTATTTAAATGAATTTGAGTAATTAAACCCTTATCATAGGGCTTAAAGTTGATAAGGAAAGTAACTAGACGATCTCCAAGTGTTTTATCATATCAAAATAGTTCTAATCACTATCTACGAATACTTCACGCCCGCCAGAAAAGTCACAAACGAATTTTACGAAGCATTAAAAGTGTTATACGCAAATTTGGACCCTATACTCAGAAAGGTAGACAGTAAAATCGCACGCGGTGCCCGTAACTAATTTTTTGATGCTACGTTCATCATAGTTACAGCGCCATCTCTACGAATTCCAACAAAATTTTTCACTGAACCATTTTCTTATAAGAACTACACACACTGCTGCATTTTGTGTGCACTCAGCACACACCCCCGCTTGCCTATACAATCGAACGCACCCACACGACGAAGAAAAAAACGATAAAAAACTGCACACAAACACAACTTTCGTGCACACACTAGACAAGGATAGACTATTTCTTTAGAAAAAAACAGAAATTTGGCTCCAAAAAAATTTTGGAGGTTTTTTATACATTGTTATGTAAGTTAGATGTCATTTGGATTAATACAAAGTGTAAGATAAGTCGGTAGAACTGAAATGTACAAGGTTCATACAAGCGCGGGACACCAACACAGACGCGCGTGTGCCGACGACACTGCATTCTGTCTGTGTAGTTGTGCTTATACAACGACTGAACGATCTTGATCCCAGTAGTACGTTTCCGAACAACGCCAGACTCAGTATAGAAACTTTTGTGATTTTCCTGTGATTCATTCTGTGTTGTGAGTTTAAAAGGCTTGTGTTATTTATATTTAAGTGATACTGAAAAATAAATTTAAAGTTCGGTCTCTATTTAAAAACAACGTGAACATACTACTGAAAGTGTAATACTGTGAGAATAAACGGATTTTTACAATTAAAATGACAGGTAAGAATTTTAGCTGACTAGTGTTAGAGGTGATGAATTAAATTAGATGCATTTTCGTCTAAAAATCCCCGAATTTTCGGTTTTTTTTTCACATTTACGAGTGTCAGTGGCAAGTATCAAGACTGGGCGAGCGTCGGGGCTCGGTCGCAGTAAATACAAGGTAATGGCTAAGTACGCACGCCGTCTAGTACGGTGTGCGCGCTCGGTGCAGTCCCGCCTATGCACAATCGGTGGAGCGTCGCATTTCCGTTCCCGGCACACAACTGGACCACAACACGCGACATAACCGCTAAAAACCTCCGAAAAATAAACAAAAATATCTTAAAAAAAAATGACCACAGACTATATTTTATAAATAAAAATATTCATATCATCGCGTAGTGGCTTCAACAAAAACAAAACAAAATCTATGTAAAAAAAAATATTTTGGGATTTAGTGAGTTTTTCCGAATATCTCCTCGTATTTAAGTGCGGCTCACATCGCTGAGATGCAAGACACATATCACATGGAAACTTAGGACCCGAACTATATTTTTTATTTAGTATTAAATAAGTAATAAAGGAATATTTTTGTGAAAAGTGACTGTCGTGATGTGTTACAATATATTATGCTGTGACAGTGTTGTAGCTGTGAAATACGGCTGAATGGATTTGTGATTACATGACGAGGTGACGCCGATTTGTTATTGCAACTTTTTTCTTTTTTTTTACAAAAATTACTACCGAAGTGTCAAACTGGACGGAAGAGGAACCGGCCACCTCTGACGCATGTGAGTACTCAATTTGGTGCTTTACCGCGTTAAACAAAGAAGTTTTTTTATGAAATTTCAAAGTCAATGTGTGCCCTTAATCTTGCGTTCTCCTTGACTTAAAGTGGTGTTAGTGTGCGTGCAATGCATATGTAAACGCACGCGTAACGGTGGATGTGTGCGTAGGGTTCACGCACATTTTTTTGTGTTTTCTTACGAGCCCCCCTCCACTCTCCCCACCTATACTCGTTATCGTTTATCTGTCCCACTCTTTTTCTATGACTACGTTCGTTTAACATTGCAACGTTGTGCCAGTGTGCGTGAATTGCGCGTGTGTGCGTTAATAAATTGCAACCTATATTTTGATCGAAGGCCAATGACGGCATAGAGAAAACGATTCTATTTTCAAATTTTTTTTTTTTTCTATTATAGAGCTGTTAGCACTTAAAAGAGATTGATACTTTTTTGTTGAGTTCGAAATTTGAACTTTTTTGGCAACGAATTTTCGGGGTTGACGAAAAAACTTTTCTAAAAAGGTCAAATAACTTTAGATTATGGTGTTTTACTTCCTTTTGATAGTAAATAAAATAAGTAGATAGTCAAATATTAGTTTATTAGTGAAATAAATGAGTTATTACCGGTGCTACGAAGCTCTACGCGGGATCGTAGGCTAAAATAAAGCCGTCGGAACTTATGACGAGCGCATCGAATTACTTTTTTTGGTTAAATTTATAATTAATTGACTAATTTTGGATGATTTCTGACTTGATTTAATTAATTTTGTTGAGATTAGTATGTATATTATAGGACACACTTCGTTTAGAAGTTTTAAAGAAATATTATTTCAAAAGGGGTTTACTAACAGTCTTTCTTCGATAAATATATTTTTTAGTTATCTAAGTAACCAGAAATAAGTTTATTTCTGTTTAAAATAAATTCTTTTAAAGTATTGAATACAATGCGCGGATAACTTAGCCATTAAACTAGATTCTACTCAATACTGATTTCTAAACGTCAAAAACATAACTTAAATATTTTTACACCTATGTAAAACCTTTGATTTCCTTATCATTTGTAAATCAAATAAAATGCAAAACAAAAGATATTTTGGTTAACAAATCAGGCGGCAATTTATCACTGTTTGACAAAAAATAACAAGTTATTTATAAAATAACAAAAATAAGGTCATCTGTATTCAGGAAGTAATGTACTTATGTATGCACCGACATACTCATATGACCTATATTTTATCGATAAAATACATAAAAGATCTTTGTCGTTGTGTAAAATAAACATAATACTTCACTTATTGTTTAAAGAACTTTGAATTTTATTGTTTTAGAAATAGGTTTTACTTACACGCAAATATGAAGTTGGAAAAATCGCTCAAATTGCGATTCAGAAACTTTTATGAATATTGTGCTGTATAAACTGCTAAAATTCTCAATCATTTACTTTTTGAACTACTTAAATAACTAGAAAACAATAAAAAGCAATTTGTGACATCTATTGGGAACTTACAAAAAAATAAAAAAACAAAAATGTTTACTCTCCAATCTTCTCTTCCAAATTCAAAATCACAAAAACCGCCAAAATTCATAAAAGGAACACCAAGGCATTCAAGTTCGCGCCCTTCAATTGCAACCGGGTCCTTGCGCACGCGGCCAAGGCAAGCGCAGGCGCGCCGACTGTCAATGTTACTACATAACCTACAAATGCTAGCCTTATGGCCCGCCATCTTGCATTCAGACTCGTTTGAAGGCTACGCATGGACGATGTCTTAGTTTTGAACTATGTTTCTGATAGTTTTATGTCTGTTTGTATGCGCCGATGTCTATAAACGGTTTTTATGTGGTTTTTCGGTGAATTATGAAGGTTTTCGTGATTTTTGTCATACTTTTCATTAAGTTCTTTTATTATTTTTCATTGTATACTAAAATTGCATTGATATCATAGCTGATATAAGTACAAAGTTGAGGTTAACCCGAAATTTGGTTCTTTTACAGCAAACAACAATGTCATAATACGTATAACAGTTCTGATTCAGAAGTTTCTAGAGCTTTTCGACAAACATTAGCAACTTTCGGAGGCCATTTTCCGAAATTTTCTTTAGTATCTTACACCCTAGAATATGATTTTTGCCATTGCACTTAAAAACTGATGTGTAAGATTACAAAAATTACATTTTAAGTCCACAAATAAATTAAGACCCTCAATACTTATAAAGGTTCATTAAAGGCTAACAAACTAGATTATTATGCAAGTAACTAGCGGACGTGGCGGGTATTTAGGTGCGCCTGCGCAGGGGCCAAGGCGAAAGTCGCGCTTGCACAATCTAGTCGACTCTGCTTAATTTGACGATAGATGGCGCTAGGTACCCTGTTATGTGATCTAGGATTTAGTTTGGTCTTGAATGACTTATATTTTTATTTATGATTTTTTTTTATAAATTTATAAATGATTAAGTACTTAAATAAACAGTTCTAGTTATCTTAACATCTTTTATTACTTTTTTTTTACAATTCAGGTTGTCGAATTATTTTTCTGACAGTAAAAATTATCCTATTATTTGGACTTTATTTAGAATCAAGAGTCTTTTTTTGTGTTTTGCTTATTACAACAAATGAACAAAGCTTATGTCATTAAAATAGTTATTTAAATACAATCTTAAATGATTTTCTGGGTATCTAGAAGACTGTTCAACAAAATATGGGTAGTAAGTTATACCGAAACTTATTGTTTAACTTAGAAAACAGTCAGAGTATTAAGTTGAGTAGGGATAACGATAAAATATCTAGAATTTCTTATCACATTACACAATTTACGTCAATACTATTTTAAGTGGCACTATTAAAATCATAAATAAACTTTTTTTTTTTAAATAACCATCACGAATTTATGATAATTTTTGTCACAATTTTTTAACAGTCGATTTATTAAATTGATAAGGCGATAAAATATTAATTGATAGAGATATACTGAAGAAGAAGAAAAAATATACATGTCGAATTGAGAACCTCCTCCCTTTTTTTTCGTCGGTTAATAAACGTCACGGCCCAAGTAAATAATAATGGGCAGCTTGTTTTAAATATTTCATCAGGTATTTCAAGATATTACGTACAAAAATATTTAATCACGGAAGATATCCCGTAAGTGACATTTTAATTACAACCGAATTGAAACCGCTTGTTGTAAATTTGCCACAATGTTAATTCACCATGAAAAAATTACGTGTAAATTAGTCAAAGGTGTTTGTAATTTTTTTTTTTGTTTATTGTAAATTCACCTTGTTTCTGTTTTCCTCACAGAAAGCCGAATAATTAAACAATAAAATCCAGCACAAAACTACCGAAAACAAGAACACAATGTGGAATTAAACAGAAAGTACTAGGAGAAAAGGATCAGTACTTTTTTTAGTAGCAAATTAACTTTGTGGCAAATATACAACAAACCGTTGAAACTATCTAAGTATCTAAACTCTATTACAACATATAGGCAGTATACAAAACGTTCAATGTCACAACCGCTTCACTATCAAGCGGCCATGTTGAATTTATTCCCGCCTAACGCTCTGATATTTATAATAGACGCCTGCGCATGCTAGCGGTCTAGATATTGACACGAAATAGCGGATCGTGGGCGCATTTTAATAATTATTGTAATTTTAGGTTTAATGTTATGAATTAAATTTGCTTTAAAGTCTTTTGTCATGTTTTAAATAGCATACTCTAATAGTTTGTCAGAGAGTTTTTCTAATCAAGTAAATTGTTTACTGTACCCTTAGCACGAGTTTTTCGGTATTTGACATGTAAAGTAAAATGGAACTTTGTCAATTTAAAATTGACAATTTTCAAGGAAAAAATAGTTCCTTCTTCGCACACCAGAGGCGCTGTTCCATTTTTTCATGCAAGAAACCTTGTAAATACTAGAAAGACGCTATAAAGTAAAATAGTGAAAACTTGAGGGTACTGATACGAACACTACTTACATCATTAAAATCAATCAAAAGTGCCTCCTTAATACAAAGAAAAGTGCCTAAAAGGTTGGCAAAATTAATGGCAGTTCTGATTCTTTGCCAAAAAAAACGGTTAAGATTTGTTTAGAAAATAAATTAGATTACTCAACAAAGAAGAATGGTCAAACTGTATCTGGCAGAGGCAGTATTTTCTTCAGTGTTTCACCTTTTCTATTTTTTTTTAATAACAACTTTACGTTACGACAATCATAACATATTTTATGAACGAAAAAAATCAAATAATAACTTGGAAATAAAACGATTTACATCAATAAGTAACTACTAATTATTTATTAGCCATTAATTTTATAGCACCATTTTATTTTATGTGATAGAGTTCATTTTGAAGGACATAGTTTTCTTTTTGAGATAATTAAAAAAATGCAATTTGACTAACGATTAATAAAAATAGCTGTTCGTTATTTTCATGATTGAGGCATGAAAATGAAAAATATGAAAAAAAAACTATGAAAAAGTTATGTCAAACTTAAAACTTTGAAAATGTTTCAAACATCTGTTGCTTATACAGATTGTAGCTTTGAAATTACTGAATTATCTTCATAATAATAACAGTGGGAACACTTTCAAGCTTAAAATGTTTCCACTACTGGGACACAGTCCTCCTTCCTGTGAACTCTACCACACGTTCAACATTGCAGACCAAAATTTTTAACAGTGTTTTTGTGTCTTTTACATATTTAAATCTTCCAATTTTTCCATAAAATTTATTTTCATTAGTGATGTCATGTCAACACATTTATTTTATTCTAGATCACAGCGTTTCACGTCCAAACCAAGGTGTAACAGTAAAACATAAAGCGATTAAAATAAATCTACCTGCATTCTACAATCGTCCGTTCTATCTAGGTTGTAGACACTAGGCCAAGACAGGTGCAGCTACCCCACTGCAACCAAACCAGTCGAAATACTGGCCGCTAACGGATCTCACTGTTTGAATTTCGAACGACGATATTGTGGTTTGAAAATGGAATGTCTGAGGCCAATGATAGTTTGAGATTTTGATGTTGTTCGAATTATTATAGCTGTGTTACGCGTAGAAGTCAATAACTGTTCTGAATTTGAATTATTTTGATGATACTGGCAGGCATATAGTAGGTATTATGAAGTAGTGCTTCTTCTTCTAAATACAAACTAAAAATTGACTGGGATTATAAGGGGAAACGAGAAGAATCTTTACAAAAGAAAACTTTTAAACTCTTTCTTGGAATAAGTACTTATAACAAATCCAATGTCCATGGTGGACATCCAATCCAAACGTAGGTACTTACACTTTTATTGTGCGCATACGCTGCAGCTAAGGAGAAGAATTAAGTAATTGCTATATCCATCATTTCCTGATAGCTACGATCTTGCATCCTAAATAAAATTAAAGAGTGTATAAACCGTCCACCACATCATCGCTTATCATTATGCAAGAAAGCTAATAGAAACTTCTTTCAAACAAACTTGACAATATTCTTAATTCAAAATCCATTTTTTTAATAACATTTAACCCCCAACCATCACTTACCACAAATAACTAAAGACTCATTTCAGCAGACAATAATAACTGGCTCAAAAAAAAAATAAAAAAAAAATAAAGGAGAATGCCCAAAAATGAGGTCATTCAGACGAGCGGCGAAAGCGTCGTGCAATTTTTTTTTCGTCGCTTATTCGATTACTGTCTGGAAGCGGGAACGTATTGTTTTCCGTCCGTCTTGCGAGCAGATGTTGTGTTTTGTCCTGTTTAATTACGGCGGGTCAGTTATGAGGTTTCCCTTTCTGTATTTTTGGGGGTTTTCAATGTCTGTATATTGCTTAAGTACAAATAATATTAAGTGAATTCAGTTGCCGTCTTTTCAAAGAACCACGAATTTTAAAAAAGGAACCAGTGACGGTCAATTTCGAATTGTCAAAATTGTCAAAGATGAAGTTACATACAGATACTAAATAGTTCCACTCAAATCTGTGTGGTTCTTTCCTCAAAAGACTATCTCTAACACCCGCATGGGCCTAGTATGACCTGAGCAAAACAGAGACTGTGACCTCTGAGTTTGTTTCGGCTGTTACTTCTCAGAGTACAAAACACGTACTCGAAATACAGGCCTCATCTAGCTTTAAAAATATTGGTTCCTGACGTGTAAAATGTTTTTTGCAACTTACAAAATAAAAATCATTTACTTACAGTCAAGCCTCATAAAACTTGACTATTTATTTTTGTTGCAAACGGATAAACTCATCATACTACATCAAATATTGCAACAGTTTTTGCAATAGATTGACATTTTCGAAGCTAATGAAAGCTTTTATATAAGAAAATATGTTTTAAAAGAATTAAGTTTCCTGTTTATTTCTCCTAGCTTGTGATAAACATCCGGTAGGTACACTTAAAACTAATAAGGCTTCCTTTTAATTATTGTTTATTTAAAGAATCATTACTAAGATCAGAAATGACAAGGAAACTTGTACCGTCAGCAGATGTATTAAAACTTACATTACGTTAAACATTGTTTTAGGCTGTCACGGTTTTTTTCATATGTAATTTAAAATGTCGCTTACGGGATATCTTCCGTGATTGTATATCACGGGAACTCAAAATAATATACAATCACGGAAGATATCCTGTAAGTGACATTTTAAATTACATTGCGTTATTTGACTTGCTAAATGGAAAATTTGTTAAAACAGTTACATGCTTAGTAAATGCTTCTGCTACCCAAGATTACCAATTTTGTTGATTCAGATTTAACTTCAACCATTGGTGGATGGTTTTATCCAACTCACTTCGCCTTCCTTCCGAAATCTGCCACGTCAATCGCTTTTAGGGTTGTGTCTTCTGGTAATTATCAAAATCTCGAATAGATTACCAATTTTGTTGAATCAGATCTAACTTTAACTTAACAAATAAAAATGATCCGACATTGATTGAATTTATTTGTGGATGGTTTTTGTGCAAACTCCAACTCACTTCGCCTTCTTTTGCGAAATCTACCACGATGCTTTTTGGGTTCATCATCATCATCATCATCAGCCTATTAATGTTCCCACTGCTGGGACACAGGCCTCCTCTCTATGAGAGGGGGTGGGCCATAATCCACCACGCGGGCCCAGTGCGGATTGGTGGATGTCACATGTCTTCGAATTTTTTGTTCTAGGACATGCCGGTTTCCTCACGATGTTTTCCTTCAACGTTTTGAGAGAAGTGGTGATGAAAAAAATTGTACACAAAGTAATGCGCCTAGCGGGGTTCGGACCCACGACCTACAATCCGTAAGTCCGGGCGGATACCACTGGGCCACCATTGCTCCCTTGATTTCCTGTTATCTCAACAAATTCATTACCATCATGTTACCATTCTCCTTTGTAAAACCAAAACTGTTTATTTCATTCATCAAATTAACTTCCTATTTACTTCACTCATTGACTAATAGTAAACAGTGTAACTACATTATACAAGTGTGTTTGTAAATAATCACGCTAAACTGTTCCCCGATACTGTTGACGAATTTTCAAACAAACTGCAATGAATAATGAAATATTTTTGTGATTAATTAGTTTTCTTAATCAGTTTTTGTTTTGTTTATTATCGTTAATTTGTCATTGTATTTCATTCGTAACACAGCTGAAAATTGTATCTATAGAGAAGTTAGTGGTTATACTGATAGCCTTCATCCCATAACAGTAACGACTGTCAGACTTAGAGCTTCAAATGACTAGCCAGTACCAACTTTACGTGCTTTCAAAGGCATCGGAGGAAACTCGCTATGACAGATGGTCACCCATCTACAGACCAACCTCGGCAAGCGCGGCTTCACCCGAAAGATCGGCCTGTGCGGCTGTAGTTATTTAGCCACGAGATTCTCCGATACATACTGTACAAAAGAATTATTAATTATATTATTAATATACCGAGTGTTGTTGTATTAACAGCCAACCACCAAAAAACACTGTGAGTGAGTGTGTCAGAATCAGAATTCCAAGAATAAAATCGTATGTAAGTACAAAAATGAAACAAAAACTTTGAAGGACACGATGCTCGAAATGAATGTTGAGTCAGACATGGCCGCTTGGGGCAATTTGACTTATTATTTATTTAAATGATACTTTGCATGCAATTGTATTTACAAACATGTGATCAAAATTGTTTTATAATGGTAGAAAATAGAGCTATAGACTTAATTTCTAGCTAATAAGTAATCAATTCCGACTTGAAAGTCGTATGATCTGCTGCATAGGAAGCACAAAGAAGTAGGAGCAATATTCCTTTTATTTTTATATCAAAAAACAAAAAAGTATTAAAAGCCCAACTTTTCTAAAATCCAATAATAACTTCATTAAAAACCACAATCACTTCCAGTATCGACTTTTAAAGCCTTAAAAACCATTTTATAACAAGAAAAACAAAAATCGAAAAACATTATCCTACAAGACCGCGCTATTTCAAGTAGCAACACTAAAATCAAAATGGCTGCGGGCTCGGATCAGTAATATCTATCGCACAAAATAAATTCTCAGTAAAAACTGATGCACCTCATCCGTCTACAGTTTAAAACGAGAAACAAGACTTGATACAAAAAGGTCTTGCCCGGTTCTAAGGCATTACTCGTTTGTTGCCTTTGCCTTCTTATTTTGTCTATGGCGCGTTTGAAAATTATAAATTCTTTTTCTAATATGACAAGACATCAATTTCGCCATTTTGTTTTTCGAACACAAGATTTAATTTTGAAATGAGAACAGTGATATAGAATACCGTTAAAACGTTAGAATTACGTGGAAAAACACAGTATCGTCTGTTTATTTGAAGCATAAAAGGCTTTCACTGGAATTTGATATCCTGTTTTGGCGGCGAGGAGGGAAACCGGTCGACATGACCTACCCCAGTCGCGTATTCCTTACAGTAAGGCTCAAGGCGGCCGAAAAATACGACGGAAGGAAGGTTACTTACCCTTTCAATACGTTTAAGATGGATATGTGCGAAAGTTATGAAGTTTTTGGGTATTTTCGAACGAATTTATACGTTTTTACATATTCTTCTGATTGTTCATTAGACTTCTTGCCTTTTGATAACAAATTTTTATTTTTTGCATTAAAATCAATAAGACTTGTGATGTCGATAATAATTTATTTAATGGATTGTTTCCACACTTTCATTTTTAAAGAAAATCTCATACTGCATATTTATAATAACTACATCTTGCAGTTATTACAAATATACTGATGCAACTAAAATAACTAGGTATAAAATTGGTTTATCTTAGAAGAAAGAGAGATACTTTTTGGGCAAAAAGAACTACTAGAACTTTCTAGTTTATCGTCTCGGTAATGAAAGCTTGACAAAACTGGTAAATTGCCATTTCTAGGGCTCTGACATCTAGTATAGCCATCTATTCTAAATCTTAACTGTCAATGTCAATCCAAATTCCAAATTCAACCTTCAAACCATAGAGCATGACTTTATTTTTTTTTTCAAACGAGACCTAGTCCTTTATCACGTGCACAACATAAAAACAGGTTTTATCTGAAATTCTAGCATTTCCTTCTAAAGTCTAGATATTTATGAGATTGACATTGACATCCTTTAGTGAGGTAAGTACACCTGTTGGCGTGTGTCCCTGGATTACTTAAGATCTGAGAAAATGTTAGCTATGTTGTAGTTCTATCTTAGTGAGATATTTACTTTCCTGTGTTGGGAAGGTTCTTGTTTTAGTTTTGATAGTTTATTTTTAAAGTCTAGGTGGATGCAATAACTTCCATTATAAGTATTTGCTTTAAAACCGCTTAGAGCCTTCTTTTAGGAAAACCAAAAAATGGAGAAACTGTCTGCTAAAAATTTATTTTCATTTGCTTATTTTAGTTTAATTATTAGATGAAAATATTACCACCTTACATAACCTAATAGAAGTCTAAGAGATTTCGATTTTACATAAAAAATATCCGGTTGGCCGAGCTTCGCTCGGTTTTTAAAATGTATATATCTTGGGAACCGAGCTTTTCTCGAACCTGGGACCTTGATTAATCGATTTGTTGAGCCAAAAAACCCCTAATCTGTAACTTTCATGAAAATCCTTGGAGCCGTTTCTGAGATCCTGGTTATATATAAATATACAAGAATTGCTCGTTTAAAGATAATAGATAAAAGTTTAAAATCAAGAATAACTACAAAAATAAAGTTTATGGCATCGTAGGTAATTACTGGCAAGCGATATTCAAATATTGTTCTTTTAATGTAACGTTTTTTCAAAAGACAGCCACTAAAAAATACGAGTGTCAAATCACTGGTCACTAAAATTCGGATTCTTATTTCAAATTCGCATTCCCGCTCACTCACTCCTTTAGTAACAATTCGTGTATTCCAAACCTTCACACACTCATACCTTATAACTTTGCCTATTTATGAGACAGGCACATCCCTACCAGATAATCGTTCTGCCCAAAGCTACTGCGAGCTCCTTACATCTTCAATAATAAACCTGTTTGGTCCTGACCAGTGGCCCATCAGAATGTTCCTTATATTTACAACGTGTAACGTAAAATGTGCAAAACCTCTCGTGGGGTAACTCAGCCCATGTTACTCAACAATGTTTGTTCTAAGACTTTTGGGAATTCGCAAAAAAAAACATGGGTTTTTCATACAAAATGAGAAATTCATCGGACCCATCAGTATGAAAAATCTTTGTTATTTTTGAATTTCCAAAAGTCTTACATTTTTTAATTGTTCATTCATTTGGGCTGAGTTACCCCACGAGAGGTTTTGTGTTATTATCTTTAGACGTTGTATATCGTATTTGTTATTATTGTAGAAGGAATTGCGAGAAAGAAGGATAGCCCAATGTGGAATAATAATGAAAATAGGTTTGAACTTTTTTGAGGGTTTTCTTTAAGAAAGTCGGCAATTTTTTTCCCTACTATTCTTTTCTGATTAATTTCGTTGCAGAATCAGAAGACAGGTAAATTCATTCTTACCTCCAAAATAAGTCCTATGACGAAACCGAATCAATCTTGATAATATAGGTATTAAACAAGGACAAGCACACTCTCACCCACCTATACACACACCAACACACAAACACCACACCACACCGCACCACACCACACCACACCACACCACACCACACTACACCACACCACAACCACTCGCACACACATATCCAATTTCGTAGATTTAGCTTAATGTAATTAGCTTATTTTACTTAATTTTAATCCTTTTTTTTTACCTCTGTATTGTATTACTCAATTCTTGCAAGATTGTAGCAGTAGCATCAGAAGCATAGCAAACAATAACATAACATGTCATTCTTTCTTAGCGATCCGGACTGCTTCTCCTTAACACAGGTTTCTATAACCTAGCTAGGAGAGCAGTGTTCACCCACACGTTTGTGGAAAATTGTTATAATTTTGTAAAGACTGTTTCAAAACGTGTACTAAATTTCTTTGTTTTGAGTAAATAAAAAAAAAAAAAAAAAAAAAAATTCTTCGGCAAGTCGAGATTCACTGTCTCGGCGCTTTTCTGGTGGTTGACACTGTTGATTCTGGCTGTCAGGAGTTGCAGTGGTTTGGGAATAGTGTGGTGGGTTTGTCCCAAAAAAAAGTCTAAGCTAACTGAGCTAAGGACTTGGTCTTTATTTTTTTTTTCCTGATTCTAAGATTTTTTTTGCAATAAAAGCGTTAAATAAAAAGCTGAAACATTCATCTTTATTATTGACTGTTTCCTGAGAACGCTTTGCTACTTAGTTATGATTTGTTGCAATGCAACACCATGAAGTTTCTTGCCGGTTCTTCTCCATGGAAACGACCAACTCGAACCGTGCCAATTTTATTTTTCTCTTCACGACATATTTTTATAAGTTAAGTAAAAAACAGTAAATTGAGGACCCATGTAAAATAAAAATATTTTGATTAATTTTTTTTTTGATTTTTATCAGATTGAATAAGAATATTTTCCAATAAGAATCAGAAGTTGAATCTTTGTAACAATAATAAGCTACCACAACTGTATGGCAGACTCAAGGTTCCCAATGCTGGGACCCAAACCTTCTCTCCGTGGGAAGAACTGGATATCGTCTAAGTGGGTCCACTACCATAATGTCATAAATCCAGAGAAGTTCCAGTGAGGGAAAGAGACGTAGCTATACAAGTCGTCTAGCGCCATTTCATTCCCTGATCGGAACTACTGACGCTCTGAGACATCATAGTAGGCCACCTGGTGGGGTATTACAACGTCTTAAAACCAGGCTTGTTCCAGTGAGTGAACAAGATGGCGCTAGACGACTTGTATAGCTCTGTCACTTTCACTCGCCGTTACTGTATCTGTCAGGTTTGTCCAGTAAAAACAAAAAAAAAAAAACTATAATAGTTCTTAATATCGATACTTGAAACCTTGATATTTATTTTAGCTCACAACACTGAACTTTCGGCGGTAAATGTCAATATTTGAACTCGGAAGACTGTTTCTTTATTTAAAATCAGAAAAAGTCAATTATATTTAAACTTTTTATTGAATTTCCTTATTGTTGAATCTTAGGGTAGGGACAGGAAATGTTGACTTTCTTAATTTTACCAAGAAATTCTTGTCTTAAAATAACCTTTTACTAAAATTTCAAGTTACCAATAATTCAAGAAGCCTGTTTGCTTGGCATAGCGTTTTCAGATTTGGTGTAGGACCACCATATCTTTGGTTATCAAATAGTTTTGTTTATTTAAATCGTATTTATTACGAAGCTTTACAAAGCTTAGACATTATACATACCTTATCCATTCGAAGAGATGAAAATGTTGCTAAATTACCTGTCGTTAGTTTTTGAAAATCTAGGTTTATAGGTTTTCTTTTTTTCAAAAGTAACTCTTAGGCGCCTGTAACTTTCAAACTATTATACATTTTGAAAAAAAGAAAACCTATAAACTTAGTTTTTTACCGTGTAGGAAGAATTCTAAAAAATCATTGAGATAGGATAACATTTAGGGGTAGAAAAACGTTTTCTCTTTTAGTATGGACACAAGCGCTCGGTAGACGATCCTCTTAATAACAGGGATCGTCACGTGAACATAGAAGCGTATGTTCAGTTCAATGTATAGCAGAATCGCGGGATAAAAAACAAAATGGGAGCCGGTGAATGGCCGCCTGCGCAGGATGTACTAGGGCTGACCAATGGAATGCTCTTATGAGGTCAAAATAGAATTATAATGAAGCTTTAAGCGACAAGTTGTGGGCATAATTTTGGAGCTCTAAATCTGCTAAGCTTTTTTTCTTTATTTCATTTGAGCCTTTTTCTAACTGCGTTTTCGTCAACTTGCTATTTAACCAGTTGCATTTTAACATCAGTGTTTTATTATCGAGTCCTGTGTCTGAAAATATAATAGGGTAAAGGGAGATTATTTGGTAAGACAGGCAACTCATTGATAGAATCTTAAAAGTCTCTCAAAGCGTTACCTATGAATGCAGTAATGCGAAATGATGCAACTAAGTAGTTCACCACTAAAGTGGACAAGACGTAGTGACACATCATTTTGCATTACAGCATGCATGGGTACATGCTTAAGTAACATTTTTATAGACTTTTAAGACTCTATCACTGAGTTGCCTGTCTCACCAAAAAACTCCCTTTACCTTACGTTTTGGGGCTGATTTTCTACGTGCTTAATTAAAAATATTTTTTAATAATTTTTTATTTATCTCAAAAACAAATTACTTATGTAACATTTGGAACAAATTATGTTCAACATCAGAATTAGGTAACATAAAAATCTGACCAAAAAGACAATCCATATTCAAAGTTTGAACTTAAAAAGTGTTGAATAAATTAATATTGTGAATTTGTGATGAACAGACGATGATGAAATGATGAAAGACAGACGGGACAAAGCGAAAAACATCATTAATCTGCTTGTGAATCAACTACATAGTATTAATTGTTACAAATGTGACGTGCCAACTTAGAAATTATGTAATTTTTAAGGCACATAACACTTTCTTTAGGATTTATTTTTTGTAACTGTCTTCTGTTTTTAAATAAAATCTGTTTGACTTATTCATTAAAAGAAGCTTAATCAAAAGAGGCATTCCAATCTTCTTTTTTTTAAACTGACCATTTGATGCATTGATATTCCTGTCATGCCTCTTTTAGTGATTTCAAAAAAAGAACGCATAAAATGGACGTTTGGACGTCGGTTGTGGTAGGGCAGGTTTGAATAGGGCTGGCCATTGGCTTATGAAACTTTTCTAACTTCGTTAGTTACAAAATGAGCTATGGTATATCATGCATTTCTATTGAATATGAGTTAATAAAATAAGGATATAAATATTTGAAGTGATAACATGAACGGATGTCTGATAACCGGCAGAAAAAAATTTTAAACCATTCATTTGTGTTTATTTTTTTTTCTTAATTCTTCTCCTGAATTTTTCTCATTGAATTAATTAAATGATTTTTCTTGTTGTGGAATATATAGCTTCGTTTTCTCAAAAATACATAAAACAAAACTTCTGATTATTAAATTATTCTAATACTTTGTTACTGTGACTCTTTTTGGGTTAGATACATTTATTAACAGAAATTAAGATTTTTTATAGGCACTGCACAAACTACAACCCCCTATTATATTAATCATTATTCGTATTAAACATTGATGTTTTTCAATGTATTAAAATTATAAAAGGTTTTTAGCTATAAAAATCATATAGACCAGTAAAAATTATATATAAAAAACGCCAGTTACATTTAATTCCTGTAAATCCTTTGCCAACCCTACCACCATGCGTCAGCGCGGGTAGTTTGACAGCTTTTGAGTCGCGTTCGCTTTTTGAATTGTGGGCGTAGAGTATCTTTTTTGATTCGTTGGCTTAGGTTGCCAGTCATTCTGCTTTGATTCTTTTTTTATATTTTATCTGTACAAGTTTTGTTCATTAGTCAGTGTATGGAAAACCGGCTGATATGTGGTTTCTATGTGGTTACAATGAGAATGATGTTGAGTAATGTGTTCTCTTTTGAAAATAATCTTAACTTAGTATGAAACGAACTTAAGTCTGTCAGTTTAACTTTCCGAACGATTGCATCGACACAGGCATTTCGTTTTTTTGTGCGTTTTATATGGTCAGGAGAAATTTTGTCATGAAAATATTCGAAAATACACTGGGTAGATAAAAATTAAGTACATTGTAATTTACTTATATTTTCAATCCGTGGTGAGCGTGTATTTTGGCTTGTATTATAACTATCTACAATACTGTAATAATATTATGAACTGAATAACGAAATACAGGATAAACATAAATAGTAAATAACTACCTAATTGATTTGTACAGAGCTCTTCTTTGGTTAAAATAAAGTAAAGAAAACCAAAACCTATAAACGTATAGGTTTTGACTCTAAAAAATTGAACTCCATTTTTCCCAGACATAAGATTTAGGTAGATCGATTTTTCGCCCCCGTAAACCCCATATTGAGAACGAGATCGATAAAGCTGTTTTCAATAAAAAATGAATGTATTTGATCACACAAATATTTGGTGCTTGCTTGATAGTATAAGATTAATAAATAATAATACCACTACATATAATTCACATTCATGTTAGTTAAGATATAAAACTCAGCCATTTTCCTACAACACACAAAATCAGAAGTATTAAAATACATTTAAATTCCAAACAATAAGCAATCACATTGAACCCGGCAAATACATCAAATAAACCAAATACAATAAACCACTATAAATAGAAACAATAAGTTTGTTTTTGTCCATGATAGTGATGTAACGAATATTATATTTGCATTTGCGAAAATTCGCAAATTCGCATATATTTTAATAGTCGTATTTGCAAGAAAAGATGTAGATTTTTCCTTTTTTATCTTCTTATAATATCTGATTATAAATAAAATAATATGAAGGTAGAACTGAGAACTACTGATGTCGAGCTGAATCTGGTTTGACTGGAAGCCAACCCCAATATAGTTGGGAAAATGCAGGCAGATGATGATGATCACGGCTGGAACAGAGACCTCCTCTCATAGAGAGAGATACCAGGTGTCAATGATGACTTTAGCCCTGAATCCCAAACAAAACCGAGTGTAATACCTAGTGTAGAACTTCCATACGTTTCCAACGATAGCATTATTATAAGGTCACAGTTTTATCAGTACATAAATGCTTTTTATGACTCACAATGTTAATAATATGAAATATTGGATCGTTCGACGCACTTATTGAGGTTGCTGCACTTTTCATATACCTACGGATAAATAATAAGCCCATTATTATTCCTTATTGAATTGTATTTACCGAAAGTAATTGGTATAGTGCGTCATATGCTTTTTACCCTCTTATTTTTATTACTATAGCTGTTCCCGGGTCGACGGCGCGTCGTGTCCCACGCGCGCCTCAAAGAGCGTCAGCATAATGACGGGGCCCCCCTCTCAGAGGGCCAAAGCCTGCCGGGGTCGCGGGATTATTCCCTTACCGTAACCCCGGAACATAACAGGCTATGAAGGACATCGTGGATTTTAGTCAGTAGAAGTCTGACAGTCCCTCCCGCCCTGCCCGGGGTTGGAGGACTCATTTGATGACTTTACCACGCTAAAAAAAAACTACGGCTTCTACGTAACTTTTCAAGGTTCCAGCTACCCGGCTCAAAAAAATAGGGGGCACATTTCGATGTCAATGCATACGTTTTTATAAAAATTATCCTATTAAAAAAAAGTATATCTAGATTATAAAGTATCTGTCAACCAAATTTCAGCTAAATCCATTCAGTAGTTTTTGTCTGAAACAGTAACAAACATCCCTAAATCCATTCCCACAAACTATGAGAGACTGTCGGACTCGTACTGACTAAAATCTACCATGCTCATTCAATTGCCCTTTTCATTCTAGGGCCACGTTTAACTGTGTAGACAGTCGGACAACTAGATCGCTTGGCAGTATCACGGATATTTTTTTACTCGTGGTAATACACACTGATAACGTACCTATATGCAAAATTTGATGACGAATAAGTATTTATTTAAATAACTATCGAATGTTTCATTAAAATAAGCCGATGAGTTTCTGAGCTGTTGACAAACATACAGACACACCGGAATTCCGTATGTTTAGTCATTGTAATTACTAATTTTATTGTTGATTCACTTCCTCACTTGTTTATAATTAGTTAATTAAATGACTTAATAATGGTAATTGGGATAAGAATAGATCTCTCGTCTTTAAATATGTGATGTGACTTCGGAAGGGTCCTCGTCTTTATTCATTTGAACCAACGTTTTGAAGTCATCATGGTATGCTCAGATCAAAGAAATAAGCAGATAGAGCGCCCAGAACACGCGAATGTGTCCACCAAAGTTAATACAAAATCAAAATCGAATACAAAGTCGCGACAGTACAAAGCTACGCGTCATACCTCTATCTGCCTATTTCTTTGATCTGAGGCCAAATGCAAACTTAAAAAATAAATAAAGGACATCGGCCATTCCAAACCCGAAAAGATACAACGTCGAACTTAAATACAAATCAAAAAAGATCTTTACTATAGTACTAGAGAACCAGTCTGTCTGGGTATGACGTACCGAATCGGGGCGACAACCTTTCAATGAAAAACAACGCTCCTACATTTTATCACTACTTAGTTAATACTTATTTTTATCATTGTTTTGCTACCATTATCTTAAAGTTTGTGAGTTGTACTTCTGGGTAGTAAATAGTCAATACTATGTAGGTTCGAATGGAATGTGAATTTTATGTGAAGTGAATCAGGAAGTCCTACCTCAAGGTGATGAAGTTAGGTCTCATTTTTAACCGACTTCAAAAAAAGGAGGAGGTTCTCAATTCGTCGGAATCTTTTTTTTTTACTAAGCAAAGTCTACAAAGAAAGAATGAAGACATTGAAAAAGGAGTTATCATAAATCGTTATAAACAGAATACGAATGTTATTAAAACCTAGGCTAACCTACCTTAAAACTAGGAATTTCTCCTTTATCGTGAACGTCGTATCCAATATTATAGAAACTTTCAACATCTAGCAGGACTCAAACCTACGTCCTTCTGGATAAGTTGCTCACTCACTCTAGACGCTTAACCAACCAGGCTATCGCAGTACTGCCCTGCGAGAATGGAATTTTCATTCCATTCTTAAACTTCATGTCAACAACGTCTGTCGGCAAGATGGCTTATATTTTATAAGTTTATAAATACATTCGCCATAAAGTAGTACCGTCCACCTTTCAAAAGACCACTTCTCAAGATTTCAAAACACCAAGCCACAAATCAAGAAAAAAAACAACTAAAAAAATATTTTTTGACTGATGCAGTTGGCCCTTAGTTTTCTTGAATCTATCTGTATGTGTAAAAATACAAGCTTTTATAACTTACTACCCCTCTAAACACCCATAGAGAATAGCGAATCTACCAGAAATTCCCGCCTAAACAAACCACAAAACAATAACCTCAAAATTCGAAACAAAACACCGAAAAATATGACAAGAAGTATTAGCAACAAGAGCGGGGAGGCTAGATCGATACCGGTCGAGTGGACGATTCGACGTCGACCTATAAAACTGCTAAGATGCTGGGGTGAGATCGCCTGGGGTGGCTGTTTGAGATCGGCTAATATTTGGATGAGATGAGGATTAAGTACTTTTTTGCTGTCGATGTGTAGGGGTGATTAATTTAAGGTACGATCGATTAACGAGCGATTCAAGTACTTAAAGATACAGGTTAAATAGACAGTAATGAACACAACAGTTTAAGTATCTGAATTCGTTTATTAGTCCAGCGTAAACTCTGTCTAACTTGTCTATGTTTGAGCCAATTCCTCTTGAGGACTAATTTTGCTGACAGCTAGGGTGCCCACGGTGTAAAAAAATCACAGAAACTACTTTCCCCGTTAACTATTGGCACAAGGGCATTCAGATGGCGAGTAATGGGTAACCCGCCGTCCAATCATGGAACATGCCAAAAGTCGAGCAATCTGTCGGGGCTCCCCTTAGAGAGCCAAAGCTTGCCGGGACGCGGGACTGTCTCATTGGGTAACCGTGAACTTAGAACTTAAAGGAGTATTGAAGAATCTCCGTGGATTTTAGACAGTACAAGTCTAACAGTCCTCCTGGAAGTCCTCCTGGACTCATTGTTTTTTTTTTTTTAATACCAGTTCTATATTTTTCTTAAATCTATCCCGCCTTCTAAAATCCTATTCATTGGGTTATGATTTTACCAGGATAAAAAAAAAACGTACATACATCGGTAACTCACACGCAATTCTAGTGATGCGTCCATAAACTACGGTGACAGCTGTCAAACAGTCGAAACTTGCTTATTTATTACCATAACGATACACAAAAGACTTCGAAAAATTCTAATGCCGCATCCATACAGATTTCCCTCCCTAATCCGAGCATATCTTGAGGGTCAAAGATCCCGAGCGTGTCTGTACTTTTTAGACAGTAGACAATGTAGACAGGCTATTTGTTAGGTTGGTAGTTCGGACAGTACGCTACCGTGGGGTAGGGTATGGTTGGCAGATGAATTTTGGCCGTCTGAGATGTATGTGGGAATCTTTATATGAGCTTCTATGTGCATGTGTGTGTGTGAATGGAGAGTTATGTTTAGGGAAATGTTTTCTTTGTTCTTTTAGACATTCGATAGAGACTGAGTTATGGAAAATCGAAAAGGTAGTTTCAACATGATAGACATGACCCCCCCAAAATCTAAGGTCACATTGAAAAATCTCAAAAATTTGCCAAATCATAAAGGAAATTTCTAACTATCCCCTAACGGCGATTTTATAGTTTGCTGACATTTTGTACAATATGTCTTGTGCAATAATTTTTATTTTTCCAGATAGGTACATATTTTTTATTAGTGAAGTGTATGACCCCCCCCCCAAATTTAAGTCTGTGACCGCGCCTGGTGGTAGCCCAATGGTATCGGCCCCGACTTAAGAGTTCTGAGTTCGAACCCAACCAGCTGCATTACTTCGTATAATTTATTCCATTTTATTCTCAAAATGGTGAATAACATATCATGAGCAAATCGGCATGTCGTAAAACCAAAAATTCGAAGATACTAACATCTAGCAACTCGCACTGTGCCAGCGTGGTGGATAATGACCCACTCCCTCTCACAAAAAGGAGGCCCGTTTTGTAGAAGTGGGAACATATAATAGACTGATGATGGAAATAGTTGAGAGAAAGATGGCTAGATAAATACTGGTCTCAACAAGTTTGTTTCTTTGTTTCTTAATATTGAACTGAGATTTAGATGAATTTATTTTTAAGTGTTTCTTTTGCATTCTTAGATGACATAATGATTAATCATTGGATTTGTAGTATTTCAGCACTGAAGTTAATTCAGGACAGTGTAAGAATCGCTCGAGAGAAAAAACTTTAAATCCTTCTTTATCAGTTCAGGAGATTTCAATTCCTTTAGATTTTCCACATTATAATAATAATGTGGAAAATCTCTGTGATGTTCTTTTTGGAAAAAAGATAGATTCTTTACTTCAGTTGGAGATGGATGTTAATTTTCTCATAAAGTAATCATTTATGATTTATCGAAGCCTAGTTTAGGAGCTAGTAACCTCTGTCACGCATTTTTCTTCTTTTGCGAAACGGACATTTATCGAAAGGGACATTTTACGATCGAGCCTTTTCTACAATCAAAAAACTCCCGCCAAATACCATAGTGACATACCAAACTGACAGATAGGCGCTAATGGCGGCCAAATTGTGGCTGGCACCATGCCAGGGGCTGTCAACGAGAGTGAAATGTTGCCACATTAGATAAACTTTGCTCCCAGGATGCTGGCGAATACTTTCTCTTGTCTATGGGTTTGTGGAACAGGTTCTGCCCTTATCTCTTGGAGCAAGTTTTGAGACAAAATGTCTTAGGGTTAAATTAATATTACATATTTGACTTTCCTGTTTGTCTAGTGGTTAGTGACACTGACTGCTATGCCGGGGGGGTCGTGGCTTCGATTCCCACCCAGAAAAAATGTTTGTGCGATGAGCATGATCATTTGTTCTGTGTCTGGGTGTAATTCATCTATAATGTATTTATTTAAGCTCGCTCCATCGTAAAGTTTGTCTCAGTCACCTTTTGACCTGTACCTACCCTTAACACGAGTTTTCACTCTTTTACTTTACAGCGTCTTTCCATTATTTACAGCGTTTCTTGTATGAAAAAAGCTCCTCTGGTGTGCGAAGAACGAACTACCTATTTTTTTTCTTGAAAATTGTCAATTTGAAATTGTCAAAGTTCCAGTTTACTTTACGTCTCAAATACTGAAAACTCGTGCTAAGAGTACTGGACTAGAGTCAAGAGCAAACCCATGTCAAATAAAGAAATAAAAATGTAGGGTTTCTAGGTATTGCCACTAATAAAAGTTTACCGCTTACCTTGTAAATGATTTATTTCTATGTTATTTATGAAGAAAGGCTGAAGAGCATTTAATTAATAAATATTTAAGTCTATTTCCAATAAAATTCTAAAGCTCAACTATTGAAATGTTTCAGGTTTAATTTCCTGTCCTTTTAAATAATTAAATTGGAAATATATGACTTCAGTTCTATTTTTGTTTCTGTAAACTAATAAAACGTAGTTTTCACACTTATAATCTAACATTCCAATATTGTATCTGAAGTGCTCGTGGCTAAATAATTACAGTCGCACAGGCCGATCTTCCGAGTTAAGCCACGCTTGCCGAGGTTGATCTGTGGATGGTTGACCATCTATCAAAGCGAGTTTCCTCCGTGCCTCGGAAAGCACTCATTAAAGCCGTTGTTCCCTGATGTCACTTATAGATCTTTGACAGTCGTTACTATTAGTCAGAAGCTCACAAAGTCTGACTACCAGTCTTACCACCGGGTACCGTATTGCCCAGTTACTGTGTTGTGGAGGTCCAATAGGCAGTCGCTCCATGTAAAATGCTGATATTCAGCTGCATCTGGTTCGACTGGAAGCCGACCCCAATATAGTTGGAAAAAGGCGGGCAGATGATGATTCCAATATTGTTTGTCTAACATTACAGGTGGCCTACCATGAACTCTTAAAGCGTGTGTCTTTAGGCTGTGGGAAAGAGATGGCGCTAGATGACTTGTATAGCTCTGTCTCCTTCCCACAGCCTTAACTGGATCGCGTTAAGAGCTGGTGGTAAGGCCTCAGGTATCATTTCTTCTCCTACTTACTCCCAATTAAATAACTTAGTACCAAACAGACAGTAGCTAATGAGTACATATTAGTCTCTGGCACTACGCCACGGATGCTGGGCGAGAGTGAAATCTTAAACTAGTTGTTGTAGTTCACAGTCGAGCCTCGGTTTATTGAAGGAAAAATCCTACTAATATTTTAAAAGTGAAAGTTTGTTTGTTCCTCTTTCACGCAAAAACTGCTGAACAGATTTGATTGATATTCGACACACAGATAGTTTATAACCTAGTTTAACACATAGGATAGTTTTTATCCCGATTTTATGTTCCCAAGGGATGATTTTGGAGTCGTAGCGGGTGAAACCGCTGGTACAGCTAGTGATATCTAAATGTAGAGAGTTAAGTAGGTAGTAATCTAGAGGTTGATTAAGAAAGGAACAATTTTTTTCTTAAACTACTGAACGGATTTTGAAGAAACACAGATTGAATATAAATGGAATTGTCCAACCGAGTGTTGATGACTAAATCTGAAACTATAACGAATTTCAAAAACCGCTGAAAGGAGTTTCACTCAAGTCCATTTAAAATGACGAAAACTAAAACATGTATTATAGGATTTTTTAAAAATCAATGTCTGAAAAAAGTGAAGAAATGAAGAAGTTTTTCGGTCTAAGAAGATGACTAACGGAAGATTAAAACTGGTTGTGGAACTCTCTGGAGAACTGTGTAGTTTTTAATTAGTAAGGATCTGACAGTCCCATCCATTCTACCTATGGTGGAAAGACTCATTTGATGATTTTTCACCTTATAAAAAGGAAAATCGAAACGTTTTACTTTTAGTGAACTAAAGCCAAATTAAATTCGACAGAAAAAAAAGAAAAAAAAAATCAATTCAATTCTTTTCCTAATTAATTTTCGGTAACACAGGTTTTGAAATTGGAAAATTCGAATTTAAAAAATAACGAGTTGTTATTCGATAAAAATAATACCAATGTTCAAAATTAGAACATTGGACACAATGACATGGAGACCAAAAAGTTTGAGATGTTCGTGAAAATGCTTTTTAGGTGATTGTAGACTCATATTTATGTCGTGTAATTTATCGAAATACACACACTAATTTAAGAAAATCCTTGTTCACATATTATAAGTTGAGCACGTGCAAACCATATGAGCTAAGCACGTGTTTACCACGCTACTATGACGTCACAGACACAACGTCTAGTCCACAAGACATGCATATCGCACCGTGTGGGCGTAAAAAACACAACTGATTGCACTTTTTGCTGCCAGTATTTATGTTGTGTGCTTTTGACAGATTAGACTGAATGGATGATTGTCTTGGCTTTTGTTTTCTTATTATGCTTTTACTTTTTTAAATAATAAACTAGCGATGATAATGTTGTTTTAGGAATTGATAGACGAAGACTTCGAAGGTATTTGTGTCAATAACTGTGCTTAGACCCTGTTGTTGAATCTGACATTGTAACGGTTTCATCAAACAAATGATAGAGCTTTCATGTTTACGTATAGGTAAATAGTACTCATAAAAACAGCAGTTAAGTATCAGGATATTCACGAGTAATGCAAAATAATCATCGTAATTTTTTAAATAAGTATTGTAAAACCATGCATACTCAAATACTTAAAAATAAATGTTACATACACTACACCAGACCAAAAATAAAAAGTAACTGGCCAGTATTGTTATAGTTTTCCTCATTCAAAAACAGAATTCAACACATTCAAAAATTTCGAACAACCGAAACTAAAAGCCAGCAACAGACTATCACAACACCAAAACTAACATTGAATAAAAAAAAACAAAACCCTCCATTTTCCACGTACAGATAAAACGCCACGAAAGCTCTATTAAAAAGCAAAGTTAATCCACAATACTATCTGTAAACAAATAGTGGGACCGCCATTTTGGTGTGCGGAAAAAAACATTTTAGAAGGCGGAACTAGGCTGGGTTTTTGTTAAAATTCCGAAGTGCGTCGGTTGGGAGGCCCAATGGCGCGAGCGGGCGGGGCCTCTCGATTCCGGTGACTTTCGACAATGACCTGTTTTTGTGTTCGATGATTCTTGCTAGATGCGATATTCTCTTGTTTCGCTTTTGTTTTATTTTGGCGTCGGATTGCGTTAGTGTGGTTCGTACTGGCTGTTTTTCGGAGAAGTCGTGTTCGATTTTTGAAATTCGATTACGGTTTTTATAATAAAATGTTTTGATAGATTTGGCTCTACGCTTCAAATATTTATAAAAAGTGTATTTTTATGTAAATTAATTAATATTACTACAATTCAAATCTAGTTTTAGTTCGGACAACGAATAAAACTATAAACAATTGTAAGTTATAATAATTATTTCTTAAAAATGTAAGATTGGTAACTGACAGGTAATTAACCCTCCACCCGTCGCGCCTTTTTTATTACGCGATCCGTCGCGTGGGATCTTCAGAGACCCCAAAAATAAATATCAATCAATTAGTATTGTAACATAAATTGTTGACATTACTTTGGCGTTTCGCATTTGGATAGGACTTCTTTGAAATAAAAAACAAAAGATATTGCAAATCAGACATTTATTTATATTAAAAAAAAATCAAAGTATTAGAAGTAACATTTTTTTCTTATATTTTTACTGAGTCATTTTAAAATTAACTTAAAAATAAAAAATGGGGGATAACTTCTTCCTTTTATATTATAATTTGAGGTCAATGAACTAAAGATGATAAACAAACATATATCAGCTAAAAATCATGATAAAATATATATACTATTCATGTCTAAGTAACCCTAACCATTTCTTTGGACGTAATCAGTGCATATAGCTTTGGTATGAAATTAATGGGATATTATGGACGCTATTAATGAAGTGATTTATTCACAATGCTCATCTTCTTTGTATTCCAGTTTTGAATCCGTGTCTTATTCACTAACTTCATCCGGATAATCAACATTTTCTTCATTTCACTCTTCACCACCAACAATCTCCTCATCTTCTTCCAACCGTCTTAAAATACGATAACTTGGTCAGTTATCCATTTTTACTCATAAACCAAATTTCCTCGAACCAAAATATAACAAAATAAAAATTATCACAAAAAAAATCTATTGAGTCACTAGTAAAAATTTACTTACGCCAGTCGTCGCGTGGGGTCCTTGAGAGCCTTGTGTAGAAATACACGTTCGTACTTTAAAGGGCGCACGCGCAGGCTTAGTTTTGATGGCGGGAGGGTGAAGTGTGATCCTTTTTAGGAGGGTACCTAAAGTAAGGGATCCGAAAACATATTCTAAGTTTACATATTTTGCAATTTACTAAACCCTGGGCTTTGAAAGACCCCACGCGACGGGTCGAGGGTTAAGGCAATTACACACCGTTGTAAAATTACTTACAAGAACTGGCAGTAGGAAGTCATTAGATATGCTTTTACTTTTGAGTTTCACCGACTTTTAGATTTGAATCAATCAAAATTGTATTTTACCTATTTCCTAATTTTTTGAAGCAAAGGAATAAATGTTCTTCAAAATAAGTAGTTTATATTATACTTTTGTTCTTCTTTAAATTACATAAACAGAATAAAAAAAACAGAAAAAGGTACTCTTACAATATGTTCCAATTAGGAAATGAACAAACAATAAAGAAAATAATCTACATCTCTTTTCCTTGACTTAATAAAATAAGAAAGAATCTAAACCATTTGAATACAGAACAAAACAAACGGAACGAAGAATTTATAGATACTTATTACATTTTGAATTAAGAACATTCGAACAATGCCAATGCAAGATGGTCGACCGGTTTTATTGAGGAATCCTTTGAGAGTTTTATTAATTGTATTTGTTATTCTTCTTCTCTGAAATTATTTGTAAATAATAAGCTTATTGATTTGATTCATCTGAAAGCTAACATTATAATTTAAGTCTTGCTGTCTTGTAAGTTGTATTTAATTAATAAGGAAATCAGAAATACAACAAAAACGTCTTTTTCTACTCTTACTTTTTTTTCTTACTTTTTTGCTTAACTATTTTCTACCTAAAAGTTAAAAAATATCCACTATAAGTACTGCTTACCTCACAACACTCTGCTTACCCCCAACAATTTATAACATCACGTCACTGCGTATCTCAGGACAGTAAAGCGTGACGCACACCGAGCTCTTACTTTAATTGGATCGCTAAAGGCGCGGCCGAGTGACGGTCATACTAGTTTCGGTGTATTTTTTCGAAATGCAACTCAATTTTAAGTGGGTTTAAAGTCTGATATCGCTTGTTTGCTTTTAGTTAGCGTGCATTTTTAATTACAAAAGTAAAAACTTTAAAATGTAGTGCATTTTTTTGGCATTCGTCAACCACTACTTTGCTGCGAGATATCAAAAATGATTTTTTTGATGATAATAAAGTACTTAGTTACAATGGAAGATTGAAAAACCTGCTGTATTTTGTATGCAATATAATAAAAAAAAACATTCCAATATGTTATCGACAGGCAAAAATATGAGCATATTGTTATTCACCTGTTAAAATAATTTATTTTTGGAAACTATTTCATTTGCCGTTGTAAAAACTCTATTTATAATTTATCCTGTTTCAATTTTACCTAGATGCTAAATTTACCTGAATTTGACACACTATTTTACCTGATATTGTGTTCATTTTCAGTTTACCGGATAGACAAAAAAAACATGACATGTAATAAAATTAAAATGATATAAACTTAGAATGAAGTTATTTAAATATTAAAAGCGATTTATGAAAGAAAAACTATTGTATAGATTTAGAAGACATTGAGGAAAGAAAACACCTTACTTAACAACATATTTACCTATTTATTTTTTGTAAAAAAAAAAAGTTCAAATTAACTGAGGCTTATTTTTTAAGGCGGTATTTAAAAAAAAAATTACCGTAGTGTATATATTATTAAAATTGAAGCGATACTGTTGAACAAAATTTTAAAATAATTAAAAAATTCTATTCTTCTATAAATACTCTAATTAATATGAATAAATAAATTATCCTTGACATCAAATACAGAGTCTAAAGTACTTTTTGCATCAAACTGCAGCAAATTATTTATTTGTTAACATAATTATAATGTTAGCAAGGTTTTCCTGTTTTCGACTTGGTGCATTGTAATTTTCTAATTAATATTATATTTTGTTTAACCTATTTTGATAATGTTTTACTTGTATTTCGTTGCAGTTGTATTTGTTTCTGAGATATTATTTAATTAGTTTGCAGTACCTACTTATTCAACATTTATACAGATAATTTGGAACAAAACTCCACTATATTTTATTTTTATTTCTAAAGATTACAATGATTTTGTATGCAACGTCAATAATTTATATATTCTAAATTTATAAGTCTATTATTTTAAAAATTATCGCACAACTATTAACTTGCATAGATACATACTACATTTCTTAATATTTTAAAAAAAAGATACACAAAAATTTTATAAAATGGTCGCTGGATTAAGGGTCTCTACAGACTAAATGAAAAGCCTTGAATATAAAAAAAACACCCGTCGCGCCTCAAAAAAATATGTAGTCCTCAAAGTAGTTAAATCCACACATATAACAGTAATTTTCGTGATGTCTGAATCAGATATGATGACAACATTGAAAGGATACAGTTTATACGTATTTTTCTTGTTAGAACATTAGTTCCCGGCCAGTGCACAATGGTTGTCAAATGTAAGTACAATTTGGTTCGCAAAAGGTGACATTGTAATTTAAAAACTTTGACAAAAAAAAAAATTACAAGTTCAAAAATTTACTTTAATGCGAAACTGAATATTAAGTTCTTTTAAAAAAATGTGTTTTCTTGTATGATAGTATCTCCAGTTATTATTACATATTATTATACTACTAATTAATATTAAACGAAACGACTACTAATAATAAAACTTATTTTCAGACACACTAACAATTATATAACACATTAGCAATTATATAACCCATTCACCTCTAAACGAATCGCATGATGAGAAGACTCTCTGGAGCCCTTATCACCTATAACTTGGACCCTGACACCAAGAGCATTTTTATTTAATTTAAAAATATTTTGTAAAAATTTAAAATAATTTAAAAATCGTTCCCCTTAAAGTAAAGGTTGAGACACACTGTTACACAGATCTTCAGATTGGTAAGTCGTGATTGAATCGTGCGTGTCCCGTGACCTACAAACGGTGTGATTATCACACCTACGTGTCTGCTTACTCCCACTTCAGTGAACTCACAAGTTTAAAATATAATTGACGTAGTAGAGTATTGAAGTTGTTGCATGTAGTAGTTTTTTTTAACACTATCTATCAAAGCCTTCTATATTTCTGAACGAATTGATAAGCTAATAGCCTCTATATTTATTAGGGATTGGAATACAAGTGGTTTAAATGTGGGTAGTACACCCTGTCTTGTCCCTTCGGGAATAGGGTAGTTTCCAGGGTCAAAATAATTACATTCTATTTAGTAGGTACGTATTTTAGATTATAAAAAAAATATTGGACACGTATTTTTTATTTTTTTTGATTAAACAAAAAATGTCAAAGATAGCCTATTTAAGTTACCTGTGACGTCACCCTGCGCGAAAAATGCGACGCATCGTGACGTCACACGTAACTTTTATAGGCTTTTTTAAGTTTAAAATAACAGGGCTTTAATTTCATGTGTGTATTAACCTTTTTCTTGCATCGTTATCTAGATCCTTTGATTAGTATATATCTTAGAACTTATCTAAGCTATTTTTGTTGACATACTCGTATCTTCATGTATATTCTTGTCTAGACTTTCCTAACCTGTATGCAGACACATAACTTGCTTATAATTATGTAAATACTTTCATCAACTGAGACAGGACGAATCTCTGCCATAATATACATTTTAGGACCAGGGAAGCATAAAATAATCCTAAACTTTAAGAGAAGGTGTGTTCCAAAATCCACTACACACACCCAACACTCTGTAAAAGGGAGGGTATGGGCCAAAATTGACCAAGTAGTAACCACCTTCTAATTTTCATTCAGTTCACTCCAAAAGTTCTTCTCTCTGTGAAAAAAGTGCGCCTCAATCGGCCAAAAAGTTCCGGAAAAATAAAATCGTTTAATCTAAACGTTATCACTACTATCACAACATACTAGCAACCTTTTACCAGTGTCGTGATTGGATCGCACGCGTCCCGTGACCCATAAACGTATATTTGAACACTAGCGCCGCGCCCATGCATTACTATGTGAACTAGCCCTTATTTGCGGGCGATATTTGCACTCGGTGTGCGCACGACTTTATCCTAATTGACGTTTAGCTAGATTGTTGTGGTTTTAGTACCGTTTTGTTGGTTTTAAAGTTTATTTTTGGGTGAATTGGAGGGTAGATTTAATGGTAAGAATGGAAAGCTGCAGTGTAGTGTTCCGCTTTTTATGTTAAAAGGTGTCTTTAGTTTAAAAAACATCGTTTTTGTAAAGAAGGAAGAGGAATGGGCAAACAGAGTACATATTTTTCAAATAATAAGTTGGTATTTCTTTATAGTTCTTGCGAGCTTCCATTACAAGTTCTAGTGCGACGGAAGGCACGCTTTGCCGGTTATTATGGGACACAGTTTATTGGCAACTAGCTGACCCGTGCCCACTTCGTTGGGCATTAATATTTTAACTTGTGATGAAATTATGAGTGTGGTTCGGTTAATACTTAGGTAGTGCTTTTTTTATGTGGTAAAGTCATCAAATGAGTCCTCCCGCCCTGGGTGGGGCGGAAGGGATTGTCAGACTCTTACTGACTAAAATCCCACCCGTGTTCCTTCCTATGCCCTTTACGTTCCGGGGCCACGGTATCCTGGGTTAAGAAAAAACCCGCGACCCCAGCAGGCATTTGGCGCGAAACACGACGCACAACCAACCCGGGCTTGGTCCTTGGTCGGACGGCGAGCTACCCATTACTCACCGTCCGCAAGCCCGCTCCGCCGCTGTGCCCTCTGCTAATCAGAGGGACACGCGTTGGAGCGTCCACACGACAGGCTATTTGCATACGGGCAAAGAGACCCCTTAGGCACACAGTGCCTATAAGGAAGAGTTTTTGCCCGCATCCCAGGGTGCACCGCCACCGGCCCGAAAAACTGGTCTTCCCCCCGGACGTATCCGAGAGCCACTCCAGTCCACGGGCGCACGTGGAGGTTTCCTGACATAGCACCCCAGTACTTAGTGCTATGACTTTTTTTTTTCCTGTCTGCCAAAAGGAGGGTTTTGTTCATACGTAATTGCACAACGCCATCTGTAGGCAAATAGATAAAACGTGCGTACAAAGCGTGTTCTAACGCGGTTCGTGAATGGACGGCGGCATTTTGCGATTTAGTAATTTTATGTTATCTTTATTTAACCAATTGACATACTATTTTAGGAAAATCGTATCTCTATGATGTTATTGTGATCATAATAATATTTTTTTCGATAAGGTTTAATGTTTTGTTGTGTAAAAAATCGTCCAAAGGCAAGTACATCGAAAATAACTTTTTTTAACTCATAAAAGCTGCTATATCTGCTAAAACATAAAAGATAAAAATATGGTGTCGCGGACTTTATTGTAGAACTATTCAAAGCGGACATTTTTGCCATACAATGTTTTCAATTATATACAACTGTTAAGGCAGCGCATGCTAATAACTGTTTTGGAAGAGCAATTTTTTTCCGCCTGGCTAGACAAAAATTGTGATATTTCGCCTAATATGCATGGTATCTTTATAATTTATAGCCTATAGCACTCACGGATAATGTAGCTTTCTACCAGTGAAAAAATTTTTAAAATCGGTTCATTAATTCCGGAGATTACCCCATACATACAAACTTACAAACCTACAAACTTACAAACAAATTTTACCTCTTTATAATATTAGTATAGATAAATCATCAGTGAATGTATGGCGTTTATATTACATGAAATGTTATAGGTTATAATTGATTCAAATACAAAGCAATCAAAATAAAAAAGCAAAATAGTTGGTAACACTTTCAGAAACAAAAATTAAACTACACTATGAAACTTATTAACTAATTTAAATTAATAAAAACAATGAATACAAAAGTTACTTAAAAAGTATTTTTTTATTTATTTTCTTGTAGTTTTTAAAACTATTATTTTTACTTTTAAATTATATGCTTTGAATGTATAAAGTTTGCAAGTTTATTTAAATTACTTACCTAAATAAAAGAAAATAAAAGTACAAACACTACACCAAAATAAAATGAATAAAAGAAAGGATTTAAAATACATACACTTACGCATAAAAAAAAAGATAGGTACACATAATTTTCCCTTACAACTTTTTCTACAAAATGGAAGCGATTTGCCGAAGTAAAAAGCGCGGGCAATCAGTGCCGCAATTTGGTCGACATTGTAGACTTCTAATGACAAAATTAAGAGGCAGCCGCACCCGCACCGGGCACGCAACGCAACGATAAAGCGATGCACACATCGTCGATGCGAGTTGCGGGTTGCGGCACGCATCGCACGCAAAATTAATTACGTTTAAAAGTAGGCCTATTTTGTACTTTATCTTTGAATCTGATCTACAATGGCTGGTTTAAAATTAATCGCTTTGTTAATATATTTAATAATAACGTAAAGTTTGTTTTTTGTTGATATCAAAGCGAAAACATCTGTTTCTTGGCGTGTGATTGGCAATTTAAATTCAGTGAGCCAAAAATTGGGCAACAATTTTAGAGTCAAAATTTAAAAAAAAATGTTAATTTACAGAGATTGGCAAGCTTTACAATTTCTGAACGTAAAGCGGCGCTCAGTAAAGCGCATAATTTGACTTGACAGGTAATGGTTTAAAATCTCATTAATCATCTCGATGAAAGATGAATTCTCAAATAAAACCAATGTAAAGATACAAGATACAACAAAATAACTAACAGGACAGTTCAACGCTCCTTTAAAAGTAACCATACAACTTACGACAATAATTTGCAAAAATTAAACCCTTTTTTATTTATACTCCATCAATATCCTCCTAACACAACCTACCTCAACACACACCGCGATGCGTAAGTGTGTGACGGTCCTAACGCACGCTTTTTTGCGTGCGTCCTACGTGTTAACGCACTCAAAAGCATCCGCGTTACGCACACAGACGAAAATTGTGTGCGGACGCGAAAAATGCGAGTTTGTAGATGTGTGAGTGCGTGCGGTGACACGCACACTGACGCAGGCGAAGGACACGCCGCGAGGGCAACGACCCCGCTTTTTTGCCACAGCGCGTATTCCACTACCGACTAAGAGCATTGGCCGTTGCACAATTTTTTACTTTTTTTTCTTCTTTTTTCGAAACACCCGAAGATCGTTCACTCCGTCAGTTGATACTATGCTATTTTTATGTTCTGTGAGAATAGGGATATGATGTCAGTATTTATTTTTATTTTAAATATGTTACCGGTTTATTTATACCGTTTGTTTTGATTGCCAGTATAATTAATGTTTAAGATGGAGTCTGCCATTTTTGTTTTTATAAATTTGTATTTTCAAGTGTTGTTCGTTTATGGACACGTTTTTACGATAATATAATAATGTTGAAGTAATTTGAAGGGTTTCTGATGTCATTTTGGTTGGAATTTAAGTAATATGTATGAAAATAGGGCTGTCTGTATTCAGTACAATAAAATAACCACTTCTGTAGTCAATTCAATTCGTATTTACATTAAAAACATACAGCAGTCGCATGGATTTCTTAAACATTTTACAATTTTAAATATCAAAAGGAGGAAAAAGTTGCCTGTGAGCATCGTAGCAGTCAATACGTCGGGCAATCGTCAGTCGCTGTCAATCCTATGAATGTTCCATGACAAGTCATTCGAAGACGGCGAGTGGTTTGTCAACCCGTAACACAAGAGATACTATGGTAGGCACAAGATAAATATATTCAAATTGAATCTCAAGACATGATGGATTAAATTTAATCACAAGTGTTAATGGTGACAAATTTTGATTTGATTGGACGTTGAATATTGTCCAATTTCTACTCTATAATTGAGTACTAAAGCATAATTTTGGAATGCAATTACTGCTCAATATCAATCTAAAATGTTAAACTTAACCTTTAACTAAGCAATGACTCCTTAAACAGTCGCCTAAACACTATTATTCAACTCCAGACAGTTGATTTGCAACCTGCATTGTATTAAGAGATAATTCTAAATCTGAATAAACTTGTACCTGTTACGAAGTTTCATATAAATCACTATCAAATTAACGCAGTATTTCGAAGGCCATTAAATTCTAACTTATCACTTCAAAGACACCTAAATCAGAGGCGTACTTAAAATATAACTTCAATGTTGGAAAGAGATGGTGATATACACGACGTCTAGCTTCGTCTCTTTCTGCCGTTGAAGTAAGTTTAAAGATATTCTGCTCTAGGAATTGGTTGGAGACTCTCAGTACCTAGTTTCTACGCATCTAATACATTTCTAAATGCTTCCATATTTTAGTTTTAAATGCGTTTTATCACGCGCTAATGTCAACTAGGCTTTAATGGTCGAAACTTGTCCCGTTTAAACCGGATTGAAGCGGTTATAGGCAGTTTTTTAGCGCCGTTATGTATCTGGACGACATTTGAATATGGAATAAGAAATGGATAGGAATTATACATAACTGTTGAAGCAAAACGTTTTCATAATTTCGATTAAACGAAGTTCTACGAGTAAATGCTTTTGATCGTAACTTCATCAGTATCGGAAATTGGATTATTTTTAGTTGTAGCAAATTGGTAAAGTTATTTGCAATTTCATCCCTAGTTTGTTTGTTCTAGCGAGAATACTGTTTCGCGGAACGCTTGTTATATCACCCATCAATTATTTCTTGAAGGTTCTGAAATGTTTTAGGAATAAACTTAATTTAAAAGCTGTTTTGTTTTATTAGCAAAACAGAGAGAAACACCACTTTAATGAAATGAACGAAAAAGTTCCTTAATCGCCAATTTCATAAACTAGTTATAATGTGAATCTGGGATGTGTATTTACCTACCCATTTATTTTAACTTTTTGCACCAAAAAAATCTGGCCTAAAGACGCCAACATCTTACATCCCGACAATATCACAAACGACGCTGTTGAACATTCGGCGCGGGGCCCACCCCAATTCCGTCCCTAACCTACCCCAAGCGGACGCACGGAACGTCTGTGTGCCCCAAACGCACACAACCAACTGAACACCTTGCGAATGACGACACGGCGAAATTCGAGTCACGACTTCTTTTTTCAAATTTTTATGTTTGTTCTTGTTTACAAATTTTGACAGCTGCGTTTTTTTTTTCTTGCATTGAGGAAGGTTATTTATAATGAGTTCTGTTATGTTATGTAATTGCTCGTGACATTGCGATCGCGAGGTTAAAAGCGTAATACGTAATCGTGTTATCATACAAAGTATACTATTAAATCACTACATTTCTAGATGTTAGTCGTGTAATACAGTTACAGAAAACTAGCCGTTGCATGCGACGCCAAAAAACATGTCCTAAATTCTCGGTAGCTTACTAACGGTGAAGTTGTTGCTAAGTATGCGCTACCAAAATGCTTACATCAGCGTATTTGTATGCAGACGAAATAGGTCGTTTGCCTTGACGAATGTCAGTCGGAATGTCTACGGGACAATGTTTTCCGCTGACGGCTGCCGTATCTTTAAAAGATTAGCTTGAGGCTAACTGATCACTTGGGTCTTATGTCATGCCCGCCTACGGACTTTGTCTGGGAACGAATTAAGAACGTGTTTTGTCCATTTGGTAGATTTAACAACTTATTTATGTTCCAAAAAATTTAATTCAAATCGAATTTTCATAACCCTACTACAAACGATTAATCCTTTTCAAAACAACAATAATTCATTATAAATACCGTCTTATATGACTTGTCAAAAACATTCATTGTGTTTGTGAGCCGACCCATATAACGCGCGTATGTATGCGTGCCCTACATAAATACAAATTAAACCCTCCCAATTTGTGTGCGTGCCGTGCGCTTGTGTGCGTAGCTTCTTCGCTCGGAATTCCAAGTTTGAAATTGGAATGAATGACGGTTAGGTTACTGACCTACGCCAATGGCAGGCCGTTCCTTTTTTCATTTAGTTATTTTAATGAAAATTGTTTTTTTTTTTCCACGGATTTTCATTTTAAAACTTTTTGTAATTGAAAACGCGCCTTGTTAGTTGCCTCTAGTCTTGATCATAGACAAAAATAGAAAATTGTAAAATGGCTGAAATTATTGCGTAATTATTTTAAAAGGAAAATTGTATGTTTGTGATGTTTCACCTGTCCCACTTAAGTTTTAAGTTATGTAAGTAACTGACGTGGAACTTTAAGTCATAACTTGAGGTACTATTCTGGAAAATTGGCGCGTCAATTGGAACTCGGGAAGGTAACTTAACTATAAAATTGCCTAAGTACTTCCACTGTCATCATCGTTTTGTATGCAGATTTTTTATTATTATTTTTTAGCTAGGAGGTAAAGGGTTATGCGTAAGTGCGTTGCAATAAATGATTTTGTCCTTTTAAATTCAATAATAATAATAAATACTTAATTATAATTTTAATACATTGAAGATTGAGAACAGATTACACAGACATCGTCAGTGGAGATTTCTGGAATAAATCAATTCAATTTCAATTGATTTTATCTTTTCAACTTTTTTGTTAGTTTTTAAAAAACCCTTGAAAACCTGAAACGTTTTCTAAAGAGATTATACCTAGAGGTAGTTTGTTCCAACTTGTAACAATCAAGAATTTAACTGTTAACCTATACATTACAGGTTATCGAATCTGTCATAAAATTTTTCGTGTCTTTAAAATGTCATGTAATTATGACAGATCATATCCAAGAAACGTCATTATGTTTTAATGCAATTGCATTTGGCTCTATGATTTTATTCTCGTTGGATCCCACTTGTGATGCTTTCAGTAACAACATTGTATTCTGTACATAGGTAATTCATCTGTTTTTCAAGTATATCATAATTTAAATTCGACACGTGACATTTACCAATCCACACTTGCCCGCTTGGTAGATTGCCCATGCCTGTGTCACAGCAGTGGGAACAGTCTCAAGCTACTTATGTGTCAGTTATTCTAGAGTATATTATTTGATCTCATTACATACGATTACGTAATCTCAGTCCGAGATTGTTGTGTTTAGATCTTAGCGGTTCTTATTAACATCTTGTTGGCTGGACTGGAATGTTAAGCGGACAGTTTTAAAGCTGGAAAATAGCGTTAGGCAAGTTGAAGAACTTTATGGTCATACTAGTTTTTGCCCGTGACTTTGCTCGCGTTAAGATTAATATGCAGCTTGGCCAGAACGGATTGAAACGAAACTAATATTTTTGTTTCTGACAACGTTTTAAAATCTTTGATATTTGATGTAAACAAAGACCGCAGGTTTGTTAGATATATTTTTGTGCCAAAAAACTAACGTAATAAGTGAAAAAAAAAAACATTCAATGTGCTGGTAGCGCGTAGACAGTGGCGACTTCCGGTTTTCTACAGTTTTTTGTCAAGCTGTACTAATTTGTACCTACTAATATTTTAAAGAGGGGAGATTTGATCGTTTTGTTTGTATTGAATAGACTCCGAAAATACTGAACAGATTTTAAAAATTGTTTCACTAGTTGAAAGCTGCTTTAGTTCAGATTGATATAGGCAATAGCCCAATATTGCCTATGTCAGGTGGAGCGTGAGTAGGCAAAGCGCAGCTGGCAAAAACTTGTACAAAAATAAAATTTGTAATGTTTAGCCCCATCAATTTAAATGAGAATATTGTTTTTCCTCGGAACAAGATTTCCGTATTTTTTACTGCACTTGAAACATTGTGAAGTTTATTGTTATGCATGTAAAATGAGAGCACTTGTAGTTTGTGACACAGAAACTATTTTTTCCATAAAATTAATGTCAAAGTGACGTTTATTTTACGTCACAAAAACTTGAAAAGTCGTAGTCTTGTCAAAACTATCAGGATGGAAGATACTTTGGCTGTAGGTTCTCTTACATGTCAGTGCTTACCTGAAATATTCTTTCAGGATGATCGGTTCAGTTACGTAGGCGTGAAAAGGTAACTAACAAACTTACTGAGTCCCTTTCTTAATAAACTTACATGTCTCTGACTGATTTAAAAAAGTGTTTGAGTTTGACCGGATCTTTAATCAAAGATGAATAGTTTTATTTTTGAGATTTTTTCTAACTCAACCGCTTGACTTTATCAATGGCATGAAATATGGCATCAGTAGTTATTGACGACTTAATCCTAATAGATACTTTTTCTATTAAAAAATTGAGATAATATTCTGCTTTTTAGAATCCCTTTAACATATTTCGCACAGACATTACCAAAATCCAAGCATCCGGTTTTTTTTTTAAAAAAACCTCTTCCTTGCCATGGTTCCGTAGGTCGCGTTTCCCTATGCGTGTGCAAATGAGACAGAAGATAGGAAATGCTTCGTGTTAAAAAGAGAGAGCGTGAGGGCGACGACCTTTAAAACAAATCGTTGTAGAAAGGGTTCGGTTTCAGTAGCGTCCGCAAATTAGGCGGTAATTATATTTTTAATTACTTTTTTTTGGTGTTTCCAAATCTCGCTCTCATGTTTTTTTTTCGATTTAATCTTGGGCATCTCAACACTTGTAAAAAAGGATAGGTAGATGTTTTAACTTGTAAAGTTAAAAAATTAAAAGAAAAATTAATGAGACTTTTTATAAGTGTCTGTGTAATAAATTGTAAATCAGCTAAAAAAAGCAAGTAATAGAAATATGAATTTATTGTGCTAAAATTGGATTATTATGTCTTGGCGAGTTACTATCACACGAGTTGTTCACTGTATCATGAAAAATGTTTTAACTCTAAAGTATCAATAACAGTTCTTGGACTAAGTTTATGTCCTACCACATTCAGTTTTGTTTCTTACATTAGTCCCAAATAATAAATTCTTCTTTGTCAATATTTAGCCAACCAATACTGATTGCGGGTCTCAAATTATCTTTCTACTTTTGTAAATTTTGTGTCATATTGTCTATCTAGTTTCATAACGATAAATTAAAAGACTTTAATACGAAATGGGTAGGCCACATCGCTCGTAGAACTGACAACCGATGGGGAAGAAAGTTTTCGAGTGGCGACCACGGACCGGAAGAAGTAGCGTAGGCAGGCCTCCAATGGGCAGCCGGTGGACGCAAGTGGCGAATTGTCGTTCGGCGTGGCGGTCTAAGGGGTTCAGCAGTGGACGTCTTCCGGCTGATGATGATGATGAATATGAATGAAGTGAATACGAAGTGATAATAATCATATATTATCACTTCGCTCACTTTGCCCATTTGGTAGACTACATCCCACTCCTTCTCATAGAGAGAGGTCTGAATCCCAGCAGTGGCAACATGAGAGACACAATGCTATTTTTTTTAAAATAATGTAAGTATTCGGATTTTGTTATTTTGTTGTTTGGAGTTTATTTTCGGGTAATGTAATGTGTTACTTACGTAAATTTCTTTCGAGGCAAGTTATTTTACTTGTAGTAAGAATATCGTTTACAAATTATGTATGTTATAATAATAATAAAAATTGTGTTCTTTATTTGCTATCGCTACATTTATCTAGGCGCACCCTATTCCCTAGCCTCGATTCGGGCTAGACAGGGACCTAGGCGAAAAATTACTAGGGTGCACACACACAAACATAAGTACCCCGGTATTGTTGTGTATTGTGTGTGTGTGTGTTAGTTCGAATGTGTGAGTTTTAGCCGTTTATTTTTTTGTGTGTTTTTTATTATTAGCTGATAGATACTGTTTGAGTTGGACTTTTTTAAAGTAGCTGGTGCTTATCGGTTTTTCCCGCGTCATTAATGTCGTAATTTATCCCACGGCATCGTTACATCTGGTCAAAAGGTGTCCTAACGGTTTCCTCACGATGTTTTCCTTCAGCGTTTTGAGAGCAGTGGTGATGAAATAAAATACACATAGTAATGCCTGGCTGGGTTCGAACCCACGACCTACAACTCGTAAGTCGGGGCCGATACCATTGGGACACCGCTGTCCCCGATGCACAAACGAGCATTTTAACCCCTATAGAACATGGACTATTTTTTCAGGATTTAACACTCGATGTACGAGAATTAAATCCTGAAAAAATATGGAACATTTTCCAATAACCCAATTCCTCAAATTCCTTGTTTCGGCACCAAATAATAAATAAACCTTCGAAAATACTGTAACAACACAAATGTTGTATTTGTTTTAATCCACACAGGGGCCAGTGGAACACGTCCCAGTATGGATGGACGTCATTGCACAGATTACAAATAGTTGTAGGCTGTATGTGAATTGTCTGTGCTTGTTAAAAATTTTATGGAAGATTTCAAGGTCTCTTTGGTTTATTTTTTTCTCTGTAGCTCATTCTAACTTCTAAAAATTACAGAAATATTGATAACTAGCGGCTCATCCCGTCTTCGCACGCCGGATATGATGATTTTCGTAATCTATAACCTGGTCCTGATGGTTACAAACACAACAAACAAAGAATTATCCGAATCGGTCCAGCCGTTTGCAAGTTAATGGCTTAGCAACACATTTAGCTATCCATTATTATATTATAAGAAGATTACTTCTGTATTAACTATTAATAAAAATGTGGAGGGAACCGTCTGTCTTGGTATGGACATAATGAGGAGGGATAACATTTGACTAAGAGAGTGATGAGTATGAAAAGTTGATGGATGGAGAGGAAGAGGAAGGCCAAAGAAAATATGAATGGATAGTCTAAGGAATGATAAGAAGAAAAAGGAAAAAATTATACTGTAGAAGAGATATAAATATCTATGAAGAAGAGAGCAGAGGTGGTCGAGTGGTATCGGCCCCGACTTACGAATTGTAGGTCATAGGTTCGAACCCTGCCAGACGCATTACTTTGTGTAATTTATTTCAATCACCCAATGCTCCTCAAATTCGGTTGAAGGAAAACATCGTGAGGAAACTGGCATGTTCTAGAATTAAAAATTCGAAGACATATGACATCTACCAACCCGCACTGGACCCGCGTAGTGGATTATGGCCCACTCCCTCTCACAGAGAGGAGGTCTGTGTTCCAGCAGTGGGAACATTATAGGCTGATGATGATGATGATGATGAAGAAAAAACGTGTTGCACTGACCCCAAGTAAAATGGAATGAGGGCAGATTATATAGAGTAAACTCAAAAAACTGTTGCCACTCTAAAACGGTTACTTAGCAATACCCCAAAATGATTCACTTAGTGAATGAATAGCCAGTGGTCTCAATACTGATTCCACCAAAATTACAATATGATTTTCTACAATAATTATGTCTCCTACATACACAATATCCTATCGGATCCCCCTAGATCTCGACGTTGTAATTCGGCATTGTACACGTCCTGCGTATAGCTACGTATGTACTGTCTACCTCGGCCATACCACTGCTCATCCAGATAATTATATTACGCCAGCTTACAATCAATATCGGGCTCAGCAGATCTGTAGGTATAAGGAGATAGCCAGAGAATTGTTGGTTAATAAATTAATGTTATGTGGTGTTTTGATTTTGGTGGCGTGGATGGAAGTGGGATTTATTTTGGTGGCACGGTTTATTTTTATGTTAATGCTTTTTAAAATACTAGCTGTCGCCGTGGTTTTACTACCGTTGCTCGTCTCCTGTTAGTCGTAGAGTGATGTGTTATAGCCTATATATAGCCTTCCTTGATAAATAAACTAACCAATACGAAACAATTTTACAATTCGGATCAATAGTTCCTGAGATTAAAGCTTTCAACCAAACAAATTCTTCAGCTTCGTAATTATAGTTGTTAAATATTTATACTTTATCTGAGCTTCACAGATAACCAATTCTCGCTGGTTTCTCAAGTAGTTAGAAATTATTGTAAAAAAAAAATGCGTTTTCGTAGCTTGTGTAAAACTATGCGTAGCAGCGTAGCATTCAGCGATCGACGGCAAATGGTAAAAAGGTTTCAATCAATTTATTTAAGATTTTTCGTAAAGAATCTTTATGTATTATTTTGTTAAAACTATAGTTTATTAATATACAAACTCGAAAGTAAGTTTTTTTTGTATGATTGTTGTTTTTCGCACAAAACAACTGAATCGACCATTCTGTTTTACACCTATACGTACCTATACATTGTCAGGTGTACAGAGACGGATTTTTTTCTTTTTTAGCGTATTATAATTAGTGTCCGACCGAAACTGATTTTTCAGCCGAAACCGAAACCGAAACCGAACCTTCGGCCTTGCTCTCAGTTTCGGCCGAAACCGAAACCGAAACTTTTTAAAACTTTTAACATTTCGATTTTTTTCTGTTTTTTTTTTTTACATTTGTTGGCACAAGAAAAAGTGTCAAACACACAGGGTGAATTTTTCAACTGGGCGTGGACGGCTATATTTTTAACTATGAGAAATATCGAAAAACGTTGAATAGAGCCTCGAGACCGATTTTTCCGAAAACTAAAACTGTATCATTGGATTTTAGAAAAATCAATAATCGTGGCCAAAAATCGAACCCGCTAATTTTGAAAACAAAAATCACAACCTGTATTATTACACCATTTGATAGTGTTAATACTAAGGATCAAATTCTGGGTAATAATGAAATACGGCAAATTTATGGATAGATAGATAGACGATCTTAAGAATTGCTATTTTTCTATGTTATTTAACTTCTACTGAGTCCATAATCTATTCGAAATTATAAAAAAATTCTTGTTTGTTTCCAATGTTTCACTAGATTTGAAGTCTCAACAATCGCACTATATTAATTTAGCAATACGAAATAACTGAGACATTAGACTAAAAAAATTGCATTATTTCAAAAAAGAAACCGTTTACTTAATTTAGTATCGAATACCGCCTAATCCTAATTCTAATCGCCTTGACGATTGATAAGTATTTAATCATTAACGTACGTAACAAATATTTTTTAATATGACATGAATATACAAGACTTAGGTACTCTTGGCAGTAAACTCAAAAACATAACCTCGTCTCACGAATAAACGGACGGTGGCAAACTGAGCCCCGCCGGCGAGCAAGTACGTGTTAGCTACGAATTTTACCGAACGACGCACGAAAATGCAGGAACACTTGAGTTTCGGCGGGGCCGAAAGTTTCGGCTATATTTTGGCCGAAACCGAAACTAAGGCCGAAACTAGGTATTTTGGCCGAAACCGGCCGAAACCGAAACCGAAACCGAAATTTCGGTCGGTCACTGATTATAATCATCAAATGACTCCTCCCACCCAGGGCGGAGCGGGAGGGATTGTCAGACTCGTACTGACTAAAATCCACGTTTACGTTCCGGCGCCGTAATTCGTGAGTCGCGCGACCCACAGAGACGGACGTATAGAGTACTTTTCATCACGAAAAAAGTATTGTTTCTGAAAATAACAACATGATATGAGATACTTTTACCTACAATTAGAATTATGATTGTCAAATTCAAGTCGCGGGCAAAACCTAGTCTGAAAACGTTCCATTATTGTTAAGCATTTAACAGTCAATAAATAATATTTGCACCTCATAAACCAACCATATTGGGTGCTTGTTTTTCACATGTCGAACATAAATAATGACATGTTTAACCTTATGTCTATATTTCCAATTACGCGACTTCTCCGGTCGGCCATAATCGTCGCGGAATAGTGATGGATGTGGAGTAGTGATCTGTTGTGCTAATTTTTTTTGTGTACGTGTTCTAAATATTTCGAACGAGGCGACCGGGTGGCGCTAGTTGTTACGAAAATTGAGACTCTGTGGTCAATGCTATGTATCTATGTATCTGTGATCCGCCACCTTAAAAAGCCCGCTGGGATCTTCCTTTGATAGTGCAAGAAAAATCCAATATTGAATTATTTAATCGCGTAATTTCATTTGTTTTTAGAGTACAGAGTGTAGAGTTTTTTAATACTTCTGTATCGATTGTTTAGCTACAAAATTAATAAGTCAATAAATTAATTAGTTTAATTCAATCAATAGCTAGATAAATCTTACATACATTTACAGAAACAAAGAGAGACAGACAAACAGGGAAACAAAATAATTTGTAGACGACTCTCTTTGCTTTGAAGGAACAACATTTTAATACAGTGAAGTCAAACTTCGTAGATGATTTTAACATATATTTTTACACTTTGAAGTGTCAAATTTCGTTTTGAATGTCTAACATTCTGTAAATTGTATTCAATTGCAAAAGGAAAAATAAAATTACTTTCAATTCTATTTTTTTGACATTGCTAATATTATACGATCTTTTGTTATATCTTCACTCAATCAATATAATTATGTAAGTAGGGATTTTCATACTAGTTTCTTCAACAACAAGACAAGGTTACTCTACAAAACATTTAGCACAATGTCATCTCCACTCATTCCCTATTCTCAATTCAGTTCACTAAATTGGCATTTGTTAATTAGATCAGAACGGTTTAATAATTGAACGTGAGCCAAATAAGAACTGAAAGAGTGAGGGAGACAGGAGGATATTTAGCCTCCTATAATTACCGTATGTGGAACAGAGATGGTAGGAGAAGATAAAAATACTAGCTTTTATTGTGAATTGGAAAATTGTGGTCGCAAAAGGCTTTTCTTGTTGACGTTATTAGGGAGAAATGGGAAAGTTTTAAATCGATATTGGGGACTTGAAAGATTCAAATTAGCAGTTTTAATGTTACGTTTTTTTATCATCATCAGCCTATAATGTTCCCACTGCTGGGACACAGGCCGTCTCTCATTAAGAGGGAGTGGGTCACCTCGCGGGCCCAGTGCGAGTTGGTAGACCTCACAAATGTCTTCGAATTTGATGCCGGTTTCGGTTCGAACCCACGATCTACAACTCGTAAGTCGTGACCGATATCACTGGGCATCACTGCTGTAATGTGAAATGATGTAATTAGTTCACCACTAAAGTGGACAAGATATAGTGATACATCATTTCGCATTACAGCATGCATATGGTAACGGTAACTTTTAGGACTCTATCACTGAGTTGCCTGTCTCACCAAATAATCTACCTTTACCTTATATTTCAATATACAACAGCCCTAATCACTCAATATACCTACCACATAAATTATAGTATCCAGTTCAATGCGAGTCCTGGCTCTAATAACAGTGTAATCTAAGATGGACAGATGTGTCTACCAGAATCTGGGCGTGATACCTAACGATCTGGCTTGGATTGGGTAAAATGATTGAAATCATAGTTAAAAAATGATGGGATCTCCCATTGTTAAAAGTTTATGTATTAAGAGCGCTTATTCTGAAAGTTGGCAACGTCGCAAAAGGTTGTCAAATATTTATTTATTTATTTATCACATGCTTTAACAAGTTTTAATTAATTTAATGTTGTTACTGTATGAAAATAAGAAATATGGCTGTAAAGAATTTATAAGGTAAATGCAATATAATTAATATTGGACAATTAAATGCAGTGTTGCCAGGCGCGGCGTTTTTATTCTGTTTCAGATTGCAATAATTACTTTGATTAAAATATCAAAGAATAAATCTAAAAAATGAAACACCGAGTGTATAGTTTTAGACGTAAAAAAGCATTTGGGAACTTTCCAAATGCCTTTTAAACACCGGAAACGGTTACAACATCAAATTCAGTGTTTTAAATGCATTGTGTGCATTGTGTTATAACAATTTTTTAGTGCACTACAGAGCCATATTTCTTGTTTTCATAAAGAAAAATTACCAAATTAATTAAAATTTGTAAATATTTGACAGCTTTTTGCGACATTGCCAACTTTCAGAATATGCGGCCTTAACAATATACTGATTTTTTAATTACCCTGCCGGAGGATTCCGCTATTTCACACAGAGGAGGCCTGTTTTCCTGTGTCCCAGGAGTGGGAACATTATAAGCTAATGATGATGATTATGAAAATGAGACGTTGAGGATTTCAAATACCTAAAGGACATAAATAACCACCGTCTTTCTGTCAATTTTAGACGATGTTGGCTTAGTAATAGTTTATACAAACTGTTACTTAGAATTTAACGAATTGTTTAACTCTTGATCAAACAACCCGCCATAGGTTGTGTGGGTGTAATGTACAATCGACAAAGTTGAATTATGAGCCACCATAAGCTTGTTTTCTTACAGTCATTCAAAAACATTCGCGTAAATATACATGTCCATGGTAAAGACTTTGATCTTTGTCAATTTGACGGATTCAAACGATTTATTGTCAAAATGGGTCATGATTCAACTTTCGACTGTACATTGATATGAAAATTCATTTTCCAATAGCGGTATTTAGAATCTACTAAAGATAACTTACTACTTTTGAGACAGTCTCTCTAGTCCCGCCATGGGAAGAAAAACTCATTTAATGATTTTGCCAATACCTAAAAACATATTAAGTATATTAATAATTAATATTCCACAACTATCACACAACGCCATTTAGTCCTAAGCTAAGCAGAGCTTGTGTTATGGGTAATAGACGACCGATAAACATACTTAAATATTTCTAAATACACGACCTCCGGCATAGCAGTCAGGATCACTAACCACTAGACCAACAGGCCAGTCAATATTAAACACCCATTCACATTCACATTCCACCTCTTTTTTAAAAACACAAAAAGAACCGATCAGACGAAAAAAAAAAACAAAACACAATCATAGTTCGATCTTAAAATTCGTTTCTTAACCCTACCGTCGCTTGCAAACTAAAATGAACTCAGAATTAGAATACTTGTGTTGCATCCGAATTGGCTCATTAAATTACAATAGATATTGTTTCGCGTACCATACATACATACATACAAACAGCGTAGGTTAGATTAGCATAAAAGTTTGAAGCTATTGTGAAAGATCAAGCTGGAATGTTTTTTTTTTGGATTGGCAATACTGGAAATCTTGCATTTAAAGTTACGGTCCTTCTCTAAAAAAACATTATTTTAAATTTATTATAGCATCTAAAAGTACCTATACATATTGGTTAGAACTTTAGCTGTAAAAAAATGTATGAAAATTGCGCTCTTTGGCTAGTATGTTACATTATAAACTCTCTTCCAGTTCCTAATAGCTACTAGAACTAGAATTACAAGCCAGCTATGTAGTTACTGTGTTCCGTCAATGCGCAGGAATTTCAATTCCTTCTCTGTATGCGTCTTGGCTGTCGTATTTCCTTCTGGCCCAAATTTGAGACCAAGAACAAACTCATTTTAAGTAAAGAACAAAATACCATTACTTAATTTTAAAGTATAGAAGTGGACTTGTCTAATAATTAAAAAATCAGAACGCAATATTCGCGTCACACTTAATTCAAATTAAACTTTCGCGCCGCTTCCAAAGACTATGCTAATACCTTCACAATTCCACTCAATCCAAAAACATTCCACTTTCATTCATTCACTCATTCAAACTTCAACAAAATATTCCGCCACTTTCAAATAGTTCTAAACCTTCATTTCGTTCAATCGATTGCCGGCTCCCCGACGTAAGAAAGAAGTCACTTTGCAAAACAAAAGGCTGAAGTCCAAAGAAAAAGTCCCAATTACGCTCCTAGAACACCCCCCTCGTCCCCCGTCCCCCTGACCGCTCTTCCCATTCCTCTGACGACCCTTGTTCCCCCAACAGGGGTGGGTCCCACTGACAGCGATTAATCGCTTATTGATATTAATGTTACGTTTTATCTTGGATGGGAAGGATTTTAAAGTTTGTATTAGGGATAGTTTTTAACAAAAAAGTAAAGTAGTAATCATAGTAGTTTTTAATAAAGTACTATGAGCATAATAGATAAAATTTTATGTTATACTAATTGTAGGTTATTAGTTATTATTAATTATGAGGCACCTTCGAGCAGTAGAGCTATGATGCAAGCTTAAATACAATGTTGTCGATAAGTATTTTGCCTTTAGTTTGCTTCTTCTTAGTCAAGTGCTTGTTCAATTATTATACTTAGTATTTATTTAAATATTTGTAAGGAAGTAAGGTTTATGCACCTCAAGTATTGGCATAAGCTTTAATGTAATTATATTTATCGCTACAAAATCAGTTTTAATTTCTAGTGCCTCATAAAATATACAGTCTAGATTATATAAAATCAGCTTAAAGTACATTAAATACTGTGTAGTAATAATATTTAAATGGCGGCTCGTAATTTAAATTGATGTTTACGAGTATTGCGACATAAAACTACAAATAATTAAAATGTTATCCGTCGGTGAGTTTGAAAGTAATAGAATATAACCTCAAACAATTTTCTGTTAGTTGTTTAATAATAGTTTTATCAGTCCTGTGAAAGTTATTTGCTGATATTAATATGAAGTCTTGCGGAAAACTAACCCACTCATTTTTTTATAGATACTGCTACCGAGTGACGCGGACAATGTGATTCTATAAAGCTTTTCAGTAAAATACAAAAAGTTTTTAAGCATAATTTTTTGTCTTAGATCTCCTGCAATACATTCTAAGTGTACTTTTTCATCATCATCATCATCATCATCACCATCATAATTATCAGCCTGTAAGAAGTGCACGACTGAACATAAGGAGGCTTATACCTGTCCTAATAGTACCGGTTGGGAGCCGCTTGCATCCAGCAAAATATTAAATTTAAAAAAAAAATATTTATCGGTTCCAAAATTTTCCATGGCATTTGTAAATAAAAAATCTTAAGCAACCGTCAAAGATTTGCATCAATATCACAAAAATTAACACTTCGAAACCAAATTAAACCTCCCCCACTCATGAATATTTATATCCCTCAATCCCTCAGTCCCGCTAGCAGTGACGCCCAACCTTTTCCCCAAAGAGTTTTATTGCACTGTCCAAGGAAGTAATTTCGTAGGTCAGGACTTTTTACTTTTTAAGAAAGTTCATTTTCTTTAGCTAGACATTTTTCTAGCAATATACACGAGTCTAACCTGGCGCTGCTGAGAACTTGTGAATTGCTTTATTTCCAAAGTAGTTTCGGAGTTTTTAAGGCAATTTGTAAGTTTAAGTGAGTTTCGGAGATAAATGATGAATTTTATTGTTATGTTTGTTGAGAGATTTAAGTTCTGCTCTCTGAACTTTTGTTTCCTCAAAATAAGCTTTAATTTGGAGAAGTTAAATTAAAATTAGGTGTAATTTAAGTGGGTCGAAGAGGCAGAATATAGTATTCAACTATATTTGTTATACTTGAAGTTCACAGTTACTTAAAAAAATATAGGCTATTGAGATGATCATGATAAGGAACAAGTCAGTCACTCCTTATAGAGTACTAGTATCCAGCTGCATCCGGTAGACTAGAAATTGAGACAGAACACCGTGGATTTTAGTCAGTACAAGTCTCGTAGTCCCTTTCATTCATTGGAAAGGTTGCCCATTCTCCTTTCTATTATGAAACTGATGAGATCCAAACTCACACTATGTTCAACAATTACATTGACTGAGTCTTTTGAGCCTTGAAAGACTTCCTACAGCTTTTAAAATGTTATTTTTTTATACGTACAAACTATCAAATCTTTTCTTTTATAATATTAGTGTCGACTTACTTTCGGGAGTTGCCAACGAACAAAGCACAAATTTTATTTTCTTTGTACCATATTTCACTAAAATAAAACATTCAAGACATCAACCATAACAATATCCATCAGTCTCAAGGTCTATCACCAAATTATCCACTGACCAACATAACTCAATACGCGGCAAAAATCTGAACTAAATTAAAATGTACTAAATTTGACATACCGATGACGTTTTTACGTAGACAGTGGCGCCGCTATCAAGTTTAATGTTATGTTGGCTGTGAGCATTATGTCTGCTCTGACCCAGTTCAATTGGCGTGAAGGTTCATGGACGAAGCTTTTGTTTTTGATTAGGTTTGTGAAGTAGTGCTAGCTAGGCTAGGATTATTTTTTATTAACTGTAACTATAGGAAGGTAAAAGAATTATACAATGTTATTGCGAACTATGACCACAATTCAGCGGTGAATGAATGTTGGTCATAATAACATGATATTACAATCATGTATTGTCCTATTTATTACATCCAACCAAATACATAAACTTTTGAATGATGTAGTTAGATTTTGATAAAAACTGTAGCATTAATATGTTCACTGTTGCCTTTAATCACTGTTTTTACTTACTTATTTACACTTTTTAATTTTCCGATTCAAAAATATCTTTAAAAACATCCCAAAATATTTTTCTTTTGTAATTATTAATTATTTTGTAATATGAAATCAGCTAATTTAAATGTTTCACAGTGCATAATATCTTTACCATCACGCCTTATGATTTATAGCATTCCAATCTCTCTCGCTTTGCCTTTACACTGTAGCATCACCCTTACGTGCACTCTACCTATACATGACATTATATTTATAATTTTATGTATGTATGTGTCACTCTTTGTCCTTTTTTCGTCCGTCCGTTTATTTGTATGTTTCGTTAATGAATTATTGAAATTATTTCGAGAACACTGACATACTTTTTATTCTGAACTGAAATGAGGGTATTGTGTGATTTATTTTTAAATGAAACTCGATATTGAGTTGTGATTGAGATATTTTTAACATTTTTAATTATAGTATGGCAGTTAATTTATGATTTTGTTGCATGAGGTGATATCAGACTATGGAACGAGTCTCTGGATAGAATAGATCTAGAGTTTAATTTTTCACCGATTTCACAAAGGAGGAGGTTCTAAATTTAGTCGGTTTTTTATTTATATCTTTTCACATTTTAGATAGAGAGTGGTATTTAGTTATAACTCTATTTATGAAGGTACCCTGCCGGGGTTGCGGGACATACGTATACCGCGACTCCGGCACACAAAGGGCTACCGAAGGACACCGTGAATTTTCGTCAATACAAGTCTGACAGTCCCTCCCGCCCTGCCCGGGGTGGGAGGACACATTTGACGAATTTGCCACGTAAAAAAAAAATATATGAAGGTACTTCAAAATGAGTAAAAGGAATTATGATTCTTACTTAAGCTTTACTTATTAATGCTACATTTTGTGAGAATGGATGGTTATGTCGATGTTTTTGGGCTTTCACAAAATTAAATTAAAAATATTGGAAAATATCAGTTCAATAATATTGATGTTTGGGCATTTATTTAGTTGTTACCTTAGCATTAGAGAAAATGAGCAATATGTCGTCTACACTTGTCGCCCCTTCATGTTTTAAATAAGTGTTTATGTTAAAATCTACGACTGGCGCCTTCTTCAAGTTTATGATAGCATAATAATTAACAAAATATTTTCAACGACACTCAAGAATTCCAATCTTATTAATAGACGGACATACAAACCTATAGGGATTGAAGTACATACGCATATATGTATAGTATATAAACGCAGTCAATTTATCAGTATAATACCTAACATACGTACATAAGTAACATATACGCTGATAAAATGCTAATACGGGCTGTTATCAGTCGTGATAACAGTGATAACATATCACAGTCAAGTGCAGTTCTGTTGCAAACCGAAAATTAGTTTGAATATTGACTTTTCGACGCCATTTTGAATTTCTGAAATGTAATATCGAAAGATAGTGACTTTTCTCTAGGTATTTTATCTACTTTATAAAAATAAGTCGGGTTTTCCTTTCTGACGCTATAACTCCAGAACGCACGAACCGATTTCCACGGTTTTGCATTCGTTGGAAAGGTCTCGGGCTCCGTGAGGTTTATAACACCATCTGGTGGCGAAACGGAGTTCGCCGGGTTTGCTAGTATTTACATAAACAAACATGGATCACATGATGAGGAGGGATGACAGTCATGTGACTAAGAGAGTGATGAGTATGAATGTAGATGGATGGAGAGGAAGAGGAAGGCCAAAGTAATTGATACTGTGACGTCTGATAGGGGAGAATGGAAGAAGAAAACGTGTTGCGACCACAAGTAAAATGGGATAAGGACAGAAAGATGATGATGATTCTTAGTTTGGTAAAATCATCAAAACTTTCCTCTTACTCAGGGCCGGACCGAAGGGATTTTCAGACTTGTACTGACTACAATTCAAGGTGATCCTTCAATTCAATTCATTTCTTTATTGAATTCCATGTGTTACAAAAACCCTGTCGGGCACGCAAAATTAGGAGACACGAAGAGGGCTAAGTTTCATTTAATTTAATTAAAATATTCAATAGCCCTTTACGTTCTAAGGCCACTGTTATCTGATGAGGTAGTCCCACGACCCCGATTTATATTTAATAGGGGATTGCTCTTGGCTAGATTGAGGTCACGATTTTCTGTTACAAAGTCAAAACAGGAACATAGTGTCGTAGACAAAAAAAAATGGAAAATTGGTCTTTGTTTCAAAAATGTAATGAGTACTTCATTACAAATTATTTCAGTCTTCAAATACCAGAACTCTCGAGAATCATTCATAAATTACCTGCACTTGTAAAACCTGATAAGATCTAAGTACTTATAATGTCTAATTCGTTTCAAATTCCTGTTAATTTGTTTGTAATGATAAGATATCAGCAGTGTCTTATATTGCGTAAACTGTCTGTATCACTGTAGGGACCAAAACTATTATAAAACACAAATGATGTATCGACATTTCTTTCTGCGAACCCGCCATGCTGGTAAAGGAGAGGCGGCACTCGTGTAGGAGAGGATATCCTCCACCTCACGATCCAGCCGCCGTGGGAGACGCTCACGACTACGGAGGTCACGACGCGATTTCCAGCCACGGCTAGTAATGGTGTTGTAGGAGAGATAATATATTTAGAAAAAGCCTTCCTCCAAAATTAGGCAAAACTTTTTTTATAATCCAACTTGAGCCTTTCCACCAGAGATGTACTATGTAGCTGTGCTGCGAGAATGTAAAAGCTGAGCTACGAAACTGTGTGACTGTTTCCACTGCTACGCTACGTGGCTGTGCGAGTAGGATGTGTTATGAAGAGGCGTAGCTCCGCTATGAAGATGCGTAGCTGCGCTACGAAGCTGCGTAGCTGCGCTACGAAGATGCGTAGCTGCTCTATAAAGATGCGTAGCTGCGCTACGAAGATGCGAAGCTCGAGCTATGCGATGTATCGATATTAGGGTAGACGACCCATAGCACACATTCTTCCGTATAAAAAACACATTTTAGTGGAATCCGTTTCCACCAGTGCTGTGCTATGTAAACCAATGAATATGATTGGTGGATATCAAACGCATCCGCAGCAACGTAGTAGAGCGCATCTCTGGTGGAAAAGTAGCGAGTCTTTTCGTAGTGACAGTTATTTTTTAGACAATTGTTCAAGAGTGGTTTAACTTTTCTGTAGAGACGGATAGCATCCAGAGATTGGCTCATTTAGGCCAAACATATCGATATATAACCTACGTAACAAGATTCTTAGTGAGTCAATTATTGATAAACCAAGTTATATCCGTTTTGGTGGTGGCCAGGGGTGTGTAGCTATCTAGAATTCATATTGATATATAGTTTGTACTAATTGCCTTGTTAATGAAGCGGTTGACATGGTAACAACTGTAGGTAGTGTCCTAGATTTGTTTCTAGGGTGGGATAAGGAGAGAGGGCCAGAACTTACCGGGGACGCGGGACTGCCTCATTAGGTAACCGTGGTCCTGTAACGGAAACCTGTTGAAGGATTTCTGACAGTGCCGTGTGTCTACTAGTGACTACTAGAACTTCGACCTACTTTGACTCTTAACAAACAATTTAAATTCAAATATCAAAATGTTTATAATCAAGGCTCACATTACAAACAGATACTTTAGATCTAAGATCTACCTACTTACATGTGACCTTGGACAAGCTTGTTAGTTCATAATGTCGTCGTAATGGTACCTAACCTAGTGACAGATTGTCTGAATTTAATGGGACACTTAGAATAACAATTATTTGTTTTGTGTTGTTTGATTGTTGATAAAAATTGCCACTTCAACTTGCAAATTTTAATGGGCTATGTCGGTGACTCTGGTTCTTCGCCGAATATCCATGTTCCGGATTTTATCCCGCAAAGAAACAAAAGTTGTTTAGTAGCTGAAACGTTTTAGCTTAACCGACTTCCCACAAAAGGATAAACCAATCTGTTGAATGTTGTCTAATAAAATAAGTGTTACTGCAAAACGACCCTAATATCATCATCTTCTGCCCTTATCCCTTTTTGCTTGTAGTCGGCGCAACACGTTTTTTTCTTCCATTCTCCCCTATCAGACGTCATAGTATCATTTACTCCATTTTCATTCATATCATTTCGTTTACAATCCATCCATCTTTTCTTAGGCCTTCCCCTTCCTCTCCATCCATCAACATTCATACTCATCACTCACTTAGTCACATGAGTGTCATCCCTCCTCATCACATGTCCATACCAGGACAGACGATTCCCTTTATTTTTTTATGTAGATGCGTCACTTTCAATACGACCCTAATATCATCATAATTTGATTGATGTTCGAAAGTAATTTTTTTTATTACTTAAGACTGATAATTAAAAGAAAACACAGTTAATTTTCCATACAAGATCTATAAAAACATTATAACAGTAAAAACAATACCATAATGTCAGTAATTTGGCTAGCAGTGCCGAGTTCTCATGATAAAAGTGGTTCATGTGAAAATAATCAACGCGGCATGTCTTTGTACTGAAAAAAAAAAACATGTTTTTGACTATGTAAGTAGTTGCTGTTATTTGCCAGAACGTGATGATTAAAAATTGCGAAAAAACAGGCTCGTCATCGTTTCTGAACGTTGCTTTTTTGTGAATTAAAAATTGTGCCTGTGTTTTGGAAGTGACATTTCAAAAGCTTGGCTGTCACGCTGTGATTAAAAAAAGATGATTTGGTTTTGTGAACATACCAAGTATTTAAAATGTTTTTTTTATTAGGTACATTTAAAGCTGTTTTAAAAAAAGTTTAAATAGTATTCGACACTTAGATTTAAACGTTTAATTTAAAATATCGGGTCTAAAAACAAATTTGATTTCTATGTTTTGGATATATTTTTTTGAGTTTTTAGACTACGACCAATAAAGAAGACAGGCCACATTTTAACAAAAACCATGGAGAAAATCTACGTATATATTGGCTATTTTCTATTTTCTGGACTCTGTCAAAACCTCAATTTGTCGTTAAATTAAAGAAGAAAGTAACAAATAAGTTAATACAACATCTAAAGTTATTTTAATTAATAAACTTTCTCAAGACAGTTCGAATGAAATATGTTTTTGAAGTTCCGATGAGGAGCGTCTCCAAGTTTTTGAGTTTACTCAACTGTTACATCTAAAAAAAGTTTTTGTTTGGATATTGTAATTTACCTGAGAATCTGGGACTTGCATTATCTCCTTTTTCTTCATAAAGAACCAAGTTTTTTAATAGGTATTTTATTTTTTAATCTTATATTTTTTTTAAGTATTTGCACTAGGTATCTTCTCTATTTTTATAGAGAACTATTTTTTTTTCAAGTAGGTACTTTTAATTTAAATTATTCGTCGGTATTTTAGATTGTTTTAAACCAAAAAGATTTGTAGCTTTCTGTAAAAAAAAAGCTTAGCTGTAAGAATTTCTCCAGTGTCGTGGGTGCGTTTATAAACATAGAAACTCAAACACCCAGATTCTACCACGCTAAAAAAAGCCTTCGCCACTGTTGGGCAAAGGTCATAATGATTCCAGTTTCCAGGACCACCAATCCAAATCTTTAAAAATAAATAAAATTTCAATTAATGAATTTAATAATAAAGGTCTACCTACTCCACAATAAAATAACTGCATTAGGATTGTCACATAAATTACGTAATCTTGCAGCTATTTCAACTTTACTACCTCATAACACACAGGAAAATATACTAAATCATCTTATCTTGAACAGGAAGCCCTAATTACTAATTAAATTCACTCCAACACGAAAACATCAACATCCATTTCGATCGACAAAAACAAAAAAAAAACGAACAAACATTCAAACAAAACAATTCTCTATGGAAGCAATTAATATAATAAAACCTTCATTTAGGCCAAACAAACTACCGAGTCAGCGTTGACGACGCACGCACAAAAATATATCCATCCCGTTCTTTTATAAGTAAAACTACGCCATCTATCTCTTTCGCCCATTCGAAATACCGTAAGCAAGTAGTGCGGTGGGCGGGCATTGGGTTTTTTTTCACGGTTAGATAACGGCCCAAACGGTTCCGTATCTAAGCGCTTTCCCGTAACGATGTTGACTTTTGGCGACGATAAAGAACGTTCTCTTCAAAATGGCGGTAATATGATTGGTACGCTGTTGTATGTTAATGCGAAATCAGTCAATATTTGTGCCATCCTTCGAGGAAATATTAAATGGTTGTACAGAATCTTTTATATAAAGTTTTAAATGCAAATATAAGTTTATTTTTATGTTATTTTTCAATTAGCAAATGCAAAAGGCTGTATTGTTTTTTCATAATGAAAATATGTTCAGAACACAAATTGGCCTAAACACTATTATCCTAGAATAAGTGGGTATAATAGGTGCATTCAGGGTCTTTACATACCCTAATCTATTATTTCCATAGACAATAACACCCAATGGATCATCATACCATGACGTCAATGACCAACTATTGAAAAACCAAGAAATATTGACAACACGAATACAATAGTTATGGCTTCCTTGATCGCCGCCATTTTTTCTGATTAATAGGAATTAATCATCAGTGCTAGTCTGTGGTTGGCTGCAGTTAGAGTCAACACATTACCTAATTGGCCAGTTTTTAGTTAGTTTACCTAGTACCTAGTAATAATAGACAAATGTTTCCTCCTAAGTTTGCCTTGCTATTCGGTACCTATTCTCGTTTTGCGCAAAGATTTATTTAAATTGTGAAGAAGGATGAATGCTTGTTGAACTATTGCTTTAAAAAAAAAGAACTGCCAACATTGACAGCTGTCACATTTGCGCGCGTAGAAATTTCAAAATGGCGGAATAGAACACTTTGTTACCTAAAACGATCAGAGAATCAAAGAGCAAAGTGTGGTCCCTACTTTAAATTCAGCTCGAGTTGTTGAAGGCAATTGCAGGAAATAGGTTTTGTAATGCACTAAGGATGTTCAAATTGAGACTCCAGTACCTAGGTAACGTTTGAAAACACTACATTTGAGTATTATTAATAACGTCGTTGAATATTTAAAATAAAAAAAATGACCATTTTCTCACGAAACCTAGAGGGGTATGGCAAGAATCATCCCGGTTAATTTTGTGTCCCACAGAATTTCTAAATTAAACATAATAATTCTAATAAAAAAAATAAAACATAATTATAATAATGTGAGAATAATATGCACACAAAAATGTTTAGAACCTATTGAGTGGTCAACTCCATAGATTTTTTTTTTCGGTGTATGCATACCTGATGCTTCTATAATTCGTAATTGTTTTCCCATTTTATTATACAACATGCATAAGGGAATAGTCTTTAGGGCTGTAAGAGATTACATTGGCCGACTGTACTTCTTATGGAAAACTAATTATACCATTAAATTCCTTTTTAATGATATATAGTTCATCTTTGTTGGGTTTATGTAAAGCCTCGTCAGGCTTCAAGGGAAACTTGGCAATATCTTTTCTGTAAGTCACAAATTGATATTTTATTCCCTATAGAAAGGAACATAATTATTTATACATACACACGTATTTTTCAACTCTAAAACGTTTCTAAAACTGCTCCAAAAACGAATACATAGAAAGATATTTCTTCAATAAACTCCTAGAATCCAAAACATAAATATTTGTTTACAATTGTTGAGAAGCTAAATTGCGAACACAACAGAAAGCGAATTCCCGAGACACTCACAAACTTTTCCAATCTAAACCGAATATTTTTAGTTTTCTACTGCACACCTACTTAGAGTTTCATACAAACCGGTCTGGACAAGCCGCGGACATTGGATTCTGACAGTTAATGTATTGAAGTAACTGTCAAATGTAAATTAAAAATCACTGACACTGCTACACCCTTAGCACGAGTTTTCAGTATTTGAGACGTAAAGTAATTTTTCAATGAAAATACTTGTTCCTTCTTCGCACACCAGAGGCGCTGTTCCATTTTTTCATACAGAAACGCTGTAAATACTGGAAAGACGCTGTAAAGTAAAAGAACGATAATTCGTGCTAAGGGTACAGTTAATTTTATTTTTGAATCCCAGGGATAATTTAATGTTAAATAATTCTGGGGTGATACGAAGCTTGCCAAGTCATAGTTAGCTAGTCCATAATATATTTTAATAGATAATAATTCTAAATGCGAAAGTAAGTGACCACGAATGAATGTTTGTTACTCTTTTACGCAAAATTCTCTTTATGGATTTGGGTGGGAAAAGTGTTTGTAACTTGCGAGTTTTGCTGCAAAGAATACTTTTAGCCCGGTAAGATCACACAGCAATGTCATCAATCTCCACTTAAGCGAAGACGCAAGTTTTAGCTAGAATAGTATATATTATTTTTCAATTAGACCAGTTCTAGACACTTACCTATGTATTGTCAAAAAAATATAATTAAAAACAGAAAAAGATGAAGCTACTGATCAGACAAGGCATCATTACTTCTGTCGCTATCCATGTCCGGTGTCCTCAAAATGTCCGCACAGGTACAACCAAACCTTCATATTTGTCACAGTACATTCGAGAGACGTGTAAAATAATCTAGGTAGCAAGGTCTCGCCCTTGGCTCGCGACACCAATACCCTATATGTATGTAATTACATATTTATTTAGTTCTACAGTGATCTGCGAGCTAAATTTAGATGACTAAACTCGTGTTGGAGGTATAGCAAGGTTAGTTTTTAGTGGTGAAGTGATGGGACATGCTTAAAACGGATGGTGATGAAACTGGGCTGTGTCATCATCGTATATACTGTTTTAGCCATAATATACATCATATATACATAGCTGAGTTCTTAGACTTTTAATCATAATTCATTTTCTTGATCTTTGGCAGTCGTTAGTGTAAGTAAGAAAGCTCTAACAGTCTGATAACCAGTCTTACCATAGAGTATCGTATACCTAGTTACTGGGTTGTGTAGGTCCGATAGGCAGTCGCTCCATGTAAAATACTGATATTCAGTTGCATCTGGTTCGACTGGAAGCCGACCCCAATATAGTTGGGATAAGGCTAGGAAAATAATGATGGTTTACTTCACACCTCAATCTAGATCAGAAGCAAAGATCAGGACTAAAATAGATCGTGGGCACTCAAAAAGAACTGGAACTCTAGCGCACCAACGACCGACGCAACGGAACACATCCTAGCCTTTTCCAAACTATAATGCAGTCGGCCTCTAGTCGAACCATACATCGTGTTGTGGAGTTAATATAAGCAGTCGATCCATGTAAAATACTGATATTCAGCTGCATGCTATGTTGCATTTTAGACTGGAAGCCAACTATAGAATAGCATGGCAGATGATGACGCCTTAAATTGGGATAAACGATACTTTCACAATTATTACGTCTTGTGATTGCGACTGTAGCACCATAATTTTGTAGTAATTATTGTCTTATGATATTTCCAAAATATCCGTAACAGTAACCTTAGCACAAATTTTCACTCTATTACTTTCCAGTATTTACAGCGTTTCTTGTATGCGAAGAAAGAACTATTTTTTTCCTTGAAAATTGTCAATTTGAAATTGTCAAAGTTCCAGTTTACTTTACGTCTCAAATACCGAAAAATCATGCTAAGGGTACTGGCCTTAATGATTTCTTTTACTGAGAAAGTATAGAGCAAAAGTGACATCGCAAATAGAACAACAAAATCAATTCTTCACTCACAAATACGTTACCATTACACTTATATACATTGTATAAATAATAACAACTGTTAAACAATCCCATTACATAACTAACATAATCCATAACACAGTAATTACATTGTAACATACATTTTAACACTATAAAATGTCATTTACAGTGAATAAAGTGATTGAACAGTAGAATCGTATGTCATTCATTAAACCATAGAGGCATAGAGTATAGTAATAGATAATTGATGGGCAAAGGTGCTTAATGAAAAGGCTCGTATGATTACAATGTGTAGCAATTGTCTGTGGTCATAGTTAGGTTAGTGTAACAGGTGAATACTTTATGGTTTTTGATAGAGGAGCTCGTGGCTAAATAATTACAGCAGCACTGGCCGATCTTCCGGGTTAAGCCGCGCTTGCCGAGGTTAGTCTGTGGATGGGTGACCATCTGTCATAGCGAGTTTCCACCGTGCTTCGGAAAGCACGTAAAGCCGTTGTTTCCGGCTGTCATTTGCAGATCTTCGACAGTCGTTACTGTTAGTCAGAAGCTCATAAGTCTGACTACTTACCATGGGGTATCGTATTTCCAAGTTACTTGGTTGTGGAAGTTTGATTGGCAGTCGTTTCATGTAAAATACTGATATTCAGATGGATCTGGTTCGACTGGAAGCCGACCCCAATATAGTTAAGAAAAGGTTAGGCAGATGATGAGATTCTGCTTCACGGTTACCTCATAAGACAGCCCCGCGACCCTGGCAGGCTTTGACTCTCTAAGAAGAGACCCGTCATTTTGCTGTCAGCTCTTTGTGGCGCTTGGAACACGACGCGCCGTCGACCCGTTCGCATACACATAACTTGATCATTTTAAATGCTTACAAAAACTTCCCTCAAAAATGGTGCCGAGAACAAAGTTATTTTAAAACATAGTCATAGTCAATTTCATAACTTTGCATAATCCCTAGCTACATAAAGCGAACTCAGGTAAACTTATCAGTGAGGTTGAGTCAAAAACATCACATTACACTATGTAGGGCCCTTATCATTGTGATAAGGAGATTAGCACGTCTCCAACTACTGATAACGCGTTCCATATGGATTATACTTACTAAATACCGCTTTCAACTTCAAATAGTCATAAAAGTTATTTGTTTCATGTTTAAAATATAACCTAGATATTTTTTTTCGTTTTCTATATTATAAGCTGACCCTGCGAACTTCTTAGTGCCACAGAATCAATACAATTACACTACTAAAACCTACTACATCATTTGTTACAAAAAATGTGATGAATGAAGAACCGCTCGACTCTACTAAATAGACATACATACCTACATTACGTATATATCATCATACGAACTATGTTCGACCCGATGATGTCAGTCAGGGTCTTCGCAGGGCTTCGGTTGGAATCAGAGAATAAAATGACAGCAACCCTGCTCCAACGGTGTTTATTTGCAGAAAGAGGATGATGCCATATACATTGGTCCTTATATACTACTCGGTGGCGTATTTTACTACCAACATCACAAATTGCACAGCACCATCTATCGAGTCATTGTGTACTAAAATTCAAGAAACAGTGTTCCTTAGACAATCCTCCTTTTATGATAGACGTACACGATCAAGGTTAAACATACTCCCCCCATTAAGGGCAAACTTAAATTGACCTTAATAAAATTTACATCATGACACAACATTAAACATTTTGCAGTACCTACATACTAAATAGCTCAAGTATTAAAATTAGTTCTAAGACAAATCAAATAGGTACGCTATTCAGTAACAAACATAGTCTAGGTAGCAAACTTAATTTAGACACAGACCTAGTAATATAATTTTTAGTTTCATACAATGCCATATCATTAAAAAGCTTAAATTCCAATTTAGCAGTGCTTGATCTGGTACCTACCCTGGATACCGGTATATTATTCAACTCGCCTAAACTACTACGGTAAGTAAACCATTTTTTTTTAAAGAATTTCATATCGTTATGTCCTAATCCTATTTTATTTCAGAAATTCATAATTTTTGTATTTGTATTTTGATCTAAAATCACAAGAGCAAAGAATTTTAGGTTCCAACAATCTTTTTTAATAATAGTTTTCCGATAATTATTTTATTTAGTTACAGGTTTTTGCAGCCGCTACTTGACGGAGTACTGGAAGTTATTCGATCTTCTGTTCCAGATAAGTGTTTCTTTTTTTTTTACGTATCCTTACTTGCCCTTTACCCTTTTTACCAATTATACTCTCCTTTATTTTATCCCTGTCCTTTTTAACAACCGTATGATGAGCTAAGTAGCCTACTACGTGATTATTTTTTATATTCGACTACTGGCTTCATGTCACCTAGTAGCAAATTAGCTTTAAACAGCTCTTTGCATTTTATTTCCCCATTTGTCAGTTTCCGTTGACTAGATGCTTTTTGATTTAATTCTTGTTCTGGAAATCGTTTTAACAAGTCCTCTTCTTTTTGCACTTGACAATGTAATGCCAGTACACCTTCGGTTTGAGTCACCGATGAGTCTACAACTCCAGATAAAATCCAACCTAAAGCTGTAGACTGAGCAATAAGAGAACCTGTAGGACTTCGCATGAACCCTTCATTTATTAACTGACTGTACATGTCAGCTCCGAATAAAAGATCAACTTTATTAGGCTGGTGATAATTCGGATCAGCAAGTTCAATCCCTCCAAGTTCTGACCATTCCAATTTATCTACCTTCCTCGTTGGAAGAAGAGTAGTGATTGACGACAGAACATGAGCCTTAAAGGTAAATGTGCAATGTGGATTGACTCTAGATCGAATTTTCATACAAACTATTGATTTCGAAAGTAATTCTTGATCTCCCCCTAGACCAGCAATATTACTCCTTAATGAAATCTTTTTTAATTTCAGATCCTGAACAGTACTTTCTGTAACAAAGTTTGCTTGCGATCCCTGGTCCAGTACCGCTCTTAAAACGTGATGATCACCGAATTTCGACTCGGCCTTGACTAGCGCCGTCGCTAGCAAGACCTGCTTACAATTTTTACCTGTCGAAAAACAGCTAACTACCGACGTTTGATTTTCAGTTTCTTCATCAGAACCCCCTCCTGTAGAAGGCTCCGGCTCCTCCTGCGAAACGTTCTTGCCCGATCCCCGTTTCGAAATGACATCAATGGTCTCAGGCGTATCTGAGCTTTTTGGGTGTAATAATGTGTGGTGACGACGATGGCAAATCTTACATTTTATATTTATTCGACAAAACTTAGCTGAGTGATTATTCCCTAAGCAATTGAAACATAAATTATTTTTCATGACGAAATCGCGACGTTTTTCAGTGAATTCAAGAGCAAATTTCTTACAGGTATACAATCTATGTGAATCGGAACAAAACGGACACATAACTTCTGCTACGTGCAATGCTTTCAATGTTGAATTATTGTTCGTTCTGTTTGCTGAATGTTTATTATCAATAAATTCTAGGGCCCTGTATCTATTTGTTAAAAAATCTTTGAATTGCTGGTAAGTTGGCAAGTGATCGGAACTGTTGTTATTACTGTATTCAAACTCCCATTGCTTTCTCGTTTCTAAGTCCAATTTTAATGTTAGAATATGAATAATCATTATATCCCAATTTGCCACATCTATTCCGAGGTTTGCCAACCCACTTAAGCAGTCGCTGGTAGTGTCAACTAATTCCTTTAAGTGAAACGCTGATTCTGCAATAATGTTTTTCTGACTAAGAAGTCGCCTGATTATATTATGAGACAAATACCGTTTATTGTTATACCTACTTTTTAATAACGACCAACATCTTTGGTAGTTGTCGTCTGCAATTGGTATTTGCCTTATTAATTGCTCGGCTTCACCGGTCAGGTAAACATTTTAGATAATGAATTTTTTGGACATTACTCAATTTTAAATTATCATGAACTAAAGAAATAAACAAATCTCTAAAACAAATCCATTCGTCATATTTCCCAGAGAATTGAGGAATAACTATTTTTGGCAATTGTACGGTCTGAGACTTTGTTTCATCGTATGTAATCCCAACGCATACGTGTTTTTCTTTACATTTTTCACCAACTAATAACGAAATAGATTTTAATTCTGTTTTAAATTCTAGATAACATTCTTCAGCTTCATCATACATATCGTTTTTTGTATAATCGTGATCACATAACTTAGAACCAAATTTTTCTATTAACGATCTGTGGGTCTCAGCAAATACATCCCATAGTTTTTCTAAAGCTTCTAACCTCACATGAACGTAAACATCCGTAATTCTCTCCTTAGGAGCCTTTTTAAAATTTCGTCTAGCTTTTACAATATTATTCAAATTGTCATATTGAAGTGCTAGTTTGGATTCCATAGTGAAAAAAATAATAAACAAATAGGTGCAAGAAAAAAGTAAGTACTTAAAACTAAAAAGTCTAGAACCTTTTTTCTTCGATGAAAACTTCAAGTTGTTTTTTTTTAAAATAGCCCGTGTCACTTTTTTATGACAGCTCTTGTCACGAATTTTCAATGTTCACACACGCACGTTTTTATTTTTTGTTTCACTCACTCACGAATGCACCAACTTCACGTCACTCCACCTGATCACCCGTGATTCTTCAGGTGTCTTCCGGCTCCCATATCCTGACAGCCAGCGGCTGTCTCGAAGTCCAAGGCAGGATTCACCACCAAACCCGGCTCCTGATTATTGCACCAGCTCCTCACGAGCTGATCTGCTTGCTCGGAAGACTCCGCCCCTGCTCAGTCACGCAAAAATGCACCACCACTAGGGTGCTCCGCTACTAGTTAATCCGACTCCGAAGGACCATGTTCGACCCGATGATGTCAGTCAGGGTCTTCGCAGGGCTTCGGTTGGAATCAGAGAATAAAATGACAGCAACCCTGCTCCAACGGTGTTTATTTGCAGAAAGAGGATGATGCCATATACATTGGTCCTTATATACTACTCGGTGGCGTATTTTACTACCAACATCACAAATTGCACAGCACCATCTATCGAGTCATTGTGTACTAAAATTCAAGAAACAGTGTTCCTTAGACAATCCTCCTTTTATGATAGACATACACGATCAAGGTTAAACAAACTAGATGCAGCTGCATATCGGTATTATACGTGAACCGACTACCTATCGTACCACCACAACCCAGTAACTGGGTAATACGATAACCCATGATAAGACTGGTTGTCAGATTTTTCGAGCGTCTGACTACTAGTAACGACTGTCAAAGATCTACAAATGACAGCCGGGCCTGGCTTTACGTGCTTTCTGAGGCACGGAGGAAACTCGCTATGACAGATTGTCACCCATCCACAGACCAACCTCGGCTCGGCCTGTGCGGCTGTAATTATTTAGCCCCGAGCTCTTCAATTGATTTAAGATAACGACATAGAAATAATTGATTTAAACCATCGTCTATGGCATTGTTCCAATCTACTTCCCCAGTATTTCATCACCAATTCTATCACAAATCCTTGCGAAAACGTTCAGGAAACTTTGTTCTGAAAATGTATAAGAAATCTTGCATTCTAAGGCTGTCCAAGGAGACCACAAGGCGATCTGTTGTTTCCGTATTTTACTTGAATTAGTGCGTTGGCACAATAGACATTATATGCGGAGAATATTTTAGTATCTATTGTTAAAGATTACATCTCGGTTTATTTCCTTGAGTACTTAGTACATCCTGCTTTAATAAGTTAGAGTTAGGGAAGTGAAATTGGTCGGTTATACATATAAATTTTATATTTTATGCTGTACAAATAAAACAGTATATTACGACTGAAAAAAAATTAGTCAATCAGTTAGATTGTGTTTTTTTTTTCTTTTTCAATTCAAAGTAAAATACCTAATTCAAACTAAAATAATTACATGTTTAGAATCTATCATATCAAAACACAAGCTTGGTTAAAAAACTGAAACCATGTATAAATTGACGTTAGCTAACATAGAACTAAGTAATTTTTTTTTTTGTCATTTGAGATTTGTAAAAACATTTTCAACACTTTCAATCGTGGTAATTGCCAATTTGAACCCAAAGAGATTCAAATAGTCTATCGAAAAACCTATAGCAATCTTCGATGTCTCCATAGTACTAAATAAAACTCAATTCCCATCACGTGAACGGACTTAAAATAGCACAGTTTTAAATTCTAACCTTAGATCGTTGATTCGTTGAAGGCCAAACCAGTAAAGTGGGCCAATAAATAAATAGATACGATTGTATGTCTGTAAATGTCGTATTAATTTAACTGAGTTGGAATAGAAACTACTTTTCAAATAAATTTATTATGTAACGGTTATGTTTGGTCTATGGGTTCGTTTACTTGATATTTTATAGGTTTTAAAGTGGTTATCTGGAGTAAATTATGTTTTGTGAAAAGTAGTGTTAAATTTACATTTAACTTTTATTTTTATTTGTTGTGAGATAAAAAAGAAGAAGTTCTTTATTATTTTAATTGAACAATGTCATTATTTGGTTTTAACTATTTACCATTAGCTTTTATTATGTTTTGAGTAATATAAATAAGTTCGGCGAAAAAAAACTTGTTTCGTTGCATGCCCAAAAACTATGTGATTTTAATAAGACACTACTTAAGTTATAATCATAAAATAAATCCCTTACTGACTAACTTACGACAAGTTCAAAAAAAAAGTTCAAAGTATTAATTGTTTAAATCATAAAACAAAGAGAAACAAAATCTCTGCTACGCTTCTTCTACGAACATCTGCTACGGCGTAGCTCGTCGTAGCTCGTCGTAGCAAGATTTTATAAATTATCTTACTACCTACATTTAATTTTTTTTTTGTATTTTTAAGATTTAAACCACACACAATGGTTATTTTCTGTCAAATAATTCAAATAATTACCATAGATTTGTATTTTAGTGTTAAAGTTCAATAAATCATATTAAGTATTAAAAATAACATAATTTTCTAAATGTTTCGTTTAAAACATTTTTTCTTGAGCTACTTAAAGCCGTCGGGTTTCATTTCCCGTCGGCATTGTGTTTCTTCTCTTACGTTCAGGAATACCAAATCAAATTAGGAGTTAGTTTATTAAAAAGGCTTAGTGAAATTAACAGGCACCTCGGAATCATACACATTTTTAAAAGCAAAAAAAAAAAGTTTTAAATAGAAGAGAAAACTTCTAAAAATGGAAAACGGTTTTATCGTTTACTTTTGTATTGTCTATTTATAATACTGGTTGGATGTTGACACATTGGTTCTGTTAATAAAATAGTAATAGTAAAAATATCAGATTCGATGTATAATTAAATAATACTATGTATCGGTTTCTCTTAATTTACTTTTAAATAGATTATATTATTACATAGAAATTGAAAGTTATCACTCTCTCAAATGAAATATTTAATTTTTAAAATTACAGAATGAGATTGATAAATTAATTTATAATTTACAATGTCGTAGTATCACTCTGTTTTTTTATGATGATTGGTTATTGTAAACGACTTTTAATTTTATTTTAGACATTTCCTTCAGCGTTTACCAGTAGTGAAGAAATAAATTATACAATCTGACACCAGATAGCAGAGTTCAAAAAAATGGCGCCCGGATAGACGGCACGTCGTGGTCCACGCCTAAAAGATATTATGTCAGGAATCTGACCATAGAGCCAAACGCCTGCTTTGGTCGCAAAACTGTCCAAACCAGCACCCTTAGCACGAGTTTTCACTCTTTTACTTTACCTTTCCAGTATTTACAGTGTTTCTTGTATGAAATAATAGAACAGCGCCTCTGGTGTGCAAAGAAGGAACTAATTTTTTCCTTGAAAATTGTCAATTTGAAATTGTCAAAATTCCAGTTTACTTTGCGTCTCAAATACTGAAAACTCGTGCTAAGGGTACTGGTAACCACGGAATTAACAGGGCAATTGGTAAAACACGGTGGGTTTTAGTCAATAAAAGTCTAATATTCCTTTTCGCTCCAACCACGCCGGTACACCATCATCTGCCTAGCCTTTTCCCAACTATATTAGGGTCGGCTTCCAGTCGAACCAGATGCAGCTGAATATCAGTATTTTACGTGGAGCGACTGCCTATCGGACCTCCACAACCTAGTAACTGGGTAATGCGATACTCTATGGTAAAACTGGTTGTCAGCAACCAACGCCGGGACACGTAAAACAAAAAAAAAAAAACCTACTAAAGGCCACCACAGCTCTAAAAAGTATTTAATATAATAATCTAGTATATCAGTCACAGTATTAACTGCAAATACCTTGACACACTAAGTGACATCACTAGAGTGCTAACATTTAGTTAACATGAAACCTTTACTGAAGGTAAATAGTATGACCTTGTTCTCATCCCGCTGTTACTGATTTTGAGGGTAGGCAGATACAATAATAAAATATAGTCATCTACATAGTCTTTCGATCCCCTATGATAGGGTCGGTTTCCAGTCAAACCAGATGCAGCTGAATATCAGTATTTTTACACGGACCGACTGCCTATCAGAAGCCTTTTTTTTTAACTTGGTAAAATTATCAAATGAGTCCTCCAACCCCGGGCAGGGCGGGAGGGACTGTCAGACTTTTACTGACTAAAATCCACGGTGTCCTTCAATAGCCCTTTCTGTTCCGGGGTAACGGTAAGAAAATAATCCCGCTACCCCGGCAGGCGCCTATCAGTACCCTTAGCACGAATTTTCACTCTTTTACTTTACAGCATCTTTCCAGTATATACAGATTTTCGTATGAAAAAATTGAACAGCGCCTCTGGTGTGCGAAGAAGCAACTAATTTTTTCTTTGAAAATTGTCAATTTGAAATTGTCAGAGTTCCAGTTTACTTTACGTTTTCAATACTGAAAATTCGTGCTAAGGATACAGACCTCCACAACCCAGTTATGGTAACCAGATACTATGCTACCTGATTAAGATACAAAATAATGATAATTTATATTTATTTTGCTTTTAAGCTTCATTAGATAGCCCAGTAGATATTACTGTGAGAAGAAACAGCCGAAACAAATTTACGGCAAATTTCAGTCACAGTCTCTTTTAAAGTTGAGAACTAAGATCTATAAAATAGAATCTGAATGATCTTGTGGCGAAAAAGTATTTTTTTTCTTAAAACTAAAAGATATTCGAATTAATCTTTCTAACAAAATTATTTAACAACAAAATTTAAGAAAAAAAATGCAGCCTTAATTAGGATAAAATTAGAACATGTCCAGGATAATAGCTAGATTTTTTTTATAATATACATTTTAGTATTCCTGCAACAATAATTTCTAATTACCAACCTCCAAACAGACTGAACCAAAAGCAAAAGCAAGTAAACCACATAAAAAATAAAAAACCAATCCTCCTAATTTCCACTACTATTTTTTCCAATTTGACGTTGAAGTATGACTTTGAAATGACCTGAATAGCATCACGTTAGCCTAACGAGGGTTTATCTGTCAGTTTGATAAACGACTGTTAATTGTGTGGTCGACAGGGCTTGTGCTAACACTGTAGTTGATCTTTATCGGTTACTTTATTTGGGTGACCTAATTTTTATCGAGGGAAATTGAGTTTAGTTGGAATTTTTTAAACCTAACGTAAAATGGGATATTATACTTATTTTTAGTTGTTTGTCAAAATAAGGGCTGATTTGTCAATAGTCAGATAATTTTTATCTGAGGAATAAAAATGGCGGTTTCACAGCTTATCTATAGAAATAAGTCAAACCGCTATTTTTATATAAGTTATCTGAATATTAAAAAATCAGCCCATAATCAGAAGTAGTTTAAGATTCATATTCAAATGATAAATATAAAACACTATTTAACTAAACATAATCTCAAGTATTTTTCCATAGAGTGTATAGCTGGAACTACATAAAATATCACTTGTCACGAGCCATCCATGCTAGAAAAAACTCGTATATCTGTAAGGCATTTATTTAAAAAAAAATGGTTATAACCTTTCCAGTCTATCTGAGCTGAAAGTATTAGCTAAAAATTGATTTAAACAACTGTTTTTAAACCTGGGGGTCGCGAAGCCGCTATGAGGGGTCGCAAAGTTTCTTTGGAGGGTCACGAAACCTCTTTGGGGGTTCGCGAAGCTTCTTTAAGGGAATTGTAAAAGGTTGGAAAAGCTACTGCAGTAAAAAAAACAATTAAGTTTAAAGGTCATAATTATTTGTATCAAATTAACAAATGTAAGAAGGGTTTGTGTGTGGAGATGAGATCAAACTCAAATAAAATAACTACGAAATCTTTTCTCTAGAAGGGGCCGTGCCATGAAAAAGGTTAAAAAACACTGATTTTAATCATCAATTTTAGCAAGCAACTTGAAACAAGAGCAGTGGTGGCCCAGAGGTATCAGCTTCGACTTACGAGTTGTAGGTCGTGGGTTCGAACCCAACGAAGTGCATTACTTTGTGTAATTTATTTCATTACCACTACTCTCAAAACGGCAAAGGAAAACACAGTGAGGAAACCGGCATGTCCTAGAATCAAAAATTCGAAGACATGTGGCATCTATCAACCCGCACTGGGCTCGCGTTGTGGATTATGGCCCGCTCCCTCTCACAGAGAGGAGGCCTGTGTCCCAGCAGTGGGAACATTATTGGCTGATGATGACGACTTGAACCGACACTCAGTTAGTAGGGAAGTAGTTATACTATGTTAAAAAAACATCTTAGTTCTCCCCAGAAACGTCTCACCAATCTCATAGAAATACAACCACTAATTAGTCACAATCAATTGGTCCCAGTCGACTGACCAACAAACTTGACGTGTTTACTGCCAATAAACCTGGCTGTACTTACTAATTTTGACATACTGTTTGTTCTGTGTCCATAGACTAAGGTATACGACCTTATCCACATGAAACCGAGAACCATAAAGTCTAGAATATGTTTTGAATGTTATTGACATTCTTGGGATAATTCTGAAGGTGTTTTGTGAGACTGTAGTGAATTAGGTGTTAGTGGTGTTTGAAATTAACTGTTTATGTTTAGCTGAGGAGTTTAAAGTTGATGAGTTTGTTAATTACATTTATAACTAGCTGTTGTCTTGTAATAACTCTAAAATTATGCCACGCAAGCGTAGTACTGTTATTAAAAGTGTCCTTTATGCTTATTATCCAGGTTATAAAATACTATATGTGCATTCAATTTCGTTCAGAAAGAGTAGGTAATCAATTCTCCCGAAATTTCGCATTTATGATATTAATTTCACTACGCAATTTTTATATTTTGGATTCTGAAACATAAGTCATTCCGTTAATCTTTTACAGTGAAAATTTAGCTTTAAAACCCAATTTAATTGCATCCATTACTCATAATCTTTCCTTTGCAACTTTCCAAGATTAAACGTCTACGAGTAAACGGTAAGCTTCGTGGTCAAAGGCCCACGACCATAAACATAAACCCAGTAAATAGAGAGATAGGCCATAAAGTAACAGAGTTACAAAAACCCACCATCAATCATTACTAATTAAACTGTTGAACCTATTAATAAACGTGATTGAATGTTTGCAAACTGCACAGCTGAACTGCCCATAAAAGCCTGTAGCAGGGCTGACGAACCTTCGGTAAAATACAGAAGTAGTAGAAGATAATTGTCGCGGAATTGACTTAGTAGATATACCGTGACCCTGAAACACGAAAGGAAACTGAATGAAAAGGATGTAATGATTTCAGGAGGACTAATTTGGTGGTTAATCACCAAAAAAAAAAAACTAATATGAAGACTGACTAATTTGTGTGAAAATGTCGTGGCTGTATTGTAGATGCAATTCTGTTAACTCTACGGGTATAACAAGCATGATTTTATGTTTTAATAAGTCCCTGAATTTTTAAATTCAATCAATTTATTACAAACTATAAATAAAAACTTACTAGTAATATGTACAAAAAAAAAAATTGATAAAAGAAAAAAAAAATTTCAAAGGGCGTCAAAGAATACGTCCACATCGTTTCTATTTATAGTTTGTACATAATTTTAGCATGTACTAGATTAATAATTAAAATAAAAACGTGTCTAAATGAGAAATTGATCGTAAAAAAATCAATTTAGTATATCGCAGTTTATTGTTGAACGTAGCACTATTCATAAGATTAACATATAAATATACTGAAAGATTTAGAAGAGACCTAATTAGAGTGGCTAAAAGTTGAAAAAAGAGAATAATTTCACCCATGTTTTCTTCCCACAAGGGTCTTAAAATATTTTTCCCTTTATCAAAATATCCACACAAGCACAAAAAGGTTCACAATCCCCCCACTTTACTAGCTATAAGATCTGTCTGCGCGCCTGATGCGCGGGCGCAGTAAATAAAGCGCTCCGGAGCGGTCTAGGCCACCGTCGCTTGCGCACAAGGTCGCTAGGCTGACACTATGTAGCGGATGTTGGTGGGACAGGACCAGTACTGGGGGTGTATTCATTTGGGGTAATTTTGGGATAATATATAAAGTTGTGGGGGATTGGGATGGAAATCGCTAAGTTTAGTTCTGAAATAAAATTTCAGAGTTTTTTTTTTTCTATTTAGGGGAATAAAAGGTTGTAGGGAACTGGGGTTAGAAAGGAACTTGTTAGGTCAGAATTCAACTAGTAGATGACCTAGATTGCAATGGTGGCCCAGTGGTATCGGCCTCGACTTACGAGTTGTAAGGTCATTGGTTCGAACCCAGCCAGGCGCATTACTTTGTGTAATTTAATTCATCACCACTGCTCAAAAAATGATGAAGAAAAACATCGAGAGGAAACCGGCACGACTAGAACCAAAATTTCGAAGACATGTGACATGTACCAATACGCACTGGGCCCACGTGATGGATTATGGCCCACTCCTTCTTACAGAGAGTAGGCCTGTGTCTCAATAGTGGGAACATTTATAGGCTGATGATGATGATGGCCTATATTTGGTGTTAAAGTTTATAGGGAAGAAGCTGAATGTGTTAGAAGCTTGTGGGACGGAACGTAAACTAGGGGTGGATACGGTTTTGGAAGATGGGACTTGTTAATAATGCTTCAAAGAGAATGAATTCAGAGTGTTTTTGTTTGTTGGCGCAGAGGCTGATCGTTTGACAGATGCACTGTATGTCATGGGTGCGACTTCCGCTTTTTTTTTAATCTAAACTACGGTAAAATCATCAAATGAGTCCTCCACCCAGGGTAGGACGGGAGGGACTGTCAGACTTGTACTGACTAAAAAAAATTCGCTGTGTCCTTCAATAGCCCTTTACGTTTCGGGGGTCACTGTAATGAGATAAGTCCTACGACCCCGGTAGGCTTTGGCCCTCTAGAGGGGGGCTCTGACTTTCGCTTGGTACAAATATTGAGTCCCCATTTTTGTAAACGGTACCACGGAGGAATTCATGTGGAGCAACGGCACTGGAAAATCATTATATTTAAAGAAGTAGTTTAAATATGATGATTTTCTTACATTAAATTTGTCTTTCCTAAAAAATATCCTGTTATTAGGTTAGGTCTTTTAGTCCTAGAATACAAATCAGGGAAGACTTCGTTCCTCTGTGTAGTACAAATTAGTAGGTTTCCATGTAATCTAGGCACTATTCATACGAATTAGTCTTCAGCTCTGCGACTTACCTAAATATCGACCCACGCAAAACAGAAACCCAGCCCTTACAAATTAAATATCTAATTATACTTATCTATTGTTCGCCATTTGCAAAATATCTTGATTTTTTCTTTCTCGAGTCTTTCGATTTCAAAAAGAAGGAGGTTACGCGATTACTCCGCCAATTGTGGACCGATTTTCAAAATTCTATTTTTGTTCGAAAGTCCCACGTAAAAAAGGATGTCAGGCCAGTTTCATTATTGGATTTTGATAGTAAGTGAGGCCATTATTTTACCCTTGTCATTTGTGGTTGTCATTTACAAAATTTATTGACTTAGGTATTTTGTTATCCATGTTCTAGGAAATATTCAAATATTTTACGCCAAAATTCAGCTACGGAACTTCAAATCACTGACGCAATTATAAGGTCATCAAATAAAGTGCATAGATAGCTCTAAATGCCATTTAATGTAAGTACTTAATAATCTCAAGTTCATTATAATAATAACTACCTATTAAAGTCCACAATCTTATCAAACAAAAACAAAAACGCCGACACAAATCTAACCAACCAATCACAAACGTCCAAAGAAGGAAAAACACGAAAAACCGTCCGCGCAGCCTCATGGTCACACTACACGCGCGCGCACATGATCTAACCTAGAAACGGGCTGGATTTCGTGACATTCGCGGCGCGCGCGCATGTGTGCGTCCCCATTCAGGCAATCGTGCGACTGCGCAGCTGTGTGTGTCATTAGAATCAACACACCGACACGGATATCTAAACAAGTTTAGAATAAACGATTTTGAACTTTATTCCGTTGTGTTAGAGGGGCATGTTGTGGAGGTGTGACAGCAAATAATTTGTTTAGCCAGTTGACATGGCATTGGTCGGTTTTGGTATGATAAATGGGCGTTACTATATTAGTTTGACATTTATAGAATAGTTACGGTTTAGCTGTTATAGTGGATATTTGTTAAATTTTTTCGTGGTGCATGAGCAAGTAAGTTTGTTTTTTTTTTTTTTTTTAATTATTTGAGGATAACTAATTATTATTTTGTGGGCCAATAATTCTTAGGTATAGGTACCTAGTTTGTGTTATTTTTACCTTTTTGAAGACAGAAAAATATTAAAAAAAAATCTCGAAATTTGTATAAAAAGGATTCCTAAAATTCCATGTCAATTTAAATTAATTATATTCGATAAAATCGTATTAATTCGTTCTGGCGTAAACCCAAAAAATAACTTCAAATAATATTATAGTTATCGGTTGTCGTTAAAATGTAACCATGCGGAAGGAAAACGTTGGTAACCTAGTTATTAAAACATACAAAACATATATTATTATGCCTTATGAATCTACTTAGTTAATAGTTATACTTATAACATACTAACTTGATAATTATAACATTCTAAGTTCTCAGCAGCTCATTCTAGGTCCTAAAAACAATTTCAAAATGGCGACTTACAGAAAATCTGCGCACGATCATTATTATATCGAAATTCTTAAAAACTATTCTCTAGATCCCGTAAGTGATGTTTTAAATTTAATAGATAAGTTATTACTGTTCTTTATTATATACAAAAAACAAACCAACCAATTGTCATAATCATCATCATCAGCCTATATTGTTCCCACTGCTGGGACACAGGCCTCCTCTCTGTGAGAGGGAGCGGGCCATAATCCTACACGCGGGCCCAGTGCGGATTGGTGGAAGTCACATGTCTTCGAATTTTTGGTTCTAGGACATGCCTGTTTCCTCACGATGGTTTCCTTCACCGTTTTGAGAGCAGTGGTGACGAAATAAATTACACAAAGTAATGCGCCTGGCGGGGTTCGGACCCACGACCTACAACTCGTAAGTCAGGACCAATACCACTGGGCCACCACTGCTCCTGGCCCAACTAAATAAAACAAATGACAGTAACAGCTGTATATACTATGTTACTATATGTACTAAACAAGCACATGTTTGGTGGCCATGACACACTATGTGCGCTCAGTTACGAACGTAGAACGAATGCGTAGTATATCTATATAACATGTGCTTTATCTACGCGCAGTTTTGTTGACACCCTTGTGGGTTTGCGAAGGTCGGTGGTTATGTCATTTTGTTTCGAACTGGTGGATTACAGCAGGGTTTTTTTGGGATTTTCTTTTTTTTTCATGCGATATGGCTTGTGTCAGAGTTCAGGTAACACGTTTCCGAACTGGGAATCGAACCAAAGAACTCATGACCAGCAATGGTTCTTGTCAACCACAGTTTAGTGGAGGACAGCGAAACTTTTCAAAAAAAATGTATTAATAATATAATAATAATATTTCCACAACTATCACACAACGCCATCTAGTCCCAAGCTAAGCAGAGCATACTTATATATTGCGCAAAATGTGTCCCGTTTTGCGCAATACATACATAAATTATAGATAAATTACACCCAGACACAGAACAAATGATCGTGCTCATCACACAATCATTTGTCCTGGGTGGGAATCGAACCCACGACCTCCGGCATAGCAGTCAGGGTCACTAACCACTAGACCAACAGGCCAGTCACTACTACCGGCCCGTCCCGGCTTCGCACGGGTGGACATGATGATTTTCGTCCTCTAAAACCTGGCGCTGATGGTTACAAACACAACAAAAAAAGAAATAGCTGAATCGGTCCAGCCCTTTTCGAGTTATGAGCTCAGCAACACATTTTGCGATCCATTTTTAAATTATAGAAGATTATGACTGTGTATACAATAGTTGACGATAACTAAACACACGTCATAATAATGCAAAGTGCAATTAAAATTATTAACCTAGAACCTTGGTTTTAACAAATAAAATAACACTAACCGGAAAACGTAGTCAAAAACTATTATTAATTACCTACTAGAACAGTAATACTGCTTATATACATGATAAACAAAATACATTTACGTTTTACTATTGGTTAGAATTTGAATGCATTTATGTATTAATCACTAATTATATACTCGCTGGTTTTTCCAATTTACGTTATTTACTAAGGACTTGACGATAAATAAGAGTATATAGAAATATGTTTCCGTTGTAATGTAGTAGTGTTTCTACCTAATAAAATTGGTAACAATAAACTAGGTACTAATTTCAAATAGGCTTTAACCCCCTTATTAATAAACGTAGACTAAAGTTACAACCAGTACCCTTAGCACGAAATTTCAGTATTTGAGACGTAAAGTAAACTGGAACTTTGACAACTTCAAATTGACAATTTTCAAGGAAAAAATTAGTTCTGTCTTCGCACACCAGAGGCGCTGTTAAATTTTTTCATACAACAACGCTGTAAATACTGGAAAGACGCTGTAAAGTAAAAGAGTGAAAATTCGTGCTAAAGGTACTGGATAATCTTCGGACTAACCATACATTTTTAAGGATTAACCTTGGCGTACCTTTACTTCTCGTCTTATCAATAATGAGGGAAAATGATCATTTTAGCTCATCTTTGGTCTTTTCTCGATACTATCTATTTTCCGCGGCTATAGGGTCCCTCTATAATAGTCTATAGCCATTTCTAGGTGCCCACTAATCTCTTACTAAAATTCATTAAAATCGGTTTACCAGTTTTGACAGTGCACATTTTCTCATCAAAATACTTATTGCATTAGTAGGTTATTTGTATGTACCTTTTCAGGAAACCGTAATATTTCTTTCATTCATTTTATATCTGTCAAGCAGTCAGAATTTTAACAAAATACACGAAACTAATTAGATTTCGCCAGTCGTGAAGTATAGAAGCCATAAAATTTCTGTGTGCAGTATACGGTAGCTATAAAATAAAAAGCGGTAATTCCCATGTTGAATTTAATGTAATACAACGTTTTTATAAGTTTAATTAATTTTCATTAGCATTTAGATGTTTCGTTTTGATAATTTACTGTATCTACTCTTTAATGATAAGAAAGATTGATGTAATTATCAAAATATCAAAATGGCGATGAATGAATGAGGATGAGGAGGTCGTGGCTAAATAAATACAGCCGGACAGGCTGATCTTCCGGGTTAAGCCGCACTTGCCGAGATTGGTCTGTCGATGGGTGACCATTTGTCATAGCGAGTTACCTCCTTGCCTCGGAAAGAACGTAGTTGGTCCCGGCTGTCATTTGTAGATCTTTGAAAGTCGTAGTCAAACCCACTGGTTTCGTGGCTATCACTGAACCTAATTTTGTTTAAATAAATTATTTAGTGCGTATTATGTATGATGCTCGATTTTTCTCCCTTACTGATGAAATGTTCGAATCTGTAACGTTACATTACAGGTGAATGCTCACAGTGAGGGAGTGCCTTTAGACAGCAACAATTTTATAACCCAAGTTTTTCTCAAGCCACATAGCTACAAGTACAAAGATCACGTAATGATATATTACAGTACATAATTTTCTAATGTCTCCTAAGTTCACAATGCTTATAGTTTCTCTATTTAGGCGATAGAAAGCATTTGACCCAACGATCTCTAATCTGTGGGTATCTACCGACGCATTCTTGGAGTTAAGATAAATTGCGTCTTATGTTTTTATAAAGATTAAGTTTAATTTTGATTGACTCTGTAATTTGTGCTTTGTGACGTGTTAATTATATCGCAGGGTTTTCTCGTGAAAAAGAAAATGGTTTCTTGTTTTGTTGGTAAAATTGTAATTGAATTGAGTTGAGTTGAGTGATTCTTCGATGTGTCTTACATAAATTAATTATCTATCTCTATGTATTCTTATCTTTGCCTGTCAGCAATCAATGTCTGAATTTGCTAAAAGCATATTGTCTCAAATATTAATTAGGTCCACTTAGAAACGGCCGTCAAATAAAATGGATTAAGTTTTTGGTTGAGATGGATTATTATTTTTGTGAGTTAGACTAATAATAAGTGAGTAAAAAAACTTAGACATAAATTATCGTAAAATCAAAATTATTTGTGGTAAAAATAATACACCTGATAATGTTGATGGCCTTTCTTACTTTAAGCTTTTTGTTTTAAGTAAGAACTTTCTTTAGACATTAGTTGCCCACAGCTTCTATTAATTTGATCGTGAAGAATACATTTTCTAGTCATTAACCTTTTTCGTAAGATCTCACAAATTTTATTGCATCCTCTGATCCTCCAAAACTGTTGAATGTGATTCCCAAAGAACAATAAATTCCATTTTCCTCAATCACGGAAAATACCGAAAGAACAAAAAAGAGTTACAACACGTGTTTTATAATGCGTAATATTGGCTAGATATTAGTCTATCAACCATTTTTAACCGACTTCAAAAAAAGGAGGAGGTTCTCAATTCGTCGGAATCTTTTTTTTTTTTTTTTTTTTTATGTATGTTCCCCGATTTCTCGAAGACGCCTGGACCGATTTGGAATTTTTTTCTTTTTTATTACCGTTTTTCTAAGACTAGCCTAGACTAAGTTCTAAGTAGAACAATGATTCACGACACGCATTAGATGATTTCACGATTTATTTGTCTTAATAGGTAATTTTCCTTTGCATTACGCGGAAACAAAGTTTTCCTCACAACAAGTTCAAGATTCAAGTTAACAAAAGAAGTTAATTCGGTATGATTTGAAACGCACCATCATTTCTTTAATGGAGCCGCCATTTTGGAATTTGCGCGCGCTTCCAACTGTCATTAGGCAGTGATGCCAACATTGTGAAATTACGAGTTATGGTTGCGTTCAACTATTAAATTATGGGTTCTTAGGCAGTCGTTGTGTGTGAGGCGTGCTTAATTTCGTGACGGTTATAAAGTAATTTAAGACACATTATAGAATGGTTTTGGATTGGCACTAAAATATTATAAAAGAAAAGAAAACGGTTTTTATTATGCCATTACTATAAAACGAGATTTTACTGTGTTAAGTTGGGAGCGAGTTAATCTTGTTTGACAACAAAATAATAAAATTGAAGTTAACGCGTCTCTCTGAAAGTTTAAAGCTAACGTCACATACATTCAGAAAATATGCTTTTACGCAAATCAACTTTGAGTTACTAAACTAACAGAGAACTACAAGCTTCAAAACGACGAAAGTTATTAAGCTTGAAACTTCTCTTTCATTAACTATCTTGCCCATGCACACTCCAGAACATAAATTTTAATATGAGCCATGTCTGTCCAGCAAAATTGGCATCAAACGCAAAGTTTTGTATAATATTCTGACCACGAATAAAATCAATATCGTGTAGTTTAAATACCAAAACAATTTCAATGAAAATAGTTCCGCTAAAGTTTTGTTGTCAATGGCCAGCAGGGTCGTCAAGTTGGTACAATGGCTGCTTATATTAAAATAGTTCACGAGGTTTAATTATTACATAACCAACACCTGCGGCCTAGTCATCTATTCAATTGATTTTTTACATGATTAACAGTAAGTTAAACATAATATTATGAAAGTGTTTCACAGAGTTGGTTTCCCAATGCCTTTGTTAAAAATTGGTCTGTTTAAAATCGTGGTAACTATTATAGTTTTATTGTGATATTATGTTTTGAAAATAAATGATGTGAAATAGTTCGTTATTTTAAAATAAGCTTTGTAACTTTTATGATCCTGTGAATTTAATTTATTATTATGTCCTCCATTGTTTGCTGACTTTTCTATTTTATATTTAACACTTTCTGTCAAAAATCGAACGCAGTTTTTCATTCCATGTGTTGGCAATCAACTTAATAGCAACATTACAAACCAAAAAGCACAAAACAATCATTTTACAGCTTGTCTCAGTCATTCTTTCTTCAAAATAAGCCCTATTTACCGTCGTAACAGGCACTCACAAACTTAAAGCTGCAATCTAAAAAGAAAGGCACTCTAATTGTGTACAATTAGTTTTGAAGTAGTAATGATATAAGGTAGCGGTTACGTTACGCATCGACGAGCGAGCGCGGACACCGTGAGAAACTATCGCGAATCAGAATACAGAATACTTTGATGTCATGTTTGGAGTTCAAGTTATTAGGGATTATAGTTTTTTGAAGTTGGTAACGCGTAATAAGTTTTTTTTTAATGATGGTTGTTAAAAAGTTTTGGTCACGCTATCGTCTTGTGTGGTAAGGTTTTTGATAAATTAGTTGTTTTATATTAGTATTAAGTAAACCTATTGAAACAAATAGTTATTTATTGGGTGTGACTTTTGGGTAATGTTGAGAGACTCATAGTTGATTTTTATAGATCAATTATTACATTTATTAAAGTTTCACGCAGAACTTAATAAGTTCATAATATTATTTAAGAAGTATCTGTTAGAGCCAGCATAGTAATTTTATAAAATGTTTTGATCAGAAACTCATAAGAATAACAAACAAAAAAACTTCCTCTTCCTTATCGACTATTAATTTAATCTAATTGCATTTTTTGTGCGAAAATGGAAAAATTCTTACATTTCTTGTTTACAAGCCTGATGTCTAGTGACGCGTAACATTCTTATGTTGGTACCCTTGAGCCTAGGAACTAGTTAAATGTCATTGATGCGATTACTAGTAATTGTATTTAATTTTCGTCTAGAAATGATGGAAAATTAAGTAGCACCTGCTTAGAAATAAGTATTTTAATAAAGAAACTAGTTTGTAAGGTGTTTTAAAATTATGGGGTTCGTATTCTAAGTGCTTTTTGATGGACTAATAATTTATAAACTTTTATTCGCCCCATTGCAACATTGTTGGCTTCATTATCGATTCCTGTTGAGAAAAACATGCGCTATTTTTTTCTAGACAATTTTTATGTTATCTCTATTCCAAAAGCAGATATTTTATGTGGAATTACCTGTGCTATTAATAATTATTATGCATGAAATGTCAATTTTGTCTTTACAAAAAAAAAAGGAATAGTCCATACCTAAGTATACGGTTTTATTTTGTTTTTATTATTTTACATGTAGATACTAATTAATATAACAGTTAGTGTCCATAATATAATCAATGTTCATGCTGTATAACGTTGGTAACTTGTTTATTAGTCCGGTCAATTTAGACATTCGAGGTTACATAAAGTCCCAGCAAGCTGAATTTCTGTGAAGTTGTTCAAAACATAATTATAAACAATGTCTAAAAGTTCCCCATCATTCCCCTGTAAGGAAAAAAAAATATTCAAGGTCAAAGGTAAAAAAAATGAGTTTTTCGCGATTTTCAGCAAAACGGTAAGTTTTATCATACAAGTACCTCAGACAAAAATTGTAGATCATAAAATTATCTATAAAAATATGTTAATACTTTTTTTCTTACGAGCCACCGTTTCAGAGATATAACGATTCAAAAAGTTATAAAAGTTGTTATCGTCATATGCATCTAATGAGGTAAAAAGTGTACTTAGCACGTTGTTTTATATTAGTATTACTTAGCACTTTTTTTTAACGTGGTTTCCCCAGTAGGCCTACTCCACGGGTCAGTTGTGATCCTGTTTATTGTAAAACTATTGCAAAATAACGGAAATTTTCAAAGATTGGGAAAGATAAAAGCGTGCCTGTCCCTGTGTTCAATTTACTTGCATCCAAAATGAAGATGAAGAAGAAGCAGGAGAAGAAGATCATCGAAGAACAAGAATTGAAACTTACGAATGAGACGAATAAACTTCAACACTTTTTTTTCATTTACATCGCTTTTATCTTTCCCAATCTTTGAAAATTTCCGTTATTTTGCAATAGTTTTACAATAAACAGGATCACAACTGACCCGTAGAGTAGGCCTACTGGGGAAACCACGTTAAAAAAAACGCGCTAAGTACACTACCTCATTAGATGCATATGACGATAACAACTTTTATAACTTTTTGAATCGTTATATCTCTGAAACGGTGGCTCGTAAGAAAAAAAGTATTAACACATTTTTATAGATAATTTTATGATCTACAATTTTTGTCTGAGATACTTGTATGATAAAACTTACCGTTTTGCTGAAAATCGCGAAAAACTCATTTTTTTACCTTTGACCTTGAATATTTTTTTTCCTTACAGGGGAATGATGGGGAACTTCTAGACATTGTTTATAATTATGTTTTGAACAACTTCACAAAAAATCAGCTTGCTGGGACTTTATGTAATTTCACTCACATTTTTGTGTCTAAATTGACCGGACTATTATAGAAAAAACTTATCTTAAAATACCGTAAAACTACAATAACAAAAAAACACAATAATTGTTTTAAACACCGAAGCTTTTAAATCATTCATATGGCAACTTCACCTCGTATAATAACTAATAACATAGTTTAATATAACTTTAATCTAGAGTGATTAATACTTTAAACAGTAACTGTTGATACTTACAGTAATTACTAGATAATGCTTCGTTCAGACGGACTGTTTGAACGAGCGTTTTAACTTGGGCGAGTTACTGGCTCATTGCACACACACTGCGTATAAAAATTATGAACGTTTTCATGGAGTTGTAAAGTTATATAGAATACAGAAAATTCTAGCCGATTCCATACCACAATGCCATCTTTCAGGCTTTTATAAAAATTTGCTCCATTCATACGATTGATTGAGCAAAGAGGTGGATTGCTGATCACTCGCAGAAAAGAGGCCCGTTGTTCAAAGGAGTGAACGAGATGGCGCTAGACGACTTGTATAGCTCTGTTACTTTCACTCGCCGAAATAAGCCTGGTTTTAAGACGTGATACCCCTGGGTTCTCGCAGTAAGGATATTTCAGGCTGATTATGCTATTGAATTTGAGCAATTTTGCTTGTATTTTAAAACATAAAATAAAAATCAAACACAATTTGATTTCACGAACAGCTGTTTAACAAAAACACCAAGAGAAATATCAAAATATTTTTGAAATACATATCAAATTTTGGGATGATAAAATAGTGTACCAGCCTCTAAGTTGATTGTTGCATTCGTAAAACCGTTTGAAAGTCATAAAAAACGTCTGGACGGGGTAAATGAGAACGTGTGGGTTCTGGCACCTCGTTAACTATCATTATTGTCATTTTAAACTGCGGAATGATTTGCGAAATTACCGTAGTCCTGTCCAAATAGCGGTTATGGTTGATACTTCCAGGTTGGGTTGTACGATTTAGGATTGTTAACGGTACCATTAGGTACTGATTTTATTTCTTTTTTTTTTATTTAAAATCTACAAACGCACACAAGTTAGATCGAATATTATTTATTTATTGTTAGTTTTATATGTTAGAATATCGTTGTTACAGGTCTTACACATGCATAGTGAGTTCAAAACCATTATAAAAAGATTTTTTAGTACTGTAGCATGGGACTGAAATTCAATTAAAAAGGAAACAAAAAAAAAACTTCTATTCATTTACATTTTATAAATGCAAAGTCCATAAATACGAAACATGGTATCAAAGTACAAACTCTTTTGTCTATTATAAGCTGGAAAGTTTGACTAGTCTTACCATGGTGTATCGTGCTATAAAGATGAAAATCAGACGACATTGATCACCTGGAACACGGTGATCAGATAGGCACCCATAAAATTCTAGTATTCGTCTACAGGAGGTTAGATTAGACCCCAACATAACTAGGAAAAGTTTACGCAGATGGAATATAAAAAAGCGCTCCATGTGAACACAGTCTTACAAAGCATGCGCGCTCAACCTTTTAACAAAAACTCTAGTAAAACCGTTTCTATCGATAAAACTGTTATCGATAATTTATTCGTTCCACGTTCAGGGCGGCTCTAGTTGGAAAGTTGTGAAGCTAATTGGAGTAATCGGTACATTTGTAATTTTGCTATCTTTCTTTTCGATCATTTTGTAGGTATTTGTCTAGTTTAATTACTATCTTTTTACGGTTTGTTTTGTGAAAGACGATAGTTCTACTAGATAGCTGTGACAATATTATGACAGTGCATTTTTAAAGCTATTTCACATATTTTTTACATAGGTCAACATTTTTTTTACTCATCATTTTTGTTTTTTGTCTAATTCCAATTAGAATTGTAAGTTAGGTAAACGTTCTAATCTGTCAGGATTTTGGAGGAATACTATAAAATTATGTAACACAATATTATTATTTTTTTTTTTATTCATGAAAACAAACTGTTAAAACTGCTATTATTTGAAATAGTGACTTAAATACCTAATAATTATTTAGCTCCAAGTAATTGGTATTTAAACCAATTAAATAATATAATAACAAATATTGGTTCACAATAGACTTGTTTAATTGAATTTGTTTCCTTATTTTACGGTTACTTTTTAATATTTTGCAAACTAATGCGTTCTAGGAAACTTAGGTATACCTAGGTCTGTTATCAGCATGCGTCAATATGTTTTGAAAACTTATTTGTTATGTATTATTCGCTAGGAAAATTATGAAATAGGTAACTAAAATAATTGTAGCATTTTCAACATAAATGAAAAAATAACTTGTTTTAAACTCGCTTTAATATTTATTCTATAAACGGAAAATTTTAGCGTTATTGTGTCAAATTAACATCATAGAGACTAGAGAGTAATAACCATAAATTAAGCTTATTTAACTGTCCATATTCGAAGTTACCAACTTACTACATCCGAACAAGATTCCTACTCATAAATTAGATTCCTTATAGTCGCACATTTAAACTAAAACGTCGGACGCAAAAACATCCCTCCGACCATATTACTATGGCCATCTGCCCACCAATAGGTGACCAGCAAAAAATAATTATAATTTAAAAAACATTGTGGGCCTTTTTCCAACAAACACTGACCTTAAAAGGAACCCATTCGATGGGAGATGTATTAAAAATTGAAATAACAACTTGCGTGCAACGACCGCGCGATAGATAGATGCGAAAAAGCAACAAAAGACGCAACTAGGGAATTGCAAATGAGATCTTAATACTATAAATTTAAAGAACTATTTCGAATAAACATTAGCGTAGCAGATGTTGTTCGAAATGAAGATTAGGGGAACTAAGGCATAAAAAGCGGTCAGCCAATGGCGTCCCACGTATATCGGTTGTCTCGCTCGAACACTGGTCGCACCGCTCTTTCTAATGCTCATATTTTTTGCCATCTTATTCTAATTCCTCATTCAAATGGCCTGCGTTCGATTCCAGGGGTCTGTAACCTTTTATGTCACACAAGTTTTTTAATTCTTATTTTATTCTTTGTCACGTATTTCGGTTGAATTTATAATCGTAGTATTTTTTAACAATTATAATTGCTATCATAGGTTATGATCGATGGGTTATATTTTTTCCATGACCATGGCTACGCGTGGTTGCGTGTGCCGCGGGCGTGATGGAATATAGATAAACAATGTTTCATGGTAATAAAGTTTTTTTTTAATGATATTTTTTCGTCAATTCTCGTTGTGTTTCATTAATTCACGCGAATATTAACTGGCGACGCGGTAATTACATATTTGAGGTATGTATGAAGAAGTTTGTTACCTCGAGTAATACATAACAGTTTTTTCTATAGTAATTGATATAGTCAGTCGTAGTCACGTAGGTATATAAAAACTTGTGGATAAGTCAACTGAGTTACAATTTCTTGCGTGCCGCACTGTAATATAGCGAACATGAAAATATGACGAGTAAAAAATGAAACACGGGGGGTTAGTTCAAAGCTCAGAAGTCAAAACAAAAAAAAATGTCTTTGACGTTAATTACCTTTACCTACTTTGATTTTTTATAAAAAAAGAAACTAGGTATTTGCAATGTATTATTAGTTGGCATAAATCCTTTTATATTAATGCTACTTCTCGTCTTTATCTTATCATAAATACTACGAAAAAACGCGTATTCTATTTATTACAAACTATCTGCAGTTTCCGATAGCTTCGGTCACCCTACTCCCTTTTAAAAAACTATAACCGTTTCTAGTTCGCTATATGTTTTGACGTGAAAACGGAACATACTATAAACAAACGAGAACACTTTTGCATTTTTATATTTAAGAGCTTTTTTTTCAATAGTCAGAATTTTTTTATCTGAGGAATAAAAATGGCGGTTTCACAGCTTATCTTATAGAAAATATGTCAAACCGCTATTTTTAGACAAAAGTTATCTGACTATTTAAAAATCAACTCCAGTAGAATAAAATTCTACTGAGGGTTGATTTTTAGGGTTCCGTAGTCAACAAGGAACCCTTATAGTTTCGCCATGTCCGTGCGTCCGTCCGTCCGTCCGTCCGTCCGTCTGTCCGCAGTTTAGCTCAGAGACGCACAGTACTAGAGAGCTGTAATTTGGTGTAAATATACGGATTTGTTGTGCCGAAAAAGTGGTAAAATAAAATCTAGTAAAATATTTTTTTAGGGTACCTCCAGTACTTACACGTAAAGTGAGGATTTTTTTTTCTCGCGTACCCCTTAGTGTGGTGTATCATTAAATTTTAAAAAATAATGATAGTTTCCATTAACAATTTTTTGATAAAAAAATTCGTTTGTGAAATATTAAGCTTCCATGCACAACCAGTGCTAAATTGAATATTCTATAAAGTGATAAAATTTGCTCGATTCGAGTGTCCCCCCCCCCCTCTACCAGCTAAACGGTTATGATTGGGTGTGTAAAAATTGTGTGAAAAAATTCACAATAGTAGTATAAAAGTTTAAGAGAAAATTATCATGACTAAGTAGGCTTTACAACTTTACGAGTAATAGTCGACCAACTTATAAAATGTACTTGGATATCATATTTTCTTAAACAAAATGCGGAGACAACGCAAATTAAGTTTGTCAGATATAATAGGTATTCTAATTTTTTAACTAAATTCAAAAAAAGGAGAAGGTTCAGCCTGTCTGTATTTTCCCCGATTTCTCAAAGACTCCTGGACCGAAAAATAGCGAATCAGTTTAGTTAGTTCGCATAAGTATTTTGATGGGCAACTACGGAACCCTACACTGTGCGTGGCCCGACACGCACTTGGCCGGTTTTTTAATATATATATTTGATCATTCTGTCCGTATCCGAATATATTTTTCGTCGGCACAACTCTTCTTCTTCATTACTCCCTTATTACTCCCTTATATTTAATAGCCATATTATCCCTCACACGATTCATCCACCGTTTCTTCAATTCACTAATTCCAATATAATTTTACATTCAAGCTTGAAGCTGACTATAATAATCTAGATAAGGGCACAGATACAAGATCAAGTGCTCCATGAGGCTGGGATGCACTACATCCGGCCGACAATTGTCTTTACCGAGATTCAGAACCGGTTTCATTTGGCATATGTCTTGCAGGCCTTTTGTTTTTGCACTCATTATATTTTACTTCGAGAATTTTCTATTGGAGTTTAAGATTCTCATGGTTATTTTGTTAAGATGTGAAGTTGAAAAAATAATGGACCATGTCCTTAAAATGTGGATGGGTTCAGGTGATAAGGCTTCAAAGACACGTGTTGATATGGACTGCAATAGTTTAATTCGTGTAAACATAGAAAATATTATTGCTGTCAAGGTTCTGTTAAGCAGTGCAAATACCTATTTAACACATTTATTTTTGCTAAACACTTCCATGCACAAACCAGTGCTAAATTGAATATTCTACACAAGTAAATATAACGTAATAAAACCGTAAATATTAACATATCTCCACATATATTTACAACAATTTTCAAGGCCATACAATCCACGTAAATACCAACGATTAAGTTTTTGTAATTCGCAATATTATGTCCGTGTGTACCCTTTTTATTACACTACTTCAAGAACCTTATAAGGTGCGCACATGTAGCCATAAAGATGTTAGAAAAAAATCTTGAAACTAATGCAGTGTAACCAGAGAAGGACATAGTTTAATAATGATAAATAATTAAAAGCGAATAATATGTGCAATTCCGTGCGCATATTCGCGATGTGCCAAACAAGGACAGCGGCTGTTTCCGCGTTGAATCACTTGTTGCATGGCACAAGTCACGAACGAGAAGATTTCAAATTATTGACTGACTCATGAGATACCTAGAAAAATTTAAATCCAGTGGTAAGTAACAAGGTGATACACAAAATGATAGGTATAAAAAGGAAAGAAAACATTGAGCGGATGATTTATCATAATAACTTTGATCTAGTATTGTCAAAGCCTTTGTGTTCTTTCTTATGAATGGTGCCATTCTTAATTTCCTATTGAATCATTGTTCACACCTTAAGTTTGTGTGTCGCAGTCACAATGTGTAATACAATTAGTTTCAAAGGTCTTACAGAATGTCTGTTTTGTTAGCCTTCACCTAGATCTGATGGCTTATCCGAAATGTTCGATGACTCGTTCTTGTTGAATATGAATCCTTCCTTTTACAGCTGATGATCTATCTTAGGACACTTCACTGGTTTGTTTTGTAGTTTTTTGTGCTATTTTGTTCTGCTTTGAGAATTTTAAACAAGACCTTGATCCTGATATCTTTTATCAACACCAGCATCCGCTAGCTCTTTCATCTGGCACCCCACAATCAGGCACGCATACACAAATGCAAACTGACTCACGGCGACCTTGAAATAGACCAGTCTAATCGTAGTTTTAGCCAATCAGTAGTCAGAACACGTTCACACACCATCCTTTGTTTATCACGCCTCCATCACGCCATTTTGTGCATCCTTTTTAACTACGACAATTTTTAAAATTAAAATTGAAGTTTTATTATCTTTAAATGGCTCTTCAAATTGGCTATTGTTGAGTGTGAATAATTTTCTACGGAGAAAAAGTGATTTGAGGGTATAGTTGTCATTGTATGCTTATTTATTTAATGAAAACGTTTGATGTTTGTTTTGGCATTGTTTTTCGGATATAAACGGTGTTTTTAGCGGTTTTTGTCCAAATATCATTTGTCAGGTCTATTGTGAAGCAAGAACAATACAAAATTCAAGTTCACAATTACAACAGTCAAGTCTGATAGCCAATGTAATCACTAGGCGCGACTTCGTCCGCTTCTAAAGTTTACGTTCCCACGGGAACTTCAAAAACTGTAAACATGTTTCTAGGTTTGATTATTAAAACAAAATGTTTATAGCTGTCTTATTTATCTAGTAAATATTGAATTTTCTTATTCATTCTCTTGTCCTCATTAGTTATTTTTCTTTCATTCTTCTCAAATTCCGTGAAATTATATTAGGTGATCGCGGCTAAAATCATGTCTTCATCTCTATGATAAATAATTTATCAATTTTCTTGCTATAGTTCATATTTCTTTTTGTTTTGAATTTGATTTTCCCTTCACTGCCATCGTTTTCCTCACCACAATTATTTTCTTCTACTTGAATTCGGCTGAACACATTTTCTTCTTCCATTCTTCCTTTTTCATTTTCTTTCATTTACAATTCATTAATATTGTTGTTATCAATTGAAATAATATCACCTTTAAAGAGTAAATCTATGCAACAATTAGGCGATTGCTTACTACTACTGAGATCTTACGGTCCGGAGATTATTCTCGCTTTCAAAACACATTAGCCACTCCGATTTACTTGGAAGCGAGTCTAATATGTAATTATTTTTTTATTATTCCACGCTATGGAAGTTCAACGGCGTCCATTAATTGCAATATTAACATGTGAAGGTTCTGCTCAGTGAACCACCTTAGTTCTGTTCAGTTAAAATAGTTTCGTAAAGGAAATTGTAGAGAACTATTTTTACAGTTTTTATTTTACTTAAGTTCTTCACCTTTTTTTCTTATATTTCATTTAACAAGAACAGTAATGAGGCGGAAAAATTGTTTTCTAATAACTGTTGTAGTTTGTAAAAGGATTTGTTTTATTGTACAGTTTGTTGAGTTTAATGAGGAGTTTTATAAGTTAAATACTGCATAGATGTGTGTATCTTTCAAGAAGTGAGGTTCCTAAACGATGGTTTTATGATAATTTATCTAATTTATCGGATTCGAATAATTTAATTTTACAATGAAAAGTAACCTGTTGCGCCTGAAACCTGTCAAAACAAGCAACTCCTAAATGTCATTGCAGCTGGAGATATTTTAAAGTTTCTTATTAGCAAAACTTTTTTTTTATTATTGCTCTTTATAAAAAAATATCAGAAAACAATAACTAAATGTCGAATCTTTATTTTTTTAAAACCTAAGTTACAAAAAACTCTTCCTAATTCAAAAACAAAAACAGTTACCAAAGGTTGACGGCCCCGAACGGATGTAATAGACAATGAGCACTTCTTATAGTCTATGCTAATACGCACCATTTTATGATTGCAATTCAAATGATGACGCGTTCGTTTTTTTACGATACACTTTTACGCTGCTGCGTAACGCGCGCTTACGGGAAAGTTACGGTTTATGGTAACATCACTACGGTTGGTTGTAGTTAGTTAATGTGATTAGGTTGGCTATAAAGATCCCATTGTTGGGACTCGGATTCCTCTGTATTTACGAATTGAGACATAATCTGAACGGTCCCATTGGTTGTTGGTAGCATCAACCAATTTCATTTTTTTTTAGCGTGGTCATATCACCAAATGAGTCCTTCCACTCCTGGCAGGGCGAGACAATAGAACCACATTTTTTACGCTAAACTTTGTTTCAGTTCAACCCTGTAAAAAATACTCCACGTGCACCTTGTAAAAATTGAACGTAGGGCGGAAAACTGACTATTTTTATTCGATTAAAAGTATAGACGAACACAGAAGACAGTTTTCCGCCCTATGCGGTCTAAATTTCTATCCTGTATTTCTATCTGGTTTGCCTATTGCGTTCCAGCCTAGATATCTTGCTTAAACAGTGTCGCGGGGTAGAACTTAAATATAATACCTAATTAAATTTTTATTGAAAGAAACGGGACCACTTACGGTTGTAGTAAGTACGCGCGATTTGAATCTATTTTTCTTTGGTTTAATTCAGAAAACATTCCTTTATATTTTTAAGTTAATTCACACACAGACAGAGCCACAGGCAATCCTAGTATAACATTAAACATCCGCTATAAGATTTTGATGTGCGACGAAGCAAAAAGTCCACAATCAATTCCATCCCGCGATACTAATTCCATGTGAGCCAGGCTTTAGCTCTCAAAACCAGTTTCTACAACTGATCATAAGGCTAGTGTCCGACTGCAAGCGATGAAGCGACTATCTAGCTATCGAGAAAATTCTTGCTAACGAAAAGTATAAAAGATTGATGGTCACGTATCAGATTAATAATAACAGTTTATTATGATAACATTGTTTATTTGGCGACGAAATTTCTGTCAAACCTGCAACTCATTTTAGTAGATCTACTACTCATCATGGACCTAAAAAAAAAGCCGGACGGAACTTCACTAAGAAACAAGTGAAGCACCAAAATGGCCGCTGCTTGTACTATGTGTGGGTTTCACAATTGCCAGATGTAAGGAAAAAATTACCCATTTTCAAACAATATTTAATAAGATCTCCCCTCGAACTTAGTTTTAATCATGGACCTAAAAAAAAGGTCCATGGGTTTAATTACAAGCTTTTTGTGACGTATACCTATTGTTAAAATAAAGGTAAAATAATTAAAACACTTAAAATAATTGTAGATTGTATGACAAAGTAATTTTTTTTGGCGAGGGCGCTATTTTGTATCCAGAGCGAAGTGAGGGATTCTACAGTAGAATCCTGAGCGTAGCGCTCTTATAAAGAGGATTAAAAACTCATTATCTGCCCGCTAAAAGTTCCCTATAGAAAAATGCACCAGTTTTGGGCGCACTTAAAGGCGAACCAAGTCGACCATTTTAATCGAATAGATGGAATGAAATAGTAGATTATTAACCAAGGGATAAAGCAGTGTCTTCTGTCGCGGGTGACGATTTAAATCGCGAGCATAACGAAGGACTCGAGGCTTACTCCCGAGCGTAGCGAGGGTGTTAGAAACTTAAATCACGAGCGAAGCGAGGGATTTAACACGCGTCCTGAGTGTAGCGAGGGATTTAAGTTCACCCAAGACTAAGACAGCTTTATCACTGAGGAAAATACTCTACTTTTCGTACCACTTGCGAAAAATTAACATAATAATAATAACGAGATAAGATTATTTAACCATTTAAATTTAACAATAACTTATTTAAAAATAAATTAAAACAAACTAAACGTTTATGTATTATGAAGAAAACAAAACGCGGCAAATTCCTAGTTCGGAAAAGCAACAGTCAAGATCATACGGCCTCTTCGGTTTTAAAGTTTACTAACTAAGCGAGGTTAGGTTGTAAGAAGAGGACCTTAAATTAATTGAAATTTTAATTACCTTTGTTGGTACGGCGTAAGCAACAACTGCGAAGAATGTCTAGCCTTTAGTTGAGTACAAACAATGCTTCTCAAAATGTATACTGCAGATTACACTAGATTTTGATGGATTCCAATTATTTTCACGTCTACACTTCCTTATTATTTTATTCCAATCTAATCTCTTTAATCTCTTTAATTTTTACAGATTTCCTCAAATGATGATTGGAAAAATTTCCAATCATCATTTGAGGGAAATCTGTAAAAATATAGAAGAATACAATAGCGTAGCGATAAATAGTAACATAAAATATAAATCTCCCCTTTTAAAATAATTTGAACCTTGATCAATAGTTGCAACACTGATCGATTTCGAGATGTTTATTAAATTTTTTGACGTAAAATCGAGAAATTTTTTTTCAAATTGACATGCTTACCTATGAAAATTGATCCCCTTTCTTTTTTTGAATTGAACACACTGTGGTTTCGGCAACATTTTCACAACACATTTACGGCATAGTTCTGATTTTTAGTACAATTGACAAAATAACACCGTATAAAGAGTAAATCGAGTGTCGTTCGAAGCGTAATGGCCGACGGCTGACTTACTAACTGGTATGAATGATGTTCTTACGGTTGGTGAGACTTACTATGGGTGCTTCACTTGTTTCTTCGTGAAGTTCCGTCCGACTTTTTTTTTAGGTCCATGCTACTCATCATCATCTGCCAAGCCTTTTCCCAAGCCGGGGTCGTGGAATTTTAACCCCGTGGACTTTAATTGCAATACAAGTCTGAACAGTGTGAAGGTTCCGCCCTGCCCGGGTGGGAACCACTCATTTGCTGATTTTACCACGCTTAAAAAATGCCTTTTCCCAACTATGTTGGACTCCTAGACTCGGCTGATTATCACTACTTATAGGTTTTATGGGTAGTCCAGAACGTCCTGATACTCCTTGGTAGGAATAGACTTCCAGACCTCTTTCTACATAATATAACGACTGTCAAAGATCTGCAAATCACTCCCTGGGCCAACGTCAACGGCCATAAGTTGATACATAATCCCTCTTCAGAGATCGGGGATAGTCAAACTATTGAAAACTTTTTATTGTGCTTAATTAGAATTTGATATATTTTAAAGAATTGTCATCTATATTCTTCACCGCTTTAACTTTGATATGCGGCTATTTATTGATCCAACAGCTTTTCTAGCTAGCTTTACCCGCTTTTCGCGATACGCTTACGGTGGGACTACTACCTATGAGCTAGTGATGTCGTTTTTGCAACTTGACATTGGCAGCGACTGCAAATTGCAGTAATACTTGCAAGTGCAGGGGTACTGTATTTTGTAATCAGCCTACTGCACTTGGCAGTGGGCTGCATAAATTATTTTATCTGGTTTCTTGTTATGTCGAAGTTGCGGTTTGTGATTGAGTGTTTTAGAGTATTATTAACTACTAGTTTATGCCCGCAGCATTCCCCGCGTGATGTTTGGCTTCACGAGAACGTAATCCCATGATAAAAAACATTCACATATTATAAAAATAAAAACATATAAAAATATCTACTGTACACCAAAAGTCATCCAAATCCTCAAAGTAGGATTATGTTAAAGATCAATAAACAAAATAATAGTACGAATAAGATTATGTACAAACTGTGTGTCCCGTGGGTTTTTTTATCTGAAGTCAGTAACTTCAATGTCAACTTTCATACTGAAAATTATTCTTCTCCAATTTTCACCTTTGTTATGGAACTCCTTGGTATTTATATAGCTTTTTTGTTTTTTTTTTTTGGGAGTAGTGTGGTACTATTTCCAACCACTGCGGCTCCTGAAGCCAGAATCAACAGTGGCAACCACCAGAAAAGCGCCGAGACACAATGAAGCTCGACGTGTCCCGGAGAATGATCATTTACCTGTCTTTTTTTTATCCTGCAATCGAAATTACCTAATCAGAAAAGAATAGTGGAGAAGTAGGAAAAAATATATGTTCCCGCTATTATTTAGCTTGCATTAGTTAGCTTTCTTCAAAAAATACTCGTGAGGAAGTAAAAAACCAGGTCTTGTGCTGGTGGATAATCTCGTGAGACATATCCGTTACTATTTATTTATTAACAAAGGTACACCAACAGCTTCTGTATATAAATTAATAAATAGTGTAAAAGTTTATGACTACAAGGCTTAACCAGTTATTATGAAGAATTTACTCTTAAACTGCAATAAGAAGCCGGTAGGAAAAGTACAAATAAAACCATAACCAGTAAACACAATAATAAAATTAAAAATAAAAGAAAGTACCAATAAATTTGCAGTACCTAGATAAAATAGGTGCACTGACCCTTTTGAACGATGCAATTATTCATTGCTACACTTGATAATAGTATGAAAAAAACATTTAAACAGTAATTCGGCCCTTGGCCGAGGTTTCGACGTGATATCAACAGTTGGAGACATTATTTTATATTGTTATGTGAGGGTAAAGGTGAGGTCTTACTGATAGCGGAAGCGACAGCGATGGTAGACAGAAAATTTGCTTGAAGAGTTAGCAAAGCATTTTTTTTTTTTTTTTAGCGTGGTAAAATCATCAAATGAGTCCTCCAACCCCGGGCAGGGCGGGAGGGACTGTCAGACTTCTACTGACTAAAATCCACGGTGTCCTTCATAGCCTGTTACGTTCCGGGGTTACGGTTAGGGAATAATCCCGCGACCCCGGCAGGCTTTGGCCCTCTGAGAGGGGGGCCCCGTCATTATGCTGACGCTCTTTGAGGCGCGCGTGGGACACAACGCGCCGTCGACCCGGGCATGGTCCTTGGTCGGGCAGCGAGTTGCCCTTTACTCGCTGCCCGCATGCCCGCGCCTACGGTGGCCGGGGATCATCTTGCGACGTCCGTCGACGTGGGCGCCTACCACTGCGGCTGGGGCGGAGGGAGGACGCTGTCCTCTCTCGCTCGCGGCCTGCCTCCTCCTTGACGAGCATTACTGCCTCGCAGAAGAGCTGACCGCTTCCCACTCCGTCTCGCCCCGCAGCATGGCCGCAACCAATGCCGGGCGCGAGAGGTCTCCGCCTATCGCAGCCGTGAGGACACGTCGGTGCTCCGCCCAAGCTGGGCAGTCTTGCACGTATGCTCCACCGTGTCCTCCGGGCGATCTTCGCAGTGGTGGCACCCAGGCGTCTCCTCCTTTCGCATCAGAACAGGTACCTCCCGAAACTTCCGTGTCCGGTGAGGACCTGCGTCAAGCGGTAGGTCAGGACGCCATGACTTCTCTCCAGCCACTCCTCAAAGAGGGGTCTTACCGCCGCAATTGCGGCGTGCCCGGCCGTCGGTCGCGACAGTCGTTCCTTCCATACTGCCCTGAGATCGCGCCGGAGGTCTTCGCGCCGCGCCTCGACTTCGCGAGGCAGCGGGGTCACGCCCCGGCGCTGCGCCTCCACGCGCCACTCATAGACGCGCTGGAGGGCAGTCGCCTCCAGATCCCAAGGCAGCAATCCGGCAAGCAGGTTGGCCGATTCGCCGGCAATCGTGCGGTATCCCCGGATCATTCGGATAGCCATGACCCTCTGGCATGCGGCCAGCTTCTGTGGTCGCGTCCGGATGCTCAGGGCCCACACAGGGGCCCCGTAGAGGGCCATGGACCGCACGACGCCAGCGTACAGCCTACGGCAGGAAGCGTTTGGCCCGCTGAGATTGGGCAGCAGTCGCCTGAGGGCGGCTGCTGTGCGGTTCAGCTTTGGGGCCAAACTCAGGAAATGCTCCCTGAAGTTCCACCGGCTGTCGAGGACGAGTCCCAGGTACTTCATCGTCCCCTGTACGCCGATTGAAACTCCTTCCACCGTAATGCTGTAACTCGACTGTGGCGCGTTACGGCGGCCATGAAAACACATGGCCTCCGTCTTGTGCAGCGCCACCTCGAGTCCCAACCGCCGGATCCTCTGAACGACTGTCGCGACCGCTTCCGTCGCCACGTCGGCCGCCGCCTGGTGCGACTCTCCCTGTGCAAGGACGAGCGTGTCGTCAGCGTAACAAATTACGCTGACGCCGTCAGGGAGGTCGCTGCGCAGCACCCAGTCGTAACCGATGTTCCACAAGGGTGGTCCCAGGACCGAACCCTGTGGAACACCGCACGACATCTCTCGCCGGTTCCACTCTCCCCGGTGACCGGGGTAGATGACGGCTCTATCCGTCAGGTAGTCCTCGACCATTCGGCGGAGGTAGGTCGGCACCCGGTGATACCGGAGTGCCTCCCTGATGCAACTCCAGGGCAGGGTGTTGAAGGCATTGGTGATGTCCAAAGACACCGCCAAGACGACCCTGCCCCGGGCCACTGCATCCCCCGTCGTGAGGGCTCTCACGCGCATGATTGCATCCACGGTCGAGCGCCCCCTGCGGAAGCCGAACTGGCTCTCCGACAGGTTCGGACCCACTCGATTCAGGTGCCCGGCGAGGCGGTCTGCAATTACTCTCTCAAAGAGCTTGCCCACCTCGTCGAGCAGCACGATGGGCCGGAATGCGGACGGAGAGTCCGCAGGGCGCCCGGACTTCTGGATCAGGACCAGTTTCCCCGTCTTCCAACGAAGCGGGAACCGGCCCCTCTCCAGGCACGCGCTTAAGAGCCCCCCTAGTCGAGGCCCGAGAGTCCCGAAGGTCAGGACCCAGGCTTTTCCTGGCAGGCCATCGGGTCCTGGGGCGGTATTTTTGGCTTTGAGCCGTTGTACCGCCACTCTCAGGTCTACCTCGGTCACCTCTGGAGCGTCGTAGACGTCGTCGTCGCTGTGATCCGCGTTTGCGTCAGCATCCTCCTCAGATTCCGTCGGAGACGGAGCCATGGGCGGGGGAGCAAGAGTTAGCAAAGCATAGAAAATGCTTAATATATTACTTAAATCACAGACATAAACTTTATTATTTTTGATTTAGTTTGAGAATGTAACAAAGAAAAAATCTTCAATTTCACATTTAATAAAGAATGTTTCACTAAACAGATCAGTAAGTATTTTATAGATCAAAATAATATGACATGGGATTAAAATAATATCGCAACTGTTTTCCTTGAAAGATAGACAAGTAAAAAAATGCACAGCGGTGGATTTAATGTCTTAGGCATTATCTGCCAGTATACTTTAGGAACAATCAGTATCCTACTAATAATTCTGCGAAAGTTTGTGACTCAAGAGTGACTGTACTTGACATAGTATGTTTCAACGCTTTCAGCGCAAAAATCACTGAACGGATTTGGCTGAAATTTCGCATGCACAGATAGTTATGAGCCTGGATTTTGAACAATTCTAGGGGATAGTTTAGGGGATATCCCGTTTTTATGAATTTTGTCCGGTGGTTATAAGTTTCCGAGATCCGCGCGAACGAAATCGCGGCAACAGCTAGTTTTCAGTAAAAATCACTCAAACAACACCAATACATAAATTACACTGCATTTACTCAGTTACCCTAAGTACTACAGAATACTATAATAAATATGATATCGTATCGTATCATCTATTTTAAAAATAAAATGCACCAGTTAGATGCACAGCTAGTTAACTCATCAGATGTTATCTAATTGTGACAGCTTGATAGTTAGTAGTGAACGTTATTTTAGATCTGTGATTACTGAGGTTTATAGCACTAGTATGTAAGGTTTTGATGTTTTCTCCTATGTTATGATATTGTAATTAAAATACTTTATTTTAATCCCAAAGTTCAAATATTTTGAGTACTTATTTCGATTTTTTTTTTGTGGATTAAACACTGTGTCAACAAATGACCCGTTATGATTTGCATGGCAAGTTCAGTTCTTGGTAAAAATGACGTGCTGATGTCCCCGTAACGGGTATCTACACAGATTACGAGGACAACGGGAATACAGGAAAAAGATAACATAAGAAAATATTTTAAGGTATATTCAGCATCACGGTGTGGTTACCACCCTTGAAAGCACAGGTGCAAAGAGGCTGTACAGTTACACCCATAATGATGTCACCAATATTTATGTTTTTTCGTGGAAAAATAGATGTGAGTAGATCATATTTGACCACAAAAGTATTAAGATAAGTCAAAATAGAAGTAGGTATTTAGAGCTGCAATTTGTCACTTGTCACTGTCAAAAGTATCCACTTTACCCGCTCCCCGCTTTCACTATTACCTCAACCCATCCCATTTATTCCGTGGTGCCACACAAGACCGCTTATCATCCGCAATAAATAACCACATTAATTAATATTCGATAATTATTTACTAGACACGAAAACACCACTATAAATTGCAAGTACAGTTCGACGACTTTTCGGTCGCGCGAAAGTTTTAATAAATAGAAAAGTCGTAAGACTGGTTGAATTTCAATACCGTTGTACACTTTCGATGCAATCAAGTGTGTTAACGATTTTGTTGTGCTCAGTGCTGAAAGATTTTAGGTTAAGAAGCTGTGGATTTTAATGGTATTTTACTACTTTTCATTTTTTTCGGTTGTTCAACAACCCACGTTGGGTCTACATGGTGGATATTGGTCCATTTCCTAACAAACGGAAAAATTATGGTTTTATTGGCGGTTGAAGATACAATAATTCTGTGTAGACATAGTTCTTGTACTAAGAACTACACAAAAAAACCTATACTAAATTACTAACACAAAAAAAACTAAAAGAATAATTTTTGTGTGTCTCACGGCTGCACCAAGTTGCAAGTTACCGTTACCCTGTAACATAAATGGCTACTAAAGGAATAGGTTGAAGTCAATAAAAGACAGTCCCACAGTTTCTTCCACTTTTCTCAGGGTAGAACCATGGAGTTTCTTGCCGGTTCTTCTCCATAGAAACGACCAACCCGAAGCGTGCCAATTTTTTTTTTCACTTCTCGACTTTCGAGACCACTACAAAAAGCCGTAGGGGTTATTGGTTAATCATTGTATACAGTTGTTATCCTCTACCCTTTGGTGATGTTGTATAAGCCCATTTTTTGGATTGATGGAAGACACAGTTCTTGTTGGTCTGTTTAGCCCATATATAAAAAAAATCTAATAAAATCCTTTCTCTTCTTCCAGGTCTAGAACGGGTGGCGGAGGAGTTGATGGGTCGAAGAAAATGGAAACTATATCAGGACGCATTAATTCCAAAACGGGGGGAGGCAGAATTATCGAGCGACGAGGAATCGGTACAGACAGACCCACCACCGGCTTTGAAGATCAAGACTATAGAACAGATAAACGAGCACGAAGCAGAAAGGGTGGAAGAAAAGGTGGCTCGAAGGCCGGAGACCATTCTAGAGTCGCTGATCAAGAGGCCTGCCACCCAACCCAAGCTGGAGGTCTCAGAGGAGCCAGCAGACTGGAAGCCGCAGGACAAATGTTACTTTTGTACGGATGGTGAGCCTGGAGGGGGCGAGAATAGGCCGGCTGGCGCTATGGTGAGTGACCATGCCTTTTTTGTTTTTGCTCGTTGTGATATTTGTGTGTTTTTTTTTAGGTTTGCGTTTGTCCACTACTTCTCTTGATGGTAAGCAAAGATGTGGTCAAAGCATAAGCTCGCTTGCCTATAATTATTCACTCTTAACTTAGGTTGTAGTTATCAGGAAACAAAGTCTTCGCATTTATACTTTTGATGCCCAGTGAAGTGACCCTTTTTATTCTGTTAAGATGTGTTATGGTAGACGATGGATGCGATCAAAAAGGATTTATTCTGAATAGATCTTTCAGGTTGTTTGTATAAATTAAGAATTTATATTCACAATCGATTTCTATCAATTTGGTTTAGGCTCGCTAATATCTGGTTGACCGAGCATAAATTAGGAATTAATATATTAGCAATTTGGTGACTTTAGGCTCATCCTTTACCTATTTAAATATTAAGGAACAGGAAAATTACCTAAAAAGGTGCAGAAAGGGTAGATTCTACTTGTCCCTTAATTATTAATTTTTATCGCGGTAAAATCACCAAATGAGGCACTGTTACATATTTCAGTCAAACTTGTACTGACTAAAATCAACGGTGACCCTTCAACAGCTCTTTACGTTCCAGGTTACCTGTCTACCAGTCCCGCGACCATTATCCTAGGTTACATCAATCAAACTCTACTAGATCTTCCACAACACCTCACAAACTTCCCTAATACACTGAAATTCAGCCACAAGCCCAGGTGCCGCTATAACCTGCACTACGTTATTACAGACAGCTATAGCGAGTACTAACATAAACTGAGGAACTAGATTGAACACGACTAGTATGCCAGATGTTCAGTAATAGTCGCGTGTGTTTATATGTATGTGGTGAGGCATGTGGCGATGTGTGGCTTAAAGATTGTAGATTGATTTGTTGTGTTTTAAGGTTTTATAGTACACTCAGCAATAGCATGTGGTAAAGGGAGATTATTTGGTGAGATATTCAACTCAGTCATAGTCTTAAAAGTCTCTCAAAACGTAACCTATGCATGGTAATGAGAAATGATGTGTCCTACATCTGTCCACTTTAGTGGTGAACTAGTTTCATCATTTCGCGAGCTGCCAAAAAGGTAACGTTTTGAGAGACTTCTAAGACTATCACTGAGTTGCCGGTTTCCCACGACGTTTTCCTTCATCGTTTTGAGAGCAGTGGTGATGAAATAAATTACACAAAGTAATGCGATTGGCGGGGTTCGAACCAACTCGTAAGTCGGGACCGATACCACTGGGCCACTACTGTTCCCTATACACTAAGCAATATTGAAAAGCGATGTTCTGCTACCATATTGATTAACTTTTGCCTTTTGTTTAGACTTCTATTTTGGAAACCATAATATTACTAAATAGGTCTTTTTTCAAACCGTGTTCTTGCTTTCTTCTTTGTCGTGCCAATGACTTTAGATGTGCTTAGAAATCTGAACAACAACCTTTTCATTCATCTCTCCAAAATTAAAGTCATAACGATCATGACAAATCGATCTATAAATCAAATTTATCATGATAAAGAAGAAAGTAAGGTACAGTCTGTTATGCACTAGTATAAGCCTCATTAAAGATCTATACAAAGCGAAAAAATTTTTGAGAGGTGCTGAATGTTGAATAGCTTAGGTGCCATTAGCTCAGGTGATATTTTAACGGGGTGCCCAATGGTGTAAGTACAATCATCTAAAATAAGGAACATCTAATAACAAAACAAAATGCACAGCTCAGTGATATCATCGAACTCTTGTATAAGAATGCAGTGGGGACTGCAACATGACTCAAAATGATGAATCCTTGGCCTTTAGACCTAGAAGCTGTGAGTCATGATGGAATATTTGAAGTATTGATGATTACTGACATCCTGTACGTGCACGTGGTAGCTAGGTCCTAGAAGTGAAGAATGGACAAACGAAAATTGCCTCTCCCCAACTGCCTTTCTTCTGGCTGGCCTTAATCCCATTTATTTGGGGTCAGCCCTTCCGGTCAATCTTTGCAAAGACGGTCTGTCCTGGGTCGTCTGGGATGTTAATTGCATCTTCTTCAGGTCTTTTTCAATGTCTGACGTCCATGTAAGGCGGGGTCTACCGCGTCTTCTATATAGGCTGGGCATTAATATCGAGCACTTTTCTCGTCATGTAGTCCGATGGTCGCCTCATGACTACGCTGCCTGACAAATATGTGCCTGGGTCACATATTTCTGAGCGTGATTTTGTATAGCATATAACCTTCCCTTCCTCGATAATTGGAATAACTAACAAAAAATAAAAAAGGAGCTCGTGGCTAAATAATTACAGCCGCACAGGCCGATCTTCCGGGTTAAGCCGCGCTTGCCGAGGTTGGGCTGTGGATGGGTGACCATCTGTCATAGCGAGTTTCCTCCGTGCCTCAGAAAGCACGAAAAACCCAACGGCTTTTAAAGATCTAGATCTTTAACGGTCGTTAAAGTTAGTCAGAAGACTCAGAAACTCTACAGTCTGACAACCTGTCTTACCATGGGGTATCGTAATACCCAGTTACTGAGTTGAGGTGGTCCGATAGGCAGTCGCTCCATGTGAAATACTGATATTTAGTTGCATCCGAATCCAATATAGATGGGAAAAGGCTAGGCAGATGATAATGAAACAAGGTTACACTATTTAGGGCTGACTGTTCAATACTAAGATAACTTTTATCTGAGGAATAAAAATAGCGGTTTGACATATTTTGTATTGATAAGCTGTCAAATCGCCATTTTTATTCCTCAGATAAAAGCTATCTGACTTTTGAAAAATCTGCCCTTAGTAGTATGTAGTAACATTATCTCTTGTATCCTTATTTTATGGAATACGAAGACCGATATTATGCCTTAATAAAAAAAATAGAATGATTCAATAACTACTAGAATAAATAGCAGAGGCTGCATTTAATGTGGTTTATTTTAGCGGTTGGTGCTATCAAAATAACTAACAGATTTTGCTCATAACTATAGTTCAAAGGGTTAATATTATGAATGCCATCACCATCCTTCATTAGGTCATCTTTTGTAGTTAATTTTATTAAATTATGCATCGCATATTGATGTCATGACGACTACAAAATTATGCGAAAATTCTTTAAACTTTGTAGCAATTGTTTTATTGTGTTTTGGATTTTCCCTTTTTCTCTATTATAATTATATTTTATACACATGATTAAAATACTCGTAATTTTCTGAAAGTTTCATCATCTGCCAATGGTATAATCTGGTGATGACAAAAGTAAATCAAAATTCTTTTTGAAATTATGAAATCATTTTAATATATAATCAAAATAAAGAAAAGACGTATTGCTTCATTGGATTCTATACGACTGTAATTTACACACAGTTTTTGTCTATACAATATTTAGGTCATTATTTAATAAAAAAGTTCACAAACAAACAAACAGTACTGCCTAAAGTACACTTAACCTCTGTGTGTAATAAGCTCTTTTGCACAAGACTTTTTGAAATTCAACAACTTAAGAAAATTAAAAGTATTGCATGTGCTAAAATCATTTTATTTTTGCCAGTGAAATCATATCTAGCTTACCTATCACCAATTAAAAGTAGAAATGTCATACTTTAGCTAAAATAATAGAAAAGGCTATGCTAACCATGGGTTTTGGCATAGAATTATCAAGGCACAGTTATGGGGTAGAATTGTAGACCATGGGAAATTCACAGGCAATCACAACAAAATTATTGCGTTGGCAGCAAAAACATACCATGGATTGTTGAGTATTTTTTAGGGTTCCGTGCCTCAAAAGAAAACTTCGGAACCGTTATAGGATCACTTTGTTGTCAGTTTGTATTTCTGTTTGTCTGCCCTTTTTCTCAGAAACGTAAGAGTCGAGAATGTTGAGAATAACTGTAAAAGTCTAGGTTTAAAAATATTTTTTAAATATTTATTTTTATATTTTGATACTCGCAAGTAATTTAAAAGTACTTTCCATTGACTTAACTTAGTGAAATTTTGTATGAAACAAGGTCGAAAAACTCGAAAAAATTATAATTATGTCGCATTAAGATTTCACGAATTTGAACAAAAAAGTTAAGTTTGTTTGGTAGAAAAATAAATCCAACTGCGGAACCCATCATAGTGCGTGGTCCTACACGCACTTGGCCGATTTTTTTCTATTGTTTTATGGATCTTGTTTCTGACATCAATCTCGAAGGGAATAGAATTATGACTATTTCTTTCTTTTTTTGAGAAAATAAATGGTTTTTGATCAATGATTAATGCGTCTATGTGCGAATTAGGGTTTACGCGTCATTGGTTGGCAAAAATGGTATCTAATGAAAATAAATTTAAAATGTTGCTAGCATACAAAAAATCTGGAATTGAAAAGCTTTTCTAGTCTTTTTCATTATGTAATGGTTTTGTATTAAGTTTGAATGAGACAATTGGTAATACATTGAAGGATTTTTTTTTTGTCGAAGATGTTTTTATAAGCGTATTTCCTATCGTTTCGTAGGGGACACTGACCTTATTGGTGAAGTGCTTCAGAAAGGAAGAACCAGAATCACCGACATAGCACATAAAAATTGCAAGTTGAAGTGGCAATGGGCAGGCCACATCGCTCGTAGATCTGACAACCGATGGGGAAGAAAAGTTCTCGAGTGGCGACCACGGACCGGAAAACGCAGCGTAGGCAGGCCTCCCACTAGGTGGACCGACGACATTGTGAGGGTCGCGGGCAACCGATGGATGCAAGTGGCGAATTGTCGTTCGGCGTGGCGGTCTAAGGGGGAGGCCTATGTTCAGCAGTGGACGTCTTCCGGCTGATGATGATGATGACTTCAGAAAGGTCGGAAGCGTAGTACTAGCAATCGGTGTGCGTTTATGACCAGATGGATGAATGGGATGAGGTGAAAGGAGTATGTAAGGATCGTAGGACGCTCTATAGTCTCTGCCTACCCACGTGGGAAAAGTGCGTGAGTTTATGTTTTTTTTTTTACATTTCTTTTTCTTTTTTATTTCTTTTTTTTTTCATTGTTTTCTTCTTTTTTTTCTTAAAATGCATGTAGAATGGAATTGCTCAAATAAAATAGCGCGTGTGGTGCCGGTGTAGAGTTAATCTCCGATTTTTGTATGTAACTCTTGCCGAGGTCTGTCTTTGGATGGGAGACTTAAGATAAGCAACTATTATGGTTTTTCCCGAGGTCTTTCTATGGAAAAATCTATAGTCTTAAAGTCGATGTCGTCGTGTTGCTAAATTATCAAGAAGATGTCAGATCATCATCATCATCATCATATCAGCCGTAAGACGTCCACTGCTGAACATAGGCCTCCCCTTTGGACTTCCAGTAGGACCGGTGTTAAGCGGCCTGCATCCAGCGTGATCCTGTGGCCTTCTTAAGATCGTATGCCCACCTAGTGGGTGGATGTCAAGAAGATGTCAGATGTTACACATCAAATGCGTCTTATATAAGCTTCACTCGTTATTAATATGACATTTAAATAAATATAAGGGTAGTTCTAGTGTCTTTTAATAAATTTTATAAAATGAATAGAAAGAAAGAAAAAAAAAGATACATTGCGTTGTATTGAAGGAACCGTATCAAGGATGAATTACAATCAAGAAACTGGATATGTAAAGATTCCAGAGCCAACTATAAAAACCGACTAACCAATTTAATTATTCTCAATTTCCTCTGTCGGTACTATTTCATCTTTAAATGGAACGCAATAAAATGTAGACTTTAATGCCTTTGAAACTGGATCTAATTTAATTAAGCTATAAAGGCTATCATCTTAATAACAACACATTCTAATCATTGTCCGTCCGTAATTACACTTTATTGTAAACCTTTAGCTTGCAATAGCAATTATGTATTCTGTCTAAACCAAGCAAGTAACAACCAGTCTCACAAGACCCCTCTTCTCCATACATCCCGAACATATCCCGACGACACACGAACGCAAAGAGGCCATCTTAAAACGGTCGTGCAAACCATAGTTTCAATTTAGAAAACAATGGCTTATCCATTTTCTACGATTCCACGTCAAAGTAGAGTCGGTATTTTGATTAATACGCGCGAAAGAGACGGGGTGCGTTGCACGCAAAACGTAAAATATTCTCAACCTTGTACGGGCAAAAATAAAGTCGAGTTCTCATTTCCACGTTGTGTTGTTACTGAAATAGTGAATGTGTAGGCGTAGAGCATGAAAAGTAGGCAGTGTAAGAACAGAGCCGCGAGTGGAGTGGACATTGTCTCTTTGTGCTTTTTGAGTGTACTTTTTTAATGTGTTGTTTCTACTTGTGGTAATTAATTTTGTTCGCGTTTATTAAATTGCGTGGAGCCGTGGTTTTAATTGAATTCTAAATTGATGTTTCTTTGGAATTGAATTCGTTTAGAAACAATGAGCTGTAATCTACGAAATTGTGTGTTTTTGATTGAATTGTAGCTTGGGAGTGGTTGTGAATTTTAATCAACTGTTTCTAAAACGTGGATAATGTGTATCAAGGTGAGATATTTTTATTAAGATTTAGGTATACATTTAAAAACATTTCACATTACATTTTTTAGCTTTAGATGTTTTAACGTATTGATAGGAAACTTAACCCATCCATAGTCAATTCAATTCCATTAAAAAAAAAAGAAAACTATTTCTTCAACAACTAATTCATCAAAACATGTTCACTATAAAACGTGCGCACCTGTCCACTTGAGCTATTACAATTAAACAGCGAAAGAAGAAGAAATTATATAAAAAAATGTAAATTAATTCTACCATTTACGTGTTGTATAAAAATTAACGTAACCAGCAATTGTTTGGCTGTTAAAAACTATGAAGGTATTGAGTATAATTGCACAGGAAAAGTGGGCGATGCATGAAATTAATTCACATCATACTATCGCTTTAGATTTTTCAAAATACACTCGTTGATAATTGTAACGTTACGATGATCTACTTTTAATGATTCGTGTTTCATTTGCATTGTAAATTTTTGATGCTAGTTTTTATTACTTATCTTTCACATTTTACAATATCTTGCATATTATTTAACAAAAAAAAGAAGAATAAAAAAATAAAGTCTGCAACCCCAATGTGAAAAAAAGTTTACGCACTAGTCGACTCCGCGGCTTTCGCAAGCCGATCGGTTAAACAGCATAGGCCGGACAGAAAAGCCTATAGGGGCGGTCCGCGGAGGGTGGAAACCTGGGAAATTTCACGTGCAAGGCCCACCCCTCGGCGAAACACGTGCGGCCAAATAGCCTCGCAGAACGAACGCCTTTACTAATCATTGCCGCTCGCGAAAATTAAAAAAAAAACATTTTGACGTTTCACGTCAATTTTTGACATACAATTGCGATTTGTTTTTTTTTTCTGACGGGCCTGTTCTGTTTAAGTAACCGATGTTAAGTGCGCGTTTTGTATGAGTGTTTTTATAGAGTGTGAAATGTTAAATGCAACATGAGCAGATTTCATGGTTAGTTGGAGTTATTAGTATCAAACATGAAATATACTATGTTTAGATTGAATGCGTCAGTTGGTTCTTTTTTGCTTTTTCTTTAACATAAGATAAACTTAAATAGGTTGATTGGTTGCCATTAATAAAGTACATTAGTGCATGTTGTCGAGTGATTAGCCGATAATGATACATGCTTCTTTTGTTTACGTTCAAAGATTAACACTTTTTTGCATTCTGTATTCACTGTATCTTGTAGCATAGACAACACTCTATATTTAGATTCTTATTTTGCTTATGATAAGTAAATTATTTTTTAAGAGAAAACTTTTACTTAGGGCTGATTTTTCAATAGTCAGATAACTCTTATCTGAGGAACAAAAATGGCGGGTTGACAGCTTATGTCTAGAAAATGTGTCACACCTCCATTTTTATTCCTCAGTTAAGAGTTAACTGGCTATTGAAAAATCAGCCCTTAGTATAAGAGTTAGCTACAATAATATCATTCAATATTAACATTAATTGTAAATTGTTTATAAGCAAGAACTAAAAACGATTAGCTAGTCTATTATTTTTAAATTGATCTAACACAACCTCACGAAATGAAATGGACGCTGCTTTTGATATATTTCTTCTCATATCTTTTTTTTTCAGAGAAATTAAAGTTTCCTCTTTAAAAATATCCATTGCGAATATGTTCATCAACAGAGAGAATATTTTGAAAACTAACATTTGCATCTAGACTTTCCAGAACCACATTTTTCTACAATGCTTTTCTTAACTTGTTTGAAATCATATCCTAGTGGTTTCTACCAAAAAAAAACTTTTCTGTATAAATTCATTTTTATAATCACCTACGTCCACCATCATCCATCTAATTTTTGATTGACAGATTAAGAAAAAATACCGTGATAATCTAAGTATGTATTTCTTATCAGTTATTGAATTTGAAGTATTTACTTCATCAAGTATTTCAAATAATATTGACGTATACAATGTTTGTAAAATCTATAAACAAGATTACCTAAATATATCATCAAACAAATAATATATAAGTACTTGCACTAACCGGATACGTCCACCCACTTTCAGAAGACTATCACAGACATAAAAAATTCACAGTCCTCATTTGGCTTGACCAAAACAATTATGGGTCGGGACTTAATTATATAATTAAAAGTAGTCTATTTTAATAAAACTCTGATATCTTTCGATATTTTTTGTATAAAGAAGATGTCAGACAGAAAAAATTCAAATCATGTTTTCCAATAATTTGCATGTTATTAACATGCAAAAAGTATTTCTACCAAAATAAATATAATTGCAAAAAAAGACGATTGCTTTAAAAATATAACGTTTCTAATATTCCCTCAAACCACTTGATGTAAGCTACAATGCTTACGGCCCTCCCTCCAACCTCTTGATTTGCCAACTCAACGCTTCAGCCCTTGACTTTTAGAAAAGAAATATTATTGCAACTTCTAATATATTATCTGTTGATAATTCATGTGTTGTGGTAAAATAACTTTAAATAGTAATGTTTGATCTTAAACTTCCAGAGGAACGACAAGACCATTGAAGCATGGAGACAAAATATTGGACTATTCGTCTCATTAGCTTTTTTGTTTCTAAGCCTTTTGAGACAAATTCACTAACACGTCACCGTGTGCATCTGGTCATTTTTGAAATGGCATTAGAAACTTGGATTAATTTAATTACAGTAATAGATCCAACAGTATTTAACTTAAGAATTTTGCTAAAGATATGATCTAACACGAATAATAACCATAACAGTCATGAAATACAATAAACAATTTAGGGCTAAAGAATTATTTGCATCATCGAACTTGTCACAACCTTTTGGGTCCTTTTATCTTGCTATTTGGACAGTGTTGTTTAGGAAGTGTCTTTCTGCTACTATTGTATAGAGAGTTCACATGACAAAAGTTTGTGAGGATGAATACATTTTCCGGGAAAACATTCGATTTATATCACGAGCGAAACCCCTGGCAACGGGCTAGCTAGTACTTCAATAAAGAAAAGGCGAAAATAAATATTTTCTATATTCATTTTAGCTTTTATCGCCAATAAAATCACAAGACATAGTAACAAATTCACGACCTAACACAACCAAATTCTTTTCACAATACCTTGAACCATTTTTTCCAATTTAACCGCTAAATACTTCACATTTTACTAAGCAACTATGTTTAGTATTTACGTCAGGAATACCTAATTCTAGTTTATGACGACCTTGGCTTAGATAACGTGGGTTATCAACAGCTTAAACTATGCTAGAAGTGCTGATAATATGTCTAGTTTGACATAACCTCGGTTTACTAGTGGTGGTTAATGTAATCTGGGATTAATGACGTGTCCATAATGTTATGTTTTTTCATTATTCGTTGGTATTAGGACCTCTTTATTAGAACCTATAGAGTAGGAAGCAGATAAAGGCTCAATGATACCTCACAATACCGAAACACGAGTTGTATGTTATTGTTTTGAACACATGAATTTTGTTTAATTATTTCATCACTGCACAGCATGTTCTCTTTATCGTAATAGGAACACGTCGTGATGAAACCAGTATGTCCTAATTTTATCTTGATAAAATCATCAAATGAGTCCTAACCCAGGGCGGGAGGGACTATCAGAGTTGTACTGACTAAAATTCACGGTGATTATTCCATCACCACTGTTCTCAAATTTGTCGATAAAGGAACACATCGTGAGGAAACCAGTTTGTTCTATTTTCATCTTGATAAAATCATCAAATGAGTCCTCCCACCCAGGGCGGGACGGAAGGGACTGTCAGACTTGTACTGACTAAAATCCACGGTGTCCTTCAATGGCCCTTTATATTCCAGGGTTACGGTAATGAGATAAGTCCCGCGACCAAACATTTGAGATGAGGGAATTAAAAAAAAGTAGGAGGCAGATTTCTGGATCTGATGATATCTTAAGTCTGAAACAATTAAAAAAAAAAACAAGCTTAAGGCAATGCCAGACACAGTTACAGTTTTAGTAATCTGTTTTTGTTACATTTTCTATAATTAGTACTAGTTAAGGTTCTTGTTACTGATTTCAAACGCGAACATAATCAATATTGATCAACGTTAATAGTCAGTTCCATTTATTGATATAATTTACAATGTACCAAAACGTTTAATACTTGATCTTGCAATTTTAATGAACGCTTAGTTATAGTTCAAATTAGATCAACAACTATTTAAGGCTCGTTGCAATTAATACAATTTATATTTTCGTCCGTTTTAGATCATGATAGCTAAAACTGTAAAGAAATAAAATGGCGTCTAAGAAACGTTTAATAAAGGCACTTTGTTCAATAGAAACATCTGCCTAAGCTGTTTTACAGCACTAGAATGAAGTTGTCTATCTACGGTGAATAATAATTACCTATTATTATAAACAATTAACATACGCTAAACGTTCTAAGCCACTTAGCATATTTATGTATACGAATACGTACATAAGCCAAGGCCCCTAATTCTAATGAATACCGAATTAGAACTAAAAGAAAAAAAAATCCAATTGTTCTCGAACGCATTAATAAAAATACTATTCTAAATTCAAACGGCCCATTAACCGGTTCCCACGGCGGCCATGTTGGGTCGTCCTCGCCCGCTATTGGTGGAGGCCGTGAGTTTAGAATTAGAATGTAGACCCCACCATTTGGCGAGCGGCAAATTATGTTGCCAGTTTTTACGTTCCAAGTTCAAATAAGCAGCTGTTCGTAATTCGAACGTTGTTTTTTTTTATCCTAGGAACGGTTGGGCCGTTAGAAAAAATAGATTGGGATTTGAACCCGTCAATTATTCGTAGACTGGTTGTTAAGTTCTGGCTATTAAAGTTTTATCTAGAGCCATTAAATGAATGAATAGAAATTATAGTTTATACGTAATAATTTCATTTACGGCCGTAGGATTATCTTTAGCTATTTCCTTTTTTATTTAACCTTTGGTAGCGTTTATACCAAAACGGGTGAAGTAAGAATGGGTAGCGACAAATGGCATTGACATGGTTGCCCTGCCCTTTAAGTTCTTAATAGTTGTGGGTCACCAATCAACCAAATAACTCTTCAGTTAGTTATCGCCTTTTATGGGTTTCTAAGTGGGTATCAATTACATCTAAAAGTAGATAAGTGCGTAAGATTTTTAACGAGCCGAACAGTGTCAAATTCTACTATGGAATAGTTGTTGTTTTTCTCGCTTTTTTCTACATAACTACCAAACTATACATATAATCTTGAAAATATCTATCCTATTTGACTGCGTTATTGTTAGAAAAATGATCGATTTCCATAAAATGTGGTTCTTCTAACCTGTATCCCGAATTCCCGATAGGACGATTGCGTATCATTCACGAAGAAAATTCAGTTTAAACACTTAGATGGGTATGTTCAGTCCAGATCTTGGAATAACAATTTTATTGTTTGCGAAAATCCATCTGACTATTCTTTAGAACGTTGGAATAGTATTATAACTATTTGTTCTCAATTATTCAAGACTGGATTTGGAAAGGCTGGGCCGCTAGTATCCATCGTATAAAACTTTTTTATTGCCAGGACATTGTAGTGGCAGTTTTTGGATTTTCCCAAAAACTGCCACTGTTACTTCATCTTCCTACATCTTTAGGGCTGATTTACATAAATGCATTTTATAATTGGATCTAGCGTCACTGCACTGGATTAAAAAATAGTAACTTATTTTATTCCGATCCAGCGATGCATAAAATGATAAAAGTGATTTTTATTTAGCAAATGGGTTTTGTCAAACTCTTTTACACGTCAAAAAGACACTATTTTTAAAATAGATGAGGCCGGTGTTTCGTACCTGACTACTCTGAGAAGAAACATTCGAAACAAACTCAGAGGTCAAAGTCTCTTTTAAGGGTACGGGACACTGTACTGGATTGGATCATGTTCACATTATTCCGGTGCCAATTCAGGGTCGTCGCTTCCAACCGGTATGTGTGGAGATCAAAAGGGGAGGCCTACGTTCAGCAGTGGACGTCCTACGGCTGAGATGATGATGATGATGAATTCGGAGTCGCTGAATCCAGCAGCCAAGTAGATTTTGATCAAGTAGGATCAAAAGGCGTAAGCTACTCTTCAAAAATCATATGTATCTTTTAAACTGTTGTTAAAATCAAAAGTATACACAAGTTATTTATACACCATAGTACGTATATTTATGTAGGCAGTGACGTGAGTTTAAACGAGCCGTTAGTTAATATTCAAGGCGACCATGATTAGCAAAACATCAAGGTGAACCTAACTGGTTGGTCCGCCTGCCTTAGCGAGGATAATACCTGTTCGGTGATACTTTTAGGATAGTGGAAAATTTTATCTAAAAGCGGTTTCAAGGTGAAGAACGCTGCGGAAACTGGATCTGTTATCGCTTGATTGGAATACCGTTCGATTTCTGGGCAGAGCTATGGTGTGATTGAGATTTTTTTTGTCAGAAATTCCTCATAGGGTTTGGGTATGTGCCTTGGTAATGGTATTAGGCTTGTCTGTTGCTTAGGACTTTAATATAACTGGTAAAATTTGGATGTACCTACTTTGTGTCCGTCCACCTTTTCTAAAACTTCGAGCGTATAAGCTTGACGGTATGTTCTAGCTGAAGAAATTAGAACCTATTAGAACTTTCGGAAATGTTTTAAAGAAAACTTCATATTATGAAGACATTATTTTATCAACCCGGACTGGACTCTCATGGCGGACAGTGGCCCACTTCCTTCCGGAAAGAAGGAAACAATATTAAAACTGAAGAAAAATCAAAACAGTAGGATTCACAAAGAAAACCCATGTTCAAAACATTTGAGATGAAGAAATAAAAAAAGTAGGAGGCAGATTTCTGGATCTGATGACATTTTAAGGCTGAAACAATTAAAAAGGTCTAAATCTAAATCCTAATTTCAATTTCTTAAAACCAGTTTATAATAAGCGATATAGCAAACCGCTGTTCAATTCTGTTACTACAATCAAAAGTGCGAAGTCCAATGACCAAAGTCCACACGAATTCAACTCAAGGCAGCATTAATTACTTATAACTCCAATTTTGATTGTTTTAATTACTTTAATTGCCACTTTGGTCTAGACGCTTATTCCACAGCTAGATTTGAGATCCTGGGTTCAATTCCCGTAAGGTAATACTAGGATTTTTATCGGTTGCTCAGATTCCTTATCACGAGTTTTCAGTAAGTATTTAAGACGTAAAGTAAACTGGATCTTTGACCTTTGACATTTTTCAAGGAAAAAATTATCTCAGGAGCCCTGTAAAGTAAGCTTTTGACATTTTATAATTGACAAAATTTCAAGGAAAAAATTAGTTCCTTCTTCGCACGCCACAGGCGCTGTCCCATTTTTCCATACAAGAAACGCTGTAAATACTGGAAAGACGCTGTAAAAGAGTGAAAACTCGTGATAAAGGGTACAGATTAAAGATAATATCCGGAACATGGATATTCGGCGAAGAACCAGAGTCACCGACATAGCTCATAAAATTTGCAAGTTGAAGTGGCAATGGGCAGGCCACATCCCTCGTAGAACTGACAACCGATGGCGAAGAAAAGTTCTCTCATGGCGACCACGGACCGGAAAACGCAGCGTAGGCAGGCCTCCCACTAGCTGGACCGACGATATCGTGAGGGATGGATGCAAGTGGCAAATTGTCGTTCGGCGTGGCGGTCTAAGGGGGAGGCCTATGTTCAGCAGTGGACGTCTTCCGGCTGATGATGATGATGATGATAACTCACCATTGTGTGTACAGCTAAGGAGTGGAATTCCCTGCCGGGGTCTGTGTTTCCTAAAAGCTACAACCTTGGGGTCTTCAAGTCAAGAGTAAATAGGTTACTTCTATTCAAACGTGCTTCAGCGGCTACCATTTATTGCTTGCTATCAGGAGAGATGGTGATCAAATGCAAGCCTATTGTAAATTATAAAAATATCTGTCTTACAAAAAGGTATTGTTTTATCCTGTTACTGGGTTGTGGAGGTCAGACAAGCAGTCACTCCATGTTAAATACTGATATTCAATCAAAGAGATTTAAAAGAACCTATAGAGCGGGCATTAGGAAAATTGTTGACGCTGTGCGTCAGTATAGCACTATCTAGCGTTGCAAAACAACGCGACTACTAGACTGAGCGACTTCTTACCTATTGGTAAAAAGTTTTGGATCACAACTTTCTTCGTGATGTCCCGTCTATTGCTCGTATTTAGTTTAATGTATTTGTATTCGTGATCGAATCCGAAATGAGGAGATCCGTAGACGAACTAAAGTCACCGATATAGCCCACCGGATTAGCAAGCTGAAGTGGCAATGGGCAGGTCATATTGCTCGCAGAGCAGATGGCCGATGGGGTCGAAAAGTGCTAGAGTGGAGACCACGGACTAGCAAGCGCAGCGTAGGACGTCCACCAGCAAGGTGGACAGACGACCTTATAAAGGTCTCCGGAAGACGCTGGATGCAGGTCGCTTCCAACCGGTATCTGTGGAGAACAAAAGGGGAGGCCTATGTTCAGCAGTGGACGTCCTATGGCTGAGATGATGATGATGATGATGATTTGTATTCAACTGTATCTAGTTCGACTGGAAGTCAACCACAATACAGTTAGGAAAAGGCTAGGCAGATGATGATATTTTTGAAGTTAGACAAGGTGTTTACAAATGTTAGGAAGGTTAGGGGTTAATGTTAGGAAGATTTAATAAATATACAAGATCATGCATGGAATTTTTATTGTTTCTAAACAATACTCAAAGTTACGGTAACCGTAGTCCTTTGCCAAATGTGTCATTCCATATGTGTCACTTGGTCTTTAGGCACGAACTGTGGTCCTCATTTGGCATGTGGTCTGTAGCACTAATTCCTAACTAGCAACATAAACATTACCTATGCCTATAATTTAATTTAAAAAAAAAAACGTACGTACACGACGAATTTCTTAAAAATATAGTAACTCACATATGTACACAAACACCCAGACCTGGAACAAAATACTCGCAGATCATACAAATATTTTGTTCCATGCGGGGCTCGAACCTGCGACACGTTGTACAGCAGTCTATCATTCAGCCATTACGCCAACTGTGCATCTAATAATAGCCCTTGTCGATGAAAGCTCTCAGGTGACTTGACTTTTTCCGACATTTTCAACTATTTATCCACAATTAACAATCATTATGTTCCTGCCCATATTCTATTTTACTTGTGGTCGGCACAACACTTTTTCTTATTCCATTCTCCTCTACCCAAATTCTAACGTCAAAGCATCATTGACTCCTTCCTTCCACAATGTATCCATCTTTTCTTTTTCCTTCCTCTTCCTCTTCCTCTCCATCCATACACAACAGTAACATACAAGTAATACCTACACCTCTTTTTGGTTTGGTAAAATCATCAAATGAGTCCTCCCGCCCTGGGTTTAGCGGAAGGGAGTAGAATACTCTTACCCCCTTATTAATAAAGATAGAATCCCCCTTTAATAAACGTGGACTAAAGTTACAACCAATATAATCTTCGGACTAACCATACATTTTTTTAAGGATTAACCTTGGCGTAACTTTAGTCCACGTTTATTAATAAGGGGGTTACTGACAAAAATTCACCCTTTCCTCACCCTTTCCCTTCAATTTTCTCTTTACGTTCCAGGGTCACGTTAAAGATACTCAGTTATTCACCTAATAGCAAAATACAGCATGACGTCATCGAAATGCAATGCGCAATAATTAAAATAAAACCAATTACAATAAAATATGTGGTTTTGAATGATAAACGTTTAAAAACGCTATAAATTAAAGCATTCGAAATACATTATTTATTCTAATACTTGACACGATTCTTGGTCATTTTACATAGGTTTATGGAAGATAGAACTTCTATATGCGTCAGAGACCGCAAGGCATAATACTCGTATTTACTGCTTTTGAAAAGATACTTTAGAGTGAACTCAAAAACAAAGACATCAGGGTAATAGGCACTATCCTATCTTCCTGTATAATTGTAACAATTATTTTATAATCTTATCCTATGCGAATTTTTGTGAGTGTGTATGTATTTTCAACTTTCACGCAAAAGCTACTTAATAGTTATTTATGATACTAGTGCGGTAAGTTGGTATTTACAAACGAGTAGACGAATGTAAACCCGAGGCGAAGCCGAGGGCTTACCATAGTCACGAGTTTGTAAATACCAATTTCTGCACGTGTGTCATACAATGTTTTTCAACACATTTGCGAGAAAACAGTACAATATGTAATTAAACAAACTTTATTTATCAGTAGAAAAGTCGCAACAATTTTTGAAGTTCCTAATATGAAAATGGCGCGAATTTTCAAATGGCGCCACATGCACGTGGTGGAAATTAGAACTACATCTTTCGTCTCATTTACTCATATAAGTATTAAAGTGAGACAACGTATTGAGCAAAAGCGCTTCCAAGGAGGTTCGATCAGTCAGGCTGTTTATTCTCATAATGTGAAACTCTTTGGTGGAATTCTTTTTTTTTTTAAAGGAAATTAAAAAAAAACCGTAAAGAAAACGCACGGTGCTATACAACGGGGTGTGCGGTAAACTATATTGCCGAAAACAAACTGCTTATTGTTTACAATATACATACTATTGCTCGTGACTGTACTACGAGTAAAAAGGATTCTAAGTTAATAAAAAAACTCCCACGAAATCAAGGTCAGAATTACAAGGAAAACTGCATCTAACTAACTGAGAAAACGTTTGAACAAAAACCAGTTTTAAAACTAAGATTAACATCGAATATTTCTAGGAAAAATAATATTATATCAGGACTTTAATACCTGTAGAGTTTTTTTTTTTTTTATCGTGGTAAAATCATCAAATGAGTCCTCCCACCCCGGGCAGGGCGGGAGGGACTGTCAGACTTGTACTGACTAAAATCCACGGTGTCCTTCAGTAGCCTGTTATGTTCCGGGGTCACGGTAAGGAAATAACCCCGCGACCCCGGCAGGCTTTGGTCCTCTGAGAGGGGGCCCCGTCATTATGCTGACGCTCTTTGAGGCGCCCATGGGACACAACGCGCCGTCGACCCGGGCATGGTCCATGGTCGGGCAGCGAGTTGCCCTTTCGGAGATCGTCCTGCGACGTCGTGTCGCCATACTCGTAGAGTTTAACAGAAGTTTACACTAGAAGGTACAAGTACTTTTCGCATAGTTATGTCAAAGTTACTGTAATAGAGGACGACCCTATGGCCACGGAGTTATGGTGGCCAAGTGGTGGCGTGATCGGAGTCACCTTTTTCCTAGCGTGGTCTGCCAAACTCTTGGGAAAATACTTCCCTCCACTCCACTATTCTCGCGAAACCACGCGTCGTCTTTGCAGCCAGGTGCTTCGTGTCATTTATTTCAAAACCACTGCTCTCAAAACGACAAAGGAAAACATCGTGAAGGAACCAACGCGTTCTTAAACCAAAAAAAAATGTGACATCAGTACCCTTAGCACGAGTTTTCAGTACGAGTATTTGAGACGTAAAGTAAAGCTACTTTGACAATTTCAAATTGACAATTTTCAAGGAAAAAACGAGTTCCTTCTTCGCACACCAGAGGCGCTGTTCCATTTTTTCATACAAGAAACGCTGTAAATACTGGAAAGACGCTGTAAAGTAAAAGAGTGAAAACTCGTGCTAAGGGTACTGATCTACCTACTCGCATCGGACCTGTGTTGTTGATTGCAGCCCACTCCTTCTCCTACGAAGGAGGCAAGTATATCAACAATTGAAACATTATAGACTGATTATGTTTATGGTATGGCCATCATCTGGATACGAATACATATTCCGTGGCTGCTATTGAAAAATAATGAAAAAAAAAAATACTCATTATGTCAACTTGAGAAATCAATACAGTACCTACCTCGTATTTATTATTATTATTTATTTCATCACCACTCTCAAAACGGTGAAGGAAAACATCGCCAGGAAACCGACATGTCCTAGAACCAAAAATTCCAAGACATGTGACATCCACCAATCCGTACTGGGCCCGCGTGGTGGAGACCCACTTCTTCTCACAGAGAGGAGGCCTGTGTCCCAGCAGTGGGAACATTATAAGCTGATGATGATGACCTCGTATCTTAATACTCGAAGCAAACTAGGAAAAATCTTTTAATTGAAACACTATTTCCTTATCCAATAAGGACTATATCGAAATACCGGAAAGAAGAACCATGTTTTGACGTAATAAGACGTCAACTTGCGTTCAAAACCAACCTTGTGGAGTGCAACTGACTGTTTAATTGTTGCAATCTGCTTATTAAGCTAATCTGATGATTACAATGACTTAGGTTAATATCCGGCATTGATTTAGCTTTAATTACCTAGATTATTGCGGTTTGATCATTTGGAATTGAAATTAGTAGGTTTGGGTTATAACTAATTAGATGTGATGTAGAATTGTTTCAAAATCTGCCTAGCTTTTTCTCAACTATATTGGGGTCGGCTTCCAGTCGAACCAACCAGATGCAGCTGGATATCAGTATTTTACATAGAGCGACTGTCTGTCGGACCTCCACAACCCAGTAACTGGGTAATACGATACCCCATGGTACGACTAGCTGTCAGACTTTAGAGCTTCTGACTAACAGTAACGACTGCCAAAGATCTACAAATGACAGCCGGGACCAACGGCTTTACGTGCTTTCCGAGGCACGGAGGAAACTCGCTCTGACAGATGGTCACCCATCACGGCATGCGCGGCTTAACCCGAAAGATCGGCTTGTGCGGCTGTAATTATTTAGCCACGAGCTCCTCCAGTAGAATTGTTTGTAGTCCTGAAATCATGACAGGCTTCTTCTGGGTAAGCTCGCTCCATCGTCGACCTTGTCTTAGTCACTCCTAGACTAGACTAAGGTCAAGAGCAAACCCATTACGCATAAAAAAAGATTATTGTTACCTTTTTGACTGAATTCTAAAACTTGGTTGGATACTTTCCACGGTAACATCAGTGTTAAACTTATACTATGACTAGCTGTTGCCAGCGGCTTTACCCGCTACAACTCGAAGATTATCCCACGGGAACATAAAATCGGGATAAAAACTATCCTATGTGTTAATCCAGGTTATAAACTATCTGTGTACCAAATAAATCCCTTCAGTGGTTTTTGCGTGAAAGAGTAACAAACATACCTACATACACATACACATACACATACGAGTACATACATCCTCACAAACTTTCGCATTTATAATACTTATTAGTAGGATTTATGTATTACAATCAGTAAGCAGTAAGGTTTTTCGCTGATTTAGCATCAGAAGACTGCCACTAACTTAAAACCAAACGTACAGACATTTAGATGAGAAATAATTACAATTAAAATTTAATGGCTAAAGGTTTATTTCCGTTCCTTATCCCACTGCTGGACAAAAGCTTCTCTTCAATATTTCCAATTCTTGCGGTAGCCCACGATTGCTGTCCACTCTTTTATGAAGTCTAATTCCTCTTTGGTTGTATCTTCTACCACGTCAAATTTTCTCCTAAGGCACCTATTCCGATGTTCATATAATGGCTCCACATTAGTGCTGTGAATTCACGCCGCAAATTCTCGTCGTGAATTCTCGCCACAATACCTACAGTCTACACTGATCGGGGAAGAGGCATGAACGCGCGTGAACCCCGCGAAAACCATCCACATTCTCGTTCGCGTCTGTTCACGGGAGTTCACGACACTAATAATCAAATAAATACTTTTCTATTCTATTTTATTCTAATTTGGAGCAGCCATGACGGCTAAAGGCTGAATATAAAAAGAATTTCTCTACACAATATGGCAACTAGAAACGATGAATTTGCTAAAGAGCAATTTCGAAATAGCTTTCATCAATATAAATTACCAAGATTAAATACCAATGCGACTAACAGATACCTGAAAATCGTCTAAACAGTTCAAAATGCAATCACAAGACCCCAAATATCCTTCAGTATGAAGCTAACCATCAGTTCAATGAAATAGATTTGATTTACTAAATGAAATAGTAGTTGAATTGGTTCCGGTGATACGGTTTGAAATTCAGAGCTAATTTTAGGTTGAATGTTTGTCAAGAGGAATTTGTGAATGTAGGGAAATTGGATTTATGATTAAGAGCCTATACTACCTCAAATGGCTTAGCAGAAACCTGTGATACGTCGAAAATACTACAGCATTAATTTTGAAATAAATATATGGTAAAGTTGAGGACTAATGTGAGGTCTTATGTTTGGCGAAAACATGATTCCATTAAATTTTCTCGATAGAAAAAAATCCCAAAGTTACCTCTAAATTGAACAATAAAACGCTGGCAATCAGAAAATACTTAAAATTAGATCATGAAACTTTTTATACTAACTGAACTAACTATAAAGCAGGTCTTATGTTATTTACTTTTTTGAATTTCCTTTTTTTTCGCCGTAAAATAAATAGATTTGCGTGTAGATAGCTAATAGAAAGAGCAAGCAATAGTGCGTGGTACGTGCAAGTGCGAGCGAGTAAGATTATACTGAAGTACTATAGACCCTTAATATAGTGATTTAATGATGGTGGTTTAAGGGACTATAGAAATATAGAATTTGTTTCAATTTTTCATAATATTTCAGGGGTGTTCAATCAATATTTACTCATCTATTTAGGACCTCCATTATTTTTATTTATTTCCAAGTGTTAAAAACTCCAGGCAAGCCGCAACCGCGGCGGTAAGACCCCTCTTTGAGGAAGCTGGAGAGACGTCACGGCGTCCTGATTTATCGGATGCGGCAGGTCGAAAAAAAAAGTGTAACAAACTCTTATATGAATTTACAGCTTAAATTAAACCATTGATAATACTCGTATTCAGCCAATTTGTTAAAGATGACAAAGAGTTAATGTTGATTAAATACGTTTAGAAACTTGTAAATGAATATCATTAATTTGAGCAACGACAAAACATATTCATTGATTCACGCTTTTGATCACATTTTGTGATAATGCAAATGTGGTGATAGTATCCAAACTGCAACTCTTGAAAATCAAAATCAACAGTGGCATTCTCTACAAAAACCCCGAGGGAATGATGCTCGACGTGTCTTGGAAAATGAATTTAACTTTCTTGGATCCTGCAACGAAATTAATCAGAAAAGTATAGTAGAGGAGACAAAAATTCTTAAATCAGCTTCTCATATCCCTCTAAGTTCTTGTATCAGCTTCTCATACTCTTCTCTTCTGCCACAGAGTCCCGCATCGGAGTCGGACAGCAGTTCGGTGTCGGGGGCGAAGAGCCCGGCGTCGGCACCTCCACTGCTGCAGCACCTCTTACAATTGCAGGCGCAGAACCCACAGACTATAGCACAGGTATGTTACTAACCAGTTAACTTATGAACTACAAGGAGATTTTAATTTTTCACTTTTGCAAACATGGCCATCTAGGGTGTCAGACTTAACCCTACAAGCTTCTAACATGGCTTTAACTTATACTGCCTTACGACAAAAAGATGAACAGTCACGAGCAATAGTATGTATACACTATGCAGTATTCAAAAGCGATTTTCTGCTACCAAATTGATTAAACTTTTGACTTTTTATTAGACTTCTATTTTGGAAGCCATACTATTACGAAATACTTAGGTCTTATTTCAAAGTGGAAACTAGTATTTCGCGAGTAAATTGCGTTTGAATTTTGTTAAGTGTATACATGTTATTGCTCGGTACTGAACATCTGTTGAACACTTGTCAAAAAAAAGTGTTACTGCAAAATGACCCTTACATCAACGTGAAATGTCGTTTTGATGTTGACAATTTTTTTTAGACAAGTCTTCAACAGATGTTTATTTTTCTTGTGGTAAGACGGATTAGTTTTAAGTCCAATAAGATGTTTTCAATAATGATATACTATTTTGATAAAAGTTTTAATGTTGTATCAATCGATGCCAAATAATAAACAAGAATTTAATTCGGTTGTTATTTCTGTACGACGCTGACGGATAAATTGTCCGTCATAGGACAAATGTTCCGCAGTTATTTCTGTATGATGGACAAATTGTCAGCAGTTATTTCTGTACTTACAATGGACAAATTGTCCGCAGTTCTTTATTTCCGTAAAATCGATAAATTTTCCACAGGGCCTTAATAATCCTGTGTCTATCTTTAATTTTTGAAAAATTTGCCAAATTCATAATCTGTATGTTAATTATAAGTGGTATCGCAAGCAGGGGTACACAGACATGTGTGTGCAGTTTCAGCAGATGCTGACGGCCCTGGCAGCGCTGGGCAGCGGGCTGGTGCCGCCGCCGCCGCTGTCGCAACCCTGGATGATGCAGCGGCTTGTGCAGAGACAGAATGAGAGGTGAGTCGATGTTTTTTTTTTGTGTAGCAGCTCGTAAGTCAACCTAGAGGAGGTTGTGAGCTGCTTAACCAGATTTTTTTGTGGATGCCTTCAATAACTCTAAGTGTGCAATTATAGTGGCGCGGGGCGAGCAGCGGAAGCGGGTGGCGGGTCACGAAATAGACTAGATTTCCACTCAAACCGCCCCGCCCGCACTTGGTGCACCTTAGTGAAAAACTATGTGTTTGCGTTACCCGCTAGCGGATTCCGCTGCCCGCCCCGCTACCACTATAATTGCACACTAAGGCCAGGGGCTTACAATTAAAAACAACAAAATAGGTGACAACACGCTAAGGGCATCCCCTGTAGGAATGAGTCGATGAATTTTGTTAATGCTACATGTAGATTTTGGACGTCAAAGACAGTTCAAAAATCGTTCTTTGAACAGATATCGTGATTATTTTTTATCTTAGATAATTATGTCTTAGTACCGAAAATTAAACATCTATTAAACACTTGTCTAAAAAAAGTGTAACTGCAAAACGACCTTTATAATAATCAACGTTAAATGTTGTTTTGCAGTTCACAGTTTTTGAGACATTGTGTTTAACAGATTTTTAACATTTTTGTATTATGACAGAATATTTCTAAATTATACATTGTACTTTAGATATTAATAGCCTACTTACCGAAGTGTTCAAAGAGGTTTTAAAGGTCGCTAATGTGATAATGGGTTCAAGTAATTTAAAGAATAAATAATCAATGCAAAAAAGAAAATCCCGAACAATGAACGCTCAGCGTATACTACATTTTCATCGCTTAATGTGTGGCCGTATGTAATATACACCAGATATAAAAGCGTAAGTGCTAATACAGAATTGATACATACAACGGAAAAACTTTGAATAAAACATACCTAAAACATGAGAGGAAATAAGGCATCCGACCGGAATAAATCTGGATTTCTTGGTTAGACAAATAAGGAAGGATCGTATGTACTTTAAAGGTTACTCTTGATATTGTGCCAAATCGGAAGCGAATAGATAAATATTAATTAAACTATAGAAATATAAAAATACTAAATATAGCGAATAGGTTTATTTAACTTTATATCCTGTAACAACATTTCAACGATTTTCTAAATACGAAAGTAGGATTTTTGTCCGTGTTCGCGCCTCAAAAGCTGAACTGATTACAAAGATATTTGGCAGATAGGCTACGACACCAGGACCTACGACTAAACCGAGAGGATAATTTTGATGGTCTGCAATCATGGTCTAGAGTGTCGCTTGTTCTATTCTCCGTAAGCGCAATTCGATTCCCAGGTCAAACAATGTGCTATTGAGTATTTCTATCAAGCGAATTACCCTGTAGCACTGTGTAGATTTATTTTATATAAGTTTTCTATTAACACCCTATCATCATCATCATCTACCTAGCCTTTTCCCTACTCATTTGGGGTCGACTTCCAGTCGAACCAGATATTTTACATGCAGCGACTGCCTATCGGACCTAAGAACACCTCTTCAAAAAATAATATTTGTCATATTTCAAAGACTCTTTTAGCTATAATA